>OW052057.1:45893041-48753835 GCA_932526445.1 Phragmatobia fuliginosa | reverse complement strand
GTAGAGTGAGTACATTTTGGTCATATATTTTTGTACGGCATTTTTACCATCGATAGATCCATGAAAAATAATAAGAAAGCGCACAGTGCCGTAAAAAAATAATGCGCCATAAAGTCGGTATTTTTTGTTGATTTTCTTACAAATTTCAGGGTAAATTTGGTCATTTCATTCTGTACGGCATCAGTTTCATACTGTTTCAATACAGCTTCTAATCCATTATTCCGCAACGCCGTACAAAAATCATGCGACAAGGGGAAAAAATCGAGGGTTGCAACCCCCTCTCTTTCCGTGGTCCGGGGGGTGATTTGATGCAACTTAAAATTAATTTATTTTGAAAGTATTTTATGCATAGATAATATTTTTTTACATGCCGTACATTTTAGTTGGTCCAAAGGTTTGTAGGTGAAAAAAGGAAAAATCCATAGAACGAAAATTAAGACAAATCCATATAATGAAATGTAAGGTGAAATTCATGACGATATTTTTTTATACGGCATTTAGATAGTTTATTTGTACCTAATGCAATAATTCAATGCAAATGTGGTCATTGGAGAGAGCCCCAACTCTTGCGAACGGCGTTGAACTAATCGATTTGAATTCGTATCAACACTGGCCTGAACGGCTGCGATATTCTCTTCACTACGGGCATTTCTTTGTCTCACAGGCACACAGAGAAATTTTTTGATGCTTATTAACATTATGTACTTATATTGTAAGTAGAGATGTGTAGCTCCTGAGTGAGTGATATAAAAGATATATATCACTCACACCGATAGAATGTGTCACTAACTCACACTAGCTCCGAATATATCAGTAACTCAGTTCTAGCTTACTAACTCACTAGCTCATTGTCTCATGAATGATATCTATCTACCGTTCACTTCACGCTAATTTTGTTGCGACGTATTGGGTTATCAAGGAAAAATGCACATTATTTCTATAGAGGCAAAGCTTAACATAACTCATGTATTTTTAAAACAAAATTTATATTTGCCATTTTCTTACATAAAAGGTAAATTAATTTAAGAACTTAATATTACGAATAATGGGATGATACATCAAATGAAAAAAAAAATCTTAATGTGTTTAGTTTTATGGTAAGCTGCATGTTGTAAATTTTCAATGTTTAATCATAAAACAGTGTAAATAAACTTAATAAAATAAGTAAATAAATAAGGGGGTAAATGAAGTAGGCATACCTGCCTACCTACCTTGTGATTATATGAAAATTATTGTACATAGAAATTGATTTTTAAATACGCCAACATAATCGATCAAATTTTATACTTCACGATATTTATTTTATTTCCAACTTAATTAAATCTGTCTAGGTTGACAGTCCTAAGCCTGCCAAGTATTAAGGAAAATCAATTTAATATTTATGTCTAATGTACAAACTAATAAAACTGAAAAAAAAAGATCTTCCGAGTACTTAACTTGGGCTAGTATAAGAATTAAAGAAATATTTGTGTGAGCGAGAGAGATTTAAAGTGACTGATATACTGAGCTAAATGATCTAGACGAAGAAATAAATCAATTTTTAAACCAATCAATTGAAATGGATCACTGATCTAGTGATCTAAATGAGTGATATATATCTTTAGAGTGAAATGATATATATCTATCTTTTCAGCTCAGTGACACATTTTGCGCATCACTAATTGTAAGTATTCTTTAAGTCAATATTGTAAATCAATAAAATATGCACTATTATGACATAGAATTGGCCCAGAACAAAGAAAGCTTCCTAACACAGTCGCTTATGGTCGGTTTAGTCTGGTCTCATAACTCTGGATTTAAACTTTTTTTTTTAACTTTGATTTTGATTTAGACGTTGTTAACCACGCGTTTCAAAGATAAATTTTACTAACGCGTGCATAGTTATATTTTAAGGCAGTCGTCCAAAAATAACTAAATTAATGCACAGAGTTACTGTTCCTTACTTTTAGTTTGAACTTAAATTCTATCAAGATTTCGACTTCATTCCTGGCAAATAATCAATCTTGAAAGCATATTAACTTTATTTCCTTTTTATTTTATTAAATTTACAGAAACAATACTTAAATGAAGTCAAATTATTTTGATCATATAATAGATTATTTCAATCGTTTAATTAATTTATCGTATTTTAAAAAACTGTTTCATAGTCTGTGGTTGTTAGTTATGCACAGGGCACTTCACTACCCGTCCAAAAACTACGACATTACTGTATAGTCCAGTCAATTAAAGCTTAACTTTGCCATTTTGGTTGAACACCTGCAACCAACGCCAAAATTTCCGTAAGTTTTTGTAGATTATTATACTAAAATTGCAGGGTGCTGCATTACCGGCAAAGGGTGCAAAGAAATTGCAAAAGGGTGCAAAAATAACTTTTTCGTCTATATCTCGCGATTGGCTTTAAAAAAAATAAAAGAAGATTCAACTACAAAATTGTAGGAAATTGAATTCCCTACAAAAAGGTGCTTACGTATTTTCGCGTATCTCTCATAGTTTTTGCATAAAATGCATTTAAATGTGCAAAATTGTAAAAATATTATTATTAATCTATTTTAAAAAATCGTTTTATTTATTCACATTACAATGAAACAAATTAATTATATACATGTATCAATAATGTTTGGACTATATATTAAACCAAAAAGTATCCAAAACTGTGATACTGGGATTTACAGTTTCAATTCTTGGATATTATATACACACCCTTTCACTTCGGTTAGACGTCATAATGATTTTATCATAATAACAATTGTTCTCTTCAAAAATATGGTAATACCGTACAGTATCAGATGGCCATAAAGTACTACACCCATAAAATGGTAGCGTCATTTTCATCAGCTTAAAAGATATGGTCTGCATTAAAATGTACGGCATCATTTTTTCCTAATTAATTTATCTTAATACTATTTAAAACAAGGGAAAAATGTAGAAAATTGTTATATTTTATTAATCTATGAATATTTAAAGTTTTGCAATAATTTAATAAAATTCAGTTTTTGTATTTCTCAATCTTTTTTTTAGAACAGTTTCTTTTGAACGGCAACGCTATATAACAATTGTATTTTACAATATCATGTTAAAAAAAAAGTTGCCGTACAGAGTCAAATGATTTTACAGCTTTATAAATCAAGTATACCATGAAATTAAAATAATAATAAATATACATTCAAATGAACAATAATTTTTTGACGGCATTATTTTTATTAGTACTTTTGAGTGCTAGGTAATGTTTTGGAACCAAAGCCGTACTTTTTAAAATCACCCCCCGGACCACGGAAAAAGAGGGGGTTGCAACCCTCGATTTTTTCCCCTTGTCGCATGATTTTTGTACGGCGTTGCGGAATAATGGATTAGAAGCTGTATTGAAACAGTATGAAACTGATGCCGTACAGAATGAAATGACCAAATTTACCCTGAAAATTGTAAGAAAATCAACAAAAAATACCGACTTTATGGCGCATTATTTTTTTACGGCACTGTGCGCTTTCTTATTATTTTTCATGGATCTATCGATGGTAAAAATGCCGTACAAAAATATATGACCAAAATGTACTCACTCTACCTGCACTTTTGAATTCTCACCAGCACTCAGTTGGACAGCTTACAAGTGACGGCATAGTGCTAAATCTTATTATTTTATGCTCTTATATCGTCCCATATACGTCACCTGGTGGTTCATATGACCCATCCATTTTTGACATGGGCCTGTAGTCTACTATTGCTGTACATACATAGTTTGTAATTCATTTGTTTCTTTTTTGTACTATTTTGTGTATATACAAAAAACAAATTAAAAAAAAAATGGTACGCGGAAATATTGAATAGATTAGGGGATTCACACACTGGCGACGCGAACACGCGCGTAGGCGCGGGGCAGCCAATCCCGAAGCTACTAGCCGCACGCGCTCACGCGTCGTAGCGCGTGTTCAGTGTGTTGGACCTGGCGTGTTTTCTATACTTCGATGTACTTGCATACAATATTAAAATCTGCCACTCCGCGCTACGCGACGGAGCGCGGTGCAGTGTGTGAATCGCCTTAACATGAATTTTTCGCAAACCTAGAGAAACGATATAGTAGGTTATTCATCAAAAATAAAGTAATGTCTTAGTTCCTTCAACAGATAATGTTTTAAAACGCGATCCTTAACTTGAAGGAATTGATTGTGCGCAAATCAAATTACCTACTCGCTTTTCGAATCAACTTGCGTAAATGAGTTTGTTGTTGGTGTTTGAAATTACTAAATCAATAAGAGTCAACAAATTTCTGTCTATTTCTTTGTTTTTTGTTTTGTTTTTACTTATCTTATTTGCATTCAATCCCGCGTTATTTACTAACAATACATCTAGTTAGTAGTTCTTCAAAAATACAGAGACATCAGGTACAACAACATCGACTAAATAAGTACATATTTCATTTATTCACACAAATATATTTTCAAAAATTATTGAAGTTATTATTTAGGCAATAAGAAGAAAATAATTACAACTTTAAACGACTCTTCATTAAATAGAGTGACCATTTACGCAGTAAAGAAAACATACGACCTTGATAGTTGGGTGATTAAAAGCTGAATCTTTGCGTTGGTTTTGGCATTAGCTTCAAATTACAGTGTATCAATATCTATGGGTACATACCTAGGTAGCATACTTTAAACGGGTTTTTCAATTTCATGGTCACGAGTCACATCAATTCGTTATTATCTAATCAATGGGTGTACACTAATTAGTACAAGGGTACACGCTTTTAATGGTTTCATATTACATTTTTTACAAATGTAGAATAAGGTTCCTCCATATTACAGTGTGGTCCGTACTCTTTTTGGAGATTTTGTATCACTACTATTTATAATATTATTGCACTTTAAACAGCATTTTAGTTTACCTCCTCACATTATACTGAGAATTTTATCAAAAATCATAAAAAATGATAGCATGCCTTATCGATACTAATGAAGGATAACAAAGCATGACTATTTACTTATTATCTGGTATTATCCGAGGTTTAAAGATATGGCAATGTTTCATCTCACGGAAATGAGGTTAAGTGATAGTCCCGTACCAGTACTTTACTCGAGTTATCGAGCGAGTTCACTCGAATATTTTTTTATTTAGTGCTCATTGAGCTTATGATTTTTTTTGGCTCGGTACCACTGGTTCCAAACGTTGAAATTCGGATATCGGTATTTAAAGCTAAATTTACAAATTCGTTTTCTATTTGGATGTATAGTTTCTTCATCTTTAGACTGATTATGTCAATTTATATCAAAAGTGACGTTGACGGAAATCACTAGTTGCGCCGGTCGCGGCCGGTACGTTAATACTACATAGAAGATTATTAGGTCTATCTGTATTATAGTGGCTTGAACATCGACTGATGACGCTATTAAACCTCGAATCGAATGAACACATGTCTGCGATCGTTCAACGGTTTATTAGCGGTTTCTAGGCCAGCCCTATTTTACAGATCACCAAAACAATACGCAATCAATTCGCGGGCAGATTCTTCTGAATCATTGGGTCTCCGATCTCTCACTCACCAACGAAAAACGTCAATTCGTGCTGAAATCAGCGTGGCTCTACCTTGCAAACCTTAAGGCTCTAAGTTTACAGTTAAAAATAACACAGAACATTTGCTTAAAGTTAAATAATGTTTGTCAATAAGCCTGTTAAAATTATCTAAGTTGGTACATGGCTCGCGACATGTAGGATCTCTAATACGTTTAATGTATTTTGGCTAGTTTCTAACAGTTTAAACATTTAAAATTTGAAATATTTCTACCCATTATCCTTTTGAAGTCCACATCTAGATATTGATCTCTCCTGCGGTGCGTCACATCACATAGCTATTTGCCTGGACCCTGGAGGCCCCTGAAAGCCCTTAAGGCTCAGCACTATTTGCAGAAGGATTCCTAGAATTGTGTCGCAGTCCTGTGAACCCAAATCCGAAAAATTATCGTGAAGGGGTGGAAAGAACGATTTGGGCAACCAAGTACTGACACGAATCCAATCTACCCTTTATATCTTCTACAGTATTTTACACATATACGCAAGACATACCGAAATAAATTGAAAGTAAATTTAATGTCGAAAGTACCTGTAGATGAAAATTGTAGCAATAATATTTTTATGGCGCGTGCCAAGGATACATTAATATTTACGATCTGTGTTACGATTTGTACAATGGAAGAACAGTAGATGTCCCATAAAACAAACATTAAAACTATAAGAGATTAAATTCTCTACACATTTACAAGACTTATAAAAAATATTGTTTTTTTATCAAAATGGTAGCCATACGCAGGCGTAGGCTCTGTCGAAGCATTAGCCCAAATAGGCTTACGCATTACACATTAGGAACACTGTTATGACTATACTTTGTCAATTCGTTTATTGTCTTTTTGACAAGTCACGCCTATAAATTACCGGTATTTTTTTTTGTAATAATGTACTACAGTAATGTTGTACTTTATAGACGGGTAGGGAAGTGGCTTGTGCATAGCTAAAAACAACAAACTATAAAACAGTTCTTGAAATACGATAAATCGATTAAACGATTAAAATAATCTATCATATTATTATGACCAAAATAATTTGACTTCATATAAGTATTGTTTCTGTAAATTTAATAAAATAAAAGGAAATTAAATAGTATGACTTCAAGATTGATTATTTATAAGGAATTAAGTCGAAATTTTGGAATTTAAGTTCAAACTTAGAATAAAGAACAATAACTCTGTGCATTATTTAATTTATTTTTGGACCACTGACTTAAAATGTAACTATGCAGGCGTTAGTAAAATTCAAGTTACTGTGTTAGGAAGTTTTCTTTGTTCTGGGCCAATTATATATCATAATAGTGCACATTTTATTTTTTTATACTGACCTAAAGAATATTATATCGATTGATTTTGATTTCAAATCGAACCGGTGACGTGTGAGGGCGTCACTAATTTTGAAATTCGTTGAACTGTGAAAAATATAATAAAGGAATGGACAGAGTATAATGTGTTTAAGTGTGTGTGAAATTGTGAATGTTTTGTTTTGATTATTATGTGTGAACAAGTGATTGCTTTTGTATGCAAGTCTAAAATGTGTGAGTGTAAAGATTCCAGAAAAAATTACGAACGACTAGGATAAAGTTTACGCGTTATTAAAGTATATGAAAAATATTGACACCTTTGTCCTCTTGACATAATAATCTCTAACTATTAAGATACACAGGACAACGGACCGGAGAGGAGATATCCATTGCGTCTTTTTCCAATACAAAACAGGCTGTAATTTTTTGCAATTCACACATACATATTTTATATTCACATAGTAAAACCATCGCCTGTTACTACAAACTTACATATTACAATTAAAACAAAACGATCACAATTTTACACACATATAAACACACACACAAAAACACATTCTGTGTAATGTATTTGGCCATTTGAGCTTATGAATTGAAAGAGGGGAACGCCTGCGTATTATGACTTCTCTCCACTGTGTTACTTTATGGTTTAAACACATAAGCTTTTAAAAATAATTTCGGAAATTCGTTCCGGATTTCTAATTTGAGTTCTAATTTCTATCTTCATCCAATACTACTACAAAATTCCGCAGCTAAAACTGAGGTAAAGTCGCGCAATTATGTCACTGCAATGACATCATTCGCCGGCGTTGTTTTTATGTGAGAAACTTGTGTAAGTTTGGGTACGGGGCTGGCGAGGTGTGACTGAAGGTCGTTACATGTTGTAATAGCGAACAAAGTATTAAATAACCCGTTTATAGATGTTTTAATCTATGGTTTTGTGTTTTTGAAGTAAAACTTCTTTACGCACGCTTGACTACGGGAGTAAGCTGGTGAATGCGTGACGCGAACGTTACGAAAAGTGTGATCGGGCGAGGCGAACGGACGTTGAGAGAAATATATAGGATGGTGAAGATAAAAAGAGAGAGAGACAGAGAGAGAGGTACCTTTCGTCTGTTACAGTAGGAGCAAGAGATAGCACACACTTTTTTTCTTTCTCCCTTTCATAGCCATATTTCGTATATCTACATCTATACGTGTATCTTGACATGGTACAGGCCTATAGTCGGTATTTACATAAGGTTTAAGCCAATGTCCTCGTGCTCCTATTAAATCGGTTCAATAGTTTAAGCGTGGAAGCGCGACAGACAGACAAAGTCAGAGTTACTTTCGTATTTATAATATTAGTAAGGATAAGTTACTAGATGACTCGCGCATCTTAGTCTACGTTTCCGATTCGAGTTCATTTGATACTAGTGTGATTAACACAGCGTAAATAAATTGAATTACATCCCATAAAACGGTTGCAGTGGGGCAACCTTAAAAGATATACATATATGCTGGCGCGGCCTTTTTAGAACCTTTTTTTATTCAATACTACGCTTCTTTTGTCCGTAGTGTGATAAAACATAGCCCCTAGACATATTCTTTGTTAATGATCTATCTAATATTGAAATATTTTTCCTTTAAATCAGACCAGTAATTCCTAGGATTAATAGACTCTTCAGTTTTATAATATTAGTAGTATAAATTCTTACAAGGATCGGGTATAACATTTAATATGAGACAAAAGTAGCTGCCAACATATAGGCCCTTTGAACGTAGTCTTATATTTTCACATATTTTTCCTGTTATTTTACGACGTTGCCCCTAAGCCTGTCGAAGTTCTGTTACCCGGCACGGACAGAATATCGACGTGAGGAAATAGATAGTAGGAAAGTATGCTAGTATCGTGTGAATGTATTTTCTATATAAATGGGAGTTCGTACGTTTATCTATAGATGGCTACTATTGAGTTACTAGAAACAAATATTTTTGGTCACGTTTTGTATAGTTACCTATTTAATATCTATATGTATATATTCATAAAATTCACGTATCACAATGCTAGTTGCCATACACCTCCAAAACGGCTTCATCGATTCTTATGAAATTTTGTGTTTATTAAACAAAAGTCTGAGAGTAGGACGTAAACTATTTTTATACCCCTAGGTAGTAAAGATGAAATGGATGCGAACGGAGCCACGGGCATCAACTAGTCTTCTCATATATTTAGTCAGTTTTTAGTATAGAAATTAGATAATAAATATTTCTGAGATCTTACATACAACAGTATCAATCAAAGTAAATACACGATTTCTATGACCATGCTATCGCGCCAACACACGTTAGTGTTTATCCAATAGCAACATAACGATGACACAAAACCTATGTGCGTATGCAAGGTGAACAAGACAAAAGTACCTAGATACGCCAGTTGTTTAGATAACATTACAAAACAAAATAGACATAACTTCTTCTTTCTAGCCTTATTCCCACTATTATTTGGAGTCGGCTACTAGTTCAACCGGTTTTTCATGAATATCAGTTTTTCCCCGCAGCGACTGGCGTCCGGCCTCCGTCACCCTAAAGGAGAACTGAAATTCAAAGGTTGAACAAGTTGACAGTCAATTTGAGGGCACTCACTTCCCAATAACGATTGCCATAGATGTTCATGACAACCGGGACTGGCGGCTTTACCGAGGCACGGGCGTAAATCATCGCCAAAGTTCCGAACTCGGGGCTGCTATAAGGGATTTCCTAAAAAAAAAACAAAAACATTTTTTTGGCCCGATCTGGGATTGAAACCCGAGACCTCTTGATTAGCAGTCACATACGCTATCTACTAGATTCCAGTATATGCGTGTAGTCTAGTGACTAGAACAAGGAAGGCAAAACACATAACTGTTCATCACATATATCAAGGTAGTAGATATCAGCACGAATGGGGCGGTACTACCCTCTCACTGAAATCCAACCTAAAATGACAGCATTCGTGTTGTCCTATTTATTATTTAGGTTCATACAATACTGTGAGTGTCACCCCACACTACGCCAGTCTGCGAATGCCAGATACGATTCAAACTTGCGAGAATTATTTCCAACAGAAAAGTTTTCAGTTTAAACTGGTGTGGAGTTAGGGTAAATAAATAGCATTAAATTTGTACAATGAATAGGAGTTATTATAAATAGGAAAGTATGAAATAGATTTTATGGAATGTACTTTTTCCAGATGAATGTTTCGTCGTAGATCAAGAGGTCTCGGGGTTCAAATTGAGAGCCGGGCGAAGTGTTGTTAGATTTTTCCTACAGGAAATTCTTAATAACAGCCCGGAATATGGAAGTTTGGCGGTGATTCATGCCCGTGTTTGGGAGAACACGTTAAGCCGTCAGTCCCAGTTATCATGAACATCTATGGCAATCGTTATTGGGAAGCCAGTGCCCTCAAATATACTGATAACTAGTTCAACCTTCGAATTTCAGTTCTCTCTCAGGGTTGCGGAGGTCCGATGCCAGTCGCCCCATAGAAAACATATTCAGATGAAACTGGTTGAACCAGTAACCAACCCCAAATAATCTTGGGAAGAGAGACTAGGAAGAAGTACTTTTTCAAGATAGTAGAGCCACGATAATTTCAGCACTAACGGCTCAACCGGGTGTATTACTAGCTCACAAAAGACCACATTAAAATTACAGTAGTCGTGTTATCGTCTTTCTTTGGTGAATACGAGACCAGAGACCCAATGATGCAGCTAGATCTCAATAGGTACCCATAGTCACCATGGTGCATTGTCAGCATCCTCTATATGTGGTAACCAATACCTTTCGATGATTCCTTCTTATGTTTTTCATCAGACAAAGAAGTAGTCAGCTCTCATAAAAAAAATTAAAAAGAACAGAATTATATAAAAAGCGGTACAAAATATAAGGTAATTCATAATTATAATTTGTTTTCACGTCACGACCGTTAACAAATAAATATACAAAAAATATATTACATATTTATACAGTCGAAATATCTATACAAATAAATAAATTGGTGTGTCTGTGTGTAATATCGAATAGTTTTTTTACTAAATACATTTGAAAAATGTTGACATTCAAAATGCAATTTTCAAAATTTTTGTCTGTCTGTCTGTGTGTTTGTTCCGGGTAATCTCTGGAAGGGCTGGACCGATTTTGACGGGACCTTTATAAACAGATAGCTGGTGACATAAGGAGTAACTTAGGCTAATTTTCTTTGACTAGCTTCGCTCCGCAGCGTCACTCGAGATTTACAACAATAACCGCGGGTGACACCGCGGGACTCAGCTAGTTTACGAAAAAAAACGGTATTACAATCAAAAATTTCAAGGTTCATGTAATATGAATACTATTTCATAATTTGGTGCCATTTGTTCCGGCACAAAGACACGGGTTCTAACAATGGTTGCGTAACATATCGTACTGTGCCATATTTATATAGAATAACTAGCTTTTTGCCGCGAATTTGCCTGCGTGTATATCGGTTATCGCGGTAAAATGTAGCCTATGTGTTATTCTGATGTATTAGCTATATTACTGTAAAGTTTTATCCAAATCCGTTCAGTAGTTTTGGCGTGAAAGAGCAACAAACATACATACATACTTACAAACTTTCGCGTTTATAATATGAGTGAGGTTAAAAAATATAAAATATTTTGGACATCTTACACACAAGGTCATCGAGCCCCAAGCTAAGCGGAGCTTGTGTTATGGGTAGATAACTGATATAAATACATAAACACACTTTTAGAAAACACCCTGACTCCGAAACAAATATTTGTGGATCACACAAACATTTGGTTCGACCCGGGAATCGAACCCGAGACCTCTTGATCAGCAGCCACATACACTAACAACTAGACCAACAAGGCAATCGAATCGAATAGAAAATGGAATAGAAGAAACCTCAAGGGATTAAGAATTTGGGATATCGCTAGCCTATTCATGTCATGCATATGGGTCTCGTAAGAGGTGGCTGAGGGAACAAAATACTGAAACAATATCTTTGTCTCTTTCTCAATTTAAGAGCTAAGCCTTCCAAATCAAATCAAATCAAACCATTTTTATTTCAAATACACCAATACAACGGCACTTTTGAAACGTCAAGTAGTCAGTCAGTAGTCAGTCGTGAAGCTAATTGTCTGTTCCAATTCGTAGATCCTATGGCGAAGAACAGATAAGAAACTCCATGGACACTAATTTTCAACATAGATTTTAAGATTTTTGGTTAAGTACATTGTTTCATGCATTTTATTAACAGATGTGAGGACAATGTAACGATGATTCCACCAGAGCAATCGTCACTCTTGTTTGATTTTTAGATAACAAACTACTCCCACTTTCTCTTTGACTTGCTGTCTATCTGTCAATCTAGCTAGAAAGTCTCAGTTTTATCTTGTCTTCTATCAAATACACACCACAAAACACCTGCTACAAAGAAAACTTGAAACAAACCCTTGTGTTTAGGTTTCCGCAGTTCATGACTCGGAACCCTTATATGTTCGTCATGTCCGTTCGTCCTCGACTTACCGTCAAAACGGTAAGTATTAGAAAGGTGAAACTTTACATGGATATGTGTTTTTTGCTAAAGTAAAATTATATTTTTTTTTTGGTGTACCTAGGAAAACTAAAACGGCTTGGACAACTTTTTAGTTCATAATTTATAGGGTCTTAACTTGTAAAATACACTCACTTGAAAAACAAAAATGAAGAAGTAATAAATGAACCTAACAATTATCTATTAGGGACGTTTTGTGTTGATATAAATACACGAGTCATTAGTGACTACGGAGCCCAATTATAAGCGTGGACTGACACGCACTTGGCCAATTATTACGTGTGGAACGGGCCTTCACACATATCTACCTTAAAACAAACTCTATACCAACCCGTCTGAGCCCAGGGGTACAGTGAGCCAAAAGTTTCTTTTGAATCAAAGGCACATGAATACGGAGAATGACCACCCTTATTTCCAACACGTCTTATTTTACGTCTTTTACTTCCGGCTAGTGACTGGGACGGCTGGAATGATTTTGACGGGACTTTCTATCTATATATCCACACCGTATTCGGTGATGGCGACTCCCTCTTGTTCAGCCTGGGTTCTCCCTATGATGGGCTCTAATATGGCTAGCAAAGCCGAACTTAGTTTTAAAAGTTCGGTTGCACCGCATACAGCAGAGCTGCCCGTCAGAGTTGCATGTATAGTGGTACGAGATCTTGGGTCTGGTTTTGCGCAGTTGACGCTTCGCGTCAAGTTCCTTCACACGGGCTTTTCACTAGGTAGGTGTTGACAGGAAATAACTTAGGGTACTTTTTAGACTACCTTCACTCCGCGGCGTTACTCGCGATTTACAACAATAAACGCGGGTAGCGAAAATTATAAATTTTTCATTTTTTGGTGTAAGTACCGTATTATATTGTCATATAGATGTAGTAAAAAGCTATTGGATATTACATACAGATACTTACTTTAATTTTATTTTATTTGTATAGATTTGAAAATCGGGACGCCTGGCAACGCTGATCTTTACGAACGAAAAGGAAAATGCTGATTCCCTACATACCTACTTTAAATAGTCAAACAAACAATTTTAGAATCTTTGGGCGTTTCATTTAGTTCTAAAACTTAAAATAGTTGGGTAATTCAATAAACGACAAATTCAATTAGCATTGACCCAATGAATATTTAATAGCAATACGTATTAAAATACCAATTTAACTTAATCATTGGCTTTGTGTACGAGTTATAATCGATACAAATAAATAAAAATTGTAGTTTCTGTTTGTACATTTAAAAAATGCTATGCATGGAGGCATATGATGTCTGAATATGATGACGAAAGGCATAACATTTTTTTTAATTGATTTTTTTAAAAGACAACGACCGTATTAGGATTATAAATGCTGTGTTGAGGGGGACTTTACAAAGATATATGAAACGGACACAAACAACACCCAGACTCAGAACAACAATTTGTTAATCACGACACTTGGCAAAGTAGAAAGCGGTGTAACGATCGCTTATACCACTAGGCCAACCGGGCAGTCATACAAACAGACAGTCCAATTTTATATGTTTATATAGATAGGTGTTGTTCTGATTTATAGAGGAAGAGGGTTCCAGAGGAGGACAGATTGATGAGGAAGTGAGAATGAACACATACGGATGTACGAGAGGGGCATAGCAGAACAATATTTGTAGGGTGATGGGTTCTGATACAATTAGTAGACCTGTCTGAGTCTTCTATCGCCCGTAGCGGGATGTTATACCGAGAACAAGAATTAGTTTCCCATAAAAAAGGTTATAGTGAGCCAACCTTAAAAGATACATATTTGCTGTCGGGGACTTTTATATAGTACTTTTCAAGAGGAACAATTCTCGCATACATTATTTTCACGTATCTTATACCATTAACGCGGTAGCTCTCAAAAGAAATATTTTTTCCAGGTTTTGAAACATTTTCCGTTGATACTCCGCTCCTATTGATCGTAGCGTAATGATATTTAGCCTATGGCCTTCCTCGATGAATAATCTATCTAAGAATCAGAATTTTTCAAATCGGATAAGTTCCTGAGATTAGCGCGTTCAAACATACAAACAAGTAGTAGTATAGATGTTCTCTCTATAATACCTAAATCATAAGGACTCACTTTTTGACAGTTTAGAAAATAATGTTTTAGTACCGGGAAATCGTGAAATTGCGAGTAGGGCTCGAGCAGGAAGGGTTCCGTACAAAAACAACTCGTTTTTTTAAAAACCTACTAGCGGCCCGTTTCGTATTGAAAAAACAATTTGACCTTGACAAATTATAATCTTTCCATTGCTGAAAACAGCATAAAAAGCGGTTATTAAGTTTATCGAACAGACAGACAGACGCGGTAGAGGATTTTGTTTTATAATGTGTAGTGATTAAACTTATAGATGGTATGGCATGGCATACCCATGTCAGAATGGTAAATTCAGAAATAATAAAAAAATATTGCGTAAATACCTACTAAAATTAGTGTGTGAGATTCCTTTCGAAGATTCTTATTATAATATCTAAACCGATTTACCTAGTTATTTCTTATTTTTGTAGCTCTTACAAGAATATGCCGTTATAAAGTTCTAAAGAGATTTTATTAATGAAATATTCTCTTGAAAGCCTTAATAAATTATTCGGAGACAAAGAGTACAATCTTCCTCGATTTCTATACAAATAAAAAAAATTGAACAGTTTTTTACTAAATGCATGAGAACTACTTCCATAAAAAAATAAAAAACAAAATTGTTTTGTTTCAATTTAATCTCTGGAATTGCAAGACCGATTTTGACGTAACTTTCACCTGTATATAGCTGATAGCTTAAGAAGTAACTGGCTGTTTTTTTACTAAATTCGCGACATGCAGTTACTCTCGATTTATTAAAATGACTGCAGGTAACAACATTAACGGACAGTTTTTTTTTTTGATCTAGTACCATATTTACTTTCACATGGATATTATGAAAAGCTGTTATGTTATTATTACAAACAGACACTTCAATTTTATTTATTAGTATAGATTAAGCAGTTTGAGAGGCCATAAACGTAGCATCTGTTAGAATTACAGCACCGTAAACATTATTATTAGTATATTTACAAAATTCATTGAACAGGTGTTGTAAGTACATAAATTATTCAATGTTTTGTTCAACCTTAATGAGATTCTATTAGCAAGTGTTCACTCAGGCCTCAATGGGGGGAATTATATTTATTTAAATATATATTTACGTAGTGTAGGACGTCCACAGGCCAGATGGAGTGATGATTGCGCAAAACAGCTGGTAGGAGCTGGGTGCGAGAAGGCGAGGTTCGAACCAAGTGGCGTGCAAGTGGAGAGTGTGCACGAGTGCACGTCCGTGTGGTGACGGATTAAGAATACAGAGTGTCACCACCCCTACTCATTCCACGTGTATGTCGTAAAAGGCGACTAAGGGTTAAACTATGCAAAGTCAACATCAACATCAACAGAAAAAAACAACATCAATGCAAAGAGAAGTAAAACTTGAAACCAACCCTATACCAACCAGTCTGGCCAGCCTGCTATAGTAGGCCAATACCTCATTTTCAAGGAGAGGCCTATGTCCAGCAGTAGACTGTTAAAGGCTGTTGATGATGATTGATGATGATCGCGGGTGACCTGACAAGAAACGAACCCAAAGAATACTCAGAATTGAATGTGACGTGAAATAAATAAAATTGGTGTGTCTGTCGTCTTTTCTATTTTTAATAAGTTTTGTCTGGCTGTCTGCTTGTTCTGTCTAATCACGGTAACGGATGTACCGATTTTGACGGGAATTCTTTGGAAAATAGCTGAAAGATGTAAAGAGTAACACTTTGTATACATAGACAACAATTTCAAAATTCAGTTTGAGAGTTTTCATGCGTTTTTCTTTGGCATAACTATCGGCATTGCTTGCAACTTCTATAGCACTCTTTCAGTAACACTAAGTTGGTTGGCGGTTAGTACTCCAACACAGCAACACTACATATACTAGAGAGAATAGATGGGGTTGTTAAACAATAAATAGTAGTAACCGAGTAAAGCTCGGTAGGTAATATAATTAATTAATTGTATCTACTTAATGATAAGATTTTTCTAATTAGAACTAGGTATCTACCTGTTACCTAATTTTATCTTTGATAATGTTTTAATTTAATGATCTAACACAAAACTTTTACAAAAAATAAGTAAACAACATTTTTTAACAAATGTTCCTGAGGTATGATGTTTTAAACTGGGCATATCCTACTATTATTGTAAACACAAATGTTTGTGAGTATGTATGTTTGTTGCTCTTTCAAGCAAAAAGTACTAAGTGGATTTTAATGAAATTTTACAATAATATAGCTTACATATCAGAATAACACATAGGCTTTTATTTACCGCGATAACCTACACGCAGTCAGAACCACGGGCAAAGAGAGTATATATAACATAATAATAAAATAATAAGAGAGGAATGTGAAATTAAAGTTAAGTAAAACCCACATTGTCCCACTGCTGGGATCTGGCTTCCACTCCGGAGGGGGTTAGGGTTAGGGTGCAGGTTAGGAACTGAAAAGGCAATGGCTATAGAATCTTACCGTGAGATGTATTTAAGCCACTTTAAGGACTTCTACTAAGCTTCACGACTGTTATTCTATGATAACAACAATTAATTATTATAAATAAAAGTTTGTACCATAGAAATAAATAAATTTGTATAGCAGCTAATCTGTAGAAACGCTGGACCAATTTTGAGTCGATTTGCACTGTCAATAGCTCATGTAAAATATGCAGAGCAAAAATTTATAGAAAGTAACCCTTTTTTTCTCTTTGTGATTAAAGATTCTTCCTAAAAGTTGTAACTTTTATAAAGATAACATGCTTTATGATTATGAATTAAAAGAATATAATAATTGGTCAAATTTATTTGTAGAAGCTTGCATGTCCTAATCATATTTTTTATTTTATTTACATACAACCTTGAAGCAACAATGAGATTGGCAGACATATTACACTTCCTAATCAACAATATTCAAAACTGGTAACTTGCGAATAATTATGTCATCATGTTTTATTAAAGATAAGATTCCTTAGATAATTGCAAATAAGCCATTGATAGAAAATAGTTTTAAGTGCAATAATTTATTTTATTGGCAACAAGCCAAACTACAATTTTATTTAGATACTGTATGATTTACATCTGCTACATAAATTTGAGCATTACAGATTATGAGAAATTAAATATCAAAGAAAACTGATGTCTCTGCTCTCACACACTTCCATGATATATAAATAAATGTACGTTAATTACGTCTGTGTATTGAAAATTATTACCAATGCCAATTATACATAGGCGGACAAGAAAAAATAATAAGGCTTCTCAACATAATGGTTAATAAGTACACACACGGTTTAACCTTCGAGAATAATAGCAAAACAGGTTTTAAAGTACCGCAGACAGTCATAAACTTATAGTATCTTAACAATAACACATTAATGCCGCCAAAATTGGCAGAAAATGGGGTGTCTTCGGCGATAAAATTAATCCATTTCAAAATTAAATCGGTCGCGAATACGTTTAACTTGGCACTGACAACACCTCCGAAACGTGTTTAACAACAAAAATGTTTCATATACTTACGTAATACACTTTAAATAACAGTCAGAACACAAACATCACAGTGTTAATTGATTTTGAATATTGCCGATTGAAATTTTTTTCACACACAAATTCGCTACAAAGAGTAACACAAGGAATTTTTAAAGATTAAAGATAATGGTGTTCACTCGTTACATACACAATTCAAAGTTCATTTTAGTAACAATTGATGTAATTTAGAAAGAAACTCGTTAACAGTAAGAAACACCATTTTGAAAGATTGAAGAAAAGATCGTCAAGGATTTTCCCCTTCTTTCATGTCAACTGCTTGCGTCATTGCGGCAACTTGACGTTTAACAATTTAGTACTGCCAGCTGGATCTTTAAAATATCCCTCTTTAACATTATTTATTTATTTATTCATTTCCACATAGAAAACTTACAGCTACAAATGTCTTAAAGTTAAGGCAGATTAGTCATCAGGGAGCCAATTAAAAGTTTTCACTTATAGTTATAGACTAATTTAAGATATTGTAATCAAATAGGATAGAAACAAAATATTTATACAAAAGGAAAATAAATCAAACACACGAAACATCCATGCCAAACTCCACAATGACTACATAAGCACAAAATTTAGTGCATCACCATGTTCATTTGAAAAAACTACTGCCCAGTAGCCTTCTAGCCGAGGATACACTAATTGAAAAGGGATCAATGTTATGCTGTTTATACAATTCGTTAAAATTATTGCTTGCACGTACCATATAGCTATTCTGTCTATAGTTTGTTTTAGCTTGGGGAATGTGAAGAGGAGGGTTAAAACGTACTGACTTAGACGGCACATTAAGATATATTTGCTCGAGTAATTCAGACCTTAGAATATTTAGATTGGTCTTAAGTTCGAACAAGCTGTATATTTTATTGACAGCAACTGTAGTATCTATTCAATTAAGAATAACAATACGAGAGAAAATCAAATAATGTGAAAATAAAACATTAATATATGACCATTTCTTTTTTTCAATTTAAATACACAAATCATCTTATTTATTATGTTTAATTTATAATTGTTACATGTATTAATAAAACTTTTGAAAACCAAATCTTCATCAGAATTTAATTTAAAAAAGTCCGCAGCTGTAATTTAAAATTATTCCATCACAATTTTGCTGAGATTCAAGGAAAGTTTTTTACTTAGTAACATTGGCTAACCGCTGAGGTTGCGTTCATAAGTAAGAAATAATAGCTGCGTTCTCTGTGAAATAATTTTCATTTCCGATTGAAACTACTTTGAAGATCGAATATAATATATCGGTTCTTGTCATATAAGGTGATAATAATTAGCAACTAATGCTAGCTTATGTATTAAAAGAAGTAATGAGTATTTAATCAATTGTTGCGATAAATTTCGTTCAATCAAATTTTTTAGTTTACTTCTGTGCAGGCCAACACTGTGTGGAGGGGTCACCCCTGTGGCGGAGCAAGTATCATATCCTTCAGTACAAACTACAAAGGGAGGACTCTCCTCTGACCGGGGAGGTGCCAATACCGGGCGGCAGCGACCCAACGGTTAATGTTGGTAAATATTATATTAATTCTAAACGACGCAAGTGTATCTAGAATTAGTAGTTGCTGTGTAGTTCCGTGTGTCCTCGTTAGATGGAGCTGTAGAATCCTTTTCTCATTCTGTATTGAACTATAATTATCACTTCGAAAGATTATAATTATGGTCTTTATAATATATAGAGAAGCACTCTATGTAAAATTATATATTTGTATGAGATCATTTAAATATATTGCACGAATGAACTATTTCTGAATGTGATACGATGATATACATTCAGTAACAAGCAGTACGGTAAAGCATATTTTAAGAGCTATAAGGGCTAAAATCATTTTGCAAGTTTGTGCCAAAACAAACACGTTAGCACTGTGTTTGAGTCAAATATAGATACATATTTAGCAACAATATTGCTAACAAAACCCCTATACTAACTCCATATGCACACCTACTCTTCTCCCTAGTTTTTGTTATTCTAAAGATCTTTTGGGGTCAGCTACTAGTGCAACCAGTTTTATCTGAAAATCAGTTTTTACACGGAGCGACTGGTATTGGACCTCTCAAACCCTAAGGGTGAAATGCAATTCGAAGATTGACCTAGTTATCAGTATTTTTTAGGGGCACTGACTTTCCAATAACGATTGCCGTAGATGTTCATGATAACCGGGACCGACATTTTAACGTGACCTGCGTGTTGTTGGTGTGATAGTGTTTACACTTTTTGACCCAACACGGGATACTGCATACTATTTGATAGAATCTCCAAGTGCATGTTAGAGTGAGAGGCGTAATCAAAATTTGTTATAAGGTAGAGTTAATTGACTGATAAATTCTATATTTTGTTTTTGTAAATACTTCACATTATATACAGAATATTTTCAAACTTCGTGACAATGATTTGCATACAAAAATTTTGGCTCGACTTAAGAATCGTATCAAAGATCTCAGCACATCCATCATATACTTATTGCACTTGGTAACTGGTTCTACTGGTTTTCCTATTTAAAATAATTACTCATAATTTTGAATCGAGTTACAAAGTACTTTTTTAAGCGCTTTAGGAAAGATAAGATACTTAAGTAAGCCTGATGAAATTTTAAGAGCATTTACAGTTTTAAATACTGTATTTTTTTTAAATATTTAAGCCTGCCAAAGTGACTCTACTCTGTCTGATGGAAAGCATGAGTAGAATCCAGGAATAGGGGTCCCCTTCCTCGTTGTGAATGTATATAATGCAGCAAGGTGACAAACACCATGTCGGCTTTGTAACAAGAAAAAATAAAACAAGTATGTAATAATTTGAGACCAACATATATTTTATAAGCGGTGCAGCAATAAATATAGCTAAGAGGTATTTCTTTGTACTAAATTGATTTATTGATAATTTGACACTTGCAATTCTTGTGTGTTGTCATCCATAAAATATGTAGTTGTAAGTGTAAATTGTATTTCATAATCGCGCCATCTAATGGAAATAGTCTAACTATTTAATAACTACCAAACTGTCCCTCCACCGCGCAATGTAAGTTTTCACACCACTTGTTTCTTTAAATTGTCAAACGTCAACCAAAATTCATCAACATTATAACTGTACCATATACTGAAGCTCACTGTACACCACTACATATTCAGTATTCTGTACCAAGTAACCTCATCGTTTCTTTGTGTGTAATATAAACACAAAAATACTTTCACTAAAACTGCCCCAACACCATCAAGTGTATATCTCAACGTCATCCCCATCATTGACATTAGTTAGTGTATTCCAATACACATATTCTTGTTTCAGCCCCTTCACACCCAAATAAAACGGGTACTCCATAGAAGTAGCCAAGTAAAATATACCTCTTTTCGACCTATCTATAAACAGACCCATCAAAATAGTCTCCAAAGGTACGTTACTGTAGCACTCCGAGTCTCTAGCCTGCTGAATACTTTTACACCTTATACCTATAAACTTTCTCGGATTCTTCAACGCTGAAACCCACAATGGCAGAATTCTAAAGTGACTGCAAGTTGTTGTACAAGGATATAGGGTTATATCCGAAGGTTGGTACTCCCCTCCGTTGACGTAAATATCCACGTGACCCATAGGAGTCGCCATACCATATCCATCGATGTTCGTATGAATGACTTGGACAAAATCAGCATTTGAAGCATCTAACCGTTCTGACGGTCCTAAATTTCTGAAACATGGTCCTGAAGGTTCCAGAGCGGTTATGGCAGAGATATTTCGGCCAGTCATTGTTTGGAAATAGCTGGCTATGAAACCAGCTGTGTGGCAGCCTAAGCTAAAGCCTAGAAGTTCTAATTTGGCAGGATCCAGACCAAATTCCGTGAGTTGGATTAATACTTCTGCGACGTGTTTGCCAACGGGCCGCATGAGGCGAGATGCTCTGAAAAGAGAAAAATATCTGTCAGGTCCTGGAGATTTAGATGCCTAGCTTCGAGTTGTTAAAACTGGCTGACTCCCCGTGGCAACTGTACCTATCTGAATGTATTACTAGTTCGCCTGTGAGTATGAAATGCAAAGACAGTGGTATAGTACCATTAGGCCCTTTGTACATAAGGCTACGCAAATCTTTGATACTTATGTTGTATAACAGTTTTTAATGGCTCTGAAATCGGTGACAAATAATAGTATGATTTGAAATAAATAAGGCAATAATAGCAAAAACAGCCAGTAAATATTTATAGACTGCCTCAGTGGCGCAGTGGGAGCGCAGGCGACTGCTGTGCTTGAGGTCTGGGGTTCAATTCGGTCGGGTCGGCTCGGGTCTAGGTTGGACCAAATGTTTGTGTGATCCGCAAATATTTGTTTCAGAGTTTGGGAGTTTCTATGTATAATAATAAGTATGTATTTACAAAAAGAGGATGTTTATGTATTTCTATCAGTTGTCTAGTACCCATAAAACAAGCTGTTTAGTTTGAACCTAGATGGCGTTGTGTGTAAGATGTCTGAAATATTTATTATTATTTATTTTATTTTTATTAACCTCTATACATATATACCTACAATACAGGTTTTATATTGTTAATTTGGTAAAAAGAGTTGACATAATTATATTGGCTTTATGCCATGGCTTGAGGCCAATGCCAATTTTTATCCGACTTCTTCCGTCCTTTTGCCGTATTATGGATAATATATTGGATGGTTTTTCTTTCGTGAAGGTTGCAAGGGATGAACGAGCAAATAAATTACCTGGTGGTAAGTGATTACCGCTATCCACAATTGTGACTTAAGATTTACAAGTATGTTTTCAGCCTTTAAGCTGACCTGAGTAATTAAAAGAGAAGAGATGCTAGTCTGTCGGTTACTTCTTCACTTATCTGGTGAAATTCCAACAGCGATATTTAATGACATTGTTCATCAACAGCCTTGAACAGTCCACTTCTGGACATAGACCTCTCCTTAGAAAGGAGGTTTTGGCCTACTATACCACGCTGGCCAGACGGGTTGGTATAGGGTTGGTTTCAAGTTTTCCTTCTCTTTGCATTGACGTTGTCTTGCGTAGTTTATACCTTAGTCGCCTTTTACGACACCCGCGCGATGAATAGGGGTGGTGACACTCTTTATTCTTAATCCGTCACCACACGGACAATTATGACATTGTTGACTATCTACTACTACTAAACACACGAGAGATCATTTCTTTTGAGCGCTTCCATTCCATGCGATGCGAAAATGGTCGTGCAACAATGTATAAAAAAAATGGCTCCTCTTGAAAAGGCCGTGACAGTATATGTCTATCTTTTAAGCTTGGCTCACTATAACCGTTTTTGTGGCAATAGAAGAGGCAGACGGGGATGAGTGGTTCAGTTAGTAAGAAATACATATGCGAGCTAAACCATGGCCAACAGCTAGTGTAGATGTGACGTTATACTTACAAATGGTAGTGTACTGTAGCGAATCTCTGATTGTCCACTAAAATGACGTTGTACCCTCGGTCTTCATATTCGTTTGCAAACATCGCTGATATTGGCAAGTTCGGGCTATCCAGGTACCCGATGGCTACTAGTAGGGTCTTTCTGTAAATTGATAATGGGTGATCGTGTAAGCCTGCCATAGTGAGAAAGTTACATAAAAAACTGAAATAGTAGATTTTTATTGCATGTGAGTCAGCCGAAGTGTCTCCGCTCTGTCTGATGGAAAGCATGAGTAGAATCCAAAAGTAGTGATTTCCATAATGTAGATACATTTGACATATCGATAAGCTTATCGATGCCTAAGAGATTTTTTCAGTTCCTACGATAGTTGATTAGGTTAACTATAGGTTTTTATATATACCGATGTCAGCGACTCTCGACTGCACGGTTGGCCTAGTGCTTCAAGTGGTCGCCACACCGCTTTCTACTTACTGTGTCGTGGGTTCAAATCCTCCATGGGAAAACACTTTGTGTTATTCACAAATTGTTGTACTGAGTCTGGGTGTTCTTTGTGTCTTTCTATGTTTGTAAAGTTAGTTCAGCCGTATTGAAGTAGACTTACTGTCAATCTAATTTGGGAAAGAGGCTCGGAAAATGTATTTTTGAGCAAGCGTTTTTAGTGGTGTGTAATTTATCTTTATTGAAACATGCAGACAATAGCATAAGTATAATGAAAGACCACAGTGAACCTCATCTTTGTATGAAAGTATTTTCGTGAAAACATCTGCGAGGAAAAATAAAATTATAAACTGTTTATTTCTATATATAATATATTAGCTTTCGCCCGCGGTTCCGCCCGCGTGTATGTCGGTTATTGAGGTGAAAAGTAGCCTACGTCCTTTCCCAAATTCCGTTCTATCTTGATACCAAATTTCATCTATATCGGTTCAATGGTTTAGGCGTGAAAGCGTAACAGACAGACAGACAGAGTTACTTTCGCAATTATAATATTATCTAGTATTAGTAGGAATTCAAGCCTACCAAAATGACTCTACTCTGGCTGCTGGAAAACATGAGTAAAATTCAGGAGTAGGTCATCATCCTCATTGTGAGGGTAAGTAATGCAGCATGATAACCCATACCATGACGGCCTGGTCAGATGTTTCTGCATCATTCTCCCGGCCTGTTATGCGTACAATGTAGACGTTGAATGGCGCAAGAAGTCCCACGTCCTCAGATAACAACCGAAGCGAGACGGTATGATGAAACGTCATGCCTCCATAACTGTCACCATGGATATTGATATCATGAATATTGCGTATCATTTACGACATTAAACGGAAACGGTATTGGAAGTGTAATATAATACGTGACAATCTAAGTAATACCCGTATGATTATGTGTTTTGTCGTTTCTGGAACGATTAGAAATGTTTACCTGTAGGTCGGTTCTAATAGGTCTTCGATCTTATCCTCGGTATCGCAGTGGTAGCATAGGTATGCGACTGTTGTGCTTGAGTTCTCGGGTTCGATTAGCGGGTCCAAATGTTTGTTTTATTCGCAAATTTTGTTTCGGAGTTTGTTATAAAAAAAAAATGTTTATATCAGTTGTCTAGGACCCATAGTACAAGCTCTGTTTAGCTTGGGCTTGGATGACGTTATATCCAGGTGAATGTCCGAAATATTTATAATTATTTCTAAAATACATACTTGCTTGTCTCTTTTCAGTTCATTATTTTTAAGTAGTAGAGTTTTTTGTTTCTATGATGTACTCTCTGTCTGGATGTAGACCAAATGATCATCTTAAAGTACTAACCTCTTAAAATTAACCCTTGGATCCTTCGCAATGTTCTTAGCGCTCCAGTACGTATACTTCTGCCTGCTACGTCCATTCCCTTGGACAACGAAGGACAAGTATTTCAGCTGACTCTTCGGTATTAATGCAGGTTTTGTTGAACCAGGACCTGGAATATAGAGATAAACATATCAAATCGGCTGTTTTTGGTAATTCTCTGCTGAATATGGGGGTATTAGAACCGGATTTCAGCAAGAATTAGTCGGCTCGACCGCGGCGGTACTACCCTCACACATAAGGCGTTATATGCTGAATTGTCTACATTTACAATGAGGATTAGACTCACTTGGTAGGATTAAATGTGTGTTTTTGTACACAAATTTAACCCTACCAAAGTGACTCTACTCAACTCCAAGAGTGTGTGCATTTGGCTTATTATATTCGATTAGGGTTTGCTTCAACTTTTGCTACTCTTTACAGTGCTGCTACCCTTCATAGTACGTTCCCTTAGTTGCCTTTAGTACCCATAAGATTAATAGGCGTGGTGGCTTTCCGTATTCTTAGTCCGTCACGGATATATTTGCAGTCTGATGGTGTCTAATCAGCTGCTAAAGTGAGAAGGCAAAGGTCGAGGTCTCTTGAGAGCGAGTGAATACATAATACTCAAAGGAGTGGTATAATATATTTTTATTAAAATGTCTCTTGGACAAATTGTTTTTCTACTTGACTCACGATTTTTCTTCTTCGTCTCATTTCAATCATGCTGAGCTCCTAATGGTCTAAGAGTGATGTTAGCTATCCAATGTTAGCCATCGTGAAAATCGGTTAGATTGTTTCGTAGTTCATTATGAGAAACATCGTGACACGAAAATTATAAATAGTCAATTGTAAACATCCCATACGTTAATATCTATAATAATAAATAAAAGTCGCAGGAAGGTGCTTCTTAGGAATCTCCTCCGAAACGACTAGGCTTGTACTAGACTTAGACTAGACTAGGATTTGTATGAGTTTTTGTGTGCATATCGGGTAGGTCTGACTAAGAATCGGCCAACATCTATTTTTCATGCCTCTAGGACGCGAGCGGAGCTGCGGGCATCACCTAGTAGTATTGTAAATGTGAAAGTTTGTGAGCATATATGGATATTAGAATATCTCATTGGTCGGTTGTCATCATCAGGCGGTTGGAGCAGAGTTCAAACACTATGTATTATATATTTCTCTCTTTCCTTCTCAAAGATAACTCGAGATAGTTTGCTGGGTGTATACAAATATAGATGAAACGTGCCCATATAAGACTCAGACCCAGAACAACATTTTCTAAATCAAATCTTGTAAACAAGTTGTAAACGTCTTTCGTTTTCTATTCCATTCTCAATTTTATTTCTCTATTCTCCTATTTCATTGGCTAGTATTTTGTTTTGATCATGTGACTCAGTGCATTAGCTAATGAAACAACAGATTAGAAAGAAAAGAAGAAAGAAAAGAATAGAAAACGAAATACTTTTGCAACTTGGCTAGGGGGCAGGATGGATCGACCCACATTTCAGTGCAGTAAGAAGTCGCTACTTCCGTGACCGTTTAAACCACTACGCCATACGTGCGGTAAAAATGAGTAATTTACGATTCTATCTATTTCAGAAGCTTTTCCGCGTAATGTAATCAGTAGTAACATTTCCCAGTTTACGTGTTCGTTCTAAAAACTATGTAGAACAGAAGGAAGTGTCACGATACAAATTGCATCAAGCCAGAAAAGAAATTATAACATACTACAATATTTTTTACCAAATTCCTTCCTTAGTGCTCGTATATCGGTAAAAAGTAGCCTGTGACATAAGCTACTTTTTAACCGACTTCAAAAAAAGGAGGAGTTCTCAATTCGTCGTAATCTTTTTTTTGTTTATGTATTTTCAGCGATAATTTCGTCGTTTATGAACCGGGATCGGGATATGATGATGGAATCCCAAGGAAATCGAGGGAACTCCTCAAATATCATAGGCGCAATTGTCGCGATTTGAGTACTTGGATAGTTTTTTTTTGAAGTCGGTTCCTTTTAGATAAAATTATTACCGATAACCACGCGGGCGGAGGCTTGTGCAAAAGTTAGTGTTTTATAATTCCAATATTTTCGATCCAACTCAAAACATCTCACGTATCAGTCGGTAAGAACAAATTACGTGACCAAAATGACAAGGTCAAGGGTAAATAAAATGGTGTTCCAACTCATCATCGGCCTTTAGACTATTACTTATCGGTTAAGTAGTTTTGGCGTGAAAGCCGAACATACAGACAGACCGACAGACAGGCAGACAGAGTTATTTTCGAATTTATAATGCTCGATTGGCCTAGTGGTCGCCACGCGGCTTTCTACTGTGCTGCTGGTCGTGCTGCTGCTGCGGGTCGATATTATTTACACTTAGATGTGAAAGGGACGGGATCTTCAAAAATATTGTGAATATCAGTTCTCCCTCAGGTTCGATACTTGTCGCTCTGTGGAAAAATTGATATTCAGGTAAAACCGGTTGAACTAGCTGACTCCAAATAATCTTGGGAATAAAGGCTAGGAAGAAGAAGAAGTGAAAGGAACGGAATAATTCTACTACACTCTGTACCGTAAAATAAAAGAAAGGATATTTGCAATTGAATAGTACAAGACAAATAATTGATCTCATGTTTTTAAAACTTTATTGTTATTGTTTTCCTATTTTCGAACATTGAGTTCAGTGTCAAGTCTTTGAATTGAAAAAGGTCCTTTTGAATATCAAGGTTTTCACGAGAAATGTGAATTGTGTGTTTCATATAGAGAATACATAACATCCTGACACAATTTTGATATTTACTTAAGTAAGAACAGAAAAGAGGAAAGGAGGATTTCTATTGCGGGAGATATCTTTATATCTATAAAGTAGAAAAAGAAACATTACATTGTTAAACACATTTTTAATTTTTCGATATTCAGACCTCATGATCGATAGTCCAACCGCAAGACCAAAAAAATCTGCCTTTTTGGTCTTTTGGACGTCTTGCGCAAATCATCACTCCACTTTGAGACGCGGCCTCCACTCAAGAACTCGTACTTGTTTACTCCAACTGTTATCGGTTCTAAGTCTAATATGGCCAACTGCCACTTCAGCTTACTGTATCTTGTGGGCTATATTGATGACTTAGGTTCATCATCATCATCATCGTCATTATCACCTCATTATTGATACGATCCCTTAGATATAAGTCAATCATAGATAGCCTTCTCCATGTAGTAAACATAAGAATTACTAATTACTTTTTTGTTTCAGCATTGTTAATGGCGCGAGTACACCTATTGTTTATCAAGTGCCAATTTTTTTATGGCTTGGTTGGTTGCTAATGAAATGCTGTAAAAAAATTGGGAAGGTATTGTGTTAAATTGTTAATCTTTGATTTCGTCTTGGCATCATCATTATCAACGACCTTTTAGTCCACTACTGACAATATTAGAAAAGAGGTTTTGTGTTTTTTCATGCCAAGTTGATTGCGGATATAGATTGAAGAGAACTTAAAGAAACTATTAGGAGTACAGAGGTCTGAAAAAATATCAACTTTATTTGAGCTTCTTGCTGCAATTAGGTAACAGTAGGGATTATACTTACCACGAGACAACTAAAAGGTCGCCAAGTCAAAATGTATATGTAAATGGGCGAACGTACATATGTCACTTATTAAAAAACCTATCGGGCTTGGCACCGACTTCAAACATATTTTAGATCCTATCACATATTTTATTACTTTATTTAAATTAACAGATAATTAGGAACAGACAAATGATTGTTCAAATAGTGAATTACTAATTACTTTTTTGTTTCAGCATTGTTAATGGCGCGAGTACACCTAAATGAAAGGAAAGACAAGTTTTCATTGTATGTTTTTTGGAGTCGGTTTCATTTTTTTAACTAGACACAAATATTTGAATAATTTTAGAAAAGATATAAAAACACATAACACGTGCTCATAAATTGAAGGTTGCCCTCGATTTCCTGGGGATCCCATGTTCAGATCCCGACATGGTGACAATGATAACCTGCATGGAGCTGCACCAAACCCAATGCCAAAATAATTTTAAAATCTGTTTAAAAAACGACGAAAGAGTCGCTGAACATAAATAAAAAAAAACCGAAGATTGCGTACCTACCTGCTCTTTTTCTTATAGTCGGTTAAAAACAAAACAATTTGAATAGTTTTAAATATACATACATTTGGACATCAATCCAGATGGATATCCCAACTCTACTCTAGAGTTAACAGAAACACTATTTATGAAAACAAATATTGTCACACATATAAAAAGTTTTATCATTTTCACAATAAACTGATTTAATTGATTATTTAAAACACTGTAAGTAATTTATTTTTAAAATTATTATATGTTCTTTCGTCTATGGTTTTCATGCTAAGATTTGGCGCGAACGTTTATTTTTGTCAGGTAACGACTGCACGTTCATAGAGCCTAATGACGACTAGTGTTGCAATTGTGGCTGTGGATGTTGTAAAAAGTAAGGAATTTTAGTGATTGTCTTCAAGATTATCTTCTAATAAAATGTGAAATGTGAGGTTGGATTTCTGTTTAAGTACGAGATACTTAACATTTTATTTTGTTTTTGTTTAAAATAGACTTTCAGGTTGAGGAATTATTAGTTTTAAATTATTATTATACAGTTACAATTAAATAATTGATTATTTTCTACGACTACGTTTTGTGATTTTGAACTGCTTCTTTCCAAGGCGGCGTGGTACGTGGTGACCCTTTTTAGGGCTCCGTAGCCAAATGGCAAACAACGGAACCCTTATAGATTCGTCATGTCTGTCTGTCTGTCTGTCCGTCCGTATGTCACAGCCACTTTTTTCCGAAACCATAAGAGCTATACCTACTGTTGAAACTTGGTAAGTCGATGTGATCTGTGAACCGCATCTTAATGCGGTTTACAGATTACACCTACTTACGAAGTTTGGTAAATCTTAATTTTCACATAAAAATAGAAAATAAACAATACATTTTAGGGGTCCCCATACTTGGAACTGAAACTCAAAAAAATTTTTTTCATCAAACCCATATGTGTTTGGATAGGTGTTCAAAAATGATGTTGAGGTTTCTAATATAATTTTTTTCTAAACTGAATAGTTTGCGCGAGAGACACTTCCAAAGTGGAAAAATGTGTCCCCCCCTGTAACTTCTAAAATAAGAGAGTGATATAACTAAAAAAAATATATGTTGTACATTTCCATGCAAACTACCAACGAAAATTGGTTTGAACGAGATCTAATAAGTAGTTTTTTTGTAATACGTCATAAATCGTAAACCGCAATTTACCTTTCATTCAATCAATATGCTATTATAAAAACATTGATCAAAGTTACAACGAACTACAAGAACTTTTATATGATATTACTTGCTGGGCGAGTCCGACTCGCACTTGGCCACTTTTTCTTCTTTACGTGGTCCAAATAAACTAAATGGTATACCATAAAAATAAAACATAGAATCAGTAATTGACCTCACCTTGTAGATACTTTAATTTAATTTTATTTTAAAGAAATAATTCATTTATATACGATTAACCTACGTATCTAATAGTTTACACGAAAAATTATATTGCATAACGCCTCGCTGTTTTTATTGTTTCTCTAAAAAGTTTCATAAGGAGTGAACTACAAAAGATTTCTGTCTTCCAAATCGAAAACTCAAATAATAAATGCAATCTATTTTAATACAATATTACCTTCAATAGTGGTGTGGTGATATAGGGTTACCACCTCTATTCATTACGCGGGTTTCGTTAGAGGCATAGAGCAACACGGGCTACTTACGTAACAGGAGACTTTGGAAACAAAGTACACAAGACAACATTACTGAAAAATGAATTAAATTCAAAACAATCCTTATTTTTTTATTATGAATAAATGCGAAAGTAACTCTGTCTGTATGTGTTTCTGGCTTTTAACGGCAGAACTAATGTACCGATTTAGAAGAAATTTTATTTAATGGTTAACCAGTAGTCATTACACTTAAACATGCGTAAATACAAGACAAAATAGAACACAGAACAAGTCTTAATCTAAGTGTACAACTTATGTAGGTAAACACTACATGCATATTATGTTACCGGCAATCTGTATAATACGGTAGTTTAAACAATACCTTGGCAATGTATATAATACACAAAATGTTAAGGTAATGTTTGAAATATTTTTCATTTTAAGCTTTGCCTAGGCATTTTATACAATACTAAATACGCAGGCAATGCGTGTAGAAGACTACGAACTAAGCTTTTTAATATAAGACCTAAGCTTTTTAACTGAATGAGTAAATTAGATTATGCTAGTTAACCCAGAAGAATTTTACGTTCAATGTTATTTGATTGTGATTTTACTATATTAGATGTAGCCGGTTGCATTTGGTTAAAACTAGGTTTAATTTGACTTTTAGGTTTGGTAAGGTTAGTATTTTTATGTATAGACGTCTCAGTAGAGACACCAAATATTAGCCCTAACAAATCTGTTACACCTAGGTTTCACCAACGACTACCGACTACATCTAATTATAGCCGGCTAGAACTAGGTGTAGCCGCATTTCGGATATTAAACGTAACACCCTTCTACTTACTTACTTACATAACATAGATAAACACAGTACCAAATATAGTTATTTTACACATTGCCCGAGGACCAGCAGGTACTCTATACAATACCTAGGAATTGTATACATTACCTAGGTAAAGTATTGTATACTGGAAAATAATATTCATAATATTTCATACATTATCTACCTTAACGTTTTAGATATTCTATACATTACCTAGATAATGTATAGAATACCTTGATTACAGATTGCCGGTAGAATATACGTATTTAGAAACTACTTTATACAGAGTTTGAAATAAGTGTGGGTACATTGGTGGCTATCCCTATTGGGGACATCAAATTTTGTACATATATAGTCTAGAGCCTAGGGCTCCTAGTGAGGTTTAAATATAGTTCATCGAAACGAAAATATTTAATTATCCTAATTCTTGTAACACTAAGAAATATTTACAAACGAGATCTTAGCGTGACAAGGTTTCATGCGATAATTAGATCTTGCATCAAAACAAACTACTTTGCTTCATTCTAATGAGGTATTTATTTCTTAACATATTATTTTAAATTTACGCCATCATGCGCAGGAACATTATAATGTCTGACGAGTATCTGAAACTTTATGTTTTATTTCTGGTAATGTGTATTTATTTTATACTAGTTTTCACCAACGTGTATGTTGGTTATCGTGGTATAAAGTTGCCTATGTCCTCGACTATCCCATAAATATAGTACAAAATTTCATTTAAATTGGTTCAGGAGTTAGCGTAAAGTCGGACATACTTTCGCATTTATGATACTAGTAAGGATTAATTACTGTATTATAAAGACCGTCGCCCACCGTCCCTTTTGCTGTTTATGTTTTCACAGCTAAAACATTTCAGATAAAATTTACAATTAAAATCCTTTAAGTCTTGAGGAAGCGCTCAGAGCCGAGTGGCCTTAGCTGATTGGAATAAATCACTGAAGGTAAGCAACTACGCCGCGGTCAGTCCTAGAAAGGTGACTGTTTGTGGCATGATACGTTATGAGCGTTTCCGTGTGTTTGTTATTATAAAATTAAGCTTATTTGGAGGCCTTCGGGCGCCTTAATAACATCCAATGGCAAGATTACGTAGCCACAACGTATCTTGCCAGTCCCCAACTCGCACCAGGCCAGTATGGGGACGTATGGCCTTAGCCCTCTCCTGAGAGGGACCCGAGTCTAGCAGTGGGACATTATGGGTTGTTGATTGATCGATTGAGGAAGAAGGCTATGATTTACTGCGATAATCCACAAACACGCAGACGGAGCCATGGTTAAAGGCCAGTATTAGCATGACTAAGCAACCCACCTACAATAAACTGACAAAGGCTTTAAAGGTCCATCATCAACAGCATATTTAAAAAAAAAAAAGAAATAAGTTTAAAAATTGTAATCAAAATTTCAAAGGTTTTGCATATTGACAATCTTCGCACTTGATCTTAGTTCTACAAACACCTCCTTTGCAAGGATATTCTCCTTTCCTCGGAAACGGTGGGGGTTTCCCCGTAGTGAACCATGGTTTATGGAGCTTGTTCAGCATGGAGAGCTCGAACTGGTGGAGCTCTGTTGGAGCTGGTGATGCGCTTTGTAGAAGCATCGTAATTACTAAAACAGGTATCTGGAATATTGAGTTTATGTTGTAAGTACAATTTTATACCCTAGGCATAAGTTTTGTTACACTATATAAAGAGATCTAGTAAACTAACCTACTAATATTATATGTATGTTTTTTAATATTTTTTTAGAAAAAAACGTCGCAACCAGGTCCCTTGCTAAGTTATGAAAGAACTTTTACTAAGGGTCCGGTCCACGCCGCTGACATAACTCAGGCAACACTAAAGCACGAACTGGTGTTGTATCTTAGAGAAGGCATTAGTCTGGTATAGTTAAAGTTGATAAATTATAGAATCGTGTATGTGCTTGTGTGTGTGTGTGAGTGCGAGCGTGTGTGTGTGGATGTGCACGTGTGTGTATGTGTTATGATATGAATTATGATGGATTATCTTCTGTATAAAGGTATGTATGATTGTTAATCTACTGAACGGATTTGGATGAAACTTTACAGTAATATAGCTTAAATATCAGAATATTACAGTCTACTTTTTACTGCAATAATCGTGACTCTCGTGTTGTGTTGTTTACAGAAAGTTTGTGATACCATCTGACATACAAACAAAGACTTGGTATTCTTCCACTAGGTATTGGTATTAATTACTGTAAAGACATCACTAAACCAATTTGAAAAAATATTTACTGCTACTTCATCAGCGAGTAATATCATAGGCTATAAATTGTGATAACTGACATTTGTATGAGTGGAACTGCGGGATAAATTTACCATATTGAATAATTTAGGTGTCATTTAGTATCAACGAACCGAGAAGAAAACAATGTATTTGTAGACAAAATGCGTAAAAAATCATCATTGTCGTCAATAATTGAACATACGTCGATGATTGTAACAGAAAAAGCATTGACATCGTGGGAGAGAGCATTGAGCATAAATAAGGCTCACATACATATATATTTCCACAGATTGCTCATAGCCGAGTAGGCCTTAGGTAATTATTAACAATAACCGAGGGTAAGCAACGGTGGAGCGGTCAGACCTATATGGGTGACCGATTATGACAATATATGTTATGAGCGTTTCATAAGTAATTTGTAAAAAACTGTTAATTTCAAATTACAGACTATCCTATTCTATTGATCAGTACAGATATATATTTCTTTACGATTCATCAATGTGTTCAATATCAAGTAAGCAGGTTCAAAATTATGAGATTATTTATTACTTCAACAAGGCATACAAGCGTAAATACATTTGCGTTGCAGATGTGATATGCGTTGTATGGAAAACCCAATACACAAAATAATACAATATCAATGTTGTTACAATATTGTAGAACATACAACGTTGCTTCTTTTACACAATTTATCTAGAAAAGTTATTCACATTTTACAATTAATTAACGTTTAGCCACTAAACATTTATATGATAATACATTTTCATTAAACTACTCACCAATATGTTCATATTTATCTGTTCTCACAACACGAGGATCCGAAACAAATCACTTTTTAGTTTTAGTAAGTTTTCGTTTTCGATTTGCATAAATACTCGCCGAATCCCGCACAACGGCCCACATACGATGTTTACACATTATCTGCCGTTAGCCGCTTGATATTAAATTACACATTGATTACTAAGGCTATGATACACTGCGTCCTTTTATCAGTAATTATTGTCAAACATGAGATAAGATTAAAATTAGTTGACAAAGGGTGGGGTGAAATGACTGGACGATTAACAAGGGATGTTTACAAAGCTTAAAAATGTTTTCATATAGTTTTTGGTAGTAAATCATCATCTTAATCAATAAATAATATTTTTCGAAGTAAAATTTCTTTACGCACGTTTGACTTGGGGAGTAAGTTAGTGAATGCGTGACAAGAGAGTTACGAAAAGTGTGATCGAGCGAGGCGAATGGACGTCGAGAGGGAAATATAGGATAGTGAAGAAAGAAAGAGAGAGAGTTAAGCTTCCTATGTAGGAGCAAAAGAGTCGTCTCTATCATAGCTAGTTACATTTCGTATTTATAAGACACGGTGCGGGCTTATTGTCTGTATTTACTTAAGTCGTGTGGTCTGCATATTCCATTTTTTTTTGTATATAAGCCTGCCAAAGTGAATCTAATCTACATATCGGAAAGCATGAGATGCCGACGGCAAGACATAAGCTTTGCCTTAGAAAGGAGGTTTAGTATTACTCAAGATTAACGACTACACTACAGCTAGCAGAATGCGAGAGGTTCGGTTGGGGACCCCTGATGCAGTCATAGACAAGACCAACCGATTTGTGACGGTTTTTTACACTTACTCCCACAAATAAAGAGCAATTTTCCTGTTAAGATTCCTTCTTTGGTCGACTCTTACGATACCCACGGGTATGAATAGAGGTGATGACAACCCATTTTCTTAATCTATCATTTCATGGACAAATTATTCTGTATGGCATGAAATCAATCGTACAATATGAACTAATCCTAACACAAATCTGATTTGTAAATGAACAATGAGTCATCGCGGGAACAACGCATACTCCGTCGGAAGTCAATGTGCTCATCGTATTTGGAACTCATTGTGAATACAACATACTCCAATTGTGTTCTGACACATTCTGGTAGGGAGTTCGTTTATGTTTTTTCGGAAGACGGTCCCCATTTTACCTCATCGAATTTTTTTATCATTAAATTCGTTATGACGACTACTTGAAGACTTTAGAATTGAATACTCTAAATACTTGACATTGACATTGGCTGCTTGCCATCTCATCAAAAAAAGAAGAAGAGTATCTCGGTACGATGTGAATTTACACTTAAAAGCCCGCCTAAGGCTAAAAGTGGCCTATGTCGTTTCTTAGGTTCTTGACTATAACTATGTATGTGTATCAAATTTCATTTTAATCGGTTTAGTAGTTTTTGCGTGAAAGACCGACAGAGTTATTTTCGTACTTAAAATATTAGTAAGGATAAAAAGTAAGTGAGTCTTAAAATAAGCAGGGTTAAATTAAAAACTGGCAAAGATAAACATTTACTTATCTTTCTTTGCACCTTTCTCCAGACTTCATAATCAATCGAAAACATATTGACAAATACAAGTATACTTAATTGTTTTAAATATTAATCAACTTCAAAAAAATTGGTCTTTTTTAGTCTAGAAAAAAAAATAGTTTAAAAAATCTAAACAAACACGCTTTCAAACTAAAAAGTAGAAAATAAGTTAATGTAAGAAAGCTTGGGGCGACGCAGTGCTGTTTTTACACATTTGCCGCCCCAAAGCTTTAAAATTTTTGCCGCCCCTACTGACTTCTGAAATTAGGAACACGGTTCACAATAAAGTCAATTCCCTTTTTTAGGAAATAATCTAGTTACTAAATTCTTTTTAAAACTTTTTTATCGTCGTCACAGTATTTATATTCCAAATTCAAAAATGGTCTTTGAAAAAAAGCTTACTTTTTTTCTGTACCATATATTTTTGAGCCAGTCGGCCGCCCCCCTAATTTTGCCGCCCTAAGCTTCAGCTTTTTCAGCTTCTATGGTAAATCCGGCCCTGGGGCGACGTTATTGTAATTTTTTTAGAAAGCACCCTACGCTTTGTTACATGAAAATTCTTTTTAAATATTTAATTACTAAAAAAGAGCAATTTTTTTAAATACTTTTTTTTGTTTTTTTTTATTTTGAATTAGTATATTGTCATCGGTCCTCGATAAATCTACAAAGTTTTAAGGAAATCTGGCCGTTTAAAGTGGATCAAAATCGCGCCCAAAGGAGTCGGTTACAAACATACAAACAAACATACAGGTGAAACTAATATAAAGCGTGTAAAAAGGGGAAAGGTTCTTAATTCAATTGTATTTTTTATACTTGTTTTTCCTTACAATTTAACCCTTTTGTACTCTGAATTGGTTTTTTTTTTATTTAGGACTGTTTACTTTTCCATCTTTATAGGTGGTTATAGTAACATCACTCACTGGATGTAATACAAGGAAAGTATTTTGTACCTAATATCGTTTTTAGGGTTCCGTAGCCAAATGGCAAAAATCGGAACCCTTATAGATTCGTCAAGTCTGTCCGTCCGTATGTCACAGCCAATTATATCCGAAACTATAAGAGCTATACTGTTGAAATTTAGTCAGTCGATGTATTCTGTGAACCGCATTAAGACTTTTACATAAAAATAGAAAAAAACAATACATTTTGGGGGGGTCCCCATACTTGGAACTGAAACTCAAAATATACGTGTGTATCTACGGATAGGTGTTCAAATATGATGTTGAGGTTTCTATTATCATTTTTTTCTAAACTGAATAGTTTGCGCGTGAGACACATCCAAAGTGGAAAAATGTGTCCCCCCCCCCCTCTAACTTCTAAAATAAGAGAGTGATAAAACTAAAAAAAATATATGTTGTACATTACCATGCAAACTACCAACGATAGTTGGTTTGAACGAGATCTAGTAAGTGGTTTTTTTTAATACGTCATAAATCGTAACACGCAATTTACTTTTCATCAAATCAATACACTAGTTTAGTTACAACGAACTACAAGAACTTTTATATGATGTTACTTGCTGATACGGAACCCTTCATGGGCGAGTCCGACTCGCACTTGGCAGCTTTTATTTGGTGGTGGCATCACTGTGGCACCTATTTGAGCCGTTGCTTTTCCATATAACGTCCCACTGCTGAACTCGGTTCTCCTCTCATAATAGGGTCAAGGCCATACATACGTCCCCACACTTGCCGAGTGCGGTTTGGGGACTGGCAAGATACGTTGTGGTCACGTAATCTTGCCGTTGGATGTTTTTAAGCCGCCCGATGGCCTCCAGCTACACGACTTTTGATAACAACCGGGGACTGATTGCTCAACGTCACTGCGCCGTCGCTGCTTACCCTCATTTTTTGTTTTCAATCACCTAAGACCACTCGGCTATGAGCGCTTTCATACGAAACTATAAGTTCCTAATAAAACATCTTTAAGTTAAATTGAATCCACTTTCTTTTTTTATTGTTATAGAGTTGTGCCCACGTACAGATGTTAATCATAAAAGTTTCACGACTGTGAGGCAATGGTGTGGACATAATCACGCTACTTGATGTAACTCAGTTGTTTTATCTCAAGGCTGTACTTGATCATCTCGTAATAATTGTATAGTGTGTGTTTTCAGTGGTATCGCTGTTAGCTTTGTCTTGGTAGTCGTGTAATGAGATCTTTAATTGCGACAAACATATGCAGTTAATGTGTTTGAACGACATCTAGTGGTCATGGGTGTAACTACTGAGTACATTTAAATACTGTGTGGATCATGCCTCTTCAACATAAAGACAGGATCCTCCGAACATGCGAAGTGATCATACCTAGCGGGCCACGGCATAACGATTCTTTAGTTGTATATAATATGAGAGAACTTCTACATGGTGATACAGGATTAGAAGTTACTCAGTGTAGTTCGTCACACCGTAGTTCGGTGTATCTTCGATAATATATTTTGTATTGTTGAGCTGTATGTGGAAATCGCTACATTTTCATTACACATTTTCAAGTAGCAATCCTAAAGTCTAGTGGACTATATCATCGTTATTAATATTAAAAATGCGAAAGTAGATTAGAACAACAGAATCTGAATGTAAATATCGATCATCTATTGAAAACGCATACTATGTTTTGTACAAACGTATTGTTCTCGGGTAAAAAGCTGATAAAAATCGGCCAATAGCCTCGGCCAAGTTTTTACTCACTATACCATGCTGATCAGAGGGGGTTCGAATCAAGTTATCTTTTTCTGAGTGCTGAGACGAGCCCGACCGAATACGGGTTTAGAATATGAAGTATTTTAATACCCTTCCTGCTCAATTCCGAATCGCAGTTGCTCAATTTTTAATTATGTAAGCATACATAGAGTCACGTCTATTTCCTAGAGAGGCAAGCAACGCGACCTCCACTTACTACGGTCCAGGCACATGTCTTTTATTTCGTCCACATTCATCAATCGCTGCATGCATGCTCGTTGGTTTCTGTATCTCTTGACATGGCTCTTTTTGAGAACATCACCAATTTGGTCTATAAATGTTTGCCGTGGAGGACCTCTTCCGATAATTCTACATATTCCACATCAGCTCCTAATTCCTTTCATAAGTCTTCTATCATCCATCCTTCCTAAGCGGCCAAACCAAAAAATACATATTTTATTATCTTAATTACCAGAATTATACTCGTAAATTGGGTCAACATAATTGTATAAATACATATTTCAGTGAAACAAGTTTCGAAAATAATGTTATTTGATATTATTACTGGCCTAATACAATCTGGATGTTTTTATAATTAGTATTATACCAGTGATGATTAACATTAAAAATAATGAATAGCAACCATCGTTAGTAACTTTATGCATGATTAATAAATTAATTTTGCTAATTAACCTAAATTACTAAAAGTAGGGTTAGGTTTCTAACATTTTTATAACATTTAACAAATACATCTGCATGTTTGGCGTTTTAATTTAAAGGGTTAGTTCAACACCTCTCGTGTTTTATCTCGCATACACCTGCTTGATCTGGGGGTCACTATTTCAGATTTACGGTTTGCTTAAGAAGTCTCCCGAGTAGTGTGCCACAACAGGTGAGTTACTTGGTTACGTGATGTCCGGCGGTTGTAGATGGCAGAGGGGGAGATACCGCAGATGACGTGCTTGTGGGTCGTCAGTTCATACGAACAGGCTTGTGCTCAAGCGTGTCAAAAAATCTTGCAGGCTCTCTACGCGCAAATCTATTATGATGAAGCGACCGAACGCTGCGCACGATGCCGCCGGGGACTTGTCTCAAAGCTGAGTACATAAATAGCATCATGCGACTGCTATACTTGAGGTCTCAGATTCGATTCCCAGGACATAACTACTCGAAATATTTGTTTCGGAGTGAGTCTTTTCTATCTTTTATAATAGAATATTGAACATATTTATTTAATATATTATGTAATAAGTATGTACGAGTAATCAGTAATCAGTTGTCTTATACAAAGAGTACAAGGTCTGCTTGGGTTTGAACAATATGGCGTTACGATACCTTCTACTTTCCAACGTTTCGAACGGGTTATACCGCTCTTGGTTACGGGTAGACTTAAAAGTAGAAGGTATCGTAACCTTTTTAATTTTTTCGTTACGTAAAAAATCGTGAAAGTCCTAAAAATTAGATGGCGTTCTTTGAATGTGGTAGAATTATAAATATAATTGATTAACCTGTTTAATATGAATACAGCTTTAGGATTATCGCTCTCACTATAAAAGGTGAATTCGGGTACAAAAGCGAGTCCTTTAGGCAGTTGTGCTATGCATAACACAATGGCGGTCCTTCCTGCGGCTTTTATTTTAATTTTAAGCATCACTTTCGCATCCAACCATGTATTATCAAGTAAGTGAATATAACAACAGTTTTTCTTAAATATAACTTTATAATCTATATTTAGTCCAGTCAATTAAAGCTTAACTTTGCCATTTTGGTTGAACACCTGCAACCAACGCCAAAATTTCCGTATACTTTCTTTCTGTTTATGAGAAATAATGGCTTATTTACGAAACGATTATAAGCAATACAGTATTAATCCTTATCCAATTAAGTACCATAAATACTTTGTGCATTTAATATAGATTAATATGACCCTTTACAGTATGTAATTTAAAGTAATATTTAAAATAATTTAAAATGCAGGAACAAAGCGATTGTGGCGGTACCGCTGGGGCCCGTTAGGTGGTACTGCTTTCAATTTATCAGTATCAGAGTCATATAATAAAATTTAAATGGTTTTTTTGCCAGCATTATAAGGTATTTGCAAGAATGTATAAATAAATAAAAAAAAATGCCCGAAACATATCAATTAGATTCCAATGAAACATGTAGTATCACTTCAAAATGAAAAAAAAAGATTAATGATAATATTTTTACAATTTTGCACATTTAAATGCATTTTGTGCAAAAACTGTGAGAGATACGTGAAAATACGTTAAGACTTTATTGTAGGGAATTTAATTTACTACAATTTTGTAGTAAGATTTTTTTTATTTTTCCAGCCAATCGCGAGATATAGATGAAAAAGTTGTTTTTGCACCCTTTTGCAATGTATTTGCACCCTTTGCCGGAAATGCAGCACCCTGCAATTTTAGTATATTTATCTATGGTGACTTACGGAAATTTTGACGTTGGTTGCAGGTGTTCAACCAAAATGGCAAAGTTAAGCTTTCATTGACTGGACTAATTAGAGACTCTTTTTCTAGCCTTTATCATTCCCGAAATAATTTGGACTTGTCTATTAGTTCAATCGGTTTTACCTGAATATCAGTTTCTTTCGGAGCAATTAGCATCGGAAGGACCTTTGTAGCACTGAATGCACACTGGATTCGAAGGTTGAACTAGTTGACAGTATATTTGAGGATACTGACTTTCCAATAACGATTGCCATAGATGTTCATGATAATCAGGATAGACGACTTAAGTGCTTTCCGAGGCACTCAAATTATTTATTCGTCACTTTAAACAAGCGTCATGTTTACAAATTATCTCTATTTTAATTCTTTATCACAAATGAAGTACTAGTTTTTTTAATATTTAGACCTACCAAAATAACTGCTCATTCCTCAGTTCCTCGTGTAAAATATACTTTTTCGTGTGTCTTTTTAATAATTAGCTGCCAAAATAAATTAACTCAGCCTGAAAAGCAAAAGTAGAATCCAAGAGTGGTACCATTTTCTTTGTGAATGCGGACAATGCAGCGTGGTTGGTGACCAACACTATGGTGGCCTCACAAATCAACAACCCATAATGTCCCCCTGCTGGACCCGGGTCTCCTCACAGGAGAAGGTTAAGGCCATAAGTTCCCACGCGGAATCGGTGGCCGAGTGTGGGTTGGGTACTGGCAAGACACGTTGTGGCTACATAATTTTGCCGTTCGATGTTGATTATTTATTTATTTATTAAATGATAACAACCGGGACCGACTGCTTAATGTGACCTCCGAATCATGGAAACATTCATAATATATCATGCCACAAACGGTCACCCATCTAGCTCTGAACGCGCCGTCGTTGCTTGCCCTCGGTGATTGTCTCCGATCACCTAAGACCATGCAGCTGTGGCGGCCTTGAGAGATGCTTTTTCACGTCCCGATTTTAGTGCCCGGGAAATACCGTCGTATTTCGGTGAACATTTTTAGATTATAACCTGTCAGAATGAATATTTTTATAAATGATATTATTTCTGGTGCAGATGATACAGAGCCTACAATAGAATGGCCCACTGAATATTACTTCGCAGGAGAAACTTTGGACATGCTTACAACCGTAAAGAAAACTTTTGAAGTATGGTAAGTTTCTTGGACCCTGGTTTAAGATTTCTTCGTGTTGCGTTCTGCTTAAAAATGAATATATTTTAGACCTTATTGTTACATATGCATTTTTTACATATAAATTTAGAATGAATCAAAATGTTATACGGCGAAGGTAGTAGTTAGTTTTATTTAAGTTTTTTTTTCAAAAAATTTGGAATTCAAAATCTTTTTCTGCTTATTTTCACATATCAATGATTAAGTAAGTAATAAAACAAACAAAAAATTGTTATTGTTTAGCTGTTGAACATTTACAATGATTTTACTAATCACAATACCAATTAGTAGTTGTCGGAATCTCTTTTTCTTCCTAACCTTATTCCCAATTTTATTTGGGATCGGCTCCTAGTAGGTATCAGAATCATGATGACATATAACAATACAGCCAAAACGTAAATAGCAACGTCATTTAAAAACATATGGGCTTAATATCTTAATTCTTCACGAAATTTCTGAACCTTCATTCATAACGTAAACTAAATTGGTTGGCTATTTTCATTTAAACATTGAACTTAACAGGTATAGTGAAAAGCAAAATCGTTCCCGAGAAGATTTCTTCGGAGGCACATCAAAAACTTTCTACTATCCTGACAGAGGTTACGCTTATTCGGTAAAGATGCTCATAATAGTTTGTTTCGTGATTAATAATACGCAATCACCACCCCTATTCATCCCGTGGGTATCGTCAGAGCCGATATTGGGAGTAAACTACTCAGAACAACAGTGTTGCAATAAGAAAAAAAACTTAAGCATAAATATTTCAGACATCTTGTACACAACGCCATCTAGTCCTAAACTAAGCAGAGCTTGTAATATAGGTACTAGACAACTGATATAAATACATAAACACACTTTTTTTTTTCGTAAATACATAGAAAACACCCAAACTCCGTAACAAATATTTGCAAATCACACAAATATTTGGTTCGACCCGGGAATCGAATTCAAAACCTCAAGCAAAGCAGTCACAAACGTTTGAAACAAATAATTTAGTAATTTGGTATAGTAGGCCAAAATCTCTTTTGTATTGTAGTCGATGATGATAATTTATATACAAAAATTATTTTAGTAACTTATAAAAATATAGTGATAAAAACATTTTCACAGATAATTTACTAAAAAAACCCGACGAGATTTTGATTCAACCCTCTCCTTCCAAAAAGATGTTATGATTAATACCCATAGACCATCTTGAGGAGTATCTAAACTCTTCTTCTTTAAATAAAGGTATTCATGAAGACTAACAGCGACTTGGAACCAGCAGTCGGTTGTTGGAAATTAAAGTTCTCTCGTGAAGAACCCATGACGTTTTTGCCTGACGTATCTTCCTTCACTTATACAGGTATAGTAATTACATACAGGTAATAGAGCCACGCTGATTTCACCACTCCTTTCCATGAAAAATGAAGCAGCTGACAGAATCAACTAATAAATGAATGTAATTTTATACTACTTTTAATATTTAAGTCATCATCATCATTTCCCTATCCTCTTCCCAAATTTATTTGGTGTCGGTGCCATGAATTTTCTTCTTTCACTTTTCTCTGTTACTCGTCAGTGCACTGTTTATTCCTATTCTTGGCAATATCCTCTTTCACGCAGTACATCCATTTTTTCTTTGGTCGCCCTCTGCTCCTATATCCGTCAACTTTTATACTTAAAACTTTCTTCACGACATTTTGCACGCATCACATGTCTCTTGCTTCTCAACTTTTCATCTAATGGTGCTACTTACAGGCTCAATACACTCATTCTTCACCTTTTCCATTCTAGTCACACCACACATGCATTTCAACATTCGAATTTCAGCCACATGCGTACATCCTTCCTCAAGGGACACAATATCTCTATGGCAAATTTCATTGATATCGATGCAGTAGTTAAGCCGTTAAAGCGTACAAATAGACAGAGTTATATTCGAATTTATTACCGTGGTATTAATGAGAAATTTCTAAACACAATAATTGGATATTATTCTAAATTTTAGGTAAAAGGATAATGCTCTTCGACAAGCTGGTGGATATCTGGACCAGTGAATTTGAAGTCATTGGCAAAATAGTCCAGAAAATGACCCTATGTGTTCATAGACTGGAAAATGGTGTTGACATCCCTGTACAGTAAGTACTCCGTTATTACCACTGGATTTGAAAGGCAAGAAGTGTGGAAAACGGCCATGACTTAAATTGTTTCGGTGGTGCAAGTTATAGTGTGTATGACTGCTGTGCTTGAGGTCGCAGGTTCATATCCTGTCCCCCTAGCTAAGTTGCAAAAGTTTTTTGTTTTATGTTCTATTCTAAATTCTGCTTTTCTATTCTCCTATTTCATTGGCTAATATTTTGTTTTGATCACGTGACTGAATGACATTCTAGAGCTGGGTCGGACCTCGAATGTTTGTATGATCTACAGATATTTGTTTTGCAGTTTGGGTATTCTCTTTATATAATATGCATGTATTTACAAAAAATATTTTAAATTAAACAAACAAAGTAGCATAATTATAACTTTTGTTTAACAACGTCATCTAGTCTAAAACTAAGCAATATATATATGGGTATGGGTACTAGACGACTGATACAAACACATTTATTTTTTAATACATATTTATTAAATATAAAAAACACCCAAATTCTGAAGAAAAAAATTAGCAGAAATAAATTTTTTGATCCGACGCTGGTATCCAATCCAACCCGAGACCTAAAGCTCAGCAGTTGCATGCACCGCCACTGCGTTCACGGAGACAAAAACAGTTTTGCAGTTTATGAATAATTAAACCCCGTTACTTAACGAAAATCCTAACTTTCAATTCCAGGGTTTTATCAAAAGCCTTTAACCCAAACACTGGTGTAGTGCAAGAAAACACTATCACCAATTTCTACAATTTTAAGGATTCAGTTACCAAAAAGGATCTGCGAAATACAGGTAAGATAATGTAAAATAATGTAATCATTTTTTAGTATCGAAAAGGTGGATAGATAAACGCTAGACTTAGTTGAGTTATAAGCAAATGTAGCATAGGGCATCATGTTTCACCATGGACCGAAGACTAATAAAATGGCTGTCTACGGAGAAATGCTGTACACCTGACTAGGTTTATAAGTTGATGAATAGATGGCGTTGTACTTTAAACCTTATTTTAAAAGTCGGTTTTAAGATTCTCTGAAACGATTAATTAAGGTCCACAAGTTGATTTGATTATCGATCTGATATGTAAGAGTACTTTTTCAATGGTGAAACTAAATAAAGGTGCCTCTGTACAGATGCAGGATACAGGACTGCCTAAGAACGGATAGTTGACGCTTTTTGGAAGAGGCCTTCGTTCAAAAAATCTGAATGTCAGTAGCCTTATGATTGCAGTGCAGTGCCGTAGGAGCAAAGCCTTATGATTTTGGAAATGGCAAAATTATTTTAGATGGATGGACCGTTTTTGGCATGATAAGTTATGAGCGTTTACATGATGCCGGAGGTCACGTTAAGCAGTCGGTCCACAGCGTTGTCTCGCCAGTCCCTAATCCTCACTTGGCCAGCGTGGGGACATATGGCCTTATCCCTCTCCTGAGGAAAGTCACGAGCCCAGGAGTGGTTGATGATGATGATGATTTTTGTACATCTGTTTCTTGTAAATATGTGGCATAACTGTAAGCCAATCTATTGAGTTAATAAAATATGCTTAATCTCGTTCCTTATGAAAACACGGTATCAATCTGTGTGTGCTCAAGCTCTTGCATAATTATTTTTCTATCATCTTTCCTATCGCAGTTCACTGTTAGACATAGGCTTCTAAAATTGTACGACATTTGATTCGAATCTCAGTTTTTCACATCCAGATCTCGCCAGCCATATTGCTTAACCATCTACCTAGCCGGTGGACATCCTACACTACGTTTGCCTAGACACGGTCTCCAGTCAAGAGCAGGTTTACTCCTACGGTTAGCGGTTCTGCGGCTAATATAACCAACCCGCTATCACTTGCTAATCCTATATTTTAATAATGTTTGTTATTTTTTTGCCTAGTCACCAGATGCAAAGTACCAGAACCAGATACAGACTTGAGGAACGCTGATGTAGTACCTCTCTCAGCCGGTCACTTAGACCTCATGTTCGAGAGTTATACTAAATACCATAACAAGAATTACAAGGAAAATGAGATGGCGATCAGGAAGCGTATCTTCAAAGATAATTATAGGTATGTTTCTAAAATAGTTATTGATAATTATAAGGTCAAAGGTAATAAATACCTTTTCATAATTTTTAGGGTTCCGTAGCCAAATGGCAAAAAACGGAACCCTTATAGATTCGTCAAGTCTGTCTGTCTGTCTGTCTGTCTGTCCGTCCGTATGTCACAGCCAATTTTTTCCGAAACCATAAGAGCTATACTGTTGAAATTTGGTCAGTCGATGTTTTCTGTGAACCGCATTAAGGTTTTTACATAAAAATAGAAAAAAAAACAATACATTTTGGGGGTCCCCGTACTTGGAACTGAAACTCAAAAAATTTTTTTTCATCAAACCCATACGTGTGGGGTATCGATGGATAGGTATTCAAAAATGATGTTGAGGTTTCTAATATCATTTTTTTCTAAACTGAATAGTTTGCGCGAGAGACACTTCCAAAGTGTAAAAATGTGTGTCCCCCCTGTCCCCCCTGTAACTTCTAAAATAAGAGAATGATAAAACTAAAAAAAATATATGTTGTACATTACCATGCAAACTACCAACGAAAATTAGTTTGAACGAGATCTAGTGAGTACTTTTTTTTAATACGTCATAAATCAAAAAACGTAATTTACCTTTCATTCAATCAATGCAATGCATCGGCAGTTTATTGATGTCCTTGAATTTAATTTTTTACCCACTAAAAACTTGTCTAAATTTTAGAAAAAGTAATAGACGGTAGGTGCAAGGTCTGGTGAGTATGGCAGATGAGGGAGAGCTTCCAACCCCAGTTCTTTCAGCTTGGAGACTGCCTGTTGCGCAGTATGTGGTGGGGGTATTGTCGTGAAGGAGCAGTGGGGACGACCGATTGACCAAAGCTGGTTGCAGCTTCTCCACCATTCTCTCCAGTTCTTCACAGTACACATCTGCATTAATGCTCATGCCGTTTTGTAAAAAGCTGTGGTGAATCACACCCGCACTAGACCACCAAACAGTGACCATTACCTTTTTAGGGGTCATTTTTGGTTTAGGTCATTGCTTTGGTACTGAACCAGGGTCTAACCAACTTGCTCAGCGCTTTTGATTGTCGAACAGAATCCATTTATCGTCGCACGTAACAATTCGTTTCAAAATTCCTTCATTTCTTTGCCTGTTGAGCAGCGCAAGGCAGGTCTCGACGCGTACGTTGCGCTGGCGATCGTTAAAGTCGTGGGGCATCCATCTATCAAGCTTTTTTACCTTGCCAATTTGTCACAAATGGATCAATATTGTTTTGAAGCTTACATTAAAAGCTGCTGCTAGCTCAGCTGTAGATTGAGTTTCGTCAGCTTCCACAATCGCCTTTAATTCATTATTGTTAACCAAAGTCTCCGGACGACCACGAGCTTCATTTTTCAAGTCTAAATTTCCAGAACGGAACCGGGAAAACCAATAACGGGTTGTGCGTTCGTTTGTACAGTTCTCTCCGTAAACGTTTTCGGTGTTAAGTGCCGTTTGTGTCGCGTTGGTGCCACGAGGGAACTCATATTCCATAATTACACGAATTTTTAAAGTATCCGTTATGACGAAAAATGTTCAAATGTAATGAAAATACAACGCTAATAAAAAAAAAAAGGCTTAGTTTGTAAATAAAATGTCATGGTTTTAAAACAAAATTAATTTATTTGAATACAGAGCCATTACAAACTTTTTTTTATTTGAAATGACCAGTACTTAAGAAAGGCAATTTCATAGGTAAAGACCTAATATTAGAGTCCACTGCTAAATATAAACCTCTTTTTAGAAAGGAGGTTTTTACATGAATTATGTAAATATTAAATAAGCATAGGCTACAATTATAGCAGTTATTTAATGCGTCTGCCTTGTTGGATAAGTGGTGAGGTTTTGGTTTTAATCTTTGGGTCAGACCAAAAACAGTGTTTTCAGTTCGGAAGTTGGGATCTTAAGTTGAGTTAGTTAGCCGTCGGTCTTATGCCTGATCAGTCCCCGGAGGCATCGTTTCATTGAAAACGAATCACATCAAATGAAATCAAACCATTTTTATTTCAAATAAACCAATACAACGGCACTTCTGAAACGTCAAGTAGTCAGTCGTGAAGCTTATTGTCTGTTCCAATTCGTAGATCCTATGGAGAAGAACAGACAAGAAACTCCATGGACACTCTTTTCCAACATTGTTTTTACAATTTTTGGTTACATTGTTTAAGGCATTTTATTAATTGAGAGATTATGAATTGAGGGAACAGAGTACTAGGCTCAGCTTGGCTAAGAGTACATCATCATCAGTTGACTGCCTTGTTGGTCTAGTGGTTAGCATATGCGGCAGCTGATCAAGAGGTCTCGGGTTCGATTCCCGGGTTGGACTAAATATTTGTGTGATCCACAAATGTTGGTTTCGGAGTCTGGGTGTTTTCTATGTATAATATGTATGTATTTACAAAAAAAAAAGTATGTTTATGTATGTATATATATCAGTTGTTTAGTACCCATAATACAAGCTCTGCTTAGTTTGGGACTAGATGATGTTGTGTGTAAGTTGTCCGAAATATTTATTTACTATTTACTATTATTAACTAGTTATTCATTCTAAATGAACAAATCTCTATTGTTCAGGATGGTGCAAGAGCACAACAGCAAGAACTTAAAATATAAAATGGAGATCAACGAATTTGCCGACTGGACTCCTCAGGAACTGAAATATCTAACTGGAACAAGAGTTTCAGAAGAGCGACCCCTAGAAGCTTTACCTTTCCCCCATACTCTTGAAGAGATAAATGGCATTGCTAGCGAACTACCCCAAAACTTCGATTTAAGACTGGAGGGTGCTGTTAACCAAGCAAAACGTGAGTCAATTTTTAAAGATTATGTCAGTCTATCTGTATCTATGTTTGTTTCGTCTAATGTCTCGAATGGCTGGATTGGCTACTTTGTTTAAAGCTAGCTTCGCGACGCAGTGTTACTCGTGGGTACATAGCAACCGTGGCTAAATACTAAACTAATTCGCTTTTATCTCTAAAAGTTCTTTGTGGAAATGTTCCCTTTTCCCTGTGAACATTAAGAAACGATGCTATCTTCTAATTGATATAGATCAGGGTCAGTGTGGTTCGTGTTGGGCTTTCGCTGCTGCAGCGACAGTAGAAGGTGCTCTAGCCAGAGCCAATGGAGGCAGACTGCTTGATCTTAGCGAGCAATCTTTAGTTGATTGTGCTTGGAGGTAAGTGTATTTTATTATTTATTATTCTTTTCTTCAGTTATGATAGTCGAACAACTTGTATTTTTTTTATTCTGTTTTAAAATTAGTGCATTGTGTTACTTTTCACATAGCACAGGTTTTTTCCTTTTAATTATATTTCAGCAGTTCATTATTTGTGATCATTAGAATAAAAGAACTGTAAAATTATTATTGCAAACTTGTACTTATGAATTGAAAAATACCAAAAATATCTGTATCCACAAATAGCAACCCACAAATTGCAATTTTTAATGCTACTAATTGATTTACAGATTAGCTTGTACAAATATGTAGCACTTTTGACCTCAACTGACGAGTGGGACTTGTTTATTGTGAGTCAAGGTACTATTTCGAGTGTTCCATACAAATTTGTATGAAGTAACTACTTTGCCACTTTGTCCATCAGAATTGATGCACGAACATTACTGGAATTGTTTTTTTACTAGATTAAGAGAACTTAATGAAATTGTCAATACTTGAAATGTACCCGCCAGATAATCTTTAAGATGTTTTAATGAATTTTAGGGATATGTTAAGTAACCTCACAGTTAGTCCCGTTACTTTGCAATGTTTTTTTTTATGTGTATAAGCTTACGAAAGTGACTCTACTCTGCGTGATAGAAAGCATGAGTAGGTAAAGAAGGAGTCGTTATCCTCATTGTGAAAGCACTAGTGAGATGTTTCTGTATTTTAAATTATTTGCTTCGCAGTGAAGGAGCATTTGGCTGTGCTGGTGTGAAAGAATTAACCGACGCTTGGAAATATGTACTTCGAAGTGGTATACCTACTGAGCAAGACTACGGAATTTATCTTGAAAAGGTATTTCCTAAGGGCCACAGCACACTAGCTACTTTTAGCATCGACGATCGGCGATTTTGCGACTGCATCGATGCTGCATTGCGACTCTCTGCGTTAGATCCCGGTATCAAACACGCGCGTCATGCTGCATCATTCGCGACTTTCTGCGTTCGAACGTGGTATCGAAAACGTGCGTTTTAGCGACTGCTCAGATTCCTAGATCGCGTCGGCTGTAGTGTTGTCTATAATTTTCCGATTTGGAACTTTGATTACTTATATCTGTGATTTGTAATGATATTACGTGTTCGGCAGACTCCAAATCAATGCTACCGGCATCTGAATATGTGCGGAGAATAGCGATCAGCTGCTGTGTCACGCTGCTAAAAACGGCGCAATCTCTGCGTTTGGCGTTTTTAAGTGGAGCGTTCGGTCGCCGTATTTAGCTTCTAAAACGCGATTAGTCGCCGATCGTCGATTCTAAAAGTAGATAGTGTGCTGATGTCTTAAGTGACTTTTTGATACCACAGAGAAAATTTCAGCGGCTTTACAAACTTTGTGAAGATTTAAAAAAAAATTAAAATGTAATTAGTGTTTAAGTTCATAGGAAAGTTTTTCCATATTTGATTCTCGGAGTAGAAAATTTTATAATTTAGCTTATTACCAGAAATCTACACATCTGTACAAATAAATAAAACTGAAATGTCTGTTGGTAATATCAAAGAAACAGGTTTTTACTAAATACAAATGAAAGATAACATTGAATTCTTTTGTCATTCTGTCTATCTGTTTCTTCCGGCTAATCTCTAAATGCTATTTAATTATTAACTCTTACATGATTTTCAATTTTAGTTGCAATCAGGCATCACAGGTCCGGTTGTTATGGGAGTTCTGGTGAAGCCTGTGTCTAGCAGTGTCTTGTTAGATGATGATAATGAAAGGACAATTTATTACTTTGACAGGTCACCAAAACCTAACATATTTTACAATGATGGTTTATACTTTAACACTTGTTTGTTACAGAACGGTTTCTGCCACATATCCAACATGTCGACAGTATACAAGATCCAAGGGTATGCCCAGGTCACCCCCAGGAACCCGGACGCGTTGAAAGTGGCTCTGTACAAATATGGACCTGTTAACATTGCTATTGAATCAACATATTCAATGTATTTCTATGCCAATGGTTTGTTCTACGACCTCAATTGGTGAGTTTTATGACATCAGCTACTATTAATGAAAAAAAGAATAATTCTAATAGAATCCTATTATAAAGATTCAGTGTACAAAATTTTATAATGATTGATTGTATAGGTATACAATTTACAGCAATGCACTTAAGAAAATACCAGTAATTAAATAAATTTGATAGTAGCTCTGTCTGTTACACTTTCAAGGCTAAAATACTGAACCGATTTGTGTGAATTAGATTCATTCATTCATTTTAAGAAGACAACACTCACATTAGGGATATAATACAATCGAATCTTGTGTCGCGCGGGACTTACAAATGGGTATACAAAAAACGGACACAAAGAACACGCAGCCACGAAATTACAATTTGTGGGATTGATGTAGGATTTGAACCCATAACACTTGGCGCAGTAGAAAACAACGTGTTCAGACCACTAGACCAACCATGCAGTCATGTTATAAATAGATAGATAGATTAGGCAATGAAGAAGAACATGGAGCCACGTTTCTCAAAAATTTCTCATTCTCTGTTCAGTGATCCTGACAAACCGAGGCCTAATCACGCTGTAACCGTAATTGGCTATGGAAACCGTGATGGAGAAGACTACTGGATCGTGAAGAACTCCTGGGGAGAGAACTTCGGAGAAGACGGCTACGTGCTCATGGCGGCCGCAAATAATAACTGCTTTGTTCTGGATAACGCGTACTATGCTATTGTTTAAGTGTTAGATTTATTAATAAATTCCACGTGCTATTGAATGGTATTCTTTTAATTTCTTCTAATGATTTCAATTTAATATCTCTATGACTGCCTAGACCTGCCTAGACTAGACCTAAAAGTACCAAAAATCAGGCAAGAAATTAGATAACATAGCCAAAGATGTCAAAAAATACTTGCGCAACACACAAATAAGTTGACATTAAGGGTATTGAGATCACAAAAGCATACGAGATAAAAATACAGCTGCCCCACTCCTGTAGACTAAGATCTAACGACGCAGTTTCAATCCCTAACATAGAACAATCTTATTTCCAATTTCACACATAGTGCAGCAGAAACACACATCAGCGGCATCTACTGAAGACACACCGAACCATAGAGTAATTTACTAATCCTGTATCGCGATATAGAACTTGTCCCACCGATTAGCTCATGATTATTTTCTCCTCAGTATAGGACGCGTGAGATTTATAGAAATTGTAGTAAATTTTCCTTGAAACAGTTAATTGAAAATACGTTTTGCCATCATAGAAAAATAATATTTATCTATTTCTATACAAATGAAAAAGATTGAGGTGTCTGTTTGTACTATCAAATGAAAAGGTAATGGATGGGAAAGTACATATAAAAAGTATTTTTCTAATTTTTTGTATGTCTGTCTGCTTGTTTGTTCATGGTTCATTTCATCATTCTATGAAATGAAATGAAATCATTTATTCTGCAATTAGGTTACATGAACACTTTTGCAAGTTAAACTTTTTTTTTTGAGCAGATGAATTCGGCTTTTCCTAACACGACTAGCCCTGAGGAGAAAGGACGAAACAAACTCAGTCTCATTCGGTTATCACAAATGCTAAATGTCGTCGCCGACGATGTTTAGCACGTCAATTAACGCCATTAAATTAAATAGCCATTAAATAGCAATTAACGCCAATTTTTGATATGAAAAATCCATCTTTCCTTGTTCACAACACTAGCACGTAAGATCCGAGTCACAGTCACGGTGCGTATGCATTTACATAACGTCCCCGTTTATAACGAGGACACCACGTCCACGTCCCGTCCGAGTTAATATCTCGTTACGTATGCAGCGGCCTTTACTTTCAGAAATGAATTTGATGAAATTGAAATGAATATTTATCATTAAATCTTGGATTCCATTCAAGTTTTTAACCAGGCAGAGTCTTGCCACTTCGGTGTATATGCATATATATGAAATGGTAGTGGTAGTGGTAGTGTTTTTGGCAGTACGTTTTAAGGCACCACCCCTAAAACCATTTATGACATAGATGTGATAGAAAAAAAAACCCATTCAAAAGCACGTACAATAGGATAGTACGGATGATCTAAGACAAAACAGTTGTTGTTTTTGGCCAAAATGAGGATATAGCCGTCCTCTCCCCAGGCTTCTCCCCAGGAGTTCTTGACGATCCAGTAATCTTCGCCATGGCGTGTTCCATATCCGACAACAGTCACAGCGTGGTTCGGGCGTGGACCCAAGACGACGTTGCTGTTGGTTAAAAGAGAGTCTCAGTACTAGAGTATTAAGTAGCAAACATTGATGTCCGCATCTACTGAAAGGAACGGATCCCCCTGACGTAAAGAGTATGATTGATATATTAATTTCATACCATCTCTCCTATATTACTGGATAAAAGGCTCTCCTTAGAAAGATTTTGACATAGTTTACCAGACGAATTGGCATACCGTTTGTTTCATGTTTATCTTCCCTTTGAGGTCCTTCTTAATGTACTCCCTTAGTTGGTTTATATTTAAACTAGCTGCGCCCCGCGGCATTACCCGCGTATTTTAGCCATTTACAAACTATCATTATGGTTGCTATGCAAGTGTGTTATGCCTAGCAACCCATTGATATATATATACTAGCAACCTATGAAGTTTTGACAGGAGATAAACAGTGATACATTTTGACATCTACGATTAATGTATTTTTATAATCACCTAGCTTTAACTATTATTAACTATTAATAATATTAGTAGGAAAATTGGAAAAGGGAAAAATTAAATTATGATTATTTTATAATGAATTGGTCATAGAGTTATTTCTTTTTGTTTGCCCTTCGTAAGTGAGAAAGGCGGGTCCCAAATCTTTTCTTCCCATAGGTATAACTACGTAATTTTTTCAATATTAATGCCCTTTGTAAGTTGCCAGTATCTGTAGAGCAAATCAGAGACTTACCAGTTCAAGTCATAGAAGAGGCCGCTGGAATATGCCAACATGGCATCAGTTGCTTTTAAACCAATAGTCACGGGACCATATTTATACAAGGCCACTTTTAAAGCATTAGGGTTTCTGGGAGTGACTTTTGCGAACCCTTTGATCTTGTATAGAGTAGTCATGTTTGATAAATGGCAAGCGCCATCCTGTGAAAGAAAAGAAAGTGATTTTATAATGTGGTTTAAATCATATTTGATTTGTTTCATATCAACATCGCAACAGCTATCAATAGTCTATTGTTGGACATAAGCTTAAACTTCCAAGTGAGGCATTGGCCTACTATATCACGCTGGCCACATGGGTTGGTCTATACAAGCCCGTCTGGCCTTCCTAAAGAATGAAAGCTGGCCTTTCCCTCACTAAGTGCTTAGATGTCTATTAAAATTTATGGGGTTCTGTTAAGTATGTGTGCGTGTGCCTACGCACCAATAAGTGTTAGATACGAATAAACGTCAGTGCGTCATTAGCAAGCAAGTCTTTCACTCGTGTATACCCCGTACTTAACAGGTTCCTAATAAGAAGATGGTTTAAGTACAGTTGGTGAAAACAAGTCTAAAAATAACAAAATTGATAACAAATCCCAAGAGAATCTGTAAAGAAATTGTTGTACTGTTTCAACTGAACAATGTTTTAACTTACATGCGCCATGTAAATGCTATACTCTTTTTCTGTACGAATGCCATTTTTAAGCATATACTTCCAAGCATCATCTAAAAGACCACCATCACAGCCTAAATTACCTTCACTGCAAGAGAAAACAAATGCAAGGTTAATTAAATCATATCAAAAGAAAAGATAAGAGTCGCTACCCCTATTTATCGTGTGGGTATCGTAAGAGACGACAACTAAGAGAGACTACAAAAATAATCAAGAAAACATTAAAGCAAAGGGAAGGAAAACTTGTATCAAACCCTGAAACAACCCGTACGACCAGGGTGGAATATTTACCACTAAGTCACAAGTATGGATGGCTGTCAATTTTTAACAAATCAGAGAAAAATTTGGCCTGACTTGGGAATCGAAATTAAGACTACTAGTCGCATATTCTACGACTGCAAAAAACTGAAATGTACTTCAAAATTGTTGAAAATGTAGATATAGAGGAACCTTACTTCCAAGCACAATCCACGATCGATTGCTCACTCAAGTCCAACAGTCTATTGCCGTTAATTCTGGCGAAGGCACCTTCGAGAGCTGCAGTAGTCGCGAAGGCCCAACACGAGCCGCAGTTGCCTTGATCTTATGAAACAACATCAAAATGAAAATAAAGAGAAAATTATACTTTAATTTCGATATACAATTTTAGTTCTAAGGAAAAGGCCAAACCATCGATGTTGTTTATTTTTCAACTTTTAAGTCCCGCATTAGGCACTTGCAATCTTTGTGGCGCAGGAAAGAAATACAAGGTAAAGGAAAAAATTTCAAGAAAATCAATTTCTTGACCACATTAATTGTTGATTCCATGTGGGATTTGTATCCACAACAATTGACGGAGTAGAAAGTGACGTGGCGACCACTTAAACTACTATAGATAGTGATATAATGTAATACGCATTCAGTGAAAAACTGTTAATTTAAAATTAAAAGCAAACATTTCCATTTTTATCCGACTTCAAAATAGGAGGAGGTCCTAAATTCGAGCGTTTTTTTATGTTTGTTACCTCAGAACTTTCGATAGGGTAAACTGCTTTAATTTTTTTTATTTGTAAGCTGGTGCCTCTCATGTAGTCCCATGGTAAGGAAACCAGGATCTGATGCAAGGGTCCTGGAGAAATCAAGGCAACTCCTCAAGTATCATAGGTATAACTGTTAGGATTAGGGTACTTAGAATAGGTCTTCTTTGAAGTCGGTTTTTTTGTTAAAATTATGTTTTGTTGTTTCATAGTCTAAAATCAAACTTACGTTTCACCGGTGTAACGGCTCCTTCAAACCTCAGATCAAAGTTCTCGGGCAGTTCATTAACAATTTCATCTATCTCTTGGAGCGTGTGGGGGAAAGGCATAGCATCTTTGGATGGGTGGTCTTGCACCAATAATCCAGTCATGCGTTTCATTTCCTCCGGAGTTCTGTCTGAGAATTCGTTTATATCCATCTTGTAGCTCAAGTTTTTTCGATTATGCTCTTGAACCATTCTAAAAACATAAATATTATAATGTGATCAGTTAAAATGTTATGTTACTTTTCCCTCTAAACTGCCCTCTTTGGGCTATTATTTGGTACTTTAAAAAGCTACATGGATCCTAATTTCTTCCTTACCTAGTTTACTTTCATTTCGTGCCAAGTTGAATAAGTTGTATTTCTAAATAAGCTTAGTATCAGGTAGGAGACCTGTTACCAGCAAAAGTCACATTCTCCGTCTTCCTAAGCTTCATTATTTCTAAAATTATAGGGCCGGCTAGTAGTTCAACCGGTTTAACCTGAATATTAGTGTTTCCACTGAGCGATTGGCGTCGGACCTACGCAACCCTGAAGGTGATCTGAATTGTGAGGTTGAACTACTTATACACAGTACAGTATATTTGAGGGCACTGACTTCTTGATCAGCAGTTGCATACGCTTATCACTAGACCAACGAGTTAAAGTTCTTTCAGTTAAAGTCACAATCAACTAATAAATTCTGAAAAGAAGAGGAAAACAGCCAAGACATAGAAACCAATAAAATCTCAACCTACCGCCAGTTGCGTTCGAAAATACTTTTCCTCATCTGCCTTTCTTTCTCATGGTATTCCTTGCTGTGATGGTTGATGAAGCTCTCAAATGCATGGTTCAAATGTTCAGGTAGATCTGGGATGAGATATTGGATATCTCTCTTGAAATTTGTGGCAAACATACAAACGCCATCTAAAATAAAATCATTTGATGGTCAGCTTATTAAAAGCATAAAGTATATACAAACGTGTAATGTAATAATCCGACCGATTTCGGTCATGGCAATCACTTAAACCTCTAGGGCTTGGCGCTGATGCGCCCGAAGATGGCTTATAAAGCCGAATTTAGCAGCAAACTTCCTTGCACAAAGTGGGCAAGTGAGCTTACCGCTCTCATAATTATAGTAAATGGCGGCGAGTTAATGGGCTTTCAACTCATCGCGCTTGGTGTCGAGGTCAGCTAAATGCTGTTAGTCAAATTCGTGGATTCGCTTCTTCACATTTCCACGCCATTCCGGTCACTGCGCTGCCAAACCCTCCACGTACTCTACATACGTAGGCTACGTATGACATAAATGCATGATTATCCTCGAAGAGATTTCAAAACCCTTTAATGATTTAAGCACATTTATTGTAAGTAGAAAATCTTCCTAACTTAGCTCAAGTTGGCAGAGTGTGGGTCATCATGCTGTGTTGTTGCATTGTCAGTATTCGCTATGGGTATGGTTACCAATACTCTTGGATTCCATAATGCAGAGTGGAGTCATATTTACATATCTATAAAAAAACTTGTAAATATTCTCACCATCATGTTTTAGAACGTCTTCAGTAATAGAATCTTCAAAATTGTAATAATTAGTGACTTTGTGAGCGGTGATAGCGCCTTTAACTTCGTTTAGTTTTTTGAGGATGTGTCTGTAATTTGACAGTGGCATTAATATAATTTTAGGAGAAGGAAATTTGACTGTAGGTGGTCATTTGATATCTAACACACAACGCCATCTAGTCCGAAGCTAAGAGCTAGTACTATTTGTACTAGACAACTGAATTAAATACACATGCACTTTTTGTAAATGCATACATATAATACATAGAAAACACACCGGATAAATATTTGCACACCGAAACCTCGAGCACAGCAATACCATACGCTACTACAGCGCCACCGAGGCATAACCTAACCTGGCCCTTTAGCCAAGATGTAAGTGTTTCAAAAAGAATCTCTTTCTACAATCGCTAACGCCTCTAACGCCTCTATCCTCTTGCATTATTATTTGATATTATGTTTTGAACCCGTGACTTAGCGTTGCGATAAAGTCAGTTAGCGATGCAGGCCCAGGACAGTTCTATTCAAACCCGGATCAAATATCATTTGTACATCTGAGTTAAGCTGCCGTAGCAGAGATTAGACAGCAAAAAACAGGCAAAAATGTTAAAAATGTATTTATTGTTCTAAATATATATATATATCTACATCCATATGCATTTAGTGTAGTAATAAAATAGTAGTCACGCTATTTTCAGCTCGAATGAGCCGGCTCAACTGGGGCAGTATTACCCTTAAAAAGAAGATCAACCTAAAAATGACAGAATTCGATCTGACCGAAGCATCAGTGGAGTCACTTTGGTAGGATAAATATATTTTAAAAAATTGGGCTTACCCGGGAATCGAACCCCAGACCTTAATCACAGCAGTTCACAAACAGGTGTGTAACCGGGAACCGTTCAAACTATCCGGAAAAGCGAAAATTGTGAAAAGTTAAAACAATTACAAAAGTGCCAAACTTTGGACACCCTAAACTTTGAAACAAGATCTGCAACCCCAACTTTTTAAATTATCCACCCCTAGTGCAGTGTGTGTTGTGTGTGTCAAACGTTACCCCGTGAAATCGGATGAAAAACAAGGAAGATATTAGCATTTCAAAAAAGGTAAACAAACTTTCTTAGACACCCAACACAAAACCCCGGAAAACTTTTTTTTTTTAGGGACTGCAGGGCCCAAACCCTGATCCCTAGGAACTTTCCACTCCATACCAACTGTGCCCTAATACATATAGTGCATAATAAAAGTGATCCGGGAAGATATAATTACAATATTAGTGAAATATAGAACAGTACTACTGCCACCCTTTAGTATATAGTGACATTGTGCTTGTCTTTTGACGGCATAATTAGGTTAGGTAACTCTAAATTTGTAAATATATTGTATTTTAACTTATTGACATTTTAACTTTTTAACTGTATATATTTGAAATTTTAATAAATTAAATTATTGACTATACTTACTGACATTGTACTTCGTCTTTTGACGGTACAATTAGCTTTAGGATTTTAATTGTATATATTTTAATTTTAGACATTGACAATAATTGTACAGAATTTGTAATTTTACAAATTTAATCTATTGACCCAATAATTTTATATTTTAGTTTTTATATTTTAACTAATTGACAGAGGTTTATACCTCTATATATACAGACCGGCTCAATCAGAGCACAGCTTCTATTTTTAAATTTTATTTTGTTCTAATTTGATTGTACTGCTTTTAACATTCTGACATAACCCCCCTATACAGGGTCACTTACACACACACTCCCCGTCACTCTCTCACTCTAGCGCCAACATGCCAAACATGTATGAAACTCCCCCAACATCTCGCGTGGCTCCCGGCACCTCTACCTCGCCATCAATTGTACAGGACGCCGCTAGGACTTTTATACGGAGACCCGGAACCAAGCGAAGGTCACTCGACCTTATGGAACAGTTCAAACGGCAGCAAAACAACTACGCAAGCCAGTCGAGTGACCTTCTACTCCAGGAGGTGATGTTGACCTTTGAGGAAATTCCCTCAAAGGTCCAACAATACCCGAACATGCGGAAGGACGTAAAAGCCTTCCTGGAGACAGCGTCAGATAAGGGTCTCCGTATCCTTTTTGAATTGAGCAGGCGTGTAAAGAGCCTGGAGGAGAAGGTGGCCGAGGCTGCCAGCGCGACCACGGTAACCGCAAACCCAGCACAGGAGACCGCTCCCCTCCCACAAGAGAACGCGATCCTGGCCAAACTTGGGGAGATGGAGGACTCCATCTTCACGTGGTTTAATGAAACCTATTATAAATTAAAACATAGGATTGGTGAAATAGACACAAAAATTGAAGAGGAAAGCGCCGATATTATCAATAAGATCCACGAGAAGATGGAGTCCACCCAGGTTGATATCGATGTGGCAACAGAGGGGATCGTGGTGCGAGCACAGTCCCAGCTCGAAGATATGGTCGGGACTGTCGCTCGGGACTTGGCTGTAAAGACCAAGTCCCACATCGGTGAGGCGATCGGTGAGGCGATCAAACTACAAAAGCCCGAAAGCCTCCCAGCCCCGGTCCCCCCCATGACTTACGCCAGAGCCGCAGCAGCCGGACCCGGGCGCCGACCGGCGCTTCACTCAGTGGCGGTCACCTCCACGGACAGTCGGGTGACTGCCGAGGGGGTGCTCGCCAAGGTGAAAAAGGCGGTCGACGCCAGGAGTACCGGCCTAAAGGTAAGTAAGGCCAGGAAAGCTAAGAATCAAACGGTAATACTGAGTTGCGACACCGAGGGGGAACGCGATAGGGTGAGAGAGCGTATAGAAAAAAGTGGCAGTGGGCTTGTGGTAGCCCCAATGAGGAATAAGGATCCGCTCGTCGTCCTCAAAGACGTTTTCGTCGATGGGGACGACGAAGACATAATCAGGGCTATATACACCCAGAACGCGGACGTCTTCGTGGGGCTGCCACAAGAAGACAAAGAATTTAAAATTAAATATAAAAAGAAGACTAGGAATCCCGAGACGTCCCACATTATATTACAAGTTAAGCCAAAAGTATGGCAGAGGATGACCGGGGCTGGAACCCTTTACATTGACCTGCAAAGGGTCAGGGTCGAGGACCAGTCCCCGGTTGTCCAATGCACAAAGTGCTTGGCATTCGGCCACGGACGTAAGTTCTGCACCGAGAGTGTGGACAGGTGCAGCCACTGCGGTGGTCCGCATTTACGTGAGAAGTGTCCTGAACACTCTGCGGGAATCGGACCGCGCTGCTGCAACTGTGCATACTCTGGGTTGAGAAACGTCGGTCATAACGCCTTCAGCGCCGAATGCCAAACCCGCCAAAAGTGGGATTACTTGACCAGGTCCAACACGTCATATTTATGACTAGCCACCCACATTACACATACACAGCACAGTGACACACACACCTATACACATACATAGACACTGATGTATAAAATATATAATGATTATATATAAGAATACATCAAAACATGCATACAACACCTAACACTTACAATACAAAAAGTTTATACGGAAGTGTCAACAGTTATATATATTCTTGAATATAAATATACTGTTGACAAGATAGGGAGATAAATAAACTAAACACTAACATAAACACAAACGTTGAACACACAACAGTACACTACACGAGTCATAAATATGACGAGGTTGGGTAGAACATCAGGGTGGGGCGTCTTGGTAAAAAGACAAACTGACAGACAACCTAGAGAAATTAAGACAACAAATAGTAAGGAAATATCATACCCGCTGCCGATGTACATACATATAACACTTAATACAGAATCAGCTAGTCCAACTGCCCATACATAAATATATTAAACACACAACCTATTATTACACTATTATTATAAAAAATTCTACTATTTAATACTATTATTACTATTTATTACTATACTATTTATTATAAAATTATACTATTTAATACTATTTATTACAATACTGTTTATTATAAAAATTGTAAATACATAATTGCTTTAAATGTAAATATTTTATTATGTTAATCAACTATTAAATATGTAAAACAAAGAAAGCTTTTATAACAGATAACACTAAGCTTAGAATAAAAATAGAAAACAGTTTGAATTAATGAAAGAATTTTAAAAACATATATAGTATTGTGAAACAAAAGATTATAATTAAAATAATATGAAAATATACATAATGTAAATCAAAATAACAAAATTGGGTATATACCCAACTAATTAATTATAAGAAGTTAGCATATAGACTAGTTGATGTACAAGATCCTGTCTTACGGACGGGGAAAAGTGGCGAGGTCAAATATAAAGACCTCATAAAAAAAAAAAAAAAAAAAAACAGCAGTTCTATACGCCATCAGCAGTCGTTCTGTCATACTTCGTAGGTGCGTGTGAGAACGTAATCCCAATCACTCACTCACCAACTTAACTTACTTACAGGAATATACTTACTGTACAGGAATCTGTACTCCATTGCTGTTCTTGTATACATAAAGCCACTCTTCTATAACCACATTTGCATCGTCATCATCTCTGTACGCTCCGTTCCATATATCCACCAGCTTGTCAAACAAAACTGTAGTTTCGCCTAAAAAAGGTGATATAATTAAATAAATTTAAGTAAAACCGTAAGCGTGAATTAATCAAAGTATATTTTACCGCCATCTAGCGAAATCAACGGGAACTAAGTAGTTACTTTTGATACTGCATCTCACAATGCAAGTTCTCGAAATGTTCAGTATTATATTTAAACTTTTTTACTTATTTTCCTACTTTTTTACTTTGCAAATCATGCTGTATTAATGTTATGTCAGGATTTTAGTTCTTAGAAAATTAAGAAGTACATTTCCATTCTTATAAAAAAATGGACATATCTTCGAGTTTGGGATATCAAATAAATAAGCCCTAATGTGCAAGTTACATTAAATTAGTTTTAAGTCATTTTAAGGCTATATGTGGCGCAAAAGTAGAAACAAATCAGCTTGAGTTTGTAGAACTTTTTGGTTTTATACGTTAAAACATTTTTTCTTTTTTTTTCTTTTCTTTTTTTCTTTTGAATTTATTGTTTTTAGGTAGGTACATTTAACACATTTAAGAAGTCAATGTAAACAGCAACAACTGAATTACCTGTATTGCGAGGAGAGACGCATCGGGCAGTAGCTCAAGGTCTTCATCGCTCATCCAACAATTTGTTTCCACCTCCATTTCTTCATTTGGCATCGGGAACACCTATGTTTATAGACATTATTTTTAATAACTCCAGCTGAGTCCCGCGGTCTTATTCACTGTTGTTGTTATAAGCCGTACCCGCGGTACGGAGTCTCAGTTGCTCCTTATATTATCAGCTATGTGCTAATGAAAGTCCCATCAAAATAGGGCCCACCGTTCCAGCTATTAGTCAGCGGAACTGTCAGATAGGTTTATTACTTTTTAATTTAAATAACTTTAAAAACTAATAATTTGAAATTACTAACAGACATTTGCTTAAATCACGCACCGTCGATATTTGAGAATATAACCAAAATATTTATAGCTTTTCTAAATTGTTAATAATCACTGTAAAAATAATTTCAAACAAAAGTAAATAAGAAACATAATAGATTGAATTTGTGATGAATATGTCTAGAACCAACGTTGAACCTTAATATGAATGAAAAGTTGCTTTTAAATTTACTGTCTTAAATCATAAAGCGTAAATATAGTTCTTGAATATAAAAATTAGTACTACCATGTAGGTGCTGTTTTCTTCCCCATTGAAATATTTTCTGGTGACGCCTCCGTAGTAGTCGACGCGAGCACGTTTTTGATCTGCGCTGGCCCTGTCAAAGGACTAAGGTATTATGTCCGTTTTCCCCAGCCATAATAAAATCATTTCCTTACAAGAAGACGTTTACGTAGCACCTAAATTTTATAAAAAATCTAAGAACTTTGCCGCAAAGCGCTCATAGTCGAGTGGCCTTAGGTCATTGGATACAATCACCGAATTGGGTGATCGTCTGTGGTATGAAATGTTATGAGTGTTGCCGTGATTCGGAGGTCAAGTTAAGCAGTCGGTCCCGGTTGTTTTCATAAGATAGCAGTCATAAATCATAGTTGGAGATCTTTGGGCTGCTTAAAAATATTCAACAGCAAGATTACGTAGCTACAACGTATCTTGACAGTCTATAACCCGCACTCGGACATCATGGGAAAGTATGGCCTTAACCCTTTGTTGAGAGGAGACCCGAATCCAGCAATGAGACATTATGGGTTGTTGATAAAGCTCTTTGGTGTCCTCTTAAGGTTGGAGAAAGTAAAATTATGACTCCTAGTTCTCTCAAAAAGACCTCTTAAAATTATGGGACGTTGGTGGAAACGGCCGTTAATGGCCAACGGCAAATGAGTGAAGCATGCTTCGGCACATTAGTGTGTAACTTCAAGACCTCACAGAAACAAGTTGCTATATGGTTTGCACTCACAATGAGGATTGTGATCACCAGCCTTAGTTTCTGCTCTTCATCAGGCAGAGCAGAGTCAATTTAGCTTGCTCATTTATAAAAAAACAAAAAAATAAGCACATAGGAACTTGAAAAGCATTTTTTTATGATATTGTTTTAACTTTTCTTACCACATCTCAAAGGGTGTCTTCAGGGTCGTAACAAAGTTGAATGTCTCGCCATTGAAGTGATATTTCTTGGGCTATTCTATTTCTTGGTCTGCATCATCTATGGGCGAACAGAAATGATTATTTAGAAATACATGATTTTTCCCAAGGCAGTAGAAGTCAGGCAAACAGCTAATACCCTCATCGCTAAGGAGAGGTCTATGTATGTTTAGCAGTGAACTATTAAAGGCTACTTTTTTAATTGCCTGTTTGGGGATTAAATTTTCTCGAAGCGAGCGAAGGTATTCTTCAAGTACTTTTTTACACTTTTCTATACATGTATTATTACTATTAATTTTAACATAATACTATTAAAAGTAATAAGTAGCTTTACCGCTAACAGTCGTTAGTATCTCTTCCTCAAAGAAAATCCATCATATTAACAGGTTTTTGACAACAGAATACTAGTCTTTTAGCCAGGGTCGCAGCAATATGCTGAGTTAGTCACCCTTTCTGACAATGCACAGTACAATTAAATACTTTAAACTGTATTTTAACCGTATGTTGTCGTTCTTTTTACTTTATTACACGCTTTATATTAGCTTCATCTGTATGTTTGTCTGACGTTTGTACAAAATCGCACCCAAAGGAGTCGGTCGGTTGGGTGCGATTTTGACCCACTTTAAACGGCCAGATTTCGTTCAAAGTTTGTAGATTTAGCGAGGGCCGATGATAATGCACTAATTTGAAAAAAAAATGTTTAAACAAATTAGTCTTTTTCAGTTTAGAAAAAAAATGTTTTAAAAAAACTAAACAAACAGTTTTAAAATTGTAAAGTAGAAAATAATTTTATTGTAACAAACCGTGTGGTGCTTTCTGAAAATATTTCAATAACGTCGCCCCACGCTTTGTAATATAAAATTATTTTTTTACATTTCAGCTTAAAAGCGTGTTTGTTTAGTTTTTTAAAACTATTACTTTTTTTCCTTTAAATTTAACTATTTATTCATTCTTCTAAATCGCGAATAAAGCCGATGAGCAAAGCTAGACTAAAAAAAATAGCCTAAGTTACTCCTAATATCATCTGAAAGTGCCAGTGAAAGTTCAGTTAAAATCAGTTCATCCGTTCACAACAACAAACAGACAGACAACAATTTTAAAAGAGTTTTTTTAGTGAAGTGTCGTTTATTCTTCAATATGGGTTTAGTCAAATACTGTTGATATAATATCACAAACAGACATTTCAATTTTTTATATTTATTATATGCATTAGGTAGGAATAGATCTAATCAATAACTTAGCAAAACGTGGCTGGACATAATTTTAAAACCCAAAACTAAAACGAAAATGGCCGGTAGTACCGACATCGTGTCACACTCGCTACAAATAAACTAAGAGATTAGCCTATATTTTCACTAAAGTGTACATCTATACTTATACTTATACTTATACTTATTATATATTATAATAATATAAAGCTGCAGAGTTTGTTCGTTTGTTTGAACGCGCTAATCTCTAGAACTACTGGTCCGATTTGAATGATTCTTTCAGTGTTGGGTACTCCATTTATCGAGGAAGGCTATACGCTATTTATTTTTCACAATTAGGGATCCGTAATAAAATTGCTATTTTGTAACACAAGGTGTAAAATCGAAAACCTATTTTTGCGTGCGCTGCAAAAACTATTGACAATAGAAAAAAATGATGTACTACGGGTTTGTAGATCCTATTAAGACCTACAAAAAAGTCTGCTAGAATATATATCTAGCTATCATGGTTTAATCACAATAACCGATTTTGTGTTCAAAATAATTATTAAATCGTCTGAAAAAAAAAGTTAAATATGTATCGTAATATTAATCTTTATCGAAATTAAGCATTATGTTATCAAGAGTATTTATGTAGAAGTAACATACTTTTTGTTTCATCTCAATCGGATATTTCGTTTAAAAGTTATCACGTCTGTAAAATGTTATGAGTTAGACCTATTAATGAGTTAAGGGCCATAGAGTTTTTTATCAACATACAATCCTGTAAATTAAGAGAATTATTTACAATAATCCTCATATTTTGCCAACCATCTGACCCCTTGCAGCTATGGAATAAATTTCGGGAAGATTTGTGCGGGAAGAATGCGTAATGAGACCCAGGATATGACATTAGCATATAGTGATGACATTATATATAATGATGGACTTATCATTATTGAAGATTAAGATTCATGAGATTTGCCATAAATCATTAACTGATTTTGGGCTTCCTGCAACAAAAAGGAATAATTCACACCATAATTTGGTTCCTTTAGAAATAGCGTTGCGGAAGCCATACGATGTAAATGAACTAAATGAGTATATTACTGAAAATGAACCCAAGTTACTTAATGACCAGGTGATGGCATATAATAGTGTTATGCACAGTGTTCGTTTCAATGAGGGAAAAATATATTTTTTGGATGCTCCAGGCGGAATCGGCAAATTTTCATTACTAATTTGATATTAGCAAAAGTAAGGTCTCAGGGAAAACTAGCTTTGGCAGTAGCGTCATTACGAATCGCTGCAACTTTATTAGCTGGTGGACGCACAGCTCATTCCACTTTTAAACTGCCTCTAACCGTTTCGTTACAGCAAGATAGCGTGTGCTCTATTCGTAAAAATGGCCATTTAGGAAAAGTTTTGCAAGACGTCACTTTAATAATCTGGAATGAATGTACCATGATTCATATAGCTCATGCAGAGGCTCTAGATATGACTCTTAGAGATATTAGAAGCTGTGATAAAATAATGGGTGAGATTACTGTTATAGCGAACTTATTTCTTCTTGTTTGTTACGTCGTAGGGGTCCACAATTATGTCGGCTAATAGTTGGATATCGAATAACAATGATCGTGTATTCTTTTGGAGCCATGTTTATTAATTAATAACTGTACTAGTATCTAACCTTACGTCTTAAGGTTTATACATGGAATCTCTTCGTTATGATCTTAGAGCTACATTATATATTCTAAATCTATCGTTACATTGCACAATAAACACGTCATAATATCAACAAGGAAATGACAGCCGGAATCCTACGTGCTCGATAATCGGCACATATTTGCAATGTGCTGATCAAGCATAATATCTCTGTATAATTTCCGTCTTTTACTTAAACCAAAATATGACGCAGGAATAACTGTCATGTTTGCATGGGATTTTCGGCAAACTTTTTACCAGTTGTAGTAAGAGGAACTAGAATTCAATCTTCGAATTTCAGTTCTCCCTTAGGGTTGCGGAGGTCCGATGCCAGTCGCTCCGTGGAAAAACTGAAATTCAGGTAAAACCGGTTGAATTAATAGCCGACCCCAAATAAACTTGGGAATGAAGGCTCGGAAGATGAGTAAGAGGAACTAGAGCAGACATTGTAATAAATTGGGTCAACATAATTGTATAAATACATATTTCAGTAAAACAAGTTTCGAAAAGAATGTTATTGATATTATTATTGGCGTAATACAATCTGGTTGTTTTTATAATTAGTACTAGCTTTCCGCCCGCGGCTTCGCCCGCGTGGAATTCGTCTTACATGATTTTATGTTTGATAATAAGGAACTTCGACACAAATTTTCGTCCCCTATTTCAAACCCTTCTACCTTTATTTTGGCGATAAAAAGTATCCTATGTCCTTTCCCAAGTTCAGTTCTATCTTAATATCAAATTACATGATTTTTAGGTTCAGTGGTTTATGTGAAAGCGTAACAGACAGACAGACAGACAGAGTTACTTTCGCATTTATGATATTAGTAGGGATTACACCATCGGAAAGTAGAGATTTCATCAAACAGAAAACACCCCAATTTTTTGAAAAAAGTCGAAATAGGGTGAAAAAATTAAATATTTCAAATCAAAAAAATTACAGTGTATTCGGGACATAAAAAGGTAAGTTTTCACTAAACTTCATTTAAAAATTATTTTATTTGTAAAAGATAAAAATAGAAAACTAAAAACTTTTTTTAATTTTTCACTTATAATTTGAGGTTATGCGAAAAAAAGTGTAAATAAAAAATCAGCCAAGTGCGTGTCAGGCCACGCACAGGAAAGGGTTCCTCAGTCACCCATAATGGTACGTGGAATAGAAATTGTATCCAATGGATAATTGTTATGTTTACGTATTAATGCGTTAATTTTGTATGACATTTTCCAAGTAAGCACATTGTAGAAGTTAAGCCTCTGTAACTCCTGAACTAACAAAGTCATCTAATTCGTTATAGTTTTTATTTAAAGTTCATTATATGGACCACTATCACGAATTTTCCCAGATTTTTTGAGCCGGCCGTTTAGCTTTTAGAGGGGGAGGATGCCCGGTTTTACAAAAAAGTGGCCTTTAAAGTGGAATTTCTCGCAAACGGATTTCTAAATCAAGAAATCGTCTTAACAACCCTGTAATGTTTTTAAAAGACCTATATAAGGATACCCCACATGATGGGGTAGCCGCGAGAAAAAAAAAACATCCACATTTTACGTGTCGGGGAAGTACCCTAAATATTAATAATATTTTTCATAATTTTATTGTAGCATTTTGTCGACGTAATTACAATACATATTCATGCAAAGTTGCATCTTTCTAGCATATATTGTTTGGATGGTAAGTCGAGGACGGACGGACGGACGGACAGACGGACATGACGAATCTATACGGGTTCGAAGTCATAAACTTCGGAACCCTAAAAAGTTGTAGATCTTTTAATTACCTACAACTTTGCCATTTAACTTTTTTCCATAGGACTTGTAGTTTTGCCGGAAATTGAGATAAACCGTTTTTTACCCTTTCATCTTCTTAGCCTTATTCCCAATTTACCCTTTGTTTTATATATTTAGCCATTCAAAGTGACTCTACCCTGCCTGATGGAAAGCATGAGCAAAATCCAAGAGTCGGGGCTACCACATTTGCTGCGAATGCAGACAATAATGTATGGCGGCCCACACTATGGCGGCTTAGTGAGATGCTTTTTCACGCCCCGCTTATAGGACCCGAAAACCTCCCCCCCCCCTACCCGACCCCCGTCAGATCGCAGATCGCCCGTAAATTATTTTTCCTTTCATTTTTATAACATTCTCCTCCTTTTCCAATGGGTTTCATCGTACTATAGTTTTGTTTTCAAAAATAATCTACCCTGCTCTACTGGTCTTTATGTCATTTACAAACTATCATTATGGTTGCCATGCAAGTGTGTTATGCCTAGCAACGTGTGAAGTTTTGACAGGAGATAAACAGTGATACATTTTGACATCTACGATTTATGTATTTTTTTAATCACCTAGGTAAAAAGGTAAAAACCTTTGTATTTCGATTATTGCAGTAAAAAGTAGCCTATGTCCTTTCCCAAGTTCAGTTCTATCTTCATACCAAATTTCATCAAAATCGGTTCCGTGGTTTAGGCGTGAAAGCGTAACAGACAGACAGACAGAGTTACTTTCGCATTTATAATATTAGTATGGATTATACCAGTGATGATAAACGATAAAAATAATGAATAGCAACAATCGTTAGTGACATTATGCATTATTAATGAATTAATTTTGCTAATTAACATAAATTACTAAAAGTAGGCTTAGGTTTCTAATATTTTTATAACATTTAACAAATACATCTGCATGTATGGCGTTATAATTTAAATGGCTACTTCAACACCTCTCGTGTTTTATCTCACATTGTCACACCTGCTTGATCTGGGGGTGACTATTTCAGATTAACGGGTTGCTTAACAAGTCTCCCGCGTAGTGTGCCACAACAGGTGAGTTACTTGGTTACGTGATGTCCGGCGGTTGTCGAGTGTAGAGGGTGAGCTACCGCAGATGACGTGCTTGCGGGTCGTCAGTTCGTACGAACAGGCTTGCGCTCAAGCGTGTCAAAAAACCTTCCAGGCTCTCTACGCGCAAATCTATTATGATGAAGCGACCGAACGCTGCGCAAGATGCCGGTGGGGCCTTGTCTCAAAGCTGAGCACATAGATAGCATGCGACTGCTATACTTGAGGTCTAAGATTCTATTCCCGGGACATAACTACTCGAAATATTTGTTTCGGAGTTTGAGTCTTTTCTATCTTTCTTATTATATTATGTATATTTTTATTTAATATATTATGTACGAGTAATTATCACTTGTCTTGTACAAAGAGTACAAGGTCTGCTTAGGTTTGAACTATATGGCGTTACGATACCTTCTACTTTCCAACCTTTCGAACGGATTATACCTACCGCTCGTGGTCACGGGTAGACTTAGAAGTAGAAGGTATTGTAACCTTTTTAATTTATTCGCTAAAAACAAAGAAAAAAACATGAGTATGTGTTATGAAAGTCCTAAAACTTAGGTTAGATGGCGTTGTTTGAATGTGGTAGAATATTATTATAAATATAATGACCTGATTAATATGAATACAGCTTTAGGTTTATCGTTCTCATTATAAAAGGTGAATTCGGACACAAAAGCGAGTCCTTTAGGCAGTTGTGTTATGCATAACACAATGGCGGTCCTTCCTACGGCTTTTGTTTTAATGTTAAGCATCACTTTCGCATCTAGCCATGTATTATCAAGTAAGTGAATAAAACAACAGTTTTTCTTAAATATATCTTTATAATATTTATTGGAGACTCTTTTTCTAGCCTTTATCAGTCCCGAAATAACTAGAACTTGTCTATTAGTTCAATCGGTTGAATATCAGTTTTGTTCGGAGCGATTAGTATCGGAAGGACCTTTGTAACACTGAGGGCACACTGGATTCGAAGTTTGAACTTGTTGTCAGTATATTTGAGGATACTGACTTTCCAATAACGATTGCCATAGATGTTTATGATAATCAGGATAGACAACTTAACGTGCTTTCCGAGGCACTCAAAATATTCATACGTAACTTTGAACAAGCATCATGTTTACAAATTACCTCTATTTTAATTCTTTATCACAAATGAAGGGCTATTTTTTTTATATTTAAGCCTACCAAAGTGATTCTACTCTGCCTGGTGGAAAGCAAATTAATCTTCATTCCTCAGTTCCTCATGTAAAATATACTTTTTCGTGTCTTCTTAATAATTAGCTGCCAAAATAAATTAACTCAGCCTGAAAAGCATAAGTAGAATCCAAGAGTGGGTACCATTTTCTTTGTGAATGCAGACAATGCATCGTGGTGACCAACACTATGGTGGCCTCAAATCAAATCAACAACCCATTATGTTCCCCTGCTGAACTCGGTTCTCCTCTCAGGAGAATTTTAAGGCCAAACGTCCCCACGGTGGCCGAGTGAGGGAGGGTTCTGGCAAGACACGTTTTTGCTACATAATTTTGCCGTACGATAACAACCGGTACCGACTGCTTAACGTGATAATCACGGAAACGTTGATAATATATCATGCCACAAACGGTCACCCATCTAGCTCTGCCCGCGCCGTCGTTGCTTGCCCTCAGTGATTGTTTCCGATCACCTAAGACCATGCAGCTGTGGCGGCCTTGAGAGATGCTTTTTCACGTCCCGATTTTAGTGCCCGGGAAATACCGTCGTATTTCGGTGAACATTTTTAGATTATAACCTGTCAGAATGAATATTTTTATAAATGCTATTATTTCTGGTGCAGATGATACAGAGCCTACAATAGAATGGCCCACTGAATATTACTTCGCAGGAGAAACTTTGGACATGCTTACAACCGTAAAGAAAACTTTTGAAGTATGGTAAGTTTCTTGGACCCTGGTTTTAGTTTCTTTCGTGTTGCGTTCTGCTTAAAAATGAATATATTTCAGACCTTATTGTTACATATGCATTTTTTACATATAAATTTAGAATGAATCAAAATGTTATACGGCGACGGTAGTAGTTAGTTTTATTTAAGTTTTTTTTTCAAAAAATTTGGAATTCAAAATCTTTTTCTGCTTATTTACACATATCAATGATTAAGTAAGTAATAAAACAAACAAAAAATAGTTATTGTTTAGCTGTTAAACATTTACAATGATTTTATTAATAACAATAGCAATTAGTAGCTGTCGAAATCTCTTTTTCTTCCGAACCTAATTCCTAATTTTATTTGGGGTCGGCTCCTAGTAGGTATCAGAATCATGATGACATATAACAATACAGCCAAACCGTAAATAGCAACGTCATTTAAAAACATATGGGCTTAATATCTTAATTCTTCACGAAATTTCTGAACCTTCATTCATAACGTAAAGTAAATTGGTTGGCTATTTTCATTTAAACATTGAACTTAACAGGTATAGTGAAAAGCAAAATCGTTCCCGAGAAGATTTCTTCGGAGGCACCTCAAAAACTTTCTACTATCCTGACAGAGGTTACGCATATTCGGTAAAGTTGCTCATAATAGTTTGTTTCGTGATTAATAATACGCAATCACCACCCCTATTCATCCCGTGGGTATCGTAAGATCCGATATTGGAAGAAAACTACTTATAACAACAGTGTTGCAGTAAGAAAAAAAAAACGCATAAATATTTCAGACATCTTATACACAACACCATCTTGTCCCAAACTAATCAGAGCTTGTATTATGGATACTGGACAACTGATATAAATATATGTATAAACACACTTTTTTTTTCGTAAATACATAGAAAACACCCAAACTCCGAAACAAATCACATAAACATTTGGTTCGACCCGGGAATCGAATTCGAGACCTCAAGCACAGCAGACGCAAACGTTTAAAACAAATAATTTAGTAATTTGGTATAGTAGGCCAAAACCTCTTTTGTATTGTAGTCGTTGATGATGATAATTTTTATACATATACTATTTTAGTAATCTATAAAAAAATAGTGATAAAAAACGACGAGATTTTGAATCAACCCTTTCCTTCCAAAAAGATGTTAAGTCTAATACCTATAGACCATCTTGATGAGTATCTAAACTCTTTTTCTTTAAATAAAGGTATTTATGAAGACTAACAGCGACTTGGAACCAGCAGTCGGTTGTTGGAAATTGAAGTTCTCTAGTGAAGAACCCTTGACGTTTTTGCCTGACGTATCTTCCTTCACTTATACAGGTATAGTAATCACATACAGGTGGTACAGCCACTCTGATTTCACCACTCCTCTCCATGAAATGATTAACCAGCTGACAGAATCAACCAATACATGACATTCGTCATCTTATCTTAAATATCAAAAGTAGTATGAGTTTTGATGTTAAAGTCATCATCATCACCTTCTTCCGCCCTTCTCTATTATTCGTCAGTTCACTTTTTCTATATATTATCGGCCATATATTCTTTCACGCAGTCCATCCATTTTTTCTTTGGTCGCCCTCTACACTTATATCCGTCAACTTTCATACTTAAAACTTTCTTCACTACATTTTGCTCTTCTCGATGCATCACATCTCTCTCTTGTTTTTCAACTTTTCATCTAATGGTGTTAATTCAAGGCTTTTTACATTCGCATTTCAGCCAAATTGCTACACCTAGGTTTAACCAACGACTACCGGCAACACCTAGTTGTGGCTAGAACTAGGTCTAGCCGCACTTCGTATTTGCCGTAACATATATATTAGCTTTTGACTGCAGTTACGACAGCGTGTATACCCAAGCGATGTCCTCCCTCAATAGTCAAAGTATTTTTGGGATGGTCAATCCCAAAAATTTCATTGATTTCAGTGCAGTAGTTTAACAGTTAAGCGTAACAAATAGACAGAGTTATATTCGAATTTATAATCTTGGTATTAATGAGAAATTTCTAAACATTAATTGGTTATTATTCTAAATTTAAGGTAAAAGGATAATGCTCTTCGACAAGCTGGTGGATATCTGGACAAGTGAATTTGTGGTCGATGATAAAATAACCCAGAAAAGGACCCTATGTGTTCATAGACTGGAAAATGGTGTTGACATTCCAGTACAGTAAGTACTCAGTTATTACCACTTGCAAGGAAAGAGGATAGGAAAACCGCCATGACTTAGATTGTTTCGGTGGTGCAAGTGCTAGTGTATGTGTCTGCTTGAGGTCTCATTTTCATATCCAGTTCTCGTAGCCAAGTTGCAAACGTTTTTCGTTTTCTATTCTATTTCTTTATTCTCTTGTTTCATTGGCTAATATTCTATTTTGATCACTTGACTATGTGATATTAGCCAATGAAACAAGAGAATACAGAATAGAATAAAAAAGCGGCCAAGTGCGAGTCGGACTCGCCCATGAAGTGTTCAGTATCAACAAGTAATATCATATAAAAGTTATTGTTGTTCGTTGTAACTGTGATCGATGTTTTTAGGGTTCCGTAGCCAAATGGCAAAAAACGGAACCCTTATAGATTCGTCATGTCTGTCTGTCTGCCCGTCCGTATGTCACAGCCATTTTTCTCCGAAACCATAAGAGCTTTACTTTTGAAACTGGGTAAGTAGATGTAATCTGTGAACCGCATTAAGGTTTTCACATAAAAATAGAAAAAAACATTACATTTTGGGGGTCCCCATACTTGGAACTGAAACTCAAAATTTTTTTTTCATCAAACCCATACGTGTGAGGTATCTATGGATAGGTATTTAAAAATGATATTGAGGTTTTTAATATCTTTTTTTTCTAAACTGAATAGTTTGCGCGAGAGACACTTCCAAAGTGGAAAAATGTGTCTCCCCCCTGCAACTTCTAAAATAAGAGAGTGATAAAACTAAAAAAAATATATGTTGTACATTACCATGCAAACTATCAACGAAAATTGGTTTGAACGAGATCCAGTAAGTAGTTTTTTTTCACTACGTCATAAATCGTAAACCGCAATTTACCTTTCATTCAATCAATACACTATTATAAAAACATCGATGAAAGTTACAACGAACTACAAGAACTTTTATATGATGTTACTTGCTGATACGGAACCCTTCATGGGTGAGTCCGACTCGCACTTATCCTCTTTTTTATAATAGTCTATTGATTGAATGAAAGGTAAATTGCGGTTGCGATTTATGACGTATTACAAAAAAACTACTTACTAGATCTCGTTCAAACCAATTTTCGTAGGTAGTTTGCTTGGTAATATACAACATATATTTTTTTCAGTTTTATCACTCTTATTTTAGAAGTTACAGGGGGGGGGACACATTTTTCCACTTTGGAAGTGTCTCTCGCGCAAACTATTTAGTTTAGAAAAAAATGGTATTAGAAACCTCAACATCATTTTTGAAAAATCCATCCCACCCCACACGTATTATGGCTTTGATGAAAAAATTTTTTTTGAGTTTCAGTTTCAAGTATGGGGACCCCCAAAACGTGTTGTTTTTTTTCTATTTTTATGTGAAAATCTTAATGCGATTCACAGCTTACATTTATTTACCATGTTTCAACAGTATAGTTCTTATGGTTTCGGAAAAAAGTGGCTGTGACATACGGACAGACAGACAGACAGATAGCCAGACAGACAGACATGACGAATCTATAAGGGTTCCGTTATTTGCCATTTAGCTACGGAACCCTAAAAACGAAAAACGTTTGCAACTTGGCTAGTGGGGCTGGGTTTGACCAAATGTTTGCATGTTCTACAGATAGTTGTTTTGGTCTTTGGGTATTTTCTTTAAATAATATGCATGTATTTACAAAAAGAGTATATAATTATACAAACTCTGCTCAGTTTGAAGTGCTAGATGGTGTCGTGTAGTAACATATCCGAAACATATTTACCCCTGTATTCATGAACGTTATTTGACGTTAAGTAATGCTTTTGTGTTATATTCATCTTTATGGCTATAATTTTTGAGTTGAAAGTAGCATAGAACCTATTGCATAACCATATAATTTTTGACACCTGACAAACAACGCCATCTAGTTCAAAACTAAGCAGTAAATAAACACATAATTTTTTAAAATATATTTTGTTATACATAGAAAACACACAAATTTAAAAAAAAATCATTAGTAGAAGTAACAATATTATTGATCCGACGCGGGTATCCAACCCGCGATCTCAAGCTCAGCAGTTGCATTCACTGCCACGGCGGTCACCGAGACAAAATCAGTTCTGAAGTTTATGACTAAGGGGGTTATTTAACGCAAATCCTAACTTTCAATTCCAGGGTTTTAACAAAAGCCTTCAACCCAAACACTGGTGATGTGCGAGAAAATACTATCACCAATTTCTACAACTTTAAGGATTCAGTTACCAAAACGGATCTGCGGAATAGATGTAAGATAATGTAAACTAATGTATTCACTTCTTAAGTATCGAAAAGGTGGATAGATAAGCGCTAGACTTAGTTGAATTATAAGCAAATGTAGTATAGGGCGGTTTGTGTCACCCTGGACCGAAGACTTTATGGTACGGGAGCTAGCAACGTTTGGAAAAAAAGAATTTTAGGTCAGCTGATTTTGTGATATGTCTTCCATCTTGCTCTTTCGGTTAGATTCCGGGCTGTCTGGCTGGCGAGAGTGGTTGCGTTCATTAGTGCGCATCCTGTCTGTGTAGGTAATAATCCTGGATTTTAAAATCATTTTAAGAAGCGTAATTTTATTTTTTTTGTATTTATATAAGTTAAGCTGACATAATTTTCATATTGCCAGACATTTTCGACAATGCTAAGTATGTGCCAGACGCGAATGTTTATTTATTTTTTATAAAAAATTCAAAGTATTTTATAATGTCTGTAATTTTAATATCATATTATTTAAGGATTAAAGTACCTAAAATTAATTTGTCAGACATTAATTCGGTTGTTAAAGCTTGAATTTAAATGAAAAGCTCATGAAAAGTATTGCAGTATGATTCTATTTTTTATTGAATATTCAAGGGAATGGTGAGAATTTTAGGAACCAATTTATCAATGAATGCGCAGATTTGATAAACCGATAAAAAAAAAGCTTTCAATTTTGCTGAAGCGCCAAAGAAATAGAAGGGAATAAAGTCGTTGAGTTGCGAATGCAGAGAGATCTATTTGGCAGAATGCTGGGGATTTCTCTTACCCACAAGGTTGACATTGAAAAAGTTTTGGCATTTCCACTTACCCCGATGCCAACGTCATCCAGACGGTTCAATATGTAAAACCGATAAATCACAATTGTTAAGTTAATAGAGAAGAAATTGGACAACACTATAAATCGACAACCGTTAACCTTTGATGTTTGTCTTGTTGATGGTTTTTTAGGGTTCCGAAGTTCATAACTCGGAACCCTTATAGATTCGTCATGTCCGTCTGTCCGTCCGTCCGTCCGTCCGTCCGTCCGTCCGTCCGTCCGTCCGTCCGTCCGTCCGTCCTCGACTTACCGTCCAAACGGTAAGTGCTAGAAAGATGAAAGTTTGCACGAATACGTGTTGTAATTACGTCGACAAAGTGCTATAATAAAATTATGAAATATAATTTTATTTGGGGTACCTCCCCTACACGTAAAGTGGGGATGATTTTTTTTTCTCGAGGCTACCCCATCGTGTGGGGTATCATTAGATAGGTCTTTTAAAAACAATAAAGGGTTTCCTAGACGATTTTTTGATTTAGGTATCCGTTTGCGAGATATTTCACTTTAAAGGGCACTTTTTTGTAAAAACAGGGCGTCCCCCCCCCTCTAAAAGCTAAACGGCTGGCTCAAAAAATCTGAAAAAAATCGTGATGGTGGTCCATCTAATGAACTTTGAAGGAAAACTATAACCGATTAGATGACTTTCTTAGTTCAGGAGTTATAAAGGCTTATATGGTAAAATGCGCTCACTTGGAAAACGTCATACAAAATTAACGTATTAATACGTAAACATAACAATTATCTATTGGATACGATTTTAAATCCACATACCATTATAGGTGACTGAGGAACCCTTTCCTGTGCGTGGCCTGACACGCACTTGGCCGATTTTTTTTTTGTTGCATCGGATGAAAGATGTGCCACAAACCTATGACGGTATTTCTAAGAAGTTTCTAAGTACTATCTCCCAGATGAAATCTGCTCAGATTGATTTTCTCTTTGACCAATATTTTTCGCCTTCTATCAAAGATTGTGAACGTTTGCGGCGAGAAGCAACCAACTCTGTTTCAATCGGTTTGCTTTAGTAAACCTTTTTATTGATCACTGGGATAGTGAAGACATGTTGCCTTTCATTGATAATAAAAACATTTACGTATTTTCGTATTTATTTCATAAATTCAAAGTATTTTATAATGTCTGTAATTTTAATAATATGTTAATTAAAGATAAAAGAACCTAAACTTAATTTGCCAGACATTAATTCGATTGTTAAGCCTTGAATTCAAATGAAAAACTCATGAAAGTGTTCCGAGAGAAACAGTTGCAGAATATATAGTTGAGAATGTTACAGGGAACCATTACAAAAGTTAATTACTTGTTATTGTATATATTACATATAATAATAATAATAATCGTTCTAGTCAGAACAAGTTTCAATAGAAAAACTTAAGAATATGGAATTAGAATAACATTTCAAAAACAACACTTTTTTTAAATTGTACTGACTACTAAGTATGAATTATAATTAATATTAAGCTAAAGTAAAATAAATAATTTGGGTTTTTAATAATCATCATCATCGTCACTGTCTCTGTAAGTATCATTTATATCATCTTCTTATGAATTGTCGTTATCTTCTAAAACTCTATCACCTGAAACAGAAAAAACTAAACAGTATAATTCTTCTTGTCCGTTATAATTTTTTTAGATATTATTGATAAATGTTCTCTTTCATACTTACTTTTAACAATAATATCTGCAACTGAGGACGGTAATTGATTTCCCAAAAACCAGATAAAATCATATTTGTCACCGTTGATGGTCCACCCGAAAGCCATTGGAGATAAAGATGTTAGATGTTGTAAATGGCTGATAACAAGATGGCAGAATCCTACTAGTATTATAAACGCGACAGTTTGTGAGTATGTATGTATGTTTGTTGCTCTTTCACGCAAAAACAACCGATTTTGATGAAACTTCACAATAATACGGCTTACTACGGTACTACTCTCACACAGAAGATCAAACAAAAAGTGAGCATTTCTCCAAATTTTCGTCACGTAACGAACCCTGCACTGCAATACTTTGAATTTTTGATATAAATATGAAAATACATAAATGTTTTTATTACCAATGAAAGGCAACATGTCTTCACTCTCCCAGTGATCAATAAAAAAGGTTACTAAAGCTTCTTTAAATTGTACAATTTTAGTTCAGCTGCGAAATAATGGGGCCGGATTTGGTAGGGACCTATTGAAACAGGGTTGGTTGCTTCTTCTCGCCATGAACGTTCACAATCTTTGATAGAAGGCGAAAAATATTGGTCATAGACAAAATCAATCCGAACAGATTTCATCTGGGAGATAGTACTCAGAAACTTCTTAGAAATACCGTCATAGGTTTGTGGCACATCTTTCATCCAATGCAACAAAAAAAAAACCATCAACAAAACAAACATCAACGGTTAATGGTTGTAGATTTATAGTGTTGGCCAATTTCTTCTCTATTAACTTTGCTAATTGTGATATATCGGTTTTGCATATTGAACCATCTGGATGACACATTGACGTTGGCATCGGGGTAAGTGGAAATGCCAAAACTTTTTCAATGTCAACCTTGTGGGTGAGAAGAATCCCCAGCATTCTGCCAAATAGATCTCTCTGCATTCGAAACTCAACGACTTTATTCCCTAGCGTCAATTTCTTTTTCCTTGGCGCTTCAGCAAAATTAAAAACTTTTTTATTAGTTTAGCAGATCTAATCTCGCCATCTGCGCATTCATTGATAAATTGTTTCCTTAAATTCTCACCATTCTCTTGAATATTCAATAAAAAAATAGAATCATACTGCAATACTTTTCATGAGATTTTCATTTAAATTCAAGGTTTTACAACCGAATTAATGTCTGGCAAATTAGTTTTAGGTTCTTTTATCTTTAATTAACATGATATTAAAATTACAGACATTATAAAATACTTTGATTTTTTTTATAAAAAATAAATAAACATTCGCGTCTGGCACATACTTAGCATTGTCGAAAATGTCTGGCTATAAGAAAAGTATGTCAGCTAAACTTCTTTAAATACAAAAAAAATTAAATTACGCTTCTTAAAATGTTTTTAAAATCCAGGATTATTACCTACACAGACAGGATGCGCACTAATGAACGCAACCACTCTCGCCAGCCAGACAGCCCGGAATCTAACCGAAAGAGCAAGATGGACGACATATCACAAAATCAGCTGACCTGAAATTCTTTCTCGAAAACGTTGCTAGCTCCTATACGATTAATAAAATGGATGTCTGCGGAGAGATGCTGTACACGTGACTAGCTTTATAAATTGATGGATACATGGTGTTGTACTTTTAACCTTACTTTAAAAGTCGGTGATAAGATTCTTAGAAACGATTAAATAAGATCCACAAGTTGATATATTTAACGATCTGATCTGTAAGAGTACTTGTTTAATAGTGAACCTAAATAAAGGTACAAACAAGCTCTTGGTGGGAGCCTTTGTACAAATGCGGACTACCTAAGAATGGATAGTTGGCCCTGTTAGGAGGACGCCTTCGTTTAAATCTGGATGTCAGTAAGCTTATGATTGCAATGCAGTAGTACTGCTTAAGAACATCAAACGACAAGATTATTCGTAGCCACAGCTTTGTTTCGCCAGTCAATCTTCACTTGGCCAGCGTGGGGACGTATAGCCTTATCCCTCTCCAGAGGAAATACCCGAGCCAAGCAGTGGTTGATTGTGATGATGATTTTTGCACATCTGTTTTTTTGTAAATAATATATGTGGCATTACTCCAAGCCAATCTATTGAGCTAATAAAATAGGCTTAAGCTTGATTCTTATAAGAACACGGTATCAATCTGTATGTGCTCAAGCTCTTGCATAATTATTTTACAATCATCTTTCCTATCGCAGTCCACTGTTGGACATAGGCCTCTAAAATTGTACGACATTTGATTCGATTCGCAGTTTTTCACATCCAGATCTCGCCAGCCATATTGCATAAATTATCCATCCACCCCAGTGGACATCCTGCACTACGTTTGCCTAGACGCGGTCTCCAGTCAAGAGCAGGTTTACTCCTACGATTAGCGGTTCTGCGGCTAATATAACCAACCCACTATCACTTGCTAATCCTATATTTTAATAATGTTTGTTATTTTTTCTCTAGTCACTAAATGCAAAGTACCAGGTTCAGATACAGATTTGAGAAACGCTGATGTAGTACCTCTCTCAGCCGGTCACTTAGACCTCATGTTCGAGAGTTATACTAAATACCATAACAAGAATTACAAGGAAAATGAGATGGCGATGAGGAAGCGTATCTTCAAACATAATTATAGGTAATGTTTCTAAAATAATTATTGATAATTAGAGGTTCAAAGGTAATAAATACCTTTTCATAATTTTTATTTATGAGGGTAAGCAACCAGTAGTGAGACAATGGGTTGTTTATTTGAAGCTGCGTGCCGTGGTATTAGCTACCCGAAGTGTTTTAACTCGCATAACCCAAGAGAACGCGGCACTTTTTGGGATAAAATGTGACATCTATACTATATACTATGTAGGACTATATCCAGGACTATATATTATAGTCTACTGCTGAATATAAACCTCTTTTTAGAAAGGAGGTTTTTACATGAATTACGTCAATATTATTTAAGCATATACCTACCACAATTAAGTGGTGGGTGGTGTGAGCGGTGAGGTTTTGGTTTTAATCTTCGGACCAAACCAAAAATAGTGTTTTCAGTTCGGCAGTTGAGATCTTGACAAGGGAGTTAGTTACCCGTCGGTATTATGTCTGATCACTCCTCGAAGGCATCGTTGCATTCCTATCGAATTGAGGGAACAGAGTACTAGGCTAGGCTCGGCCAAGAGTTCATCATCATCGATTATTCATTCTAAATGAAAAAATCTCTATTGTTCAGGATGGTGCAAGAGCACAACAGCAAGAACTTAAAATATAAAATGGAGATCAACGAATTCGCAGACTGGACTCCTCAGGAACTGAAATATCTAACTGGAACTAGAGTTTCAGAAGAGCGACCCCTAGAAGCTTTACCTTTCCCACATACTCTTGAAGAGATAAATGACATTGCTAGCAAACTACCCCAAAACTTCGATTTAAGACTGGAGGGTGCTGTTAACCAAGCAAAACGTAAGTCAATTTTGTTTATTCTAGTCTCTGGAATGGCAGGATTGGCTACTTTGTTTAAAACTGCGAAGCTAGTTTTAAACAAAGTAGCCAATCCTGCAGTGTTACTCGTGGGTACACAGAACCCGTGGCTAAAGCGGGAACGCCGCTACTAAATTTATAAAAAATCACTACTGATTCAGAAAGGGTGAACTTTTAAGGGGAGATGGAAAATTTGGGTATAAAGTAAAAGTAGGTAAGGAGGGAAACCAAAAGAAAGATACAAAATGACCAATGTCGGACTATGACTGCCTCGGTGTTGCTGTGTTAACGTGTGCGTCTGCTGTTTGAGGTCTCGGGTTCGATTCCCAGCTCGAACCACATGTTTATGTAATCTGCAAATATTTGTTTCCAAGTTTGAGTGTTTTCTATGTAGTTACAAAAAAAGAATATCAGTTGTTTAGTACCTATATTAAAAGTACTGCTTAGTTTGAAACTAGATGGCGTTGTATGTTAGAGATCTGAAATATGAATTCATTTTTATCTCTAAAAGTTCTTTGAGGAAATGTTCCCTTTTCCCTGTGAACATTAAGAAACGATGCCATCTTCTAATTGTTTTAGATCAGGGTCAGTGTGGTTCGTGTTGGGCTTTCGCTGCTGCAGCGACAGTAGAAGGTGCTCTAGCCAGAGCCAATGGAGGCAGACTGCTTGATCTTAGCGAGCAATCTTTAGTTGATTGTGCTTGGAGGTAAGTGTATTTTACTATTTATTATTCTTTTCTTCAGCTATGATGGTCGAGCAATTTTTCTTTTAATATTCTGTTTTAAAATTAGCGTTTTGTGTTATCTTTCACAGTTGCTAGTACTAAAGGTTTTTTCCTCCCCTTTAATCATCAGCAGTATATTATTTTTGATCATTCAGATAAAAGAACTGTAAAATTAATTTTGCAAACTTGTACTTATGAACAACTAGCTTTCCGCCCGCGGCTTCGCCCGCGTGGAATTCGTCTTACATGATTTTATGTTTGATAATAAGGAACTTCGACACAAATTTTCGTCCCCTATTTCAAACCCTTCTACCTTTATTTTGGCGATAAAAAGTATCCTATGTCCTTTCCCAAGTTCAGTTCTATCTTAATATCAAATTACATGATTTTTAGGTTCAGTGGTTTATGTGAAAGCGTAACAGACAGACAGACAGACAGAGTTACTTTCGCATTTATGATATTAGTAGGGATTACACCATCGGAAAGTAGAGATTTCATCAAACAGAAAACACCCCAATTTTTTGAAAAAAGTCGAAATAGGGTGAAAAAATTAAATATTTCAAATCAAAAAAATTACAGTGTATTCGGGACATAAAAAGGTAAGTTTTCACTAAACTTCATTTAAAAATTATTTTATTTGTAAAAGATAAAAATAGAAAACTAAAAACTTTTTTTAATTTTTCACTTATAATTTGAGGTTATGCGAAAAAAAGTGTAAATAAAAAATCAGCCAAGTGCGTGTCAGGCCACGCACAGGAAAGGGTTCCTCAGTCACCCATAATGGTACGTGGAATAGAAATTGTATCCAATGGATAATTGTTATGTTTACGTATTAATGCGTTAATTTTGTATGACATTTTCCAAGTAAGCACATTGTAGAAGTTAAGCCTCTGTAACTCCTGAACTAACAAAGTCATCTAATTCGTTATAGTTTTTATTTAAAGTTCATTATATGGACCACTATCACGAATTTTCCCAGATTTTTTGAGCCGGCCGTTTAGCTTTTAGAGGGGGAGGATGCCCGGTTTTACAAAAAAGTGGCCTTTAAAGTGGAATTTCTCGCAAACGGATTTCTAAATCAAGAAATCGTCTTAACAACCCTGTAATGTTTTTAAAAGACCTATATAAGGATACCCCACATGATGGGGTAGCCGCGAGAAAAAAAAAACATCCACATTTTACGTGTCGGGGAAGTACCCTAAATATTAATAATATTTTTCATAATTTTATTGTAGCATTTTGTCGACGTAATTACAATACATATTCATGCAAAGTTGCATCTTTCTAGCATATATTGTTTGGATGGTAAGTCGAGGACGGACGGACGGACGGACAGACGGACATGACGAATCTATACGGGTTCGAAGTCATAAACTTCGGAACCCTAAAAAGTTGTAGATCTTTTAATTACCTACAACTTTGCCATTTAACTTTTTTCCATAGGACTTGTAGTTTTGCCGGAAATTGAGATAAACCGTTTTTTACCCTTTCATCTTCTTAGCCTTATTCCCAATTTACCCTTTGTTTTATATATTTAGCCATTCAAAGTGACTCTACCCTGCCTGATGGAAAGCATGAGCAAAATCCAAGAGTCGGGGCTACCACATTTGCTGCGAATGCAGACAATAATGTATGGCGGCCCACACTATGGCGGCTTAGTGAGATGCTTTTTCACGCCCCGCTTATAGGACCCGAAAACCTCCCCCCCCCCTACCCGACCCCCGTCAGATCGCAGATCGCCCGTAAATTATTTTTCCTTTCATTTTTATAACATTCTCCTCCTTTTCCAATGGGTTTCATCGTACTATAGTTTTGTTTTCAAAAATAATCTACCCTGCTCTACTGGTCTTTATGTCATTTACAAACTATCATTATGGTTGCCATGCAAGTGTGTTATGCCTAGCAACGTGTGAAGTTTTGACAGGAGATAAACAGTGATACATTTTGACATCTACGATTTATGTATTTTTTTAATCACCTAGGTAAAAAGGTAAAAACCTTTGTATTTCGATTATTGCAGTAAAAAGTAGCCTATGTCCTTTCCCAAGTTCAGTTCTATCTTCATACCAAATTTCATCAAAATCGGTTCCGTGGTTTAGGCGTGAAAGCGTAACAGACAGACAGACAGAGTTACTTTCGCATTTATAATATTAGTATGGATAAGTACAAAAAAAACTATATCCACACTTAGCAGCCTAGAACTTGCATTTTTTAATGCTACTTATTGATTACACAGATTAGCTTGTACAAATAAAAGACTTATTTATTGTGAATCAAGGAACTATTTCGAGTGTTCCATACAAATTTGTATGAAGTATCTACTTTGCCACTTTATTTATCAGAATTGATGCACGAACATTTCTGGTATTTTTTTTTTTATTAGATTAATAGGACTTAATGAAATTGGCAATACTTGAAATGGACCCGCCAGACACTCTTTAGGATATTTTAATAATAAGGGATATGTTAAGCAATCTTACAGTTGGTCCCGTTACTTTGCCATGCTTTTTATGTCTTTAAGCTTACCAAAGTGACTCTACTCTGCCTGATAGCATAAAGCATGAGTAGGCAAAGAAGGAGTCTTTATCCTCATTGTGAAAGCAGGCAACGCAGCACTAGTGAGATGTTTCTGTATTTTATATTATTTGCTTCGCAGTGAAGGAGCATTTGGCTGTGCTGGTGTGAAAGAATTAACTGATGCTTGGAAATATGTACTTCGAAGTGGTATACCTACTGAGCAAGACTACGGAATTTATCTTGAAAAGGTATTTCCCAAGGGCCGCAGCACACTACATAGCTACTTTTAGCATCGATGATCGGTGATCTTGCGACTGCATCGATGCTGCATCGCGGCTCTCTGCGTTTTATCCCGGTATCAAACACGCGCGTCATGCTGCATCATTCGCGACTTTCTGCGTTCGAACGTGCTATCGGAAACGCGCGTTTTAGCGACTGCTCAGATTCTTAGATCGCTTGTCGGCTGTAGTGTTGTCTATAATTTTCCGATTTGAAACTTTAATTACTTAAGTCTGTGATTTGCAATGATATTGCAGTATTCCAAAATTTGTGGTTTTGTATACAAATAAAAAAAAATGATGAGAGTCAAGTCGTGTTCGGCAGACGCTAAATCGATGCTACCGGCATCCGAATGTGTGCGGGGAGTAGTGTTCAGCTGCTGCGTCGCGCTTTTAAAAAGCGACTCAATCTCCGCGTGTGCGGTGTGGAGCGTTCAGTGGCCGTATTTAAGCGATTCACACACTGCACCGCGCTGCGGCGCGTAGCGCGGAGTGGCAGATTTTAATATTGTATGCAAGTACATCGATTAGTATAGAAAACACGCCAGGTTCAACACACCGAACACGCGCCACGGCGCGTGAGCGCGTGCCGCTAGCAGATTCTGCCGCCGCGCGCTTAGGCGGGCGGGTCGCAGCAGTAAATACATTTATATACGAAATTGAACAATGCCCAGCAATTTGGGATATGAAATGCAAAGAATACAGACGACGACGACCAAATGGAAAGTAACCTTTAGTTTGGTGCGGGCCATGTACAAAGCCGTCAGGCGCGGAGGCGCTGTAAAATCTGCTCGAAGAGGCAAATCTGCTCCTCCGACGCCGCACGCGTGATCTGCTGCCACACGCCCACGCGCGTGGGCGCGTGGTCAGTGTGTGAATGCCTTAGCTTGTAAAAAACGACTGGTCGCCGATCGTCGATGATAAAAGTAGCTAGTGTGCTGTGGCCCTAAATGACTTTTTGATTCCTCAGAATAAATTTCAGTGTATTTACAAACTTTCTGAAGATTTAAAAAAAAAATTGATGAATGTAATAAAGTGTTTAAGTTCATAGGAAATGTTTCCCGTATTTGATTCTAAGAGTAGAAAATTTTATAATTTGAATTTAAGCTTATTGCCGGAAATCTACACATCTATAAAAATAAATAAAACTGAAATGTCTGTTTGTAATATCAAAGAAACAGGTTTTTACTGAATGTAAATGAAATATAAAAAAACATTTAATTCTTTTGTCATTTTGTCTGTCTGTTTCTTACGGCTCATCTCTAAATGCTATTTAATTATTAACTCTTCAATGATTTTCAATTTCAGTTGCAATCAGGCATCACAGTTCCGGTTGTTATGGGAGTTCTGGTGAACCTTGTGTCTAGCAATGTCTTGTTAGATGATGATAATGAAAGGACAATTTATTACTGACAGGTTACCAAAACTTAACATCTTTTACAATGATGGTTTATACTTTAACACTTGTTTGTTACAGAACGGTTTCTGCCACATATCCAACATGTCGACAGTATACAAGATCCAAGGGTATGCCCAGGTCACCCCCAGGAACCCGGACGCGTTGAAAGTGGCTCTGTACAAATATGGACCTGTTAACATTGCTATTGAATCAACATATTCAATGTATTTCTATGCCAATGGTTTGTTCTACGATCTCAATTGGTGAGTTTTATAACATTAGCTACTATTCATGAAAAAAAGAATAATTCTAATAGAATCCTAATATAAAGATTCAGTGTACAAATTTTTATAATGATTGATTGTGTACAAAATGGGTATACAAAAAACGGACACAAGGAACACGCAGCCACGAAATTACGTTGTGGATGTAGGATTTGAACCCATAACACTTGGCGCAGTATAAACGACGTGTTTACACCAACCATGCAGTCATGTTATAAATAGATAGATAGATAAGGCAATGGAGAAGAACATGGAACCACGCCCAAAATGTAGTAGTGTCACGTTTCTCAAAATTTTTTCGTTCTATGTTCAGTGATCCTGACAAACCGAGGCCTAATCACGCTGTAACCGTAATTGGCTATGGAAACCGTAATGGAGAAGACTACTGGATCGTGAAGAACTCCTGGGGAGAGAACTTCGGAGAAGACGGCTACGTGCTCATGGCGGCCGCAAATAATAACTGCTTTGTTCTGGATAACGCTTACTATGCTATAGTTTAAGTTTTAGATTTATTAATAAATTCCACGTGCTATCGAATGGTGTACTTTTGATTTCTTCTAATGACTTTCAATTTAATATCTCTATGACTGCCTCGTTAGTCTAGCGGTTAACGTATGAGACTCCTGATCAAGAGGTCTTGTATTCGATTCCCAGATCGGTCAATTCTCAACAGCAGCCCGGAGTATAGATAATGGCGGCGAGTCACGCCCATGCCTCGAAGAGCACGTTAAGCTATCGGACCCAGTCGTCATAAACATCGAATCGTTATTGGGAAATCAATGCCCTATATTTACTGACAACTAGTTCAACCGATGCCAGTCGCTCCATGGAAAAACTCCATGGAAAAACTAATAACTTGGAAATAATAAAGACTACAAAGATGATGATTTCCAATTTAATATTTGCAGTACCTATACCCCAAAGTAAAAGCAATAAATATATGCACTTAGACCTAAAGAACCTAAGATGCCAAAAAATACTTGCGCAACACAATTAAGTTAACATTAAGGGTATTGAGACGACAAAAGCATACGAGGTTGAAAAGATGTGAAATTCCTAGTTCATAAACAAAAATACAGCTACCCCACTCCTGTACGCTAAGATCTAACTACGCAGTTTCAATCCATAACACATAACAATCTTATTTCTAATTTCACATATAGTGCAGCAGAAACACACATCAGCGGCATCTACTGAAGACTCACCGAACCATAGAGTAATTTACTAATCCTATATCGCGATATAGAACTTCTCCCGCCGATTAGCTCATGATTATTTTCTCCTCAGTATAGCACGTGTGAGATTTATAGAAAATGTAGTCAATTTTTCTTGAAACAGTTAATTGAAAATATGTTTTGCCATCATAGAAAAATAATATTTATCTATTTCTATACAAATGAAAAAGATTGAGGTGTCTGTTTGTACTATCAAATGAAAAGGTTTTACCTAATGGATGGGAAAGTACATATAAAAAGTAATTTTTTAAATTTTTGTATGTCTGTCTGCTTGTTTGTTCATGGTTCATTTCATCATTCTATGAAATGAAATGAAATCATTTATTCTGCAATTAGGTTACATGAAAACTTTTGCAAGTTAAACTTTTTTTTTTGAGCAGATGAATTCGGCTTTTCCTAACTGGACTAGCCCTGAGGAGAAAGGACGAAACAAACTCAGTCTCATTCGGTTATCACAAGAGTGAAGACTCTTGTGATAACCGAATTAGACTTCCTTTAAGCTGTAAAGTCCGACGCGTAAAATATATGTAAAAGATTAAAGGGCATACGTGACGGGATTTTACACCGACGGGACGGGACTAGAAGTTTTGCAAACATCTTTCATACAAAATGTGTAAGGAAATGCATACTTCACGGAGACACGGACGGGGCGGGAACGTGGCACGCACGGGACGAGCTAAATGTCGTCGCCGACGATGTTTAGCACGTCAATAGCAATTAACGCCAATTTTTGATATGAAAAATCCATCTTTCCTTGTTCACAACACTAGCACGTAAGATCCGAGTCACAGTCACGGTGCGTATGCATTTACATAACGTCCCCGTTTATAACGAGGACACCACGTCCACGTCCCGTCCGAGGTAATATCTCGTTCCGTATGCAGCGGCCTTTACTTTCAGAAATGAATTTGATGAAATTGAAATGAATATTTATCATTAAATCTTGGATTCCATTCAAGTTTTTAACCAGGCAGAGTCTTGCCACTTCGGTGTATATGCATATATATGAAATGGTAGTGGTAGTGGTAGTGTTTTCGGCAGTATGTTTTAAGGCACCACCCCTAAAACCATTTATGACATAGATGTGATAGAAAAAAAAACCCATTCAAAAGCACGTGGAATTTATTTAACTAAAACTTAAACAATAGGATAGTACGGATGATCTAAGACAAAACAGTTGTTGTTTTTGGCCAAAATGAGGATATAGCCGTCCTCTCCCCAGGCTTCTCCCCAGGAGTTCTTGACGATCCAGTAATCTTCGCCATGGCGTGTTCCATATCCGACAACAGTCACAGCGTGGTTCGGGCGTGGACGTCTTGGGTTGCTGTGGGTTAGAAGAGGGTCTTAGTGCTAGGCGCCGGCCAAGGCTCCGGCCAAAGCGCCGGCCAAGAAGGCGGCGCCCTCAAGTGGAGCGGACTTCCCCCCGCTTCCCGCTCCGGCGCCTCCGACGGGTTCCTCGGGACCAGCCCCCTCTAACGAGGATTGGCAGGTTGTGGGGTCCTCCAAGAGGTGCCAGCAGCGGCAGCGAGCGCGGGCGAGGAAGGCCGCCCAAGGCGTAGCCCAAGCCCCGCAGTCTCCGCCGGTGGCGGCAGCGGCCTCTAAGAAGAGGCCGCGGAAGCTACAGCCGCCCAAAACCGCGGCGGTAGTCGTCACCGTGTCGCCGGAGGCGGCCAGTGGCGGGCTCACATACGCGGCCCTCTTTAAGGGGGCCCGTCCCGGGCTCGCCGCTGAGTTCGGGGCCGCGGGGATGAGGCTGCGCCGCGCCCAGACGGGAGCTCGAGTATTCGAGTTCCCGGGGGCTGAGGGCGCCAAGACGGCCGACACCTTCGCCGAGAGGCTGCGGGAGGTGTTTGCCGCCCAGGACGGTGTCAAGGTCGCCAGGCCCACCAAATGCGCGGAACTGCGCATATCGGGTCTGGACGACTCCATCACGTCGGAGGATGTCCGCGATGCAGTCATGGAGAAGACTGGCTGCACCGCGGGCACCATCCGAGTCGGCATCGTCCGGCCGGGCCCGGGAGGCCTCGGCTCGGTGTGGGTGAGCTGTCCCGTGGCGTCGGCCAAAGTGTTGGCCGACGCCGGGAGCATGCTCATCGGCTTCGTCAATGCCAGAATCACGGTTCTGGCTGCGAGGCCGATGAGGTGCTTCAAGTGCCTAGTCGCGGGACACACTCGCACCAAGTGCGACAGCTGTTTCGACTGCAGCGAACTATGTTTCCGCTGCGGTCGACCCGGGCACAAGGCGGCGGCGTGCTCTGCCGCCCCTCACTGCCCGATGTGTGCGGCGGGCAATAAGCCCGCCAACCACCAGATGGGGCAGGGGGGCTGCAAGCCTCCCCGCGCCTCTCGGCAGACTTCGGAGGCTAGCCCGGCGACCCAGGCTGCCTCCGACGTCAATCAGGCGACGACGTCGTCGCCCATGGAGGGGGTTGTAGAGACGATCCAGTAATGGATCAAGTCTCCAACCTCCTGGTCCAGACGAACCTCAACCACTGTGCCGCGGCGCAGGATCTCCTCCTGCAAACGATGGCACAGTGGTCGATAGGTGTTGCCGTAGTCGCGGAGCCCTATTTTGTCCCTCCCCGTCCAAATTGGATGGGTGACTGGGACGGCTCCGTGGCAGTCGTCAGCTCCACGGCGGCTCATTCCCCGCCCTTGTCGCTAAGAGACAAGGGTACTGGATATGTTGCCGTCGAATGGGGGGGAACCACCATTTATGGTGTATATTTCTCCCCCAACCGGAGTCTGAGCGACTTCGAGGTCTTCCTAAACAACCTGGAGACCTCGATACGGCGATTGGGGTCTGGGCACGTCCTCGTGCTGGGGGACTTCAATGCAAAGTCCATTGCGTGGGGTTCCCCGGCGACGGACGCCAGGGGCGAAGCCGTCGAGGAATGGGCGGCGTCGGTGGGCCTCTGTTTGCTGAACAGAGGCGCCACCAACACGTGCGTGCGACAGCAGGGGGGGTCGATAGTGGACCTTTCGTTCGCTACCCCTGCAGTCGCCGCACGAGTAAGGAACTGGAGTGTCCTGGATGAGGTCGAGACGCTCTCGGATCACCTTTATATCCGATTCGAGCTCTCCCGGTCCCAGGACGCCAGTAGGGGTCACGCGGCGCGGCGTCCCTCCCGTTTTCCGCGGTGGGCTGTCGCCAAGCTGGACAGGGACCTACTAGAGGAGGCGGCCATTGTTTGCTCTTGGCTGTCTCCGCAGGCCCCGACCGAGGAGGTCGACGTGGGGGCTGGTCGCTTCGCCGATGCGTTAACGCTCATCTGCGATGCGGCCATGCCCCGCGTTCGTGGCCGTCGGCCTCCTCGGAAGGAGGTCTACTGGTGGTCCCAGGAGTTGGCGGACCTCCGTGCGGCCTGCGTACGTGCCCGGAGGTCCCACACCCGGAGTCGGCGACGTCACCGCGGAGGCGGTGAGGAGGTGGACCGGCTTCACGAGGAGTACCGAGCAGCTCGGGAAACTCTGAGGCTGGCCATTTGCCGCGCCAAAGACGCGAGCAGAAAAGAGATGCTGGAGAGTCTGGAGCGTGACCCCTGGGGTCGCCCTTATCGTGCGGTGCGTAACAAGCTCCGCACGTCGGGCCCCCCCCTTACGGAGACTCTCCAGCCCAGCTTCCTGCAGGAAGTGGTCGAGGGCCTATTCCCGCAGCGGGCGGAACACACACCCCCGTCGATGGCCCGTCGTGGTCGTCGTCGGGACAGCGTGGGTGATGTGCCGCCTGTCAGGGAATCGGAGGTAGGGGCGGCTGTTCTACGGATTCGGTCCAAGAACACCGCCCCCGGGCCGGACGGGGTTCCAGCCCGAGTGATGGCCCGTGCCCTCGACTACATGTCGGACCACCTCAGGGGAGTGTTGGACGCTAGCCTGGCGTCCGGACACTTCCCTGAGCGTTGGAAGTGCGGGAAGCTGGTACTGATCCAGAAGCATGGACGGCCTGCCGATTCGGTCGCGGCCTACAGGCCCATCGTGTTGCTGGACGAGGCGGGCAAGTTGTTTGAGAGGGTTCTCTCTGTCCGCATCGTCCGGCACCTCAGCGAGGTGGGGCCCGACCTGTCGGACGCCCAATTCGGTTTCCGAGAAGGGCGTTCGACGGTCGACGCGATCCTGCGCCTGAGGGCCGTGACCGAAGAGGCGGTGAGAGGCGGTGGAGTGCTGTTGGCGGTGTCATTGGACATCGCCAACGCCTTCAATAGTCTGCCATTCGGCTGCATCAGGGCCGCACTCCAATACCACGGAGTGCCAGGGTACCTGAGGCGGCTGGTGGCAGACTACTTAGAGGAGCGTACCGTCGAGTACGAGGACCGAGGTGGCGCCTTGAGACGCAGGGCCATGTCGTGCGGTGTTCCGCAGGGGTCTGTCCTAGGACCACTCCTGTGGAACATGGGATACGACTGGGCCCTACGAGGGCGTCTCCCCCCCGGGCTGGGTGTAATCTGTTACGCAGACGACACCCTGGTCACGGCCCGGGGGGCAAACTTTGAGGAGGCGGCGCGCCTGGCCACCACAGGAGTCTCCCGGGTGGTCGGGCGCATCGAGGCGCTGGGTCTGCGGGTGGCCCTGGACAAGACGGAGGCCCTATTATTTCATGGGCCCCGTCGCGGTCCGCCCGCCGGCGCCTCGATCGAGGTCAACTCGGTCCTCGTACCGGTCCGGGCCCAGATGAGGTACCTGGGTCTGGTCCTCGACGGTAGGTGGCTCTTCGACGAGCACTTCCGACAGCTTGGTCCTAAGCTGGTGGGCACTGCCTCCGCCCTAGGGCGACTTCTGCCCAATTTGGGCGGGGCCAGTGTCCCCACTAGGCAGCTGTACACGGGGGTTGTCCGGTCGATGGCACTTTACGGTGCACCGGTGTGGGCGGCGGCTCTGTCCGCCCAGAACAGGGCGCGCCTCTGGCGCCCCCAGCGGATACTGGCGGTCAGAGCCATACGCGGATACCGCACGGTGTCCACAGAGGCGGCGTGTGCCTTGGCCGGAACACCCCCGTGGGATTTGGAGGCGGAAGTGCTCGCCGAAGTTTATCGGCGAGTGGCTGACTTCCGGGCGGAGAGCGGATTTCGCCCTCCGCCCGAGGACGTGCGCGAGTGGCGCGAAGCCGCTCGCCGAGCCACCATACTGAGATGGTCGCTCCGGCTGGAGACCCCACGCGCTGGCTTCGCCGCCGTGGAGGCTCTTCAGCCGGTCCTCGAGGAGTGGGCAGGGCGGCAGCACGGGACCCTTTCCTTCCGGCTGACGCAGGTACTTTCCGGGCACGGTTGCTTCGGAAAGTACCTGCACTCGGTCGCTAGGAGGGAACCGAGTCCCGCCTGCCACCACTGCGACTGCAGTGAGGACACGGCCCAGCACACGCTGGCGGTCTGCCCCGCTTGGGCGGCGCAGCGCCGGGTCCTCACTGCAGTCATCGGAGGGGATCTCTCGCTGCCGGCCGTCATAAGATCGATGGTCGGCAGCGACAGTTGTTTTACCGCGGTCGCAACCTTCTGCGAGGACGTAATCTTGCAGAAGGAGGTGGCGGAGAAGGCCCGGGAGGATGCCATCCAATCGGACCCAATCCGCCGCCGGCGCCCCGGGCGGCGGAGGCGCGCATACCTGCGTCTCATGCCGCCCTGAGAGTGGCCGCGGATGGGCGGGACGGGTTTCCCGTCCGTCCGCAGTAGAGGCCAACCGCGAGGGGGCGGCGTCCGCGTGTGACCGGACGTTGCCCAATTAGAGAGTACACGACAGAGGTGGTGCCCGCAACAATGCGGGCAGGCGCCGGTTGGAGTCCAGAAGGAAATCCCCTCCCTGGACTCCTTCCAATACAAAGGCGCAGAGAGGGTCACACCGTGTGGTTTTAGTCGGTTCGAGTCCGACACACCACCCCGCCGTAACCCCCGACGGGGTGACGGTCCGCGGGGATTTCCACACGTAAAAAAAAAAAAAAAAAAAAAAAAGGGTCTTAGTGCTAGAGTATTAAGTAGCAAACATTGATGTCTGCATCTACTGAAAGGAACGGATCCCCCTGACGTAAAGAGTATAATTGATATACTAATTTCATACCATCTTTCCTATATTACTGGATAAAAGGCTCTCCTTAGAAAGATTTTGACCTAGTATAACAGCATTACAAGACGAATTGGCATACCATTTCTTTCAAGCTTATCTTCCCTTTGAGGTCCTTCTTAATGTACTCCCTTAGTTGGTTTATATTTAAACTAGCTGCGCACCGCGGCATTACCCGCGTATTTTAGCCATTTACAAACTATCATTATGGTTGCTATGCAAGTGTGTTATGCCTAGCAACCCATTGATATATATATATATACTAGCAACCTATGAAGTTTTGACAGGAGATAAACAGTGATACATTTTGACATCTACGATTAATGTATTTTTATAATCACCTAGCTTTAACTATTATTAACTGTTTTTACCGACTCAAAATATTGTATAGAATAAGGGATTATATAAGTACTGACCTACGTATACAACTATGTGATTCGCTTGTTCTGTCTAAATTTAACTATGTTGATGTGGTGTATGGTCCTAGGCTACTCGCTAAAACGGCTGGCTTGATTCAAAGAGTGCAGAACGCGTGTGCTCGTTACTGCTTTAATATTCCAAGACGAGCTCACGTAACACCTTTTTTGAATGCAGCTGGTATTTTAAAAATGCGGCAGCGGCGTAAGCTACACCTGGCTACGCTTTTATTTGGCGTTATAAAATACAAAGTGCCAGAATATTTGTTTACCAAACTGGACTGGATGGAACGCAAAAGAGACAATACCAGGAAAGGGTCTGTGCCACTGCACATACCTAGGCACAGGACCACAGCTTTCAAAGGGGGATTCCGTTACAGTGCAACAAAGTGCTGGAATGATTTGCCGCCGCCACTTCGTAACCTAGTTGTTCGTAATACCTTTAAGTTAAAGGTGAGGATGATGTTTTTGTCATTGCAAAGAACCAGTTCCTTGTAGTGTATGTAATGCTAGATCAGATGTGTTCCTCTTGCTATAGACTTGACTGTCTGACTGACTAACATACCCACAGATCAACGCACAGCCCAAACCGCTAAAGCTAGAATATATAACGAAAGTGAGCACCTCTCAATTTTCGAAATTCCACCCCATTTGTAAATCAATGAAAGTATGCGTGAGCGAAGCAGCGTGCAAAAGCTAGTCTCATATGTGTTTTTTATCTGTATAATGTATGTTTTAATTTTAGTGTTAATGTTTTCATTGTAAAAACTGTGCACTCGTCCGTGAGGTGTTATGTTGGGCTTCAGCTGAAAATCAGCGCTGTGGTCACTCTCAGGACCGCAGCACAAGCTGAGCTGAGGCCCTTTAGTCACATACACACACAGCCAGATCATTAAACTTTGTTTTTCTTATATATATATATATTATACAATATATATATTGTGTGTTTTGTTTTAAGTATGTCTGTTAGTTGTTTAGTGTTGTTGAAATGTACATTGTTTATCTCGTTTCCTTTGTGAGTGTGACTAATAAATGTTTTTCTTTCTTTCTTTCTTTCTTTCTAGTAGTAAAATTGGAAAAGGGAAAAATTAAATTATGATTATTTTATAATGAATTGGTCATAGAGTTATTTCTTTTTGTTTGCTATTCGCAAGTGAGAAAGGCAGGTCCCAAATCTTTTCTTCCCATAGGTATAACTATCTAATTTTTTCAATATTAATGCCCTTTGTAGGTTGCCAGTATCTGTAGAGCAAATCAGAGACTTACCAGTTCAAGTCATAGAAGAGGCCGCTGGAATATGCCAACATGGCATCAGTTGCTTTTAAACCAATAGTCACGGGACCATATTTATACAAGGCCACTTTTAAAGCATTAGGGTTTCTGGGAGTGACTTTTGCGAACCCTTTGATCTTGTATAGAGTAGTCATGTTTGATAAATGGCAAGCGCCATCCTGTGAAAGAAAAGAAAGTGATTTTATAATGTGGTTTAAATCATATTTGATTTGTTTCATATCAACATCGCAACAGCTATCAATAGTCTATTGTTGGACATAAGCTTAAACTTCCAAGTGAGGCCTTGGCCTACTATATCACGCTGGCCACATGGGTTGGTCTATACAAGCCCGTCTGGCCTTCCTAAAGAATGAAAGCTGGCCTTTCCCTCATTAAGTGCTTAGATGTCTATTAAAATTTATGGGGTTCTGTTAAGTATGTGTGCGTGTGCCTACGCACCAATAAGTGTTAGATACGAATAAACGTCAGTGCGTCATTAGCAAGCAAGTCTTTCACTCGTGTATACCCCGTACTTAACAGGTTCCTAATAAGCAGATGGTTTAAGTACAGTTGGTGAAAACAAGTCTAAAAATAACAAAATTGATAACAAATCCCAAGAGAATCTGTAAAGAAATTGCTGTACTGTTTCAACTGAACAATGTTTTAACTTACATGCGCCATGTAAATGCCATACTCTTTTTCTGTAGGAATGCCATTTTTAAGCATATACTTCCAAGCATCATCTAAAAGACCACCATCACAGCCTAAATTACCTTCACTGCAAGAGAAAACAAATGCAAGGTTAATTAAATCATATCAAAAGAAAAGATAAGAGTCCCTACCCCTATTATCGTGTGGGTATCGTAAGAGACGACAAAGGCTACAAAAATAATCAAGAAAACATTAAAGCATAGGGAAGAAAAACTTGTATCAAACCCTGAAACAACCTGTACGACCAGGGTGGAATATTTACTACTAAGTCACAAGTATGGATGGCTGTCAATTTTTAACAAATCAGAGAAAAATTTGGCCTGACTTGGGAATCGAAATTAAGACTACTAGTCGCATATTCTACGACTGCAAAAAACTGAAATGTACTTCAAAATTGTTGAAAATGTAGATATAGAGGAACCTTACTTCCAAGCACAATCCACGATCGATTGCTCACTCAAGTCCAACAGTCTATTGCCGTTAATTCTGGCGAAGGCACCTTCGAGAGCTGCAGTAGTCGCGAAGGCCCAACACGAGCCGCAGTTGCCTTGATCTTATGAAACAACATCAAAATGAAAATAAAGAGAAAATTATACTTTAATTTCGATATAGAATTTTAGTTCTAAGGAAAAGGCCAAACCATCGATGTTGTTTATTTTTCAACTTTTAAGTCCCGCATTAGGCACTTGCAATCTTTGTGGCGCAGAAAAGAAATACAAGGTAAAGGAAAAAATTTCAAGAAAATCAATTTCTTGACCACATTAATTGTTGATTCCATGTGGGATTTGTATCCACAACAATTGACGGAGTAGAAAGTGACGTGGCGACCACTTAAACTACTATAGATAGTGATATAATGTAATACGCATTCAGTAAAAAACTGTTAATTTAAAATTACAAGCAAACATTTCCATTTTTATCCGACTTCAAAATAGGAGGAGGTCCTAAATTCGAGTGTTTTTTTATGTTTGTTACCTCAGAACTTTCGATAGGGTAAACTGCTTTAATTTTTTTTATTTGTAAGCTGGTGCCTCTCATGTAGTCCCATGGTAAGGAAACCAGGATCTGATGCAAGGGTCCTGGAGAAATCAAGGCAACTCCTCAAGTATCATAGGTATAACTGTTAGGATTAGGGTACTTAGAATAGGTCTTCTTTGAAGTCGGTTTTTTTGTTAAAATTATGTTTTTTTGTTTCATAGTCTAAAATCAAACTTACGTTTCACGGGTGTAACGGCTCCTTCAAACCTCAGATCAAAGTTCTCGGGCAGTTCATTAACAATTTCATCTATCTCTTGGAGCGTGTGAGGGAAAGGCATAGCATCTTTGGATGGGTGGTCTTGCACCAATAATCCAGTCATGCGTTTCATTTCCTCCGGAGTTCTGTCTGAGAATTCGTTTATATCCATCTTGTAGCTCAAGTTTTTTCGATTATGCTCTTGAACCATTCTAAAAACATAAATATTATAATGTGATCAGTTAAAATGTTATGTTACTTTTCCCTCTAAACTGCCCTCTTTGGGCTATTATTTGGTACTTTAAAAGGCTACATGGATCTTAATTTCTTCCTTACCTAGTTTACTTTCATTTCGTGCCAAGTTGAATAAGTTGTATTTCTAAATAAGCTTAGTATCAGGTAGGAGACCTGTTACCAGCAAAAGTCACATTCTCCGTCTTCCTAAGCTTCATTATTTCTAAAATTATAGGGCCGGCTAGTAGTTCAACCGGTTTAACCTGAATATTAGTGTTTCCACTGAACGATTGGCGTCGGACCTACGCAACCCTGAAGGTGATCTGAATTGTGAGGTTGAACTACTTGTACACAGTACAGTATATTTGAGGGCACTGACTTCTTGATCAGCAGTTGCATACGCTTATCACTAGACCAACGAGTTAAAGTTCTTTCAGTTAAAGTCACAATCAACTAATAACTTCTGAAAAGAAGAGGAAAACAGCCAAGACATAGAAACCAATAGAATCTCAACCTACCGCCAGTTGCGTTCGAAAATACTTTTCCTCATCTGCCTCTCTTGCTCATGGTATTCCTTGCTGTGATGGTTGATGAAGCTCTCAAATGCATGGTTCAAATGTTCAGGTAGATCTGGGATGAGATATTGGATATCTCTCTTGAAATTTGTGGCAAACATACAAACGCCATCTAAAATAAAATCATTTGATGGTCAGCTTATTAAAAGCATAAAGTATATACAAACGTGTAATGTAATAATCCGACCGATTGCGGTCATGGCAATCACTTAAACCTCTAGGGCTTGGCGCTGAAGCGCCCGAAGATGGCTTATAAAGCCGAATTTCGCAGCAAACTTCCTTGCACAAAGTGGGCAAGTGAGCTTACCGCTCTCATAATTATAGTAAATGGCGGCGAGTGAATGGGCTCTCAACTCATCGCGCTTGGTGTCGAGGTCAGCTAAATGCTGTTAGTCAAATTCGTGGATTCGCTTCTTCACATTTCCACACCATTCCGGTCACTGCGCTGCCAAACCCTCCACGTACTCTACATACGTAGGCTACGTATGACATAAATGTACTGCATGATTATCCTCGAAGAGATTTCAAAACCCTTTAATGATTTAAGCACATTTATTGTAAGTAGAAAATCTTCCTAACTTAGCTCAAGTTGGCAGAGTGTCATCATGCTGTGTTGTTGCATTGTCAGTATTCGCTATGGGTATGGTTACCAATACTCTTGGATTCCATAATGCAGAGTGGAGTCATATTTACATATCTATAAAAAAACTTGTAAATATTCTCACCATCATGTTTTAGAACGTCTTCAGTAATAGAATCTTCAAAATTGTAATAATTAGTGACTTTGTGAGCGGTGATAGCGCCTTTAACTTCGTTTAGTTTTTTGAGGATGTGTCTGTAATTTGACAGTGGCATTAATATAATTTTAGGAGAAGGAAATTTGACTGTAGGTGGTCATTTGATATCTAACACGCAACGCCATCTAGTCCGAAACTAAGAGCTAGTCCTATTTGTACTAGACAACTGAATTAAATACACATGTACTTTTTGTAAATGCATACATATAGCAAAAAACAGGCAAAAATGTTAAAAATGTATTTATTGTAAATATCGTATACATATATATATATATATATACATATATAAATACATATATATATATATATATACGTACATCCATATGCATTTAGTGTAGTAATAAAATAGTAGTCACGCTATTTTCAGTTCGAATGAGCCGGCTCAACCGGGGCAGTATTACCCTTAAAAAGAAGATCAACCTAAAAATGACAGCATTCGATCTGACCGAAGCTCAGAGCTCAGAGCTCAGACTCAGTGGAGTCACTTTGGTAGAATAAATATATTTAAAAATATGTGGCTTACCTGGGAATCGAACCCGAGACCTTAAGCACAGCAATTCTATACGCCATCAGCAATCGTTCTGTCGTATTTCGTAGGTACGTGTGAGACCGTAATCCCAATCACTCACTCACCAACATAACTAACTTACAGGAATATACTTACTGTACAGGAATCTGTACTCCATTGCTATTCTTGTATACATAAAGCCACTCTTCTATAACAACATTTGCATCGTCATCATCTCTGTACGCTCCGTTCCATATATCCACCAGCTTGTCAAACAAAACTGTAGTTTCGCCTAAAAAAGGTGATACAATTAAATAAATTTAAGTAAAACCGTAAGCGTGAATTAATCAAAGTATATTTTACCGCCATCTAGCGAAATCAACGGGAACTAAGTAGTTACTTTTGATACTGCATCTCACAATGCAAGTTCTCAAAATGTTTAGTATGATTTTTTTTTTTTTACTTATTTTCCTACTTTTTTACTTTGTAAATCATTGCTGTATTGATGTTATGTCAGGATTTTAGTTCTTAGAAAATTAAGAAGTACATTTCCATTCTTATAAAAAAATGGACATATCTTCGAATTTGGGATATCAAATAAATAAGCCCTAATGTGCAAGTTACATTAATTTAGTTTTAAGTCATTTTAAGGATATATGTGGCGCAAAAGTAGAAACAAATCAGCTTGAGTTTGTAGAACTTTTTGGTTTTATACGTTAAAACATTTTTTTTTCGTTTTTTTTTCTTTTGATTTTATTGTTTTTAAACAGCAACAACTGAAATACCTGTATTGCTGAGGAGAGACGCATCGGGCAGTAGCTCAAGGTCTTCATCGCTCATCCAACAATTTGTTTCCACCTCCATTTCTTCATTTGGCATCGGGAACACCTATGTTTATAGACATTATTTTTAATAACTCCAGCTGAGTCCCGCGGTCTTATTCACTGTTGTTGTTATAAGCCGTACCCGCGGTACGGAGTCTCAGTTGCTCCTTATATTATCAGCTATGTGCTAGTGAAAGTCCCATCAAAATAGGGCCCACCGTTCCAGCTATTAGCCGGAACTGTCAGATAGGTTTATTACCTTTTTAATGTAAATAACTTTAAAAACTAATAATTTGAAATTACTAATAGACATTTGCTTAAAAACGGAGGTCGATATTTGAGAATATAACCAAAATATTTATAGCTTTTCTAAATTCTTTATAATCACTGTAAAAAGAATTTTAAACAAAAGTAAATAAGAAACATAAGAGATTGAATTTGTGATAAATATGTCTAGAACCAACGTTGAACCTTAATATGAATGAAAAGTTGCTTTTTAATTTACTGTCTTAAATCATAAAGCATAAATATAGTTCTTGAATATAAAAATTAGTACTACCATGTAGGTGCTGTTTTCTTCCCCATTGAAATATTTTCTGGTGACGCCTCCGTAGTAGTCGACGCGAGCACGTTTCTGATCTGCGCTGGCCCTGTCAAAGGACTAAGGTATTATGTCCGTTTTCCCCAGCCATAATAAAATCATTTCCTTACAAGAAGACGTTTACGTAGCCCCTAAATTTTATAAAAAATCTAATAACTTTGCCGCAAAGCGCTCATAGTCGAGTGGCCTTAGGTCATTGGATACAATCACCGAATTGGGTGATCGTCTGTGGTATGAAATGTTATGAGTGTTGCCGTGATTCGGAGGTCACGTTAAGCAGTCGGTTCCGGTTGTTTTCATAAGATAGCAGTCATAAATCATAGTTGTAGATCTTTGGGCTGCTTAAAAATATTCAACAGCAAGATTACGTAGCTACAACGTATCTTGACAGTCTATAACCCGCACTCGGACATCGTGGGGAAGTATGGCCTTAACCCTTTGTTGAGAGGAGACCCGAATCCAGCAATGAGACATTATGGGTTGTTGATAAAGCTCTTTGGTGTCCTCTTATGGTTGGAGAAAGTAAAATTATGACTCCTAGTTCTCTCAAAAAGACCTCTTAAAGTTATGGGACGTTGGTGGCAACGGCCGTTAATGGCCAACGGCAAATGAGTGAAGCATGCTTCGGCACATTAGAGTGTAACTTCAAGACCTCACAGAAACAAGTTGCTGTATGGTTTGAACTCACAATGAGGATTGTGATCACCAGCCTTAGATTGTACTCTTCATCAGGCAGAGCAGAGTCAATTTAGCTTGCTCATATATAAAAAAAAATATAAATAACCACATAGGAACATCAAAAGCATTTTTTTATGATATTGTTTTAACGTTTCTTACCACATCTCAAAGGGTGTCTTCAAGGTGGTAACAAAGTTGAATGTCTCGCCATTAAAGTGATATTCCTTGGGCCATTCTATTTCTTGGTCTGCATCATCTATGGGTGAACAGAAATGAACAAAATTAGAAATGACATAAGTTTTCCCAAGGCAGTAGAAGTCAGGCAAACAGTTAATACCCTCATTGCTAAGGAGAGGTCTATGTATGTTTAGCAGTGAACTATTAAAGATTACTTTTTAATTGCCTGTTTTCTAATTTGGGGATTAAATTTTCTTGAAGTAAGCGAAGGTATTCTTCAAGCACTTTTTTACACTTTTCTGTACATGTATTATTACTATTTATTTTAATACATAATACTATTATATTAAATAGTAATATATATTAAATATGCTGAGTTAGTTGCCTTTTCTGACACTGCACAGTACAATTAAATACTTTAAACTGTATTTTAACCGTATGTTGTCGTTCTTTTTACTTTATTACACGCTTTACATTAGCGTCACCTGTATGTTTGTTTGTTTGTAACCGACTCCTTTGGGTGCGATTTTGACCCACTTTAAACCGCTAGATTTCGTTCAAACTTTGTAGATTTATCGACGACCGATGTCAATACACTAATTTGAAAAAAAAAAACTAAAAAATTAATATAAATGTTTAAACAAATTAGTCTTTTTTAGTCTAGAAAAAAAAATAGTTTTACAAAACTAAACAAACACGCTTTTAAACTAAAAAGTAGAAAATAATTATAATGTAACAAAGCATGTGGTGCTTTCTGAAAATATTTCAATAAAGTCGCCCCACGCTTAGATACATATAAAAATTATTTTTTACTTTTTAGATTAAAAGCGTGTTTGTTTAGTTTTTTAAAACTATATTTTTTCCTTTATTCATTCTTCTAAATCGCGAGTAAAGCCGTGGAGCGAAGCTAGTGTAAAAAAATAGCCTAAGTTACTCCTTATATCATCTGTTATCTACCAGTGAAAGTTTCGTTAAAATTGGTTTAGTCGTTCTAGATTAGCCGGAACAAACAAACAACAATTTTAAAAAATAGTTTTTTTTTGTGTGTCGTATATACTTTCATTTATATTCAGTAAAAAAATATAATTTAATATTACAAACAGACACTTGAAATTTTATGTATTGGAATAGATCTATTAATAACTTACTTAGTAAAACATGGCTGGATATAAAACTAAAACCCAAAACTAAAACGAAAATGGCCGGTAGTACCGCCATGGTGTCACACTCGCCACAACTAAACTAAGAGATTAGCCTATATTTTCACTAAAATGTACATTTATATTATTATAGTCATAGTGATAAGCATAAAGCTGTGTTTACATTGAACTTTGAGTTGAATCGTATGGTTCTTGTTTTAGATATGTAACATACGTGTTTAAGGTTTTCTGATTTCAGCATGGCTCTTATCCTTGCATAGAAGACCAACCTTAAAAATGACAGCATTCGTGCTGTTGTATTTCGTTGGCGAGTGCGAAACCGGGTGCCTATTGATGCAGAAGCATCAAACTAGACCACCGTGGATCGCCGTGATGCATAGAGGATAATGACTCATTCTCTTGAACTCTAATCATGCTTTCCATCAGGCAGAGTAGAGTCACATTGGTGAGCTTCAAAAAAATAATTAAACGGGTCAGTACCTAGAAGAGTGACCATTTGTGCTGTGATTATGAGCGTTTCCTCGGCCCCGTTTGTTATCATAAGATAATAGTCGTAAAGCTAAGTTGAGGGCTTAAGAACATCCAACGGCAAGATTACCCAGCCATAACGTGTCTTGCCAGTTCCCAACCCGCGCTCGGCCATTGTCGGGACGTATGGCTTTTAACCCTCTCCTGAAAACACATTGAGAACCTGAAAGAACTTATGGGTTGTTGATCATTGATGAAATTAACTGTATATCTGCATGACAAATACGATTTCATGGCTGAACCGAAGAAGAACCCAAGTATTTTTTTATATTTAATAGCTGATGCCCGCGGCTCCGCTAGCGTCTGTTTCATCCTTCATTATCAAGGCGAATAAAAATTGTTTACGCCCTATTCTCAGATAAGATAAGTGTAAACACACAAAATTTCATAAGAATCGATCAAGCCATTTCGAAAGAGTATGGCAACTAACATTGTGAATTATTTGTGGCACACGTATTTTGATTATTTGTGAACAGTGCCTTATATTATTTAACAAAAAATGATAATCAGTGCTAATTAAGTTAATAGTAGTAGATATGTGTCTCTTTCATGGTGATTGAAAGAAGCAATTCTTCAAGAAATAACCCGTCATGTTGTTGTAGGATACTAGGACCGTGACCTTCTGCGAAGACGTCATCTCGCAGAAGGAGGCGGCGGAGAAGGCGAGGGAGGACCACCTCCATTCGGACCTGATTCGCCGCCGGGCGGCGGAGGCACGAACATCTGCGCCTCATACCGCCTTGAGTAATTTGCTCGATATGTTGTACGTGCATTCCATATCAGCTTTTCAATCATGCTCGGCTCCTATTGGTCTATGTTAGGCACGCCAGTAAAACACACATTTCATGAACAACACTTATAGTCCCACTGCTAAGCTCGGGTTTCCTCTCAGGGTGCGAGTTGGGGAACGGCAAATCATGTTGTGGCTACGTAATCTTACCGTTTTGGATATTTTTAAGCCGCCAAGTAAGGCTTAGTAAGCCTCCAACTAAGCTTCACGACTGTTATCTTATGATAACAACCGGGACCAACTGCTTAACGTGACTTCCGAATCACAGAAACGCTCACAACATATCATCACAAACGGACACCCATCTAAATCTGACTGCGCCGTCGTTGCTTACAAAAAAAAACGTAACATGAAAATTGCCTATTCTATTTATTACTGTTTTCCTATCTTAACAACTATTTTTGGTCTCGCATTGTAAATGTCCTCATCAGCCAGGCCCCAATATCCGCCTTGAAGGTTTTTACATGGAGAACTTTGACAGCACTGTCGTGTCACTTGGGATGGAACTATAAATATTTCCAAAACGATAGAACCAATAGACACATGGCCTTGAAACGATTAACAAAAACTTAAATGTATAAGTTGCCATGTGAACCAAACTATGTCGCGATTCAGAAATAGTGAGGGCCGCCATCTTTCGAGCGATCAATAAACTAAATTTATGTTACTCTAAACACGCATTATAATATAATTTGAAGTATCGCGATACTTCTACTAAAATTATCTTACTACCGTTTATGGGCTCGCTACTAGTTCGGTCGGTTTTAAAAGGATATCAATTTTTCCACATAGTGACTGGCAACGGACCTCCGTAATCCTGAGAGCGAACAGAATTTGAAGGTTCAACTAGTTGGCAGAATATTTGATAGCAGTGACTTCCCAGTAACGATAGCCATAGATGTTCATGACAACTGAGACCGACAACTGAACGTGCTCTACGAGGCACGGGCGTGAAATACCGCCAACTTCCGTACTGCGGGCTGTTATCCTTACTAATATTATAAACGCGAAATTTTGTATGTATGTATGTGTGTTTCCGCGGGCGAAAGTTAGTTAAGAGTAATTTCTAGTTAGAAAACCTAACAACATTTTTGTCTCTAGACAAAAGTGTTGTTAGGATTCCTGGAATCGAACCTGAGATCTCTTGATCGGCAGTCACATACGTCAATCGCTGAACCAATAAAGCTTAATAGCAGTTATCACATAAAACATACATTTTTTAATTAGCTTTGAAAATGTGATTATTATTATGCTTATTTAGTTAACAATAGTGTAATATTTAGGTATTCATTAAAATAATCAGTAAATATTGATAAACATTAAAAATGAGATGATTAATGGCAACGTTTGATAATATAAATTTTATCTAATTAACATATTTATTAAATATCAAAGCAATAAGTGCCATGGGCTTATTACAAAGTGCTTTTATTATATTATAGATTTTTATCTATACAAAAAATAAAATTGAAAGTCTGTTTGTAATATCAAATGAACAGTTTTTTTTATGAAAGTATTTTGAACATCAAAAAAGTAAATAAAAAATAGTTTCAGGTAATCGCTGGAAAGACTGCACCTATTTTGACGGGACTTTCACTGGCTGGAAAGCTGATGACCTAAATAGTAACTTGGTTAAAAAATAAATTTAAAAAATAAATTTAAAAATATATTTCTTTATTTTATTAGACTAGCTTTGCTCCATGGGGTGACTTGCAATTTAGAACAATAACCGCGGGTAACGCCGCGGGACTCAGCTAGTAATTAATTAAAGCTTATCATAATACTTACTAAACTACGGACTTTTTATCTCAATCTGTGGTAATTTGATAGACGTGTTATGGTGCAGTGGTTAGTAGCCTTTGAGGTCTCCGTTCGACTTCCATGCAGGACAAAAGAAAAAAAAGGGTTATCATTCATTCTGTCTGATTTATCAATGATATCTACTCTGTACAAATAAATAAAATTAGAGTGTCTGTAATATCAATTTAGTCGTTTTTCACTCAATGCGAAAGTATACACAATGCTTACGAATAAATAAAAAAAAGCAATTTTTAAAACATTTTGCCTGACTGTGTGTCTTATTAATGCGGGTAATATCTGGAACGAATGGACCGATTTACGGGACTTGCACTGATAAAAAGCTACTTATGTCTCTCCTTATATCATGAGTCACCTACCAGTAAATATCCCGTTAAATTTATACTAGCTGTTCCAGAGATTACACGGAACAAACAAACAGACATACAGACGGGCCGAAAGACAGTCAAACAGATAGACAGCCTAATAAAATTGGAATATCTCTGTGTAATATTAAAATAACCGCTTAGTACTAAATGCACATGTATGTATAATGTATACACTGTACATATGCCAAAATATATTTCTTTACAATTTCTTTCTCTCTGTCTGTTTGTTCCGGGTAATCTCTGGAACGGCTGGACCGATTTCGATAAGACTTTCACTGGCACACTGACTTTTTTAGACTAGTTTCGCCATACGGCGTTACCCGCGGCTACAACAACAAACGCAGGACTCAGCTAGTTATAATTAAACAAATACTCATATTTTTTTTATTTGTATGGATATACTCCTAAGAAAACCTACTTTTATTTGATCTACTAACAACTCCCTCAAATACATATTTACTAACAGTGTGTACAATGCTTTAGATATATATTTTTCTATAAATAATTAATGCATGTATAATTCAGGTTAATTTAATACTTTAATTTGTACAAAATGGCGACCTTGCGCGCCATTTTTGTGATGTTTGTTTATTTTAAATTCATATCAGGTTATATTATTGTGGGTGAGACAATTTTCTTTTTATATACATACTTACGTGTAGTTTTTAGAAATAAGATTTAGGTACTTATTTTTTTAAGTGTTAAAAAAATAATTAAGTTAGCAGAGAGTAAGCAACGATGGCGCGCTCAGACATAGAAATGAAAAGCCATAACCCAAACGGCATCATCGAAAAACTCGTCCCAACCCCTTCTACAACTACACCTACAAGACGCAGGGCGACCTACACTGTGCGTCCTGTGACCGCATATTTAACACATGAACGCAGAACTATAGTTCAAAATTGACAGGGTGTCGCCTTCGACGGATACGTCTGGGAGGACATCATCATCATCATGTTATTAGCGATTCCGAGATTTGCGTTACGCAGTCGGTCCCAGTTGTTGTTATGAGATAGTAGTCGTGAAGCTAAGTTGCCTTCGGGCGGCTTAAAAACATTCAACGGCAAGATAACGTAGCCACAACGTGTCTTGCCAGTCCCCAACCCGCACTCGGTCAGCGTGGGGACGTATGGCCTTAACCCTCTCCTGAGAGAAGACCCGATCCCAGTAGTGGGACGATATGGTCCGGGTCGTAATTTCATATCATGGACGTTATGGTTGGTTGAATGAATCTTGACATTTATATCAACATTAAGATCTTTATTGCTGTCAAGTGTACATAATGTGGTCTTATGTTACACTTTGTCTTAACTTAGTAGCTTTTTCCAGGCTTTACATGAGAAGTATTACTTAAATTATAAATTTTCTAAGTAGGTATATAATATTTTTTTAAAGATAAGAATTTTAAAAAAAGAAGCCAAATTATAACAATAATGTGAATATATAAAATAAAGAACAGTTGAAACATTTTTTAAATTTTTGGGAAAAATTGAAATTATGATTCAACTTTACATCGACAGATTAATGTGATAGAATGTGTTATTCTTAGAACTTTTTTTGCATTTTTATAGATGTCAACGCCAATTGGATAATTTATAAGTGGCAACATTATTGAGGTTCTATTGTCAAAGACTATAACTTCTGTAATCACGGATTTTGCCAAGACTACATACACCACAATGTTAATTTGACAAAAGAGTATCTATGTGTATTTGTCAAATACATGGTAGTGTGTGTGACATTTTATTTATTTATATAATGTATTTTAAACCATATTTTTACCACGAGTATGGTGACTCTTGGATTCTACTCATGCTTTCTACCAGGCAGAGTAGAGTCCCTGTGGCAAACTTATGGTAAAAATAGAGAAAAAATCATTCTTGTGCTTATTTCAGGTGATGACGACAGTGAGATAATTTGGCCGTCAGAATATCATTTCAAAGGCGAGAAATTCGACTTTATAACCACGCTGAAGGGGCCTTTTGAACTATGGTAAGTGATAATTCTTTATCAAATAAATTTAAAGTTAGTCGTACAGAATTTGTATACTAACTAGCACTTAAATATTTCTTAAGATCTATCAGAAACTTTTTGTGATACAGCTCGAAGGACCAATCAATGCATGTTAAATAAGAAATGCAGTGTAATTCTAAACATTTTAACAAACTTACACAGAGCACACATTTGTGACATAAGGTTCTTACCGGCAAAAGGGAAAAAATGACAATAATTGCTGGCAACATCAATTAAAAAACAAAAAGTTGCCAGTTACAAATATTGTTCAGTATGTCCTGCACAATCTACATTTCTTGAGAAGCATGTACTTTATAGTTAAAAACACACATATTGAGGGCAATTAAATATAGATGGAGTCTGATATGTAGAGAGAGACAATAATAAGAACTTTCACGCACGCACTTTTAAACAACCCAAGATCATATAGGGAGGAAACCATAAATTAATGTCGGGAAAAAAGGGGTATAGGAAGTTTCGACACCTTAGTCATAAGTATACCATTACTTCTTTAACATATCATAATCTCTCAACAGGTATAGCTCAGGATTAAATCGTTCTCGAGTTGACTTCTATGGAGGCAGTACCAAGAAGTTTTACTATGGTGACCAAGGAATCTTATACACGGTAAGATAGTGATTATAGAAATTGATCCGTTTAGTGGGATTTGTGTGAAATCATCATCATTTTAGTTTAGAGACGTACCGCTGGACATTGGCCTCACTGGAGGTACTCAACTCCAGTCCTATGTTGCTCACACCCAGTGGTATTGCACAACCATCACTATTTACATGAAATATTGAAATATTATTAGCAATCACTAAAGTTGTATTTGAGATTCTTTTTTCAATTATTTTCACGAACTAGACCTGTCTGGTCTAGTTTGGTCTATCACGTTTCATACATGGAAATGATAAAAATAAAAACTGGCCAAGTGTGAGACGCACTCGCACAAGAAGGGTCCGTGCCATAAATAAATATTTCGATCTCACAGACAACGTCATCCGGTCCCAAACTAACCAGAGCTTGTATAATGGTTACTAGACAAATGATTTAAATATGATACATAAACATACTTTTTTACGTAAATACCATATATTACATGCCATACCATATATTACAAAAAACGGCAAGAAAGTCACGTTTTTTTGTATCTGAGTACCTTAAGTATTATCTACCCTTAAGTATTTAGTTAATTCAGTTTTTAGAATTTGTTGTTGAAGTTGTAACAAAAATATATCATTTGTGAAAAGTTGAGCTATCTTACTATCACGATTCATGAGATGCACGATTCCTGGGACTGACGGACAGACGTACGGACAGCGGAATCTTAGTAATAGGTTCCGTTTAACCTTTTGATTACGGAAACGACACTTGGGTAGGCAAATATTTGATTGATTGAGTTATCAAAACAATTTCCTAACTACAGATAGTGCACCATGTTTCTGCATCATTCTCATAATGAATCAATCAATCTCTCCGGTCTTACACTCACCAACAAAATACGACAACACAAGTATTGTCATTATTAGGTTGCTCTTCTGTGTCGCCCCGGCCGAGTCGATAATTCATGCTGAAATAAGCGTGGATCTACTACTTTTGATTGTATATATTTCTTATTACAGATAATACCCACAACTGATATGAATTTGGTTAGTGATACAGTATGCATGACCAAGTCTTGTCGTAATGAACAAATTGATTTCATGCCTGATGTTTCTACATATACTCGCGCAGGTATAGTTTTCTAAAAAAAATATAAAACAATTTTGTCCCCTAGCCAAGCTGATTTCTACAAACAATAACGTAGAAATATATGGGTGTGACGTCACTCAACGGAAAATATTAGCCAATAATACAGAAGCGTTAGTGATTGTAGAAATTTATATGTAACTCTTATGACTCAACTAAGGAAGCAGGTATTGCTACCTAAAATCGAAATGAAATTTATCACATTTTGTTGATGAGATAATGATTAATCAGTTTTTTCGGAAAAGATAAATTTCGATCGAAATCTTCGTTTCTTCTTCCAAAATTAAATTCCTCATTTCAGGAGAATCGATGGTGTTATTTGACAAACACGTAGAGGTCTGGAAAAGTGAAGAGCTTTATGAGGGTACCATGGTTAAGGAGGAAACGCTATATATTCACAGAACTGAGAACGGATATGATATCCCTGTACAGTGAGTTACAATTGCTTTTTAATAAATATCTGTCAATGATGTGAAAGCAATGGGCCGCCATACTGTGAGTGGCAGTGATTCATTGTTGATTCATCTGCACTCGCATTGAGTTTAGTGTCTACTACTCTTTGATTCAACTCATGCATTGTTTCTGGCAGAGTAGAGTCACTACACAGTTCTGTATATTTTAATGTATTATTTATAATGTACTGGGGGTTTGAATACTTTTCTTTATGAAATAAAAACGGATTAAAAAAATTAATATAGGTTCATCCTTGTTCAAGAATTTCAACTTTAAGCTAAGTTAGTTTATCTAGAAAATTTTGTATCGATAATATAACATAATTTTACAGTTTTTGTAAATATGTTCCAGGTATGCTAGCAAAACTTTCCTTATAGATCTGGGCAAAGTAACAGATCATTACGTCAACACCTACTACAACTTCAATGATACAGTATCTGAAGAAGAATTGGAAAATCCAGGTGATAATTTATACTTTTTCAAAAATTAAGTCAGATACAAGTCTGAAATTTCGAATGGGCTGTCTTGACCGGGACAGTACTACCCTCACGCAGAAGACCATCCTAATAATGACAGCACTCTTGTTTTCGCAATTCTTTGGTGAGTGTGAGACCGTAGGCCCAATCACTCTGCATCATTCTCCCGGCTTTCAGAGGCCGGGAGAATGATACAGAAACAACTGACCAGGCCGCCATGGTATGGATCACCATGCTGCATTGCTTACCCTCACAATGTGGATGATTACCCTACTCCTGGATTCTACTCATGCTTTCCTTCAGGCAGAGTAGAGTCACTTTGGTAGCCTTCAATATAAAAAAATGTAAGTTTTAATAAGTCTAAAAAGTCGGCATGACCTGAAATTTCACTTTACATTATCGAGAACGGGTAATGACATATTATTTCATAAATTTCTTGAATTATTCTAATCAAAGTTTTCAATGTTAATGTTTTCTTTAATATCTATCAAATGTCAATTTACTTTTTTCTTATTTTAGCACCATTTTGCGTTAGAGGAGGAGAACTAGGAGAACATTTCAAAACTGACATTCAGATGCTCCACCCTGATATCCCTCAAGAAGTAGACATAGCATTTGATAGTTTTGTCAGACACCACTCAAAGGAGTACCGAGAGAAAGAAAGAGAGATGAGGAAGAACATTTTCCAAGAGAACTGGAGGTAATGTAATGAGTAGAATTTGGTATAATATAACATATTAAGATTTATTTCTCAGTATATGGACAGAAATACACAAACAACTAAAAAAAACACATGTGACATATCAAAAGTACTTACGATGAACTCAACCCAGACTAAGATTTAAGTTGTGTTTAACTAGCGTGTGTGAGACCGGACTGTGAGGCGGCCATGCCATGGCCATTTTCTGATCTCAAAATGAGGATAAACCCAACTTCTAGATTCTACTCAGGCTTTAAATCAGGCAGAGTAGAGAAACTTTGGTAGGCTTAAATATAAAAATCTGAGTTTATGATTATTTTTATTGTTTGTTTGCGTTGTGTGTTAGATTATGAAAATATTGATATTAGTAGTTATCCAAGATGGTAATCGACTTCTGTTATTAAATCTAAGTCAGCAATTTGGTACTTAGTCTAATGCAGTAATAGTCTCTAATAATTTAAAATAAATTGTTTCTGAAAAGTCAAAGTTTTTTGACAATAAGCAGATTATGTTATATAAAAATTGTCGTTATCATCCCCATGCTTTTCTTTTCAAGCAAATCTTTTAGTAGCTAACGTCCTAATTTTGGTTTCATTTCTTTGATGACGTTGTCAATCTAAACGTTCGTTTTCTTTCAGAATGGTCCACGAACATAACCGCCAGAACCTCGGTTACAAATTGGAGCTCAACCAGTTTTCTGATAAGACAAACGAAGAGTTAAGTTATTTGACCGGAACTTTCGTCTCGGAGCATCCTACCGAGGACGTTCAGGCATTCCCTTATACTCTGGCCGAGATTGATGAATTAGCCGAAGAACTGCCAAAAGACTACGACCTTAGGATAGAAGGATATGTTACTTCAGTCAAAAGTAAGTTACTCTTAATTCCTATGCATAGTACTTCAATTATTTGCTTTCCCTCAATCCTGGATTCTACTCATGTTTTCCATCAGATAGTTACTTTGGCAAGCTTCAAATAAAAATAAGATAAAAAATATTAAAGTTCAAGATACGAAATTCTACTTAGGACCATGCGCAATCGCATGATAAGGACATTGACCATAGCAAACTTATTGATAAAAGACGTAAAAGACCCGTAAAATACTTTTTAATTATATTTTTGAGGAAATGCTATACTATCTGCATATAGCGATAAGGTATCATCAGGATTGCACCAATTCTCCAATTTAAAAATACAAGGAGTTAACCAATTTAAGTGATCATCCTTTGACATGGCAACCCAGGTTAAGCCGTTTCTTTACTCGAAAGTTGACATTTCTATCTTCCCCTTTAAAGATAGTTTCGTTCTCATTAATTAAAAAGAAAGATCATTAACCTTTTTCTTATTTTATATATTACGTCAAATCTGAACTATTACATTGAGAAAACTGAAAAAAGATGACATCGTATTACTCACACAGGAAGGGACCATGTAGAATACCGTAGATGACCCGAGTTACGTTGGGGTTCCATACATTTCCTGTCTAGGGTACACCTGGTTCCCTGTCACTAGTACCCAAGTCGAGGTACGGGTTTTTGGGGTCAAATCTAGTCCGATATAACCACCAGCGGGTAGGATCCAGGGGGATCTTCGCACAGGAAAAAGAAAGGAACTTAAAAATGCTATTTCTATTTAGACCAAGGTGAGTGTGGATCGTGCTGGGCTTTCTCCACTACAGCAGCAGTCGAAGGTGCCTATGCCAGGATCAACGGGGATCGTTTACTGGATCTTAGCGAGCAGTCACTTATTGACTGCGCTTGGACGTAAGTCTAATCTAATATTATAAATGCGAAAGTAACTTTGTTTGTCTGTTACGTTTTCACGCTTTAACCGGTCAACCGATTTTCATGAATTTTGGTATAGAAATAGATGGAACTTTTTACTGCTACAACCGACATACACGCGGGCGGAGCCGTGGGCAAAAGCTAGTATTTTCTATAAGTACAAAATAGATAACTTGTGCTCGTTCAATAATATGCAATCCAAACTAATATGATTAAAACTAGTTTACAGTCACTAGTTTATAAGGTTCCGTAGTTCACGTCTCGAAACTCTTATAGTTACGTCAGATCATAAAAACAATTGGCCCGAACTTTTTTAAAATAAATTTCATTTCAATCGGTGAAGTGGTTTTTGACTTTATCGCAACAGATAGACGCGATATGTAGTGATTTGTACCATTTGTTAGTGATCCAAAATATGTTTAACATTATAACAAGTAAGTTAAACTGTTATAAAGTTCATCAACAGCATTCTATTGCAGCTACAATAACAATGGATGTAATGGCGGAACGCTAGATGGCGCTCTAAGATACGTGTATAGAAACGGCATACCCACTGAAAAAGACTACGGAGTATATACTGAACATGTAAGTATTTTAGCTTATAATGGCTGTGATTAATGGGTTCAAATCCTGTGTAAGGCCAAAAGTTTTGTTTGATTTTTCTGATAGGAAACTCTTAATAACAGCCCGGAGTATGGAATTTGGCAGAGGTTCACGCCCGTGCCTCGGAGAGCACGTTAAGCCGTCGGTCTCGGTTGTCATGAATATCTATGGCAATCGTTATTGGGAAATCAGTTCCCTCAAATATACTGACACTACTTGCCTACTCAAACAATTCCATCACGGTCAATAAAAACAAAATTTTTAAAATTGCCGGCCCCAACATAGTACCCTGTAAAAACCTTATTATTTCCCCAGGATGGTTATTGTAGTATCTTGAACATGACCAATACGTACAAGATCAAAGGTTTGGCTCAAGTCACTCCTCGCAACCCGAATGCGTTGAAAGTTGCTCTGCACAAGTACGGGCCAGTAACAGTAGCTATACATGCAAGTGAGAAGATGAAATATTATTCAAGTGGGGTGTTTTATGACTTGTCTTGGTAAGTGCAACATTTAGATTAACACGGTCTAGTACCTTATTTTATGTCTTCTTATATTCATCTCCCGTCAACCCGTCTGGTTAGTTTTGCGTAGTAGGCCTAGTGTGGCATACTCAAGCCAGCCAAATTAACTAAACACCGCCTGATGGAAAGCATGAGTAGAATCCAATGGCGTCATCGTGAATGCAAACAGTGTAGCACTATGACAGCACTATGGTGGCATAGTGCGATCGAAACACGACAGCAATTACTATTGTCATTTGACGTCGGTCCTTAAATGAGTGTATTACCACTGCGGTCGATACGACCATTCGTACTGAAATCAATATGGCTTTACTACCAAAACCTCCTTCTAAGGAAAGGCCTATGTCAAATTCTGTGCTGATGTCCGTTTGGTCTTTGAACTCGAGATAAAAAGTATTTCAAACGATTGAAACTTAAGAAATAAATATATGATGTAGGTACTTTGAAGTGGGTGTATCTTTTGTATTTACTATCGCTCATAGCCGAGTGGCCTTAGGCGATTGGAAACTATCACCGAGGGTAAGCAACGACGGCACGGTCAGTACTTAGATGGGTGACCGTTTGTGGCATGATACGACCGTGATTCGGAGGTCAGGCAAAGCAGCTGGCCTCGGTTGTTGTCATAAGACAATAGTCGTGAGGCCTAGAGGCTTTCGAGTGTCATATAAACATCCAGCGGCAAGATTACGTAGCCACAACAAGTAGTCTTCGCAGTCACCAACCCGCACTTGGCCTGCGTGGGGACATGTGGCGTTAATCCTCTCCTGAAAGAGCCCAGCAGTGGGACCTTATGCGTTGTTGATAATGTTATTTTTTCAGTGAAAAGGCTGACATCAACCACGGAGTAACTGTCGTGGGCTACGGCAACCGAAACGGTGAAGACTACTGGTTGGTAAAGAACTCTTGGGGAGAAATCTGGGGAGAAGACGGCTACATTCTCATGTCGGCCAAGAACAACAACTGCTTCTTGCTTGACTCTCCTTACTATGCTGTAGTTTGATATGATTTAATGTAATATAATATTCCACGTGCTTTTGAATTTTGTGTTTTTGTTTTCTATGCGATTCACACACTGCCCCGCGCTCCGCGCACTGTCGCGTAGCGCGGAGTGGCAGATTTTAATATTGCATGCAAGTACATCGATTAGTATAGCAAACACGCCAGGTCCAACACACCAAAAATGCGCTACGACGCGTGAATGCGTGCGGCTAGCAGATTCGGGATTGGCTGCCCGGGCTGCCCCGTGTGTTATCGCGTTAACGACGGTGAGCGCGTCGCCACTGTGTGAATCGCCCCGCCCTTTCATTGTTCCTGTCAACTTATGGAAAAAGTTATGCTCAGAGTCTCTCTGAAGGAATAAATTAGGAATAAAGCGATTCGCCAGAGAACCAAGGTAACCGATGTAAATAAATGAATATTTCGGACATCTTACACACAACGCGATCTAGTCCCAAACTAAGTAGATTTGTATTAGGGGACAAATGATAAAAATATATCATACTTTATAGGGTTCCGTAGCCAAATAGCAAAAAACGGAACCCTTATAGATTCGTCATGTCTGTCTGTCCGTCCGTATGTCACAGCTACTTTTTTACGAAACTATAAGAGCTACGAGTATACTGTTGAAACTTGGTCAGTAGTTGTATTCTGTGAACCGCATTAATATTTATACACAAAAACGAGAGACACTTCCAAAGTGGTAAAATGTGTGTTGTGTCCCCCTGTAACTTCTAAATTAAGAGAATGATAAAACTAAAAAAAAATATGATGTAGAGTACCATGCAAACTTCCACCGAAAATTTGTTTGAACGAAATCTAGTAAGTAGTTTTTTTAATCGTAAACCGCAATTTACCTTCCGTTCAGTCAATATACTATTATTTAAACATCGATCAAAGTTACCCTGGATTCGCCCTTGGAGCTACCTATTTCACGGGGCTCTTAGTAAGGAGGAAACGGACATCAGACAATCATGCTTCGTCAGATGTAGTCCTTTTCTTCCGAAATAGTTTCATGGTGATTGTAGTACTTGTTTGACATTGTATATTTTTCATATTTTTCAAATATCAATATCAGTAGTGGTATTTCCATGAGTTTAAGGGTGCTTATAACACCATCTATCGACATTTACTTAAACTAACGAAAAAACGTAATCTTGTATGGTTGTATACAAGTTGTACAAATAACTGTAAATAAAATTATGAATAATATAAATAAATTTAAATGGACAATATTTAATGTGGTTTAAAATGTTTACTAATGTATAAAAACTAATGTTTATTTGGAATACAAAATATGTTATAACGCCATCTATCACTTATAATAAGAACTACGTAGTCTTTACATTGTTAATGTTGTCAAAATTATCAAGTTGTTGGAATTTTACAATTTACGAGCGCATTACAAGTACCATCTGTTTTATTTGGAGTTATAACATTTTTACAAGCGCTTTCATCATAATATATTGGATTATTTTTGTACCTGGATATTACAAATAACGTTCCATGAAAGTGTACACGTTTAGTGCGATTGGGAAACGTAACCGTTTATACAACCTTTACCTTAATATTGAGATTTAAAGACTTTTTCTTCCTTGTGTCACTGTGGGGGTAAATGAACAGTAGGGTGCCTCATTGGTCTCGTGGTTGGCGTATGCGACTGCTGATAAAAAAGGTCTCGGGTTCGATTCCCGGATCGGACCAAAAATGCTTTTGTGATCCGCAAATATTTGTTTCGGTATTTACAAAAAAGAAGTATGTATATGTATTTATATCAATTGTCTAGTACCCATAATAAAAGCACTGCTTAGTTTGAGATTAGATAGCGTTATATGTAAGATGTCTGAAATATTTATTATTATTATTACATTATTTATCTACAAAAAGTCTCCTTTCTAGCCTTATTCCCAATATTGTTTTGGGTTGGCTATTAGTTCAACCAGTTTTACCTGAATATCAGTTTTTCCACGGAGTGACTGGCGTCGGACCTCCGCAACCCTAGGGAAGAACTGAAGTTCGAAGGCTGAACTAGTTGTCAGTAATTTCAGGGCACTGACTTCCCAATAACGATTGCCATAGATGTTCATGACAACCGGGACTTCGATGGCTTTACGAGGCACGGCCGTGAATCACCGCCAAACTTCCAAACTCCGGGCTGCTATTAGGAGTTCCTCATCTACAAAAAAGTAAATATGTATTTATATCCGTTGTCTAGTACCCATTTTTTTTTTTTTTTTTTTTTTTTTTTAACGTGTGGAAATCCCCGCGGACCGTCACCCCGTCGGGGGTTACGGCGGGGTGGTGTGTCGGACTCGAACCGACTAAAACCACACGGTGTGACCCTCTCTGCGCCTTTGTATTGGAAGGAGTCCAGGGAGGGGATTTCCTTCTGGACTCCAACCGGCGCCTGCCCGCACTGTTGCGGGCACCATCTCAAAAATTTACTCTCTGATTAGGCAACGTCCGGTCACACGCGAACGTCGCCCCCTCGCGGTTGGCCACTAATGCGGACGGACGGGAAACCCGTCCCGCCCATCCGCGGCCACTCTCAGGGCGGCATGAGACGCAGGTATGCGCGCCTCCGCCGCCCAGGGCGCCGGCGGCGGATCGGGTCCGAGTGGATATCGTCCTCCCGGGCCTTCTCCGCCACCTCCTTCTGCAAGATTACGTCCTCGCAGAAGGTTGCGACCGCGGTAAAATAACTGTCGCTGCCGGCCATCGATCTTATGACGGCCGGCAGCGAGAGATCCCCTCCGATGACTGCAGTGAGGGCACGGCGCTGCGCCGCCCAAGCGGGGCAGACCGCCAGCGTGTGCTGGGCAGGCGGGACTCGGTTCCCTCCTAGCGACCGAGTGCAGGTACTTTCCGAAGCAACCGTGCCCGGAAAGTACCTGCGTCAGCCGGAAGGAAAGGGTCCCGTGCTGCCGCCCTGCCCACTCCTCGATGACCGGCTGAAGAGCCTCCACGGCGGCGAAGCCAGCGCGTGGGGTCTCCAGCCGGAGCGACCATCTCAGCATGGTGGCTCGCCGAGCGGCTTCGCGCCACTCGCGCACGTCCTCGGGCGGAGGGCGGAATCCGCTCTCCGCCCGGAAGTCAGCCACTCGCCGATAAACTTCGGCGAGCACTTCCGCCTCCAAATCCCACGGGGGTGTTCCGGCCAAGGCACACGCCGCCTCTGTGGACACCGTGCGGTATCCACGTATGGCTCTGACCGCCAGTATCCGCTGGGGGCGCCAGAGGCGCGCCCTGTTCTGGGCGGACAGAGCCGCCGCCCACACCGGTGCACCGTAAAGTGCCATTGACCGGACAACCCCCGTGTACAGCTGCCTAGTGGGGACACTGGCCCCGCCCAAGTTGGGCAGAAGTCGCCCTAGGGCGGAGGCAGTGCCCACCAATTTAGGTCCAAGCTGTCGGAAGTGCTCGTCGAAGAGCCACCTACCGTCGAGGACCAGACCCAGGTACCTCATCTGGGCCCGGACCGGTACGAGGACCGAGTTGACCTCGATCGAGGCGCCGGCGGGCGGGCCGCGACGGGGCCCATGAAATAGCAGGGCCTCCGTCTTCTCGTTGTCTAGTACCCATAGGATAACCTTTCAGCGTTCACAATATCCGAATTACGAATATCGATTCATACGACATCCATTGTCATGATAAATTCATCGTATAAGCCACACGATGAGACCTCGGAATATGTGATCAATGCTCCGAGGCTTTAACTTTAGTTTGAAGGCAGACAAACCATCCTGTTTATTTCAATGCCCTAGATTTCTAAATGTACTAGATTAGGCTTAGCTCACACTGATACATTTTTTATCATTCAAAATTTTCAGAGTGATATTAGGCAAGGAATTCACTAAAGAAGCCGCCCCTACACAATCACAACTTTTATCTTTTTATATGTATAGATAAACCATTTAAGTATTCTTTCTCCTTGCACACAACCACCACAAACTAACAATAAATCAATAAATTTTTACTTTTTATTTTTCAGTGAATATGTTTATATAACACAATTTCATGCAAAACACTTAATCTATACATTTAAATAAAATAATAATCCAACGATTTCGGCCGATTTCGGCCACGGCGACCACTTCGACCCTTAGGGTTTGGCGGTGATGCGCCCGGAGATGGCTTATATAGCCGATTTTCGCAGCAAAGCCTTGCATAAAAATGCATATATATGCACGGTACATAAGCCAAATTTTTTTTTTCAATTTTTGTCTGTAATTTTGTATGTTTCTTCCATGTAATATCCGTAACGGCTAGACCAACTTCGACGGGACTTTCACCGGCAGATAACTGATGATATATTTTTAGACCGCGGCGTTGTCCGCAGCTACAACAACAATTCGTGTTCGTGTCATGATGTATGTTCGCGATAAACACTGCAATTACTGAATCGATTTTCATAAAATTTAGGCATAAAATGATATAAGCAAAACTAAGTTACTAATTTTAAATATTTAGTGTCTATAGTTCTCTTAAATGCCTTGTTGGTCTAGTGGATAGCTAATGCAACTGCTAATCAAGAGGTCTCGGGTTCAAATGCAATGTCGGGCCAAAAGTGTTTTTGGGATTTCCTTACGAAATTCCTAATAGCAGCCCGGAGTTCCGAAGTTAGGCCGTAATTCACGCCCGTGCCTCGGAGAACACGTAAAGCCGTCGGTCCCGGTTGTCATGAACATCTAGACCCAATCGTTATAGGGAAGTCAGTGCCCTCAAATTTACTGACAGCTAGTTGAACTTATGAATTTCAGTTCTTCCTTAGGGTTGCGGAGGTCCGATGCCAGTCGCTCCGTGGAAAAACTGATATTCAGGTAAAACCGGTTGAACTAGTAGCTGACCCCAAATAATATTGGGAATAAGGCTAGGAAGAAGGAAACTATTTAAAATACATACCTATTTTCTTTCCCTAATACAATTAAATGTAGCCTGTCACTCTTAATCCTCGGCCGTGTGCTCCCAACCTAACATGCGGAACCTCAGAGTGAACTTGTTGAATAATAATGTGCCGAGGGTACTCTCTGTAAGATCCTCTTGAAATAAGCGAACTCTTGAAGAATTAATGATTGTCTTTTCTTCGGTAACGCTTTCAGTTAATTTAGTTTCTGCGAAAATCTGTACAAAACAGACCAAATAAATTAGACTGCCGCGATGTCGCAGTAGTGTATGCGACCGCTGATCAAGAGGTCTCGGGTTCGATTCCCGGATCGGACCAAAAATGCTTTTGTGATCCGCAAATATTTGATTCGGAGTGTGGGTGTTTTCTATAATTATTATGTATGTATTTACAAAAAAAATGTGTTTATGTATTTATATCAGTTGTCTAGTACCCATAATAAAAGCTCTGCTTAGTTTGGGATTAGATGATGTTGTGTGTAAGATGTCCGAAATGTCCGAAAATATTTATACAAATTTGACTGCAGCGATGGCGCAGTGCATGACTGCAGTGCTTGAGGTCTGAGGTTCAAATTCTCGGTCGGATCAAATGTTTGTATGATCTACAGATATTTGTACCTATTTACAATAAAAGTAAAGATGTATTGTATTTAGTCAATGTAGCATTCACAGTAGTTAGAAGTTAGATAGCATTGAGTGTTAGAATTTCAAATGTTACCTGTATTTATTATTTATTCTACTATTAAGTAAATTAAAAAAAAACAGACAAGTGCGTATCAAACGTTACAGCATCAAACCTTGCTCATTACCACAAGATTTACGGCCCGTTTACGACCTTACCGCTGTGAGCGGTAGCTAAGAGCGAAACGCCGAGCAGCGACTCGTGGCGTGCCTCGTACATTTTTATACTTTTGATATTACCGCTCGGCGTTCGGCGTAAGGTCGTAAACGGGCCGTTATACTGGACTAGCTTTTGCCCTCCACTTCGCCTACGAGTAATTCTGAAGTATAACTTTGTTTGCCTTTTTTAACTACTTAGGAAGGGAATTTTCCAAAATCCTCTCTTAGTGCTCACCCACGCTGGATTCTACTCATGCTTTTCATCCAACACAGCAAAGTCACTTAGGTAGGCAAGATAAATAAAAAAGTTACCCTGTCAGTCTGAAGTTGTAGTCAAGGAACACACATGCCAAATATATTAATGGATAAATGAGGAATGGATGGTGAATTCGAACCCACGACTTCCTGCATACCAATCAAGATCACTAGACAAAATGTCCGTCGAAATGATTGCTCTAATCCTACTAGCTCCCTACAAACAAATTGCTTACAAAATCACCAGACACTACTCTTATTGATTAGATTATACCCAACAAAACGATCTCTTACCTTTAGCGTGATAAATCCCTTTTCTTCAAATGACTTGCCATTAGGAAACAAGGGTCAATTACTTCGAGGTGTTGTGTTCTGACGTTTGGGTACGAAGGTACGGGCGTAAAGTTATTAATCAAACTAGCTCGGTCCCGCGGTGTCACCCGCTGTAATTGTTGTAAATTGTAATTCTCGAAGCTAGTCAAAAGACTTGGCCTAAGTTACTTATGATGTCATCAACTCTCTGCTAGTGAAAGTCCCGTCAAAGTTGGTCAAGCCGTTCCAGAGACTTTCCAGAATAAACAAACAGACAGACGGACAAAATTGCTTATTTGTTGTAAGTTACATGTAAATTTTGACACGCATTTAGTAAAAACTTATTCATTTGATATTACAAGCAGACTCTCAAATTTTATTTATTTGTATTGATTGTAGGAGTCTCAAATTGTGTTTCTGAAGTCATTAAATTAACTATTTATGACGGACTGACTGCCTTGTTGGTCTAGTGGTTGGCGTATGCGGCTGCTGATCAAGGGTTCGATTCCCGGGTCAGATTAAATATTTGTGTGATTCACAAATATTTGTTTCAGAGTCTGGGTGTTTTTCTATGTATTATATGTATGTATTTACAAACAACAAGTATGTTTATGTATTTATATCAGTTGTTTAGTACCCATAATACAAGCTCTGCTTAGTTTGGGACTATATGATGTTGTGTGTAAGTTGTCCGCAATATTTATTTATTATTTATGTACGGTGACGGAACAAGAATACAGAATGTCACCACCCTCATCATCCCTTAGTTAAGAGATGGCTAAGAGAAGAAACTACGCAGTTAAACAAACCCCCGCGACACAGGACTTTTATTCCTAACTAGCTGCGCCCCGCGGTGTTACCCGCGTATATCATTATGGTTACTATGCAAGTTTGTTGTGCCTAGTAACCTGTGAAGTTTTGACAGGAGATAAACAGTGATACATTTTGACATCTACGATTTATTATATTTTTATAATAACCTAGCTTTCGCCCGTTTATCTCGATTATTGCAGTAAAAAGTAGCCTATGTGTTATTCTGATATATAAGCTATATTACTGTAAAGTTTCATCCAAAACCGTTCAGTAGTTTTTGCGTGAAAGAGCAACAAACATACACACATACACACCTACACACATACTCACAAACTTTCACGTTTATAATATTAGTAGGACTAGCTTTCGCCCGCGGCTGCGACAGGCATACGCCTATACAGGTCGGTTATCGCGGTAAAAAGTAGCCTGAGTCCTTTCTTATACTGTGGACTACCTGTGTACGATATTTCATTTAAATCGGTTCAATAATTTACGATTCTATAAAGGACATACAGACAAACATTCATTTTTAGGGTTCCGAAGTTTATGACTCTGGACCCTTATAGATTCGTCAAGTCCGTCCGTGCGTCCTTCCAAACGGTAAGTGCTAGAAAGATGAATCTTTGCATGAATATGTGTTGTTATTACGTCTTCAAAGTGCTACAATAAAATTATGAAAAATATTTTTATTTTGGGTACCTCCCCTACACGTAAGGTGGGGATGGCTTTTTTCTCGCGGCAACCCCATTGTGTGGGGCATTAGATAGGTCTTTTAAAAACATTTAGGAGTTTTTCAGACGATTTTTAGGGTTCCGTTGCCAAATGGCAAAAAACGGAACCCTTATAGATTTATGTCACAGCCACTTTTCTTCAAAACTATAAGAGCTATACTATTGAAACTTAGTCAGTAGATGTATTCTGTGAATTAATATTTTTACACCAAAATAGAAAAAAAGCACTAAATTTTGGGGGTCCCCATACTTAGAACTGAAACACAAAAAATATTTTTTCATCAGAACCATACGTGTACATGGATCTATGGATAGGTCTTCAAAAATGATATTGAGGTTTCTATTATCATTTTTTTCTAAACTGAATAGTTTGCGCAATAGACACTTCCAAAGTGGTAAAATGTGTCCCCCCCCCCCTGTAACTTCTAAGATAAGAGAATGATACAACTGAAAAAAATATATGATTTACATTGCCATGTAAACTGCCAACGAAAATAGGTTTAAACGAGATCTAGTAAGTAGTTTTTTTTAATACGTCATAAATCATAAGCCGCAATTAATTTACAATTCTTTCAATCAAAACACTATTATTAAAACATCGATGAAAGTTACAACGAACTACAAAAACTTTTATATGATGTTACTTGCTGCTACGGAACCCTTCATGGGCGAGTCCGACTCGCACTTGGCCGCTTTTTTTATTTAAGTATCCGTTTGCGAGAAATTCCACTTTAAAGTGCACTTTAATGTAAAAACAGGGCGTCCCCTCCCTACCTCGAAAAATCTGGAAAAATTCGTGATAGTGGGCCATATAATGAACTTTATAGGAAAACTATAACAGCTTAGATGACTTTGTTAGTTCAGGAGTTATAGAGGCTTAACTTGTGAAATGCACTTCCATGGAAAACGTCATACGCCTTAATAAGTAAACATAAGAATTATCTATCTGATACAATTTTTAAATCCACTTACCATTATGGGTAACTAAGGAACCCTATTCTATGCGTAACCTGACACGCACTTGGCCGATTTTTTATATATATAGATGCGAGAGTTGTCTTCTATAAAAAAAATCGTTTCATCATTCGCTATATCTCTACTTACTTAAAATTAACAAACGTCAATACACCCAGGACTGACACCTAGAACTACCAATAGTCTCATGGGCATAACCGGGTAAGCATCTGCTGAGGAAGACAGTGAGGAAGACAACTTGAAAAGGCCTTAGACCTGGAGAAGTCCCCGAGACCGCTGAGGTCTACGAGAAGAGCCTAAGAGACCCATGCTATGAAAAACTCTAATATAATAATAAAGTCGTTTCTTATACAAATATACATAACTACATGTTGTAAAACAAAGTCTGCCCCGTCTGTCTGTTCGCAATAAACTTAATAATTACTGCACCGATTTTGTGCTATTTTCAGCAATAAATAGATTGGTTCTCGAGGCAGGTTTTAGTATGTAATATGTCAAGTTTAAAATATTTGTTATATACCTAACTGTACCCGTGTAAAGCCTTGGCAGGCCGCTAGTATATATGTAACAAACATATATAACGTTGCAATTAAAAATAATAATAAATAACATTTATTATGACATCTTACACACAACGCCATCTGGTACCAAACTAAGCAGAAATTGTATTAAATATTTGTTTCGGAGTTTGGGTGTTTTCTATGTATAATATGTATGTATATACAAAAAAAATATGTTTATGTGTTTATATCAGTTGTCTAGTACCCATAACACAAGCTCTGCTTAGCTTGGGACTAGATGATGTTGTGTGTCAGATGTTCAAAATATTTATTTATTTAAGGGTACCAAACAACTGATATTAATACATAAACTTTTTTTGTAAATACATAGTATATTACACATTGAAAACACCCCAACTTAGAAACAAAATCTGCGAATCACACTAACATTTGGTCCGACCCGGGAATCGAACCCCAGACCTCATGCACATTACCACAGCGTCACCGAGGCAGTCATTATGTCCAAGAGTCCACTATAACCAGTACACGTAGACCTCTCAGATCTAAAGATTGCTTTTAAAGGAAAGTTCAATTTCTTTGGTAATCCGGTCCATTTTAAGTTATCCTTCAAAGCGTTGATATAAATGTATTGTATTCAAATACATTGAAGAAGGTAACTGTGTTTGACAACTCGAAACGTTCGAATAGAAAATAAATAAATAATATCTAAAAAGTAGAAATACAGATAAATATCTTTTATAGTAGCTTTTGCCCGCGGCTCCGCCCGCGCGTATGTCCGTCTTGGAGGTAAATAGTATGTGTTATTCCGATATGTACTCTATATTATTGTGAAGTTTCATCAATATCCAATTCAATAGTTTTTGCGTGAAAGAGCAAAAAACATACATATATACATACTCACAAACCTTTGTGTTTATAACATTAGTAGGATTTTGAAAACTGTTAAATGAGTAATTATTATTATTACAGCCTTTTATTGCCATATTGACAATTACAAAACATTACATTGAAAAATTACAAAACAAAAATATCAGTAATTTTAAGTAGGTATGATTTTATATTCATGCATAATCTAATGGTCCAAGAGCCCAGAATGATCAGACAACTTATTTTCACATGGATGAAACCTTAACTATTCAGTAGCGTCTAGTGTTCTTTTAATACCTGCGTGTTTGTGGAACTAGATCTGTGACACCTGGGCAGATACCAGGTGAGAAAGGTAACTAAAAATAAGAGTTATGTAACATAAATTAGTATGGCTGATCTTTATATTATATATTGTGTACAATATTATTCTAAACTAGTTTCATAAAGTGTCAGACACTTTTCATGGACCAGACCTTTTGTCAGACGCTTTAAAGGTTGACAAAAAAATTATGAACTTTACTTATTTTTACATGTCTGACTTTTAAATATTCTAATGAAGTAACTATTACGAAGTTATATTTCATCAGTCAGACAAATTCGAGTGACCAAACATCCCCTAAATACAAAAATTATTCAGCCGGGAATGCGATAAAAAACGACGATTTGCATAATAAATGGTGCATTTTGACTGCGTGATAACAGGGTTGTCTACTGTTAATTGAAGTTAAATTTCTCATGTGTCTTAGCTAATTTAAGAAAATCATTGTCAGAATCATCTAAATATTTAAGATAATTACTATAAGATAAAATTTGATAATATCCACCGGGATGTCACATCTAAACCAAAACTGTTTACAATACAAATTAAAAGAGAATGTCATTAAGCCTGTATGCTGCCTGCTGTATATAACATAATAATAAAATTAAATGTATAGTGCATACTAACAAAATTAAATGCCTCTGTGAGGTGGCTTCGGCCTCTGGCACGCCTTTCAAAGTAAGTTCCATTCAAAGCAACCTCAGACACCCTTCTAAGGTACAGGGAATATTTTTTACCAAGTTGCTGAGAAATATTAAGAATAAATAAACTTTAATAGCAATACCTATTGCACTAACTATATAATTTACAATAAAATAAAGTTTCTGCCGTATAAAATAAAATGGCGCCTTAATATTGAAGCTCATCTTATTTAAATAAGGAAGCGAAAATCTTGGATTGAAATGAGTAAGTATTTTCAATATATTTAATTTTTTTATTCAGCATGCGTATAGTGCTCTCGCGCTCGCACTCTCGACTGAATAATTTTTGTGTTAAGGGGATGTTTGGTCACTCGAATTTGTCTGACTGATGAAATTCAACTTTGTAATAGTTACTTCATTAACATATTTAAAAGTCAGACATGTAAAAATAAGTAAAGTTCATTAATTTTTTGTCGACCTTTAAAGCGTCTGACAAAAGCTCTGGTCCATGAAAAGTGTCTGACACTTTATGAAACTAGTTTAGAATAATATTCTACAAAATATATATAAAGATCAGCCATACTAATTTAGGTTAGATAAATCTTTTATTTTTGTTACCTTTCTCACCTGGTATCTGCCCAGGTGTCACAGATTCAAATTCACCATCCCCATTGTGAAATGAGGATGGTGACATCTACTCTTGGATTCTATTCATGCTTCCCATCAAGCAGAGTAGAGTCTAACTACAAATTGGTATGTATTGTCAAATAAATGAAAGATTTTTCCAAATCGTTTTGTGGTGACTTCCACAGACGACACACTTCCAGCGAATGCATTTAACTGCGCCATCTAACGAAGAAACACTGAACCATGAAGAAAAATACTAATCCTGAATCGTGAAAGTGAAATTCCGAATAACATATATACAACATACCAACACCAACCGGGGGGCAGTGCCCACCAGGCATGATCACCACGCCTGGTCGGAGGATCCTCCCTTTGTGTAGAGGGACACGATACCCATTCCTCCACAGTTTCATTTAACATCCAACCAAATTGGAAAAAACTCCTCTTGATTTGAAATGGGTTCAAAATCCATTTTTAATGTTATAAATTTGAAAGTTTAGGTGGTAGAGAGACGCTAATTTCAGCAATAATGGTCCTGCTCGACCGGGGCAGTACTACCCTCACATAGAATACAACCCTAAAAATGATAACATTTGTGCTGTCGTCTTTCGTTGGTGAATGTGAGACTGGAGGTCCCAATCACTCTGCATCATCGCCACGGCCTCTGGAGGCTGGGAAAATGATGCAGAAACATCTCACTAGGCCGCCACTGTGTGGTGTGATTCTACTCATGCTTTCCATCAGGCAAAGGAGAGTTACTTTGGTAGGCTTAAATATATATAAAAAAGTTACTCTGTCTGTCTCTCTGTGACGCTTTCACAGCTGAAGCGCTTCCTTGACTCAAAAAATATTATTAACTTAATAATAATAAATATTTTCGTACATCTTACACAACGTCATGTAGTCCCAAACTAAGCAGAGCTTAAATTATAGGTACTAAACAACTGATATAAATACATAAACATTCTTTTTTTTGTAAATACATACTATGCATAGAAAAACACCCAGACTCCGAAACAAATACTTCTGGATCACACAAATATTTAGTCCGACTCGGGAATCGAACCCGAGACCTCTTGATTAGCAGCCGCATTTGCTAACCACTAGACCAACAAGGCAGTCAACGTAGAGAGGTACTTGAATTTTTGGGGAAGAACACAGGCTTCTCTTAACCCCGACAACCGTTATATATACAGGCGAATTCGCGGGCCAAAGCTAGTAACAACAAAAGCGTGATTTTAACCCACAAAAGCTAGGCACTGCTGTCGTCTAAAGACGCTGATAAGTCCAAGACGACATAATAACTTCATCAAGATAATGAACTAATTACAGCCCCCCTGGTAGTAATTAGAAGGGCTTAATAGAGAATCTTGGCAGAATGGTATCTTACACGTATACGAGCACAAGTCTGCTTACTACGTGACGGAACAGCGTGATTGTTACACACAGCTGTTGTATGCGAACAAACTGAAGATTCATCTGAAGATCCATCTCTTTTTGATAGCTTATGTCAAACCAGCCAGCCGTTTGTGGCACTTAGTCACGTGATCAAAATCTATGTGTAGCCAATGAAACAAGAGAATAGAGAAATATAATAGAGAAAAGAAAACGAAAAACGTTTGGAAGTTGACTAGGGTGCAACTCATCGATCTGGTGGTCGTGTACCTATGTGACTACCGTTCTAGGTGTATGGTTTTTCTCACAAATGATTCTTAATAACAGTCCGGAGTATATAAGAGCCGAATGAGGGTTCTCTGAATGCCTCGAACAGCACGTTAAGCCGTCGCTCCCGGTGGTAATGAACATCTAAGGCAATCATTTTTGGTTATCTTATCTCTTGGTCTAGCTCTTTATCACGGAATGAATAAGGATGGTGACTTAGTTCATTGAAGAGATTCTTATGAATGGCACCGTAATGTTACATAGCTCATAACTTTCCCCGACTTATTAACTGTTCAACAACCAAATCTATCCTAAATATTATAATGCTGAAAAGTTTGTTTGTTTGAAAGCAATAATGTCAGAAAGTACTAGTCCGATTTGAAAAAACAAGGAGTTTGTTTCGGAGTATCTGTGGAGGTACGGGTATCGTGTCCCTCTAACACAAAATCCTCCGACCAAGCGAGGTGATCATGCCTGGGGGGCCACTGCCCAGCGGTTGATCTTGGAATGATCCATATATGCTAATCGGCGCGAGAATTTCTCTATCGCGATTCAGGATTAGGATAGGGGTCGCGTAGCGTAAATGGTTAAAGATTTGTGAAAATAATAAATCAGAGGATTGTTTCTCCTCAAAAGTTCTGAAAAAATGTTCACCATAGCTATGCCTATCTTGTAAGAATGTCACTATAACCATTTATGGGAATTAAATATGCTTTCGAGGTATAACATCACTCTACGGGCAATACAAGATGCGGACGGGACTGCGTGGGTCTTCTAGTCTATAAAGATAATTAAAATTGGAGTGTCTGTATGTATTATCAAATGAATAGTGTCTGTTTGTTTGTTTGTTGTGAACGGCTAAACCAGTTTTGACGGTACTCTCATTGGCAGAAAGCTGATGATACACATTTACAACTATAACCGCGGGTAACACCGCGGGACTCAGCTAGTAATCAATAAACTCCAACCAGTAAGTAGCTCCTGAGGTTAGCGTCTTTAGCAGAAGTCTTTAAATTCATAATGGTAGTACAGATAAAAGTGACGGCTATAAATAAAATATTTTCCGAAGCCTCATAATATTTTCCCAGTTTTCCATTGGCTTTAGCTGTGTGTATCTGGGTCCCAGGGCTGTAGCCGAGCCCCTCTCTCCGCAGATCGCGTCGGGCTATCGCGCGGGACGGTCGTCATGCCCATTTGAATCGCGCGCTTTCTAGTGTCGTAACAATGGTAAAATACAACATTCTCTTTGCCGTTACAATCGCCATTTCTTTGGCTGTTGGTAAGTGTTAAGAATAATTTATTAAAATCACTTTTTGTTTTCATTATTATTAATTATAAAGATCTTTGTAATTTCAAATTTGGAATACTAATTGATTTTTTATTGAGTGCTTTGACTATAAGGTTGGTGTTTAGTGTTTAACACTATGGATTTAAAAAGTGACCATTATTACATTTATTTCCAAATATGGTCAGCTGTTTCTGTTATTTATACGTAGCTAATAAAGGATTTTATAGACAACATTTACATTTTATGATGAAATTATTTTTAGAAGTTTTACAAATTATTCGCGTTATTCAGTCAAGAGTACTTAAAAAACAAATAGAATATAGATTATAGGTCTATTAGGTTTATTAAAATTTTGTAATACTACCTTTCGCCCGCGACTCTGCTCGCGTGTATGTCGATTATCGCGGAAACACGTAGCCCATGAACTTTTCAGGCTTCAGACTATCTGTTTTTTTAAATTTATTTCAAATCGGTTCAGTAGTTTTAGCTTGTAATCAGGACAGACTGACAGAGTTACTTTCGCGTTTATAATATTGGTAACGAATCATCCTGAAAAAGTTTTTGCTTTTTTTCATTAATATGTATGTGCATTTGTGAAAATTTATTTTTGTGTTCTTTGCGAATTATTTAACTAATAATAATTATTAAAACAGAGAATCATAATGATGCAAAATTATCTAACCAGGCCGCCGTGGTATGTGTCACCATTCTAAATTGCCTCACAATGAGAATGGTGGCCCTCACTCCTGGATTCTACTGATGCTTTCCATCAGGCAGAGTAGAGTCACTTTGGTAGACATATATATATATATATATAAAAGTATTGCCATAAACGGGTTCTTGAGTGGAGACCGTGTCTCGGCAAACATAGTGTTCGACGTCCACCCCCCAGGTGGAGAGATGATTTGCGCAAGACGGCTGGCAGGTGCTGGATGCGAGAAACCGAGGATCGAACTGACTGGTTTGCAATTGGAGATGCCTATGTCCAGCAGTGGACTGCGATATGCTGATGATGATGTCGATATTAAGAGCTGTAGCGACCACGAATAATGACAATTTAATACATTTTTCTCAATATAAAATTATTTTTATCATAAAGAACACTAACAGACTTATTTATATTGTCATTGGTAAATTTGAGTTGACTGGAATCAAACCTGTGATTATTGTAGGGACAACTGTGTATCAGACTTTGTTTCAATTCGGGAAAAGTGGGGCGAAAAGGAACAAACTGGTAAAAGAGAACTATTGAATTTATAAAATGTGGGTCAGAAAAGTGGGGCAAAGGCTAGAATACTTAGTTTTTATAACACAACCCTATTCACTATATGGTTTGTTAATTAAAACGAATTGTAAGTTGTTAGCATTTTTAATTAACGATTAACTATGAAAAAATTAAGCCAAGGATTAAGTGGTGGTAACCAAGTGGTGTATAATTGAAAAGGCCTGCGTCCAGCAGTGGACTGCGATAGGCTGAAGATGCTGATGAAAGAAATTATGAAATGTAGGATGATTACAGGCTAGTAGTGGTGATGACGGTAGTACGGTTGGCAGGAGCTGGATGCGAGTAGCCGAGGATCGAACTAAGTGGCGTGCAATTGGAGAAGCCTATGTCCAGCAGTGGACTGCGATAGGCTGATGATGATGAAAGAAATGAATTAAATTTATATTTTATAAAATCGGCTGTTACGCTTTTTGTATCCTTGTAGTGACAACCAGGTTACTAGACAAGTGATATAAATCCATATATTTCTTTTTTTGTAAATACATACTTAATATAGATAGAAAACACCCAAACTCCGAAACAAATATTTGCAGATCATATAAACGAATCGAATACGAATCCGAAATTCAAAAATCCGAAAAAAGTCGAACCCGAGACCTCTTGTTCGGCAGCCGTAAACGCTAACAACTAGACCAACAAGGCAGTGGAATATTATGACCTGATAGATGGCACTGTTTTCTAGAATTAACAAATATATACTCGTTTTTTTACTCGTTCAAAAAAGTCAAGAAGGTTGGCTAATATTTCTCTGTAAAACTATTTTCTTATATATGTTTTAGGGAAGCCCTAGTTTCCAGAGAAAAACAGGTCTGACGTCATTGTTTCAATGGATCTGACTAAAATTTCCCAAACTGTGTATTTGTTCCGTTCGCCGACAAAGGGTATTTATTACAATTCCACGGATTTGTCTATACAAAGGCCGGAAAATCCTGGGAAATTCGTATTTCTATTAGTTCCACAAGCTTTTCACAGGTAAAGGGATTTTCAGGCCGAATATTTTATACCGAAAAATTATTTGAAACTGGCTTTTGAATATATGTGTTCTATAAAGTTGGTCATGTTACCCTAGCTGATTAGAAACAACACCGAGGGGAAGCAACAACTGTTAGGTCGGTACTTGGATGGGTGACCGTTAGTGTCATGATACAATGAGCGTCTCTGTGATTCGGAAGTCATTAAATAGGCGGTCCCGGTTTTTATCATAGGATAGTTGTGGAGCTTAGTTGGGAGGCCCTCGGGCGGATCACAAATATCCAACGGCAAGATTACGTAGCCACAATGTGTCTGGCCAGTGTGAGGACGTATGGCCTTAACATATGGCCGCTATTTTACTCGTGGTTATTGTGGAAAATGCCAGTAACGCCGCGAAGCGAAACTAGTGTAAAATAAGTTACTCTTTATGTCATGAGCTCAGCAGTGAAAGTCCCATCAAAATCGGTCCAGCTTTTCCAGAGACTAACCGCAATAAACAGATATACGCACAAAAATTTAATAAAAATGCTTTTTTCATGTAATTACCGTATTTACTATCATATGCATGTATTAGTAAGCATGCAAAGCCGTGGCAGCAGACTGACCTAAAATGCCATTGCGTGTAGGCAAGTACACATAATTAAAATTATGATAATTTTAACAAAAAGGAACCGACTTCAATGAAAAACTATTCCGAGTACCCAAATCTCGACATTGTGCCTATGATATTTGAGGAGTTCCCTCGATTTCCTTGGGATCCCATCATCAGATCCCGATATGGTGACGATGGGACCACCTGTAAGCTACACCCATTTCAATGCAAAAAGATTTTTTGAAATCGGTTCATAAATGACGAAATTATAGCTGAACATACATAAAAAAAATCCGACGAATTGAGAACCTCCTCCTTTTTTTTGAAGTCGGTTAAAAATTAAAATCTTGCTCATAATATATTATAAACATGATTTTCCATTTCCCCGTTGTCGCCTTTAATTAAAGGTAATTATAGTCAGTACATAATAATCAACAGCCTTTGAAAGTCCATTGCTCGACATAGGCCTCTCCTTAGAAAGAAGATTTTGGCCTCGCTGGCCAGACGGGTTGGTAAACGGTTGGTTCCAAGTTTTCCTTCTCTTTGCATTGATGTTGATGAATAGGGGTGGTGACACTCAGTATTCTTAATCCGTCACCACAAGGAATAGTCAGTACGCTTTAGGCTTACTTGTAACTAATGTGTGTGCTTCAAAATTGAGTTGCAATATTTCACCCCAACAAATATACATACATACATTGCAAGCTTGTAAAAAAAAGTAAAAATAGTATCAGATTAAGTTAATGTTTAGCCCGACCCGGGAATCTAACATGAGACTTCAAGAACAGCAGTGGCATACGCTATATAATAAATGATACCTATTATTAGTTACTAAAATAACTTTCCCATTGTGGTCTATTTCAATAACCGGTAACAAACGAAAATCCTTCTGTAAACCTTTTGTTAAGCATTCCTTTTGTAATTTATGATACAGACTAAGTGTACTCTATTTTGCAAATGATTTATCTGTACTAATATGTATTAAAAAACTGAATAGCTTGTTTGTTTGTTTGGTTGAACGCGCTAATACAGGTACAATCTGAAAAATTATTTCAGTATTAGATAGCCCATTTATCGAAGAAGGCTATATACTATATATCTGACTACCTCGGTGGCGCAGTGATAGTGTATGCGACTGCTTTGCTTGAGGTTACGGGTTCAATTCCCGGGTCGGACCAAATGTTTGTGTAATTCTCAAATATTTGTTTCGGAGTTTGGGCGTTTTCAATGTATAATATGTATATATTTAAAAAAAAAGTATGATTATGTATTTATAACAGTTGTCTAGTTCTAGTACCCATAATACAAACTCTGCCTAGTTTGGGACTAGATGGCGTTGTGTGTAAAATGTACGAAATATTTATTATTATTATTATTAGGTATATATTGTACGCTAAGACTAATTGGAGTAAGCCAATCAAGAATGTTCAAACTGGATAGTTTGCGTGAGAGACACTTCCAAAGTAGTAAAATGTGTCCCCCCCCCCCTGTGACTTCTAAAATAAGAGAATGATAATACTAAAAAAATATATGATGTACATTATCATGCAAACTTCCACCGAAAATTGGTTTGAACGAGATCTAGTAAGTCGTTTTTTTTAATACTATATATCTAGCTATCTATAGATATAGCCGTTCCAGAAATTAGTCGGAACAAACAGACAGACGCACAGACAGACATTTTTTTTAAAGTTGACTTTTGTAATGCATTTAGTACGAAACAGTTCATTTGATATGACATACAGACACTAATTTTATTTATTTGTATCTATACATGTACTTAACGTATTGGGTTAGTATAATTGCTACTCTCAATAATTTTAACAAAAAGGAACCGACTTCAATGAAAAACTATTCCGAGTACCCAAATCGCGACATTGTGCCTATGATATTTGAGGAGTTCCCTTGATTTCCTTGGGATCCCATCATCAGATCCCGATATGGTGACAATGGGACCACCTGTGAGCTATGCCCATTCCAATGCAAAAAGAATTTTTGAAATCGGTTCATAAACGACGAAGTTATCGCTGAACATATTTCGGACATCTTAACACACAACGTCATCTAGTCCCATATTAAGCAGAGCTTGTATTATTGGCACTAAAAAATTGATATAAATAGATAAACATATTTTTTTTTGTAAATACATACATATCAAACATAGAAAACACCCAGACTCCGAAACAAATATTTGTGGATCACACAAATATTTAGTCAGACCCGGGAATCGAACCCGAGACCTCTTGATCAGCAGCCTCATACGCTAACCATTAGACCAACAAGGCAGTCAAGATAAATTTCTCGATAATTTCTTTCCAAAATTTCATAAATTAAATGAAAAACTTTATTGGTACGAGTCCCCTCAATTTAATCAATAAAGTTCAACGACCTAACCATATCAATTCTAGTCCCAGTTCAAACAAATACCAATAGAGGGAGCCTACATGACGTATAGAGTTGCTGTATTTCCCTGGAGAACATCTCGATCAGAATTCAGTCCCATCCTTTGAAATTTGAGTATAAAGTTTGATCAAATAGCTGGCATATTCGGAACAAAGTACTCAGAAAAAGTTGGATTAAAATAAATTGTCGATATCTATCCTTAAAATAAGTTTTTTTAGATTCTCTTTCAGAAAATATTTTCCACGATACGAATATTCTTGTCGCCGGAGACTTTACGAACATACACGCATGGATAAAGAGGTCTTGGTTTCGATTCCCGGGTCGGACTAAATGTTTGCATGATCTGCAAGTATTTGTTGGAAGTGTAAGTGGTTTTATGTATTATGTAAGTGGTTTTATGTAATACATACGTATTTACAAATTTTTTTTATAGATTTATATCAGTTGTCCAGTACCCATAGTACAAGCTCTGCTTAGTTGGGGACTGGATGATCTCGTGTGTCAGACGTCCAAAATATTTATTGTTATTTTTAAATAATAAAACCTAAAAATGTGTTGCCGCACTTTAAACCCATTTTGAGATACTTAGAAATAAGGTCATAGCGGTTTGCGTATACGGATGCTAATCAAGATCAACAGCCGCATACGTTATGGTTAACGTACCAAAACTGGACCAACAAAACAGTTAAATAAATGACGACTTAGTATTGATGTTAACACGTCACATGACCATGTCGTTGACGACTTACATCAACTTATTGGCCATCCAAACCAACTTTATAATTTTAACTTATAAATCATGACAACCAGTTGATTAAATAAGTTAGCAAACAAACTGACATTTGCATTTATGACATTAGTTAATATAACGTGCATATGTATGATACGTTTGCGTTGCTTTGGCTGAATTTAATTTTGAAATTCTCCCAACGTCGAGAATTTATTCAAATGAGCTTTTGTATCAACGAAATATGAGTTTTCATTTCGTTTATTTTATGCGACCGTGCGTGAACACAAGGGAACCATGATTTTGAGCCATTGTTTAGATATTTCGTTTTCTATTATCTATGGTAATTAAACTAAGCTGAAGAATGACATTGTTTGTTTAAACGTATTAATCTTTTGAACTATTAGGTTTGAATCATTCTTTTTTGAGAGCACTGAGGATTAATTATAGATTTTGTAATCTTAATGCAGTTCTTAGGTGCGAAGTGACATACATTACATCCCTACTAATATTATAAATGCGAAAGTAACTCTGTCTGTTTGCTTGTTACGCTTTCGCGCCTAAACCACTAAACCGTAGAAGGGGTTGAAATGGGGGAAGAAAGTTTGTATGGAAGTTACTTATTGTCAAACATTAAATCATGTAAGATTGTTCAATCTACTCCTTACCATGTCGCGCGAAATAACCGAATTCCACGTGGGCGAAGCCGCGTGCGGAAAGCTAGTATGTAATATACAATAAATACGTAAAGCAAAAATTTTGTACCTTTTTTTACAAAAGACTATGCTGATGGAGAAGTATGTAAGTACAATTAAAGTTTATGTGGAGATGGAGTATAGGAAGCTAAAATAATAAAAAAAATGGTCGAATTGACCACTGAGCGAATCGAAATCGAACACTAATATTAAAAAATAAATAAAAAACATACCGAACTGCTAGAATGTCTTGTAAATATTGAAAGTCTGTCTTAGGTAGTAGTTTTTTTCTGAAAATGACATTTTGAAATATCAAATTGAATAAGTAAATCATTGCCTAGACATATAAGCACCAGTACGAATACTGTCATTTAAGGTTGGTCATCTGTGTGAGGGTAGTACTGCCCCCGGTGAGTCGGCCTATTCGTGCTGACATCAGCGTGGCTCTACTACCTACAAAAAGCATCGCACAATGCCCTCATAGTGATGCTGTGCTTGGGGTCTCGGGTTGGACCAAATGTTTTATGATCTCCTAATATTTGTTTCGGAGTTTGAATTTTTTCAATGCATTATATGTATATATTAAAAAAAAGTATTTATGCATTTATATCAGTTGTGTAGTCCAGTAAGCTCCACTTTGTTTGGGACTAGATGGAGTTGTGTGTAAGATTTTCGAAGTATAATTTATTTATAATAATGTATTGTGTGTGAGTTGTCTGTAATCATAATGATAATGGTGCCCCCTTTCCTGGATTCTACTCTTGTTTTCTTTCATACAGTGTAGAATTAAACTTACTAAAAAAACTTATCAATTGCACGATTGGTATTAACACTCTCAACTACTAAATACAATTATAGTCGACAAAACTTAGTTGTTTTAGCATGTCTCTAATGTAACAGTCGGGTATGTTTGTTCATATTTACATCATGAAATATTAGGAGATTGTCTCTAATATCCTTCAGCATATACTCTTAGGCAAGTAAACATAATTTAGCAGTGTAACATTCATTACTAAATACGCTTTATTCGCCATCTGGCGCGTCTATAAAATGTATTGTATTGTCGTGGATAAATTACTGGACACATTATTCTTCTACGTCATAAAGTAATGTTTTTATTTGCTTTTGTCCTTGGGTTCGACCTATTGTGTATTGGGGAAAAAGTGGCCTAAGTGTGTTCTAAGTTATCAAAGTGGGTATATTCATTAAAATCGGCGGCGTAGGGGTTCTTTCTTTTTATTTGTGAACCTGCCAAAGTAACTCTTCTCTGACTGATAGAAAGTATAAGAAGAATTCAAGAGTTATTGAGATACTTCTGAGTCATTGGGGTCAGTCTCGCTCTAGTCTGAGAAGGTAGTACCACTGTGGACAAGCCAGTCCGTTACTGATGAAATCAGCGTAGCTCGTGTAGTTTTTGGTATGCTCGTGATTGTGCAACAGATATTTTGGCATTTATAATTTTAATAAAGATGGCCTAGTCCGTGGAAACCCTTCAACTCAGGAGTCAATACTGCATTGTTGTCTAGTATAATAATTTCATAGGTGTCATTTATACATTTGAGCGCTTTTTACTTTAAATTCAATTGATATAATCTACCCAGCCTCGTGTTTAGTCATGGCCATCAACCGAAGTCATACCACGGACGAGATACGGAACCCAAATTTCCCCCTTTTTTGATTTATGAGGCAATTCGTCTTAAAAATACTTACCAAAAAAAATATAAGGATATAGATGACTACGCCTGCGTGTTTAAGTTTTTATTTATATGTGTGTATAAATACACACATATAGTACATCTAGAATCGAGTTACCAAGATCTATAAAACCAAATATTACGACAATATGAACGGCCATTTCTGTGTTTAACAATGCCGCACTAACCGCACCGAATAGGAAATTTATAATCCATGTCGTCGGCAGTGACGGTTATCGAGTGATCGGCGGACCCAACGATCTGTCCCGAACTCTTATCGATAGCACTTCACTATATCTGGTGAAAATGTTTATATACTTGCCTTTATGGATTACTAGCTGCTCCACGGTATTGTCCACGGTTATTATTGTGAATCTCTAGTAAAAATTTGCTTAAATTACTCCTTCTGTTTTTAGGAAAAGGAATTAGCTGTAACAAGGAGGTAGACAGAAAACTGTTTTAGAAATTGCTTTTTAGGGTTCCGTAGCCAAATGGCAAAAAACGGAACCCTTATAGATTTGTCATGTCTGTCTGTCTGTCTGTCCGTCCGTCCGTCCGTATGTTACAGACACTTTTTTCCGAAACTATAACAACTATACTGTTGAAACTTGGTAAGTAGATGTATTCTGTGAACCAAATTAATATTTACAAACAAACAATAAAGTTTGGGGGTTTCCCCATACTTAGAACAGAAAACCAAAAATTTTTTTAAATTAAATCCATACATGTATCATCTATAGATAGGTGTTCAAGAATGATATTGAGGTTTCTTGTTGTGTTGTGAAAACCGTCGACCTACAGGGGTTTGCGGCGAGTTGGTGTGTCAGAATTGGACCGATTAAAACCACACGGTGTGCCACTCAGCACTACGGATTGCAGGGATCTCGGAACTCCTGCTACGATATACATCTCCTTACCAATGCCTGATCGCTTAAAAAAAAGCCTATATCAACCCGTTTGGTCAGAGTGGTATAATAGGTCAAAACGACGATGTTTAGGTCTCTTGACGATGAAGACCTTGTGCAAAAAATAGGTATTATACTCTATAATAACCGTCGTAAATTCACTCGAGTAACGCTTATAATAAACTGGCATTTGTAATATTAGTTAGGGATTTATAGCTTTGCAACTTTGGCTATGACGGTAGTTTATAATAGGTGTTCTAGGATTGTTAGATTATGAATTAAAGTTTCGAGAGATTTGTGACTGTATGGAGATTATAGTCGTAAAGTTCGACCTTCAGACTGAATTTAGTATCGAAATTTAGCGCAAAGGTATAATAATATGTTTCTGTCTATACGTTATAGAAAGTAATGTACTCACATTTAACTGTTTTCTTAATAAAATGCCTAAAACAATGTAACCAAAAATTGTAAAAACTATGTTGGATAATTCTAACAAAAAGGAACCGACTTCAAAGAAAAACTATTCCGAGTACCCAAATCGCGACAATTTTGCCTATGATATTTGTTGAATTCCCTCGATTTCCTTGGGATCCCATCATCAGATCCCGATATAGTGACGATGGGACCACCTGTAAGCTACGCCTATGCCAATGCAAAAAGAATTTTTGAACATACATAAAAAAAAGATTCCGACGAATTGAGAACCTCCTCCTTTTTTTAAGTCGGTTAAAAAGAGTATCCATAGAGTTCCTTGTCTGTTTTCTCCATAGGATCTACGAATTGGAACAGACAATTAGCTTCACGATTGACTACTGACTGACTACTTGACGTTTCAAAAGTGCCGTTGTATTGGTTTATTTGAAATAAAAATGGTTTGATTTGATCTGATTTGAAATGTAGTTTCTTTGAGTAATAAATTATAATCGAAATGTTGATGAGATGAAACCTCATTGGTAAAAATAAGTGATTGTATATCGTTCTTGAAAACCATTTTGCAAAAAGGTTTCCCATTTTATTTCACCACAGACAAACCCTACCAGAGATAATATATAAGATAGACAGACTTCTATTGTCCCACAGACTGTCTATGTCTCTAATAACCGCAGAATTTTCGGTCCAGACTTTATGACCTCATTCGGTAGGGTAGCCGTTTATTTTATTACAACTTTGCGCCTCTATTAAGTGGTGTTGGAGTTATAGTCGGGTTGAGATCTTTATGAGTTGATTTTTTTAGTCTGGTATGCAAAACTCTGTGGGACGACTTGAATAAATTAGGACAAACCTCATTTGTTTAAAGTGACGTCAATAAAAAAAAAGAATGTAGAATGTTCTTTTTTTTATATTGACGACAGTTTTAAATTCAAAAACAGAACATTCTTATTTCTTTTATGAATGACCCATAGAGGATTGGATAGTTCTTTTTAGGGTTCCGTTGCCAAATGGCAAAAAACGGAACCCTTATAGATTCGTCATATCTGTCTGTCTGTCCGTCTGTATGTCACAGCCACTTTTTTCCGAAACTATAAGAGCTATACTATTGAAACTTGGTCAGTAGATGTATTCTGTGAACCGCATTAATATTTTTACACCAAAATAGAAAAAAGCAATAAATTTTGGGGGCCCCCATACTTAAAACTGAAACTCAAAAATTTTTTTTTCATCAAAACCGTACGTGTCTATCTATGGATAGGTCTTCAAAAATGATATTGAGGTTTCTAATATCATTTTTTTCTAAGTTGAATAGTTTGCGCAAGAGACACTTCCAAGTGGTAAAATGTGTGTCACCCCCCCTTATAACTTCTAAAATAAGAGAATGATAAACTAAAAAAATATAGGATGTACATAACCATGCAAACTTCCAACGAAAATTGGTTTAAACGAGATCTAGTAAGTAGTTTTTTTTAACACGTCGTAAATCATTTTACATTTCTTTCAATCAAGACACTATAATTAAAACACCGATGAAAGTTACAACGAACTACAAAAACTTTTAAATGATGTTACTTGCTGCTACGGAACCCTTCATGGGCGAGTCCAACTTGCACTTGGCCCCTTTTTAATACTTTGTGCAATGTTGTGGCATAGTCAGCTAGACTCTTACAACACCCACGGAATTAAAAGACATGGTGACACTCTGTATTCTAAATGCGTCACCACGCTATAGAATAACGTATAACCACTTCTATTCACTCCATTGGCCTGCGCTGGACGCACCGCACGCATCGCACGCAACGGATTTTATTTTGCGTGCGGTGACGCACGGCACGCAGCGGATTGAACGGATTTGCCTTGCTTATAAATGCCGGCGTTCGGTGCGGGCGGCGCGGATAGTGAACGCATCACTATGTGAAATCATACAAAGCAAAATAAAATCCGTTGCGTGCGATGCGTGCGGTGCGTCCGGCGCGGGCCAATGGCCGCGTACCTTAAAGGCCTTCGGGCTGCTTAAAAACATTCATCGGCAAGATTGTGTTGTATTGCCAGTCCCTTTCCAGAGAGGAGACGAGTCCAGCAGTGGGACGTTATGGACTGTTGATGACGATGAGAAAGAAAACTTGATACAAATCCTATCCCAAATCGTCTCGACAAAGATGTCTCGAAGGGGCCTTTGTAGAACCTACTGTTCAAAAAAGGCCCCTTCGATTGTCAAAAGCTGTTTGACGATGTTGGATACATATTTTTTAAATTACATTAAAGTATTAAAATATTATTTCAAACCATTATGTCACAAAACTTAGTAAAAAATGCAAATTAAGTACAATTTCATTATACAGTTAAAACCGTGATATTATCATAATTTTAACGAGAATATTTTGCAAATAAAACTGTACGTTGAAGAAATGTGTTCCATTTCACAGAATAATTAAAAATTATTTCACATCTCGTGTGAGACTGTATTTTTTTTAATAGAAAACTTTTAACATGAGTCACTACTTATTGTTATTTTTTTATTTAAGCCTGCCGAAGTGACTACTCTACCTGATGGAAAGCATCAGTAGAATCCAGGAGTAGGGGTCACCATCCTTATTGTGAGTGCATACAATGCGGGATGGTGACCCACATGTTGGCGGCTTAGTAAGATATTTCTGCATGATTCTCCTAAACTACAGACGCCAGAAGGAAGATGCAGGGGCCTTAGGTCTCATGTATTTATAAAAAAAAACCAGAATACAAGTTCTGCTTAGTTACCTACTAGATGGAATTGTGAGTAATTTAGTCCGAAATTATTTTTATTTTTACTTGATATTATTAAAGGTTACGACCAAGCTGTGTCCATTTCATTTATTACAAATAATAATAACCCTTTTGATAACCCTTTTACCCTATTTATGTATTTTGTATCAAATTATTGTGACCCTTAAATTGTATAACAATCTAATTTCGATCGCTTTCAATGTACTGTTTCATTACATTTCATTACTAGTGTAAATTAAACAAGTTTTGACTATTTCAACTCGACCCGGTAACCGAACCCGAAACATTTTGATCGCATACGCTTAGACCAACTTTACACGGTGTAATGATGATGAACAATCATCACCATCATCAACAACCCACATCGTCCCATTGCTAGGCTCGGTCTCTTCGCAGTAGAAGGTAAATATAAAGATGGTACGTCCCCCCACTGGAATTGGGAACTGGCAAGACAACCTTGTGGCGACGTGTTCTAGCCGTTGCATGTATTTAAGCTGCCCGAAGACTTCCAACTATGCTTCACGACTTAATATTCGAATCACGAAATCGCTTATGGTATCATGCCACTAACGGTCACCCATCCAGGTATTGAGAGGGCCGTCGTTGCTTACCATCTGTGATTATTTCATATCACCTATGGCAACTCTGACCAATAAGCAAAGATCTCCAACGAAATCCTTTTTAATATTATAAACGTGAAAGTTTGTGAGTATTTTTGTTAGTTGCTCTTTCACGCAAAACCTACTAAACGGATTTAAATAACACATAACAGTAATATAGCTTATATCTCAGAATCACATAGGCTACTTTTTACTGCAATAATCGATATAAACGCGGGCGGAGCTGCGAGCGAAAGCTAGTCCTATTTATGTATAATATATGTGTTTAATTATACTATACATATATGTATGTTTAATACATGGTTTTAATTAATCTATCGAATTATGTCAAAATACAATATGATACCCCAGAGATTGGGCTAATATTGCTTCAATATCTGTCTTGTTCATGTCAAATATGTTTAGGTATTCTTGACATAATATCGCCTAGGGACTAGTGAAGATCACCGTGTTACAAAACTCAACTTTTATTATTATTTTTCTTGTAACTTCTTCTTCTTCCTGGCTTTTATTCCCAACATTATTTGGAGTCGGCTACTAGTTCATCCGGGTTTTCCCTGAGTTTTAGTTTTTTTCAGCAACTGGCATCGGACCTACGCAACCCTGAGGGAGAACTGAAATTCGATAGTTAAACTAGTTGTCATTTTTGAGGGCACCGACTTCCCAGTTGCGATTGCCATAGATGTTCATGACAACGAATACGCTTAAAGAAAAAAAAAAAGATAAAATACATAATAAAATGATTTATTTCCAAACAAATGAATGAGAAAAGTTTTTTGCAATTTCTGATATTTCTAGTACTCAAACCTCAGTCAGTCCAGTAGAGACTTTTGATCCTTATAAGAAACAGGATCGATTGGCATCAAAAAAAGTTTTTGTTTAAAATGACCATTTTCTTGCTGGCTGTACATTTTTTCCAAAATCTGTAAATGCAGTTAAGTTCAGTTGAAAAACTATGGATAGTCTCCTAAAAGCGTTTTCCTGTAACTATAACGGTTAAGGTACCTGCCCTTACTGTCCCGTCTCAAAAATTCACCCTGTATATGGTAATCGTCGCGAGAATTTCTCTATCGCGATTCAGGATTAGTAGTTACTCCGTTCCGTGTTTTTCTTCGTGGATCAGTATACCTTCGATAGATGGCGCTGTTGTATGCGTTTCGTTTACGCTGTATGTGGAAGTCACCGCAGTCTATTGAGATGCCCCTGCATAATGATTGATTTCGTATGTACGTTCGTATTTCATACGAAATACGACAACACGAATGATGAAATTTTTGGTTGGTCTTCTGTGAGAGAGTAGTATCGCCCGTTCGAGCTGAAATCATCGTGGCTCTACTACCTTATTTCACCCCCTGAGAGGTTAAAATATGGGGTAAACAATTTTGCAGTAGTTCGTCAAATGACTTTGTGAATTATAAGTTAGAAATCCTAATTAATATGATAAAGGCGAAAGTTTGTGAGTATGTATATTTGTTGTTCTTTCACGCAAAATCCACTGAATGGATTTTGATGAAACTTCATATCGTGTTCCTCCATCACAAAGGGAGAATCCTCCGACCAGGCGAGGTGATCATGCCTGGTGGGACACTGCCCAACGGTAGAGGTTGGGATGTAGAGAAATTCTCGCGCCGATTACCATATACATACATACATATATGGTAATCGGCGCGAGAATTTCACACTTACCAACGAAATACGACAATACAAATGCTCTCATTTTAAGTAAGTCTTCTTTGAGAAGGTAGTACCACCCGTTCGTGCTGAAATCATCGTGGCTCTATTACCTTATTTCACCCCCTGAGAGGTTAAAATAAACAATTTTGCAGAAGTACGTCAAACAACTGTAAATACAAAGTTAGAAATCATACTAATATTATAAACGCGAAATTATGTGAGTATTTATGTATGTTTGTTGCTATTTCACGCAAAAACTACTGAATGGATTTTGATGAAACTTCACAATAATAAAGCTTACGTATCGGCTACTATTTACCGCTATGACGGATCTACACGCGGGCGGAGCCGCGAGCAAAAACTAATACTAAATAAGGAATCAACACGCAAGTAACACCGCAAGTAATAGCTAGTTATTCATATAGACGGAAAGCTTAAGGGATCAACTTGATTGCTTAACTTATAACGAGTTGAAAACAATCTTGTATTTAATTTAGGGGTGGTTTGTGGAAGTAAACTACGGGTGGGATAAACTTCGAAATCTATTCTAAAATCTATTCCTATCTATACATTAATGTGCAAAAGAAAATTCGATTACTTTTAATTATTTTATAAACAAGTTTATTATGTAGCGAAGCTGGTCTTAAAAAATAAGCTAATTTAGTAGTCCGTACTTCTGCCAGTAAAAGTCCCGTCAAATCGGTCTAGCCGTTCCAGAGATTAGCCGGAACAAACAGACAGACGAACAGACATATATTTAAAAACAATGCCTTTCTGATGATGATATCGTATATACTTTGATATGCATTTAGTAGAATAATTGTTCATTTGATATTATGAACAGACAACTAAATTTGTATAGATTTTACATGTACAAGGCGTTAGGCTGCAAGCGCTTTTTCATTAGTTATGTCGTCTAACAAACTACCAAAACAAAGAGCGCTAGAACGCTTATTAATCAGGTATAGTTTTCTCGCGACCGAAATGAATGAATGATGATTGAATTTTAAGGCAAGACGTGTAAGACGTTTCGTTCAACTTAGCTTACGTAGACAACGTACTTAGGCGCGAAATGGCAGGACTTTCACTGGCTGATGACATAAGGAGTAACTTAGACTAACTTCGCCCCGCGGCGTTGCAACAACAACCGTGGGACTCAGCTAGTATGTAAGAAAAAAATCATATTTAAAACATCGCTTTATTTAAAATTATTTCGTTTAATTAATTGTAATATTTGACTGCACGGTTGGCCTTGTCTCTTGTCTTTTTAAATACAATACAAATACAATATTTTAAATAAATTGCTTTCAAAAAACAATGACATCAATAAATTAAGTGCGAATGTCACTCCATTCGTTTATTGTTCCTGTGAGTAATGTTTTGTAATCGACGGGTGAGATTAACGGCTCTATAGATGGCTGTCGAGAGAATTGACTTTCGTTCACATACATATGTATGAGGATTAAGACCGAAAGGTATAAGGTTCATTTCAACATTAAATGCTATCGGAAAGAATACTGTTTCTAACACTAACACTGATTTGAGTTTCGCCTGCCTTGTTGATCTAGTAGTTAGCGTATGCGGCTGCTGATCAAGAGGTCTTTTCGGTTTTGATTGTATAATATGTATGTATTTACAAAAAAGTATGTTTATGTATTTATATCAGTTGTCTAGTACCCATAATACAATCTCTGCTTAATTTGATGTGTAAGATCTCCGAAATATTTATTATTATTACTGAGAGCTACACCAAACAACACAGTCACGTGGATCGGAGGCGAATAGCCATAGCCTCTTTTCCGAAACAAAACAGTCTTTCTTTGCGCTGTGGGGGGAGGGGGGAATTCCCACATCGTATATTGTAGATAAGGGACCGTCCATTAACCACGTGATGTTTTTTAACCCCTCCTTCCCCCGGGTGATACGTGGTGAGGTTTAGAACAACACCCCCGCCCTGCCAAAATCACGTGTTGTATTTATTGCCTTCCAAAAATCTTAAAATTTAGCCTGGAAACGGCGAGTCAAGGGGACACTGCACACCGTTTTCGGTTTACAAATCGTGCTCTTGACGAAAAAATAAATACACGTGATATCTTATACTATCCCTCACCTTCCCCCCCCCCCCCCTTGTGATATTTCGTGATTTTTGTCGATTTTTCCTAATGCGGGAGTTGTCACTTAAAAAAAAAAACGGACAAGTGCTGTCAGGTCACGCATAGGTATAGTTATCAAAACCGGTATAGTTTTCCTTGAAATTTCAATATATGGACTACCTTCATGAACTTTCCCAGATAACTCGCAAACGGATACCTAACTCGAAAAATGGTCTGAGCAACCTCATAATGTTTTTAAAAGACCTATCTAATGATCCTAACACGATGGGGTGGACGCGAGAAAAAAAATCATCCCCACTTTTCGTGTGGGTGGGTACCCTAAATAAAATATTTTTCATATCTTTATTGTAGCACTTTGTCGACGTAATTACAAAACATATTCATTCAAAGTTTCATCTTTCTAGCATCAACCAGGGTCCGAGTTATGAACTAAGGAACCCTAAAAAAATTTATTAAATATTACCAGCGAGAGTTTATACATATATAAACTTTGCTATATGCAAATCGTTTCTTTTCATATTAGAATACTTTGAAGTAATTAATTAATACACTTTATTTGTGTATACACACTTACACTAACATATATTTACAGTATTTAAATGCAAGCGCTAAAAATTACATTCATCGTAGCATTCCCACGTTCCCCAATGATGCCACGTTGAATGACAATGCTAATTCTCTATGTTAATTATAATTAACAAATTAATTACCTCCCTACTCGTAGTATTTAATTAAATTAATTTCATTCAAAAATGCCAAATAACTCAGTCCTCCCCATCTATTGTAACCAGACTACCCACAAAATCCACATATAAAATACCTACATCCAAGTGTCACCTCTACTAATTAAAAGCGATAAATAAAATCCCAGGCCTATTTAAACAAGTCCGTACATGTCCGTGTATACCCGGATGTATCCGGGCATATCCCGGCCGGTGATCGATGGTCTTGGATAAATGCCAGGACTGTATTTATGCGATGCCAATATTGAAGACAGATTGGGGAATAATCGGAGCGTCCGTGCGCTGTGTTCTTGTGAGGCATTCCGATTGAGTTGTACCCGTTGGACGTGAAATCATTAACCTATAAAAACAGTGACCTAATAGTGAAGAACAGAATGAAAAAAAATAGTTTACAATAAAAAATCCATTTATTCAGTCTCATAAATCTCTCATAAGCTAATGTACAAATTAGCATTGCGACAGCCCCAGTAATTAGATAACTCCGTCAAAGACTGGTGCCTACAGGTCACCATGAAACCAGGAAAGCATGAGTAGGATCCACGAGTAGGGGCCACCATCCTTATTGCGAGTGTATACAATGCGGTATGGTGACATGATGGCAGCTTAGTGAGATGTTTCTGCATCATTCTCCCGGTCCCCGGAAGCTGAAATAATGATGCAGAGTTATCGGGCCCCGGTTTCACACACACCAACGAAAGACGACAGCACGAATGCTGTCATTAGGTTCGTCTACTGTGTGACGGTAGTACTGCCCCGGTCGAACTATAATATACATAATATACTTACTATATATAATATACTAACTATTCTATTCGGATAAATTTTGGTGGTTCCTACATTTCTGCACATCTCTTTATTTAAAACTCTCCTTTATTTAAAAGACAATAATGTTGCATTTAGTAACATTGAAAGTGGTGTTTAAGGTTTACACTTATTAAATACTTTGGTCAAATTAGCATACTCGTACACTTCGTTATGTGTGTATAATTATTGTTAATCGTTTATGTGTGCGTCTAGGCATCAAAGGATCACTTAGGATTTACTGTTGATCCCACTTCTGATGTTTTTAATTCTATATATAATATTTAAGCCTACCAAATTGACTCTACTCGGCTTGATGGAAGCATCAGTAGAATCCAGGAGTAGGGGCCACCATATTTATTGTGAGGGTAGGCAATGCAGCATGGTGACCCATACCATGGCGGCTTGATCAGATAATTCTGAGGCCAGGAGAATAATGCAGAATGATTGAGCCTCCAGTCTAACACTTACCAACGAAATGCTGATATTATTAGGATGGTCTTCTGTGTGAGAGTAGTACTGCCCCGGTAGAGCCGGCCTATTCGTGCTAAAATCAGAGTGGCTTTACTATATGTGAGCCCGCTAATTTGTCCCAAACCAATGCTCTTACTATGCGCAGAAGAAAGAAATATTAAATGTGCAAATTGAACGTGTTTAGTAGGTCAAAGATTTTAAACGACTGTGTTAAAATTATATACGTTTGAACAAGACTGCAATGATATGCGGTAATTGACGAAAGTGCTGTTATTTTCACTTTCATTATTCAGCACGACGTTGTACCGTGTTTAATGAGTGCGCTTCTTCTATACTTATTTGTTTATTTAAAAATATCTTTGGATAAATAAATTACATTGATTGCAAGCTTTTTATTAGCTTCACCTGTATGTTTATTTGTATGTGTAACCATCTTCTTTGGGCGCGATTTTGACCCACTTGAAACGGCCAGATTTCGTTCAAAATATGTAGATTTATCGAGGACCGATGACAATACAGTAATTTAAAATTTTTTTAACTAATTATTCTTTTTCAGGCTTTCTAAAAAAATAGTTTTAAAGAAGTAAACAAACACGCTTTTAAACTAAAAAGTAAAAAATAATTTTAATATAACAAAGCATGGGGTGCTTTCTGAAAATATTTCAATAACGTCGCCCCACGCTTTTAACATTAAAATTATTTTCTACTACTAACGAAAATATTTTGAGTGATTTTACTTTAGTACTTTGTCGACGTGATCGAAACACATATCCATGCAGAGTTTCATCTTTCTAGCACCAACCGTTTGGACGGTAAATCGAGGACGGACGGACGGATGGACATGACGAATCTATTAGGGTTCCGAGCCATGAACTACGGAACCCTAAAAAAGGTACAACTTTATTACGTGTAAAGTGATTGTTTATTTACTGCTTAACGGCAGATTGGTTTGTTCACGGCGGGTTTATGAATACAAAGGGTATGTTTACTTCAAATTGTTTTTCAATACAAATGAGTTAATTACTGGATGTGTTAAAAATACGTTGCTGTTTTTAGAGTTGCTGCGCGGAAAATTGAATTTTCATTGTTACATTTTATTTTTACAACGTCATCTTGTTCCAAACCTAGCAGAACTTGTATTATACTAGACAATACAAACTTTTTTTTGTAAATACACACATATTAAATCGAACCCAAGATCTCAAGCACAGCATTCGCATACGCTATCACTTCGCCACCTAGGCAGTCATGATGATGTTAATATGATATTAGTACTAGTTGATGACCGCGGCGTCGCTCGCGTCTGAGGGATGTAATAAATAGTTTACATCCTATTCCTATCCTGTTGTGTATTTATTCTGTAGGTCCTAATGCATATCAAAGTATATATACGGTACTTCACCAAACCGTTTTTTTTTCTTTTGTTTGTTTGTCTGTCTGTCTGTCTACAGAGATATCCGTCTGTCTGTCTGTTTGTGCCGGTTAATCTCTGGAACGGCTGGACCGATTTTGACGGAAATTTCAATGGTAGCTGATGACATAACGAGTAACTTAAGCCAATTTTTAAGACTAGCCTTACTGCGCGGCGCTACTTGCGATTTACATCGATAACTCGATTCTGCTAGTAGACTATAAATTCCAATTACTCCAATACCCAGCGTTACCCGACTCATATTTTAATTATGAAATAGTTTTCAATACATAAAATATGTATTTTCGAATTTAATAGGTACATGAAAATTGTTAAAAGTAGAACGAGAGCCTGCGTAATGTTGCATTTTGAATTCAATGTGCCGTGGCCTGAATCTGGTATTGATTTTATCATACGAGTATTAATAATCTTTTAGTCATCTGGGCTTTCGGTCTAGTGGCTAGTGACCCTGACTCCTAAGTGAAAGGTCGTGAGATCGATTCCAATCAGGACATATTTCAGTTGTGCTATGAGAATGATTATCCGACCTGTTGTCAGACGAAACCTGACTGATCTAGAAGCTTAAAATTTTGTAAAATTGATCTATAGATAACTTAGATTGGCTTGTTACAGGGATTTTTTGAAATTTCACTTCCAACGGCGCAAAATAGGGGCTAGAAATGTATTTAAAGGTGCGTTATTTTTGGTGTGATAGCGTTATGAGGCTAACAATTAAACACACTGCATTAAAATCCCCGTATATTGCCAAATCTAGTCCCAAACTTTCAATCGAAAGAATATTTTCGTGGAACTAGGATTCATGAACACATTCAAGTTTTTCGACTTAATCTAAAACCTACAAAACACCTTTATCCACATATCGAAAACACATTTTTTCCTGAAATCATTACCTGCTTACAAGGTAAACACAAACACGGCAAACATAGAATATTCCGGCTGCCATCGGCATTACACCTGACTTGTACAAAATGAAACGATAAAATTTCAGAAAAATAGAATTTCATTCAGCGACCGATTCGTTTGCCGGCCCAGTGCGTCAAGTCTCCCTCGTCCGCCTCGCCCGGGCTTGTCTGGACACGTCCGTCCACCCATTCGGTGTTCGAAATAAGGCTTACAGACGTAGGGTTGTCACGTCACAGCTATTAATATAGAAAGGTAAGGCGTTATATTTCAGACTACTAGTTAATCATTTTTAGTCACGTCACTTTGACAAATAAGAAGGTCTCTTTGATGTTCTGATATAATGTAGGTATATTATATGTATGATCTCGGTCTGGTTGCCGCGACACAAGCCATTAGCTTATTGTGTAAACCGTTGTAAAGTACAGGAGGTAGTAGAGCCACGCTGGTTTCAGCACGAATGTGCCGGCTCGACGGGGGCAGTACCACCCTCACACAGAAGACCGTCCTTATAATGACAGCATTCTCACTATCGTATTTCGTTGGTGAGTGTATGACCAGAGGCCCAATCATTCTGCATAATTCTCCCGGTCTTCAGAGGCCGGGAGAATTATGCAGAAACGTTTGTTGAAATTTGCAATTGTCCAAGTGTCCAATTCTCCCGGCCTCTGAAGACCGGGAAAATTGGACACAATTGCAAATTTCAACAAACGTCAGAAATATTTTAAGAAAAATATAAAGTGATTGTTCACACTAAATGTAATGTGTATCCTTGAGACGAAGAAAATCTTGTTTTCTTTCATCAAATTACTTGAGCTTGGCAGCCCTATTCGACAGCCAGTAAAATGAAATTGGCGGGATTACGTATAGAAATGAATTTACATGCTGTACTACAATTGAAGATAACTGGCCGTGACGTTGAGCTCGATGTAGACATCAACGGAACCCTAGATTTGGTTTATTTAATCTTGCAATGGTCTCTGTTCTTTTGATGTTACAATAAAACTCTCTATGATCATATTTATTATATGATATTATAATATACATGTTTTTGATAATATTTGAGTTTCGAGACTTGATGTCATGTGATGGGCTTTTGTCTTTGATTTCTTTTTTGATTTTTCTATTGTTGAATGGCAAGCGAATTTCAACTTCATTGCGAAATCACATTTCTTTTATTTTTATCATTTGACTAGCTGATGCCCGCGGCTCTGCTCGCGTTTTAGGGGTTTAAAAAATAGATACTAGCCGATTTTCAGATTTACTGAATATGCATTAAAAATTTTATAAGAATCGGTCAAGCCTTTTCGGAGGAGTATGGGAACGAACATTGTGACACGAGAATTTTATATATTAGATTGTTATTTTATTAGTTGATAGCTGACACGCTTAACTTCTTTTGTATCTCATAAAAAGGAATACATTTTAAACCTTTTAGAACATAGTTAATTGAAGCTCTTCTTATCATCTGAGGACATTGAGGAACACAGTACGGAAAAACCCTACGCAGATGTTCCCCTCTTTCAAAGCATAAGCAGGGGGGTGTCACTCCGCAGTTTAGGTATAGTCGGGCGGCTGCCTGCCGGGTCAGACACGCCGGTCGAACAGACATCGTCAGAACAGTTAAGAGTTACACGATAGAAAGAGACGCAATTGTAGGTAAATATAATCGTAGTGATTCGGCGCTGTGCGATCTGAATTGAACTTAATCTTTTGACACCGAGGGTATCTATAACTTTAATTTACTTTTCGGAGTGAGTCTTCTGTACTGGTACTATTATGTATTCTGTGGCATAAGTCCGAATGGGCATATATGCATAAACTGTTATGACACAGACTATGTTAATGTGTGTGATATATTTTTTTAAATTTTTATGTGTGAGTTCATAGTGACTGTCAGTCGACTGTCACATTAGATAAAAACCTTTAGACCAACCTAAACACAACTACATTTGTGTTGTCTATGTTATCTGTATTATCTATTAAGACAGTAGGGATGGTGAATTGGTGACCCCAACTCTTGATTTTACTCATGCTTTACATTTCGCAGAGTAGAGTTACTTTGGTAGGCTTAAATATTATAATAATTTTAACATATAAGGATATTTAAGGTATTCCCTCGATTTCTCCAGGATCCTATCATCAGATCTTGGTATCCTTATATATTATAGGACCACATGGACGGCACCAGCTTTCAAATTAGAAAAGAATTATCAAAATCGGTTCAACAACTCGAAAGTTGTGACGTAACAAACATGAAAAAATTACAGTCGAATTCCCGAACCTCCTACTTTTTTGAAGTCAGTTATTAATCTACATTTAAAGTCTCATGAATTTTCATAACATGCAATAACATGTTTAATTAAATGTGGAGCGTAAGCAGTATGAATGCTTTTGTGTTTATTGACCAGTAAAATGAAATTGAATTAATTTTACACAGAATGTTTGGAAGCTTCTACAACAAACTGACTTCAATGGTGTTACTCACTGTTATTGTTGTAAATTGCGAGTATAACCGAGGAGCGAAGCTAGTTTAAAAAAAAATAGCTTAAGTTACTCTATATGTCATCAGATAGCTGTCATTGACTGCCTTGTTGGTCTAGTGGTTAGCGTATGCGGCTGCTGATCAAGAGGTCTCGGGTTCGATTCCCGGGTCGAACTAAATATTTGTGTGATCCACAACTGTTTGTTTCGGAGTCTGGGTAATTTCTATGTATAATATGTATGTATTTACTAAAAAAAAGTATGTTTATGTATTTATATCAGTTGTTTAGTTCCCATAATACAAGCTCTGCTTAGTTTGGGACTACATGATGTTGTGAGTCCAAGACGAGTGAGTCAAAGTGTGACTACAAGATGTCCGAAATATTTATAATTTATTTATTTATATTATTGAAAGTCACGTCTAAATCTATAAATCCGTTCCAGAGATTAGCCAGAACAAACAGACAGACATAAATAAAGTTGCATTTTGTATGTCAGCATCGTGTAAACTTTTATATGCATTTAGAAAAAAAAGTAACTGTACAAACAGTTACTCTAATTTAATTTGTTTGTATTAATTAAATTAATATTATTTCACTGGAATATATTGTGTAAATTTATTTTGGTAAAAAATATTAAAACTCACGCAGGCTTTCTGCGTGAGTTTTTATTGAAAATGGGACAAATAAAGAAACGGATCAATTAATCGCCTTGTTACGTAAAATTTCCTATGTTGAGTCATGATGATCAAATATGAATTTTATATACTTATGTTATAGTTTGGATTACAAAACTTCGTTAACACAGAAATGTCGTCATGTAACTAGAAAAAAACATCAACTTTGAGTAGTGAAAACAAACTCAAAATTAGCTTTTACTAGCCTGACCATGTGACGTAACAAAACCCCAGAAACACAGGCTAAACGATATAATGTCATCAGTTTAGTGGCTATAACAGTAGTGCCAGTTGTGTCCTTTATACGGCTTTGAGTTTTATTGGCCATAAAGCGACCTCTAGGATACATTTAAATCAGTTGGAGTTGTCGAAATGCATTTAGAATATACATTTTGGTAGTCTAACGTAGTTGCTTTGAATGCCATACGGATTTCGACTTTATTGCGATACTAAAGCCGGTTCCAAAAATAACGGGTCAGTCACATAAACCCGAATATCTCCCGAACTACGTATGCCATCCTAATGAAACGAAGACTGTTCAATTGAGAATTTAATTATACAGATAAAAAATAAAATAAAACTTAGTTACACCCACAATATTAATCTTAAATTAAAAAAAAACTAAAGTAGTCATATTTTTCTTAAGATTACATTTTTTTTATGATTGTTTTTTTGCTGTTTTTCATCACTTTCTTCATTTAATACTTTGTATTGCCTCCACGAGCTCTTCTGACAGCTTCCAGGCGATTAGGCATGCTGTACACCAAATTTCGGAGCCGGTGCTGAGGAATACCTTCCCATTCCTCCACCAGTGCTTGTATGAGCTCGGGAAGCGTGATTGGTGGGGGGTTTCGACCTTTCACGCATCTCTGAAGCTCGTCCCAGGCGTGCTCGATGGGGTTTAAGTCTGGGCTTCGCGCTGGCCACTGCATGAGTTCGATACCGACCTCTTCAAGGTAGTCATGTACAATTCTGGCGGTATGGGGACGCGCATTATCATGCATTAATATGCCATGCCGGTCCATCCTGGCCATGAAAGGACCTACATGTTCATTGAGGATCTCTTCCACGTACCTCTCTGCATTTAGAGTTCCATTTTGAATGAGCACCAGCTCGGTGCGGGCCTCAGCAGAAATCCCAGCCCAAACTTGTACGGAGCCTCCACCGTACGCCACTTTTTCCTCCACACACGCTTGATGGAAGCGCTCCCCTGGTCTTCTGTACACCAACTGCCTACCATCATGCTTATAAAGCATGAATTTAGACTCGTCCGTGAACATTACCCTAGACCAATCGTCTAGTGTCCAGTTTAGGTGTTCGCGCACGTATCTCTGTCTTGCAATTCGATGTCCCCGTTCCAGTTTGGGGCCATTTGCGGGCCTCAATGGTTTCAAATTTGCTTCAGCAAGACGTCTTCTTACTGTTTGAGCGCTTAAATTGCCACCTCCAAAGCGAATAAAGTGAGTTTTTAGACCAACAGCAGTTTGAAAACGATTTCGGAGCATTGTAGCCACCAGTTGTCTGTCTTCCCTGGCCGTTGTGCATCTTGGTCTGCCATTTCCTGGTCTTCTAAGGTGTGATCCGGTCTCTTGGTACCGCTGGACTACCCGCTGAACAGTCGACAAAGATACACCAATGTTTCTGGCTGTTTCACGCTGGCTCCGCCCAAGTTCCAAAAAAGTTAGGATTCTGGTACATTCCTCTAGCGTGACTGCCATGCTTCACCTCACAGAATAATAATTATGCACGTGGAAGACGTTCACGATAATTTTTTTTGTGACAGAATAGAAATGGAAAGCATCCATAATGACATGAAACAAAAATTTTGTTTTTAATAAAATTGTCATTTTTTTAAATTTTGTTTTTCTAATGAAGTTTTTTTCATCAACCAGTTTAAATAATATGCTATTAGAAGCGCAACTAAAAAGTCTTTATTCTGTTTTTTATTTCATTGATCTAGCTTTTACAGTTCTGGAGGTATTTCAATTTTTGTGACTGACCCGTAATTTTTGGAACCGAGTGTATATGACCCTTTTAAATTTCAAATTTTATTACTTGGTGGTTCTGTTCTTTATGTGGCATGTGCAATTTCATTGGCCTCTGTCTGTAAGAATAAATTTCCCTCAGTTTTTCTCATTTTTCATTTAAGTTCGGCTTCTTTTGGCCTTTAAGAAATACTATATAGGCTATAAGCTTTCATCATCATCAGCCTATTGCAGTCCACTGCTGGACATAGGCCTCTCCAAATGCACGCCACTTGGTTCGATCCTCGGCTTCTCGCATCCAGCTCCTGCCAGCCGTCTTGCGCAAATTATCACTCCACCTGGCATGTGGACGTCCTACACTACGTTTGCCGAGTCTCCACTTAAGAACCCATTTGGCCAAGCCACTGCCATGATCGATGACTTTGATTCTCTGTCGTATCACCTCGTTCCGGACACGATCCTTCAGAGATACGCCGAGCATAGCCATAAGCTTTACTCGATATATATTCTGTATCAATATTCCTAATGCAGGACTTGTCTTTAAAAAAGTCTGTCTGTTTGTTCCGGCTAATCTCTGGCTAACAGCTGTACCGAATTTGGCGGGATTTTTATGGCAAATGACGTAAGGAATAACTTAGGCCTCATTTTTCAACAGTAAGCCATATAAAACACCGCTCTGGCACCCATATAAAACAAAATATTTAAACCAAACATGCTATAAGCTTATAGTATTCGTTTATCAGGTATTCCCTCTTCTCCACTGAAGTATAAACAACAAATACGAACGATAGATTCGACTTAAGATATGTTTGATTTGACCTCCCACATCCCCTACACCACAAAACAAACGCAGCGGATAAGGTTTGAGAAATGTTCTATCCCGTTATTCCAAAGGCTGTATACACCCGTATGTACTCTTTTATGTGTATGCCACTGAACTATATAGACCTAGTAATTTTGATCTAGTGGTCCCCTGTTTTGTAGGAACCAGGTGTACCCTCGAAAGGAAGTCCCTGGAACCCCGACGTACCTCGGGCACACATAGTAGAGGTTGTTCCCTTGTTCCCTATCTGATCTCAAAAGGGACACGGGTGCTTTGTAGCACACTCGCCGCCACTCTGGTCTACTTCTGTTAGGGTAAGGGTGGTCCCCTGGATTCCCTATTTTAATTTTTGTAGCCTTTTATTCATTTAAACTATTACATATATTCCTATTTCCTTACATAACACTCAGCTTCATATTCAACTTCTCAATTCTTCTCCTCTAACTAGCACGTTACTTTCTTAATACCTTAATTCCTCCAATTTGTATTATTTCTTTCTTTTTCTTTCTTTTAAAAAAGACAACTCCCGCATTATGAATATAAATCCTGTGCCGCGGGGGACTTTACAAACATACATGACACGGACACAAAGAACATTAAGAACATTAACAACAATTTGCAAATCATACAGCTTGTTGTCCCACGTAGGATTAGAAACCACGACACTTGGCGAAACCTCTAGGCCAACCGTGCAGGCCATTTGATTAATACCACTTATAATCTATAGCTTTACTAATATAAATATATTTCGCTGCAATGTAGCACTGTCCTAATATCCGGGTAGACAGTGACATATTACCGGAAGCGGCAGTAAACAAAGCCGGTTATTGTACATTTTGAAGGGTGCATTTATCACCTACATTTTAGACTAGAATGAGATGATTTATGTTTGGTTCTAAATTGCATTTTGAGGTTAAAATTAAATGGGAGATTAGTGTATGGTTTAATGGTTTGCAAATGTATATTGTGGAATAGAAATGATAGTGAATTTTGTTGTTCGAAGGACCATGTTGTTTCATTGTAATATGTGACTAATTTTGTTGTTCGAACCCGCGGCGGTGGCGTTACCCGGGATTAATGTTTGATGTAGTGATAGATGATGTAATGTTTTAAATAACATATGTCTATGGGCAACGGTAAATGCTTACCATCACTTTAGACTTCTGCTTAATTACCGCCTAAACCTTGCTTGCTTATCGGTCACAGTTATCTTATGCGACTGCCGGTCAAGAGATCTCGGGTTGGCCGGGTCGAACCAAAAAGTGTTACTGAGTTTTCCTGATTATAGAAATCCTTGCTTCATACCATAAATACGTAAGTAACTCTGTCTGTCTGTGTATCGCGCTTTCATGCCCTTTACGCCAAAACCTGGATAAAGAAACATCTGTATATAAAAAAATGAATCCCTATTTTCCTTGGTCCTATGAAACAAAAAAAAATGAAAGAAAAAAATTAAAAAATTGCGCGGAAAGTTAGAAAATTTAATCATAATGTTAGTAAACATACTCCTCCGAAACGGTTCCACCGATTTTTTTTTAATTTTATATGCATATCGGGTAGGTCTGAGAATCGGACAACATCTATTTTTCATACCCCTAGGACGCGAGCGGAGCCGCGGGCATCAGCTAGTCACATGAAATTTATATTACATTTTAAAAATGTACCTCAAGTTTTTATTATACAAACAATTATGAAAACAAAACATTTTTAACAATTCCCAAACATTTTACAACAATTTAAAATAACGACCCACAATATATACAGCCTTGGAATGTCGCCAGAAAACCGGTCCCCACGCCCGGATAATCCAATGCACTTCGCTGCTTATTAACCGGGCCACTGCGTCCTGATATCCGGCTAGATAAGTCCACCCGGATAAAATTTAGCCAACGGCTATACATTTGACATAATCAGAGCTGGATTAGTCGCAGACCAATCGTTTTCCAATATCTTTGTAATTTATTTTCGTTTGTGGTATAACCGTATTTTAAGGATTATTTGTAAAGAACTAGCTTTATCCCGCAGCTTTGCCCGCGTGGACGTTTAATCTGTATAGTCTATGTCCTTTTCGAGTTTCAGTTCCAAGTATGGGGACCCCCAAACTGTATTTTTTTTTTTCTATTTTTATGTAAAAGACTTGACGAATCTATAAGGGTTCCGTTTTTTGCCATTTGGCTACGGACCCCTAAAAATAAGCCTTTGTGTACATAACTACCTCGGTGGCGCAGTGGCACGTTTGCGGCTGCTACGCTTGAGGGCTCGGGTCGTAGCAAATGTTTGTTGATCCGCAAATATTTGTTTCGGAGTTTGGTGTTTTCTTTGTATAATAGTTATTTAGTACCCATAATACTAGGCTATGCTTAGCTTGGGACTAGATCGTGTTATGTGTAAGATATCCGAAATATTTATTTATTACCATCATGAGCGTCATGCAGTCAACTGCTCAATGTCTCACATTGCATACCACTTAGTTCGATCTTCCACTTATTTCCAATACACCTGTACAAAAATATACACATACATAAATATAAAGTCGGAAATGATAAACAACACAAAATTTATTTAACGACTTCAATCTCACTAAAACCTTCATTTATCCTACAATTCGAAACTATAACAGAATTAAATTGAAGACGCTGTAACAGATTGGATGCTGGAGAGTCGATCAGCGAAGTGCTCAGAATATCGACGGAATTTAGCGAACGGTCAACGGTTCAAGAGAATTGGGTTGGGTGACAGTGAAAGCGGGAACGAGATTCAAAAATTCGATTTGGGTCTTTAAATTATTTACAAAGTTAGCTACATTTGGTAGCCTTACGATCAACAGCTATTTCTTTTAGTCTTTGTAAGAATTGATAGGCATTTACAAGATAGATAGGTAAAGAGATGTGGGAATATTTCAATCTTTTTTTTATGATTCATCTGTCAACATGACTCGGCTTGATGGAAAAATGATGCATTTAGGAGAATGTGTTGAGTAAGGCTACTCTTATATTTGATGAGAAATTTACCAGTTTGACAATAATCCGGATAATCGGTATAACCCGTTCGAATTGATATCTAAATTGTTACTTTTTAAATAATTTTATCGCGAATAAGTTCTACTGTAGAACAAAAATTAAACAACTGTTTTTTTACGAATCCTCTCGCTTAACAGCCGTGGCCTAGTTAAAATATAAGGTATTTAAAGATTACGGACTTGACGAACCTATGACCTCCAGCTTAACAATCAGGGTCATTACCCACTACACCAAGAGGTACGTTCAAATACTTTTTAGGATTGCTATTTAAATGAAGTGCTTATAAATCATAGGAGTAAGTATCATTAGCTAAGCGATAAGCTAGAGTAATTGTGTCATCTCTTATCTTTTTCTAGTAAATCCGCTGTCACTGAAGCCCCACAAAATACAAAGTTCGTACATTTGCGAGTAGCGACAGTAATGACCCTGCTATGGAACGTTTTGCATTCAATTCGTGGGTACTTCGACAAATTGTACAGTTTTCGGGTTCCACCGGGATTTAGCAGGAGTTAGTTTATGTAAATTGTTGGAAATTCTGCGAATTGGAAAATATTATGTAAAAATTAGGTGTTATGTAACGGGAAAATATTCGTTAGGATGCATTTTGCTAAGGAATACGGAACTAACAAACTGACGGGTCACGCAAGGCAATTCTTTTCTTTTCTTTAATAGGAAACCAATCTCCCGTATTAGGATAAACATCCTGTGTCGCGGGGGACTTTGCAAGCGTACTCTAAACGAACACAATAAACACCCAGACTAAGGCAAAAATTTGTGGATCACACAAAGTATTGTCCCACGTAAGACTTGATAGCTTAAACCACCAGACCAATCGTGCAGTCAATTGACTTACATGATACATCTATCTATAGACTATTGCAACTTAAGAGATTCAAGTTAATTAGCACTTTTTAATTGCTCTACCCAAAATTAGGAAGAGGAGAGGGGTTGACACAGATAAATTGCATAGACTCAAAATGTCCTGTAACAATTGCAATAATATATCACAGTGTATACGTATGCAAGTAGCCGAGTATCGAACTAAGTGGCGTGCAATTGGAGAGGCCTATGTCCAGCAGTGGACTGCGATAGGCTGACGATGATGATGATGATATTAATACGGTACTTAAATCAAAAAAGCAATTTTTAATGTTTTGTCTGGCTGTTTGTTCCGGCTAATTTATCTCTGTACCGGTTTTGAAGGGACTTGCATTGGTAGAAAGCTATTAATATAAGGTGTACTAAGGCTATTTTTAGGGTTCCGTAGCCAAATGGAAAAAAACGAACCCTTATAGATTCGTCAAGTCTGTCTGTCTGTCTGTCTGTCCGTCTGTATGTCACAGCCAATTATTTTTATAATTAGCTTCGTCCCACAGCGTTACTCGCCATTTGTAACAATAACCACGGTTAACATAGTAGGACGCCAGTTGTGCTATAAAAGTAAAATAAATCCGTTAGTATTTTCAGCTGAAAATAGCAACTTTCTGTTCTCTGGTGGTTTTATATTCAAAATGTGGGTAGTTCGCCAAATTACTAGATTTTATTCACTAAAAATGAACAGTTTTATTCCTTTGTAAATCGAAAATTCTACAAATTGCTTATAGAATAGCTTTGTGCAGAGAATCGTATGAAAACTGAATTGCTTTTAGACAAATGGATGATGGTTTTCGCCATAACGGCCAAGTGTGCGTCGAGTCAGCAGTCTACGGTTCCTTATATTTTTATGACTTTACAAACTTTTGGATATTGTATGTTTTGTAACATGTATAGTAAATTGTATTTTAGAAAACGGTGTTAAGCCTTTTACCCGTGGCTTTTCACTAAATTATTATGGTTTTAGGAGGACCAAAATCTTCATAATTCTGAAACTCTTTAGACCCAGATATCAATTGGCAGTGCTTCATCGTCATCAGCCCGTTGCAGTCCACTCCTGGACATAAGCCCGGTCTGTTCCTTTATGCATTCAGTCGCTGCCGGGCTCTCCAACACAACCTCAAGTTGTCCTGTCATTTGGCCTGAGGGCACCCCACACTAGGCTGGTCAAATCACCTCTGTGCTTCTTCGAAAAAATAGCGTTGACACCCCCTCCACATTTTTGAAAACTGTGTAACATACGAGACGGTAAAATCTTAAGTAATTCCGAATTTATAATGGCTGCCCCATTTTTGCAGTTTTTTTTTTTTTTTTTTATTTAATAGCGTAATTAATATTTTCGTTTTAAACTTTCGCTAAAAGCGCTTATAGTAATTGGAAACAATCACAGATAAGCAACAACGGTGCGGTTAGTACCTAGATGGGTGACCGTATGTGGCATGATATTAATTTTCATGAAATTTGGAATGAAGATAGAACTGAACTTGGGAAACTTTAGTTTTTATCGCATTTTTCTAACAAGCCCTTGTTAAAACTGTAAAAAGAAAAATGAGGTCGTTGAATATAAAATAATGGTCTTTCAAAGTTTCAGTTTTATATTTCATTTCTTGTGTCTGGAAATGTAAGTTTTCCAGTGCATTTATAAATCATAGATAAGAAGAAGAAAAAGAAGTTGTGGTGTCTTTTTTATCATAGTTATCTTGTGCCTGTCCTTTTAGTTTTCTCTTTACTATCTAAGCACTATTAAAGTTATTTACTAAAACTGCTTTTTTGGTGTACCATTGCATATTCATATAATATATTATGTATTACATGTATGTATTTACAAAAAAAAAGTGTGTTTATGTATTTATATCAGTTATTTAGTACCTTACTTTTGGACTGGATGATGTGCGTAAGATGTCCGAAATATTTATTATTATTATTATTTGTTATTATTTCTAAAGACGAGCAGTTCAAACCACCGCAGTGTACAACCACCCTAACTATACCAACCCTAAAGGTGAATATCGATTGATAAGGGTTCTTTAAACAGTTCCGGACCCTTTGGCTTATAACCCTAAGTAAACTAGGCCAGTATATATAGGTACTATACATACATGTATGTAGCTTTTGATTGTTGAATTATTTTTAGTATAGCCTATAAATTATATTAGCATTGTAAGATATAATAGGTCTTTACCTATGAAATTGCCGTTGTGTATGCAATAAGTGAAAGTACTTATTTTTTCAAACTTTTTATTTCTGTTATTCAAAGTTTACCCATGCAATCAACGCATGACAACGCATTGGCAGTTTATTGATCCCCTTCTTGTAAAAATCAGCTGAATGGGAGGCAACAAACTCTTCAAAGGCATTTTGTACTGCCTCTCGGGAATTGAATTTATTACCCACTAAAAAGTTGTCTAAATTTTTGAAAAAGTAATAGTCGGTAGGTGCAAGGTCTAGTGAGGATGGCGGATGAGGGAGAGCTTCCAACCCCAGCTCTTGCAGCTTGGAGACTGTCTGTTGCGCAGTTTGGGGTCGCGCGTTGTCGTGAAGGAGCAGTGGGGACGACCGATTGACCAAAGCTGGTTGCAGATATGCAAGCTTCTCCATCATTCTCTCCAGTTCTTCACAGTGCACATCTGTATTAATACTCATGCCGTTTTGTAAAAAGCTGTGGTGAATCACACCGCACTAGACCACCAAACAGTGACCATCACCATCACCTTTTTAGGGGTCAATTTTGGTTGTGGGCATTGCTTTGGTGCTGAATCCGGGTCTAACCAACTTGCTGAGCGCTTTCGATTGTCGAACAGAATCCAGTTTTCGTCGCACGTAACAATTCGTTTCAAAATTCCTTCATTTCTTTGCCTGTTGAGCAGCGCAAGGCAGGTCTCGACGCGTACGTTGCGCTGGTGATCGTTAAGTTCGTGGGGCAACTATCTATCAAGCTTTTTTACCTTGCCAATTTGTCGCAAATGGATTAATATTGTTTTGATTCTTACATTAAAAGCTGCTGCTAGCTCAGCTGTAGATTGAGTTTCGTCAGCTTCCATAATCGCCTTTAATTCATTATTGAGCAAATTCTCCGGACGACCACGAGCTTCATTTTTCAAGTCAAAATTTCCAGAACGGAACCGGGAAAACCAATAACGGGTTGTGCGTTTGTTTGTACAGTTCTCTCCGTAAACGTTTTTGATGCTACGTGCCGTTTGTGTCGCGTTGGTGGCACGACGAACACATATTCCATAATTACACGAATTTTTAAAGTATCCATTATGACGAAAAATGTTCAAATGTAATGAAAATCAAAAAACAAAAGACTGAATTTTGTAAATTTGTAAATTTTAATTTAGAATATACAGCCATTACAAACTTTTTTTTATTTAAAATGACCAGTACTGAAGAAAGGCAATTTCATAGGTAAAGACCTAATATTATATGGTATACAAAATTTCGCCTGTGATTCCGACTGTGAGAATTTCATTAATCGCTGTTTCGAGTTCAATTCCAAGTTTCGACCAAATGTTTGTGTGATTCTCAAATATTTGTTGCGGAGTTGGGGTGTTTTCTATGTAATTAACAAAAAAAAAATTTTATGTTTTTAAGATGCCCGATTTTTTTCAGCATTGCGTGGAATATCAATACAATAACAGTCAAAGTTCCACTTTTTTATATTATAAAATAAAATAATAATAAATTATTTTTTCACACAATTACATAATATTTCACATTGCACCAACAGCCGATCTCAATAAACAATATCCTCCAACATCACCTATTAAAAATCCACCCTTACCCAAATAGTTTTATAAACTGCTGATCCCGATACACAACGATAATCCCACGCCCGCGATCCCAACGATGGGTACGTAAACAAATTATGTACGGGGCTACTGACACTATTACCATGGAAATATCGGTCGGCCTTTCCCAGACAGGCGACTATCACACCGAAGTGTAACAATTGGTAGCAAAAATCTTAAAGCCATTATTTCTTAGAGAAAATACACATACCCTCATGTCTGTATATAAGCAACAACTCATAACGTCCCACTCGGGCTCGGGTCTTATCTCAGGAAAGTGTTAAGACCATACGTTCCCACACTGGCCGAGTGCGAGTTGGGGACTCGCAAGACACGTTGTGTCTACATAATCTTGCCGTTGGATATTTTTACGCCGTTTGGAGGCCTCCACTTAAGCTTGGCAGCTGTTATTTTATGATAGCAACTGGGACCGACTGCTTAACGTGACTTATTAATGACATACAGTCACCCATCTAGGTCTGACCTTCGTCGCTTTTCCTCGTTGATTGTTTCCAATCACCTACGTGAACCTCACTAGGTTGAGCTGTTGATATAGCCACATAATCTATTTGTTTATGCTATATTTATTACCGTTATCTAAAATATTTGTCTGCAAAAGTTGCGGCAAAAGATGCCGCGCTGCCGTTGGCCTCCATAGCCATCAACGTCGATCATAAATCCACAGGTGTTGCAACAATCATCTGAAACAGATGCAGTGGCCATACACACATTATTTTAGATATTATATATATATATTATAATTATATATATATATATATATATATATATATATATATATATAATTATAATATATATATATATAATATATATATATATATCTAAAATAATGTGTTTTTAGGGTTCCGTAGTTCATGACTCGGAACCCTTATAGATTTGTCATGTACGTTCGTCCATCCGTCCGTCCGTCCTCTACCTACCGCCCAAACGGTTGGTGCTAGAACGATGAAGCTTTGCAGGAATTTGTTTTGTAATAACGTCGACAAAGTGCTATGGGACACGTAAAATGGGGATGATTTTTTTACAATCACTTTTCACATTTTATTTTATATATATTTTATTATATATATTTTATTAACAAACTTAAAGCGTAGCAAATACCTATCCATTAAAATTTAATTAAAAACGCTAAACAAGTATTCTTCTCTCAAATGCTGATTCTGTGCTCGTTGCCATCACAATCTTTTCTAGATAATTTTTACAGGTGTGAACACCACGGTGTGAATGTCAGTTTAATACTCTTCTACAAAGAGCTTTTATCCGATAGTTTATACATACATACATAGATATAAAATACTAGTTGAGATCCGCGGTGTTACCCGCGATTGTTGTTATACTTTAACGACTATAACCGCAAGTCTAAATAAAGTGACCTACGTCACTCCTTGTCAAATATTTTGGAAATTACTTTTTTGATGCAAGTACCGTAATTATTTTCAAATGCATTTCGTAAAAAGCTGTTAGTTTGTAATAACAGACTCTCCAAATTTATTTACTTGTATTATATCAACCTATCGCTGTCCACTGCTGAACAAAAGTCTCCCCAATGAGTGATTTCAGCACGAATGGGCCGCCTCGAACGGGGCAGTAATAATTTCACACAGAATACCATTTAATAATGACAACAATCTTGCTGTCGTATTTAGTTGGTGAGTGTGAGACCAGAGGCCCAATCGTTCTGCATCATTCTCCCGGCTTTCAAAGGCCGGGAGAAAACATCCGACCAGGCCACCATGCTTTCCATCAGGCAGGGGAGAGTCATTTAAATATAAAAATAAATAAAAAAATGTCTTAGAAAATACAACCCGAATTAGGAATATGTTCCTTTGTCGCAGGGGACTTTACAAATATGCAAGAAATGCACATAAAATCACCCAGACTCAAAATAACAATTTGTGGATCACACAAAGTGTTTTCACGTGTAACATTTGAACCCACAACACAACAACGCAGTAGAAAGAAGCGTAGCGGCTTAAACCTCTAATCTAGCCCTGCAGTATTTACTGCACATAGTCTTATTAGATGATTACTTAACAGAATATATTATGTAAAACATATTTCTCCGCAGTTTTCTTCTTTCCTAGCCTTATTCCCAAGATTATTTGGGGTCGGCTACTAGTTCAACGGGTTTTATCTGTATACCAGTTGTTCCACGGAGCGACTGACATCGCCTCCGCAACCCTTAGGGAAAGCTAAAATTCGGTTATTGATAATAGCTGTCAGTATATTTGACTTCTTAATGACGATAGGCATACGCTTTCTCCGCATCGTTATCGATATCAGAATTAATAGCTAAAATAATTGGGTCAAAATCAACCATTAGCACGTACGAGCTAGCTTCGATGACTTTCAGATCCCATTTTAGGGATTAATTATACCTGAAACAACATTGGTTCGTATCAACCACTGATTTATTTATTGGTCCAGTACCAATCAAAATAAATACGCGTAATAACATCGCAGAATTGAGATAAATTATGGTTTAATAGCTCGTATGAGGTGTTGAAATGAAACAATTACTTTTCAGAAGTACAATTTAGATGTATTTTAATGATATGGGGGCAAATGACGGGGAAAGCTACTCCTGAGTTTAGCGGTGGTGGCCATTTTCTTCCTCAACATTTACTGTTTATTTCTTAGCCAATATTATAAAGATGTAATGTTTGTGAGATTGTGTCTTTGTAATGGGCTATCTCTGAATCAACTGAACCAATTTAGAAAATCTTTTTACCAGTAATAACTAAGTTATTTGTAAGTGAACTGAAGAAACTGACTGAACGACAGAAAACTCACAGACGTAAGTACTGAAATATAACGATGTATATTAATTGTCCGTATTTATGCAAAATGGAACCACTCGACAAATTTCATTTTTTGCTTTTATTGAAGAATACTTATTTAAAAGTGGTCTAAATTCTCATACAAGAAAGAACCACATGATTTTTCACTTGGAAACAAGGTATATTAAAAGCTGAATAGAACCAAAAGCAATAATAAACATTACCTGTAAAGCAAAACGGAACCACAGTACAACAGGACCCTATTGTTCTAACAAATAAACGATATTACTACCATGTCATTTTATACAAAACAGATCCACATACACTTGGTACCATTTTACATTACACGTATTTCTATTATTAACGATTATTTTTAATACACCAAATGGAACCAAGTTTCTGTGGTTTCGTTGTGCGTAAAATAAATTCATACTTAGTTGCATATTTCTTTTTTACAAAATAGAACCACAAGCATTCGGTTCTTTCGTGTATGAATAAATATTGTAAAACAGTAGAACCACTAGTATGTGATTCATTAATGCATATAACGATTTGAAACATATGACCACTGAAAGGTACCAAAATGACGTGACTTGTTACATGTCTCTCATTTCAAACAACGAAATATTTACTTTATTTCATTGCATGTATGGCTCAAAGTGCAATGACTCAAAGTTTCAAAGTAAAACGTTAAAAATCTGCCAAAACAGGTAACATTCAACGAAGTAGTTCGAATTCGCGACGACCGTTTTTTTTCTCTGCGAATAAAGTTATGTTTTTTTTGTTAATTTCTTTCGAATTAAGTATTAAAATGTTTATTAGAGGCAAGCAATTGTTGAATTAAGATTTATAGATCAACACCGAAGTATGGGCCTCCGGTATTCTCAGTCACTCGGTGAAACACAACGCAATCGCTGTTTCATACCGTTCACATAAACAGTGACAAGGGTGGACTTAATGCCGTAGGCATTTACTGCCAGTCGACCTTAGGGAGCGCGTGATGCAGAGCCAAAAACAAGGTAGATGCACACAACTGAATCATATACCTAAATTATTAAAAAAAAAATCAATTAGGTATATTATCAGTTAGAAGGCCTATATTTGCGTACATACAACAAGTAAAGGAGAAAGTAGGAGTCGTTGCCTATCAAGAGGTCAAACGGATTGCGGAAAATAGGAGTGGCGATTGCTCCACCGACAAGGGACTGATCCTTAAATTGAGAAGGAGATTTAAAAAAATAAATAAAGGATTCACACTTAAACCCTAAGTAGCAATGCTATTAATACACATTATAGATACGGATTCATATTTATACACATAAAACTTTGTCCAGGTTTAGCCATCTTAACCTCGAAAGGGAGTGCGTTCCACAATAGGGCAGATTGTACAAAGAAAGTTGAGTGGAAGAAATCAGAACAGTACGTGGGGGGCAATGAAGAAGTGACTTATTAGAAGATCTAAGATTTTTAGTATGGTTTGCAACTAGATACTGTAAGAACTTGGAGAAAAGAGTATTTAATAAAGGGTAGTTAACGCCCCTATCTCTCTACGTTGGCGAATCAGAAGCCACTTCAAATGAGAGCGATACTCAGACACTTGATCATATTTACGTAAATTAAAAATGAAGCGAATGCAATTATTGAGAAGACGGTCAAGTTTATCAGCAGATTTGCATTCAGGTCAAAGTAAAACACATCACCATAGTCGATTATGTGGAATATTAGGGTCTGGATTTGCAATACCTTAGTTTTCACTGGCAGAAAATTCTTAAGCCTATAGATCCGCAACGAGAATGTGACCTTCTGACACACAGATGCAACTTGTTTTCGCCAACTGAGAGTTGTGTCGATATAAAATCCGAAGTCCTTCACACTTTCGCAGAATGGTGTAACCATACCAGTAGATCAGTGGTGGGAGTGAGTCCAGGTCAAGCTGGCTCATACGGCGGTTACTTCTGATGACAATACCCTGATATTTATTCGGGTTCATCGATACGCCAAACATATCGGACCAGTGTTTAATGGGCGGATACATTGCACAACTCTGATTGATAATATAGTTGCAAGTCATCAGCGTAAAGATCACAAGAACACTGATAGAGGTGATAAGCTTAATGAAGATAGAAGATAGAACAAGTGAAATAATACCGCCTTGGGGAACGCCAACAGCAAGACTACATCAGCCAGAGGAACAATCTTCCACCTTGATTGACTACTGGCGATCCCGAAGGTAAGACGAGAACTAGTCTAGCGCTTCTTGAGAGACCGAGAAGTGGTATAGGATAGCAAGGAGGAGTTTTAAACTGACAGTATTGAAGACATTCGAAAAATCAACCAGTACTACGGTCGTAACCTTAGCTTCTCCATTCCTACTTAAATATCGCTAGTCCCTTTCAAAAGAGCAGAAGCCGTGCTATGGCCATCAGGGAAGCCAGTATCACCCGCGAAACTAGCCGATATTCAGTCCATTCTCTCATTACTCTCATTCCACAAGATGCACAGACTTTTTATTGGTCTCAATTGTGATGATACAATAAAAGATGACATAAATAGACAAGACTCGGTGGATTTCGAAATCTAATTTGATGATAACGTCGCATAAACGTGTATTTTTGGTGAATTATAGATTTTTTTTAAAGATAGAATTAAAGGTTGATTTATATTTTGAAATCCCTGGGTTGTGGTTCTTTTCTGTATATGAGAAAACATATGAATTACTGAATGTTAAAAGGAACCACATGCACATTTTCTTAATTATCTGGAAAGTTTAACAGGAATCAAATCAAATTTAAATACAAATACTTAAAGTAGTAATATATCAATAAATCTAAATAAAGTTAATAGTAATTTTACTTAATCTAACAGTGCTGCACATATTTTTGTAAATCCTTTGATATCTCAAAAGTGTGTTTTTGCTGGGTGGTTCCTTTTTGCATAAATACGGACAATTCAAAAATGATTACCGTGATATCTGACATAATCGTGGACGAAGCCGGGGTCAAAAACGCTAGTAATTTTTGAAAGCTGAAGAACTTATTAGTTTGTATGGTTGCAGGTGCTAATCTCAGGAAATACTGGTCCGATTTGAAAAAATCTGTTAGTGTTTTAAGATACAGTTATCGAGAAAGGTCGTATTTATATCATCATGAAAAGGATAGAATACCAATAAACTATTTTAAAAACGAGGGAAAATTATGTCTTTTGCGTTTTTTTTGTTTTTTTTTTTATACATTGTACGCATAAAAAAATAATTAACAAAAAAATGGACACAAAGTGGTCTGAATAAATGATTATTATTATTATAAACGGTTCAAGGTTGCGTGGGTCAGTAGTTCGCTTCCTGGTATGTTGTAACATATATTAGAACCATAAAAATCTGCCGAGTGCACGTCAGGCCACGCCTATATTATGGTTTTATAGTCACTCATAGATAGTTGTTTTAATTGTTTACTTGTTGGGGAGATACCCCGAATAAAAATATTGTTCGTGCTTTTATTTTAGCTATTTATCTAAGTAATAAAAACACATATCCATATAAAGTTTCATCTTTCAAACACTAACCGTGTGGACGACAAGTCTAGGACATCACGAAACCATAACGATTGCGAGTCATGAACTACGGAACCCTAAAAAGAACGCCTTACAAATAGGAGATCCAGAAACAAAAACATTTTACCAAAACAAAGGAACATTGTGATTCGGTTCGTTATTCACCTCCGTGCCGAAATATAAGAATTGAGTCGGAACAAACATCCATTCAATGTAACTACATATATCACAGATAGTACATGTGGAAAGGAATCCTACCAATATTATAAACGCGAAAGTTTGTGACTATTTTTGTTTCTCTTTCACGGAAAACCATCGAATGGATATTGGTGAAACTTCAGCTTACGACGGACCTACACGCGGGCGGAGCTGTATAGATATATTTTATACTCTCGATTAGACTCGAGTCGACACTTAGTGAAATGTATTTTTATTAAAATATTTTTTGTAAATTAAACTTTAAACAAACGTAGTGACAGGAGCTGGATTCGAGAAGCCCAAAATCGATCAAAGTGGTGTGCAGTGGGAGAGACCTATGTCCAGCAGTGGACTTCCATAGGCTGATGATGATGTTAAAGGACGAAACCGCTCAGGTTAAACGTAAATCAATTAAATAGTGAAATAAATAATTACTAGTGTGTATATTTGAAAATAAAAAACGGCCAATTGCCATTAAGGGTGACACATGTAGGGTTCCGTAGTCACCTATAACGGCACGTGGATTGAAAACGTATCCAATAGATAATTGTTATGTTTACTTATTAGTTCGTCATGTTTGTATGAAGTTTTCCAAGTAAGCGCATTTTATAAGTTAGGCCTCTTAAACTCATTAAGTATCAAGGTCATATAACCCGTTATATTTAATTTAACTGTCTTGATGATCTAGTGGTTAGCGTATGCGGCTGCTGATCTCGGTCAGAGGTCTCGGGTTCGATCCGGACCAAATCTATGAATGATCTGATCTCAAAAAAAGTATTTTTATGAATTTATATCCCTTGTCTAGTATAAACTCTGCTTAGTTCGTTACTAGATAGCGTTATATGTAAAAGTAATAATAATAAAACTAAATATATAACATAGCTATTTAAAAATTAAAAGTAAAGACCACATTTGTTGTAGACATGTACTACACTTAGTGTACCCATGTTGTTTCTAAACATTAAATCGAACACTTTATACAACCTTGTTTAGTACCACATTTTCCTTTAGTGAACTAAAAAGCCTTACAATCATTTGGTCCCGGGCGAGAGGATTACAGGCCTGAATAAACACGGACCTACAACTGTGCTTACGCCCATAGATAAGGGATAGGATTAGCATTATAATATTTTATGTTCAGTCATTGATAAAAGTTACTGTATTTTCAACTTCCGTATTAACTTTCATTAGTACAATAGTGTGTTTTCCGTTAGTTTAGAATCCATATTTTCGTGTTTTATTTTAAACTAGCTGACCCCGCGAACTTCGTCCCGCTTAACAGTCGATTCGAAACCCCTCCACTAAAATTTAAATTTTATGGTATAATATTAAAGGTCAAATTGACTTTTAAGTGTTATTACGAATCTTTTGTATGGGAATATAGAAAAGTGTTGTTTTTAGACATTATCAGACACTTTTTTTTTTTTTTTCTTTCCGTAAGAACCATCCTCGTACTCCAAGGAATATTATAAAAAAAAAGAATTAGCGAGTTCACGCGTGATGGCGTGACCAAGGGAAACGGGGATTCATTTATAAACATATAGATTTGAAAGTGGCTCTGTCTGTCTGTCCTCATGGATAAACCGCCCCATCGATTGTAAATAAATTCGACTTTTATTCTTGAGGAGAGACTACCCTGTATCACAAACGCTAATTTACTAATCTATGCCAATAATATGAAGTTGTTTATTTGTACTGCTATTCTCAGGTACTACTGATCCGAGTTTAACAATTATTTTATTGTTAGATTGTCCACATATCGATATATGATGTTGTGTGTAAGATATCCGAAATAATCCGAGTGTCCATGGAGTGTCTTGTCTGTTCTTCTCCATAGGATCTACGAATTGGAACAGACAATTAGCTTCACGACTGACTACTGACTGACTACTTGACGTTTCAAAAGTGCCGTTGTATTGGGTTATTTGAAATAAAAATGGTTTGATTTGATATTTATTTATTTATTATTTATATTCCCTTCATATCGTGTGTCTTTAGTGACTGCGAGACCGGTGGCCCCATGATGCAGAAACATTTCAATAGGCCATCATAGTGCGGGTCACCATGCTGACTTACCAATGAGGATGGTAACTCTGCGCTTGGATTCCACTCATGCTTTCTATCAGGCACAGTACGAGTCACTTTGGCAGGCTTGTATAAAAAATCAATCAATGCAAACATACCTTCTTCTTCCTAGATTATATATTCCGAAGATTATTTGGGGTTGGCTACTAGTTCAACCGGTTTTATCTGAATATCAGTTTTTCCACGGAGCGACTGGCATTGTCCCCAAAAGCAATTTAACCAATAAAGTCTTGTGGGTAGCTAATTTTTATAAAACTCAATTTTTAGAAGCACAAAGCTTTCAGCCAAATTGTGTTATTTTAATTTAATTTTCAGGTTTCCCTGTCACTTTATACAGGTTTTATTGATGGAAATTTTCGGTACACATCTATTATTACAAGATGATGCCTGCGGTTTCGCTCGTGTCCGTTTCATTCTTCATTAGTAAAAAAAAAAATATAGTTTATTAAAATTGGTTTAATTCTGGCTCAGCTAGTACCAAATAGAAGAACTGACAGAAAGATAACTAACCTATATATAGATATAACCTAATGAGTAACTTAGGTCTATTTTTTTTGACTAGCTTCGCTCCGCGGCGTTACTCGCAATTTGCAACAGTAACTACAGGTAACACCGCGGGGCTTAGCTAGTCGAAACTGCCTCGCTGGTCTAGTAGTTAACGTATGTGACTGCTGATCAAGAGTTCTCGGGTTCGATACGGTCGATTTATATCAGTTGTCTAGTTACCCATAATACAAACACTACTTAGTTTGGGACTAGATGGGCGTAGTGTGTAAAATGTCTGAAAATGTCTGAAAGTATGTTAAAGTAGAAGGAAAATATTGAAACATTGACGTTAAAACCTACGCTTTGAATGTAGGAGGGAAATTAATACATTGTATCATTTATATTACACAAGCTTTCCTATGTAAAATAATACCTAACATTACTGTGTGAAGTTTCTTAGAAACGCCAATAATACTTGTATCTCGTTTCAATGTTGCTAAATGCTTTGAATTTGTATTTTAGCCTTTATCGTTCTGTGTTACAGTAATACCTATTTGGAATGATTTTCCTAAACATTGAATGTGTAAGTTTCTTGCTCGCCTAGGAAGTTTTGCTGTATTCCTTCCAGATATAAGTAGATATTTCCAGGGCAGTCTTTAACTATGCGGAAGGCACACACAAGAGTTTGGAGGCCCTCGATTATTGTTTAACTAATAAAAATATCAATCATAAATAATACTACAAGTGATTATTTCGAAAAATAATGATTTCATGTGTGAGATAAACAAATTGTCAGTTCGTTGAAGGCCCCCCTGACGATGGAGGGCCCTGTGCACTGGCTCCGTGTGCCTTCATGGTAAAGACGGTAATGGATGTATCCGTAAATGTTATTATTACACACATATATTTAACTATTGTTCTTTATTCTTATGTTTTATTATCTTACTTATTCTTATCTTATATAATACTAGTTGACCCAGCGAACTTCGTACCGCCCAACTTTAAAATTCCAGAACTTGATCGCAGCGCCACCTACCGGGTCCAATTGCGAATCTAAACCATTCCAGGATCCCCTTGAACACACACAAAAAATTTCATCAAAATCGGTCCAGTCGTTTGAGAGAAGTTCAGTGACATACACACTCACACAAGAATTATATATATAAAGATACTATTATATAAACTTTATCCATTCAAGTTTTGATTGCATTTTTCACCCTCTTAGGGGTGGAATTTTCTAAAAATCCTACTCCTACGTTTCCTATGATCCTACGTCTAGTGGTTTTGGCTGTACGTTGTCCTTCAGTTAGTCAGTAACAGAACTGTTTTTAACCGACTTCAAAAAAAAGGAGGAGGTTTTCAATTCGTCGGAATCTTTTTTTTTTATGTATGTTTAGCGATAATTCCGTCGTTTATGGACCGATTTCAAAAATTATTTTTGCATTGGAGTGGGCGTAGCTTACAGGTGGTCCCATTGTCACCATATCGGGATCTGATGATGAGATACCTGGGAAATCGAGGGAACTCCTCAATTATCATATGCACAATTGTCACGATTTGGGTACTCGGAATAGTTTTTCTTTGAAGTCGGTTTCTTTTTGTTAAAATTATATTTATATATTAACGACTACCTCAGCGGTAAGTGTATGATAAGAGTTCTCGGATTCGACTCCCAGGTCTCAACAAAAAGTTGTTGGTTTTTTCTTGCAAGACATTCTTAATAACAGAGCAAAATCTGTAGGTTTAACGGTAACTCATGTCCGTGCCTCGAAGAGCACGTTAAGCCGTCGGTCCCGGTTATAATGAACATCTTTAGCAATCTTTATTTCCAAATCAGTGCCCTAACATATATTGACAACTAGCTCAATCTTCAAAATCAATACCGTACAATAAACTGATTTACCTTTTTCAATAAAACTTGGCATGTAGATATTTTGATGGTTAAGGACGGACATAGGATACTTTTTACCGCGATAACAACCATACACGCGGGCACAGCCGCGGGTGAAACCTGGTTAATATCTAAATGCAAATATACCTTTGTACGAATATAAGACCCATACATTATTGCATTAACCAAGAACCAAACTTCACTGCTACGCTTCTTAGCGCTTAAATAATGTACATATTCCTAAATATGTTGTGTGACATAATATTTATCTTACTGAAAATGTTGTGAAATTTAATATTTAGAGATAAGCTTAAAAGCCACTCAGACTTACATACAATTTTACTGACTCGTTTGACCTACATCGAAATATACATTTCCGACTCACTTTAAATTTAATTCCCGTTTCGTTTCATTTTACTGAAAGCACAGCCAGTAAACCTAATAAAAAAATATTTTACACATTCGTGTTTCAATAAAATATGATTTCACATCCCATCATTACCTTATAAGTGTCCACGTTTTCCTTCGTTTGTCCTTTTTACCACCAATTTGGAAGTTATGTCGGAGTCGAACCGACTAAAACCGCACGCCGTCTCGGGTACTAGAAGCTGATAAACCAGGTATACCCTAAATAGGAAGTCGCTGAAACCTCAACGTACCTCGGACAACCTACGACTTTTAGATGACCCTCTTCCATCTGAGAACCTCAATGTTCCCACGTTGTCCCCAATAGGGCGCTCGCTCAATAGCACTCGCGACACCCTGGCCTGCTCCTGCTAGGTTCTCGGTCTAGGTGAAATATGGTCTAATCACCCCCAGACTTGCGCTTTTGATAGGCCACTGTTGGACATAAGCATCTCTTTCAAAAAGAGGTTTAGTCCCACGCTTGCCAGATGGTTTGCTAACAGGTTTATGTCAACTTTTCCTCCCCTAATTGATGATGTCCTGAGTAGTTTATTCCCTTCGACCCCCGTGGTCCCGTAGAATGAATAATATAACTCACAAAATTGTACATATTTATTTATTTTTCCTGAAAATCAACTCTAAAAATATTTATTAAGCCATCCAGGTGCTATAAATTGACAAATCCCAGGTCTTAAATAATTGTGCTCACTAGAGTTGCTGTCAACACGCACACAGCGAATAGGTGTTAATATATAAAATCAAATCTCTGGTTTAAATTTATTTTGTATGTTACGTTATTTAGTCTATGACATAACAGTTCAAGCTATATTATAAAGACGTATACGAATATTATCAGAAATTCTATTATCACAAACATATTTAATAAAGGATCTTATATCACAGAAGTCGGATCGCTCCTGAAGATACAATTGATTTACCTTCCCACGCGCCCTGCTTAGTACCTACCTGGTTCGTTATAAAGCATGCATTGTTAGGTTTTTGCTCCAATTTATTACATGTTATGAAACATAGGAATCGGTCTTGTTTGTGTTAAACTGTGTGAATAAATAGAAACATTATGGTGAAGGTGATGTAATACAGCGTAGTGATGGCACTCCATATGGTGACGGATTGAGAATCGCTGGAAACAACCACCTAGAGTAACCAACGATGGCATGATCAGTACCTAGATGGGTGTACGTTTGTGGCACGATATGTTATGAGCGTTTAGCAGCGCAGGACACGTTAAGTAACCGGTCCTGACTCGTGAAGTTTAGTTGGAGGCCTTCGGGCGGCTTAAAAACATCAAACGGTAAGATTACGAAGCCACAACGTCTCTTGCCGATCCCCAACCCATACTCGGCCTGCGTGGGGACGTATGGCCTTAAGAGGGGGTATTGCCGATCTTAGATTTGATTTTTACACTCGAAAATAAGCCACAAATGATGAAACAAAACATACCTCGGGTCAGGTGCGATAGAAAGGGAGAGTTCTGCACGGAATAAGAATGTAGTAAGCGCAGAATTAATTTTATTGTAATTACTCGTAAATTATACATTATTTTTTTAAAACACTAATAGAGTCCCTGGTTAATATATTTTTATACAATGTATTAAAATTTTGACTCAGTAATATACATATTTATGATAATAAATTTTATTGATTTTAGTGGAAAATTAGACGTAACTTTGTGATTATTTTCTATCGATAAAAAATTTCAAATTTTATGTTTTCACTCAGACTAGCCCCTTTCAAAAATAATGTAATATATATATATATATATATATATATATATATATAAAACATATCATTTGTGACTTATTTCCGAGTGTAAAAATCAAATCTAAGATCGGCAATTTAGCTTTAAACCCCTCTGAACACTCTCCTGAGAGGAGGCTAGAGCCCAGCAGTGGGACTTATATAAGGATAAGGATAGGATAAGGATATAGAATTTCACCCTCCCTCTTCATTCTGCGGCATATCATAAGAGTAAAGGACAATAGCGTGTGAAAGAATAAAACTTAACTCTCAATCCGTCTGGCCAGTGTGGTACCTACTATAGTAGGCCAATGGTTTCTATCGAAAAGACTCTTCTTTGATAGGAACTTTTGCTCTACCTACGTATGTCAAGCAGACGAGTTTTAAAAGCCGTTGACGTGACGTAATATGATGGGAAAGATATACTGTTAGTCTAATATTTTAAGTCCTAGGATAACCGAAATTTATGTCTGGTTCAGAAGGGCAAAACTGTTAGGAGTTAATAGAAATAGAAACTCCTTGAAAAAAAAAAAATATACATAGACAGTGACGATAGGTGTCTGACTTGTGAAAAAAAAAAACAATATAGTTCGCGCGGTTTTTGTGAAGTAAAACTAAGTGTCATATAAACTGTGATTTCGATATAATAAAATATTCTAAGAACATTTGAGTAATAAATTGAACTAATATATATAAAAGTCTATCAGTATATAATTTCGTAACTGCACGTGCTCTGCGATTTGAAGATAGGACTGGTTAAATCTTCAAAATATATTAAAAACAGCACAGGATTTCCTAATGGAAATCATTCATAGCAGCTCATAGACCAACAGCTCGGGAGTCACATGAGCGTTGCCATTCCAGAAGTCCCCTTTATTCCTAGTAACAGAGGTATAGGGGTTTGATTCCTGGTTGTCATTCAGTGATCAGTAAAATTGCTTTAAAAAGAAAATTGTAAATAAAATTGGCTCAAAAACTGAAAAAACGAGCTTACAAAAGTCGGTTGCAAGCAAATAAACACATAGGTGAAGAAGAATAGCGTACTAATAACTCACCTATCATTACGAATCTACTGACAATTAATGCATTTATTTAAGACGCTATGGTAGAACACACATTCATTCATTGACTGCCTCCTTGCCTTACCGTTTCACTGTGTTTTATTCTACAAAAGACAACTCCAATGTTATCTGTCACGGGGGACGAAACGGACACATAGAACACCCAGTTGAATGTTTATTTATTTAAACAACGTCAATCAAATAATTAAGTAAGAACACAAAAGAAAAAAGCTCTTAAAATAACGCTCGGTAAGACATCCATTAACTTTACACCAACCATTTGAGCCTTAATAATCAATATCTCACACTGAAACGAAATAGAAAACAACTCTACTTCGCCGACATAAAGTTCTTTTTACTAAAACTTATATCTTGTAAAACCAATTTATCATTTGGAGCACATAATTCAAGGGTTTCAGTGTGATATCTAACAGTAGATAAGAAGGAGGTTGGGAGGTGGGAGGGCTTAATTTTATAACGCATCTTAAAAGCTTTATGGCAGGAACGCCGTATTTTAGATTTAAAATCTTAAGACACATATAGAGAGCTGTACTTAACTTTATGAGTTTCTGTAACCTACCTTATCAAAATAGTGATATTTTACTCTTGTAAGATATATACATGGCTTTGTAGGCTTTCCAAGGTAGTAGAGCCACGCTGATTTCAGCACGAACGGGGTCAATTATAACGAAGACCAACCTCAAATAACAGCCGTCGTGATGACTTATTTCGTTGATGAATGCGACACCAGAGTTCCAATGATGCAGAAGCATCTAGCTACGCCGCCATATTGTTTTTTTTTACAAATGTAAAGGAATGGGGGTCACCATCGTTAATTTGATTGCAGAGAATGCAGCATGGCGACCGACACTATGGTAGCTTAGTGAACACCAGCATCATTAAGTCACGAATAGTTGGGCCTCCGGTCTTATACTCATCAACAAAATACGACAGCACGAAAGCTGACATTATTAGGTTGGTCTTCTGTGTGAGGGTAGTACTACCCCGGTCGAGCCGGCCTGGTTATTACTAACAGTGAGTTCATTGCCTAACGCCTACGTCTAGGCAATAAGCGTCACGGTAACAAAGCACTCCTCAGCTCAATTCATCTCGACGTAAAGTTTAATTATATAACTTAGTTATATCGGGCTTAAGCTGATTGTTGCTTAAACTAGATTTAGAATAGAAAATTGATTGTTTAGAAAAGGAAAATGTACTAGATATATAGCGCCTTAAGTTTATTTTATTTTGACAATTTTTTACTGCATTTGGGGGTACCTTGGGTGAAATTCGAAGATTAAACTATACTTGTAACCCTATGTAAATGAAAAAAGGGGGTTACCGCCCTTTGAATAACTCCAACTCCAGAATCGGAGAAGCTTAGCACCTTAATCGACTACGACTGCATGCTTGGCCTAATGGTTTAAGCGGTCGCCATACCGTTCTCTACTGCGCCAAGTGTCGTGGGTTCAAATCCCACGTAGGACTTTGTTTAATGTCCGTTTCATGTATGTTTCTAAATTCCCCCACGGATGGTATATTCCTAATGTGGGAGTTATGTTTTCAAAAAACAAAGAATAGAAAAAAAACTATATTTTCCATCAGGCTGTGATAACTCCGGCAGGTGAGTGTAAAAATTGTTGGTGACTAAGAATTTTGAATTGTTAATTAAAACATACCATCAACAACACTGAATGTCCCATTGCTGGGCTCAGGGTCCTCTCAGGAGAGGGTAAAGGGCATAAGTCCCCACGCTGTATGGATAATGGTAAGAAATCTTTCCCGCGCGAGTACCTCTCGCACTTGGCTAATTTTTAAGGCTAGATATATAACTAACAAAGGCCTTTTAAAAGCTCTTGATGATTAATGATATTAAAAGAATAAGAATACATATAATATAGGTATACTGTATGTCCTCATAAACGAACAATGTAACAAACGCTTGTGGCATTACATCAATGTCGTGAAACCCGACAATAGGGCCGCTCGTAAAAACCGAATATTACCGACTAATACCGGTTAAATTATCTGCTATTCGCATTGAGATATACGGTAGTGTTACGGTTCGTGTTATTACGGCTTTACGGTTATTATTGTACGGCTATATAAGGTAATAAATGACATAATTTGGCCCCAAAAAGACAATGAGATTATTAATTAGGAAAAAGGAAAATGTGGGTTTGCAGGTAAATATGTTTTCTTGTATACTAATGTATAGATGTAAATAGAATATCAGAAACTGGTTCATATTAAAACTGAAAAGTAATGCCAATATATCCACGCTTACTTCAGCACGAATGACTCGACGGTGGCAGTACTACCCTCCACCATCCACTAATACGCCATGGTGGACTAGAGTGATGTTTCTACATCGGCCTAGGGAGGCCAAGAGAACGATGCAGTATTATTGGGCCTCTGGGCTCATATTCGCTAACGAAATACGACAGCAATAATGCTGTAATTTTTGGGTTGATCTTCTGTGAGTGAAAAGGCAGTGTGTGTGAGTGAAATCAGTGTGGCTCTCAGTACTATATTTATATTTGTCGAGATACATACTCTATCCCATGGGTTAGCAGTCAGGGTCCGTATCTACGAAATGAAAAGATTCTCTAAAATATGATTATAATATTATAGGGTTTATATATTTTATTACTGAATTGACGAATCGACGAAACGGCGACGATATCGACTACCTCGATTTCGTACTACTAGCAAAACTGGTGCCACAAAAAGATGTAAATATGTATTTATATCAGTTGTTTTAGTACCCATAGTACAAGCTCTGCTTAGTTTGGGACTAGACGGTGTTGTGTATCAGCGGCCGAAAGTAAAACCAACTCTGAGACCTAATTTTCGTCAAAAACCTTATCACATTAAAAATACTTTTTAAAACGTGACATTTCGGAGTAAACCCGCGGGTGTTTATGTGTATTTAGGCCAAGGCTTTTAATCTAGGTTAAGGGTTGTTCACTCATGATGTGGGTGAAATTTATGAGGCTTGTGCGGTTGAATCGGCGAGGGATGAATGTTTGAGAGCTGTGTTCAATGGCAATGAGAATTAAACTTTATCTAAAAATAGAAATGTGAAATTGAGTTTGTTTGTTAAAGTAGCTCTTGGACTATCTATTGATAAAATGGACTAAATTGAAAAAAAAATAGTTTTAAAAAACTAAACAAACACGATTTTAAACTAAAAAGTAGACAATCATTTTAATGTAACAAAGCGTGGGGCGACGTTATTGAAATATTTTCAGAAGTGCACTCAAGATTCTGATTCACCTGACATACCCACATTACAATTCTATTTCATTCTGTGTTCTGTGTATACAAAAACGTACAACAGACTATAACATATAATAATATAATAACATATATATTTCAGTAAATGTGTTACTCACCCTCCTTCTTACACACTCGAACACAACGCCTTCCTTAATTAACCAAAACCCCAACTTTAGCTGCCCTGAAAACTTAGGTAGAGAGCTCGCTCATTTTAATTAAGTACAAAGCATAGGTATATTAAATGACTGGCCATATTCAGAGTGAGAATATGTAAGTTCAAGAGGTTATTTGAAATATTATCTACTGTTTATATAGCTTTGGTAGCGTCTGAGTTCGGTTTTATCTAAATTATATACATCTATTTATGTATTCGTGGTTTCTAGAAGGATATTATTCATCTTGTATTCTGTATTTATTTAGCTTTTCCATAAGCTTTAGTTTGGCTTGCTTATGCAGGTGATAGTGATATTAACTGTGTCGTCATCCCTTAGGGTTGCGGAGGTCCGATGTCAGTCGCTCCGAGTTAAAACTGATATTAAGGTTAAATACCGGTTAAAAAATAAAAAACTGGTAGCCGGTAAAAAACCGGTTGAACTCACTAGTTCAACCGGTTTATTATTTGGGGTTGGCTACTGCCAACTCCAAATAATCTTGGGAATAAAGGCTAGAAAGATGATGATGTTATTTATTAGTATAAGAAATGATAGAGAAATATTCACATTGCATATGAGTTACTAATTAAAAAGTGAAAGAAATAAAATTTATTTAATTTATAATCACAATTATTTGCGGATGTACCGACATTATCTAAACGAATGGACTTTACAATCTAATCTATAAAAAAATCATACATTGCGTATTAAAATAGAGTAATAACTACATTTTAACCAATAAAACACGCAATGAACTGCATTTTCTGCTGTAACATATCGAAATATTCTGTGGAATGTCGAGTCAATCCATTTTGGCCGAAGCATGGCTCTTAAAAATTCTATACAAGTATAGGAAATAGTTTCATATAAGAATATATTTCTGTGCACTTCAGTACATCTAAACAAGTAATATTATATGAAATAAAGTCCTCAACTGCGTTTGTCTGTCTGTCTGTCGCGATAAACTCATAAAACACTGTACCGATTTAAATGTAAATTTTGTACCCAGTTACTCTAAGGCCTGAGAAAGGGTATAGATAGATAGATAGGGTATAGACTAGTTTTTACTGCGATAACCGACACAGAAGCGGGCGGAGCCGCGAACGTAAGCTAGTAGTATATAATTCAATGTAACATCTTCAATATTGTGTAACTGTTCATGCACGACATCTTGGTCTCATATAAAAACAGAATTACATTGTCTACACACAGTAGATGTTTTTATCAAGTCTATAATGAAAGTGAGTCGTGCAATTGCATTTTCCGCGTTTGCATTGATTAAGTGGTTTATTTAACAGTCGTTAGTATAGAAAGAAAGAATGAAAATGTATTCATGGTCCACTCACGCAGTAAAACAGTAGGAACAAATTCAGGTTAGGCTTACATCACTAGGATCTGCATCGAATGTGTGGACCAATAAGGGTTGTCATCTCAGCTGAATTCTTCATGGCGACCGACTAGTGTTGGTCACTTAATCTATTTATATTAAACTATTTATATTATCTTACTGTATCAGAGGACCAGCTTTTTCTTTCTTTTTTTTATATGTTTACCAGCGGTCTTGTTACAGGTATTCTTGTTTGGCAGATGATTGAGGTTATTTATTTATTTAAAATGTAAATAAACCTACGATTTAGAGCTTAATCCTAAGATTCAAAGTTAAAAAGTTAACATTGAAAAACTACATTTTCTTTATGAACGAACCAGCCAAAGTGACTCTTCTCTGTCTGATGGAAAGCATGAATATAATGTCTTGGATTCTTAGTGGTTACCATACTCATTATGAATGAAGCAGACCCACAGTTTAGCGGTCTGCTAAGAGGCTTTTGCGTCATTAGGTCTCTGGTCTCACACTCCCTAACGAAGCACGAATGATGTCAGTTTAGGTTAGTCTTCTGTTCAGGAAGTACCTTAATCGTGAGGTACCGCAGGGGAAACTCCAGAAGCCGCTGATACGTTCCTGGTGATCCTCCCAACTGCCAAGGTAGGTCGCAATAGGTTTAGTGGGTAGACCGGTTGCCCAGGGAGATCCAAATACACCCTTCGTTTACCCCACACGAAGGGTATGGTGCGAAAATATCTGTATTTAATTCAGGATTAGTAAAAAAAAAAGGTTCGTCTTCTGTGAAAAGGTAGTACCGTCCCGGTCGAGCCGAAACCAACGTGAGTCTACTACCTTGAAAACTGATTTGAACTTCGTGACATATACCAAAAGTTTAGTCAGATAGTATATTATTTAGTTTTGGGGCCATGTTTGCTTGCTCTGTGAGACAAACTGGAGTTTCTCTTTGATAATGACTGTTTAATGTACTTTAGAAACTTTCGAAAGCTTACAGCGGTGCCCTCTATCGTCCTATTTCATATGTTTTAAGCACATGGTCTTATTTAAAGTAGAATATAATAATACACTCGTAGGTTGGTGATTAGATGTAATAGTGTATGCAATTACCGGTCTCAAGTTCGATTCCCGGGTCGTACAAAAAGTGTTATTGGGTTTTTCTTACAAGAAATTCTTAACAACACCCTGGAGTAATGAAGTTAGTCTGTCATTAATGCCGAAATAATTCGGAGAGCACGTTAAGTCGTCGGTCTGGTTGCCATGAATATTTATGCCAATCGTTAGTGCGAAGTGCCCTCAAATATACTGACAACTAGTTTAACCTTCAAATTCAGTTTCTTGATCCATGGCATAACTGATAACCTGGTAAAACCAGTTCAACTAGTCATCATCATCATCAACAGCCTTTAACAGTCCACTACTGGACATAGGCCTCTCCTTGAAAAGGAGGTATTGGCCTACTATACCACGCTGGCCAGACGGGTTGATATAGGGTTGGTTTTAAGTTATCCTTCTCTTTGCATTGATATTTTCTTGCGTAGTTTATCCCTTAGTCGCCTTTTACAACACCCGCGGGATGAATAGGGGTGGAGACACTCTGTATTTTTAATCCGTCACCACACGGACATAGAACTAGTAGCCGACCCCAAATAAACTTGGAAATAATAAAAGCTTGAAAGGTGAAACTACTAGACGCTCAAATTGACGTACTCAGTGGTATAATGAGTACTAGAGTGGGTCAAAAAAAAAATAGTAGTAGGGCAATGGTTAACACTCATCATCATCATTTATTTAAGAGTTATGCTCTTGTAGATTCAGCTTTTCCGAGCTCTTCTTATCAAGAGCCGTTTCCTTGACCTCTTCAAACATCGTGACCGCCACTTTTTCTTTATTCTGGACTATATAACTATATCTCGGTCTTCCTCTTTTTTCCTCTAATTACGTTACTTCTAGAAAGAGTGAAAGAGAAGAGGTAAGATGGTAGGCCACCTTGTACGCCACGTTAACTTTTTAGGTAACATCATTGAGATTAAAGCTAAAATAAAAAAATATATAGGCCATGGTATTTAAGTAAATACACCCTTTTTTGCAGCGGTTGTAATATATTTTACAGAAGTTAAGAATATCTTCCGGGTAAGTCCCGCTCACCGTGCGGCGGTGTCGGGTGTTTCCGGTAAAAGTGCGCGCTCTAATGATTCTGTTCAAAGGTGTGTTCACTGTGATAAGCGGAGCGGGCAGCGGTTTAAAAAATTACTCTAAGCGCGAAAACTTTTGATGAAGTTGTGATTGTACTGGTTGAAAGTAGGCCGGTTTCTTTTATGAAATGAAATTACGGAGCATGCGCGTCTTATTTTTACCAAAATATGAACACTTTTTTTTTATATTTAAGCCTACCAAGGTGACTCTACTCTGCCTGATGGAAAGCATGAGGAGAATCCAGGAGTAGGTGTCACCATCTTCAATTTGAGGGTATTCAATGCAGCATGATAACCCATGGCGGCCTGGTCAGATGTTTCTACATCATTCTCCCGGCCTCTGGAGACCGGAAGAATGGTGCAGAATAATTGGGCCTCCGTTCTTACACTCATCAACGAAATACCTCAGCAAGAATGCTGTCGTTATCAACATGGTCTTCTGTGTGAGGGTAGTACTGCCTCGGTCGAGCCGGCCCATTCGAACTGAAATCAGTGTGGCCCTACTATCTCCAAAATGAACTATGATTTAATTATTTTAAATAATAAAATACTTAATCAAATAACCTCTCCGAAAAGAAACTAATGTTAATGTCTACGATTTTATAGACACAATTAAGCTAGAAATATAAATATGCTACAATGTCAAAAAGGTGGTGGCGTCTGTCAAAATACACAAGTATTGACTAGATGCAGCTCAGATAGAAACTCTGGGATGAAATGCATTTCCGCGCCGTACATATAGCCAATAATATTCAAACAAATATAAGTAAGTTGCCCGCTCCGCTAGTTTCAGACATGCCTACGCTAAAAAATTATATTTCGTGAGTGCTTTCAAGCGTGAAGGACATTTCATCGCTAAAGAAAATGAATGTATTTTACAGGAACCATCAATTTCCTATAACATTCTATTGTATTAAATAGAACAATTTATCTTCTGATGTAGTTCGACAAAAATAAGTCTATGAATATCGTAACTTTTTAGACAATACATCTGTTTAATATATGACTAATGGGCAGCGAGACATGTCCGTGGTGACGGATTTAGAAAACAGAGTGTCACCACCCCTGGCCGTACCGTAAGTGTCGTAAAATACTAGTCTGGTTGGGGACTGGCAAGACACGTTGTGGCTTCGTAAATCATGCCGTTGGAACTTTTAAGCCGTCCGAAGGCCTCCAACTAGGTTTCATGACAGTTATCCTATAATAACGACCGGGGCCGACTGCTTAACGTAGCCTCCGAATCACGAAAAAACTCAAAATACTAATGTCAGTACATCTAGGTACTGACAGCGCCGGCGGTGCTTACCCTAGGTGATTGTTTCCAATCATCTAAGGCTACTCGGCTCTGAGTGCTTCACACAGACGTACAAACAATCTATAAATTTGACTGCCTTGTTGGTTAGCGTATGCTGCTGCTGATCAAGAGGTCTCGGGTTCGATTCCCGGGTCGGACCAAATATTTGTGTAATCCACAAATATTTTTTCCTTAGTCTGAATATTTTCTGTGTACCAGTGTATTTCATGTATTTATATCAGTTGCTTAGTACCCATAATACAAACTCTGCTTAGTTAAGGACTAGATGATGTTGTGTGTAAAAGATGTAAGAATATATTTATTTATAAACATAACTCTCTTTCTTCCGCAGTTGGGTAAATATACCTAGAATACGTGCGTTCATTGAAATGTAACGAACCTCGTCGACAAGATTATAACAGAAGAGTACTTTGTCGTGTTAATTTCCTACTTCACATACACACATGCTATTGTGTATTGCCATGACAAGGAAATGTGTCGTGAATCGCTTTCTTATGTAACTGACGTTGTTAATAATTCCTACATATATACATACATACAAATATGTCAAAATAAAGTGTATGTTTGTAATTCGACAGACGAAAAATTAACATATAAAAGTATAACCGGAATTTACAAGAAAAATATCTATTGATATATTTGTCGATCTTTCTGTCTGCTTGTTCCGACTCTATAATGGCTGGATCTAGTTATGGAGTAGTTTGGATTACTTTTTTTAGACCAATTGCGTCCCGTGGTGTTACCCGCCGTTGTAATTACAACGACTGCGGAATACCTATTAATAAATTAGAAAATCATTATAATATCCAACATGGATTCCGACAACTCCATAAAACACCTTTTTTCGTGCGGAAATCCCCACGGATACCACTTGTTGGTGGCTATTTCGGACTCGAACCGACTAAAACCTCACGCCGTCTCGGTTACTATGAGACGAGGAAACAGGTATGTACCGAGTAAGTAGCCGACACCAAATAATATTGGGAATAAGGCTAGGAAGAAGAAGAGTATCAAGTTTAAAATAATATATCTTCATTTTCGTCATAAATTGCATCATAAAAGTAAACAAACCCGCTTCGTTATGCATTCTCTGCACACGTTCCATTCTTCCGTGAGAGCTAACATGACTGTCAAAGAATTCAGCTGAAATTTAATAGCTAGTTACATGTTCTGTTATTTTCAAGTTGCGAACTACAAAGTAATGTTCAGTGATATTTGCGAACTGGAAACAATCTAGTATTTCGCAACGAAATATTACAATGTTGCATCTTTCTTGGTCTAGCGTAAGAGGGAAAAAGTATTATTGAGTTTCTAAATATTAAGAAACTAGTGGTCGAAATTCAACCATAATTAATTTAGTCTTGAAAGTCTTGAACCCTATTAATGTTGACACATAAATGTCAATAGTCAATACTACTGACATATAAGTGTCAACATTAAAAGCATAAATAAAACGTCACACACACCACCATGTATTTGATACACACGCATTTTGTCAATTATACGTCACTTATATGTCAGTAGTATTGACTAGCCTTGGGGAAATTCAGGATTATAGAAGTATTGACTTCTATAATCCTGAATTCCTCCAAGGTTCCGCTATAATTGACAAAATGTGTGTGTGTATCAAATACATGGTAGTGTGTGTGACGTTTTATTTATTGATTAAATATATTTTAATGCATATATTTTAAAATAATACCTTCCAGCACTCCTCTTCCACACAAACTATAAGGCTGCGAAATCTCATATTCCTCTATCCACGCCATTTTCGTAAATAGATGCTTTAGTCTAGAGATTAGAAGTTGGGGTCAAGACCCCCATGCCTCGAGGAGCACGTAAAGCCAACGGTCGTGTACCTCATCATTTTCCGGTCGTGTTGACCCGTCCCATCGTATTATCCCATATTCATACTTTTCTTCCCCCCTTTTAAACCCCCGACTCAAAAAGGTGTGTGTTATAAGTTTGACGTCGATTTCTATCTGTGTGTGTGTGTCTGTATGTAATATCGTAGCTCTCAAACGGATGAACCGATTTCGATGTAGTTTTTTGAGATTGAAAGCCAGTTTCCTTGCAGTAGTTCTATCTTGCTTGGTTAATATTAGTTCAGCATTGTAAGTCTTCTTTTCCAAAATTCTGTAAGGCATTTTTTGCGTATGATTATTCAATTAAGTGCATAGAGCGTGCCAGTGTAATCGTTAAATGACAATTAATTGATAACTTCGTCCTGATGCTGCAACCAGGATGGTCTCCAGAAAACTCAACTCTTCGATAACGCAAAGCAGACATGTCGTTTTTGGGTTCAACATGAAATGGATACAAAGAACATCCAGACTCAGATCAACAATTTGGGGATCACACAAAGCCTCAAAAACCTTAGCATAGTAGAAAGCGGCATAATCGTTTAAACCACTACACCGACAGCGCAGTCAAGAAATTATCTACAATTACATAACTTCCTACCTTAAAGGAAAAAAACTAAAATCGCCAGCCCTAAATCCCAATCATGTGTGGTACACCCGGGAACAGTTCCATATTGTAAATAAAGTCCTAACAGATTACCACAAACTCCGGGATTGAGTAGTTAATTATTTATTTAGTAAAACATCTTGGGTTGGGAACCGTTTCGGAATACCCCCGGGATCACTCCGGGATTACTAAGCTGATAGTTTATCAGTTCTGTTTAAGTTAGAGGGATATCTTTTGAAAAATGGGTTCGTTATTAGTGTTGGGATTTCGGGATTTTGGATTAATGATGTTAGTTATGAAATGTCTTTAATGATTTGGACCGCGGTTGTTATTGGGTGGAGGAAGCTGGTTAAATAAAAAGTAGTCTAGGGTCCCTCTCCCTCTCTACGTCCTAACCTTTTATATTTTTTGTGTGTGATTAGACAAATCAATTTAGGTCTATTTATTATAGGTCTATTTATTAATTTAATTATAACAAATTTAATTAGTGTTACCGATACAACTGAAACATTAGCAAAAGCTTACACACATAAATTATAAACAATTAGGACGAATAGTAGGGCGCAGCTTCGAGGATGGCACTTTCTATAGTTTAGGCACTTCTTAATATTAGTTTCAAAAAGTTTGTTTTATTAATCGGATAAAAAAGTTAGAACAAGTTTATTTTCTTTATCAAAAGTATCTCTATATGCTATATAATATATACAAAAAAAAACGATAAATTGAGTTTTTCGATATTGGTACATCGATATCAGCGTATCGTCGATATCGATATTTTTTGGCGTCGATATATCACTATCGGTTTTCCGATATATCGTTGCTAGTCTATCTAGGCCACTCCTCATATCATCAGCTCAGCTTCCAGTGAAAGTCTTGACAAAATCAGTTCAATTGAAAGAAATATTGTTTCCAAACACCTAAGGCCACTTGGCTAATATCATTATGTAAATTCGAAAGTCACTCTGTCTGTGTCTAATAAGGTTTAATGAAATTTGGTAACTAGATAGTTTGATTCTTGAGGAAAGAATCAGTCTACTCTTTACCGTGATAACCAAAGCTGACAACCGACATACACACGGACAAAGCAGCGGGCAAAAGTTAGTGATAGACAAATTGTATCCAGACACTCATCAATTGGGGTGGGAATCGAACTTAGCAGCCAAGGCCACCTTTAGGCTACCAATCCGTCCACACAAACCTTTTATAGCGAAAATACCAGTAATATCTATAAAAATAAATAAAATTGGAGTGTCTGTATATAATATCAAATGAACAATTTTTTTCTAAATGCATATCAAAGTAACAAGACATTTTTTTTAAACTGTATTTGTTGCGGCTTATATCTGGAACGGCTGGACCGATTTAAACGGGATTTTCACTGGCGAAAAGCTTTCTCGGGGTTATAACTATACTCGCGATTTAACTGTAACACCGCGGAACTCAGCTAGTAATAAATAAAATTATGTGGCAACAATAAGAAGGTACCGACGCGTCCAATTTGTGTGAATGTAGCCCGAAACCCAACTAATACATACACTCGTATGAAATATCAAATTCACAGTTTTTTTTCAAAGTATAGGAAAGAATTTACGTTACTCACACCAAAAGAGCAATTTTTAAAATTGTCTCTCTCTCTGTGTGTGTTCATAATGCACGGTAGCTCAATAACTTTAACGTTCAAAACATACGATAACTACCAATGGTCGCGATAGATAGCGTTGTTCCTTCTGGCTGAATCGCGCTATCGTTTGGTTGCCGTGCATCGTATATAAGGCCGATGTAAATATTTATTTGTAACCAAGTGGACCAGAGGGTGATTGAACAGATGGTTAATACACCATAGATCAAGTTGCAGTGTGGTTTCATTTTACGAACCTACTAGTAGCTCCACTTAGAGCAATCAAACGGATTTGATTCGAATTAAACCAAATCACTTTGTCTGTCTGTTTGTGCCGGCTTATCTCTGGAACGGCGATTACAATTTCACTGATGGAAAGCTAATGACCGAAGGACTAGCTTAGACTATTTTTTTTACAATAACTTCACTCCGCGGCGTTACTCGCGAATTTTATTTTCTTTTAAGCTTAATATTATTCTCATGTAAGTAACGATTGTCATAATGAGAAATAAAGATCTTTAAGCCGATTTACAATAACAACCGAGGGTAGCACCACGGGACTCAGCTAATCCCTATCCCTACTATTTATATAATATTATAAATGCGAAAGTAACTCTGTCTGTCTGTCTGTTACGCTTTCACGCCTAAACCACTGAACCGATTTTGATGAAATTTGGTGTGAAGATAGAACTGAACTTGGGAAAGGACATAGGCTACTTTTGCGCCGCGGGCGAAAGATATAATAAATAAAATTATATGGCAGCAATAAAAAGGTACCGAGGCGTCCAATTTGTGTGAATGTAGGCTGAAATCCACCTAATGAGATAATAAGGGAAGATGAAAGGTTGGTTGTAATTAATTTCTTGGTAAAACTACAAGGTTGAACTTGTCCAGGGTAATGGAAACCGACTATGTACCTTCTAAATGTGATGGATAATTGGAAAGGTCAGTAGAGACTTGACATCAAAGTAAATGAAAGGAAAACGACAACTATGTACAGTACTGAGCAAGAAATAATACACATCGGCCTCTAGAAAGAGACATTCGGCTAATTTCGGCTTTGTACAGCATTGTCCCTTTCGCATGAAATTCTACGCATTTTTTGAACGACGGATACAACTTAACACATATGTGGTGTGCGTCTGTTGATGGGTTCGATTCCCGGGTCGGATCCAATGTTCTGTGATTCACAAATATTTGTTTCAGAGTTTGTGTGTTTTCTATGTATAGTATGAAAGTATATATAAAAAATCACCTAAGTGCGTGTCAAGCCACTCATAGAATAGGGTTCCGTAGTTATCCATCATGGCTTTCGTCGTGTTCAATAGATAATTGTTATGTGTACTTTATGTGTTTTTCGTCATTTTTGTACGAAGATTTCCAAGTAAGCGGATTTTACAAGTTTGGCCCCTATAACTCATCCGCTGAAAAAATACGTAAGCCGTTATAATTTTCCTTTAAAATTCATCAGATGAACTGCCATCATGATTTTTTTATCAGTCCTTTAGGTTTTAGAGACAAGATGAATCTATAAGGGTTCCGAATCATGAACTACGGAACCCTAAAAAACTTATGAGCAAACTGAGTAGTAAAACGCTGACTCTGCTTGGTTTGGGGAGGAGACAGAGATGTATTAAATAATTATATTATTACTCTTGTACATAATATTCTGCGTTTAATTTTGCCATCTCATTGTTACAAAGAGACTTTTTGCAACTTTGCCAAATTAGCTTACTGTTACGTAATAGCTATCACAACAGACCCTACTTTGGCGGTCATTACGAGAAGTGTCTAAATGACCAGCTAATGTCAGTAAATAAGGATGAATACCTACCGTACTTAATTTAAAAGACTCGTGGAAAAACATGAACAGTGATGTTTCTTTTTCAGGCCTCTGTAACGAATGACGGGGCGGTTTTAGTAATTATTTTATTGTCCTCATTGGCTGCGCAATGGATGGGTCACTTTTCTTAGACTAGTTTCTCTCCGCGACGCGATTACAACAATTAACGCGGGTAGCACCGCGGGACTCGGCGAGTAATAAATAAAACATCGTTATTATGGAAAAATCAGTCAGATTTACATTGAACTATAATATAGTCGATCTATTGTTTACATTCCTAGTCCTTTCTCAGAAACAACCAGCTGATCCACGTAATTTAAAAGAAATAATTTGCCCGGTTTGTTTTAGTTTTTATAATAAACATTACGAATTGTTTTCATAACATTGAGATTTACATTTTCAATAACGAATTTTATAGATTAATGATTACTCAATAGTTTTTAGAAACATTAAACAGTATTTATATAATACTGAGAACAACCGTTATTTAAGCTAAAAGTATAATATTTTGTATTTATGGAATGCGAAGATTTTTATATAATGGGTTTTTCAACAAGAACTTTGTTAGGGTTCCGTAGCCGAATGGCAAAAAACGGAACCCTTATAGATTCGTCATGTCTGTCTGTCTGTCCGTCCGTATGTCACAGCCACTTTTTTCCGAAACCTTAAGATCTGTACTGTTGAAACTTGGTAAGGAGATGTAATCTGTGAACCGCATTAAGATTTTTACTTGGAACTGAAACTCAAAAATAGGTCTTCAAAAATGATGTTGAGGTTTCTAATAGCATTTTTTTCTAAACTGAATATTTTGCGCGAGAGACACTTCCAAAATGGAAAAATGTGTGTCCCCCCCCTGTAACTTCTAAAATAAGAGAGTGATAAAACCAAATAAAATATATATTAAGTTGTACATTACCATGTAAACTACTACCGAAAATTGGTTTGAACAAAATCTAATCAGTAGTTTTTTTTTTTAAATGAATAGACTATTATTAAAACATCGATCAAAGTTACAATGACTACAAGAACTTTTATATGATGTTACTTGCTGCTACGGAACCCTTCATGGGCGAGATCGACTCGCACTTGGTAGCTTTTTTTTCAATTGGGGCAACACCAACAATGGTGAGCTATAGTGGCCTAGTGAGATGCCCCTGCATCATTGAACCTCCGGTCTCACACTCACCAAAGAAAGACGACAGCACGAATGTTGTCGTTTTAGATTGATCTTCTGTGTGAGTGTCGTACTGCCTCGGTCGAGTCGGCCCATTCGTGATGAACTCAGCGTGGTTCTACTACCGTTATGATATGATAATGAATTATTACGTAAAATTATCGTCAAGAAAAACAATATTTAGAAATATATGAGGCTCTGCCAGCGGACAGCAGTGTATGAGACTTATAAGTTATCATTGTTATCCATCCAAATTGAATAAATATATACCTACAGAGCTGGTCGCTTGGAGCTGGGCCTCCCCAGGTCTCGTTTTGCGTTTCACATGGATTGGGCTTAACCTACGGGGCAGCGAGAAAAGCACATTATTCCTCTCCTAGAAAGGAGACCTAAGCAACAACCCCATGATCTGTTTGTCTTCAAAGGCACAAACATTGCTGTAATGGGGCAAACCGGCCTGAAATACCATGTGTGGACTATGTAGGTGAAGACCACGCAGTGAATAAAATTGATTAATTTTTCTCCTTGTTCCAGTATCATCTCTACCGAGTCCTACAGCAGCCGATGATGATGATGACGAGGACGAAACGACGCAGCAGAGTCACGCGGATGCTGATGACGACGGCAGGATATACAAGAACCCGAGGAACTCCCCGTCGGTTGTGTGTCCTCGCGATGAGGAGCAGGCTACGTTGCTGGTGAGATAACTTTTTACACTAGATCACTTAATCAATCAACAACCCACAATGTTCCACTGTTGCAATAAATAAATTGTATTGTACTGCTGGTCTCGGGTTTTAGACGGTTAAGGCCATACGTCCCCACGCTAGCCGAGTGCGGGTTGGGAACTTAGCTATACACGTTGTGGCTACGTTAATCCAGACGCTTATTTAAATTTTCAAAAGCTTTTTAAAGGAACACAAACTGAAGTAAAATGTACCACTTGACGCCAATACGAGCTGTTACTATTTTAACGTGTATTTCCTTTGTGGCATCGTGAGATAGAAATACCCAAATGACTTAGGTTTATTCTAATCGATAGATGAATTAATCGAGATTGTTAATATCTATAATTCATAAGGATCCATTTAGCCAAAATTAGATACCCATTTTGGAGTTTCATTCGCATTCTCATTCTGTGAGTATCGTAAGAGTGAATAAGGAAGCAAATTACGTAAAGAGAAGGAAAACTTGTAAAACACTAAACCTGCACATCTGATCAGCGTGAAATAGTTGGCCTAAACCTTTTTATTACGTCCTTCAAAGGGCAATTAAATGCTGTCAATGATAATGATGAAAAATAATATTTTTAACAAACGCCCGAACAATACCCGTTAGTAATCTTCTTAAATATTTTATTTAATAGAAGAGATTTAAGAAGATTACTGACTGTCTCGCTGGTGCATATGCCGTGCTTGAGGTCTCGGATTCGATTCCTAGGTCGAACCAAATGTTTGTATGACCAGCAAATATTTGTTTCATAGTTTGGGTGTTTTCTATGTATTTATATATTTACAAAAAAAGTACGTTTAAATATTTAAATCAGTTGTCTAGTACCCATAATACAAGCTCTGCTTAGTTTGGGACTAGTCGAGGTTGTGTGTAAGATGTCCAAAATATTTATTTATTAACTGTTCCTCCAGGGTCAAAAATGTCTCCGCAAGTGCTCGTCGGACGAGGACTGCAAAAGCAAAAAGAAGAAGTGCTTATGCGATGGTGCTTGCGGCATGTCCTGTATCAAACCAGGTCAGTGGTACTTCCCCAAGCGCTATCTGTCACCACTGGCGAGAGTTAAGCCGTTGATGGTGAAGAAACAGATTTATATCACGAAAAAACCTTTGTCGCATTATCTTGTAAAATAGGCATTAGTTACGGAATTTATTTTACAGTTCCGGTATTTATTAAGCTATTCCGGAATTAATTTTGTAATACTGGTATCCATAAGTAACTCCGGAATTGCTTTTGCAGTACCAAAATTTAATCAACGCAAATTAAAAACAGAGTTAAGCTACAGGCTTAAGACGGACATTGGCCGTTGATGTTGACATTGTTAACATCACTAAATTAAAGTTCACTAAAAGTTGTTGTTGAATTATATTAAATACTTTATCGCACTGATAGATGTTTAGTTCAGAACCAAATAAAAGTTCTTATGAGATGTACACTTGTTTATAAGTTAAAAACTTTGAAAAAACATCTATCGAAGATTGCACCTTATTAACGAAACAATTATCGCTATAGTTATACCACATAAAACATGATAATTTACATTTTAGTGCGATGCTACATTACACGATACACTCGGCTACACGTTTTGAACGTTCAAAACAAGAAGAGTTACGATTTGAGATATCCAGAAATGGATTATAAACCAATGTCATCAAAGTATATAATCCAACAACAAATTTTAAGTGTAGTTGCGTTTAATGATGTTAACAACAGAATCACGACCTCAGGTCCTGAAAGTTTGAAAGGTACTAAGAGTCAAACATTGTCAAGCCGGCTATCTCGTTTAACCCTTATGACTTAAATGACTGTATAGTTACCACATCTATAATAGACAAAAGATCTTCTTGTAAATAATATTATTTTGTAAATAGTTATTAAATACGCATGTTTTTTTTATGAAACTGACATAGGAGTAAGATTTGTAAACTAACCCTAGCCCTGAAACCTCAATAAATTATATTATTAATTAAATACAATTTTTTGTTGTTATTTTTTTATTTTACTGTTTTTTAGCCTGCCATAGTAACTACTCTGCTGGTGAAAAGTATGAGCAGAATTCAAGATGAGCGATGAATTCTGTCATTTTGTTTTGGTTTATTTGGGATAGTGATGAAGTTTTATACGCTTAATTCAGAACTCTTGAATTTGTTTTTAACCGGCCTAATGATTGGGAGAATAATTAGATTATTTTATAAAGGCCTGGGTGTAATTAGCCTGCAACCTAAGCTGATGAAGAAACATCCCACTAAGCCGCTACTGTGTATGTCACCATGCTGAATTGTATGTTGTGAGCTCACAGTGAGTATGGTGCCCACTCAGATCAGTGTTTCTGTGATCTGTGTGCCCACTACTCCTGGATTCTAGTCATCCTTTCCATCAGGCAGAATAGAGCAACTCTGTGTTGAAATATATAAAAAAATACTTTAACCTTGAATATCGTCTTCATTAGCTATAGCAAAAGTGGAAAATATGTTCTTTTAATTTCATATGCAGGTCAGTCTTTTAAGTTTTTTATTTGACAACTTTCACTTGCGAGCGATAAAACATGGATAGATATTTAACTTACTAAGAATAGCAGGAGTTTTCAGACCAATAAATACAGTGCAGGTGGATGTAAATGTAACTGTTGTGTGGTAGATTTTCGACCTAATTCTCACGATTAGGGTGCCGCAAAGGGTTCGGTCGGACCGAACCGAACCTTAACCGAAGACGCGGACATAAATAGGACACAACAGATCGTCTTGTGGCGTAATACTCGACTGTCGAACGCGCCGATGGATGGGATCCGTTGGGCGGAATCGATATGATTCACAACTACCCCCACGGTTGTCTTTCATCATCTTACTAGCCTTTATAATTCCCAAGACGGCTTTGTTGGTATAGTGGCAGCGTATGCAGGAAAGCCCTAGCTGATCAAGAGGTCTTACGTTCGATTCCCGGGTCAGACCAAATGTTTGTATGACCTATAAACATTTGTTTCGGAGTCTGGGAGTTTTCTATGTATAAACTGTAAATATATAGAAAAGTATGTTTATGAATTTCAATCTGTTGTCTAGTACCCACAATACGAGCCCTGCTTAGTTTGGGACTCGATGGCGTTGTGTGTAAGATGTCCGAAATATTTACTCATTTAATATTTGACAAATTGTACTAAGACCTTACACACTTCCCAATTATGGGCTAACCAACATTCATCATATGTGTTTAAAACACTTTTTTTTTGGAATATTAGTTTTTTCACAGAGTGACTGATATGGGACGGAGTTGTCTCTTAAACAGAGAAATACTGCCATATTATACGAACGCTAGTCTGATCATTTATCGATCGGAAGGCATTGTTTTCAGAATAACTGCAAAGCGTTTTATCGTAAATACGCCATTTACGAGCGTTCTCACATTACCATAATAGCCTCTAACATTGAATATTATGTTGAGTACCGCGCTTCTATCGACACTTTACGTATTTTTTTCCAGTTTTATTATCTGTTCTAAGGTATAATCAGATACAAAAGTGTCTGTTGGTTTAATATTATGTTGTGTTCAGAACATACTGAATAATATTTGTTACTGGCAACTTTTTATTTTTTACTTTTTAATTTCTGTTGACAGCCATGACTGTCGTTTTTTTAACCGGTAAGAACCATAAGCCACAAATGTGTGCTCTGTGTAAGTTTATGATAAATGGAAAATATATTCAAAAAAAGTATTGCATTTCATTTCTAACATGTTCAAAGTTGGTAATGTAGATACGGATTCAGTTGCGAAACTTTGTCAGTAAGACAAGAATTTTTATTTTTATATAAATAGCCCAAATTACTTATATCATCTGCTATCTACATTCCTTCAAAATCCGCCTTTCCATAGATTATTTTCTAATTTTGCAAAACAGAATATGGGGTTTTTAAATCGAAAAATCTGTCCCGTTGAACTGTTTTTCTGAGTTTCGTTTTAGTATTAAATACTAATGTAATGTCGGGCATAATTTTTTCATATTATTTTTTTTCTGATCTAAATTTTGAGCTTTAAAATAATACCTAGCGATAATACTATAATATGTTCAAATGTTAAACTGTTATAGACGATTTGTGAAATAATTTATCAAAGTAAAACATACGAAAATGTACTTCTGTGACGGGCATAAAGCTTTTGTATTCGACTGTACATAGTAGTTGAGTATTTGATGCTGACTGCGAATATTTGTCGTCGTTCAAATTGCATGCTCGTAACTGTCAAGTACGACTGACGCTTATTGCGTTTTATCACTACCAGTACATTCAAATGCAGAAATGTTTCATTTTACAAAAATTGTATTTTTGTTATGTTTTTAAAGTTGCTTAGTCATAGTATTTTTCCTATTGTTTAACAAAATTTCAACTAACAGTTTTCATTAAATGCATTTGGAAGTTCATATATTACCTCAATAATGTATTAAAAAAACAATGTTTAATATTTATTCTTGTCTATCTGTTTTTTTTTATTTTGTCTCTGAAATGGCAAGGCTGATTTCGACAGAACTTTCAATTCTGAAAAATAGATGAAGGTACATGGAGTAATTTAGGCCACGTTGATTTCAGAAAAAAATGAAATCGCCTACAGATATCATTTTTCATCAGAAGATCGGTAGGTAGTACACACACGCTGATTTCAGCATGAACGGACCGGCTCCACCGGGCCGTATTGCCCTGCCAGAAGAATAACCTACAAATGACAGCATTCGTGTTGTTTTATTTTGTTGGTGTGTAAGAAAAGATGCACAACATCCCCTCTATCCCCCTAAACATCTCTTTAGTTAAGTAATTCTTGTTAGATAAATCCAAAAACACTTTTGGCTGTTGATTGGCAGCCTGACTGTTAGACCAACGAGGCAGCTGAACATAATAATACAGTTAAACAAATCACTTTAATTAATTATCGCACTGTAATGATGTCAGTCAGGAAATCTTTGTGAATAACCTTTGAGTAAAATACACAAAACAAACTCCAACAGAGTATTCTGTTCTATAAGATTGAAAACAACTTGTGGAGATTCTCAAAGGATTGCTTTACACTTTGTGATTTCATTAGTTAATGAAACAAGATGATTTTCTTTTGAAATACGAGTTGCAGATAGCCATATTGAAGTCTTTCTTTGGCAAATTTAAGGACTCAAAGTTTTACCCAATAAACTAAGTTGATGCCGCTGCCGTGCCGCTAAGTCCATTATAATCATCTCATTCGGCAATTGCTTAACTTAAGTTTAATATACTCAAGTTTTTTATTATTCGCATAGGTTCAGGTTAGCTCCCCCTAGCCAAGTTGCAAACGTTTTTCGTTTTCTATTCTATTTCTCTATTTTCTTGTTTCATTGGCTAATGTCACGCAGTCACGTGATTAAAAAAAATATTTGCGAATGAAGACAATAGAGAACTACAATAGAAAACGAGAAACGTATAAAACTTGGCTTAGTGGGTAGACTGTTTGCCCCAGAAGTCACACGCCCTTCGTTCACTCTACGAAAGGTGTGGTGCAAAAAGCATTTACAGTGTAAAAAGAAAAAAAAAAGTGTGGCACTCGGGGACTGACGCGGGACTGCATTTTTTATCAACTTATGCAATCATATTTATTATTATTATTTTTTGTGCAGTATTTTTTTTTCTTTGATATTAATTCAAGTTTACAAAACAAAACCTGTCTTTTTACCAACATACATTCTAACACTATTATTGCCAAATAATATAATCATCCTATTAACGAAAAGACAAAAATAATACATAATATCCCTTCTATTTGATTAATCAATGAGGCATGCCAGGCACCCGTTATTTGCCCTTGTCGCACTGCAGTTACAATCATATTATTCTCTATCCTTTTTTAACATGGGTTTATATTTTTTCGTTACAGAACATTAGGTTTTTTCGTTACGGAATTTCTCGATTCGGTCACCGTGCTCAAAGCCCGCGATAAAAGCTATGCAATAGATTTTAGTAATTTTTTATATGTTTTTACAACATAATTATACTTTTCTCTTCTCGAATTATTCTAGTAAGAATTTCTTAACATTTTAGGTTTCATTCACATCTACGAATATAGCAGTCGATATTGATAACTTAAAACCCTCAAATAGACGACAATTAATTCAACTTTCAAATTCAATTTTTCTATAGGGTTGCTGAGGTCCGATACCTAATATTTAGGTAAAACCAGTTGAATTAGCCGAACCCAAGTAATGGGAAGATGATCTTTTTTTATTTATTTATACACTATTTAAAAGTAAGAAAAGCAAGTAAACAACGAACAAGTACAAGAAAGCTAAGAATTAGGATAGCGGTTGGTACAAACGAGACTGGGGATCGCGAAATGAATGAATAAACGATGGCACATAAGCTAGTAGGAGGCAAGTAGTTTAATATTAGGCATAAAGGACACCTAGCTTGATACAAACTACAATATATTGTTTGGTTGGCTGAAAGTTCGAGGGATCGAAAGTTTAGTTGAATCTTCGGCTTCTTGAGAATTCAGGTGCCAAGATTGTGGTAACCGCTTTTCGTATCATGACTTATCCGAACCAACAGCCCCCTTTCAAGTTCCAGGATATCTTATTATGTGAATTCAACTGCATATTATCTATAGGTCTCGTCACACCACGATCCGTGTCTAAATAAAACAAATTAGAAGCGACGAAGATCATGAAGACTTCCATACCTTATATCAATCAGACTGTCGACTACTACCACAATGTCTGTAAATATCCTCCAGTTCACTGACTCTGACAGCTGATAAACCGACTCATTGGAGCTTATTCATGAGTCAACATTTATCGCGTCTTTTGATTGAAATATCGTAGCATTCGGGGCATCTGTTTTCAGAAAAGTAGGTTGGTCCTTCGAACCGACTTGGCTTGAGAAATATTTTGAGTGCTATGTACGACACTCAATCGCTTTTACGATCGACAAGCGAGATTCGATAACTAGTCTAGGAAATTCAAGTTTTATTTTTGGACTAAGATGTTGTGAAAGGCTTTTCCTGATGATGGTATAGACTTATCAAAATTTTATTTGTACAAAATTCTTTATTGCTTAACCAGCCTTTGCCCGCGGCTTCGCCTGCGTGTGTTATTAAAATATTTTCTATGTGTGCTATAAGTGCTATGCAATATAAACTTTATTGAAGCGTTTGTATTTCTATTGTACTCCTAAAGAGCATTGAATGATATTATGTGGTCTAATTGCCGTTCAGCGGCATTACCCGTGGTATAGAACTACGACAGCGGGTAACACTGCGGGGCTCAGCTAGTCTATACTAATATTATATTCAGCTTAAGTTTGTGTGTTTGTGACGTTGTAGGGGTAATCTTTGGATCTTTATCTCGATTTTGAAAATTAATTTGGGTACTAATAGTAAGTCAATTTATTTGTGAGTGTCACATTAATAAGAAAAATTATTACAAATTAAAAAGCATATGTTTTCTTTAAAAGTTAACTTAGGACTCTTTTTTATCGTAAACAATATTGTTCACGCTATATAACATCACGTTACAGGCAATGAGAGACGCAAAGGTGATTGTATGTCAGCTAGTCTGACTTAAAAATCTAAACTTTAGATAAATATTGCTCGTTCCCGCAATAAGACCATATAACATCATCCTATGCTCTTTAGGAGTACAGCAAAAATACAAACGCAATAAACTTTACAATGTACAGCACAATACACTTTCACCAGAATTTCAGGGAACATTTTACCAAGGTAGCACCGACGCTTTTCAAAGACAACCTCAAACATAATGAACTCAATATAACAGGCACAAAATTAAGCTAGTTAAAGTAGAGCCTTTTAATACAGCCCTCTTAATTCATAACGAAGGGTCTCACTTCATAAGGTCGAGAAGTCGAAAGCTTTGCCTTGAAAATACGTAACTTTTTTTCAGACTACCCTCGATTTAATTTTACTATTAATTTTTTGTGAAGTTTTTTTTATGGTAGAAGATAGAAAGACGAGCAGAAGGTTTACCTATTTTTTTACATAAACCAATTTACTTAGGTCAAGTGTATATATATTAAGGGGAGAACCAAGATACTGTATGAAACAAAATAGGGTCTACGATTTAGTGTGGTATTTGTATAGGATAATATTCTCACACACTCATCCCATATCTATCCATACCATAACTCATCCACGAGTATGCATATGCGTAACAAGCGGATAGTGCAGTTTCCATGTTGGTGCTGTGTTTAATTTGGAAGTAAATTTAAACAATTTCAATTTGATTTGTTCTGTGTGCTTTCCAATTAAGATGTGTCTATCTTGATTCCTAGTAAGTTAAATGTGTGTACTTCTTCAATAGGTATATTTTGTAAGTTACATTGATGTTTAAGGCTGGTTTTTTTGATATGTCTGTAAGCCAATGTTTCGAGAGTATTTTGTTAGGGTTGTCACATTTTTAATATTGACACTTCGTCTATAAATAGCATGCCAAAGTGTTTTTCTCTGGTAAGCTTTAGTAGAATCACTAATAAATATATAAAAAATAAGTTTTTTTTTAAAGACAATTCCCGCATAAGGAATATACATCCTATGTCCCGGGGGACTTTACAAACATAACAATTTCTGGATCACACAAAGTGTTGCCCCACGTGGTATTGAACCCACGACACTTGGCGCAGTAAAGAGCGGCATGGCTACCACTAGGCCAAACGTGCATGGTGATAATAGATGGAAGACCTAAGATTAGGGCATTATTTGATTCTAAGTAAATTAAGATGTAATTACAACATCTGGTTGACCAGTACTATACATTATTATTCAAACATTAACGGAAACAACGTTGCCATAATTAAAATAACAAATTGTAACTGTAGTTAGTCAGCAATTTGCTGATGAAGCTCGATGTGCAATTAAAATCCATGTCAGCAGTAATTACACAAATAATTAAACCACACACCCTTTGACTGGGCGCCACCCCGTGTCGGCTCGTCGAGATAAGATACCGCGATATAGTTCTATATACACTAGCAATTTCTAGCGTATGGACTGCCTTGTTGGTTTAGTGATTAACTTATGCAGCTGCTGACCAAGAGGTCTCAGGTTCGATTCTATTAATTAATTAATTACAAAAAAAGGTATGCCTATGAATTTTTATCAGTTGTTTAGTACACATAATACAAGCGCTGCTTAGTTTGGGACTAGATGATGTTGTGTGTAAGATGTCTGAAATATTTAAAGTAAAAATTATAAGATCAATGTCCTTTCAGCAATTTATTTCTATTAAAAATAGAAATAAATTCGCGAAAAAAAGAGGGTCCGCCAAGTTCTTATTTTTTCTTATTTAAGGGAGGAAGGGAGTCAAACACTAATAAAATTGTTTTACGTTATGAATGAACCATTTCTATCATTCAAATGTTTCATCTACTAATTTTGCCCTCTTTTAAAAAAAGTTTAGAAAAATTTACACGAATGCAAAACATAAAATATACGACAGAAAAAGACACATAATCGTGTGTTCGTGCCCAACAAACGAGTTAGCTTATTGCTCCAATAAATCAGTCTGGTGCTACAATAATGCTTAGAGTCGTCCAGTGTGTATAATGCTTTAATTTTAGAAGAAAAAAATATCTGTATTGTTTGTTTTTAATTTATAGCTTTGAACTAAAAAGCACGTCCGGCGCACCCTGGACACCTAACACTCGGTATCGCAGAGTTTAGGTGACAAATCCTCTCACCACAATGGATCAACACTAGGCCAAACGCAATCCGCGTTGCCGAGCACTAGGCCAAAACCATGTAAAGTGTTGCCATTGATACGATAAGAAGAAGAACTAAAAAGCACTATCATTGTGGTGATAGAATATGATTATAAATTGTCACGTTTAAACCTGCCAAAGTGACCCTGCTCTGCCTGATAGATTGTTAATACAGACAATATAGACACAGCATGGTGTTCCACACTATGGCGGCCTATTGAGATGTCTCTGCATCATTGAGCATCCGGTTTTTCACACCAACGAAGCATGACAACACAAATGCTGTCATTATATGTTGGTCTTCTGTTTTAGGGTAGTACTGCCCCGGTCGAGCCGCCCGATTCGTGCTGAAATCAGCCTGACTCTATTACCTAGAAAACTTAAAAAAGCGACTTTATTTATAAAAAAGAAATCGTCCAATTATAATATTTGTATTGAATATACTAACTGCCTATGAATATTCAAACTGAATAAATGAGGCAACATCGCAACGGGCCACACCGCACTCACACCGCACTCACCGCATCTCACCGCATCGCACCGCACCGCATACCGCCTCTAGACCGCCAAAGATAAACGCTCATGAATAATGCAAAATATATACTTTATATACAGTATTACGGTGTTATTTCGCCCTGTTACTTTTCTGCAGTTATGAAATTCCGCTTCAGAGATTTGCGAAACTCCATTGTGAAGTTTGTGTGCAAAACAATTACCTTTAAAAAAGGTAACTCGGTTTTAAGTAAGATTATAACTTGACTAACTTTGTTTGCCACTTTTTGTACTTTGGGATGAAATTAGATTTTGCTCCTGGCTCCGCTCGCATTTATGTTGAATATCAAAGGAAAAGTAGTAGCTGCCTCGTTGGTCTAATGGATAGCGTATGCGAATGCTAATCAAGAGGTTTCGGGTTCAAATCCCGGGTCGGGTCAAAAAGTGTTTTTGGATTTTTCTTAGGAAATTCCTTATAGCAGCCCGGAGTTTGGAAGTTTGGTAGTGGTTCAGATTCGGTGGCTTCCGAGCCTCGAAGAGCTCGTAAAGCCGTCGGTCCCGGTTGACATGTCGCTCCATGGAAAAACTGATATTCAGGTAAAACCGGTTGATCTAGTCATCATCATCATCAACAGCCTTTAGCAATCCACTGCTGGATATAGGCTTCTCCTTTAAAAGGAGGTTTTGGCCTACTATACCACGCTGGCCAGACGGGTTGGTAAAAGGTTGGTTTCAAGTTTTCCTTCTTTTGGCAGTGATGTTAGCTGCTTATTTTGTTATTTTAGTCGCCTCTTACGACACCCATGGAATGACTATTCGGACTATATGATGGATTAAGAATACAAAGTGTCACTTTGTGGTGACACTTTGTATTCTTAATCCTTAATTCTTATATATAGAAAACACCCAAACTCCGAAACAAATATTGGCGTATCGCACAAACATTTAGTCCGACCCGGGAATCGAAATCCAGACCTCTTGATCAGCAGCCGCATACGCTAACCACTAGTCTTTACTTCTTGATTCTGCTCATGCTTTCCATCAGGCAGAATAGTCTCTTTAAAAAAAAGTTTAGTCTTATAATTGTTCATACTTTTTAAAGTACGATCTATGTGTAGTTTCATACTATAATTATTATTTAGTAGGTAATAGAGCCACGCTGATTTCAGCACAAATTCTCCCACTCGACCGGGGCAGTACTACCCTCACACAGCTTTTGCATCATTCTCTCTGCCTCGGGAGGCCGGGAGAATGATGTAGAAACATCTCACTAAATCGCTGTGGTGTGGGTCACCATGCTACATTGTATGTACTCACAGTGAGGATGGTATGCTACTCATGCTTTCCATCAGGCTAAGTAGAGCCACTTTGGTAGGCTTAAATAATCTTAAATATATAATTATCATGTCACAATGTCAGTTCCCATACTCCTCCGAAACCGCTTGATCGATTTGAATAAAATTTTGTGTACCTGGAACTCTCTACCAGCGCATGTGTCACCTCCCTATGGCCCTGGGTCCTTCAAGCGGGACGTGAAAAAGCATCTTACTAGGCCGCCATAGTGTTAGTCACCGTGCTGCACTGTCCGTTGTGGCAGTGAGGATGGTGGCCTCTACTTCTGAATTCTGCTCATGCTTTCCATCAGGCAGGGCAGAGTCACTAGGCAGCTAATGTAGAAAAAAAAAAAGAAAAAACCATATCGGGTAGGTCTGAGAATCGGCCACCATCTATTCTTCATACCCCTACGACGCGAGTGGAGCCGCGGGCTTCAGCTAGTATATATCTATGTGTTAGATTTTATCTAGATCTATTCAGACATACCAGCATGATTGTCGTGACAAACAGCAATGCAAACACGTCTTTAAAGGCCTTCGTTTAAAACTCTGTTTGAACTACAAACTTTTGTTCAGTCTGTAGATTCTCTGTGTCTGTTCGTAAAGGTTTACTTTGTAAGTCCCTCGCGGCATTAAATTTTGTCTTTTATCTTGTATTAGTGTATTAAATTTAAAAGCCTCTGTCAGTCTAAATCATAGAATATAAATAAGCGTATTATATTGTCAGCATTCGCAACGAGAACGGTGACTACTTTTTTTCTCTTTAAAAAGACAACTCTTGCATTACGAATAATGTCGCGGGAGACATTAAAAACTAAAAAAATTGCTGGATAACACAAAGTGTTGTCCTACATGGGATTTGAACCCACGACACTTGGCAAGGTAGAGAGCGGCATGGCGACCGCTTGAACCGCTAGGCCAAAGGTGCAGTCACTCTTAAATTATTCTAATTATGCTTTCCATCAGGTAGAGTAAAATTACTTTGACAGCTTAATAAATCTATACAAGTAAATAAAATTGAAGTTTCTATATTTAATATCAAAATGTTTTTTTTTTTACTAAATGCATATCAAATTATTTGTGGTACTAATATCAATCTGACAATATTTCCAATCTTTGTATGTCTGTCTGTTTATTATTGCTAATCTCTGGAACGGCTGGATCGATTTTGACGGGATTTTCTCTGGTAGAAAGTTGATGACAAAAGGAGTAACCTAGACAAATTTATTAGACGATTAACAACCACAACCGTGGGTAATACCGCGGGATTCAGCTAGTCACAATATAAAAATGATGTAAATTCTAAAATTTTAACTTCACTTCAGAATCCTTATAAATAAAAAAACTGGTCAAGTGCGAGTCGGACTCGCCCATGAAGGGTTTCGTAGCAGCAAGTAGCATCATTTATAAGTTCTTGTATTTCATTGTAACTTTTATCGATGTTTTAATAATAGTGTATTGATTGAATGAAAGTCAAATTGCGGTGTACGATTTATGACGTACTAAAAAGATACACTAACTAGATCTCGTTCAAACCAATTTTCGATGGAAGTTTGCATGATAATGTACATCATATATTTTTTTAGTTTTTATCATTCTCTTATTTTAGAAGGGGACACAAATTTTACCACTTTGGAAGTGTCTCTCGTGCAAGCTATTCAGTTTAGAAAAAAATGATAGTAGAAACCTCAATATAATTTTTGAAGACCTATCCATAGGAACCCCACACGTATGGGTTTGATGAAAAAACACGGTTCACAGAATACATCTACTGACCAAGTTTCAACAATATAGTTCTTATGGTTTCGGAAAAAAGTAGCTGAGACATACGGACCATACAGACAGACATGACGAATCTTTAAGGGTTAGATTTTTTTATATTTGGCTACGGAACCCTAAAAACAATCGTCGTTTTATATAAATCTTACACGGTTTTACACAACAAGTAAGTCTGACTTTTGTAGGTTATAGGTCAAAAATACATCGCTTGAAAAGGTGTTTTTAGAAAGCGCTTACCGGCACCTTTCGAGGCGCAATCATAAAAAATTCAAGAGGTCAAGCTGGGGGCTAAGCCTCTTTAGACTCGTATTGAGGTGTTTTAAAGAGGGATATAATTATGAGTGACTTGAAGTAATTGCGGGAGGGTTTAAAAGGTGTGTAAATACTCTTTAGAAAGATTTGGAAAAGTCTTAGGGGGTAGCGAGCTCTTTTTGATAATAGTGCTAAAAGTTGTCGTGTGATTGTGAATCTTAAATATGACTGGCGCAGTGGTAGCGTATGTCACTGCTGTACTTGAGGTCTCGGGTTCGATTCCCGGGTCGGCTCAAATGTCTGTGTGATCCACAAAGACTCCACCTGCGTGTATGTCAGTTATCGCGAGTCTCTGGAATGGCGGGACCGATTTTGACGGGATTTTTACTGACACAAAGCTGATGACATAATCAACAACTTCGGCTGTTTTTGGATACTAGCTTTGCTTTGCGGAGTTACTTGCGATTTACTACAACAACTGGATTCAGCTGGTAAAAATAAACTGATGTGAATTCAAAGTCATTTACGTCATTCCTCAAGAATCTAGCCGTGAAATCGTATCAGACAAACGTATACGTATAGCCCTGAAATCGTATCAGACAAACAGAGTTACTTTCCAATTTATAATAAATAATAAATATTTTGGACATTTTACACACAACGCCACCCAAACCAAACAGAGCTTGTACTATGGGTACTAGACAACTGATTATAAAGACATAAACATACTTTTTTTTCTATATATATATTATACTAGCTGACCCGGCGAACTTCGTACCGCCTTAGAATTAATTCATATTATAGCAGCGCCATCTATTGATTACTTACTCAACCCAGTCGAAAGGTATCGACATCTGTTAGAATCATTTGGAGTTAACAGATAATTGTGACTGTCAAATAATAACAGACAATAATTAGCAATAAATTAAAATTGCGACTATAATTTGAGATTTAAACTATCCTATCTCTTAAGTTAGATCGAACTGCACATGGTGTGCGAATTTTATTATAATCGGTTAAGTGGTTTAGAAGTCCATTGAGGACAAACATTGTGACACGAGATTTATATATATTAAGATATAGAAAACATACGGATCACACAAACATTTGGTTCGACCCGGGAATTGAACCCAATATCTCTTGATCAGCAGCCACAAACGCTAACCACTAGACCAACAAAGCAGTCATATAAGTTAAAGATGTACGTAATAAGAACCTGTAACTTAATATAACTAATTATAATTGCCGTACAAATATTATTAAAAACCAAAGTCAATTTAAATTTAAAGCCTCTTTGCTAAAATAAGTAGAGATAAGTTTGAACGAACAAAGACAAAATAACATCTTAAGAATATGTCTTAACTGATTGGTAAATCCTGTACCTAGCTGTAGAATTTTCTCTTAGAACCCGGGACTTTTGATTACAAGTCCCAACTGAACAATGGAACGAAATTATTGCTCCTATTTCGAAGATAGGTATTTCCTTTAACTGGAATTGGACTAGATCAGTCCACAGACAAGTTGCAAACGTTTTCGTTATCTATTCTCTATTCTCTTGTTCCATTGGCTAGTATTTTGTTGTGATATTAATAGAGATATAAATATACACACTTTTTTTTGTAAATACATACATATTATACATTGAAAATATTAAAACTCCGAAACAAATATTTGTGGATTACACAAACATTTGGTCCGACCCGAGAATCTAACCCGAGACCTCAAACACAGCAATTGCATACACGCTACCATTGCGCCATCGAGGTAGTCAAAAATATTTAAATAGAGAATAGAATAGAAAACGAACAACATCATAAGAAAATACTGATTTTGCCTCTTTGTCACTCGTTCCGCGCTCTCGCTTGCACTTCAAGCCTTAAATGGAACGCCTCAGAGCGAGGTAACGCCGCATGAGTCATGTTTTTTCGTGCGTGCAGCCGGCTCCATCGAATTATAAGAACTCGAACTTATCTAGGGGGGCAGTTTCATGAATTGAAGGCCTAATATTTCTTAGGCGAATGATTAGTTTAGGTTTTCAGGGAAGGTACGAGACCTAACATAGCGTACGTGTGATGAATTATATAAACAACTATTTAAGCCCCGCGGTGTTACCTGCGATTGTAACTTTACAACAAAAACCTCGGGTTACATCACCAGGGCAAGCTACCCTAAAATGCTGCTTAAGTTATTCTTTATATCATCAGCTATTTGACAGTGAAAGTCACATCGAAATCATTTAAGCCGTTCCAGAGATTAGCCGAAAAAATAGACACACAAAAATTAAACATAGATTTTTTGATGCAAGTACTGAATAAACAGTTAGTGGAAAACAATTAATTTCGAAAAACAAAGAGGCACTTCAATTTTATTTATTTATAAAGATTGTGGGAGTTTTTAAATCAAAATCGATAGTAATTACTTTTTAACCGACTTCAAAAAGGAGGAGGTTCTTAATTTAATTGGTATTTTTAATTATTTAATTAGTATCATCATCAAGTCATCAACAGCCTTTAACAGTCCACTGTTGGACTTAGGCCTCTCCTTAGAAAGGAGGTTTTGGCCTACTATACCACACTGACCAGACGTGTTGGTATAGAGTTGGTTTCAAGTTGTCCTTCTCTTTGCATTGATGTTGTCTTGCGTAGTTTATCAGTTAGTCGCCTTTTACGACACAGCGGGGTGAATAGGTATGGTAACACTGTATTCTTAATCCGTCACCACATAATTAATATATCCCATCATAACCATCAACAGCCTCTAACTGTCTACAGCTGGACATGGGCTTCTCCATAGAAGGAATAATCCTGTGTGGCGCGAAGTTTATATTAGCTGACATTCACATTGACTGCCTTGGTGGTGCAGTGATAGCGTATGCGACTGCTGTGCTTGAGGTCTCGGATTTGATTCCCAGGTCGAATCACATGTTTGTATACTGGGCATTTTTTTTCTTGACTAGTTTCGCTCCACGGGACTACTCGCGATTTGCAACGTAGTACCTAACAACGCGAGACGGAATAATTATAAGTACAATTGAACTTAGATCTTTCAAACCTTAAAGGATAGGAAGAATTCATAATGTACTTCAAGGACATATTCATTGACACACATTAGTGTCTAAAGAACCGGTCAAGTGAGAGTCCGACGCACACCCAAAAGGGCTCTGTACTGTCGCAAAATCATATTTAAAGTTATAATGCTAATACAAAATATAAATTCCATAAACGTTTAAACTGTCGGTTTAGCTATCGGTTTATGAGATTTAGCCTACTGACAGACAGACGAATGGACAGCGGAAGCTTAGTAATGATATCCTTGTCAGCCTTTGAGTGGGGAACTCTAAAAATAGGCATTTCCACCCGGGACTTACTGTATATCGTAAGTAAGCAACACCAATATCTCGATATAAAACCTTTTTAACAGATTAAAAGAAACGAGGATGTTCTCAATTCGCCTTTTTTTTAAATGTTTGTTACCTTAGAAGTTTCAACTGGGTGAACCGATTATGATACTTTTTTTTAAAGCTGGTGTCTCCCGTGTGGTCCCATGATAAGGAAATCAGGATCTGATGATAGGATCCTGGAATGATCGAGAGAACTTCTCAAATATCATAAATATAACTGTCGCGATTTGATTAATCGGAATAGTTTTACTTTGAAATTGTTTTGTTTTTCTTTAAATTGTTTTAATTCCAGTTTTCGTTTAAATTTGTTAGTTAATTTTATTTTTAATTGAAAACTTTATAAAATATTATTCTTAATTTTAAATGATCGTGGGCCTAGTGATCGGTTCACTAGGTCAACGATCATTTTTAATTGACTTGGTCATATTTAATTGACCAAGTTAAATAAGTTAGTAAGAGGCGCTCATAACCATACCCTGGGTAATTAGAAACAATTACTGAGGGTAGGCAATGACTGCGCAGTCCGTAACAGTTACCATGAGTGTCGCCGTGATAACAGTCGTGCAGCTTAATTTTAGGCCTTCGGGCGGCTTAAAAAAATCTAACGGTTAGATTATGTAGCCACAACGTTGTCTACCCAGGCCTCAACCCGTACTTGGACAGCGCGTGGGGAATCCTCCCAAGAAGCACATTATGGGTTTTTGATGATGAATTTATATTAATAAATGTTACGTGGATAATGCAGTGGCTGAATTTATTATAGTTTAGTAACATAAGGAAAAAACTTGTGATAAAATGTATATATACTAACTGAGCCCCGCAGTGATACCTGCGGATCTTGTTGTAAAGGGCGAAAAGAAAAGAAGCCTGAGTTACTGCTTAATCATCAGCTGTCTGCCTGTAAAATTCCTAATATGATCGGTACATATACATTTGCGAAAAAAATTACGAAGTCGGTCTTTAGTTTCTTAAACTTTTTATTTTTAATACAAACCATTTGATACCCGACAGTGCGGTACCTAGACTAAGTTGTACAATTGTTGCCAACAAAGGCGATAAATCCGTAGAGAACCGGCTGAGGAAGGAAATAGCGGATGTGTTGCCATAAATTACGACTTGTGTAAATGTTTTCTATTTTATACTGGCTTAGTCCCACGGTGTTACTCGCGAATATTGTTATAAATCGATAGTAACGCTACAGAACGAAGTTAGTCTAAAAAGGTAGCTTATACTCTATAAATCATCAGGTAGGTTGGTAGGCAGTAGAGCCACGTTGATATTGGTTAAAAAGGGCCGGTTCCACCGAGACAGTACTATCCTCACACAAAAGACAGTATGACTGAATGACAGTATTCTTGCTGTCGTATTTCGCTGGTGAGTGTGAGACCGGAGCGGACCGGACCAGGCGAATGATGCAGAATTATCTGACCAGGCCTACCCTCACAATGACCCCTACTCTCCTACTTTTGCATTTTACTCATGCTTTCCATCAGGCAGAGTAGAGACACTTTGGTAGGCTTAAATATAAAAAAAGCAATCTGGCTCGGAAAGTCCCGTTGAAATCAGTCCACAGATTAGCCGGAAGAGTAGACATACAGACAAAAATTTTAAACATTGTTTTTTTTAAGTTATAGATATCAAGTTGTAAGTTACTGAAGACTTTGTTTGTTACATTGTACACACTAATCCTGCTGGATTAATCTTGCCCACACTTCTGGGGTCGGGTTTCCTTGTAATAGAGAGATAAGGCTATACGTCCCCACCCTGGACGAGTGCGGGTTGAGTACAGACAAGATTGGGTGGGTGGGTACGTATAATCTTACCGTTGCAACGTTGGATGATTTTAAGCCGCCCGATTCTCATTTATGATGATATCTAAAATCTATCTCATAATAGTAACCGGGAACAAATGCTGACAAAAACTGCTTTTGTACCATGCCATTGACCGCGCCGTTGTTGCTTACCTTCAGCGATTATTTCCAATTTTTCAGGTCAACTTTGTTATTAATGCTTCGGGTACTGCTGATGATGGAAATGAAAAAAATACCTTAGTTTATGTATACTTCTAAAACTCAAAGCAACAAAATCCTCAAGCCTCGGAGCGCAGTTAGTCTTAAATACGATACATTGTACATAAGGGTTCTACTCAATATACATAGTATTATTACAACAGGAGTTCAAGCTCGCCTTAAGCGTATCATAACACAGTCTTGTTTTAATGTTATTACAAGCAGAAAATTAATTAAGGTGTATTTGTAGGACTGTAGAATGAATACTAGCATTGAAGCATAGACCATAACGTTTCATGTGCCGATTCCAAGTGGGGTATTCCCCCAGTTTTGTTCGTAGTTGGCAGCGCTAGCGTCGTTCTCGGTTCGCTTTACAATAAGTAAGAGAGAGAGAGAGCTATCGTAGCGCGACTGCCACGCTGCCAAGTAGCAATTTTAGTCGCAAAAAGTTTGTATTCAGAGCGCCCATAAGAACTACTTTACTATTTAACTGTGTTTATTGATTAAAGCTTTTGAAATCAGCGGGTTTTAGATAACTTATTGAAGTATGTTTAGAACTTGAACCAATGTTCGGTAAATTCCAAGTAAATATATTAGGGGGTATACACTGGACAGTTAATTCAGTAAATTCGGAGGAAAAAGTTCTTAGAAACGAGTTGTGGACATTCTTTTTATACATACTTTTTGTATTCGTCTTTTTATGGTATAGGGACAAAAGAGTAGACGCAATAAGAAGTTATACTTAATAGTTATAAAGCTTATTTTATTGAAAGCGCTTATTAAAGCTGGTATCGTATCTCGAACTGAATTTGAAGGCTGAAGTAGTTAGCAGTTTTAAAGGGCACTGTCTTCACAATATATTCTTGACAACCGGGACCGACAGCTTAACGTGTTCTCCGAAGCACGGGAACTGTTTCTAATTGGAAAATTTAATAAAGAGGGTTATTGGCATTATGACATCACGTTACAATCAAATGGAGCCGAGCACCAATGAAAAACGCAGACTAAATTTGCTACAGCTTTCGCCCGCGGCTCCGCCTGCGTGTATGTCGGTTATTGCAGTAAAAAGTGGCTTATGTCCTTTCTCAGACTCTAGATTAACTGTGTATCAAATTTATTTTATATCGATTTTGTAGTTTTAGTCTGAAAGTGTGACAGACAAACGGACAGATTTACAGAATATTCAAAATATTATATAATAAGGATAGTAAAGGTTATACAAATAGGTAAAACATTCTACAACAAAGGCAAGTCTCCAGCGTACAATTACACATACTTTATTGCAGCTTATCGCACTACAGTTGAGGTGTACTAATTTGTTCAGCGACCTCAACAGACCCCTTTAAGCCTAGTATTAACTCAAGGGTTGCCACAACCTCTGTGGTCAACTTGTAAATGTAACAAAGTTGAATTTAGTGACTGATTTTATCTAACATTGGTCATTAAATTGTGATCGTTCTAACAATAAAATGTGAATGGGAATAACGTGACATTAACTAAAGTGGCATATGTTGTAGATATTACGCACAGGTTAGAACTTAAATGTAACTTAAAGAATATTTTCATACAAGCGTCAAAAATTCCCCCGCATCATTGCTTACTGGTATGGTGTTCCTAAAAGACTGGCAGCGTTGCCAGTACTAATTCTCTGTGCTAGAAAAAGGCCAGCTTTTTACTCACGAGAAGCATCAATCAGTTGCTTATCTAATTGGTTAAAAATAGCATGAGCGCTTGGACCCCATGAATTTAAGTTTAGTTTTATTACGGGTTTTCTCAAGTGGATTTATTCTTTGGTACGTTCCGTGGTCTGAATAAATTGAGGGATTTTGGCATTTGAGATATCGCAAGATTACAACGTCAAACACAGTTACTGTGCTTTAAATACATTTAAGCCCTAATACATATTAGCATATATATAGTTTATATAGTATATATATATATAAATAAATAAATTAATAAGTTAAATTAACAAGTATCTGATAGTTTCCGGTGAAAAAGTGCCCATTAGCTAGCAGCATTGCCATGTTTTGCACCAGGAACGAACCGAAACGGTAGTTCCCATAAAGCTCCAAAAGCCCATAGCCTATATCAATAAATCAAACTTTTAAAATATGAAAACTTCAAAAAAAATATACGTAAAATTTTATTTTCCGTTAGGATTATAAAAGAAATCGGCCAAAAAGTTTAAAGTTAAAGTTTTTATACATAAAGGTTTTGTACCATGATTTCAAGCGTCTTTGTTATCGAGCGAAAATAGAGCAAAATCTCACGTTTGTTGCATTGGGTCTCCTTTAATAGTTATTTCATTCTGTTTTTTTTTATATTCGTTATTATAACAGCAACAGAAATACAAACAAGAGATAGACTGGTAACTGCGTAGTCTTAGTAATAAGGTCTCGTTTTACTCGTTGAGTACAGAACCCTAAATACCAGATACTAAATCTAGAATCCCATTTCAGTTTTTTCATCTAATCCCTTCTAATCCCTTTTCTATAGTTTATAAGAATAATTTTATCTGCAAAAGTATCTACGAGATATTTTAAAACAAAAATGTATTTTCCTGTTAGTCGGACGGCTTGCACTCATCTGAGTACTTTCGGAAATTTGCGGTAACATTTCGAAAATAAAATACGGAAAAGAAACACACACAATTCCACGAGAACTTTTAAAATGTTAACCCAGAAATGTGAGGCGTATTGCCAAGTTTATACCGGCAAACTTGGCCGGACTTTGCGAAGTGGCCAAGTGCTGCGAAGCTACGATTTGAAATGGTGTAAAAACTTTGTTACTAGAAAAAGACTTTTAAAAGATGCTAGTGGTTCTCTTTCTGTGAAGTATAGTGGACATTAATGAGAGAAAAGTTCATACTAAATAAAATATGGCCGCAGTTACAACAGAGCATAGCATTCATAGCCAAGTTGCTAAAGAAGCAAGGATGGCGCTGTCAGTATCAAGATGGGTGACCATTGGTGGCATAAAAACATGAACGTTTTCGTCACTTGGTCTCGGTTGCTATCATAGCTTAGTTTGAAGTCTTCAAGCAGCCTAAAAACATCCTATTTTAAGATTACATAGCCACAACGCCGTGTCTGTTTAAAGTATTGAGCTGTCAAACACTGTTCGCGCCAAATAATTCAAAATGACGCGCTTTAGTCCACCCGAGTCGATGTAGGTTTATTTTTAATTAGAACTGTAGCTTTTCTATTTGAATAGTTTTTAACAGAGAATATGTTCACTAGATCCTTTTTAGAGTTCCGTAGCCAAATGGCAAAAAACGAAACCCTTATAGATTCGTCATGTCTGTCTGTCCGTCCGTATGTCACAGCTACTTTTTTTCCGAAACCATAAGAGCTATACTGTTGAAACTTGGTCAGTAGATGTATTTTGTGAACCGCATTAAGATTTTCACACAAAAATAGAAAAAAAAGTCCCAATAATTAGAACTGAAACTAATTTTTTTTTTTCATCAAACCATACGTGTGATATCTATGGATAGGTCTTCAAAAATGATATTGAGGTTTCTAATATCATTTTTTTCGAAACTTTACAACGGCTTAACGTGCTCTCGGAGGCACGGGCGTGTATCACCACCAAACTTCCAAACTCCGGGCTGCTATTAGGTATTTTCTAAGGAAAACCCAAAAACACTTTTTGGCCCGACCCGGGATTTGAACCCGAGACCTCTTGATTAGCAGTTTCAAAGGCTATCCACTAGACCAACGAGGGCCGAGGCCGTTCGATGTCCACCTAATGCAAATAATTGTGATTAACAAGATTGTCTTTTTATGATTAGTTGGAATTGGTCTAGGTAATAATAATCATACCTTTATTGTACACCAGGTAATTACAAAGTACTTATAACAAGATATGTAGGTACAATTGGCGGCCTTATCGCCCGGAGGCAATCTCTTACAGGTATAATAATAGATGCAAATATATTTCTAATTTTTGTTGTGAAACTTCTTTAGAATCGTTTTGATTTCAAACCGGATGCAACGGAAATACGACAGGTAAGTGACACAAATACAAAATTAGTGAGCCAAATAATTTTTATATTATTTTTAAACAAACAAACTTTGTAACTATCCTACCCTAGTTATATAATATATTCATCTCATTCTTTTGTTGATGTACTGAAGTTTCACTTCTATCGTGTGTGAATCGCACACACACTTTTTTTATGTACCTATTATATCTACACGAATTACCTACTATACCTAAGTATGTAAGACTAGTCTTTACCCGCAGCTCTACCTGTTTGTGTCGGTTATATCTTTTAGACTATCTGTATACCAAATTTAATTTAAATCGTTTCAGTGGTTTGGTTGTGAAAGCGCGACAGACAGACAGACAAAGTTTTTTTCATCTATACAAATAAATAAAATTGGAATGTCTGTTTTTTCTACCTAGCCTTTATTCCCAAGTTTATTTGGGGTCTGCTAATAGTTCAACCGGTTTTACCTGAGTTTCAGTTTTTCCACGGAGCGACTGGCACCGGACCTCCGCAACCCTAAGGGAGAACTGAAATTCGAAGATTGAACTAGTTGTCAGTATATCGCAACTTTCTACCTATCCCTACTAAGATTGCTCTAACACAATCCCTTCTCTTCCCCATTCTTGATTATGCGGACGCCAGTTATATAGATCTCACTGAAAACCAATTAAATAAGCTTGAGAGACTCCAAAACCTCTGTATCAAATTCATATTTGGATTACGAAAATATGATCATGTTTCTGCCTATCATAAAAAGCTTAAATGGTTACCCATCCGCCTTCGTCGGAATGCACATATTCTTTATCTTCTATACAACACTCTACTTAATCCCTGTACCCCTTGTTACCTTAAATCACGGTTCTCTTTCCTACGCGATACCCATCCCAAGCCACTAAGATCGTCAGAGAATCTGAAGCTGAAAATGCCTAGCCATTCCACCAAATTCCTCGACAACTCGTTCTCTGTCCAAGCAGTTAGGTTGTGAATGCCAGTCGCAATAAGACGTGCACAAACTCTAACTGCATTTAAGAGACTAGTCAGGGAGCACTACTTGGGAGACCTCTATGAACCTTAACTTACACTCTCTTCCCCTTTATAGTCGATTAGGTCACACCTTTCCATTTATGCATGTAATTATTATTTATCTCGTAATATGCGTGTACTTATTTTAATAATCCATTCTATGTATAACTATCATCTTAGGTGATACATACTACTAGATACTTTTATTATTCCCTCCTTATCTACAGTTGAAATACCAGACACTACCCCATACTTTCTTTTAATCTTGTTCTCTCCATCCAATGGTTGCCTGTAAGAGATTGCTTCCGAGCGATAAGGCCGCCAATTGTACCTATACCTAATCTTATGATATTTTGTAATTACCCGGTATAAAGATATTTTTATTATTTACTAACTGATGCCCGCGGCTCCGCTCGCGCCCTAGGAGTATGAAAAATAGATGTTGGCCGATTCTCAGACCTACTGAATATGCATATAAAGTTTCATAAAGATCGGTCAAGTCGTTTCGGAGGAGTATGGCAACGAAAACTGTGACACGAGAATTTTATATATTAGATAATATTTACATATAAATTACATTTTTAAATATAAATATAAAAAATACATTTAAAAATAAAAAAAATAGTAGACAACCGACTTCGGGTACAGGGACCAAGAAACCGGTGGTTAGGACTCCAAAGACAGGAACCTCCTCACTATACGTGCCGTGTCAAGGTGGACCGCCTTCTGCATCAGACCCATGATCCAGCCGTCCAACGTGATCCTCTTAAGGTGTTGGTCGTGGCTCTTGGCTATAAAACCATGAACAGAAACGACTATCGGAACAATGATCGCCGAGTCGACATTCCACATATCGACAATCTCGTGAGATAAATACAAATAGTTTTTATTATTATTATATTTGAGGGCACTGACTTCCCAATAACGATGCCATAGATGTTCAAGACAACCGGAACCGACGACTTTACGTGCTCTCCGAGGCTCGGGCGTGAATCACCGCCAAACTTCCTAACTCCGGGCTCCTTTTTAGGAATTTCCTAAGAAAAAACAAAAACACTTTTTGGCACGACCCGGGATTTGAACCCGAGACCTCTTGATTAGCAGTCGCATACGCTAACCATTAGACCAACGAGGCAGTAAACTTGTAATGTCTGTTTGTAATATTAAAATAACCGCTTTTTACTAAATGCATAGTATGTATACACGGTACATATGCCAAAATATTTTTTTTACATTTTTCGTCTGTAATCTGTCTGTAATCTAATAATACGTAAGAATTATCAAACAAAAAAGTGCAATTACTCTGCAACCCTCTTTATAGGGAGTACTAAACCGTTGAAACATTGAAACATGTTACCCTCATACATTATCGGTCAAAGAGGTCAGCTGTGTGTACCTTTCGCACGACACATCCCTCAAGCGACTGAATAACGGTCTTCCCGACTCAGAGGGACATTTTCACGGTAAATGTGTCACGTCAGAGGCTGCATTTTGAATAAAATTGCTATATTTCTGAGTTACTTTTATGTTTTATAGAAAGAGGTTATGTTTGACTGACTTAAAAAAAGGAGTTGTTCTCGTTGGGTTGTATTTCATCATCATCAGACTGTCGCAGTCCACTGCTGGACATAGGCTGCACCAATTATTGTATTTATTTCTTTATATTTGTTATTTCAGAACTGGTTTTTTTATGAACAATGAGTCCCCGGAGAGCAATTGATTTGAAGGGATTTTCCAAATCATCATCATCTACCTGCCCTTATCCAAATTTTATTTGCGTTCGGCGCAGTATGTTTTATCCTTCCATTCCACTCTATCACTCGTCATTTCACTGTTATCATCCTTCCTAGTCATATCTTCTTTTATGCAATTCCGCCACATTTTCTTGCCATGTAACCTTCAATTTCCATACCACACCCACATCCACCTTCCCACATTACATACATTTGCAAGCACAAATTACAAAACGGCGTAGGCCTGATACTTTTTAAAGAAATAAGAAATACGATTGGGTAGTACGACCCAGACGGCCGTGACGGCCTCTGAATAGATTTTATTGAATATATTGATGAAACTCCTTACAGTAACGTAACTATACATCACCCTGGCCCTTTGTCCCCGCAGATCACGTAGGCCATTGACAAGGACGAAGGTCTAACAAATGCTCATATTTAGTGGCCCCGTGCTCTGATGGATTGGTGCCTGACACAGCCATGGATACGCCAATGACGTAATATTTTCCCGCCAAGTTTAATGGTCCCATGGGCAAGTTTATTTTCGATCTTAGCCAATAATTCTTCTTTACGATTCTTGGCGTCTGTGAAGGAATAATTCGTATTTTTTTAAACTAATGGCTTCTTATACCGATGGTATTCATTTTGTTAATTGCTTACTGAGTTAAAAAGCATTTAAAGTTTTATAAAAAAACGATGGAGTGTTATAAGTTTGACGTGTCTGTAGCTGCCGAACGAATGAACCGATTTTGATTTTGTTTTTTAGTTTGAAAGGTGAATTAGTCGGGAGTGTTCTTTGGTGATGAGCTATATTTGATGGAAATCGGTCAAATGTAAGGAGGAGGAGAGTCAGGAGTTAAAAAAAAATAGATGTTGTGAATATTATATTTGACATCTCGCCATCAATTACTCTAGATATTAGCCGGAACAAATAGACAGACGGGTAAGAAAGAATGGTTTTATGCAAGTACCGTTAATTTTTAGGGTTACGTAGTTTACGTCCCGAAACCCATATAGTAGTAAACGTGTAAGATATTAAAAATAAACTAAAAATTATCTATTGTACATGATTTCGCATTGAAATCTGCATGTTATAATGGGTGGCTATGGAACCCAATTCTATGCGTGGTCTAACACGCACTAGGCCGATTTTTATTTATTTATGAATTGTATGAATAAGACAATGTCTATCAGGTCAACTAGTTGCTTTAAATATTTACAAATTACTTAAGTTAAAAGTTTGAAAGATCACACCTACAATATCTTACTAATTAAATTTAAATTTTCTATTAGATACACATAATGAAACACATACATATGTACGTTACATGCAAAGCTAATACTATTAGCAACTACATAATACTAAATTGCTTTAGCTATTACCGTCTGCGTGAGGCAGATTAGTCGAACCAATCAGTGGAAACCAGCTTCAAACGTATCACAGACTATCTATAGGGATTTCTGAATAATAAAATTAGACATATCTCTTCAACTGCACAGTGGTTTAAGCGGTTGACTTGTCGCTTAGTACTGCGCTGAGTGTGTTCGACAATTAATGTTTGTGTGTAATATCAAGGTAGTAGAGCCATGCTTACTTCAGCACGAACCGTCTTGCACTTGTTTGTCCGAAGGGAACCTTACCAATAACTTACCTCTTAATTCTAATTTTAACTATCAACCATTCTCCTTTGCTCTGGCGCCAACCTCCGAAACAGAAGTTCGTAACCTAATACTAAATTTGAAGAAACTTACTTCAACTGGACGGGACAATATATCAGGCGTTTTCCTCAAACGGTACCACCATATCCTAGTGCCCCCCTTAACTTATATTTTTAATCTCATGTTTGAAACAGGTGTCTTTCCTAAGCAACTTAAACTTGCTGAAGTAATTCCCATCTACAAGAGTGGCGACAGAGGCCTTATCAACAATTATAGACCTATTTCTATTCTTCCCACGTTGTCTAAAATAGTAGAAAGACTAATTAATAAACGGCTAGTTGAATATCTTGAAGCTAAGAACTTATTATCAAGTTCACAGTATGGGTTTAGACCTTGCACTTCCACAACAGATGCTGTACATGATTTAGTAGATCACATAGTGGGAAAACTTGACAAAAAGAAAAAGGTTATTGCTATATTTCTAGATCTAGCTAAAGCCTTTGATACGGTCTCTGTCCCACTCTTACTCGAGAAACTGGAAAGGTTCGGTATTCGGGATGCACAACATAAGTTGTTTGCTGACTACCTAAATGATAGACATCAAAGGGTGAGAGTGGGTGAGGTGATTAGTGATGATCTTCCTGTGACAGTTGGCGTGCCACAGGGCAGCGTACTAGGGCCTACACTTTTCCTTTCCTATATTAACGATCTCTGTAATCTTAAACTTAACAATGGCAAAATTGTAACATTTGCTGATGATACCGCTCTGATCTTTGATGGGGATACTTGGGAGGAGACCTATGCACTTGCTCAGGCGGGATTTAATGTTGTGTGTTCTTGGCTTAGAAACAATGGCTTAACACTCAACGTAACTAAAACTAAATATATGCCTTTTGCAATGAAGAAGATACCACAGAACCTGCTTGAGACTTTGTCAATTACAGCCCATACCTGTAAAGCCTATAATTACTCCTGCTCCTGTGATCAACTGGACAGTACTTTTACTATCAAATATCTCGGTGTGGTGGTGGATAATTTATTGAGCTTCAAGCAACATATAGATCTTCTCACAACTAGAACACGTAAATTAATATCAGTTTTTAAAAGATTACGCAAAGTGGCCGATAAAAGAATTATTAGAATGGTCTATATGGCTTTATGTCAACCAATACTATCGTATTGTATCTCGGTTTGGGGTGGTGCTTGCAAGTCTTATCTAATAAAACTAGAGAGAGCTCAAAGAGCAGTTCTTAAGGTAAGCCACTCCCTGCCTTTTTTACACCCTACTAAGGACCTATACCAACTTGCTGATGTCCTAACGGTACGACAACTGTACATCCAAAACACTATAGTGAGACAGCATTCTCTTCTAGTCTACGATCCTTTGCGCCTTAGAAAACGGCGTCTTAAGGTTTGTCCCACAACTGAGAATCTGACCTCCACTTCATTTTCGGGTAGATTCTTTGTCTTCATGGGCAGGTATCTATACAATAAGGTAAATGAGAAATTACATATTTACCCTCAGACAAAATACAGCTGTAAAAGAAATGTCTCCGTCTGGCTTAAGTCTCTCAGCTATGAGGAAACTGAAAACTTATTGATTGTACTATCATAAACATACACCCATAATATTACATACTTCAATTACCATTACACATACGTTGTCGTAGGGTTGGCACTCACACACACACACACACACACACACACACACACACACACGCACACACACACACACGCACGCACGCACTAACACTTAACACCACACTCACACACGCATACTTACCTCTCTATATATATAAACTCTTCCACACTGCGCTCAAACTGTACTTTCACTTCGAATTTCTCAGTCTCATAAAATTGTAAAATAATTTATCTAGAGCTGGAGAGGCTGGTAAATCTGTCATACAGGTCCCTAGTACAGATACCAGTCTCTCGCACAGTTTTCACATACTTTATTATGTCACACCTAATACCTTTAAGATGATGAAATTGTAAAATATCTGTGTGAGAGAGAAAAATAAAGATTTTATTATTATAACATAATCCTATAGGAGTAGCCGCACTGGCGGTAAAAAAAACTTGCGGGAAAAACTTGAACCAAATCCTATATCAACCCGTCTGGCCAGCGTAGTGTAGTATGCCAAAACCACCTTTATAAGGAGAGTACCAATTTTCAACAGTGGACTGTTAAAGGCTGCTGATTATGATGATTTTCATCAGGCAGAGTAAAGTAACTTAACACTTTGATAGGCTTAATATAAAAAAACGGTAGGCATCCCACATTCTCGGGCTTTCCATTCACGATTATTAAAGTAAGTATACATAAAACTGTTCCGTTAAAGACTGACTGACAGACAGTCGATATTACTGGACGTAGAAAGCTGAAGATTGTTCGTTGTTCGTTTTGTTTTCCTTGTGTCCTTGTATGCCTTGAGGAGCGTAGGCGAGCCCTCAAAAAGGGAATTTGGAAAATGTAACCCTGAGAGGATGAATAAGGAAATCAAAGTTATACACATAGGTGACGCCCCGGGCAAAAGCTAGTTCAATATACGATAACAGTTTACAGGTCTATATGAATAATTAATTGATTCAATTAATTGTTATTCAGGTCAGTGAGTCGTGAATAATGTGAGGGCTGATAAGGTTGTTGTTTGGCCAAAGACGGGGTTTATCGTTGAAACTAAATATTTTGTTGTATACTGAGTCTTACATACAGACACTCCATTTTTTTCTTATTTGTATAGATTAATACACTTACATACATATTTTGTTGTTATTAATTGTTATTGATTAGATATAGGATAATTATATGTTAGTCAATTGCCTCGGTGGCACATTCGTAGCGTGTACGACTGCTATGCTTGAAGTCTAAGGTCCGGTTCCCGACTCGGACTAAATGCTTATAAGATAAATATAAGTTTTAGAGTTAGGGTTTTTTTTAAAAATAAATCCTTACTAATATAATAAATGCGAAAGTAACTGTTTTAAGATTTTCGTAACTTATACACAAACTCATGTTTTTTGCCGTAAGCCAACTGTCCGAATTGTAAACTACTTTCCGACATTTTTAACGGGTGAAGTACGGGTTGATACAACTTGCACATCACGAAAGAGAATGCGAACGTAGCTCTGTCTATCGATCTGTCTGTCGCGTTTTCACGATAAAGCTACAGAACCGATTTTAATGAAATTTGGTACACAGATAGTCGAGCCTGAGAAAGGACATAGGCTATTTTTTCCAGCGATAACCGGCATACAAACAGGCGGACGAAAGTTTGTATGTGTGTATATGTGACTGCCTTGTTGGTCTAGTGGTTAGCGTATGCGGCTGCTGATCAAGAGGTCTCGGGTTTGATTCCCGGTTCGGATCAAATGTTGGTATAATCTGCAATTATTTTTTTCCTAGTTTGAGTGTTTTTCTAAGTATGATGTATTTACAAAAAACAAAGTTTGTTTATGTATTTATATCAGTTATCTAGTACCTATAATACAAGATCTGCTTGGTTTGGGACTAGATGGCGTTGTTTACATATCTAAAATATTTACTCAGTGTGACTAGAACATATTCGAATACATTATTCCATTCACATATTTTTTCCTCACGACTGAAGTTTCGTTCGAAAACTTGGGCCGGAGGCATCTTGTGATTTATCTTGTCATTGGGGAGTGAAAGTTTGAATATAAATATATGTCTTATTGTTATCTATAACTTTCTTTGTACACACAAAATACTATATTAAAAAAAAATCCTTTAGGTAGTACTAAATAGAAAATGATCATCAGATATTCTTATTTTGCAGCTAAAAACTTTTATGTATAGTCACTTTCTAAATCAACAAAGACTAAAATATAATCGGTTAATTCGTTTACAAGTTAAAATACTGAACAAACAAACGTATAAACAAATTCATGTGGTAACCTATTATTTTTGAATTAACTTATTATAAACCAATGAAATAGAAGCTATGTATAATATGTATGTATTTACAAAAAAAAAGCGGCCAAGTGCGAGTCGGACTCGCGCATGAAGGGTTCCGTATCAGCAAGTAACATCATATAAATGTTTTTGTAGTTCGTTGTAACTTTCATCGATGTTTTAATAATAGTGTTTTGATTGGATGAAAGGTAAATTGCGTGTTACGATTTATGACGTATTAAAAAAAACTACTCGCTAGATCTCGTTCAAACCAATTTTCGTTGATAGTTTGCATGGTAATGTACAACATATTTTTTTTTTACTTTTATCACTCTCTTATTTTAGAAGTTAGAGGGGGGGGGACACACATTTTTCCACTTTGGAAGTGTCTCTCGCGCAAACCATTCAGTTTAGAAAAAAATGATATTAGAAACCTCAACATCATTTTTGAAGACCTATCCATAGATACCCCACACGTATAGGTTTGATGAAAAAAAAAAAATTGAGTTTCAGTTCCAAGTATGGGGACCCCCAAAATGTATTGTTTTTTTTCTATTTTAATGTAAAAATCTTAATGCGGTTCACAGAATACATCGACTGACCAAATTTCAACAGTATAGCTCTTATAGTTTCGGAAATAAATGGCTGTGACATACGGACGGACAGACAGACAGACAGACAGACAGACAGACAGACAGACAGACAGACAGACAGACAGACTTGACGAATCTATAAGGGTTCCGTTTTTTGCCATTTGGCTACGGAACCCTAAAAAGAATGTTGTTTATATCACTTGTCTAGTAAATACAAACTCTCCTTACTTTGGGACAAGATGGGTAGTGTGTAAGATGTCCGAAAAAAATTATTTATCTAACTACGCCGCCATAGTGTGGGTCACCATGCTGCATTTGTTCATAATGAATATGGTGACCGTAACCACCATTTGAATTCTACTCATTCTTATTATCTAGCTTGAAATAGTCACTTCGGCAGACTTGAATATTGAAAATTTCTTAATTTTGAAACAATAAAAATTAATACATTATCTTAAAACTCTATATTTAGCTGATGAAAACACTACTCATGACACAAACCTTCACAGATCACAATCTCATTGTATATTACCTACTCATTCACCCCTGAACGGGTGAACAATTCCGAATAAATTTTGATACAAAAATAGATTTTAGAAACAGCAAATTGTTCCCGACAAAAGTTGATTAACAAATCAGCATTAAAGATGTGCAAGCTATCGCCAAGAACTGATACTACCTACTTTCTGAACTTTGGCTAAAAAAATTCATCTTCTAAAAGAAAGTGAGCATAAAACTGCCGTTCCGCTCCCTCTGAAAGAGTGCCGAGTGCCATTATGTGGGTGAAAGAGTCTCGAGTCAAGGCCAGCTGTCGAGGGCGGAGGGAAAAGCTGACTAAGTTCAAGTGGGCCCTTGCTCTTTTATTAGTTTGTATGACGGGTGTTGTTTAAAGGTGTTTTAAGGATATCGCTCTAAACAAGAACTCATCAATATGTACAACATTAATTACAATAAATATTTAATTAAATTTAAGGCAAGATAGAAATATTTCGGACATCTTACACACAACGACACGTCTAGTCCCAAACTAAGCAGAGCTTATATTATGGGTACTAGACAATTGATATAAATTCATAAACACACTATTTTTGTAAATACATACATATTATACATAGAAAACATCCAAACTCCGTAACAAATATTTAGAAATCACACAAAGATATGGTCCGACCCAGGAATCGAACCCGAGACCTCTTGATCGGCAGTCGAATACGGCAACTACCAGACTAACGAGACAACGAGCAGAAGAAATAAGTTTTACGTACAATCTAATCTTCTTCTATGTGTGTGTGTGTGTGTGTGTGTGTGTGTCTTACAAAATCCAGTGGTTGAATGTGAGTGGTGACATTCCATGATCTTACACACGATGTAGGTGCGTTTTTTATTTAAGTCTACTAAAGTGACTCTACTCTGCCTGCCTCCAAGAGTAAGGGTCACCATTCTTATTGTGAGAACAGACAATGTAGCATGGTGACCCACACTGTGACGGCTTAGTGAGATGCTTCAGCAACATTGGGCCTCGGGTCTCACACTCACCCACGAAATACTGACATTCAGGTTGGTCTTCCGTGAGAGGACTCAAGTGTTTGGCAAACTATAAAATTTGAAGAAAAATCAAGCAAAAAGAAGAGTAAAACTGAAAAGTAGAAAATAATTTTAATCTAACAAAGCGTGGGGCGACGTTATTAAAATATTTTCAGAAAGCACCCCACGCTTTGTTACATTAAAATTATTTTCGACGTTTTAGTTTAAAAGCATGTTTTTTTAGTTTTTTAAAACTATTATTTTTTTCGAGACTAAAAAAGACTAATATGTTTGAACATTTTTTTTAGTTATTTTTTACAAATTAGCGTATTGTCATCGGTCCTCGCTAAATCTACAAAGTTTGAACAAAATCTAGCCGTTTAAAGTGGGTTAAAATCGCACCCAAAAGAGTCGGTTACAAGCAAACATACAAGTGAAGCTAATATAAAGCATGTAAAAATTGAAGACACTTCACTATTATATCATTTTTGTACAAGTTAATTATAGATATTAATTCTAGTCTAACCTAATATTAAATCACAGATCCTATTTCCAAACCTACACCCTATTAATAATATATTTTATATAATTATTAATAATATAATAATCGGGAAATCCCTTTTAGAACTCAACCCAATCAACGTTCCAAGACAACGCATCAAAAATGGCCGTCAAAATCGTTTAAAATATTCCACTGTCTCAAGGCAACTGAAATAAATTAGAATCTCTAACAAAATGTAGATCAAGAAACCTAAAGACTCTAGCTAATAATTATTTTGCTTACTTAAAAAAGCTTTCGAAGCAAAACCTTCATTAATATTTATTACAGAGTAAAGTATTTTTGTGGAGATTTCTGTCGAGACGGTACTTTAAAAGTTAGGAAAGCTTCAATAAAATCTGTCGTATATTGAGCTCCAGGTTTGTAATTAACTCCAGAGATTTAGAGGGATCACCTATTGCTCACACTTCCGTACATATTTTCCAGTTGAACGACTTCGATTTCCGTATGTGGGAGGAATTGGGTGTGTTTTAGGAGTAAGGGTTTTATTTAATGAGCAGTATGTTTATGAATCCCTCTCTACTAACATTATAAATGCGAAAGTAACTCTTTATAACAGGCATGTTACCATTCCACGCCTAAACCGCTTAATCGATTTTGATGAATTTTGGTATAGAGATAATTGGAAAGTTAAAAAAGGACATGGGCTACTTTTTATCGTGATAACACTGATAACCAACATACACGCCGGCGGAGCCGCGGGCAAAAGCTAGTACTTTACTAATGTTAGAAAATCGAATGCCACTTTAATTTGTCTGTTACGCTTTCACGGCTAAATTGCTGCACCGATTTGATTTTTTATCATGGAGTTACATAAAATGTTGAGGAAGGACATAAGCTACTCTTTAACGCGATAACCGATATACGGAAGGGAGAAGACGCGTGTATCATGTCAATGTTGGAGGCCTCCGGTCAGGCGAGGAGATCGTGCCTGACGGACCCCAACCCAGTAGTTGATATTGGGCAGTTGTATGTATATGCTAATCAACGCAGCGACTAAGGGATAAACTATGCATGACAACATCAACGCAAAGAGAAGGAATACTTGAAACCAACCCTATACCAACCCGTCTGGCCAGCGTGGTATAGTAGGCCAATACCTCCTTTTCAAGGAGAAGTCTATGTCCAGCAGTGGACTGTTAAAGGCTGTTGATGATGATGATTGAATGAAAGGTAAATTGCGGTTTACAAATAATGACGTATTAAAAAAAAACTACTTACTAGATCTCGTTCAAACCAATTTTCGATGGAAGTTTACATGGTAATTGTACAACATATATTTTTTTTACTTTTATCATTCTCTTATTTTAGATGTTACAGGCGGGGGGGACACATATTTTTCCACTTTGGTGTCTCTCGCGCAAACTATTCAGTTTAGAAAAAAATTATACTAGAAACCACAACATCATTTTTGAAGACCAATCCTTAGATACACCACACGTATGGGTTTGGTGAAAAAAAAATTTTTGAGTTTGAGTTCCAAGTATGAGGAACCCCAATTTTTTTCCATTGCCGATTCCGATTCCATCAGGCAGAGTAGTCACTTTGGCAGACTCATAAAAAATACATTGAGCGTTGGAAGAAAGGTAAAGTAACCATAGATATTTTAACCACAAAACTGCCAAAGAGGGATGGCAATTCTCCCGTAGACAACCTAACTTCTTAACGTTCGGTTACACGCAAAAACTTTTCTCAACTTAAGAAAATTCTACGGTGAAAGGTTTAAATATAATTTGAAACATTGGTGACGCAATTTATGTTGTTTAGACAAAAACATATTGGTAAAGAAAAAAACGCTCTTTATGCAACTGTAACTTGAAAAATCTATTAGTGAAAGTTAAGTCGAAGTTTCGAACGGACAGACTGACTTTTTTTTTAATTGTGTTCACGCAAAGACCGTATATACTTTCATATACGCAGTAAAAAGCTGTTAATTTGAACTCACAAACAGACCCTTGAATTTTATTTAGTTGTATAGATTTAACAAATCTGTTACGAATCCAAAGTCAAACTCATATTCATGAAAGCATAAAATTAACTGTTACATCTGTAATTCGTTTTTAAAATCATTGACAAATCAAGTCCTACTATAAATGTGTTGTTTAAATGTTCATTTGTACCGTCACCAAAGGTTTAGCACCCCTGTTAATGACAGCACAACTGACAGCTTTGCATTCTAAGTAGGATGACAACACATTTTCTCATTAAATCGCGGTCTACAGAAAGATTATATGAATTCCCTCCTGAGACTTTTAAAAGGCAATTTGAATTCTATTATGTATTGTAGTTTTTTTCTTTGTGGTTATATTTTGCCACCATTAAGGCTTAGATGACACTAGCACAGTCCCGCGACATTACCCGCGGTTATTGTTGCAAATTACGGGTAGCGCAGTGGACCAAAGCTTGTCCAAAAATAATAAGACTAACATATGGAGTAAACCAGATGTCATCAGTTAAGTGCCGGTAAAAATAATGTCATAAGTTGATCGACTTTTTGATTTATTTATCTGTTTGCGAGTTTTTCAACTTTACAGCTCATTTTTTTGTTCCCGTCCGTTCCGTTCCGTTTTGTCCGTTCCCCGTCCCCCTTTTTTTTTCTCGTGCGGAAATCCCCCCGGGTACCACCAATTGTTGGATATATCGGACTCGAACCGACTTAAAACGGCACTCCGTCATGGGTACTATTAGCCGAGGAACCAGGTATACCCTCGAAAGGAAATCACTGGAACCCCAACATAACATTCCCCGTCCCCCTACATTACTAACTTAATCTAACTTAAGGAAGGCCTTTGTGGACTTGAAAAACATAGGAACTATCTATCGGACACAATTTTATATAAACTTGCCATTATGGGTGACTACGGAACCGCATTCTATGCGTGGCCTAACACGCATTTTGTTATAAGTAGGTACAGTATAATACGTATTTATATATAATATAATACTGCCTTGTTGGCCTAGTGGTTAGCGTATGCGGCTGCTTATCGACAAGATGTCTCGGGTTCGACTCCCGCGTCGGACAAAATATTTGTGTGTTTCACAAATATTTGTTTCGAAGTCTGGGTATTTTCTTTGTATATTATGTGTTGTATTTACAAAAAAAGTATGTTTATGTATTTATATCAGTTTTTAAGTACCCATAATACAAGCTCTGCTTAGTTTGGGACTGGATGACGTTGTGTGTAAGATGTCCAAAATATTTATTTATTTATTTATTATTATTTAGTAAAATACTATTCATACGATATTACAAACAGACAGAGAGAATTTTATTTATTTGTATAGATTTACTTAGTTTTAGATTTATAAAAACCTTATTGTACTTCTTCAACACTGTCAGTTGTTTTAAATTTATCTAGGTTACTACATAAGACCACCCCATCATATGTAGAACTCTGGACAGCTGTTATTCCGCACCGTTTTCCCGCTAGGATCTCGTGCAAACAATAGTACCTTTTAGTACCTTTTTATACAAATACATTAAATACGAGTGTCGGTTTTTAATAAGAAATAAACAATTTTATACTAAACTAGCTGAGACCCGCGGTGTTGTAACCGAGAGCAACGCTGCGGGGCGAAGTTAGTCTAAAAAAGTATCCTAAGTTACTCCTTATATCATCAGTTATCTGCCGGTGAAAGTCCCGTCGAAATCGGTCCAGCCGTTCTAGAGATTACCCGGAATAATATGATATACAAAATTTGTAAAAAAAAAATTGACATATATACCGTGTATACATATATATGCATTTAGTAAATAGCGGTTATTTTAATATTACAAACAGACACTCTAAATTTAAAGCTTATTAAATACGAAAAACTCCATAAACTAAATCATAGTGAAACTGCCTATATTCATGTCAGCCCGCCTGACTGCACACACAAAGTACTTACTAGGCCATTTAGACCAGACTACCTTGTTGGTCCAGTGGTTAGCATATGCGGCTACTGATCAAAAGGTCTCGGTTTCGTTTCCCGGGTGGGACCAAATACTTGTGTTATCCACAAATATTTGTTTCGGAGTTTGGGTGTTTTTCTATGTATATATTTTACAAAAAAAAAGTATGTTTATGTATTTATGTCAGTTGTTTAGTACCCATAATACAAGCTCTGCTTAGTTTGGACTAGATGACGTTCGGTGTAAGATGTCGGAAATATTTATTTAGTTACCAGTTTGCTTTATTTAGTACTATACTGAGTCCCCGCCCCGGTGTTAACCGCGGTTATTGCTGAAAATCGCGAGTCTCGCCACGGTGCGAAGCTAGTCTTAAAAGTGCCTAATTACTCCTTGTGTGATCAGCCGTCTGCCAGTGAAAGTCCTGTCAAAATCAGAACAGACAGACAAAACCAATGATAATGATATTTTTGATGTAAGTAACGTACTTTAACTATCTGACCGACGCAGCCCCATCTGCATCTTCTATTGCCCGAATGTGCCGTCTCCACCAGGACAGTCCTACCCTCACACAGAAGACCATCCTAATAATGACAGCATTCTTGCTGTCGTATTTCCTTGGTGAGTGTGAGACCGGAGGCCCAATAATTCTGCATCATTCTCCCGGCCATCGAAGGTCGAGAAAATGATGCAGAATTGCCTACTACCCTCACAATGAGCATGGTGGCCCCTACAAAGCTTTCCATCAGGCAGAGCAGAGTCACTTTGGTGGGCTAAATTATAAAAAAATACCGCGAAAACAAATTTGTTTCCCATTGAAAAGGTTATAGTAAGTATCGTAACAGATAGACAAGCTGTCGCGGACTTTTTTTTTAGAAATTTCAATGAGGAACAATTCTGATACGTGATTTTTGCTAAGCTTTAAGCGAACGCAACAGAAGCTCTCAAGAGGAAAATAAAACCCACGATTTTGGAATCATTCTTCATTGGTGCCCTGCTCCTATTGATCTTCGTCATCATCATCAACAGCCTTTAACAGTTCACTGCTGGACATAGGCCTCTCCTTTGAAAGGAGGTTTTGGCCTACTATACCACGCTGGCCAGACGGGTTGGTATAGGGTTAGTTTCAAGTTTTCCTTCTCTTTGCATCGATGTTGTCTTGCGTAGTTTATCCCTTAGTCGCCTTTTACGACACCCGCGGGATGAATAGGGGTGGTGACACTCTGTATTCTTAATCCGTCACCACACGGACGATCGATCTTAGCATGATGATATACTGCCTATAGCCTTCCTCGATAAATGGGATATCTAAAACTGAAAGAATTTTTCAAATCATACCAGTAGTTCCTGAGATGAGCGCGTTCAACCAAATAAACAAACAAACGGCTCAGCCATAATATTATAAGTATATAAAAATTTCGTGAAAAGCTGTTAATTTCAAACAACAAACACACACTTCAATTTTATTTATTGCTATAGATAGCGTTCATATTTTTTGTTAATCTATTATAGCATATTAAATCCTATTATAACGAGATACGACACATGATTGTCTGTGGGATTCTAATTTTAATATACCATACAGATATTGCAATGCATCATTGTTTGTTATTAATCTTATAAAACCCCTGTCAAGCAAATTTCTACCTTAATGTATGTAAATTTGTATTTAAATAATTTAACACAAAAGCCCCGCTGATTTCAGTAAGAAGAACAAACGTATTTCGTTGGTGAATGCGAGATCGGAGGCCCAGTGATGCAGAAGTATCTCACTAGGCCGCCATAGTATGAGTCACCATTGTCTACACTTTTTTTTTCTCTGTGCGGAAATCCCCTCTGAAACCACCGCACGCAGTCTTAGGTACCAATGGCCGGGGAACCAGGTGTGAACCCTAGAAAGGAAATCCCTGGAACACCATTGTCAACACTCGCAATCGAGTGTTCACAATGTAGAATCCAATAGTCCCTACTATTGGATTCTACTCAACCTTTCCATCAGGCAGAGTTGCAGCAGTTGTTAAAGTTGGGGCAAACATATGAAACATAATCATCATCTCAAATGTACTCTACTCATCTTGCTAGCCTTTTTTATTCCTAAGGTTATAGATAGAGAGAGAGACCTCTTAATCGGCAGTCGCATACACTGAGCAGGTCTCCATGCTGCATTGCCTACCGTCACAATGAGGAAAGTTTGCCCTACTCCTAGATTCTATTCACGCCTTCCATCAGACAGAGTAGATTCACATTGGCAGGGTTAAATATAAAAAAATATTTAAAAAAACTGCAAGCTCAACTAGACAATTTAATATCTACTCTATTACTCCCTAAGAAAACTGGTAAAACGTAATACATCAAAAATAGAAGCCAATAATAAAATTTATTTCTGTTGTTTCAGATCGCGAGTGTCCAGAACTCCCTAACCCTGAAATTGGCACCGTCTTGTTAACTGGAAGACTTTTTGGCGATAAGTAAGTAACCTGTTATTGTGCCTATCAGAATTAATTTGGAACCAGTTAATACATAGGTCACTTAAACATTTGATTAGTGCATTAAGAATATATCGAAATGGAGATTTTATGTAGTGAAGGATTAAGAACTCAGAGTGTCACCACCTCTACCATTCCGTGGATGTCATAATATGCCAAAAATATTTGCACAAAAGTCTTCTTCTTCTTCCTGGCCTTATTCAAAATATGATTTGGGGTCGGCTACTAGTTCAACTGGTTTTACATGAATATCAGTTTTTCCACGGAGCGACTGGCATCGGACCTCCGCAACCCTAAGGGGGAACTGAAATTCGAAGGTTTAACTAGTTGTTAGTAAATTTGAAGGCACTGACTTCTCAATAACGATTGCCATAGATGTTCATGACAACCGGGACAGACGGCTTTACGTGCTCTCCGAGGCACAGGCGTGAATCGTCGCCAAACTTTCAAACTCTGATCTGCCTTTAATAGTCAAAAATAAATAAATTAACAAAATAGTAAAGTAATGATCAGTAGCAGATACTAACAAATTACTAAGAACTCTAGTCATACAAGACGAGGATAGCTTTCATTTAAAAAAATATTCGCCTAAGGAAGCTAGCTACCTAGCTAACTTTGCAAATAGAAAGAAAACTTGAATCAAACCCTAAACCAATACTCTTGGCTAGCGAGGTGGCCTAAAACCTTCTGTCCTAGGACAGGTTTATGTCTAAAAGTGAACAATCAAAGACTGTGAAGAGAAAAGGTGAGGTATAAAGCAAGAGAAAGAAAAAATATATTATTAACATAATTGATTAAAAACTGAATGAGTTACTGAGTTATAACTGGAGCAGATTAGCTAATGTATACCTTACGAAGGAGGAATATATCAGAAACCAACATACTATGTTTTCCATCTGTTTTCAGAGCGAGATATTCCTGTCCGCATGGTTACCACGTCGTTGGTCTCCAAAATAGAAGCTGCCAGGCGGATGGCAAGTGGGCTGGACAACCTCCAGCTTGTAAGGAAAATAGTAAGTAGAATTTTGTGTCACAACAAGAATCCTCGCTTTCTCGCATCTAGCTCCTGCCAGCCATCTTGTTTAAATCTTCACTTCACCTGACCTCTAGATGTCGTAAACTAAAAATATTCCTAGATTACCTTGTTAAATATGTTCAGCCAAAATACCGAAACCAGTTTTTGACATCTGCCTACACTACTGTAACTCAAACAAGCCGGTATGCAGAACTTTTGTTGAATAATAAGACCTGAATTAACATGATGTCTATATACACAGATTTTACACCTTTCAAGAATATCATTTCTTTAATCATTGATCATAAACCTTCAATTTCCAGTTTACTGCTTACACCCCCCTACGATCAAGCATGCGCGCCACTCCGCCCTTCCCGAACAAGGCACATTCGACTTGGATGCAACAGTACAGTACAACTGTCATACTGGCTACGTTACGAACGGATTCCCTCGAGCCAAATGTTTGGCCATAGATGGCCAAGCATCTTGGTATGGTCCTGATATCAGTTGCGAGCGTAAGTATCATTCACAAATGTATTGAGTTTGTGTTTTGATTATATTTTGGAAATGCTTCATAGAACACTTTATTTCTACAATTTCCCAGTAGACCACTAATTAAAAGTGGCTGACAACTTTTCACTTACTTTTTATTTCAGTTTAAAATATTCTCAACAAAAACCTTTTCTTCGATGTTGCCTAGTTTATATTTTTTTTAAAAGACGTATTCTCTTTCTTCAATATTTTTTCCCATTCACAGCCCGATCCTGTGGTGAGCCAGGAGATGTCCCCCACGGTTGGGTTACGGCCGACTGCCATACTTTTGGGTGCAGAGCTGTCTTCCAGTGTGGGCAGGGCTTCGAGCTAGTGGGCAAGGCAGAACGCTACTGCCAGGCTGACGGTGCATGGGCGCCAAAAGAACTACCAACTTGTGTCCGTGAGTAGCAACCTTGGTTTTCTGAAGGTGTTTTGATGATGAGTCTTTTGAGAATGAACTTTAAGATTTAAATATTTGTAATAGTTTGAATACTATTATTTGTAATCGAACACACTTTTCTTGTTTACTTAAAATAACTGCATCCAAGACAGACAAGACATTGAAAAATGAGATTTATAACTACATATTTGTAGCCCTCGGGAACTATTTACAATATATGTATTTGTAAATAGTTGATTTACATAAAATTCATTTACAAACCACAATAAGGAAAAAATATTTTAAAGTTTCGTGGTTATGATTATGTAAATTGAGTATTTTTCCTATCCAAAACAAGTTACAGAAAAAGCCAACAGCATAGATTCTGCCTTTATAAATAATTATGGAGAACAAACATTTAGAATAATGGTTCTAAATAATCGTTTTCTTTTCTTTCTTTCTTTCTATGTTCGGTAGTGGCCTTCTTATAGTCTCAATGAGAATGTTTATTGCCTTTATAAACTTCTTTGTTTGTTACGAGTTTTCAAGATTACCATAATTAAATACAGCATGCGATGAACTTACGTGGTTTAATTATCAACATCCTATAACAGAACATAGATCTCTCCTCGAAAAGAAGGTTTTGACTTTCTATACCACGCTGATGAGATGGCCTTCCATATGGTTTATTTACAGTTTTCCTTCCCTCTGCCGTGTTGTTGATCTGCCTTTTAATCAATTCTTATACTCGTAATACCCTTGGTATAGAGGTGGTGACTGGTGGTTATAAGTAAAGAGGGACACAGAGGACTTACATTCACACGGTATATGATGGTATTTATTGCAACAGAGAAAATTAGAAAAGAAATATACATATCTGTGACTTTCAGAGAATATCCCAAAATCTTTGTTCTAAGACTCATCATCAAGATCCATTATTATTATTTAAAAGTTTTTCTGCGTGTGGTCTTGCTTCGTGACAATGTAGTTGCCGATTTCAGTGTTGTCCCTCATTTAGAATGTTGCATGGTCCGGTCTTAAGTCTTACATTATTGAAATAGTTCGCATGACGCTTCAAATAATGATTATCATGGCTATCATCGGAGCAATATCATTGTCATGACGCAAAGTAATGGAAATCCCACTTTATAATACATGTTTTGTATATCTGTGTTTTTGGAACTGGTGTTAACGTTAAGCTTAATTTATTTTTCGGGGTTATTATGTATCAAGATCTATTTTTTATAGATTTTCGATCTAGAATCTGAGGGTATTTTGCCAAAAGTGGGAATTCCTCTGAAATTTGCCAAAGATGGACATTTCTGACTGTTTTTTCTCCTTTTAATGCTGCTTAGAAGGAGATGCCGGGACCGTTTGAGCATCCATTACATTACGTAGTATATTATAGTAATGTTATATAGAAACGTTTTCGTCTTCAAATTCTATGAAGCAATCGTTTTCTGCAACTTTTAAAGTTGTTTTTTCTGTGGCCATGATAAAAATTGTCGTTACTGCCTATCTTACTATTAGATGATATAGCAATGTTAGTTGTATCGATGTTTATTGTAAATTTCTATCTTTAAACGCTGTAGAGAAATAAATTCAAATAAATATCTGACATTGTTTTATTTTATTCGCATGTTTCTGCACGTTTCTTATTTATGATTGTTAATATTTTTGTTATTACGCCATCTGTGTTTTTATCGGGGTATCGTTAAAGCGACGCGTGTCGCCATCTAGTGGTAACGCAGGTGCAGTGCCCACCGCCGGAGGCTCCGCGCCACGGCAAGGCCGTATACACATCATGTGCATACAATTCCGTTGTCTCCTACGAGTGCAAGTACGGGTATCGCCTTGTGGGTGATGCGACGAGGCGCTGTGGAGCTGACAAGAAATGGTCCGGCTTGCAGCCTATGTGCAAAGGTGAACATTAGTTTTACAATTAAATATTACAAAACCAGGAGTGGTTAAATTTGACTGACTCGGTGGCGCAATGATAGCGTCTGCGAATGCTGTGCTTGAGTTCTTGGGTTCAACTCCCGGGTCGGACCGAATGTTTGTGTAAAGCACAAATATTTGTTTTAAGAGTTTGACTTTTTTTATCTTGAATATGTATTTATTTATAAAAAAAGTGTGTTTATGTATATATATCAGTTGTCTAGTACCCATAGTACAAGCTCTGCTTAGTTTGGGACTAGATGGCTTTGTGTGTAAGATGTCCGCAATTTTTATTATTACTTTTTTATGCGTAAAGTAAAAACTATGTACCCTTTTATGAATATAATTAGGTTCTATTGACACAAAATCTAAGACTTGGTTAATGAACTTTGATTTTACTAGTTTACATATTAAATTAAAAAAACTTTCCGTTTCTAAATTGTCAACTTTCCAGAAATCAACTGCGGTCATCCAGGCCAATTATGGAACGGTTGGCTTGAGAACATATCCTCTGGGACTGGACTTGGTGCTTCTATTATATTCAGATGCCAGGACGGGATGAAGATGGAGGGCAATGGTTCAGCCATATGTCAGAGCGATGGCTCATGGAGCCATCCGTTGCCCATGTGTTTGGGTATGTACTCCTATAAATATTGCGTTGTATTGAATGAAGAACAACTTAATAGAAGCAATGTTTTGAAAAATAGTTGCATATTAATAACATATTATAAATAACAGCTTTGAATTCAAAGCTGTTTGACTGCACGGTTGGCCTAGTGGTTTAAGCGGTTTCCTAAACTTTGTGTCCGTTTCACGTATGTTTGTAAAATCTCCGTGACACAAGATATTTGTATTCCTAATGCGGGAGCTGTATTTTAAATACTGATACAAAACAAAAACAAGCAAGCTTTCAAAAATCCTTACTGATATTATAAATGCGAAGGTGTGTGTCTGTCTGTCAGTCGCACTTTCATGGCAAGATCACTTAAGCTATTTAATTAAAATTTTACTTACTTATTAAACTAAAGCCTGAGAAATGATGTAGGCTACTTTTTATCGCGATGGTGATTACCATACACGCGGACGGAGCCGCAGATAAAAGGCTTTATGTTATTCCTTCCAAGGGTATACCTGGTTCCCCGACTTCTAGTACCTAGGCTTAATCACATAGGTAATTTTCCTTTTATCACCAGCTCCTTGTGTGGTGCCACATGTCTCCCAGGGCCGAGTGGTTCTGGTAGAGAACAGAACCAGTGACAATAGCTCCACTGAAGGGAACACTCAGATAATTGGCAGTTCTACTATGGTGCAGCATGGTATGTAAAAATTTGGCACTTTGTTACGTAGATAGTAGTAAAATTTTAAATCAAAACAGGAGATATTGAAAACTGGGCTGTGGCCTCCTATACATCATGCTGGTATTGTTAGGTCACAAGGCATTATATCTGTGAAGAATAAGGCAAAGATGGTCAGTGGGATGGTCAGTTATAGTGCGAAGAAATAAATAAGTAAAAATAATGAAGCAAATAAGCTGAAATGAAAATCTTGAATGTATTTCAATAATTACTTATTCTCATTTTTAAACATGTTGGAATATAAACGACTTCTGAGATAGAACTCAATGGCGTGCAATTGGAGATGTACAGCTGTGGAATACGATAGGCTGATGATAATGATGATGATGACGTATAATATTGTTAAGTAATAGTAAGAAAATTCGAGAAGGGGCGTAATAGTTGCAACCTAATATGTAACAATATTATCTAACATATATGTAGGGATCTCGGAAACAGCTCTAACGAATAAGCTGACATTCAGTTTAAAAAGATTTTAAGTGGCAAAAAATCAATCTTGATTAGCCTTAAGTTTGAGGAAAAGCGAGTTTTGGAGTTTTCCTTTGTTTTTCTTTATTACCAGGGGGGTGTCACTCCGCAGTTTAGGTATAGTCGGCTGCCTGCCGGGTCAGACACGCCGGTCGAACAGACATCGTCAGAACAGTTCAGAGTTACACGATAGAAAGAGACGCAATTGTAGGTAAATATAATCGTAGTGATTCGGCGCTGTGCGATCTGAATTGAACTTAATCTTTTGACACCGAGGGTATCTATAACTTTAATTTACTTTTCGGAGTGAGTCTCCTGTGCTGGTACTATTATGTATTCTGTGTTATTACTCTTAGTATTGCTCGCGACATCTTTACTACGCTGTGTGTGTTACTGAACACTAGTTGGTGATTAGTACTCCAGTACAGAAACACTACAGCTACTTGAGATAATAGATGGCATTGTTATACAATGAATAAAAACTGAGCAAAGCTCGGTCGCCCAGATATTTACCTGTTTATATACAGGGTGAATTTTTGAGACGGGACAGTAAGGGTAGGTACCCTAACCGTTATAGTCACAGGAAAACGCTTCAAGAAGACTATCCAACATTTTTTAAGATATTCCGAACTGCATTTACAGATTTTGGAAAAAATGTACAGCCAGCAAGAAAATGGTAATTTTAAACAAATTTTTTTTTGATGCCAATCAATCCTTTTTCTTATGAGGATCAAAAGTCTCTACTGGACCGACTGAGGTTTGAGTACTAGAAATGTCAGAAATCGCAAAAAACTTTTCCCATACATTTGTACGGAAATAAATCATTTTTCACTTACATTTAGATGATCTACGAAATAAATTGCGCAAAACGACCGCCGATTTCACGAATACATAAGTTCACTCATTTTTGTACTGAGCTAGTAGGAGCCTATAATTATCTTGGATTCCTGAATTCTTGTTAATGCATCTTTCAGCTCCTTCAGGAGCTGAAAGATGCATTAACAAGAATTCAGTCAAACGAAGTCTACAAAAAAATACAACAGTATTCATACTGTTGTATTTTTTTGTAGATTTCGTTTTAGGTAGCCCCACAGAAAAATATCGAGAGGCCATGTACCTGTCCACTGTGACCCGAACTGCCTTTTCAAAAATGAATACGCGGCTGTTGTGTGGCGGAGCGCCATCATACTGAAAATAAACTTTTCGCAATTTTGACAGGAGTCATTCATCCAACTGGTTTTGGAGATTCTCTAAAATGACGTCGTTATACACGGCATAATTAGAGTACCTTCATAAAATTCCACCATTACCACTCGATACTTGTCGCAGTGGATACTTATTCGCGTACCACACCAATGCAGATTCCGTGTTCCAATTATTTACAAAATTCGCTTAACAACTATTTTAAATGATATCTATCTATATATAAATGATATATATAAAGGCATTTCTAGTACTCAAACCTAAGTCGGTCCGGTAGAGACTTTTGATCCTTATAAGAAACAGAATCGATTGGCATCAAAAAAATTTTTTGTTTAAAATGTCAATTTTCTTGCTGGCTATACATTTTTTCCAAAATCTGTAAATGCAGTTCAGAATATCTTAAAAAAATATGGATAGTCTCCGAAAAGCCTTTTCCTGTAACTATAACGGTTAGGGTACCTACCCTTACTGTCCCGTCTCAAAAATTCACCCTGTTTAACAGCAATATTCATCATCATCATCCGGACTATTGCTACCTTTATTATAAAAGACCAATTTAATCATGCTTACAGGTGAGATAATAATAGTAGACTGCGAAAAGAACTATGAGTTTCCATCTAATAATGCCGCTGTGACGTGTAACAATGGTACCTGGACTCAAATACCGAGATGTCAACCGGCTAGGTGAGTGGTGTAAATTTAATATTCAGTTTTCTACCCATGTCTAAATTTATAAATGGTTATTTACAAAACTAGCTTATCATACAACAGCCTTGGGATTTTTAAATGACACAATCATAGGAAGTCAAAAACAAAGTCAAAATGGTTTGGGTTTTCAGGCACATTCGAAACGTTTACATAACTGACTTTTATTGCGTGATTCCATAAGTTCAATCCCATGTAGATGAATCGGTAGTAAACTTCATAGGTTATTCTTGTAGAGGAACGGGTATCGTATTCCTCCATAACAAGTTAAGGATCTTCCGACCGGGCGAGGTGATCATGTCTAGCGGCCACGGCCCAACCGTTGATGTTGGAATGTTGTATTGTAATCGGCGCGAGAATTTCTATATCACGATTCAGGACAGTATGTTAATTGTGATGTTCCAAAATTCAGCAACACCACGAGTTGATGAGTTGAATGGATTTTAAAATGTACCACCAAGTGACGACAAAGTTAAGTATAAGTTAGTGTATTTTAACGTTTATATATTTATTTCTACAGGTGTAAGAAGATGCCCAAAAACCCTCGTAACGGTATGGTGATAGCTCCGAAGACTGAGCATGGTATGAAGGCCCGGTTTCGTTGCAAGGATGGTTTCGAGCTCAGGGGGAACGTAATCGTTGTCTGCTCCTTTGGCGTATGGAGTGGAGACACTCCTAAATGTGAAGAAGGTAGTTAATTGTTAATTTCTAGGAATTAACTTTCACTAATGGTTTTAAGCCTTTTCACCTGATTTTTTCTTGCAAACAGAATAAACGGACATATCAAACGAAATTATCTGTATTCCATATTTTTTAACTGACTACGACGAAGCCTAAAGGAAAGGTTATAGTTTTGTCACTCTATGTATGTTTGTATGTTCCACCGCAGCGTTAATTTTAATTAATGAGGTAGTTCTATATATTAATATGTGAAGCAAAAACTCTGTACCCCTGTACTCTGTAAAAATTGCGAGGACGGAGGAGTATTAGTAGTATTTATATTTATTATATATATTGTATTATTAGTAGTACTTATAGTTTATGTGGAGAAGGTGTGTAGAAAGCTATTTTGTTTAAATCTACATAAAAATACATGAAATCAAGAAATAAAACGTCACACACACTACCATGTATTTCACAAACACACGATTAGCCTTGACGGACTCCGTGATTATGGCGATTAACACACTGCACCGCGCACCGCCGCGGTGAGCGGTGGCGGTTGAGCGGATTTTGTAGCGGTGCACCGCGCGGTAAGGCGGTTCTCGCGCCTGATGATGTATTTAACGTGGTTTTGACCATTTTGATCATAGACTGAAGTGGTGGCAGCAATCTGGCTTTTATTTTATTTACTTTTCGCACAAATATATGCATCAGCGGACTTAATGCGATTTTCTTTCTTTGAAAAAAAAAAGAAGATATTGGGTTCATCCATTTTTACGAAGCAGAACTCTAAATAGGACTAATGTTATTCTATAAAAGTTCGTCACAACATAAACTTACATTTTTAACTATACTTTTTTTTCACTCTTTATTTCATTATTTGTTAGCAAATTTCATTTTTAAATTGCAACACGTCCTGCACCAACGATGATTTTTAATTGAATTTGAATTAATTAAGCGGCGGCCCGTATGTGAGGCACCGCCCCACCGCGCGGACGACAGCGCGGAGGGGCGGTGCCGGTGTAAACACCGGTGTACGTGTGTTAAGCATCATCGGATTCAGTATACCTCAATACGACATGAATCCGTTTCACCGACTACCGCGGCGGTGCGGGGTGCCGTGTGTTAATCGCCTATGGAAGTTATACTCGTAGTGTTTGACTATAGAACCTTAATAATGTTACCATTGCACTTATAATTCAAAGTAGTTAAGGTCGAATTTCGATTTTGCGACTACTAGAATTATAAATAAATAAATAAATAAATAAATATTTGGACAACTTACACACAACATCATCTAGTCCCAAAGTAAGCAGAGCTTGTGTTATGGGTACTAAACAACTGATATAAATACATAAACATACTTTTTTTTTTGTAAATACATACATATTATACATAGAAAAACACCCAGACTCCGAAACAAATATTTGTGGATCACACAAATATTTGGTCTGACCCGGGAATCGAACCCGAGACCTCTTGATCAGCAGCCGCATACGCTAACCACTAGACCAACGAGGCAGTCAATTAATAGATTCCAGTTTCCATTTCCAGTTTTTATATGTAATAAATATAATAATAATGAGATAATCTAGAGTCTAGACTATCTGTGTAACAAATTTCATTTAAATCGGTTTAGTAGTTTTGCCGTGAAAGCTGGACGGACAGAAAGAGTAACATTCACATTTATAATATTATTATGGATAAGTAAGCATAAACATTTTAATTGTTGAAGAATTCTATTAATAAAAGGTGTTTAATCAAAATCGTAAAGATTCATCATCTTCCTAGCCTTATTCCCAAGTTTATTTGGGGTCGGCTACTAGTTCAACCGGTTTTACCTGAATTTCAGTTTTTCCACGGAGCGACTGGCATCGGACCTCCGCAACCCTAAGGGAGAACTGAAATTCGAAGATTGAACTAGTTGTCAGTATATTTGAGGGCACTAACTTCCCAATAACGATTGACATAGATGTTCATGACAACCGGGACCGACGGCTTTACGTGCTCTCCGAGGCACGGGCGTGAATCACCGCCAAACTTCCAAACTCCGGGCAGCTATTAGGAACTTCTTAAGAAAATCCTAAAACACTTTTTGGCCCGACCCGGGATTTAGTAAAGAAAGTATCGTAAAGATTGATTTTAAAAAAAAAAATGTAATTTTTTTCAGTGTTCTGCCCATTCCCTGGTTACATAGAGAATGGAAAAGTTTTGCTCGTGGGCAACATGGGCTTGTACGACTATCGGCCTTATGTCAAAAAGGTAAATAAATGTTTAATAAAATATTACGCTGTTATAAGTTAGTGTAGGACATAGCCCACCTGCGGCGACGTACTGTCGGCGGTGTCGTTGGACATCGCCAATGCATTTAATAGTCTGCCATTCAGCTGCATGAGGGCAGCACTCCACTACAACGGAGTGCCACAGTACCTGAGGTGGCTAGTGGCAGACTACCTGGAGGAGCGCACCGTCATGTATGAGGACCGAAAAGGAGTTTTGAGACGTCGTCGGGCCATGTCGTGCGGTGTTCCACAGGGGTCTGTCCTCGGACCACTCCTGTGGAACATGGGATACGACTGGGTCCTGCGAGGGCATCTTCCCCCCCGGGCATGTCGTAATTTGCTACGCCGATGACACTCTTGGCACAGCCTGGGGGGTGACCTTCGAAGAGGCGGCGCGCCTGGCCACCACAGGAGTCTCCCTGGTTTGTCGGGCGCATTGAGGTACTGGGCTTACGGGTGGCCCTAGAAAAGACGAAGGCCCTTCTGTTCCATGGGCCCCGTCGACGGCCTCCCTCCGGCGCCTCTGCGACTACAGTGAGGACTCGGCTCATCACACGCTGGCGGTCTGCCCCGCATGGGCGACGCAGCGCCGGGCCCTCACTGCAGTCATCGGAGGAGATCTCTCGCTACCGGCCGTCGTTCGTTCCATGGCAGGTAGCGTAAGCTGTTTTACCACGGTCGCGACCTTCTGCGAAAGACGTCATCTCGCAGAAGGTGGCGGAGAAGGCCCGGGAGGACGACCTCCACTGGGACCAGATCCGCCGCCGGCGAACCGGGTGGCGGAGGCGCGCACACATGCCGCCATGAGTGTGGCCGCGGGTGGACGTGACGGGTTTTCCCTCCTTCCACATTAGTTGACCAGCCGCGAGGGGTCGGCGTCCGTGTGTGCCGGACGCCGCCTTAGAGAGAGTCGTCGTACTGAGACAGAGCCCGCATCAGGGGCAGGCAGGCGCTGGAGGAGTACAGAAAGAGATCTCATCCTGGACTCCTTCTCCTCCTAAAAGAGAAGTGCAAAGAGGGCACACCGTGTAGTTTTAGTCAGTTCGAGTCTGACACGCCGCCCCGCCGAATCTAAAACCCCGGCGAGGTGTCGGTCAGTGAGATTTTCAACACGAAAAAAAATTTAAACAAATCTTTTTCTACAATGGCATACCTATTTTGTTTTGACTACGTGACTTAGCATGGAGTGTTTAAACGTCTTAATTACATTTAAAAAATAAATTTGCAGGTAGTCAACAATAAACAAATAATGTACGAGTGTGAAAAAGGCTATGTTCTATCCGAAGGTCCACCTGGAGCCACATGCGTTGGTGGTCATTGGAGCCCAAGAGAACTACCCAAGTAAGCTTCGAGTATCATACCTCTCACGCTAGACAGGAGATGTACTATTGAAAAACGCCCTGTGTTAAATTTTCATTCACAGAGCCATTGTCTTCCGTTGTTTAACAACCAAAAACACAAACGTCATGGACCTCTGCAATGAAATTTAATTTACGACAACATGAAAAAACAATTCATTACAGTTAGAAAAACTTGAATTAATATATTTAATTCATAACATTTCAGATGTACACTTTACCAGCATCCAAGAATCCGATGGTCACGCAGACGACGATCCATACCAGAACCAGAAATTCGACATCGCAGATCAACTTATCTCAGACAGTATTACAATAATATCCGAAGTCAAACTGATCCTACGCAACAATACGTAGATCAGCTATATGAAAAATATAATCACGCTACATCAAAACCCACTCTAAGACATGCAAACTTCAAGATCATGAAGAAATTTGACTTCGAAGATGAAACAGTTCCCGATGCTTCGATAGAAAATCATGACGAAAACATGCCAACTGCTGTGTACACTATTTACAACGTACATGGTGAGCCTATAGGTCATAGACTATATTCTTACCAACCTGTGTATGAACCTGAAGAAGAAGAAATAGTTCATCATTCAGAAGGCACATCTGAATACGAAGATTCTGCTGAAGAAGGTGATGAATTATCCCATGCAACCATTCTTAAAGGTGGTATGTTTGACAATAACAACCTTAGTACAGATAGCAATGCTGAAAACATTAATAGACTTAAGCATGAGTACTTTGAAAAGTATATTGATAAACGTCGCAAAAGATATTTGAATAGAAACTCAAATGAAAGTAAGAAAGAGTTCGATTTAGAATTAGAAGAAGATGAAAATAAGTCTGATTTGATAACGACCAGTCCTACTGAAGTATCTACTAAAGCTAGAATAAAGCGTGACATTCGTATTGAAGAGTTATATACAAATAATTGGACTCTAATACCAACGGCACAAGATTCAGAATCAACTAGTAATATAAATTTAAATCTATTAAAAGTGGTTCCATTGTATAAAAACATCGATTTAAATCCAGACAACATGACTGTCATTCCATTAAAACCAAAGTTTGAAACGGAAAGTTATAGAGATTACACTAAAGAAATCGCAGTTGTGCCATTGCAGTATAATAAAACAAATTCGACTGAAGTTGACAATATATTGGATAAACGTGACAAAAGAACGAGTAGGAAAACTGATAGGCTTAACGAAACAACAGCTACTATTCCTAAAACGTAAGTGTGGATGGAAGAATTTAATAATAAATATTGAGCATTCGGCATGTAAGCATTATCACTTGTATTTGCACAAATTCAATCACATTAATGATTATACTTTTCAGTGCTAGAGAGGGTAAAGGCGGCAGAACCCGACATCAACCTCCAGGGGACAATTTAACAGATTCCAAAGATATAGCTGAAGGAGATACTCCACAGAATACAACTGAGAAAGCAGGCAAGAAAGGACGCCCCAAAAGCCCTTGTGAAGCGATTGAAAGTGACCCTTTCGTCAATATTGAAATTGTCAAGTATGGACGTGATCCTAATAACACTTTTAGTTCAGGTGATTTGAAGTTTTCTTTAGGTATAATTTTATAAAAGGCTTAAAACATGTTTCACATACATTTTCTGACTTGATAGGATAAAAATAGAAAGCCGTCCGAACATAAGCAGCTAAGCAATCTTAAAAAGTATAATTACTTAAAAAAATCAAGTTTATATTCTACAAACGTAAACGTTAATAGAAAATTAAAAAGAGTATGAAAGTGACGTCATCTCAACGTCATGGTAAAAACAAAAAACTAGCCAATAATACAAGAGAACAGAGGTGTTAGCGATTTTTATAGGAGAATTCTGTTCGAAACAGAAAACTTCAGTATAACAAAAGTTTCAATAACATCTTTTGTACTGCAATTTAAACTATGAAGTCAATAGCAGACAATGTATTATAAATGAGTTAATTTTTATCAACAATAATTTCAGGTACTATAGTCCGAGTTGCTTGTGGTAAGGGATACGGGCTGAATCTAGAAACAAACGCTACTGCCAAATGCGTACGAGGAAGATGGAAGCCAGAAAAGCCTAAGTGTGAAATATGTGAGTATATAACTGTTTCATAAAGTCATATACATGCCAAATTTGAACTTTGAGTGCCTGAGATTTGTACTGATAATGGTGTGGCAAATGAAGAAGATGAACTGGTATAAAGAAAATTGAAAGGGCGACAATATTTCAAGGGTAAGAAAGATCTGAAATACTAGGGAGACAGAACTGAGACTCCAGTAACCGAAGATATCGTTATGTACCCGTTTGATTGTTTTTGGTGGTGGTCTAATGAATAAAATAAATTAAAGTGAATGTTCATGGGAATTATTTCTAGGATGGCAGCACTCTTAGCGGTAGTAGTCAATCACTTATTATCAGATGACCCGTCTCCTCGCTTTCTCTCTGCTACTATTTGTTATTCAATGGTAGTAGTAGTTCATTCCTTATACCATACCATATCAAGAAATACCAGAACGAACCTTACCATGAAAATACAAATACCATTCGAAATAAACGACTGTCTGACAAAAATGATAATGATAAAATTAATCTATATAATTTAGTGCCCTGCCACGTGCCGCCGACGGAGTACGGTATTTACACGATGTCAGCTGATCCTGTTCATCCAATGACAGCCAGCCAAGTATTGGGATCCAACACACAAGAAGAGAAAGAGTTAAATGAAACTGATCCGGTACCTAACGGTCAGGTGGTGCACTTTTCATGCGAATATGGGTGAGTTTACTTTATATTGATTTACAGAAAGAAGTACTTTGAACTAGCACGTCTTCAAGAGGTGGTTTTAAATTATATCTATCACTATGCTAGGCGTGTGAGTTTGAAAAAAATATGTCTCAAAAATGAAAACAAGAATATAATGGTTGTTTATCAAGCAAATTCAATCGACTATTAAGAAAATTGGACTCTCATTAGAAATATTGCACATCAGAACTTTATTTCGGCAGATATTTTCTTACCATCAACCAAAAAAGCTTCTGAGAATCTGAAATGTTATATGCTTTCTTTCTATGTAAACTAACAATTGTTTTGTCATCAAATGCTATTCATTTGAATCTTCTTTCTTTTCAATCTAAAAGGGAATTTTTAAAGGAGAATTACCGATGAAATGTTTAGTATGAAAATGCAAAACTTAATTGCTCTTGTTTTCAGTTACAACGTTCAGGGGCCAACCAACCTACGCTGTTGGCTTGGAGAATGGGCGGTGACCAGTTTGCCTGAATGTGTTGCAGGTTAGTTTGATAATTCCTCCAATTGAAAGGAAATCTATACACATTAATAAAATTGGAATGTCTGTATGTAATATCAAATGAACATTTTTTTACGAAATGCAAATCAAAGTATGTACGGTAGGTACTAGTATCAAATAAAAAATCTGCCAAGTGCATGTCAGGCCACGCACAGTAAAGGGTTCCTCAGTCACGTGGATTTAAAATCGTATCCAATAGATAATTATTATACTCCAAGATCCCAGAGCCGCCGGACCTACGTCATTTGCGCAAAGCTGAAATTTTCAGGATTATTAGTACAATGTCTTGTTAAGATGTATGCGTACCCATTAGCTTGAAAGCGGGGCCGTTTCTGAGGTAGCGCGAAGTACAGATGGTAAAAAACCTTACTTACCTACGTTAAAGGTGCAAAGCTAGTATTTACATATTTTTTTAAAAAATATTATTTAAAATTAAAATTCATTACTGCCAGACACTTTCGGTGGGCCATTACTTCTGCCTAATAATTTACTTCTTACTAATAATCCTGAAAATTTCAGCTTTGCACAAATGACGTAGGTCCGGCGGCTCTGGGATCTTGCTGTATTATGTTCACGTATTAATGTGCTAATTTTGTATGACGTTTTCCAAGTGAGCGCATTTTACAAGTTAAGTCTCCATAACTCCTGAATTAATAAAGTCATCTAATCTGTTATAGTTTTCCTTGAAAGTTCATTATGTGGACCACCATCACGAATTTTTCCAGATTTTTTGATCCAGCCGTTTAGCTTTAAGAGGGGGGGGGGGACGCCCTGTTTTTACAAAAAAGTGCCCTTTAAAGTGGAATTTCTCGCAAACGGATACCTGAATAAAAAAATCGTCTTAGAAACCCTGTATTGTTTTTAAAATACCTATCTAATGATACCCCACACGATGGGGTAGCCGCGAGAAAAAATTTACATCCCCACTTTACGTGTAGGGGGGTACCCCAAATAAAAATATTTTTCAAAATTTTATTATAGCACTTTGTCGGCGTAATAACAATACATATTCATGCAAAGTTTCATCTTTCTACCACTTACCGTTTGGACGGTAAGTCGAGGACGGACGGACGGACGGACGGACGGACAGACGGACATGACGAATCTATAAGGGTTCCGAGTGATATACTTCGGAACCCTAAAAAGCAATTTTTAAATTTTTTGTCTGACTGATTTTGACGTGACTTTCACTGGCAGAAACCTGATGATACAAGAAGTAACTTAGGCTATTTTTTTTAGAATAGCTCCTCTCCTTGGTGTTACTCGCGATTTTCAAAAATAGCCGCAGGTAACATCGCGGGACGCAGCTAGTTAAGAATAATTTTGAATTTGACAAACATAATAAGAATAATTATTTATCATATGTATGTCAGGGGAGTGTATCTACATATCAGTACATATGCGAAGAGCACATAATGTTTTGTTTTGCATAAAAACTAATGTTTAGCTTTATATATGGGTTCAAATAATATTTAAGCCTGTGTATACATAATTATAATGACAGTGCAGTCAGTGAGTACGGGCTGTACTAGTCAGCCCTAGGCAAGTTGCAAACATTTTTCGTTTTCTATTCTATTGCTATATTCCCTTGTTTCATTGGCTAATATTTTGTTTTGGTCATGTGACTGAGTGACATTAGTCAATGAAATACCTCAGGCGATCCCCTGTACTTCTAACTTTCAGAGTGATTATTTCTTCAGATAAGATGTTAATTTTTATTCAATATTATTTTCTGCCTCATTCGTCTAGTGGTTAGGGTATGCGACTTCTGCTGATGCTGATCAAGAGGTCAAATCCCGAGTCGGGCTAAAAGTGTTTCCAAAACAGCCCGGACAATGGAAGTTTGGCGGTCATTTAGGCCCTTGACTCGGAAAGAACGTTACGCCATCGGTCCCGGTTGTCATGAATATCTATGGCAATCGTAATTGGGAAGTCATTGCTCTCAAAAATACTGACAACTAGTTCAACCTTCGAATTTCAGTTCGCCTTCAGGATTGCGGAGGTCCGATGCGAATCGCTCCGTATAAAAAGTGATATTCAGTTAAAACTGGCCACCGTGGTATAGTAGGCCAAAACATCCTTTCTAAGGAGAGGCCTGTGTCCAGCAGTGGACTGTTGAAGGCTGTTGATGATGATGATGATGATTCAGGTAAAACCGATCGAACCAGTAGCCGACACCAAATTATCTCGGTAATAAAGGCTAGGAAGAAGAAGTATGTTAAGTTAGTACTTACGAAAAGAAGCCACAAACGTGTTCATTTTCTAAATAAATAACCATGCCAACAAATTGATCTTGAAATATTAATTTCATATTTTTTTAAATATTCTAAAATGATTTGTCCAGCGCCCTGCGAGCTTCCTCAACTAAACGGCGCGACCTATGAGGCTGGTTACAGAGCTGGTCTCACTGTAGCACACGCTTCCTCTGTAAACATAGCCTGCGAGCCTGGCAGGACCCCACCAGCGACACTCAACTGCCATCTTGGAAGACTGCAGCCTACTATTCATGACTTCTGCAGGCCGCTGGGTAAGATTTATTATCCCACCACATATTTCTATGCGCTCGTATAGAGCTGAAGTATGAAAAGTAAGGGTATACCGATGTTATGACCCCCACCACCCAAATTTATCCCGTGGATCTGATAAAAGTCAACGTGCAATTGAAGAGGCCTATTTCCAGCAGTGAACTGCAATAGGCTGATGATGATGATAAAAGAAGGAAACTTACGTAAGGCAACATGACTGCAAAGGAAAGAAAAATTTGAAACCAACCTTTTCTAGTAATTTCCAAAAGTGAACTGGAAAATGTTGATGTTTTCGAAATAATTTAGTTTTTCTAATTCCTTCAGCAAATTTAACTCGTCCCCGTCCAACATCGGAGTTCCAAAGCGGATCTGACATCGTAAGAGAAGATGTATCGGATCTTGAACCCGACATGGATGGCACCACCATATCTGACTGCGGGCCACCAGCGAGGTAACATAATATTGATGATAAACTTAAAAGAGAGCTAATCATGTGTTATCGACCTTATATAATTCGAATAAGTAATTGCGCGATTAAAGAACTGTATTTACGAAATAATTCAAATGATTTGTGCTAGATCGCTACATGTATAAACAAGCTAAATACAAAGTTATTAACTAGATATTTTACATTTAAAATTAACACCATATCGAAATAGAAAAGATGGAAAAATAAATCTCAAATTTCATTAAATATACTTTGCGACCGCAGGAAACAATTTTCATAGCTGAAAAACAGTTTTGATTGAAAATATTTTAATTAATTACTGGCTGAAGTTAATAGTAATAAGCATATTAATATAATTTAAACAAAGGTAGTTGAAATTTTAACACATGATTAGCTTTGGAGAAGGAAAATAAATAAAAGCGCAAAAATAATATTTATGAGACTTAGTTTGTCAGAAACACGTTCGTTTTATTTGACCAAATGCTTTCATTGTAGCTTCTATGTGGTTTTTTGTTTGTCTCGTTGCGTCATATTTGACAAATGCGTAAAGCAACCAGGAGGTTTTTCTATACAAGAAAAAAATAAATACTTACAGGACGCATAAATGTAGTTGTGAAAATAAAAAAAAGAGAAAACATTATACAGTGAAATTATTTCTTTTCAGGGTTCCTATAAATAACAGGTAATAGATAATATCATTTAAAATATCTCATTAATAGAAATCATAAAGTAAATGAAATCAAATTTAGGTTATATTTATTTCAAAATTATATAAATTCAAATATGGCGGACAGACGTGTAATTGGAACTTTTATGTGTCACTCATCCAAATCACGCTAAAGGAGTAAACATTTTTTTAAATATCGAACTGTATTAAAACAAAATGTTTAATCCTTGCGCTTTGGAATCATTTGAGTTGTTTTTTTCTTTTTTATGTTTTTTTTTTGCTATTGTATGATGTGGTAAGCGAGTTTATAAAGAAAGTTGTTTTTTTAATTTGAATAATGGTAACTAAAGATTGCATTTAATTAATTAAAAGCTATTGAGTTTCAAAAACAGCTTTCTTCATAATCATTTAAATCCAGTGGATTATTTCAAGCCGCGATAAAAAAAAAGTAATGTGTTGCAAAGATATGCGTTTCTTATTTGCTGGCTGAAGACTGAAGGGAACCCAGGCGTTCAGGGATGCGAAGCCCTGGTGAGAGCCTTATAGGTTCGGACTTTTGCTTCTTTAACTCTTCACTCATCACCATTGAAGCATCACTGATGATCTTGATCATCAACTTGAATTTCATGTTTCGTCTTGATTTTTTTTCGTGATGTCTGGTATTGACAACATGGGTTGACTAAGACAGAGTTTATGTAAGAACAGGGTGAACATAAAAAAATTGGTATTCTTAATATCTTGGAAACTCAACTAGCGATCTCCATAAGGTCTTCTTTATTATATATTTAGGAAACAACATGCATTACCTATATAAGATAGTTTTTGAGACCAACGTAATCGAACCGTCCTTCATGCTGAAAATTAATCAGCACCTCCAACAGATCAAATAATCATTCCACTTCTTATCTCTCAATACACTGCAATCAGTAGAGTACAGAAATTTATCAGAAAAAGCTAACTTAGAAGAAAATCAGTATTATTGTGATAAAATTAACGAAAGCGACGATAGAAAAATGATGTAAAGTCCATTGCTCTGTATCTTAGCCAATTCCAATACATCACGACTCTTCCTCATTTTTCAAGGCTACTTTCATGGTATAAATCCTCGGACGGCAGGGCTTAGTTAACGTTAAAAATATACTTTATATCTGTTGTTAATAAGACGCTAATTGTATGGCCGTAATTTGGCTTCTTATGTCTTGGCCGAGCTTCAATTTCGTTGCGAATTATTTGATGTTTTGGACTCGTAGTGCATGTTTAGGTGTTGAGATATAAGTTTTTTTTTTAATACTTCTTATTTTATTTAAAAGCTTAACTCAAATTTTCAGTAGATTTAAAGTCTATAAAGAAATTATTATCAGTTTCTGGATTTTATAGAGGGCATTAGTATCGATAAGATTATTGTTATCGAAAAGAAAATATAAGGTAGTGAAGTGGAGAATGAAAATTGGACCATGTCAAGTTTTGTATCATTTTAAATATGACTTCTAGAGTGTTAGCTCTTAATCAAAAGGTTTGATCGAGGATTTCGATAAGACTTTATAGAAACATTTAAAAATCAACAGAAGTACGAGAAAGTTCGTAAAATTTTCTGCTCATAACCACCCACTTAAGAATTTTAGTACCAACGCTTAGAGGACCTTAACTAATAACCAAATTTGTAAATATTAAAGCATCTTTCTTATCTTCAAGTATTTATATATCCAAAAGACACTTAATTATTCTTATTTATTGAAATAATTCTTGAAGGGTCCAGGGCACACTGATCTACCGGGACGGGGCTGAAATGAACAACTCAGTTGGAATGGACGGCTACCCTCATGGCACGGAGATTACGTTCAGGTGTATAGCTTCCATCATGGGGGAGAAGACTACTTGGAAACTGATCTGCGAACAGGGCAGTTGGGTGGGCAAGAGTTTTAATTGTGGTAAGTTTTTAATAAAGAAAATTGTCAACACATCTTGACGCTTGAAAAGTTAACAAATGTCATCGGGTCTCTTAGTCATTCCCATATTGCTGAGTATCATGACTCTGATGTAGCTGGTATACTCTGCGTTGTCATCTGTAACGAACGGTAAGTCCAGTTGATCATATATTTGATCTTTTCCCTTATAGCTTCCCCTAAATATATTGAAATACCACATCATGTACTGCAAAACAGATTAAGAACAGAGAACAATGCTTCCTAGACGTTGAGACTGGAAGGTTTGTGCAATGGGCTATCTTCAGTTAAATGTATGGAGTAATCAAATGGAAAACTATTAGAACCAATCATTATATCATTGTGATTATGACTATATAGTTTACATTTTTCTATAGAACACTCACAATAATCTCAATATGTATAAAGAAATTATATCTGATATGAAAATGTAGTGTGACGACCTGCGTAATATGGCTGGCAGGAGCTGGATGCGAGAAGCCCAAAATCGATCACAGTGGTGTGCAATGGGAGAGGCCTATGTCCAGCAGTGGACTGCGATAGGCTGATGATGATGATGATGAAAATGTCCAGTAGTTCCATGTAGGTACCCAATTTTAGTAGTAGGTTAAAATTAAACTTTTGCAAATAATTAGTTCTATATAAAGAACTAGCTGACCAGGCGAACTTCGTACCGCCTTAGAATATTAATTGTGACTGTCAAATAATAACAGACAATAATTAGCAATAAATTAAAATTGCGACTATAATTTGAGATTTAAACTATCCTATCTCTCAAGTTAGATCGAACTGCACATGGTGTGCGAATTTTATTATAATCGGTTAAGTGGTTTAGAAGTCCATTGAGGACAAACATTGTGACACGAGATTTATATATATTAAGACTAGCTGAATCCCGCGGTGTTACCCGCGATTATTAAAATTGCGACTATAATTTGAGATTTAACCTATCCTATCTCTCAAGTTAGATCGAACTGCACATGGTGTGCGAATTTTATTATAATCGGTTAAGTGGTTTAGAAGTCCATTGAGGACAAACATTGTGACACGAGATTTATATATATTAAGACTAGACGAAATAAATATTGAAGGGAATTTCTTCGGAACAAATGGGCAGGGCTGACGTGAGTTACAAAACAGACGTTAAGGAATATATTTGTCGCTTTTCCCCAAACGCAAGCCTAGATGCAGAAATATTTCACTAGGCCGCCATGGTGTGGCTCACCACGTTGCATTGATTACACTCGCAATGCGGGTGGTGACTCTTACTCCTGTCCGCTGAAGCTCCTCTTTTTAAGTCTCATCTTCCCGTCAGTTTCACTGCAAAGCCGCAACGCATTTATGACTTATGAGTTGCAGGCATCTATTGGCAGCTATAGTCACCAACGAGGGACCTGTCTGCTCCTGTGCCTCCTATGTCCAAAAAGCTCATATTCATCTTAACCACTCATATTGCAGAAGAGATTGAAGCCCAAAACGAAGAGCTGATGAACAATAACAGCTGCATATTTCATAATGAGGAACCAAATGTAGTAGCCTTCTTTAACGATCTACAAATTACGGAAACTGTGGAATTTCCTGCCGGAGCAGCTATTACATCAAGGTTGGTATTTACATTTATATTTACAATAATCTGACGCTTCTTGTTACCAAGTTCAAGGGCAGTTTTTTGCCAAATTTAGCCGCTTCAGTATATTATCTGATTTCCGTTACTTGAAGAAAATAATTAGATTTTTAATAATTTAGTTTATGTATACTCAGTTTTTGCTGTAAACGGGACTTATTCGGGATAAAATTAAAAAAGTTACGATACCTTCTACTTTCTGACGTTTCGAACGGGATAAACCGTTTGTGGTTACGGGTAAACATGAGTATTTTTAAAGTTATGAAAGTCTAAAAACCGTTTAGGTTTTTAATTAGTTGTATTTATAAGCCTGCTAAAGTCTGCCTGATTCAAAGCATAAGTAAAATCCAAGAGAAAAGCTCACCATACTCATTGCAAATAATAATATAATAATATAGATAATGCAGTAAGCTGACCCACACTATGGTAGCTTTTGATTATTATTTTTATCCATTGTATGAAAATTATATAAGATGGTTGTAACTAGCTTTTGTAAAATTCTGTGTTTTCCCCTGCAGATGCAGTGATATCGGCAAATATGCGATGACGGGCTCCCAGACTAGAAAATGTATCGGTGGTTCCTGGGACGGAATAAAACCAAGCTGTTTAGGATTGAACCAAGAAAATGATTATGCCAGTAAGTTTAAATGGAAGACCTAATTTTTTTGACACTTATGATCAAAAATAATTTAAAAAAACTTTTGCAGTGGAGAAGCCTCCAACGATCCTGTTCCGTCACTCCCAAGGACCTATCGCCCAGACCAATGATGGAAAACTTCTAGTGTATCCTGGCACCAATCTACACATGGAGTGTCTCTGGATGAGGAGGTTTGGGAATCCAAAGTGGAATGTCACACTTTTCAACCCGGAGTAAGTTTGAAAAAACCTTTAGAAAACTATCAAAATAGAAATCTGCGGGATTGCTACCATGTAACCTTTTACTTAACGAGTATCAAATCCACGAGTATTTCGGCACGGTTGCAAATGCCATAATCATGGAGAGGAGATAACAAAAAAATGCACTAAAATATGGTAGCAATCCCGCAGGTTTCTATTTTAATGTTACTCACCATGAAAACTACTTAATGTTGTTTTTTCAATAGCCCTTGGAACAAGCATTTAATTTAACTGTCACATTTCAAATATTACGATGCTATCATAAAAGTCATTCATTTAATACTGCCAATTTAATAACTTTTCAGGGTCGACCGCAAATATCAAGAAGGATGGACAACAGATCCTGGAAGGGACAGTGCTCTGGAATTTCGGTTAAGCATCTTAGGGGCAGAGAAAGAAGATTCTGGTATCTACCGCTGTGAGACTCCAGCAAGACAGAGTCATCAGGTCGAGATAATTGTTGAAGGTATGTTTAAGAGTGGTGTAGCTGAACAGCACGGAAAATTTTATATCTGTACGAGAATAGTCACTTGAGATTTTTATGATAAATAAAATAAGGTTAGTATAAAAAACTATTGTGTAATACCAACTGACTTCCAACTGCCTAGAAAGATGGCGTTGGGAGTAAAATAGATCGCACAATGATTTCAGTTCCAGTGTTATTACATAAGGACGTTCAATTCAATCAATGTCACCTTCGGATGACGATACCGCCATACCGATGGGCCACTAAACTTTTGCTGTTTCTGCCAAATGTAAAGCAAAGGTGTACTATCACGAGGTGCGCTGTACTTTTTGTTTACCTCAACTTCCAATAAAATCACCTTTGTACGAAGACCTCGTGTCCTAGAGGACAATCTTACAATTATTAGTAGTAGTTTGTACTTGTATTTTACGTCATAAACAAACCTCTTATACGCAGGGAATGCTTTTTGCACCATACTCTCAATGGGGTAAATCGAAGAGCGCGTGGGATTCCCGGGCCGACCGGTTGGCCTACGCACTTAACATTATGGGGTTACTGAACCCCCCTCCCCCTGGGCAGAACGCTGTCGCGTGTCTTACAGCTCTACACCGTAAGAGACGGAACATCGATATGCCTTAGACGACACCCTCCGGCCGCACAAGTGTGTCACCTGTCTCGGATCGTTTGCAGCAGCCACGTCTCCTCAGGATGAGACCGCGGCTACCCTTAGGCGACGATTGGGCTGCTCGCGACCTCTGCCACCTCCTCTACGCCGCCTCATAAACAGTCCTAAAATCTGGTTTTAAGAAGGAAACCAAAAAATCTTCCTACTGGTTAAAGAAACGATAGCTTATTAAAAACATTAAACAATTCATTTTCTGATATAACGCTGTCTTTCACAGATGTCCACTGTCCACCTCTGCCCATTCGGCGTGGGCTGGTAGCCAGTGGTTTAGGCACCCGTCTGGGCACGGAGATCCGCTTCCACTGCGCCAATGGTAACGCACTGCTGGGTGCTCATACATTGATCTGTCGAGCTTCTGGGAACTGGAGTGCACCATTACCTGTTTGTGAGAGTAAGTGTTATAATTTTAACTCCGAAATGAGAGCTGCTCTGTAAAAGTGAATGTCAGTTTAATTTATTGGAATATGGAAATCGATTATTAACTAATATTGTTATAACTACATATTATAAAATAAAGTTGAAGTTTTGTAACCTAAGCTAAAGCCTAAGAAAGTACATGCTACTTTTTATCGCAATAACCGACATAGACGAAGGCGTAGCCACGGGTGAAAGCTAGTTTAGTAAAAGCTCACAGTTATCTACTACCGAAGGCCTTACATACTATGCTAACAATCTTCTACTTTCCATGGATGTATTCATAAACAATATCACACACCTTGCCATTTAATTTGTACCTACTTTCAAAAGCTATATCGAATTTTGTCCCACGTTAATGAAATAACAAGGAGGTGATGTAAAACCCCCTGTACTAATAAAGACGTGGTATCCAGGTGTGGAATGTGGTGAAGTGGTGCATGACACACCTCTCGAGGAAGGCGAACGTCGACCACGTGTGGCCATCGTGTCGCGTGGAGTGGGAGGGCGCGCTGCCTTCTCCTGTCCGGCCGGCTGGGCGCTGCGAGGGGCTCCTGAGACGGTATGCTTACCAGCTGCCGACTGGGCCAAGCCCTTCCCGGTTTGTAGAGGTCAGTTCAACATTTATATTAAAAAATAAATCTACCCGCTTTAAATATACTTATTATTTTGTAAGACATTGCCACGCTGGATTCTGCCAGAGATAATATTTCATAAGGTCTCTATATCTAATTTCTTTCAAGATTAAATGATAGTTAAATCACTACTCTTTACAGGACTTCTATGTCTAATTAGGTAATTAAAAGTAGATATTTACTTCTAATGTTTAACATAAGAGTCAGCTAGTAACTAGCTAAACCATTTTTAGTATAAAACAGAACAATATTTTGTCATGGCTGTAAATTCTTGTGCCGAGCAAACAGAAACTCACAACTAGCTCACGTGCTAAACCGCCATAATATGTATGGGTAGCCATATTTTCTGCATTCGCAGAGTGTGGTAACCCTCATTCTTGGAATCTATCCATGTTTTCCATCAGGTAACTCTACCTCTTAAGTCACTTTGGTAGACTTATGAAAAATATTTCGAAATCAAGAGTGACGTGCTGAACTTTATTTCAGTAGAAATATAAATCTGATGTTTATATTCTAACCTGGACTTTTATATTTCTGACCTTCATATTTTTGTCTTCAGAGGTATCCTGTCCTGCGTTGCCCCCACCGGCGTCAGGCTACGTCTTAGGCCGAGCGCCATACAGAGCTGGTGACGTGCTGCAGTTCCATTGCAACCCTGAACATACACTGCACGGCAGACCTATTCTCGTGTGCCAAGACAGTGGCAGGTGGAGCGACAAGCCTCCTACTTGTAAGTAGTTTTAGGCCAGAAACTTTTTTAGAATTCGACAATACTTAAATCTTCTTTTTTCTACAACACATGTATGAGTAGTTTTAGAGAAACATATTCCATTAAGTATCATATATCTATGTGAATATGCAGGTTATCAAAATAATGATGATGATCCAGGTTTGCAGCTGTATGCCTAACTTACTGTTTTGAACTACTAAAGTTCAAGAATGAGATTGGTCATATTATTCGACAAACGTACTGTTGATCTCATGCCTCGGAGCGGAGGTAAAACAGGTGTCCGGGGTTTCGGGTCTTCAGTACTCTCGCTCAGCAAAAACCGATGACAAAACCGCCTGACGCTCTATGCTAATGTTTGTGATAGTACAAGGCAATTTTTTTTAAGAGGGCCTCCAAAGTGACTCTACTCTGTCTGATGAAGAGCACGAATAGAATACAAGAGTATCTCTGCTCTTCACCATCGTTATTGAGAATGTGGACAATGCAGCATGTTGACCTACACTATGGCGACTTAGTGACGTGCTTCTGGATTTATTTGGATGGATTTTATTTCAGGTGCACAGGCGTGTACATACCCTGGTACCACGATCTCGGGCCGCATGTCTTCAGTGAAGTTCTACTACAAAATCGGAGAGACTATTACGTTCACGTGTGAGCCAGGGTACAGGCTGAAAGGAGCACCCATGTTGAGGTGTTTGAAGTAAGTTGTTCTTGTTTGAAGTTAAAGCAAATGCTAATATTTTCTGTTGACTATGTTTAAGAGTTATGTCGCATTCGAGTTTATTGACTGTCGATAATTGTAAAAAAGAAAACAATGTATTTTTTTGTAATTTTAAGATATTTCTACGTAACATACTTGTAGAAAGATGTGCTAGATTAAATTCAGACCGTCGATGTCCCATCAACTCTTTTAAAAGCAAAACGACTGGCTCGGAATATCTAAAAAAAAAAAAAAAAAACAGCTTAAATTACTTTGTTAGTTCAGGAGTTATAGAGTCCTAACTTGTAAAATACTCTTAGCAAACTTTGTACAAAAATAATGAAATAATAAGTAAGCATAACAACTATCTATTGCATTCTTTGAAATTATATATTGGACACGATATTAAATCCATGTGCCATTATGGGTGACTACGAATCCATAGATATTATATGCGTGGCCTAACTATAAATCAAATTAATATATATCCAACTAGTCTTTAGTTTTTAAATCTCACTTTCTTTTAGGAACAGAAAATGGTCTAATGCTATTCCACTCTGCGCACCAATTTCAAACTACACGTCATCATCAGACACATTGGCAATGTTAAACGGAGACATCGACGCCATGTTGTCAGACTCGCCGGCGGACATTTTGAGAACGCGCGAAACACCCGCCATTTTGTCACCACAGAGCTACAAAGCGGCTGTAACGAGGGCCGCGGTATCTAGACTTTTAAGGAGAAATGTTGAAAATTACAAAAATAGGGTTTATAGAGTTAACAGACTACTGAGAAGGGACACTGAAAGATAATTTTATAGTATCGGTAGTTTAATTTTGTGTGGTAACTCTTAGACCGTGTTTTAATGTGTATTTGTTTTTAAATTATTTATTTATTTCCTGTGACAAAACAAAGCAATTATTGTATAGTCTGTTGATGCCAAATTTTGCAGCCATTCATGTAAGTAAGCTTCTCTTTTGCCTTACCTACAATATATTCAAGTTTAGAATCGATTTAAGTTTGGATTCGAATTTAATATCAGCTGGACCTTGAATGCACTATCGAAGTGTAGTTTTAAATGGAATTACATATTGTAAATTTTATTAAGAATAAAAAACAAAATACTTTCTAATGACTTAATACTCGAAAGTATCTTAATTTTGCTAGTGTTTTCGATTCGGTTAACGTACAAAGAGGAATTTAAATCAGAACCAGAGATAAAATCGTATTGATTTACTAGAGCAGTTGTAAAGTCGGAATTACCTATAAATAAAATATATTAATTATTCCCGCTCTATATGTCAAAGACTTTGTCCTGCTAACTCTTAAAAAAATTGTGAATGATCTAATACTCAATCGAGGCTACTAGTTAATATCTCGGGCTTTTAGTACTATAAATACATTTATATTTGGTACGATTAATAATTGGTAAAATTTCAACAGTTAACTTGATTCTACTTCAAACTGAAGACCGCATACTCAGTACCGACAGCTTTTCAATGAAGATTATAATTTTCCTCAGTGTAATGATGAAATTATGGCTAGACCGAATTACAATATTACTAAGAATTCGTTTTACTTGCAAACCTTTTATTGAAAATGTTCAGCGCTATTTTATACTGGCAAACTATTAGTAAATTAAAAATACTTACGTACTTACATACATAATTTAAGGAAGAAAAGGATTTGAATTAAGAACTAAAGAGACTTCACATTATACATTTTAGGTGTAATTTTATTATTTGAAAGGCGTATTTCTTTTTTTTAGTTTAAAGACTGTTTATTATTAAAGTATCTAATGAGTTCGAATGATTGCCAATTTTTTTCAATATTTTTATTTAGAAATTCATATTTTTAAGAATTGTTACGATTTGTAAATAGTAATGCTTCGCCAAAGAGATTTAGAATACTCTTACGAATAATTACAATTATGTAGATAAACTAAACTTATTAGAATAATAATATATAGCTATAAGTGTATGAAATATAAAAATATAAAAAGTGTATTGTGGAAATGTACTGACTGATTACGCGACTAAATCGTGTAATTTTCAAATTGTTCATTCCATTAGTTTAATCAATCGACTATTTGTGAAATAGTCTTACTTATAATAACTTTAGAATGGTAAGTCGGTACATTGTTTGATATTTTGAAAATAATTAATAATTATAAAAATCAAAATTAAATTATAATAGTAATTATTTATATGATAGTAATTTTAAACATTGCGCTAGAATATTACTACGCACAAATATTTGGAAACATTTTTTGTCATTATCTCTAGTCGAGGATGTAACTTGAGCATAAACAAGATTACATTTGAAATTAGTTTTTATTAAAAAAGAATTCGTCGAGATTTTAAAATTGAGAACTATCTAGTTGATTTTTTATTCTTCATATAAAACGTAAGAAATTTAAAACTATAAAAGGCACGAAATGATTTTAGTTTTTGCCAAAATTTTGATTTTTGAATGCCTACTCCCAAGGATAGGATCTTGATGAGTCACCATATATGGCATAATACCATGAGTGATTCTGTGATTCAAAGGTCACGATAAGCAGTCGATCTCGTCCCCGAGTCCCCAACTCCCACTCGTCCAGCCGTGGTACACTATGGGTTATTGAAGATCTCTGGCTTATATGTTTATTATAGGATATTTAAACTCTACAAAATGAGAAGCTGTATACTAATGGTTGGTTGCCTGTAAGAGATTGCCATAGTGCGATAAGGCTGCCACTTGTACTGACCTAGCATTAAGTTCCATGACAAGTTATCTGGTGTACATGTGTACAGGTGTACTGGTGTGATTTATTATTATTATTATTATTATACAATTATTACTGTCTCTCTATAACAATGATCCATCCTAAGGTTGCCTGGAAGAAATTGCTTTTGGCAATACGGCCGCCCTTTGTACACTCGATATTAATTTGATCGTTGTGTTCCTAAAATGTAACTTTGTAATGAAGTGTGCAAATAAAGAGTTATTTAATATTTATTTTCATTCCTAGCTATAAAGCTTATTTATTTGTAACTTTATGCTCAAGCTATATCATAAACAATTTTACGCATATCAAAAGACAAAATTGCATATCTTATTATTATTAAAACGCAAGACAATTAATCTTAATAGTTGTGTACTTTTTCAAAAATAATTTACTTCTAACTCTGTCCCATTAAAGAAAATAAATTATTGAATAAAGTTGTGAACAGATTTGTAGTTTTTTTTTTTATTTGTTTGAACTAGCCTAATCAAGTGGTGTTACCGCCGCGGTTTGTGTTGCTCATCGTGAGTCGTGAGTAACGCCGCGAAGCGAAGCTAGTCTAAAAAATATTGCCTAAGTCGCTCCTTGGGTCATCAGCTTTCTGCTAGTGAAAGTCCTGTCAAAATCGGTCCATCTGTTCCAGAGATTAACCGGAACAAACAGACGGACAGACAAAAAAATTAAAAATGCTTTTTAGGGTTCCAAAGTTCATGACTCGGAACCCTTATAGTTTCGTCATGTCCGTCCGTCCTCGACTTCTCGAAACGGTTAGTCATAGGAAGATGAAACTTTGTATGGATATGTGTTTTATCACGTCTACAAAGTGCTACAATAACCGCCCCCCCCCCCCCCTTTCACCAAAAGTTTAACGTCAGGTTCAATAACGTCATTACTAGGGATTGCAATCCCGATTTCGCGGGATCTCAAGCTCACGAGATCTCGTGTCAATTTTCGGCATCAATGCCGAAGTATAATATGACGAGATTCTGATCGAGTTCGACGGGATTAGGCGGCAGTTGTCAGCGTCACAAACTAATACGTCACAAGTTCAGACAAGTTAGAGTCAGTCATAAAAAAGAAATGGATGTATTTGAGTGTGGGGAAACAAGGGGGGAGAATTTTGCAGTTTACACATAATTGCGTAATTACGCTGCTGCCGACCAGTGTTAGCACAGATCGGCAGTGGCAGTGGCAAAATCATACATTTTCAGCAACTGGGTACGTTGCAACGGATATTAGATGTCGTTTCAATATCACCTGTAATTAATTTCTAATTTCCATAAGCTATATTTTTTCTTTTAATTATATTATTTTTAAAGACGCTATTAATTATTAAGTAACTAATAAGAAGAATAACGGCTTTGTTTTCTTTCAAATAATATTTCATTTAAATTAACCAGATCCCGTAAATTCTGAGATTGCGCGAGATTGTAATTTCTAATCTCGCGAGATCTCGAACTCGCGATCTCGAGGGGACTCTTATTTTAGACAATAAGTAATGTTATAGGAAAATAAAATTAAATCCACTGGAATCTATACAAATAAATAAAATTGGAGTGTCTGTTCGTGATACTAAAATAACCGCTTTTAACTAAATGCATATGTATGTACACACGGTACTTAGGCCAAAATATTTTTTTTTACAATTTTTGGCTATCTGTTTTGTTCCGGGAAATCTCTGGTACGGTTGGACCGATTTCGACGGGACTTTCACTGGCAGAAACCTGATGATATAGTTACTCCTCATATCATCAGCTATCTGTCAGTGAAAGTCCCGTCCCGAGATTACCTTCTTTTACCTACCTTAGGCTACTTTTTTTAGACTAGCTTCGCCCCGCGGCCTTGTCCGTGGTTACAACAACAAACGCGGGTAACATCGCGGGGCTCAGCTAGTAGTGACTAATTTTCAAAAGCAACAAAACCTAGGCTAGTATCGGTTATGGCGTTGCATATACCAACTCCCATTTAAATAAGTATATAATGAAGTAATGATAATAAATATTTCTTACATCTAACACACAACGCCAAATAGTTTCAAAGTAAGCAAAACTTGTACTGTGAAACTAGATTGACTGATACAATACACATACATTATACTTTTTTGTAAATACATACTTAATATACCTACATAAAAAACACCTAAACTCCGAAACAAATTTCAGTAGATCATAGAGGTCCGACACGGGTTTGAACCCGAGACCTCAAGCAAAGCAGTCCCATACATTACCACTGCGCTACTGAGGCAGTTAAAAAGTACAATACATTACTAAACGAATACCATTACTATTATTCTAAAAGAAAAAAATATATTAATCAAAGACATGACGCAATGAACACGGTCGTTCGTGATTAAACTAAACAATGATTTAAATAACATTGAACGATACTGCTATTTATTAACACTCACTGGGGATTATACATAGTAACTTATCATAACGTTTGTGCGCAGCCAGCAATGGAACTAAAACACAGCGTTAGAATACAAAGAAGTCAGCAATAACTTAGGATCTTGGTGAGGTAACAAAATTTAAACACATTAAGTTCAGTTGAGCGCGCGCAGCGCACAGTGAGTGACGTTGGTCAGTTACGCGTTTTCGCGCCAAAACGCGTTGTTCTTCCCGGCTGTCAAAATAATCGAAAGAAGTTCTTTTGTGTTTTTTTTAATTCGTAAAATGGCGGTGATTTCGATAAAGAAATTTAAATAGAAGTGGTTTTGTGTGGTGTGTTTTTTTTTGCTACGGTGAAGTTATGGCGCAGTATGGACGATAAACAGCGATAACTCATAGGTAATAGTTTAAACCATTGACTTATAACTTCTCTTGTTAATATGTGGAGTAATTATGATAAGTGAGGTACACGGTGACCTGCATAGGCTGCAAGCCTGCATACCTTAGCCTACCCTCTGTCAGTGAATGTTTTAGACAGGTTGTATAGTTAATCGACTAAAGACCTTCGTGGACCGACGATAAGACTAATCGACTATTGTTTTCGTACGTTTTTCTCGTTTTTTTTATTCCTTTTTTGAAACGGAAGGAAGCGGTCTTCAAATAACAAAAAGTATTGAACATAAATTCGACATGAATTTATAAGGTCGCAAAATAAATTGTTTTATTAATTTAAACATTTTATTTTATAAGTACTTCAAACATTTTATTTTAAATACCATTTTGTAGAAAAATACCTAGTATTTCAATATATCTACTATACATTCGGTTTTACTCATGCTTTCCAACAGGAAGATTAGAGCACAGATTAATAAATAGTTACTACGTAAATTAGAGTCACTTTGGTGAGCTTCAATATAAACAAAAGAGAAAAATAAACATTATAAAGAATAATATGACTTTCAATAAACTTTTAAATTACAACTGACTACAGAACTTCGTTAAATTTTTCGCCATTTCGTTGCTTTTGAATTTTGACTAGTTTTGCAAAGTTAGTCTATATAAAATTACTCTAAGTTAGGTACTCCTTAGGTCATCAGCTTTCTGCCAGATTATCTCCCGTTAAAATCGGTTCAGCCGTTCCAGGGATTAGCCAAAACAAACAGACAGACAAAAATATTTTTGCTAGTTTGTAATAATTGTATGTAGCAATGTATATTTTATGAGCACATTTATATATTTATAAATAAGCTTGTTGTTGAATCTTAAATTCTTTAAAAGCAATATTTTAAAACTGTATTTCAATATAACTTATCGACTGATCTTCAAAAATCAGTAGCCCAAAGTGATAGGAAACAATCACTGAGGGTAAGCGGTAAACAACGACGCCGCGTTCAGACTTAGATGGGTGCCCGTTTGTGGCATGATATGCTATATGAGCGTCCCCGCGATTCGGAGGTCACGTTAAACGGTCGGTTCAGATAGAAGTCGTGAAGTTAGTAGGAGGCCTTCGGGCGGCTTAACAATATACAAAGGCAAGATTACGTACGTAACCACAACTTGTCTAGCCAGTCCCCAACCCTCGCTCGGCCAGCGTGGGGACGTGTAGCCTTAAACCTCTTCTGAGACGAGACCAAGCCCAGTACATTAAGGTTGTTGATTGACTGATCCTAATCCCTACTTCCCTACTAATATTATAAATGCGAAAGTAACTCTGTCTGTCTGTCTGTTACGCTTTCACGCCTAAACCACTGAACCGATTTTAATGAAATTTGGTATGAAGATAGAACTGAACTTGGGAAAGGACATAGGCTACTTTTTATCGCGATACCAGACATACACGCGGGCGGAGCCGCGGGCGAAAGCTAGTTTTTTTATAATTTATTCGAATTGTCTATTATGTCTTTGAATATTGTTTGCTTTTTAGAATAAGAATGGGGAAGGCCATCAACTCTGTGGCTAGGTTAACGAACGTGTACACTACCCACGTTCATAAGCCATTCGAAGCAAATAACTACAGCGTACAGCGTTGTACAGCGAGACGTATTCGCGTTAAAATCATTTAAAAATGTAACATAGGACTGCTGTTCTTGAGGGCTCTGGTTAAAATTCTGAATCGGACTAAATGTTTGTATGATCTGCAGACGTCTGTTTTGGACGATGGGTGTTTTCTATCCTTACTTTAAAATTATAAACGCGAAAGTTTGTTAGTATGTATTTATGTATGTATCTATGTTTGATGTTCTTTCACGCAAAAACTACTTAACGGATTTGGATGAAACTTTACAGTAATATAGCTTGTATATCAGAATAACACATAGGTTACTTTTTAGTGCAATAATCGAGATAAACGCGGGTGGAGTATATATATGTATGTATTTATATCAGTTGTCTAGTACCCTTAGTACAATCTCTGCTTAGTTTAGGACTAGATGATGTTGTGTGTCAGAAGTCCGAAATATTTATTTATTTAATTTCTGTGGATACACATGAAATGTACCTACGCAAATAACACCAAGTAGAAGAACAACTATTTGTGAATAATTGTGATCTACAAATACCTACTTAGTTAAAAAAATTGTTGCATATGAGCATCAAACATACAACTCGCAGCGTTACACTGAGCGGGGAGGAGACCGCTTAAATAACTGAGCCATCGTACACTTCTTTCGCATGCTGTTTAGCTAAAACACCTCCGTGTATCGGAGAGCAGGTGCACACGGAGGTGTGAATGTGTTAAATGGTCACCCATCCAAAGACTAACCTGGATAAGATTGCTTAACTTTGCTGTGTGTTAACTTTCTCGGTTATAACAGACCCCACGGGCATCACTAACTTATTTATATTTAAAACGAAAGCGAAGGCTCTCCATTACACGAGCAAGTTTATACAATACCGTTTTAGTTGGAAGGAAATTTTAATCTTTATAAATATATTAAATTGAGAGGTCTGTTTGTAATAACAAATGAACAGTTTTTAGGGTTCCGTTGCCAAATGGCAAAAAACGGAACCCTTATAGATTCGTCAAGTCTGTCTGTCTGTCCGTCCGTATGTGACAGCCATTTTTCTCCGAAACTATAAGAATTATACTGTTGGAACTTGGTATGTAGATGTATTCAATGAACCGCATTAAGATTTTGATGCAAAAAAATAAAAATAAACAATAAATTTCGGGGGTCTCCATACTAGAAAATGAAACTCAAAAATTTTTTTTTATATCAAACCCATACGTGTCTATCTATGGATAGGTATTCAAAAATGATGTTGAGGTTTCTCAAATCATTTTTTTCTAAACTGAATAGTTTGCACGAGAGACACTTCCAAAGTGGAAAAATGTGTGTGTGTCCCCCTCTAACTTCTAAAATAAAAGAGTGACAAAACTATAAAAATATATGATGTACATTACCCTGCAAACTTCCAACGAAAATTGGTTTGAACGCGATCTAGTAAGTAGTTTTTTTTTAATACGTCATAAATCATCAACCGCAATTTACATTTCTTTCAATCAAAACACTATTATTAAAACATCGATCAAAGTTACAACGAACTATAAAAACTTTTATATGATGTTACTTGCTGCTACCGAACCCTTCATGGGCGAGTACGACTCGCACTTGGCCGCTTTTTTTATATTCATTTGAAAGGATATGCGTGACATAAATTTTTGTCTGTCTATGTGTTTGTTCTGGCTAATCTCTAGAACAGCTGTACCGATTACGACGAGACTTTCACTGACATATACCTGAAGATACAAGAAGTAACTTGGCTATTTTTAGGCTGACTTCGCTGCGCGCCGATACTCGCGACATATAACATAAACGCAGGTAACACCGCGGGTTTCAGCTAGTGTATAATATCATTATTTATTCAAGAAACTAATTTATTTATTTAGGTCGCAGTGAAACAATGAAAGTTGCAATTTGCATTTGTTGATTAAACCGCGAAAACGATATTATTAAATTAATGACTGCACGTTTGGTCTACTGGTTTAAGTGGTCGCCATGCCGCTCTCTACTGCGCCATGTGTCGTGGGCTCAAATCCTACTTGGGACGACACTTGTGTGATCCAGAAATTGTTGTTCTGAGTCTAGGTGTCGTTTGTAAAGTTTTTTCTTCTTCTTACTGACAGACTGAATTTTTGTGTTTACTTACGAAAATATATATATAATGAGATGAATATTGAATATTGATACTAAAAAACTTAAAATATCATACACAACCCATAATACCACACCTGGGATCGGGTCTCCTCGATCCGGGATCGGGGCAATATATTGCCTTAACTCTCTCCTGAGAAGAGAGAGTTAAGGCAATATATTCCCGCGGTAACTGAATCCATGTATTTTGGTTATAGCGATAAAAATATAGCCAATGTCCTTTATCAGGTTCTAGACTATTTGTATACTAAATTTCATTTGAATCGGTTATGGGGCCGTCCATTAAGCACGTGATGTATAAAAATACCTTTTTTTAACCCCCTGGTGATGCGTGGTGAGGTTCAGGACAACCCTCCCGGCTACCAAAATCACATGTAGTTTTATTACCTTCAAAAATCTTAAATTTTAACCAAAAAATAAATACACGTGACATCTTAAACTGTACCCCCCCCCCCCCGTACCCCCTAGTGATATTTCGTGATTTTTGTCAAACTCCCCCTCCCTTTCGAGCCCCTATGTTAGCCCGACACACAGACAGACAAAGTCACTTTCGCATTAATAATATTAATAAGGATTACACCCTAACCATTGAGATTATTTATCGAGGCTTTTTATCATCACGCTACTACCACAAGAATCAATGAAATGTGCAGCAACGGCTAACCTTGACGCCTCTTCAAAAATTAATAACTAAAATATAAATTGTATCTCACTTTTGGATTTTACTCATGCTTTCCATCAGGCATAGTAGAGTCACCTTGGCAGGCGTTAAATAAAAAAAAATCGGACATCTTACATACAACGCCATATAGTCCCAAACTAACCAGAGCACGTATTATGGGTACTATTACGGGTATTATCGAAAACTGATATGAAAACATAAAAATACTTTTTTTTTTGTAAATACATACTGATTGGCATCGGGAATCGTACCCGAGACCTTAAGCACAGCTGTCGCAAATAAATTCAAAAATTGTATGTAAATAAGTAAATGCATAGTTAATTTAACGATTACATTAAACACTGAAATATTTATTTTGTGTCCATTAGATTAAAATAAAACATTTTATTTAAATCTCTTTTGCTGACATTATCATTAAAAATTCGGGTATGTGCGACTAGGACACGTGCTAGAAGGATTCCGTACTGTTGTTTAATTTTTTAAAAGACAACTCCCGAAACGGACTCAGAAACCAAGTGTTGTAGGTTCAAATCCCATGTGGGACAACAGTTTGTGTGATCCACAAGTTGCTGCGCAGCAACTTGTAGATCACACAAACTGTTGTCCCACATGGGATTTGAACCCACAACACTTGGGGAAGTAGAAAACGGCCTAGCGACCACTTAAACCACTGGGCAAACCGTGCAGTCACGTTTGAAATGTATTATCTATTTACTAGCTTTTGCCCGCGGCTCTACCCGCGTGTAGATCCATCATAGCTTACCATATCATTACCATGTATGTAGTAATGGTAACCTATGTGTTATCCCGATATATTAGCTATATTATTGTAAAGTTTCATCAAAATCCATTCAGTAGTTTTTGCATTAAAGAGCAACAAAGATACATACATACTCACAAACCTTTGCGTCTATAATATTAGTAGGATACATTTCAAACGTCTTGTCGTTACTAATATCCATCAAAAACGAGCGAGAAAACCACTTTTGTTGTACGTAGGTATTTATTTTATTCTGTTTTCAGTATTTTTTTGTTATAGCGGCAACAGAAATACATTATCTGTGTTCATTTCATCTGTCTTAACTATAACGGTTCATGAGATACAGCCTAATGTCAAACCGACATCGGAGTCTTAGTAGTAAGGTCACGTTTTACGCTTTGTGTACGGTACCCTAAATATAAGCATTCTTCACAGAAATTTAAAAATAATTATATTAATATATTGTATAATTTCAAATGAAATTAATTAAGCTATTCAATTATAATATTTTGTAGTATTTAACTAAACATTAACATTCTTGATTTGTACTTTTATTCTACTACTTCAGAAAAACAAATTACTTAACTGGTAATTTAACGAACGAGCTCCTTAAAAACATCTAAATTCAAGATTCACATAGCCATAACGAGTCTTATCAGTCCTTAACCTGCAGTCGGCCAGAGTAAGGACGTATGGCCTTAACCCACTCCTGAGAGCAGACCCGAGCGCAGCATCCCGAGTGGGACGTTATGGGTCGTTGATTTTATTGATGGTGACTTATGTAGTGAAATGCTTTGTCACACCCGCTTAAAGTACCCGGGATCGTACTGAATGGCAACACGTGAGCTGGTAGTGACTTCCAGTTTTTAAGTGAGTCTAAGTATGTGTTGCCGAATGTGATAAACTCGTTTCCACAAGAAATTGTTGACAAATTGTTGTGTTCAACAAAAATAAACAAATCTCGCACTGTCTTGAAGACATTTTTGTTAGGGAGGGTAGATGGTAATTGTAATAATTGATATTTAATTCTAACCAGCGGCGACTAATCTAGTAATCGATAAACCCTAGATGGGTTTTTGTGATTTAGGTAAGAAAATATAAATTGTAATGTAATTTTGAAAAATAATTAAGATAAAACTGCTCGGCATAAGAGGGAAGAGCCGAACTGCATACTGCATTTCATATTTTGATTTTAATAGTGGTGTTATAAATTTTTCAAATCGGGCCAGTAGTTCTTGAGATTAGTGCGTTCTGACAAACAAACAAATTCTTCAGTTTTATAATATTAGTATAGATGTCTATAGTTATAGATACTGAATGCGGAAATTGATTTTATGATTTTTTAGCGCATAAACAGTTTCAAATAGCAACACTTTCAGACTAGATTTTTCCTGACATAGAATCTTTAATCTATATTATATCTAGACCACAAAGAGAAGGAAACAAGTCGTACTAATTGTTCATTTTGTAACCGACCAAAATGTTTGTAACTGTGTTTCATTCGTGTAACGCAATAAAATAATTGATTTTGTCTATTAAATTCTGTACTAACTTTTGCCTGCTTCGCCCACGTCTGTGTCAGTTATCGCGGTAAAAAAGTACACTATATCCTTTCTTAGACTTTAGACTATCTGGGTACAAAATTTCATATAAATCGGTGCAGTGGTTTTAGAGTTTATAGCAAACTGACACACGTGGCGGAGGACTTTATTTTATAATATGTAGTGATTGTTAATTGTAAAACTTAAATTGGCCGCATTTTTCTTTTTCACATCACTTCATGATAAATATTTTTTCGGACATCTAACACAAATGGTCATCTAGTCCCAAACTAAGCAGAGCTTGTATTTTGGGTACTAAACAACCGATATAAATACATAAACTTACTTTTTTTTGTAAATACTGACATAGAAAACATCCAGACTCCGAAACAAATATTTGTGGATCCCACAAATATGGTTCGGACCTGGGAATCGAACCCGAGACCTCTCGATCAGCAGCCGCTAGTTTAACCACTAGACCGAGAATATGTGTATCTCTTGTTTCATATTTTTTAACGTCGTTTTTTGTCGTAGTTGGATTTTAGTTTTTACCTATTTTAATTTAATGTAAATACCTTATTTACTTTTATATACATTTAGTAAAAACCGATATTTTCATACCATACATTATACTAGAAGAAGCACTAAATCTTCTATGTAGTGTCGCTCATAGCCAAGTAATCTTAGGTGATTGAAAACAATCACCGAGGGTAAGCAGCGACGGCGCGGTCAGACCTAGATGGGTGATCGTATGTGGTATGATATGTTATAAGCGTTGCCGTGGTTCGGCGGTCCCGTTAAGCAGTCGGTCCCAGTTGTTGTCATAAAATAGCAGTCGTGAAGCTTAGTTGGAGGCCTTCGGACAAATTACGTAGCCACAATGTGTCTTGCCAGTCCCCAACCCGCACTCAGCCAGCGTGGGTACGTATGGCTTCAACCCTCTCTTGAGAGAAGACCCAAGCCCAGCAGTGGGACGTTATGGGTTGTTAATGATACATATACTTACTTCAATTTTATTTATTTGTATAGATAAATTAAAATCGTGCAAGTCACAATTATCTTATAGTTCGTAGTTCCGCCTGACTCGGCCATGTCGTACTAAAACGGGTGAAATCGTTTAGTGTTAACGCTAATTGCCTAATTTCATCACTTTAGTCTACTTGCCATTTTAAACGGTGTTTTAAATGGTAATTAAGATATACAAATAAATAAAATTGAAGTGTTTGTTTGTAATATCAAATGAACAGGGTTCCGTAGCCAAATGGCAAAAAACGGAACCCTTATAGATTCGTCAAGTTTTTTTACTAAATGCATATATGACAGTGTATACGGTACTTACCTCAAAGAAGCAACTCTTTGTTCTGGCTAATCTCTGAAACCGCTCGACCAATTTTGACGAGACTATCACTAGCAGATAGCTGATGATAAAAAGAAGAGTAAATATATTTTTGACTATCTTCGCTCCGTTGCGTTAATCGCAATTTAAAACATTCAGCTGACCTATAATATTTATGTATCTATAATTCTATACTAATGTTTAGATGTAATTAAAAAGTCCGCAACAGCATTTGCCTATCTTTCACTGCCTTGTTGGTCTAGTGGTCAGCGTCTGCGGCTGCTGATCAAGAAGTCTTGGATTCCATTCCCGGGTCGGACCAAATATTTGTGTGATCTACAAATATTTGTTTCGGAGTCTGGGTGTTTTCTATGTATAATATGTGTGTTTACAAAAAGAAAAAGTATGTTTATGTATTTAAATCAGTTGTTTAGTACCCATATAACAAGGTCTGGGACTTAATGGAGAGGTACCATATGGAAGGAAGGAAGGAAGCATGGGACTAGATGGCGTTGTGTGTGAGATGTTCGAAATATTTATTTATTGATTTTAAGGCTGGCTCACCCCGCAAATCTATAGAATATAGTAATTTTCACGGTTGAGATACTCTAATCAAACTAAATAACGCCTGTGCCTAAATCCTTGCCAAAAACTAGGTTCTAAAAAAAAGCGGCCAAGTGCGAGTCGGACTCGCCCATGAAGGGTTCCGTATCAGCAAGTAACATCATATAAAAGTTCTTGTAGTTCGTTGTAACTTTGATCGATGTTTTTATAATAGTGAATTGATTGAATGAAAGGTAAATTGCGGTTTACTATTTATGACGTATTAAAAAAAACTACTCACTAGATTTCGTTCAAACCAATTTTCATTGGTAGTTTGCATGGTAATGTACAACATATACTTTTTTTAGTTTTATCACTCTCTTATTTTAGAAGTTACAGGGGGGGGACACACACTTTTTTCCACTTTGGAAGTGTCTCTCGCGCAAACTATTCAGTTTAGAAAAAAATGATATTAGAAACCTTAATATCATTTTTGAACACCTATCTATAGATAACCCCACACGTATGGGTTTGATGAAAACTTTTTTTTGAGTTTCAGTTCCATGTATGGGGACCCCCAAAATGCATTGTTTTTTTGCTATTTTTAAGTGAAAATCTGAATGCGGTTTACAGATTACATCTTCTACAAGTTTCAAAAGTATAGTTCTTATGGTTTTGGAAAAAAGTGGCTGTGACATACGGACAGACAGACAGACAGACATGACGAATCTATAAGGGTTCCGTTTTTTGCCATTCGGCTACGGAACCCTAAAAATACCTACATAGGTATAGGTACCAAGTACTGACACGAAATTTGTTTGCTAAGCCGGCATACTTTGAACCACATCTTAAAAGTCTAAACATCGTCAGGGTACTCCTCGCTATCTTATCAATATCCATGGGAAAAATAACTATTTATATACATAACCCAAATTTATATCAGTTGTAGATAAGAAATCCCTTCAATGTATACTTAAGCTGAAAATAGGTTTACTGCACGGTTGGCCTAGTGGTTTAAGCGGTCGCCATCCCGGTTTCTACTGCGCTAAGTGTGGTGGTTTCAAATCCCAGTAGTTGTTCTGAGTCTGGTTTTTGTGTACGTTTCAGGCATGTTTTTAACTATACAGAATATATATTACTAATTAGAGAGCGTTTTTTTAAAAAAAATAATTGCTAGAGTAGTGCCAGTTCATTATAAAAACAGTGTGTCAAGACCCCTACTCCTCTATTAATATCCAATTGTTTATTTAAGGCTACCAAAGGGACTACCCTACCTGATGGAAAGCATAAATAGAATCCTATAGTAGGGGTAACCATCCGCGTAGTGAATACAAACATTGTAGCATGGTGACCTACACTATGGCGGCTCAGTGACCTGCTTCTGCCTGCACCTTTTTTGAAGTCAGTTTAAAAAAAAAACCTCATAATTTTCTATGACAAGGCCGAATGCTAGTCAACTAAACCAAACAAGTCGAGTGCAAATATATAATAAAAAAAAAACACAAGTAAACTACATAACAAAATGGCGTCTTAAAAATACCAGCAATACATAAGTCATTTAAAACGATATAAAATTCGCATTCCAAAGCTGATAACTAAGTTTAATTGAGTTTAAACATTTTAAATGGGTATAAATGATGTTTAATTAATGTTGATAATTTTTATTTAATACTAGTTGAAACCCGCGTTGTTACTCGCGGTTGTGGTAGCAACTTACAACAACCGTAGCTAATCTAGCTAAGGTAGCCTTTGTTACTTCTTATGAGCTATGTGCCCTTGAAAATCACATCATAACCGGTCCAGCCGTTCCAGAGCTAGCTGAAACGGCTGGATTGGATTGGATTGGCTTGGATTGGCTGGATTGGAACGGCAGAATTCCTTCATTAGCTAGCTAGCAGCCATTTATTAACTTGGCAGCGAGAATTTAGTAATACATTTTTGACACAAATATTTCGTACACATTTAGTGTTAGCTGTTAATTTATAGAATGGTTGGCTGGCAACAGCTGGATGCGAAAAGCCTAAAATCGATCAAAGTGGTGTGCAATGAGAGAGGCCTTTGTCCAGCAGTGGACTTGCGATGGGCTGATGATGATGTTAATTAAAAATAACAGACATTTAAATTTTATTTATTTGTATTATTTCTGCATTAGTCGTTTATATCTATATATAATTAAATTTCTATTTCATGGTAAATAAGTTTCATTGACTTAAATATAAACTAGCTGTGCCCCGCAGTGTTACTCGCGGCTATTGACGTACATAACGAGTAACGCCGCGATACAAAGCTAGTCTAAAAAAAAGGCCCAAGTTACTCCTTATGACATCAGCCATCTGCCAGTGAAAGTCCCGTCAAAATTGGTTTAGCCGTTCCAGGGATTAGCCGGAACCAACACATAGACACATTAAAAAATATTTTTTTGATTTAAGTACCATATATAGTTTCATGTTGGTCTAGTGGTTAGCGTATGCGACTGCTAATCAAGAGGTCTCGGTTTCAAATCCCGGGTCGGGCCAAAAAGTGTTTTCGGATTTTTCTTAGGAAATTCCTAATAGCAGCCCGGAGTTTGGAAGTTTGGCGGTGATTCACGACCGTGCCTCGGAGAGCGCTTAAAGCCGTCGGTCCCGGATGTCATGAACATCTATGGCAATCGTTATTGGGAAGTCAGTGCCCTCAAATATACTGACAACTAGTTCAATCTTCGAATTTCAGTTCTCCCTTAGGGTTGCGGAGGTCCGATGCCAGTCGCTATGTGGAAAAACTGAAATTCAGGTAAAACCGGTTGAACTAGTAGCCGACCCCAAATAAACTTGGAATAAAGGCTAGGAAGAAGATATAGTTTCATATGCATTTAGTAAAAAGCTGTTATTTTGATGTTACAAACAAACACTTTAATTTTATATATTTGTATAGATAATGTTTAATTAATAATGTTGATAATTTTAGTTCAGTACAGTTGGTGCCAAGGTTGACGGCTTCTAGGCATCCATTGTTGCACAATGGCTAAGGACTAATGATATCTTGGGTATTTACCCATGTTATTCTGCTATCTATATCTCTGACTTTATTGTACAAACTCGTTGAGCCACGCGATGTTACTCGCGGTTAGTGTTGTCAGTCGCGAGTAAAGCCACGGAAAAAGCTGGCTTAAAAAAAATGCATAAGTTACTGCTTATGTGATCGGCTACCTGCCAGTGAAAGTTTTTTAAAAAGATTTTTTAAAATCGGTTCATAAACGGCGAAATTATCGCTGAACATACATTGAAAAAAAAAACGACGAATTGAGAACCTCCTTCTTTTTATAGAAGTCGTTTAAAAACTGCTTTTTTAGAGTTCCGTTGCCAAATGGCAAACAACGGAACCCTTATAGATTCGTCATGTCTGTCTGTCTGTCTGTCTGTCTGTCCGTCCGTATGTCACAGCCACTTTTCTCCGAAACTATAAGAGCTACACTGTTGATACTTGGTCAATAGATGTATTCTGTGAACTGCTTTTATATTTTTACACAAAAATAGAACAAAAGCAATAAATTTTGGGGGTACATACATAGAAGTGAAATTAAAAAAAAAAAATTTCATCAAAACCATACGTGTGAGGTATCTATGGATAGGCCTTCAAAAATGATATTGAGGTTTCTAATATCATTTTTTTCTAAACTGAATAGTTTGCGCGAGAGACACTTCCAAAGTGGTAAAATGTTGGTCCCCCCGGTAACTTCTAAAACAAGAGAGTGATAAAACTAAAAAAAATATATGATAATACGTCATAAATCATAAACCGCAATTTACATTTCTTTCAATCAAAACACTAATAATATAACATTGATGAAAGTTACAACGAACTACAAAAACTTTTATATGATGCTACGGAACCCTTCATGGGCGAGTCCGACTCGCACTTGGCCGCTTTTTTTAACGTTAGTACCGTACCTATATACTTTCATATGCATTTAGTTTTCAAACACTTTTTATATAATACAACATACACTGCACATTCACTTCACACATAAAATAAATAGACTTCAATTTTATTTATCTAAAACAAATAAATAAAATTGAAGAATTTGTAATTTTTAACGTTAGTACCGTACCTATATACTTTCATATCATATGCATTTAGTTTTCAAACACTTTTTATATAATACAACATACACTGCACATTCACTTCACACATAAAATAAATAGACTTCAATTTTATTTATCTAAAACAAATAAATAAAATTGAAGAATTTGTAATTTTTAACGTTAGTACCGTACCTATATACTTTCATATGCATTTAGTTTTCAAACACTTTTTATATAATACAACATACACTGCACATTCACTTCACACATAAAATAAATAGACTTCAATTTTATTTATCTAAAACAAATAAATAAAATTGAAGAATTTGTAATTTTTAACGTTAGTACCGTACCTATATACTTTCATATGCATTTAGTTTTCAAACACTTTTTATATAATACAACATACACTGCACATTCACTTCACACATAAAATAAATAGACTTCAATTTTATTTATCTAAAACAAATAAATAAAATTGAAGAATTTGTAATTTTTAACGTTAGTACCGTACCTATATACTTTCATATGCATTTAGTTTTCAAACACTTTTTATTTAATACAACATACACTGCACATTCACTTCACACATAAAATAAATAGACTTCAATTTTATTTATCTAAAATAAATAAATAAAATTGAAGAATTTGTAATTTTTAACGTTAGTACCGTACCTATATACTTTCATATGCATTTAGTTTTCAAACACTTTTTATATAATACAACATACACTGCACATTCACTTCACACATAAAATAAATAGACTTCAATTTTATTTATCTAAAACAAATAAATAAAATTGAAGAATTTGTAATTTTAAGTTAAAGGTACTTTTATCAAGAACGAAATTTCCTCTGGAAGAACTGGACCGATTGTCACGGGTCTTTCGGGACTGGATATTTAGAAAAATCTACTATAAAAAATATAAAAACTCTTATAACACCAGAATATTTTTTAAATGTAGCAGAGACAAGCGTAATTAAAACTGTATAAAAAAACAGTAAATTTCTTATACCTAAGAAACTTGAGATGTCTAAAATACTTAAAAAAACATGGTAATTATAATTAATTTAATAGTTTTAATGTTATTTTGGAATTTCGTAGATTTTCTCGTGTGAACTTCTCAGACAAAGGTATACATTATAATGTATGTTTTTTGCCATTTCCGTTTTGCTACAATGATTTTATACACAAAAATAATATAATAAAAATTTAAATTATGTATGTAATCGTTAAATGTCGGTGTTTTTAAACACTGTTCTTATATTTTTCATTGTAATATTATTAGAACTGAAATATGATTCATCAAAATCATCAGTTACTTGCCAAAATATTTGCTTTTTCTTTCTTTTTTCATCATCAACAAACCACAATGTCCCAATGATGGGCTTGGGTCCCCTCTCAGGGGAGGGTTAAGGACATACGTCCCCACGCTGGCCGAATGCGAGTTGTGGACTATCAACACAACGTTGTGACTACGTGTAATCTTACCGTTGGATGTTTTTAAGCCGTCCGTTGGAGGTCCCAACTAATCTTCACGACTATCCTATGATAACAACCGGGACCGACCAATCTAGGTACTGACCGCGCTGTCATTGCTTACCCTCAGTGATTGTTATGCCATGAGCGCCTCTTACCTACCTATTTACGATAGGAATTTTCCTCTGAATCACAAGACCAATCTGATCACGCAATCAAGTTAACTATTAGCGCAGTTATGTAATGTTTTCAAGTGTAACATAAATACGTTATACCATATAGCGAAGAAAATTGTAGCCTTATAAAGCCGATGTATCGTTTCAATACTTGCTACATATTTGTGATCGATAAGAAACAATTTCAGTTTAAAACTACGTTGAAATACGAATTGCGACTGCCTCGATGGAGCAGTGGTGCGAGTATGCGACTGTTGTACTTCTTGTCTCGGGTTCGATTACCGGTCGTAGCTGTATGATCTGAAAATCATTGTTTTTGAAGTTTGGAGGTTATCTTTGGGCGTACCCAGGGGAAGATACGGGACTGCTGCTCCCTATCGGGATTTTGTCTACGTCCCTACTTGCCATAGATTAAATATTTCGGTAAACGTTTTAACTAACGTTTCAGAAGTTACAGGACACACACACACACATTTTACCACTTTAGAAGTGTCTCTCGCGCAAACTATTCAGTTCAGAAAAAAATGATATTAGAAACCTCAATATCATTTTTAAAGACCTATCCATAGATACCCCCACACGTATGGTTTTGATGTAAAAAAAATTTTTGAGTTTCAGTTCTACGTATGGAGACCCCCAAAATTTCTTGCTTTTTTCTATTTTTGTGTTTAAATATTAATGCGGTTCACAAAATACATCTACTGACCAAGTTTCAACAGTATAGCTCTTTTCAGTTTCGGAAAAAAGTGGCTGTGACATACGGACGGACAGACAGACTTGACGAATCTATAAGGGTTCCGTTTTTTGGGATCTGATCATGGGATCCCAAGGAAATCGAGGGAACTCCTAAAATATGGCACAATTGTCGCGACTTGGGTACTCGGAATAGTTTTTCTTTGAAGTCGGTTTCTTTTTGTTAATTTTATATTTATTTGTATACATAGATTAGCCTAGCAATGTGATGGACAAGTGATAAACAACTCCTAACATACACGTGTCAAACTGGTATTGGCATTGAGGAGAGGGGGAGGGGCGAGGGCTCTAATTACGTATTAACAGTCATAAATGACCCATTATGCTTGAGGATATTTATTTATTTATTTTTATTCTAGTGGTTAGCGTATGCGACTGCTGATTAAGAGGTCCCGGATTCAAATTCCGGGTCGGGTCAAAAGTTTTGTTGGGTTTTTCATTCAGGAAATCCATAATAACGACCAAAATACAAGAAATCCATAAGTTTGGCGGTGATTCGCAACCATTCCCGTGCTCAGAGAGCACGTCAAATGTCCGTCTCGGTTGACATGAACATCTATGGCATCATTATTGGGAAGTCAGTGCCCTTAAATATACTGACAACTAGTTCAACCTTCTAATTTCAGTTCTCCCTCAGGGTTGCGGAGGTCCGAAGCCAGTCGCTCCGTGGAAAAACTGAAATTCAGGTAAAATTAATTGAACTAGTAGCCGACCCCAAATAATCTTGGGAATAAAGACTAGAAAAAAGATTTTTATTTCAAAACGAGCATTACAATATAAACTCGGGTAAAACGGGTATAATGATGTTTCTATGCCATCCTCAAGAAGAAAATGCGTTCTCATTATACGTATACAATGTATGACAACATTCATATTGATCTATTGTTGCAAAGTAGAGCAATACATATATATGTGTATATGTAAGTACTAGTATAGTTTTTTCTATTTTTATGTGAAAATATTAATGCGGTTCACAGAATACATCTTCAACAGCACAGTTCTTATAGTTTCGGAAAAAAGTGGCTGTGAAATACAGACGGACTGACAGACATGACGTATCTATAAGGGTTCCGTTTTTTGCCATTTGGCTACGGAACCCTAAAAAAGGTAAAGTGCTTAGAAATACCCAAAATTAAGGGGCTACCAACGTTAGGAAGCTCCAAGTAAGTAGACGGTTTGAGTACAGTTAATTTAAACAGGCATAAGTGCGGTTTTTAGTGCGCCTAAGCATATCTCCCTCCACTCTCTTAATCTCTTTCACTTGATACGATATTTCAAACCATATTTGAGGGTCTATTAAGCTGTTGCGACAAGAAAAAAAACCCCGATTATATAAAATTAATACCTTGTGTTACCAAAACAATGCGTAGATATTACATAAATGGAATAATTGTTAATAGCCTCCGAGGCAGCTAACAATGGGCAGAAACGGGGTGGGCAGATGTATACCAAAGATGTTATCCAACTTGAATGTTTTAGAGACGAAAGTTTTGACAATATATTCACACGTTGGGTTGTAGAACATGTGATACTTAATGCGCCTGTGAGTTTAAAATACCTAATTTGTAGGTTGGTTTTTTTACAACGCCGTCTACCTTCAAACTGTATGTAATTTGAAAGCTAGATTGACTGATAGAAGACTTATATACTTTTTTGTAAATACATGCATATTGTTAATAGAATACATCCAAAGTCCGAAACAAATATCTTTAAATCATAAAAACATTTATTCCGACCCAGCATTTGAACCCGAGACCTCAAGCACTAGGTACCATTTCGCCTTAAATGCACTCGATTTACAGTTTTCATCCTTAAACACTTACAATTATAATTCACGTACGCGTTGCTTGAATTACCAAAACATTCTATTAGCGACATTACTGAATTCCGAAGTCCAATAGTATCACAAAAATAAATATGACAAGAAAAGTTATAGTCGGATCAACACATTTTGATCTACAATTTCTATTCCGTAGTTTATAGCGTCATTTCTGCGTGTACTCAACTTGCAACAGTAGAATAAACCATTAGGACTGACATCCGATTGCTTCCGCATTGCCATTCCATGTTGATTTATCTACAGCTACGGTATAGTGCCTGTACATTTGTAAAAATTGTTTCTATATTTGTATCATATAGCTGACTAGCTGAGTGTCGCGGTGTTGCCCGCTGTTACTGTTGTAAATGCGAGCAAAGCCTTGGGTTGTCAGACCTTCATATTTATTTATTTGTATTGTTTAGAGTAAAAATACATTGTATATTGTGTAAAAGTCAATATTACGTTTCTTTCATACTAAATTGCAAGCCTATAGTGAATAGTATGATTTGGGATTTTTGGTTGGAAAATCGTTATTAGGAACTGAAGAATTGCTTAAATAATTACGAAAGCTACTAGGGCAAGGATTGAAATCGTAGTCAATGTTGACTTATGACATGTGAAGTGGTCGGCTTGTGAGATAAATATAATGTAGTAATTGTAACGCTATGTACTTGGCTCTATTTCTTATATCTATACACACACCACAAACATATTTCTTTATATGAGCCCACCAAATTGATTCTACTCTACCTGATGAAAAGTGTTAATAGAATAATATTAATGAACATTTCGGACGAATTACACACACCATCATCTAGTCCCAAAACAAGCAAAGCTAGTGCTATGGGTACTAGACAACTGATATAAATACATAAACATACTTTCTTATTTGTGTATACATACATATGATACATAGAAAACACCCAAACTTCGAAACAAATATTTGCAGATCATAACATTTGTTCTTACCCGGGAATCGAACCCGAGACCTCTTGATCAGCAGACGCAAACGCTAACCACTAGACCAACAAGGCAGTTCAGAATCCAAGAGTAATGATCACCATATTCGCTGCGAATGCAGACAATGCAACTACCTCACACTATGATGCTTCTTAGTCATTGAGCCTCCAGTCCCGCTCTCAAAAACGAAACATGACATCTCGAATACTGTTATTTTTGGGTTGGTCTTTTGTGCGAAGTTGTTACCGCCCGGTTGAATCAGCTCGATCGTGCTGTATCAGCGTGGCTTTACTACTTTAAAATGTTTATATTACATAGATAAATCATAATTTTGATTCCAATCTAGAATAAATAATTTTTAATGATCACAATCATTGAAATAAAATAAAGGAATTATCTAAAACAAATTTCCTGTGTACTGTATCTATCACTTCATACGAACCGGCCCACGTGTACCAAAACACAGTTCTCCCACAATCCATTATGTCAGCTTATAGTGTAATGTAAGCAGTATTAGAAAACGCCTCAGTAAAAGTTAAACTCATTTTTAATTTTTAAATAACTGATATGAAAGCGTGAAAAGTCGCAAGCAGCCACTAGATTCATTGAAAAAATGAAAGTAGCCATAGATTTATACCATCACGTGCTTTAGCTGTATTCTCTTTTTATAACTAAGTCGTAAAAACTTTATGGTGTGCCTGATCGTAATCAATCCCTTGCCCAAATACCGAAAATATTCTGTGTACCTTGTAAATGTTGCCTGAAAGAAATCGGTTTTAGCAATAAGGTACTTAGCCCATTGTACATATCTTCACTTACAATTAAAAGAACAATTGTAATTGTATTATTATTTATATGTTTAATATATAATATTATGTATATTTTATTAATGTAACTTTTCAATATCGTCTGTCCACACCGTCCTTTGCCTCTATCTGTTTTTTTAGGGTTCCGAAGTTCATAACTCGGAACCCTTATAGATTCGTCATGTACGTCTGTCCGTCCGTCCGTCCGTCCGTCCGTCCGTCCGTCCGTCCGTCCTCGACTTACCGTCCAAACGGTAAGTGCTAGAAAGATGAAAGTTTGCATGAATACGTGTTGTAATTACGTCGACAAAGTGCTTCAATAAAATTATGAAAAATAATTTTATTTGGGGTACCTCCCCTACACGTAAAGTGGGGATGATTTTTTTTTCTCGTGGCTAACCCATCGTGTGGGGTATCATTAGATAGGTCTTTTAAAAACAATAAAGGGTTTCCTAGACGATTTTTTGATTTAGGTATCCGTTTGCGAGATATTTCACTTTAAAGGGCACTTTTTTGTAAAAACAGGGCGTCCCCCCCCCCCCTCTAAAAGCTAAACGGCTGGCTCAAAAAATCTGACAAAAATCGTGATGGTGGTCCATCTTATGAACTTTGAAGGAAAACTATAACCGATTAGATGACTTTCTTAGTTCAGGAGTTATAAAGGCTTATATGGTAAAATGCGCTCACTTGGAAAACGTCATACAAAATTAACGTATTATTACGTAAACATAACAATTATCTATTGGATACGATTTTAAATCCACATACCATTATAGGTGACTGAGGAACCCTTTCCTGTGCGTGGCCTGACACGCACTTGTTATATGTGCGAGTTTCAAACTCTGTTACATATGGTATAGTTATTACTTGACTTACATACCTTACCTAGTTAATAGTGTGCATACAGTCACCAAGAGGTTTTTTCTGGACAAAAAACGATCTGATGTATGTTTAAACCTCATAATAATTTGGAAGCCACATTATGATAATTGAGTAATTAAAAAGTTTAACCTTTAAACTGTAAAAACTGCAAACCTAAACCAGCGTAAAAAGTAAATAAGCAAACTCACCTTCATAAGCATAACAAGAATACGAACAAAATGTCACGCCTATAATCCTATTAACTCTAATTACTACTGTCTTATCACATTTTTTTGTTTCGTCCACATTTATTATATATTATAATGTTTTTAATATATCATACCCTAGCTATTACTCGCGGCTCCGCCCGCGTGTAGGTCCGTCATGGCAGTATATAACAGCCTATGTGTTATTCCAATATGTAAGCTACATTATTGTAAAGTTTCATCAAAATCCATTCAGTAGTTCTTGCGTAAAAGAGCAAAAACATATTTACATACATAGGTACTCAGAAACTTGTACGTTTATAATATTATTAAGGATGTTGGACTGCCTCGTTGTTCTAGTGGTTAGCGTATGCGACTGCTGATCAAGAGGTTTCGGGTTCTAATCCCGGGTCGAGCCAAAAGTGTTGTTGAGTTTTTTTTATAGGAAATTTTTAATAACAGCCCGGAGTGTGGAAGTTTGGCGGTAATTCAGGTGATTCACGCCCGTACCTCGACGAGCACGTTAAGCCGCCATTCCTGGTTGTCATGAACATTTATGGCAATCGTAATTGGAAAATCAGTGCCCTCAAATATACTGACAACTAGTTCAATCACCGATTTTCAGTTCTCCCTCAGGGTTTCGGAGGTCCGATGCCAGTTGCTCCGTGAAAAAACTGATATTCAGGAAAAACCGGTTGATCTAGTAGCCGACCCCATATAATCTTTTGAATAAAGGCTAGGAAAAAGATATGTTGATAGGAAAAACTATCCTATCATTCATGATCAAGATTCGTAACACCTAGTTACCCTCGTACGATCAAGACTTTTTTGTCTCCTCGTAAAAAATCAGCTTCAGAATAGAACACCGCCATTTTGAAATTCGTTAATTTAAGCACTAAAGAACATCCTTAGCAGCCAAATTATACATTACAGATTATAAATAAGTCAAAAAAACTTATACACATCCGGGTGAGGCTTCATATCAAACAAATAAAACCTTTTTACATTTACTTTTTGTCTTATTTTTTCAGAGGCAATGGTTCAAGGCTGTGTGACGTCACTGTAGTTATTGCTCATTATAATGCTTAATTACGTTTAATTCTTTCTGCGTTGGAAGAATCTGCAATTATTTTATATTTCACTATTAAAATTATTAACCTCTCAGTTATATTCTAAAAATTATTCAGATGCATGTCACTCACAACTTACCTCAAGTTACTCAATCTTCTTGAATCTTTGCGTGAGTGTCTCATAGATACTTTTCGATTTGAATTCAGAGACATTTAGTGTGATTTTTACATTTTTAATGTGCACAACTCATACAAAAAATAAAATTAAAATGTCAGTGTGTAATATAAAATTAACAGTTTTTTACTAAATCCATATGAAAGTATATACGGTACATCAATAAAGCAAGTTTTAAATTTTTGTCTGTCAGTTTGTTCCTGTAATCTCTGGAACAAATGGATCGATTTAAACGGGACTTTAACGTAACATTAGGAGTAACTTAGACTATTATTTAGACTAACTTCGCTCCGCGGTGTTACTCACGATTTACAAGAATAACCGCGGGTAAGACTGGGGGATTCAACTAGTATCTAATTTAAAAAAAAAATACGGCGTCATGAACTAACTCTAATAGTGCACAAGTTTTTGAACTGTATTCATTATCATCATTTTTTAATCAACAACCAATAATGTCCCACTGCTGGGCTCCGATCTCCTCTCAAGAGAGGGTTAAGGCCATACGTCACCACGCTGGCCGAGTACCGGTTGGTGATTCGCAAGACACGTTGTTGACAATCTTGCGGTTGAATATTTTTAAGCTGCCCGAAGGCCTCCAACTAAGCTTCACGGCGGTTATCTTATAATAACAACCGGGACCGACTGCCTAATGTGACCTGCGAATCACGGAAACGCTCATAACATATCATGAAACAATCAGTTACCGATCTAGGTCTGACTGCGGCGTAGTTGCCTACCCTCGGCTATGAGCTTCACTGTATTCAATGGACTGTATTCATAAGCAGTTTATTCATTTCCTTATTCATCACCAAACCGTTTCTACCCATCTAGTTATCTAGTTTTAAAAGTTCATGGTACATTAGTCAGAGAAGTTTCTTGGCGCAATTTATTGTGTAACGGTTACAACTACGGTTATAAATATTGTTACTAACCGTAAACTACGTAACGTAACTTCTTAACTAATGAAAAGAACTGATGAGAGAGCCGTTTTGATTCTTCTGTCTACCATAGAACAGCCAAGTTGCCCCTAGCCAAGTTGCATATGTTTTTCGTTTTCTATTATTTATTTTTTTCTTTTGTTTTATTAGCTAATATTTTGTTTGGATCACGTGACAGAGAGAGACAAAAACTGTTTGCAATTTGGCTAGGGAACAGGCTCGGTCTAAAACCAGACGTATGTGTATGAAATTTCATGATTTCATTCATCAACGATATATTATTCCTGTATCGCGAGAGACTTTACAAACATGTAAACGGACACAAAGAACACCCAAACTCAGAATAATAATTTGAGAATCACACAAAGTGTTATCCCGTATAGGATTTGAACCCACAACACTTGGCAACCGCTTAAACCACTAGGCCAACCGTGCAGTCATTGTCTTTAACAGTCCATTTCTGGGATCAGTACTTTTTTTTTTTTTTTTTTATATATATTTAAGCCTGCCAAAGTGACTCTACTCTGCCTGATGGATAGCATGAGTAGAATCTAGGAGTAGGGGTCACCATGCTTATTGTGAGGGTAGGCAATGTAGCATGGTGACCCTTACCATGGCAGCCTGGTTAGATTATTCTGCATCATTCTCCCGGCTTTCGAAGGGCGGGAGAATGATGCAGAATGATTGGGCCTCCGGTCTCACACTCACCAACGAAATACGACAGCAAGAATGCTGTCATTATTAGGATGGTCTTCTGTGTGAGGGTAGTACTGGCCGGGTCGAGCCGGCCCATTCCTGCTGAAACCAGCGTGGCTCTACTACCTACTTCAAAACGACTTGTTTTTTTTTTAAGTTTTCCTTCTCGCTGCAGTGATTTTGTTCTGCGTAGTTTTCTCCTTTAGTCGCCTCTTACGACAACTATGAGGTGAATATGTATCTAAGAGACAGCGCAGTATCATGAGCTCACACGCAAGCTCTGTGGGCCTAGAGGGCACGTCTCGAAATTCAGAGTTAAGTAAGCCAGTGGTCTGTTGCAGCCGTTCTGCCAATCTTCGAAGCTTGATTACAAAGGATTGACTGTGTCACCTATCGATTGATTCAGATATCGGGCACAGTTGTTTCGGTGAGTATCTGAATATAATTAAATGAGAGTCTACGGCACAATGTCACCATTCCGGTACTGACCGGGGCTCACTACGAAGGTCTATATACTTCTACCTACAATAATACTTCACTAGACAGTAATTTCACTGCGCCATTATGTACATAATCAAGTGCTATTAATAGAATGATTGCAGAATTACACCGGCATAATACAGTCACGCTTGGCCGGTGTGACCACATGACTGTGATGATCACGACCTTGCTAGTGAGTACGATGTCAGTAGTTTTTACGCTAACAATATCTAGGCTATGATGTTTTATTGAACGGTTAATGGTATGTTAAGATCTAAGTAGCCTGTTTATAACACGAAGATTAATTATGATTTAATGAAGGCCCAATGATGCAGAAGATTCTTACTAGAAAGCCATAGGGCGGGTCACCAAACTGCGTTGTCTGCATTCATAATTAGGAAGGCGACCACTAACTATTCATTTATTTCTTTATGCACTTTGTACAACGGCGAACTTAATGACCAAGGGGTTCTCTACCAATCAAAGGGGTGGTGTAGAAATCTTGTAGGGAGGTGCACAGATAGTTAGTGAAAATACTACCACATACAAAGACATACATATTATACAAACACATATACATACACACATATTAATATTTTTCGTAATAATATGCCTCTTTGGGCATACGCTTTGACAGAGGGAAACGCCTTCGTATGGACACAACCTCTACCGTATACGCTAAATAATAATAATAAATATTTCAGTCATCTTACACACAATGCCATCTATTCCCAAACTAACAGAACTTGTATAATGGCTACTAGAACTGATATAAATACATAGACATACATTTTACGTAGAAAAGACCCAAACTCCATAACAAATATTTGTGAATCACACAAACATTTAATCTGATCCGGGATTCGAATCCGGACCTCAATAAACAGCAGTCGCATACGCTACCACTGAGCCACTGAGGTAGTAAATAAACTTGTTGCTACTAAATAAGTCATGTGGGGTCTGCGCAGGCGCCAAGTGACGCTCCTCGAGCACGGAGTCACGGTCTGGTGACGACCTCGCATTGACCTTGCCTCCGTTTCAAGGAACACGAGAGTTTCTGTAGGAAAGTTAGAAACCACATACCGATGAATACAACTAACGATTTTCTATTGCTGACTCGACTGCAGCAGTACTACACAGAAGACCAACCTAAAATATATCAAATCCCACGTGGGACAACACTTTGTATGATCCAAAAGTTGTTGTTCTGAGTCTGGATGTTCATTGTATCGGTTTCATGTGTGTTTTTTAAGTCCCCCGCGACACAGGGTGTATATTCCTAATGCGGAAGTTGTCTTTTTATTAAGAATAAGAAATAAAAACTTCAAACAACCAAACATCGATTATTTACTTCAAATTTCAATTTTACACTAAATTAAAATTATTGTCTGTCTGTCTATCCAACCGTCTGATTATTCAGGCTAAACACCGGAAAATCATTGTACAAAACAAATACTTATACTTTTGTTGTACTGCAATGCAATCATAGTTATTTAACAGTCTATATTGATACATGTGACAGCGTGAAATTCAGAAACGTCAAACTTGAGTGACATAATAACATGGCTGTCAAAATTTGTTTGACATTTGAATGTCACGTTCCGGGGACTATAAAACAGGATTAGATTCTGAATCACAGAACAGGAATAGAATAGACTGGGCTTTTTAAATTACTTCTGTAAGAATTTCTGAATTGGTCTTTTTTTAATTTAAGATCAATGATATGATTATCTTTATATATATAATTCTTGTGTGAGTGTGTATGTCACTGAACTTCTCTCAAACGACTGGACCGATTTTGATGAAATTTTTTGTGTGTGTTCAAGGGGATCTGGGAATGGTTTAGATTCGCAATTGGACCCGGTAGGTGGCGCTGCGGTCAAGTTCTGGAATTTTAAAGTTGGGCGGTACGAAGTTTGCTGGGTCAGCTAGTAAATATATAAAACTGTTCCATTCCTGACTCATTAACATATTATGACGCACAGCCGAAACTACGGGGCGTATGAAGCTGTTTTTTGGCATGGTAGTAGTGCTACGCTGATTTTAGCACGAATGAAGACCATCCTAATAATGACAGCATCGGGGCACCGAAGGCCCAATCATTCTGCATCATTCTCCCGATCTATGGAGGCCGGGAGAATGATGCAGAAACATCTGACCAAGCTGTCATGGCAAGGGTCATCACACAGCATTGGGTACCCTCACAATACGGATGGTTACCCCTTCTCCTGGATTCTACTCATGCTTTCCATCAAACAGAGTAGAGTCACGTTGGTACGCTTAAATTAAAAAAAAAGACCCTGGAAGCGTGTAGGCAAGCACTACGAGAGGATTTTAGAAAATTCAACCCCTTAGAGCCTGAAAAAGGCAATCAATAACATCTGAATATGCATACATCAGAATAACACGTTGGAGAAGCCGCGTACAAAAACTAGTCCAATTATATTGTAATGTAATGTTCCGTTGGTGTCCCCAGGTTAGCTGTCTCCTTGAGTGTAAGAAACACTGTAGGGGACACCTAAGTGTTTAAATTTTTCCTAACATTAAGGGGTTACCTATATTAGGAGACTATTAGGTTACTGAACCGTCTTACAGCTTACTCTGATACCTCTTTTTTTCGCGGGCAATGATTTTCGCACAATACTCTCCATGGGGGAGACAAAGAGCCTTAGTGGGAGTCCCGGGGAACCGGACTACCCACGAAACCCCGCGGCGTCCTACCTAGTAAGCCAAATCATATTCTGCCAAAGGTATAAAAATATCACGTTGCGTATTATTAGGTCATGCAATCAAAACTGAAATTGCATGACTACATTATATAGTTATATATATGATATAAATATACACGCACAAATCCACTCACTTATATAATTTTATTATAAGACGTAATACATGCGTGCATTATGAATTCGTGACGAATTCTAACAAATTGCACTCTACAATCCTAAATTTTCACCCTTTGCGAGGTTTTTTATTGAGAAGAAGGTAGGAAGTGCTCATAGCCGAGTGGCCTTAGGTGATTGGAAACAACAGCGAGGGTAATCCCGGTCCCGGTTATCATAAGATAAGAGTTGTGAAGCTTAGGTCAGCCTTCGGAAAAGATCCAACGACAAGATTACGTAGCCACAACGTGTCTTGCCAGTCTGCACTCGGCCAGGGTAGGGACGTATGGCCTTAACCCTCTTCTGAGAGGAGACCAGTGCCTAGCAGTGCGATATTTTGGGTTGTTGATGATAACGGGAGCATACACTCGCATCTATACATAAAAAAATGTGTGTGTTTATATTCCTATTTAACAGTTTTTTACTAAATGCGTATGAAGGCATATGCGGCACTTATATTTTTAAACATTATGTTTCTATTTTGCTTGTCTTATAAGACTGGTTGTTTCGTGGGAACTCCGGAACGGCTGGACTGGCACTTGGCGACCACTAGTACAGATTTCAATAACGACCGAACTCGAATTAACTTGTAATCAGAAGCCGGCCATGGTAAATTATGACCATGAGAATTACACGATAATTTCAAGCGATAAAGGATATAACTTGAAATGTAAAAATTAAATTCCACGCCTCAAAATGTAATGTTACGGTACTTGGCAGAGAGAAAGTCCAGCTCTACAAGATGGTACCAAAATTAAAGGAGGTTTTTTATTGGAGTCCATTTATTCTTTTGGTGTGTAAAATGTGTAATTGCAATTGTTAGGGTTGCCAATTTTGGAATATTAGTAAAAATGTTTGGAATATAAAGTGTATGTCTCATTGGTATAGCAGTAAATGTAAGCGACTGCTGATCAGGAGGTATCTGGTTCGATTACCGGGTTGGACTTAAAAGAAATTCTTAATAACAGCCTTTAGTTTGGGTCTTAATCCCCGTGCCTCGAAAAGCAAGTAAAACCATCGGAACTGCACCTTATCTCTCCCCAGTTATGTCGAGTAGCCATCCTGTTGAATTATGAGAATGAGAATAAATAAATAAATATTTCGGACATATTACACCCAACGTCATCTAATCTCAAACTAAGCAGAGCTTGTACTATGGGTACTAAACAACTGATATATAAATACACAAACATACTTTTTTTGTAAAAACATACATTTTTTAACTACATAGAAAACACCCAGACTGCGATATTTGCGAATCACATAAACATTTGAACCGAACTAGGAATTGAACCCGAGACCTCTTGATCAACAGCCGCATACGTTAACCACTAGACCAACAAGGCAGTCAACAAAGTGAGAGAACTGACTGTATACATACTAGTGCACTATAATATATCCTGCGGAGTTGGTCTGGCTACCGCGGCCGAATGATGTACTATTAGTAAGGAGTCCATCATCACATCTTCATCTTCCTAGCCTTTACTCCCGAGTTTATTTGGGGTCAGCTACTAGTTCAACCGGTTTTACCCGAACTTCAGTTTTTCCACGGAGCGACTAGCATCGGACATCCGCAACCCTGAGGGAGAACTGAAATTCAAAGATTGAACTAGTTGTCAGCATATTTGATGGCACTGACTTCCCAATAACGATTGTCATAGATGATCATGATAACCGGCACCGACGGCTTTAAGTGCTCTCCTAGGCACGGGCGTGAATCACCGCCAAACTTCCAAACTCCAGGCTGCTATTAAGAATTTCCTAAGAAAAACTTAAAAACACTTTTTGGCCCGACTCGGGATTTGAACCCGAGACCTCTTGATTAGCAATCGCATACGCTAACCACTAGACCAACGAGTCCATCATCACATGTTCATATAAACACATCCCTGTGACTTACAGACCATGCACACTCTCAGTGCATAGAGTAACCATAATTGTAAGAAATAAAACCGATCATTGTTATGGGAAGCGATCGGCATTGTTTCTTTGGAAAGTGTGTTGGTGTTGCCAGTTAACTTTCATTGTGCACCGGTGTTGCCATGTCGCTAATAATGTACATATTTTGCTTTGAGACTCATGTGACTCAATGGATACCTTGTTTGTGCATTTTTAGATGTTGTTAGCAAGTATTCCGGTGTTTGTGTGGTATTCTTCGTTTGTGTTGGTTGATGTTCGTTCCGTAATAATCTGTTCACAGAAATAATGTTTTTCTTGGAGACGTTTGTATTAAACTGTGCCTTAACCGTCTAAAAGTATCTAAAATCATATCAATTCAAGGTAATACAGCCATCTTGATTTCAGTACGACTGGGCCGGTTCGACCGGGGCGGTACTACCCTCACACAGAAGATTTAGTAGAAGTATTTAGTACGTGATTGTGAGTAGAATCCAGGAGTAAGAGTATATTATAATTGGTAGACTTTAATGTATTATTATATTTAATAAATAAATATATCATCAACAACCCATAATGTCTCACTGTTTGGGCTCGGGTCTCCTCTCAGGAGAGGGCTAAGGACATCTATTGTGTACTACAATTGCTTTATGAAATAAACATTATTATTATACACGTCCCCACACTGGGCTAGTGCGGGTAATCTTGCCGTAGATTGCTTTAAAGCCGCCCGAAGGCCTCCAACTAAGCTTCACGACTGCTATCTTATGGAAACAACCGACTGCTTAACGTCACCTCCTAATCACGGAAAGGCTATCAGCATATCATGCCACAAACGGTCACCCATCTAGGTCTGACCGCGCCGTCATTGTTTCCCCTCGATGATTATTTCCAATCACCTAAGACCACACGGCTATGAGTGCTTTAAAAAAAATGCCAAATAACAGATTCCCCTTCAGAACAGATCTTACAGACGTAAGTCTAATCCCAAAATATTATCAAAAATAGTAGGGCTATGTATTTATATCAGTGGTCTAGTACCCATTATACAAGCTCTGCTTGGTTTACTTCTAGATGGCGTTGTGTATAAGATGTCCGAAATATGAAAAAATAAGACTAGATAGAGCTTTTACTAGAAATGGTAATAAACTCTAGCCAGACTCATAAATCCTGATGAAATCAGCTTGGCTCTACTATCTTGAAAATTAGAGATACATATAATAAGTAGGTATGCTGCTCAACTTCTGATGATTATAGCGTCCCTTTACATCTACCTATATAAATAAATAAAATACTTTGGTAATTTCAAAAGTAGGCTTTTCACGGGAATGCATATTACGAAAGCATATAAATCATAAAATCGTTGTTCAGTTTACTTTATACTAGGTAATCTCTAGAACGGCTGTACCGATTTGGACAGAACTTTCGTTGACGGAAAGCTTATGTAACTTTACGTGAAAAGTTATCCTGAGGCGTTACTGGCGGTTCTCATTGTAAGGATACAACATCCGTGGGTCTAGTTGAGACCCACGGATGTTGTGCCTATGCCACTATGCCTATGACCTTTCGTAAAGATTATATTAAAGGTCAAAAGAATCACGCACTTCAATCGGAACCGGAGATTCTTCGCAGTTCTATAAATGTTTATTGCCGCTGCTTGACCCCTAAGCATCATAACGTGATGATAATAAACAACAACAAGTTTTTTTCTAACACACAGCAATATCATTTAATTGGTCTTAAGGTTTCAGACATAAACTTGTTCAAACATAATATATTTTGTATGTGTAATGTTAGAAGTCACGTGCTCAAATCTTGTTCAGTGTTGAAATATATATTTTAAAAATAAATGTAATTTTCTTGTTTATATTTTCTACATTCTTGTTTTAAATTGAACTTGTAGTTTTTAATTATATACAGCAATGAATTGATGTCTTTCTTACAACAAACAAATCCATTCTAATATTATAAATCGAAAGTTACTCTGTCTGTCAGTGCGCAGCGCCGATTTGAATAATATTTTGGCAAAGAGATACTTTGATTCTTTAGGAAGAACATACGCTACCCTTACAGCGATAATCGACATACGCGTGGGCGGAGCTGCCGGAAAAAACTAGTCTTAATACAATCTTATATATCAAATTCTCGTGTAGCGGTGTTTGTAGTTAAACTCCTCCGAAACGGCTTGACCGATTCTCATGGAATTTTGTGCGCATACTGGGTAGGTCTGCGAATCGGACAACATCTATTTTTCATACCCCTAGGACGGGAGCGGAACCGCGGGCACAGCTAGTTATTTATATAAATCTTCTGTTCGTGCATTTGTAATGGAATTCCTTCTAAACGCAATTGGAACCCCTAGGTGGGACTTCGATGCAGTTCTGGGATTTCAAAATTGGACGGTAAGACGTTCGCCGGGATAGCTACTTCAATATAATGATGTTTCTCTGTATTTTAAAACTGTAATAGCATAAGTCGTGGTTAGATTAGCACTGCACTCGAAAGTGATTGAACGGTTGGCCTAGTGGCTTAAACAGTCGCCACGGCGCTTTCTATTGCGCTAAGTGTTGTGGGTTCAAACCACCTGGGACAAAACTTCAAAACTTTGTGTGATCCAAAAATTGTTTTTCTCAGTCTCTTTCATCTTCGTAAAGTCGCCCGCGACACAGGATGTATTAGGGGTTAAATTATGAAATTGCCGATTTGCACTGAAAAATTGAAATACGTTTTTTTTTTCATTTAACAGATTTATTTAATCTAAATATCCACCATTATTATAAATATTATTTTAACGGGTATTAACGTGATCACTTATTAAAGGTTTATTATTATATTACATACCTCTGTTTGCCTTAAGTTTCGACCAGGTTGCACTGGCCGTGAACACAGGCTGACCATTATTATCTATACATTGCTGCTATATAATAGGAAGTTCATTTATGTCCTTGCGATAGAACTCTAGTGATCTAGATTCTACAAACTGTGTGAAAGCACTTTATACTGCCCCCTGGAAAGAAAACTTTTTTATCTTGGGAAGAAATCACGTAGAAAATTGTCTAAATCACGAAAAAAATAGAGGGTGACGAATGGTTGATTATTATATGCTAAATGTTTAGCTTTTTCAGAAAAAAAGTTTTAGTTTAAGTTAAACCACAAAGATTCATAAACTTAGAAGCAATCAATCGCATAAAAAAATCTTGACGCTGTTTTTCTAAATCACCAAAACATTGCACCAAAAACATGAAACATTATAAATATCATAGAGAGAAAAAACCTTCGAGTTTAAAGAAGCCTTGTTGTATTGTCCACCGAACACGACCCTACATACTTATAGGTCATATGGGGACTCAAATATACAGGAAGTTGTGAAGGTGTGTGTAGCTGAACTCACGTGTGTGTGTGCGATGCGTCATGCACGATCAAGTTTAAACCGCGTAGGGTTGACACTTTATATATATAACATTTTATTTAATTGATTGACTAACTCCTTGGTGTAGTGGTTAGCGTATGCGACGCCTGATCAAGAGCAGTTCGAATCCCCGGAAATTCTCAAAAACAGGAGTTGTAATTGGAGTGGACTGGAGTATGTAAATTTGGCGGTAATTCACTCTCGTGCCTTGGATTGCACGTTAAGCCGTCGGTCCTGGTTGTCTTGAACATCTATGGCAATTGTTAATGGAAAGTCATTGCCTTCAAACATGCTAAAAACTAGTTCAACCTTCGAATTTCAGTTCTCCATCAGGGTGCGGTTCGATACCAGTGGCTCCGTGGAAAAACTGATATTCAGTTAAAACCGGTTGAACTAGCAGCCGACCTCTAACAATCTTGGGAATAAAATTATTTTTTATTTACTTGTTTAATTTCTATAATTGTTTTAAAATCGCTGTTTTATTGAAAACAAATATCTTTTATTTTAAGAAGGCCTTTTCAGGCACGTTCGAAACGTCAGATATTATTGACGGTGGCCGGTTTGACATTCCTATGGAAAGCACCGGCAAGAAATCCCTTATTTTATTCATATGTAATAATTAATACTTTTTCGTATTATTTGTATTTTTTTCTGACATATAACATGCAACGTCTACTAGATTCAAAACAAGCAGAGCTTGTACTATGAAAGCTAGATAGACTGTTAGAATACTTATATACTTTTTGTTATATAAATATTATATTATATAAAGAAAATACCCAAACGCCGAAAAAAATATCTGTAGATCATCATCATCATCAGCCTATCTCAGTCCACTGCTGGACATAGGCCTCTCCCATTGCACACCACTTTGATCGATTTTGGGCTTCTCGCATCCAGCTCCTGCCAGCCATCTTGCTCAAATCGTCGCTCCATCTGATAATAAAAAGATTTAAAATCCGACCCAGGATTTGAACCCGAGACCTCAAGTCTGATAAATGTGAGAGTTTACATGTATCAGTACAAATGAAATAAATGAATCTGACAAGAACGAAACTGGACCCTTAATCGGGTTTGGGCGAAATTGGACAAAAATAATAATGACAAAGTAGGTATTTTTTTTTATTTTTGCACAGATATAAAAAAATATATGAATTTTTTACAATAGCGACTAACTTTTACTTCAACAACCGTTTTGGAGTACCGTTGTATACTTTATTTCTAGATGTTTGTTGTTTTTAGTTCTAGAAAAAATCTACCTTATTATCTCTACACCATACTTCTTCCAGATCCAGTTATTTTTTGTCATATTAATACAGACTGTTCTAAAATAACACACACTTTACTTCCTATTACAAATTGACAGATAAAATCTATATAAAATGCGGGCTAAGCCAAGGGCAAATGTTAGTCAACTATTAATTTTAGGTAGTGGGTGTGTTTGTATGTTCTACAAGTGATCATAAGATCTTAAGAATTAATTTTATGAGTTTCAATTGAAACTATGATATAACAATCTGTCATTGTATTGTGCGAAATCAAGATAACCTTGAATGGTGGTTGTCTGTAAGTAAATATATGTAAATATTATATGATGGGTTTTTTATTTATATTTTACAAAAGTAGATAAAAACTATGCGAACGACGTATGTAATACGTAGTGTATTAGTTACTTTAACCATATATTTTCGTCATTCTTTTGATTTGCACGCATATTATCATTAAATATTTTAGATATATACTAACATATACATAAAAATTTGCTGTCGCGATTTAATATCACGTTACGGGCAATAGAAGACGCAGACGAGGCTGCGTGGGTCAGCTAATTAAATATATATGCATACCACAAAACATTCTAGAGTAATACTTCATCATCATCATCATCATCATCATCATCAGCCTATCTCAGTCCACTGCTGAACATAGGCCTCTACCATTGCACACCACTCTGATCGATTTTGGGCTTTACTAGTACTGACTTATTATAAAAAAAATACTTTGCAGACATTTCGGATAGCTATTTTATTTATATTAATACATTATATAGTACATTTATATTTATTTATGTTTTTATCCATACATTTTTTTTAAATATTTCTTACGATTTTAATGTTTGTGTTCAGTACCTACCATCATTACTTATTTCTTTTAACTTTTTATTGTTATTGTCATATTTTAGATACTATATTTACTTGGTGTATAACAAACGTCTAATATTACCACGTATGTATTAAACGCGGTATTACATCAACAACATTTAGCAGTCCACTGCTGGACATCCTCCTTAGAAAGGAAGCTTTAATAAATATCCCTTTGAAGAAAAAATATGATTGAACAACAGTGATTTACAATTAACATATGACTGACAACCCTAACGAAACTTCACACTCCACTTGCGCATGCACAAATTGATCGTTCATCCTCTATCCCTTTCACTCTCTACACTTTCTCCTATTACCGTCTCTGTTACACCTAACTGTGGAGTGAACAGTTAGACGCCGTGATCGACGCTCGCGAGGCTCAGTTTAAATGCCTTTTGGGGGTGATTAAAAACAATAGCATGTATTAATGACTTGTGTTAGATATGCATGAGTGGTTGGTTGATCGAACCACGGATCTGATAACTTCATAAACTTATGTCTTATTACGACAGTTATGGCAAAGACGATTATCTTATCTTAGATTAACAATAAACTAATATTTTTTTACATTACTAATTTCTTTTTTGAATTCTAGGCTTGGCAGGCTTTAAGTTTAAAAAAAATGCTTTTATCTTAAGTTGTATTTTTCCGCGTGTCATTTCATTCTTTACAACACGCCGGAGAGGAGGTTCTAAAAACTTAACAAACAAAACCTAAATTCAGAACAGCAATTTGTGGATCACTCATTATAGGTAGTAGAGCAAGATTTCAGCAAGAACGGGTCGGCTTGGGGTTGTATTACCCTCTCAGAGAAAACCAACCTAAAATTACAGCATTCGTATTATCTTGTCTCGTTAGTGAACGTGATACCGGAGGCCCAATTTTTCAGAAGCATCTCAATTTGAAAAAACTATAGTAAAATAATTTAAGATCATCTGTAGGCAGCCATAGTGTAACTGCCTCGTTGTTCTAGTGGATAGCGTATGCGACTGCTAATCAAGAGGTCTCGGGTTCAAATCCCGGGTCAAGCAAAAATGTGTTTTTTGGGTTTTTAGGAAATTCCTAGTAGCAGCCCGGAGTTTGGAAATTTGGCGGTGATTCACGCCCGTGCCAAGGAGAGTATGTAAAGCCGTCGGTCCCGATTGTCATTAACATCTATGGCAAGGAACAACTGATGTTCAGGTATAATTGGTTGACCTAGTAGCCGACCCCAAATAATGTTGAGAATAAGGCTAGGAAGAAGAATAGGCAGCTATAGTGTGCGTGACCATGCTGCATTTGCAGTGAATATAGCGACCACTACCCCTGAATTCTACTCATGCTTTCCATCAGGCAGAGTAGACTCACTTTGCTAAAAATACAAGACAGCGTCGCATTGAACATAATTCGATTAACGAATAAACTAATTATTGATAAATGATTGTAGTTCAATGTCTTACTTGGAAGGTTTCACTGTACCACTTTTATTCAATTATAGTGGATTTCCAGTTTAAAATGGCGGTTGAAGCCTTACGTATGTTAAGAATAGAAAATTATATTAGAGAACAAAAACAGTGCGGATTTCGAGTGTGTCGGTTATCGCGGTAAAAGCCTATGTCCTTTCCCAAGGTTCCATCTATCTCTATATCAAAATTCATCAAAATCGGTCATGGGTTTAGGCCTAAAATCTTAACAGACAGACAGAGCCATTTTCACATTTATAATATTAGTAGTGATTGAAATACGGCTAGCGCTATGGAGTGAGAGAGGAGTCTGCTTACCGTATGCGTGAGAGAAAGGGAAGTCAGACAGACTTGCGCCGTAACGCGTCACGTAACGAAGCAATCAAACAGTCGTGAAGTTTAGTTGGAGGCCTTCGGGAGGTTAAAAAACATCCTAACGTAAGATTTGCTGCAAGTTGATAAGAAATGCTATGCAATAGCTTTACCGCGGCAGTCCCCGAGTGCCACACGTTTTTTTTTTTTTATTATTTTTATTTATGCAGTGTTTTTTTTCTTTGATGTTAATTCGAGTTTACAAAACAATATACACTGACTTTTTACCAACATAAATATAAAAAAAGGAATAAGAATCTAGAATGACTGAGTTGTCAAAGCAGCGTATAACGGCCGGTGGCGGCAGCACGCATGCGCAAATCTACCTATAGAGCACGAAGCCGCCATAGTCATATCTCTTTTTTTTTTTTTATTGTTGTAATGGAATAGGCGTTTGTCTTCCATCTCACCTGATGGAAAGTGTAGATGAAGACGAAGATGGTACACGCCCATCCAAAAGAAACCTGTTCACTCTACTCTTAAAGGTTCCAGAGTTCAACTCATCAGGAAAAATAGACCCAGGCAGGTCGTTCCAAACTTTGGCGACTCTCACCAAAAACGAGCTGTCAAACCGTTTAGTTCGTCTTTTGGGTATGCCCACAACGTATGGATGAAACTTTTGCCTGCGCCTAGTAGTCCGATAAAGGAATGGAGATGGCTCAATCAGTTCGAAAAGAGCTTTCGAGCACTCTCCAAAGTGTATCCTATAAAAAACCCTTTTTCAAGGTGTTAGGTTTTTTCGTTACGGAATTTCTTGATTCGGTCGCCGCGCTCAAACCCCGCAATAAAAGCTATACAATAGCTTAGAATGAGTGTCTGTAGTTTTTTATCTGTTTGTCTGTTCGATTGTTCCGGCCAATCTCTAGAACAGCTGGACCATTTTTAGAGATCTTTACTAGTAGAAAGATGATGACATTGGGAGTAACTTAAGCTATTTTTAGACTAGCTTCGCTCTGCGGCGTTACTCTCGATTTCCAACTATAACCGCGGATAACACCGAGAGGCTCAACTTGTAAGTAATATAATGATGAATATTCCAATCAGAATGTATTACACCATAAAGGATTCAGGAAAATACTAACATTTTTACAATGAAGGACTCACTACTAAACCAATAACTTGACCATAAAAATGGACGCAAGGAAAATCTAAAGGAAAAACTGGTGTCACAACCTTGAATACGATTTCCTCTTTAATGCGCGTAATGAAGCCTCTATATTTACTGTCAAAATTGACAAAGCATATTTTACACGGTTAGTAATCCGGTAACCGGATATGTGTTCTTGGGTAACCTTATTGGGTATTACCACTTCAAATGCTGCTTAACCTAATCTTTACCATAATCCGCCCTGTGTATATACTTAAATTTATTCGTATTTCTGGTAACGGTGACGGAGCAAGTTTAATATTAAAAAAATAAATAATAATAAATATTGCGGACATCTTACACACAGATCTAGTCCCAAACTAAGCAGAGCTTGTATTATGGGACTAGACAACTGTGCATTTTACACACAGAAAACACCCAGACCCCGAAACAAATATTTGCGAATCACATAACCATTTGGTTCGACCCGGAAATCGAACCTCGGCAATATGCAATTTATATTCTAATTTGGTGACGTTTTTAAAGGGCTATAAATTTTACGTTGATCTCATTCAAATTTGCAATAATATCGTACATTAATATATCCAAAGTACCCAAACTTTGGGTATATAGACATCTATATGCCAACAGCCCTTAGTTTTTTTATATTTAAACCTAACAAAGTGACTCTACTCTGCCTGATAGAAAACATGTGAGTAAGGGCCACAGCACACTAGCTACTTTTAGCATCGGCGACCGGCGATTAGGTGACTGCATCGATGCTGCATCACGTTTTAGCGATTTCCTGCGTTCGATCGCGGCATCGAAACGTGCGTTTTAGCGACTGCTCAGATGCCAAATCGATATATATATAAGATGACTAGTTGCCGATCGCCGATGCTAAAAGTAGCTAGTGTGCTGTGGCCCTTAATGACGTGTTATGACGTGTTGGCGTGCTTAGTGTGATGCTTCTGCATCATTGGGCCTCCGGTCTCACACTCACAAACGAAATCCAACAGCACGAATGCTGTCATTTTTAGGTTGATTTTCTGTGTGAGGGTATACCGCCCCTGCAACAAAAACCAGCGTGACTTTAGTAACTTGAAAATATTTTGAGTCGAAAGTTGAAGAAAGAACTCATTGATATTTGTAGAATCATTTCAAGATAGATAGTAGAAACCCTGTTCCGCAGCCAAACTCGGGGCGCCTTGCTACTACATAAAAAAAAACTAAAAGCAATACCAATAGACATCAACCGGGAATCGAACTAACGACCTCCAACATATGGCGAAACGTAACAAGGTCACCGCAGTCGACCTTGAGAACGTTATCAGTGACGTCATCACCTTGCACAGCCATTGCGCTGATAATGACAGAATTTTAAGCGGTAATTATGTACGGTTTTATTGTACGTGAGTACGGTTATTGTTGTAAACAAGAAACGCCGCGGGGCGAAGCTAGTCTAAAAAAAGCCTCCTTATGTCATCAGCTATATGACATGTAAAAGTCCCATCAAAATCGATCCAACCGTTCAGTCTAGCAATTATCTGGAATAAACAGACAGACAGACCGACAGATAGACAGACAGACACGTTAATTTGATATCACATACAGACATTTCTATTTTATTAATTTATATAGATCACAGCCTTTAATAATAGCCATGGTTTCTACCAGTCGTTTTTCTTTCCTGTACGAATGAGAAGCAGTGAATACAAATTGGTAGTGTCAAGATTATAGCCCTGAACTGCCTGCGTCGACCTCCCTTAGAAATGCAACAAACAGAGCATAAAGTAACTAGAGTTAATGAAAACTGATAATTTGTGAAATGACTAGAAACAGCCATATGCGTTACGATACCTGACAGTTCTTCTTATGTAGGTGTGCCTGTGCAGGTACCCCGGAGCGTGTATAGAAATGTTCCGTGCAGTTATTTTAAAAAGCAAATTCGATGTTTCCGAAGTGGGGATGTTTTTTTTTTTCGAGGCTATCCCATCGTGTAGGATATCATTAGATAGGTCTTTTAAAAACAATAAAGGGTTTTAAGACGATTTTTTGATTTAAGTATCCGTTTGCGAGATATTCTCCTTTAAAGGGCACTATTTTGTAAATACAGGGCTTCCCCCCCCCCTCTAAAAGCTAAACAGCTGGCTCAAAAAATCTGAAAAATTCGTGATGGTGGTCCATATAATGAACTTCGAAGGAGAACTATAACGGATGATATAATATATATATACATGTATATATAATATATGTATATATAAATATATAATGTATATATAAAGCCTCTATACCTCCTGAAGTAACAAAGTCATCTAGACTTTGTTAGTTGAGGAGTTATCTCATAGAGGCTTAACTTGTAAAAGGCGTTCACTTGGAAAACGTCATACAAAATTAACGCATTAATACGTAAACATAACAATTATCTATTGGATACGATTTTAAATCCATTATGGGTGACTGAGGAACCCTTTCTGCGTGTGGCTTGACACGCACTTGGCCTATTTTACTTTATATTTAAGCCTATCAAATATTTTATCGGACATAACCGTTGCGTGTGTGGTCGGCTGAAATTAGCCTTCTATCACCCGTTCCTATACTGCCCCCCTAGCTGCTGGATGGAAATTAAATGTAGGTGTATGTAGGTATGTTTCTGCATTGTCAATTGGCCTTCAAAGGATTATGTTAAATGCTATTGAATATTTAGTATTATCATGAATATTCATGACTATAATGCAATATAGGTATGTGATTATATTCTAGGACATGTTACAAAACATGTTCTCTAAAACGAATCAATTGTAATATATACTTCATTTTCCTATAACTGACGCAACGCCATCTAGCTACAAACTTCGCAGAGGTTTTTAGCCTTTAGCCAAATTAAGCAGAGCTTGTTCTATTATATCTGAAACTTTAAGCACGTCAGTCGCATACGTTACCACTGTGGCACCGAAGTAAAAAAAAGAAGGCAGCAAACTCAAAACAATTTAGAAACTAACAAATATGTCCGACTTTTACCCATACTGCTACATAGCATATATCTTTCTCCAACACAACACGACGTAACTAAACACATGTTACACGCTGTCATAATAAACACAATTTAATATTTTTGAATCAAGTAATTCATTGAGCACGACTACGGGCCGTGTTATCATAATATATCAGTCGTGAAGCTTAGTTGGAGGCCTTCGGGTAGCTTAAAACTATGCAACGGCAAAATTACGTAGCCACAACGTATCTTGTATCTTGCCAGTCCCCAAACCGCACTCGCCCAGGGTGGTCGTGGTTTTGAACCTTTTAAAGAGGAAGAATTTTGTCACACATGATTTTTGTGAAACTTTAACTGTTTACTAGTACGCAGCGCACTCAGCGGAAGTTCTCAAGAAGAAAAAAATACGATTTTGAAACATTCTTCATTTGTGCTCCGCTCCTATTGGTCTTAGCGTGATGATATATAGCCTATAGCCGACCTTGATAAATGGGTTATCCAACACTGAAAGATTTTATCAAATCGGACCAGTAGTTCCTGGGCTTAGCGCGTTGAACCAAACATAGAAACAAACGTTTCAGCTTCATAATGTTAGTTAATATATTATTAAAAGTTAACCGTCTCGGTCTAGCTAACATTAAACGTAAATAAATCCAGAATTATCTTCATTACAATATCAATAGAAATTGGAATGCTACATCCAACTCACAAATGATGTACACATAATAAAATTTACCATAAGAATCTTACCAATTAGATTCTATCATAAAAATAGAGGTCATTCATTGATCTTAATACTTTATCTTTATAGCAATGGCGCCGCGAAGGCCTAAATTTATATGATAGACCATTTAATTTAATTGAAACTGTATGTCTTCTTTAAATGGCTTGTAAATAGTATTAATACAAATTGACTGAGAAACATTCTGGTTGCGTAAGGCAGTAGAGCCACGCTGATTTCAACACGACCGGGGCATAATGACAGCATTCTTGCTGTCGTATTTCGTTGGTGAGTATGAGACCACAGACCCAATCATTCTGAATCATTCTTCCGACCTCTGGAGTTTTTTTTTTTTTGCTTTACGCCTCGGAAAGTACGTGAAGCCCTCACTCCAAGTTGTCATGAACATCTATGGCAATCGTTATTGGGAAGTCAATGCCTATTAACAGTTCTATTGTTTGAAGGTCATTTCATCAACGTACCCTAAATTTAAGGGGTGTAATAATAATTATTTTAAATTTATTTGCTTTAAACAAGGTATACAAAGATGTTACATTTTATAATTTTTAGAGCTTTTAGGAATACCTAATTTGTGAAAACGAGGTCTATTTTTATCCGACTTCAAAAAAAGGAGGAGGTTCTCAATTCGACGGAATCTTTTTTCTATGTATGTTCAGCGATAATTTCGTCGTTTATGAACCGATTTCAAAAATTATATTTGCATTGGAATGGGCGAAGCTTACAAGTGGTTCCATCGTCACCATATCGGGATCTGATGATGGGATCCCAAGGAAATCGAGGGAACTCCTCAAATATCATAGGCACAATTGTTGCTATTTGGGTACTCGTAACGGCATTCACGACCTTTCCGCTGTGAGCGGCAGCTAAGAGCGAAACGCCGAGCGGTAATATCAAAAGTATAAAAATGTACGAGGCACGCCACGAGTCGCCGCTCATAGCGAAAAAGCTAGCGGCTTTTGCCGAGCGAATTGCTACAGCGGCGAGCGGTATGGAGAGCGGCAGGAACAAAGGCACAAGTTAGTATGTGCGACGCCACGAAACAGAGCGGCGTGGACAGCGGTGCAGGAGTGACGGACTCACCGGCGTTAAATAAAAACAAAAAATTTTAGACGATGTTTTGGCGGTAATGGATACCGAGGCTTTTAACAGAAATTTAAATAGACCGCCTATATGGATGTCAAAATATCCCCAACATCAATATAAAAAGGTTGTGGGAAGAAATTAAATAATGTTTTCCGGAATATAATGGTAGATACTTACGTTTAATTTAAATTGATAACACAAAAACATAGAACCTAGGTACCTACCAAACGAAGCTACTGATATGTTGACAAAACTACTGGTATGTTTACGTAATGTAGGTGGATAGTTGACAAGTTTTAAAAGTTAATTTTTTTCTCTGTCAGTAGGTACCTAATTAGCAAAACAGTTTACATATCAGTAGTTTTGTCTGTAGATATAACTACACACGAAACTACTAGTATGTCTTATACGCAATGTAAGTAGTTGACAAGTTTTTAAAGTTTTTTCTCTCTGTAAGTACCTACTTAGCAAAACACTTGGAAACATCAGTTACTTCTTATGTAGGACCTTCGTATAGGTCACTAAATCCACCATCTAAATACCGATCTTTATTTAGTTCGTGCACTCATTCTATCATATTTAAAAAAAAAATGTTGTTTCTAAACAGACAGGGGATAATTTTTATAACGCCATGATTTTTAACACGTTTCGACTACCTATATACGTCCACCGTCGCCGCTGCAACTAACCGCTACTAGGGTTCGTGGCGTGCAAAACGCACCGCTCACCGACGCCGCTCCGCTTTTCGCTAAGACCAAAACTCGTGGCCAGGCCGTAATAGATCGGGTTTTTCATTGAAGTCGGTTCCTTTTTGTTAAAATTATGATTCCTTTGTCGGCTCATAAGGCACCCATAGATGTATAGGGTTGATGACTCGGAAATCTTAAACGTTACGACACAAACTCCTAGAAAGGCCAGGGAGACGTGTTTTTTTTTAAAACACGTCTGAAAAAGCAGCAGTCGTAATGAGAATTCAGTCATCGTTTTTAAATATTATTTCTTACTAGCTTTCCGCCCGCGGCTTCGCCCGCGTGGAATTCGTCTTACATGATTTTATGTTTGATAATAAGGAACTTGGACACAAATTTTCATCCTCTACTTCAAACCCTTCTACCTTATCGCGATAAAAAGTATCCTATGTCCTTTCCCAAGTTCAGTTCTATCTTCATACCAAATTACATCAAAATCGGTTCAGTGGTTTAGGTGAAAGCGTAACAGACAGACAGACAGAGTTACTTTCGCATTTATAATATTAGTTGGGATTACACCATCGGAAAGTAGAGATTTCATCAAACAGAAAACACCCCAATTTTTTGAAAAAAGTCGATATAGGGTGAAAAAATTAAATATTATATGTATTTCAAATCAAAAAAATTACAGTGTATTCGGGACTTAAAAAGGTAAGTTTTCACTAAACTTCGTTTAAAAATTATTTTATTTGTAAAAGATAAAAATGGAAAACCAAAAACTTTTTTTAATTTTTCACTTATAATTTGAGGTTATGTGAAAAAAAGTGTAAATAAAAAATCGGCCAAGTGCGTGTCAGGCCACGCACAGGCAAGGGTTCCTCAGTCACCCATAATAGATTAGAAATTGTATCCAATGGATAATTGTTATTTTTACGTATATATGCGTTAATTTTGTACGACGTTTTCCAAGTAAGCACATTGTAGAAGTTAAGCCTCTGTAACTGCTGAACTAACAAAGTCATCTAATTCTTTATAGTTTTCATTTAAAGTTCATTATATGGACCACTATCACGAATATTACCAGATTTTTTGAGCCGGCCGTTTAGCTTTTAGAGGGGGAGGATGCCCGGTTTTACAAAAAAGTGGCCTTTAAAGTGGAATTTCTCGCAAACGGATTTCTAAATCAAGAAATCGTCTTAACAACCATTTAATGTTTTTAAAAGACCTATATAATGATACCCCACATGATGGGGTAGCCGCGAGAGAAAAAAAACATCCACATTTTACGTGTCGGGGAGGTACCCTAAATAAAAATATTTTTCATAATTTTATTGTAGCACTTTGTCGACGTAATTACAATACATATTCATGCAAAGTTGCATCTTTCTAGCACTTACTGTTTGGATGGTAAGTCGAGGACGGACGGACGGACGGACGGACGGACAGACGGACATGACGAATCTATAAGGGTTCGAAGTCATAAACTTCGGAACCCTAAAAAGTTGTAGATATTTTAATTACTTACCTACAACTTTGCCATTTAACTTTTTTCCAAAGGACTTGTAGTTTTGTCGGAAATTGAGATAAACCGTTTTTTACCCTTTCATCTTCCTAGCCTTATTCCCAATTTACCCTTTGTTTTATATATTTACCCATTCAAAATGACTCTACCCTGCCTGATGGAAAGCATGAGCAGAATCCAAGAGTCGGGGCTACCACACTTGCTGCGAATGCAGACAATAATGTATGGCGGCCCACACTATGGCGGCTTAGTGAGATGCTTTTTCACTCCCCGTCCGAGGAGGACCCGAAAACCTCCCCCCCCCCTACCTGACCCCCCTCAGATCGCAGATCGCCCATAAATTATTTTTCCTTTCATTTTTGGAATATAAATATAAATTTGTTTTCAAAAATTATCTACCCTGCTCTACTGGTCTTTATGTCATTTACAAACTATCATTATGGTTGCCATGCAAGTGTGTTATGCCTAGCAACCTGTGAAGTTTTGACAGGAGATAAACAGTGATACATTTTGACATCTACGATTTATGTATTTTTATAATCACCTAGGTAAAAAGTTAAAAACCTTTGTATCTCGATTATTGCAGTAAAAAGTAGCCTATGTCCTTTCCCAAGTTCAGTTCTATCTTCATACCAAATTTCATCAAAATCGGTTCCGTGGTTTAGGCGTGAAAGCGTAACAGACAGACAGACAGAGTTACTTTCGCATTTATAATATTAGTATGGATGGATATGCTGTTTTGTTTTTTTTATGATTTATTACTGTAAAGAATGTTCTTCCTTTCCGTTCTTTCCTTAATTATTACTTTTTTATTATTGTATTGTTATATAAAATAATATAAATGTTACTGTTAACCTTGGTATGGTAATTGGATAGGAAGCCAGACATACTTTGTCTTTGAAATGTACTTTTAAGTCACCTATGTAATTACTTCTTTGTAAAATAAAATATCAATATAAATCGGACTATCGGAATAATTCGGACATCTTACACACAACACCATCTAGTCCCAAACTAAGCAGAACTTATATTATGGGTACTAGACAAGTGATATAAATTCATAAACATACTTTTTTTTGTAAATACACACATTATACATAGAAAACACCCAAATTCCGAAACAAATATTTGCGAATCACACAAATATTTAGTCCGACCCGGGAATCTAACCCGAGACCTGTTGATCAGCAGTCGCATACGCGCACCACTGCGTCATCGAGGCAGCATCTATACAAATAAATAAAATTTAAGTATCTGTTTACTCTGTTTGTGCTACCTTGTCCCCATCGTTAGGCCATCTTTACTGTGTTTGTGATTTTAAAGGAACTGTTTATCACTAAATACATTATTGGTTCGGGAGTTACCTTTTTAAGGTTCCGTAGTTCATGACTCGGAACCCATAAAGATTCGTCATGTCCGTCTGTCCGTCCGTCTTCGACCCACAGCTTAAACGGTTATGCAATATTATTGTAACGGATGCATCATGGAAAGTAAATTGTACTTAAAAATACTCAGTAGTATTTAGTGATTTAACACAAATTTATTTAATGTATGCAAGGGATATTGCTACCTGCATAGTGATGAATCAGTTATAATTTAAAACTTGACTTTTCTGCTTATTTTAAAAGTCAGATGCATATACTTGGCAGTTAACTTGCAGAAGTTCAGAATTTATATTTTTTCATAAAACTGACTTACCTGAAGAAAAATATAGTAGAGCCACGCTGTTTGCAGCACAAAGGGGCCGGCTTGAACGAGACGGCTTCACTCTTTCGTGGAAGACCAACCAACCAATGATGGTAAGAACCGTCATTAAAATGTCTTCTAAAATGACAGCACTCGTGCTTGGCCTAATGATGCACAAGCATCTTACTAGGCCTCAATAGTGTGGGTCACCATGCTGAATTGCCTGCATTCACAATGAGGATGATGACACCAACCCATAACTTCCTACTGCTGGGCATCAGCCGGAGACCTGACTACTACCGTTGAATTATACTCATGCTTCGTTTACGCCTTAGTGCATTTCCCGTTTCTGTGATTTTTTTTCATAATTTCCTAAGCTCCTATTAATATTCGTATCCCGGTAATATACATATGTTTAAACATAAATCCATGCATCTATTACACATTACACACACTTCAATTTTATAATTTTTATACACTACTGTAACAAATGTGTATTGTGGCATGAAGGATCAATCAGAGGACACATAATACTGACATTCAAACGGCCAAAGACCCAAATTAGTATTGTAACATGAATCAGGCATATCTTTCTGATCTTTTGTATTAATTTAGGTATAAACCTACGAGGTAGTACAGTCATGCTTGTTTCAGTATGAACGGGCTGTTTCAACCGGGGCTTTCCTACCCTCACATACAAAACCAACCTAATAATGACAGCATTCGTGGTGTCGTATTTCGTTGGTGAGTGTGAGACCGAAGCCCCAATTATTATGCATTACCTCACTATACCTCCGGAGGCCGGGAGAATGATGCAGAAACAAATGACATGGACGACTTTCTGGGTCATCATGGTAAATTGCCTACCCTCACAATGAGGATGGTGACCCCTACTCCTGGATTCTATTTATGCTTTCCATCAGGCAGAATAGTCACTTTAGTAGACATAAATAAAAAGGGTTATTTATATACAAAAAAAAGGGTTATTCATATAATAGTAATGCTAAATAACAGCACGGATTATGGAAATTAGGGACTTATTCCCCGTGCCTCCTAGAGCTCGCAAAGCCGTTGGTCCTGTGCCTGATCTCTGCCGGTCATGTCGAATAGCCGTCATTGTGAGAATGAAGGAACAAAGAGTGCACCTTTTTTCCCGTCGTAAATCCCCACGGATACCACCGGTTGGTGGGTATGTCGGACTCGAAACGACTAAAACCGCACGCCGTCTCGGGTACTATGAGTCGAGGAACAAGGTATACCCTCGAAAGGAAGTTCTTGGAACCCCGACGGCTTGTAGATGACCCCCTTCTGTGTGGGAACCCCGTTATTCCCTATTTGTCCCCTAACAAGGGCGCGCACGCTCTGTAGCGCTCACTCCATAACGGGTCTTACCGCCTCAGTAACGACGTCCACACCCCACAGAGAGTCCACCTGTGTTTTGGGTATTCTTCGTTGAGACATCATCTATTAATCATGCATTTAATATGCTTATGAAGTTAAGCCAGTGTTACGTACATCTAACAACAACATCCCAAGGTTACCCATCAACGACAAACTAACAATGATTGACTTACGTCAATAAACTTGTTTTTGCCACTATTGTTGCCACCGAGACGAATGGTCCACGCCTTTGTGATGGTCCGGTGGTTTCGGAGATACACACGTATAATCCATACAAAAAATATAATACATGTGAGTATTAAAATGTATATTTCATTGTTTCAAATTGTTTTGTTTTAACCAAATTAACTTTTTGTTTTTTCCATAAACTTTAAATTAAAATTAATGAAATTAAAGTGTGTTTTTAATTTGAAAATAATAGATTTTGACTAAAGGCATCATCTTATTAGACTATATTTCCCAAAATTATTTTTCGTGGTTTATTATTTCGTCGATTATTCACTAGTTCAATCGGTTGAACTAGTTGTGTTGAATATTTGAGGGCACTAATATTGGCTGACTCGAAAAATCTAAAAAATATGATGGTAGTCCATGTGATGAATTTTAAAGGCAAACTAAAACGGCTTAGATAGCTTTGTTGGTTCAGGAGTTTAGAGGCCTAACTTGTGAAATACGCTTACTTGGAAAACTTCGTTTTAAAATAACAAAATGATAAGTAAACATAACAATTAATTATCTATTGGACACGATTTTAATTTCACTATGTAATGATGGACTATGGAATACTATTCTACTCGTGGCGTGACACGCACTTGCTTGTTTTTTGTTCAAAGTCGTTTTAAGAAAGTGTACTTTGAGAGATGTTGGATAATTCATACCACACTCATTCATACCACTGCCTTGTTGGTTTAGTGGTTAGCGTTTGCAGCTGCTGATCAGGAGGTCTCGATTTCGATTCCCAGGTCGGACTAAATATTTGTGTGATTCACAAATATTTGTTTCGGAGTCTGGCTATTTTCTATGTATAATATGTATGTTTTTACAAAAAAAAGTATGTTTATGTATTTGTTTAGTACCCAGAATACAAGCTCTGCTTAGTTTGGGGCTAGATGACGTTGTGTGTAAGATGTCTGAAATATTTTATTACATTAAACGACAATTCCCCACACTAAACCACTTCACTTTAAACACAAACAATGCCACAATCAGCTACAAATTACGGAGGAGGTACTCAGGTACTCACCAACGATTACTCCATCTGATAACGCTATCAGAACAAACTGAAGTGACGCCAATATTTAACATTACTCATTAAGGACAGTCACTATTCTGTAATTAATTGTGTTTTCACATTTTTACAGGTGCGCAGTGAAGTTATACCGTGTTCAAGCTGAAGTTTAAAAAAAAGCTAGTGTGTAGATATAAAAATTTCAAAACCTAGTGACAGTGTGTGCTAAAATTAAAAATTTTAGTGATTGCCGCGTTCTGAGTTCGAAATATCGACTTTGGAAGTTTTATAAAATAGTTTTTTCTCTTCTAAAAATTCCAAAACGACTGTTCGAATTTAGTTTTAGTGAAGTGCGAAGTGTATTGTGTTCAAGTCAAACATTGTGTATGATGAGCGGCGAGTATGGGTGAATCTCAGCCCATACATAAGACCTGCGTGAAGGTTAACTCCGCAGAAGATGAAGAGTCGAGGGACGAGGTCGATCGGGAGTTACCAAAGAAGAATCCTTTTGTGCGGGTAAGTTTTTATATTACACAAAAATGTCGTCATATTAATCAACGATGCTCGTCGTGTTCTATCTATCATTTGAAGTCGGAGCAAAGTTTAACATTGCAAAGGGTTTTAACTGGTTTTATTTATGGCAACCATACCTCCTTATATATATATATATATATATATATATATATATATATATATATATGAGGCTGCGATAGTAACTCTACTCCCCTTGATGGAAAGCATGAGTAGTATCCAAGAGTAGTTATCCCATCCTCATTTAGGCCTCTGGTAACACAGTTCCTTTTTATTAGCAAGAGAAATGATAGGCTTTACTCAAATTCTTTAAGATCTGTCATCTAGAATAGTACCAGTAAGATAAAGAAAGAACGTGTTCCCTCCTTCCATAATCCGTGAAAAAATATCTAACTAAGCCGCCATAGTGTAGGTCACCATGCAGCAATGTCTGCATCTGTAATGATTTCCGTCAGGCAGATTAGACATACTTTGGCAAGATTCAATAAAAATTAAAAGTGGCCAAGTGCGAGTCGGACTCGCCCATGAAGGGTTCCGTATCAGCAAGTAATATCATATAAAAGTTCTTGCAGTTCGTTGTAACTTTCATCGATGTTTTTATACTAGTGTATTGATTGGATGCAAGGTAAATTGCGTGTTACGATTTATGACGTATTAAAAAAAACTACTAACTAGATCTCGTTCAAACAAATTTTCGTTGGTAGTTTGCATGGTAATGTACAACATATTTTTTTTTTAGTTTTATCACTCTCTTATTTTAGAAGTTAGAGGGGGGGACACACATTTTTCCACTTTGGAAGTGTCTCTCCCGAAAACTATTCAGCTAAGAGAGCAAACATACACAGGACAACAGCATCGCAAGAAGATGGTAAATTAACAACCTGATACTAACCTATAGTTGACATGGTTTAAAGAGTTGGCACTCATAGTCAAGTTGCCCTAGGTGATCAGAAACAATCACTGAGGGTAAGTATCGACGGGCGGTCAGCACCTGAATGGGTGACCGTTACTGGCATGATAGCAAGAGCGTCTCCGTGATTCATAGTCGTAAAGCTTAGTCAGAGGCCTTCGGGCGGCTTAAAAAACTTCCAGCGACAAGATTACGTAGCCACAAGGTTGTTTGTTGTCTTGTCTCCAAACCCACTTGCTTAACCCTCTCCTGAGAGGTGACCCGAGCCCAGCAGTGGGACATTATAGGTTGTTGATGAGTGAGATATGTCCAACAACTGACTTCTAAAGCCTGTTTATAGGCAGAATATGACTCCTATTGAACGCATGGTGGTGACTCTTACCGATACTCATAAAAGTCATCGACAATGACATATTTATACACTTGTTTCTTATATTCAGCTCTGCCCCCCAGCCAAGCCCAAGCCGTCTCTCAATCACGTAATCAAAACAAAATATTAGCCAATGAAACAAGAGAATAGAGAAATAGAATAGAGAATAGAAAAGTAAACGAATAACTTGGCTAGGGAGGCTGATTCTACACCAATCTATTTTGAAATGTATGTCCTTTAAAGTTAGAGCTGATTTTATTTTAATGTGTATTTTAAGTTATTGCGTTTTAATCTGTTGCGATAACGTTGCTTTACTCGTACGATGCATGCAGGTTAATGACACACGTCTCGTTGTCATGAGACTAATCAATGACAAATCTTCCATACTTATTTTAAAATAAAGTCCTCGTTTAAAGTAACGTTTTTTCGCGATAAACTTAAAAACTGCACCGATTTAAATGAAATTTTGTACCCAGATAGTCTAAAGCCTGAGAAAGGACATACTTTTTACCGCGATAACCGACAAAGACGCGGGCGCCGCCGCGGGCAAAGGCTAGTTTTTTTAAATATAAATCTTCTGATCGCGTGTATCTAATTGAACTGCTTCTAAACGGCCAATTTTTTTGTGTTTGTTCAAGTGGGTTCGAGAATGGTATAGATTCGCAATTGGACTCGGGATTTCAAAATTGGGCGATACGAAGATCGCCAGAACAGCTCGTAGTATTATAAATATATAAGCTTATCCTGTTTCTGATGGTAATCCATACTAATATTATAAATGCGAAAGTAACTCTGTCTGTCTGTCTGTTACGCTTTCACGCCTAAACCACGGAACCGATTTTGATGAAATTTGGTATGAAGATAGAACTGAACTTGGGAAAGGACATAGGCTACTTTTTACTGCAATAATCGAAATACAAAGGTTTTTACCTTTTTACCTAGGTGATTAAAAAAATACATAAATCGTAGATGTCAAAATGTATCACTGTTTATCTCCTGTCAAAACTTCACACGTTGCTAGGCATAACACACTTGCATGGCAACCATAATGATAGTTTGTAAATGACATAAAGACCAGTAGAGCAGGGTAGATTATTTTTGAAAACAAAACTATAGTACGATGAAACCCATTGGAAAAGGAGGAGAATGTTATAAAAATGAAAGGAAAAATAATTTACGGGCGATCTGCGATCTGACGGGGGTCGGGTAGGGGGGGGGGAGGTTTTCGGGTCCTATAAGCGGGGCGTGAAAAAGCATCTCACTAAGCCGCCATAGTGTGGGCCGCCATACATTATTGTCTGCATTCGCAGCAAATGTGGTAGCCCCGACTCTTGGATTTTGCTCATGCTTTCCATCAGGCAGGGTAGAGTCACTTTGAATGGCTAAATATATAAAACAAAGGGTAAATTGGGAATAAGGCTAAGAAGATGAAAGGGTAAAAAACGGTTTATCTCAATTTCCGGCAAAACTACAAGTCCTATGGAAAAAAGTTAAATGGCAAAGTTGTAGGTAATTAAAAGATCTACAACTTTTTAGGGTTCCGAAGTTTATGACTTCGAACCCGTATAGATTCGTCATGTCCGTCTGTCCGTCCGTCCGTCCGTCCTCGACTTACCATCCAAACAATATATGCTAGAAAGATGCAACTTTGCATGAATATGTATTGTAATTACGTCGACAAAATGCTACAATAAAATTATGAAAAATATTATTAATATTTAGGGTACTTCCCCGACACGTAAAATGTGGATGTTTTTTTTTTCTCGCGGCTACCCCATCATGTGGGGTATCCTTATATAGGTCTTTTAAAAACATTACAGGGTTGTTAAGACGATTTCTTGATTTAGAAATCCGTTTGCGAGAAATTCCACTTTAAAGGCCACTTTTTTGTAAAACCGGGCATCCTCCCCCTCTAAAAGCTAAACGGCCGGCTCAAAAAATCTGGGAAAATTCGTGATAGTGGTCCATATAATGAACTTTAAATAAAAACTATAACGAATTAGATGACTTTGTTAGTTCAGGAGTTACAGAGGCTTAACTTCTACAATGTGCTTACTTGGAAAATGTCATACAAAATTAACGCATTAATACGTAAACATAACAATTATCCATTGGATACAATTTCTATTCCACGTACCATTATGGGTGACTGAGGAACCCTTTCCTGTGCGTGGCCTGACACGCACTTGGCTGATTTTTTATTTACACTTTTTTTCGCATAACCTCAAATTATAAGTGAAAAATTAAAAAAAGTTTTTAGTTTTCTATTTTTATCTTTTACAAATAAAATAATTTTTAAATGAAGTTTAGTGAAAACTTACCTTTTTATGTCCCGAATACACTGTAATTTTTTTGATTTGAAATATTTAATTTTTTCACCCTATTTCGACTTTTTTCAAAAAATTGGGGTGTTTTCTGTTTGATGAAATCTCTACTTTCCGATGGTGTAATCCCTACTAATATCATAAATGCGAAAGTAACTCTGTCTGTCTGTCTGTCTGTTACGCTTTCACATAAACCACTGAACCTAAAAATCATGTAATTTGATATTAAGATAGAACTGAACTTGGGAAAGGACATAGGATACTTTTTATCGCCAAAATAAAGGTAGAAGGGTTTGAAATAGGGGACGAAAATTTGTGTCGAAGTTCCTTATTATCAAACATAAAATCATGTAAGACGAATTCCACGCGGGCGAAGCCGCGGGCGGAAAGCTAGTGTTTAAATAAAAATGTTAGTAATAGTTTGGGCTGCCCGTGCCAATAAACGATCAAAATATTGAAATTGGAAAAAACTGATTTTTTTATGTTTTCAAGTTCTAAAGATATCTGTATCGGTATAAATTGGTAGCGTTGGCGACTGCTGTGCTTGAGTGGGTTCGATTCCCGGGTTGGACCAAATGTCTGTGTGATCCGCAAATACTTGTTTCTGAGTTTGGGTGTTTTCTATGTATGATATGTGTGTAGTATACAATACAAATATTTGTTTATTATTTATTTATTAATACATATTGTCAACTTATTAGCAAACTTTCAATAATTGACGACAATTTCTTTGTAAGTAACTGCCATGTTTAATTCATCGCGGTCGTTGCCCCACTTCAGATAGTTTTTGTTGAGACAAGCACACAATTGACGACCCACATATGGTACTTAGAAGTATACATACTGTATGGACTTGAACTAAGATGTAAAATACGACAAAATGATTAATGTATAGACAAACTCATTACTATCTATATAAATAAATAAAATTTTAGTGTCTGTCTGTAAATATTAAGTGAACTAAACGCTTAACAAAGTATTATTTATATACGGTCGTATTAACATCAAAAAAATCGGCCAAGTGCGTGTCAGGCCACGCACAGGAAAGGGTTCCTCAGTCACCTATAATGGTATGTGGATTTAAAATCGTATCCAATAGATAATTGTTATGTTTACGTATTAATACGTTAATTTTGTATGACGTTTTCCAAGTGAGCGCATTTTACCATATAAGCCTTTATAACTCCTGAACTAAGAAAGTCATCTAATCGGTTATAGTTTTCCTTCAAAGTTCATTAAATGGACCAGCACCACGATTTTTTTCAAAATTTTTGAGCCAGCCGTTTAGCTTTTAGAGGGGGGGGGACGCCCTGTTTTTACAAAAAAGTGCCCTTTAAAGTGAAATATCTCGCAAACGGATACCTGAATCAAAAAATCGTCTAGGAAACCCTTTAATGTTTTTAAAAGACCTATCTAATGATACCCCACACGATGGGGTAGCCTCGAGAAAAAAAAATCATCCCCACTTTACGTGTAGGGGAGGTACCCCAAATAAAATTATATTTCATAATTTTATTGTAGCACTTTGTCGACGTAATTACAACACGTATTCATGCAAACTTTCATCTTTCTAGCACTTACCGTTTGGACGGTAAGTCGAGGACGGACGGACGGACGGACGGACGGACGGACGGACGGACGGACGGACGGACGGACGGACAGACGGACATGACGAATCTATAAGGGTTCCGAGTTATGAACTTCGGAACCCTAAAAAGCATATATTTTTTTGCCGTTTCATTCAGGCTTATCTCTGGAATGGCTGAACTGAGTTTGAAAGGACTTTCACTGGTAGAAAGCTGATGACATAAGGAGTAACTTGGGGTATTTTTTTAGACTAGATTTACTCCGCGGTGTTACTCGCGATTTACAACAATAACCGTGGGCTACACTATAACTTACATACTTTTTTGGAAATACTCCTCCTCCTCTTTGCGCCACTATCCTCAATTCTGAGGGTCGTGACCTCTATTTGCTAGTGTTCTGTGGCAGTTCGCCATTTGTCTCTGTTTTGAGTAGTATGCAGCATGGATCGTACTGCTGAGAGTGGAGCAAATTTGTAAATGCATACACACTATACATAGAAAACACTTAAACTCTGAAACAAATAGTTGCAGATCACACACAAGCATTTGGTCCTAACCCGGAAATCGAACTCGAGACCTCAAATACAGGAGTCGCATACGCTACCACTGAGCCACCGAGGTAGTCTGATAGGTTCACTGTGTCTTGGAACAGCGTATTAAACTCCACAGCTGGACAATCATATTTTGTGGTCCTTATTATTTAACGGTTCCCATACCTATTTCATTCAGTTTAAAACTAAAACCAGACTTAGATCCACTTTCTAATTTATATGACCGGATAAACCTTAGACAAGGTATGATTACTCACCTCTCAAAGTATGGTGGGTCTCCCTCATTATAAGGTATTGAGGAAATCCTGTAGTTGCAGGGAAGAATGTTGAAACACGTACCACAACACAACTCACATATACATATGATCACTACCTGTTCCATGCGACTTTTTTCTGCGAATTTTAAAAGGAATAAACTTTGTCCATTTTCGTTACATCAATGCTGGCTTCTTATTGGTCGTAGCGTAATGTTATGTAGCCACCTTCTCTGATAGAATTTTCAATTGAGACCAGTAGTTCCTTATATTAGCGCGTTCAAATAAACAACCTCGGTGACTGTGGCGCAATGCTTGCGGATGCGACTGCTTTGCTTGAGGTCTCGGAATGTTGGTATGATCTGCAAATATTTATTTCAGAGTTTAGGTGATTTCTTTAAGAAACCTACCTGCCTAATTTCAAGTTTGCACGTGTCAAAGTTTCTGAGATTTTGTGATTAATCAGTGAATGGTATTTCGCTTTTCTTTATTTATTTAGTAATAATGGACCTCCGACAAGGAATACACCTTACATGCTAGATTTTAACAAACAGAAATAGCAAACTGTTTTAATGCTTGTGCTTCCTTAATTTTGGGAGATCACAAGATGGGCATTACAAAAATAAAAATAGGAACAAATAGTGTTAATATAGTGTTGACAACGTCAACTATCGGAAAGTCTTTTATAAATATAGATAATTATCTTGTTGCGCATGGGACTAGGACTACTTTCGCTTAGAACCATACATACTGCTTTGTAGAAAATAGTGGTATGTTGTATTTACAATACTAAGTTAATTCTTCAATGAGATCAAAAATGAAGATACATAGCTTTCATAGAAATTGTCATTTTGTCACTATCACTCAATATTTGACGTTCGTTTCGCCGCCAACAGTGACGATGATGACCTTCGAATCTTATCCTCCCACCCTTCCTCCTTTATCAGGATTGGGTCTTGCGGCTTCAATAACTACAGCGAATGAATATCTTTGACGAATGCTTAGTATTTCAACATTTGCGTATAACATAAAGTGCTTTAATACTGTTTAAGTACCGGTAGCGCCTATTAGCATATTAATATTATACAATTAGCATATATACATATTAGTTTACGGTCTACATGTGCTGGTAGTAGATCATCATGGAAGTATTGTAGATCATACTGATTTCCCGAAGTTACGGTACGTTCTACATCAAATTACTGTTAGTTATTAGATCCCTTTTAACTGTAGATAATGACTATGAATGTATTACTTTTTACCCGAGTTCTTTGAAGCCAAAAAAAGGGTAATAGTTTTAGCAGTTGTATTTAATTTTGAACAAAAAGATTTTACATAGTATTTTTTATATATTTAAGCCTGTCAAAGTGACACTACGCTGCCTGATGTCAAGCATGAGTAGAATCCAGGAGTCGAGGCCACCATACTCACTGTGACTGCATACAATACAGCATGGTAAACCAGTCCATGGCGGCTTAGCAGAATGATTGGGGCTCCGAATGTTGTCATTAATAGGTTGGTTTTCTGTGTGAGGGTAGTATTGCCTCGGTCGAGCCACCCCTTTTGTGTTGATATCAACGTGGCTCTACTACCTACATCTATCTATCTAGGCCAAAATCTCCTTTCCAAGAAAGAAGAATTGAAAGAAAATAATAGTTTATTTTGACACATACACGATAAAACATAACATCACATATAAATCTTATACACTTTGAAATAAACAACTGAGCAATGATTACCTCTTGAACGTGTCAGAACAGGACCAAGTTTAGCAAATGCCAGACGAGATCTGAAGCTGGTTTTCAACTAGGACCTATGTCCAGCAGTGGCTGTTAAAGGCTATTGGCGATATGAATGAATTCAGACTCTTATCAATAACATCGAGAAACTAACTTAAGTCATTAAGTAAAACTTAGTTCAATTTACGTGGAAATAATATCCAGTTGCGTTAAAAGCCTTCAAGCAATTCTAAGAATGTACAACCTTTCGAGGTTCAAAATTTACAAAACACCATGTGATTATGTTACTACGAGGAAATGAGGCTACCTGCCTAAAAAATTTAAATTAGGTATTGTGTTCCACAATAATTGACGAGCTTAAACTCGCGACTTCGCCTACGTGCTATTCTGATGTATAGCCTTTTCACCCTCTTAGGGGGAGAATTTTCCAATATCCTCTCTTAGTGCTCGCCTCCATTCCTCAAGGAACATATATCCCAAATTTCAGCTTCCTACGTCCAGTAGTTTCGGCTGTGTCAGTCTGTCAGTCTGTAACGGAACTGTTTTATATATATATTGATTATGAGAATCACGGTAGACGTTTAGAGTAAGATGCACTAGCAGCACCCTGTCTGGTCACCTGAGCTTAAGGAATTTCCCATTATCTTTATTATCATATACTGTTATTATTAGAAAATAAATTATAAAGAGTCTTCAATAATAAGAAAAGTTTTAGCCTAAAAAAAAAGGTTATTTAATTATCCATTGTACACGTTATTAGGGACATGCGGTGCTGATCTGTAACTAATTGTTCACTAGACTAAGAATTCTTTAATACTATTTTTAATTTGTACAACCTACTCAGTGTAAATAATTGTTGATGAGCCAATAAAGAAAATAAAATAAAAAAATGTGAGCCGTCACGGGACGCCTGGCAGATGTGAAACATCGCCATTATTTTGTAAAAGTAATATGCAGAAAAGAACATATTGTAATAGGAACTAAATATGTCATAATGATAAAATAAAATATTACTAATTATTAAAATAGTAGTCTATATGCAGTAGTGTGTACACCGTACACACTACTGCATATAGACTGTATATATATACCATCGTATAGCGTGCCGTGGCGACGCGTCGCCAATCGCCAGGCCAGAAATCTATTTTACGTGCGTCTATACCATGTTTCACATACGTGCGCCTATAGATGTTTCACATCAATAAAATAAGATAGTAGAGTTGATATGATTTCAGCACGAAGGGCCTCGATCAGGTAGCTATCCTCCTCGACCAGCGTGTTGACATATGACCTTAACACTCTTTTGAGAGGAGACCCAAGCCCACTAGTGGGGCAATATGGGTTGTTGATCATGAAATGATAAGTAAGACATTTGTCACAATTTTCGACAATTTTCTACACCCGTATTTCTCCTTCATATTTATGAAGGAGAAATACGGGTGTAGAAAATTGATGCTTAAAATCAAGAGTACCTATTCTTTGCCTCGTCCGCAATACTTTTGTGAACCCTAATTTTGAGAATTCCATAATAATAATATGAGGTTCCGTATGTTTTGTAAACTTATCGGGTAAACATAGCGCTTTGAGTAAAACCCAGGCAATAATGAATAATGTCAAAGGTATTCGGGCTTTGTCATCGATAGTTATACAATCATTATTACATATTTACCTCTTTGTGTGACTGTTATGAACATCTATACAAGTAAATAAAATCGAAGTATCTTATCTTTTTTATTAAATGTATTATATTATTATGAGAGTATTTACGATACTAACACTAAAAAATGGGCCAAGTGCGTATCAGGCCATAGTCATAGAATAGGGTTCTATAGTTATCCATAATGGCACATGGATTTAATATCATATCCAATAGATCATTGTTATGTTTACTTATTATTTCGTTAATTTTGTATGAAGTTTTCTAAGTAAGCGCATTTTACAAGTTAGACCTCTATAACTCTTGAACTAATAAAGTTAACTAAGCCGTTATAGTTTTCTTTCAAAGTTCAGCATATGTACTACAATCATGAGTTTTATCACATTTTTAGGTGTACATTCACACTCCAAATAAAAATATTTTACGTAATTTCATTGTAGCAATCTCTCAACGTAATAAAAACACCTATTCATGCTTGCATTTCATATTTCTAGCACCAACCGGTTGGGCGGTAAGCCGAAGACGGACGGACGGACGGACATGACGAATCTATAAGGGTACCGATTCATGAACTACGGAACCCTAAAAAGCCGTATGCACATGCCTTAAACACAAACATTCCGCAACTCTTAACGACACTTCCGAGAATAAATCAGACATCGCCAATACAACTCTTAAGGCTGGTTGCACAACAACGTGCAGGAAAGTGGTTACCGTCACGCCCTACTGGATATACACGTTCATTGCCTAACTTGACCGAGCTGATATGGTAGGTAGTCAATACGAGTTTTTAGATGGATGTCGCGCCGTGGAATAAGGCTGTGTCAACTACTGTCAATACGATTCCTATTTATGTTTGCTTTTCTGTATGATATTATTTTCGCCAGTCAGACAGAAGGCAGGGGTTTGGTTCCCGTTCAAGGGAATACGTGTGTGAAGCGCTCTCATAGCCGAGTCGCTTCAGATGATAGAAATCACCGAGGGTAAGCAACGATATCGCGGTCAGACCTAGATGGGTGACCGTTTGTAGCATGATATGTTATGAGCGTTGCGGTGATTTGCAAGTCACGTTAAGCAGTAGGTCCCAGTTGTTATTATAACAGTCGTGAAGCTTAGATTGAGGCCTTAGTCTAGGCCATCCAACGGCAGCCACAACGTGCCTTGCCAGTCCTCAACCCTCACTCGGCCAGTGTGGGTACATATGGCCTTAACCCTCTCCTGAGAGGAGATCCGGGCCTAGGATTGGAACATTATGGGTCGTTAATATGAGCATGGTCATTTGTTCCATGCAAGGATAAAATAATAATAATAATGTCACCTATCTGTCAGTGTAAGTGAGTTTTTTTTAAAGGAGAATAATTCTGTAATCCATGATTTTTGCGAAACTTTAACCGTTTAACCCCCCGGCGGAAAATAACCCCCCGATTTTGAAACATCATTCATAGAAGCTTTCAAATAGCTTAAAAAAATATCCCGATTTTGAAACATTATTCATAGGTTCAAATAGCTTTCAAAAAAAAATTCTAGTCGGACCAGTAGTTCCTGAGATTAGGGCGTTCTACCAAACAAACAAACTCTTAGCTTCATAATATGAAGCAGTGAAATACTTAATCTATAACTTATCTAAGTATCGATAACAGCTGATAATGAAGCCGTAGAAAGCTGCCAGCGCTTCTCATGGTGTCCCCAACACAATGGCTCACTAAACATGCTGGTATTTTTACCAAATATGACCGGGTCTTTGTTTGAAAACTTTCACTGCATAATAATATCTATTTGAATGTAGGGAAAAGGTTTGTTTTATTATCTGTATAAGTATTATGTACCTTTTGAACCATTAATACCAGTCCCCTTGCCAAGTTGCAAACATTTTTCGTTCTCTAATCTCTTGTTTCATTGTGCCTAAACTGCCTCGTTGGTCAAGTGGTTAGCGTATGCGACTGCTGATCAAGAGGTCTCGGGTTCGATTTCCGGGTCGGACCAAATGTTTGTGTGATCCGCAAATATTTGTTTCGGAGTTTGGGTGTTTTCTATGTATAATATGTATGTATTTAAAAAAATGTATGTTTATGTATTTATATTAGTTTTCTAGTTACCCATAATACAAGCTTTACTTAGTTTGTTGACTAGATGGCGTTGCGTGTAAAATGCCCTAAAAAAATATTAAAATATTAAAAAGAAAATTGTCTTGTCACTTAATCACGTGATCAAAACAAAATATTAGCCAATGAAACAAGAGAATTTATATATAGAACAGAAAACGAAAAACGTTTGTAAATTGGCTAGAGGGGCATTTTTTTTTAAATAATAACTTAAATCTATTATAATTATAGGCGGACCCATGTGATTTCGTTTGCGTTTCCTTTCTAACATGCTCGGGTCCTATTGGTTTAAGCTAGATGTTTACAAATGGGCCAATATACTAGAAGAAAAATAAGAATAGGCAGACCCCTGTCTATCTGTTTGTTTAATATTGTTTACGTAATAATCTAAAGCAAAAAATTAACATACCCTAAACTAGTTTGTCATTTTATCTTTAAAAATATCATTTTTTAAAACGATTAGTCTTGATTTTATATTAAAGCCTACCAATGTGAATCTACTTAGCCTGATGGAAAGTATGAGTAGAATCCAGAAGCGATAGTCACCATCCTCACTGGGAGTGCATACAATGCAGCATGGTGACCCTGGACCCACACCATGGCTTAGTGAGTTAATTTAATTTTGCAAGGACACCGCGGGATACAGATCTGCCATCATCTGCCAATGAAAGTCCCGTCAAAATCGGGACGGACAAAAATGTTAAAAATTGCATTTTTGGTCTACGTAATGTATTTAATACCAATTTATATAGTTTAATTTGCATTAAAAAAAAACTCTTTCAGCCAAAGCTCTTTCGGTATAAGTATTGTATATAACTTTCAAATGCATTTGGTAAAAAAAAATTGAAGTCGGTGAAAAAAACAGCTTTCTTGTCATCTTGTCCATAGGGTTCCGTAGTCATCCATAATGGCATGTAGATTTAAAAGCATGTCCAATAGATAATTGTTATGTTTACTTATTATTTCTTTATTCAAGTACGAATTTTTCCAAGTGAGTATTACAAATTAAGCTCCTATAACTCCTAATATAAAAAAGTTATCTAAACCGCTTATGGACTTACGGACGGACATGACAATTCTATAAGGGTTCCGAAACAACAGCTTTCTTGCCCTCTTCTACATTAAAAAAAAAGTATTTATAATGAACCCGGAACTGAACTCCAAAGACAAACCAACAAACAATCCAGATCGGAACTCCGTCCCCATATTGTTTCAAAGGTTCTATGAATCACGGAACAATGGAGGCTTAATCGATCTATTCAGATGTCAATATTGATCATTGTCTCCTATCTTGGAGAGGAGTGCTGCTCAAATACCTCCATTTCCTGTGACGTCACTTGCTTTGTGTATTTTTTTTATTAAGTTCACGTGATGTGGAGTCTTGAGTGAAAATAACTGAATTTATGACATAGAAATAAATACGGTCTATTTCTAATATCAAATGAACAGATTTTTACTAAATGCGTGTAATATAAATTACTAGCTTTCGCCCGCGGCTCCGCCCGCGTATATTTTGGTTATCGCAAAAGGTCGTAAAAAGTAGCCTATGTCCTTTCCCAAGTTCAATTCTATCTTCTTACCAAATTTCATCAAAATCGGTTCAGTGGTTTAGGCGTGAAAGCGTAACAGACAGACAGACAGAGTTACTTTCGCATTTTTAATATTAGTAAGGATAATAGGATATATTACCTACAAAAAAAGCATTTTTTTTGTCATTCTGTCTGTCTGTTGTTTCGGCAATCTCTGGAATTATGGACCAATTTAATCGGGACTTTCACTTGCAGATAGCTAATGAAATAAGGAGTAACTTAAGCTTTTTAGGGTTCCGTTGCCAAATGGTAAAAACGGAACCTACAGACAGACAGACTTGACGAATCTATAAGGGTTTCGTCCGTCCGTATGTCAAAGTCACTTTTTTCCGAAACTATAAGAGCTACGCTGTTGAAACTTGGTCAGTAGATGTATTCTGTGAACCGCATTAATATTTTTATACAAAAATAGAAAAAAAGCAAGTCCCCCCCCCTGTAACTTCTAAAATAAGAGAATGATAAAACTAAAAAAAATATATGATGTACACTACCATGAAAACTTCCAACGAAAATTGGTTTGAACGAGATCTAGAAAGTAGTTTTTTTTAATACATCAAATTTATAAACCGCAATTAACATTTCTTTCAATCAAAACACTATTATTAAAACATCGATGAAAGTTACAAAGAACTACAAAACTTTTATATGAAGTTACTTGCTGCTACGGAACCCTTCATGGGCGAGTCCGAGTCGCACTTGGCCGCTTTTGTTTATGTTAGCTTCGCTCTGTGGCATTATTCGAGTAAAATGAAGCATCAATCTCATAATTATTAATATTATATAATAGTCTGTAGAACAATATTTTTTGTTTAATAAAATGATTCTACATAAAAGGGAAGTACTCACATATTTTGACAACCTAAGGTTACTTTAAAACCCTAATAATAATAACTTCCTCGACCGGTTTCGGCCACGGCGGCCTCTTCAACTCTGATCACACTGTCTTTGGTGTGCTCGTATAAAAAACAACAATAAAAACCCTATACATAAAGTTAACAAGGTTCACATTACCTTGTCAAATACACTCGAAAAACCACAATAAACATTTTCAACAAAATCACCATAGAGTACCAGAATACCGATATGCATAACCCTAATTTTTTTGCGGTCCCATATCAAGATTACGCGGTTGTGAAGCATTGATCCAGGGACTATGACGACACGATTGCATTGCCCCGTTTCTCACGCAATTTACAAGACACTGCTGCGAAATACGCACTACACTAGATATGGTACCTATAGTAAATAGATACAAAACTGACTGCCCCAGTGTCTCAGTGGTAGTGTATGCGACTGCGGTTCTTGAGGTCTCGGGTTCGATTCCCGGGTCAGACTATCTGGATACAAAATTTAATTTAACCGGTGCAGTTGTTTTTTAGTTTATCGCTAATAATATTAATTAAGACCTGCGAAACAAATATCTATATGATACTAAACACATTTAGTCCGACCCGGGATTTGAACCATAGGACCTTCAAGCACAGCAGTCGTATACACTACCTCTGTTGCACCGAGGCTCTATGGCGACTTATTGTTTTTTTTAAAGACAACGCTCACATTAGGATTATGAATCCTGTGTCGCAAACATACATGAAGCGAACACAAATAACACCCAGACTCAAACCAACAATTGAATTGTTGCTACATAATCGGGTCATGATGTGATGAGTGCGAGTTATCAAAGAATTATGACATCACGAATACTGACATTTTAGGCTGGTATTTTGTGCGAGGGTAGTACCGCCCCGGTCGAGTAGAACCGTTCGTGTTGAAATCAGTGTGGCTCTAGTACCTTGTAAATCTCACGCAATACCTAGAGGTAGAGGAAATACCTACAAGTAATTTAGACCTAAAATAGTATAAGCTAAATATCTGAAGATTACCTTCGAAATCGATACACTTAAAAACCTGACTTATTTCAAATGACATAAAGTTCAAATTGTAATGTGTTCAATAGTAAGATAGGCTTGGTCTGAATTCGGGTCACTGTATAAGGCGCGAGATATATTTAAAGGTTACCGCACACTTAACGGTCTGTGTGGTGACAGATTAAAAATACTGAACGTCACAACCCCTAGTCGTTCCATGGGTGTCGTAAGAACTGACAAGGGAGGAAACTATGCAGGACAGAAGTCACGACCAGCTCATGTGTTTCCTTCCTACTATGATCCCGGGTCCTATAAGCGGGGCGTGAAAAAGTATCATATCTTGTAAGATCATCAGACTATGGGTCGCCAATTGCTAACTGCACGGCTGGCCTAGTGGCTTAAGCGGTTGCCACGCCGCTTCCTACTGCGCACAAAGTGTCGTGGGTTCAAATCCCACGTAGGATAACACTTTGTGTGATTCACAATTTGTTGTTCTGAGTCTGGGTGTTTTTTGTGTCCGTTTCATGTATGTTTGTAAAGTCCCCCGCGACACAGGAATATATATATTACTAATGCGGGAGTTGTAAGTAAAAAAAAAAACAAAAAATTCGCCATACTGCTTGCATTCGCCTCGAGTATGGCGAGCCCCACTTTTGAATTCTACTTATACTTTCCATCAAGCATAGTAAAGTCACCTTTATTATTATTTATTTTAAGAGATCTATGCTTTTTTTCACCAACGTCACTTAAATAAGGGTCATTTAGAGACAGTTACGTAATTACATAGGTTTTTCTTTAAATTTACTGATTACCTATATTACGGGGTTCCTAGTAAGAAGACTGTTTAAATTTTGATAGTGAAATCGGCCATTTGTCGTGCGTCACTTAGCTACAGTTACATATAATAAGTCATCTCGTATTTGTCATAGATGGGAATCAAACCCACGACATATAGTATAGCAGTCAACATCACTAACCATTACACCAACGATACGATGAAACATCATTTTCGGTACACTGTAACTAAAGTAAAAAAAACCCTTGTACAACTCAATAGCAAGTCTTATTGAGACAAGCTGTTCAATGGCGTATATGACCAGTCTTCACAGTTAACCGTATTGAGGGTAGGCAGTGCTCATCTGAGTCACTTTACTATGTTGATGTTTATCATAAGTAGAGTTCAAACTTGAATACTACGAGATAAAATCTGTTTACGAGATAAATTCATAAAGATTGGGTTGTTTTTTCAAACTGTCAAGTCCATAACCGACTTCAAAAAAGAAGAAGGTTCTTAATTTGTATGGATTTTTTTGATGATTGTTTCTGCATCCTAACTTTGATTCCCGGAACGGGTAACATTTTTCCGCAAAAAAGCTCCTAACAACAAAAAGTAAGACACTTAAATCCGTTAAACCAAAGTCGCCTAAAGTTAAGTGGCCTCTTAGAGAGAATCATGTTAGTTATGGAACCTTTAGGGGATACCTAAGTACTAAGATATCTCTGACAAAGTTATAGGCTACCTACGTTACGAAGCTCCTAGTAAGGTCTAAAGTATAGTTTGTTAACACGGGCATCAGCCTCCGAACTGCAACCAGAAACAGTAAACTCATTCAAAATTTCATTCATAAAACAATTCAATTTGGACTTGAGTTTTCACGAAACAAATTAGAGATTTGCATACCGTAGGATAATATTACAACTTACCTTTTATACATATACAGAAATTTTAAACCTTAAAACCTACAACATTAAATAGAAATTCGAATGACTGCACCGTGGTGGGTGGCTTATTTTGCATACAATGAGTTGGTTAATAGCTTTCTGCTTATGCCTAAGGTTTAAATGAAAAGATGTTGGATAGAGGTCGCGTCACCGTTTATTGATGGTCCTACTGGATTCGTGGTTAGAAATCCTGAATGCTAAACCGGAGGTCGGGATTCGATTCCACTCAATACTAGACAGAACCTGTACTATGTAAACCACTGTAACAAGACCTTTTATTGGTAATCTGTTTGTAATGTAGAAATAACGGTTATCCAAATACTTTACATAAATTACTTTTTTTTTTTAATTTAGTCTGTCTGTTAGTTCCTGATATTCTCTGGAACGGCTTTACCAATGTTGACAAGACTCACTGGCAGGTAGCTGATTATATAAGAATTAACTTAGGTTACTTTTTGGTCTGTAAAGTAGATCGACTAATTAATATCACGCTACGCCAACTAAAGGCAGGGCAGTGATACACCAAAAATTACTATAAACACAAACTACTCAAGGCATTCCGTAGTACAAATCTCGTAAGATGAATTAAATTTATCCATGTTTATAAAGCCTCCGGGCCCATCCCACATTCCTGGACCAAAATGCCGCGTGCTCGGCGAGGTCGCCTCGAGGTTGCGTATTCGATATGCCTCGAGTACTTTTACTTAATGTATGTATATTTATTGACTACATTCTATAAAATATGTTTTTTTTTTTAAATTAGTTGTAACTGTGCTTTAGGGTGCTACAATGTGATTTTCTTCATGAGAAAAGAGCATTACCGTCTTTACCATAAGGGCACACGGGGCCAGTAAGTTAGGGGGAACCGACTTTTTATTTCTCTCACACATAGGTACTCGTAGAGTCATAAAAATATTCTTATGCACATTACATTTTTTTTCCTAAATGTTACTGTTCGATACGAAATAATTACTATGTAGTATTATTTACCTACATAATCACAAAGTAAAATTACTGTCCAAAAAAGAATTATTGTAATTGTACTTACGTATATAGACCGTCATAGTGAGCCCCGGTCAGTACCGCAATGGTGACATTGTGCCGTAGACTCTCATTTAATTATATTCAGATACTCACCGAAACAACTGTGCCCGATATCTGAATCAATCGATAGGTGACACAGTCAATCCTTTGTAATCAAGCACCGAAGATCGACAGAACGGCTCCAACAGAGCACTGGCTTGCATAACCCTGAATTTAGAGACGTGCCCTCCAAGCCCACAGAGCTTGCGTGTGAGCTCATGATACTGCGCTGTCTCTTAGATACCTATTCACCTCATAGTTGTCGTAGGAGGCGACTAAGGGAGCAAACTACACATAAGATTGATATTTTTATTAGATATACAATAATTTAGGGCCCCCAAATTCTTGTGGGCCCTGGGCCCCGCGCATAGTTAAAGACGGCCCTGGAAAAGAGATACACTAGCTGACCCACGCAGCCATGTTTGAGACTTCTATTGCCCGTAGCGTGATAGAATAGAATAAACTTTGATATATACCAGTTAATATAATATATATAAAATAACACAATATTATACAGATTGAATATGTACAAACGGAGGTCTTATCGCTAAAAAGCACTCTCTTCCATCATCATCATCATCATCAACAGCCTTTAACAGTCCACTGCTGGACATAGGCCTCTCCTTTGAAAGGAGGTTTTAGCCTACTATACCACGCTGGCCAGACGGGTTGGTAAAGGGTTTGTTTCAAGGTTTTCTTCTCTTTCTTCCATACAAGCTTAGAATGGAGAAAGATTGCTGTAAAAATAAACAAGTTTCGTGGGTAGTTTTGGTATGAGGAGAAAGAAAAGAATAGAAGATACTATTCTTCTTTCTTGTTATCTTCTTCTATACAAATAAATAAAATTGGATTGTCTGTTTGTAATATTGAAATAACCGCTTTTTACTAAATTCATACACGGTACATATGCCGTAATATTTTTTTTACAATTTTTGTCCGTCTGTTTGTTCCGGGTAATCTCTGAATTTACCGATTTCGACGGGACTTTCACTTGCAGATAGTTGATGATATAAGGAGTAACTTAGGCTACTTTTTTTAGACAAGGTTCGCCCCACGGCGTTACCTGCGGTTACAAAAACAAACGCGAGCAACGCTGCGGGGCTCAGCCAGTCAGCCATTACCTGGATAGTAGTCCCGTTAAAATTTTGTAGTTTGCATGTCCTTTAGTTATCTAACATGTGAGAATTGCCGAATTGAATGAAACCATTGATTGTAACGATAATTGTTTAGCGTTAAAATTGTGTACTTAGATGTTATTTTCATGTGCTAAGTAAATAACAACAATTATTGGTTGAATCGTGTATTGTACGGAAATGCATATAACACAGGGGTCGTAATTAATTGGTTGTATGTTTAATGCTGTTTATTTAAAAGTTATAAAACTGTTGAGAATACGTTTAAATAAAGACGGAAATGTTTTTTTTATTCGTTTGCAAGGCTTTGTTTTACAGAAACATTATTGACGTGTTTACAAGTTTAATAAATAAATACAACTGCGAGTATATAAATTGCTTTGCTAATACTTTTAACTAGCTGAGCCCGCTTCCCGCGGTTTTTTTATATATTATAGGGGGCAAACGAGCAGACGGATCACTTGATGGTAGGTGATTACCACCGCCCATGGACACCCGAAACACCAGAGGAGTCACAGGTGCGTTGCCGGCCTTTAATATGGGAGTACGTTCGTTTTCGTAAATCGCGAGTAACGCCTTGGAGCAAGCTAGTCTAAATAAATTAAGACTAAGTTACTCCTTGTTTAACCAGCTTTCTGCTAGTGAAAGACCCGTTAAAATCGGTCCAGCCGTTCCAGATATAAACTGTAAGAAACAGATGGATCAAACATTATCCTATAGTCGTAAAGCCTGTGACAAACACTTTCATATCCATTTAGACAAAAACTGCTCATTTGATATTAAAATTTGAATAGATACACACTTCGATAATATGTTCTAATATTATGATAATAATAAATTTAGTCCAAAAATAAATCTTCGTCGTATAAAATTCTAGCTTACAAATATTTCTATTACGTCCGGCTTGAGGACAAATATATCAAGTTTTTTTTTTTTAATATTTGTCTCTGATTAATTTGTTATTTGTGACTTTTGGCTATCATTACTATTTAGAAGAGGTATTGTCCGGGAGATAGTTTTTTTGTTTTTTTGGAAGACGATCCCCATTTCATCATATCCACATTTTTTCATATCATTCAATTCATTATGACTACGACTTGAAGACTTTACAATTGAAAACATTAATTACTTGACATTTAATCAAAAGAAGAAGAAGAAGGTATTGTCCGCGACTTCGACTATGTATTACTAAGATATTTAAGCTATATTACTGTAAAGTTTTGTCCAAATCCGTTCAGAATTCAAATATATACATACATACTCACAAACTTTCGTGTTAGTAATATTCATCATCATCATCAACAGCCTTTAACAGTCCACTGCTGGACATAGGCCTCTCCTTAGAAAGGAGGTTTTGGCCTACTATACCACGCTGGCCAGACGGGTTGGTAAAGGGTTTGTTTCAAGTTTTCCTTCTCTTGGCAGTGATGTTAGCCGCTTATTTTGTTCCTTTAGTCGCCTCTTACGACACCCATGGAATGAATAGGGGTGGTGACATTTTGTATTCTTAATCCGTCACCACACGGAAATAGTAATATTAGTAAGGATGTATTTCCTATAAGTACACACAAATAAATAAAATTTAAGTGTCTCTTTGTAATATCAAATTAATAGCTTTGTCAATTCTAGTATATATACTAGAATTGACAAAGTATATAATTCTAGTGGATATACCAAATGATTTGGTTCATTTTAATTGTAAACTGCTCAAAATTGAGACTTTTAATAACATGAAAACCATCCAAAGGTATGTTTATTTTTTCCTTTAGATTCTTATGTCATAAATAAGAAACAGGGAGGGCGAGGTCTGACTGTTATTATTTTTTCTTACTAAGAGGATTGAAGGGGTCCAAAACTAATAAAACTTGATATAAGTAAGCAATGTACAATCCCTAAGAAATATTTGATCATTCGTTCAAACGCTACACAAATCGACAAAAATGCTCATGTTAATAATATTATTTCCAAAAAAACAAGTATTACAACAACATTAGTTGAAAACGGAACAATATATCTTGCGCAGACACATTCAGAATAACTAATTAAGAACTATATTTGTGTATGGATTTTTTACTTCAGACTTTTGACCTGACGTGGGCGTAGATGACGCTGCCTACTCTCTATGACAAAATTAATAGTTGTATTAAATTTAATGGGACCACTTAAAAGATCGACATCAAGTCAGACAGTGAACGGAAATATTCACGAGATCTTAATGTTTTACTTTTGTATTATCACAGCGGTCATCATTATTGACTGTCTACTACTAGACAAAGGTCCTTTGGAAAACTTTTCGGGCCATTAAACAACGCTGACCAGAAGGGTTGGTATTGTTTTGTATTTAAGCCTAACAAAGTGACTCTACCTCTGCCTAGTAGGAAGCATGAGTAGAATCCAGGAGTAGGGGTAAGTAACATCCTCATTGTGAGTGCAGACAATGTTTCTGCATCATTCTCCCGGTTTCCGGAGGCCGGGAAATAAAGCAAAATGATTGGGTATCCTCACACTCACCAACGAAATACAAATACTAATGCTGTTGTTTTAAGGTTGGTATTCTGTATGAGGGTGTACTGCTCCGGTTGAGCCGACCCATTAGTGCTGAGCGTGACTATACTGCCTAATGTATGGGGTTTGTTTGGTACTGTTTTATGGTGTAGGGTTTCTTTCAAGTTTCCCCTCTTCTGCTGATCCCATTGGCTCTTACGACACCAATGGAAAGACTACAGCTAGTAAGGCTCAGTATAATTAATCCGTCACAAAATAAACATTCAAAATGGCTAAAACTTAAAAATACACAAACTGATCTAGAGACCTGTTTTTATTCTTCAAAACAGTTTAACCATAACTTAAAACCATATTCGTGATCTCCAAATCTTCTAATAACACTAACAGAAATTAAATTAATCAGTTATATTTACTTCCTTTAAATTAAGTAGAGCATAACGTATTGCAAAAAGCATATCATTATAATTTGAAAGTTCTTATAACGCCTGATGTAAAAAATATAGCATTATTATTGCGCAATTGCTACTACATATTTACCAGGCGCTCTCTTAAGGATTCAATACATACAATTTTCTAAGATCTTGCGTGGTTGTTTGCACTTGTATAATGTATTTATTTGATATAATAGCATAATATAGTAGCAGTTAAAGTGCATTATAAAATAATCTCGAGTCAAATATCAACATCGCAACTCAACTCATTTTTTTAAGTTAAAACCTTACACCCCATATTAAAAAAGGATAGAGACTAAGATTGTAAATCCAGTGCGACAAAGATGTGGCGGCTCCATGCTCTGGGCAGATTAGCGCATGCGTGCTGCCGCCATAGGCCGTTATCCGTTGCCTTAACAACACAATCATTCTAGATTCTTCTTCCTTGCTTTCTATAATCCTATTGTAAAAACTAATTACAAATATATAATTGTTATCTACTTTACACAATACATAGCGTCCGCGTCCTCCAGTACCGTCAATTGAATCTTAGTGTTTTTTTATTCCATATATATGCTCATATTACTATTATTTTCTATGTTTAGTTTTCATTATCTTTCGGATAATAGGATGATTATATTGTTTGGCAATAATATTGTTAGAATGTATGTTAGTAAAAAGACAGTGTATATTGTTTTCTAAATTTTAATAAATATCAAAGAAAAAAAAATGCTGCATATATAAAAATAAATAAATAAATATAATTGTTTATGTTGATAAAAAATGCTATGCAATAGCTTTACCGCGGCAGTCCCCGAGTGCCACACGATATTTTTTTAATTATTTAATAATCTTACGCATAACATTCCATCTTAGACTGGTATAATTAGGCTATTTATACATTGCTTTTATTAACTTTTAAGAAAAGTCATGTACATCTGCAACTTGTACTTATAAATATGTTGCCGGTCTCGGAAATGAAAGTAGGTTTGGAAGTTTTTTTTTCTGTGAGCCCCACAGTTGCTCGGTTGCTGTTCTAAAGATTGAAAAGTAGGTAGAAGCTGGTATAAAAAGTAGTCTAATTTACTTCTTATATCATCAGCTATCCTATCTGCCAGTGAAAGGCCAGTCCAAATCGGTCTAGCTTTTCCAGGCATTAACTGGAACAAGTAGACTGATAGACAGACAGACGCTTCTGTCTGGCAGTCTACGTTTAGACGGCATAAACATTTGAACCAATAAAACATATTTACATCATGATAATGATGATATCATTCAGGTGCGCCTGCAGAAATCATTTAGCAATATACAAATTAGTGTATAATAATATTTTTTAAGTAGGCGCTGTTATAACAAATACTCTTACAATCTATTACCGGTTGCACTACCGAGCTGCCAGGGAATTTACTACTTTACAAATAATCTAAACCCTCATGTAAAGAAAGCACCTAATATACCGCTCTAATGACTCATAAGTTGCAGGTGTTTATACGAGACGCCGCCGGCAAAAGCAAGTACTTTATTATAACATAAAGTTCAACGGCTTGACGATAAAGCCATCGGTCCTGCATCTAATCAATCCTTCCTAGATCGTGTCAGATAGCCATCGGAATATGATAATAAGCGAACAAAAAGTACACTTATGCTTCCACATACTTGTGCACTATTATTGTTTCCTTCATATTTGACTGGTCTTCGTCAAAACTGGCTGCGGTAACTGACATTCGCTACAAGTACACCATCGTCATTAAATAACTACAACCTCAATCTTACTAATAACAGTGAGTACAAAACAAAAACAAAACACATTCTGACTCATGAGGGGCTGTCCATTAATCACGTGAGGTTCGAAAGAGGGCAGAGGGGTTCACAAAACTCACGAAATATTACAAGGGGGGAAGGGGGGGTCTATTAATATTATCACGTGTATTCATTTATTTTGCAAATTTTCGCATTTTTTTCATCATTTTTGTCAATCAAAAACAACCTTTCTATTCTACCTCTGAATGTAGGTAATTATTGAAGATTGTTTGTAGGTATTAAAAAATACAGGTGTAATGGGGGGGGATAATGTAATAGTCTCTTAAACCTCACCATGTATCACCTAGGGGAGGGGGGGTTAAAAAGTGCCAAAAAAAACGATCACGTGATTAATGGACGGCCCCTGATGGGCAAAGAATACTCGCGCTCACTTTACCGTTACGGCTGATACACTGCGGCAGTTTGACCAGCGCGCTTCGATCGCTTCCGTATCTACAAGCATTGTCTTAAGGCGAAGATGCGATTCGGTAACCTTTGCGTTATAGGTTATAGTGAGATTTTTTCATGTGTGAGCTTGCCAAAGTGACTTTACTCTGTCTCCCACGATAGAGGATAATAATATATGATGAACTACTGAAACTCTCGTTAAAAAGGAGTTAAGATAATTAAAAAGTTTCTGAAAAATTACGACTCTCCAATAGTTAACTATAGTTCCTAAAACCCCTCCTTTGACTTTCACGTAGTAGGGTAAAAATATAGCTTATTCCTGTGACAGGCCTCACTAGTGTCATTTGAGAACTTTGGGAATCATTTTGGGCCTGGTTTTTCGGATGTAGCAATACTAGTAGACCCACTCAGCCCCGTCTGTGTCTTCTATTGCCTGTAACAAATCAAATCAAATCATTTATTCTGCAATTAGGTTACATGAACACTTCTGCAAGTTAAACTTTTTATTTGAGATGTATTCGGCTTTTCCTAACTGGACTAGCCCTGAGAAGAAAGGACGAAACACACTCAGGGATCACAGTCTCTTTTAAAGTCCATACAATATTCTTATTTAAAACTTGAGTCACAATAAAATTATAATAATTAAAGTTAATTAATTAAAAATATCAATGTAATGTGATGTCACATCGCCGAAACAAAATAGTTTGCCATAAAAAAGGTTATAGTGAGCCAACCTTAAAAGATAGAGATACTTAATATGCTGCCGTGAATTTATTTCCTGAAACTTTGCAAGTAAAACAATTCTTTTGAACATTATTTTCACGAAACTTTAACCATTTACTCAACGCACGTAATGGGAGCTCTTAAGAGGAAGAATTTTCTCCGCTTTTAATACATTTTTATTGATATTCCGCTGCGTTATTAGTCGTAGCGTGATGATATATAGCCTATATATAGACTTACTCGATAAACGAACTACCTAACAGTGAAAGAATTTCTGAAATCGGATCAGTAGTTCCTGAGATTAGCGCTTTCAAACAAACAAGCAACTCGTCACCTTTGTAATAGTAGTTCAAATAGCTATACAAAATAACATAATTATCTTGTTTACTGCTGTTTCTTGTTTGCTTTTGCGTGCAATTGGAGAGGCCTATGTCCACCAGTGGATTGCGATAGGCTGATGATGATGATGACTGCTATTTCGTCGGTTTCGTAGCCATCTGTCATCTATAGATATCGATATATATTTTATCTGACAGTCCAACTATCATTCTTGGATTATTACTTGTATACTATCTATAAATTGTTTTAAAAGTACTTTAATGTAAAGAAATGATTATCTAACACTAAATGAAATAAATTTAAAATACGAATAAAACAATAAATACTGTTTGTGGCTTATTCTTATACGAGTATTTACTTTGATTCCGTAATAAGTAAATCAAGGCTATCTAACAAAAATATTTTTTAACTTTCTCTTTCTATGCAATATTACCCAGTATAGTATTTATACACTAACTGAAGTAATTTAATTCAACAGTCTCTTCGATCACTTCACAATCACATGCACATTACTTTACTATACTAGTATAGTTACAGACTGTCTTGTAATATATGATAGGCGATAAATTTCTGAATTCTATATTTTCTCTATGATTTATCATTATCAACAACCCGCTTGGCCAATGACAGAGAGGAGTACAGGAAGCTGACGATCAATCTTCAGGATTAAAGAGGCACTAGAAGAAGGAGAAGAACAACCCATAACGTCCCGAGGGTTAAAGCGATACATCCCCACTCCGGCCTAGTGCGGATTGGGGCTACGTAATCTAATTACGTAGCCCCAGCCCCCAACGTAATTTTTTAATTTCACGGCTGTTATCTTTTATGATATTAATAACATGATGATAACGTGACCTCTGAATCATGAAAACGCTTATAACATATCATGCCACATACGGTCACCCATCTAGGTAATGATCGCGCCGTCATTGCTTGCCTTCAATGATTGTTCCCAATGACCTAAGGCCACTCGGCGCTTCTCCCTAAGTAGTAGTAGTAATTTATACGTAATTTAATTTTAAAATTATCCCAAATCTTTCGATACGTCAAGACCTTCTTTCTAAGGAGAGTTCTATGTCCAGTATGTGGACTGGTAGAGACTGTCAATAATAAATATAACCTTTTAATTTATCATGGGTTTCAACCAAGTTGACAATGCTTTGAGAATAAATAAACAGCCGAAGCAGAATAAATTCCCTGTCGCTCATTCTTCGTCTGTGGTACACCATACCCATTGTAACTGCATACAATGCAGAATGGTGACCGACACCATGACAGCTTAGTGAGATGTTTATGCAGAATGATTGGGCCTCCGGTCTCACGGTCAACAACGAAATATTACGCATGCTGTAATTTTTGGTACGTCTTCTCTGTGAGGGTAGTACTGCCTCGGGCAAGCTGGTCCATTCGTTCTAAAATTGCATGGCTCTATCACCTACTCGTACTATTTTAAAAGACTTAAATACAAATCTTAATTAATTTCGCAAATACAACCAAAAATAGTTAAAGAATTACGCAAATGAAACCAAAAATAGCTAAATAAATTTCTACATTTGTCAATATTACCAAATATTAGAATTGCACAATGAAATTGATCACATAATTATACAAACTTAGCCTTAACAACCGGCGCAAGCGCATCGTTTTCGTTCTGGCCGCGCGCATTCTCTCGCTGGCCACGCAACGGTGTACACGTGCCGCTAACCCGAAATCGATAAAAAAAAGTGAAGTGTTGTGTTGTGATTAGTGAAAAAAATGTGGTACAACATTCTGTTATTTTTTTTGTGATTTTTATGCGAACTCGACATGAAGACCATTGATATTTTGGAGGTACGAGTAATATGTTTATTATTAATTAGAAATTTAATTTTTCGCACATTCGCTTCGGTTAACGTGACTTTTACCGAGTAAGTAAGTACTTAGTAATTGTTGGCCTCGTTTGTGAAGTAATTTCTATTATGTGAATGTAGGTAGAATTTTACGATTTGCCAATAAAGTTTAACGAATTAAAACATGAACATATTAATCCTAGACTTCAAGTGCGCACGATGTTAATCTATGTAACATAATATGATATATTTTGCAATATAAGGAATTATGAGTTAAAAAAAATATACAATACGATTTTTTACGTCATGTTGTTTTGCTTAATAAAAATATACACATACATATACTGTAAGTAATCCTCTAAAATAGTTTATTACATAAAAAGGGACTTTTCTAAAAAAAAATTTTTGTTAGTTAGTCTTTAGTTAAAACCTACAAAAAACTCCCAAGCAACGGTAGAACTTAGGTCCTTTTTATGCGAGCAAAACATCAGAAGAAGTACCTTGTTTAAGCGCAAACTCTTAAATTGTTTTCCTTTTGGCTTCACCATAGTCGGGTAACAAGAATATCTTCAATTTGAAACACACCTCGATCGGCCTTGTCAGTAGCATCCAAAATGATCTCGTTTGAAACACCATAAAAAAAGGAACAATTACTTATTTTTGCCTTTGGATAATTCTCGCAACAGATTTGCGACCTTGACCTTTCAACCTTTAGTCCATGATAATTATCAATATTCCTTTTCTAATCTTTTCTCTTACCTATCTTTCCGTTCAACGAACTCTTAAACTTCCCGTCTACCTCCTAAAACGGGTAACCATCACACCATCAATACTGTACCGCCTTTACTTACCACTCTTGCGTAAGAAACTTAATTAAGGATTTAATACGATTTAAAACGTGAATGTATGTACATATAATTTGAAACTGCTTGGTCGTCACTGCTTCATCGCCACTAACCTATGGTGGTCCACTGCTAGACATAGGCCTCTTAGAAATGCGGTTTAGATTTTCTTCCTTGCAGTGGTGTTGTCCTGCGTATTTTATTCCCGACTTTTACGAAAACCATGGAATGAATCTGGTGACATTCCATACTCTTAATCTATCACAGGGTCTGGCTTTACGCCGCTCATGGGATGAATAAGGGTTGTGAGACTCTTGCGGGCAGACTTTGGCAAGGTCTGGATGTTGTAAAAATAGCTGTTCAAGGGTACCTCCCATCTCTGGCGCGGGCACACCGTGTGAGTTTAGTCCGACTCCGACACCGACACCGCGGGATGACGGTCCGTGGGAGTTAACACGTGTAAAATAAGAAAAAAAAGTAATGAGGCTCTGTATTCTTGATAAGTCACCACACATATAATAACTGTTTACATTTCGCATAGTTGGAACATTAAAAAGAATAAAACATTAACACTTTCTTTGAATGTGTCTCTTTTATAATACTTCCCATTCGTCGACATAAATGAGAGCTTTCACATACATTCTGTAAATAAACTAAAGAGTTTCGTTACCACAGTTCTCATATGTGATACGTGAATATGGTTTGGCTACTTAGAGAAAATGGATGATAGACTAAAGAAGCATCTCATTAGGCCGCCATGCAGTGGATCTCTATGCTGCATTGTATGCACTCACAATGTGGATGGTGACCACCATTCTACTGTACTCTGGATTCTACTCATGCTTTCCATCAGGGAGAGTAGATGACAGACATGTTTCTAATACGGATGTATTTACACTTTACGTTAACTGAGTATTCATCTGCTTAAAATACAACAAAATTGAAATATTTACGTGATTAATTGTTTTTGTTTTTGCTTATAAAGATAACTCCCGCATTAGGAATATTAATCTCGAATCATACAAAGTGTTGTCATTAAGATTATACCACGTAAGATTTGAACCCACGACACCTGGCACAGCAGAAAGCGACGTGGCGAGCACTTAAACCACTAGGCCACCAAAAGTGCAGTCAAATTGTATTTAATCTAAGACAGAAAACCAAATCCGACCTGTACATGCAGACCCACCATTCAGACCATACAGACACTATCTATATTTACAAAACTTATTTCTCAAGCAATGACCGCTATTCAATGTCTATAATTACTTTTTACAGAATAACGTAAAAGGTGTTCCAATAGACATCGAACCTCAAAACGTAACTAAAAGCGGCAATTTCGTAAACGTCAGGTAATGGCGGGCTTTTGCAAGTGTCATGGCGTCTGGATAATTATTGAGTGAACACGTTTTAATGTGCAGAAACTGCAATAAAATTTACGCTTGAGGCTTTTAAAATTGTGTCTATATAAAATCAAGCTGATTGTAGATGTAATGTGGGTTATATTTTTATTTTTGTATAATTACGTCTGCACATTATGCAGTTGTTGGCGGATTATATGCAACGCTTGCAGAAATACGAATTTTAACTGACTCAGTTCTAAATTTGACTGTGCTCAACGCTCAACTGAATGATAAATTAATTTACGATTCTTAATTTCCAAACCAAAATCGTTAAATTAACCAGTTCTAAGGGTTTCGTTCCCAAAGGATAAGAACGGGACCCTATTACTAAGACTGCTTTCCCTCTATATGTCCGTTCCGTGTGTCACTAGGCATGTCTGTACCTCATGTAATAGTTGGACAGTTGGATTAAAAAACTTTTCATTTGACGTTACAAACAGACACTTCAATTTTATTTATATAATTAGATTTTTAATCTTCTTGTAAACTTTTTCAGTGTTTTGCATTTTTTTTTATAAATCTTAATACACTAGAAGCTATGCTAGAAAAATACAGGCTATTTGAAATCGTATTATATCGACATTATACCAAAAAACCTACACGTAAAGTGGGAATGATTTATTTTCCTCGTGTGTACCCCATTGTACGTACGTATTGGCTTTATATAAAATTGAAGTAGGCATATAAAAGCCAGAAGCAAGAAACAGATTAGGCCAAAAATTTTAAGCAACATTGTTAGATGTGCATGGTTTTGTTATTATTATCATTCTTATGTCTTTTTTTTAATGTTTTTGATATGTTTTGTTGTTGGTTCAGATTAAACTAAAATTAAATATTATTTATTAGATTGTGCTCGATCACAATTCACACTCAAATTGTTATTTGAATGTATTTCTCAAAGTGCAGACTGTTATTAATTGGCTTTCTAGCGACTGCTATAGATGATATTTTATGACGTAAATAGCTGTTAATCTTCCGTGTACTAAATAAATGAATAAAATAGATGAATAATTTTGGTGTAAATCATATTATAGTTGTTATTCTGGCTTGACTTTAGCTATAAATAAATAAATAAATAAATATTTTGGACAACTGACACACAACATCATCTAGTCCCAAGATATGCAGCTATGTATTTTCATTGAAATCTATGGTTTAGCCGTGAGTAATAGACAGACAAATTCCTTTTTTTATATTATTATTATGGCAGTAAAACATTATTATATTAGGAAAGTTATAGTGTAATATTGAACAAATCACATAAATTAGAACCAGTTTCTTCTTTCATAAAACTTAAAAAACATCGTACGTAACATGTTCAGTAATACAATAAAATTAAATCATTAAAACTTTGATTATAAATCAAAGGGCGTCTTAGATTAATTATTTTACATTTACTACCAGACCTGCGATGCAATTAGTAGTAGTATTGAACACAGGTAGGGTTGCCCTTCGTAGCGGGGAGCGTCCGGGCGGGGTTTCATTTGTAATCCGGAACCAAACCCGGACTATCTATGAAATTTTCTAAATTTTGTTTCAATCGTTTTAAGATTTATGGAGACCTCTAAGATCTCCAATAGCAATAACGCTTAAGAAATATACGATGCGAGACTTATTCGAGAGAATGGACTAAATAAATAAAAAACTGTTTACATGTCCGGAGGTTGAATTGTAAATTCCGGGGTATTTGCCCTTTTTGTCCTGGTTTTCAAATTTGTGAGGTGACAGCCCTAAGGAAAGGGCCCAGCAATAAAGACGCGACCGGTCTAGGAATGTTATCAACGATTTGAATGTAATTGCCGCCATAAACTGGTGTCAAACGACCATCTTTAATTCAGGTTTATTTTTAAGCTCAATTAGTTAATAATCTCCGAAGAAATTTCGACTTTGACTATAGTGATGTGATTTAAGGTTTACCTGAGGCCATTCGGATATGAACGCTTTACACGCTGTTATCAGATATCTTAAAGCATAAGCAACCATATAATGATAAAATAAAATATCAAACGTAGTTTAGACGTGGACACCTAACAGCCACAAAGACAAAATAGTGCTCTCTAGAGCATTATAGGTACAGCCCTACCATCTCAAATGTCTATCACACGTTTTTATTCCATATCCTTTTAACACACTTGTCGAGGGTAGAATCTGTGACAACTATGTATTAGATGACCATATATTTTATTGCTATTTTTTGTCTCCTGACCACAACAGACTAGGTTTACGACCGACCACGTTCCGGCTCGACAACCTACATGATTTTAGATGTGATGGAAAAAGTGTTGTCTTCAATAAATCGTATTTGAGATTCGCAATCAATTTAATATCGAAATTCGTTTTTACGATTGTATTTTTTCTTATTTAAGCCTAGCAACCTCTACTCTGCCTGATGGAATGCCCAGAGAAGGGGACACTATCCTTATTATGAGTACAGATAATAGTGACCCACACTATGACGGTTTAGTGGGATGCTTCTGTATCATTGTACCTCCGATCTCACACTCACCAACGAAATACCAAACTATACAAATGCTGTCTTCTTAGGTTCGTCTCCTGTGTGTTCTGGGTAGTACCGCACTGGTCGAGACGGCCCATTCAATCTTAAATGAGCGTGGCTCTATTACCTGTGAGTGACATAGCCTTCTCCGATAAGTGAACTGTCTAACAGTTAAAGAATTAACGCGCTAATTTCTAGAATAACTGAACCGATTTTAACGGGACTTTCACTGACCAATGGCTGATGACCTAGGGAGTTAGGCTATTTTTTTAGACTGACATCGTTTCGTTACGTTACTTGCGATTTACAATAATAACCGCGGGGCTCAGCTCGTCTGATATAAAATCTGAGTCCATGATCAGATCTTCAGGTCAAACCCGATTTTTTTTTGCTATCACACTCACTTCAAAAGAGTGCTTATTGGCAAGGTGCCAATTTACATAAAAATCTCTGTAGGTACTAAATGTACAGGATAAATATATAACCTCCCAGCATTTCCACGTCCAGATATAAGGTTGTAACCTGTCGCGAAGGTGGTTCGTTTCCTGTCGATATAAATAGGCGATGCCTGGAACAGAAAAGAAAGGAGTCGCAATATTTTATGAGAATCTTTTTACTTAAAATCGGGTTTCAAAATGTTAGCGTTCGTATAAAATGAGAGTTTATTGTAAATCACTTGAAAATTTAAATTAATTGACACAACTCATACACGTCTGTCTGATATCAAGCTTAGCAATTGTTTAGTACTTATACCTACTATAGTGACTCTGCTTTGCCTGATAGAAAGGAGGAAAATTTAATAGGAGGGTTCACCATCCTTATTGTGAATACAGAGAATGAAGCTCAGTGACCCACGCTATGACAGCTAAGTGAAATGCTTCTGCATTATTAGGCTTCCGGTCTCTCAGACCCCAACATCATCAACAACCCATGATGTCACACTGCTGGGCTCGGGTCTCCTCTCAGGAGAGGGTTAAAGCTATACCCCAACGAAATACGACAACACGAATCATCACTAATAAACTATAATAATAGCTTTATTTTATTAATTTATTTTTTTTCTCACACAATCTTTACAATATAAGTATACAAAAAAATCACAAAATAAAAAACAGCTCACAAGATATAATCTGTGTGGGAGACTGGTATCTGTACTAGGATGACCTGTATTACAGATTACCAGCGACTCCCAACCCCAGACAGCGGAATGTATGGTTGGAGAAGTAGTGAGCATAAATTCAAATGGATGAAGATGATGAGTTTAATTTGTGTGCGTAGGTGTGTGTGGTGTGTTTGTGTGTGTGGGTATGTTTGTGTGTGTGGGTGTGTTTGTGGATGTGTGTTTGTGTGTGTGTGTGTGTGTGTGTGTGTGTGTGTGTGTGTGTGTGTGTGTGTGTGTGTGTGTGTGTGTGTGTGTGTGTGTCGGATCGGGATAAAGGGAGTCATGAGGGCACACAGATTAGATTTTCAGTTTCCTCGTAATTAAGGGATTTTAACCACGGAGTGACTGTTTTTTTACACTACTCATTTATTTCCTCCTAATAGAATATGAATGAATAACTTACCACTCCAATCCAGGAGGTTCCGTTGAAAATTTTCAACATACTGATGAATATATATCTACATAAATAGATACACACTGCACGTAACATTATTTGTCAATACAACTGGCGGGAACGTCTTATATAAAACGTTCAATACTATATTATTGTTTGTACGTTTACTTCAAAACATTTGTAGAGGACTAATTATACAAGTCTAGTGACTAAAACAATAAAACATGCAACACGCGTGATTTAGTCATATATGATAGAAACCATAAGGTAATCACCGAGGATGGGCAATGACGGCGCAGTCAGGTCATGAATAGGTGATTTTTTGCGGCATGATACCATGAGCGTCCCCTTAATTCGGAAGTTTCGCTAAGTAGTCGGTCCCAGTTGTTATCATAGGATATCAGTCCTGATGCTTAATTCAAAGCCTTCGGGCGGTTTAAACACATCCGATGGTAAGATTTCATAGCCGTTATCTTGCCAGTCCCCAAATAGCACTCGGTCTGCGTGGGCCTTAGGCCCTCATCTGAGAGGAAATCCAAGCCCAGCAGTGGTACATTATGGTTTTCTGATGAAAATACAATTTATGTCTCATTTTATAAAAAGGCAAACCTGCCGTCAACCGGCTAGATATATTTCTGAAAATATACTAAAAAATATATATAAAAAAAATATATATACAAAATAGCTATTTCCCGCGTTTATGTCGGTTTTCGCCGTAAAAAGTAGCCTATGTCCTTTCCCAAGGTTCCATCTATCTCTATACCACAATTAATGAATTCATCAAAATTGGTTCAGCGGTTTAGGCGTAAAAACGTAACAGACAGACAGAGTTACTTTCGCATTTATAACATTAGTATTACATCCGAACATATCAAAGATCGTGTTTATTACACCTGATGGAAATCAAAGTCATAACGTCTAGCTTAACAGACGGTACCATTAACCACCAACCGACAGACAAATAAGAACAGGCAGTATAAATTTTACAATTATTAGTTACTAGCAATCTTTTACTAGACAACAAGAACAATAAAATACTCATAAAATCGTCTTCCTTATAACACTCGTGTATATTAAACACTTTCTTTACATAAATCATATCTTCTAATGCTCACAATTTACACATCAAAAGATGTCTCAAACATTTCTTACGTAAAAACTATATTAACTATAGGAAGTCTCTATAGATTTCCTTGTTCCCGTAGGTCGTTGCACGGCCAGACAGTTGCATAATAATGTCCCCAAGGGCTAGGGTTGTCACGCAATAAAAACTACTTGAATTACGTCACATTATTGTTCGATTGCTGGGAACATATTGTGACTTGTTTGTTATAAATATTTAACTTGTTTGTGAGAATAGGATCAATGACAGGGTTTTGTAACTCTCATAATTACCAATAGCTTCTAGTAAAAGTTTTTTTGTTAAATTTGACCTACCAGAGTTACACTACTCTGCCTGATGGAAAGTATGAGTAGAATCTAGGAGTAGGGGTCACCATCCTCATTGTGAAAGTAGACAATGCTGCATAGTGACCCTCACTATGCTAAACACATCATTGGGCCTTCGGTCTCACACTCACTTACGAAACACGACAGCAAGAATACTGTCATTATTAGAATGGTCTTCTGTGTGAGGGTAGTACGAGCCGGCCCATTCGTGCTGAAATCAGCGTGGCTCTACTACCTACTAAACTAATCATGCTTTCCATCAGACAGAGCGGAGTTACTTTGGCAGACTCGTACTTAAAAATAATACAAAAGATTATGACGGTAACCCTAAGAAACAGGTTCACAATCGATCGATTTATGGCCTGAAGTGTAACATCCTGATAACTTTATGAAGTTCTTCCATTTACATATAAATGTATTTCGAGATAAAGGGCTTTATTTATCTTCTTATCCGAAGTAATGTAATATAGATTATGATCTAGGAAAGCATAAACAACATTAATTTTAATGACTTTTATAATTCAGCGTCGATGTTGCAGTTGCGTCTTAAATTACAGTCACAATGAGGATGGTGACCACCACTCTTGGATTCAACTCATGCTATCCATCAGGTATAGTAGTCATTTTAGCATGCTTTAATCTTCTTCTTTTCCTTTCTAGCCTTATCCCCAAATTTTATTTGGGGTGACGATGCCAGTCGCTCCGTAGAGAAACTGATATTCAGGTAAATCGGTTGAACTAGTAGCCGTGCCTCAACCGTTTTACCTGAATATCAGCCGTACTAGTTTAACCGTTTTACCCAATAACGATTACCATAGATGTTCATGACAACCGGGACCGACGGTTTTACGAGGTTATCGAGGCATGGGCGTGAATCACCGCCAAACTAACAATCTCCGCTCTGCTATTAGGAATTTCGTAAGAAATAACCAAAATCACTTTTTGGCTCGACCTAGGATTTTAACCAGAGATCTCTTGATTAGCCGTCGCATTCACTATCGACTAGACCAACGAGGCAGTTTTTAGCAGGCTTAAATATTTATAGAAAAGTGTTAAACCCTTTCCCTTCAGTTCATTCTGAGGGAAAGAGGGAAATAGGAATGTGTGCCTCTTGAGCAGGTGTCTAATGAAGGCCTAAGTTAACTACCTCCAAGTTATTACCCAGAAGACATAAATCATATTGACTTGTAAATCATTATATTTTATTTACACTTTACATACAGCATCAACTATTTGCCAGTTAAAGTCTCCTCAAAATTGGTGCATCCGATGTATTGATTAGTTGAAACAGACAAAAATTCTAAAAATTACAAACATACACTTCTAATTTTATTTATATACTAGTCTCCTGAGAATTTTATCTACTGAGTCCCGCGGTGTTACTCGCGGTTGTTATTGTAAACCGCGGTCAACGCCACGGGCCGAAGTTAGTCTAAAAAGAGTAGCCTAAGTATCTCCTTCTGTCATCAGACATCTGCCAGTGAAAGTCCCGTCAAAATGGGTACTGCCATTCCGGATATTACCCGGAACACAAAAACTTTGTACCCTTTTTACAAAGAGGATTATGAAATTTGGTACAGTTAAAGTTTGATGGAGGCGGAGTGCAGTAAGCAAAAACAAAAAAAAAAAACAAAAAATAATAAAAAAAATAATAATGATGATGGTCGAATATTAACCGATTCACCTTTGACAGTTCTGGGAGTGAGCAACTCTTCGATGGAATAACTGGTGGAATAACCTACATTGTGATAACCGTAGTATGATGCTTAACGTTACACAAGATTATCGGATTTGTTCCGAATTATCTCTAAAATATTTTCCAAAGCGGTTATAATCTCTACAAAAGCAATTCTGTAAGCTGTAAGGAAAACTAGGCAGTTGTGCGTATTGTATGATTTAGAAATCAAATACGTAGCTCAGATGATTTTAAGAAATAATAATCGTACTAATATTATAATTGTGTGTATTAGACAACTGATATCAATACATAAATTTATATTTTTTTGGTGCATATTATACTTAAAAAACACCCAAACTCCGAAATAAATATTTGCGCATCACATATTGGTCTGACTCGGGATCGAACCCGAGACCTCTAGCACACCTTGAAGTAACTTAACTTTGCTAGATGTCTCTTTCTCGATAAGAGAAGGCAACCTCTAACAAATCCTTTTTTTTACATATGGAAATCCCCACAGACCGTCGCCCCGTCGGGGTTTTCGATGCGGTGGGGCGTTGTGTCGGACTCGAACCGACTAAAAACCACACGGTGTGCCTTCTTTGCGCTTCGGTTTCAGGAGGAGTCCAGGATGATATCTTCTTCTGGACTCCTCCCAGCGCCAGCCCGCTCCTGGTGCGGGCTCCGTCTCTGTCAGACCCTCTCTTAGGCGATGTCCGGCACACGCAGAAGCCGACCCCTCGCAGATGGAAATTTCTAACAAATCCTATGTCACCCCGTCTGGCCATCGAGATGTAGGCCAAAAACCTGCTTTCCAAGCCAAAGGAAAAAAAAATCCTATGTCTAGCACGTGACTGGGATTTAGAATACCAATTGTCAACACCCCCTATCCATCCTATGGGTGTCGTGAGAGCCTACTAAAAAAATAATATCAATATACTACGGTTACACTGCATGATAGGTTTAAGCGGTGGGACACACTTCGTGTGATTCACAAATTATTGTTCTGAGACTGAGTGTTCCTTTGTGTATGTAGAGTCGCGACACAAGATTTATATTCCTAATGCGGGAGTTGTCTATTAAAAAAAAATCGGCCAAGTGCGTGTCAGGCCACGCACAGGAAAGGGTTCCTCAGTCACCTATAATGGTATGTGGATTTAAAATCGTATCCAATAGATAATTGTTATGTTTACGTATTAATACGTTAATTTTGTATGACGTTTTCCAAGTGAGCGCATTTTACCATATAAGCCTTTATAACTCCTGAACTAAGAGAGTCATCTAATCGGTTATAGTTTTCCTTCAAAGTTCATTAGATGGACCACCATCACGATTTTTTTCAGATTTTTTGAGCCAGCCGTTTAACTTTTAGAGGGGGGGGGACGCCCTGTTTTTACAAAAAAGTGCCCTTTAAAGTGAAATATCTCGCAAACGGATACCTAAATCAAAAAATCGTCTAGGAAACCCTTTATTGTTTTTAAAAGACCTATCTAATGATACCCCACACGATGGGGTAGCCTCGAGAAAAAAAAATCATCCCCACTTTACGTGTAGGGGAGGTACCCCAAATAAAATTATTTTTCATAATTTTATTGTAGCACTTTGTCGACGTAATTACAACACGTATTCATGCAAACTTTCATCTTTCTAGCACTTACCGTTTGGACGGTAAGTCGAGGACGGACGGACGGACGGACGGACGGACGGACGGACGGACGGACGGACGGACGGACGGACGGACGGACGGACGGACAGACGGACATGACGAATCTATAAGGGTTCCGAGTTATGAACTTCGGAACCCTAAAAAATGCAAAGAGATGGAAAACTTGAAACAAAACCTATAGCAACCCGTCTGGCCAGCGAACTGTAGTTGCATGAAAAGCATTCAGCACCATGAAAATCCATTAACAAATACCAATGGCCTGAATACACAACAGCTTCTCCTGTCGGGTGAAGCTAATGTTTTCTGCACAGTAAAAAGAATCCACAGAAAAAAAACACAGTAATTGAATAACAAATTGAACGTGCTTACCGTTACTTTTATAAGCTTGAAGTTTTTTGTCTTAACTCGATTATCTTAGAAAATATGATCGTGATCTAACACTTTTTTTTCGGTGGATACCTGCACTTATGTAAAATATTATATATATCTTATTAACATCACGGCGTTAATTACTGGATGTGGACAGAATTATATTCATTGAAGATGAGTTATAGATACAGCAAACAGTAGCATGCTAACTTGCTATATATGGTTATTATAATGTTGTGAAATTTAATTGACTGCCACTTCTGTGCGTAAGGTCTGGGATTCGATTCCCGGGTCGGGCCAAATGTTTGTGTGAACCACAAATATTTGTTTCGGAGTCTGGGTACACACCCAGACTTTTCTATGTATATTATGTATGTATTCCGATGCCAGTCGCTCCGTGGAAAAACTGATATTCAGGTAAAACCGGTTGAACTAGTAGCCGACCCCAAATAATATTGGGAATAAGGCTAGGACGATGATGAATTTACAAATAAAATATATGTTTAAGTATTATATATCAGTAGTGTGTGTTTACTATTATTATTACTTATTTATTTAGTCTAGTACCCATAATACAAGCTCTGGTTAGTTTGGGACTAGATGACGTTGTGTGCTACGTATCCGAAAATATTTTGACCGTAAAAATATAGATGATGATGTCAAGCGTTTATAGCCGAGTGACCTTAGTGCATACAATCGCCGAGGATAAGCGACGACGGCGCGGTCAGTACTTAGACGGGTGACCGTTTTAAGCTTGATATGTTATGTGCATTTCCGTGATTCTGAGGTCACGTTAAACAGTCGGTCCCGGTTGTTATCAAAAGATAACAGTAGTGAAGCTTAGTTGTAGGCCTTCGGGCGGCTTAAAAACATCCAACGGCAAGATTACGTACAACGTTTCTTTCCAGTCCCCAACCCTCACTCAGCCAGCGTGACGACGTATGGCTTTAACCCTTTCCTGCGGAGAGACTCGAGCCCAGCGGTGGGACGTTTTAACGATCATGATTATACTGATACTAGCTGATTCCCGCGGCTCTGCTCGCGTTTTAGAGGTATGAAAAATAGATGTTGGCCGATTCTCAGACCTACTGAATATGCATATAAAGTTTCATAAAGATCGGTCAAGCCGTTTCCGAGAAGTATGGGAACGAAAACTGTGACACGAGAATTTTATATATTAGAAGAAGATGACATAAAGTTCATTCACACCTCGTTAATATTAATCGACGTGTGCCAAACAATTTAATCCTACATATTATTTAATTAATTTTTTACAGTTCAAAACTTTACGTAATGTAACACACATACACACGCATATAACTTTAAAGTAGGCTAGAAATAATACATAAGAAGTATTCGTAAATAAACTAGGTACGTTATTTCTCGGCATCAATACGCTTTAAAACGATGATCTTACCGTCAGCGGTAAGAGAAAGGCTGCAAGATGGACCGTTATCAGAGCGTGGCGGCTAAACCGACATTTAAGGGTTATATTATACGTTCGCTTGCCCTACTGCCCAATAATAACTGCTTTTTATTTGTACTTTCAAGGTTATTGTATACACTGTGACTGTGACTTGATAGTAATGCTTCCTTGCTATGGGATATGGCTATTTAAAGTTGTTTTTTTAAGGTGTTTTAAAACACTGTTACGACTTTTTATTATAAAACATTGTTTTCTAGACCTAAACGACTGTGGGAGAGATTTGCTTTTGCTTTGTAACTGTCTTCAAAAAAGGAGGAGGTTCTCACTTCGTCGGATTTTTTTATACATGTAGCTGCCACGTTGGTCTAGTGGTTAGTGTATGCGACTGGTGATCAAGAAGTCTGGGGTTCTAAACCCGGGTCAACCAAAAGTGTTGATGGGTTTTTCTTACAAACAATTCCTAATAACAGCTTGGATTACGGAAGTTTGACGGTAATTTACGCCCGTGCCTCGAAAATCACATCAAGTGAAAAATTTGGATATAGAATTAGTAGAAAATTATCAGACTATAGCGCTTATCAACTTTATTTAGGGTATGTGCTAAATTATTTAAATCTTAGACCATTCACATCTCACCCCATTATCACATCCATTACTTTCCCTTCCATGTTCCTTCTAGCATGGTTCTGAAGAACGTGGCTAAGTGACTGAACATTTTCCCGTAAACGTAATTATATAAATTTATTAGTATATACATTTTTATGTAAACACGAAAGCCCTTTAAAGATAAGCATCTACTTGTGTTAAATTACAATCTAATTAAATAATTTTACTAATTAAAACTGTACCGCGTGATTATCAAGTCATTGGGGAAACTAGTTAACATAATTAGGAAGGGTTTTTATCATAAATCTTGCTTTTTTTAAATTGAATCATTTCTTATTCATCTGCGTATATATGGTGTACCTCCAGCGAACACAATTAGCGCAAACATGCCCTTAAAGCATCGTATCGGATTTCTTTTTAATTAAACCTACCAAAGTAACTACACTCTGCCTGATAGAACGCATGAGTAGCATCCAGGATAAGGGTCACCATCCGCATTGTGAAGGTGATCAATGCAGCAGGGCGGCCTGGTTAGATATTTCTGCATCATTCTCTCGGCCTCTTAAAACTGAGAGAATGCACAGCACAAATGCTGTCATTTTTAGTTTGATCTTCTGTGACGAATACTGTCATATTTATATTAGGTTGCTCTTCTGTGTGAGGGTAGTACAGCCCCGGTCGAGCCGACCCATTCGTGCAGAAATCATCATCATTATCATCATCAGCCAATCTCAGTCCACTGCTGGACATAGGCCTCCCATTGCACACCACTTTGATCGATTTTGGGCTTTAGAAATGAGCGTCGCTCTAATACCTTGGAGACTTAGAGATAGCCATATTTCACCACAAATATAAAACAATCACGCAATTAAATTTCATTGTGTACATTCAGAATACCGAAATGTTAACCAATATGAGGCCAGTTTTTCAATAGATGACATCATAATATGATAAAATTTGGAAAACTTGCTATTCAATACTGTAATCTTAGTAATGTTTACTAAACTTTGCGACTGTCGTTTTATATGAAACATTATATATTTGAATATAATTTTCTTTGTGTATGACAGTAGCCTATTATGTTTTAGGTTTTCATTTTTATAAGGTATTTACAATTAAACGGTACTAGTACAAGTAGGTAGTAGAGCAACCAAGGTAGGTAGGTTGGTGGTCCACCTCTTATACAGAGTGGTGAGAGGCGCAGCAGCATCCTGTCCTGCCTGGGGGTTGAGTTCAGTCACCCCGAGATGTGCTCCAGATTAGGGGTAAGGCAGGTGGGACATCAGAAGCCGCTGATGCGATCCTGGTGTTCCTCCCGACTGCTGAGGTAGGCCGCCGCGGGGTTTAGTGGGTAAACCGGTTGCCCGGGAGTCCCACACACGCACTTCGCTTGCCCCACGAAGGGTATAGTGCCCAAAGCATTCCCCGCGTAAAAAAAAAAAGGGTAGTAGAGCAACGCTGATTTCAGCACGAATGCCCCGGCTCGACCGAGGCAGTACTACCCTCACACGGAAGACCACCCTATATATGACAGCACTCTTGCCACTCCGCCTGATGGAAAGCGTGAGTAGAATCCAGGAGTAGGGATTACCATCCTCATTGTGGGTGTAGGCAATTCATCATGGTGACACATACCGTGGCGGCCTGCTCAGATGATTCTGGATCATCTGGCTTCCTCAGGTCGGGAGAATGATGCAGAATGAATGGACCTCCGGTATCACACTCACCAACGAAATACGACGGCAAGAATACTGTCATTATTAGTATGGTGAGGGTAGTTCTGGTGTTCTGTGTGAGCTGGCCCATTCCTGCTGAAATCAATGTGACTTTACTACCATACTATACAAAATCCAGTCAGTTGCAGCCCTAAAACAACATACCGATCATATTATCATCGGTAATTCTAGTATCGATTAACAATCGATACTTTCATGGAACAATAGTGTCATAACACGCAAACATTTACTTTCTCGATGCAGAGAGCCGTAAGCTATTGAGATATACCTATCATCACCACGTAACACTGATGAAATCAATTATCACCTGTTAATTATCACCCGGTAGGTAAACAGATAAAATATTCTTTAGTGTACACCAATAAACATATAGTGGCTAAATGTTATTACGTATTTACGACCAGTATACGTAAGGAAGTGTGGCGACTTCCACATACAGTCAAACAAATACAGACTACGACTACATCTTCTTCTTCCTAGCCTTTATTGCCAATATTACTTGTAGGGAGTAGAACCACGTTAATTTCAGCACGGATGGGCCGACTTGACCGCGGCAGTACTACCCTCACACAGAAGACGATCCTAATAATGACAGCATTTTGCTGTCGTATTTCGTTGGTAAGTGTGAGACCGTAGGCCCAATCATTCTGCCGGCTTCCAGAGGCCGGAAGAATGATGCAGAAACATCCGACCGTGCCGCCATGGTATGGGTCACCATGCTACATTGCTTACCCTCACAATGTGAATGGTGACCGCTACTCCTGGATTTTACTCATGCTATTTGCACTTTGGTAAGCTTAAATAGATATATAAAAGAGGGTCGGCTTTTAGTTCAACCGGTTTTACCTAACTTTTAGTTTTAACTTTCTTTGTGTCCGTTTCGTGTATGTTTTTTTACTAAAAAAAGACTCCGTAAGATGTATCTAGTTAAGTTAATTAGTACAACATAAGCCCGCGGATCCGCCCGCTTGTGTGTCGGATATCACGGTAAAGAGTAGCCTATGTCGTTCCTTAACAATAAAAGCTTCGCCATGCCAAATTATATACAAATCGGTACAGCGGTTTAGCCGTGAAAGCGCAATAAACGGACATAGTTACTTTCGAACTTATTACTTATATTACTGTAGAGAGTGTAGAGTATGGACTATCACTAGGAAAAGTGTCGGCAGCGATCGACAATCGGAAATAAAAAAACATGATAGCATTTGCCTTCGGAAGTCATTCGATTTGAATGGAACACCGTCACGGGTGGTCTGGTGAGAGCTTATTAAAGTACCTTGGTAAATCGCGATTACATACCCTTCAAAACAACAATTTTCCTCATTCCAACCCACATTAAATAACCCACATGAAGTTACAACGAATGATTATAATAATCGCGTTTGAAATATATCGATACATTAATTTAATCGATTACAGCATTCCTGTTCGATTATTGCAAACAAGATTTCATAACTGACGATTTTCTAACCTGCTCAATATTCCATTTGTAAGTAAAAAAATATAGAATAGTAAACCTTATTTCGTTAGCAATAAGTGTAATAGTTGATTTGGATGAGTGATTTGGGAGTATGTCGGTTGGATTGAGGCGATGCATGCAATGGGTGTAATGTGAAATTTGATTGCGGTGCTTCAATGTGAGGCAGTTTTTTTGGATGTTAGTGTCAATTATGGTGATTGCAAGATGTCGCATATTGCTGTACGTGTGGTTACCACAGAGCCACACAGGAGGGGAGAAGCCATAGAGTGATAGGTTTTTTCCGATAAAAAACAGTCTGCAACTTTCTGCGGGTATATCTCCACTTTTAGACTCACATACATAAACAACCGCTCCTCACTACGAACTCACACACACACATAAACACACTCTGTCCTACCACCGTAGTGCATGCCCGTTTGGGCTTATGCTTTAAATATAAACCATTTCGGACATTTTACACAAGACCATCTAGTCCCAAGCTAAGCAGAGCTTGTATTATGGGTACTAGACAACTCATATAAATACATAAACATACTTTTTTATGTAAATACATACATATAAAAAATAGAAAACCCACAAACTCCGAAACAAATATTTGCGGATCACTCAAACATTTGGTCCGACCCGGGAATCAAAGCGAAGACCGCAATCACAGCAGTCGAATACGCTATTGCTATATGCTGCTGACGGATTAAGGAAACGGAGCGTCACCACGTCTGTATGTTCGTAAGAGCGGAAGAGAGAGCAACGCAGGACTACAGCATTGCAAAGGGTAGGAAAGCTTTAAACCCACTATATACCAATTCGTCAGGTCAGCGTGATATAGTTGGCCAAAATTTCCTTTCTAAGGAGAGGCTTATGTCCTGTAGACTAATAGTGGATGATGAAACAATATTTCATTCGGTCGGACCATTCGTGTGTCAAAATCTTCGAAGTCGATCAGTGATCACCATTAAATGGATGAGCAAAACATACCACAATTATGATGTTAAGCAATTTTTTTTATTAAAAACATAAGATGTTATGTTTAGTATTAGAAATACCAGAGATGTAATGGTATTTCAATAAGAATCACATCAAATAATGTCACTACATATCTTTATACATTTGCTTTGTTACGCAGTTTATCTTTATTATCATATATTTTCATCATCTTCCTAGGCTGTATTATTCTCAAGGTTATTTGGGATCGGCTACTAGTTCAATCGATTTTAACTAAATATCAGTTGTTATAAACATCTATGGCAATCGTTATTGGGAAGTCAGTACCCTCAAATATACGGACAACTAGTTCAACCTTCGAATTTCAGCTCTCCCTCAAAGTTGCGGAGGTCCGATGCCAGTCTTTATTCTGCAAAGCTGATATTTAGGTTAAACCGGTTGAACTAGTAGTTAAACCAAAATAATCTTGGGAATAATGGCTAGAAATCAGAATCCTAGATTTTTTTATTATTATCATTTACAAATAAAAACATACAAGGAATACTCAATAAAATTCAAGGGACGAAATAGGCGGTAGTCCGCTCGCAGTACATGATAATGGCTCGCTGTATGAATCCGGTTAGATAGATATTTAATTGGTTACTAATAACTAAACTTCATAGGAATAATTCTATACTTTGAAATTATATTAAACATTTTAACCATTTTTCTTTTCTCTATTTCAGGTATGTACAAGCTTCAACTGTTATTCTCAGGCAATATTTACCTGGTAAGTTGCGTACACAACGCACATACAACCACATTTTATATCACACGTTCATGCTTCAAAGTTGAAACTAAGATAAGTTTAAATTGTATAAGTTTTTCTTGGGTGTTTTTTTTAGGCTACAAAAGTGGGTCTACTTTGGAAATTATGAGTATTCAAGAGTAGGGGTCACCATCCTTATCCACTCACTACACACAATGCAACATGGTGGCCCACACTACAGCGACTATAGATACGTCATTAGTCTCACACTCACCAACGACATACGACAATACGAATGCTGGGGTTTTAGGTTGGTCTTCTATTTGAGGGCAGCCCTATCGAATTGTTTTCAAAACCATAGAGCAACACAGCCATATCGTCTTTTCTCGACATGAAAACATATTTCTTAAAAAGGCAGAGACCCGCAACCGGAGTCGAACTTGAAACATCTTTCCATTAGGGAGTAGAATCACTTTGGCAGTATCATACGTATATTCGTATACATTATATACATATATTATCTATATATATGAATAGAATTGATGTAATATCAAATGAACAGTTTATACCAAAAAGTTATTTTGAAAATTTTGTCTGTCTGTCCGTCTGTCTGTGTTTGTTCCGTGTTACCTCTGGAACGGCTGAACCGATTCAAGTGACGGGACTTTCACTGACAGAAAGCTGATGACATAAGAAGGAACTAATGCTAATTTTTTTAGACTAGCTTCACTCCGCGGCGTAACTTACGAATTACAATAATAACAGCTGGAAATACCGCGGGACTCTGCTAGTACATTATAGCTTGTCAGATAGTACCGAGGAACCAGGCTTACCCTTGAAAGGAAATCCCTGGGACTCCTCGGATCACCTATAGTTTGTAGTAGATCCTCTATGGGAACTATACTGTTCCTTTCCACCCCGGCCTGCTTCTGCTAGGGTGAAAGGGCGTATGGAGGACGGTCACAATGATCCACCTACATTTTTCTATAGCTATTTTTTAATACATTTTGGCTAACATGATTTCGTTAACGGGTAAAAGTGTTGTAGATTAGCACATTAGATTAAACGATTAGCCCACTTGTTAAACAGAGTGTTTATTTAAAGAACAAATAATACCATTATAAAGTGCATCACGTAAATAATAACATTGTTTTTTATATGAATCGCTTTCATTCATCTTTAGGTTCGTTTGCTAAACAAAATTGGCAAGTAGATCATGAGATTAAAGTAATAGTGTTGTCTTTTTTTTATCTAATTTCATTTGATAAATTGTCTGTCAGTCCGTCTGTCTGTTTGTTTCGGCTACACCGATTTTGACGGGACTTTTACTGGCAGATAACAAGTGGAGTAACTTAGGCAAATTTTTTGAGACTAGCTTTCTGCCGCGGCGGGTCTTATGATTTATAAATAATAACCGTGGGTAACAGTGCAGGACTAACATAGTAATAAATAATTCATAATCTATAAATTAAATGAACTTTAAATATTTAGTATTCAATGCCAAAGTCTCTAAACGCTGGCCATTTATATTAATGTGGTCATAAAATTAATATAGACACAACACTAACATAAAATTAAAATCAATAAAATGGTTTTATTAAAATAAAATACACTATCAAAATTTCTTAATTATTAACAGAATGCCGTCACGGATCCTTAGCATTAATTAAATTATTACTAAATAAACTTAATATTGATTAACATTTATTTTATTTTTTATTAGTTTACTAGTTTTGTCTGGCAAACTCGTCTGCGTCCAAGTCCTCAGAAGGAATAAATTTTCTACGATTTGGAAATATTTTTTATCGAAGCTCGATCCCTATTGATCATAACATGATTTATATAATCTACTAGCATTCACTTGCGGCGCCGCCCGCTTCTATGTTGGTTATCGCGGTAAAATGTAACCTATATCCTTTCTCAGGCTTTAGACTATCTGGGTACAAAATTTCATTTAAATCGATGTAGTGGTTTTTGAGTTTATCGCGAACAGACCGACTGACGTGGCGGAGGACTTTATTTTATAATATGTAGTGATAGCCTTTCTCGACGACTACGAATTAACACACAAAAAGTATTCGAAAAAGTAATTTCTTACATTATAAATAAATATTTCGGAAATCTGACACTCATCTAAGCAGAGCTTGTATTATGGGTACTAGACAACTGATATATCATGAACATATTAACATAGAAACAATTAGATTAAAAATAAACATACAAATTAACAAACAAACAAACACATTCTTCAGGTTTAAAATATTAGTACAGATCAAGGTATTTAATATTAGTATAATATAATAGTATAATGACTTGGATAAGTGAAACGGGACTTTAAAATTATGATCGGGTTTAGTCCTTCCGTCATCATCATCATTATCATCATCATCAACAGCCTTTAACAGTCCACTGCTGGACATAGGCCTCTCCTTGAAAAGGAGGTATTGGCCTACTATACCACGCTGGCTAGACGGGTTGATATAGGGTTGGTTTCAAGTTTTCCTTCTCTTTGCATTGATGTTATCTTGCTTATATATAGTTTATCCCTTAGTCGCCTTTTACGACACTTGCGGGATGAATAGGGGTGGTGTCCTTCCGTGATCACGATTAATAAGTCCAGCATTCCTGATTGATCGAGACTTCTGGTCTGATGCTATACACATATCGCAATTAAGTTTCGAATTACACATCGAATAATTATCTATGTTTAATCGTGAAAGTAAAAAATATTCAATTGTGAAATGTTAAATTTTGAAATATTTGATTTTACTTGAAAAGGGGTCAGGGGTAATATTTTGCAAAAAAAACTGCAAAATATTTGTTAACTTATTTGTTAAAAACTAAAAAAAATACACTGGTAAATTTATCGAATTTCTCAATGACACAGAAATATAAAAGAAATATTATTGTGGTTGCTTTAAGGCTCCCCACTGCACTCAACAAGTGTGGGGACGAGCGGCCTTAACCCTCTCCTGAGAAGACACCCGAGTCCAGCAGTGGGACATTATGGGTTGTTGATGACACTTCACACACGTATAGGTAGTAATGCCAAGCTGATTTCAGCAGATAATAATTTTTAATATAATAGACTAACACACTTACGTTATAACTTCATCGATATCTTCTTCCTAGCCCTATTCCCAATATCATTTGGGGTCAGCTACTAGTTCAACTGGTTTTACCTGAATATCAGTTTTTCCAACGAGCGACTGGCATCGGGCCTCCGCAACCCTAGGAAGAATTGAAATTCGAAAGTTGAACTAGTTGTCAATAAATTTGAGGGCACTGAATTCCTAATAACAGTTGACGACATAGATGTTCATGACAACCAGGACCGACGGTTTAACGTGCTCTCCTAGGCACGGGCGTGAATCACCGCCAAACTGCCAAACTCCGGGCTGCTGTTAGGAATTTTCTAAGAAAAACCCAAAAACACTTATTGGCCGGACCCGGGATTTGAACCCGAGACCTCTTGATTAGCAGTCGCATCTCCACTAGACCAATGAGGCAGAACTTCACTGATGATATAAATTTATACCTTATGAAGCTTAATTAGAAAACCAGCTACAGTTTCTCTCCTATCGTGGTACCTCCATCTTCAACTCAGGTGTTAGAAAGTATAGTCTGGTGATAATTGCCATAAACACTGTTTATTCACTTTCACTTCTCATACGCACCACTGTTATGGTACTAAACTCATTAATTATGGGCCGTAAGTGGCGTAACTCTATTTCCCTTTTTAGAGCTCCCTTGAAGAAAGTCAAATCGTTGATATTTAGTTCATTTAACATCTTCATAGCTTTCATTATTTATATCTATAGATACAAAGAAATAATTCGTCTTTCGTTGTCGTATGTTTGTAATATCAAATGTTTTTTTCAATAAAAAAAATATATGCAAATACTTAGGTACACATTGTTAACGCCATTTTAAAAACTTTGGTCTGTCTCTTTGGGCCGGCTAATCTCTGCAACGGCTGGGTCGATTTTAACGAGACTTATTATTAACCTCATTATATTTAAACATGCTTTGCTCCGCAGCTTGACTCGAGATTTAAAACAGTAACCGCGGAAAATATGGGACTTACTAGAGGGGCGGCTACTAGTTCAATCGTGTTTGACTGATTATTAGATTTTGACGAAGCGACTAGTATTGGAACTCTGCAACCCTCAGGGCGAGCTGAATTCGAGGTTGAACTAGTTGTCATTTTTAAGGGCACTGACTTCACAATAACATCTGCCTAAGATGTTCATGATAACCCAGACCGACGACGTAACGTGTTGAAATACCGCAAAACTTCCATCCTCCAGGTTGTTCTTAAGAACTCGAAAGAATGAGGAGAATCCAAGAATTTTCTTAAAATTGCTTTTCAACATTTCAGCTCTGTAAGTCCTTAGGTGTATCTGGTTCAATTATTCACATATTTTGAAAATCTATAGACATTTCAATATGAATAATATAGTTTTATTAATGTAAGAGACCCTAATCGACAGACAGCGACACAAACTTGACCGGTATCGTATATGAGTGAGTTGTCAAACAACTAAACCAGCTTTAATCACACCTTAAAAGGCAAACATACACTTGTTTTCACATAACAGGTAGAATTTAGAGATCGTTAATATAATAAATTCTGGATCATAATATATATAAATGTATATAATAAATAACATATATTATAACATGTAATAAAAGTTTAAACAATTATTTTCTGTATATTAATAATTTTCTGTTTAATAATAACATCTTTGTCTGTCTGATCCAGTATCAACAGCAAATTTTTAAAAATAAAAACAACTTCCACAAAACGACAAAGCCGCTATAATGTATGACGTATAAGTACGGCACTTTATTGTCTGGTATAGTATAAGTGTGGGCCACACACTCTTGGATTCTGCTCATGCTTTCCATCAGGCAGGGTACAATCAATTTGGTAGGCTAATTATAAAAATATATAATATATATATCCTACATCGCTAGATACTTCAAAAATACGTGATATAAAGACAACAACACAAACAGTTCTATTTAGCACACAGTATGCATGTATCCATGCAGTAAGAGGCCTAACAAACCAGTAAATTACATATTGCCTGTAACTCAAAGATGGTTGCCTCACATGTAACCTGGTACTCGTACCTCACAGCGACCTCCAACTATATTAAATTAACAATGGCGAATGCTTTTAAAAGTTTATTTAAAAGGTGTGTGTATCGGTCCGTGACCATCTAAACGACTGGTCTATTAAATGTACGATCAACAAATACATTGAACGAGTTTTAACTACTATCTCTCCTTTCAACTACACTTCAGAAAGTAAAATCTTCTTCTACCTTCCTACTTCTGGCTTTTGACTCTACTCAGTCTGATGTAAAGCATGAGTAGAATCTAAGAGTGTTGGTCAACATCGTCATTGTGAGTACACACAATACAGCAGCGAGATGCTTCTGCGACTTTGGGCCTCCGGTCTTGCACTCACTCACTGATTTTTTTAATGTTTCGTCTACCAAAGTGACTCCACTCTGGCTGGTAAAAAGCATGAGAAGAATCCAGGAGCGGTCACCATCCTCATTGTGAGGGTATGCAATGCAGCATGATGACGTATACCATGGGCCTGGTTAGATGTTTCTGCATCTTTCTCCCGGTCTCTGGAAGTCGAGAAAATGATGCAGAATGATTTGGCCTCCGGTCTCACACTCACCAACGAAACACAACAGCACGAATGCTCTCATTTTTAGTTGGAGCTTCATAAGAGGGTCATATCGCCTCGTTCGAGCCGGCCCATTCGTGCTGAAATCAGCGGTGCTCTACTTCCTGTACCCGTAATGTATTGAAAGTTGTGTTCTTCTTTTTTTTAAATATTTAAGCCTAAAAAAGTGACTCTGTACGACCGTTTCGATTTCGAGTACGTCATCGGTTTTTCTTAGAACAAAATAGCATTTTATAAAACGAACCATATGTACTGAAAAACTTCCATATTTCGATTTTAACGGTTATCTCACTCTTATAAAGAACTATTCTAAACATATCGGAAGAACATTAAAAACCTCGAACAAGCTATTGCTCATTCTCGGACACCGCATCCGTTACGCTGTGAGCCAAATTGGTTTCACATGTAATACGTCGTATTATTATCCAATAAACACAATTGGCTATTCTTCAACAGATTTGTTTGCAAACCGTACATTAGGGGACTCGAATACTATGTGTATTGTGCAAACGTTACCATCTATTGTTCTTGACAAATTACTCGTTTCGGGTTTAGTTGAAGAGTTCTTTCAAGCCGAAATTGGGTAAATCAGACGATACAGGTAACGCAACTACATACATATATTGAAACAGAAATCTGCGGGATTGCTGCTATGTACCTTTTTGTTGGTGAGTATCCGATATTTCGGCGCTGTTGCAAGCGCCATGATCACGGAGTTACTCCGTGAAAGTTTAAAAAAAAATACATGCATATATATAATACAATACAGATCTTCATGAGTTTATACATTATGGACTTACTGTGTAAATCATTTAGATGGTTTGAGAAAAAATGAACGTAATCAGTTCTGTGATGACTTAAGCCCGTTGCAGTGAATGCCGAAAGTCCACCTATTTTGTTAGACACGGCGTACAGTCCTCGTTACCATTATTAAATGCCCAGTGTTCTGTTTCAAAGACTTATTTTTGTTATACATCAGTTAATGTACTCTTTATTTTTTGTAATTTTAACGTTCCATTCGGTATCAAGTAAAATGCACTAACTTTGCATCTTACAAGTCTCAAAAATGATATCTTCTGTTATTGCTGTACTCTGTTTTAAAAATTGCATTGTAATCTGTGCTTAACAAATAAAGTTCTTTATTTTAAATATTATTATTAATGAGTAGATTATATATTTTATAGGTAGTAGAGAACAATGGGCCAGCTCGACCAGGGCAGTACTACCCTCACACAGAAGACCATCCTAATAATGACAGCATTCTTACTGTCGTATCTCGTTGGTGAGTAAGACCGGTAGCTCAATCATTCTGCATCAGTTCGGTCTCACCTATTCGACCATCCGCTAATGACTACAGTCTTTGAACTTGAAATCTTCACTCAGTAAACAATTGTATGTTCACAAACGGTGTGAAACTTAGCTTAATGGATGCGGAAATCATTATATATTATTAAGAATGTTAATTGTTTTAAATGTAACGTGAGATCGACTTTGAGTGGCGACAAACAGTGTGGTAAATAGCTTTAGAGAAAAAGCTTCGTTAACTTTTGATACGTGGATTTAGTGATATTTTGGCGGTTACCGCGGTAAAGATTATTCTATGTCCTTCCTCAAGAATCAAAGTATATCCATGCGAAATTTGATCGTAATGGGTGCAGTGATTTAGTCGTGATAACGGAACATACAGATTTACTTTCGAATTTTCAATATTAGGATGGCTATTTTATAGCGCTGAGTCCCACGGTGACTGTTGTATATCGCAGAGAACGCGGAGCGAAGCTCATGAAAAAAAGGCATATGTCCTCAGCTAACTGTCAGTGAAAATTCCGTCGAAATCTGTTCAGCCATTCTAGAATAGCTGGAACAAACAGACAGACAGCGATCAAAAATTTAAAATATACACCTAGCTTTTTTATATAAGTACCTTACATAGAAGGGTATGGTATACGAAAAGTATTTCTCGAGTTAAGAAAGAAGTGTTCATGGTCGGCGGTAGTCACCATAGTCAGAAACAGTAGCAAAAACTAGATTTGTATATAATATAATTTAAATTTTGTCTGTCTGTCTGTTTGTTCCGACTAAACTTTGGAACTAGCATTATCACTGGCATATAGCTGATGACACAAAAAGTAACGGGCTACTCTTTTAGACTAGCTTCGCTCAGCGGCGTTACTTGCGATTTACAATTATAACAGCGGGTAACACCGCAAGACTCAGCTAATTTAATATCTAATTATCTTATATATAAAATTCTCGTGTCACAATGTTCGTTCCCATACTCCTCCGAAACGGCTGGACCGATTCTTATGAATTTTTTTATGCATATTCAGTATCTATTTTTCATACCCCTAAAACGCGAGCGGAGCCGCGGGCATCAGCTAGTAATCTATATCAATGGTTTAAACTTGCATATTCGCTAGGTCATGTCAATCAAGTGGCCATATATACGTAATATTCTGTATAGAAATATTTGATAAAATATTCATAAATATGTAAACAGGTATATAGAACTGTCAATTTGTGCCATCTAATATACAAAACACGTCGACCGAATGCAAATGACACAGATTATGATGAAAATATAATAAATAATGTTATTAGAGGCATAAGTTATTGTTAATTATCTAATCTGGTTAATATCTTACTTTAATGCTATGACTGCCTTGTTGGTATAGTGGTTACCGTATGCGGCTGCAGATCAAGAGGTCTCGGGTTCGTTTCCCGGGTCGGACTAAAATTTAGTCTAAAGAATTAATTGGAAACAATCTCCGAGGGTAAGCAAAGACAACGCAGTTAGTACCTAGATGAATGACCGTTTATGGCATGAAATGTTATGAACGTTTCCATGATTCGTCACGTTAAGCAGTCGCTCCTGGTTGTTATCATAAGATAAGTGGTGAAGCTTAGTTGGAGGCCTTCAGGCGGCCAAAAAATCATTCAATTACGTAGCCACAAAATGTCTTGCCTTTCTCAACCCACACTAGGCCAGCATGGTTACACTTGGCTTTAACTTTCTCCTGAGAAAAGACCAGAGTCCTGCAGTGAGGCGTTATGAGTTGTTGATGATGACTGCCTGTCCCAGGGATGTCTTTCCGAGGATACACATGGTTCTTCGGCTTCAAGTACTTGAAACGGCGTGAGGTTTTAATCAGTTCGAATCCGACATAGCCACGAACCGGTGGTATCCGGGGATTTCCGAACAGACATAACAAAAAGGGGAGGACTCTCTCTGATGACCAGACTATCCTCTATAAAGACCCTCTTAACCTCAGATTACGAGTATGACCTAGTCTTTTTATCAACCATTGTCAAACCACCGCGAATAAGCCAAACTCATCTACGTAAATAAAAACTCGATATCGAATAATCGATATAAAGGTCACTCGATACTGTATCTAATCGGAAATGGTCACGGGCCATCAGTTCCGAATGATTCCGTCCATTTACGTAACTATCGATTATGTTTTATGTAATTCACTTGAACGGAAATCCTTTGGTAGATTATCAGTACTTAGGTTTATGTAATTAGTTTGTTATTGAAAGTTTTTTTTTTATTTAAGCCTATCAAAGTGACTTTACTCTGCCTGATGGAAAGCATTATTAGAATCCAGGAGTAGGGGTCACCGGCCCATTCTTAAATTCTAGTGTCAGTCATATATATATGTATATATGGGGTGCAGCAGTGGGACGTTATAGGTTGTTGATGATATAGCTGCTTAAATGATTCGACTCAGCCCGATGTAAAACATGAGTAGAATACAAAACTTAGGGCCATCATACATACTTATATCTAATCCAGATAATGCAGCATGGTGGCCTAAACTTTGGCTTTTCAAGCCCTGCTTAAAGGACTGGACTATGGACTCACACAAGAACTATGAAACCCCCGTTACTACACCTACAGTTGCTCAGAATTATTAACATATTTAGACATATTGCAGTAAATTCTGCCACAGCAATCTCGACCTTACCGACTAATTACAGATTACATTTAACGGTGCACTAGTTGCGGTACTTATAATAATATATTATGAATATCACGAAAGGGCTTTGCGTGTAGCATGTTTTGTAACTATTTAGAATGTTCCTCATCATCAACCGTATTGTAACCTTCATGTAACCTTGTACCTATATTATAAATGTTTCGGATATCTCACACACAACGCAATCTAGTCCCAAACTAAGCAAAACTCAAAAATGGGTTGTAAACAACTGACTATAAATACATAAATATACTTTTTGTAAATTCATACATTTAAGCACGCGAAGTATTTGTGGTTCACACAAAAATTTGGTTCGAGCCGAGAATCGAACTCAAGACCTCAAGTACGGTGGTCGCATACGCCACCACTGCGCCAACGAAGCAGTTCGTCATCGAGGCAAATGAGTCTTTAACAGACTGACTGAGTGACTTCTCTGCCTGATGGAAAGCATGAGTAGAATCTGTGACTCGTAGAGTAGAGTCATTGTGAATGCAGACAGCACGAATGCTGTCGTTTTAAGAAGTAAGGTTTCCAGATCTCCTGTAGCAGGAGTCAGGCCTTCAAGGTAAAGGTGACAAGTCCAGTAACAGCTACACTACTGTACTTGTCGATATCATATTTGGATCTCACTACCGTTTAATATCGTGAGTTTTAGAAATATCCGATTTGAATTATTACGAAATATGTTTAAAATATTCCCCTATTCATCCCACGGGTGTCGTAAAAGGTGACTTAGGGATATACTACGCGAGACAACATCAATGCAAAGAGAAGGAAAATTTGAAACCAACCCTATACCAACCTGTCTGGCCAGCGTGGTATAGTAGGCCAAAACCTCCTTTCTAAGGAGAGACCTATGTCCAACAGTGGACTGTTAAAGGCTGTTGATGATGATGATGATGTTTAAAATTTGGACCTTCAGTCAACATTCCTTTCATTCTTTTCATAAACTTTAGATTACAGAAAATAGAAAAAAAATACAGACTTCTACAATAAATGGATTTACACTAAAAGGCCAAACAGTATTCTCTAACAAAGATTACAAAATAAAGTGGGTGCATTCTACCTATCCCGCTATCTGCTAATAGATTCGTAATAAATCATAGACTAGAACAAGGAAGCCGGTAACAGGCGGCTATAATACTTAATTGCTTTGCTATCCGAGTGTGAACTAGTGAAGGGAACGGAGAAAAACCGTATCGATCTTTAACAAAAAGATCTTCTGTTGACGGGTAATAGACAATTTGGGTGACATTAAAAAGTCTATATTTTATGGTATACTAGCTTTCGCCCGCGTCTATATAGGTTATCGCGGTAAAAAGTAGCCTAGGTATGTCCTTTCTGAGGCCTTAGACTATATGGGTACAAAATTTTAAATAGGTGCAATAGTTTTTGAGAATATGGCGAACAGACAGACAGGCAGGGGATATAAGGGGTAAGCGAGGAAATGGGTTAATGCCGCCCACTGGCAACTAAAAGTCAAGTTACACATAAGTGCTAACTATTTGAGATGCCCTTGAGATGAGAATGGGTTTTGGCTCAAAAAATACTAAATACAAAACAGATTATTTTATGCGTCCCTTAAGAAAAGTATGCATTTTAAAGTAATAAATCAACTGTACTTTCCAAATCTCTGACAAAGTATAAATTATGATTGATTGGATAATATTTAAAACCATGAATTAGGAATATCGCATTAAAACAAAACAATGCAGTGATTTATAGTAATACTTTTGAATTAAAAAAATGCCACTTAGAAAGAATTGACCCTTAATAAAATTGTATTTTCATTTTCACCAAAGTTTTTAAAAAGCTCCTAGTAAGAAGACGGATAAAATCTACTTGATGAAAACCAAGGGCTCCCCTAACCAAGTTGCAAACGTTTTCCGTTTTCTATTCAATTCTCTTTTCATTTCACTCGATCAAAACAAAATATTAGCCAATGAAACAAGAGAATAATAGAAATAGAATAGAGAATAGAAATTTGCAATTTGGCTAGGGGGGCAGGTATAAGAAGCACATTCTTTTCAATATCGACTATAAATTAATTGCCCATCACTAGTTGTTTACAAACGTATGCGCAGGCGCGGACAGTGCTAGGGCAACGTAACGGTGCTTCGCTTCCCGGTACCGACTACGTTCCAACTATTATAGGTATTTTAGAATGCACTTTGTTCAAAACATTATTGATCCTCTTTAATGTTTTAGTTCTTATATGTAACATAATATTATCACTGAAAAATCTAAATGCTTTCATTTTAAGTAGGCTTTTAGAGACGTTAGGTTAATGACTAGTCGCTCGATTCCAAAAGGTTGCAGAGATTCTTTGTTTCATTGAAGACTATAATTTGAGGTATATAGTTGGTGAGTGTGAGTGTGAGAGGCCCGATCATTCTGCATAATTCGGGTTGGATTTCGAAACGAGTCACCTGAATTTGAGGGTTTTGGTCGTGTAGGGGGCGGGAGTTAGTCTTATTCCCCCCAGAGTAATTTTGGCTGCCGGAGTTGCGTCTAAATATTTTTAAACAGTTTCCAAAAATTCTTAAATACAATTGCAATTATGCAAAACGGAACGTATTTTTATGCTTTAGTACAGTTTTTCAAATGTATTTTTTAGGTTTTATATGAAAAACGTGAAACGAAACGCAACCCGCCATCTTGGATGGATGATATTGACAGCAAATTTCAAATTTCTTTTTATGCTTTAGTACAGTTTTTCAAATGTAATTTTAGCCGCCTTAGCCATCGTGGTTATTTTTTTTTCACCCAGAAATAGGAGCCCCGCTTAGCGGGGCTCCGTCGACTCATAAATGGAGCCAGTTTGTTTATAATGTTCATAAAGTGGCATAAACAATGTTTGTACAAATTTCTGTTTTTGATTTTTTCTAAGGGAACCAAGTATTTCCGGCGGGTAAAAATGGTGAGGGAGCGTTCCGACTCCTCCCCCCAAAAACTCACAACCCCTTAAAATGGCGACGTATTTCGAAATTTTCACCATTTCTGTTTTTGATTTTTTCTAAGGGAACCAAGTAATTCCGGCAGGTAAAAATGGTGAGGGGGGGTTCAGACGCCTCCCCCCCTCCCCCCAACCACTCACAACCCCTTAATAAGGTGACGTATTTCGAAATTTTTACCCATAATTCTCCCGGTCTTCGAAGGCTGGGAGAATGATGCAGGTACGTCTGACCACGCCATGTATGGGTCACCATGCTGCATTGCCTACCCTCACAGTGAGGATGGTGACCCCCTACTCCTGGATTCTACTCATGCTTTCCATCAGGCACAGTACAGTCACTGTGGTAGGAAAAAAAATTCGTTGATGATTGTGAGACCGGAGGCGCAATCATTCTGCATCATTCTCCCGGCTTCCACAGGCCGGGAGAATGAGGTTTCCACCAAGATTCTTAAGGCCGTGAACAATGCCAAATCAGAAACACAGTAATGAATCTGGGTTGGGTTGGTAGGTATTTTGAAGAAAGAACCATGAAATCAAATAGTGTCAGAGATATTAATGTAAAAACATACGCTTACAAAGGCCATAATATTTGAATTTATATACCTTGCCAACCGCACCAACGACTCACGAAAGCACCTAATTAAACTGCACACACTTTCTGCCAAGACGTGTAAATACATATTCTAGTAATACACCTAACTAAGTGCCAACACAAGGTATAAATTACCCATAGAGGGCAACAGCTTTCATTAAACATACATAGGTTTTAAACATGCCATGTACAACTTTTCACTTAAGAAAGCAGAGAAAATGGCCGACAATGAATTCAAAATGGAGGCATTTGTGTATTGACAGGAATTGAATAGCAATACACGTCCTTACATTATGTAAGTGATTATTTGAATGTGGTAATTTATTTTGTGTGTGCGTATAAATGGTTTTATAATAATATCAACACTTGTAAATTGCTAATGTTACTGCGAAAATCAAGAAAATTGTGGATTTCTATACTAACTCATAATTTAATTTTATTATACCGAAGTGCTGGTTCGATATGTGAAGGTTTATAAAAATATTTTTAAGTTGAGTTGTTTTCAGAACAGACCAAACGTTAGCTATCATCTTCAAAGTAAAACTTGTCATAATCAGGTCGAAATCTTAAATTTCTATCAAATAAAAACGTGTACACTGTACATCAATTTAAATTACTTAAATCAATTATCTAAGCTTCTCATTACTGCCCAGACTAATTTTACAAGCCAACAAGAAATTAATCAAACTCATTTCTTAACCACTTAGAGATACGCACTCGGGCGTGAATAAAAAAAAACAAATAATTAAAACAAGTTAAAGAAAGATAATTGAACACGAAAAAACATTGTAATGGTTGATCTAAGATGAGATTAGAATAATACGATTTGACAGTCTATTGCATAGAAAGATAAAATTCTACTGAAAATTTATCGGAAATTACGTACATAACATGCGTTGTCAATGTCAAAAAAGATACGTCAAATTTTGTGCTAGGTAGGTATGCCATAAATTATTTACTTGTCTGCAAACTAGATTACCTTTTTTATATTAGCTTAGGTACATAGAGTTTATTGTTATAATATATAGCATATAATAATAATATATGTTGGCATAATAATATGTCATATACCTAGTGTTTATAGTACACAATACTCTTCTCTTTTGTTTCCATACAAGAAAATAATATAATTAATTATAGCGGCTTTATCGATATAAAGTAATTTATTCAATAGATGTATTGAATTTGTGCGTAGCTGTGTATACCTATGTAATCAATGGCAAACCCTAGAAAACCCGTGTCACGGACTCAGTTCTTGGTACTTTAGAGGGAAATAATCTAAATGCATAAATTTCAAATGTGCCTTTCTTTTTATTTTTCAAACTGCACAAACGATGCTGGTCATTGGACAACCTGTATACTTGAAATCTCAGATTTCTTAACTAAGCTAACCTGTAAGGTCAAAATGCCTATCAAACCTTGGAGATACCTGCAAATAATCACAAAACAATTTCTTGTGATTATAAAAGATAAGCATAGCTATGACTCTTTATATAAAGAATCTATTCAAGTGTACCGACTAGTACGAGAGTCAAATGATGACTAAACAAGAACGTTCTTTATTCAAACACATCAGTGGCGCGTGTCGGCCAATACCGTTAGTTAGAGTATTCGACGCATGCGTTATTGGTTTCTTCGTAAACAGTTGAACATTGCTTTTTAATATTCGAATTTGCAATTGCTAATTACGAGTTTCTAGTACGTGTGTGCGTGAGTTGAGACAAAATATTATGCTGTCGTGTAAACACTACACTTGCGAACGAACTGTAAATATTGCAAAATAGTTAACAGTAATTTACTACCTCAATTTTAACACCTCATTGTATAGGTAAGTTATGATGACCGATGTCTATGTAGACACACAAACTTCACGTCTGGTTTAACAGTACCTTTAAGTTTGTATGAACACTAACATACATGATACCTACATATATTTACATGTTTACACCTACATTATTTAAAGTTATTTGTTCTTCTTGTTCTTGAGCCTTATTTTCTCCTACTTTGATACTAACTTGAACCATTTTTTCCCTATTCTTTTTTTAAGTTTTAACCTATTCTTTAACATTTTTATTTACATTCTCATGAAATGAACAGACACTTATCCTTCAACTTACCTTTTCTTTTGTCATCAATTCATACAAACAGTCATGTACTTGTAAAAACTTGACATTTTAACTTGCCCTTATTAAAAACAGCCAACAGCACTGCATTCCAAGGGGCGGTGTTGTACACTGTACTGTACAGCTCATCTACACCGGCTCGGCTATCCCTAATTACTGTAATCACTACTACACAACCGACCTTATTTTTGACAGCTGTCAGAAGTGTCAGACGAATATAGTCTATGGTTTAACCTACTGACTTAATCATAGACTGTGTTTTATTTTTATTACTTGAAACAAGTTTGATGAGTGGTAAGATAAATTACGTCATGAATAAATAAAATGGGTAAAATCTAACATTTGTTTGTAAACACTTTTCCTGTTTGAGATTTTTTGTATAAGGTTTCTGATAAACAATCTAACATGTTTTTTTAGATCACAAATCAAATATGACGATTAATATTACGTATGTTTTCGCTACTTTCAAATGGCTACAAATTTGTTATTCTTATTTGTGATCCTTTTTTTTATAACTTTGTGCTTTCGTATTTCGTTGGTGAGTGTGTGGCCCAATAAAGCAGAGACAATTTACTGTACCGCCAGAGTGTGGGCACCATTCGGCATTGTTTGCACTCCCAATGAGGATGGTGACACCTGGATACAACTCATGCAAAGTAGAGTACTTTGGAAGGCACACAGGTCCCAATATCGCGTAAAAATACAAAATGGCGGATGAAACTTCAATAAACTCGTGAAGTTTACTTGGTCCCACGACTATATCTGTTTAATTTCCACGATAAAAGTAATTTTTGGTACAGCGTTCATTAACCTTTTTATACACATACAATAACAACTATATATGTACTATTGTATTTATATCACCTTTGTTTATGATATTTTCTCAAGTTTATTGTAAGGAATAAAGAATACTATTGTTAGAAAAGTAAAACAAAAGTGCCAAGAAACTAACAAAAGAACAAACACATAGATTATTTTTATATAAAAACAAGGTTGTTATAAATATGTAGTGATAGGTAGATACAATCAGACAAGTCAGAATTGCATTGGTAAACTGAGGGTTGTGCATGATACTCGTACACAGTTTTTGAATCAATATAATCGAAACTTGCCTACATAAATGAAGATCCAAGGAGATGCTTTGTTCGTACTCGTCATCATCATCAACTGCCTTTAGCAGTCCAGAGCTGATCATAGACCTCCCCAAAGCCAGCCAGGCCAGCGTGGTCTAGTAGGCGAAAAGCTCCTTTAGTTTTGGCCTAGCTATATCACGCTGGCCGGACGGGTTGGTAAAAAGTATGTATCAAGTATATAATAATAATATTCAACGTTATTGTCCTGCACTTACAGTGGAATTAAGTATTCAGACATTTAAGTAATTAGTGGTAAATAGTCAGTAAAGTCCATACATAGACGAATGAGTTTAATCATAAGTTACTGTTCTAGGAATAGAACTAGTCCCGTCACTTATTATATTATCCTACTGATATTATAAACGCGGCAGTTTGTATGTGTGTATGTATGTTGCTCTTTAACGCAAAAACTACTAAACGGATTTCAATGACACTTCACAATAATGTAGCTTACATATCTGAATAACACATACGTTCACTCACGGCAGAAATAAGGCTGGTGAGTGTGACACACCGTATTCGTAATCAGTCACACGGTTATGTCTAGCCTCCATGATATTTTTCAAATTCCTACTAATATTATAAACGCGAAAGTAACTCTGTCCGTTACGTTTTCAGCCTGAACCGCTGAACCGATTTTGATTAATTTTGGCATAGAGATAGATGGAACCTTGGGAAAGGACATAGGCTACTTTTTAGCTGCGGGCAAAAGCAGGTACTTAAATATTTTAACTTATTATATATTAGACAGCTGTTATATAGATTTGAACCATTTTTTTACAAGATGTTTCCGTCTGAGCAATAATTATTTGAGCTTATAATATTACATTTTTATTTATACTCTGCTGCCGATGTGTGTTACCAAATTATAAATACAAGATACATATTTTATTTTATTATATCACAACTTACGTTTGACAAAAAAGGCGCGTTATTATACTAGAATATTTATTTTGTTGCGACCATTTTGAAAACAACCAACCAGTATTTTTATGGTTTGTGACTAGAAATATGTAGAATAACATTTATAATTAATGTAATACATTTGTCTTTTTGTCATAAACATCTATGGCAATCGCTATTGGGAAGTCAGTGCCCTCAAATTTACTGACAACTAGTTCAACCCTCGAATTTCAGTTTTCCGTTAGGGTTGCGAAGGTCCGATGCCAATCGCTCCGTGGAAAAACTGATATTCAGGTAAAACCGGTTGAACTAGTAGCCGACCCCAAATATTATTGGGAATAAGGCTAGGAAGATGATGAATAGTTCTTTTGAATTATCTTGTTGATGTCTAGTGTTGCAGTCTAGTCTAATAAAACCTGGCCGAAACATGAAAATATTTATAACTAGCTTTCGCTAAAAACAAGTATTTGTATGTTTGTTTTATAGTTAAGTCTTGTTAAATTTTTTTTTTTGCTTTTATTGTATTACTGTGACTAAAATACTTATTTTTTCCTTTTTTTTGATGAGATAAGCACCTAATGAGAAAGTATTTTTGGAAATTTGACCCTTTAGAAAGTAAATAAATAAAATTAATAAATATTTTAGACATTTTACACACAACGCCATCTAGTCCCAAACTAAGCAAAGCTTGTAATAAGGGTAACTAGATAACTGATATAAATACTAAAACATACTTTTTTTTGTAAATACATACATATTACACATAGAAAACACCCCAACTCCGAAACAAATATTTGCGGATCACACAAACATTTGGTCCTACCCGGGAATCGAACCCAAGACCTTTTGATCAACAGTCGCATACACTAACCACTAGACCAACGAGGCAGTCATTTTTATGTATTTATATCAGTTGTCTAGTACCCTTAATACAAGATCTGCTTAGTTTGGGACTAGAGACGGTGTAGTGTGTAAAATGTCCGAAATATTAATTTATTTTATTTCTATATTACCTAAACATAAAAGTCGCCACAAAATTTTACATTTTAAGTATAAATTATTTTAATATTTTGCAACCAGTTTGTATGTCATTGAACACACATTTTATAAAAACGTTAACAAATAATTATGCAACTTATGTAAATATAAAATGCAGTCTATGAATATGAAATAAGATTTAGATAACATTAATACATATTAGAAATGTTATAAAACAGTTATCTCACTTAAGTGGCTTTTCGACTTAGCTGGGGAGCATCGTTTTTTTTTAAATTTAAGCCTAATAAAGTGACTCCACTCTGCCTGATGGAAAGCGTGAGTAGTATCCAGGAGTAAGAGTTACTATCCTCACACTGCGGTCAGACCTAGATGGGTGACCTGTTGTGACATGAAATGTTATGGGCGTTTCCGCGATTCGGAAGTCACAACTAAGCTTCACTCAGTCGTGAAGCTTAGTTGGAGGCCTTCGGGCGACATAAAAATATCCAACAGTAAGATTACGTAGCCACAACATGTCTCACCAGTCTCCAACGCTCACTCGGCCAGCGTGTGGACGTATGGTCTTAACACTCTATTGAGAGGAGACCCTAGCCCAGCAGTGAGACATTATGTCGATTAGACTCTTCGCATATAGCAGTGCAGCCCCAATAGCCAAGTTGCAAACGTTTTTTGTTTTATATTCTATTTCTTTATTCTCTTGCTTCATTGGCTAATACTTTGTTTTGATCACGTGACTGAGTGACATTAGCCAATGACACAAGAGAATAGAATAGAAAATGTAAAACGTTTGTTTAATACAGGGCGGCAGTACTACATTTATACATAGCTTAGCCAAAGCATGAACTTTCTTGTAAAATTCTCGTAAACTATCCAACAAGTTTCCACTTTTTATTGCCAAGATAAAATTATAATTTTATAGTTATATCGTCACTCAATACACGAACAGCGTTTCCTATTCTCCTGCATAACTTGTTTTGTAAGGCTATAAGGTGATTTAAACTTTTAATATAGTTAATAAAGGCAAACTGATATATTAAATTACTAGCTGAAATAGGCTAGGCATGAAATAGGACTCTTATATTTAGAAAAGTGGTTTTGGCATGACACTAGCCAGACAGGATGGTTTGGCCCGTAGGGGTGGTCACACGAAACAAAAAAGGATTTTTTCAGTTTTCATTTTTTTCCCAATATGATTGTCCTGCGTAGTTTGTACCCACCCTTGACGGCTCTCACGACACCTACGAGATAAATAGGGATGAAATCACCCCGTATTCTTAATTTGTCTCCACACTCTATGGTATAAACTGTATATTTAAGATATAAATTATTTAAAGCAAGCAGGCAAGCACCTAAAATTTGGCCACGAATTTTTTTGGACTGCTATTACATTCCGATCCTACATGTATATCACAAAAAGAACTTTTATTAGATAAGCTTGCCTATGGCGCAGTTTGACACACGTTAGTAGTCTTTGATCAGCTTCTAATGGCTGTAGAGTAATGTTACATAGCCTTTACCTTCTTCGGATAATAATACTTTACCATCAAGGACAGTTCTAGTTATTATCAAGGTTTCGAAGATCAAGCAAAATAACAAAAACTTTACACTTGTTTTTATTAGTGTTACATTAGCAAAGATTTTGTTTATACGTTTAAAATACTAAAATATGTTAACACTATTTAGTATTAATTACTTACGAACCTTGATCTTAAAAAAGTCAAAAATTTTATGCATATATTATGAAGGAGTAAATCATGTCTAAGAAAAATCTCCGTGGGATTAAAATAAACTGTTCATTCAAAACTTGTAATAATTTACAGTAATAATACCTTAAATATTTCACATTCAAATGTTGCCATTTTCTCATCGAATCATTTTGACATCTAATTTAAAGATTAAGATAAATTATTGCATTCTATTTTTAATGAGTTTGACAACAAGTCTTTAAGCCATGTTTAAAAGAGTTTTGCTGCGAAATGTCAAATTATATTTACTTATAATGGCAAGGTTGGAGGAAATATAAAAAATTAATGTCATTTTAAATGGATGCAGAGATATAATTGATGACAGGAAGTTACATCAATTTGAGTGGAAGGAACCACGCAGATTTGACTAAAGATTAGTATCTTAAGACTAGCTTAAGGACACTTACTTTAATGATTAAAAAATAAAGTTGTTTATAGTATGTCAATAAACTTTACATATAGTCTAAGTTCTGCTTATTTGAAAAAAAAATCTTCGAAACATATTTTTTTAAATCCAAACAGTCAAACTTCGGCATATTTTACCGTTTCAACTAGAGTTTAACTACGACAGATCACAGAAAATTGTAGTTAAATCCTACATTGCTTTTAACTTAGTTAATGACCTCACGTCTTCAGAGGAAAACTTTGGTTTTAGTATTCATTTATTATTTGAGACTTAACCACTTACAAGTTCCATCACCTGATCTATTTCAATTCACATGTTTCTTTTTATGACGGCTGAAAACAATTGCATTTCCAAAAAGGCTTGCGCAAACAAATGGGTGTAAAATACACTAGCCTCACTGCCAACATTCTGCTGCTTCTACTGAGAAAAGAAATAGCAGGGGCAGCACTTTAAGAGCTGTATCGCACATGTGGCTCTTGAACTACAAGTGCGATACAGCTCTTGAGGTGTAGCTCTTGAGCTATAAGTGCTATACCGTTTTATATGGGCGGTGATAGTTACTTAACAAGTAGTGATTCATCAGTTCAGTTGCTATTTTATTTTAATCCTATATAATAAATTCCTAAGTTTGCAATTCATTAACCAGGACCCTTATCCTCAAAAATTGTAAAAGTACATGGCAATAAAAAATTTGAATGAAATATAAAAACCATTATGATTCCTTAAAAGAATATTCAAAAAATGAAACCATGTTTATCATTAGCGCGCCAACTTATTTGTTAGTCGAATTTGACATGACCATTTTAATAATTAACAAACATTCTTATATAATATTTGATAACATAATTAATCAGCTGCTTCATCTTATTTGAAGTGTGTTTCTTAAATTTTATGTATTTATTCTCATTACTAATCTGATGGAAGTGATGGGACCAGATTACAAAATGACCGACTTTAACGGCGGTGATAAATACTGACCTCCATAATCTTGAACCCGCATTTAACTTGATTAATCAGTTGCTTTTTTAGATTTTTTTTCTTTAGAAAACATTCAACTTTAATATTTTTATTAAAAGTGTGGTATTTAATGTTAAAAATAAATTATTTAAAGTATTAAATATTACAAAAGTAATCGATTACGCAAAGAAATAAAATAGATTAATTTTATTTATTTTAAACAAAACATTGAGTAAAATAAGCTTTTTAAAAATTCTTGCTATCTTTATGAATAATACACCAAATTAATTGTAAACGAGTTAACCACTATTAATTAAAAATGACAGTTAAATGGCATAGACGAAATTAAAAGAAAAAAAACATAAGAAAATGTAAACAAGTAATGTTCCAATTTCAAAATAGACTGAAAGTAACACAAGGTTTTTTAATCCATAATTCAACAATACTTTCTGAGAGCAACATTAGCATTACATATTTTGCGAATCATTGTTACCATTAACTTTTAAAAAACAAAAACCTAACTAAATATGACTATTGCACGTTTGTACATACATATATGGTCTATAGAAGCACTTATGCAGAAATGTTGGTACACAATTTGTCGTGATTGCGTAGCGGTGTGTTCCGACCCAAAGAGCCCATACTAGGAAATGCAAAATGTGTGTTTGTACTAATATTGCGTTTCTCGGATCGAGTATGTCTACATTAAACAACTTGAGTCCGCCAATATTACTTGGTAGAATCATAGACATTGCACACACTTAACAAATTTTGACGAAATCGAGATAATAATTATTTCTCTTTTAAAGTGTTACCAACCCTATTTATTAGATAGTTGTTGTAAGAGCTGACCAAGGAAGCAAACTACGAAGGATAATTAGCAGAAGAAGAAGATCTTAATACAAATCGCTAACGTGGTAATGTTGGCCAAAAACTCCATTATACGAAGAAGAATTTGTGCAACAGTACAGTAGCATTAAAAACTTTTGATCTATCTCCAGACTACTCATATGTAAGATCAGAGTGGCACTAAGACCTCATAGAAAAACTAATGATTTCTGAGATGAGTGATTTATCCCGATCCCAGGATTGAAGGTTACGCTGCTTTCAGCACGAATGGGCCGGCTCGACCGGGGCGGCACTACCCTCACACAGAAGATCAACCTAAAAATGAGAGCGTCGTATTTCGATGGTAAGTGTGAGACCTGAGACCAAAGACAATGATTCAATAGCATCTCACTAGGACGCTATAGTGTAGATCACCAAGCTGCATTGTCTGCGTTACCAATGAGGATTGTAACCCATACTCCTGGATTCTACTCAAACAATCTATCGGGCAGAGTAGAGACACTTTGGTAGGCCTTTATAAACAAAATCCCCGTCTCCCTCATTGTCTATGAGTATCGTAAAAACAATTTATCTTGTTCTTTTATTCTGTCCATAAACATTACATCCCTAAAGGGTCGTCGTCGAACTGATGCTCAGTATTACTAGAAACATGCCACAAAGCTTTAACAATTTTAAATCTGGGTACATGGCTGAAAAATAATATCCCAATACGCAATATAAGGGTGGCGTACACCAAACACAATGTAATTATATGTATAAATATATAAACTTCCCGTCACGTTGGTCGGTGCATATAAAAGTAGGATTTGACATTCAGCTCTCATGACTTCGTTTGGTATTCCTTCATCGATCGTGTGGCAACGTGTGAATGTTTAACTTTTGTTTTCATTGTGGAATTTTAATAATATATACTAGTATTGTATATGGTGAAGTAATTTAAGCGGTCGCTACGCTATTTTCTACTGCGCTGGTGTCGTGGGTTCTTTGTGTCATTACAGAAAAAAATGTGAGCCGTCACGGGACGCCTGGCAGATGTGAAACATCGCCATTATTTTGTAAAAGTAATATGCAGAAAAGAACATATTGTAAAAGGAACTAAATATGTCATAATGATAAAATAAAATATTACTAATTATTAAAATAGTAGTCTATATGCAGCAGTGTGTACGGTGTGGCTTCGCCACACCGTACACACTACTGCATATAGACTGTATATATATACCATCGTATAGCGTGCCGTGGCGACGCGTCGCCAATCGCCAGGCCAGAAATCTATTTTACGTGCGTCTATACCATGTTTCACATACGTGCGCCTATAGATGTTTCACATCAACAAAAACCCGACTGCTTAAAAGTAATGAACCGAAAACTAAATAGTTTATGGTTTCGCATGCAGTGACAAACCTAATTTTGAATAATCTTTTTAGCCGGTAGGTTACAAAGTATTGTTTGTCCGCGCCGACATCACCATAAAGTATTTAGTAAAAATTTTGTGCGTATACACATACGCTCGATAAAGACAACTCTCCTTCTGACGCAGTTGGCTAAGCATTACGAATTGTAATTGGTTCAAAATTTGAGCTCCACCTATACAGAACTTTTGAGTTTCTAAACCGTGAACAAACCAAGATTTCTAGTCCTCCATCCCCCTAATTATAGAGAAAATTCAATAGCTAACAACGCACATAGGACACAATAAGTTTCAACTGTCATATGTGCGTTGTCGCGTCGTGTGGTTGTAGTCATTTATCTTCATTTGATTCGATTACTGATACTCGTTTGTTCCATATTCATAAACCAAAACAAACACAACTGAGATTGCAGATGTTTGAGTCCTGTACCCCTGTCTCATTCCTGTCATCTGAGTAACCAGACCGTAACTTACATCTTTACTAAAAAAGTAACAAATAAATTCTCATAGAACATTTTTTATATCACAAAGTGCGTTACTGTCAACACACCTGTCATTACCGTAACGATCCTGTCAAAATCATTGACTCATCTCTCCGTAACGACAACTACACGCAAGTGTTGTCTATGGCCACGAATAATAGTTATGCAACAGATATTATTATAGTCACACGTAGCGCGGTAGGTATGAGGAATAACTAAACGCCTGGTGTCATAATAATAGAACCTTGTAAGTACGATGTATATGTCTTCGGTGCCCTTAGAAATGTGTGGAATAATTAATTAGCTCAATTCTTAGTTTGTTAGCCTTATAGCTATATTATGTAAGTTTTCAAGGCAGTGTAACCACGCTGATTTTGGATGACTTCTGGATTCTGGTTTGTGCTCAATCAGACAGAGTAGAGTCACTTTTGCAGGCGCTGTGTTTGATGGGTGGACGGATTTGTTGGTGGTAGTTCGTGACCACGACTGCTAAGCTGCAATTTGTGGTATGAATTCCAATTTAGGGATAATTATAATTGTGTGATTAACACTATCATTTGTTAGTTAATCTAGGTTAGATGTCATTGATCTATAATCTAAAAGATAACAACTAAGTGGCGCTAAAATTAGAGAGGGCAAAATTCATTTTATCCGCCGACCTAAGAACGACAGGATGTTGTGCGTGTTTATGTGTGTCGGAGTTTCGTTTTTAAATCTAATATATATATATATTTTGTAGAGAGTATACAATATGTAGTAAACGTTTTTATTAAAACGGCGGTAATAGTTACAAAGACTGAATTCTTCAGTTACAGTCGCTTCCTCGCTATTGTTATCCTACCGATTATATTTTAAATACGGGAAGCATCTAATATATAAAATTCTCGTGTCACAGTTTTCGTAGCCATACTCCTCCGAAACGGCTTGACCGATCTTTATGAAACTTTATATGCATATTCAGTAGGTCTGAGAATCGGCCAACATCTATTTTTGATACCTCTAAAACGCGAGCGGAGCCGCGGGCATCAGCTAGTTTATAATAAAAATAAGAAACTACACATAAAAACGACACAAATGAAATACCTAGTCGATACGAAGTATTTCTTTAATTAATTATAATTACTAGAGAAATTGAAACTATTAACCAATTTGCAAATGTATCATTTAAAAAATATGTTTGTGTACACGTATAATAACATACTTACAGGAATAACGCACTCTTGTACACCTGACCCGATATTTCGTTCGTCGGGTATACAGGTTAACCGACTTCAAAAAAAGAGGAGGTTCTCATTTTGACTGTATATGTTTGTTACCTCAGAACTTTCGATTGGGTGCTTCCCATATGGTCCCATAATAAGGAAACCATGGTCTGATTGTAGGATACTTGAGATATCGAGGGAACTCCTTAAATATCATAGGCATACTAGGCGACTGTTCTCTTATGATAACAACCGGGGCCGACTACTTAACGTGACCTCTGAATCACGGAAACGCTCATGACATATAAGCCACAGACGGTCACCCATATAGGTAGTGACCGCCCTGTCGTTGCTTACTCTCGGTGATCATTTCCAATCACCTAAGGAAATTTGCCTATGAGCACTTCATACTACTTATGGATCCTGTATCCCCAAGGCGTTGAGGATTCGAAGAGATTTCCCAACAGCTGCTTTCAGTACAACTGGACCGGCTCGACCGGGGCAGTACTACCCTCACACAGAAGACCATCCTAATAATGACAGCAGGCTTGTTGTCGTATTTCGTTGGTGAGTGTGAGACCGGAGGCCCAGTCATTCAAATTTTTTTTATGATGCAGAAAAAAAAAGAAAAGACTACGTTGAGGAACATTATTACTAAACCATACCTTCCTTTTTAAGGAAAGGTTTATGTCCAGAAGTGGACTGTTAAAGGCTGTTGATGATGATGGCAATACCTATCAAAGTACTAACCTTTACTGTCTTCATCCAACAGTCACGGTGACTGATCACCGTCGTTTCGTATGTTTATAAACCCCACTTCTAGCAAAAACAAATCCAAACAATTGTCATTACAAAATAAATTTAAAACTGCTTACCTAAGGGCCACAGCTCACCGAAATTCGCCTAAGGTGGTACGGGCACGTCATGCGTAGAGACGGCGAGCATGTCGTTCAGAAGGCACTGGCACTTCCGGAGGGCAAGAAAGGAAGAGGACGACCGCCCTTGACCTGGTGGACTAGTATGGCCAATCTCGTAAGGAAGACCCAATTACCTGACCCGACAACCCAGGACAGACTATCCTGGCGCAGGAAGATAAGGAGAGCCGACCCCACCTAACGTGGGAAGGGGCAAAGGAAAAGAAGAGACCTAAGGGCCACAGCACACTAGCTAATTTTAGGATCGACGATCGGCGATTTTGCTACTGCATCAATGCTGCATCGCATTTTTAACGACTTCTTGCGTTCGACGCGATCGAACGCAGGAAGTCGCTAAGTATCAAAATCGCGCGTCATGTTGCATCAATCGCGAATTTCTGCGTTCGAACGCGGTATCGGAAACGCGCGTTTTAGCGTCTGCTCAGATGCCTGGATCGCGTCGGCTGTAGTGTTGTCTATAATTTTCCGACGTCAAATCGCTGCTACCGGCATCCGAATGTGTGCGGAGAGTAGCGTTCAGCTGCTGAGTCGCGCTTCTAAAAAGCGACTCAATCTCCGCGTGTCGCGTATTTAAAGGCCACAGCACAATAGCTACTTTTAGCATCGACGATCGGCAACTAGTCGCCATTTAGAAGCTAAATACGACGACCAAACGCTCCACACCGCACGCTTAAAAACGCCAAGCTAAAACGCGATGCAGCATCGATGCAGTCGCAAAATCGTCGATCGCCGATGCTAAAAGTAGCTAGTATGCTGTGGTCCTAAGTCAGCAAAATAATAAGTGAAAGCTCCCAGTACATTATTTTATGCATCTTACTGTCAGCGCGTGCGCAGCATGACATAGCTATCTCGCTTTTATACGAGACAGGAACACTCGTGAGAATTTATACTGATAATCTGCAGGTTGATGTCATCTCAAGAAGTTTGGCGGTTAGTAGGACACGCCATTGTTGTAAAGGTCAACAACCTTATATCTTATGGGACCCATGAGAACATCCTAACTGTTTTTTTTTTAATCTTGACAGCTGATCTAACAGCTAGAACACTCTAAATAAGTAAATAAATAGTAATATGTTTGTTAAAGTTAAAATGTTCGTGTGAATATTTGAATTTCGATTGTCATCGTAATATTTGACAGCTTGAAATGTCATCGGTAAATGTCATATCATTTAAACGTCATAATAGTATGTTTTCTTGTTTGTGTTTATTTGTTTTTAGGGCATAGAGGCATTTTTTTACAAAACAGTATGTCATTTTGCGGAGGGAAAGCTTCACACCTAATAATATTTGTCATAACACTGTTATGCATATGCCCATTTAGGCATATGCTTTAAAAGAAGGGAACACACGTGTAAGGCTACCCCCTACCGTATTGTCCTATGTTTTAGGGTTTCTTTTGCCCTAAGGGACGACAATAGAAAAAAATTACTTACGTTTCTCGTAATATCTCTTCTTCTTATTTATTTACATTTATTTATAACTACTTGCACAGATATAAATTAACCATCCAGCCTGAGATATAATCTGCCAGTCTACCGACTGAACAATGTACAGAAAAAATGAGGCCTTATAGTCAGATGCCACCACTAATGTTTCTATCTCTTGTTACAGGGGTCAGACCCTCGCGTGGCGACATGCCGCGGGCGGCTGCAGACCCGCCGGTGTCAGCTCAATCAGGAAATTAACAAGGAGCTGCGGCTTCGGGCAGGAGCTGAGAATTTGTTCAAGGTAATAAACATACACACAAAGTACATAACATACGTATTAAATGTTTTTTTAAAGACAACTCCCGCATTAGGATATATTCCTGTGTCGCGGGGGATATCCACACGGACACGGAGGGACCTATGAAACCGGACGCGAGCAGTGTGACAATGCACAGGGTTTATTAATTTCGATCTCCGTCCTCCATAAGCTCAGGCCTGACAGATAATGCCATCTTTCACCCTAGCCGAAGCAGGCTGGGGTGGCTGCGCGAGCGCTACAAGAAACGCGCGCCCTTTCTGTTGACCAGGAAAGGAACAGTAGGTTTCCCACACTGGAGATGGTTATCTATAAACTGTAGGTGACCCGAGGTACGTCGGGGTCCCAAGGATTTCCTATAGAGGATACACCTGATTCCTCGGCTTCTAGTACCTATGACGGCGTGCGGTTTTAGTCGGTTCGAGTCCGACATAATATTACCAACTGATGGTAACCGAGGGTATTTGTTTTGTAACGCAGCAATTTGTTTGCGATCCCTTTTTGTATAACATGTATTGTCCTGAATAAGTTAGTATAAATGTTTTGTTTTCTTTCTTTTTCTATTTCGATATGAGATTTTGTCAAATCACTAATATTCCACCCATTAAACCTCGCAGTCAAAATAAATGTATTCATGTAAATGTTACCACCGTGAAATATTAACCTTTAAATAGGGTACAAATTACTTATTATACTACTTTTGCAATCACCCATTACTACGGTAAAGAAAGCACGTACTGATTGACACTTTCACTGCAAAGCGATGCTGAATAATTTGTACGTATTTAAGTTTGCAGCTGAGAATTTCACCATTTATCTGTTAAATTGCGTAAATTTTGCACCAGTCGGCTTAACTGGTCTAGTGGTTAGCGTATGCGACTGCTGATCAAGAGGTCTTGGATTCAAATCCTGGGTCGCGCCAAAAGTGTTGTTGGGTTTCTCTAGTAGCCGAACTAGTAGCCGACCGTAAATAATCTTGGGAATAAAGGTTAGAAAGATGATGATAAATGGCTTATTTACCTTTTTACCACCGATACTTAAACCGTCCCCTTACTAGAAACACCCTGACGTAGGTATCGCATAATTTTAAGAGTATTTAAGCTCGTAGTTGTCCTCTAAAGCTTGAAGAAAACATTAATATCATAAAGGGTTACTTAACTCTTTTAAGTGGCTACTTAAACTTAGGAGACATTGGTGAAAACGGCCTCCGAACTGCTCTTAAGCTGGTTTTTGGTCCTTCATATCTAAAGAATATTAAATCAATAGCATTGAAATATATACTTGAGAATATACTCTCTAAGTTCAAAAAAAGCAAATTATATACTAAAACCTTCCTCGAAAATTAATCTATTCATTGCTGAAAATAACATGAAAATCGGTTTACTAGTTTTTAAGTTAACTGCGAACAGACAGACAGGGAGATGTGGCACAGGACTTTGCACTTTTATAATATGTAGTGACTATCAGAATATCAAACAGAAGCAAAAAATCGTTGAACCTATACCTCAGTTGACCTCTTAGTAATAAAGACACGACAGGACGTCGACCTCCCATTGTGAGGTGCTTATGACCGTAAACACCTTAGGTCCGTGACCCCAACCTTGAACTTTTATTGAGTAATCTCTTAAAGGGTTAGGTGAGAAATATGTTTGTACACAAGAAAAAGTTAAAAATATTATATCCCGACTACGTAAAAATTTTTAATGACAAAAAAATATATAGCCTATGTTCCCCGGGTTATTTTTACAAATCTATTGACAACTCATTAATTTAAATCGGCTCAGCAGCACACCACTTTGATCGATTTTGTGCTTCTCGCATCCAGCTCCTGACACTTTTCCCCTTTCTTCTTTATACAGCTTTAACCGAGAACATGAAAACTATTTTTTTTGTTTCCATAGGCAACAACAAACAGAAAACTTCGGGAGACGGTGGCACTGGAGTTGAGCTTCGTGAATTCAAACCTGCAACTCCTGAAGGAGCAACTTGCAGAACTCAACTCTTCCGTTGAACTATACCAGAGCGACAAGTAAGTATTTTAAAAGTTATTATAAATACGTTTTAATATATGTATATCACATAATTGTACACCAGATTAAATTTCAATATTTCAGGCCTTTTAAAAGTGTATAAAGTTATAAAAGAAACGATTTTCGGGCGCCATTTTTTTTCTTTTAGAATAGCGTTCCATATGCAATGTTGGCAGCACTATAAACTATATTAAATCAATTTGATCTAATATCTTTAAATGACCAAGTTTTGAATATACATGAATATGTATGGTTCGATCTAGATTAGTGTTATTTGGGAAAACGCGAGCTTTCGAATTTTATGTGTTTTCCTTTCGTATTTATCCTTACTCTTGGCATTGCTTGCGACATCTAAACTAGTCTTTCAGTAACATTTAGTTAGTGTTTAGTACTCCAATTCAGCAATACAACAGCTACTTGTGTGTGTATTTATCCTTACTCTTGGCATTGCTTGCGACACCTAAACTATAGCCGGTTCCAAAAATAACGGGTCAGTCACATAAACCAATAACGGGTCAGTCACATAAACCCGAATATCTCCCGAACTACGTATGCCATCCTAATGAAACGAAGACTGTTCAATTGAGAATTTAATTATACAGATAAAAAATAAAATAAAACTTAGTTACACCCACAATATTAATCTTAAATTAAAAAAAAACTAAAGTAGTCATATTTTTCTTAAGATTACATTTTTTTTATGATTGTTTTTTTGCTGTTTTTCATCACTTTCTTCATTTAATACTTTGTATTGCCTCCACGTGATGAAGCCTCCAGTGATGAAAAACAGCAAAAAAACAATCATAAAAAAAATGTAATCTTAAGAAAAATATGACTACTTTAGTTTTTTTTTAATTTAAGATTAATATTGTGGGTGTAACTAAGTTTTATTTTATTTTTTATCTGTATAATTAAATTCTCAATTGAACAGTCTTCGTTTCATTAGGATGGCATACGTAGTTCGGGAGATATTCGGGTTTATGTGACTGACCCGTTATTTTTGGAACCGAGTGTAGTCTTTCAGTAACATTTAGTTAGTGTTTAGTACTCCAATTCAGCAATACAACAGCTACTTGTGTGTGTATTTATCCTTACTCTTGGCATTGCTTGCGACATCTAAACTAGTCTTTCAGTAACAGTTAGTGTTTAGTACTCCAATTCAGCAATACAACAGCTACTTGTGTGTGTATTTATCCTTACTCTTGGCATTGCTTGCGACATCTAAACTAGTCTTTCAGTAACAGTTAGTGTTTAGTACTCCAATTCAGCAATACAACAGCTACTTGAGAGAACAGATGGCATTGTTGAACAATACATAGTATTAACCGATACACAGTCTGTCGTTTTGTGACCGTTTTGTATCGGACTTTGAGTCCAAACTGTGTATGAATACATCGAGCCCAGCACTGGGATATTGTGGGTGATGTTACTAAGACTTAAAAAGTAACCAATAAATTATATCATCAGCCATGTGCCAGTGAAAGACAACACTGACGGAACAAACAGACAGATAAGTAAGTATTTCAGAATAGGATTTTTGATGTATTTTACAAATAATAATATACTTTCATATGCATATAATGAAAAAGCTGTTAATTTGAAATTAAAAACTGACAATTCAATTTTATTTATTTGAGAGTAATTTCAGAGAAGAAATAATAATTAAGTATTGTATATTCTTCTCAACAATAGCTTAGTAAATATAAACAATCCTCATATAAAACTAATAAGTACGGAACCATCTCCAGCTAAAACCCATTCTCGACCAATTTCCAAAAAAACCTTGAACGATTGCCCCAATAGTATCCGTTCCCAAAATATAAGTGGATATTTCTTTACACAAGTTATACAATCGAATTTTATAATTGTACTAGTTTAAATCGATCTAAAACATCATTAAAAATTGACTGACTAATTCATATAAATTGGCTGAATCACTTTGATAAGATTTCTATAGCCTTATTAGAATATATTATGACATTTGAATTTACATATGCCTCTAGCCTAGCCAAGCAATCGCTCTATAATCGTCTTCCTCATTTAATAGAAGCCAAGCTTGGTATGAATTGGATATTCTGTGAATTACATACATACTAATATTAAAAAGCGGCCAAGTGCGAGTCGGACTCGCCCATGAAGGGTTCCGTATCAGCAAGTAACATCATATAAAAGTTCTTGTAGTTCGTTGTAACTTTCATCGATGTTTTTATACCAGTGTATTGATTGGATGACAGGTATTGCGTGTTACGGCTTATGACGTATTAAAAAAAAACTACTCACTAGATCTCGTTCAAACCAATTTTCGTTGGTAGTTTGCTTGGTAATGTACAACATATATTTTTTTTAGTTTTATCACTCTCTTATTTTAGAAGTTAGAGGGGGGGGGGACCAACATTTTACCACTTTGGAAGTGTCTCTCGCGCAAACTGTTCAGTTTAGAAAAAAATGATATAAGAAACCTCAATATCATTTTTGAAGACCTATCCATAGATACCCCACACGTATAGGTTTGATGAAAAAAAAATTTTTGAGTTTCAGTTCCATGTATGGGGACCCCCAAAATGTATTGTTCTTTTTCTATTTTTATGTAAAAATCTTAATGCGGTTCACAGAATACATCGACTGACCAAATTTCAACAGTATAGCTCTTATAGTTTCGGAAATAATGGGCTGTGACATACGGACGGACAGACAGACAGACAGACAGACAGACTTGACGAATCTATAAGGGTTCCGTTTTTTGCCATTTGGCTACGGAACCCTAATAAACGTTGGTTGGTTGAACGCGCTAATCTCAAGAACCGATTTGAATTTTGTCAGTGTTAGATATCCCATTTATCGAGATAGTCTATATATGATCACGCTAAGACCAATATAAACGGAGCACTAATGATTTTTTTATCAAAACCTTAGATTGTTTTTTCTCTGGAGAGCTTCCGCTGCGTGCGCTGCGAAAACGGTTAATTTTTTGCAAATATGTATGATCTGCAAATATTTGTTCCGGAGTTTGGGTGGTTTCTATGTATAATATGTAAAAAAGAGTATATCGATATCTATATCAGTTGTCTAGTACCCATTACACAAGCTCTGCTTAGTTTGGGACTAGATGATGTTGTGTGTGTGTTGTATAAATATAATTTAATTTATACTTTGACAGAATGCTTGCCTAAACAACTCCCTAAACTGTTGCTCTGTGATGATAACGGCAAACTGTTCAGCGTAATTCGCATGCTAGTTACCCACCTTAGTGGCATAACGTCTATTTCACCAAGAGCGCAACATAACTATTGAATTACTGTGAAAGTTAGCGCGACAGGGTCGGCTGTGGTCGACGCGCCTGCAGAAAGTGAAGCCATTGCACATTGATAGAATATTTGCGAGATATAGACGACTATTGGACTGTAATGATAAATTGTTCATATATCTATACAAGTAAATATAATTGAATTGTCTGTACGTAATATTAAATTATCACTTTTGCGTATGAAAGTACTTACATCAAAAAATTCATTCATTCAAAAAGTTATATCTAAATGTTTTGTCTGTGTGGTTATTTGTTTTTACACGCTTTATATTAACTTCACCTATATGTTTGTATGTTTTTTTGTATGTTTGTAACCAACTCCTTCGGGCGCGATGTTGACACAAAAAAAAAATTAAGCTTTCTGAAAATATTTCAATAACGTCGCCCCACGCTTTGTTATATTAAAATTATTTTCTACTTTTTAGTTTAAAAGCGTGTTTGTTTAGTTTTTTAAAACTATATTTATTTAGGCTAATTTCTGAAAGGTTGTACCGATTTTGACGGGAATTTCACTGACAGATGCTTTGACATTGAAGTCTTTGACATTAGTACCCCTTAATGTCCCACTGCTGGGCTCGGGTCTCCTCTCAGGAGTGGGGTTAAGGCCATGCGTCCCCACGCTGATATCTGATGACGTAAGGAGAAATTTTATCTATTTTTCTTTGACCAGCTTCTCTCGGCGACGTTGCCAACGATCTATGAAAAGTAAACCACAGCGCGGTTCTCAGCTAGTATGCTCAGTACACTTACGTGTGTGGTACAGAGCTGAACTAGTTTGCTACCTTGCTTACCATCATCGAAGTTATTTTGTTACGAAGGGTCTTTCTATATTTCCCTTTTAATAGACACCTCAATCGCAGACGCCTATATTCCTTGTTTAATTGGCTAACGTCAACTCAGTCACGTGATAAAAATAAAATTCCCTAACATATGCGTATATGAAGTCAGCGTTCCTTACTACCTTTGAAAGTTTTCTTCTTCCTAGCCTTTATTCCCAATATTATTTGGGGTCGGCTACTAGTTCAACCGGTTTTACCTGAATATCAGTTTTTACACGGAGCGACTGGCATCGAACCTCCGCAACCCTAAGGGAACTGAAATTCGAAGGTTGAACTAGTAAATTTGAGGGCAGTGACTTCCCAATAACCATTGCCATAGATATTTATGACAACCGGGACCGACGGCTTTACCTTTGAAAGTAAAGTTACTTAATTAAATTATGTCATAGCGTCTTATTTTAATAAGCCCTATTAGTTAATCACGTATATTTATGTGTATTGCACTACTGGAATATTAATTAAGTTATGCAAATTAAGACTCTGATAGCAGTTACTTAACTAGACGACGGTGGTATGTGTGTTACACCTAACCTCAGTAATGGCTTATTTCGTCATTTTTCCGAAGCTTCTGTGCAATAGTTGCGTTCTTAGTGGTTATGTTCTCAATTTACCATAATAGTTTTTTGTAGGAATAATAAATCTACACTATTATCAGAATCTATACTATGATTGAGCTCGTTTGCGCAGTGATAGCGTATGCGACTGCTGTGCTTGGCGTCTCGGATTCGATTCCCAAGTCGGACCAAATTTTTGTGTGATCCGCAAATATTTGTTTCGGAGCTTGGGTGTTTTCTATGTATAATATGTATGAAAAAAGTAGAATCTTGACTGTGAGTGTGACTGTGAGTGTAAGGTTGGCTCACTGTAACCTTATTTATGGTACACATATTTGTTTCCACGCTATAATATCATACTACAGAATAAAGCATATTAGTTCAGAAACTTCGCTTTAAAGGTACTTCATAATGTCTACTTTCAACGCCTCAGGCCATAAATGAAGCTCTCATTTTTAAAACGTAGCTCAGCCCCGCGGTTTTTGTTGCAAACAGCAATCTACCAGTGAAAGTCCCGTCAAAATAGGTTCAGCTATCTTAGAGATATACAGACAGACGGACAGACAAAAATATTCATTTTTATATATACATATATTTATAGTAAAATGCTTTTAATTTATAATTACAAACCAACACTCCATTTTTATTTATCTATATAGATGAACATACATTACACACTACTTATTATACCCATAATTATGCATTCTCACCCATATCTCTGGTATACGACAATAAATTATAAATTTTTACATACAAATAAATAAAATTGAAGTAACTGTGTGTAATTTAAAATTAACAGCTTTTTTCAAAATGTAAATGAAAGCTTAGAAGTTACTAACAACAGAAATCATTCATTTTTAATGTTTGTCTATCCGCGTCTGTCTATCTGTTTGTTTCGGCTAATGAAACGGTTGGACCCATTTTGATGTAATGTTATTGTTTTTTGTAATAAAATCTCCTGTTATTTGAGAACACTATTATATTTATTTTAACGTTCTTATTATAGGATGTTATTTTTATGTAATTACTAACTAATTGAGGCTAACCATTTTACATAGCCCGTTCGCCATCTTGCCGTGTGTCTCACCATAGATAATTCAACTCTAGATTAGGGATGTCCATCTTACTACAACTTTCACTGACGGCTAGCTAATGACATAAGGAGTAACATAAGCTTATTAAAACAGACAGACAGACAAAATCACACACAACAAAGACAAATCACTTTTTGGAATGTGTAATATAGTATACTAGCTTTCGCCCGCGGCTCCGCGTCTATGTCGCTCATCGCGGTAAAATCTTTGGTAGTAGAGCGACGCTGAATTCAGCACGAATGGGTCGGCTTAACCGGGGCAGTACTACCCTTACACAGAAGACCAACCTAATATTGGTTATATAATATATATAATAATATATATTGTGGGCTTCTCTGTTGAATTGTGGGCTTCTCTGTTGAACGGACAATAGAGATAGCATGTGTGGAGTTAGAGCAACTTATTGTATTGAGTGTATATAGGCCTCCATCCTCATCATATGTTAGTTTTGAAAAAACTTTGAATGAAGTCTTGCAGAAAGTATGTAAATCAAACAAAAGTGTAGTTGTGTGTGGTGATTTTAATGTAAATATATTGGAAGATACATCCTTGAGTTCAAGGTTTAAAAACCTATTTAGATCATACAACCTTAATAACATCTTTCTGGAGCCTACCAGGATCACTGCAAACACAGCCAGGTGTTTAGATAATATATTTACTGACATATTGCCACACACTAAAGGAATAATAAATAAACTACATTCTGATCACTGTGGACAGATGTGTGCGTTTGATATAAAAAATAAAATGGTGGTAACACGAGATATTACTGTGGTACCTAAAACTTTAACTCGAATGGAAACTTTTAAAAATAAACTGCTCAGTAAGCTGCCGAGCTTGGGTAATAATGATGATCCTAATCAATTATATAATGCTTTTTTTAACATTTATTGTTCAGAATTTAAGTCAACTTTTACTCCTAAGAAGTTATCAGTTAGGGGTACCACAACCTTCAGTGAATGGGCCACGGTTGGAATATTTAAAAGTAGAACACGGCTTTATGAGCTTTATGAAGAACGAAATTATAACACTAGTGTAGAATTTCGAGAATATGTTACACAATATTCCAATTTATTTAAAAAAATATGTCATCTCGCAAAGGTTAATTACTTAAAGTCTAAAATTAGTAATAGTTCAAATAAAATTAGAATGACATGGGAAATAATTAATGCCGAAACTGGAAAAGTAAAGAACAAAGGTAATAATTACAGTCTTTTAATTGATAATAAAGAAATAAATTCCGATTTAGACGTTGCCACAGCCTTTGAAAAAATTTTCACAGACATTCCAGTTTCGACCACAGAGTCATTGAATTCGTCCCCCACTATTGCAGAATCTTTATTGAAAGAGAATATTAACATTTGTAATACTGAGTTTAGATTTAGTTGTATTACCGATAGAGATATTGTTAAAACGTTCAATGCTCTTAGTGTTAAGAGAACCTCTGACCTTTGGGGTAATTCTGTGCAAATAACCAAATCAATTATTAGCGTAGTTGCATCAGAGTTGGCCTTAATTTTCAATAAGTGCATTGAGTATGGTGTATTTCCTGACTTAATGAAACACAGTAAGATCATTCCTTTGTTCAAGGCGGGTAGCACGTCCGATCCTACCAATTATAGACCCATTTCGGTGTTACCTACTTTCAGTAAAATTTTTGAAAAAATTATACTGGATCAGTTACAAACTCACTTTAGCGCAAACAAAATTCTACACAAGAAACAGTTTGGCTTCAGAAGAGGACGCTCGACAAGTGACGCTGGTGTTAAACTATTGGAAAATATATTTAGTGCCTGGGAGGATAAACAGGATGCGCTGGGTGTTTTTTGTGACTTATCCAAGGCATTCGATTGCGTTTTTCATGAAACATTGATCAGGAAATTGCATCACTATGGAATAAGGAATACTGCTTTGGATCTTCTTATCTCTTATTTGGGTAATAGGACCCAAAGAGTGGAAGTTAATGGACAGAGGTCCCTCGGGTCTCTGGTCACTATGGGGGTTCCGCAGGGCTCAATTCTCGGCCCATTTTTGTTTCTCGTTTATATAAATGACCTACCTAACCTGATAAAAGATAATCAGGAGATAGTGCTATTTGCGGATGACACCTCACTTTTATTTAGACTAAAACGACAGCAATTAGTTAATGACGATGTGAATAACACTCTCTCCAAGGTCGTGAACTGGTTCAACGTTAATAACTTGCTTTTAAACGAGAAAAAAACTAAATGTATTAGATTTTTTACACCTAATGTTAAGCAGGTAAAAACTAATGTTCTGATAAATGGAAAGGAGTTGGATCTTGTGGACACCACTAAGTTTTTGGGTATAACTCTAGATTCTAAATTGCAGTGGGGCCCACACATTGATGGCTTGTCGAATAGACTCAGTTCTGCAGCATACGCGGTTTATAAAATTCGCCAACTAACTGATGTGGACACCGCAAGACTGGTGTATTTTAGCTATTTTCATAGTGTAATGTCATACGGTATTTTGTTGTGGGGAAATGCTGCTGACATTCAAAGTATCTTTGTGTTGCAAAAGAGAGCTATTCGCGCAATTTATAATCTCAGTTATAGGCAGTCACTGAGGGATAAGTTTAAAGAAATTGGTATTATGACAGTCGCATCTCAATATGTATATGAAAATCTAGTGTATGTTAAGAAAAATATACATTTATTCACAAAGTTTAGCGACATTCATAATATAAACGCTAGAAATAAAGATAAACTCGTGTTGCCAACGACTAGACTACTAAAAGTAAGCAAGTCCTTTCGATGTCAGGGTGTGAGATTCTACAATAAGATTCCAAGCAAATTTCAAGAATTAAGTATTAACAAATTTAAGTCCGTAATTAAACAAAAACTGTGTGATAAAGCTTACTACACAGTTGCTGATTATTTAAATGACAAATTTGCTTGGGATTGATGCTGCTCGCTCCCACATTTTAAGGTGTTGAACATTTCTAATTTGTTTATTTTTTTCGTTGAAATTCAATTGTATAGTATTTTTTATATTTTTTTTTTTTTTGCTTTTTTTTGTGTAAGTTTGTAAATGTGAGTATCGTGTAGGCTTGTAATGTTAGTTTATATTTTAGTAATTTTCTGGTGGTTTTGAGTGTTTCCACGGCCTACTCAAGTGTCCTGCTGGCGGCAGTGTCGTGTTCCGGGTTGTGGATCCTGACTACATCGGTTAGGCTACACGATGGCTGGGGCCCGTATGCCGTCTGTATGGACAGGTCGACTCAAAACTATGGTCCTTTCTTCAAAAGGCCAACCCAGACCCTATACTGCACTCACATAGTTCTCTTTAATGTTGTACACGGACTTAAAAAAAAAAAAGACACCTCTGTGGTTTGTTTCGGCGTTTCTTCCCAGAGTGAGTTATAGGAAATGCCGGCGCCTTCTAGCTATAAGTCCGACTTGTAAAAATGTCTCAAAAAAGATTTACTTACAGAAATAAATATCATTTATCATTTATAATAATGGCAGCATGCTTGCTGTCGTATTTCGTTGGTGAGTGTGAGACCGAAGGCCGGGAGAATGCTGCAGAAACATATGAACAGGCCGCCATGGTCACTATGCTGCATTGCCTACCCTCACAATGAGGATTGTGACCCCTACTCCTGGATTCTACTCATGCTTTCCATCAGGAAGAGTAGTCACTTTAATATGCTTAAAAAGTAACCTATGTCCTTTCTCAGGCTTTGGACTTTCAAAATTTCAAAGTGGGTACAAAATTTCATTTAAATCGGTGCAATGGTTTTTGAGTTGGACAAACAAACAGACGCGACGGAGGATTTTATTTTATATTAAGTATTGATTATACATAATAACGCGTTACGTGGCTTAATAAATCATCATCATCATCAATCAGAGATAGAACATGTAATAAAACTAGTTTATTTCTTATGTTTATGTAATACTAAGTTAAAGCTAATTATACCTTTTCAAAGACAACCACGACTAACGTCAAGGGGCTTAGCTAGTCAAACCAGGCCTTAGTGATATTTTTTATGTTTAAGCCTAATGTGGAGGGATCGGGTAATTTGTCCCTCCACAAAGGGTGGATCCTCCGCCCAGGTTAGGTGACCGTAGGGCTGTCTACAATTGACGATGGGCGGTTGTGTATATGCTAATGGGCGTGAGATTTTCTATATTGCGATTCAGGATTAGTTGCTGGTTCAATGTTTCTTTGGTAGATGGCGCTGTTGTTCTGTGTTGTAAGAAACTGAGTTGCCTAGGTGGCGTAATGGTAGCGTATGCTAGCGTAGCAGTAGAAGAGGTCAAGCCGTGCTTGACGTCTTCTACTGCTCTTCTACTGCGTCAAGCCGTGCTTGACGTCTTCGGTTCGATTCGACAAACCATGAACACGCACCAATTTTTTGTATGATCTGTAATATTTGTTTCGACGTTTGGGTGTTTTCTAATATGTATATGTTTATGAACAAAACATTATAATTATATGTATGTATATCAGTTATCTAGTACCCATACTACAACTCTGCTTAGTTAGGCACTAGATGGTGTTGTGTGATAATGTTAAAAAAATGCAACATATTGCAATAACAAAATGGTGGACCATTTAAAGTGCACAAACGTTATACTAAGCTATGTTCAGTATAAGGACAAGCGCTATGTGGCAAGGAACATTAATGAGTCATCATCATCAACAGCCTTTAACAGTCCACTGCTGGACATAGGACTCTCCTTAGAAAGGAGGTTTTGGCCCACGTACGCAGTGATGTAGTAATCACAATTATTATTATCCTAACACATCTCTAACTCGACCTTCGGGCAACCGGCAGACCCACCCGCCCTGCTGCATCAAACCGAAATAATGGCTTCATCTTCATGCTAGAATATTGGCCGTTGGCGTTAATGCTGTCCTCCAAACAGCTAAGGAGAAAACCTTGCCATCGCCAACGTTTCCAGGGTGCACCACGTGAAAGTTTTCTAGCCCAGCATTAAACCTAGATAGAGCCTGCACTATGGACCTGTTCATAAACATACTTCTTCGTCTTCTAGCCTTTATTCCCAAGATTATTTTATGGTCGGCACTAGTTCAACCAGTTTTACCTGAATATCCGTTTTTTTCGCGGAGCGACTAGCATCGGACGTCCGCAACTTTGAGGGAGTACTGAAATTCGAAGTCGAACTAGTTGTCAGTGTATTTGAGGGCATAGACTTCCCAATAACAATTGATATAGGTGTTCATGACAACCGGCACCACGGCTAAACGTGCTCTCCGAGGCATGGGCGTGGATCACCGTCAAACTTCCATTCTCCGGGCTGCTAAGAATTTCCTGTAAGAAAATCCAACAACACCTTTACCGCGATAATCGACATATACTTTTGTATTTAAAAATGGCCGCTAATGTGACAACTGCACCTGTTAGTAGTCTAAAGCAACTATATTTTGTAACAAACGCACGTTAAAATAATAAATTGCAAGTATTTTAGATATTTTAATGAAATGATTTGACAAATAACAAGTGATTAAATTCCAGCTTATCCACTCACGGCCACAACTTTCTTTATTACATTGAATGATGACACACAGGAAATTTTTATGTTGTAACATTTCCAATTAATTCTCCAACTTTATTTAAACATGTATGTTATATATACTAATATAATGAAGCTGCGGTTTTGGAAAATTGTTTTAGTGTTATATAGCCCAGTTATTGTGGAAGCCATAGTCTATATATCATCACACTACGACCTTTAGGTGTAGAGTATGTTGTCTATGTCTATGTTATGTAGGTCGGTTTCCGCACTTAGTCCTTTAGGTGGACCATTGTACGTGTGTGGTAGGTGCAGAGTATCAATGCAAAATGTTTCGAAAACGAGCGGTTTGTTTTTGAGTGCTTCCATAGCGTGTCTTGCCTAAATGGTTAAAAATTCGAATAATGTCTTATGAAAGAATTGTTCCTGCTGAAAAGTTCTAAAAGAAGTACGCAACAGTATGTATATCTGCCTTTTTAGGTTAGCTCACTATAACCCGTTTACACTACGGGCAATAGAAGACCAGACGGAATTGCGTGAGTCAGCTAGTCAATTTATGTTTGACAAGATATATTACATTAATTATCTATGCCACAACGCTGACAGTACCGGATCAGGTTGAGCCAATGTTAGACGATTTTACGTACGTGTATTTCAAAATGCTGGAATTCGAACGAAATTTGTTTTTAGGGTTCCGAAGCCAAATGGCAAAAAACGGAACCCTTATAGATTCGTCAAGTCTGTCTGTCTGTCTGTCTGTCTGTCTGTCTGTCTGTCTGTCTGTCTGTCTGTCCGTCCGTATGTCACAGCCAATTATTTCCGAAACTATAAGAGCTATACTGTTGAAATTTGGTCAGTCGATGTATTCTCTGAACCGCATTAAGATTTTTACATAAAAAAAGAAAAAAAACAATACATTTTGGGGGTCTCCATACTTGGAACTGAAACTCAAAAAATTTTTTTTTCATCAAACCTATACTTGTGGGGTATCTATGGATAGGTGTTCAAAAATGATGTTGAGGTTTCTAATATCATTTTTTTCTAAACTGAATAGTTTGCGCGAGAGACACTTCCAAAGTGGAAAAATGTGTGTCCCCCCCCCTCTAACTTCTAAAATAAGAGAGTGATAAAACTAAAAAAAATATATGTTGTACATTAACATGCAAACTACCAACGAAAATTGGTTTGAACGAGATCTAGTAAGTAGTTTTTTTTTTAATCCCTACTTAATATTATACATGCGAAAGTACCTCTGTCTGTCTGTCTGTTACGCTTTCACGCCTAAACCACTGTACCGATTTTGATGAAATTCGGTATGATGATAGAACTGAACTTAGGAAAGGACATAGGCTACTTTTTACTGCAATAATCGAGATACAAAGACCAAAGCTAGGTGATTATAAAAATACATATATCGAAGATGTCAAAATGTATCACTGTTTACCTCCTGTCAAAACTTCACAGGTTGCTAGGAATAACACTTGCATGGCAACCATAATGATAGTTTGTAAATGACATATAGACCAGTAGACCAGAGTAGATAATTTTTGAAAACAAATAAAATTATAGTACGATGAAACCTATTGGAAAAGGAGGAGAATATTATAAAAATGAAAGGAAAAATAATTTACGGGCGATCAGAGGTCGGGAAGGGGTAGGAGGGGGGAGGTTTTCGAGTCCTTTAACCGGGGCGTGAAAAAGCATCTCACTAAGCCGCCATAGTGTGGGCCGCCATACATTATTGTCCGCATTCGCAGCAAGTGTGGTAGCCCCGACTCTTGGATTCTGCTCACGCTTTCCATCAGGCAGGGTAGAGTCAGATTGGATGGCTAAATATATACAACAAAGGGTAAAAAACGGTTTATCTCGATTTCCGGCAAAACTACAAGGAAAAAAGTTAAATGGCAAAGTTGTAGGTAATTAAAAGATCTACAACTTTTTAGGGTTCCGAAGTTTATGACTTCGAACCCTTAAAGATATGTCATGTCCGTCTGTCCTTCCGTCCGTCCGTCCGTCCTCGACTTATCGTCCAAACAGTAAGTGCTAGAAAGATGAAACTTTGCATGAATATGTATTGTAATTACGTCGACAAAGTGCTACAATAAAATTATGAAATATATTTTTATTTAGGGTACCTCCCCTACACGTAAAGTGGGGATGTTTTCTTTTCTCACGGCTACCCCATCATGTAGGGTATCATTATATAGGTCTTTTAAAAACATTAAGGGGTTGTTAAGAGATTTTTTGATTTAGGTATCCGTTTGAGAGAAATTCAGTGGAATTTTTGGAATTTTTACAAAAAAGTGGCCTTTAAAGTGTTAAAGGCCACTTTTTTGTAAAAACAGGCCGTCCCGCCCGCCGAAAAATTTGTGATAGTGGTCCATATAATGAACTTTAAATGAAAACCATAACGAATTAGATGACTTTGTCAGTTCAGGAGTTATAGAGGCTTAACTTTTACAATGCGCTTACTTGGAAAAGTCATACAAAATCAACGCATTAATACGTAAACATAACAATTATCCATTGGATACGATTTCTAATCCACGTACCATTATGGGTGACTGAGGAACCCTTTCCTGTGCGTGGCCTGACACGCACTTGGCTTTATTTTTTATAAAAGTTATAAGTAATGTCATTTTGATTATAGTTTATGGTCAATGTGTTTGTTATAAAAATTAAAAAAATTCAGGAGATCCTTTTTTGTTTTTTCAGATGAACAATTACTATTTTTAACCGACTTCAAAAAAAAGGAGGAGTTTCTCAATTCGTCGAAATCTTTTTTTTTTTATGTATGTTCAGCGATAATTTCGTCGTTTATGAACCGATTTCAAAAATTCTTTTTGCATTGGAATGGGCGAAGCTTACAGGTGGTCCCATCGTCACTGTATCGAGATCTAATGATGGGATCCCAAGGAAATCGAGAGAACTCCTCAAATATCAGGCACAATTGTCACGATTTGGGTATTCGGAATAGTTTTTCATTGAAGTCGGTTAATTTTTGTTAAAATTATCACTAAGGCAATTTTTTTAAAGATCGCCTTCGATTAGTTTTTATTTTGTGTGAGTTTCAAAATTACTCATTTCTATACGATCGTGCACCCCCTATTTTACCACTTTAGAAGGAAAATCTTCCAAAACTCTTTCTTTTGAATATGGAAGTTTTTAAAAATTTTAATCAGCTGATAAAATTCAGGTCTGAAGCAACGATTTAATACATTTAACGCATTTGTCTGTTCCTGTCCCAGGTTATGGTGTGAATGTACGTTGTAATAAAGAACCAACCTGCTGATACTACCGCGCGAGGGCACTATAAAGTTTAGGTACAAGACATTGTGCACCACTCAAATTAGAAAGTCATTACGCAAAGCGGTTTTAACGAAACCAACATGCCGTGGTATGGAATACCAAACGCCATTTTTCCGGTATCTATATCAGAGTGGTGTACTCTTACCATGAAATAAATAATAGTACATATTTTGGACAACTTACACACGTCATCTACTCCCAAACTAAGCAGAGCTTATGAGTACTAGACAACTTATATAAATACATAAACGTACCTTCTTTTTTGTATATACATACATATTATACATAGAAAACATTGCAGATCACACATACATTTGGCCCGGCTTCGTGTGGATACAATATAATTCTGGTATAAAAAAAATTATTCAATAACTTTGCTATTTCTGTGCAAGTCACTTCCTCACCTAGCCTTGCATGGCTAAGCGACGGTAACAATATAGGTAATAATTTTAACAACTTACCGTACTTTTTTTTCTAATAAAGACAACTCTATATTTACTTTTTTTACAGGGACTTTACAAACATACATGAAACGGACACAAAGAATACCCAGACTCGGAACAACAATTTGTTAATCACTCAAATAGTTGTCCCACTCAAGCGGCGTGGCCACCGCTTGTACCACTAGACCAACCGTACTGCCATATGTATTGCAAAAGTAATATAAAAATTTGTTTTCAATTACCAATAAATCGTTTTTTAAAGAACATCTTTTATCAGGTTTTATTTATCAGGTCAGGTTATATAGGTCAGGTTCTATTTATCAGGTTTTATGCTCATTATGTTAATCATTATCATACGAAGTTACGTTAAAAATTAGTGTCAGAAAACGGCTCTAAATCTCTATCGACTTGTAGATTTAAAATCGACTTTTATTTTACCATTCAACATGCGTAATTGTATTTATATGATCGTTACTAATTACTACGTTTAATTTAGGCAGTAAAATGTATAATAGTGTAGTTATCATTTTATCGATGAACTGGCACGGCGGATCATAAAGCCGCGTTGCTTTATGCGGCCCACGGACCGGAGTGCAGTGCAACCATAGCTTAGTTTCCCGATACACATTTCTTGCGGCGGAAATCTTCACCCATAAATTTGAGACTCACATACAAATACTATGAGCGCTATGAACTAACACATAACAAAAGAAATTAAAATTTCACACACACATAAACACATTCTGTGTCTTAAACTCATAACAGTGTAACCCATATCATGGTCGTCAGCTTGTTTATAGGTTTTTGAGCTTATACTTTGACAGAGGTAAACACCTGCGTGTGGCTACTACCATGCAGCTCTGTTGGGGATAAAAAACCATGAGATATTTGTTGAGTATGTGATAATAATAATCTACTGAAAATCGTATTGAGCTTTGATAGGCCTTGAAATACAGTATTATTATAATAAACAGTAGCTTTTGCACTCGACTCGTCCCGCGTCCCTCGTATATGTCGGTAAACGCGGTAAATAATAGCATGTGTCATTCCTCAAGAACCAAAGTATCTCATTCAATAAAATCGGTGCAGCGGCTTAGCTGTTAATGCGCAACAGATAGACAGAGTTATTTTTGTTTTTTTTTAGTATAGATATAAATACTGAGTGTAAAACTGAAAATAATTATACTTTAACTACCCACAGTCTAAATGTTTTGCTGAGTTTTATGGAGGAGTAAAACCCAGCAATTTTAAGTGTAAAAATATATAGATAATGAAGATAATGGCAGTTATTATAAGAAAAAAGGTTTTATCATATAGAAGATGGTACAAAAACCCAATGGTCCATAATTGGCCTCGCTGCGGTTACTTGAGTCCTCTCGTAGTATGTGAAATTAAAAAAAAAACGACATTAAAAGCGGGAGACATTCCTCTCTTTTGATATTTATTGGGATTTAGGGTAAAGTTAGACTGTTTTTAGGGTTCCGTAGCCAAATGGCAAAAAACGGAACCCTTATAGATTCGTCAAGTCTGTCTGTCTGTCTGTCCGTCCGTATGTCACAGCCAATTATTTCCGAAACTATAAGAGCTATACTGTTGAAATTTTGTCAGTCGATGTACTCTGTGAACCGCATTAAGATTTTTACATAAAAATAGAAAAAAACGATACATTTTGGGGGTCCCCATACATGGAACTGAAACTCAAAAAATTTTTTTTCATCAAACCTATCCGTGTGGGGTATCTATGGATAGGTGTTCAAAAATGATATTGAGGTTTCTAGTACCATTTTTTTCTAAACTGAATAGTTTGCGAGAGAGACACTTCCAAAGTGGAAAAATGTGTGTCCCCCCCCCTCTAACTTCTAAAATAAGAGAGCGATAAAACTAAAAAAAATATATGTTGTACATTACTATGCAAACTACCAACGAAAATTGGTTTGAACGAGATCTAGTAAGTAGTTTTTTTTTAATACGTCATAAATCGTAACACGCAATTTACCTTTCATCCAATCAAAACACTAGTATAAAAACATCGATAAAAGTTACAACGAACTACAAGAACTTTTATATGATGTTACTTGCTGATACGGAACCCTTCATGGGCGAGTCCGACTCGCACTTGGCCGATTTTTTTTTTAATACTTTGACTTATGACCTTTGTTCCGACAATCTTAGTTGCATGATCTAAGTTTGGGACTTCCAGGCTAACTTTTTCAAAAAAATTAACGCGTTTTTAAAGCGTAATGATACTTTTCTAAATAACGTGTGACTACCAATGATATTTTTATAATATCATTGGTGACTACGGCTTTTAAATATGTGTATCTCTGTACACTGAAAATAATTGTGTCCTGAGAATCTTGTTTCATACTTTTTCGCTCGGTTTGTGTCCTAGCATGGTTTTAATTTTTACTGTTTCAGGGTAAAAAATGGACCCAATTAATATGACTTCGCTGTGTGTCTGTCAACAGGCTTTATCTCAAGAACCACGATAGCTAGACGGTTGAAATTTTCAAAAATTATGTATTTCTGTTGCTGCTATAAGAACAAATACTTAGAATAAAATAAAATAAATATTTAAGGGGTAGACGGTTTTTTTTATGTTGTTATGAATCTGATTGTCACTCAAGAATTATATCATTACAATTACTAGTAACTAGTGCTCGCCTCATCTTCCATGTGGTCATTACAATTACCGTAATTATGGTCGAAATTCGACTATAATTTGAATTATAATTGGCAACATTACTAAGGTTCTATTGTCAAAGCCTTATACATACTTCTATAATCATTGTTTTCGCCAAGGCCACACTACAATGTTCCTTTGCGCGTGTGTGTCAAATCAAAAACTTACATGTTAGTGTGTGTAATGTTTTATTTAAAAAAAAGTATTTTGCACCGCTTCTGTATATAAACGACTAGCTTTTGCCCGCGGCTCAGTCCGTGGGGTTCAGAAATGGTGGTAACCACCACCAATACGGTAAAAGCTAACCATAACGTTTGATGAAGCGCTCATAGCTGTGTGGCCCTCGGTGACTAGAAACAATCACCGAGGGTAAGCAACTACGGCGCGGTTACACCTTGGTTGACCAGATGCCTGACCGTTTGTGCCATGATATGTTATGAACGTTTCCGTGGTTCGGAGGTTACGTTAAGCAGTCGCTCCCGGTTGTTATCATAAGATAACAGTCGTGAAGCTCAATTAGAACCATGTCTTGCCAGTCCCGTACCCGCACTTGCCTAGCAGTGGGACATTATGGGTTGATGATTGATTATTTGATCGTTTTAATCGAAGATTCTAGTAGATTTTTAAAATATGTATTTAGAAATGACAACATTCTTCGTAAATGTATACAAACAAACAGAGCTACGGTTATTTCTATGTTGATATTTACCTAAATCTAGGAATTTAATTTGAAAACATGCATCGTAATATTGGTATTTTGACTGCCTCGTTGGTTTAGTGGTTAGCGTATGCGACTGCTGCTGCTGCAATTAGTATTCGATACTGAGTCCCGTGGTGTTACGCGGCTGAAAAACTTATCAATATCGGAGCAGCCATTCCAAAGATTAGCCGGAACAAACCGACGGACAGACAGACGATAATGTTAAAAATTGCCTTTTAGGTGTAGATACCTTATATACATTGAAATTCAATTAGATAATGAAAGTGAAAGAACAGAGAATGCACCTGTTGGCGCACACACTCGTGCACTATAATATCCTCTTACTCACCTACAGGACTTACCTACGGGTGCCATCTACCTACCTGTAGTGTATTTACACACAACATGTCGAGTCCGTGTACTGACGGATTAAGAATACAGAGTGTCACCACCCATATTCATCCCGCGGGTGTCGTAAAAGGCGAATAAGGGATAAACTACGCAAGACAACATCTAAAATCTAAACATCTAAAATCTAGACCAATCTAATATAACAGCATTCGTGCGGTCGTCTTTCATTGGTGAGTCCACGAATGAGCAGACCACGCTGCATTGTCTACTTTCGCAATGAGTATTGTGACCACCATTCTTGGATTCTACTCAAGCTATCTTTTAGACAGAGTAGAATCTCTTTAGTAAGCTTATTTTAAATAAACCTACCCATGAAGTGTCGCGGCTATGGTTTCTTATGTTTTCAATGCAAAATTTTATTTTGTAGCTCTTAGTCTGGTGTGGCGACTTCCACATACAGCGCAAGCGAATTACATACGACAGCGCCATCTATCGAAGAAACACTGAACTACGAGGAAAACACGGAATGAACTATACGGAGTAACTACTAATCCTGAATCACGAAAGAGACATTCTCGCGCCGATTAGCATATATACAACATCCCAACATCAACTGTTGGGCAGTAACCCGCCAGGCATGATCACCTCGCCTGGTCTGAGGATCCTCCCTTTGTGTTAGAGGAACACGACATCCGTTCCTCTACACTGGGTTCTCTCAAAAAAATAATAAACACTGGAATAACATTTTAACAGTATTCTACGATTAACGATTCTTAATAAATTCGTCTGGATATCTATAGATCATATATATCTAGATGAATCATTAACAGTTAGAGTAAATACCTATCGCCTTATGCAATCTAGGTATTTTTAGGATTTCTTGAACATTACCTTTCACCAATCATTTGGTGCCGTGGGATCCACTGTAAAATTAATCGTTAGTGCTACAAAATTGATAAGTATAATTTAAAAAATATATTATGGAAACAAAAAACTCGATTGCTTAACAGCAAGGAACTGACACATCGTATGTCAAATGCTGACCAGCTGTTTGGCCTGTAGGGCATCCTAAAGAAATAGACATACATACATACGCCCGAAAAACATTCCTTTTGACGCTATCGGGTAAAAAATAAAAGAAGGTAGTACAGCCACGGACCCGAAACCGCCGACTCCACCGAAGTGATACGACCCTCTCATACCCTTTCATAGAAGACCAACCTAAAATTACAGCTTTCGTGCTGTCGTATTTCGTTGGTGATGAAGAGCCTAAAGATGCAGAAGCATCTCACTAGACCGCCAGATTGCGGGTCACTATGCTGCATTGTCTGCACTCACAATGAGGATGGTTACCCCTACTTCTGGATTTTCCTCATGCTTTTCATCGGGTAGAGTAGAGACACTTTGGTAGACTTTAATATAAAAAAAACAAACTGATTCAATGGAGAGAGTTAGGTAACCCTTAGTGATGATTTCGTTTTCATTTACCTTTTTTATTTTTAACACTACTGTAAAATCAAGAGAATAGAACAACGCTTCTTAAATTAAAAGAAAAACGTTTATTAACGAACTATAATTCAGTTTTAAACTAGAAGTATAGATATTTATAGCACATGCACATTTAGCAGCATGTATTTATAGATTACATAACCACATTTATATCAAAAACGTATCTTCTTAGAAACAACTAACTAGTTTTATTTACAATAATTATGGACCATCTATTTCTTACATCTTGCCATTAATAACCGAAGTCTCACAGTGAAAGCAAAAGCAAGGGGCGGGCACAGACGGTAATTTAAAAAAAATACGGACTCTTCAAAATCGGAATGTCAAATAACTTTTTAATTTCGTTGATAGATAGCTGTCAGTGACAAATCTATACTAATATTATAAAGAAGTAAAGTTTGTGTGTTTGTTAAATTGTAAGGGGTAATATCGGGATCTACTGAACCGATTTTAAAAATTCTTTCACCAATAGAAAGCCACATTATTGCTGAGTGTCATAGGTTATATAAAAAACCGAAAAATAAAAAGGCTTTTACGTGGTAATCCGTTTTGCAAAGTGAATCGGAGAAAAAACGGTCGAATGAAAGCGTTTCATGCAAACGCTGCCTTAATTGAAAGATATATTTTTGAGTTCTAGAGAAAAGATGTGGAGCTTGAAAATGCCTACAAAAAAGTTAACGACAGCATATGTCTAACTTTTATATTTAAGTTATGCCCAACGAAGTGGGCACGGGTCAGCTAGTAATTTCATATTTAGAAAAAAATATTATCGTCGTGTCGTATAAAAAAATTAATTTGTAAATAAAGTTTTTCCGTGAACATAATTCTTTTTTTTTACTTTTGTTACTATTTTCTGTTTCTTATTTATTAAGTTACTGCTACTGTTCAGAGACACCTTCTATAGACGGAGGTACCACCAAACCCCGTCCCCAAATAAAGTATGGATGACTACGGCGCTAAGTTCTGCGTGACTTATACGACGATTTTTCCGATATTGTATTCGAATCGAATTCATAAAAACGATAAAAACTAATATAATTTGAATTCAACTATAGACTGCTAGTATTTTAATTTGTTTGGTTTCCGAGTGTTTTTCGCGTTACATGTCTAAAGTAAATTTAAAATCTGCAGGTTTTTTAATGTATATTTAAATCTACGAAAGTGACTCTACTATGCCTGATGGAAAGTATGAGTCGAATCCAGAAGTAGTGGTCACCATCTTCACTGTGAGTGCAGCATGGTGACCTGTTGACATTATAAGCGTTATAAACGAGTTACAATCATAATATGCTTGCCTTCTGCCATACTTTGCTACGAGCCGAGAAATTACCTTCATGCTCTGTTTGTACAATAATTGTTGCAGGAAATGTGATTTACTTATGTATTTATTGTTAATATTATACCTAGTTTATTCCTTACGTTCCCTCCTTCTGACGCAGTAGAGTGAAAAAGAATTGGAAAAAGTCATGATAATTGTCTTTTAAGATAATTTAGCGTGATAACGTCTAAAGAAAACATTAACTTTTCACTTCACTATATAAACAGTTGGCAAAACAGTCTACGTGAAGGTTGTGTGCTGCCATTGTCTCTCTTCTACTGATGAAGTGGAAAAAAAAAAGGATACGTCGCAAGCCAAACGCTTAGGCCGATCGTGCATCCCTATCGCTTGTTCTTTTCGATTCACGCTCAGCTCAGGTGAAACGTGACAATGAGTCATGCCTTTTCCTGCCTGCAGACGGCGTTTATTTGTTTATAAAATGTAATTACGTCAATTAATAAAAATCACGTAAGTTCGTGTCAGGTCACGCATAGAATAGGGTTCTTTAGTCACCCAAAATGTTAGGTAGATTTCAAATAGTGTCCAATAGGTAATTGTTATGTTTACTTAATATTGCTTTATTTTTGTATGAAGTTTTCCAATTGAGTGCATTTTATAAGTTAGGCCCTATTGTTTTTTTTTCAGATTTTTTGAACAAGCCGTTTAGCTTTTAGAGGGGAGGGGGGCGCCCAATTTTACAAAATATGCGCTTTAAAGTTGAATAACTCGCAACGGATACCTAAATCGAAAAATGGTTTTAGCAACCTTATAATGTTTTTAAAAGATCTATCTTATGATATGAAACACGATGAGGTGGAACCGAGTAAAAAATCATCCCCACTACCCCTACACGTACACCAAATAAAAATAATTTTCGTTATTTTAATGTAGCATTACACATATGTAGCGTAGTTACACCACATATTCATGCAAAGTTTCATGTTTCTAGCACCAACCGTTTGGGCGGTAGGTCGAGGACGGACGGACTGAACCTATAAGGGTTCCGAGTCATGAACCACGGAAGCCTAAAAAGCAACTGTTGTCACGTGACTGCTCTTGCGTGCGATGTGTTTTATTTAAGCGTAAGTGAGCAATTATAGTAACATGTATGCATATAATTGTCCACAGTAGCAGAGAATGTGTGATGCCAATGATCCCGCTGGGCTTGAAGGAGACCAAGGAAGTAGACTTCAGAGAACCGTTCAAAGACTTCATCTTGGAGCACTATAGCGAAGATGCTACGACTTACGAAGATGCAATATCAGACTTCATGGATATGAGACAGGTGAATATGAAATGATTGCATGAATGGTACAGTGTTTAAAACGGCCACCTAGGTCAAAGTTTAGGGACATTAATAGTGTTTAACCTTAATTAATCCTACTAATATTATAAACGCGAAAGTTTGTGAGTTTGTATTTTTGTTGCTCTTTCACGCAAAAACTACTGAACGGATTTGCATGAAACTTTACAGTAATATAACTTATATATCAGAAAAACTGATATATAAGTTATATTACTGTTTTTTTACTGCAATAATCAAGATACACACGGGCGGAGCTGCGGGCGAAAGCTAGTAATAATAATAATTCCACACATGGCCGTCTGATAGCCTGTACAATGATAAACATACATATATATTTCTAAATACATATATTATTGACACCCCCATACAGAATAAATTAAGATTGTGCACAAAACATAATATTTGAATTGAAACTCGAGCATTCCAGTCAGGGTCATCTATGAATTCTATGATATAAAAATGAATCGCTGAATGTGTTGCTAAGCGCAAATCTCGAGAACAGCTGAACCAATTTCGATAATTCTTTTTTATAATATTCCTTGAAGCACGAGGATAGTTCTTAAGGAGAGAGAAAATTTAATACGATATAAATGAATCGCTGAATGTGTTGCTAAGCGCAAATCTCGAGAACAGCTGAACCAATTTCGATAATTCTTTTTATAATATTCCTTGAAGCACGAGGATGGTTCTTAAGGAGATAGAAAATTTAATACGATATAAATGAATCGCTGAATGTGTTGCTAAGCGCAAATCTCGAGAACAGCTGAACCAATTTCGATAATTCTTTTTTATAATATTCCTTGAAGCACGAGGATGGTTCTTATGGAGAGAGAAAATTTAATACGATATAAATGAATCGCTGAATGTGTTGCTAAGCGCAAATCTCGAGAACAGCTGAACCAATTTCGATAATTATTTTTATAATATTCTTTGAAGTAAAAGGATGGTTCTTATGGAGAGAAAATTTTCAAAAATAATCTGAAAAAGTTTAAAACCAACACTTCTATATTCCCATACAAAAGATTCGTAAAAGTCAATTTGAACTTTAATACCATACCATAAAGTTTAAGTTTTATTGGAGAGGTTCCAAGAAAGCAAAACAATTGAGTGACGTTGTATCAACTGTTAGGCGGTACGAAGTTCGTGGGGTCAGCTAGTTAATCAATAGTCATTGAAACTAGTCTTATAAAATATACCTATCAGGACATACAAATGTGTGTTACAAGAACATGCTTTTTTTTTCAATATCGTATCTCTAATCCTAGCTACCTTACAAAAACTATCGGGCTTCTCATTGATCCTTCTATGAGAATTGTCGTCAACGCCGACCATAAAAGACAACTGGATAACGTCCGAACCAGTAACATCTTTTAACAATCAGACTACAACCATTTTTAATATGCTGTTTTTCAGGCAATGCGTACACCGGTCCGGTCAAGTTCTGGCGTGGCCCTACTCTTTAAGTACTACAATCAACTTTACTTCATCGAACGACGGTTCTTCCCGCCCGACAGAAGCCTCGGGGTCTACTTCGAGTGGTTCGATTCACTAACAGGTAACATATTGCAAAATAACATCCCTACTTATATTATAAATGCGAAAGTAACTCTGTCTGTCTGTTTGTTACGTTTTCACGCCCAAATCGCTGAATCGATTTTGATGAATTTTGGCATAGATATAGACGGAACATTGGGAAAGGATATAGGCTATATTTTACTGCGATAACCGACATTCACGCGGGCGGAGCCGTGGGCAAAAGCTAGTTATAACATAAAAATCGACTTAAAATAAATTATTCCGAGTACTCAAATCGCGACATGTATGCCCTATGATATTTGAGAAGTTCCCTCGATTTCTCCAGTATCCTATAATCAGATTCTGGTTTCCTTATCATGGGACCACATGGGAGACACCAACTTTGAAATAGAAAAAGAACTATCAAAATCAGTTCACCCAATCGAAAGTTCTGAGGTAACAAATACAAAAATGAATACAGTCGAATTGCGAACCTCCTCCTTTTTTGAAGTCGGTTAAAAATAGAAAGTAAAGAAGAGTTGCTTTTTCCACCTGCTGTCTTCGTTATTCCGTCTACCTATACATAAATCAGAATATTACAGTAGATATCACTGTATTATATAATATTTCGAAGTTGAAGAGTGAACGTGGCTCTGTCGTCGCGCAAGATCCCAATAGATGAAAATTATATAAATTAATAAAAATCTTATTATGCAAACTGAAATAATTTTATCAAATTAGGGTATTGTCCTCGATAAATCAACAAAGTTTGAACGAAATCTGGCCGTTTAAAGTGGGTCAAAATCGCGCCCATAGGAGTCGGTTACAAACATACAAACAAACATACAAACATTCAGGTGAAGCTAATAAAAAGCGTGTATGAAACAATGGTTACCTTTTATCTCTCTATACCTCGAATCATCATCATTAACTCTCCGAAAGACATGCACTATTGAACATACGACTCCCACAAGGTTCAACTCAAAAACCGGCCCTGTTTATTTTTAGGATTTGTATTGGAATGGCAGATTCAAATGCAAATCCTAAAAAGAATAACACAAAAATCAAAATAGCCAATGGCGATATAGTAAATGTAGCAAACCGCACACATCTGTGACACAAAGGCGATCATCTCGAGACAAAACTTTTCGTTTCTATGTCGTTCATTTCTCGCCTCATGTACGAACGATTTAGACTTTATACGTACAGAAATAAATTGTGTTCTTGTTTGCAGGAGTCCCATCGTGCCAGCGAACAGTGGCTTTTGAGAAAGCTTGTGTCTTGTTCAACATTGCTGGCATCTACACACAAATTGGTGCTAAACAGGTAATTATATTGTATGACAAACAGAGCTCTTAGATTCGTTAACATTCCAGTTTAAAGATAGTGTGTTATTCCCGCGTTCTCTTTTAAATAAGTAACATCTTATCACATCTTTCTCTGAGGGTCCAGCAACAAACTACAGCAAAGAAACAAGGATCATCGTCATATCCTACCGGATCAGCAAGCTAAAGTGGCAGTGTGCTGGCTATATTAGTTACAGAAGAGTTCTAAAGTTGAGATTGCGTTTCGGTAAACAGTATAGTAAGCCCACATGCCAGGTGAGGTGATTACTTTCGCAAGATGGCTGGCAGCTTATCGCAGTTCTCAGCTGGACATAGGCCTCTCCCATTGCACGTTACCCTGATTGTTTTTGGGCTTCTCTCATCCAGATGCCAGTCATCTTGCGCACATCATTAAATCCACCTAGCTTGTTGATGTCCTACACTACGTTTGCCGAGACGCAATCTCCATTCGAGAAAACCCCAACGGTTATCGAATCTGCGGCTAATTCATCCAGGTCACTGACGGTTATTCAGCTTCAGCTTATAAGTAACATTAATGTTTTTGCCAGGATTTTGTATGTGTATTAAATTTTCCAAATAAAAGGTCGTTTTATAACTTAGGTGCAATCTACCCCTACATTTTCCAATCTTAAATTAAGAAAGCTGACTTGTTTCTTCTGAATTAACATATCTCCTATACTATCAAGAATCCAAAACAGAGTAAAACAAATCTGTGTACTGAAAACTTCGTGACGTGTAGATCAAAATGTGGTTTCCGCAGGACCGTGCAACGAGTTCAGGGCTAGACCACGGTGTGGAGGCGTGGCTGCGAGCTGCGGGCGCTCTGCGGTACGTGCTCGACAACTTCACCAACGCGCCATCCGTCGACCTGGCGACTGACACGCTGCTGGTCCTTGCTGCTTTGATGACTGTGAGTAGAGCTTATACTGTTAGAATGTTCAATTATTAGAATGAGAGCCGAAGAAAATTTAAATGTAATTTCCCACTTACAGGGAAACGCTATGTATCTGGCATATATTTGTTTTGGTATTAAGCATGATAAAGTGATTTTCTGCCTGATGGTAAGCATGAGTAGAATTTAAGGGTATTGATCACCATACCCATTACGAATGCTGACAATGTTGCATAATGACTCTGTCAGCCTATTAAGATTTCTGCATCATTAGGTCACATTCTACACTAGTACTTTCACAATTCTATTAGGCACACCTGTAGACATATTGTCGAGTAGTAAATCCGGTGGAGCGACGACTTCAGAAGTTCCAATGTGGCAATAAAGGTCAAATAATATCTACATAGCCATAAACAGCCATAGCTATGAGTTCGAGATTTTCGCAGCTTATCTTTTTATGTAGCAATTACCTCTTAACAAAAGGATTTTTCAAAATTTCACCCCCGATGGGATAAATTAATAGCTCGTAGAACCACGCAGATTTCAACAAGAAAGGGCCGGCTCGACCGGGGCAGTACTACCCTCACACAGAAAACCAACTTAAAATGACAGCATTCGTGCTGTCGTATTTCGTTGGTGTGTGAGACCGGAGGCTCAATGAATCTTCATCATTCTAGCAGCCTCCGGATCCGGGAGAATGATTCAAAATCATCTCACTAAGCCGCCATGGCGCGAGCATTGTATGCACTCACAATGAGGATGGTAGCTCCTACTCCTGGATTCTACTCATACTTTCCATAAGGCAGAGTAAAGTCGCTTTGGTTGGCTTAAATAAAAAAGGGATGTTGAAAAATAATAAATGTTTGTGTGTTCGGCAGGCGCAAGCCCGCGAGTGCCTGTTCGAGAAACTGCAGCTTCAGGCGCGGGAGGCGCGCGGTGAAATGAGACGCGCGCCCGACTTGTGCCTCGACCTCGCTCACGAGAGTGCGCACCTCGCGCACACTTACCGACAGCTCTACGACAAGGTACGCCCTACACCACACACTAATTCTCCGTTCTATTTTAGTCAATTTGCTGCATGTGATGTGAGGAAGAGCATAGTGTCAATTACCTATAATGCCGTAGGAAGTGACGGTGTCACATGGTTCTTACTATCCTCGACGTAATTCTACCGCTTTTTAACGCTTTTTCTTCTACATGGAAAATGGTCAAAATTATTCCCTTCCCCAAAAAAGGTAATCCGACTACCATCTCAGATTACCGTCCCATATCTTTCCTTCCTTTTTTCTCCAAAGTCCTCGAGCGTCTCATTTACACATAATTTAGCTCATTCCTTATAAGAAACTGTTTTCTTAATCCTTTCGAGTCTTCCGTCCTGACCATATCACTACCACGGCTCTTGTTAATATTACGGATGACGTTAGATCTGGGATGGATGAGGGAAAGCTGACGGTCTTGGCTTTACTAGACTTAAGCAACGCCTTCAATACTGTTGACTTCGATGTCTTATTGGGTTTCAGTTTTTTTTCAGTTTTAGTTATTCAGTTCTTAAAAAACATACAATGCAGAGACCTGAGGTCATCTTAGAATTAAAACTAAAGTTCCAGCACATTCCACTTAGTTTGCAGACAAATCTTTTAGTGTGCAAGCAGGGCGGCTTTGGAACAACCTGCCTGAAACTATCCGACAAGCTAAAACTTTGACCCTGTTCAAAAAGCTGGTGAAGGATCACCACCTGTCGTTGTGAATACTTTTATTTAATTTTTTAATGTTTTATATTGTAAGTATATATTTATATATATATTAGTTTGGGTATGTGTGTATGTATATGTATGTGTGTGTATGTATGTAAGAATATGTATGATTCCAATTAATGTGTTCTTAAGTAAAAGTAGGGGTAGATACAAAAGGTATATATATATACTTACGTAAAACATGAGCCATAAGCGATAAGACCGCCTATTGCTGTACATAGTTTGTAACACAATTGTTTATTTTTCTTTCTTGTATAATTTGTGTATATACATAAATAAACTTTTGTTTTAATTATTTTCAGATGCAAACAGAGGGTGTATTCAACTACGTGCCATATTCGTGGGTCTCTTTAGTCCACGTTAAGACTGAGTTTTATAAAGGTATTTCTAACTTTATCGTTTATTTTAGAGCTGACTTTACAATAACTACTGCAGTATCACGGTATTAGAAATGTCTTTCTTATCCCGAGGTCTTTAAATCAAAAAATCAATGTGTCGTGTATTATTTTTCTTTTCCTTATATCACCATCCGTAACGAATAGCCCTGAGAAGAAAGGACGATTTAAACTCTGGAAAACAGAGAGACGAGCATATGTATCGGTATTGGTAAAAGGTTAGTTATTGACTATGCTATGCCTAATGGAAAGCATGAGTAGAATCTAGGAGTAGGGGTCACCATTCTCATGGTGAGTGCAAACAATGCAGCATGATGATCCACACTAACCAGCGAAATACGACAGCACGAATGCTGACATTTTTAGGTAGGTCTTCTGTGTGTATTACTGCCTCAGTTCAGCCGGCTATTCGCACTAAAATCAAAATGGCACTTCCGTATTTAGCAAGATTAGGACCTGTGAGCAATTATAACTTTAGCACCCTTTAATACGTTCGGAGATTTATTAGAAGTACTGCAGCCGGTTCGTCGGTGCCCCTAAACACTTCACACCCTACTCTATGGGTGAAAACGTCCTTGTTCTAAAGTGTAATGTATGATGATGTGTTGTGTTCAGCGCTAGCGCACCAGTACTGCGCGACAGGGCTGCTCAACATGCCGCCGGCGCAGCGCTCGCGGGAAAGACTTGCGGCTCTCTACGCGCCAGACACCGACAGGAACCTCGACAACGGTGAGTATCTGATACTCAAGCACTGCCACTTCAACCGCTTCACTTACACAGGATTTCATTGTTTACCAACCTTGATCTTTGCTATACAGCTTATCACGTGGTCCTATGGTTAGACCCATTTTTTAGGGTTCCATAGTTCATGACTCGAAACCCTTACAGATTCCTCCGTCCTCGACTTAGAGCCCAAACTATTAGTGCTTGAAAGATAAATACCAATCATGATTTTTGCTATAGAACTTATAATTTATGGTTAGACCCATTCTTTAGGGTTCCATAGTTCAGGACTCGGAATTATGATCTTTGCTATAGAACTTATCGCGTTGTACTATGGTTAATACCCATTTTTTTGGGGTTCAGGACTCGGAACCCTTATAGATTCGTCATGTCCGTCCGTATGTCACTTTAACATATATAAATATTTGTTTTTATTACATCGAAAGTGCTAAAATAAAATCATGAATAATATTTTTATTTGGGGTACCTCCCGTACACGTAAAGTGGGCCTGGGATTGAACAGCTTGCGCTACTAATGGACCTCTAAAGCAGTCAGTTAATGGTTACATAATACTATATGTGGGATAGATTTACATTTACATCATCCAGAGATTCCTTTGAATATCTAACCACAATCAAAGCACAATAAAAGTCGGATAATTGCTAAATTCATTTCATTAACGCTTGATCCTCGAAAACAACCCTTATACTACTACTTTTAACAGACAATTTGCTCGTTCTAGGCTCATCACTGTCAGCAGCTTTGAAAGAACAAGATCCAGATTATTTGGGACTTGGTCGAGCACATCTCGCAGAGGCGCTAACACAGTATGAGGAAGCATTACGATTGCAGAGAATGTGTCGGTTAGTATGTGTTAATGTATACTTCGTTAACAACCCATAATGTCTCAGTGCTGGACTCAGGTCCACTCTCGGGGGAGAGTTAAGGCCTTACGTCCCTACGCTAGCCGAGTGCTGGTTGGGGAATGGCAATACAACGTTGTTGCTACGTATCTTGCCGATGGATATTTTTAAGCCGCCCGAAGGGCTCCAACTAAACTTCACGACTGTTATCCTTTGATCATAACCGGTATTGCTTAACGTGACGTGACGTGCTTTTTGTGTGGAAAATCGTCATGGACCGTCAGCCCGCAGGGATTTTCGATTCGGCGGGGCGGTGTGTCGGAGTCGAACCGACTAAAAACCACACGGTATGCCCTCTCTGCGCTTCTCTTTTTAGGAGGAGGAGAAGTCCGGGGTGAGATCGCCATCTGGACTCCTAGTTTCTAATAATCTAGAGCAACTTAGCTATGAGTGCATGTATTTTTTTTTACATCTTACACACAACGTCATCTAGTCCCAAATTAAGAATAGCATAGAGTACTAAACAACTTATATAAACACATAAACATACAATTTTTTGTAAATACATACATATTACCAGGGATGTTAAGGAGCTTCGTAACCGTAACCGAAACTATCGGATATCCGAAATAAAAATATATCCGTAACCGTATTATTTCTCAAGTTTCGGATAGTTTTATATTAATGCGGAGTCTAAATATAACGACATCTTTCGACAGTTTTGTTTTAAGGCTCGCGCACCACGTAAATCGTGCAGTTTGTTTGTTATTTCTAGTCATAACATAATCTCTTTTATAACTATGTAGTTACTTTTTTATTCATACTTAATTTATGACAGTTTTATGTGTTAAGTATTAAATTGATTACTATAGACAAAATGCGACCAAAGTCGAGTTTCATTTGGACATTTATTTATCAAGATAATGTTAATAATGATATAAAGAAAATGTTAATAATTCTGCAAAATATAAAGTATGTTAAAAAACTTTTCCCGAAAAGGAGGTGGCACTACTTCACTGAAACTATAACTTAAATAAAACCTATAAATAAATCAAAATTATTACATACTATTTGTGTTTATGTTTTACTTCAATTTAATATCCGTAACCGAAACTATCCGATACTAACGGATAATCCGAAATAATTAAATATCCGTATCCGAAACTGATATAATTTTATTCCTATATCCATATCCGTATGCAGATCCGAAATATCATATCCATAACATCCCTAAGTACATATTACACATAGTAAACACCCAGACTCCGAAACAAATATTTGTGGATCACACGACCCGGGAATCGAACCCGAGACCTGTTGATCAGAAGCCGCATACGCTAACCACTAGACCAACAAGGCAGTCAAATTGAAGGAATAATGTAATTATGTACTACCTACGTACTAAAATAATACTCCTTTGTGCCATATTCCAGAGAACTTCGAAGCAAAGAAGCCATATCGCTGGTAGTCAGAGATCAACTGGAGCTAGCTGCTCGTGAACGTACCATTCACAGCGACAAGGACACGCAGGACTTCGGTGATCTGATCGACGCTCCTAATATACAGCGTAAGTGACATTACAACGGGGCTAGTTCAATTTACAGTAAAGTTATTTTGACGTGATATAATCGCACGAAAAAGCAGTCTCATTTTACGTTCTGATCTGGCTGATTGGCTGTGGACCTATTTCGCTAGCAATTATAAATTCCCGATTTTTAATAAGTACTCTTTAGGGGGCGTCCATTAATTACGTGAGAATTTTTACTAACCCCCTCCCCCCTTGGTGAGTTATCGTAAGATTTTCCTCAACTCCCTTCCCCCTCCCCTAATCATACGAGACAGTGATGATATTTTCCAAGACTCCCCTCCCCCCTAAGTGAGATTTGTAAAGATTTAGCTTGATCCCCTCCCCCCTACGTAATTAATGGACGCCCCATTGGGGTATTCAAAGTATCTCAAGGATATTTGTCAATTTAAATATTCGACTAAAAACGAATAACTGTGATTTAAACCTTTTTAAATTAACAGCATCTTCAAAATTTCAACTGGCGCTAACCCAGCCAGACTTCGCCCAGCACAGAGTAGAAGATCTCTTCAAATCTCTAGGCCCCATCGCCATATTCTCCGCCAAACGTCATTGGAGCGCGCCCAGACTAGTCCAACTACAAAAATACAGGGATGGCTCCAGAAGAGAAAGACCAAGAAAAGAAGAATACGACGAATTAAGAAGTAGCAAGAAGAGAGATAGGTCAGAAGACAACACCACATATTACAACCAAATAATTAGAAGCGATGAAAAATATACAAACGATTATGAGAAGAAAAAACTTCATAGGGTAACAAAACAGAATGGGGTTTATATTAATAGTTATAATAATAATAATAATTATGATTATCACCCAAAAGTTTTGGAATACGATTCTCCAATTGAGTATAAGAATAAGGATGGTAAAGTTGAGAATGGAGTTAAAGAGAATGGAGTCAAGAAACATGGGAGAAGGAAAGACCCCCTGAGGAGGGTTGCGAGTGAATACAATGTTTCGAATGCGAAGACGGAGGATGAGGGTTTCGGGTTTTCCGTGAGAGGCGATGCTCCTGTTGTCATTGCTGGTGTTGAAGCTAATTCTTTAGCGGAAGTAAGTTGTCTATATTTAATTTACTCTTCCGAAGAACATTAATTTTTCTTAGCTAATAAATATTTTTATTCTTAAATATTCATGATTATAACAAAAAGAAAGCTAGGTAACAAAGGAAACATAAACTGGCAAAAAACCTGTCTAATTCCTGGTCATCAGACACGTAGAAACGTCAACCGTTATATCATCTCGCTACCTTCTTCCCAAATTTGTTTGAATTCGGTGCAATGAATTTTCTTCTTCCATTCTTCTCTATTACTCGTCAGGTTCACTGCCTATAAGGGTCATATCTTCTTTCACGCAGTCCACCCATTTATTCTCAATATTTCATACATTACATTTCATATAGATTACCAGTCTTTTTTATATATTAAAGCCTACCAAAGTGACTACTCTGCCTGATGGAAAGCATGAGTAGAATACAAGAGATGTTGACTCCATTGCAAATACAGACAATGCAGCATGGTAGCCCACATTGTGACGGCCTAGTGAATTCTACATCATTAGGCCGCCGGTCTCACACTCAGAAATACGACAACACGATTGCTGTCATTATTATGATGGTATTCTGTGAGGGTAGTACTGAAACTACAACCAAAATCAACACACACCACGGGTGATACCGCGAGATGAATACATTCATCAGCATCATCAATAATCAACGTCAACAGCCTTTAACATTATCAGTCCACTACTGGACATCCGCCTCTCCTTATAAAGGAGGTTTTGGCCTACTATACCACGGTGTCCAGACGGGTTGGTATAGGGTTGGTTTCAAGTTTTCCTTCTCTATGCATTGATGTTGTCTTGCGTAGTTCATCGCCTTTTAAGACACCCGCCGGATGAATAGCGGTGGTGACACTTTGTATTCTTAGTCCGTCACCACACGGACAATATATTTTATATATTGTCGATATATTCATCATAAATAGCTGTTAGCAGTCAGACATGAGTTTATTTTTCATTTATTTATTTAGTCTCGCGTATACGTATTTTACTTTATGACTGCACGGTTGGCCTAGTGGTTTAAAAGGTTGCCACGCCGCTTCCTACGCCCTCCTTCTTCCCCCCACCCCCGTAGAGTTGACCCATTCATGCTGAAATTATCGCGACTCTACCTACCTACCTACAAGTACTCTCATTACAAACATGCCTATTTATTTATTGAAATGTTCTAAATACCATTTTCTAGTTTCTACTATAATGTGTTCAGGAACGAATATATCACCGTTTCATGTACACAGATTGGTGGTATGCGTGAGGGTGACTTCATCATCAGCATCGGGGACACAGACGTCAAGTGGAGCTCACACGAGGAGGTCGTCCGTCTCATACAACAGGCTGGGGACACCCTCACTATGAAGCTGGCTACCCCCATGGACAAAAGTAGTTTGAAGGTGAATACAATAATGAAGTAAAATCTTAAATTAATGTCATATTGATAATTTTTTAGATTTTGAATTATTCAAAGAATTAATTAATTTAAAAAATAACTAATTTTTAAATATGACAAATTATAACAATGTTTGCTAGTTATTTTTAATTAAATATCCCTCTAATACCATTTCACTCAAAAATAATACTTCAACTTTAGTTGAAATTTATATTAGCACACGAGAGGCGCATTAAGAGGTGGGGGGCAGGAAGCGTCCGACCGTCGCACTAAGTGTGAACGTTCACCAGTACAGTGGTATATTATTTAACACCCAAGAACTGGATGTAACATTAAGCAATTGTTGTCGGCAGCCATCTCCTGAAGCCCCGCGGCAGTCCAGCTCCAACCAGGGTTCTGTGTCAGCGGCGTCGTCTGCGTCGAGCGGCTCCAGCGCCCCCACCGCGCGCTCTTCCCCGCGCCGCGCGCCTTCCTGGAACCCCTTCCGCCGCAGCCACCACGCCTCCACACCCACGCCCACCACCACCTCATCCGCCAACAACATCACCTTTAGGTAGACAGCATCACCATCTACCTGTCTCACTACCGTTCTCACCACTTAAACATAGGTAACCCTTAGTGATACTTTTCGTTTTCACCTTCAACTTTTAGGAGACTCTTAACGTTTCTCGTATATTCAAGGGTTTTAGGGGGCTCCTAGTGAGGAGACCCAAATTATAATTGGTGAAAACGGATATAAGATTCTGTACTCTCCACGTTACCCGTCCTCTCCGACGCCCGGCCTTTCCGGGTGAGTTAATAAACGATACAAATGTAATTAAATTTTAGATTAACGAAAGTAGTGAAACTGATAGTACGATAACTATCGTATTAAAAATAAACTTTTATTTTCAAATAAGAACAAAATATGTTTTTAAAAACTTTTATCTTTTCCCAAATTTCTACAAATAATTTTCATGTTACTAATATTTCATATCAAAAACTTTTATTTTATTTTATACTACTAATCCTGTATTATGATACTTAACATTCCCATAAACTTTTTTATTTATTTTACAACATTAATTTGGGGAATAACAAAAACTTTATTTTAAACAGTCACTTTTTTGTTCGTGAATTGAAATAATATCTATAACAATACGTGGGTCAGTGATATTATTTTCTTTTTCAAGGCAATTTAGCTACTATTATATTTAGGTTCTAAATATATAGTTAGATGGGACCTTTATATCGGCTATGAATTTCCAAAGTTACATTTACTATCATAGGTTTTCTTTTCAAATTTACATATATATTTATTATGCTTTTTAAGTTATTAATAAGCGCGTTCATTATTCTTTTTTTAATATTAACATTTAAGGGTTTATGTTGGCAATAATAATTTAGGTACCTATTCCTAAATAAAAAATATCTGAAAAAACAGTGAAACAATTGAGTATTTTGTCAAATATTGACCGTTTTTGTTAAGATAGAACCCTAGACCTTAAAAAACTTCAATCTAACCAAACTCTTTTATTAGTCATATTATCTATATTTGTTTTATAGTGTATAGTAGTATTTTATTAACATTAGATTTACATATGATATATTATAAGTATAATAAGTTTAAAAATTCTAAAAACCCTTTTTTCCATATATTTTATTACATTCTACTATGTATAAGCTATGTTTAAAATAATAATATAATCTTAGACCATAGATTATTGTGCTGTCACATCTTTCAATCCCAAAAGACGTGTGCAGTCGCAAAAAAAACATCAATGTTTGAAATAAAGTTGTTCTATTTTCAAATCGAAACCTTATAAGTACTCTTTAAGGTCTAATAACGTTCACTCTATTCTATTACATTCGAAATTCGAAACTCAAACTATACTATGCAAATTGCAGAAAACCTGACTGATTGAAATTACCAACCTAAATACACATGACTAAAAAATACGTACTTTTAATTATTATCTAACTTTGCGTTTGATTTAAGCACTTGAATATATTAAATGGCCAATGTTTCTTTAAATGAAATCAGTGTTGCAAGTTCTAATTTGAAGATAATACAGATAAACTATACAGATGAAAGTGGTTTGAGTCGAAGTTGTATAATTGTAGAAACTTTTACTTCAGGTAAAATATTTGTCAACTAGAAGAAAGCAATATTTATATTATACAATGTAAGTTAAATGTTGCCAATCACATGTTATTAACTTACTGTGTATAATCTTAAATTGTCGAATTATGATCATACCTGAAGTTTCTCGCCATTAAAAGTATCCTTCAATAATAAAGATTTAAGAGAACCGTCGTAAAATTACTACTGAATAATGAGAATACATTTGTGCCACCTGTCAAATTTGAAACGATTACATCTGTTCAAGTACATAATCAGCGATTAATGTATATTTATGTATGTATACTTAGTTAATAGAAAATATATGAATGTCACAATTATTGTAATTAGGTACATATGTTATTAACAGTATTTTAGAAATGGTATTCTAATATCATATTTAACAGTTTTGGGTGTGATCGATTTTAAAGTTTGCATAAAATCTTTTTGAAAAAAAATATTGATCGCGTCCAAAAAAGGTAAATTTTAGATTGATTGTAACAATTTATATATCGTAGGTTTCTGTATAATATATAAAGAGTAAACATGTATATCAGTGTATAAACTTGGATAAGAAATGTATAAAATTGTTGTGGTTACTTTTGATCAATAAAGATTATTTAAAGGCATTCTTTTCTTCTCAATTATTTTCGTCCAATCATTTTTAGGTTTGTTTCAATCAAAACACTTGTAAAAATGATCGTAAATTTTAGTAATTTAATACAAAATCACAGAAATAAATAACAATCATACAATTTAATTCAAGTCATAACCCGCCCTGCATCGTTCCCGGTGCAAAAAGTCATCATGATACAGGCAACATTGAACACTGCCTCGTTGAATTGCAACGGACATCCTTTGCACCAGGAAGTAGAGTCAGGCATTTAAAAAATAAATATATTTTCATAAACTATTGAACGTTAAGATTTACCAGTACATGATAAAGTTCATGACAACCGAGACCTACGGCTAACGCTTAGCGAGACGAGTCACGGGCATGAAGCACCGATATTGTCAATACTTTTAAGAATTATTGTAAGAAAAACCCAACAACAACCCGACCCGGTATTCGAACCTTAGACCTTTTAATTAGCAGTCGCATACGCCAACGAGAATACGTCAGATACACATTGCAATATATCAGTAAACTTTATCTACTAGTTAAGGTTATTAGACAATCTGACAATCTGAAAATTTATCAGGAATTGGTAAAACTGTCCTTACATATTGTATATTTTACTATTGATTTAAAAAATATATTTAATCAGTCTTTTTTGTACATCACACAAATACTCATCTAAAATACCTACAAATTAATTAATCAATAAACGAATGTAGCCGAAGTGTATGTCCGCTATAAGTGCAACTGTTAGTAGGTTATTGTAGCGTCGCGTAGCACGAAATTCTTTTGCACCCCCTCCCCACTCTTACAATGGTTGTCACCGGGCTGGTCATGGTGGCAACTCTATTTTATTTCTCTATTCTCTTGTTTCATTGACTAATACCACTCGATCACGTGATCAAAACAACATATGTATTAGCCAATGAAACAAGAGAGTAGAATGGAAAACGAAAAACAATTTGCAACTTGGCTAGGGTGGTTCTAACAGCGAGTTCGACGGTAACTGGCTGTCGTGATGTATGTTGCATGCAGTCCGCATGGGGGGGATTTGAGCATAATCTCCATATTGGGGTGGTAGGTTGGCGAAAGCAATGCTTAATTTGCCGCAGCACCGATGCTACTCTTCACCGTCCTATTACATTTAGCTTTTATGTGTGCGTGTGTATATGGTTGTGTATGTGTTTGTATGGATGTGGGTGTGTGTGTGAGTGGGTGCGTACGTGCGTTGCGTGCCTGCATGCATGTGAGCGAGTGTGCCGGGAATTCTGGACGAGTTTTGATGTATTGGTTTTGCAAATTTTCCGATACATCAACAAGACTGCATTTAATTTACAGCACGTGGTATGTCATTCATCTAAAATGGGAGCTTTCATGCCCGTAGACATTCATTGGCAAAGTTGACGGCGTATAAATGATGACGAAGGCAGCCTGAGAGGTTTGAGTAGCCCCATAGGTTTGTGGCTCCCTTGCCCATTAACATTGAATCCCATATAAATATTTGGCTAGTCTGCTTTGTACTTTAAAATCACACGATTACTTATTTAAAAACACGATTAAATAAATTATTAATATAACTTAAATTTTAAATCATAACAAATAATTTCAACTTAAAATATAACTTACAATTAATTGTATAATGCATTTTTGTCTTAAAAGTAATGAATTATTCTATACTTTATTTAAGGCAATGGAATAAGTAAATTTATTAAGTACCTATGTAGATATGTATACTGTGAAGTGAGACAATCTTATAGTTCTATTTAATGAAAGATTTTTATAACAGGCAACTATAGGTATGAAATAATATTAAATTTTAAGTATATTGGTGGTGGTGGTATTTTTTTTTAAGCTAAGATTCGAGTTATCGAAAATGGATTGTAAATAAATATAGTTAAAGTGTATAATCCAACAACAAGTTTTAATGAAATTTAGTTTAGTGATGTCAGCAAAAGATTCACCATCATTATTTTTTGCTAATTATATAATGTACTTTTGTGTTTATCGGTCTTCTTTGTAGCTTTTAAATCAAACAAATAAACTATAAATATACACAGGACAAACTGGACATTCCTATAACGTTGTCGAGACTAACTTATTAATTAGAAACTCAATACTGACGGCATTCGATTTCTTTCAAATAAGTTTCGAGATTGTTTTCCTAACTCGTCTTAGAACAGTAACCTGACTTGAGGATATTGGTGTACTTTACGAGAACCATCTCAAGTTGCCAAACTCCCTTGGTCCCTATAAACCTACCTTCCTCTGAGCACTTACCTACAATATTTCTACACCACCCTAAGAGAATGCCTAGAGGCTTTAAGTACGCCGTGGTACAGAGCATAAAAAGAATTTAAAAAATAAAAATATATCAGAGTCGTTCAGACCTGTGAACGTAGCTTCTGGCCGTTAGGAATATTTCTTTTCGGCTTTCTTAGGGTTTAGGCGAAGGCATCTACCGTCTTTTTATCTACAATCAACGATGACGACTTACTTAAATGCCGTGACTTCTTAGTCCCTAGAACTATTTGTTACCAAGGCCAGATGAGAAGGCCGAAGTATACAGTAGAGGAAACTCCGCCCCTGTTTTTACAACAAAGGACATCTGACTGACATACAACGCCATCTAGCCTTAAATTAAGCAGTTACACTAATTTCACGCATTACCAAAAGTTTAAAGCTTAAATTACATAATATCACATTTTCTCCAACAGCAACCCGTACAGTTTGTGACGAGTCAAATCACTTACATTAAGTCTAGTCAAGTTAGTTCACTTCCCAAATTACTATTTGTCCTCATCTCTCCATAACTAAGTCTTCAAACCGTCTCTTAGTCTCCTCATAAAACCCAAAGAAGACTAACCCCCCTAACAATATCATTCCCAGTCTCGGCGTGACTCCAGCATACAGCCCTCTGAATCCTGACTCCATATAAATAAGGCGGATAACCTTAGGAACACTCAGCTTCCTCAAATCATGGACTTCAGTTTTCCCGCTGGTACCCGCCAACATTATTCGCGTTTTTACCAGATCCAACGGCGCAGTCGCTATGGCTGCAAAACCACCCGCCAACGAACCGCATAACCCACTCTGTGAAAGAAGGAAAAAAGTTTTTTTTATATATTTAAGCCTGTTATATATATAACCAAAGTGTCTCTACTCTGCCTGATGCAAAGCATGAGTTGAATCCAGGAGTAGAGGTCACCATCCTCATCGTGAGGGTAGGCAGTGCAGTATGGTAACCCTTACCAAGGCGGCCTGGTCAGATAATTCTGCATCATTCTCCCGGCGCACAGAGGAGTATTTACTCAAAAAACCTGGGCAAAATTATTATACACAACATATCATGTGGGCATGCATAAGTAAACAACCAGAGACGGTTTAAAGTATTGTTTTAATAAAAAAACATAATTATAGTAATCACAAATTATTTTTAGGCAGATTCTGCGTTTTCATCGCTCTGTTCTATGTAGTTGCCAACTTCAGTTAGAAGAAGATTCATAGTATCCGAATAAAATGGCTTACTTTTCTTTCGAAGTGGTTTTCGACTGCTACTTAAGAAAGGGTCAGAGGGAAGTAGTAGTCGGTTCAATATATCTCTATTGCATTTGATTCTTTCAAATTTTCGAGAATTTTTTTGCCTGTAAAGTCTAAAATCTTTGTTCTGGGCTTCAGCAGCTACCTCTGATAGTTGTCCAATTGGTAATATATAATGAGAAAGCACTGTAGCCCCGTGCATTAAGATTGTTTTCCGTCTCTTAGATATATTACTCGATTCGCCGAATTTCTTTGTTGGACGGCCCGGTTTCTCGACCGATCAATTGACGAATTTTATAGAGTTGCTGAGCCATTGTTCATTTTAAATCACAAAAACGTATCTGATTATAACTTACAGCAGCCCATTTTTTCTTAAATTCACTCTTAAAATATCTTAAAGAATGTCTTATCTGTTCAACTTTACCACCGAGACACTTTGTCAATTCGACCACCTTGTTTTCAACAAATAAAAGTTTGAAGTCCATTTTCTTTTATCCGAGCATTGTTTAATCAGCTCATATAACTGCTTTCTAGTGATATTCTTATAGAAGTCAGTAGAACCTGTAAATAAAAGAACATTAATTACAAATCACATAAAACACCAAATTTAATTTACCCAACTTTAAATGTCTTGTAAACAAAATGGCGGCAAAAAGCGGTACTTTTTTTGTGTGATCCTAATGAGCAAGATCTAAACTATATTGAAAATAATACAAAACAGCTCGGAAAGCTCGGAACCTAAACAAAAAAGCCTTTTTTTTAGAAATTTTATCTTTAAAAACCAATGTTTAATAGGTCTTTTCAAAAATTCATAAAAAATATTTTATATAAGATTAAATTATTGCAATTATGGTTATAATAAAGGTACATACCATCTCCTTCTATATCCATATCAATTATCTCACCAACCGAACACAAAATAATTTTAACAGCGTGTGCAATTTGTAGTAACAGCGAAAGTGTCAGGAAAGAAATCAACCGCACAAGACGACGTCTAAGTTCCGACTTCCTGTGAACCGGGTGCCGGGAAATAAAGGACGCACGAGGGCTACAGTGTTATAAACCGTTTATTTAGGTATCAGAAAGAGATGGTTGCGACAAGTTTTATCTCACTTTACGTTTACGACAGTTGGCCAGGTTTTTTGAGTAAATACTCCTCCGTGCGGCATCTGGAAATACTTGTACTGGAAATACAAACTTGTAGGTAGTAGAGCCACCCTGATTTCAGCACGAATGTGCTGGCTCGACCGGGGCAGTACTACTCTCACACAGAAGACCATCCTTATAATGACAGCATTCTTGCTGACGTATTTCGTTGGTGAGTGTGAAATCGGAGGCCCAATCATTCTGAATCATTTTTGCACAAAATAAACGATAAATATTTGCAACTTGGCTAGGGGGGCTGTACCCCAAAAGCATTTATATATACAGATCGATTTATTAAAAAATACACTTACTTGGACACTGCTAATTTCTCCATTGTTATGTTTTTTGACGGTCTTTTTGAGCAACTCCCAGATAGGCAGTTCGATGAGACTAAACGGTAAGTCCCTCAGCACCGTGGAAGAAAAGCCTCGGTATACTCCTCGGCGAAGACCTTCTGTCTTATATGCCTGTAACAACATTTAAAAAATTAACTTAGGGTCGGCAATCAAAAAGTGAAAAAAAGTTCCATATCTGCACTCCACCTGCTTAAATTTATATGCATATAAATGTTGGGGGAAAAATGGCGCATTCTACTTTCGGAGACCAGGGCACACTTTGTATCGATGAGCAATAGAAACGTCCACCCGTGTCCGTTTAATTAATTAATAATTAAAATTAATCGCGCAAAAAACGGTGTATAAAAACCTCGTTCGTTGTATGAGAAACTCCCATAAATATTTATTTCATTCTGTATATAGTAATTGTTGTAATAGCGGCAACCAAAAAACATCATCTGCGAAAATCTCAAACTGAAAATAATGATGCAGAAACATTTGACTAGGCCGCCATGGTTTGGATCACCATGCTGCATTACTTACCCTCACAATGAGGATGGTGACCTCTACTCCTGGATTCTACTCATGCTTTCCATCAGGCAGAGTAGAGTCACATTGGTAGGCTTAAATTAAAGAAAAAATACAGCAGTCGTGCTTTCGTGTTTCGTGGATCACCATGCTTCATTGTCTGCACTCACAATGAGGCTGGTGACCCTTACTCCTGGAGTCTACTTATGCTTCCCATCAGGTAGTGGTAGGCTTCAATACAAAAATATATAACAACTTACATCAACTAATATGGCAAATGCACTTTTATTCTTTCTGCCCACGAAGGTTTGTTTTCGTTGTTTCGCCACTTCCGTCGGTACACGCACCAAACATGCAATCTGAAAGTGATAGAAGATTCACACATATATATATATATATATATATATATATATATCTATTTTAAATATAATAACTTTTGCTGCTTAGCTAACTAGATTTCCTATTAATCTGTTTTCGAGGGGAATCGGCGCTGCTTGCTGAGATACCGTTTAACGCCTAGTTCGGCTGCAGATACTCCTTCTCGTAGATCCAAGAAAACTGTTAAGTTTATTTTGTAAATAACAATATTGATTGTATACAATGTTACTCGTACTCATGCCCGTAACGCACTGAAAATTTTCGCAAGAACCAGGTGCCGAACAAATGCAGGTAGACGCGCCCCAATGCATCGCCTAGTTGAATCCTATAACAACCATTTCAACGGTATTGATATAATGGCGACGCGTGCAGGGGCGTTTAAAAAGATTATTGTCAGAGACTAGCATTGCTCTAATTTGTCTTATTATTATAATTTTTTGCCATATGCTTATATTATTTTTTCTTTTTTGCTATTTTTTCTCTATATTTTAGTCGTATTTTTTTTTTTTTGTTTTGTGCACTCGATTTTAAGGAAATAGTGCGCACGGAAAGCATTTCATACAAGTACCTATTAATCATTTATGAATTGCTGATAGCAAAAATTAAAATACAACGTGTTCTATTCAGTTAGATAAAACTATTGCAGTCTTATGATAATATTATTTGTTATCTTAGTGAAGTTGTCATAGTCTATGTAAATAAAAAAGATTTTGAACCTTTAAACCGGCTAAACACTATGATCCTTGAGAAAGGACACAGGCTATTTTTACTGCGATTAGCGACATAAACGCGGGCGGAGTCTCGTGCCAAAAGCAATTTTACGTAAGAGCGCTTTTCTATTATAGCGTAACATTATTTAAATGTTATTAGACAAACAAACATCGACTGCCTCGTTGGTCACCGTTGGTCTAGTGGTTAGTGTATGCGACTGTTAATCTAGAGGTCTTCAAGAGGGTTCAAATTCCAGGTCGGGTCAAAAAGTATTGTTAGGGTTTTCTTACAGGAAATTCTTAATAACAGCCCGGGGTTTGGAAGTTAGGCGGTGATTCACGCCCGTGCCTCGGAGAGCACGTTAAGCCGTCGGTCCCGGTTGTCATGAACATCTATGGCAATCGTTATTGGGAAGTCAGTGCCCTCAAATATACTAATAACTAGTTCAACCTTCGAATTTCTTTGTCCCTCAGGGTTGCGAGGTCCGTTGCCAGTCACTCCGTGTAAAAACTGATATACAGGTAAAACCGGTTGAATTAGTAGCCGACCCCAAATAAACTTGGGAATAAAAGGACATAGGCTACTTTCTACCGCGGTAACCGACATACTACTAAAAAAATCATCATGTCCGTCCATCCGTCCTCGACTTACCGTCCAAACGGTAAGTGCTAGAAAGATGAAACTTTGCTTGAATATGTAACGTAATTACGTCGACAAAGTGCTGCAATAAAATTATGAAAAATATTTTTATTCGGAGTACCTTCCTACACGTAAAGTGGGGATGTTATTTTTTTCCTCGCGGCTACCCCATCATGTGGTGTATCATTAGATAGGTATTTTAAAAGCAATAAAGGGTTTCTAGGACGATATTTTGATTAAGGTATCCGTTTGCGAGAAATTCCACTTTAAAGGCTACTTTTTTGTAAAAACAGCCCCCCCCCCCCCCTCTAAAAGTTAAACGGCTAGCTCAAAAAATCTGGAAAAATTCGTGGTAGTGGTCCATATAATTAACTTTAAAGGAAAACTATAACGGATTAGATGACATTGTTAGTTCACATAGGAGTTATAGAGTTTCAGTTAGACATAGGAGTTATAGAGGCTTAACTTTTACAATGCGCTGACATGGAAAACGTCATACAAAATTAACGCATTAATACGTAAACATAACAATTATCCATTGGATACGATTTCTAACCCACGTACCATTATGGGTGACTGAGGAACCCTTTTCCTGTACGTGGCCTGACAAGCACTTGGCCGATTTTTTTTATCATTAAATTCATTACGACGACGACTTATAGACTTTATAATTGAAGACGTTAAATACTTGACATTGGCAGAAATAGCTGATAATCGGCTGATTGCCATTTCATCAAAAGAAGAAGAAATATTTTGTATAAAACGTGTCAGTTCCATACACTTATTTTATAATCTACACAAATATATAACATTGAAGGGTCTGGTTATAATTTTAAATTACCAGTTTTAAAATTTTGAAAGATATAGTATTTAACTTCATCAAAAAGGGGATTTTAAATTACCCTATGTCTGATCCAGAAAGTCACTGAAACCTCTAGACCAATTTTGATGGGACTTTCACTGGCAGATAGCTAATGATATAAGGAGTAACTTCGGTTTACTTTAGACTAGCTTCGTTCCGCGGCGTTAATCCTGGTTGACCATAACACCGAGTGGTTCATCTAGTGAAATATAAATCACTTCAAGTACATAACTGTGCAATCATCTAATTAAAACCTACATTATCACACAGCTTTGCACACGAATTCTAAATATCATTGTTGACTTTATCAGTTATTGCGTCATCATTGCGTCAATCACTGTACACATTTTGGTTGATTAAAAATGACACACATCGTTGTCTAGATCTAGGACTGTCACCCTTCCGGGTATTTCCACATCCTATCCTAATAATGACAGTATTCCATTGGTGAGTGTGAGTCATCATTCTGCCGGCCTATGGAAGCCGGTAGAATGATTCAGAAATATCTGGTCAGGCCGCCATGGTAAGGATTACCATACTGGATTGCTTACCCTCACAATGAGGATACTCCTGCATTCTGCTCATGTTTTCCATCAGGCAGAGTAGAGTCACTTTGGTATGATTAAATATAAAAAAAAAACCTTATCCTTACTTCCCAAGTACCTAAACTCTGTCTGTGTGTCGCGCTTTCACGCCAAAACTACTAAATAGATTTAAATAAAATTTGGTACATAGATAATAATCTAGAGCCCGAAAAAGGACACAGGCTACGTTTTACCGCGTTAACCGACATACTATGAAAACATACTTTAGAGAACGTTTGCGCGGGGTTTCATTTGCAATCATCACGTCATCATAACTAATCATAAATAACCCGTAATGTCCCACTGCTGGGCTCGGGTATCCTCTCAAGAGAGGGTTTAGGCCGTACGTCCCCACACTGGCAGAGTGCGGGTTGGGGACTGGCAAGATACTTTGCGCCTGCGTAATTTTATCGTTGGATGTTTTTAAGCAACCCGAAGGCTTCCAACTAAGCTTTACGACTGTTATCATATGATACCAACCGAGACCAATTACAACTAATTTAAAAAGCACTGTTAGGGGCGCCGACGAACCGGCAACGGTAGTTATAATAATCCTGCTTGCTTACAAAAGGGCGCTAAAGTAATATCTGCACACGGGCACTTCACGAGCTAGATTTTTCTATGACAGTGGTACTATAAGGCTTATAGCTCATGACGCTGTTTTAAACCACGTCCGCCGCGGTTGCGGGGCCACAGCTCTTGTATATATTTAGGTAAAATATCAAAGCACATTTCAGGACAGAGCACATTTTACGCCCGCGGTGTGCACGGTCATATGTAGCTCCCGCTGTATTGGCAGTCGCGCAAAACTGCAACCGCGACTACTGCCAAATTCTGCACATTTTGGTCTAGTAAGTTTTGAATTAAAATAACTATTCCTCGTGAAAGCCGCATCGTGAGTACTTACCCTAATGTAGTAAGAAAATGAAAACTCACTACTTCACAGAAGCTAGCTGCAACCATATGTACCACGGGAACATACTTCGGTGCTACAAGAGGCTCGGAAACTTCCTTAATTGTCTCATAGCACAGGAAAAAGAGGCTGTTCATTGCTGCAGAACTGGTTAAAGCAGTTGTTAGTCCTGTAAAAGTAATGTTATAGTGATGTGCCAGGATAACTGGTGCTCTTTGGGGGAGGCCTTCGTTCAATAGTGAATGGTAAAGGTTGATTAGAATTTGAAATTTTGCACCAAATCAATATTATAAATTCAAGTGTAACTGTGCCTATTTGTTACACTTTTACGATAAAACTGCTATGATTACAATTAAATTTGACATGGAGGTACTTTGATTGGTGGGGAAAGACATTGGCTACCTGATAGTAAGGGCCTACTGCCTGCATTTCCAGAGCTACAAGAGTGTTGTCCAAGAGTAACCAGTATATCAGATGTATTTCAATTTATTTCTGATTATATTTTGCTAAATAACTTAATTGAATGACAAGTATAATTATCATACAATTATCAACAAAAAGAAGTATGTTGTGTAAGAACCATATCATCAATTATTTTGACAATAATCTTGTTTTTGCATCAGATTATTTTTCTTAATTGCAAACATGCATTTCATATACAGACTTTTTATACCTACCTCTATAAACTCCATTAAAGCCTCCCGCTTTTTTAAAACCTTGAGCAGCTTGTAACCGTGTCTTTAGGGTATCCAGGGGATAAATGGCAGTGCCCACACAAATTCCTGCAACACCCCCTCCCTAAAAACATATTTAGTTTTAACAATTTATATAAATAAAATATTTTTATTAACTTACACAATCATAAAAAATGTTTGACTAAAATTCCAACAATTTTGTTTCTTCAATGTGATACCTTTAGAGGAGTTTTTCTATACATGTAACAAATTATAGTGTTACATTTATGGATGTATAAGTATTTTCGTTTTTGATCATTGCCACTAACTTTAAAAATATAAGTTTCTATATTTTTAAAAGTTCTGTAAACATTTAATTTTTAACTTGTACTAATTACTGAAAACTTTATAATATACTTACTTATAAGTTTTACTTACAAGTATTGGAGCTAAATACAAGGATTTGTAAGTCTTTTCCTTGGTTTTCATCGTCACTATTAAAACTTAACAATTTTTTTAAGTTATGTAAATTTAACCTTCAAATTCTCTCTGTTATCACTTATCACAATCATAATATTAATACCACTGTACCCAGAAAGGGTAAGTAAACGGCATACTAGACGTCATAACGAACATCGCATCTAAACTATTCCAGTCTATCGTGTAATACCATTACAAATACAAATTACAACATGACGCAAAGTCGCTAAACCTATCGTCGACGGGGGTTTTTACTTTACCTAACTTGTCACTAAAGTTTTTGACATAATACAGCTGAAATTGGACTAAAATTATTGTGGACATTTTAAAGTTGATTTCTAAACGTTTGAGATAATTGCCAAGTCAAGAGAATTCTTTAGGTGCCCACACACACACAATTGTTATTTTAATATTGTCACAATATTATTGTCACAATAATATTGTGATAATATTCTCACAATAATATTGTGATATTATTGTCACAATAATATTGTGACAATAGTATTGTCACAATAATATTGTGACAACAGTATTGTCACAATAATATTGTCACACACGGGCCCGAACCGAACACTATACGCAATATTATTGGCAATATTCCGCCTCAGTCGCTCATACGTAGTGTAAAGTGTTACATTGTATACTCTTTGCAATCGCTCTGCAGCTGGATTCACGAGCGCACGTTTGACAAAATGGATACAAAGAAATAATTCAATTCAGAGTAAAAAACGTGGGGCGCATTTTACTGTATTTTCATAAGTTTTTACTATGTTTTCATAACCCTCCGCGCATAGATAGTTGCAAGTAGAATAATTGTTACATTTAATATATCAACCACGCTTTTTACACGGAATTGAATTATTCGCCTAATAACTTAAATTTTATTATAATTTTATTTTGAAGTAATTAGTGATGATTGATTGTTCAATCTTCTACTATTGTAATATAAACTCTGTAAATAAGAATTATTTTCTCACAATAATATTGTCACACACGGGCCCGAACACTATACGCAATATTATTGACAATATTCCGCCTCAGTCGCTCATACGTAGTGTAAAGTGTTACATTGTATACTCTCTGCAATCGCTCTGCAGCTGGATTCACGAGCGCACGTTTGACAAAATGGATACAAAGAAATAATTCAATTCAGAGTAAAAAACGTGGGGCGCATTTTACTGTATTTTCATAAGTTTTTACTATGTTTTCATAACCCTCCGCGCATAGATAGTTGCAAGTAGAATAATTGTTACATTTAATATATCAACCACGCTTTTTACACGGAATTGAATTATTCGCCTAATAACTTAAATTTTATTATAATTTTATTTTGAAGTAATTAGTGATGATTGATTGTTCAATCTTCTACTATTGTAATATAAACTCTGTAACTAAGAATTATTTTCTACTTTTATGTTCGATTTTAGCTAATCGAACTAAAAGTACTGTATACTACCCAAGCTAATAAAAGCGTGGTAAAAATTCGTTGCATTAACTAAAAAAAGGCAGTCAAAAACGAAACAATGGATTAAAGACTGGATGAGGAAAAAAGCTGAGTTAAGTTACTTTAATCTAATAAAAAAATGTTCGTAGGGAATATTTTTTTTTCTTTACGTCTTCTCTTGTGCTATTTGTTTAGATTTTTTTTAAATTATTGAACAACTTATCAAGCGCATTATTTTTCTTAACTGTATCGCGATATGCTTTGCAGGGTGTATTCCATAATTCTGGGTAAGTTTCCCATGTTTTAGTAAACACTGACAAATGGTGTTTGTCCGTGGCAGTGCTATGATCAACCGTATCAACATTATTTTCAATTTGTATACTGTTTTCGTCTTCTATTTTGAACAAATAACACGAACGTACGAACGTCCGCATTGTAGTCTTTTAATCAACTAAAATATTGCCACGCGCCCGCACACACACTATTTTATTGCCAATACTCCTGCCTCCCCCCGATATTGTGGTGTCAATATCAGAATTTCTGGATAATCCACAATAATATTGAACAATACCGCAATACAGGCCGCACACAGGCGCACACACAATAACATAATATTATTGGCAATACGTACTTTATTGCCAATATTATTGTGTGTGTAAGGGCACCCTACTCTTCACGGTCCAGGTTACTCCCAAGACTAGATTTTCAACATATATTTTCGCTTTTGTCAACATATCATGCTCAATGTTGATGTTTTCACAAAGTTCGCTCATGCATGAGCGTCGGAAGTGCGGGAAAAATTATCTTTCAAATATCGTCATAAAAAAAACAAATTGGAATTAATTTATATGAATTTGTTATTATTTGTTTACTAATTCATATATCCACTCAGTTGTAAAAAAATATGTTACTCTTCTATTTTTCAATAACGATTTGTTAATTTTGAGGTTATCAAATATTTCAGAAATTTTATTTATACTACAAACCATTTGTTCAAATAAATACGTGTTCATATTATTAGGTAATTAAAATGGGAGAATTAAGTTCACCGAAGAATTTTCAATCAAAGTATTTGCCGCCTTTATTTGTAAGTTTTACTAAATATAATTTTTTTTTTCATGTACGAAACACTTTAGGTATGTCGATTACGAAATACTAACTTAGTGTAATTATGGGAATTTTAGACTTATTACTATTAAAACGTCAGTGTTTACAAATTTATAATAGAGGCAGACTATAGACCTTTAAAAATTATACCTTCAGTCAAAGTGAGTTTGTGAGTAATATTGTGTAACAGACACATTTGTTCTGCCTTTCCATTTGTTTTCACCAGCAGTACACCTGTGTTATAGGCAGTGGAGACACGTCGAATTAGAAGCTAGACCGGGGTAGTACTACCCTCATACAGAAGACCAACTTAAAAATGACAGCATTTGTGTTTACATATTGCGTTTATTGAGTGTGAGACCAGAAGCCAAAAGATGCAGAATCATCTCACTAAGCCACCATAGTATGGGTCACCATACTGCATCTGTACTCACAATGAGGATGGTGAACCTTATTTTTGAATTCCACTCAATCAGATCTGGTCATATAAGCATGAGACTGACAGCAGTCGGTAACTACTATTACTACATTTTGGGGCTTGTGAAGTCCTCCATGATGCAGGATTTATTATTAAATTATTTAATGAGGCAGTTGTCTTTTGAAAGAGATAGAGAAAAGAGATTGATGTATTAAGCAGTATATCCTTTCTTAACTCCATTTAATAACCGCCAATTTGCCAAAGGTTTTCCTTACAAGTTTAGGTTACTTGTGCAAGTTCTTGTAGTTACATATTAATAACAGTAAAAATTAACAATAAAAACAACTATTTTTAACTATATAAAAAGTTTACATGTAAGTCAATAAATAATCCTTATCACCTATTCTAATTATACACCTGACACACAGTTGTGTAACACCCAAAGGGTGTCTCTGCTGGAAGAAAATGCTTAAGGCATTAGGTCGCCTTAAGTAATTTATTTCCATGCAGTATAAATAAATAAACTTTGATAAAGGACTCTTTTACAGGCCGGTGCTATAGCTGGATTTTCAGTGGATGTAGCATTGTACCCCTTAGACACTCTAAAGACAAGATTACAGAGTGCACAGGGGTTCCACAGAGCTGGAGGCTTTACAGGAGTTTATAGAGGTCAGTTATAAAGATCTATATTATATGACCTTGTCGGTCTAATGGTTAGCATATGGGACTGCTATCAAGAGCTGCAAATATTTGTTTCGGAGTTTGGGTGTTTTCTATGTATAATATGTCTATATGTATTAAAAAAAAAGGATTTATATGTAGGTATTTATATCAGTTGTCTTAGTAGCCATAGCACTAACTCTGCTTAGTTTGGGACTAGATGATGTTGTGTGTCAGATGTCCGGAATATTTATTATATTCTTTCTGAGTAATTATCAAACGGAATTCCTTTAGGAAATTTAGTTTTAAGGTAGCGATTCCTCTTATTACATTCATTGCTTTACACCGTGCGAGTGAGGTCTTTGGAACACGACACCCAATTCTGGGGGTATGTTTAAAAGGTCATCAACACACTTTTCATTGGTGGTAAGTACTCACCATCAGATACATGCTGGACTATTTACCCCCACAATAGATAGTTTTTTAGATTTCGGTAACAGAATTTACGTTAGAATTTACGAGGTACATTTTAGGTATGATTTTTTTATATTTTAATTGTCTTGCGCTTCATCTATACATACTAATAAATAAAATGTAAGTGTCTGTACATAATATCAAATTAACAGTTTTTTACTCAGTGCACAATATATGCAATCATATGCAGTAATAACATCAGATAAGCAATTTTTAAAATTTGTCTTTTTGTTCCGAGTAATCTCGGGAACGGCTGTACCGATTTTGACGGGACTTTCACTGTGTAGGTGGGTCACACTGTGAAAGTCCCGTGAAAATCGTGTTGGTCACCATGATAGACATATAGATAACTCTTTATTTGCTTACCATATTACAGAGTGATATGAAAGAACTGAATCAAAAATCTAGGGCGGCCTTATTACCAAAAGCAATCTCTGCTGCATTGTCTGCATTCACAATGAGGATGGTGACCCTTACTCCTGGATTTCTCCCTACACCATAATCTCTTCTTTTCCAGGGCTCCTGACGGTAGCGACCACATCAGTACCAACAGCTAGTCTATTCTTCGTCTCATACGAAGCTACAAAAATAGCTTGCCAGCCTTTAGTTACACCACAATTTCTACCATTTGTGCATATGTTTGCAGCCAGTGTGGGAGAATTGGTAAGTTCTTATATTTCCTTTAACTAGCTGACCCGCTCAACTTCTTCCGCGTTTCTATAACTTTGTCCCATTTTCTTTGATCCTTTAACTTCGCTTTAAATTGGCTATTAGTTCAACCGGTTTTACCTGAATATCAGTTTTTCCACGGAGCGACTGGCAACGGACCTCCACAACCCTGAGAACGAACTGGATCCGAATGTTGAACTATTGTCAGTATATTTGAGGACACTAAATTCCCAATAACGATTGTCATAGATGTTCATGACAATCGGGACGACGTTACGTGTTCTCCAAACACCGCCAAACTTTTCATACTCCACTAGTTAAGAAAACCAAAACACCCTTGATCAGGCCTGGGAATCCAGGACCTCCCAACCATTAGAACAAGGTAGCAGTATATCATCATCAATATGTAGTAGTATAGATATCACAAATTAAACGCTTAAATTGTTTCAATGAGTAGCGATAGTTACTTTCCATCAGGTAACCTGTCCGCTCAATATTCTACCGTCATAAAAAACTGACGGTACTTATACAATTTTTATCTTTAATTATGTTGTGTTACCAGTGATGTAAATAAATATTTAATTTTTTTAGCTGGCATGCCTCATTCGCGTTCCTACAGAAGTAGCTAAGCAGAGAAAACAGACCTACGTAGGCAACAAACAGAAGAGTAGTATAGGTATACTTCTAGATGTAAGTATATAAAAAATTGTCAAGTGTGTATCAGGCCATGCATAGAATAGAGTTCCGTAGTCGCCCTTAATGGAAGGTAGATTTAAAATCGTGTCCAATAGATAATTGTTATGTTTTCTTATTATTTATTTATTTTTGTACGAAGTTTTCTAAGAGAGTACATTTTACAAGTTAGGTCCCTATAACTTCTAAAATAAAAAAGTTATCAAAACCGCTAAAGTTTTCCTTGAAAGTACGAACTACTATCATGACATGATGAATCTATAAGGGTAAGGGAACTACGGAACGACTCTCGGCTCACAGTATTGTCGATATTGTACATACATTTTTATCTTGATGAAATGTGCTATTTGCGACTACAATATGTACCTTAACTAGATCTACCCTCCTAGCTATACTGACATTCTACAAACAAACATTATTAGAAAACTAATAAATGTATGTGACGGTACAAATGAAACATTAGATAGATGTGATGGTATTCGTGTTATATAAGTACCCGCACTTCGAGAAATGGCGCCGAGTTGGCGCTAGTGGAACGTACACCGAGCGTATCGTGTTTACCCCCACTACAGCGATATGTTTCTTTAATAATCGGTCAAGTCAGGCCACACACAGGAAAGGGTTGCTCAGTCATTTAAAATCGTATCCAATAGATAATTGTTATGTCTACGTATTAATGCGTTAATTTTGTATGACGTTTTCCAAGTGAGCGCATTTTACAAGTTAAGCCTCTATAACTCCTGAAGTAACAAAGCCAGATGGCTTTGTTACTTGACTATAATTGACTATAATTCCTTATAGTTTTCCTTCAAAGTTCATTATATTCACCACCGTCACGAATTTTTCCAGATTTTTTGAGCCAGCCGTTTAGCTTTTGGAGGGGTAGGACGCCCTGTTTTTACAAAAAAGTGCCCGTTAAAGTGGAATATCCCACGAACGGATACCTAAATCAAATAATCGTCTAAGAAACCCTTTATTGTTTTCAAAAGACCTATCTAATGATACCCTACACGATGGGGTAGCCACGAAAAAAAAATCATTCCCTCTTTACGTGTTAGGGGAGGTACCCCAAATAAAAATATTTTTCATAATTTTATGTAGCACTTTGTCGGCGTAATTACAACACATAATCGTGCAAAGTTTCATCTTTCTAGCATTTACCGTTTGGACGGTAAGTCGAGGACGGACGGACAGACGGACATGACGAATCTATAAGGGTTCCGAGTCATAAACTTCGGAACCCTAAAAAGCCGAGCACTGGCATAGTCGGCACGCATTTGTAAGGGATGCGTCTCGGTGTACGGATCACTGTCTCTCGACAGTCAGTACTACACCAGCGTCGGATGTGTAACGTTGTTTTAACAACCAGTACTGTCCCTCTTGCGGTGGGTGCACGGAACTCTGTCCCTGACAGTTAGTTCTGCCCCGGTGAGTCCGCCCATGCCTGACAAGAGCAAGGAACTCTATCCGCGATAGATGTCATTCAAAATTAGAATGGGTTCCTGTGTTGCCATATCGAAGTTTCATTTCTGATGACTGGGCTTAAAAGCGACATATATGTAAATGTCATCTCAACGTCATCTAACATGTTTAAAAAGAAATTTTATCGAATAATACAACGGAATAAAGCAGTTGTAGAAACAAAATTGACGCGCATCACTTGAAACTTTACTAAGGGTTTCAGACTAATCCATCCTAATAATGACAGCATTCTTGCTGTCGTATTTCGTTGGTGAGTGTGAGACCGGAGGCCCAATCATTCTGGATCATTCTCCCGCCCTTCGAAGGCCGGGAGAATGATGCAGAATAATCTAACCAGGCTGCCATGGTAAGGGTCACCATGCTACATTGCCTACACTCACAATAAGCATGGTGACCCCTATTCCTGGATTCTACTCATGCTTTCCATCAGACAGAGTAGAGTCACTTTGGCAGGCTTAAATATAAAAAAAAAAGACTAACAATTGAGAAATTATAAATTAATTTTTTTTCCCCATACAGGCATATAAGACGGAAGGTCTATACCGAGGGGTCTATCGAGGGTTCTTTTCTACCGTACTGCGGGACCTGCCGTTCAGTTTCATCGAGCTGCCGGTCTGGGAACTCCTCAAGACTACCATCAGCAATCATAACGACGGACAGATCACCAGTTTACAGGTTTGGATGTTCTTTTGTGTCTCGGAGACCACATAGCCGTTGGTTCTAGTAGTGTCGGATAGCCGTCCCATCGGGTTGTGAGAGTGAGGGAACAGAGAGTGCACCTGAGGTTGCGCACGCAATTTTTAATATAATTATAGATTAAGGATACGGAGTAATCTATTAACTCGCAAATGTTTGACTGCCTCGGCTGCAGTGGTAGCGCATAAATAAATATTTCGGACATCTTACACACAACATCATCTAGTCCCAAATTAAGCAGTGCTTGTACTATGGATACTAGACAACTGATATAAATACATAAATCTTTTTCGTAAATACATACATATTATACATAGAAAACACCCAAATTCCCAAATTCACGCAACAAATGTTTGCGGATCACACAAACATTTGGTCCGACCCGAGCATCGAACCGAAGCTTTTCATAAGCAGCCGCATACGCTAAGCACTAGACCAACAAGGCAGTAATGTTGCAGAGTGCAACATGTGGATCAGTGGCGGGAATGTTCGCTGCAGCACTCACCACACCTCTGGACCTGGCGAAGACTCGCATCATGCTTGCAGAAACCAACCCTGGTCTGCACGTCAACAAGGTATCAGTAGAATTATATTTACCATTAATATTTTAAATAATGATGATAAAAAAATAACATTTTTATTGCCTTACTTAACGAGAGAAAGAGCAATATTTTTATGTCACTTAACAATTTATGAGTTGATGATGATGATGATGATGATGAAATAACTTAATTACCATTAGTACTTGCCTGGAGAGTGTTCTGACGAGCTTTTCCAACTGATCCCACCTCCTCCCTTCCTCTACATGACATCAAGAGCTGGCCTTGGAAGTCAACTTTATAGAGTAGCCCTTCACTCGATCCAAACGGTTCGACTTTTCCTTCCTGTGCCGAGCAGCTAAAACCTGGAACTCAATACCAGCTCACATGTTTACCTCCAGCTATGATCCCTGGTCCTTCGAGCGAGGTGTGATAAACCATCACTTTAGGGTGCCATAATGTGGGTCAATATGCTGCAGACCACCACTTTTGGGTTCTGCTCATGCTTTCTATCAGGCAGTCATTCTCATCCTAAGTACTGAACGGATAATCTGAGAAAGGACAAGGGCTACTTTTTACCGCGATAATCGACATATGTATGTGCGGACAAAGCCGCGGGCGAAAGGTAGTGTTTATATTTAAGTAAAAAATAATTGCTTTTCTTTTTTTTCAGTTGCGTGTTACAACAATATTATCCGAAATATACTGCACGTCGGGGGTCAGAGGTCTGTTCGCGGGGGTCACTCCAAGAATGACAGCCTTTATGATTGGAGGTTTCGTTTTCTTTGGGGTGTACGATTATTCCAAAAGTAATATGGAAAAATATATAAGGTAGCATTGATGTCGACTATTGAAAAGTGAGAAAATAGTAGATGTCTGACCTCTTCTTCTTCTTTCTAGCCTTATTCCCAATATTATTTGGGGTCTGCTACTAGTTCAACCGGTTTTACCTGAATATCAGTTTTTCCACGGAGCGACTGGCATCGGACCTCCGCAACCTTAAGGGAGAACTGAAATTCGAAGGTTGAACTAGTTGTCAGTATATTTGAGGGCACGGAATTCTTAATAACGGTTGCCATAGATGTTCATGTCAACCGGGACCGACGGCTTAAAGTGCTCTCCGAGGCACGGGCGTGAATTGTGTAGGAACGGGTATCGTATCCCTCTAACACAAAAGGAAAATTCTCCGACCACTGCCTCACTGCCTATTTTGAAGTCGGTTTATAACACTGTCTATGTGTTTATGTCTGACCAAAGTGTGTTATAAACCGACTTCAAAATAGGAGGTTCAGTATACATACTACAGATATACTGTAAGTCGGTAATGTAACGTAGTAAATCTACATACGTGTTCTTTTTACTTGTTGTTCTATTGCTGTTTAATTATTTTTAATTTAGTTTTATTTTAGTACGTTTAACACTCATAGTAATTTGTTTTCTACTGTGCTGAGTGCTGTAGGTTCGAATACACATGGGACTACATTTTGTGTGCTCCACAAATTGTTGTTCTGCGTCTGGGTGTTCATTGTGTCTGTTTCATGTAAGTTTGCTTTGAATATTTATGTACTTAAGTTTTGATAGAATACAGGGGCGTAGCTACCGCCGTATCTGCCGTATCAATTATACGGGGGCCCCGGGACACGGGTTTGACATAAGTCAAGAAATGCATTTTTTTCCTGCGTAAAGCGTTCGTTCAAAAGTAATTAAACACTTATCCAAAAAAAGGCAAGAAGAGTGTATATTTAATTGAATTGTTATTGAGTAAAAAATTAAGACAAAGTGATAGATAATTATGATGAATAAATATTTCTTTGAATTTTTTGCAAAAAATATTTTTTCTATTGTGAGAAATCTTTACCCTTCATAAATTTTTATACGGGGCCCCGCCGATGCACGCTACGCCACTCATAGAATAGTGCAGTTAGTAATGCATTCGATTACCGGAGTTGTATGTTATACAGTTTTTGAGGTAAAAATACATAATGAAGGCAATAGGAAATTATCCCTTTGTTGGTAAATCGCATAAAGTTAAAGTACGAATTTAATACAATTAGGTAGTTGGTTTGAGTCCTACGGTACGTAAAGTCAATTTATCAATTGTGTTAATTTTTATTTAAGCAGTGTTTTTTTTTATTTTTAATCCTTGTTTATGCAAACCGATTTCAAAAATATTTGAAACTAAACTTGCAACTTTTAAGTTTTTGATGCTTATCGATTGAATTGTATCAATTGATCGAAATAATGTTATAATCGATTTCATAATCGATTTTGTTTAAACCTTTATCGAATTCGTAAGATGTTATTTAATGTTGTTGACAAGTTAATTGTTTTTGATATAATATTTATATAGGGTAAACTATACTATTGTTGGCACCCCATCAGTCATTGGCACTTTGCATTTTAAATGCAAATATTAAGAATTGCTGTAACAAAAAATACGTGGAAATCTGTTTTTCAAATTCTACCATGTCGACATTAAGGGAGTTCAACTGAATCATTTTAAAATGTATCCTGGCAACACGTAAAAATAAATAAAAACGCGGGCTACTCGCACCGGTGATTGTCACCGCCGCTTTCTATTAAGATCCAATAAGGCATAAGGTAAGATTTTACATCTTTTAATTCGAGTTTATCATGAATGTGATATTGTGAAGTGTTTATATGTTTTGTTTTGAGTTAAATTATCATTTTGAGTGTATTTTTTCACATTATATCCATTATAACATAAAATTAAGTGATGCCAATGAATAGTGAGCTTGATTTCTATCAAAGTATAAAATATATTCCGTTTTTTTAGAAAAATATCAAGATGATTCTGCCTAATAGTTCCTAATATTTATACCTCTTAAAGTAAATAAGTTTTGTTGATTTTTATGATAATGTTTATTACCTGATGATGACTGAACATGTCCTCAAGTGAAAAACCTAAGTTTTTATCTAAATATTTAGGAATAGTATTATTAAAACTGTTAGCTAATATTAAGTGCCAATGACTGATTGCTATGTGCTAATAACTGTACTTTTGATGCCAATTACTGTACTTTTCGGAACGTTTTTAAATTTTATTATTTTTTGTTTATTAAACTGTGTTTACCTAAATGAATGTGTTTTTATTTATAAATGAATAAATTATTAAAACGTTTTATGAAGATTAAATTAGAATCTGACATCTAGTTTAATTTTTAAAAATCAAATCTTGGCTAGATAGCCATAAGGTGCCAATCATTATACAGTTTACCCTAATTGTGTTCATACTGTTTAGCAGTCAAGTTAGCTGTGATAAATAAATATTGTTACAATCTGTTTATGAGTTTTATTTTGGAAGCACCCGTCACGAAGACTGCACCTAATAGTAGCTAACGTCGCCCATAGCCTTCAACAAAAATCGGCCAAGTGCGAGTCGGACTCGCCCATGAAGGGTTCCGTATCAACAAGTAACTTTATATAAAAGTTCTTGTAGTTCGTTGATTAAATGAAAGGTAAATTGCTGTTTACGCTTTATGACATATTAAAAAAAAACTACTTACTAGATCTCGTTCAAACCAATTTTCGTTGGTAGTTTACATGGTAATGTACAACATATATTTTTTTTAGTTTTATCACTCTCTTATTTTAGAAGTTAGAGGGGGGGGACACACATTTTTCCACTTTGGAAGTGTCTCTCGCGCAAACTATTCAGTTTAGAAAAAAAAGATATTAGAAACCTCAACATCATTTTTTAACACCTATCCATAGATACCACACACGTTTGATGAAAAAAAAATTTTTGAGTTTCAGTTCCAAGTATGGGGACCCCCAAAATGTATTGTTTTTTGTCCATGTTTACGGACGGACAGACAGACAGACAGACTTGACGAATCTATAAGGGTTCCGTTTTTTGCCATTTGGCACCGGAACCCTAATAACACACTATAGCGCCATCTATCGAAGATACATCGAACTAGTAGCTAATCTTATGTGGAGGAACGGGTTTCTTAGTGATCCGTCTGCTCGTTTGCCCCTATAATATATTAAAAAAAACTTGTTCCTCCAACACAAAGGGAGGATTCTCTTACCAGGCGAGGTGATCAGACCTGGCAGGCCACGGCCCAACAGTTAATGTGGGGATGTTGTTTATATGCTCATCGGTGATAAAATTTCTCTATCGCGGTTCGGGATTAGTAGTTACTCCGTATAGTTCATTCGCCGCGTCTGTCTGTTCGCGATCACTCAAAAACCACTGCACCGATTTTAATGAAATTCTATGAATATCTATGGATAGGTGTTCAAATATGATGTTGAGGTTTCTAATATCATTTTTTTCTAAACTGAATAGTTTGCGCGAGAGACACTTCCAAAGTGGAAAAATGTGTCCCCCCCCCCTCTAACTTCTAAAATAAGGGAATGATAAAACTAAAAAAATATATGTTGTACATTACCATACAAACTACCAACGAAAATTAGTTTGAACGAGATCTAGTAAGTAGTTTTTATTTTAATACGTCATAAATCGTAACACGCAATTTACCTTTCATCAAATCAATACACTAGTATAAAAACATCGAATAAAGTTACAACGAACTACAAGAACTTTTATATGATATTACTTGCTGATACGGAACCCTTCATGGGCGAGTCCGACTCGCACTTGGCTGCTTTTTTTTAATTTTACTTTTTACCGCGATAACGGACATAGACGCGGGCGAAAGCTAGTAAGTAATAAAGGGTATTGACCGATGAGATGATGATAAGGGCCCGTCACAGGTAGAGCTAAGCGTGCCCGTGTCCATTTAGTTTTTACATGAAAGAGTAGCAAACATACATACAACCTCACAAACTTTCGCATTCATATTACTAGTGTTATCGTTGGTGATCCTGAGTGCGGAGCCAGAATTCGTGGCTTCGATTTCCGCTCGTGACAAGTCTTTGTCTTGGGTACCATGATTTTTTGTGCCTGGGTATTTTTTAAATCGCGAGTAACACCGCGTAGAGAAGCATGTCTTAAATAGCCTAAGTTACTCGTTAGGTCATTGAACAGCTTTTTGCCAGTGAAAGTCCCGTCAAAGTTAGTCCACCCGGAACAAACCCGCAGGCAAAAATTATAAAAATTGCATTTTTGGTGTTAGTCACGTAAATACTTTAATTTGCATTTTATAAGAAACTGTTATTTGTATATAAATACCTATTACCTACATACACTTTTTAAATAGATATCATAAAAAAAAATGTGAGCCGTCACGGGACGCCTGGCAGATGTAAAACATCGCCATTATTTTGTAAAAGTAATATGCAGAAAAGAACATATTATTGTAATAGGAACTAAATATGTCATAATGATAAAATAAAATATTACTAATTATTAAAATAGTAGTCTATATGCAGTAGTGTGTACGGTGTGGCGACGCGTCGCCACACCGTACACACTACTGCATATAGACTGTATATATATACCATCGTATAGCGTGCCGTGGCGACGCGTCGCCAGGCCAGAAATCTGTTTTACGTGCGGCTATAGATGTTTCACATCAATATGCTATCATTTATAAAGTGTTACCTAGGCCGTCGGTCACGGTTATCATGAATAACTACGGCAATCCTTATTGGGAAGTCAGTGTCAACTAATTCAACCTTCAGTTCGAATTTCAGTTCTTCCTTAGGGTTGCGGAGGTCTGATGCCAGTCGCTCCGTGAAAAAACTGATATTAAGTTGAAACCGGTTGAACTAGTAACCGACTCCAAATAATATTGGAAATAAAGGCAAGGAAGAAGAGATATCATAAAATATGTAATATTACTTATTATTAGTTTTGTGACACTAATGTTGCAATGCTCGTTAATGTGTTGGGTAACTTTAAGTGTAGTGAGCAATTGATTAAAATAAATATTTACAACCTCTATTCTCCCTTCTCCATAGTAACTTGTATACTATTGATCTATTAACGTCACAAACAACGTCAATAAACAGTATTGGTTGCTACGCAATAGTAAACAACTTGCATTACTCGATAATTTTATGTTTAATTTTCTATTAATATACAATGCCTAAAGTGTATAAATCTGCCCACCATGGGGTCCCCTACCATGCCGTGAGTACCGGAGATGAACCAGGATGCTACCAGTTACATAGGTAAGAAGTAGACTCTGTAATTAAGTAGAAGTAGACTGTGTTTGCTCTCTTAGTTGGCTCTTACGATACTCATGGCAATGGGTCAGTTGGACCCACAGACAGTCAGTTACAATCATCCATCCTCTTTTTTTTTGTAAATGGGCCTGTCCAAGTGACTATTCTGCCTAATGGAAAGCATGAAAAGAATCCAAGAATGCTGTCGTTTTAGATTGGTCTCCTGTGAGTGGGTAGTACCGCTCCGGTTGAGCCGGCCTGTTTGTGCTGAAATCAGCGTGGCTCTACTGCTCTTTTTTCAATTGTCATGAGCAGAAAACTTACCCTTGTAAAAACATATTGAATGTAGGATAGTTAAAATGTTGTCTAAGAGTCCCTTCTAATAGAACGGAAGATCAATTTATTAGAAATCCGTGAAGTGTCAGAGTTTTAAGCTGATGGTGTATAGTCGTAGGCCGATCACACAATATGGATACCTCTGAACATCCTACAGTATATACTATTTACATATATGATAGAAGTAATCAATACCTCTCGTAATTGACGCAGTGGTAGCATATTTGAAGGCAATGAAGAGCAAATGTTTGAATGATCTGCAAATATTTGTTACGGAGTTTGGGATGTTTTTTATGTATAGTAATTAACATCTATCAATCTAGCTGTTATAGTACAAGCTCTGTTTAGTTAGAAGCTAAATAACGTTGTGTCAGATTGTGCCTTGTAAGTGTGGCTTTTGACTATTTCCAAACCGTTTCTATTCAGACCCTCAGTCTGCCGTCTCAAGTTCCCAGATACAGATAAACCTATCCACAAATGTGAATTGCCGAAGAAGGAGTTCGTGTCGGTGCCTCAAAAAGATGGCTGGAGAAGTCTCCTGGTCCCAAGCACCAAGCCTAATTACTATCCAGCTGTGATGCATAAATCTGAGTACGAAAGACTGAAGAAACAGGCTAAGGTATTGTTCGCATATTAATTTACTAGCCGAAGCCCGCGGTGTTACCCGCGGTTATTGCTGAATTGAGTCTAAAAAAATTAGACTAAGTTACTCCTCCTGATGATAATCAGCTTATTCCCAGTGAAGGTCCCGTCAAAATGGGTCCAGTCGTTCTAGAGATTATCCGGAACCAACAGACAAACTGACAAAAACATCGGTTACCGCATTGAGAAGCTTCTTGGTACGCTCCGGACACAACTAGCAGCTACCCACACACGTAATCATTTGCAACTGAAAAATAAATTCCGATGCATTTTGTATCTCAAAACGTTTACACCTTTAATATCAATAGTGATAATTCGGGTCTCAAGTCTAACTTATAATAGCTGTCTATCCTGAGAATAAATGAGGACGGATACCTGAGCACATAGGAAAGGATTCTCCATACAGCTTTAAATATATAATTGTAATATACTGTATCCGTTCAACCATTGTTCAGTGGGTACTTCGCTTCACCTGGACTCCAGATAGCCATTCTGTTCGAGATGACTCTTTAAATCTTCAGAAGAGCTTCATACAAAGCCTATAGGACACAATCTGTTTTTTGTTGTTCAACGAGATTCTGCAGTCCTGATGTGGGTCACCGAATATGTAAAGTGTAGGCGAATGTGAACAGATTTCTTACGTTTCTGAGCTAATTTTTTAATCGTTTTATTCATCAAATTCAAAATCGTTTAACTATTCCTATATATTCAAAAAAATTATATCTTGTTAGCTAATAGATTCTATGCAGCTGCTATTATTGGTATAATTACAGATAGTAACCCAAGAAGAACAAATTGCAGCTCTTCATGCTCAAGAGCAGGCTGTACAGAAGGCGGCTAAGGAATCTGAAAACAGGAAGAAAATGCTTAAGGCTAATTTGCAAGTTCAGCCCGGCGCTGACTCGGCCACAGGGCAAGGCGACCCTGAACTCGAAGGGCCTGACCAGGCTGCACATACCATATCGAGAGCTGAGAGTAAGTGTGAACACCAAACAGGCATATTTCTCTGATGTTGGCTACATTTACTATCATCAATAGCCTTTAGTAGTTCACATATGCAGCCTAGAAAGTTTTGGCCAATGGCCAACTATACCACGCTGACTAGGTGACATGGTTTTCCTTCTCTTTTGCAGTACTGTGTCATGCTTAGTTAGCCCCCTTAACCGGCTTACACAACAATCATTGGATGTACACATTAAGGCCCGCGACACCAAGCGTGAGAATTTGTGATTGAACACCCACATACATATTTTACATGCACACAGACGCATCGCGCACTGTCGCATACATACCGTAGCAAGCAATCACCGACTTTCGGTTTTTTGCTTATGTTAAATATCCATCAACTGTTCGCCTTTGTAGAACGTATTTTAATGTCTTACAACGCACGCAATGTATCTTGCCATAACGTAAAGCCCGTAGGATTCATTCAGTACAGAAAGTCATAATACTTTCTGTATACCAATCGAATGGTCAAAGATTATAAAATAATTTTACACAGTATAAAATAAATTTGCTCGCGTGCATTGTCTGTCAACTCAGATCGTTTTAAATACGCAAGGTATTTAAATACGGTTTTCATCATAATTAAGGTTACCTTTTAAAGAAGATTTATTAATGTTATTTTATTATTTTAAAGGAACACATAAATAAAGCCAATATTGACAAAAGTTTACGAGTTACATAAATTAGGAATAACCTACAGTAATACTTTTTTAATATTTCTTTATTATTTTATTTGTGAATAATAATTTCAAAGTAATTTGGAACAATGTAATATTAATCCTTATCATAATAAATACTGTAGACATTTAAAACAATTTTATTCTACATGAAATATGTAGAATAAAATTGTTTATTACACAATATTATTTAAATAAATATTTTATAATACGTCAGAGCGTTCATCCAGGTCGCACCCGTAATTGGCCGTAATCTTACACTAGTGACTCTCAGTGTAAGATTTTATTATGTCAATAATGTGTGATTAACGATACATGGTCTTATAGGCATTTAAAAAACATTTAAAATTTGACAAATTATACCCTCCTTTAAAACCAATCTATCCATTGCTGCAAACATCATGAAAATTGGTGCAGTAGTTTTTAAGTTACGTTATGTTTTGAGTTTAATAGACAGGTTGAAGAGGCAGAGGACTGTGTTTTTTTTTTAATATATTTAATGCAAACGGCTTATTTACGCAATAATGTTACTAAAATAAATGTGAAAGTAACTCTGTCTGTCTGTTTGTCTGTTACCTTTTCACGCGTAAAACGCTGAACTGATTTTGATCAATTTCAGTATAGAGATATATGGGACCCCGAGAAAGGACATGGCTACTTTTTACCACGAAAATCGACACACTCGCGGGCGGAGCCATGGGCTAAAGCTAGTAAAACATAAATACGACTAGCGGTTTATACATACGTATAAAAGTGAAATACTAATCATCCAAGACCAAACTATTGAGTAGTATTACTTTCCATCATCAGCTGAACATCTTGAAAGATACGACTAAAGGTAACACACATATACGAAAGTAACTCTGTCTGTCTGTCTGTTACGCTTTCACGCCTAAACCACTGAACCGATTTTGATGAAATTTGGTACGAAGATAGAACTGAACTTGGGAAAGGACATAGGGTACTTTTTATCGCGAAAATAAAGGTAGAAGGGTTTGAAATAGGGGACGAAAGTTTGTGTCGAAGTTCCTTATTATCAAACATAAAATCAGGTAAGATTGTTTAATCTACCCTTACCATGTCGTGTGATATCAACGAATTCCACGCGGGCGAAGCCGCGGGCAGAAAGCTAGTTTATAATAAATAACAATAAATAAATATTTCAGACGAATGACACAGAATATCATCTACCAAATATTCGTGTGATCCGCAAATATTTATTTCGCAGTTTATAATACATAAACATACTTTTTTGTTATAAATACATACATATTATACATAGAAAACACCCAAACTCCGAAACAAATATTTGCAGATCATACAAAAATTTGGTCCGACCCGGGAATCGAACCCTAGACCTCTTGGTTAGCAGTTGCATACGCTGACCACAAGACCAACAAGGCAGTATAATATATTACAATAATAAATAAACAACTATTTCGAACATCTTACACACGACATCATCCAGTCCCAAACTAAGCAGAGCTTATATTATTGATTCGACAACTGATATAAATACATAAACATACTTTTTTTGTTGCTTACCTATAGAATACACCCAGACCCCGAAATAAATATTTGCGGATCACACAAATATTTGGTCCTACACGGGAATCGAACCTGAATCCTTACTCAAGCAAAGTAGTCGCATGCGCTACTACTGCCCTCATCATTACGAAATGATGGCTACCAGCTCAGATATTGCGTCTGGAATAGCATTACAAAATAAAAAAATATATAATAACTATTTATAACGTGCTTATAAAATTTTAGGGTTTCCCTATGAACTAACACTGAAAACAGCCAACACCTAAAAAAAAAAATTTTGTGGATCTCATAAACATTTGGTCCGACCCGTGAATCGAACCCGAGGCCTCAATCGCATATGCTACCACAGCGCCACCGAGGCAGTCATATAAAATGAATTTTAATAATCGGTCCACAATTGACAGAGTAATCAATGAATGTACAATAAAAAAAACACAAATAATACTCCTTTTTTGAAGTTGGTTAATAATAATTTAAAATATAAAGATTGGTGTGTCTATTCTCAGACCTACCAAATATTATCAAAAGTTACACACAGTCACGTCGTCGTATGTAAACAATCAAATCTCTGTGTGCGTGACAGTGCGTGTGGAGCTAAAAACGAGCGTGCGCTCGCCTTGAATATTCGGAGAACACTGAATTTTTCGATCGCGTGAACTCTGTTTTATTGCAAATTATTTCTCCATACTAAAATGTATGGAACTTTTGCCGCTAAAAATTAATGATGTTTAAGATTAAATTATGACTTTCTGGTGAGAATTAATAGAAACCTTAAATGCTTAATCTCTTTTTTGTACTTTTTTCTTGCAACTAATAAAATATTTATTTCAAATAAAGCAACATAATACTAGATTGATTCCAAACAAGAGAGGTCGATTTCGGTGATTTTAGTCACTGTTGATGATTTTTTTCTCGAAAATAAATAATCGTATTAGTAACTTTACTCGGTTCCTCTATAGATTGATTTATTAAGAAACTGAGATATTTTTTTTACTGTCAAATAATGAATTAATTTGTTTCTCTTGTCATAACCGTAAGTGCTTTTTCGAGCAATTATGGAAACGATACCCTTAAGAGTGGTGATCCGTGACACTCTGTATTCTTCACCTATTCTTCACCCTTAGCCCACGCGTAATAAAATTGGCAAGAAAGCAAATTTAAATATTCAATCGTGTAATTTATACTAAAAGTGTTACACTGGAGTTTCGAGCCAAAAAGAGAGGGGCAACACATAGTGCCAATAAAATTATTATTATTTAAGAAACAAAAAACCCGACTGCCCGACTGAAGGATTTTTTTTTCTGGAGCTGCATGCGGTGACGTAACGTGAACGTAAAAACCTTCGTGATTTTATTATGTCCGTAAGTAGCAAAGTATTTTTTGTCCCGCCTGCATAACTGTACTGTGTTTAGTGATTGTAATTGAGTAGATTTTTATATATCCTTTTGACTTATCGGATTCAACCCGCACTCGACCAGAGTGGGGACGTATGACCTTAACCCTCTTCTGAGCGGAGACCCGAGCCCAGCACTGGGACATTATTGGTTATGGATGAAGTATATGTTCTTCTTTCAGTGCTCTTGGCTGATAACATGCAAGGTCCCCGTCTATGCAACCGAATAATCCTGGCGTCTAAATGCCACGCTATAAGAGACGCCCAGATAACTGAGAAAGAGCTGATCCAGAAGGAGATTGACGAAGAGGAACGGCGGTAAATTTACTTTTAGGGGAGGTACCCCAAATAAAAATATTTTTCATCATTTTATTGTAGCACTTTGTCGGCGTAATTACAACACATATTCATGCAAAGTTTCATCTTTCTAGCATTTACCGTTTGGACGGTAAGTCGAGGACGGACGGACGGACGGACAGACGGACATGATGAATCTATAAGGGTTCCGAGTCATAAACTTCGGAACCCTAAAAAGGTGGTTTACCAGATGGTAAACAACTATAGGCTATATGATATACTATAGGATATATGATCACTTGCAACTCATTTTACACAGACTTGACGCCATAATGGAAGAGAATCGCCAAGCTGCTGTCAACCGCGAAGAGGCAGACGAGGAGAGACGCCACAACCTAAGGCTGCAAAATCTTGCTGCTTTGAAGGAACAGATTCAAGCACATGCGACTGCCAAGGTGATAGGAATTTGCCAACTATACTATATCTCTTTTAGCATTTTCAGTCGAGTCATACTGTATGTGCTGAAGTATGGGCTTTCACAGTGTTTTCGTTCACTCATAGTGCACAGTAAAAACTGGTTTTTTCATGGATAAATTTTCAGGATTCGGATTTATTTATTAACTATTTTCTTTGAGTTCAGTGGAGCTGCCTCTTATTTTGCGATGACCCTCTTCAACGGGTAAAGGATATTCATTACCATATGCGTATCTTTCCTGTCTCTTCTAGATAATGGAAGCTGAACGCATAGAAGAAGAAAGCATCCGAGTAAATCAAGCCAACATCGCCATGCAGATTGACGAGGCGCAGAAACTTAGAGAGAAACATCACCGACAAGCCAAACTTAAAGAGATGTTGGACCAAGGTACATTACTATCGACATGCTTTAATTATGTTCTCTTAGTCTCAACAGATACCAGCCAATAGGCAAACTCTGTTCCGTCACACCCACAGTTAGATCGGACGGCTATCCGACATGACCGAAGAGGGAGCTGACCTGCTGACACTTTATAAGTCCACTACTGGACATACTACTCTGAAGTTAATAAAAGTATATGATGATTTTCGTGACAGGGTGATTTCTAACGCTATCAAACTGCTAAATAAACCAGGTAATGCGGAGCTTCTGTACTACAAGCAACTTCAAAACGAGGAGGATCGTATTATGGACCTTCGCATCTCGAACTTCTTGAAGAAGAAAATGGAGCGCGAGTCCCGCAACAGAGCTGAGGCTGCAGCCATCAAGGCTGCTAAGCAGAAGGGGATTGATCATATTGCTAAAGCTCAAAAGGTAGGAAATCATCATCAAGAACTTTTAATATGCCACTGTTGGTCATATACCTCTCCTTATGGGGGAGGCGTTGGCCGCGTTGGCCTTTTACACTACCCTGTCCAGAAAAGTCCTGAGATCGTGACGTTTTTGGTTACGATTCAGGAATCTATTGATTCAGGAGCCTATTGTTTTTTAGACATGCTATGATTTTTCTCTTACTCATATTAACCTTTAAATAACAAATGTTTATTGTTAAAAGTAACAAATGAAAGTGGTTGATGCTTACTATTAAAACAATAAGTTAGTATTTATTGGCAAAAATATATTACATTGGCGTTCTATTTACTCATTTGTTTATCCACCTTACAAAATATTTAAAAAATTCTTAAATCTGAAACAGCTATTTTCATATTAAATGTCACTTTGCCTTTGCCTTTTCAAAATTTATCGATTTGCAAACAAATTTATTCATTTCCAAACTCAGTTCACAGAATCTCCTTCAAAATTTTATTTGTTATTTTTTAAAATAAATGAAAACTATGTCTAATAGTATTTCCACTATTCCAGGCTGAGCAAGAACTAAAAGAGGAGTTGGAACGCATCCGAAACCTCAAGATCCAGGAGGACGTAGAACGCGAGTACCGCCGCAAAGAGAGAGACGCAGCGATCAGGAGAAACAAGGAGATGAAACATCTGCACGAGGCCAGAGTCCAACAGGTAAGGGACTGCACGGATACCGTAGTATTATCAACAATCACCTCGCTGTCAAGCAGTTAATATTTTCGTATTCACCAACCTAAGAACGAAATTAGATAAAATTTATCCCTACTAATATTATAAATGCGAAAGTAACTCTGTCTGTCTGTCTGTTACGCTTTCACGACTAAACCACTGAACCGATTTTGATGAAATTTGGTATGAAGATAGAACTGAACTTGGGAAAGGACATAAGATACTTTTTTTCGCGAAAATAAAGGTACAAGGGTTTGTAATAGGGGACGAAAGTTTGTGTCGAAATTCCTTATTATCAAACATAAAATCATGTAAAATTGTTTAATCTACCCTTACTGTGTCGCGCGATATAAACGAAATCCACGCGGGCGAAGCCGCGGGCGGAAAGCTATTAATAAATATGTAAGTTAGACCCCACAGCTGTGGACAGGGGAACACTTTGTATGATTAATCAATCATTTCTGTTGTGGGTGTTCTTTGTGTCCGTTTTATGAATGTTTCGCAGCATTAAAGGATATATTACTAGGGACCCCTCCCTAGTAATGTAATTGTAAACAAGAATAAACATTGGGAACAGTACATTTATGTGCCATAGCTACAAACCTGAGACTTTGACAGTCATTTTGCAAACACTTAAACCAACTTAGACTGGGTTTTTCCCAACTTCACTTCAAAGGAACGGATAAATGAAAGATCATCACTACAGTTCGTTTGTGACCGTTATCTCTTTTAAACCTGTGAAAGTTATTAACATATTTTTTTTTAATAGATTAAAGATATCCACCGCTTGATTGCTCGCGAGATAGCCAAAGACGAACAGAACTTCAACAACGCGGCGCGGCAGAACGAAGAGTTCATCCAGAAGGAGAAAGAGGTTAGATAACTTCTTAAACCTTCTTTCGTTTTCTTCATACGAGCAAGAGTATTCATCAACAGCTTTTACTGGGCACAGGTCACTACTTAGAAACGAGGTTTTGACCCACTATCACGACTACCACGCTGGCTAGAAGGGTTGATTCAGGGTTTGTCTAGTTTGGTCCAGAAGGAGATCAGTTCCCTGAACTCCTCCTAAAATTCAGGCGCACAGAGGGCACACCATGTGGTTTTAATCGGTTTGATTCCGACACACCGCCCCGCCGCATAGAAAACCCCGGCGGGGTGACGGCCCAAGGGGGTTTCCACACAAAAAAAAGAAAGGGTTTGTCTAGTTTTCCTTCTAACTAGAGAGTAAATTCTGGTATACCAGGTTTTTAGTGACTATATTGAAATTGAATAGACCCTACATTTAAACACTTTTATCTTAGAGGAAATTCCAAACTTGCCTCTGCCATTTGTTTTTATCCCCAAACGAACATTAAGCCTGTTCGTCTTTCCAAAAATAGAAGTTAGGGCTCCTTATCTGTTGGAAACTAACTACTGATGACATGAACGTTTCCACTCGAGTGTCAAAATCAAACAGCTTTTATTTCAAGTAAAGCTTTTTAGGCACTTTCAAAACGTTACATTACTGACTCTCGTTGCGCGGTTCCAAAAAATGGAGAAAACTGGCAATAAACTGCATAGGCTACTCTCTTCTCTCATATCGATGTAGAAGTCTTTTGAGGTCAATATTAATGTGTACCGTTTGATCTCCAGACGTTTTTATAGTACCTACTAATAAATACCCACTCATAAAATTTATTCGTGTTTTCCATCAGACAGAGTAGTCACTTTGGTAGGCTGTAGAACTAATATATTAAACTTGCTAAGTGATATATAATTCTGTACAGTTGGACGACAAACGCAAAGCCAGAATCGAGAGGCACCGACAAGCGATAATGAAGCAGATTAACGATAAGGAACGCGCCAGGTATGGACATATTTATTCAAGGTTCATTCTGCCTCGGTGGCGCACTGATAAATGCGACTGCTGTGCTTGAGGTCTCGGGTTCTCATCCTGGCTCAAACCAAATGTTTGTATGATATACAGATGTTTATTACCGAGCTTGGGTGTATTCTAAGTATAATATGTTACATGTATTTACAAAAAAAGTATTTACGTATGTATTCTATCAGCCAATACAAATAACTTTCGTAGCACAGGCTCAGCTTAGTTTGAAGCTAGATGGCAGTGTGTTAGTTGTCCAAAAAATATTTATAAAAAAAAATGTGACCATGAAAAATTATTCAAATTTTAATATTCCAGAGCTGAGCTTCGCGAAAAGATCCATAATGAAGGTGTGGCTCTCCGCATGGAGCAAGAACAACAGGAGAAGTATGAGAAGAGAGTCATCAAAGAAAAGGTAAGGACCCACTTGTACTTTTACTTGTACTTTTTTTTGCATTCATTCATTTTCTTTTTATATTTAAATATAAATTGAATTAAAACACTGTATTTCTACTTTATATAATTACAAACAGTGCTATGTGTACTACATTGTTCTGCTCAAACCGCTTACAACACAATTTCATTGGTTCATTGTGCATGTCTTTTATTGATCTACATATAAGAACTATATTGTATTGTTTTTTCAATGTTGTACACATAGAAGCCCGAAATCGAGAGTTGTGTGCAATGGGAAAGGCCTATGTCCAGCAGTGGACTGCGATGGGCTGATGATGATGATGATATGTCCGAAATATTTATTATTATTATATATTTCAGTGTTCCCACGGTTGTTGTACTTTGCTCGTTCCACGGAAACAACTGATACAGAATAAAAGTATAATAACATTTCAAACTGAAATCTATCATCGTGCAAAATTTTATCCACATCAGTCCCCTAGCCATTGTTGCATACGTTTTCTATTCTCTAGTTTCGTTAGCTAATGTCACTCAGTCGTTTGACACTTGGCTAGAGGGGCTGTTTATCTGTTTTGCGTAAAAGAATAACAAACCTCTATCGTCAGAAACTTTCGAATTTATAATATTAAATTAGTAAGATTACATATACATTACATTACATATTTTATTATAATCAGGTGGCTGCAATGAGATCACAGAAGGTTTCTGAGAAGTACGTTAAAGAAGTGGAACAGACCCTCACAAAACACGGATACAAGCAGTGAACGGACAGACGAACATAACTCAAAGCATTGAGACACATCCCTGTCTACTTAAATACCTATATAAATGTGTTTATTACTTTTTTATCCTCACCAAAACACAAAAAGCTATGTATCGATTAAGGACCACAGCACACTAGCTACTTTTAGCATCGGCGATTTTGCGACTGCATCGCGTTTTAGCGACTTCCTGCGTTCGATCGCGGTATCGGAAACGCGCATTTTAGCGACTGCTCAGATGCCAAATCGATGCTACCGGCATCCGAATGTGTGCGGAGCGTAGCGTTCAGCTGCTGTGTCACGCTTCTAAAAAGTGACTCAATCTCCGCGTTTGGCGTTTTTAAGTGTGCGGTGTAGAGCGTTCGGTCGCCGTAATTAGCTTCTAAAAAGCGACTAGTTGCCGATCGCCGATGCTAAAAGTAGCTAGTGTGTTGCAATGTGTGTAACATGCTGTTAAGTTTTTTTTATCTATTTTCTTTACCAGTTTTATTCATAATTTCTTATCAACCATTATAAGGCACAGCAATGCATAGGGTGAAACCTCAAAATATGTTACTTAACAAATTCCTGTTGATGTCTGGCCTCTTGGTCTATTCCTGACTGCTGACTGAAGAAAGATCGTAGATTCGATTCCTACCCAGGATAAGTTTTTGTACGATGAAAACAATCATTTGTTCTGTATCTAGATGTAATTTATCCATTACACCTAGAAACAGAACAAATGCGTTTTGAATTTTTTAGTTGATTTTGGCTTTTCTAGTGTGTTGAGGTTTTCTTGCAGTCTTCGAAACTACACCGGTTGTAGAAATGACAATAGGTACGATTAGCTCTATCTACTTGCTAATGCCTTTGTATTTTACTAGCTATATTAAAGGATATATTACTTTATTTAGACAGTATGTGTCGCAAGAAGATTGTGTGTTGAATCTGTAATGTCTATAATAAATATTATTAGTTTTAAAACAACTAATCTAAGGTTAATTTCCTTAGAATCCTACGCAAAAAAAATATTACCAGTCGTGTTTTTTTTTTCATCTATTTGCAGATGTTTTAAGGGATGCCTAAAACTAAATAAAATGATGCATAACTAGAATATGTAAAACCCTTATATAAAATATTAAACTTTGTAAAGGTTTAAATATTAAGCGTCATCGTTTATTAGACATCTTTTTCATGATAAACAAAATAAATAATATTTGTAAGCAATAAAGGTGTTTTACAAGTCTATACAAATGAATTAAATTGGAGTGTCTGTTTGTAATGACTATGACAAATAAACAGTTTATTTTCTAAATGCATAAGAAAGTATATAATATACGGTACTTATATCAAGTACGCAATTTTTAAAATGTTTGTCGGTCTATTTGTTCCGGCTAATCTCTGGAACGTATGGATTGATTTGGACGGGACTTTCACTGGTAGGTGATAAAATGAGGATTAACATAAGCGTTACTTTTTAGACTAGCCTCGTTCCTCGACGTTACTCGCATTTTTCAACAAAAACCGCGCGTGACACCACGGGCCTCAGCTGGTAAATAATATTTTTGTGAGCATGTATATTACAAGTCAAATTCACTACTTTTTAGACCTTTAAAATATAAACACCTGAAATTATCCCGCAGGTGTTCTATAAAAGGAAAAAATATTTAAAAAAAAACTTAGTGACACGCTCACAGAACTAGGTTACAAACGAACTTACAAATAAATCTAATAAAACTGTACCAATAAAAAAACTTTGTAACTTATTATTTTGTATGTATGCACTATGCCTATGCGTAACAATATCGATGCGTTAGCTAAACGCATTTTGAAAATATGGCATAAATAACTTGCATTGTTTGCATAATATTTGAGATTAATTTTAATTAATTAATTATGATTTGGAAATAATAGGGATGTGTCATTTGCTTTGAAATTATGTAATTTTATATTAATAATGATAGAAAATCACTCATTACAAGTACTTAATTTAGAAGTATTTTAATGTATTTTTAAATGTAGTGATATCTCATAGATGTTACTACAAAAATATAATTTGTATTGTACTGATATTATTATTGAAGAGTTTTATTTTAACCCTTTTCTGTCTTCTCCCGGCCAAGCAGAGAATCCTATTATATATTTTGGTGTCAGAAAAAACAAATGATTTATTATTATTTATTTATTTTCTGTACCTGCAATCTGATAACTTTATATCCAAAACACTTACAAGACTAATCTTTGGAAACTAAATTACCGACTATTAAAATACATATAATAGTCTGTAATTTAGTTTAATGTCAAGTTGGGTAAATTTGAATTGCCTTGTAACTTTGAATAAAACCTGTTCGAAGATTTATATATATTTTTTGAAACACTTTTTTGTATAATTACTTGAATAATTCTATGAAACGGACCGTTGAGAAGTTCAAAATATCAAATGTGTCTTAAAATTCACAGTTGTCAATAAGTTTTCAAAACTTTAGCGCCTTTTCTGCTCGAGGTGATCAACAAGAAAAAAGTGTGTGTGGTAGAAATCTGAATTAAATATAGAAAAGGTATTGTATTATTAAAGGTATGTAAAACACTGTTTATTTTGTTTCTAGAGGTGATACATTTATTAAACTTGCCTTTTTTCTAATAATTTCGTGATTTTACAATGTCTATTTGCCCAAAATTGATTTTCTATCAGATCATTGTAAATTTATTTGAAATTGGTGTAACCACAGAATACATAATAGTACCAGTACAGAAGCTTCACTACGAAAAGTAAATTAAAGAAATAGGGACCTTTGGTGTCATTACATTAAGTTCAATTCAGATTGCACAGCGCCGAAGCACCTACGATTATATTTACCTACAATTGCTATCTCTTTCTATCTTGTAACTCTTATCTGTTCTAATGATAATAGGGTCGTCTTCTTTTAAAAATAATTTAAACATAATTATTTCTTTTTTCTATTACTTTAGTGAACAAATTACTTTTCAAATAAAACTAACGTTGTTAGTAGCATTTATAATTTATTCGCGAACACCTCCATACGTTTTCGATACTGTTGCGAGATGTGAGACAGCCTGATATTACTTAAAGATGTTGACTAACGTCGTACTATAACTAATCTAGGTACTTTTTTCAATAAATTACGGTTTAAATAATCGGAACAACATACGTAGGACGCAAAAATAGTAGTTCAGTTCACTTCTTGATCTTTTAAAACAATACATGTTCATTGCTCCTATACTATAAACATACAAAAAAATACTTCTTAAATATGCGTTAATATTAATAGAATATAAATATAAGCGGATTCGTTTTCATTATCGGTACTTTTTAATATATTTATAGACTAGCTGAGCCCCGCGGTGTTACCCGCGGTTATTGTTTTAACCACGGGCAACAACGCGGGGCGAAGCTAGCTTAAAAAAAGTACCCTTAGTTGCTCCTTATATCATCAGCTACCTGCCACTGAAAGTCTCGTCGAAATGTTGTAGCCGTTACAGAGAGTACCCGGAACAAACAGACGTACACAAAAATTGTAAAAAAATATATTTTGGCATATGTACCTTGTATACATACTTGCATTCAGTGAAAAGCGGTTATTTTAGTATTACAAATAGACACTCCAATTTTATTTATTTCTATAGATAATCTCTTGGTCAGTCCATTTTAAGAAATGTCACTATAGCTCTCAGACTAAAAATATCAATCGTTAACCTACTTGACCACGTTATCATAGGTACTTTTTTGTTTTGTTTTTGTTTTATTATAAATATAAATGGTGTATGTTACACGAGAGGGAGTGAGTGCAAATTCCTTCAAAAGTGTAGTCTTTCTCCACAGTACAAAATAAAATAATAAAATACAAACTACCGTCATTACACTTGTTATGGTTTTAATACAACAAAATCACTTACCTTTCAATATCGTCAGGAATTTTAAAAAATTATAATTCTGATTCCTTGTTTTTTTCAAACATCCGTAAACAGAGCAACATCTTTTATATGGATTAGAATATCGAGGTTTGTGATTAGTTGCCATTGTGGGTATCGAAAGTATAAACAAAAATTTATATAATGCGCGAGAGCGACGACGCGGCGACGCGTATCGCGCGTAAGTGACAACCCTGGCCTGCGCGGCAGGCAGGCGGCCGACTATACCTAAAGTGCGGAGTGACACCCCCCTGGTGTAACTTTGAACGATTCAATGTTACCCAATTGTAAGTTTTATTTTTATGGGTAACTCTAGTCTTGAGGGGAAAAAATGCTTATATGTGACAATCTCAGTGCGCATATTTCACCTAAAGCGTTACGCCTTTGTGAAGAATACAATATTGTGTTCGTATGATTGATCCCAAATTCTACACACTTAATGCAGCCACTAGATGTAGGGTATTTTTCTTCTGTCAAGAGCAATTGGAGGAAAGTACTAGACAACTACCGTCAAACAAGTAGAGGCAAGCAAGCAGCAGGTCATGGCACTACCTAAATCTTTGTTTGCCTAGCTTTTGCGAAAGGCACTAGAAATGGGAGAGCTTACTCGTGTGGAGAACATAAAACAATAAGGCAGGATTTCGAAGCTGTGGCTTGTTCACATTTTATCAAAGGAAACCGTACTAAATGAATTGCTTATAAACACTTCGGAAGTTGAAGTACGAGAATCTACGATGCGTTGTAAAGAAGGAGAACATATTATTTCTACTAAAAGAACATCAATTATCAAGAAGGGATGGAAAGTTTTTCATACATGATGATATTTTGTTCATGGAATGGGGTGAATGATTTTTTCAATTACATATTGCTCACCTAACCTTTGATCTCATCAGTTTTTATTGATCTCATTTGATAGATAAATAAGTGAATATTTTTATGTATCTCTTTGATTCTTAATAAATATATCATATATTATTAAAAAAACATGTGTTTCTGTTATACTGTTTCCACCTATTCAGAGTAAATATTTGGAGAATGGCATCCCCAGTGAAGGGTATTCGATGTCTTTGACACTCACTTTATTTCGACACACCAAATATATGTTTTATTCTAAATAAAAGTTTAATGTTACCCAAATCAAATAATTAGTGAATTATGGAGGATTTTCATAGTCCCAGATAACTCAATTCAAAGTTACCCGAAAGTCGTTGTAACTTTGAATGGCCACTTAAACATCAATTTCTAAACGTTTTCTGTATTAATACATCATATTGGATGGATAATTCAAAATATGGGTATGAAAGAACACTCACCATACTGAATAAAATAGTACAACCAATACATATTTTTTTCAGTGTACTTAAAAATTTGCGTAAAGCGTTCAAAGTTACCCAATTTGACTGTATTTAAATCAAAATACATTTTATATTTCACTAACTGATACCCGGGACTTCGTTCGCGTTCTAGTGGTATGAAAAATAGATGTTGAATGATTCTCAGGCCTACTGAATTAGCATATAAAATTTCATAAAAATCGGTCAAGCCGTTTCGAAGGAGTAACTAACACTTTGACACGAGAATTTTATATAAGATTTTCAAATACAAATCGGAAATACATTTAAAATTGTAGATTTTGTGATCATTGTTCCGATAGTTCAATGAACATTCTCATAAGTCCAAAACTTATTATTATTATCTCGCTAAAACTGACTTCTAAAAGAGGAGGTGTGTTATGTACTTCAGAGTTTTATAATTTGAGTAAATTGAGTAACTTATTTGTAAGAATTTCTCCGCGTATCGGGTGGCATTACACAAAGAAAAGACGAAGAGAATGCCAAGCGGCGGCAAATGCATCGAGAATTTTCATAGTGCAATGTAGGATTTCGTAATGATTATATATTTCAGTGTTTTATGAAGTTTCTACAATTCATAAGGTTTGCATGTAAATAGATCACTTAGGGCCACAGACTAGGCAACTAGTCGCTTTTTAGAAGCTAAATACGGCGACCGAACGCTCCACACCGCACACTTTAAAAACGCCAATCGCGTAGATTAAGTCGCTTTTTAGTAGCACGACACGGCAGCTGAATGCTATTCTCCGCACACATTCGGATGCCGGTAGCATCGATTTGGCGTCGGAAAATTATAGACAACACTACAACTGATGCAATCCAGGCATCTGAACAGTCGCTAAAACGCGCGTTTCCGATACCGCCTTTGAACACAGAAAGTCGCGAATGATGAAGAAGTCGCTAAAACGCGAGGCAGCATCGATGCAGTTGCAAAATCGCAGATTGTCGATGCTAAAAGTACCTAGTGAAATTCTTATTGAAAATAGAGCTCCGTAATTACTACTATAGATTCAAAATCAAATAACAGCTTGTGGACAGTATGTAATTAATATTTTAATTCTAGAACTATTCATTAATGATACACAATTATACACATGCCAGCCATAACATTAAGAATTATTCATAAAATAATAAAACATTCACACTCAAAAAAACTAATACTACTAAACAAATTCCAATGAATGGGAACTTTCCCAACTACTGGAATGCAGTACCAACTTCCGACACAAACCAAGACATCAAGAATTCCCATTCACTGGAAACTACTTTCCATTCAATGGGAATGTTCCCAACAGAAGAATTACAGCTAATTATCACTTGATAGCCTTTTCACCGAGCTTCACCACTTTATCAAGATTATCTTTGAGGGTTTTGAGCTGGTTTAGTACGTTGGAGTCCATTAGTGAGAACGGAATGTAAGCTTGAGACTGGCGGAGTTGTTTGGGCTGGAGGGAGAGCATGGTGCCGTCTTGGAGGAGAATGTTGCAGTTTGCCATCTCGTCGGGATGCATCCTATAACACCAAATAACATACATCTAAAAACTTGCTCAAATTTTATTTCTGTAGAATGTGTGCTTAAATTAGTTTTCCAGACTGTTTAGGTTTTGTGTGTGACATTTTGGTCTAAGAGGATTTTAATTCGACTTAATTAGTTTGTGTATATGTTGTGATATTTTTAATTTTAATTTTATCATCATGCATTCGGTGCATATATGTGCTTTTAAATTTGAATATCTCCAAATTTCCATTTGTTTTGTATTTCATGTGCCTGTCCTGTTGCAAATTTACTAAAATTGTTATGTTCTGGCAATGATAAAGGAGCAAATGAGTAGATGAGGTCTATCTGAAGGAAAGTGATTACCGCCGCTCATAAAAGCCTGCAAATTATCTGTCACAAGCACATTGCTCGTGCGTTTTAAGAACGGGAAAGGAAACCTGGATATTATTAGGTACTTTGTATATCTTAATATTACGAGGAACCAATGGAATATTGAAAAGAGACTAATGGCCGTTTCCAAACGTCCCCTAAATTTGAGGGGCCACTTAGAGACATTAGGTAACCATTAGTGATATTTTCGTTTTTAACAACCTTTGGGGGAAACCTAAGTGCTTATATATCTCATAAAATTTAGGGGATACTGTTGGGGGGGCTCCTGATAAGATGTATGGTTAGTTAGTGAAAATGGGCATAAATGATTTCTTATAATATTTCTTATACAAAATACTACATCAACTAATGGACTAGGCATTTATTGGAAAGTGGATTTTAAGTCTACCGTTTACTTTCATTTCATAAAAAAACGATTGGACTGAACCTGGGACTGGACTTTGACCTTGGGCTGGACCCGGATCTAGATCTTGGCCTGGACCGGTTCCAGAACCTGGATCAAAATTCCATATCTAAACCCTTAATATTATCTAACACTATCGAAAGACTGGCATAAATAGACCTAGATTCAACTCTGCACAAATTGCTCTTTATATAAATAAAACAAGAGAATAGAGAAATAGAATTGAATACGAAAAATGTTTGCAACTTGGCTAGGGGGACTGATTCTGTAACTCATGCCTTGCATTTTTTTACAGTACATCCCAAGAAACAGAAAAGTTAAAAACTTATTTATTATTTATGGTGAATACTTTCTAAATAATAGTATTGGAAAGGCGGGTAGGCAAATGTATATCATTACATTGGAATCCTACTCTTGTCGTATTTCGTTGGTGTGTGTGAGACCAGATGCCCAATCATTCTGAATCAGGATGCAATGATGCAGAAATAACTGACCAGTCCACCATGGAATGAGTCACCACTCTGCATTGCCTGCATACCCTCGCAATGAAGAACGTGACCCCTACTCCTGGATTCTACTCATGCTTTCCATCAGTTACTTTGGCAAGTATAAATATAAAAAAGAAATAATTACTTGTCATACTTACGTGTAGCAAGAGGGAACCATTACCGGCGAGCCGGACATGGAGACCACCATTTCACCCTGGCGCGGCTGTCGCAACACTGTCAACGGTGTGTGGGGAGTAACCTGCAAACAAGAGAGATCTGAAGGAATCTTCTGAAAGCACTTCTGTGAAATTGAACTGTCGCATCATCTATACATCTATAAATCAATAAAATTGGAGTGTCTGTTTGTAATATCAAATAACCAGTTTTTTATTAAATACATAATATCAAAGTATATACGGTACTAACATCAAAATAGCTATTTTCAGAATTTTTGTCTGTTGCGGGTAATCTCTGGAAGGGCTGGACAGTTTTTGACGGGACTTTCACTGGCAGAAAGCTGATGACCTAAGTAGTAACTTATGCTTTTTTTCGACTAACTTCGCTCCGCGGCGTTACTAGCTATTTATACCAATAACCGCCGGTAACACCGCGAGATTCAGCTAGTCTATCCTAAAACACTAAAGTTAAAGAGTTTGTTTGTTTGAAGGCTAAATCACAGGAAGTACAGGTCAGATTTGAAAAATTATTTCACCGTTTGTTAGTTAATTTATGGAAGAAGGCTATATATCATCTCGTTACGATCAATGAGCATAGAATTAATGAAAAATATTTCTTTTGAGAGCTTCTATTGCATGCGCTGGGCAAATGGTTAGAGATTTGTGAAATTCTGCAACAGTATGTATAGACATACTGTTGCAGAATTTCACAAATAAAAATAAACATATAGTTATAGTGAGCCCGCCAACCTTAACAGATAGCTGTTAAGGTTGGCGGGCTCACTATAACTTTTTTTTAAACCAATTTGCCTCCGCGGTATAACATCACACTACGGGCAATAGAAGACGCAGACGGGGCCGTGTGGGTCAGCTAGTGCGAGATAAACAAGCAGAAACATGATATGGGTACACTTCACATCAGTCTAACAGTCCACAGCTGGACATAGGATTTGGACTACTATACCATGCTGGCCAGACTGGTTGGAATAGGCTTTGTTAATAGTTTTTCTTACTCTTTACAGTGATGCTGTTCGTAGTTTGCTCTATTGGTAGACTCTTGGGACAAACAGAATAGAATATGGGTGGTGACACTTAATATTTCTTAATCCGTCTCACTACATGGATTACTCTTGGTACTGTGGCGACTTCCACAAAGCGCCCGCAAGAAACATAAAATAGCTCCATCTAACGAAGAAACACTAAACCACGGAGTTACAAACTACGAATCCTAAATCGCGATATAGAAATTTCGCGACGACTAGCATATATTCAACACCCCAACGTCAATCGTTGGAGTGGCCCGCTAGGCATAATAACCTCGCTCGGGCGAAGGATTCTCCGTTTGTGGGCGTTTTTCAAAATTTTGCTCAGGACTATTTTGCTGTGTCCTACGAGTTTGACCATTGATTAAAAGGCAAAAATGTAGGAAGTGAGTATCAAATTATTTTATGTTAGGGTAAAATGTTTAACTTACTGTAAAAAAAAAGATAAACATAAGACTAAAGCGGAAAACATATTTTAATATTTAATAAAATACCAAATATTATCCTACTTTTTTATGTGTCCTTCATAATATCCTGGATTTTGATTACGTATTTTGGAGATTTATTTTTTTATTGTTGTAATGGAATAGGCGTTTGTCTTCTATCTCACCTGATGGAAAGTGTAGATGAAGACGAAGAACTACTCTTAAACTCATCCACCAGAGTTCAACTCATCAGGAAAAATAGACCCAGGCAGATATAAAATTCGATAAATTTAAGCTATTTTTATTTTATTTTATTTTATTCGGAATACCAACAGCTTAAATATTATAAAATAAACATTAAACATAGTTAACAACAAAGCTATTTACAGGTACTCGCAATTAGATACAAAACATTAACAACGCTACGAATAGTAATAGTAAAGAAAAAGAAACAGAAGTAACATGCTTAAGAAAAGCAACAAAACATATCAGACATTATTTCTTTTGGGTTGGGAATAGAAATGTGTCAAAACCAAAAATAAATAAAAAGAGAAACTAATAAATGGTTACGATCCTGGGATCGGGCTTAGGAAATGTTGAATCATATGCTTTTTGACAAATGAAGGCTTAGATCTAAAAAGCTCAAACTCGCTGCTAAATTTATGCATTTCATTGACAGATTTACTCGCTCTAATAACAAATGAATTTTTGCGGTAGTTAGTTTTTGTTCGAGGTACTGCTAGGGGTGGATTGTGTCTAACACGTAAATTATGTGGTACTCTAATATTAATTTTCTCGAGAAGAATCGAGCAATCTATGTCTCCGTTTATGATTTTTAGCAAGGTTATGATATCCGAAACAGTACGTCTATTCGCTAAAGGTAAAAAGTGATACTTCTTACATCTTGCAACATATCCACGATCAATAGTCTTACACTTATACTGCAAATATCTCAAGAACTTCTTTTGAACGGACTCGATACGATCAACATATACAGCATAATGCGGGCTATGAACCTCAGACGCATACTCGAGGATACTGCGCACCAGTGTACAATATAGTATTTTAATGGGTTTAATATTTTTAAAGTTTGATGTAGATCTAATGATAAAACCTAAGGTTTTGTTAGCTTTTTTCACGATGAAGTCAATATGTTTATCGTATATCAGTTTAGAATCGTGTATGACGCCTAAATCCTTAATTGAATCCACGTAACCAAGCGGTACATTACTAATGGTGTAGCAAAATTTAATGGGATTGATTTTACGGGTAAAATTAATTGCATAACACTTGTGTTGGCAACCCAACAAAATCCATAGACTTCCGGGTCTATGTATGTGTCTGTGGTCTATATAACAGAAATACAGAAATCTTTTATGGACGCAACTTGCATGTTTTTTTATTTATCCAAGTCGCAAGAACAAGCACAAATACTACACGTCTACATATGGTCCTTCAGCGTCGGCAATACGATTTGGATACGTTTTGGTGGAGCTAATTAACAACAGCGACAAGGTTTTTACATCGGCAACAAGGCGGTGGCGGCCGGCGAGGCTCAGGTTAAAAGTTAATCCTGCGACAAGTCTCCGAGTGTTACTGCTGACGGCGGTCAGATACACGACCTGCAAACGTCTCCCGCTATACGTGTCTGCAACACGGCAAGAATTTTATGCTACAGACACGCGACGAGGCTCAGGTTTGACACGTGCTGCAAGTGAGTAAAAGCCATTTTATTTTACTGTTCTCCAGCAATAACAAGCACGCGAGCAAAAGCAAGCAATATAGGATTCATAGAAGATTTCATCGATTTATCGTCAAATAGTCATAGGTCATCTCTTGTTGAATATTATTCAAAGTTATAATTAAAAGTCACGTCATACCACGCAACCATTTGCTCGTGTATGTGTGACAGAGACAAATAATAGAACAAGCAAAGACCGAACGAGACGCAAGATATCGACGTTAGTACAAAATCGTCGTCTTTCGGTGTTGGCGCAACGTCCTGACACTGCAACGCGATTGGACGACGCGAAACTTCCGTCAAGTTAACAACCAACCAGGGAAGAGCAAAACTTTATGGTGTACTGCAGCAAGGGCAAGAAAAGAGAAAAATAAGAACAATCGGCCATTTTAGTTTGTACACGTTTCTGTCCTGTTTGTCAGAATCTCTTTGTTGTAAATTTGTTGAACCTTAAGTATTTTAAGCTTAAATTCGCTATAAAAGTATAAAATAAGTATACTGTATTATAGTATTAACATTAATAAGTGTGAGTTAAGTGTGTTGTCAAGATGTCTGACGAGAAAACTTTAAAACAATTAAGGGCTTCTCGTGGTTATGCAAAGGCATCTCTCACGAGATTGTATCAGTTTGTGCACAACGAAAAGGATGTTCAAATGAGTACTATTACAACATTACAAGCTAAAAGGTCACGAGTTACAGAGATCTTTAGTGAGTACGAGGGGTACAACAAGCAAATTTTGGCATTTGATGAAAATGACAACGAAGACGTTGCTGATTGCGAGTCAAAATATTTTACAATATTGTCTGTAATAAATGAGGCTATTAAGGTTAACTCGAACTCTTATTCGGATGAGGGAAACAAAGTTTTTCGTACAAAGTTGCCGAAAATCGAAATTCTAACTTTCAATGGTAAATATAGTGAGTACACTCCTTTTATAAATCTTTTTAGGGCAATCATTCACAAAGATAGATCCATTGACAACATTCAAAAGTTATATTACCTCAGATCATTCTTACAAAAAGAACCTTATGACATTATTAAAAATCTCCCCTTGGAATGTGGTAGTTATGATGAAGCATTAAGACTTCTTGATGAAAGGTACAATCATAAATTTAAAATCATAAATGAACACATAAACTCACTGCTTGACATGAATGCTCTGATTAAATCTACTCCGAGTAACTTGAGAGAATTTGTGTCTCTTGTTAAGCAATGTTTAGCCAGTCTAAAAAATCTTCAGGTAAAAACTGAAACATGGGATCCTATTATATTATCAAGTTTTTTTCGCAAATTAGATTCTTATACATCACGAGCCTATCAGTTAGAGCGAAGCACTGACTCTGATCCTACAGTGTTGGAGTTTTTGCTGTTCATGGAGAAGAGGGCCTTGGCTTTAGAGAATGCTGAGTCGCAGACATCAATTAAACCATCTAGAGCAGTAGTGAACATTAGTAAAACATCTGGAGTTAAATCTTGTGCATACTGTAAGTCCAGTAATCATAAATTATTTTCATGTAATCAATTTCTAACCTTGCCTTCTTTGGAAAGAGTAAAGTTTGCAAATAAAAACAACCTGTGCGTTGTGTGTGTGAATGCACATCATGGGAAATGTAAGTTTCATTTTAGGTGCAAAGTTTGCAAACAGGCACACAACACATTGCTTCATCATGATGATGAGTCATCACTAAAGCAGGTAACACTAATTTCAAACACACAAACAGATAGAGTTTTGTTACCTACTGTAAAAATTAAACTTTTTTCTCAGAATGGCAAAGAAGTACAAATCAAGGCGATCTTGGACTCTGCATCTCAGGTATCATTAGTAACAAGTAAGGTTTTAGATATTCTAGGCATCACACCGAACAAACATGATACAAATATAGTTGGGGTCAGCAATAATATGAATGCTGCCAAATATTCTGTTCCCTTAGAAGTTTTTTCCATGTCCACACCATATAGGGTGACCATAAATTGTCATTTTCTGGACAAAATAACATGTAAAATCCCTCAATATAGGGTAGATACAAAGTCTTTAGCCATTCCATCTGGATTAACTTTAGCTGATGTTGATTTTCACATCCCGTCAGAGATCAATATGTTAATTGGCGCTGATATATTTTTCCAGGCACTGCTCCCAGAGCAACAACAAGCTGCTATACGGCAGCCCTCTCTGCAATCTACTGAGCAGCAACATGTACAACCATGCTTTGTTAACACCAGGTTTGGTTATGTAATCGCTGGGCCTCTGCCACAGCCCACAAGAGGGAACTCAAGTAAGGTCTCACTTTTATGTCTTGATTGTAAATCAGATCTTAATGATACTTTGCAGCAGTTTTTTGAAACTGAAAAGGTTCCTGAAACATGTACTGAAAACATATCAGAACATGATTTATGTGAAAAAATATTTCAAAGCACAACCATGGTTCACAATAACAAATTTCAAGTTGATTTACCCTTAAAGTTACCATTGAGTAAAATAAATAATTCTCTTGGCAACTCATTCGAACTTGCATTATATAGATTTCTTAGCCTTGAAAGGAAGTTGCAAAAAAATCCTAACTTGCTTTCAGAATATAAAAGGTTTATCAATGAGTATATTGACTTAGGTCATGCACATTTTATTGAATTTGATTCATTGAATTTTGAAACAGAGCCTTTGTATTTCATGCCACACCATGCTGTAACAAACGAAAATAGCAAAAGCACTAAAACGCGAGTGGTTTTCGATGCATCTATGCTAACTGATAAGAAACTTTCACTTAACAATCTCTTATTGAATGGACCACTTATGCAAAATGAACTATTTGATATCATGCTTTTATTTCGCTTTGGGGAATATACTATTTCCACTGATATACGCCGCATGTTTAGGTGTGTAAAAATAAATCCAGCACATGCTAGCTTACAAAACATACTGTGGCGAGACAATACAAACGAAAAGATAAAATGCATTCGCTTAGACACTGTGACTTATGGTCAAAAAAGTTCGAGCTTCCTTGCCACACGCTGCTTATATGACCTTGCTACAAAATATGAGAAAGAATTTCCATTAGCTTCTTATATATTAAAATATTGTACATATGTGGATGATGCCTGTTTCTCCCACTCTGACATCAATATTGTTCTTGAGGCAAAGCGGCAACTAAATGAATTACTGGGTAAAGGTAGTTTCTGTACACATAAATGGGCATCTAACTATCAAAACATTTTAGATGGAATCCCCCTAGATAAACAACAATTTGATGACCTAGAATTACAAAAAAATAACTTTTACATAAAAACCTTAGGACTTACACTTAACATTGCTAAAGATCAATTTGTATTTTCCTGCCCAGAACCATTCGAAATTGAATCACCAACCAAGAGACAAGTACTGAGCTATATCTCAAAGTTTTATGACCCTCTCGGTTTCATGTCGCCTGTTATCATGAAAGCAAAGGCCTTCATGCAAAAAATTTGGTCTGAAAAAACTAATTGGAATGAAGTTCTACCTCAGGCACTACAAAGTGAATGGCTTTCCTTTGCTAAAAAATTATCTAGTATGCAACCTTTTATTATAAAGAGAAACATACACATTCCTAAAAAGGGCTTTTGCTGTGCAACTCATCGGCTTTGCAGATGCTTCAAGCACAACAGGTTATGGGTGCTGTATTTATCTCCGAATGGTGGATGATTCGGATAAAGCTTCAATTTCCTTACTTTGCTCTAAATCTCGAGTTAACCCCAGAAATAAGGTACTTACCATACCAAGATTGGAATTAAATGCAATGCTTCTGCTATCAAAGCTCATGAACAGAGTCTATGACACTCTGAGCCTTAAAATAAACATCAATGATGTCTATCTCTTCTCTGATTCACAAATTTCGCTTGCATGGATTAAAACAGAGCCTATGAGGCTCAATGCTTATGTTTCGAACAGAGTAAAGTTAATTCAAGACCAAACACCTAAATGGCGCTGGCTGTATGTGAACTCCAAAGAGAACCCTGCTGATTATGTAAGTCGAGGTTCTGATCCAGATGAGCTGACTCACTGTGAGTTGTGGTGGATGGGTCCACAGTTTCTACAGAACTGTAAGTACGATTTTCAAAACATCTCTCCTCCATTTCGAACAGATGACTTGCCCGAAACGAAAGAGCAGCCGACACTCACCCTTGCTAAGGTATCTCTAGTTGCTCAAACGAAAGATGATCCCTGTCTCTTTCACGAAAAATTGTCGGATCTTAATAAAATTACACGAGTTATGGCATACATGCTTAGGTTTTGTCATAATATAAAGAATAAATATAACCGAATTTCTGGTGCCTCGCTATCCTCTCTTGAGTTACAAAACGCATTACACAAAATCATTCAACATGAACAGAGCATTCATTTCAAAGATGAGATAACTAGTTTGAATATTAGTGAAAATGTCAAAGGTTCACTGAAACCATTACACCCATTTCTCGATGGAAATGGTATTCTTAGAGTAGGTGGTAGAATTGAGAACTCAGCTGTATCATTCTCGCAAAAACACCCTATCATCCTACCTAAAGAATCTCGCATCACTGAGCTTATTGTGAGTCACGAACATGTTCGGTTGTTACATGCTGCTCCCAGGTTATTGTTATCTAGCCTAAATCAAAGATGTATATTGCCTTTAGAATAAGTAATAATATAAGTTAAAAATTAAATATAATAAGTATTAGGTTACAAAGGTAGCCTAAGAATAAAGGTGTCTCATTCCTAAATAATTTAAACTTTGTAATTCCGTACAATTAACTTAATGTATCATAACTTATTGTAATACCAATATGCTGGATGGGGTAACATAAAGCTGATGCTATAGGTACTTTTTTCACTTATATAAATAAAATCTCAAGTTCTATTGCAACCTGCCGCCCCCAGCATGTTGGCAACCCAACAAAATCCATAGACTTCCGGGTCTATGTATGTGTCTGTGGTCTATCTATCAAGAAATACAGAAATCTTTTATGGACGCAACTTGCATGTGTTTTTATTTATCCAAGTCGCAAGAACAAGCACTAATACTACACGTCTACAACTTGGATACATTTAAGTCTAACTTATTTATTCTACAATATTTTTCGAAATTATTTAGATCATTCTGCAGCAGCTCGCAATCAGAAGGACTATTGATCGCCATAAATATTTTTGTATCGTCTGCATAGGAAAGAAAACTCGCGTGTTCTAGGCATGAACCAATGTCGTTAATAAAAATAATAAAGAGCAGAGGCCCTAACAGGGAACCCTGAGGAACACCAGAAGGGATCGGCATCCAAGCAGACGTGAAACCGTTAATCGCAACAGCCTGAGATCTATTTGCAATATATGAAGAAAACCACCTGAATAAGTTACCGTGTATTCCAGCGTTATTCAACTTCTGCAGAAGGAGCGAATGATCGATACGATCGAACGCCTTGCTAAAATCGGTAAACACAGCATGTACTTGACCCCCAGATTCCATATGTGAGGTTGTGAAGTCATTAAATACTAGTAAATTGGATACAGCTGATCTTCGCTTCAAAAATCCATGTTGTTCAGGGATAAAAAAGGATTGTAACGCAATGTATACCTGATCGTACACAATTCTTTCAAATATTTTAGCAAATATACAAAGCTTAGAAATTGGTCTATAGTTTTTAATGTTTGACCTATCTCCTTTTTTATGAATGGGTGTAATAAAGGCGGACTTCCAAATAGCAGGCACCACACCCTCTTTTAGGGACCGTGAAAAGATTATATATAAAGGTAATACAAGGTTTGGAGCGCATTGTTTAATGAAAAACGGAGGTATACTATCAGGGCCAGCTCCCTTACTCAGATTGAGAGATTTTAATTGTAGTTCAATTTTTTCGGGAGTAATATCAATGTTGCTATATTTGGATATCTTTAGTATTTCTCGAATGAAATCTCATTTTATTTGTTTTTAAATAAAATTTAATAAGGTTGTAGTATATTTTTCTAATATAAACACTGAAATTATCGGATTAAAAAACTGGCCACAGCAGACAGTCCTGGATGTAACGGTATGATTTTATAAAGAATAACAATAACATTGTCTTTGGCTCTAACTATTTTTAAGCAATGCCATATTGACAATGTTTTTATCATTCATTCGTTATTTTCCTTTGAATTAAAACTGAAGAAATTCAATCGTCAACACTTGCGGTCCGTGACGTACGTGACGTGATATACGTAACGGAGCAAAATTTTGAAAAATGCCCTTGTGTTGGAGGGCCACAATACCCGTCCCTCCACAATACCTTAATAAGGTAGCAAGTGGGAGATCTTGCTAGCGTTTTAACAGTTCATTTATGGCAACTTTCTCTCTCAAATTTCTCTCTTAAACATCATACATTAGGGAGCAGCCCTAGATATAATCACCTCACCTGGTCGATTCTTTTGCCTTTTGCACTTAAAACGACTCAGATATACCATTACAAACGTGCGAACCGAGTCAAAAATCTCTTGCTCACACTAGGTACTCACTCTCGCTCGCACACAGTAGAAGTGTAAGCGAGAGGTCTGATAAAAATGATTTATGACTCAGTTCGCAGTATAATACTGTGCTGAGTCTCACCTTAGGAGTAATAGCAGGATAGATGAGATTCGAATTCTTGTTGTACGCGGGTGTTTGGTACACTGAGCGAGACCTTCGCCGCTGGACTGTCTTGCTGGCGGTTGAGGGGGGCAGCTTCCGGCACGATGCATCAGCGGAACGAGACCGACGTGCCGTAGTCGTAGACTTGGTGCTTGAAGGTGGTACTGGAAACGGAAATATGATAATAAAGGTAAAACTTTTTAGTAAAGAGGTCATGGTATACGTATGAGTGATACCCAAAATCATCGATAAAATCTATATTAACTTGACTGATACTCGTTTGTATGTTCTGCCACTAAATCAAACCCCCTTCTTTTAAAAAACTACACTAATTGTGATTATTAGGGCTTTATTGTGTCAATCAATAGCAATTTCCCAAGCAAAATACCCAACTTATTTACTCAAAGATCTTATAAATAAATCATCATCATCATCAGCCTATTGCAGTCCACTACTAAACATAGGCCTCTCCAATTGCACGCCACTTGATTCGATCCTCGGCTACTCGCATCCAGCTCCTGCCAGCCGTCTTGCGCAAATATATAAATAAATATTTCGAACATTTATCATAACAACTGCTATGAATACATTTTACTGTTTTGCGAATCCATACCTTTATTATAATGAACAAAGAAAACACCCAAACTACGAAACAAATAATAAAAATTAACAATATATGTAATTTTTACAGACTTTTGCAATCCATGATAAACCAGAAACAACGTGTGACCATGATTGGTGTGATTTAATATAAAGAAATTGACCAAAAAAATACATAATTTTTGTTGTAAATTATCGTAAGAACCAAAGTTAGACATGCACGTGCAATGAGCACCTATACCTAAAAAGCTCGTAACCATGTCACAAATCTGTTCTTAAGATCTAGAACCTAGTGTGAGCTTATCTCACATAAGGGGCCGTCCATTAATCACGTGATCTTTTTTTTTGACATTTTTTAACTCGCCCTCCCCTTTGGTGATACATGGTGAGGTTTTAGACAACCCCCTCTACTCCTCTATATCAAGTACATTCATTAGTATAAAATACAGGTATAAGTATCATCTAATTTTATTATAGAAAATTAAAGACTACAATAATAACGTTCAGAAGTAGATAGAAAAGAGAAAGGTTGCAGGTTGTTTTTGACTGACAAAAATAATAAAGAAATGCGAAAAACTTTTTTATACTACACCTGATCGGAACAGTATTCATTATTCCCTGAAAATGAAAAGAGAAAGTTAGTCTTTTCCTTGACCTAAATAAGCGGGAGGAAAAAATGTATGAAAATCCATTTCTAACGTGTTTTAGCGGGAGAGAAAGTTGTATGAATTTTCATTTCTCATGTGTTATCTTATCTATGGCGCGTGCCTGCCCAAAGAGTTTTATATAATTTAAATATGGAATCTCCGTGCCACTGACATCCTTTTGTGAAGAATAAAAAAAAACAAAAGAAGCGCGAAATATTTATAAATATTATGTCAAATTCTAAGCTAAATTGTGTATTACATGGTGTCTTACGTTTTGATTTTATTTTATAAATACTTTAAATGTTCCTCACAGGTGTAGTATAAAGCACTGTGTAGCACTCGGGTGAAAGTCCCATTCCTACCTCGGGAGTATTGTGGCCCTAGGCTGCGCCTTCGGGCCACAAACTGCTCCCTCGCTAGTAATCGGTTCCTTTCCTCCCTCGGTGAACAATGTACTATTCTACTAGTATATGAACATATTTTAATATCAGTATCCTCGGACCACGGATTAGCAAGACCTTCTCGTTTGAATTACTACACCCCCCACTCCTCCCCGTTGTGATGATTCGTATTTTTTTGTGGACCATTCCCCCCCCCCTTTAGAGTCTCACGTGATTAATGGACAGCCCCTAAGAGCCATTCACAACGCCAAACAGATATCGTGACGATCGAGTAGATATGAAATAAATACACGCTAGGTCATTATTGCGAGTCAGTAGGTCTTTCGTTCGTTTACTCTAGCGAAGGTGTGCAAACGAATGAAAGAACTAAACTGCGGACAAGTGAGGTGAGGTTTGCTGGTAGAGGACCTAGCTCAGGCCCCGAGTGTGTTGACTCTTTAAAAGACTAGCTGAGTCCCGCGGTGTTACTCACGGTTTTGTTGTCAATCTCGAGTAACGCCGTGGAGTGAAAAAAAAATTTGCCTAAGTTACTCCATAAGTGATCAGTCATCTGCTAGTGAATTAAAATCCCGTTAAAATTGGTCCAGCCGTTCCGAAGATTACCCGGAACAAACAGACAAAAAAATTAAAAATTCAATTTTTGATCTCAGTACCGTAAATAGGTAGGTAGTAGAGCCACGCTGGTTTCAGCACGAATGGGCCGGCTCGACCCGGCCAGTACTACCCTCACACAGAAGACCATCCTAATAATGACAGCATTCTTGCTGTCGTATTTCGTTGGTGAGTGTGAGACCGGAGGCCCAATCATTCTGCATCATTCTCCCGCCCTTCGAAGGCCGGGAGAATGATGCAGAATAATCTAACCAGGCTGCCATGGTAGGGGTCACCATGCTACATTGCCTACCCTCACAATAAGCATGGTGACCCCTACTCCTGGATTCTACTCATGCTTTCCATCAGGCAGAGTAGAGTCACTTTGGCAGGCTTAAATATATAAAAAAAAAAAAAAAAAAAAAAATACTTTGATATGCATTTATTAAAAAAATGGTCATTTGATATTACAAACACACACTACAATTTTATTTATTTGTGTATAGATCAGAGAGGCTTTTGTAAATTTATTTCACCCTTGATCAGTCATGCGGTTGCAACACCTTTAAACAAAAACTGTGAGTAACGCCGGGGGGTGAAGGTATTCTTAAAAAAGTAGCCCTTGTTACTTCTTATTCATAAGCTATCTATCCGTAAAAATCCCGTATAAATCGGTAGTCCTTCTTGAGATTAGCCAGAACAAACAGAAACAAAAAAAAAATTTTTTTGATGTACATAAGTTCCATTTACAATTCATAAGTATTTAGTGAAAAGCAGTTAATTTTAAATTACAAACAAATACTACAATTTTATTTGTTTGAATAGATTATTTACTGAATCGTCACAATGGTTTGACCGTACCGATAACTCCGCTAAAATTTCCACCTATCACAAAGTCACATGCACTCGCTGACAAGAGCGAGTTAATTGAAAATAAACTCACACTCTGTTACAAATGTCTTATTTTGAGAATAACTAAGTTGATACACTTACCTGCCAATCCATCATCTACTGTTTTTCTTTTTTTTTTTATACATAAGCCATCCAAAGTGACTCTACCCTGCCTGATGGAAAGCATGAGCAGAATCCAAGAGTGGGGGCCACCACACTTTTCATGAAATGTGTAAGATAGAAATAGATGGCAGAACAGAACTACAGAAGAAAGTGCTAGCATGGTACTCACCAAGGCGGCTCTTCTTCACGTTGCCTCCGGAGCTCTGGGACGAGTTTTCCGTTAGATAGCCTGCCCAGGAAGCACCCCGTTAGTGGAATTGTGGAATTGTTAGTTAATGGCTTTATACCGATGATTATGGATAGTTTGTGAGACTACATGTATATTATAGTAGGTAAAAAAAAAGTATAACCAATTAGCAGGACCCGGCTATGGTTTGCTGTGGCACTTATATGAAAAATGAGGAAGAAAATTGACGCGAAAGAAAGGCAAAAAGTTGGTTGTATATTATATCAAAATTTGGGCTCAATTTGTGCAGTTTCAGTCTTTTTATAGAGTACACAGACAGGATTAATATTTCATCTGCCTTTTTGGTCATATCTACACTCTTCATCCAGTTTTTATACAAAATACATAAAAAAAAGAATATCCTCCATTTTTTGTTTTGTGAACTTATAAAACATCTTAATAGTTATTCAGCATTATCGTAAAAGTCCAGTCGTTCTTGAGAAAATTATGTAATACCAATGACCCGTCTCTATTTTGGCTAAGACCTAGGAAGTACTAGAACATCTAAAGATTGCTACATACTACTAATTCTAATTTACACTTATATCAAACTACATTTAACTAATTTACATACTACAAATTACTGATAGTAGCTCAAGTATGCTATTAAAAGATGACAACGGCTGAGAGTTGAGAAAGAACTATACTTAAAATTCAGTCCTATTTCCTATCGAAGAATTTTAGGACCATATTATATATTTTACGGCTAATAGTTGCAGTGCCTAGTTTTGGCCGGCTATGTCTAGTTTTGCACGGCTACACCTAGTTTTGGCTGGCTACGCCTAGTTATGGCCGACTACGCATAGTTTTGACTGGCTACACCTAATTTTGACTGGCTACACCTAATTTTGACCGGCTACAATGAGTTTTCGCCACTTACAGCTAGGTGCAGTCGGCCACATGTGATTAAATCTAGATTTATCTTACTTTTCTTTGGTGAGGTTAGACTGATATGGCTGGGATAAAATCTAGTATGTCTATGGGGTAACAAGAAATTTAATGAATTGAGAAATGAACTGAAACCGATATGAAAACCTAAAGCTAGCCATTCATAAATAAGATCTAGTTCACATCTGTATCAAGTTCGATGCAATGATTAATGCCAAAACCTAGTTCTAACCAAAGGTAAGTTGGATACATCAAAGTTTAATTGCATGCGTCCCACTGCAACTTAAACTGGGTGTAGCCATACTTCAGCTATTAGCCTTAACATATAGGAATGTGCATTAGCATGATCAACTAAATAATTATTCATTGTAAAATATCAAATTTTCTTACATCAATAATGAATTGAAAGAAAATGTGTAATAGTAAGTGGTGATGGCTGACAAGTGATAATGATAAGTGCCAAATGTTAAAAAGGTGATGTAGATCTGACATACCATCATCGTGTGATGCGGCCCGACTGGAATGTCTTGTTCTCCGTGTGCTTGGAACTTCTTTTAGATGCAGTTCAGTTTTCTGTAAAAAAATATACATAGTATATTGATTATAACTTTGACATAATTTTTTTTTCACCTGAAAAGGTGATTTTACTCTGTTGGAAAGCATGATTAAAATCCAAAAGTGAGGACCACCACACTCACTGTGAATGCAGCCAGTATGGACCACCCACTTTATAGCAGTGGCGAGATGCTTTTTCATGCCACACTTAAAATACCCGGGATCACAGTAGGAAAGAAACAAGTGAACTAGCATTGAATTCCAGTTTTTAACTGCTCAGCACAGCAAGGAAAAGCCCAACCAAACAAGTTATCATGCTCATCATATAGTTACTTGCTTTGGATGGAAATCAAACCCACTATTTTTGAATCAGCAGTCAGGATCCCTGACCACTGGACCTTAATACTTTTACAAAACACTACAAACAGGTTTAATAAAATATAGAAAATCTTACCAGTTGTCCTATGGTCTTGTTTAAATATACATTACTAATAGAGCCTAGGAGTATCTTGAATGCGAGCGCTATATTTCGTTCTTCCATATTCGCCCGAGACTCGATTTTCTTCTTTTGGTCTGACACTGTAGACAAATGTTTTATTTTTTACTATTTCCTGGTATGCAAAGGGATCAATAGATATTTATCTGTCTTTCAAGTTATTAATGGCATAAAAACTAATTTGCGTTAAGAAATATTATCCTAAAATTTCCAAACACGATTTTAAAAAATAGAGGTTGTAATGAATTATTTAGAATACTAATATTAACTAAACAGAATTGATTGATCGATAGTAATAATATAATTACGTACAAACTTTATTAAATTTTTTGTGTGCTTCATCATCTTCTTTTGCTTTCTCCTGTTTCTTAACAGGCCGTTTTGTGCGCGGCATTTTTACTGAACACAGCTATTTCCAGTTCAAGTGGATTGCATCAATTAATCTAACTATTTTCTACACATTAGTTACACAAAAAAAAACATTACATTAAAATAAACTAATAAACTAAAATAAACTAAAGAAAGCTCAAACGTGAAGACTAAAACAAAACACAAACGGTATTTTTTGAATTAAATGTCATGTTTGGATACATTTTCGATGTCGTCTATGGATAAAGTGACAATTTCATGTTTGAGGTTGGTTACTTTGGCCTTTTTGTTCTCAATCTATGGATAAAGTACATAAAACTCGTGAACGTAACTTTCATATAAATTCTATATCTGAATACTATTTAATAACACTAATCTAATTGTCTTAATCCTGTATAATTTTGTGGCTTATGTACCATTATCATGTTCAAAATTGATTTTAATCTAATAACTATATCGTATTTTCGGAGAGAATGCCATTGGCGCTTCTCAAGCATTTTCATGGAAAATCTAAAGAAATGAAAAATACTGGTTACGGCTCCATCGAGATTTAAAGTCAAAACTGAAATTATAAAGATTTAAATATTGAAATAAACCATCGTACAAGTAGTATCCTTCGTTAATTCATATTTTAATTTGTCTTATTATTTCATCTCAATTTTATTTCTCAATAAATGCTCACTACACTTACCCAACATGAGTCATTACAACAGTAGTTTTACAAGTATCGTAATTACTGACAATTGATAATAATTTGATATAATATACTTTTAGACCAACAGGCCCATCAGTATGATATAACCGAAAATTTAAGAAGAGCAAACAAAATTTAATAAATGTACTCAAATTATTATGAAATAAATCGAATCTGGAGTCAGTCAGCAATCAGGGAGTTAATCAATCTATATGCCTTACTAGTGAAAGCATATTATGCCGTAAATGTGCGGCGACGCAGCTAGAAGACTACAAAAGCATAGCCGGATGTACTGGTCCAAAAGCTGCATTTTTTATGAATATTTCGTTATTAACACGATCGAAGGCTTTCTTGAAGTCAAAGTACCTATGCCACGTCTACTTGCCTAATTTTCCATTTCAGAGACACAGTAATCGACAAAGTTAATTAGATTAGTTGAGGTGGATCTACCGGCTCTAAACCCATACTGACACTCGCTCAGTTGTTGCTTAATTTGTGTGGATTAAGTTTATATTCAAAGATCTTACCAAACGCTGACAGAACGCAATACGTATATAATTAGTGATTTGTGACTTGGATAAAAGCTCGCGAGGTTCTCCAAGAAACCGGGTATGTTGCAGTTTTTAACCGATGAAAAACGGAGTTCTCAAGTCGACGCGTATTGTTATAGTATAATTTTTGTACAGGTCCGTTTAAAATATGTAACAAAGGTTCCTGTAGAATGTGTAGAATAATAAGACAGTCTCTAATCAAAACTACTCTATAAAATTAAATTGCGGGTTCCATCGAGATTTCCACGTTCATCGATCACTCCTTTCTACCCACCCCTACGGAGATTTAGGATCCCTGTTTTAGGATCAAACTTTCTAATTTGTCGAATGAATAAGCTTGCTTCTTTTTGTTTTTCCTTGTTGAAGGATGCGGGCGGGAGTCATCACTGTTGGGAAATCGGCAGTTTTGATTCTCATTACTTGTGTTTTCCAGTTTTCACTCCAATTTTTTGTGCATGCTGTGTTTGCTTGAAAGTGGAAATAAAGAAATAAAACTCATGCTCTCAAAAGTTGAAAAAATCCGAACAAATACTCCGTTCAAAAAAATTTAGATAGCTTTATTTTTCGTTCAAAAACATTGTCTACTGTCTTCAAAGAGTATGTGTAAGTAAACACACACAACACTACGGTACTGTCTTATGCTAGCCACACACGCACAATATTATTGACAATAATATTGTGTGTGTGCGGCCTGTATTGCGGTATTGTTCAATATTATTGTGGATTATCCAGAGGGTGCCCGCACACACACAATAATATTGGCAATAAAGTACGTATTGCCAATAATATTGTGTGTGTGCGGGCTGTATTGTACAATATTATTGTGGATTATAGTGTGCGGGGCCGTGTGTCACAATATTATTGTGTGTGTGCAGGCGGGAGGAGGCAGGGATATTGTCAAAAATATTGCCGCGTGCCCGCACACGTCAATATTTTAGTTGAGGAAAAGATTACAATGCGAGCGGACGTTCGTACGCTCGTGTTAATTGTTCAAAGTAGAAGACGAAATCAGTATTCAAATCGAAAATAGTGTTGATACTATTGATGATAGTACTGCCACGTAAACACACTATTTGTTAGTGTTTATTAAAACATGGGAAACTTACCCAGAATTATGAAATACATCCTGCAAAGCATTTCGCGATACTGTTAAGTAAAATAATGCGCTTGATAAGTTGCTCGATATGTATAAAAAAATCAAACCAAATAGCACAAGAGAGACGTAAAGAAAAAAATTAACTCCCTACAACTTTTTTTTAATTAGATTAAAGTGATTTAACTCATCTTTTTTCCTCTACCAGTTTTTAATCCAACGTTTCTTTTTTGATTGCCATTTTTTAGTTAATAAAGTTAATGCAATATTCAATGCAACGACTTTTTACCATGCTTTTATTAGCTTTGGTTGTATGTATCTATGTATGTATGTAATGGAATCTTTGAGAATAATTTTCACTCATTTCCAGAAGATTGATTAATTTGCAACTTTGCACATCTATCAGGGACCGATAACAATGCAATAATTCAATAACAGTTTCCCAATACCCTTATTAGGACCGCCAGGATATTGCTCTAAGTTAACAGGAAAAAACCCATGTAACAGTGAAGTTTTAGACGAAATGACTAGATTACGAAATAGTTCGTAACGCAATTCAATACTATCACATGTCCGCAAATAATTAATTGAAAAATCGAACTTAAATGAATTATAGTTTAAAAAAACTAAAAAACCTCGCTTTTATATCGAACTAAAAAGTCGAATATTATTTTTAATTACAGAGCTTATATTACAGTAGTAGAAGATTGAACAATCAATCATAACTAATTAATTCAAAATAAAATTATAATAAAATTTAAGTTATTATGAGAATAATTCCATTCAGAGTAAAAATCGTGGTGTGCTTTATATATTAAATGTAACAAGACGTATTCTACTTACAACTATCTACGCGCAGAGAGTTATGAAAATATAGTAAAAATTTAGTAAAATTGCGTGTTTAAGGCTCCCCTTATTTTTAATACAATACGCAAATGAATTTCTGATCTACCACTCAAAAAAATTTGTGCTGTGCTCAGGTATTATTCCGTTAGGGAATTCCTTCAAAAGAACTCGTGTCCATCATATCATTTTAGAAATGCATTGTAGTTGTTCATAATTATTTAGATGTATTTTCAAAGAATTACACTGTGTTATAGACTCTAATTTAGCTGATTAATTGCTATTTAATTTAGCATTTAATGGTTTTAAGTAACTACTTTACAAGAGATTGTAACCCTATATTTGCATGCCTGTTGGCGAAATGTGTATCGTGCCTATCATATTTTACCATCTTTTTTATCTGTACCACATTTAAGCAAATAAAGTCATCTTCCTAGCCTTATTCCCAAGTTTATATGGGGTCGGCTACTAGTTCAACCGGTTTTGCCTGAATTTCAGTTTTTCCACGGAGCGACTGGCATCGGACCTCCGCAACCCTAAGGGAGAACTGAAATTCGAAGATTGAACTAGTTGTCAGTATATTTTAGGGCACTGACTTCCCAATAACGATTGCCATAGATGTTCATGACAACCGGGACCGACGGCTTTACGTGCTCTCCGAGGCACGGGCGTGAATCACCTCCAAACTTCCAAACTCCGGGCTGCTATTAGGAATTTCCTAAGAAAATTCCAAAAACACTTTTTTGGCCGGACCCGGGTTTTGAACCCGAGACCTCTTGATTATCATTGCGTTTAATATAGTGTGAGGGGCCCATTATATTGATGAAGATATGGACAATCTTGTATTGACAATATTATTGTGTGTGTGTGGCTAGCTTTACGGAAGTTGAGAGCAGTTGAGACTTGATCGCGTTTATTTTGTTATAATAAAACTATGTCCAATATAGACATTATAATAGAAGAAACAATGTTTAATAAAAACATATTCTAGTTATTTGATACATTTCTTACTAAAATTGTTCCTCGTATTAACTAAATACTTCAACAATACATTTAATGAGAACGTGTTTTGATGACAGTAGTGCATTGTTATGATGAACGAAGAATGGCGGACATTGCCGTATTGCGATATCTGTTCATATTTTTATTAATAAATGCTTGTTGTGGTAAGTTAATGTAAGAATATACGTTTTAAAATATTTTCTAAAGTGTGGTGCTTCGATTATGATAAAGTGGAAAGTGTGATAAACGGAGGAAGTATTGTTTTTTAGTGGCTTCTACTGACTTGTGTTCTGTTATTGTTTTTCAATAGAATTTACAATATGAGGAATTTACTTGTTTTTTTATTATTTACTAACTACTTAAACTCTATATCACCATTCATTTAACATTCATAGTTAGTTTAACCGTAAAAGGCAGACAAATCCAGTTTCAGTGGCTAAACAATGTGCTATGACAGAATGGTCAAAAAATTAACATTTTAAATGACAACAAGACTACTGAATTAATTATATTGTTTATTGTATCAATACTATTTGTCTTTGATAGCTCGGGATTATTATTTTAACTCCTGTGACAAATTAAAGTGTGAGTAGGTTCTGTTTTGGAAAAAAAAAGACTTGAATATTGATTATTGACCCTGGGAATATTATCTGAAACCTCAAGTACAGCAATCGCATACGCTACCACTGCGCCATTGAGGCAGATGTCGTTTATTATTGTATTCCTATAGTTTGTTAGATGAGTAGATTCTTTTATTCTTTAGGAAGGCCATAGGGCCACTTTTTATTGCAATAACCGTAATACACATGGCCACGAGCTTTGGTTATTGGTATATAAACTTAACTTTATTATACAGCAGGTCTGCCAGGACTGGAATCAATTGAGGAAGATGGCATGTCTGGCACAGAGAGATCTAATTCCCAACGCTTGGAGGACCCCAGGTTTATTGAGAAGATGATGGTGCAACATCCCAGGTATCATATCCATACTGCCATTATGCTTTCACAGCAAAATCAATATATTTCAATGAAGTTTGGCAGGGATATTTTGATTCTTGAGGGGAGAACATTGGCTACTCTTCTTTTTATAAAAAAAACAATGCCTGCATTAGGAATGTACATCCTGTGTTGCAGGGGACTTTACAAACATACATGGGGCTGTCCATTAATCATGTGATATTTTTTTGGGACTTTATAAACCCCCCGCCCCCTTAGTGATACATGGTGAGGTTTAAGACTATCCCTCCTCCCCCTATGATTTTGATGTGATGATGAAGTGTATTTTTAGTACCTATAAAGAATCTTATTTTTTTTAATATTAATAAAATACAGATATTAATTAATTTTATTATAGAAAATTAAAGACTACAATAGTTACATTCAGAGGTAGAGTAGAAATATTACTACACCCCTTCTCCCCCTGATATTTTGTGATTTTTTGTGAACACCTCTCCCCCCTTTCCAGCCTCACGTAATTAATGGACAGTGCCTATGAAACAGACATAAAGAACGGCCATACTCAGCCTACGCCCCTTATCGAAGTAGAAATTTGAGTTGCAACTACTTAAACCACTATGTCAAAAGTGCAGTCTCACGTACATATTAACCACTATACATGTGGGCACAGCTGCGGTCAAAACCTATTGTAATCTGGGCTTATAAAAATCATTCAAAACATATCTGAATAATTATATTGCTATCCTTTCATAATCATCATCATCAAGTAGTTTAGCGCTAGTTCAGACACGACGGGAAACGTTTGTATGAGTATTTTGCAATCATTCAGACATAACCGCGTGATTATGCAAGCCGCGCGGTTACCGCTACATCTTAGAAAGAAGGCTTGAGTCTAAAATATCACACTGGCCAGATGGGTTGATATAGAATTTGTTCTGCGGTTTCATTCTCTTTGCAGTAATAATGTATTAATAATTAATCATTTCTATTATTTTCCTGGCTTTCAAAGGAGAAAGAAATTTCAAAAAAGGTAAGAAATTGTTAAATAACTAAAATAAGAGAATTTCTAATTAATGAGATTCAAAGAGCATAATCCATGACTGTCTGTAGGAGTGTGTTGCTTTAGGACAATTGCATTAAGATAATATTTATTTGTTCATTTGTTCTGGTTAATCTCTCGGATGTACCAATTTTGACAAGCCATTCCAGAGAAATAGCAAATGACATAAGGAATAACATGTAGACACCCTATCTCCAAAACAAATATTTGCAAACCATACAAACATTTGGTCCAATAAATAAAAAATAAATAAATCCGAGATTTCAAGCACAGTAATCGCATACCCTCCCACCGAGGCACTCAATAATTTCTGTATGTCTGATTTACAGGTATAAATGTCACCAGTGTGAACCATCTGAATGTGATGAGTCAATGAAAATGTGCGACAATGCACTCTACTGCTTTAAGTCTTCGGTGCGGGGCTTCGACGGCATCCTACACCACTCTCGCGGATGCTCTACAAAGTCTGACCACTACCAGTTCACTTGCAGAACAACATTGTCGCAGAGGTAAGAATAATTATAAATTTCAGCACGAATAGGAAGGCTCGGTGGGGCAGTACTAAAACTCTCGGGTCCTTCAAGTGAGGTGTGAAGAAGCATCTGACTAGGCCGCATATTACATTGTCCACATTAGCAGTGAAGACAGTGACCATGCTTTCATTCTGCGCTTGCATTCTGCTCATGCTTTCGATCAGGCTGAGATATGTCATTTTGGTCGCAAATTTATAAAAAAAAGAATTACTCCCTCACAGAAGACCACCTTAATATGACAGTATTTCTACTCATGATTTCCATCAGGCCTAGAAAGCATTTTCACAGCTAAACGAAGACGTAGGTAGTTGCGTTTGTCAGCTATTAGAAATTATAAAAATACGTATTTATCACTATTCCAGTTATAGTTTAGAATCTGCCTAATTTAGGACCCCTAGCCAAGGACTGGACTTGGAATTCACCGCCTCATGGTAGAGAAAATGACACTAGAACGAAACGGTTCGGCTCTTCCTTCTTATGCTGAGCTACCAGCTCACGTGTTTCCTTTTTTTCCTACTATGATCCCGGGTCCTTTAAGCGGGCGACATACTTTTTCTATGTATAATATGTATGTATTTACAAAAAAAAAGTATGTTTATGTATTTATATCAGTTGTTTAGTACCCATAACACAAGGTCTGCTTACTTTGGGACTAGATGATGTTGTGTGTAAGAATATTTATTTATTTATTATTTGCATTCGCGGCAAAGGTGTGTGGTTCCCCCCACTCTTGGGTTCTGCTCGTGCTTTCTATCAGGCAGGGTAGAGTCATTTTGGTAGGCTAAATATAAAAAAAAAGTCGTGTGGCACTCGGGGACTGCCGCGGTAAATCTATTGCATAGCATCTTTTATCAACTTATGCAAATGTAACTACTTATGTATTTATTTTTTATTTATGTAGTATTTTTTCTTTGATATTAATTCAAGTTTACAAAACAATATACACTGTCTTTTTACCAACATACATACAATATAATCATCGTACTAACCGAAAGACAATGACAACTAAACAGAGAACATAATAGTAATATGAGCATATCTATGGAATAAAAAAATTAAATAAAAAAAGAAAAAGGATCTAGAATGACTGTGTTGTCAAGGCAACTGATAACGACCGGTGGCGGCAGCACGCATGCACTAATCTGCCTATAGAGCACGGAGCCGCCCATCCTTGTCGCACTGCAGTTACAATCATATTCTCTATCCTTTTTTTGGGTTGTTACGTTTTTTTGTTACGGAAGTTTTTGATTCGGTCGCCGCGCTCAAAGCCCGTGAGAAAAGCTATACAAAAAAAAGTTGCAAACGCTTTTCGTTTCCTATTCTATTCTCTACTCTCTTGTTTCTTTGGCTAATATTTTGTTTTGATCACGTGACTGAGTGACATTGAAACAAGAGCTATTCTCTTGTTTCAATGTCAATCAGTCACGTAAATCGAAAAACGTTATCAACTTGGCTAGTGGGGCAGAATGCCTTGACCTTGTGTGGAATGCCTGGATATCAGTGAGACAGATTCTGCAATAAAATTCTTAGTGTATTAAGCCCCAATGTATGTCGCCATTTCACAGCCATTGTTCTATTGCAGCCCAGGCAAGCCTCACGCAGGTTTTCCCAACGTGACGTGCTGTCAGGGTGACCTGTGCAACGACGGCAACTTTCCGTCTCTACCTCCTGTGGACCCCCTGGATACAGCCATCGAACCTCTCCCCTCCAACGCCTGGAAGCTGTGGGCCAGTGCTGCTGCAGCCGTGGTCGTGGTCATTACTGTAGGAGCCTGCGCTATATTTGTTCTACGGAGAAGCCACAGGTAATTGGTGATGCAATAAATATTTGGCTCCATTTGCCATTATAGCTTCGAAGACTTCGTTTTACTATTCATTGTAATATATGTAATGGTCAGGTATCATGATTATAGGACTAGGGTAATTCCGTTTTTAGTAATGGTTGAATTATAAACCAATAGATGTACATAACCGTAAACAAAACAGTTTTCTAGATTACTCAGGTATTAGAAACAAGAAATAAAACACATTAACAATTAATCTTGCATATAATTTATAGCTCGATGCAGAATCATTTATCATGTAGCCCTCAATAGATGTCGCTAGCTACATATCTTTGAACTTTACACGTAAAAAAAAATGGTAGGGAGTTCATATTATATACCATTCATAGTGATAGGAGATAGTTTTGAATGTGAGTGTAAACAAATGATGCTGACTGACTCCGCAAATGATGTTAGACTGTTTACTGGTTCTCCGATCTGGTCTCCCGGTCAGTGTAGCTTTATGTTTACACATAAATGAAATAGTGAAGTTTTTATCACAAAATTTACCATTACAATATTATTTACATGTTTTAGGTTGCGTGTGTCGAGGGCCTCACTTCACAAGCTTGGTGCTGATTCCAGCTATTTCTCATCAAACCTCTACAGTCCCAACATGACTAGCGCTTACTATGAAGGTATTGTATCACAACTATTTGTCGTTGAGTTTTTTTGTCTTACAGATATAAATCATCGTATTTTTATTCTAGTACAAAGAGTTATAGCTTTAATTGCAGCGCTTATTGGTTTGGTATTGGTTTGCACTGTGCGAAGTGATTACTGTGTGTCAAGAGGAACAATATAACGCATATACTTTCATCTCAGTCCGGCATAGCACAACGTAAACATAGCCGTTTGCGTTGTATCCTTTCAAGTAACAAGTTCTCTTCAGATACTGATATACCTATTTCAGTTGATAGGGATTCCAACGTAAGTACTCGCAAAAGAAAGCAACCCGATCAGGACGAGACTTTATTAATGGCTAAACTTGAGGAGAAATTTAATTCACAGCTGTCAGTGTGGGATGAGAAAATTACCGCTTGCTTTACAAACTGCGTTGCATCAGCTGTTAATGCAGCCATCTCAAATGAGTTGACTAAAATTACATCCGTTCTGTCGGACATAAATATAAATATTACAAAACTTAACTCTGACTATAATTATCTTAACACGTCAGTAGAATAAACCAATAACCGTCTTACAAACATTGAAAAGTCACTAAATTTTACTTCAGAGAGGCAGGATTGCGTTGACGAGCGTCTTAAAACTCTTGATAGCATTATTAAGAAACAAACTGAAGACTCCCACAAACTAAGTTTACTTGAAAATAAAACATTGGCAATTGAACAACAGGCACGCCAGTGCAACATAGAAATATGTAATGTACCAGAGCGTCGCGGTGAAAACCTTGTTTCTATTGTTGAATATCTGGGCAATGCTCTAAAACAACAAATACGAACAACCGACATCGTAGCTGTTCACCGTGTACCCCATGTTATCTGTTTGTGAATGATTACAAAGAGCTGTTTGATTATGTTTGCGAGTATGTAGATTGTTTGCGTGTATATGTATGCAGTGCGGAAATAGTTAATGGCAGAGAGTTTTGTGTTTTTATGTTCATGTTGTTGGTTTCTAGATGGGCACTAGCGTTTAAGCAATATGTACTTATTGTGGTATACATTAGTGATGGATAGTCTATCTATATATTATCAAAACTGTCGCGGCTTACGTACAAAACTACATGTGTTATTTATGAATATATCGTCACATAATTACAGTATAATTGTACTGACAGAAACATGGTTACATAGGGACATATTAGACAGCGAATTCATTGATCCTCGGTATCGAGTGTTCCGATGCGACAGGGACCGCGTTAACAGTGGTCGGAGCGACGGCGGTGGCGTATTGGTTGCGGTACGGGTCAAACTGAACGCGTCGTGGGTTGCTGTGCCGCCTGGAGCGCCTTGCCCTTTGACGCCACTTATTGACCATGTACTTATTGAGTTACGTTCCCGTAAATACTGTTGTATTATAAGTGCGACTTATATACCCCCTGCTACGCGTTCGGACGACTATGAGACACATTTAGATTATCTAACGTTCGTAATGCAATTTACTAATATAAAAAATTATATTGTGAAAGGGGATTACAATTTACCTGAAATAGAAGGGACGAATTACAATACACATATGATATACCCCGACTTGTAAGCTGTAGTACTACTTCTTCTAAAGTTTTTATTAATTTTATGAACTTATTCAATTGTTTTCAATACAATAAATTTAGGAATGAGAGGGGGCGACTATTAGACTTATGTTTGACTGACATCGCCGATTGTAAGATAATGCAACCTTCGGTATCCCTTGTCCCTTTAGATACTAATCATCCGCCGTTTTACATCTTATTACCCATTGGTAGTAGTAATTTGAATCAAGTTAATCGAAATAAAACGCAGTTACAATTTAATAAAGCGGATTACACGCTAATAAATCAAGATATGGCTAAGATTACTTGGAATGAATTATTGGTAAATAAAAGTGCAGAGTCAATGGTAACTATTTTTTACTAGCTTTTGCCCGCGGCTCCGCCCGCGTGTATGTTGGTTATCGCGGTAAAAAGTAGCCTATGTCCTTTCCCAAGTTTAGTTCTATCTTCATACCAAATTTCATCAAAATCGGTTCAGTGGTTTAGGCGTGAAAACGTAACAGACAGACAGAGTTACTTTCGAATTTATAATATTAGTAGGGATGAACAAATATAATCAAACGATATGTACCCATTAAAATAATCAAATAGTCTCAATTCCCTGTCCGGTTTTCGCCCGCTCTTACTCATATCTATAAAAATAAAAATAATTATTGGATAAAATGGAAAAAATATGGAAATATATCAGACTATGAACTTTTTTCTGTATTAAGGAATAGATTTAAGCGTGTCTCGCATGAATGTTATAAGCGGTATATAACAATGGTAGAAAATAGTATACAAAAAAATATAAAATGTTTTTGGTCCTATGTCACAAACAGGAGAAATACAAATGATATTCCTTGTATGATGACGTATAAAAATTCGACGGTCCATACAGTAGGCGAGGTGTGTTCTCTGTTCGCGGAATTCTTCGAATCTGTCTTTGAACCCTCAGATGTGACTGACAATCTTGATGTCGAAGATATGCCCGACGGCAACCCTGAATCTTATGTTCTCTTAAACGATGTCGAGCTATCTAGTGATGCAATACTACGGGAATTAAAAAACTTAGATATTTCAAAGGGGCCTGGAGTAGACAATATACCACCAATTTTTTGGAAGGCAACCGCACAAACAATTAGTTAGCCGGTTTGTCTTATATTCAACTCCTGTCTCAAGGAGGGTGTTTTTCCAACAATATTTAAAGCAGCCCGTATAGTACCAGTTTTCAAAGGTGGAGACAAATCTAACGTTGAGAACTATCGGCCCATATCCATCCTGTCAACTCTGTCGAAGACCTTTGAAAGATTAGTAATCAAATATATTTATCCATCTCTCCATAACATAATTATTGAGGATCAACACGGTTTTGTAAGAAAACGAACTACTAATACAAATTTACTAATTTATACATCATACTTATTCGAAAGTATGGATGAAAATAAACAGACTGACAGCATTTACACAGATTTTCTGAGGGCCTTTGACAGGGTGGATCATAAAATACTTTTGGAGAAACTGGCCTACAATGGCATACGAGGTAATTTGTGGCGTTGGTTCAAATCTTACATCACTAACCGGACTCAAAAAGTAGCATTGAACGGTCATGAATCCGATTACACTCCTGTTAGTTCTGGCGTCCCTCAAGGTTCAATTTTAGGCCCGCTACTGTTTATTCTTTTTATAAATGACGTTAAATCCTGTTTTAAAGTTAGCAATATTCTACTTTACGCGGATGATTTAAAGATCTATCATAAAGTTGAACAGATGGACGATCATTACATAATTCAGCAAGATCTTGACCGTTTTTCTGCATACTGCAATGAGAATAAACTTGCGTTGAGTATCAATAAATGTAAATCTATCACCTTCACTAAGAAGAAAAATATTAGTAAATTTTGTTATACTTTAAATGGTATACAACTTAGCAAAGTAGAAGTAATACGAGACCTAGGAGTCTTATTAGATAGTAAACTCCATCTTGACAGCCATATAGACACTATCATTAGTAATGCGTTTAAAATGTATGGATTCGTTGTACGTTCCAGTACGTGTTTTACGCGGCCCTCGACTTATCTTTATTTGTATAAATCGTTAGTTCGCCCACAACTTGAATATGCTGTGCCGGTCTGGAATCCATATTATGATAAGTACAAAACTGCCATAGAATTAGTCCAGAGAAAATTCTTGCGCTGTATGCATTATAAGTGCTATCTTATGTCATCTTCGTACAACAAGCTACTAATAGACTATAATCTTATAACGTTAGAACACCGACGCTTATATTTGGAAGCTGTGCTGCTTTATGACTTGTGCCATGGCGACTGTGATTGCATTGCACTTACTGATAAGCTTTGTTATGTAGTACCGACTAGAGCTCATTGCCGTAATAAGTGTAGAATTTTTGCAACTGCCCGATGCCGAACCAATGCTGGTAAAAGATCACCGATGCACAGATTGGTGGAAAGCTATAACAAGCATTTTAATGCTTTTGACCTAATGTCAGTGCGTCCTGGTTCATTCAAAAAACTAGTGTTAGAATCCTTGACCTTATTGGTCAGGGTTTTTAAAGTAATGTTGGATAAGTTAGCCTATGTACCAGCGTATGTGTTGCAGTACTATGTGAGTTATTTGAGCTATGTAAGTTGCAATATTCAAACATGTAACTATAATTTTATTTAATATGTGGTAAATGTCGCTGATGACCAGAGATCGGAATTGGGTGTGTGAAAATACCTAAAGTTTGCAGTAAGTTTGCAATAATAATATGGAGCTGTTACAACCACTGTTCTTGCAATTGAAATAAATGTTTTTAATTTATTTTTTTATGCAGTGCAGGTTTAATAATTTTAAAAAAAGCCGACTTCAAAACTATGTAAAGACGCGAAAATGTTCGTTTTCCTTGCATCAACCTGTAGCAAAACTTTTTAACTTAAGATACAGATCAAAAAAAGAAATTAAAACCGCATTAGCATTTTGCAGATATATAAAATTCTGTTTTTGACCGACAAAGAACAATTGGGACTGAAAGACCGAATTTTAACCGGAAAAGTACAAAACAAGAATTTATTTAGAACTGTATTAGCAGCTTGTAAATGTTTATAGTTCGGTGTTTCAAAGGTAACAAAGGAACATGTATAAAAAAACAAATCTAAACCGGTAAAATTCAAACCCGGTTTAACTTAAATGGTTGTAACAGCTCCATATTATGTCCCGCTGCAAACTTTAGGTATTTTCACACACCAAATTCCGATCTCTGCTGATGACACAATTACCCATACGTTTGTAGTTGTATCCATACTCTTATATTGTGTCGTTGTTTATTTACCTAAATAAATTAAAAAAAAAACTATTAGTTTTTCGTTATATATATTTACATGCTGAAGCATAGCCCTTCCACGATACACTATCTAAACATGGTATAAAAATGAAATCGCTATCTGTTTACTACTGTATCTGTAAACTACTTAACGGAATTTAATGCAAATTTCAGCAATAGACAGAGTGAGTTAATTGCTTCCGTGCAAAGCTATTTTTAGTTCCTTCCCCTATTTACAATGTTTATTTTTTAGTCATCAAATGAAGAACTTAAATCAACTCCTTACTAGGAGCCCCTTAACGTAGTCAACCCCTAAATTTTAAGATACATCTGATCACTCCCTAAAGGTTGGTCAAAACGAAAATATTTATTTAATTATTTAATCTTATGCACATGTACAAAGGCAGACTAAAGCCATCAGGCATTCTGTACCAGTCAACCTTCAGGCGATGATATAGAATTAAATATAGTGACTGTAAAACAAATATCACTAAGACTTACCTAATTCTCTCTAAGTGCTCCCCTAAATTTAGGAAATGTTGAAAACAGCTTATAATTATAATATATATAATTAGTCAGTTATTATTAGGAAATATTAACAAATCACTCTTGTTCATCTTTCTCCAGTTTCTGATTAAATATATTAATGACAATTTAGCAAATTTATGTGAAAATACTTGTAAAATCATTAATAATAATATTTTTTACCTTCAGGAATGGAAGGTTCACAGAATGGCAACTGTATACGAGCTGTAGCAGCCGGGGACTCCACACTGCGGGAGTACCTGGAGTGTTCGGTGACCAGCGGCTCTGGTTCTGGTCTCCCTCTCATGGTGCAGAGGACCCTGGCTAAACAAGTCACGCTCATTGAGTGTGTTGGAAAGGTATAGTGTATTTAAATTATATTTCTCGTGTACAATACCGCACACTTCTGAAATGGACACAAAGAACACCCAGACTTAGAATAACAATTTGTGAATCACACAAAATGTTATCCTATGGAGTTCGAACACACAACACTAAGTGCTGTAGAAAGCACGTGAAATTTGTAAATCCAGCACTGGGCCTATGCGGCATAGGCCTCTCCTTTGAAAGGAGGTTTTGGTCTACTATACCACGCTGGCCAGACGGGTTGGTAAAGGATTTGTTTCAAGTTTTCCTTCTCTTGGCAGTGATGTTAGCTGTTTATTTTGTTCCTTTAGTCGCCTCTTACGACACCCATGGAATGAATAGGGGTGGTGACACTTTGTATTCTTAATCCGTCACCACACGGACAATTTTTATTTAAATTATTTTTGATGTTAGTATTGTATATACTTTCAGATGCTTATGTAAAAAACGGTTCAATTGATATTACAGACTTTAATTTAATTTATTTGTATAAATTGTCTGTGTACTGCCTCGTTGGTCTAGTGGATAGCTAATGTGAATGCTAATCAAGAGGTCTCAGGTTCAAATCCTGGGTCGGGCTAAAAAGTGTTTTTAGTTCCTAATGGCAGCCCGGAGTTTGGAAGTGTGGCGGTGATTCACGCCCGTGCCCTGGAGAGCACATATAGCCGTCGGTCCCGGTTGTCATGAACATCTATGGCAATCGTTATTGGGAAGTCAGTGCCCTCAAATTTACTGACAACTAGTTCAACCTACGAATTTCAGTTCTCCCTTACCCTTAGGATTGCGGAGGTCGGATGCCAGTCGCTCCGTGGAAAAACTGATACTCAGGTAGTATAACCGGTTGAACTAGTAGCCGACCCCAAATAATATTGGAAATACGGCTAGGAAGAAGAAGAGATTGTCTGTGTATAAATTAATAAATTTTAATTTTAAAATGTGTTTTCCTCAGGGTCGTTACGGCGAGGTGTGGCGAGGTTCTTGGTACGCAGACAGCGTGGCCGTCAAGATATTCTTCAGCAGAGATGAGGCGAGCTGGAGAAGGGAAACTGAGATATACTCCACCGTACTCCTCCGTCATGATAATATATTGGCGTACATCGGGAGTGACATGACGAGTAGGGCTAGTTGCACACAGGTATGTATCATAACTCATCATCATCATCAACAGCCTTTAACAGTCCACTTCTGGACATAGGCCTCTCCTTAGAAAGGAGGTTTTGGCCAACTATACCACGCTGGCCAGACGGGTTGGTAAAGGATTTGTTTCAAGTTTTTCTTCTCTTGGCATGTATCTATTATATTATTTCGGACATCTTTCACATAACGCCATCTAGTCCCAAACAGAGCTTGTATTATATGTATTTGTCCGACCCGGTAATCTAACCCGAGACCTCTTGATCAATGCCGCATACGCTAACCACTATACCAACAAAGCAGTCATTCATATTAATTGTACACTCGGCTTTTAAACTGTTTCGATGGCCCAGTGGTAGTGTATTGCTGCTGTGTTTGAGGTTCCGGGTTTAAATCCCAGATCAAATGTTTGTATTTACAGAAACAGTAGATATGTATTTATAGTCTAGTACCCATAGCACAAGCTCTGCTTAGTTTGGGACTAGATAATGTTATGTGTCGTGCGTGGTGTACTTTCTGAAAATATTTCAATAACGTCGCCCCACGCTTTTTACATTAAATTTATTTTCTACTTTTTAGTTTAAAAGGCTGTTTGTTTAGTTTTTTTAAATTATTATTTTTTAAGTCAGTTTTTACATAAAACTAATTAGTTAATTGTTTTCCCCAGCTCTGGTTAATAACACACTTCCACCCGCTGGGCTCTTTATATGAGCACCTGATCAGAACCACACTGACCCGACAACAGATGATGGCCATCTGCCTGTCAATCATCAACGGGCTGCTGCATCTTCACACAGAGATACATGGCACACAGGTATGTTGACTTTACCGTTTTAATCCTAGATTAACATATTCCAGATTTCACATGTTGAATGAATGCCTCCTTGGTTTAGTGGTTAGCGTATGAGATTATTGATGGAGAGGTTTCGGGTTCGAATCCCTGGTCATAAGTGTTGTTGGGTTTTTGGGACAAACATTCTCAATACAAGTCTGAAGTGTGAAACTTTGGCTTTGTTTCACTTCACTAACTTATTGAATGACTGGACTGATTTTAAAATGGGTTTCACTGGTAAGTAGCTCATGATACAACGAATAACTTGGGTTAGTTATCTGCTGTTTTTGTTGTTTATTAAAAGGCTGAGCTAGTATGTTTGTCCTCAGGGTAAACCAGCCATAGCACATCGAGATATAAAAACGAAGAATATATTAGTGAAAGTGAACGGAGAGTGTTGCATAGCGGACCTGGGTCTCGCCGTGACCAGACAGCACGTGGCCTCAGGTCTGCAGAACAATCCTAGACAGGGGACCAAGCGGTATATGAGTCCAGAGATGCTGGACCAGAGGTGAGTGTGATGCCGTAGACTCAGAGTATTAATTATTCTTGGAATTTTCCGAGTGTCTGTACTCGGTGTGTTTGTGGTTTCTGTTGATCCTGGTGTACAGGAGTTACAGTTTGAAGGTGGGATTATTCGCGTAAGAAAAAAAAATAAAGAACAGACAATACTTAGTGTTGCCATCCCCTTTTCACTCCTTGGGTGTCGTAAGAGGCGACTAACAGAGCAACCTATGCAGAACAACTGCATTGCAACAGGAATGATAAAACTTAATACAAACTTATAGCAATCCATCTAGCCAACGTCGTATAGTAAGCCAAAACGTCTTTTCTAAGATGCGGCTATGTCTATCAGTGCTGACGCCTTAGATCAAGATACAAATGTGATTTTCTTTTATGAATCCAAAGGCAAAAATCTTTTTGAAAACTTTGTCTAAGGCTTTTGATTGTGTTAAACTCGTAAATATAATTAATTATAGATTTTTTATTAATATTTTAATATCGAATTTTAATTTTTGTAATGTAAAAGAAAGTAAACTATAAGTTTAAAAATTACTGTAATTGGTATGTGATTATTATATAGGGGTTCTCCTATACAAGGACCTATCTTTGGTCCACTCTTGTTGTTAGAAAGTTAACATTGGTATACATTTAAAATTATGAAATTTATATTTAAATTGTATTACTATAATAATAAAATGTATTGTAAACAATTTGTCTTCTCACTTATGAGTCTTAATTGTATGTACGGATGGTAGGAATATTTGCGCGCAAAATCCGTTATAGATTTAGGCTACTTTTATTATTGGAGACAATAGAGGCTAGCATATAACATGTGACTGGTGTCCCCAGCATGAATACGGGCGTGCTGGAGTCGTTCCTGAAGTGCGACGTGTACGCGCTGGGGCTGGTGCTGTGGGAGGTGGCGGGGCGCGTGGGGCGAGTGGGGCGGGCGCCGGGCGAGTACCGCGCGCCGTTCGCCGACCTCGCGCCCAGCGACCCCAGCTTCGACGACATGCGCAAGATTGTCTGCGTACACTCCTACAGACCCACACCGCCCGCTGACCCTCATCCCGTAAGTACTGCTTCTATAATTATCTGTATACACTAAAATCAACATTAGGAACAGTTGGTGGTTTAACTATTCTTAACTTTTAACAATCTAGCTATTAGGTTGCGATAACTATAATAGGATAATTATACGTTTACATACAATTTTAATAAAAAAAAAAATAGTTGAAAAACAAGCATTAATTATTATTATTATTTCTCCAGACAATGATGGGGCTATCAGCATTAATGCGTGAATGCTGGCACCAGAACCCCTCAGTCCGGTTACCAGCTCTCCGCATCAAGAAGACACTCCTCAAACTAGCAACCAACGACCCCACCATACAACTAAACGAAGACAATGAGGTGTCTGTATAACACTACCATACATATGTACGTACAATATATAGCCTCGTCTATAAAAATGTGAAGTAAAGCTACGTTACCGCATCGGATTTCCGGATGGTTGGCTAATAGGTAAAAACTTGTATATTAATGCTGACAGTATAATATATACTTCGGTCTTTTAGAAGTATTCATTATGAGATGGATGAACTCACAATAAATATCTACAAATTTCAGTCTCAAATGTCAAAAAGTTTGGACATTAGGGGGAGATGTTATTGAAATAGAGGAGAAAGACTTTCATGTATATACTTTAGAATTGGTGTACAGGATTTATATTATTGCAGAATGGAGTGTAATCTCTTTTATATACCATGATGTTACTCGGGTGACATTTGACATGACAATCACTACAGTATTTGTTTGAAAAGTAAAACAAGTGACAAGAAAAAAAATCCGTTCGCGTTAAGAAAATAATGAGAAAATAATGACGCTTCGAATATACTATAGCGCCATCTATCAAAGATACACTAAACTACGAAGTAAGTACTAATCCTGAATCGCGATATAGAAATTCTCGCGCTGATTAGCATATATACAACTTCTCAAAATCTACCGTTGGCTGTGGTACGCTAGACATGATCATTTGCCTATTCGGAGGGGGTTTCCTCCGACCTGGCGAGGTGATCTCTTTGGGTTGGAAGGACATGCCACTCATTTCTCCACAAAACCATAATTTCATAGAACCAGATTAGTCAAGGAGTTAGGTTTTTTCCATACGTCAGTGTTTTATTACCGCGAATGGACAGAAGAATTTGACTGACTGACTGGAGTTAATGGCATACTTAAAAAATGAGATTAATTTAACTGTCAAATCAAAACGATTTAATGTTACTAAAACACGTTAAAAAGAATAGTGATTACATAAATCTAATTTTACTTATCAAATTTTATTTCAGTTATATTTGTTTTACAATTATTAAGGGCCACAGCACACTAGCTACTTTTAGCATCGGCGATCGGCAACTAGTCGCTTTTTAGAAGCTAAATACGGCGACCGAACGCTCTACACCGCAGACTTAAAAACGCCAAACGCGGAGATTGAGTCACTTTTTAGAAGCGCGACACAGCAGCTGAACGCTACTCTCCGTACATATTCGGATGCCGGTAGCATCGATTTGGCATCTGAGCAGTCGCTAAAACGCGCGTTTTCGATACCGCGATCGAACGCAGGAAGTCGCTAAAACGCGATGTAGCATCGATGCAGTCGCCAAATCGCCGATCGCCGATGCTAAAAGTAGCTAGTGTGCGGTGGTCCTAAACCGAATATTAAAAGTAAGGGATTTGACAATAACAACGTATGACGTCATAAGTTTGAAACATAAACGACTTGTGCGAACGTATGGTTTCGACTTTTTTAAATGATTGACAATTTTTACTATACTCAATATTACTGTAGTGTCTAGACGATTTTAATCACATATTTTCATTGATATTCGAATGTCACCATCCGCATAAATAAACAAGAAACCTTAATAAAGCTATTACCCGATTATTAAATATTTTTGTTATAATAAATATAGCCTATGTCACCTGCGTCATTAATACCAATCTATAGACACCTCATTTATAAAAATATGTATATTCAGTAGTTTAGGCGTTACGGTGGAATATACAATTATTTACTTAAGACAGTCAAAACTATTATCCTATATTTTCGATTAGCCATAGTCGGAAATACTGAGTCAAGGGGTCATTCGTTTATTACGTGAGACAATTTTTACTAGTTTTAATCCTCCCCTCTTAAATAAGAAAAAAGTAATAGGTACGTTATTATGCAAAGGAAAGAAAAAATACGATTGTGCTTCAGACTATACGACAGTAGTAAAACCTAAGTAAATACAAAATATAGACAAAAGGCTAGCACCGTGTTTTAGATATACGAAGTGTAATACGCTGTGAGAGGGAGAGAGATCGAAAATCTGCATGCACACTGCTTTCTCTTCATCCTACAGTAACAGACGAAACATAACTCTCTCTCTTTCTATCTTCACTCTCTCTTTTAACGTCCGCGCACTCACCAGCTCGATTAATATAAGTTCGATTAGTTTTAATATTTTATCAATATATTCACTACTCTGTTTTCCGTATTTTTGTGATCTTACGTAAGAACTACTTGTAAGACTAATTTGTGACGGAAAAATAAGACAGTCCACTCCCACTCTCCCTCTAAAACGTCTTACGTAATATATGAATGACCCTAAAGCATTTGATCTCCACAAACTCATATTTCCTTATATTGCCATATTCTTTCATCAGCAAGCTTTATTTTTAGATTATAATTTTATTAATATAAGTTTTTTCATTATTATTTTAATTACTTACAATATGTGCTTGTAGTAATACGCCATTGAAATAAATATCCATCGGATATATCCGATCGGATATTTTGGATATATCCGAAAACAAGCTTTTTTTTGTTTGTGGTATTGATTTCGGTTATTTCTACATAAGTCTAGGTTTGAATAACACAAAGAATTGAGGATATTTTTGGGATATCCGACACTTTCGGATATGAAACTTTCTAACCTCCTAAATACATACCCGTACCCTGCATAGTAATTCGCTAGGGGTGTTAAATGTAGCAACAAACAGACAATATAGCTTTACTACTACGTATAAACATAATGTGCTTGTTATTTATATCGCGTTATATACGGCAAATATTATCACCGACTTACTAAACTAATATAGGATTTAGGTATGGACTTGAAAATATACGGAACTAGTTTTTTCCCGCGACTTCGCCCGCGTGTATTTCGGTTATCACGATAAAGTGACAATTTCCTTCTTTAAGAATCAAAGTATCTCTATGCTAAATTTCATTGAAATCGGAGCAGCGGTTTAGTGGTGAAAGCGTAACAGGCAGAGTTACTTTCAAATTTATACAAATAAATAAAATTGAAGTGTCTGCTTACAATTTACAATTAAAAGCTTTCCACTAAATGCATATGAAAGCATACAATAATATTTAAAAATAATTTACGAAGAAGATGGTGGAGGCGGGACCGGCAGAGGTTTAGAACCGGGCCCTTTACCGCAGACGACTCAGGGGCTGGAGATCGATCTAAGACCTCCGTCCTCCATAAGCCCTATCCTGGGGGTGACAGGTGAGGCTATCTGTCAACAAGCCGTACGTCGACGTACGACGTCAGGGTTCCAGGGATTTCCTTTCTAGGGTACACCTGGTTCTTCGACTCATAGTACCGGAGACGGTGTGCGGTTTTAAGGTATTCGCACATTACAACGACTCAACTCCTTTATTTAGAGTGAATTTGTCAACTTGTAAGAGGTATAGGACGCGTGGTCAACGCGTTATTCACATTGACTGTCACCGACCCGTTTGCCCCTCGTTGTCGATAAATTGGTCACGAGTGGACAATGCGCTTACGGCTAGCGGGCGACGCGTTGCCAACTGGTCTTAGCCGGTCAATATTCCCCTTGCGTTCCTCAACATATCATGGATTTTCGTCATCGAGTATCATCGCTATTATTGCCAGTTCCGAGGGTATTTTCGTACAGACGAAAGAAAATGGTGGTTCTTAGTTCATTGGCTCTCCTGTATAATTTCAAGTCCTTTAGCAATTAAAAACAAATAAAGTGCCGAATACTAATTAAAGTGTAAAGAATTATATCTCGATTATGTAAATACGATTATATAATTATATTATAAGATAATATAAGATAGGAAATGTGGGTTATGATGATATGATATAATATTGTTTTTATAAGATTTATATCTATGTATGTAATGTATTTTGTTTAGTTGTAACACATTTCTGAAGCCATATTATCTATACTAACAAATAAAATTAAAGGGTCTGTATGTAATATCAAATGAACAGTTTTGTTTTAACTAAATGCATGTAAAAGTGTAGGTACTTTACATCAAGAAAGTTTTTTTTTTCGTCTGTCTGTTGGTTCTGTCTCTCTCTAAAGCTGAGTCAATTTTGACGGGAATTTCACTGGTAGCTAGCTGATGACATAAGGAGTAACTTAAACAATTTTTTTATACTGACTTTGCTCCGCGACGTTACCCGCGATTTACAACAATAACTGCGGGCAACAATAAAATTAAACAGCTTTTCATTAAATGCTGAAGAAAGTATAGAGGATAGTTCAAATTTTTTTTTTTATTTGTTGTCTGTCTGTTCCGACTATTTGGATTCCTACTGGTAGAAAGCTAATTACATGAGCTGTAACTGATTCTACCTTAACAACCGCGGGTAACGCAGAGGGACACAACTAATTAATAATTCTGCCATTTCTTTTATATGACTGTGAATGGTTTCGAACTAGAATATAAGTGGCCATTTATGTTAATATTTTATTATTTTTGTTTAAAAATTGGAGGTTAATATAATGTTATTGTCGAATTTAGTTTAGTGACCAAATAACGTGCCTCGAGTGAATGCTGTTCAAATAAAAATATTGAAACGTTTAAATTTGTTGCTAAAAATATTATGTGAATTGATATTTTTAACATATTTCTAAAACACACATCCTAAGGGAGCATCATTTCAATACGTTTTCTTTATTTTGTTCGGATCTCACGAAAAATCCTTTAGTTAGTGCGATTTTGAGATGGGGAGTTTATCTTATTAAAAGGACTAAGCTTAAGTCGTGTTACAGAGCAAAATAAAACGAAATTGTTGTCTCTTATGCTCTATGTGCTAGTCTATTTTTTCCCATACACAATTCAGTAGGTATGAGACCTACTGAATTGTGTATGGGAAAAAATAGACTAGCACGAAAACCGAAAATTTCAGCATATATAAAATGAATAATATGAACTAAGATGTTGCTGTCATGTTTCTAGACAAGAACAAGTAAGGCTTAATAATATTTTTTTTATAAGAATTGACGTTTTTAACTACTGTCATCTTACGTAGTTAATTAATACGCCCTAAGTTTCAAAAGCTACTAAATTATACTATGTAGTAGATTTATTTAAAATAAAATAATATGTATATGTATTATTTTAAAGTATAAAAACATTTGAACAGCATTTAAAATTATAAATAGCTATTATGTTATAATTGAAAATATAACCTCACTTGTTAAGACGACACTATTGTATGTAAATTTAATGACAAAATTTAGTTTTTAAGTTTAATTTAAGTGTTATAATACTAATATGTGCATTTAACTTGGGAGCCTCCGCCGGTAACACTCTCAAAAGACAATAAGATGCTGGAAGGAGCCTGGGCCACACTAATCTATATAATGACCCAACATATTTCAGAAATACATATTTATTTTTGGCAGTACAGTAATACAATGTAATTTTTGACTTGACAAAAAATAAGTTCTTAATTCAGTTGGTTTTTTCAGTGTTTGTCATATCTGAACTCCGACATTTGTTCTTCTGAAAATCTCCCCCCCTCCCCGCTTTTCTAAATATATATAATAAAAAAGAAATTATATGAGTATTTTTAAATACCTGAACTATAGATGTAAAATTAAAGGCAAGTGGGCTGTAACTTTTATACAAAGCCTTGCAAATAAGAATAGCATTCTAAGAAAACAAGACAAATCTAAAAATATTATTGCTAACATAGAAGATCCATTACTTTATTAAAAATATCTGAAGCTGTTGACAAATGCAGGGCAAGATGGCGATTTTCCGATCCTCTACCTATTTGAAACGCATTGTAATACATATTCGTAAAATAATTCAAATATCGACGCGTCTCCGATGTTAGCGAACTTAGCGATAATGTTGTACCTAGCCAGCTGACGATACAAATGAGGTTGGGTACGTTGCTTAAAGTTGCTCAGCGTACTATGGAAAGGGCTATGCTCGACGTTTCTTTGAGGGATCGTATCAGGAATGAGGTAATCCGTCAGAGAACTATGGTCATCGACATAGCCCACCGGATTAGCAAGCTGAAGTGGCAGTGGGCTGGCCATATTAGCCGCGGAACTGATGACCGTTGGGGTAGAAGAGTTCTGGAGTGGAGACCGCGCTTCGGCAAACGTAGTGTAGGACGCCCACAGGCCAGGTGGAGTGACACTTGCGTAGGATGGCGAGCATAATATGTAAAGCTTTTATTTCAAGTAAGTCTTTCCAGGCATTTTCGAGTTAATGACTCATTCCTATGGAGAAAAACCAGTAAGAATCTTTATGGACAATGGTTTTATGGTAACTTTCTGTTACCTCGTTTCCTTCAATGCCATACAAAACGTATAACACCACACATTTCAAAGTCGGCTATTGAAAAAAATATTACTGCACTACCACAATGAAAATTTCAAGCCACGTATTTTATTAAATGTACCAAAACCGTATGTACCATGGATAATCGTGTACTCGTATTAGCAAGTTGTACTCTTAGCGAAGTGTACTATTAAAGGTTATGTATGGCTATAATTGTGTTCAACTTATATTAGTGTAAATATTATGTTTTAGATATAATTATTAGTCTTAGGATAGACGCTATGCGTCGGTTATGAAGAGAAAATAAATATTTGTCTATTAAAACAACTGTCTTTTTTTTATAATAAATAAATAAATATTTCGGACATCTGACACACTATAAAATATTCATTTTTTTTGAAAACACAAACTCTGAAACAAATATTTGTAGATCATACGAACATTCGGTCCGACTCAGGAATCGAACTCGATACCTCTTGATCAGCAGCCACATACGCCAATCACTAGTAAACAATCACTTTCACAGAGAATTTGAGACCTAATAACACTGACCAGTTTTAGAACAGTTATTATAAACTAGTTCCTGGGGCTTCGCCCTCTTATATGTCCTTGTCTATGCTCCAATCGATGTCTGTACTGAAATTCAAGCAAATCGACTCTTGCCGAGTCATGAAAGCGTAATAGACCATTACTTTCAAATTTGTAGCTTTTTATTTTATACAGGTGTCCCAGAATTGAGTTCTGGGACACCTGTATAAAATAAAAAGCTTCAAGCCGAAACGGGGTGACAGGATTGATTGTAACCATCGTGATAAAAAAAAAATCTATGCCATGCAGTTTGAAAATTATGGGCATTTAAAAAAAACCTAGAAATTCGGTCAAACTGTAACCATTTTTCGGTTATTGTGGTTAATTTTTATTATTTTTGATCATTTAAACTTTGGAATCGTAACCCAAATAACATTTCTAGAATCACAGTCAAATATAATTACACAATTGCTCCAAGTTTCCTAGAATTAAGACTATTTGTTAAACTATGAGTTTAATTTTTTTTAAATTTATTGACTGAAATAAGTTTAAAAATATGAAAATTTTAAAAAAATGTACTAAAGTGCCTTGGCAAGTAGGTATCATCAAAAGTTGGCGCATTTAATCAGGATTGTAAAATGGTACAATACTTGTTTCATACTATAAAAAACGAGTAAAAAAATAAAAACCTATAACCCAATACTTGCTAATAGTCTAAGATCCGGCTGCAAAATCTCTACGTTCATAGAGTAGTTAATCAAATTCACATTTTTACATACATTTATGATTAGGAGAATACATTGATAACAGGGTGCAAGTCAATAAGTGGCCGCAAGTAATTTTAATTAAATTAATGTTAATAAAGAATTCGAAAATCGATGGGTGCCGTTGCACACTCGGCCGCAACTACTTCGCAGCCAGGTGTAAACAGGTAATAGTTTAGTGTATTTATACGTGCAAGACGTATACGCATGTTTTTTATATTAAATTAAAGCTATTTTTTTAAATATGATGATATATGGCTGCCTGTGAACAAATGGCCGCAAATTAGGGTTGCCAGCTGTTAAAAACTCGAGGTATTCGAGTTAAAGCAACGATTAATGGGACTTCGATTAGTTTATAAAAAAATATAATACACTGCTACAAGATAAAACTCGATTTAAGAGACTGATTTTTGAATATACTGATATTTTGGAGTCAAGGAAACAAATTCTTGAGCCAAGAAATTATTCTGGATGTAAGTTATTTTTTCTTGGTTCAAGAATTTATTCTCTTCACTCCAACATATCAGTTTATTCAAAATGGTTCTCTTGATTCAAGATTATTTCTCTTAAATCAAGTTACATTTCTTATCAGTGTATGTATTGTATTAATTATTTGATGATTTTTATTAATGCTCTCTATCATTTGTTTACTTTAAGTACAATGTTGATTTTTTTTGAACTAATATTTAATGTCAAATTAATAACTGTATTAACGAACTGTAATAAAAACTTATATTTTTTTAAAATATGATATGCGTAGTATCTTCTTTGTAAAAAAGTAAGAACTAAAATTCGATTCCTTCTAAATACACTTTTTTCATTTTTACTTGATCAATAAACATTTTTTTTATTATAATTTTTTCCAGAATATTAATTACAATTTTGGAGTAAATGTACAGTCGTTCCTACTACTGTTTGGGTCACTGACTGAGAACCCTTTCTATTGACGCATGCGCAATGGCTTCAAATATTCGCACAGCTGACACAGGCTATCCTCTTATAACAAGTGGCGTTGCGCGCTTACTCTCTTTCACTTTAACTCGAATACCTCGAGTGTTTAACAGCTGGCAACCCTGATTTGCGGCCATTTGTACACAGGCAGCCATATATCATCATATTAAAAAAAAAATAGCTTTAATTTAATATAAAAAACATGCGTATACGTCATGAACGTATCATCATCATCATCATCAACAGCCTTGAATAGTCCACTGCTGGACATAGGCCTCTCCTTAGAAAGGAGGTTTTAGCCTACTATACCACGCTGGCCAGACGGGTTGGTATAGGGTTGGTTTCAAGTTTTCCTTCTCTTTGCATTGACGTTGTCTTGCTTAGTTTATCCCTTAAGTTCACACTTATTCTAATTAGTATTCAATTAAAACAGACTTTTGATAATACTATCCATTCAATAAAATAATTCATTCATGAACGTATAAATACCCCAAAATATTACCTGTTTACACCTGGCTGCGAAGTAGTTGCGGTCGAGTGTGCAACGGCACCCATCGATTTTCGAATTCTTTACAAACATTGCTATGATGTGAATGGTATTTTATTTAAAAACTAAGTGCACGAATTTTTTTTTGGAAAATTAATTAACATTAATTTAATAAAAAAATCCTTGCGGCCACTTATTGACTGGCACCCTGTTACCAATGCATTCTTCTAATCATAAATGTATGTAAAAATGTGAATTTGATTAACTACGCTATGAACGTACAGATTTTGCAGCCGGATCTCGTACTATAACCCATTTTACTGCTGAAATGTTTTTTATTCGCACAAGCTCTTGGTAGGTTCTTAATTTTACGGAAAAATTAGAAGAGAGATGGATAGGCGACTTTGCCATAAGCGAGCGAGACAGATAGTGACGCCACGTTTACCAAAATCAACAAGATCACGTGAAAACGTAACAGACAGAGTTGTTTAGGAGTCATCATCAGGAATTGTCCTTAAAAACAAATGGAAATTAACGAACCTTATAGTATCTATAGTAATTGCATTTGACATGAAACTTGAAGTACTCCTAGTCGATTTCGACCTCGGAGACCAGCAAAATACGTAAGATATATTATAATGCACTAGTGTGTGCACGTAGTGTTACATACTCTTTGGTGTGTGCTCAAACACAGGTGTACTCTCTGTTCCTTCACTCTAACAATCTGATGGGGTGACTATCCGACACGACCGGGAAGAGATCAGCTCCCCTAGCCAAGTTGCAAACGTTTATCGTCTTCTATTGTATGCTTTATTTCATTGGCAAAGTGAACATCAAGGTTCCCACTCAGGAGGGAGTTATTTGCAAGCCACAGGTAGATAACCCGACATAGGTCTGGGTTTCAAGGATTTCATTTCTAAGGTACACCACACCTGGTTCCTGAAGACGGCGTGCGGTTTTTAGTCAAATAAACTAGAAATAAAAAGGCATACCCAGGTCTAGCGACTGACTGCTATGAACTGATGATGATGGTGATGCTTCTCTTGCTAAATTGTAAAGTCAATTGAAACATTTTTTAAAATAAAATACCAAAATTGTTTAAAACATTTATTTATAAATTATAATAAAAAGCATACAAGACAACTAAAGCTAAGAAATGCACGAGTTGGTACGTTTCTTATTAAGTTCCCACTTATTCTAATTAGTATTCAATTAAAACAGACTTTTGATAATACTATCCATTCAATAAAATAATTCATTTGCACCGGAATCGTCAATTCAGTGGTTTTGACGGCTCTGTGCTCGAACATAATCAGGATTCGAAATGTTATGTGTCACTCGGACGTTTTGGTAATAAATGCACGCGCCTTAGCCTCTAAATAATGAAATATATAAAATTGTATAAAACTGGTCCAGCGAGTATAACGTTTACAATTCTTACACAATTGCACTTAAGATCAACCGTGTCACACAAATATTTACACATTTCTACAAACTTGTGTGCAGCACACAATAAACAGTAAAAATGTAAGTTTTACGTGCCACGGTAAGCAGAATACATTGTATAAACTAGATTTTAGAAAGACTTAGCAAGAGAAATGTGGGACGCGACGTCTAATCGTGGTGCTCGTCTGCCTGCAGCTCCTCCATGTCTTCCTGGTCGAATTCCGTGTCGTCCTCGGCGGTAGCCTCCTGATACTGCTGGTACTCTGATACCAAGTCGTTAACGTTACTCTCGGCCTCGTTGAACTCCATCTCGTCCATGCCCTCGCCGGTGTACCAATGCAAGAAAGCCTTGCGTCTAAACATAGCGGTGAACTGTTCAGATATTCTCTTGAACAGCTCCTGGATGGCCGTCGTGTTACCGATGAATGTCGACGACATCTTCAGACCCTTGGGCGGGATATCACAGACAGCAGTCTTCACATTGTTCGGAATCCATTCTACGAAGAAGCTGCTGTTCTTGTTTTGAATAGACAGCATCTGCTCGTCTACCTCCTTCATGGACATGCGTCCACGGAAGATGGCGGCCACTGTCAGGTAGCGGCCGTGACGTGGGTCACAAGCCGCCATCATGTTCTTGGCGTCGAACATCTGTTGGGTGAGTTCGGGTACGGTGAGAGCGCGGTACTGTTGGCTGCCGCGAGACGTTAGGGGAGCGAAGCCGGGCATGAAGAAGTGGAGACGTGGGAACGGAACCATGTTGACGGCCAACTTGCGGAGATCCGCATTTAGTTGACCAGGGAACCGTAGGCACGTCGTCACGCCGGACATGGTCAAGGATACCAGGTGGTTGAGGTCGCCATACGTGGGATTGGGGACTTTGAGGGTTCTGTAGCAAATGTCGTAGAGAGCTTCGTTATCTATGCAGTAGGTTTCGTCTGTGTTTTCGACTAGCTGATGAATAGAGAGCACTGCGTTGTAGGGTTCCACTACTGTGTCTGATACTTTGGGCGAGGGGACGACTGAGTATGTGTTCATGATTCTGTCGGGGTATTCTTCTCTGATTTTGGAGATGAGAAGCGTGCCCATGCCGGAGCCGGTGCCGCCGCCGAGCGAGTGTGTGAGCTGGAAGCCCTGCAAGCAATCGCAGTTCTCGCATTCCTTGCGAACTACATCGAGTACTGCGTCGACGAGTTCAGCGCCCTCGGTGTAGTGTCCCTTGGCCCAGTTGTTGCCGGCGCCGGATTGTCCGAAGACGAAGTTGTCCGGACGGAAGAGTTGGCCGTAGACACCTGACCGGACGGCGTCCATGGTGCCTGGTTCGAGGTCGAGAAGGATTGCGCGGGGTACGTATTTGCCCCCGTTCTCCGCCGTCGCAACTGTAACCAAAGAAGTGACAATAAGTACAGAATTAACATTTTCGGCACGACAAAATGACTAATTATCTTACATTGTGCAGCAACATAGTGTTGTATTTTGTCATTTATTTATATTTATATATTTATTTATTAAGTATACTTTTTGTTACTATCAAGAGATTCCGTGAAACTATGAAAAGAACAATCTGATGAAAACATGTGTGTGTGTGTGTGTGTTTCCGTTTATAACAATATTGAATTTAATTATGAATTCACAAAAGAAAATGTACTCAGCATAGTGTATATTTAGCTCTATTAATATTATTATATACGACTAGCAACGCAGCCTGTGCAGCTCATCAGGAAATGTCCACAAATTGAGAACAAATTACCTCAATAGTCTGGTCATTCTCTCAATTCACGGAGTCATTAAATTTCTATTTCCTTGTCTATAAAATAGCCTCAACTCCAAACCGCATATCTAGTGCCGCTAAACGTATCATAGACAATTACATTCGGTCACAGTCGACGAGGCCGGCGGCCATCGACCCCGGTTATCGCGCCAACTTGAACTTAAGTTTTATTTCACGGACTCTTTGTTGCTGTGTTCTTGTAACTTTATTTATTTCTACGACATTAGTTTTAATCCAGACTATAAGGTAGAATTCGGAACATATGTAATTCAAATTTAGATCGGTGTGGTTATTTCAAGACTTTTATAATTTTGGTCCCTTTTCTATCAGGTTTTAAAAGTTTTTCATTTATACCTAAGTTTTATATCCTGAAAATTAGCGAATCAAATACCTAGCAATTGAAAATCGACTAAACCATTTTAGTGAGACATAAAATTGAATTAGCATTATCTATGCAAATGCATTGTCTATAGTTAACACAAGGCGCCAAACTTTTAACACAATGTTATTTCAATATTGCCTTTGCTTTAGGCAACTATTCGTATTATCAAATTAATGTGTGATAAATTGCAGTAGATTTTTGTAAAGAAAAATTTTTTTATATTAGTGCAAAAGGCAAATGTTTTAGGTCATAATAATATTAATTATCTTTATGCATTTAAACTTCAACGAAGTTTAAACGTTAGTGATGCTTAAATCTTTAATTTTGTATAATTAATAGGTAGGTAATGTTTGTCTGAAAATCACATGACATTTATGAATTATAAAAGATAAATAGCGCTTAAGAAAGTTACTAAAACTAAGTTCCTAGAACTAAAACTAATCATTGCAGAGTGGAAAGAAAACATCAACTTTTGGATGATTCTTCTTCACAAAGTTTGTCGGAGTAACGCAGATAGGAAATATTGATCATTTTATTATCTGGAACAACAACTGGAACAACTTTCTTTTATAAATTACGTTACATTTTCGACAAAACGACTTTTATTATGTTAGGTATTACTGAGTTATACTTTCTTATTATTACTTCTATACAATCACTGTAGTTCTAAGACTGTTATTACTTACGGCTGCGGTTTGTTTTTTGATACATTTCTTACGTTTAATATTATTCTTATTGAATGAAATTAGATACTAGATTCTACAAATTGAAAATTCTAATTGCAAGACTAAAGCTACATTCTATAAATCCTTTACGAAATACAAATTTTGCATTAGATTAAATCTAAAACACAGGTGGCCATAACGCATAAATTTTAATTATTAGAATCAACAACGACCTTGTCTATTCTGTGCACTATTGTCAGTAACAAATTTTAATATGAAATGAATAGGTCCTTACTAAATTCATGTGAAAGTTAATACGGCACAACATCCAATGTGCAATATTTTTTTTTTGTACATCTGTTCCGGGCAATATCTGGAACCACTGGACCGATTTAGAAGGGACTTTCATTTACAGATAGCTGATGACATAAGGAGTAACATAGACTATATTGTTTTAAGACTAACTTCGCTCCACGGCTTTCCGCGGGACTCTGCTAGTTAAAAAACAAGTTTTAACCGTAGATAAAAGAAGTATAATTACCATCATTTTAAACGTTCAATCATATTTCAATACAAATGTTAAAGTTGAAAATCATCAATTTTCTAAAAGGAACCTAGTACAGCACCATTATTACAAATAATTTACGCTTTCCAAGTTTAGGCTAGCGTGCTTCTAACAATAGTGTTTACGGTATGTCAATTATATGAAGGTCTGAAGGCTAAAATGGCTCATTAAAGAACTCATGGTCAAACTATATGTACAATAAACATTATTAAAAAGTGTAAGGCATCGCAATCGATTAATTAACAGTTTATTTACTTTTGTCAAATTAGTAAAATCTGTAGCCTCGTAGATCTAAAACGGATGGATTAAATAAGATATTTTTTATGCGCCCGCCTATTATTTTGGTTTGACTTAACCAGAGATAAGGCCCTAGGATAGATAGATAAGGTAATCTGTGGACTTAACAATGTAAGCCTATTGCAGTCACAGCAACCTTAAAAAAATGCCTAAGTTACTCCTTGGGTTATCAGTGTTTTCTGACAGTGAAAGTTCCGTCAAAATCGGGCTAGCCGTTCCAAATATTAGACGAAAATTTGATATTACATGCAGACAATTCAATTCCATTTATTTATATAGATACTAGCTGATGCCCGCAGCTCCGCTCGCGTCCTTGGAGTATGAAAAACAGAGATGTTGGTCAGTTATCAGAGCCACCCGATATGCACATAAAATGTTATACAAATCGGTCGAGCTGTTTCGGAGAAGTATGGTAACTAACATTGTGGTTACTAACAAAATTACTGAACCGATTTAAATGAATTTTGGTACACAGATAGTCTGGAGCCTGAGAAAGGACATAGATTTAGAACTTTTTACCGACATACATGCAGGCGGAGCCGCGGGCGAAAGATAGTTTGTGTGTCAATTGCCAATTTTTTATTTTAAATTCTTTCTGTTTTTAGTTCTAATAATGAAATAACAAAATATCAAGTTACTACACTTGGTTAAAATAACATATAAACATGTGTGAGTGTGAAAAATGTAGGATTATTCATTTATAATATATTTTATATGAGGAAAAGTCCCTATTTTATCATAGTTAGAACCGAGGAAAAGCCCATGTTAGTAATATAATATATGTAGGTATGTCGCTTACACGGGTTCGTATTTATGTATCAATCATCAACAATCCATAACGTCCCACTGCTGGGCTCGGGTCTCCTCTCAGAGGGTTAAGACCATACTTCCCCACACTGGCGGAACACAAGTACCTACGGATTGGGGACCGGCAAGACATGTTGCCGTTGGATGTTTTTAAACCGCCTGAAGGCCTCCAACTAAGCTACACGATTGTTACAACCAGGACCGACTACTTAATGTGACCTTTCGAATCACGGAAACGCTCATAACATGACCACGCTCACACTGACCGTCGTCGTTGCTTACGAAGAGGAAAAGCCCATTTATATTATAAATATATACATGTAGGTATGTCGCTTACACGGGCTTGTATGTATATGAATAATAACTTTAACAGTACAGACACAGTTAGGCCGCGGTGAAGCGTGCGGCGAACCACAGACTCAAATGCGCGCGTATCAAAATACATGGATTATTTAGCAATATTTTTTGACTAAGATAGCTAAATCAGGGAGCCTCATCTGTCAGTACAAAGTATTAGTGTATAAATACTTGATTTAAAAATAGGTCATAGATTTGTGTCCACAGTTATGTATAGTCCACAGTTGAACACAGGCTTCCTCCTTAGAAAGGAATTAATGGTATTTTATATTGGACACACTTTGCAGTGCTACTGTTCTGAGTAGGTGGCTCCTTTAGTCGACTCTTACGACACCCACGAAATGAATAGTAACTTTGAAACTAAATTGTTAATCACCACATGTGTACAAGAGTCATCAGTAGAATAATATACTCTACTGAGAAGAATAAATAATATTAAGCAAAAAAGAAGTCGCCATAAACGTAGGTGAAAGTTGAGGGAACGTACCTATATTACTTATAACAGTCCACAATTTGCAGGAAATTAGGAGAAAATGATATTCCTAAGTGTATATTAGCCGTCACAGACCTTGAACACTAATTCCACTTAATGGAGTACGAAGGATATAATCAAGTTTTTTGTAAAGCCTCGTATTCATGTACTCGTATAAAGTCTAATAACTTTTAATTCATTGCTTTTGACAGCTTTGTTTCTTTTTAATTTTAACATATTTAAGTTTAAAACAAAACTTTTAAGTAATTATTGAGACAAGTAATAAGAAGTATTTTTGCGATTGATGTCGTAAGTATAGTACATATATGCGTTTGTATTATTACAGTCAATCCATACTAATATAGTAAATTCGAAAGTAATTCCCTGTGTTACATACGTAAGAAAGTACATAGATATTTAGATAAGTTATAAAAGCTATACACGATCGATAAGTCATGCTGAGAGACGTCCCGCCAATTTTTTGACTAATAGACAAACATTAATCTTGTTGAGATAGTAGTATAAATAAATCACGTAGATGCGTACATTTCTAAGTTACTAAAACTTGGAAATGAAAGTATCATGACCATAATGCAACAATTTGTCATAAATAAATAAATAATTTGAAATCAACATTTTATCATATATTTTTTTTAAATCTATGTCACTACTATTCTCTTTTTTTAAATACAAGCTCGCCAAAATAGAAGGAGCTAGTTTTAAATCCAATAGGGATTAAGATTGCTCAGACATAGGTCATTGTACTCCTATTTAAGCCAATCATACGGTAGGTTTAATTGTAGTAAATCATTTGTAATTGCTCAAATTATAACTGTGATGACAGCAGACGGTTGCATGCCGATAAGACGAAAACGTGGTCATTCTTTCGACCATTACCACATTATATACGATCGTTAATTTTCTTATTTTATAAAATTACATATTAATCATCAGTTAATTATGAATTTCTCGCATGTCCACTTCTTTTCAAGTAAAAAAGGGGATTGATGACTTTCTAAGCATTCTATACATATAGTACAGTATATGTCCCAGAACTCAACGTCGAAACGGGGTAAAAGAGGGTAAAAGATTGATTGCAACCATCATGGGAAAAAAAAACCCAACTGTTGTCCCAACTGTTTGAAAATTATGGGCATTTAAAAAAAACTAGAAAATTCTAGGAAACTTGGGGCAATTGTGTAATTTTTTTTGACTGTGATTCTAGTAATGTTATTTAGGGTTACGGTTCCAAAGTTTAAATGAACAAAAATAATAAAAATTAACCACAATAACCGAAAAATAGTTACAGTTTGACCAAATTTCTAGGTTTTTTTATATGCCCATAATTTTCAAACTGCATGGGATAGTTTTATTTTTAATTTTTCTCATGATGGTTACAATCAATTCTGTCTTCCCGTTTCGGCTTGACGTTGAGTTCTGGGACAGCCTGTATAAATTAAATTTAAGTGTATGTATATAATTTTAAATTATTAGTTTTTTTCATAATACAGGTGAAAGTAGTCATATTCGTTACCTATAACAAAAAAAAAACAATATATGGCATAAAAATAACTAGCCATTTGTATTAGACCAGCTTTGTTACTCGCGATTTACAACAATAACCACGGGTAACACTGCGGGACTCACCTAGTATGTTATAAAATTCTTGACATAAACGGTTAACATTGGTATGTCTGAATTCGTTCACTCATTAAGTATGAATTTGGAGCGGGTGGCAAATGAGTCTGATTAATTAAATCAAATAAGTGATATCCATATCTACAATAGTAGTGGGAAAATACCAAAAGTGGTTTAAATATCAAGCTGATAAAGCAAAAACAATAGGCTCACGCTAGTTTGGGATTTGGGAATCAGGGCTTAATTATGTATTTCTAAATTTGAAAATTTATTTTGGTGGAATAACGGATTTATTACATATTATTATTATCTTTTTTTATAGTACAGTAGGCAAAGGATAAAGGGGAGCCATATTACAGATGCCAGTTGAAAGACGTCATACGAACACCGCTGGCGCTCAAGGCTAGTGCGGACTTTTAGTTACATTATGGAGTAAAGAAGCGTTCATAGCCGAGTGATCTTAGGTGATTGGAAACAATAACAGATGGCTGACCGTTTGTAGCATAATATGTTTTGAGCGATTCCGTGTTTCGGAGGCCACGTTAACCGTCGGTCGTGGTTGTTATCTTAAGAAAGCACTTAGTTTAAAGTCTTCGAGCGGCTTAAAAACATCGAACTGCAAGATAATATAGCCACAACGTGACTTGCCAGTCCCAAACCCACATTCGGCCAGCGTGAGATGTATGGCCTTTACCCTCTCCTGCGAGTAGACCCAAGCCCAGTAGTGGCAGACTAGGAAGACTAGTTTACTCTTTCAGATTTCTATGAGACCGCATTTATGCCGAAACAATGCTCTCATACGCTGTCAATTGTAAAATTTACGAAACGTCATATTTTCTTCAATATTCCGAAGTAATTTATAACTACGGTTGTTCATTATTCATCAACATAAAATCAGTATTTTTTAAACATAAAATAATTTCTCCTCCGAAATAAAAGCGTTTATTATTTAATATGGTTATTAAAAATATACCGCCATTTTGCAATTTTCACTTGACGTCTGACTTTCTATTCCATTATTTTTTAATTGAGTGAATGAAATAATTCTTCTTCTCAATCTTTAGAGAGCGACTAGTGATGTAGATTACGATTTAATCATTATGATTATGGATGTCTTGTCCATTTTTTTATCCTACTAAGATTTATGCGACTATAGACAGTTAAAAATTATTCTCGGAAATCATTTTAACTTGGTGAGATTATAATTTGATAGCTGATCATAAAAGCGGTGACGGAAAGGTGTTGCGGTTGTTAGATTATATTACTTTTAATTTAATATCCTGAGAGTACTGACCAAGATGCAATTAATAGTTTACTTTCTATTGATTATAATTAATTAGTTTATTGATTCGTTGCTGTAAATGTAGAATACTTCCTTTTATTATAATTTTATAAACCAATCGTTGAGCCCCGCATTAGAAATACATTCATATGTCCCGGGAACTTCAAACCAAGAACATGAATCGGACACTAAGAACGCCGAAAATCAGAACAAACTAAGGTTCATACGAAGTGTTATCCCATGTGGATTTGTACTCACACCACTTTAGCGTAGTAGAAACTAGCTTAGCGACCGCTTTGACAAAAACACCATTCGTGTACTTACCTTCCCCTTCAATATACTCCGCACTTTAATGTCATAATTCCAAAGTGCAGGTGGACAGCAATAAGTTTGCCCACTATTGTTTTATTTGCCAGTTATTGTACTAAAAGTTATTAATTCTATTTAACAACGGAACAAATTCAAACAGATGTGTTAGCCGATATGACGAAGCGCTATTGAATGGCCTTCCAATGTTTGCTGTGAATATTATTGCTTGTTTAATCTAACACATATATATTTCGTATCATGATGTTCATGGCTACACTCTTCTGAAACTTTTTTTTGCTTTTATGTTTGGCCTACCAAAGGAACTCTACCCTGCCTGATGGAAAGCATGAGTAGAATCAAAGAGTTGAGGCCACCATACTTGCTGAACTTATTCGACTTTTAATGTTTTTTACCCTCCACCTCTCCGAACCCAGGGTTCGCTAGTATATGGTAATCTTGAATGATATCAATATCAAATATTTTAACTAACCGTGTGGTGACGGAATAAGAATACAGTGAGCCAACACCCCTATTCATCCCGTGGGTGTCGTAGGAGGATAAGAGAACAACCTACGCAGGGCAACATTACTGCAAAGAGAAGGAAAACTTGAAACAAACCTTATATAAATCAAATCTGCCCAGCTTAGCATAGTAAGACAAAACCTCATTGCTACCCCCCACCCCCCGCTTTTACAAATTGCTGTCAAATAATCGTGTGTACCTCACTAAGTTTTGCTCAAGACATTTCAACTCCGAATTTTTTTTGAGTATTTGCTTGTTAACATAATAGTGGAGATTGCCTTGTAGCGTCATTTTGTCTGGAAGCTAGTGTTGTCGGTTAGATATAAAGATACTAACCAGAGGCCTCATTGTAGTATACGGAGATGCGTTCTAGTTGAAGTGGGCTGGTTCCGCGGTACACTCCTGCAGGGTCAATGCCGTGTTCCTCGGATATGATCTCCCAGAACTGTGGACAAAAGAAAAAGAAAATTATTATAATTGATATTACAGAAATAACGCCTAATGATTTTAAGTGAAAATATTTAATAAATTATTGTTTGGTTTTTTCTACTTTTGTATTTGTCTTCCGACGATTAGATTTAAATAGAAAATCAAAAAATGATTCTTAATTAATTTTTATTTGAACAACAAAATTTGTTGTTGAAACAAGCAAACAAAACAACAACAAGTAGTTCAACCTTCGAATTTCAGTTTTCCCCTAGGGTTGCGGAGGTCGGACGCCAGTGGCTCCATGTAAAAACTGATATTTAGGTGAAACCGATTGAACTAGTAGCCGACGCCAAATAATATTGGGAATAAGGGTAGAAAGAAAAAATAAACCAACATTTCATTAATCGAGGCCAATTTTAAACTTAGTCACATCTCCATGTAATCAAATCCTTTAATTCTAATTATTTCACTCGACGAACTCTAAATTTTAGGGTTCACATGCGAACAATAAACTAAAAAAATGCTATTCGAATACAGAACCGGGTGTTCTTTATTTGAACAATATGGCCGCTCCCTTCATATTCTTTGTCAAGTATGAATAACATGTCTTAACATGTTACGACTCTGATTCTTCTCAGATGGGTCACAATAAGGTCACGACATGTCTGAATGCTTTAGGTACTTGTAGTGATAAAATAACGGTTATTTTGATAAACTCGGATGTTATCAACAGGAACAACGTTTTTTTGTTATTTCCTCTAATAGATTATGTATTATTTGACCCTCTTGATAGGTTATTTTTAATTTGATTGTAAATAAAGAAATTTAATAATAAAACGAGCGTCATATTGTTTTTTTGACTTTTACTTTTTATTTGTGGATTATTAAAGCCAACTCCAATAGTAGCTACTGCATCAAAAATAACTGTTCCAAATCTTTTAATAAAGAAAGCAATTTATTCAAATAGTTTAACTTATTCTAGAAATAACCTAACTGGTAGTATGGTTAATTCCACTATTTAATTCCTTTATATCGATACTTGCACAATACTTATTCAGTATCGTTCAAGTAAACATACATAATTTAATTAATTTAACTACACATTTAACTATTGCCAATACATACTTTACAATTTAAATTCGATCACCCCAGTTGTATTCAATGCAGTAATAACTCCATTTCCCTTTAATCGATACAGGAGAACAAACTGTTAACACCCCTATGGACCAATTGTGGTCAATCTGAGACTATTGACGCGTTATTTAATTGTCCCACAATCGATTCTTCGGTGAATCATTCAGATTTATTGTTTGGTAAGTCGGTTAGTAAATCTTATTATGATGAGATGGCAATCATCCGAATAATATCAGCTATTTCTACCAATGTTAGGTTTTTAAAGTTTCGTTTATTATTACTGAGTAAACGATGATCTACAAGAGCTAATAGACAATAGTCTCTGACAGTCCGTCAACAAGTCCCAAAATTTATTCTTATCTACCCTCCATCTAATCAGGAGGTGTCAACGTACATTAATGTTTCACAACCGTGTTACAAAATCGATCAATACAAAACTGTAGTGGTGGATATAGCGTGTATGTAAATGCCCTTATTTCTTTGTCCATCTTGAAAACGTTGACCTGTGCTTGAATAATAAATAACTAAATTTCAGGTCACGTGACCTAGTCTATGGACAGTTGTAAGGAGTATTTTATATGATCCTTACTAGAATTATTAATCGATTACGTAGAGTTTAATGTCACTGATAAATTCTATTTAATTTCTAAGTTAATATTTTATAGATATTTTTACAGTTGAAAGGCGCCGGAATCGTTCGATTTTGTGACATTGTGATCTCCGAGGTGTAGCTAATGTATACTAGAGATGTGTCCAATTACGATTAATCTATGTTAGAAGTAGGAAAATCGATATTTGTCCAATTTTACACATTAAAAACTATTTGTCTAATCTATACTAATTCAACACATTTAGTCCGTAAGAACTATGGAAACTAAATTTAGGTAACTCCTAAATTTTAAGAGAAATCTAAGCACTTAGATATCCTTTAAGGTTGATGAAAATATTACTAGCACTAGTCCCCCTATGCCTAAAACATAAAAATTGCACTTCAAACTGCCTTCGTCGTTGCTATCTAAATATGTATTAGTTGGCGGCAATACAAGGGCTGTCATTCGTCCGGGTTTTCCCGGATTCGTTCTAGTTTAGAGACCATCTTGTGAGATCCATTTTGATTTAACCCATCTATCCCTCCATGCAATAATCCAACATTCTATTCATAATTCGAGCCTACCCGGACTCCAAAAGAGTACAATTTATGTTTTAAGAATTAATATTTGATGTGAGACTTATTCGAGAGAATTACCTAAATAAATAAAACGGTTGAAAAGTCCCGGTTTTGTACTGTAATGAAACTGAATTTGAACTTTTTGTCCTGGTTTTCGAGTTTTAGAGATGCCAGCCCTAGGCAATACCTACTGTCTAGCATCGATCTGTCTGCAGGCGAGGGCTGGATTAATCGGACTTTCGCGTCGCCATACCGTACAAACATATACCGGTATAGCTTTGTTAGTGATAGTGATGTATCTAAAAACCGGACTACGTATTTTATTAAAATTAATTAGTTTATCAGGTTATTTAGGATTTATAAAGGACTTTAGACAACACGGAGTTGGGCAACTACGTAATTAGAAAATAAAGTTTTAGTTATTCTACAAAGATATAAGATTCATTAAAAATGTTCCATACATTTACAGTTATTTTGAGATTATTGTCAGTACGATTTGTTTTTCATGCAAGTAAAATTCTCCTTATTCTCAGAAGTAGGATCCTAGCAGAAAAGGTTTTTTTTAAAATTCGCAATATAAAACCCTGGTTTTGATTACCAGTATCGCTAAAAGCCAACCAGAAATATATTGAAATTCGCATATGGCCCTAGTTTAGTTAACTGATAGCAGTAGAAAATCCCTTAGGAAGTTTAGGCTATGTCTTTTATATTGCAAGTAATCATAGTAACTGTCCGAAATATTTATATATAAATAATAAATAATAATAAATATTTGGACATCTTACACACAACATCATCTAGTCCCAAAGTAAGCAGAGCTTGTGTTATGGGTACTACAACTGATATAAATACAAAAACATACTTTTTTTTTTGTAAATACATAGAAAAACACCCAGACTCCGAAACGAATATTTGTGGATCACACAAATATTTGGTCTGACCCAGGAATCGAACCCGAGACCTCTTGGTCAGCAGCCGCATACGCTAACCACTAGACCAACAAGGCAGTCAAATATTTATATATAGTCAGTTATATATTAATATATTATTTATAGTCACAGCTGAGCACCACGGTGGGTAGTTTTCATGAATCGCGCATAACGCTGTGAAGCTAAGCTAGTCTAAAAATATGATAGCAAGCAAGCAAAGTATCATCTATCTAGCACTGTTTGAGCGGGTTCCGAGTCATGAACTACGGAACCCTAAAAAGTATCCAAGTTATACCTTACATGGTTTGTGCATGACAGACTACATACTAAGTTGGCGCCACACGCAGCCAATATGGCCCACTCAGGTAATTACTAGGGAAGCCCGCAAACTGCTAGTGTTTGTCCGATGCGGTATCGATACCAGGAATTGTCATTCGACACCGACATTACCCTAAAAGGGTTATTGATCAAAAAATAAATAGTATGGAGTTATTGCAGTGGGGTGGGTTATCGGTATTGTGTTGTAAATCTGTACAAATAAATAAAATTTAATCAAATTGTGTTTTTGTGATATCAAATGAACAGCTTTATATGAAATGCATATGAAAGTACATCCATCTAAAACACTGTTTTTAAATTTATTATCTGTCCGCCTGTCTGTTTGTTCATCTCTCTCTCAATTTTAACGCGACTTTCACTAGCAATAAGCTGATGACCTAAGGAGTAACTTTGGCTAATTTTTATTACACTTACTTTGCTCCGCAGTGTTACTCGCGATTTAGAACAAAACCTTTTAGGTTAGACACGGCTAGTAAACAATAATGACAATAAAGTGTTACCATTAGTGTCATTAAAATGAGTAATAAAAAGAAAGCTTAATGGATAGACATATTTTACTCAATTACTAAAGGAAAACCAATTTGTGGTCCATTTTCATTTCATAAATATTAATAGCTTCAATAAAAAAGAAATATTGCTTTCATTGTATTAACTGGACTATCTTAGCGGTTTCACCCTATTGGAGATAGATATATTTCTATGAATTGTAGCCTGTGTTTTCTGATATGTCATCATCATCATCATCATCAGCCTATCTCAGTCCACTGCTGGACATAGGCCTCTCCCATTGCACACCACTTTGATCGATTTTGGGCTTAAGTAATGTAAAGCTACATTATTGTGAAGTTTCATCAAAATCCATTCAGTAGTTTTTGCATGAAAGAGCAACAAACATACATAATATATATAAATACTCATAAACTTTCGCGTTTGTAATAGTAGGATAAATAATTATATCGCACATAAATAAATAACACACAGCGCCATCTAGCTGGTAGGCGTCAAGCAGATTTTAGTAGGAATGGGCCGTCTCGACTGGGGCAGTACTACCCTCACACAGAAGACCTATCTAAAAATTCTTGCTGTCGTATTTCGTTGGTGAGTGAGAGACCGGAGGCCCAATCATCCTGCATCGATAGGAAGCCGCTAAACCATAGTTCCATAGTTTATTTAAAAACACAACTCCCGCACTAGAAAGTAATCATGTGCCACTGGGGACAATCAAAGGTTTGCCCACCTCTATTCTATTTCCGTATTCTCTTGTGTCATTGACTAATATCACTCAGTCACGTGATCAAAACAAAGTATTCGCCAATCAAACAAGTAAATAGAGAAATGGAATGGAATATACAATAGAAAGCGATAAACGTTCGCAACTTGGCTAGGAGGGCTATACACAAAGAATATCCAGACTTAGGACAACGATTGGAGAATCACAAAAAGTGTTCTCGTTGGAACCCACAATATTCATTCGCCATTCGTGCAGTCAAGTATGCTCCATGTATGCATTTAATTTATTTGAGCTAGAGGTTATTCATGACAGGTTATTAAAATGTTCAATGACAATAAATAACATCGGAAGACTCATTGTTGACTGTTAACCAACCAATAATAGATACATACATTTTATTATTTACATACACAATACTGCTTAGCATTAAAATTGTATTAAATGTAATAATAATAAATAAATATCATCTAGTCCTAAACTAAGCATAGATTGTATGTAGACAACTGATGATATAAATACATATACATACTTTATTTTTTGTAAATATATACATAGAAAAAACACCGACTCCGAAACAAATGTTTGCTGACCATACAAACATTTGGCAGCCGCATCCGCTAACCACTAGAGCAACAAGGCAGTCAACATGTCGTTGTTCCAAATTAATAAATTTATCAGCGAAACTCTCACTCACGGATAACTTTATACCTCCCATAAAACGCGAGAGTGATATTGCAAGTCTGGGAGCACCAATTGCAAAAAAAGAACGATTCAGATTCCTAACTGTAACGGCAGTAAAAAGTTTAAACCGAACGAATTGTGATTGCCCGATGACTGTACGACCGCAATTTATTTACATGGCAATTATTTTCTAATCGAAAATATTTTAGGTCATTAAAATTTATATATAAAAATTAAAGTAGAAAGAAATTCTTTGTTTAAAAGTGTACGATTATTACAAACTCTTCTAACTGGAATGGAAAATATTCCTAACTTCAATGGACGTAGATAGGTAGGGGCAAGGCACTGCCCCCTTAGCTAATGCGTTGCCCACCTTGGAAAAGGTCAATATAATTGTTACTGTATGCCGATAACACCGAATTTCACAGCTATTTGAAACCTGCCCTTCCTAGTAAAAATCTCTAGCTACGCTCATGCCAACTTCAAGTACAAATTAAATACTCAGAAGAATAATATAACAGGCACAAGTTATTTAGGCATCTAACAGATTCCCACAGACTTCCAAGTATCATTAAAGATGCATCACGTTTACTGCTTAGAATAAAACGACTATTTTGCAGTCCGCTACTTCGAAACATCTTAAATATGTAAAAGATTTGCTTTGAAAATTTCAAGAAATAGGTATTTTGCTATTCTCAAAGCGATCTGAATACAAACTTACAAAACTGTAACTTTTTTGTTGTCCGTGGAGACGCTCTCCACTGCAATTTGAAAATAGAACGTATTTTTTTCTCTTATTGCATCGCGCGGTGGCCGTTGACATCAGACTGCACTTTATTTTCGGACAGTCTCCGGGAGTGTTGCCATAAATGGAATACTAAATTTACCCTGTAAGATGAGATGACACTGGGCTGGCTTGTATAAACTGCATGCACATATTTTATGCTGTCTGATCCTATAAATGGTATGTTCGACAACTTAACATGAAAGCAAAAGACAGTTTCATATGGACATTACAGGGAAAAAAGTGATTTAAAAAGAGGTAAGAAATCGAGAAAGTTTACTTGTAAAGTGACAAAGTCTGTTGCGTTTGTTTATTTCACTTTCATCATCATCATCTTGGTAAAAAAAAAAAAATGTGAGCCGTCACGGGACGCCTGGCAGATGTGAAACATCGCCATTATTTTGTAAAAGTAATATGCAGAAAAGAACATATCGTAATAGGAACTAAATATGTCATAATGATAAAATAAAATATTACTAATTATTAAAATAGTACGGTGTGGCGTATAATTATAATTAAATAATTATATTATAAGTATAATTATAATTATACTTATAATTATAATTTACGCCACACCGTACACACTACTGCATATATATAGACTGTATATATATACCATCGTATAGCGTGCCGTAGCGACGCGTCGCCAGGCGTCGCCAGTCGCCAGGCGTCGCCAGGCCAGAAATCTATTTTACGTGCGCCTATAGATGTTTCACATACGTGCGCCTATAGATGTTTCACATCAAAACTATAAAAAGTCAAAGCCCTTTGGTTAATGGCCACATGCGTAAATATCAGAGAAAGATTCAAAACAGATGTTGTTGACAGAAACGTAGCACGTACTTTAATTAAAATAACATCCATTTTTATTTCAGTGAAAGTTTAAAAGGAAATATAAAGCAGAATGCATCTAATTATGTTTAAGTGTGAGGATGTGGGAGATTGTCAACCATTTTTATAACAACTTGAGGGGATGTTGAATGAAAGTTGTCTAATCCTCTGTTCCAAATTCAAATACGATGTTGTAAAGGTTTTCATTTCTTTTTTATTGTCTTTGGTTTGGTAAGCGAATATATTCTCGATTCTTGCCTTATTATTTAAGCATATAGTTAATAATTAAGGTTGGTTTGATATGCATTTTTTTAAAGTGTGGTAAGCAGTAAATTATATTTGACTGTTTTAATGTCGTGATTCGTGCATCATTAACAATCTATAATATCCCACTGCTGGGCTCTCGGGTGTCCTGTCTCGACTCAGGAGAGTGTGAAAGCCATACTTCCCGACGCTGGCCTGTCCCTAACCCTCGATTGGGTTCTCGGAACTGGCAAGTCAACGTTGTGGCTACGTAATCATCCCGTTGGATGTTTTTAAGCCACTTCGGGTGGCTTCCAACTAAGCTTCACGACTGTTATCATACGATAACAACCGCATCGATTGCTTAACGTAACATTAATTAAAATCGGTTCAGTACTTACAATGATTAGAACATACCAACTTTCATACTACTAAAACTTCTAAAAAATACCGACAAGTTTTGATCTCCATCGAACCAAATATGGTATTTAAATGGCTAATTTTCTACACACATAATGAACGCTGACTGTTTAGTGGTCTTATTTTAAAAATATCAAATTTAAACATCTTGTACGAGCCGTGTTGAAATAAGCTGAATGTAAACATTCATTAGCCTCTTGCTGTGAGTGGTAGAAAAAATAACGGAAGCATCGCCGCCATATTGAAATTGAAGACCGATGAAACGTGAGAGCTACATGTGTGTAATATTATTTAAAAATACAACAGGTGCGTATTATGTGTCGCAATTTTGATCTACAATACCGAAATTCACCAAATAATGTATAAAGTAGGTACCAATTACAATCATAATGACTTTTAAATTAATAAAATTACTTTAATCGACTAGATGAATAAAACGGCCATTTGATTTTAGAACTTCAAATAACGTCAAAATTTTGTTTTGCTACAATACTTCAGTCATGATCTACGATGTCTACGATGTCACTCAGTCACGTGATCAAAACGAAATTTTATCCAATGTTACAAGAAAATAGAGAATTCGAATAGAGAATAGAATAGAAAACGAAAAACGTAGCAACTTGGCTAGGGGGGCTTATATATACTTTCTTTTCAATCCAGGTTTAATACTTTGTAAGAAAACTGGTCTTTCGGAAGACTTGCGTAAAATCGATTTTGTAAAATAATATGTAGGTAAATGTTAAGTAGGTATTAACCTTTTAATGTGGAATAATGATTTATTGTATATAATATTTAACAGTAAACAGGATACTTTGTATAATTATTAATAATTATATGACTGACATCAGTGGGCAAGTACAATAACAAACTAATAGGTAATATGTAAATTATTGAATATATTTACGTATTTCTATGGAGAGCATAGACAGCGTGCTAGACGTTGAGGTTGACTGTTATTAATTTAATTATGCATGTGACAATTAACACCATAGACACAATTTCTTAGTCGAAAATTGGAATCAAGTCTCACTACATCCTTTTTTTTTTAATTCTTTTTTTTCATCATCATCAACAGCCTTTAACAGTCCACTGCTGGACATAGGCCTCTCTTTAGAAAGGAGGTTTTGGCCTACTATACCACGATGGCCAGACGGGTTGGTAAGGGTTTGTTTCAAGTTTTCCTTCTTTTGGCAGTGATGTTAGCTGTGCTTATTTTGGTCCTTTAGTCGCCTCTTACGACACCCATGGAATGAAAAGGGGTGGTGACACTTTGTATTCTTAATCCGTCACCACACGGAGAATTATTTTTAAAAGATTTTTTTTTAAACATCATCATCATCCCACGGCCCGGTCTCCTCTCAGGAGAGGGTTAAGACCCTACGTCCCAAGGCTGGCCGAGTGCGGATTGGAGACTGGCAAGACAACGTGGCTAAATAATCTACCGTTGGATGTTTTTAAGCCGCCCGAAGGCCTCCAACTTTACGACTGTTATCCTACGATATCAACCGGGACCGAGCTTAACGTAACCTACGAATCACGGAGACGCTCATGTTATCATACTACTACAGCCACCCATCATTGCCCTATCACCTAAGGCAACTGAGTTATGAGCACCTATTAAGTATTTAAATAAGGATCATATTTAAAAATATGCCTAATTTTAAACTAACCGTAAAATGTATTATGACCATAGTTACTGAACAGTCTACGGACAGATTAGCGATAAGTAAGCGACGACACGAGGTCATTGACCGGGCAGCTATAAAAAAATGTACCTAACTAACGCGCACTGCATTCATTCGTGTACATTTTAATTGGGAGATGTCGCTTTAATACTTACTAGAATATCAACAATGAGAGGAATATGGTTATCCTACTAATATTATAAACGCGAAAGTTTGTGAGGATGTATGTATGTTGCTCTTTCACGCAAAAACTTCTGAATGGATTTAATAAACTTCTCAATAATATAGCTTCCATATTGGAATAACACATAGGATAATATTTACCGCTATGACGAACCTAGACGCGGGCGAAGCCACGGGCAAGGCACGGGCGAAAGCTATTTATCTATAAAAACGGCAAAGAAATTTTAACTGTTGAGTAGGAGTACCCATAAATATTTATTTTATTCTGTTTTTTGTTGTATGCTATAATTTACACTAATCTATCATGGTTCATAAGATAAAACATAATGACAGACGGACGGACAGCGGAGTCTTAGTAATAGGGTCTCATTTTACTCTTTGAGCACGGAAACCTAAAAATGGTCGCTATACGCTTTAATCGTTAGTAGATACTGTATTCGGTAAAGTAGTACGACTTATGACTTTGAATTAGGTTAAATCACTCAATACTTCTATTCATGTACTACCTGTAGGTAGGGTTGCCATTCGTCCGGGTTTTCCCAAATTCGTTCTAGTTCAGAGAACGTCCGGGGTCCGGCGTGTGTCCGGGCGGGGTTCCGGACCCACACTAAAATTATTTTTTTCTGGGTTTTGTCCGATCGATTAAAGATGTGCGAAGTCTTGTATAACTAAGTTCTATAAAATAGAATTCTATAAAGTTCTATAAAATTTATGTTAGAAATATACGTTGTGCGTTTTGAGACTTATTCTGATCAAATAAATGTATATATAAATAATTTAGGACCAATTAAACCAATTTTTACCACCTATAGGCTAATTAAAAAGAAGTGTTGTCATGTCTAGATTTTGAACTCTGCAATCCGGGGAATTTGTACTTTTGTCCCGGTTTTCAAATTTTTGAGATGGCAGCCCTACCTCTGGGTGACATTCAATGATCATCCGTTTGATTTGTGAAGCGACTTTTATTATTTAATTTCAGTAATTGATGTTTCCCGGATTAGTTCTGTTTCTGTTCGTTGGTTGTTTAATAAGTTGCTTGTTTATTATAACCATGATTATAAAGAACAAGCTTTCGCCCGCGCCTTTCCCCGCGTCTATTTCAGTTATCGTGATAAAAAAAATCTTAATTTTTTTTTTCCTAAAAAGTATCCTTTGTTACTTCTAATACCTCCAAGAATATGTGTACAAAGTTTCATGATGATCGGTTGAGTAGTTTTCGCGTGAAAGCGTAACAAACTTACATTCACATTTATAATATTAGTAGGGATAAGAAGACTATGACTACCAAGACTTGACATTTTGACAGACACGTCATCGTAACGGTAGACAAAACAAAAATTGTTTATGGTTTAAACAGTGTAAAAAAGTATTTGAATTTTTTCTTCTAATTTAATAGGTACAATGAGTAATTTGTGATGAAAAAGGTTACCAATTTATAATACCAATTTATTCGAGGAAATCTAAGCAGACTATCATTTTCTTGATTACAGTATGAATCATGGTTAGGTTTTTGGTTTACAATGAGTAACAGTCAGATAATACTACATATTATTATTTACTTCTGGTTAATACTACTTACGAACTGTTTTTAGACTTTCGCGACTTTTTTGTATATTTAGGCTTAACTTAACTCCGCCTAATGGAATGCATGAGTAGAATTCAGCAGCAGGGGTCACCATCCTCATAGTGAATGCGACAAGGCAGCATGGTAGCCCTCACAATGGCAGCCAAATGAAACGCAACTGCATCATTGGGCCTCCGGTCTCACACTCACCAACGAAGTACGACAGTACGAATACTGTACGAAGATATTGAATGACTGACGATATAATGGATGGTGAACGAATGACGGACACGATGAGGACAAAGTAATTATGTAACAGATGTCAATATAAGAAACATCAGATTAACAGAAATTATAGCTTATACAGGGTTGTAATGAAACTATTCTTCGTTCGCATTAAGAAAATAATGACGTAAGGACGAAGTCCCTGACCAATCAAGGTGCAAGCTTTCGTACGAAACAATATTTCCTTAAAATCTGATTGGTCGTAAATGGTGATGGACCAAAGAAATCCCTCTAACGCCCGTTAGTTTTTATCGCTACAGGGAAACGATGTCATAATTTTATCTTGAATTTAGATATTATATACGTCAGCAGCCACTTAATAACTGTAATTAAATTAACTACATATGATGTTAATGATTTATTAATTGACATTTGATACTATGCACGTACCACATATTATTATTATACAGCCTCTTTGCTGTGTCAAAAACTACATTAATCTTTTTTTTTAAATTACAGTTCTTTATTCAAATAACCTCGACAATATACTATAGAGTAAAGAGGTCTTATTGTCACACAATGAATCGAAATAACCCAGACATTGGCCAGTGTTACTCTGTTAAAAAAAGGTCGAACAAATAAGGAGAAAGGGTTCGTATTCGGAGCGGCAAACACGGTAATGACAAGAAAAAAAAAGACAGACTGGGAGCTTTGTTAAAACAATGGCTGATAAATATCGCACAAAACAACGGGAATGGTTTGTTGAACCAAATGCACGCCGCAAATTACAGTATAATTTGACTTTTAACCGACCTAAAAAAGAGTTAGTGATGCTGTTCACACAGCGAGAGTGTTAGTTTGATTCTGATTACTGAGTTCGTGGTTCCAGAATTTATCATCATACATCACGCATTCAGGTTGCATTTAGGCTTGCCATGGATTTTCGATGGATTCGCTGCTATAATGCGGAAGTGTTGCGTTTCCGTGCTGGCCTGTCTCAGCTCCTCCTCCAACAGCATCCTGGGTCCCACCAATCTAAGGCAACAGAATGTTGCCTTAGATTGGTGCGACTCCCCCCTCATATCCAGGTGGTTATACGTATATAATGTTTAATACAAACCCTAGGTACACTGTTACTAACATAATATGGATTACGGCAGCTATAAAAAAAAGAATTTGAATTTTGTCTAGGGTTCAAGCAAACATAAAACATTACTGTTTGAAATTAGAACAGACGTCATTAAATCAATCGAATGACAATCCCCTGTTGCACTATCATATTTCTCACAGACTAATCTATTTGGTCTATTAGATATATCTCATTGACTATTATTCATTTAGTCTAGTACTGCTAGCAGTGTTTATTAATTTTATTTATACTGTTATTAATTCTTGTTACATATGAATGTATGTTTAGAGCCTCGAAGATAAAAACAACTTCTTATCTTGTTTTATAAATAATCAGCCAAATGGATGTGAGAGATATGTGTATGTTTTAAAATACAAAGGTGGGTGGTTCTCTCATATTACATAGCTACAAATTATGTTTTTTAAAAAGATATTGTTCATGTTGAGAAATTTGGCATTCGTTTTACGAGTCCGATAGACGTTGCGATTGACTTTTGTTTTTAAAATAGTCTAAATGGTCAGTACAGATTTTATCATTCATCATGCATTCAGGGTTTTTTTAAGGGTTACCATGGAAGTTTATCACGTCAGGCATGTTCGCGGAGGCCGAGCGGAACTGACCAAAAACCAGAAAATTTCAGTCCGGGTTTAACTAGGATTACAAATGAAATCCCTCCCAGACTCTTCCCAGACCGGAAAATTGGGATTAGATATAAGTGACTCCATGAAAGAAATTAGTATTTTGTATTTGTTACTAAAATTACTCCGGTCTTATATGGTTAAGTAACATTATCCAACTATAAAAGAATCCAGTCGGTATTACAAAGTTTAACTGGGGCTACACTTCATTTACTTCAATTGTCAGGACAACACTATAGGATTTTATGACGTCGTTATAACTGTCCTACATAAGCACACGTCTATTAAACCCGCATTAGTCGCCACTCTAATTTCCGACTCGAGTGAGAAAATTGAGTGAACCAACATTTTTAATACATTACGTGACCCGACAAAGCATTTTACTGGTACGTATGTACCGTTGAAATTGCCGCTTTAAAAAAAGTTTAGCTTATTTTGTCTATGGAGGTTTGTTTATGTTTAGGCTGTTCAGCACGCCTTTGTTTGCTTTTGAACAAAAAAAAACAGACCGTAAATTGTCAGATATTAATATGTCAAAACTGTCACTGACTCACTGATGTAAATAGTGTTGGAGGGATGCATTTACATTATCGCGTCAGCGCCAACAAACCGTTGTATTTCTTTACAATTTCACTTGTTTTTAAACAATCTAATCAACAATACTGATAGTTATTAAGTAAATTGAGAAATTTTGGTAAGTATAAAATGTAAGAAATGACAAATAATTTGGAGCGTAAAAGATCAAATGCTACTCACAGTTTTCCACAAGTAAGGTTTTATGTGTTACACGCAGCACGTCTGACTCAATAGCAGGTAAAATTGTAACTAAACGCGTGTAAACACATCGATACACATGCAGACACACATCGGATACAGAATTAATGCGCATTTCAAGGATAAAATGTATAGTTCGATGTTTGTTTTGCCACTTTAGACAGTAATTTTACTGTAAAACTACTACTACTGTAATAACTTACTTCTGCGCATATAGAAAGGAAAAGAGAAAGCTGAAAAAGTGTCATAGCGTCTTATCTACTTTTTGTTTGTAAATACATACATAATATACATAAAAAAAAAGACTTATATAAAAAACTTTCATAGTTGTATTGACGGAAAACCTTAGGCTGCCATTATTATAACTGCTAATGGTCTAGTACAAAATATAAAGAAGAATAATAATTAATTAAATAAAAATTACTTACAAATGAATAAATCAGGTAAAGTCCGTAGTGAACCAACACTAAGCGTAAATAACGAAGAACTAACCACAATTTCTTGTTTCCTTAAACGTCATTATCAAGTGCTTAGTAGGTACTTATGAATTTATTAGCGCGAACAATAAATTACGTAAAATACTAACAACTCGAGTAGTTCCAACAACGTATTAAATGACGCTAGTATTTCTATTAATCGATAAAATTTGGTAATGAACTTATCACTAAACTCAAAATTTTGATGTAAAATACTTTTTTAAGGGTCTAGTGTGAATTTATTTCACGCCACGATAGAGCCTGGTTAGGCGCCCCGCCGCATAGAAAACCCCGGCGGGGTGACGGTCCGAGGGGATTTCCACAAAGGCTTCGATAAAATGGATCGGACCCTCCTCAGAACTTTGCGGCATAAGACTGGCCTTCGGCGTGGTTTTAAGTGGAAATACCATAATTATGCTTCTGATATCCGGATCCTCAGGACCTGAGGAGCCTGAGATCAGAAGAGTCAGAGTTTTCTAGCCCCTCAACAAAAAAAAGATCTCCCGGTCACAAAATTTTCCGTGCAATGTGAAATGATTCGTCAAACTCTGGTGTATGTCCTTTGCATACGCGGGAAAATTTTGAAAAAAACATTAGACATGGACATTAATAGAGTTGGAAACACTTTTATAATGATGTAAACAGTTTATGCGTAAAAGATTAATTGAATAAAAAAAATGTGAGCCGTCACGGGACGCCTGGCAGATGTGAAACATCGCCATTATTTTGTAAAAGTAATATGCAGAAAAGAACATATTGTAATAGGAACTAAATATGTCATAATGATAAAATAAAATATTACTAATTATTAAAATAGTACAGTACACACTACTGCATATAGACTGTATATATATACCATCGTATAGCGAGCCGTGGCGACGCGTCGCCAGGCGTCGCCAGGCCAGAAATCTGTTTTACGTGCGGCTATAGATGTTTCACATCAAAATATTAACGGGAATTGTCATCGTTTTTCTATCTTTTACGTCATTATATTTAGGGTCAGTGCAATGACGAACATTGCAAAGAGTTTTTTTATAATCGATGGCCTGAATGAGCTTTATGTAGCTTGAAAATGCAAGAAGGAAGAACACAATACTTACGTAGTAACTATTCAGTAATCTGTGACAATACTAAGAAAGTTTTTTTTTAAATTTGGAATGTTATGGAAGCGTTATTTCATTGCATCAGAAGTCACGATTGACTTCCTAAAATATCAGTATAGATTATTAACTCAATTTCCACGACCAGTGACGTAACTCGAACTGTCAAGTGACGTCAAACGTTGAACATAAACATTAAGGTTGAATATAATGACATTTCACACTTTCCACAATATTTATTATTTGAAGCTGGTAAGTGGTCTATTTTCAACTGTTTTAAACGTTCTGTTACGTTACGTTACGTATCTTTTTACCAGAATACAGTTTTGTATCACTTAGGATTAACATATTTACTAAATCATCAAGTTTAATCTTACATTTACGGAATAGGGAACAGTTTTAAAGAATTTGTGTGCATTGTTAATTTATATTATTTTAACAAGAAAAAGCTTAAAAAACTATAACCCGATAACTTTCATAAATTTTATACAGCCTATGTCACCCGGGTCAATATTACGCATTAATTTTTATTCACTAAAATTGGTTCAGTAGTTAAGTGCTACGGTGAAACAAACAGAAAATGCTTAGAATAATTACACATAGAAACCCAGTCCGCGCGCCCATTTTGAAGCACTTTAAATGGAGCCATATGGCTCCAAACGCCGCGCCGCTCTGTTAGTGTTCAATGTCAAAGCACGCCGAACGTGTGTCGCGATAAAAAGAATTATTATGACGGTTTGTGCAGTCAAATTGTATCACAAAAAATCTGATAAACATAATAACTGTAATAACATTACTTTTCACAGGTAAGCTTTCCATGTTTCATAGTATATTATAGTTAATTAGGTCAAAATAGAAATGTTTTATTTCATTGCTCGGTGTTGCCCGAATATGAACATATTTTCCCATTTTAACAGACTTTATTGCTCCGACTAATTAATTTTAGAACAGTTGTTACGGATTTTTACGCAGGTATATAATATGTTTTTTAATGTAGGTATTTGTGTGATTTAGCGTTATTATATACCTATAATTATAAGCTAATTTTATTTTAACACGTTTTAAAGTAATAAGCGTTAGAATTATTACGCGTTGTTGTTCAAAAGATTCCTATCCACCCTGTTATTGCTGACAAGTGGATGAAAAATATGAGGCTTAGTCGTGGAGAAGAATATTCATGCACAGGCGTAGATAATCTGTTTGAAGATTGGAATTAGTTATAAAAATAAACGTTCTGGTATTATAACAACTACATTACCATACCCATACTTTACCACAGGTTGCTATTAATATTATTGCCAAAAACAAATAATTTTCATATAAATCATTTCCCTTCAATCGGGAGCTGGACCTTCACTGACAACATTACTCAAGTGTATGTGTGTGTGTCGCCGAGCGTAAGCACGTAATGACACAGCGCTTGTATGTAGACTATCGTTCTATGTGTAATTATTCTAAGAGAAAATGCTAAAAGACCTCGCTGTCGTTGGGTAAAAGGCTTCTAAGGTGTTACATGAAAAGTACGCAAGTTATTCGCCTACTTTTCTCCATTGCAGAAACATACGTAAGCGCCAAAATTAAAACTTCTCAAGAGTTAAATATACCAAATCGGTTAAGATGTAGAAGCATAATTTCTTTAAAAGAACAAAAATAGTACATCATTTGCGTCAATTAAATACTAAAGATAGCCTACAAAGTACTATTGTACCCAAAATGGCTAACATTACCCTTTATTTCACAAATTAAGTCCTCAAACATCCAAATAAGAATACAACACCTTATATGTAAGACAAATACGGGCCGGATATTCGTCAGCTGTGGGCAATAGGACAATGCACGCCAATATGGCGCCCGAAGCCCGCCATTATTAGCAACTAATGTCATATTCAGAGCATGCGCACAACTTCCCAGTCCTATCGTGATTCACGGTCAGCCGGTTCGATTTTTGAATTTCGAATGATCTTGTTTGATTTATTGTTTTTTTATCGACTGAAGAGGTTTTATTCATTTGTGAAGCGTATTTTATTAAACGCCCGCGGTTAACAATGTGCATTGTAATCGATGAGTTCTATTGTGACGTATAAGGGTTACCAAGTTTATGATTAATCGAGGAAACTGTCAGTCTGATTCTCATCCGATATTTTATTACTATAAATCTCCAGAAAAATAAATAATGTTGCATTTTATTTCTATCACTAGGTACACTAGTTTATCAAATTACCACCAACAGCTCGTATTGGCTCTCTGCTTTACACAATATAATGTTGACTACTTACAGCCTGCGGTGTTGTGGTGCGTAATTCTTAAAAACCCAAGTTACTCCTTATTTCATCAGTTATCTACCAGTGGAAGTCGTCAAAATTAGTCCAGCCATTCTAGAGACTAGCCGGAACAAACAGACAGACAGAAGGTAAATGCACACGTCTGTGTGATGATGGGTTCAATTAAAAATACAGATATTTAACATCCCTATCTATACATCCCGTGGGTGTCGTAAGAGCCGACTAATGGAGCAAAATACGCACGGTAATAACGCTACACTGAGATGGAAAACTTGAAATAAACCAAAAGAGGTCTATCTCCACCTGTGGACTATTAAAATCTGTTGATGATGAATGATGATTGATAATTTTTTTTTTTTGTAATTTTTAAAATTTTTGATAACCAAAAAATCTAATCACCAGCCACAATGATCATAAAACACATTTCTCTTGACACCGCAACAAATACAATTGTGTTTATTTTCAAAATAAGCATTTGATCATCTTTAAACGATGACTTATACGTTTGTAATTGGATATGGACGGCCATAATGCTGTTACTGTCAGTAGGAGTTATCGCGTCTCATCGGAATTTATATTTATGATAGTCATGAATGAGGAGTTATTTCTTTTTTATCTGAAAACTTTGCTATGGATATAAAGTAGATAAAGTTAATAAGTCTCAGATGAATTAATTTTCATACTTTTATAGAAGCTGTTCATTAGTTCAACCTTCAGTTCTCCCTCAGGGTCACGGAGGTCCAACGCCGTGAAAAAGTGATATTCAGATAAAACCGGTTGAACTATTTTTTTTTTTTTTTTTTTTTTTTTTTTTTTTTTTTTTTTATATATTTAAGCCTGCCTGATACTAGTAGCCAATCCCATATAATCTTGGGAATAAAGGCTAGGAAGAAGAAAAAGAAGCTGTTCGCTAACCTCTAGAAGCTAGAATTAACTTAAGAAACGACGTTCTTGAGCAATTAATCAGAAAAAAAACAAATGAACGCGAAATGACACAAAAGCGTAATAAGTTTAATAAATATTATCCTTGGGAGATACATTCATGAAATTAGATTTATGTAAAAACTGTTTATTTCATATTACTAACAGACTTAAATTTTATGTATTAATTTGTATGGATGTATAGATATTTAGATAAAATTGTATATTCAACACACATAGGCGTATTAACAATGATAATATTAAAAGTGCTATGTATAAGAATTTTGTATTACATTAAAAGTAATTCCAAACTAAAGGTTTTAAGTTGAAAAGGAGGTTATCTACCAGCAACCGAACTAGTTATATCGATGCCTCCTGAAATGTGTGACTGCGGTGGCGGACCGGTCGAAGTCGTGTTGCCTTTGAGATGTGGTTGAAATCCATGCTATCTGACTAGCTAGTCTGTAGTGTCTTGCCAGTCCAACTTAAAACTTAATTATTTCTGAAGTGTTTATCTGTTGAGGACTTTAACAAGTAATAAATTTTGCTAACAAAAATATATTTGTAAAATAAAATCATTCTTATTTCAAAATGTTACTTTAAGAAATAAATTTGTAAACAAGGCATATAGTATTTTTTTTTATATAATAATATTAATAATTTAATTCAAAAATGTAATTATAAACTCATCTGGCCAGCGTGGTATAGTAGGCCAAAACCTCCTTTCTAAGGAGATACCTATGTCCAGCAGTGGACTGTTAAAGGCTGTTGATGATGATTGATGAACAGATATTTAATCCATGCACGTGCATGAGCGATTTAAAAATAAATACATTTTATGTAATTAAATAAGCCTAATTAAAATTTGATTTAAAAACCAAAAACCTATTAAAAATTTAAAGGCATAAGTGAAAAGGCTATATTTAAGTAATAAAAGGCTGAGAAAACATCGTGACGGCAAAATCAAAAAAAAAATCGTAAATCGTAGCGATCAAAATAAAATCTATGAACAAACTAAGAAATGTCTCCGACCCCTGTTTAACTTGTAGTCAAGTAAAATAAAAAAATTGAGCCGTCACTAACCAATGACTTGGAGGCGAAATCACTATTTATCTCAATTGACCAAATGGAACGAATTCAATCTAAGTCAATAAATCGTTAGTATTTCTTTTGGGAATACCATTTGTATCATGTTTTCCTTAGTTGTCACATCATCATCATCAGCCTAATGCAGTCCACTGCTGGACATATGCCTCTCCAATTGCACGCCACTTAGTTCGATCCTCGGCTACTCGCATATTTATATTTTCCTTGTCACACTTAGGTTTAATTTATACATCGTCAAGCCTTTTCTATGTGGTATATTATTTAATCACAATAGTGTATTTTATTTTCCATATAAATTAATGTATTGTTCCGTAAATGGGAATGTCCGGGTAAATTAATTTAGATGGTAACCCTCTTCATGGTTTAAGTTTACCTAATGATTTAATTAATATTTCTGTGCAGTATTTGAAAATAATTGGTTCTATAGGGAAATTAATCATTTTAAAATTATTTTTGTATGTGGTAAGCTAATTAGAACCAGTATCAGATCTAGTTTAAACCTTTTTAAGTTATTTTGTATGTATTACAGTGCAATAATTAATCTCAAGAAATAATAAATTGTTCTAATTGCTTTTTTTTATTTTGGTAATCGATTGTTGTTGTTATTTATTGTTATTTGTTTTGTCAAAACATTTATTTAAAAATCTAACTATCCATTGTCATGTCATTATTCCTTCATAAACAGTCTGTGGTATAAGCCTGTCTTGTCTAGGCTTTACGCCCTCTTAGCACTTACGTTATTGAAATGTTTATGGCCGAAATACTGTTCCAAATAAGTACCCATTACTGTTACCGTACTCTGATTTTAACACCTGCCCTCAACACGGAATTCTTCAATTTATTCTCGGTCTAAAAGGAACGAAACGTGACCGACGCATTAATATTTTTAATTGCGTTTAGTTACACAGTCAGGTAGTTAGATTTGCTGTAGTAATAAAATTTCGGTGTTCATAACAGTTTATGTGAAGTTATGATTATGAACTCTGCGGTATGTTTGCTACCTTTAATGTTTACTGCAATAGCTTACAGAAATGGTTAGCGATATTTTAAGACCGTTAGCGGTTCATATAAGCGCTTAGAGAGAGCGCAGATAGGAGTTTTTGAAGTTGTCAGTAAGAGTATCAATAACTTAAAAAGAAATCAAGTTTATTCTGTTAAAATGATTATGTAAAATTTTAAATTGCAAGATTAAAAAATGAAAGTGTCACCTTGTCAAATTAAGAAAAAACGGCATAATTTCGTATCACATTAAATCTTTTTACAGTTTCAGTTTTAATACACGATTTTATAAAACGTCATCTGAATCAAAGAGAAAAAAAGAAGTTCAAGTAACAATTTTACGTTAGAAAGCATATCTGTCGTTATGCTTTGCTCCAATAAAAACTTGTAAAAGCGTAGCTCAGACACCGTTACGCGCCGAATGAAAGGCATAGATAATAATAGATTCGCATTTTGACGGAATAAAAGAACCGCCTTTTATATGCATTTGTCGAAGACAGTAAGCTTTTGGATGGTCTTGAAGAAAGAGTCGGTCGGATCGTGTTCTTATTAGATTTTTTTAAAGAATATGAAATTTAAAGTGTTTTTGATGAAGGAAAAATATTTTTACTATATTTTTGCCGTTGGTCCCGGTTGTCATGAATATCTATGGTAATCGTTGGGAAGTCAATGTTCTCAAATATACTGACAATTAGTTCAAACTTAGAATTTCAGTTCACCCTCCGAGTTGAGGAGGTTCGATGACAGTCGCTCGCTCTCTGTAAAAACTGATATTCAGGTAAAACCGGTTTAACAAGTAGCCTAAATAATATTTGGAATAAAGGCTAGGAAGAAGGACACTACATTAAACAAAAAAGATCAATATGTTTGCATCTGCCAAAGGACCATGGTGCAAATATCTGTACAACAATATTGCAACTATTTTCAACTTATACCGCTCAGAACGTGTTCGAATACACAGATGAAGAAATGCAGTTGTTTTTTTATTTTTTTTTTCTTTATAGACAACTCCCGCATTAAGAATACAAATTCCTGTGTCGCGGGGAACTTTAAAAACATTCATAAAACGGACACAAAGAACACCCAGACTCAGAACAACAATTTGTGAACATAAAGTGTTATCCTACGTGGGATTTGAACCCACGACACATGGCGCAGTAGGAAGCGGCGTGGCGACCGCTTAAACCACTTGGCCAACAGCACAGTATATAACTTGTAAAAGAACTTCATAATTCTTTATTCAGTTTAATTCTACTTGTTTCATAATGCGACCAAATTGTCAGGAGTAGTTTTTAATTATGAGTCATAGTGTCATGAGCGCTTTTACACCTAATTCTGGAGTTTAAAAAGTGAGTGTTAGTCATCATAGACATTCTAGATAAGTCATAGACAAAATTAGATCTTTGTGTACCCAAAAGGAGGGTCATAGGAACATCTTTGGTTTCTCGCATCTAGCTCCTAGAAAGTTGGTGATAGGAGAATATTTTGATCTCTGAGACCATACTTTCTTATTCCATTACAAGAAAGTTTAATTTATTTGATCCTTTAACATACAGTAGGAACTCCTGTGAAGTGTCTTTTTGTAGTGTCAAACGAACAACTTTTACGAAACGCCTATGAAATAATTAAATCAATAAAGTATTTTTTTATGAATTTTGTCCATTTGTTCCAGCTAATCTCTATAAGGACTGGACCGATTTCGACTAGCCTTTCACTGCCCACTGACTCTCGCGATTTACAAGTAACTGCGGGTAACACTGCGGGACTTGGCTAGTGAAATATAATATTGTTTCTGCTTTATTTAAAATATGTTCACGTTTCTGTTAAATTATTCGAATGTTTGTCCACAAGAACAATACATTCGTGATTAAATTCTAAAGTCCATACAAATAGATAACTAAAATTATTAAACAATTCGACAAGTAGCATACTCTATTTTCTACTTATTTAATTAATATTATAAACAAGAAAGCGTAACGATAAATGTTTGCTACACCGGTGAAATGGATTCTTATGTATTTAGTTTTTTTATATAGTCCTACCCTCCTAACCAATTTACAAATATTTTTAACCGACTTCAAAAAAAGGAGGAGGTTCTCAATTCGTCGGAACCTTTTTTCTTTTTTTTATGTATGTTCAGCGATAATTACGTCGTTTATGAACCGATTTCAAAAAATCTTTTTGGAATGGGCGTAGCTTACAGGTGGTCCCATCGTCACCATATCGAGATCTGATGATGGGATCCCAAGGAAATCGAGAGAAATCCTCAAATATCATAGGCACAATTGTCGCGATTTGGGTACTCGGAATAGTTTTTCATTGAAGTCGGTTCCTTTTTGATAAAATCATTATATTTCTCTTGTGTCATTGGCTAATGTCACTCAGTCACGTGATCAAAACAAAGTATTAGCCAACGAAACAAGAGAGTAGAGATATAGAATAGAAAACGAAAAACGTTTGCAACTTAGGGGGGGGGGGAGGGTTGTCCTTATGAAGAAATTAAGAATACGGAGTGTCTCCACCCCTATTCATCCTTTTTTTACGCGGGAAATGCTTTTCGCACCATACCCTTCTTGGAGACAACGAAGGGGTGTGTGGGACTCCCGGGCTACCCACTAAACAGTCGGGCAGTCGGGAGGAACACCAGGATCCCCCCTGCTATACCCCACAACCCCTATTCATCCTGTGAGTGTCGTGAAAGGCTACTAAGGGAGCAAACTACGCAGGACCTGGACAAGTGAACTGAACCTATAGCTACTAGCTACCAACCAGTGTCAGCGTGGTATAACTAGTATGCCAAAACTTCCTTTCTAAAGGAATCCAGTATCCAATGGTGAATTATTGAAGGATTGTGAATAGAATACAGTCTGAAAAGCTATTTTGGTATCAAGGAAAAATTAATGGTATGTTATTTTGAAACAAACGCAAGTGAAGCCACGTACAATAGCGCATTTTCCTTCTAATTAGTATATTCTTTGTTTTGATATACTTTGACATTCCGGTTAGGGATTTGAATAGGATTGAATATTTATTGTATGTAAAATAATAAAATGCCATTTTGCGTTATTGTTGCATGCCATAGATAATAATGATATTATACACGAGAATTGTGAAATTGTTTTTTTTAATGACTTAAGGAGTTTCATAAAGGATCTTGTCTACATGGGAATGACATTTTGGAACCAAGTAACTAGTTACAATACTAATTAGGTACATTACAGCATTACAGTAATGTACTTAATTAGTATTGTAACTAGTACGGTAACGTAAGGTTTCGAAAGTGCCTGAAAAAGCCTATTTGAAATAAAAGCTTTTGGATTTTGATTTTATCCCTAAAACTATGAAAAAACCAGTCATTTTTCAATTTGCTAATTTTGTGATGAACTTGATCGGAATGAACGAACAATATCTGCCTACTTATGTTTTTACAAAAAAAACAGGTAACATTAGTTTAACTTTACATAGCCATCCAAAAAACCTATTTATCCATTAATTTCATGTCTTGATTCGAATAAATTAATTTTCGAACTAAAGAGGTCTTAAAAAGAATAGTCGTTTTAGTTTTTAGATAAAAAAAACCTTGAACTCGGGATTCTCAATTTAAAATAAAAAATAACTATTAATTTCTTCTATTTAATAATAGTTGCATTCTATTGAGTGCAACAAAACATACGTGACCCTCACACATTTCTGAGAAAAAAAAAAGCAAATAATAGTTTAGTCAGCACTCTTTGTTATTTCCGTGCGAATCAGCGATTAGATTATTTTTCTGCTGCTAAAATATGTATTGTTATAATATTAATAACAAATCCACTTCAGAATTTAGGCAAGATATGTTTAAACTTTCATATATTCGGCCGTATCAATTCGGCTAAAAGAGAAAATAATTTTCGATATTGGTTAATTTTATGTTCAAGCACCCACTTATAGCATGGTTAATACAATTGCTGCACGAGAACATTCTTTACTTTATTATATTGCATAGACCAGTGCCGATAATGTTTGAAAACAAAATAAATTATAGTAGGATGAAACCCATTGTAAAAGGAGGAGAATATTACAAAATTTAAAGGAAAAATAAATTACGGGCGATCTGAGGTCGGGAAGGGGCAGAGGGGGGGTTTTTAAGAGAAAAAAATGGCTTATCTCGATTTCCAGCAAAACTACAAGTTCTATGGCAAAAAGTTAAATAGCAAAGTTGTAGGTATTAAAAAGATCTAAATCTTTTGCGTTTATACTTTTTTCACATAACCTCAAATTTTATGTGAAAAATTCAAAAAACCAAGTTTTTGGTTTTTTATGTTTTATCTTTTACAAATAAAATTATTTTTTGACGAAATTTTATGAAAACTTAGCCTTTCATGTCCTGAATACACCGTAATTTATTTGATTTGAAATATCTATTTTTTCACCTCTTTTTGACTGAATACCGAAAAAACCCCTAATTTTCAATCGAAAATTCATCCGTCAAAATTTCAACGTTTTTCACAAACATTGGGTGTTTTCTATTCGATGAAATCTCTACTTTCCGATGGTGTAAAATATATATATATATATTACCATAGTAAATCTTCTCAGAAAATGCAAAAACTGGAATTCGATTTTTTTTTATCGTTATTGAGATATTTATTAAAATTTACACTTTTATCACTCGAAAAACGTATGATTGCATTTTACAATGATATACTAAAATATTGCAAATCGAAATATACTACTATAATTAAAAAACAAGTAAATAATAAAGTTAATATTTAATAAAACATCTACAATATTATGAGAAAGTTATAGAATCTTCTTTAAATTATATGTAATTATATGTATGTATATTTTTAGATAATTTAATACCCTCTCCCCCTTCCCGACCTCAGATCGCCCGTAATTTATTTTACCTTTATTATTTATACTATTCTCCTCCTTTTACAATGGGATTCATCCTACTATAATTTATGTTCACTTTTTGTTATTTTATGAGGCTTCTAGTCTGGTCTACTAAAGATGGTTGAACATTTATTCATATGTGAAAAACGTAATTGCGACAATCAAATTAGAATTATTTAATGAAACTACTAAGAATTAACTAAAATTTAGACTAAATCTCGCGCTACATTCCTTAAAAAATAGTTTAAAAAACAATCTGTCAAAGAGAACGTTGCGAATTCAAATTTTAACCTAACAAAACAAGTACTTACTTTAGCTCCGATCTGGTTACCGCACTGTCCAGCTTGCAGGTGCACTATTTCCCTCATATTTAATGTGTTAAATTACTATTTTTTAAATAATACTACAGAATATTCTGCTCTGCACAATCCCGTCACACGCACGGACGGGCTGCCCGAATGAAATGAAATGAAAAAGGAACGGTGAGCGGCGAACGAATCGGTTCTGCTTGGGGTGTGTGTGTAGCAGTGTCATAAAATTTCCCTGAATTGTTGGTAATTATTAGTACTGTGAGTCATAATAAATATCAGTGGTGAATCGCTGTTTTGGATAAGTTTATCTTTTTTGTTTGTGAGTAATGACTTTATAATAATGGATTATTTTGCTGTTTATGATTCAGTTGATAATGTATGTGATTTTATTTTTTATTTATAATATGTGGTCTTAAACACATTGCTACATAGCAAAGGATTGTTAGGATTTAAAACGGTTATTAGTTGATATAAATGTTTATTGTTGAGCTCTGAAGCCCTGTTTCGTCTTGAATTTACACACAGTCAAACTTTAATGAAATCTTTGGTGAAAATAATGAGAGAAAAAGAGATATATACAAATACATATTATTCAAGTTATTTTTATTAAATCTTTGAAATTAAAGTAAGTAGTTAAAATTTCAAATACTGATCTATTCTAACTTTGTTTTAGTTTGTTCAAAGGTATCGTTTTATTTGAAGAAAAATTATTGAATCTTATAGACGAATACGATAGTATCATTTCACAACTCCGTCTTTTTGCATGCATTGCAAACCACTGCCACAGATTGCAGGTAAGCGAGGAGAATAATTTACCCTTTGAAAATAACATTAAAATTAGCTTAAGTCAATAATATTATACTATGATATAAGATTTACAGTACATTTTGAAAGAAATATTTACGCAAATACTTTTGAAAGATTTTCACAAGTGACAAAGCGGTAAAATTCTAAACTAAACACTTACAACACCGGCGCATGATTCACACCGAACAACGACGCAAGTTCGCGCCGACAATGAAACCATAAATTAATTCAAGCACTAATTACATTCTCTATGCCGACGACCGATGACGACCGCAGCCTGCACGCCACCGCCCGTGTTTCCGCTACAAATAGTTTAAAAAGTTTTAGCCTCTTCTTTCATAAGTCTTTACGGTTTTTTAGACATAAAAAGTTAACTTTGAGTTAAGTTTATTCGGTTTATTAGTAACACTTGGTCCTTTTAAGGTTAATGTTTAAACAGTCTGTTACAGGATTCTGTTCTAAAAAACATAGTAATTTTACAGCTGCGTAACAAATGTGCTTTGTGCGTTAATATTTTAATAACTGTTTGGCTCCAAAGCGGATTGCTATAAGTATTTCATGCGTAACTATTGTATGTTCTGTTCTGTAGATGAAAAACTGAGTTCTGCTTATCAACTAGATGGCAATATAATATGTAACATAAAAGAGCTTCTCGAAATTGTCTCATTGGTCAGCCAGTTTTTTCTTAGAATATATTCTCAATTACAGCGTTAGCAATGGTAGTGTTAGTGATTGACGCCCGTGCCTCGGAAAGCACATTAAGCCGCAGGTTTCGTTTGTCATGAACATCTATGGCAATCCTTATTGGGTAGTCAGTGCCCTCGAATATACTGAAAAATAGTAGACTAAAAATAAACCATCAAATTTAGTCCGATGCTATTCGCTCTGTGGAAATACTGATATTCGACTTTAAGATGATAATCAAAAGATCTAGTTGATATTTAAGCAATTATTTTCGCTCATGCTTAAATAAAATGGCTTTGGTTGTAATATTTTGAAAGATAGAGTTTGAAAGTTAATTAATTTTGATATTAATTATATCCTAAAACAATATTTCGATTAATATTAACCATTGAATCTAATATTTCAAGCATCCAATATCCTGGTCTTGAATCTCGAACTGAAATAGATTCGATTAATGACATGGCAAAAATCAAAATCAATTTATGTTAAGTCCACAACTTTAATTATCTGTAGAACTGCCGCCATTGCGATTTGACGAAAAAAAAATGATAATTATATGGAAGATTTGAAATTAATTTATAATTATTTCTCAACAGACAACTTAAATATCAGAATCATGGTGTTTAATTATTTTTCACAAATTTTCACAAACAGCAACGACGATGCGATCAGTACCTAGATGGGTGATTGTTTGTGGCAGATAGGTAATGATCGTTTCCGTGATTCCGAGGTCATGTTAATCAGTCGGTCCGGTTGGTTGTTATAATAAGATAACAGTCGTGAAGTTTAGTTGGAGGCCTTCGGGTGGCTTAAAAACATCCAACGACAAAATTACGTAGCCACAGCGTGTCTTGCGTCTTGCCAGTACCCACTCCATACCTGGCCAGCTTGGGGACGTATGGCCTTAACTAACTCTCTCCCGAGAGGAGACCCGAGCCCAGCTGTGGGACGTTACGTGTTGTTGATGATTGGTACCCATGTAGAATTATAAAAAAATGAATATATCATTGCACCCGCATCATGAGCAACGACATGTATGAGTTGCTATTTACTGTTGTTTTTTTTTTAAAATTAGCTGCCAAAATAACTGCTCCACCTGATTGAAAGCATGATCAGAATTCAGAAGTGGCGGCTACCGTCCTCACTGCCACAGCGGACAGTGCATCACTGTGACCCACACTATGCGGCCTAGTAATCGTATCCATAAATGAAAACAGTTCACTGTGTATTAAGACAGGAAATCCTTACATCTCGAAAACAGGATAGGCATGGTAGCTTCAAATAATTCACTGTAATAAAGTGGTTTATGAGACGGAATACAAACCTCATTACAACCTATTAAAGCGACGATATGATGCGATTACAGGGGCCTAAAAAACTTAAATCAGATGCAAAATTTTATATTCTTTTCACATAGTGTAGTAAATTTATAATTTTGTTTATATTACGATTTTATTGGATGTAAAAAGCACCATACCCGGCTCTGTGGTGTGGTTTGTCCTGCAATGGAATGCAATGGGCTTATGATGATGATGACGTTTTTACTTTATATTTTTCAAATATAGAATCTAGTCTTTCAAGCCAACTTCAAAAAATATGAGGTTGGTAGAAAAATAATAATTGCAGGGGCACTTGAGCATGGCGACGAATTACTACACTCTTTTACAGGTTATTATATACATAACATTAGACGCTTATAGGCAAGTTAGCCGAGGTGATTAGAAATAATCACCGAGTTTAAGTAACGATGTCACGGTTAGTACCTGGATGGGTGACTGTTAGTGGTATGATACCATGTCCGTCGCGGTTGTTATCATAAGTCGTGAAGCTTAGTTGGAGGCCTTCGGGTGGCTTAAAAACATCCAACGGTATGATTACGGTAGCCACAACATTGACTTGCCTGTCCCCTGTGCCCCCCTTGTCACCAGGCCAGAGTCGGGAAGTATGGCTTTCACCCTTTCCTAAGAGGAGACAAGAAACCCGAGAGCCCAGCAGTGGGACATTATGGGTAAAACAGTAAGCTCTGAATTGATGTTTTCGTAGCTCTGTATGACATCATATAAATATAATTTACTGCATTTCCACACTTTAAAAAAAGCATATCAAACCACCCTTGATTATTAACTTTATTTTCAAATAATAAGGCAGGAAGCGAGAATATATTCGCTTAACTCCGAACCAAAGACAATAAAAAAGAAATGAAAACCTTTACAATTTCGTATTTGAATTTGGAACAGAGACAACTTTCAACATCCTCTCAAGTTGTTATAAAAATGGTTGACAATCTCCTACATCCTCGCACTTGTACATAATTAGATGCATTCTGCTTTATATTATGTGGCTTAAAAATATCTAACAATAAGATTACGTAGCCATAACGTTGTCTTGACAGTGCTCAACCGGCACTCGACCAGCGTGGGGACGTGTGGTCTTTACCCTCTCTTCATCTGTTGAGAGGAGTTGAGAGGACATAACATAAAGACGCACACCCTCACCACATCAATAAACAGTCTGTAGATGACCTTCTTACCTCAACAACAAGTTAACACTTGCGCCAATAAAGAAGCGCCAATAAATAAACATTTCACAAAAAAGTAGCTTACCTTAGACAAAGATAGCGTGCGTCGCCATATTTAATAATACATATCCACCAATTGTACTTCTAATTCCAAACTCAATTAACGAATAATAAATGAGTTTTTTCGAGGTTAGTTACATTTGATTAATTTCCCCAAATCACTAAGGGCTTACATTTATAACCTAAATTTACTAGTAAGTGTTGCCAGTACTAGAATCAAATCTCCCTACAATCTATTGTTAGGCTCAAAAAAACAATTCTCATACTTTTACTTAAAAAGTATAAGGGGTTTTATGTAGGATCATTTACAAGAACTTTACGTTAGGTGTCCTTATGTAATGTTCTTTCGAATCTCGCATGGTCGAAAGTGAATAATTGTTTTTGTGTATGTGCGTTTGTAAAAGTGACATAAGGCCATCCTAATAATGAGAACTTTGATTATATACATGTCTAGATGGAGTGTTGCGCTGCATTCGCAATAAAAACAACAGGCCAGATTTGCAGGGCTTGTGTGCGTGTTACACACACATGCAAGCGTAGCCTACGGGCGCGCGCATGATGTGGGAGCGTTCTGAGTAATACCAGCCCTTGAATGTCAAAAATGAATGAATGTTAAAAATAGCCTAAGTTCATGAGGTACTAGCTATCTGCCAGTGAAAGTTCCGTCAAAATCAGTTCAGCCGTTACAGCAGACGGACAGACAGGCAGGCAGACAAAAACTTTAATAATGGCTTTTTTATGTAAGTACCTACCTACTACATATAAACTTTCCAATACATTTAGTAAAAAACTGTTTATTAATTGATATTTCATATTACAAACAGACACTTCAAATTAATCTATTTGTTTTTGTTTCACTGTTAGCAAAATTGCATTTTCTCGGAACCATTTGGTGACAAAATTGCGATAGATAAAATATTATATTACTTTGTCCACTTAGAGCGTTGTTTACGAGTACGTGTAGGTAGGATAAATAGATACCTATGGGTATATGTAGTATTAAGCAATGTTGTATGGCTTTTAGAAGCAATGATATTATAAAAATAATCTTATAATATCATTGATTGGAAGAATTATTATAGCTTTGTTATAACTAAATATGTAAATTTAATTAATTTTTTTCATTGTACTGGGTAACTTCATCATCTTCTTCCTAACATTATTCCCAATATTATTTGGGGTCGTCTACTAGTTCAAGGTTTTACCTGAATATTAGTTTTTCCACGGAGCGACTGGCATCGGACCTCAGCAACCCTAAGGGAGATCTGAAATTCGAAAGTTGAATTAGTTGTCAGTAAATTTGAGGGCACTTACTTTCCAATGGCTATTGCCATGATGTTCATGACAACCGGGACCGACGGCTTTAGATGCTCTCCAAGGCACGGGCGTGAATCACCGCCAACTTTCCAACCTCCTAGCTGCTATAAGGAATATCCTAAGAAAAACCCAAAAACACTTTTTGGGACGACCCGGGATTGGAACCGGAGACCTCTTGATTAGCAGTCGCGTACGATATCCACTAAACCAACCAATCTATACAAATAAATAAAATTAAAGTGTATGTAATATTAAACTATTTTTTTTTATAATGTACATATGAAAGTGTATACGTTACTTACACCAAAAAAATGTTTTTTTTGTCTACCAAAGTGACTAAACTCTACTTGATTGAAAGCATGAGTAGAATCTGTCCGTCTGTTTGTTCTAGGTAATATCTGGAACGACTGGACCGATTCCGCCGGGACTTCCACTGGCAGAAATTTGATGACCTAAGGAGTAATTTACGCAATTTTTGTGGCTAACTTCACTTAGCGGCGGTACTGGCGATTTACAGCAATAACTCCGGGTGACAATGCGGGTCTCAGCTAGTAGCTATAAAGAACACATCTTTGTATTATTTTACTCCTGCCAGAAGCTGGTTATAGAAAACAAATCAATTTTAAACATTTTGTCTGTCCGTCTGTTTATCTCTGGAACGGCTAAACCGATATCGAACCTTAGGACTTAGGCAGTTAGGTACCTGATGTTATATGGAGTAACGAGTAGTAAGTTATAATAAGTTGGACATTATTTTATAAAACAACTAGCTTTTGCCCGCGGCTCCGCCCACGTGTATGTTATCGCGGTAAAAAGTACCCTTTGTCCTTTCCCAAAGATACGTCTATCTCTGTATCAAAGTTCAGCAAAATCGGTTCAGCGGCATAGGCGTGAAAACGTAACAGATAGACAGGAAGTTACTTACGCATTTATAATTTTAGTAAGGATAACAAAATAGGGTTACGTGAAAAAGAAACAATGAAATAGCGAACAAAATATCCTGAAAAGCAACCGCGGGTAACACCGCGGGGCATCAGCTAGTCAGAAATAAAAGCTAATTCCCCGTGAGTCACCCCTCTATAGTCTAGACTTCAGACAGTATTAGTTCAGAATGACTCACCGTGCGCTTTACAGCCGATAAGCTTGTGTCGTTCTGTTAATAACGTTGTGAGAAGTTTTACTAGCTATGTCCCGCGGTGTTGCTCCTTTCTTAAATATTAAATAAGTCTATCATAATATAAAAAATATAATATATATAAAAAATTCGGACATCTTACACACAACGTCATCTAGTACCAAACTAAGCGGAGTTTGTATTAAGGGTTCTAGACAACTGATATAAATACATAAACATACTTTTTTTACTGTAAATACATAGAAAACACCAAGACTCCGAAACAAATCGAACCCGAGACCTCTTGATCAGCAGTTGCATACGTTAACCACAGGATCAAAAAGGCAGTCAATGAGTCTACTCTGCCTGATGCAAATCATGAGTAGAATCCAGGAGTAGGGGCCACCATCCTCTGAGTGCAGACAATGCAGCGTAATGATCCACAGCATGGCGGCTTAGTGGAATATTTCTGCATCGGGAGAACGATGCAGAAGGAGTAGGCCTTCGGTCTCACACTCACGAAATACGACAGCACGAATGCGGTCATTTTAGCGATTTTAGATTGGTCTTCTGTGTGAGGGTGGTGCTGGACCATTCGGGCTGGAACCAGCGTGGCTATTGTTGTATTCTAACGCCTCAGAGCAAAGCTAGTTTAAAAAAAATTGCCTTACTTACTCATTATGTTTCTAGCTATCTGTCAGTGAGTCTCGTCAAAATTGGTGCAGTCTTTCCAGAGATTGGCAGGAGCGAACAGACAGACATTTAAAAAAAAATGATTTCTTGATGTAAGTACCGTATTTACTTTTAAAGGCCTTTAGTAAAATACTGTTCATTCGATATTACAAACAGACACTACAATTTTATTTATTTGTATAGTTTTTTTTATTACAGTACTTAAGTTGTGAGCAAAGGGATGTTACTATAAATATTTTCTAGATAAGATTCGTATAGCTTTAGACATAGAGAACTAGTGTTAGTGTGGCGACTTACATATACAGCGCATGCTAAAAAAAATTAAAAGCGCCATCTATCTAAAAAATATTGAACCACTAAGCAACTAATCCTGAATCGCGATATAGAAATTCTCGCGGTGATTAGCATGTATACCGTTGGGCCGTGCCCCTTCACGCACGATTACTTCGCCTGGACCCAGGATCCTCCTTTGTGGTGGAGGTATACAAAATCCGTCCTTAGACAGTTAGTCATTATTTCATTGTTATTCGGAAAGACGTTTTCACCAATGTCCCCTAAATTAAAAGAACCACTCAGAGAAAGTAAGGTAACCCTTACTGATATTTTCGTTATCACTAACCTTTAGGGGACACCTAAGTGTTTAAATGTCTATTAAAATTTAAATAGAGGCTACCTACGTTAAGGGTCTCCTAGTAAGGAGACGGTTTAAGTATAGTAGGTGAAAACGAGCTTAATATTACTATGACTAAAAACCTCCCTCCCCCTGATTCCACGGAGGGAAGGAGTCAAAAGGAGGGCTAATGCCCAAATAGAAATATAATATAACATTTTGGACATGTAACACACAACGTCAACTAAGCACAGCATATGCTATGGAAGCTAGATTGACTGATGAATTCTGATATATATTTTTTGTACTCCGAAACAAATATCTGAAGATCATACAAACATATGGTCCGACCCAGGATTTGAACCCACGATCTCAAGCACCGCAGTCGCATACATTACCACTGCGCCACCGAGGCACTTAAAACTGTTTTAGGTAGATAGGGTCGGTCCTTTTCTCGCATTGTACAAAGCACTTTATATTAATTTTATATTTTAGTTGCTTATAATTCGTTGGTGGTGGTATATTGTTATGTGTATCTTGTTGGTCTAGTGGTTAGAGTATGCTACTGCTGATCAAGAAGTCTCGGGTTCATATACCGGACCTGGACAAAAATGTTATTAAGCTTAATAACGGCCCGGAGTAAACTTCCCAGTTAAGGGTCCTCCTGCCTCAGACTATGTGAGGGCCGGCTCGACAGGGTCGGTAGGCCCATTCCACGTTCCACGGAATATTTCCACTTAAACGTTCAAAAAGTTATTTTTTATCATTCGTAGAGTTATTTTGGCAGCTAATAGCTACTTAAAAATAAATAAAGAAATCGGAAAAAAACATTGTATTCATAATTGCAAGAAAAGTTCAGAATACCGGTTTTTTAATAATTGTTTCTGGTATCCTGTCTAGAGTACAGACGTATCTTACTGTTACCGGTTTCCAATCAACAGTTAGGTTTACCGGTTTACCGGTATTGTGTAGATAATAATTGTAAGCTTTGATTATAAACACGTATATAATTAAATATTGTGAGCTTCTTCAGTGAAAGTGACTTAAAAACTATCTACATTACTCTAGAAATCTACGGGATTGCTACCATGTACCTTTTTACACGCTGTATGTAACAGACTCCGTCCCCCGTCCCCCCTCTCTAAAAGCTAAATGGCTGGCTCAGAAAATCAGAAATAAATCATAATGGTAGTATACATATTAAACTTTAAAGTAAAACTATAGCGGCTTAAATAACTTTTGTATTTAAGGAGTTATAGGGGCCTAACTTCTAAAATGCAGTCACATAGAAAACTTGGTCCAAAAATAAAGAAATATTAAATGATAAATGATATTTATTTCTGTAAGTAAATCTTTTGAGACATTTTTATAAGTCGGACTTCGATTATGTAAACGTAATAATTATCCATTGGACAAGATTTTAAATTCACCTACCATTATGGGTGACTACGGAATCCTATAATAAGAAAACTAAACTGGTACAATACATTTGCATGTGCAATGCGTCTATTGGAAAGAAAGTTGAAATTACAATTTTAAATTGATAACATTCATTTCACGGAATTAGCAAACCGGCACAGATGCATGTTTTACTGAATGATAGAATCTACGGATTAGACGAATAGTACAGAATGTCACCACCCCTAATAGTAAATTTAAAATCGTATCCAATAGATAAAATTGTTACGTGTTATTTTGTATATGTACGTATACGTATGTATGTAAACTTCAAAAAAAAGAGGAGGTTCTCAATTCGTCGGAATCTTTTTTTTTTTTTTATGTATGTTCAGCGATAACTTCGTCGTTTAGGAACCGATTTCAAAAATTCTTTTTGCATTGGAATGGGCGTAGCTTACAGGTGGTCCCATCGTCACCATATCGAGATCTGATGATGGGATCCCAAGGAAATCGAGGGAAATCCTCAAATATCATAGGCACAATTGTCGCGATTTGGGTACTCGGAATAGTTTTTCATTGAAGTCGGTTCCTTTTTGTTAAAATTATTATTGTTATTATCATGAATTTTTTCCGATTTTTTTGAGCCAGCCGTTTTCAGGAGAGGGTTCAGTCCACAAGCCCCCACGCTGGCCGAGTGCAGGTTGAGGACTGGCAAGACACGTTGAGGCTGCGTAATCTTGCCATTGGATGCTTTAAATACTTACAACTAAGCTCAACGATTGTTATCTTATGATAACAACCGGGACCAACTCCGTAACATGACCTCCGAACGCAAATACGCTCATAACATATCATACCGCAAATGGTCACCCATCTAGATCTGACCGCGCCGTCTTTACTTACCCTCTGTGATTGTTTTCAATCACCTATGGCCACTCAGCAATGAACGCTGAAGTATGATCACCAACTATTATTATTTACAATACATCAATATCTAGACAGTACACGGCATAGACACCGCAATCATTTGAGTTTGCATTCCCTGTGGCCTGTGGCTATAGTACGTCCATAGAGAATTGGCCTAGAAGCTTAACTTTTACTGTGCATAAATAGCAATGATTCCTTTGTGTTCGGTTTCTAATTCAAACCTTTTTTAAATTATATCTGTTATTTATATATAAGTTGTCTTTAAGTAATACATGTTTTGATATAGAATGTAAAGACTATTAATTAAGATTCTTCTTTATAATTTAGGGAGATAATGAGCAAGCGGTTCGCCTAATGTAAAGTAAAAAATTCTCCGTAATTTAATCTTTAATTTAATCACTCAGTAATTTAAAACAAGTTTCCTGCAAGGTTCAGATATAAGGTTAGCAACGAGGGCGGACTTCCGGAATCGTTTATCTCCCTCACTTCTGAGATTTTCATCTTCCTATCTCATCATATGACTCGCTGTACGTGTTGGTCAAAACTTTAAGTTTAGTGAGTAGTTGATTAAATAAATAAAATATAATTTGTGGTTATATGGCCTTATCTGGTCCATTGTTGCGTCCCTAGTTGATTAAACATTGATGGTTCTATAATAGAAGGACCAGGTCTACTGAGTGCTTAATTATTTGGTGGTAGGATCTTTGAGATAACTCCATATAAAATTTCTCTTTTTCTCACACTACACTAGCTTTGCAATACAATAGCTCTGCTCTCGGCCTCGCTTCTATGTCAGTTATTGCAGCAAAGAGTAGCCTGATAGACGGAAATAACTACTTTGGAATTTACAATACTAAGTATGGGTTGCACTCCTTTCAGCCTAAATTTCACTTTCAAGATATTCTTGATTTCCTTTATTTCATTTTCAAAGAAAGTAGCTTGTCCTCGTTAACATATAGATATTAATGTATACGCGTTAGTCTACCGTATGCAATAGTGAAAATTATGAAAATGTATAAAACAATAGCAGCATTAAATTAATTTAATTTATACACAATTGTATAAGAAGGTAGATGTATAATAAAACGACCAAACATCTCAACAGAAACGTTCACACATCATAATTAATTACTGTTTTAATTGTTTTTGCTATAGTGAATAAGTTATTTTTAATTATTATGTACATACCTACCACTCGGCTAGACTGTTCAGTATTCATTTACATTTTAAAATAAAATAATTAGCTTTAAAAAAAGTATTACTAACATAAATGTTGAAATGGCCTCAGTTGCGTTCTTTGTCACACAATTTTCACCCTTACTATATTATTCTAATTGTGAGGATTTGGTATCGAGGCAGTCGTGCTATCACAGCTATCTTTCTCTTACACATTGCTAAGAGAACCGAGGACGACACCAGCGCCATCAAATCTGATTTAAACTGGGGACAGACCCCACTTGGTATCGGCACACGAAGTCTTTAAGATCTGCGCTTCTATGAAGCTGTATTCATTTGCCAATGAAGCAGTGGCATCTTACTGGGCCGCCAAAGTGTGGGTCACTAAGTCACTCAGCTGCATCGTCTCCACTTATACTGAGGATGGTAACCTCTACTCTTGGATTTTACTCATGTTTCCCATCACACAGAATTTAGTTATTTTGACAGACTTAAATGTAAAAGAGAAAGAAATATCATATGAGGCATAAACAAAGGTGTATTAAGCCCTCACGCCTGATTCTGGTGCCTGATTGAAAATATGAGTATAATCCAAAAGTGGCGATCACCATCCTCATTGTATAGCGTTTTTCAACAAGAACTTTGGTTTTCTGAAACAAAATAAAACAAAGAATTTATATAAAGATGATACAATTTTTTATTGTATTACGAAGAGAAAAAGTTAGCCATTATGAATGAAAAATGATATCTGACAAATGTCCACCACGAGCACGCTGACAGATGTCGATTCTTTCTCGTGATCCATTGACATTTACCGCATTTCCAGCCTTATCATCGAAAAAAACGGCCCAATCACGCTTCCAGACCACATAGCGAACCATCAAATTAATGTGAAGCCTTTGCATGCTCAACGGGTCACTGTATGGTGCATTATGTGGAAGTGGTCTGAAGGCGTGCTTGGGCCGTTTTTTTTAACCCTTTAAGTGTAGACAATATGGTATGGTGACCTGACCATTTCATAATATGACTGCCTGGTATGGTTTTTTAAGAATTCAAGTTTCAGGTAATGCACCTACTGTGATGTTGTATTTTTTTTTTAATCTTCATATACGCCAATATCCTCCAAACTTACTACACTTTACTGTTAGGTGCAGACATTTTAAATTGCACTAAAAACGGACACGCCGCTGTCTGGCTAATAGGTTTCTTACATCGAATGTAAGCTATAGGTATCTACTAAAATCTTGTAGACTTAAAATGTCGAAAATTCTCTTCGTTATTAATGCTTTTTAGGGTTCCGTAGTTCATGACTCGGAACCCTTATAGGGTCCGTCCGTAAAATATGTTTGTAGTTACGTAGACAGTGCTACAATAAACTTATAAAAAATATTTTTATTTGGGGTACCTCCCCTAGATGTAAAGCTAGGATGTTTTTTTTTTTCTCGCGTCTAACTCATCGTGCGGGGTATCATTAGATAGGTCTTTTAAAATCATTAAGAGGTTTTTAAACCATATTTCGATTTTAATTAATCAACTTGAAAGCGCATTTTTCTAAAAACATCTGGCTGCCTGTTGTTAGAAGTAGGATAGTAGCTCATATATTGAACTTTCAAGGAAACTGTAGCGGTTTTTACTACTTTTTCATTTTAGTAGTTATAGGGTCCTAACTTGTATAATGCACTCACTTGGAAATCTTCGTACACAAAGAAATAATAAGTTAACATGGCAATTGTCTACCGGACACAATTTGAAATCTATCTGCCATTATGGATGACTACGGAACCCTATTCTATGCGTGGCCTGACACATACTTGGGCAATTTTTAGTGATACCTTTCGTTGTAACTTTTGTCAGCAGTCGTTTTATCATTATAGGAATGCATCCATTACGGAGGGGCCGAGGGATGGAGACGATTTCCAAAGCACTATTCTTTGTCAGAGGGCAAAACCTAAGTCTTCGTCATAAAATTTTACGCTTTTTCGAGCTATATTTAAATAGGACAAGCGTCGTAAAAAGAAAGACAACATCATCTACCTATCTTTGTTATTTCCTAGATTATTTGGGGTTGAGAACTAGTTCAACTGGTGTTTATTTGTTGGTGATTGATAGTGATTCCTGAATATCAGTTTTTTACACGGAGCGACTGGCATCGGACCTCAGAAACTTTAAGGGCGAACTGTACTCAAATGGGTTATTAGTATAATTGAGAGCATCGACTTCCCAATAACGATTGTATGTTCATGACAATCGAGACCGACGGCTTAACGTGTTCCTCAGAGAACAATGTTGCTTAAAATATCGCCAAACATACATATACTTGTATTTTGTCTATTAAAGACATTTTTTTTCATTTTCTATTTCCAAAGTAGCAGACTGGGCTCTGTGTTGAGCTTGGAGAGTGGCTGTTGTTCAGCAATGTACTGTATTTTCTGTACAGTTTGCAAAATAATATTTAAAAGTTCACATTCGTTTCTATGGTTTACAGACAAAGTAATAAATTAAACATAAATCTAATGATACATATTTTACATAGGTAACACCCTAACTTCGAAACAAATATTTGGTCTGTCCCGGGAATCAAATCCGAGACCTCAAACACAGAGTCATATACGCTTCCACTGCGCCACGGAGGCAGTCGGTAAATTACTTAAACTCTTACACCAACAACAATATTTTACGATCGTACAACCTTTTTAAGCAAAAAAAAGCTTATAAGTCCTCGATTGTAACTTTAAACTTTATCTTTTAATGTTATTTATGATGTAGACTTCCAGCTCAGTAATGCAAGGAATTTGTCGTGTGTAAATAACTTAAGTACGCGGAATTTTAAGATAAGATGTTTTAACTGGAATAGAGGTCTGTTGATAAGTTCATGTGGCACTCACACTCACTTTGCTTATTGCTGTCTGCCGTCCACCGCTGAACGAAGCCGTGATGGGTAAGGAGTGCCAACCATCACAGTCTTCGCCATCCTTCAACGGCGAACCATTTTTTTCAAGTCATTGGGCCATCGTGCCGCAGGGCGTCCTACACTACGTTTGCCTAATCCACTCCAGCATTTATCGGCTCCAGCGACCATCAGTAATAATCCCTACTAATATTATAAATGTGAATGTAAGTTTGTCTGTTACGCTTGCACGCGAAAACTACTCAACCGATCATTATGAAACTTTGTACACATATTCTTAGAGGTATTAGAAGTAACATAGGATAAATATCCTGTGTTACTTCTAATACCTCTAAGAATATGTTTAAAAAAGTTATTTTTTACCTCTAAAAAAAAGTTATTTTTTACGATTTTTTTACCTCGAAATAGACCTGAAATAGACGCGGGCAAAGCCGCGGGCGAAGCTAGTAATAAATATTTCGGATATATTACACACAACGTCGCTTGTATTATAGGTACTAGAAAACTTATATAAATTTATAAACATACTTTTTTTTAGAAATACATATTTAGTTTACACAGAAAATAATCATGAAAACATTTGATCCGACTCGGGAATCGAACAAGAGACCTCAAGCACAGCAGTCTCATACGCTACCACTGCGCCACTGACGCAGTTCGTCCAGACTCCAGACCGACTAGACCAATGTCTTATTTGATCTTTACTTCATCACTATCTTCACTAGCTTTTAAGAGGCTGCTACTGGACGTATACCTCTTAATATAAAGCAAATCGGATATCTAACAGTAAAGTTTTTTATTTCAGACCAGTATTTCCTGAGATTAGCGCTTTCAAACGAGCAAACAAATAAATAAACAAACAATCTCTTCATCTTTATAATTTTAGTATAGATTTACTTACAATAAAGTTCATAGCTAATTAAATTAAACATAGAGGATGCTCATTTGGCAAATAGCCAAACTTGTGTCAGCGGCCAATGGCGCCTGCGACTCCCAGCGGTGGGCGCCGGAAACTATTAACATTTTTTTTTTTATTGTAACTCCGTGGCGGAAGACGTGTGTTCTGTATCCATTTCTATTTTATTTATATCTACTATGGAAATGCACAGATTGTAGTAGGCATGTATATACAATATCAGTGGTACTTTTGAAAACAAATCTTTAATCTATGCATCAATACAAATCACTAAAGAAGTGTATCAACTGATTAGGCACCTTTTGGTCTTCCCCGCCAGTAATCATTGTTGCTAGGCAGGCGGGTGAGGAAGGCTGGTAGTCTCTTTCTGTGAAGCTGTAATGCTACAGAAGGTTAAGGGAAGAGCCGATCCCGAGAGCTGCCAGAGAGTGAGGACCTCTGGTGGTAGATTTAGACTCTCGATTCTACTCATGCGTCCCATCAGACAGAGTAGAGTCACTTTAGTAGACCTATATATAAAAAAAACTGCTGAAAACTGTATGAAAGTCTGTTGAGTGAATAAAAGATCTAAGCGAAGATACAGCGGAAGCAACTACATTTTAAACTGACTTTAATATGGTAGCCATATGTACCTACACAGATTACAAGGTACATTGACATCGTAAATCGATACTAACTAGTAACATTTGCAAAAACATATAAAATACAAAAATAATCCAAGTAAGATGCAGCCATAAGGAAGCAGGGTATCGGCCTATTTCACGTAAACTACGTCCGATCGCAAACATAGTTTAATTTCTTGTTTACACAAACAAGTTCAAACAACATTAGATACTGTGAAACATCTGTCAACGAACGTTGAGGAACTTTTACTCTATGATCAGCTTTTTCTAAATTTAAAAATAGAATTATGGGGATTATATTGCCAGATGTTAAAATATTTAGTTTGCAAATTTTTTGACTATTATTAAAGAGGTTTTACATGGTTTATATAGTGTAGTCAAAACAAGGGTACGAGAAAATTTTGGAACGAACATCGATTTCTATACAAATATATAAAAGTGTGTGAAAAAGTGCCTGTTCGTAATTTCAAAGTAACAACTTTTTGCTAAGCTCATTTGAAAATATACGTAAACGTTACCTACAGCAAAAAACTGTATTTCTTTGTTCCAACTAATCTCTGGAGCGGCTGGACCGATTCTGACAGAACGTTCACTGGTAGAAAGCTGATGACATTAATGTGTAACATAGACTTTTCTCTAAGATTGTCACAACGTGTCTTGCTAGTCCCCAACCCGCACTCGGCCAGCGTGGGCACGTATGGCCTTAACCCTCTCCTGAGAGGAGACCCGAGCCCAACAGTGGGACACTACTTTTTTCTAAGATTGTCACAACGTGTCTTGCCTGTCCCCAACCCGCACTCGGCCAGCGTGGGCACGTATGGCCTTAACCCTCTCCTGAGAGGAGACCCGAGCCCAACAGTGGGACACTACTTTTTTCTAAGATTGTCACAACGTGTCTTGCCTGTCCCCAACCCGCACTCGGCCAGCGTGGGCACGTATGGCCTTAACCCTCTCCTGAGAGGAGACCCGAGCCCAACAGTGGGACACTATGTGTTGTTGATTTTGGTTTTTAAGTGCCTGTAAGCAATAAATAGCAAGCTTATCACCGTCACATAGTCACATATCCATAGAACAGACTATTCTTTGAGCGCTGGAACTAAAAACAAGACACCCAAAGATACTTAATAGTGTTTTTCAGAAGCACATTTAATATCTGTAATGTTTTTCCAGAGATTTTTTCTCACAGTAATAAATTATAGTTTTAAACGATCATGTTGCGAGTAGGCTTGTGATGACCTCTAGTTGTTATTGTTGTAAAAGCCTCATGCAAGCACGGTTGAATCCACAAGAAGGACTCAAATAAATATACAAGCGAACGATAGATGGCGCTGTATTAAATTTTTGATTTGTTGTGACATAGTTATAATTATATTGACCTGTCTTCTTTTGTCGAACGTGGACAAATCTGCCTGCTTAGCTAAGTTGCTTACGTTTTTAGTTTTCTATTCTATTCTGTATTCTCTTATTTCATTGGCTAATATTTTGTTTTGATCACGTGATAGTGACATTAGTGAAAGACACTGAGACAAGACTGAGACACTGGAGATAAAGAAAGGAAAACTAAAAACGTTTGCAACTTGGCTAGGGGTGGGGGTGGGGCTGAACCATGAAAGACAAAGGTTTGATGCATTCAGGATAAGTATTTCTTGGTCTGCAAACGAATTAATGCATCAATACGAAGTCTGCTCCGAATATAAAGGCTCTTCCACACAGGCACTATATCAATATAGGTCGATACTCGATAATGTAGGTTGAGTTATTGCAATAATAGGTACGTGCCGATTTCTTCAACACTGAACAACAGTATTTTTAACGAACGATAATCCTAATTCGCGTTCATGTCTGTCATTTTCCCTCATTTCGAGCAAGGCATTGGATAAATAGGGTATCGGACGAACAGAATCAAACTTGGGTTTTGTGTTTGCCACGGTTTTGCGTACCTACCAACAAGGCCGGATTTAAAGGTGTGGAGGCCTCGGGGCAACAAAGGAGTGGATATAATTTGGCCCCTTGGTCCCAAATCATATTCCAAATAAAATGTAGGGCCATTTGAGATTTTAATATTTTACTGATTGCCTGATTGGAGTGAACAAATATAGATCGATGATTTCTATTAATATTTAATGTAATCATGTTTGTACAAAGTACTCTTATCTAGGTACAACGCGAAAAAAAATATGAAAGGAAAAGTGGTTTACTAGTGTTTACTAGTATGAATTGGATTTTTTTTTACCGAAGTCTCTATTGTGGGAGCCCCTCTTTTGTGGAGGCCCCCGGGCTGTTGCCCTGGTTGCCCTCCCCTAAATCCGGCCCTGCCTACCAACAAGATGTCCTATCGTCCTTCAATCTATACACGGCCTTGAGATACGCGCTGGACATGATACCAGGCCTCCGTCACTCCATGTACTTGCGCGCTATAAGTGCCTACCGCCCAGCCGAGCGGTCTCGGTCCGCCGGCGGATCAAATTCAGTGCGGTTTTCGCAAGCGAATTTTAATAGTGCTGTTCGTTCGTACGCGTATTACGATGCCGTGTGGTGCCTTATGTGCTGTAGATTGGTGTAAATCAAGCAAAAGAAGGGATACACCTAACATTTTTCCGTTTACCTGTCAATGAAGAAAGGTAAGTGATAAATTATTACTAGTTTTTGTCGTTTACATTTTTTAGGGTTCTGTAGCCAAATATAGATTCGTCAAGTCTGTCTGTCTGTCCGTCCGTATGTCACAGCCAATTATTTCCGAAACTATAAGAGCTATACTGTTAAAATTTGGTCAGTCGATGTATTCTGTGAACCGCATTAAGATTTTTACATAAAAATAGAAAAAAAACAATACATTTTGGGGGTCCCCATACTTGGAACTAAAAGTCAAATTTTTTTTTTTCATCATACCTATACGTGTGGGGTATCTATGGATAGGTGTTCAAAAATGATGTTGAGGTTTCTAATATCATTTTTTTCTAAACTGAATAGTTTGCGCGAGAGACACTTTCAAAGTGGAAAAATGTGTGTCCCCCCCCCCCCCCTCTAACTTCTAAAATAAGAGAGTGATAAAACTAAAAATTATATATGTTGTACATTACCATGCAAACTACCAACGAAAATTGGTTTGAACGACATCTAGTGAGTACTTTTTTTTAATACGTCATAAATCGTAAACCACAATTTACCTTTCATTCAAACATCAACATCATCAATAGCCTTTAACAGTCCACTGCTGGACATAGGCCTCTCCTTTGAAAGGAAGTTTTGGCCTACTATACCACGCTGGCCAGACGGGTTGGTAAAGGGTTTGTTTCAAGTTTTCCTTCTCTTGGCAGGATGTTAGCTGCTTATTTTGTTCCTTAAGTCGCCTCTTACGACACCCATGGAATGAATAGGGGTGGTGACACTTTGTATTCTTAATCCGTCACCACACGGACGGTATCAAACGTCATTCAAACAATACACTATTATTAAAACATCGATGAAAGTTACAACGAACTACAAGAACTTTTATATGATGTTACTTGCTGATACGGAACCCTTCATGGGCGAGTCCGACTCGCACTTGGCCGCTTTTTCCATTCACATACCGTCATTAGAGACGTAATTAAAAGACAGTGCTTAGTGCTTTATTTGAAGTCGGTTCTCTTTTTTAAGGCTTTTTTTTTCATTTCTAGTGAACATCTCCGAAGATCATCATCAAACTAAGAAGTATTATACTTATTTTAAAACGTTCTCCTAAATGTAACAAATCCTTTTCTGAAAACCGCATCGATATCGGTTTAGCCAAACGCGAGATTATCGCGCAGAAACATACATACCTACAAACCATACAAGTCAAACATCTCAGTTTGGCCTGTATGTCTGATCACCTCCTTTTTTTTAAGTTGGTTAAATATTTTATAAATTATAAAATTTTTAACTGCCACATAAAAGTCAGAACATATTCACAGTTCTCAATAACATAGATAAAAAGTTATGTTAATTTAATTATATCGAAGAGGCAGCCCTGCGATTACTGTGGAATCGCGCGGTGCGAAGCAATCACTGCTGTACGCTTGAGCATTTAGGCGCATTTTAGCATACAGTGGTTGTTGACGCGAGGGAGTAGGCAATTATCGTAATAGGTATTGGAAATTTTCTACTGAGTGAAGTATCTGTTACGTAGTAACTATTCAGTAATCTGTGATGATACTGACCATTATGAAATTATGAGTGAGAGAGCACTGCTTCTGGAAAATCATTATTGATTAATTCCTAAATAAACTAACACCAAAAATTATTAACTAAAAATCTTAATTCATTTAAAACGTCAGTAGAACATTTATATTTATATAACTATCTATAAGATATAGTTTTCGTTTAAGATTATATCTATAAAACCGAAACGCAAGGCAGATAGAATGTTTTCTTGGCAGCACTATCAACTTTCAAATAAATAAAGAGTCTACCAACTGGTATCTTAGAATGCTCAAGTGAAATCTTGAAGTAGGTAAGGAACAAAAATTTCAAATTTAGAACTCTCTCGAATCAGCTATCCTGTTGCCATAAATAGCAACAAATCCCTGGCGTTCAGTCGAAACAAATGAAAAAAAAACACTTAGCATTCTTCTTGCATTTTAAATTTTACATTTAGGTACGTTAATGATTCAGGCAGAAGGTCTATATTAACTTAGCAGTTAGTTTTAGTAACGCATTCTATAGCTTGTGGTTTGACTTAGTGTAGAATGCGCTTATTCTCGGAGCGGATGACAAAATTCGAGAAGGTATTTGTAATTTATCTATTTTTAAGTAAGGCCACACGCGAGGTAAGGTGTAATTTTTGTTTCAAGAAACGCGTCTATTATTTACATATGTACTCGTATATTCGATGTTTAAGGCACTGCTAATACTGTTATTTGAAAAGGGTATGCGGGCTTTTTAATACGACGAGTAAGAGTTGTCCTGAGTAATTTTTCCTGGTAGGATTCTAGATAATTTACAAACATACATGAAACGGACAGAAAGAACACCCAGGACATTTTGTATATCATATATAACAACAACTAGTTCAATCTTCGAATTTCAGTTCTCCCTTTTAAGGTTGCGGAGGTCCGATGCCAGTCGCTCCGTGGAAAAATTGAAATTCAGGTAAAACCGGTCGATCTAGTAGCGGACCCCAAATAAACTTGGGAATAAAGGCTAGGAAGATTATATAACACTTGTTGTCCATGTGGGGTTTGATCCGACAACACCCAGTGTAGTAGAAAACGATGAGGTGACCGTTTAAATCACTGCGTCATGAATGCAGTTTTAGGAAATAAAGTATTTACGCCATTAAAACTTACTTTTCCATATATATTTTATTTCCTCCTTTCTTTAATATCATCTAGTTTCTATTTAGGTGGCCTAGTTATCGAAGAATGCAGAGCAAAGAGCAGGCTGTCATTAAAAAATGTTTCAAAACGGGGAAAAATTATTCCTTTTGATAACTTTCATTAAAGCTACACAACAAGAGTGTACGAAAGAATTGTTCCCGTTCAACTGCCGTGACAGAATATGATTTTCGTTAATGGTCGGCTATCTTTATCCTTTTTTATGGTAAATAAAGTTGAACACGCTATGTAACATCACACCACGGGCAAACCAACATTGTCGTTGAATATTTTACTAAGTACAAAACTAAAATTAATAAAAGTCTTCTAGTCTTCAACTTGTCGTCGTAATGAATTTATTGATAATAAAATGTGGATGAGATGAAATAGGGACCGTCTTCCGAAAAAACAAAATCGATCTCCGTGGTAAGATCTGATATCTCAATTTCCCATCTGACGGTCGACTGTCAAATATCTGTGTGAGCTTTCCCGCCTTCCTGTTAAACTGCTTTGTTTCTTTTCACAAAATATCACTTCTACAGATTTCAAGAAGACAAGAGAAAATAATTTCACAAAAACACCTAATATTACGTCTTAGTGCGACCTTATATAGATAAAATATATTTATAACTTTGAAATCAAATTATAATTTATGAACCTCCGTACATAAAAATGTAGATTTACCTACATATTTCAAAGTGTGCACTACCAGAAGCATGACAGATTAAACTAAAAAAAGCGGCCAAGTGCGAGTCGGATTCGCCCATGAAGGGTTCCGTATCAGCAAGAAACATCATATAAAAGTTCTTGTAGTTCGTTGTAACTTTCATCGATGTTTTTATACTAGTGTATTGACTGGATGAAAGGTAAATTGCGTGTAACGATTTATGACGTATTAAAAAAAACTACTTACTAGATCTTGTTCAAACCAATTTTCGTTGGTAGTTTACATGGTAATGTATAACATATATTTTTTTTAGTTTTATCACTCTCTTATTTTAGAAGTTAGAGGGGGGGGGGGACACACATTTTTCCACTTTGGAAGTGTCTCTCGCGCAAACTATTCAGTTTAGAAAAAAATGATATTAGAAACCTCAACATCATTTTTGAACACCTATCCATAGATACCCCATACGTATAGGTTTGATGAAAAAAAAATTTTTGAGTTTCAGTTCCAAGTATGGGGACCCCCAAAATGTATTGTTTTTTTTTCTATTTTTATGTAAAAATCTTAATGCGGTTCATAGAATACATCGACTGACCAAATTTCAACAGTATAGCTCTTATAGTTTCGGAAATAATTGGCTGTGACATACGGACGGACAGACAGACAGACAGACAGATAGACAGACAGACAGACAGACTTGACGAATCTATAAGGGTTCCGTTTTTTGCCATTTGGCTACGGAACCCTAAAAAACGGAATTAAAGAGTAGTAATAAATTGTCCGAGTTCTATAATCAAATGGACTTTTAATGATTTTGTTCATAAGACAAGTGTAACCTAAATTTCTACTTAATTAAACTACTTTGGTCACTATTTACTACGGTCAAAAGGTTTTGTAAACTTTGGTACAAATTGTGGGAATTTGGTTCTTGTAAGACAGCTGTTACTACCTAAGGGCTTTCACACACTGGCCACGCGCTCACGCGCGTGGGCGCGTGGTAGCAGATCACGCGCGCGGCGACGGTGGAGCAGATCTGCCCGTTCGAGCAGATTTTACCGCGCCTACGCGCCTGTCGGCTTTGTCGCCAAATTGCTGGGCGTTATTCAATTTCGAATATAAATGTATCCGTGTCCAGATCCATCGTGAACAAGTCCTTATAGCACGAAAACAGGTGCTAGGCATTGTTCAATTTCGTATATAAATGTGTTTACTGCTGCGGCCCGCCCCGACCAAGCGCGCGGTGGCAGAATCTGCTAGCTACGCGCCTATGGGATTTCTCACACTGGCCACGCGCCTAGGCGCGTGAGCGCGTGCCGCGTCGTGCCGCTAGCAGATTCTGCCACCGCGCGCTTGGTCGGGGCGGGCCGCAGCAGTAAACACATTTATATACGAAATTGAACAATGCCTAGCACCTGTTTTCGTGCTATAAGGACTTGTTCACGATGGATCTGGACACGGATACATTTATATTCGAAATTGAATAACGCCCAGCAATTTGGCGACAAAGCCGACAGGCGCGTAGGCGCGGTAAAATCTGCTCGAACGGGCAGATCTGCTCCACCGTCGCCGCGCGCGTGATCTGCTGCCACGCGCCCACGCGCGTGAGCGCGTGGCCAGTGTGTGAAAGCCCTAATTAATAATGGGTGTAGTTTAAAGAAATACATTATTTTTCCAATAGATGGCTTTAGTTATCTGTATCTTGCGTTGTTTAAGTCCAATCGGGTTCCACTGAATGTCGTTAGAAAGATGAGATTTCGTACTAAACAACTTTTCTGACAGTTTTCTGAAAGGTTGAAAAATAACGGATTTCTTTTTCACATTTTAAATAGATTATTATTTAAATTTAAAAGGTACTTCACATGACCAGATCGAACTCCGACCTTGTACTGTGTACACAACAAGTTACCTACGACATGAATCATTTGCTTATCACTATAAACAACTTATTTTACTGCAAACATTTTGCTCATCTTAAACATTTTATATTAAAAATATTAAAATCGTCTGTCTGAGAATATTGTAGTGTATTAAAAACTTATTTTAGTTGAATGTGGCATTACGACCATGACTATGAATATGGATATTACATTCTGTTTTGTTTTTCGCAGAAGAGTGTTCGAATTTCAAGTTTTTTTTTAATCAAAACCATATTTCTTAATAATTGACTCATTTAAATTTCGTTCTGTGACGTCAATTACAAATTGAATGTCTTATTTTCATAAATTGACTGTCAATTAAGGACAAAATAGAATCATGTTCCCGCCGTGTGATTTAAATACATTAAAATGTTGTTAAAGAAAATTCTTACACTTAGCTATGTTATTTAATAGACAGGAATACTGTAATTTAGAAATAAGTGTTTCCAGCACCTAAAAAAGAATGTTGACCAGAAAGAATGTTCCAGCACCTAAAGATGTTCTCGTACATCTCTTACTCAGATTTTTTTTGGATTTTTTTTGCTTTAACAACGTTATCCTAACAGATACTTATGATCCGTGATTCACGCCCGTGCCTGGGAGAGCACCTTAAAACGTCGGTCCCGGTTATCATTAACATCTGTGGTAATTGTTATTGGGAAGTCAGTCCCCAAATATACTGACAACTAATTCAGCCTTCGGGTTTCCGTTCTCCTTCAGGGTTGCAGGGGTCCGATGCCAGTCGCTCCGTGGAAAAACTGAAATTAAGGTCATACCGGTTGAACTAGTAGCGTACCTCAAATAAACCTAGGAATAAAGGCTAGGAAGATGAATCTAACAGATACTAATAGATTACATACACACAGACTCTCGCCTATAGCCCCAAAGGAATAAGCAGAAATGTATTAAATACCTAGATCCCACTTCTTACTAGAGAGCGACTCTATCACCATTTCTGTTCAAAAACCTTTATCGCCAATCGCCACTGCAACTGTAAGGAATTAAAATCAGAAGGAAATCGAATGTAGCTTTTGTTCGGGGCTCGCACGCGTGTGTTACGTATAGCAATTTAAAAAAAAATGAGATTCTCTCTGTTTCTTAAATAAATCTTGATTTTGACGGGACTCACTATCATAAAGCTGATGACTTAGGCTAATGTTTTTAGTCTAGCTACGCTTCGTGTCTTTTCTCGCGATTTACAGCAATAACAGTGGATAACACCGCGGGTCTAAGTTTATAATATTAGTATAGATCGGAGAATCTATGCAATAATTTCAGTGGCATTATGGTCACGTCACCTGAGCTATTTAAGCTCGAAAGTTCGGGAGCTGTTACTTCTATTTGTTTGTATATGAGCCTACCAAAGTGTCTCTACTCTATCTGATGGTAAGCTTAAGCAGAGTAGAAAGAACATTTCCATAAATCAAGTAAATATTCTTGTCATTATGACGAATTTTCAAGGTAATAGAGCCACGCTGATTTCAGTACAAATCGGCCCGCTCGACTTGGTCAGTACTAAGACCCAAAGACTAACCCAAAATGACAGTATTCGTGCTGTCCTGTGTCCTTGGTGAGTGATAGACCGGATGCTTAATGATGCAGAAGCATCTCAATATGCCGCCATAATGCGGGCCATCCCACTCCATAAGTTCATACCAGGTAATGCATTCACAATGAGTATGGCGACCATTACTCTTGAATTCTACTCATGCTTTCCATCCGACTTTTTTTGAGATGCAGATGAAGTTGCGCAGGTCAGCTAATTTAAGATTGTACACACAGTAAAAAATCGATTAAAAACCACTTACATATCACAACCATGTTTAGTTTATGTTTCTAAATTAAAAACCAGTTTTGTCAAATTATGCTTGATATAAAAAAATCATAAGCAACTCCGCATTTTATAACTATACGATGCTACATATATGTAATAAGTTTGATATCTATATTGGTGAGCAGATCTGCAGACACTTTAATGTTTTATTAATAAATAATCACTTGAGTCGAATACGCGTGTGTAGAACTATCATATTGTTGTTCGCGCCATTCCGCCATTTTCGAATTGCATTCAAAAACATGACGTGCTGTCTTTAAAAAAAAATGTTGAAATAGTTATTGCATAACAGGATGTCGTTTATTCGATTACATTTTTGATGGACTATTTTCCAAAATAAAATAAGTGTTGAAATTTTAAATCTGTGATTTGAATGTGATATCATTTCGTCTTAATACGGAAGTCATTAGATGGTTAAAGTCCTGTGATCATTCTGGGCCATGGCCATTGAGACGACCGGTCGACGACCACAATAGTACATTTTAAGCCAGGCGATATTAATCAGTTTGCCATCGGAAGGTGTCGACGTATCTCCAGTTCCTATTTAATACACGAAACAGCATTAAATAAGTAATTGTGAGTATTTTTTTTATCTGTTTAATTTATGTTGTAAAGAGTATTTGGCCTCGTGAATCAGACATTGAACAAAAGGATTTGTTTGTTCCTCTGTACTCAGACTGTGTTTTTATCAATTTTATAGCTTTGAACGTAATTTATCGGCCTAAAGATTAATCAAAGAGTTTTTTCTACATACATTTTAAACATTAACGTACTTTTGGGTCTTTGGTACATAATAAATAACATCAATTGTTTTTGCTATTTTTTTAAATCTTTATTTCTAGCCAGACTAAAAAGATTCTAGACACAATTGAATGGATACAGTATAAATAATGTTCATTTAATTTCCTTAAAATGTTTTAGGATTTGTTGAATTTCCTTAGGTTTTAGGATTTATTTAATTTCACTGCAAAACATAGCTGCCTAAGTGCCTAGGTATATCGCTACGGAAACGGAAACGAACGACCGGGAAATTTTCCACTCAGATTGGTAATATTCAGTAAGGTGGGCATTAATAACGAACTAAAAAGTATGAAAAACGACGAAAAATCTAGAATGGTTTTATTTAAAAGAGTCTTTTCAATCGATATCTTTAACACTTTCAAGTTTTCTACCCGTTGCCCAATTAATTTGAGATCACAGGTCGGCCCTAACTTTTTTTGAAATATTTTATATTTAGGCCCATAGATCTTTCAATGTGACTTTACTCCGCTTGTTGGAAAACATGAGTAGAATTCAGGAATAGGGTTTGGTGACCTCATTGAGTCATTGTGAATGAGACGATGCAGCATGTTGACACTTACTATGGCTGCCTAGTAAGATGCAACAGTATCATTGGACCTCCGGTCTCACACTCACCAACGAAATACTACAGCACGAATGCTGACATTTTTAGGGTGGTCTTGTATCTGCCTCGGTCGAGATAGCCAATTCGTGCTGAAGTCAGCATCGCCCTAGTACTTTTGCAATAAGTTGTGGCTGGTTTCTTTTATGGCTGACAGCTTGCCTAACACAAACTTTCTTTGTAAATGTAATAATTTTCAGAAGGGACAAAGGGTAACGGTTAGAGTGAAGGAGCTAGAATAAAGGATATCTAAAAGACGGATGTTGCGTAAGCTATCTGACATGCGCATTCCGTAATGAGGGTGGGAATAGTACATATTAGCACAGTATTTATTAGTTTATTTAAATATACGTTTCTTTCTTATAAATTAACAAATAGGAAGGACTTTTGTAAACATCCATATCTAAATAGGTTAGAACAATTTGGTAAATATATTGATTGATAAAATTTAGAACCGATTCTCGTCCTAATTGTCTAAATCATAGGATTGCTATTATACGAATTCAAGATTCAGGGGTCTTCGACTCACTGCAGTTTCTGACTCATTCTCCAATCGAGAGTTTGTGTCTACCTTAGCTCTTTTATATTTCTCCATGTTCCCTAATTAATTTGTCTTGTCAGAAGACAAATTACATTTGGTAGATGGCCAGCCATAAAAGAAACCAGCCATATCATTTTCGGCGCAATCGCCGGTCTCAAAAAGATATTGACGATTTACTTGCCAGAAATGGTGCTAACATTACTAACTAGATATTAATTTCCTTAGTAATATAAAACTGAGAGCGGACATTATTCAGGCGCGGTCGCAGCCTGACATTTTGGAGGGGGTCACTCACTACACTATAAAAAAATAGGTATCTGGAATAAGGCGGTGGAACGGCTCAAAGCCAAAAACACCGCCCCAGGACCCGACGGTATCCCAGGCCGTGCGTGGGTCCTGGCTCTAGATGACGAGGCGCCAGCTCTCAAGCCCCGACTCAGAGGGCTATTCAGCGCATGCCTCAAGCAGGGCCAGTTTCCGAAACTTTGGAAGACAGGGAAACTGGTCCTCATCCGAAAAGAGGGACGCCCGGCTGATTCACCATCTGCCTCTCGGCCCATTGTGTTGCTTGATGAGGTGTGCAAACTCTTTGAAAGAGTAATTGCACATGGCCTCGTCAGGCACCTCTACAGTGTGGGGCCGGATCTGGCGGAGAACCAATACGGTTTCTGCCAGGGGCGTTCCACTGTGGATGCGATCATGCGTGTGAAGGCTCTGGCGGATGAAGCAGTTTCTCGGGGCGAAGCGGTGTTGGCGGTGTCTTTGGACATTGCTAATGCATTCAACACTTTGCCTTGGAGTTGCATCAGAGAGGCACTAACGTATCACGAAGTACCTACCTCTCTACCTCCGCCGCATAGTTGGGGCATATCTGTCGGAGAGAGCTGTCATCTACCCGGGTAGGGCCGGTCTCGGTCGACGTGAAATGTCGTGCGGTGTTCCGCAGGGGTCGGTCTTAGGGCCGCTCCTGTGGAATATTGGCTACGACTGGGTGCTTCGCGGTGCATCCCTAGATGGTGTCGCCGATACGTGTTATGCTGATGACACGCTTGTGACGGCATGCGGAGAGACGCACCGTGAGGCAATCCAGAACACCAACGCCGGGGTTGCCCAAGTTGTGGAGCGGATCCGGCGGCTTTGTCTCGAGGTGGCATTGCACAAATCCGAGGCCTTGTTTTTCCATGGGCCTCGGAGAAAGCCACCTGATGGACTCAGCCTCATAGTAGGAGGCACTCGCATCGGCATCGAGCCCTCTATGAGGTACCTGGGGCTTGTACTCGATGGCCGATGGGACTTCGGTTATCACTTCCGAAGTCTGGTCCCTAAGCTAGTTGGCACAGCGCGTGCATTATCACGCCTGCTGCCAAATATGAGGGGACTCGATGACTCCTCCTGGCTGGAACTCCACCATGGGACCTGGAGGCGAGAGCCCTTGCGGCTCTTTATCAGTGGCGCAAGGAGGCGCAGGAGTTGGGTGGGAGTGTTGAGACTCGACAAATTGAAGATCACAAATCCCAACTCCGCCAGGTCCTCGTGAAGAAATGGAAGAAACGACTTGGGCAACCGAGCGCTGGGCACGCCGTTATTGCGGCGGTAAGACCCGTTATGGAGGATTGGCTCGAGAGGCAACACGGCAGCCTCTCATACCGATTGACACAGATGATCACTGGAAAGGGTTGCTTTGGAGATCATCTGTGTCTGATCCGCAAAGAGCCAACGCCTGAGTGCCACCACTGCGATGGCCGGACCGTGGACACAGCGCTGCATACGCTGAAAGAATGTCCGGCGTGGGAAGAGTCGAGGCGTGACCTCGTGGCGGCTATCGGGGTGGGGGTTCTCTCGCTCCGTAACATGATTGCGGCCATGATACGGAGCGAGAGCGCGTTGAACTCCGCCGTCTCTATCTGTGAGCAAGTAATGCTTGCGAAGGAGATGGCGGAGCGTGACCGGGAGAGGTTCAGAACTCTTCCGGTCCGACAGGCCCGGGCACGAGCCAGATACCACAGACGACTCGGGCGCCGGAGATCGTCGAACGATCTCCGTCCTCCATAAGCGCAGGCCTGGGGGTGACAGATGAGGCCATCTGTCACGTTAGCAGAAGCAGGCCAGGGTAGAGGCGTGAGCGCTGCAAAGAGCGCGCGGACTCTCAAAAGAGAGCCCAAACAAAAAGGGGAAATGGGGAAAAATAGGGTTCCCACACCGAAGGGGGTCATGTACAGACCGTAGATGGCCCGAGGTATGTCGGGGTTCCAGGGATTGCCTTTCGAGGGTGCACCTGGTACTTCGGCTTCAAGTACCCGAGATGGCGTGCGGTTTTTAGTCGGTTCGAGTCTGACCTAACCACCAGCTAGTTGGGTGGTGGTAGTGGTATAAAAAAAAAACAAAGTATCTGGAATAAGATAAGATAAACATTATTGCACAAGACACAATTTTATTTTATACATTAGTTAAAAAACAAATGGAAGTCGTTTTTTTGTACTTGCGAATCGGGTGATAATATTTAAGACGTTTGTTACTATTTCCGGGTGAATGTTTCGAAGAGCTAAACCTGTTAATAGCTCTGCTAACATGTTAGCTCTCAATCACGTTTTTACACGCCTAAGCACCGGGTATGTCCCGGGACATACCCGGTCGCCTAAACGTAGAAAAGGACCCTTCTGCCGTTGTATCACTTATGGGAAGAGTTGCCAGAATTTTGAGAAATATCATTATATTTGGGTATAAATCATCATCACAAACTTCGGTGGTAGAAACTACACGCTTAGGAAGTTTCGTATCAGCATTTTCTGTGACCTGGCTGATACTCTGTAACTCTGTAACGACAGTGGTAGCAGGAACATTTAAAAAATGGGAATACCTAGACTTTAGATACTTTCTTGACAATGAGAAGATCTTCTGTATATTCAGATTTCAGCATAAAAATTCCTAATCCGAAACAAGTTTATTCAATTTGACCTTAGATTTTGGGGGGGGTCATGTCCCCTGTGACCCCCCCCTTCGGACCGCGCCTGACATTATTGTATGTCTCTAAACCACAAGGATCATATAACGCGGTGACAGAAGCATGCATAATATGTATAATATTCATGCTTCATATAAATAAATACAAATAAATAAAAACTGGAGTATCTGTATGTAATATCAAATCAACAGTTTTGAAAATATACGCGGTACTTCATAAAAAACACAATTTATAAAATGTTTGTCTGTTTTTTTGGTTTGTACCGTCTAATCTCTAGAATGGCTGAACGGGGCTTTCACTGATATATAGCTGATGACATCAGGAGTACCTAAGAGTGTTTTACACTAGCTTCGCTCCACGGCGTTACTAGTTTTATATCCTATCTAACTATGTATTTAACTTAAAATCTATCTACTTATAACGTGAAATTAAGGTAATTCATAAACAATTCAAATGTAACATCATCTACATTTAAAATGTTCTTCGAGCACTAAAAATGTCTACCTAAAATTATCATAAATTTTCTAAATGAAGTTGTTATTCGTCCTAAATTAATATTTTTAAAGTTCGACTTTCTTTTAAAATTTTCCTCAACTAAATATATGAATAGAAATCTCATGCCTACCTAGTATTTTAAACAGAACTAGCATTCGCGCGCGATTTTATTTTTAAATATGTATAGTGAAACACACAAACAAAACATAACGCAAGGAATGAATAAGTCATAGTTACAACTAGTTATCTATAGGTATATTATTATTATTTATTATAAAGCTGAATAGTTTATTTTTTTTGGTTAGTTGATTAAGCGCAATCTCAGCAACTACCTGTCCGAGAACGGAATTAGAAAATATTGTAAGAACGTGGGTATTTTCCTTTCAAAAGCTTTTTTTGCGTGCGCTGCATAAATAGTTAAACTATTGCAGAAATAATGTATGAAAGAATTGCTCTTCTAAAAACGTTCTAAAAATCCGCGACAGCACATTATTGTCTATCTATATTTTAAGATTCGGATAATATAACTACTATACGGATAACATAGCACTATATAACCCAATACAAGACGCAAACAAACAAGCAAATATTTTTGACAAGACCGCCATTAAAGTCAAAGATAAAATAGACCATGATGTAACCATAGATTCGAATTATGAAATAAAAAAGTTTGTTGTATGTAACTTAAGCAGGTTATAGGATACACCACTGAATGTTACTTGTTATTTTTTTTCTAATTCAAACATTGCTTAACTTGAATATATTATCGTAGGAATTTTCCTAAGCCTAGAAGCGCTCATAGCCAAGTGTCCTTAGGTACTTGGAAACTATCACCGATGGTAAACAAGGACGGCGCGGTCAGTACTCAAATGGGTTACCATTTGTGACATGATGTTACGTTTCCGTGATTTGGATATCACGTTAAGCAATCGGTCCCGGTTGTTACCATAATATAACAGTCGTAAAACTTGGAGGCCTTCGGGCGGCTTGAAAATATTTACGTAGCCACAACATGTCTTGCCAGTCCCCAACCCGCACTCGGCCAGCGTGGAGACGTATGGCCTTAACCCTCTCCCGAGACGAGACACGAGCCTAGCAGTGGGACGTTATGGGATGTTGATGAATAGCCTTACATTATTTTTAGTATACAAAATATAATCATTGTATGTCTAAACACAAAATCGCCAGGACATTCCGAGAATTATACCAATCCTAAAGGAAAATACCTAAACATTTAAACCTATTTGAAAAATTCTTTCCCCAATGGTAAGAATAGAATAGAAAAGAAAACTTTTTATTTGCAGACCATATTACAAACTTACAACAGTAAAGAAAAAAAAATGTCAGATACTACAAATCATAAGGGCGGCCTTATTGCTGAATTCAATCTCTTCCAGGCAACCTTAGGATGGATCAAAATGAATCTGAAAGACAGTAGTAGTCGAAATCATCAGTGAGTAATAAGAATATTTTTTAGATCGCAATTTTTTTTTAAGGAATAATTTTTAAATAATTTAAAATTAGTTCTCCTATGAGTGCCTTCTAAAAAAGCCCCTTATTTTAACCCGCGAATTCCTAATCCCTCTAATAACCTTTATTTTACCTTAAAATAAAGGATTTCAGAGGGATTCCCAGATGACCTTATCGTCTCCTAACTTTATTTGGGGTCCGTGCAGTGAGTTGTCTTCTTCCATTCCGGCAGACAGACTGTCCAGACTGACAGTCATTTTCGAATTTATAATATTAGTACCTATGGATTGTAAATTGAATTGTAAAATTATTTGTTATAAATACGAAGTAAATATGTTGTATTGCGCAACTTATATTAATCTACAATAATATTGTGCAATAGGCAATTCGAATTCTCGTCGAAAACGTTCCAAGAAAACAATTTTTTAACATTGAGATTATAGAAAACCCTGAGATTATATGTAGATTCAGAATATGAAGTGTCCCACCCCTATTTATACCCCTATACTACATAGCTTTCTCAGATTTTATACTATCTGTGTACCAAAATATAATTTAAATCGGTTCAATAGCTTTGGCGTGAAAGCGCTACAGACACAGAGTTAGGTTCTCTGTTTTCGCATCATGTCTAAGAGTAGAATTGACGAACAAACACTCATGCTTTCCATCAGAACTCTGCTGAAGGAAAGTATGAGTAAAATCTAAGAATAGGGGTCACCATGCTCATTGAAAAAGCACACAATGCAACATGGTGACTCACACTATGGCGGCCTAGTGTGATGTTCCTGCATCATCGGGCCTCCGATCTGGACTCATCAACGAAATACTTACGACAACACGAATGGATGTTCTTCTATGAAACCAGCGTGGCAATACTACCTTTTAATGTTACTTGTTATAGATTCAAATTTAATACAATTCCGCAGATGAAAGAAGTATATAAGGAATAATTTGCTTAATTTAAACATTTAGTGAACACAGTAAATATAAATGTGACTAAAACTGTATTATTAAACAAATTTCAATAATTATTTACATACATACATAAACCATTGGTTGTTCAACTGACATTTGGATAAATGTTATAATATAAATTACTCCTAATCCTAATGCATTGGTAGATTTTGAAGCTAATGTATATGAATAACATTTATATAAAACCAGCTTTCGCCCACGGCTCCGCTCGCGTGTATGTCGTTTCATCATCATCATCATCAACAGCCTTTAACAGTCCACTGCTGGACATAGGCCTCTCCTTAGAAAGAAGGTTTTGGTATGTCGTTTATCGCGGTAAAAAGCCTATGTCCTTTCGCAAGTTCAGTTCTATCTTCATACCAAATTTCATAAAAATCGGTTTAGTGGTTTAGGCGTGAAAGCGTAACAGACAGACAGAGCTACTTTCGCATTTATAATATTAGTAATAGGTAGCGCTACCACGCTGATTTCAGCACGAATGAGCCGACTCGACCGGGACAGTACTACCCTCACACAGAAAACAATTCTAATAATGACAGCATTCGTTCTGTCGTATTTCGTTGGTGAGTATGAGACCGGAGTTCCAATCATTCCCTTGTCCTCCGGAGGCCAGGAGAATGATACAGAAACATCTGACCAGGCCGCCATGGTATGGGCTATTTATCAAGGTATATATCATCAAGCTCCGACCAAAAGGAGCGGAGTATCAATGAAAAATGGATTTTTTTTAACAAAAGTTATTCATATTGAATGCTTACATTGCGTGCTCTGCGTAAATGGTTAAAGATTCGTAAACAATAATGTATAGATAAAAGAATTGTTCCTCTTGAAAAGTTCTAAAAAAAGACCGCGCGACAGCCTTTGTCTATATTTTAAGGTTGACTCACTGCGTGAAACAACTTTGTTTCCGCGGTATAATATTACGCTACAACCTGCGGGCAATGCTCATAACATCTTAGTAGACGCAGACTGAACTGTGTGGGTCAGCTAGCAGACTGAAGTTTGGAAATTTGGGTCTTATCTAACCCAAGGAGAACACGTAAAGAATACGAACGATAGGTCATCGCACATTACACCGACTCAACGCCAATGCAACACCCTCCCAACTAGAACTATCGATTCGGTATTAACAAGTCGTCAACTAGGCAATCAACGCATCGGTCACCAGTGGACAACTTGGCGTGAACGAGTGAGCAGTGCGTCGTCAACGAGTGGGAAGCGCTTTGTCAACTAGGTCGACCTAAACCAGATCTATCAGTCGTTACTCGAATTTCATTTAGAGCAAGCGTAAAATGTCTCGCTTCACATATCAAGAACTGGCAATAATAGCGATGATACTCGATGAAGATGACGAATATAAAAAATAAACCGAAGGAACAGAAGATATTGGGTTCCTAATATGTTGAGAAAAAGAAAAAGGCAAGGGGAATATTGACCGGCCAACACGAGTTGGCAACGCGTCGCTCGCTGGCCTTAAGCACATTGTCAACTCGTGGCCAATTCATTCAACAAGGAGCAAACGGGTCGGTGACAGTCAATAGGTGAACAATGCGGTGACCACAAGTCGTACACGCGACGTATACCTTTAACTGACAAGTTGACAAATTCACTCATAATAAACATAACATAGAGCATACAATGCCATACTGTAAGTTGAGTTGGAGTTGAGTCGGCGTTGAGTCGGTACTGTCATATTTCATTAGTGAGTGTGAAACCGGAGGCCCATTTTTTTTGTTTTTATATTTGAGTCTATGAAAGGTACTCTAGTCTGCCTTACGGAAAGCATGAGTAAAAATCAGGAAAAGGGGTCACCATCCTCATTGTGAGGGTATGCAATGCAGCATGGTGGCCCATACCACGGCGGTATAGTCAGAATGATTGGCATCATTGGACCTCCGGTCTCACACTCACCAACGAAATATGACAGCAAGAATATAGCATTATTAGGATGGTCTTCTGTGTGAGGGTAGTACTGCCCCGGTCGTGCCGGCCCATTCGTGCTGAAATCAGCGTGGTAATGATGCAGAAGCATCTCACTAGGCCGCCAGAGTGTGGATCACCATACTGAATTGCCTCACAATGAGTATTGTGGAAACTGCTCTTGGATTCTACTCATGCTTTCCATCAGGCAGAGTAGTCATATATGTACATATACTACCAGCCGATACCCGAGGCTGAACTCGCGTCCTAGGGTAATGAAAAATAGATGTTGGCTGATTCTCAGACCTACCCGATATATACACTTCATAAAAAACGGTCAAGCCGTTTTGGAACAGTATGGTAACTAACATTATGACACGAGAATTTATATATAAGAAGATAAAAAAGTAATCGCCTGCCCAAATAAACAGAACAATTTACTTTTGTGTTTCAGAGTATGTTGTCTTTGGAGGAGCTAGCTGTACGCCTCTTCGATGTTGGTGCAGTGCGTATGGGGGATATAGAAGCGAAGATTGGGAGACGCACACCCATCTATTTCGACCTGAGAGTGGTTGTTTCACGACCTGAAATCATGGTGAGAATAATTCTGGTTCTTAATTATTTACTATGGCTGAGCCTCGCGGCGTTAGTCGCAGTTGTTGTTGAATGAAAGTACCTTTACATGAAACAGCACCGTGGGGCCAAACTAGTCTAAAAAAATGAAGTCGAAATTACTCTTTACATTATCATACCAGTGAATGTTCCGTCAAAACCGCACTGCCGTTCTAGAGATTAGCTGAAATAAAGTGACCTCCGTGTGGTGACGGATTAAGAATACAGAGTGTCACCACCCCTATTCATCCCGCGGGTGTCGTAAAAGGCGACTAAGGGATAAACTACGCAAGACAACATCAATGCAAAGAGAAGGAAAATTTAAAACTAACCCTATACCAACCCGTCTGGCCAGCGCGGTATAGTAGACCAAAACCTCTTTTCTAAGGAGAGGCCTATGTCCAGCAGTGGACTGTTGAAGGCTGTTGATGATGATGATGATGATGATGAAAGTGACAGACAAACAGACAAAAATTTAAATACCGAATAAACTCTGGAACAGCTTTACTGATTTTGACGGGACTTTCACTGGCAGATATTTGATGTTTTAAGGAATAATTTAATCTATTTTATTTTAGACTAGCTCAGTCCCGTAACGTTGCCCGCGGTTTACAGCAATAACGCCGGGTTACTCCGCGGAACTCAGCTAGTCCCAAATATGTCTGGACGCAGATCTGATGTCAGACCGGCATTTGAGGAGTGCGAAAAAGCATCTCACTAGGCCGCCAAAGTGTTGGTAGTCATCGACGTAATGCAGGCACATTCACAGAGAGTGGTCCTACTCCTGGATTCTACTCATGCTTTCCACCAAGCAAGGCAGAATCACTTTGACAGGCAATCAAATAAAAAAAAATCTGCCAAGTGCGAGTCGGACTCGCCCACGAACGGTTCCGTAGAAGCAAGTAACATCATTATAAAAGTTCTTGTAGTTAGTTGTAACTTTGATCGATGTTTAATAGTACTAATAATAGTACTAGTAGATAATAGGCTATTGATTTAATGAAAGGTATATTGCGGTTTACGATTTATGACGTATTAAAAAAAAACTACTTACTAGATCTCGTTCAAACCAATTTTCGGTGGTAGTTTACATGGTAATGTACAACATATATTTTTTTCTGATTTTATCATTCTCTTATTTTAGAAGTTCACAGATTACATCTACTTACCAAGTCTCAACAGTATAGTTCTTAAGGTTTCGGAAAAAAGTGGCTGTGACATACGGACGGACAGACAGACAGACATGAATGACGAATCTATAAGGGTTCTGTTTTTTGCAATTTGGCTACGGAACCCTAAAAACCTGTCATATCGGTTATGAACTTAAATAATAGCAAGTACGATATCCAAAGACATTTCACAGATGTCTTTTTTCAAGAAATGTTAGAAAATATAGACTTAAATTATCGTTAATAATTGTTTTTCTACAGATAAATTATTAACACGCCTATCTAAATTGTACCACATCGTAAAAGTCAATTAAATTGTCACAATAAATTACTAACATCATTAGACTTTAATAAACAATTATGTTTTGACAGCCTTCTGAATGTACACATGCTAACTTTGGTAGTGTTACACGCCTTGATGTTATACATAAACAACAACAACAACCGGGAGTAACGCCACGGGGCGACGCTAGTCTAACATAACAAAAAGTAACCGACTTCAAAGAAAAACTACCCAAATCGGTATGCCTATGATATTTGAGGAGTTCCCTCGATTTCTCCAGTATCCTATTAACAGATCTTGGTTTTCTTATCATGTGGTCCACATGGGAGGCACCATCTTTCAAATAGAAAAGGAATTGACAAAATCGGTTCATCCAATCGAAAGTTTTGAGGTAACAAAAAAAAAGTACAGTTGAATTGAGAACCTCCTCCTTTTTTGAAGTCGGTTAAAAAGTAGTCCAAGTTACATCTTTTAACATCATCTATCTGCCAGTCAAAGTTCCTCCAAACCAGTCCAGTCATTCAAGAGAACACACAGCCAGACATTTTTTTACGTTAATTTCATATTACTTTCATATTGATACATTTAGTGAAAAGCTGATAAAATTGCAAGCAGGCGTTTAACTGTTTTTAATTGTTTTATTTACCTTAAAAGTAATGATTCCTTTTTCTCATAGATGGCAGTGGCTCAGCAGTTGGAAAAACTGGCGCTGGGAATAAATCACGATCTGCTGTGTGGTGTACCGTACGCAGCCCTCCCTATTGCTGCCGTAATGTCATGCAATACAAATACACCAATGATTATGAAAAGAAAAGAAACAAAACTGTACGCAACCAAAAAAATACTTGAAGGCCTATACGAAATAAATCAAAATTGTTTGGTTGTAGAGGACGTAGTGACATCTGGTGGAAGCTTACTTGAAACTGTTGATACTTTACGTTCCGAAGGTTTGATCGTGTCACACGCTGTAGTAGTTCTAGATCGTGACCAAGGTGGCGCTAGAGTGTTGAAAGAAAACGGCATAATTGTGAAGGCATTGTACACTATGACTGGCTTATTAAAAATGTTGAATGACGCCGGCAAGATTGATAGTGAAACTGTTAGTATTATTCTAGATCATATTAAAGAAAGTCAGTTTAATACCGCTATGAAGGATAATTTAGAATTATTGTAACAAAAACTAAACGAAGTAACCTCGAAATTTCTTTTTACATGTAATGAAACACGCTACAAAGTAGGTATGTAGCTGATAAATGCATTTGATAAGTATCTTGTAATAAAGTATTGTTTATATAAAGGCTAAGTTACATGATTATTTACACGTAAGTCGATAGGGTTATCAAACCATCCTAATTACAAGAAGTGTAGTAGGTGACGTTAATGAGTCATAAAGTCATTTCTATATTTATCAACATTGACTGCAAGGTATTCCGCACAATATAAAGTCATAAATTAAATGATTGAATCATAAAAACTTTCTATGAAATGACACATTTTCCTGTAAACCGATTATACCAGGATCTAATAATTTTTGGATAGTATTATGCCCGTTAAACACGTTTCGACAAATCGTGCACACATCTGTGGAGATATATCGAATGTATGTATGAGAATGAGTAATAGTTCCAGATATCTTTGTCAATCGATGTCGGAGCCGACGATGGAAGCGTAGTTCTTATGGGCGCTCTGAAGACAAACTTTCTGCGACAAAAATTACTGCCTAGCGGCGTGGCATTCGTGCTCTCTCTCTTAAACCCCTTCTACACGATCCGAACCGATCTCCGACTCAAACCCCTTCTGCACGGTCGGAAGGTTGGTTGGTTGGTTGGTCGGAAGCGCATCTCTCGCGACAGGCTGCGTCCGTGTGCGTGTGCGATCGTGTGGAACGCTGTCGGCTGACGCGGGCGCTTCAGTGTGCGCTGGGCAGGCGTCGCGGGCGTATCTCATATTATCGTGTGTTGCAATGAATTCGCAATGTTCGCGTGTTCAATAGATAATTTTTATGTTTACTTCTTATTTTGTACGAAATTTACCAATAATGCTCATTTTACAAGTCAGGCCTCTATAACTCAAGAACTAACACAGTAACTTTTATTAAGTTACTATCTGCGCCCCGCGGTGTAACTGCGTATTTTAGGGATAAAAAGTTGCCTACATAATGTGATTTTCCAGAACTCATTTTATATTAACCATTTACAAACTATAATTATGGTTGCTATGGAAGTTTGTTATCCATAGCAATAGCATATATGTATATATAATAATAATAAATATTTTGGACATCTGACACACAACATCATCTAGTCCCAAGCTATACAGAGCTTGTGTTATGGGTACTAAACAACTGAAATAAATACACAAACATACTTTATACATAGAAAACACCAAGACTCCGAAATAAATATTTGTGAATCACAGAAATAATATTTGGTCAGACCCGGGAATCGAACCCTCTTGATAAGCAGCCGCATACGCTAACCTCTAGACCAACGAGACAGTCAATATAATGTTATAATCACCTAGCTTTCGCACGTGTACCTTGATTAATGCAGTAAAAAGTAGGCTATGTGTTATTCTGATATTTAAGCTATATTATTGTAAAGTTTCATCCAAATCCATTCAGTAGTTTTTGCGTGAAAGAGAAACAAACATACATACACACATACATACATACATACATATAAACTTTCGCGTTTATAATATTAGTAGGATTAGTAGGATGGTAGAATTAGTAGGATTTATATTCTTAAAAAAATCAGAAAGTCATCAGAATCAAGAATCCGTAAAATACTAAGGTGGTTCAAAGTAATTCGCTCTTTGAGCCACTGTTTCATCCATTCTTTGAAAGACAAGGAGCCATCGTGAATCGGTACTCCGGTGAGTAGGACTGAGTCAACCACTGACCTAACGAACATACGAGTGGGCGAAGCCGGTCGGTCGGTGGGATTGTGTAGAAGGCGTTTCAACGCTGTTTCCAACGCGAGCGGTTGGGTGGTCGGAAGTCGGTTATGATCGTGTAGAAGCATTTTAACCATTGCAAAGCGAACTGAGTACGACGCCAGCGCCAACTACGAACTAAACTGGGGGCAGACCCCACTTGGAATCGGCACACAAAATCATTATGAACTACGCTTCTATGTAGCCATTAATTAATCTGCCTGCACTCTGTACAATTTGTCGAAACGTGTGCGTGCATTATATATGAAAGTCAACGGCTAACGGGCTAATTTCCCCTTATTGATAATTTTATTTATAAGAAAAATTATGCTACTTCTAATTAATTATAGGATACATTTTAGTTTGATATTAAGTTTGAAGCTTGTACAAGATCTGAATATACTCGTACATTGATAAAGCACATTTTACTAGCTTAGTCCTTTTTCGTTTTAATACAAGAAATACATAAACACATTGTTATGGCTACCATAACTCATACATACGTAAACTTTTTGTATAAACAAGAAATTTTTACAATAATATTTTGATAAAACAGACAATGTCATAACTTTTTTATTTTCACAAGAGAAAAATTATGCTTTAGAGACATGACGACAACATACCTAATAAAGTAATAAATTAAAATAGTACCTAATAATATTTTTTTAAGTTATATTTTTTTAATTAAGTTTTGCTGATATTTGTGTCAAAGTTATTATTATAGTAAACTAGCTATAAATGCCTTCCGCTCCGCTCACGTCCTAGGGGTATAAAAATTAGATGTTGGCTGACATTGTGAGATATTCGTTTGAGTTAGTTTTTTATATTATATTGTTATAATGACATGAAATCACGACAGAGACAGTACCGTTGATGTACTTTTGAATTTATAAAATGTGGGGCACGCCGCATTGAGATTTTTGATGGATTTATGTTAATTTAAATTTGAATTAAATGTTATTCACAAATGAGAAAGATATCTAGTTTAATTTAAATATTTAAAATACCTTTATTACATGAAGAAAACCAAGTCATCTTTTCACACTCAGAACAATAATTTTTTTATTAGCACGAGAGGCCCTAGTACTTATAGTTAGTTATCAACGAGTAACATCGCAGGGTAAGGCTAATTTAAAAAACATAGCCTTAGCTATTCTTTATATCATCAGTCTCGTCAAAATTGGTCCGGCTGTTCCAGATATTAGCCCGAACAAACAGACAGACAATTTTTTTATTTTAATATTTTTTTGTGTAAGTGCCGTACTTTCACCTACATTTAGTGAAAAGCTGTTAATTTAAAATTACAAACAGACACTTCAATTAAATTTAATTGTATAGATAAAAAATTAAAGCAAAATGGGTTTATCGTCATCAAAAGAAACCATTGACTGCCTTGTTGGTCTAGTGGTTGGCGTATGCGGCTGCTGATCAAGAGGTCTCGGGTTCGATTCCCGGGTCAGACCTAATATTTGTGTGATCCACAAATATTTGTTTCGGAGTCTGGGAGTTTTTCTATTCATAATATGTATGTATTTAATATAATAGTTGTTTAGTACCCATAACACAAGCTCTGCTTATTTTGGGAGTAGATGACGTTGTGTGTAAGATGTCCTAAAATATTTTTGATGTGAAACATCTATAGCCGCACGTAAAACAGATTTCTGGCCTGACGCGTCGCCACGGCACGCTATACGATGGTATATATATACAGTCTATATGCAGTAGTGTGTACTGTACTATTTTAATAATTAGTAATATTTTATTTTATCATTATGACATATTTAGTTCCTATTACAATATGTTCTTTTCTGCATATTACTTTTACAAAATAATGGCGATGTTTCACATCTGCCAGGCGTCCCGTGACGGCTCACATTTTTTTATTGCTAATACCTTCATTCGAGCAGTAAATTCACTTCTTTGCACCATGGCACCTGAAACGGTTGGAACAAAGAACCTATCTTTTGTATTACTGCTTAGACATACAATTACCCAATCAATTAATATGAAATCGATGTAACAGTTTCAACTTCCCTCCAGCATCAGCAAAATATTTGGCAATTACACAAGAGAATAGAGAAATAGAATAGAAAACGTAAAACGATCGAGGATATGGAGGAATAGAGCAAAGCAACAAAGGGCGTACTGAAGGGGAGTAGCCAGTCTTCTTACGATACAAAAGAGTCATTTTTTTTTTCAAAAGATTATTCCTGCATTTAAGGAATATACAAATGCATCCTGTCTCGCAGGCCAACTGTGCAGTCAACATTTTTGCGGGGAACATTTTTCACACATAGGTACATATTTAGGACATAATTTGCCGTCTATTTGGGCTTATAATTTTTTAAATTATTTTATTTTTAAATGTTTCGGACATCTTACACACAACGTCATCAACTTAGTCCCAAACTAAGCAGAGCTTGTATTATTATGGGTATTAGACAACCGATATAAATATATAAACATATTTTTTTTTGTAAATACATACTTAATATACATTTGGTCCTAACAACTAAACCATTAAGGCAGTTGCTTTTTTTTTTTATACATAAGCCATCCAAAGTGACTTTACCCTGCCTGATGGAAAGCATGAGCAGAATCCAAGAGTGTATGGCGGCCCACACTATGGCGGCTTAGTGAGATGCTTTTTCACGCCCCGCTTAAAGGACCCGGGATCATAGTGGGAAGGAAACACGTTAGCTGGTAGTGAGTTCCAGTCTTTGACTGCTCGGCATAGGAAAGAAGAGCAATCTTATCTCGTTGTTTTGTCTTTGACAGAGGGGAACGCCTGCCTAATGTTACTTCCTACTGTATTGCTCTATAGTCTATGGATTAGAGGCGTAATGGTGAACTCATGTACCACTCAACATCAATTTCGTTGCGTGCAGCTATTTTGAAAAATACCAACGTTTATGGGGTGATGGGCCTCGGCGTCCCACCTAAGGCGGTCAATGGTCTGCATATTTTGGTGGAGCGATACACACCTCGCATAACATTTTTAAATATTTTTTCTACCGTTTTTAGGGTTCCGAAGTTTATGACTCGGAATCCTTATTGATTCGTTTTGTCCGTCCGTAAGGCCGTACGTCCGTCCGTCCTCGACTTACGGTAAGTGTTAGACAGATGAAACTTTGCATGAATATGTGCTGTAATTACGTCGACGAAGTGCTAAGTACAGTAAATTTTTATTATTAAAAATATTTGTATTTAGGGTACGTGTAGGAGACACGTAAAGCGGGGATGTTTTTTTTCTCGCGGCTACCCCATCGTGTGGGGTATCATCAGATAGGACTTTTAAAAACAAAACAGGATTTAGATTTCCGTTTGCGAGAAATTCCACTTTAAAAGGCACTTTTTTGTAATAAAAGGTCCTCCCCCTCTAAAAGCTTAACGGCGGGCTCAAAAAATCTGGGAAAATTCGTGATGGTGGTCCATATAATTAACTTTAAAGGAAAACTATAACGGATTAGATGACTTTGTTGGATTAGGAGTTATAGAGGCTTAACTTATAAAATGCGCTTCCTTGCAAAACGTCATACAAAATTAACGCATTAATTCGTAAACATAACAATTATCTATTGGATACCATTTTAAATCCACGTACCATTGTGGGTGACTGAGCAACCCTTTCCTGTACGTGGCCTGACACGTACTTTTCCGATTTTTTTTAATTGAAGGTATTAGAACCACGCTGATTTCTAGCCAGCTCGACCAGGGCGGTACTAGCCTTACACTGAAGACCAGGTTGGTTGGTGAAAATGACTACATTCGTGCTTCATTGGCAGATAACTGATGATAAAAGGAGTAACTTAGGCTTTTTTTGGACTAGCTTCGCTCGAGATTACTCGAGTTACTCGAGATTGACAACAATAAATGCAAGTAACACCGAGGGACTCAACTAGTAACGTACCTATATAGAATGTCAACTTGGCTGAAAGGACATACAGGTGTCCATTATTGTTTCTTTTGCCTTTTAGGCAGCATTAAAATGGCTCGAAACAAACGGATGCAGATGAACTCTCACTCACATAGTAAGTATAACAATTAACTCAAAATAAATATACTACTGTGTATAGAACGCGATTGTTTATTTCTCAGGGCTTTCTCTTTCTTCTATTTAAGTATTTGTATTAAATACGTAATTGATTCAAATGTGGTAATCGTGAAAAAACAGTCATTGCAGTCATTTTAGCTATGCACCTAGTTTTTAACCCCCGACGCAAAAACGACGGGGTGTTGTAAGTTTGACGTGTCTGTCTGTCTGTGGCATCGTAGCTCCCGAACGAATGAATCGATATTGATTTTTATTGTTTGAAAGGTGAATTAGTCGGGATTGTTCTTAGCTATTTTTGATGAAAATCAGTCCATTCAGTGGGGGTTTTTAAAGTTTTAATTTTACATGTATGAAGTTGGTAGTGTCTGTGTCTGTGAAATAATTATTCTACAAGCATCTCCTATGCACAGATGATAAAAAACACAAATGAAAATGAATAATATACATCCAAATTGTATCTAGGTTAAAATATGTAGCAACAGTACCGTATATATGTACCTATACCGTAATTAAAAGTGCTAATGACAATGCTTCTAGCTTCCGTTAACGCGCTGAAGAGAAAATATGCGCGTCCGGGCGCATTTAAATGCAAAATATAATAATCTGTATGTTTAAATACTATAATTTTCTTTTAACTTCTGACCTCATTTAAAAGTAGTTAATTGCCTATTTTTTATTATTTTAGAATAAGAATATTGCGATCGAAATTATTAATATTAATTTACAGATAAATGTCATGAATATCTATGGCAATCGTTATTGGGAAGTCAGTGCCCTCAAAAATACTGACAACTAGTTCAATCTTCGAATTTCAGTTCTCCCTTAGGGTTGCGGAGGTCCGATACCAGTCGCTTCGTGGAAAAACTGAAATTCAGGTAAAACCGGTTGAACTAGTAGCCGACCCCAAATAAACTTGGGAATAAGGCTAGGAAGATGATGAATTTACGGATAACGTTCTTTGGACATTGATTTACCAGCCTTAGAATTGGTACTAACAGGTAACTAAAAAAAAATAACTTCAGTTTTAAAAATCTCATAACTAATGCCGCTTAGGTCATTGATGTATATATCAATGGCATAAGTTCATAAATGCAGTTAGAAATTATTTTTAAAAATGGAATCTGAGGTAGTTAAAATAAAGGTGAACTGTTGTATCCGCTTGAGTGATATATCAAAAACACAAAACCTTAGGAGTTATAGAGGCTTAACTTATAAAATGCGCTTCCTTGGAAAACGTAAATACGTAAACATAACAATTATCTATTGGATACCATTTTAAATCCACGTACCATTTCCTGTGCGTGGCCTGACACTTACTTGGCCGATTTTTTTGAATTGAAGGTAGAAGGTAGAACCACGCTGATTTCTAGCTAAAGGCCGCTGCATACGTGACGGGATTTAACACGAACGGGACGTGGACGTGGTTGCCTCGTTACAAAGGGGGACGTGATGTAAATGCATACGCACCGTGACTGTGACTCGGATATAACGTGTTAGTGTTGTGAACAAGGAAAGATGTATTTTTCATTTCAAGAATTGGCTTTAATTGCTATTGACGTGCTAAACATCGTCGGCGACGATATTTAGCTCGTCCCGTGCGTGCCACGTTCCCGCCCCGTCCGTATGCACTTATTTTGTATGTAACGATGTTTGCAAAACTTCCCGTCCCGTTCTGTCCGTGTAAAATCCCGCCACATATGCAGCGGCCTTAACTCGAACAGGGCGGTACTACCCTCACACTGAAGATCAACCTAAAATGACTACATTGACACCGGAGGCTCAAATATAATTCAAAACCTAGTGGATAATACTCGTAATCATGAGGCCAGTGTACAGTCAACATTTCAATTTTTTCCTATTTGTTCCGTCGGCAGTAAAGTAGGATAGACGCTTAAGTTTCTTATTTAAATAATAACATTCAAGTATACGGTAATTCTTTAATTAACTTTAGTTTCTGTTCGCAGTAGTCAACTAATTATATTAAAATAATTTTGAATGAAAACGTATAATGAAATAAATAATGCGGACCAAATCTCTCTGTGGTTTTGATAATCATTTCAAACTACGTGTCGACCGCCGCCCGATGCATACTTCATCTCGTCTTTATAATATCATTGATCTCGTCCCTATTAACAACAATACGAACATTACGAAACTTCTTCTTCCTAGCCTTATTCCCAATATTATTTGGGGTCGGCTACTAGTTAAACCGGTTATACTAATTGAATATCAGTTTTTCCACGGAGCGACTGGCATCGGACCTCCGCAACCCTGAGGGAGAACTGAAATTCGAAGGTTGAACTAGTTGTCAGTAAATTTGAGGGCACTGACTTACCAATAACGATTACCATAGATGTTCGTGACAACCCGGACTGACGGCTTTACGTGCTCTCCGAGGCACGGGCTGCTTTTAGGAATTTCCTAAGAAAAACCCAAATCACTAGCCCGACCCGCGATTTGAGCCCGAGACCTCTTGATTAGCAGTCACATACGCTATCCACTAGACCAACGAGGCAGTTACGAACATTACGAACCAACACACAATAATACTTATTAAATGTGTCTAAATAGAAATTAATAAAATTGTATTACATATGTTATCAAATGAACAGTTTTTTCTTAAATGCAAATGAAAGTATATTCGGTACTTAATACAAAATGTAATTTTTTTAAATTTTGTCCGTGTTCATCAGACTGGCCCGGACTCCGGTCCCACTTAATTTTGTCACGAGACTTATCGATCGAATGTCCTCCTTGATACAAACATACTTACTTAGTTTACTTACTTACTTACTTACTTTTCAATGTAGAATATAAGAAAAATATAAACAAAAACATAATAGAACAATATAGAAATACCAATAGTAATTCTAAAACTATGGTTTCGCCGAAGTCCCACCAAGTGCAGTTAATCGAGAGCATAAAATATAGATATAGTTTACAGGTCCAGAACAATTACTATTTAGCCTTTTGTAAATGCACTGTATCCCGTGCGAAATAACGTAATATTATAGGAGATATTAGCACTTATAATGGAGCCGGGCTGAAATAACAGAAAAGTGTTAATATCTTTTTAAACACGGAGTTTATGGAAATGTGAAAACCGTCTTTTCCACTCAGCCTCTATGGACTCATCTGTGTCCTGATTGATATGTGCTCGATGCAGGCATGTATCCTTCTGATCCGGGTCACATGTCCGAAATATTGATTTATTTATATAAGAAACTATAAAATAAAGACGCCAGACCAATTTTATTGGAAGATAAAATGTTTGTAAAGGAGTAGGTACTCTACATACAAACAGATCAGTCCTAAAGAAAAAAAATATTTCCACCAATATTCTTATGAAAAACAGATTCATTTGTTGTCTCTCAAAGTATGACACTGTGATTAAAGGATGAAACGTTAAATTTTAGTTTAAAAAACGAAGGAAAAAATCGTCTATTAACTTTAGCCAATAAAACCATCCAGTTCAAACATTTTAGTCATATTATACTTTTATTTACGTCTCAACAGTTAGCCTTTAACTAAATATCTCTTTTTAACTAATTCATAGAGGTATTTAATATCTTAAAGTTTTAATTACTTACGTAATTACTTGGATTATTTCATTTTTTAGCTGGGCCCTCATTAGAGACGTTCCTACCTACTGTATTGAGAGCCCTGTATTATGTTGCCCTAAACATGCCATTAACCAGTAACGTCGTATTCTACAGATTTAGGATTTCCATAAAACGTTTATGAAATTATGGCCCATTGTTTTAGGTTTTTACTATTTTTATCTAAATCCCCTTGAAATCTTATTACCTACCTACATACGTTTCGCTAAAATGAAAAAATCATTCATGTCAGACCACGCTCAGGAAAGGGTTCCTCAGTCACCCATGATAATGGTACGTGGATTTAAAATCGTATCCAATAGATAATTATTATGTTTACGTTTTAATGCGTGAATTTTGTATGACTTTTTCCAACTAAGCGCATTTTACAAGTTAAGCCTCTATACCTAACTCCTGAACTAACAAAGTCATCTAATCCGTTATAGTTTTCTATTAAAGTTCATTAAACCACCACCATCACGTATTTTTTCAGATTTTTTGAGCCAACCGTTTAGCTTTTAGAGGGAGGGGGGACACCCTGTTTGTACAAAAAGTGCCCTTTAAAGTGGAATTTGTCGCAAACGGATACTTAAATCAAAATATCGACTTAAAACCCCTACCTATTGTTTTTAAAAGACCGAGGTATCCAATGATACCCCACACGATGGGGTAGCGGCGACAAACAAATAACATCCCTATTTTACGTGTGGGGGAGGTACCCCAAATAAAAATATTTTTCATAATTTTTTCGTAGCACATGCATAGTTTTATCTTTCTAGCACTTAGGTAGGTACTGATTGGACGGTAAGTCGAGGACGGACGGACGGACATGACGAATCCATAAGGGTTCCGAGTCATAAGCTTCCGAACCCTAAAAAAATGGGACCTCAATCCAGATGCACGCAGCCTGGACTGCTAACCAAAGAGTAGGTACCTACTGTAGCGGCACGGCAGCGGGTTAATAAACAGCGGTACGGTCAACGTATGTAGGTAGGTACGGCAGCGGTCCGACAAGAAACGTTTAAATGGAAAGCGCTCCGAGCCAGTCTGATGAATAGGTAAGTTTGTTCCCCCGGTAGGTACCTAGTCTTTTGGAAGTTGCACCATGTTTGATGGAACTTTCACTGGAAGATAGCCGATGACTTATGGAGTAACTTATGCTAGGTAGGTACCTACCTACCTACTTTTTTTACCCGGCGGTTTACAACACCGCGGGACTCGGCTAGTAGGTATACCTAAGTATAACAAAAATCCCAACACAGGCATTCAGTTTTATAGAACAGAACAGATTTGAAATCTGTTTAACAGAAATAACCTTTTTTTACTCTAAATGTGTGTATCACCTTACTGCATTGTGCAAGTTCGCAGTGAGATGGTCACTTTTAGATTCTACTCATGCTTTCCATCAGGCAGAGTAGTCATTTTAGCAGCGATTTAGATTTAGGTAGGCAGGTATCTGCTTCTGGATTAAAACTTAATTTGAAATAATCATACTTCCATCTATTATTCGTATGGATAGGTTTCTGGGAGATGCGTAAATGTGTTTAATAACTTGCCATAAGCAGTGAGAAAGTTGTTTGAAGACTTTCAGTGAAAAGGAGAAGAATGGTTAGGTATAAGTTTTGTAGTGTAAAAATAACAAAACGATTTGTAAGTAAAATCATTGCAGTTTTATTACTCACTGGAATATAATAATTAAAAACCTTTGATCGATTTTGAATTGTTGTACTAGCTTTTTAGTAAAAAGCCAATTAATAACGCATTATCTGAACAGTATTATATCAAACGAAGTATTAAAATTAAAACTTAGGCATTAAAAAATAGTTCAGCCTTATCAAAAAAAAAGATCTTTTCCTTTGTGTCATCAGTGTGTCGACAGCACTGCTCAGGTGGTCGGGCGAAGGGCCCACGTCGTTGGGGGAATCTGTTTACAGTCATAAACATCCGAGAGCCGCCCTTCGGTCAAGGAAAACACACACGGGAATGTAGACGCAACGTCACCAACGCGTAGGTACGTCCTACGAACATAAACAAGTTAACGACGGTACAATTACACGGAAATTACTAATGCAAATCAAAAGACATCCCGTGCGACGCGTCAACGCTCGGATCGGGAGCGGAAAGGAGGGCATTGGTAGGGGAGAGGGGGAGGGAACGGGTGGCGAGGTGAAGGTTTTTAGTTGTCTTCGATCTCCTGCTCTTGTTCCTCGTCGAACTCTGCGTCCTCGTCGGCGGTGGCCTCCTGGTACTGCTGGTATTCGGACACCAAATCGTTCATGTTGCTCTCGGCCTCGGTGAACTCCATCTCGTCCATGCCCTCTCCGGTGTACCAATGCAAGAAAGCCTTGCGCCTGAACATAGCGGTGAACTGCTCCGAGATGCGCTTGAACAGCTCCTGGATGGCGGTCGAGTTGCCGATGAAAGTGGCTGCCATCTTGAGACCACGGGGTGGGATGTCGCACACGGCGGTCTTCACGTTGTTGGGGATCCATTCGACGAAGTACGACGAGTTCTTGTTCTGGATGTTGAGCATCTGCTCGTCTACCTCCTTCATGGACATGCGTCCACGGAAGATGGCGGCCACGGTCAGGTAGCGGCCGTGACGTGGGTCACAAGCCGCCATCATGTTCTTGGCGTCGAACATCTGTTGGGTGAGCTCGGGTACGGTGAGAGCGCGGTACTGTTGGCTGCCGCGAGACGTTAGGGGAGCGAAGCCGGGCATGAAGAAGTGGAGACGTGGGAACGGAACCATGTTGACGGCCAACTTGCGGAGATCCGCATTTAGTTGACCAGGGAACCGCAGGCACGTCGTCACACCGGACATAGTGAGCGACACCAGGTGGTTGAGGTCGCCGTACGTGGGAGTGGACAGTTTCAGCGTGCGGAAGCAAATGTCGTAGAGAGCCTCGTTGTCGATGCAGTAGGTTTCGTCTGTGTTTTCTACTAACTGGTGGACTGATAGTGTGGCGTTGTAAGGTTCTACTACTGTGTCGGAAACTTTGGGCGAGGGTACAACTGAGTATGTGTTCATGATTCTGTCAGGGTATTCTTCTCTGATTTTGGAGATAAGTAGTGTGCCCATTCCAGATCCGGTGCCGCCGCCGAGTGAGTGTGTGAGTTGGAATCCTTGTAGACAATCGCATGATTCTGCTTCTTTGCGAACGACGTCCAATACTGAATCTACGAGCTCAGCTCCCTCGGTGTAGTGACCCTTAGCCCAGTTGTTGCCGGCGCCGGACTGTCCAAATACGAAGTTGTCAGGTCTGAATATTTGTCCGAAAGGTCCTGATCGCACCGAATCCATGGTGCCGGGCTCCAGATCGACGAGGATGGCGCGAGGCACATACTTGCCACCGGAGGCCTCATTGTAGTAAACGTTGATGCGCTCCAGCTGCAGGTCGGAATCTCCATGGTAGGCACCGGTGGGGTCGATGCCATGCTCGTCGGAGATGATCTCCCAGAACTGGAACAATGAAAGAAATATTTAGTATCGAAGTCAAGCAGACAAGTTCATGTTTCATTAAACAACAAATACAAGGGGGCCAATCGACCGGTGACTGGTAAGGTAATGTATGCGTAGGATGAGTCACGGTCGCTATGCGACGGTTTTCGCAACAAACGTCAGCTACTAGGGCGTCGCCGTGGCATTAACATATTCATGAGGCCGACATCGATCCAGCCTACTACCATAAAGATACATGGATTATTTGGATCGCGTCTTGAACAGATGCAGACACATAATTGACGCAAAAAACATTAAGAACGCCCACTTTTTGGTTATATGTAATGTCGTCTTATATGGAGAGCACAGGACAAGTTTCTGAATTGTTGTATTTTTTAAGTATCTCCGTTTACGGGCCCCGGTTGTACAGTTACAAAATATGTATTGTTAGGACAAGTTGAACATAAATCATTACAAGTTGTCCATTTATGTACCAACAAGATTTTATCTCCAATCAATTGAGACTTTCTAGTTAAATGAAACTTGGTGAAAAGACGCCGATAAGATCGGTAGGTGGACTCATTCGTGTGGAGAGATTAAAGTAATGAATAAAAAATTTAAACACTATAGTCACGTAACAAATTTCAATCATGACGCACGTTTCATTAGCTATCGAACAGAACAATGGGCAGTAACTTTTCCTGAAAAGGTGAGCACAAACTCCTTCGTATGACACGCAAGCTAGTCGTCTTCAGGTGATACATACGGCCTTGAACAAATGATAAATTCATTCCCAGAAATAATGTGAAAACAAATATTTATCGTTATTGAGTTGTTTACCGTCAGATATGTTTTATCGTCTTTTCACTTATCTGCTTGTATCAATAATCTAGGAATATGACGATGTTTTATAAGCATGCATAATGAATATGTATCGCTATATTGGTGGCCTCGGTGCGATAGTGCACACCTTGACTTCATCGTAACGATATGCTCTAGCGCCTTGTTGGTAGACACAGAAGCAGAAAGCAAACTGTCCCTTCATTGAAGCGCTGTCCTAAAAACCTGATAGTTTCCTGCGTTTTTCACGTAATCGTAAAAGCATTTATGACCAATTTGGTACATTTTATTTACCACAATAAACTTGATCGATATGGTGGTCACGCAATCGAAATAGGGTCAATGCGGAAGAAACCGTGAGATTGGTTTGGATGGTAAAACCGTAGACTAGCACGGAGACAATTGCGTGTGGTAGACGATTACGATAATCTATCATTGACATGCAAATAAGTTTGAAAGTTTCATGCAAGAATAGCTTAGGATTTCATTGCGGTGATGCGTTCATTATAAATAATTATTCGTCAGTGTTTTGAAACTTCTAGATTACGTATCGATTTGAAAATTAATAAGCATGTTTAGTCTATAAATATCTGAATTTCTTTAATTGAATAAAGTTTTCCAACTTAGATTTTTTTTTACTGTGTTTTTATTTATAGATGTCACATTTTTTGCCTTTTATGTTTACTGTAAGCGTCCGTTTAATATTATTTAAAAATTAGAATCCTTCAAAGAACTTTGTATATTGTCCTCGCCGGATCTCAAGTAAAAAACAGGAAACATTCCGGCCACACGCGTTCTTTAAAAGAAATCAAGCTTTCGTATTTGCTAAAGTCTCAACATAATGTATCACTGCATTTCTTGACGCTTCATCTTAGAATAACAACTTTGTGTAAGATAGTTTGAGGATTCTGGCACGTTGCCAAACCTGGAAATCTTTTGCTTCCGACATTCTCGCCACTTCGTATTTCGGGATGTTATTTTTTATGAACTTAGTCTTGTAATTTCACGTTTTAAAACCAATTCTGGTTTGGTGTTGCTATATTTTAAGTGTAAATTGAATTAACGAGTGAAATATTTATCGTATTTTTTACATTTTATAGCTTTCGGACAAGTATTGAATATTTTATGTCAGTTTTTAAGATATTAAACCAATTTATGATGCTTATTATTAATCCATCCGTATGAGCAATATCCCTTTCGTGTCCATAGACTTCCTTTGTAGCAAACTTTATCGTTTATAAAACTTTCATTTTTTCATTTACATTTCTTATTGCTCCGAATTGTAATTGGTAAATTTCAGTTGTTTATTTCTCAATTATTATTATTTATAGAACTTACTTTATCGACTAAAACTTAAAACAAATAGATTTTAATTTCTTTGGTTGAAATATTGATATACGAACATAGGTACCTTCTAAAATTTTATGAGTTTACTCAGAAAAGTTAATAGGTAATTCTGAGTTGGAAGATTTTAAACTGAGCATTTACTGAGCTAACTGGTTGAACTAAATACTAAGTCAATTAAATAATTGCTTGTAACTACTTCACAAATAGAAGAAGTAGACCATCATCTATATTATCAGGTAATTTGAAAGTAGACAATTTTCTAATTAAATGATATCGATCACGTTTTTATCTAATTAATCCTATTTTGTTCCCAAGTCAGTTATCTTTAGCGTTTTTTCTAGATTTAGGCTAAACTTTTATAGGATTAAACATCTATGGAGCTAGAATTTAAACATTACTTATTGGTTTTCGTATTTTTGTTATGATCTGTACTTTCATAATCTAAAGAAACGAGTAGTAAATTTACAAGTTTAAATATTTACGTATAATTATTTCAACTCAACTTATGATGGGTGGTTAATGTATTAGACCGTTTTAAGAACGAATATTGACTCTCAGAATTTCCGCTTACACTAAGTGCAAATATTTAATTATAGGTACATCTATTTGCATTGGTTTGGCTTTCGTACATAACATATGTATGTATTTCCCATATTCTATAATCCAAAAACCTACAAGGTTTCAGGTATATTCTAAGTAATGGTTTGTAATATTTCGGTACCTACATCAATTCCGATAAAATATTATATGTACTTCATATTTATATGTACTAGTTAATCTCGATTCTCATTCTCATCTAATAGAAAATACCAGTTATTTTTTTCTTTAACATCTTATTTCAAACAACCATCTTAGGATGTACAATTTAGTAAGTTCTAAAGATAAAAAAGTAAGTTTAAATCTAAAACTGAAACGGTTCAGGTCTAAAAAGGAGATATAGTCCATCGTTTTCACCGTAAACGACCAAGTTTCTCACAACATGTGCTAAGCCGTGCTATTTCGGCTACCGGAAGAGTAACGGTCATCGAACCTACGATACGCCAACTACGCGTACCTAACTGCTTCTTCACATTAAAATTTCATAATTAACTTTTTTGCAAGTTATTACGCGCATATTTCATTTACAATTGTTTTTTTACCAAGCCGTACATTTTCTTATAAATAATTACAAAAGAACACGTAGAACCGTAAATAATCAAAAATATCGATTCGGTGAACACATTGTAGGAATAATAACAATACATTTTTTAAATAATTCATTCCTTACACAAAAGGCGCGACCTATGTACCATAGACAGGTATAATTTTTTTTTAAACTGCGGCAGCTGTCGGCACATTTGGCGCGTCAAATTTAACGTCTCGATTTTAAGCAGGCACCACACTTCGTTATTCGCTATTCGTTATTTGTCTACGCCGTATTCGCCCGAATATTTGTTATGCGCGCAAACAACAAACACGCCACCACACTTCGTACTGGTATATTTATATGTGTGTTGTAGAGATGTGTCATTGTCATTTTTATGGTGAACAAAACGAAACCATACGAACGAACGAAACATATTCTTTTAATTTCCTTTTTATTTTATTAAATTCACAGAAACAATACTTAAATGAAGTCTAATTATTTTGATCATATAATAAACTAATTTAATCGTTTAATCGATTTATTCTATTTCAAAAACTGTTTTATAGTCTATGGTTGTTAGTTATGCACAGGGCATTGTCATTTTTAATGGTCAATGAACGAACGAAACATATTATTTTAAGTTCCTTTTTATTTTATTAAATTGACAGAAACAATACTTAAATGAAGTCAAATTATTTTGATCATATGATAGGTTATTTTAATCGTTTAATTGATTTATCTATTTCAAAAACTGTTTTATAGTCTATGGTTGTTAGTTATGCACAGGGCACTTCACTACCCGTCCGAAGTGTGGGCAGTCGATGCGTGTATTCGCCTTATTCGTATCCTTTGAAGTGTGTCAAAAAACCGACAAGTCGACGTATATGCGATTCGCTATTCGATGCGTACGAATAAAGCGAATATTGGCGAATATACTCTCCACACTTCGCCGTCTGCGCGCGAATAATCCGCATAACGAATAGCGAATAGCGAAGTGTGGTGCCTGCTTTATACGTTACAAACGAAGGCCTACGATTGGTTGTCCCTTATCATAGGACGCGGCAACGACAACCTTGACGCGGAATTCAAAACAAGCGTCCCTTTTGTAACGGTTTTTTTTAACAGGACCCAGTTCGACTGAATAGGTTTTTAAAATTTCGAACAACAACGTATAACAGAGCCTACTCGGAATTCAAAACTCAATACATTTATTTAGGTTTACGTACATCTGTGAATATGAGTCAAAGAAGTACCTTCGTATTAAGTTGAAGTTTATTTCTGTAAGAAAAACCATAGTTGTTAATTTAAATCGATAATACTCCTCCAAATGGCGATAAAACACGTGGAAGAACGCGACTCGACGTCATCGCTTCTTCATAAAGCCCACATATCGATCGATAGACATCCGAATACGTGTTGGGTGGGGCTTTCACCAAAGTCGGCAAATTTACATAATTCCCATACCGGTCTACCGAGACGGTAATACCATAAGAAACAAGATAAAATGACACTACAGTAATGAGATCAGGTACAAAAGTGTAAGTAATTCGACCACACCCATACCTTAAAACTATGACAAATATACAACCAGGGCTAATTGAACACAATTTAGAGAATATTAGTGTAAATTAATAAAGGAAATCGTTGTCAATTGTTTCGTCTTTCTAGTCGTGGCGTGAGAGGCCGGCGTCACAAAATGCCGGCCGCTATGCCCACGTTCGAATTACGAAGCTAAAACAAAAGAATTGCTTACCTTAGCTCCAATCTGGTTACCGCACTGTCCGGCCTGGATATGCACGATTTCCCTCATTTTGTTTTGTGTGAACTTATATTACTTATTTAAACTATAAAATGCTTTTGCTGCTCCGCACGCACCACGTACTCTCGTGGTCGCTAGAAGAATAATTTTGTTCCGTTTTGTCCGATCCACCTAAGCTTCGGATACGACAAGGATGTGGCTGCGACAGCTGTAAAAGTTATCGATAAAATTTGTCGCATTGCGACATGGGTATGTAGTATGTTTAACGTTTCGAAATTTTAGGTATAAGGTAGGTATATGGTAAATTATATCTCATCGTTTCATGATCTTGATCTGTAGTTGCACTGTAGAAGATACAATAAATGGTTACTTCGGTAACTAAAATAACTATGTTTAAATTTTTTGTGTTCTGATTTAAATAAGTATTTTTTAATATGTCACTTTAGGAATAATTAGTATACTTGTAGATATTTATACTCTATACTTCTTGTTTTTTTTTAAATATGTAAACACTAGCTTTCGGCCAAGGCTCCGCTTGCGTTTATGTCAGTTATCGCAATAAAAAGTAGCATATTTATGTTCTTGGTATATTACTATACATATGGTCTAGAGATTAAGCACTAGACCATATGTATAGTAAATTTCATTTAAATCAGTTCAGTAGTTTTGACGTTCAAGCATGACAGACAGACAGAGTAATTCTCGCGTTTATAAGATAATTATGGATTTGACGATATTTCTAAACTTGAATAAATAAAACAATAGGTTCTTTTTCAGTTTATGATTTTTATACAAAACTTACCCATGTGTACTAAATTATTAGATTTATTCAGTCTCTGTTTTCCACTTGCTACTTTCTAAATGTAGGCCTTAAAGCAAGGTGACTGAGGTCGGCTGCCGTGATGGATTTACTGGTAACACCACAGACTCTTGTCTTCTAAAATCTTAATCCGGAAAATCCTAAGGGGAATTTTATATCTTGTCAAGAAAGTCTCATTTTTAGGTCATGAAATTCTTCTTGACAATATTTCTGAAGATCACTGAAGATATTTACAAGTACAAGTCGGTGTTAGACAAGAAAATACGACAGTATACCTAGAAATAATATTATGACCATATCTTTTTGGGGTTCCGAAGTTTATGACTCGGGACCCTAATAGATTCGTCATGTCCGTCCGTCCGTCCTCGACTTCCCGTCCAAACGGTAAGTGCTAGAAAGTTGAAACTTTGCGTGAATATGGATGCGAGAAGCCCAAAATCGATCAGAGTAGTGTGCAATTGGAGAGGCCTATGTCCAGCAGTGGACTGCGATAGGTTGATGATGATGAATATGTATTATAATTACATCGACAAAGTGCTACAGTAAATTTATAAAAAAAAAAATCATCGGTATCGTTGGTAGGTCTTTTCAAAACAATAGGGGTTTTAAGACGATATTTTGATTTATGTATCCATTTGCGAGAATTCCACTTTAAAAGGCACTATTTTTGTAAATACAGCGCGTCCCCACTCCCTCTAAAAGCTAAACGGCTGGCTCAAAAAATCTGGAAAAATTTGTGATGATGATCCATATAATGAACTTTAAAGGAAAACTATAACGGACTTTGTAAGTTCAGGAGTTATAGAGGCTTAACTTGTAAAATGCGCTTATTTGGAAAACATCATACAAAATTCACTCGTTAATACGTAAATATAACAATTATCTATTGGACACGATTTTAAATCACGTACCATTGGTGACTGAGGAACCCTTTCCTATGCGTGGCCTGACACGCACTTGGCCGATTTTAATTATTTATGAAATCAATGATATTTGATTCACAGGGTCCGATCCGATCTCTGAATGAATACTTCACATTTCTGAATTAGTTAAACATTTCGTTTAATCTTTGCCCGGCTCTAGTATTTGCCCGTGGTGTACCCAAGTGAACTACATACGTTGACCACGGGTAATAAGGATATTAAACACATCAGCATAACCTTTTAGAAGGTACAGGCCTAATTTAATATTGAGTGGTTGTGTAAACAATATATTATTTACATATAATTGCAGCAACCACGAGTACCAAGACAGATTTGCTGTCAATAATTGAAGAGTTCTATTGTATGCCTTCGAAGGGCTTCATTAGAGCATCACCAAATTTTAAAGGGACTTCCCTTTTAAATGATCGTAATTAGTTTTCTTTCAATCGTTTTGCAGATAAAAAAAGCATTGTCAATGTCATCATCATCAGCCTATCGCATTCCACAGCTGGAGATAGGCCTCTCCCATTGCCCACCACTCTGATTAATTTTGGCCTTCTCGCATTCAGCTCCTGCCAACCATCCCACGCTAGTCGTCACTCCACTTTGCCTATGGGCATCTCACTATGAAACTAGTGAAATCGTAACAGACAGAGTTACTTTCAAAATTATAAATTTAAGTATTATGGAGTGTGGACATGAAATATTATAGTTCCCTTTTTGTTTTTTGTCCATAAAGTCAATACTTTTATGCTCTTGACCTTGAGAATGTGAAGGCAATACGTGAAAACTTTCTTTAAAAATCGTTTAACACTCGTATCGTATAAAGCATATTGTTGTTTCTTGTCTACCAGGTTCCGCGACAGTTGACTTTTTAATAACTATAAATTCTCAGAACTCATTTAAAAGGTATATTACAACAATATATCATCATCATCATCAACAGCCTTTAATAGTCCACTGCTGGACATAGGCCTCTCCTTTGAAAGGAGGTTTTGGCCTACTATATATTTCAAATAATTTGTATTCCCACTTAAAAATATGTTTAAACTTAATACTTTCGATAACGTTAATCGACATGTCACATCTCTTAATCTATAGCTGCGTTCCTATTGGTCAATTGTCGCCATATTGCAATCATGGTAAGCAACCTGACGGATAAAATATGCGCCCTATTTTCGAGTTAATTTGGTTTTTCTTCTGTTTTTTTTTAATGAATCGATCTTTGGAACGTTGATACATTTAATTTTAAATAAATGCACATCGTCCTGTTTTCTAATTTCACGTTTAAATGATCAAAGATGCTACATGTTGAACTGTGAGTCACATATGTATGTGTATCGATTTAGTATGTTGGCAGTGGTGATGCATGCCGAATTGCGGAGTACGCTATGGCGCGGATGGCACCGACCGGCAAAAAAGAAAATGAGAATTTGAATGGTCTTATTGGTAAAGAAATAGATTCAAGGTTACTAATAAAACGCTCCATCTCGAATTAACACAATTTCAACTTACTTTATCAAGTATTCTGGTTAACAATTGATAAGAAGCCATAGCCACTTATTTGTCTTAGTTTCCTTCCTGTTGATTGCCTAACTATTGTTCAGTGTAATACAATTAATAATGAAATAGGTACATACCCATTCGACAATAATCGTGAAGATTATTGTCGAATCTTTAAAATTGATTGTTTTGGCATAACATTAATGATATTAAACATAGGTAGTTTAGAACGTCATACATATTACCTACCTGTTTGCTATTACATCTAATGTTGACAATGTTAAATGACTTAGTAATTTGGTACCGATCTACGTAGGAAATAAGTGTACAATCTGGTTTGAATTTATTTGATGGTATGCCGGCTATGGCCATAACTATAAATATTAAATAAATAAATATTTCGGACATCTTACACACAACGTCATCTGGTCCCAAACGAAGCAGAGTTTGTGCTATGGGCACTGAACAACTGATTTTTAAACTTAAACATACTGTTTTTTTGTAAAAATGTACATACCTATTTATACTTAGAAAACACCCAGACTGAGAAACAAATATTTGAGGATCACATTCCTACCTACGTATGTAGTATGTATTTATTTGTGTGAATGAAAATGTTTAATGTATTTTGTTATAATGTTCGTATATGTATTTCAGACGAAAATTGACATAGGTATTTACCAACAATATTTTGGAGTTGTTAAATAAAATAATAATAATAATATGCTACTGTTCGGTAAAAACACAAAATCGTGTTACCACTTGGCTAATAGCTAATAGCAGTCGCCTTATAAAATAATAAAATCGGCCAAGTTCGTGTCGGGCCACGCATAGAATAGGGTTCTGCAATCTTCCGTATTGGCACATGGAATTAAATTGTGAATAATAGATAAATTCTTATGTTTACATAATATTTCGTTACTTTGTACGAAGTTTTCCAAGTAAGCGCATTTTACAAGATAACTCATGAACTAACAAAGTTATCTAAGCTTTGAGAGAGAGAGAGAGGGGGAGAGACAGTAAATGACAGACCCAAGAAGAGATGTTTGTGGAGTATTAAAATTACAATTTAATTACAAATAATACACGAGTGTTTTCAGAGATTCACTAATCATTAAAAACCAATCTTGTTACCTTGTTCACTTATAATCATGATTAATCGATTTTCAATCGTAATAAGTTTTCAATAGACATCACGTTCTTATAAGGAAGGAACTTAATTGACAGTAACTGATTAAAATTTTAATTTTTTAAACCCATGGCGAGTTATTTTGCCTGATGGAAAGCTTGAATAGAATCCAGGAGTAGGGGCCACCATCCTCATTGCTAGTGCCTAAAATGCAGCATGGTGACAAACACCATGGCGGCTTAGTGAGATGTTTTTCATCTTAATTATCCTTATTAGTATTATAATAATAAAATAAATGTATTTACAAAAACGTATGTCTTATGTATTTATTTCAGTTGTCTAGTACACATAATACCAGCTTCGCTTAGTTTGGGACTAGATGGCGTTGTGAGTAAGATGTTCGAAATATTTATGAATATTTCGAACATCTTACATCGTGGCACACAGATAATAAATATTTATATTTATTTATACATTATAAACTAGTTGAGTGCCGTGGTGTTACCCGCAGTTATTGTTGTAAATCGCTAGTAAAGCCGCGGAGGTAAGTTACTCGAAATAAATCAGCTTAAGTTACTCCTTGTATCATCAGCTTTCTACTAGTGAAAGTCCCATCAAAATCAGTCCAGCCGTTCCAGAGATTAACCGAAACGAACAGACAAATAGTCGGATAAAAAATTGATGTAGCTACCGTATATAATACTTTCACATGCATTTAGTAAAAAACTGATCATTTGATATTACTTATCATACAGACACTCTAATTTAATTAATTTGTACAGATACAAAAGAAACTGTCTCGTTTCGGGGCAGGTCTGGTCTACAGAAGGTTAGTTCAATTCGTCATCATAACCACAACATAATAGTGTGATGTTATTGACCAAAATAGCTACATTCCGGTGACATCATTTTTAATAAACAACACATCATTGGTTGGACTCAGTGTAGAAGTGACCTTAAATCAATAAATAAAAATGTAGAAATATGCTTCAGGCACGATCACAACGGTACAACTAGAACGGCTAAACTTATTTTGACGGGGCTTTCACTGACAGATAGCTGATGAACTAAGGAGTAACTTAGGATAAATGTTTTTAGACTAGCTTAGGCGTTACACGTTAACAACCGCGAACAACACCGCGGTATTCAGTAAGTATATGTAAATAAATCATCATTTATTACAATATTATTAAAACTTATTTGGTAAGATTACCTTTAACGTTGATTACTAAAGCAGTCAGCTCCATATTAGTAGGGCGATGGTTTCGAGAAAGTGTGACTCAGAAAGAATACTTACGAAATTATTTGCATTGGTACGGCGATGATGAGAAAACGGTTCTATCGGAGATGTTCGCTGTACATTGCTTGCTTGTTTCATTTATATTATTTACACCTAGATACAGGAGATATACTTATCAGATAATTATAGTCCGTCTGCTGACGGATTAAGCATACAGAGTGTCAGCGTCCCTGGAAACTAGGCGGTGATTCAGCATGTCGTCAAGCCGTCGGTCCCGGTTGTCATGAACATCTATGGCAATCGTTATTTGGAAGTCAGTGCCCTCAAATAGACTGACAACTAGTTTAACCTTCGAATTTCAGTTCTCCCTAAGGGTTGCGGAGGTCCGATGCCAACTGAAATTCTGGTAAAATTGGTTGAACTAGTATCCGACCACAAATAATCTTGAGAAGGTTAGGAAGATGATGAGTGTCAGCGCCCCTATTTATCCTGTGGTTGTCGTAAGAGCCGACTAAGAAAGCTAGCAATACAATAGTCTACTCAACAAGTTCGAAAACGTGAAAAATAGAGATAAAGGTCCTAAAAATATGAGCGATGGCTCATTCGATTTAGAATCACCTCTAGAAAAATGTTTTTGAAGGATTTTGGTGCAGGTTAAAAATTGCAATTTTTATTAACAAAATAAGATGAAAAAAAAATGATATTTCGTTTTTTGTTAATAACTCGAAAAATATTAACATTTAAGCAATTTTGAAAAAAGCTCGTTAAAGAGGAGGAAATTTCTAATAAAAAAGTCCTAACTCCCGGAATTCTATCTCCATTATTTATAATTTTAATTAGACGTTGAAAATAGGTCTCCGCGCGGCAGTTACGGTTTGCGCGCGCCGCCGCTAAAGAGAGTTCAGCAATAAAAATATTTTTTTTATAACATAAAATGTGATTTTAAAAATTTGAAAAAATTCTAGTATCTTCTTAACACTTGAAAGAATCATGCCCATCAGGCAGAGTAGAGTCACTTTGGCAGGCTTAAATAAAAAAAAAAAAAAAAAAATTATACCGACCATAGGAGAACGGTAGACCATTAACGCTGTTGATGAATAATTTTAGACCTCAATCAGTACCTACATGGGTGACCGTTTGTGGCATAATATGTCATGAGCGTTTCCATGATTCGGAGGTCACGTTAAGCAGTCAGTCCCGGTTGTTATCATAAGATAACAGTCGTGAAGCTTGGTTCGGGCGGATTAAAACGGCAAGATTATGTAGCCACAACGTGTCTTGTGAGTCCCAAACCCGCACTTTACTGAGAGGAGAACTGAGCCCAGCATGGAAAGTTATAAGTCGTTGATAAATAAATAATCAATTTAATTTTCGCGTTAAAAATATACCCGCCATTAGCGCCAATGTACATCGTGTGATTCAAGATGGCCGCCAGACAGCATCGGCGCCTTACTTCAGAGAAATTTGTACATCGACATTCGAACAGATGGTCTGTAAAATACGTAGTGAATGTACTTACCGATTTGGAGTCTTCTTATAAATTGAATATTGCATTGGCTTGATGTAAACTTTCGACAGTATGTCAGCTATACAAGGTCTTACAAACCGGTGTGGTTAGAAGACACGATAGAGGTCAACAACTTATATAATTTGAGTCATAAGTAATTATCTTAATAATTTATCATTTGTCCCTGTAGTCACGGATTAAAAATATGAATTGTTAAAAGACACTTCTTCGTCCTGTGGGTATTATAAGAACGGACTAAAGGAGAAAAATCTAAAGGATATCAGCACTGCAGAGACAAATAAAACTATAAACAAATCCTATCCAGCGTAGTATAGAAAGCCAAGACCTCCCTTCTAAGGAGAGACCTTTTTAAGGGCTATTAAAGGCTGAAAATGTGTATGTATGTATACATGTATGGAGATTTATATGCGTCTCACGTTATATTCATTAGTAAATTATATATTTTTTTTAAACTCATTGCACTGTCAAATTAATTTATGTAACATAATTTGATCGAAAGTTTCTCAAATACTTCTAGTAGCATTTATCTAATGTCCTCTGTTCCTAAAGCTAAGATAAATCCAGCTATCTGCAATACTTTGAATATAAAATAGTCTATGTAGGACCCTAACTTGCCTATGGCCGATCAACAAATAACCATAGAAAAAAAAAAATTTTTGCTAAGCTGTACCAAATTCAATTATTTTTAACTCTATATGAGAAAAAATAAAGTTGCTTTTCTTAACATCTCACAGAATGTTCTCCATTTTTACGTAAAGTAAACAAAACGCCATTAATCCCGTTCTCTTTTATATATTCCTGTTCAGAAAACATAAGGAAAACATTAAACACCTAGACAAACATTGTAGTTTTAAAAATGGCGCGGTGCAACGACCGGCTCGCCCATGACCGGGTATTACGTCACTGCGCTAACCTGTATGTGCCAAAATGCCGCCATTCGGCCATTTTGTATTTGGTTCTCTAATTTTATCGCCTATTATCTTTTTTGGATGTTATCTAGAACCATATAAAGCATAGCTATGTGCATTTTGGTATATGTGTGCACGAATATGGACACATAATATTGGTAAATATAAAATATCGCCTTGTACTTGGAAACAAATAATAGATTGTAGATTTTTAACCGACTTCAGAAAAGGAAGAGGTTCCGAAAATGTTATGTTTATCGGGAGCATACCTACTATTTGAATTTCATTGTATTTCTGTAATCTAAAGGGTATAGGTATACTCTCGCCTTCTTTATTGAGCTGATATAAGACTGATATACACCCGCAGTATTACTTGCTGTCTATTGGATTTGGCGCCGACTTCAAACGTCACCTATCACTACATATTATCACATACATCATACATTATAAAATAAAGTCCCCAGCCGCGTCTGTGAGACGCGGGTGAGTGGTTGGTCAGAGGTTGGTTACATTTTCATTAAAATAAATAAATATTTTGGACGAATTACACACAACATCATCTAGTCCCAAACTAAGCAGAGCTTGTATAAATACAAGGGTTGTTAAACCGGCCACCTGCCTGAATTCAAAACTGTCCTTGAGAATGCAACCGTTTGTAAGCAACACAAAGGAACAACGAAAATTGGGGTAAGGTAAAAGAATAGGGCGGAGAGGCTTGGGGATATGGAACTTACACTGCAGAAGCGTTCAAAAAGTCCTTATTTGTATGAGTCCCTTATGTACAAAAACAACCAAAATTATAGTACTTTTGTAAAATATATGGGTCTCTTAAGGCCTCCAACTAAGCATCGCGACTGCTTCTTAATATAATAACCGGGACCGACTGCTTAACGTGACCGAATCACGTACACGCTCATATCATAACATATAATGCCACAAACGGTGATCCATCTCGGTCTGACCGCACCGTCGTTGCTTATGCTCGGTGTTTGTTTCCAACAACCTAAGACCACCCGGCTTTAAGCGCTTTGAACTCTATCATCTAGGGAATTTGCAATTTTTGACCTGGTTTCCACCATACATACATTATAAATTCGAAAGTACTCGTAACTCTGTTACAATTTCACGACTAAACCCAATGATAATAATATCATTGCTATTAGCCTCCACATTCCAAATACTACGCAATTTCCAGGTTTGAAATTAAGTACATTTCTATTTTATTTTTATTCTGTCAACAATTTTCATAAATCCAGTCATTTTTATTTAAATCACTAATGTAATCATAGACATAAAGAGCAGTTAAAAGACGTCTATTAAGTACATAATACACTAAAGAGTGAAAAAATTGACAGGTGACAGATTCATTCTATATAATCTATGATTGTAACCGACATTACGCTGTTAGTTTTTATTCAAGTATGACCGTTCTCTTGACGTAAATACGTTCTTCATAATGAAATCTTGGCTTGGCTTACTTTGATGACTATACAAAACTAGCTTTCGCCTTCGGTTCCTTCCGCGTGTATTTCGGATATCGCAGTAAAAAGTATGTCCTATGTTCCTTCTAGACTATCTGTGTATTAAATTTAATTCGGTTCTGTAGTCTTGGCGTGAAAGCCGGACAGACAGTCAGACATATTAACTTTTACATATTAGTACCTAAGGATTAAAACACAACTAGATAGATCAGTTGATGGTAATTGACCAGCCAGATAGCCTCAATAGCGATACTAAAATAATGTACGAGTAGGCAATGAGCCATAGGTACATATGGTTTCGACTAGTTTAGCCCCGCGGTGTTATTCACGGTTATTGTTCTACATTTGCAACAATCACGTGTAACGCCAGGGGACATACCTAGTCTAAAAAGTATCTAAGCTACTTCTTACGTCATTAGTCATATATCGGTGAAAGTCCCGTCAAATTCGGTCCAGCCATTCCAGAGATAAGGCGGACTAAATAGACAGACATTACATGTAAGTACCGTATATGTATATATGTACTTTTGTATTCATTTAGTGAAAAGCTGTTTATTTGAAATTTCAATCACTCAGTTTTATTTATTTGTATATATTTGACTCACAGGGCTCCTATTATTATGGAGCCTCATGGGCCCTTATAACTATTGAGTTGCATGTATCTTTGGGCTGCGGTGGTCGCTTACCATCAGGCTATGACTAGTTATGACTCGTCTTAGATCTCTCGCTCGAGAGAAAGTCTTACATCTAAGCATACTTGTAGTCTCCAACACTCTTATCGAGCAATGGCAACAATAAATTACCATTTTCGCACATGGCAACACATTAACACAGTCGAGGTCGTTGAACTTTATTTATCTTGTCAAAGTAAACCATCTCATATCTGTGTTCGTCGCGATCTAATCTATGATTTAATTTATAATAAAAAAAAACTAAACATCTTTCTTTGTCTGTGGACACAATATCATAACTAGCTTTTGCCCGTGGCTCTGCTCGCTTGTAGGTTATCGTGGTAAATAGATGCCTATTAGTTATTCTGATATGTAAGCTATATTATTGTGAAGTTTCATCAAAATCCATTTAGTAGTTTTTGCGTGAAAGGGCCACAAACATACACACGGCGTTTATTATATTAGTAGGATAATCTGATAATATTTACCTTTGGGAACACACAATTGGGAAAGGGCATACTTGGGTACCAAGTCACGTTTTCCTTCTCTTTACAGGGCTGTTGCCCTGATTATTTTGCTCTCGCTTTTAATGGTGACCCTCTGTACTCTTAACTAACTTAGGACCTATCCACATCTCCACGTCATGACGTCGTCAACGTGGAACGGTGTGGTATCGTAGCACGGCGCGTTGACATAACGTGCCAATTTACGTTGCCGTATCGTAAAAATGAACGTCACGACTCCGCAAAGTAACACGTCGCCCTGCCTTGTATATCTTCATTTCATCTTCATTCTTATAGTGTTAACAAGGCTAGATATAGGATCTTCCAAAAATAACATTTTTGAAGAGAGTCACGAGTTTTGACTCGAAATTGATTCCACCGTTGGAAATCATTAAAACAGTAGTTGTATCGGAAATCCCAGAGACCTGCAGAATCGAGCCTTTAAGTCTTAGACTAAAAAGCAGAAAATACATTTTGTGCGATCCATATGTAGAACGAGACCGCTATTTCTCAGGTACGCTAGTAAAGAATATACCGCAATTTTACAAAGCACGACGACGTATTACGGTGCGGAGTCGTGACGTGTATTTTACGATACGTCAACGTAAACTGGAACCTGAGAGTATCTGTAAATATATACCCTAAGATTGGAACGTAATGTCAACGCGCCGTGCTGCGATGCCGCACCGTTCCACGTTGAAGACGTCGTGACGTGAAGATGTGGACAGGCCTTTAGTCCTGCGATAATTGTTCTAAATCGCAAGGTAACGCCGCGGAGCGAAGCTAGTCTAAGAAAAATTAGCCTAAGTTTATACAAACACTTAAATTTAATTTTATTTATATAGATTCGTCACTACACGAAAAGTATGATTATGAGGAGGAACAGGTGTCGTCTCCCTCTTACACAAAGGGAGGATCCTCAGACCATCGAGGTATTCATGTCTGGCGGACCAAGGTGACGGGTGATGTTGGGATGCTTGAGGTGTTGTATTTATGCTAATCGACGCGAGAACTTCTATATCGCGATTCAGGATTAGTAGTTACTCGATATAGTTCGTTACTCTGGTTCAGTGTTTCTTCAGTAGATGGCGCTATTGCCACAATTGAGTATACACGTTAACAGGTACGTGAGATCAGGAACTAGTCGTGATGTAATCTGTGGGCGTCTGACTGATAGTTACAACCTTGGTGCGACGTTCAATTGTCACTTTCATGACACCGCCCACATTGTTTACAAAGTCACATGACGCAATGTGCAGGTGGAAGTGTAAGGATATTTCTGGTTTCATTAGAAGGTTAGGAGAAAACTTTTTGTAGAGGACACGACAAAGATTACGTTGAGAAATTCAGTTGTAATTGACTATTGAGATGGAATTTATTTCGGAAGAAATAACTTTTAGCTTGAAATCTGATGATGTGGAATTTTCCTATCCTTTTTATTCCTGAGTTTATTTAGGGTCGGCTAGTATTTCAACCAGTTTTACTTGAATATCAGTTATTCCACGGAGCGGCTGGCATTGCACCTTTTTTCTAAACTGAATAGTTTACGCGAGAGACACTTCCAAAGTGGTAAAATGTGTCCCCCACCCTGTAACTTCTAAAATAAGAGAATGATAAAACTAAAAGAAAAATATGATGTACATTACAATGCAAACTACCACCGAAAATTGGTTTGAACGAGATCTAGTAAGTAGTTTTTTTTAAAACGTCATAAATCGTAAACCACAATTTCCCTTTCATTCAATCAATACACTGTTATTAAAACATCGATCAAAGTTCCAACGAACTACAAGAACTTTTATATGACGTTACTTGCTGCTACGGAACCCTTCATGGGCGAGTCCGACTCGCACTTGGCCGCTTTTATCATTTGTCGGTTATTCCTGTCCAAAATAGAACATGTTACTTGTTACTGACTTTTAGGTTTACATTCTGTACTAGACTAGTTTTCACCCGCGAATCCGCTTGCTTGTTATCGTGGTAAAATAAGCCTATAAAACCTATATCCTTTCTTGGATTCAAGACAATATGTGTACCAAATTTCAATTAAACTGATTCAGTAGTTTTGAGGTGAAAGCGTGCCAGACAGACACACATAGTTACTTTCGAATTTAAAATGTTACTAGTAATTATTAAGTAGCGATTATATTACCTCATTTAACTTCTAGGAATGAAAAATATTGCTTCTAATAAAGACATCTCCAAATCTGTCTGTCGTTTATTAAATTGTAATTTACAGTCCAGCTACAGATCTACCAAATCAATAACCAAAAAAAGTTAATCCATCAAAATTAAATTATCTTTGCTGAGTAAAAAAAAAATCAACCTATTATCGGCCAAGATTTGATTGACTGTATACAATGATACCATAGCGTTGTCTATCAGAAAAAAGCTCTCTAACTTTTTTTTTCATGTTCGTAGTTTGTATAACTTCGAAGATTAAAAATTGAAATTAATATTTACTGTTGTCGTACTCTTATTTAACATGGTGGTGGTTAAAAATACATAATTAGAAAACCTCTGACAAAAAAGCATTAAGGTACAAAACTTAAACCTCATTAGGGTCTATTTCTGAACGTTTGCTGGTTATTTGCTTCATGCTTCATATGGAGCTTTATGCTCTATATCCTCCGCTCCGCCCAAGCCAGATGATCATACCTGGTGGGCCACGGCGCAACGGTTGATCTTTAACAGCTCATAAATGCTTAGGTAAGGGAGAGGGGGGCATAACGGGGACGCTAAGGAAAATACATAGTAAAATAATCAACGCAATGTATTTATTATTTAAAACTAATCACAACACTTTGTTTACTTATTAAACTATCATTTGGTATAAAATTTGGTGATGTAAATAATCATATGACGTTATAATTTTAATTTTTTGAAACTATAATGAAAACCCCATCATGCCCCAGGGTAGGGGCAGTATGGGGTACGTATTTATTTTGCATCACAGTAGGTATACTAGTCTGGGTGACCCCGTTGTGCCTCGCGATCCCGTCATGCCCCCCTCTCCCCTACCATTAAAGAATTTTAATGTCTGGTAAACCGCAGATATTTCATGTGGTAAATACTTAGTAGAGTTTATTGTTATATTACCTATAGTCACTTTGATACTTAAAACAGTAAATTTGAATCTTCATATTAAAGGAAGACCTTGCTACCTACAGGCAAAGGATTATCAACCAAAACTAAATTTGTCACCCATACTGTCCCACTAATACATCAATAATTAATGATGTCCCACAGCTGGGCTCCGGTCTCCTATAACTGAGGGGTTAAGGCGATACGTTGGCGTAAGACAACGTTGTGGCTTTGATGTTCTTCCCGCTAACCAACTGCCAACTGACTGCCTAACTTGTCCTCCGAATCTTACCGTTGAACTCGGTTGAACGATAGCCGCCCGAAACCTTCGAACTAAGCTTTACGACTAATAAACTATGATAATAACCGGGACCGAATGCTCAACGTGACCTCCGAATCACGGAGAAGCTTATCGTAACTTACTGTCACCCATCCAGCTATTGGCCGCGCCGTCGTAGATTGCTTCTAATCACCTAGGAAATATTGGCTATGAACGCGAAGCCCCATAAATGGATAGGTAGCCTCTGAATACTCAAAGAAAGTAAAAATTTCAGGACTATAAAATTATTTCTAATGCAGGCTGTTGGGTTGAAATCATCCTGAACAGCGCGCTTGCTTATTGCATGCTTCCGTTCTTTTCAAAAAATCAGTCCCAGAGATTACAAAAGTCAAGAAAGTTCATCGCTCAGTTTATTGTAGGCATTGGATACAAATACATAATTGGTTACGGCAATGTATGCCTATTTTAAGCTATTACATCATCCAACCATATTGGATCTCAAATAACATTATGTTCTCAATTTATTGTGAAAGTATCGATACAACTGCTGGTAATAAAAGCAAATACCTACTTTTTATATAGTGTAAGCTTTCGTGAAAGTCACTTTTAAAACCGTAATTCAATTGATTGATATTGGCCACGATGTACAAATAATACGAGAAATAACTGAGTAACTACTTAACTTTTTTGTCGTAACCAAAAGATTTAATAAAAAATAATGAAATTATCCCTCATTATTGAGAGAAAACTGGCCTATTCTGAACTAACCTTGGTCAATTTATGAAACCGAGTTTCTATGGCTGGAAGTAACAACAGATAAATATTTATACGTCACTGTTATGTGAGCTTTTTTTTTTAAAAGCTGAGTTACTTAGTTTAATTACATGTAATTATTCTAAGCTGAGTAATGAAATTTTTTTCCTTACCTAAAGTCGAAAGTTGAATAATTAATATTTTAATGTACTCAAAGTTCTGCCGCCATATTATACTAGTTTTTTTTTAAACTATATACATATCTTTTCTAAAATGAATATAAATTAAAACAGAATTGTTAATTCAGTCATGTCTAAACAATTATTTAAATATTGAAATTACTGGACTAATAAATAAACTGTACATAATAAGATTAATAAGAAATAGATTTGTTTTAATAAAATCTGTTTTTTATTGCTTTAAGTCAATTAGTCAATTAGCGTATAGATTAATTTGCCGACGAATGGTTTTGGGAACCAAATTGGCAACTTTGGTAAGTTTATTTGTCATAATTCTGAACAAACGGACAGCGGAATCTTAATAATAGGGTCCCATTATAACATTGAATACAGAACCCTAAAAATGAATAACCTCAGTACATCAAACTCTTTATATTAATGAAACCTATTAAAAATATGTTTCATTAACCTCGTAATCTTCTGGAATTATTTGTTCAACATGAGGTGAGATTAAATAAAGTAAACGTTTAAAGCTATCTCGGAAAAGTATTCGTTGACCTCCAAGTGACCTCCACTGCAACACTCAAAAATAAGTCATGGTAAATTAAAATTAAATTCCATCTACGGATAAATGTACAGCTATATAACTGAGGCACTGATTAATTATTAAAAACATACAAAAAGTATTATCTTACTTTGTAAATATACATGAAACGGATACAACGAACACCCGGACTCAGGGCTCCAATTAGTGAATCCCAGAATGTTGATTGTCCCATTTGGGATTAAAACACAATACTTGGCACAGTAGAAACCGGTGTGGCGACCACTTAAACTAGGCACTACACTACACATTATATTTAACGACATAAATAATAGGTTTTTTTTTACATTGAGCCTACCAAAGCGACTCTACCATGCCTGATGGAAAGCATGAGCAGAATCCAAGAGCCACCACACTTACTGCGAATGCAGACAATAGAAAATGTAAGGCGGACCACACCCTGTAGGCTTGGCGAGATGCTTTTTCAAGCCGTTGCGTTGCGTTTAAAGGACCCGGTATCATAGTGGGAAGGAATTTACACGTGAGCTAGTAGTGAGTTCCAGTATTTGCAAATATAAGCAATGTGCTTAGGAAGAAATAATATTTGCATATAGGTAACTTGAACAGGTTGAAAGCAAGGTGATTGTAATGTTTGCTGATGACAGATCTGTGATTCATATTTTTTTATTATGTCTTCTACTCTGCCTGATGGAAGTAGAGTCCAGTGGCCCATGGTGGCCCCTACCACCATCTTCATTGTGGGTGCATACAATGCAGCATGGTGACTTGGTGAAAACAAACTTTGATTACTGAAAAGGGGTTATAATGATCTAACTCGAAAACCAATTAAGTTCCCTGTTATAGCAACACTTTTATCCGCCTCGTTTGGTTGTAGCGTGACTAAAATTAAATATAGTTCATGGAGTTTTACAAAAACTGGTCAATCTAACACTAAACTCTGAACACTTTTTCATATTATCGCATTCAATAAAAAAAAACTCTTCACTTTTTCTAATAATAAAATAGTTTTCAACCTAAACCTAATTTCTGATAACTTAATAGTTTATAGTATTTTGTGTTGATCAAGTCTCCACGTAGGTAAAACATGTTTTTGTAACCTCGTAATCTAAATTATTCGAATGTCACAGCAACCTACATGACATAAGTTGTTTGTTTGTGACGAATTACATGACATCATGCCGTTAACACCTGACCAATTTAAATTGAATGCTCACAATCCCCTCCAATTTATTCATTACTCTAAATAGAGTCTATAACGGGAATTGACAGGGGTCTAAGTAAAATGGTTCAACGATCAGTGCAATTCTAAATTTAGAACAAGGCGATGATGTCAGGTACGTTTTGCTATAACTTGTTGCTAAGTTTCATTTATCGTATATACCTGTAGATAGGTGTTTACGATAAAATAATTGAGGAATGGCTGTTTCTTTTTTAATTACAAATACTTTAAATACTGTTTTTGTTATTTCTACGTGGCAGAATTAGGTTGTAAAATTGAGTCATAGATATAATTTCTGGTCTATGGATTAAATTTAATTTATAATGGAGTCTACAGCCGAAAGCTTGTTTCATAAAAAATATTGAAGTCATTTGTGCTTTCAAAGGGTAACTTGTTTATTACCTTGTATTGTAATTACCTGTACTTAACTATGATACAAGTATTGTCAACCCTTGCGGTATTAAAGAAAACATTTTAATAAATAAAAATCTTTATTATATACATTAAATTATTGTTGAAAACAAAAGAATTTTAATCGTAATAGGTATGACTTCGGTTATTGAAGCACTCAATATGTTTATGCCCTTGTTACGAGACATTCCAACTTTATTATAAATATATAAAGAGTGCCTGTCAGCCTTAGAAAATCATCAGATCTTGGTTTTGACGAAACCGGGCATTGAATCACAGGAATGTATAATATATTATGTGCCCTTGAGTCACGTTTACATGTCTTATCCGGGATTTTAGTTGTGCATTCTGTTAAAAGTTAGAAAGCATATGTTCTCATTCAATACTCATTGTAGGAATCATTATTGTTACTCAAATTAAAAGTAACGTGTATAATAATGGCAATGTACTATGTATCGTTCAGTTACGAACGCGGCCTCTAGTGGTCATCGACTTCCTGCTCCTGTTCCTCGTCGAACTCTGCGTCCTCATCGGCGGTGGCCTCCTGGTACTGCTGGTATTCAGACACCAGATCGTTCATGTTGCTCTCGGCCTCGGTGAACTCCATCTCGTCCATGCCCTCGCCGGTGTACCAATGCAAGAAAGCCTTGCGCCTGAACATAGCGGTGAACTGTTCCGAGATGCGCTTGAACAGCTCCTGGATGGCGGTCGAGTTGCCGATGAAAGTGGCTGCCATCTTGAGACCACGGGGTGGGATGTCGCACACGGCGGTCTTCACGTTGTTGGGGATCCATTCGACGAAGTACGACGAGTTCTTGTTCTGGATGTTGAGCATCTGCTCGTCTACCTCCTTCATGGACATGCGTCCACGGAAGATGGCGGCCACGGTCAGGTAGCGGCCGTGACGTGGGTCACAAGCCGCCATCATGTTCTTGGCGTCGAACATCTGTTGGGTCAGCTCGGGTACGGTGAGGGCACGGTATTGTCTGCTTCCACGTGATGTGAGGGGAGCGAAACCAGGCATGAAGAAGTGGAGACGTGGGAAGGGAACCATGTTGACGGCCAATTTACGGAGATCAGCATTTAATTGACCAGGGAATCGCAGACAAGTTGTGACGCCGGACATGGTGAGGGAGACTAAGTGGTTCAGATCGCCATATGTTGGTGTAGACAGTTTCAGAGTGCGGAAGCAGATGTCATAAAGAGCCTCGTTGTCGATACAGTAGGTTTCGTCTGTATTTTCTACGAGCTGATGGACTGAGAGAGTCGCATTGTAGGGTTCAACGACAGTGTCTGATACTTTGGGCGAGGGGACGACTGAGTATGTGTTCATGATTCTGTCAGGGTATTCTTCTCTGATTTTGGAGATAAGAAGTGTGCCCATTCCAGATCCAGTGCCGCCGCCAAGTGAGTGTGTGAGTTGGAATCCTTGTAGACAATCGCATGATTCTGCTTCTTTGCGAACGACGTCCAATACTGAATCTACGAGCTCAGCTCCCTCGGTGTAGTGACCCTTAGCCCAGTTGTTGCCGGCGCCGGACTGTCCAAACACGAAGTTGTCAGGTCTGAATATCTGTCCGAAAGGTCCCGAGCGCACTGAGTCCATGGTACCGGGTTCCAGATCGACGAGGATAGCGCGGGGCACATACTTGCCACCGGAGGCCTCATTGTAGTAAACGTTGATGCGCTCCAGCTGCAGGTCGGAGTCTCCATGGTAGGCACCGGTGGGGTCGATGCCGTGCTCGTCGGAGATGATCTCCCAGAACTGGAACAAAGCAATACCGTTAGTCGATCGAAACTAATGCAATGGAATGCTTACAAGAAAGGTCTTGGCGTGTAATTTGTAAGTAGACTGAGGCACGGCGCTTTCCAACCGGTTTTGTTACTCCGATACGATATCGCAGGAAAGCCCGTCCCTTGCGTGTTCAAGTATAGTTCAATGTATGTTTTCGTGATTCAATTCAAATGAGAGATTGTAAAGGTTATAAAGATCAATGGAGCATCGTAAGATGTAGACAGGATACATAATACATCGTTAATGAACGCGCAGCTTCAGGAAGAGTTACGCAAGACAATGGCATGAGTTTTGACGGCTGCACAATGGGTCGCCTTGACGGCAGCCGACGCCCACGGTACTCCCGTATTTGGTTTATCTTGCCTTAAGAGCGAGTACCTCAAAAATTCGATTTTAATTGGCCTCCGGATTTTAGCTCGTACCATACGGTCGGTGACATAATAAAATCATCTTGTGATTACTTTTTAATGTTGGTAGTATTGAATTGTGATGTAATCGCCACATTCGCCACACCTGTAGATTTAACGTTTAGGGACAGAAGACACGTTTAATGTGCCTGAAGGCTTTACTTTGAAGGCGTTACATATTATGTGTATGTGTAGCGATTGGTGAAAATATCATACTTAGCAACACAAGTTTGTATATGTGTGCTGTTCGTACACTTCGTACATTAAAATTCAGCTGTGCGCTCACGCCGACGAAGTGATGTCATCCGACTGTGTGAATACATTCAACATGTACATATATGGTAATATGACTAAGATGGTGGCGTTTTCGGTTCAGGGTTTAGCTTCAAGTCTTACTTATTTAGTGTCGATGTTCAAATTAACTCTCGAGCCCATATTTGATTGTAAATATTTTGTTTCTTAATGAATCGATTTACATTTTAGGAGTAGAAAATGGCTTATAGTAACTGTTGTTATTGCCAATACTGTAGTAGATTTACTAAGCCGTATCAATTTTATCTCTAAATTATTTTCGTATTTATAGGTTTCTAGCAGAATATATCATTTCAATCTTAACTTTGAAACAGTAAAAACAAAATTGACAGCTATCCATAGATAATATGCAAAAAAGTGTTCTTTAAAAAAGCAATTCACAATACACATCAATTCATCAAGACTTTCAAAGATGATATTAAAATGATTTTTAATAACAGCGAAAAGTGAAAGGCCGACGTTTGGAAAGGCAGAAAGGCTGCTTTCTTAGTAACTAGATGGAGTAGGCGAGTTGAAAGTATCGTGTGAACAGACGAAGGGAAACTACAGTGACTGAGTGATGGTTGCATGCTCATAATACTATAGCCATTGTGTACGATTTCACCAACACTGTTTTGTCTGTCTCTCTCAGTTAGAAGTTCGAAATTCAAATTATTTAGAACGTAAAATCCGTGTATTTAATCTGAATGTTTTGTTACCAACATTCCGGGCTGTAATGCAAATTATAAATATTCCATTTTTAAATTTCTCCTCAATTCGAGTAAAATATTAGTTGTAAGTTAAAACTTTTTCAATATACTTAATGCATTCGAAAGTTAAACACCTATCATAATGTTTTTACATTGCGAATGTTTTGTCACAGACGCGTCACGCAATAATAATTTCACGGCGACATTTATGATTACCAATTTCAGCCGTTTAGTTGGTTATTTCCTGGAGTTAATCCGTCAAAGATGTACATGCTTTACATTTATATACTAACGGTACTTTGCATGCAACTATGGCGGACCATGGCGCTATTTATAACTGGGCATCGACCGACAGACGTCGGGGCGTTGAACTCTATAATCTGTGGACTCTATTGCCAAACGTTGATAAGATAACTTTTGATGTGAGTTCAATTAAGATTGAGAAGGAACAGACCTCGTAACTCCACTTAAAACTGAATAAAAGCCCTTTGTCTCTGTTGCTTTAGCAATCTCTTTCGAAACTAGTTTTAAAAGTGTCTCTGATCGTCTGTGGTAATTCTATCTTTGTTCTTTTACGGCCTATACTTTCGTTTCTGGTAACGTGATACTTTTTTTTCTGTAATACGTACTGGTCACTAGAAACACTGGTGATTTTTTATATTCGACATTCGAATAATCCCTCTTGTGGTACAGTTAGCTCAATAATCTACTTCATCGAATGAAACTTTCAATAAAATTCTTCAAAAGTTTAATAAACATGCATGTTGCTAGGAAAATAATATCTAAATCAGTGACTCATATTCAAATGAATCACCTTCTGTGTTTAAATAGACAAAAAGGTCAGTATAGTATTTTTTACTATGCTGCAATTTTCTCGGCCAGTGAACAGGCCAAATTGATGCCCTTTTTGATTTCTAACAAAGGCAACAGTTACACAAGGCCTCTTTATAGGTCGGATAACATTGTATTTTCACATCATCGACAGCCTTTATCAGATCACTACTGGAATAAGCCACTCATAAGAAAAGAGGTTCTAAACTACAATACTAGACTTTAGTTTTAAATTATGTCGAAGAATTATTTTAAGTTATCAAACTCAACATTTTTAAAATTTACTCAAAAATGGAATGACTGAAAAATAAATGTTCTCATTTCAAAATGGCGTCATTCGTGTACCATCTATAGCCGTCAGAGTTAGCACAACTGTGATTAACACATTTACTTGTGTTTCGAATGAAATACCACTCAATGATTCATTTTCTGAGTAACAACTAAGCTACGGACATAAATAGCCTTTGATTAATAACAATATATATATATATATGTAAGTATAATGCGAGTATACGTGTATCAGATGTGAGACTTTGATGGTTCTACATTAACGTTATGGCTCATTCTTGAAAGGGTTTTGTCCATAAACACTACTGAATTAATGATTTTATTTCTCAGGATTTTTTTTTAGGTTTTTTTAAATTCAATCTTATAGATGTGTTACCATTATTGCTGCTGATCAAGAGGTATCGGGTTCGATTCTTGGGTCGGACCAAATATTTGTGTGATCCACATGTATTTGTTTAGGTGTCTGGGTGTTTTCTATGTATAATGTGTATATATTTACAAAAAAAGTATGTTTATGTATTTATATCAGTTGTTTAGTACCCATAATATAATATCTGCTTAGTTTGGGACTAGATGGCGTTGTGTGTAAGATGTCTGAAAATATTTATTTATTTAATTTTTATTATTGCAGCGCTTTTAACAATGTAAGAATAGATTTTGATATTCAGAAATAGGCTCGACTAGAAAGTTCATGTCGTATTGATTAAACATAAACAATTGATAGTTTTAAATGATTCTTAAACTTCAAGATTGACATAACCAAAGACAAGAAGATTTATATTTTTTAATTGACCTCAATAAAAGAATCATTCTGTTCGGCCAAGCGTATTGATGACACAGCTGTAATTTCAATCAAGTGGTCAAATCTAGAACAAAACGAATTGGAAAAAAGATATACGAATATTTACGAAAAGTCTATAAACGCGACAGACCGTCATCTGGCATGTTATTCATGCACTAACAATGAACGTCGACTGTTGTAAGTTTCACTCATTATAAATAACGGGAAAGTAGGTACCTATCTAATTGCAATTAATTTGCAAGATTAAAGAGGTATGTAGGTCGGGCTTCATTAGGTTATCGGACATAAAACTGTTGACGTTTTAATTCAGCCATGCTGTTTAGGCAATGATTATTATTATTTTTGTCAATCATTTATAAATTGTCTATTAATATGGAAATCTTCTATTACGAGTTTTTGTTGAAAATTAAATGAGATTATTGAAGATTAACGACATAAAAACAAGAAACCGGTTCTAATATTTAGAGTAATCTAATAATTTTGGATAGGAACCAGTTTTAGGTATTTATTAGTTGAAAACTAGAGATCCTCCAATCAAATAACACTACACGTACATGTATGTTTAAATCAACTACCTGGCTCTGTACAGAGTTACTATGTGATATCGCTACATAAATATGTTTATTTTTATCCTCCATTCGTTTAATATTCAACCTTCAATTTTTATCTGTCAACCGTGACAACTTACTGATATGAAACTTTTGTATGAAAGAATACAGTTATTAATGATGTAATATTTTTTTAAGCGAATGTGACAGTTTCTATAAGGCCTATTAGGCATAGGATTCTTTGCAGTGGATCATGAAATATCAAAATCAATGTTATATTTAGCTTTGTTCGTATTCATTTCTAAAAGAAATGAATGATAGAATCATTGTGAAACATTGTTCTCAACGAAGCGCCTCTTGTTTTCCTGCCATTCAGTGAAATCATTTGCTAGTCCTTTATATTTTCAGTTGAATTCATTTTGTTCTTCGTTTTTAATAGGAGGAAGGGGTACCTAAAGTCAAATTCGATAAGGCAAGAAAGCCAGGGTACTACACTACTATCGCAAATTTGAAGGCATTTGTCCTCTGATTTAAAAATTAGGGTAAACGATGGGAGAGCTTCCACAGCGTTTAATGAAGAGTAGGATTTCAAACAAAACGGACTAACAGGAATAGTAACTGACTTTAAACTATTTACCAGAGTCTTACATCTTTACCATCCACCAGTACTTCATCATCATACATAAAGGGAGAATTAAGACCCAAATCCATAACTAGTCCGGCTAACATTTTATGACAAACGGAAACCTCTTAGGAGCGCCTTATGATCAGTAATGGGCCATAAAAGGTTGTTACTGCATCCAAAAAACCACAATCTTCATAAATAATTCACGCAAATTTAAAAAAATTAGAAAGTATTATGAAACTTTTTAAATAAATTCAAATTGGCTAAACCCTTCGAAGATCACAGACTGGTTAGAATAACAGTGAAGATAATTAATTAGTTTTATTTAAGAGTGCAGTTAATTAGCTGTATTTTATGCATTCAACTACCGGTATGTGACGGTATGCTAATTTACAATTTAAAGAAAAAACTAAGTACTGTTAGAAATCTCTATTACCAAGAGATCATGAACCGCTAAGAGAGTAGAAAGATAAATAACTACATATCAACCTAAAGCAATGGACGTATAAAAAAAGTATAGTTTTTTTATACGTCCATGCATAAAGCCATATTTCCAAATCAATTCTATATTCAAATCTAATCTTTTCAATATAAATCATGCAGTCTTTTTTTTTAAGTTTTTTTAGTAAATCTATAATTATTAGTCTTTATAAACATATCTCATACAATGACATTGTCTTACGTGACCTGTAGATAAAACACTTACCAAATATCATTACTCACGCCCAAATACCTAGTGATAATAAATAACAAATCGAAATGTAAGGGGTGATAGTCAAACCCGCTTGCTACTTCATGCGTAAAAATAACTTATTGTCTATGCCCTTTTTTTGAATGGAACTATGCAAGAACACGACATTTCGAATTCAACCACATTCTTTTTTTTGTGGCAAAAATTAGGTACTTAACAATACTTTGTATTTTATATAGCACAGTAACAAAGCTACTTACAAATTCAATTGGCTTATCTAGCGGTTGAATAAAAAGAACCGTTAGAGACCGTTATTACCGGTGAAACTTTAAACAATATCTGGATATTACATACCTTGGCTCCAATCTGGTTACCGCACTGACCGGCTTGGAGATGCACGATTTCCCTCATTTTGATTTATTAAAATAAAATTTTATTCGTAATAAATAACTTAACACTATACGCGACTCTCGCACAACACAACTTCGTAGATTTGATCAGTCGGACGGCTCGGTGGGGATTTTTGAGGCACGATTCGCCTCCGCTCTGCGGCCTGGTGCAGCGTTGTGATTGGTCGACAATGCTGCCAACTTCACAGCACACGAGACGCTTATCAATTCTAAAATGGAATCATACACGTCTCTATACATGGAAATTGTCGCGATGTTATTCTTGTAATGTTATTACGTACCTATATTAACCTATACTAATTTCATAAAAATAATGTTGCATTGATTTAATTCGGCTATATCTTGATGAATTGTAATAAAATGTATAGTTTAATAGTTTAATTAATTTTCTAAACTTAAGATGGACGTTTTATGGAGTAACTTCAATTAACCTCTCTTTTCTTCTTCTTTGTTCAATCTTATTTCCATTTTGTCTGGTGCAAGTCCAATACGAAGCACAAATATACAATAATATGGTCAAATATAGGTACTCTAAGAAATAAAAAATCTAAATTTGTTTCTAAATGATCTGTTTCTAAGTTAACAAACTTCAGAAAGCAACCATATTGAGTATCTGATCTCTTTTTTGTATTTTCATTATGAAAACTTTATTTTTTCTTATTTCCTAGAAATACTATTCCTATTTCTATGGTACGATTCAAATTTGACAGGTCTTGAGAAAGATTTTATATTATTTATCCTCAGGATAAGACTTATATTTGTATTCTGTCCATATATTCAAATAGTCTCATATATAATACATAATAATAGTTTCATCCTCATTTTTTAAGTAATAAAATTATAATACATATCCAGATTAATTAAATTATGATACATATACTTAATCACATCACGCACAATGCTCCAATAGCTAGGACTAAGTGCGGAAACCGACCAGGAAAACTAACTAAGTAACTAACATATCCAGATATTGAGAACCTCTTCCGTTTTATTTTCATCATGTAATAAAAAACTGTTCAATACTAAAACGAATTAAAATACATATTTAGAACATTTTCTTACCTAAAAAAACTTTACTTGCGAGATTTAGAGTTCTAATTTTTTTTCTGGTTCCGTTTTGCATGCAGACGTAGGTACGGTGTTGGTCGTGCGTGTATTTTTATCCCCAGCTTTGCTCGCCAGCCCATTAGTTGCCGTGACAACACTCTGTTTAACAACCCATAAACAAATAAAATATGAATTAAATTAGCTTACTAACATCAATAGACCGTGTAAATAAACATTGAATTTTTTTTCGTTTTTTTTATTGTTTTTGGTGTAATGAGGACTAGATTAAATCAGAAAAAAAACAATATTCGCTGTTCAAAAAGCATGCTGTACAATTGAGATAAATTAAAAAAAAAACAAGTATATAAAATATTCATATTCAAATTCAAATTCAAATTCAAAATCTTTATTGCTAACTAAGTGTAGGTACATTTTGTGATCTTATTATTATACTAGTTGACCCAGCGAACTTCGTACCGCCCAACTTTAAAATTCCAGAACTTGATCGCAGCGCCACCTACCGGGTCCAATTGCGAATCTAAACCATTCCCAGATCCCCTTGAACACACACAAAAAATTTCATCAAAATCGGTCCAGTCGTTTGAGAGAAGTTCAGTGACATACACACTCACAGAAGAATTAAATATATATAGACTAGTTGACCCAGCGAACTTCGTACCGCCCAACTTTAAAATTCCAGAACTTGATCGCAGCGTTACCTACCGGGTCCAATTGCGAATCTAAACCATTCCCAGATCCCCTTCAACACACACAAAAAATTTCATCAAAATCGGTCCAGTCGTTTGAGAGAAGTTCAGTGACATACACACTCACACAAGAATTATATATATAAAGATTTTAACAAAAATTAATAATTAGATCATTGATTTATGCAATGGGTATATCGAACCACTGCTTTAAATTTACATAAGGCTAAAACGAACTATTTTTTATATATTATTTATTTATTTGTATCTAGTCATTTTTGAGATTTTTTGTTTAGGTAGGATTTGTTAGTGTGTGTTCATTTATGTGTGTGTGTGTTTTTTTTATTTTATTTTTTATTTTTTTTGTGGTATATTTTCTGTTATGTATTATTTATGTTTTGTTTCCATGTATTCTTTTACCGAGTAAAAACAATTTTGGATTAAAAATGTTTTCAGTTTTTTTGTGAATACTGTAAGTTTGGTTTCATTTTTAATGTGAATTGGTAAATTATTGTTAATTTTAACTGCCATGAAGTAAGGGCTCTGGTTCAGCATTTTGATTCTGGATTGTGGTAGGTATAGTCTGTCTCTGTGGCGTGTATTGTGATTATTGGCATATTAGAACTTGGGTCTCCCTAAGCCGCTATAGTTTTTCTTCAAACTTCATTACATGGACTACCATCTTGATTTTTTCTCAGATTTTTCGATCTAGCCGTTTAGTTTTTAAGAGTGGAGGAAGTTAAGATAATATTTATTTTATATTTCATACAAAATGTATAGCGAGCGATATTGTATGTTATCATAAAATACTATAGTATCTTCGCAGTGTGTGACGCCCTTTAAAGTTGAAGGGACATATACCATTTGAAAGAGCGTATGTGTCGGTTTTCGCGTTAAAAAGCCTATGCCATTTCTTAAACTCTAGGTCTAGGATATCTGTGTAAGAAATTTTATTTTAATCAGTTCAGTAGTTTAGGCGTGAAAACGCGACAGACAGACAAAGTTACTTTCGCATTGATAATATTATTAAGATTACCAACTAAACTAAAGCTATACTAGAATACTAGCTTAAGCTATCGTAAGTAAATAAAACTTCTCTAAAGGAATAAAATTCTTCACTTTTTGCGTCACTTTGCATAAATCTTCAGCTCACATGTGTCGTGGTATGATACTCAACATAAACTGGTGTTTTCTCTTTGTACTTTATGGGTGAGATGGTGCAAGACCAGTCGTAATACTAATTCATAAATACGATCGTTACAAGATAAAGCACTTGTCCAATTGCACATAAAACAGCGATTTTGTTATTACATTCATCATCAACATCAGCTTATCGCAGTCCACTGCACACCACTCTGATCGAAGTGTTCCTACGTAGGAGTGTAGGACGCCCACAGGCTAGGTAGAGTGACGACTTGCGCATGATGGCTGGCAGGAGTTGGCTGTGAGAAGCCCAAAATAGATTTGACATTATTGGTTAATTTAAAAAGGTATTAAAGCATGACATATTGGTTACATGGTAAGAGGAAGACCAAAGAAAAGGTGGGTGGATTGTGTGAAAGAAGATGCGAATAATTCGTAAAGCTCATCAATAGTGGCGTTTCCTTTTTTTAGAATAGAATAGAATATACTTTATTGCACACCAAATACAGATTTTTTAGAGTTGAAAGTTTTTACTAGATATGTACAATGGGCGGCCTTATTGCTAAAAGCAATCTCTGCCAGGCAACCTTTGGATGGACATTTCGACAGAAGAGAAAGTATAAAGAAGGGTAGTTAGGGTGTGTTAAAGCTATTGTGATTCTAAATAGAAATATGAGTACACATAAACACAAAACAAATATATATAACATATACATAAATACACAACGTAAATAAATAAAATATATATTGTAAAAATATATACATAACATACATACATTAAAATATTATAAAAAATAATTCAGTCATATACAGCTATCGAGAGCAAAGAGTACTTATGAAGCCAAATAGTGTTCTTTAACCATTTTCTTAAACGCTGTCAGTGTTTCGGCACGTCTAATTGATATTGGCAAACTATTCCACAATCTGACAGCTTTTATTTAATTGTATTTCTCATTTAAATAGAAGAACATAAAATGTTGACTGCTTTGTAGGTCTAGTGGTTAGCGTATGCGGCTCCCGATTAAGGGGTCTTGAGTTCGGTTCCCAGGTAGGTTAGGACCAAATGTTTGTAATGTTTGTATGATCTGCAAATATTTGTTTCGGAGTTTCGGTGTTTTCTATGTAAAATATGTATGTATTTACAAAAAACGTATATATTATGTATGTATCAGTTATCCAGTACCCATAGTAAGCTCTGCTTAGTTTGGAACTAGATGGCGTTGTTTATAAAAAAAATCATTAATTATGGAGTTGCAACTCAACCCTACGAATCGCTACACGCGTACATTAAGACCAAAGCCGAAAGCTATTAAATTCTTCCGTCCTGTTCAACTACAAGCATGTAGACGTCTTCAGCATCAATCAACATCATAAGGATTTACTAACGGGAACTTAACCGAGTGCCTTTTATGGTGGGTTATGATTTTATGAGTTATCATTTAAGGAAATGCGTTAAGTGTGGGCGAGTGATTGTATGAATCAATTTCATTCGACAATGAACGATCAGGTTGTAAGATTAAATTAAATATACTGATATTTTTATCAACGACTACCCACGTTTATTAAACAAGGTATATTATTACTAGCTATGTTCCGTGGTGTAATGCCCGGGATACACGAGGCTAGTTTTGTAAGCTAGGATAGCAAGCTAGTGTCAGTAAGCTAGCAAACTAGTACTTCTGGCTTCGTGTAGACAAAACTAGCTTCATTTATAAGCTAGTAAACTAGTAAGCTAGTTGACAAGCCAGGACAGTTTTAAATAGGATGGAGTTCTATTTTTTAGGCTAGTAGCGCCCCCCACCACTGATTTTACTATCCTGGCTTGTGTACTAGCTTCATGTGGCCGGCGAAGCTAGATGTCAGTTGACTCGTAAGCAGTAACCAGTGTTTGTTTTTCTCCGCGACGTGTTTTTGATATTTTAAGATGCCCAAACTACGTACGGAGATTAATTTAAAGTTCGTACAACTATACCGTGAACATGAATGTTTGTGGAACGCCACCCTTCCAAGTTATAAAGACAAGTGTAAACGGGATTCAGCGCTACAAAAAATGTGTGACGAGTTAAAGACAATGGGTATTGATATGACTACCAACTACTACACTTTTTTTTCGCGTGCAGTTCATTTTGGACGTGTGGTCACCTCGGTCACAGCAATAATACTAGCTTAAAATAATATAGCCTCATGTAAACAGAACTAGCATATTCCAAGCCAGGTCAGCTAGCCAAGACAGTTTCAAAGAGAACTAGCTTGCTATCCTAGCTTGAAAAACTAGCCTCGTGTATCCCGGGCATTAGGCATCGATGCGAAGCTAGTTTTAAAAACAATTGCCTAAGTTAATCCTTACGTCATCAGCTTTGTGCCGCTGAGGTTCCGTTAAAATTGATCCAACCGTTCCAGAGATTAGCCGTTACAAAGAGACAGACATAAGGACAGACAGGGACACAGAATTTAAAAAAATGTTTTTTTGTTAGTACCGTATATACTTTGATATTAATTTAGTAAAAAAATCTTCGTTTGAAATTACATACAGATACTCCAATTTTATTTATTACACTGAGCGGGTGAATGAATGACTGAGTGAGGTGTCTAAATGCGCTACCCTTTTTTTTTAAAAAAAGACAATTTCCGCATTAGGAATATAAATCCTGTGTCGAGGAGGACTTTACAAACATATATGAAACGGACACAAAGAACACCCAGACTCAGAACACCAATTTGTGAATCACACAAAGTGTTTTCCCACGTAGGATTGTAACCCACGACACTTGGCGAAGTAGAAAGTGGCGTGGCGACAACTTAAACCACTAGGCCAAACGTGCAGTTTCCAATTCTTCTCATGATTTTCATAATCACTTCAATAGGTTCATAAATAAATGAAAAATATATGTCCTGGTTGGGATTCTAACCCATAACCTCTAGCTGAGCAGTGCGGATCACTAATTACTAGTGCAATCTATTATATAACATTAAGATTACACATAACAACTGTCTTATTTGTTTTAAATGTTACATAAATATAACTGTTATTTGAACTCGACACAATTAAGATTATAATCTGACATTCACAGATTAAAAATATTAAAGTTGGCGGTTTATTGTTCTCTCAAATCTCAAGAGAAACATAATACAGCATTTCTACTAATATTATAAACGCGAAAGTTTGTGGGCAAAAACTACTGAATGGATTTTGATGAAACTTTACAATAATATAGCTTACATTACGGAATAGCACATAGTCTACTACGCGTATTTACCGCCATGACGGACCTACACGCGGGCGGCGCCGCGGGCAGAAGCTAGTCTATAATACAAGTAAATACAAAACTAAAGAAAATATTTACGTACATGCGTCAACAAATTCCTACGCACCATCGCTTACTGGTAACGTTCCCATGAATGGCAGCATCGCCACGTTGAATGGCAATGCTAATTCTATGTGCTAGAAAAAGGCCAGCCTTTTGGTCACGACAAGCATCGATCAGTTGCTTCATCATCATCATCATCATCAGCCACTGCTGGACAAAGGCCTCTCCCATTGCACACTATTGTGATCGATTTTGGGCTTCTCGCATCCAGCTCCTGCCAGCCATCTTACGCAGGTCGTCACTCCACCTCGCCTGTCGACGTCCTACACTACGTTTACCGAGACGCGGTCTCCACTCCAGAACTCTTCTACCCCAACGGTCATCAGTTCTGCGGCTAATATGGCCAGCCCACTGCCACTTCAGCTTGCTAATCCGATGGGCTATGTCGATGACCTTAGTTCTCTGACGAGCTTACGACTTAGCGATCCGCTTCATTTCTGATACGATCTCTCAGAGAAACGCCGAGCATAGCCCTTTCCATAGCACGCTGAGCAACTTTAAGCTTATGGACCAACCGTACCGTAAGTGTCCAGGTCTCAAATATATAAATATATAAATACTTCTTTTTGTAAATACAAACATTATTATACATAGAAAACATTCAAACTCCGAAACAAATATTTGCGGATCACACAATCATTTGGTCTGACCCGGGAATTGAAACCGAGACCTCAAGCACTGCAGTCGCTTACGCTACCACTTCCCCACCGAGGCAGTTTAATATTTGTAAATGATATAATTGATGAGAGTAGTTAATTTAAAAATATCGAGACCAGTAAGGTGTAATAGTCCAGAAAGGAAAAACCATTTACAAATTGCAAACATTTCTAGGTACAGTCTAAGTATGCCAAGGATAAGTACTGTATATGTTTGTATCATCGCATTCGCAGAAACTAAGCTAAGCCGGTTTGCGGTTAGGACACATGAAAATAACTTGTTTGGATACATATAATTTGGGTCACAACATGAGTTCATTTGTAAATAAAACTGTATTTATATTCGGCCGTGACTTGGGCTGCCAGACCTCCTTGTACACCGGGATATGCCCGGGCTTATGGCGTTGTATCCCATATTCCCGGTCAATTAACCCTTTGTCCCGGTTTGATGGGAGATATTGGCACGAGACTCACGACTTTTTCTATTCATCCTTAATAATTACTAGGTATTTTGCTTTTATTTATAGGCCTGCCGTAGAAATTCTCTGCCTGATGGAAAGCATGAGTATAGCGGTCACCACATTCATTGTAATTCTAGATAATGCAGTATGGTGACTCACACTATGGCGCCCTAGTGAGATGCTTCATTGTGCCTCTGGTCTCGATGTAACACGTCAGCTCGAATGCTCTTATTTTAGATTGGTCTTCTGTGAGTGAATGCTACATCCCCGGTCCGTTCGTGTTGAAATCAACGTGGCGTTTCTTTTTTATGCAATTGCATTACTCATTTTTATTCATGGGTAGTATAAATAAAAGTTTATAAAATGTTGACTGCCTCGTTGGTCTAGTGGTAAGCGTATGCGTCTGCTTATCAAAGAGGTTGCTGATCGGACCGAATGTTTGTGTGATCCGCAAATATTTGTTTCGGAGTTTTCTATGTATAATATGTATGTGTTTACAAAAAAAAGTATGTTTATGTTTTTATATCAATTGTCTAGTACCCTTATTACAAACTCTGCTTAGTTTGGGACTGGATGGCGTTGTATGTAAGATGTCCGAAATATTTATTTATTTATTTTTTATGTACAGCCCTTAACAGTCCACTGCTGGACATAGGCCTCTCCTTAAAAACTAGGTTATGTCCTACTATAAAACGCTGGCCAGACGGGTTGGTATAGGATTTGTTTCAAGTTTTCCTTCCTCTTTGGTGTTTTCCTGCATGCTGTCCTTATTCGCCTCTGACGACATCCATAAGATGAATAGAGGTGATGATACTTAATCCATCACCCCATGGAGAATTCCTGAAACTAAAATAATAGATGCAAAAATAAATAAACCTAATTGTAATATTTTCTTTACTCAGCGAACGTAATACTTACAAAAACTTTCTCACATAAATGGTAACTAAAATCTTCTATTACACGTAGACAACGTGATGAAGTGCTAATGTTTAATTTTCTCATCAACTTTATAATATCCACCTCGTTATTCAGAGTAGAACGTCGCGTTTGCATTTCTAATAACAAATGATATCACTTACTACCGTGAACTCAACAAAATGGCTGACTGTCATGTACATTAGTTGGCGCGAAATACAATCTGTCAATAGTATCGTAGATAGATTCAAGATTCATCATCTAATCTTTTTCATTTTTCTTTTTTAAAAAGACCACTTGTCGTGGGGGACTTTACAAACATACATGAAACGGACACAAAGAACACCCAGACTCAGAACAACAGATTGTGAATTAGACAAAGTGTTATCCTATGTGGGATTTGAACCCACGACACTTGGCGCAGTAGGAAGCAGCGTGTATAAAATTGTTAAATTTTGATGCTTTCTTAGGCGTGTCTTAAGGTTGTTGATGATGGTGTTTTTCTTTTAAATATGAACCTGTCAAAGAGATTCTACTATGCCTGATGGAAAGTATACGTAAAATCTAAGAATAGTGGCCACCATATAATAAGCTTCTTAAAGCTGAGTTTGTTTTAACGCACTTATCTCAGGAAGGACCGGACTTTGAATTTTTTTTTCAGTGTTGAATAGCTCAGTTATCAACGAAGGCTACCACGACGTTAAGACCAAAAGGAACGCGGAAAAAACGTGGTAAACTATCCTTTTTGGGAGCTTCCATTGCGTGCACTGTGTAAACGGTTAAAGTTCCACAAAAATAATGTATGAATGAAGAAAAAAAAGGTCCGCGGCAGCATCTATCTGTCGTCTATGGCTTTACCTATTTTTTCACACACGCCACGGGTAATAAATAGATGCAGAGGATGTCGCGAGGGTCAGCTAGCCTATGATGTTTCCGTTACGACAAACAAAGACCTATTAGACAGCATGAGTTAGGAACTAAAACCAAGTTTAATGGACTTGCTGGCTAGGTTCCAAAGTGCCGGCTTGAAGTTAAGCTCCGTTGCCTGGGTAACGGTAAATAGGTCACAGGAATTATCGATTTTATGTCTAGGTCTAGAAATAGTTGCTGAACTAAAAGGCGTGGTATCTTTGCAATATTTTGTATTCTATACGAAGAAATGGAATTGAAGTGTATTTTTGTAATGTAACAGTTTTTTTTCTAAATGCATATAAAAGGAGCTAAGTGCGGCACTTATATCCAAAAAACAGTTGGCATACTTGTTGGTCCAGTTAATCTCTGGAATGGGTGGACCGATTTTGACGGTACATTTGCTGGAAGAAAGCTGATGATATAAGAAGTAAATTTACTTTATAAAGCCTAATTAGGCTAATTTTTTTAGACTGGCTCGCTCAGCGGCCTTACTCGTCGATTTACAACAATAACCCTGCGGTTATTGTTACACCGTAACACCCCAGAACTCAGCTAGTATTTATACTATAAAGTTACCATTCAAAAAAACTGGTCTTCATGGTACGATTTTTAATTGGTAACAACGTCAATTACAATTTAGTCTATAATGTGGAGGCAAAGAATACCGGAAGGAGGAATACGAGTAATGACGTCACTGACGGTTTTCCTTGGCCGAGTAGAATGATAAGCGAGACATGCAAAAGGAAGTTGGCAGCCATTTTACCTATTTTAAATAATACAATCTAGTTGTAATGTTACGGTATAGAAAATTGACTTTTTAAAAATAAGAAAGAATTAGATCAGAAGCCTATTAGGTTATATTGCTCTGTGACAGATGTCAATTAATCAACTGATAAAGCCGTGTGGCTATATATCAGAGTCAAAGAAAAAATACATGTCAATAAAATCATAAAATCCGTCACAAATAGAGATTTTTTTTTTAGAATTCCCTACTTAATCCGATCTATGAACTCATAGAAGACTGATATTTTTCTATGTATGATATGTGGTTAGGCGCGGTGATATCTACAATTAAAGAAAGATCGTGGTTTTCACAAAATTATTTAAACATTTTTACTAATGTACGTCAAATAAGTTATTTTAAAAACATTATATGTCTATTTGTTTGTGCCGAGTTATCTCTCGAACAGCTTGACCAATTTCTCACTTGTGGTTATGGATATAAAGGTACAATAAAAATCATGGGTAACACAGCGGGGTACAGCTAGTCTATTTATAAATGTCAAAGTTATACAAGGTTGAAGTTTTCGATTTATATTCCGTAAGGTTAATATTTTATATTTATTAATAGTATTATATCCAATAACCACAAGATCAACAAGTATTACTTCATTTCTGTAACAAGCAATTATTATTCATAAGTCGTCCACCATTTGCCCGCCAAATGAGTCATAGACAACTTATACAATGTGACTTATTATAGTTATTATGTACCACAGATAATTTGTCAATATTTATACAGCATCGAAGGGTATTTTTTTAAAGAATAGACTATTTCTGTGGCGTGAGACTGTGTTAGTGTAACTTTGTACGCTGTTTCAGTTTACTAGGTATTATGTTGTCAATATCGACAAGTAATATAATATATTCTTTAATTACTAAAAGTCATTTCGACAGAAACATGTAGTAAGGGTCTTTTTTTTATGAGTTCGCCAAAGTGGCTCTGCCTGATGTAAAGCATGAGCAGTTTCCGAGAGTGTTGATCACTATCTTCATTGTGAGTGCTCACAATGAAGCATGGGGACTGGGGACCCACACTACGACGGATTATCGAGATGCTTCGATATCAGTTTCGAAGTACGAATCAATTCGAAGTACCTATTACAAGGAAACGGTAATTTCATACTTTAACCCCTATTATTTATGTGCCATCTCTGTCTAACGCGTAACTAGAGTGTATCATATTAATAGACTTTTAAAAGTTCAACTAGTCTATTGTGATTGCAATGATGGGTCCTTAAATATTAACTAAACAATTTACGGAATGAAAATCGGCAAGTGGGAGACGGACTTAGGAATGGTTCTAAAGAGCCACGCCGATTTCATCACGAATGGGCCGGCTCGACCGAGCAGTTCGACCCTCACACAGAAGATCATCCTAAAAATGACTGTTCGTGCTGTCGTATTTCGTTGGTGAGTGTGAGAACCGAGGCCCAATCATTCAGAAGCATCCCACTAGGCCTCTATAGCTTGGGTCACTATGCTGCATTGTCTATACTCACATTAAGAATGGTGACCTGTACTCCTGGATTATATTCATGTTTTCCATCAGAGTAGAGTCTCTTTGGTAGGCCTAAAGGAAATAGAAACAGAATTAGATTCAAATAAACTAAAAACCCGACAAATTCAAAAGTATTTTATATAAGACCATATTTTTTGACGAATGGCCTCGTCTATATTACAACTAGTTGAGTCCCGCGTTGTTACCCGCGGTGATTTCTGTAAATAGCAAATAACGCCGCGGAGCGAAGCTAGTCTAAAAAAAATACATTCCATAGATTGGCCGGAACATTATAAATATTTTAAAATTGCGTTTTTGATGTAAGTGCCGTACAACTTTCATATGCACTTAAACTGTTCATTTAGTATTACAAACAAACACTTCAATTTTATTTATTTACTCGCGGGATACGTTCCGGTAAAAAGCACGTTAATTAAAATTCGCGCAAATCGAGGTTTATGATAAACATGGTCAAAATTAAATACCAAAAAACTAATCATTTTAATCAATCACTTTAGTTATTTTTTACGGTAAAATACATCTATTTTGTCTTTTGGATAGCGTTTTTTGTAAGTTCTTGTAAAATACGTTTATAACACCCAACACTCGAAAGAAGTCACTATAATTTCGTTGTGGTTTCTATTCAAGTTTACCGCGCTTTTTACTTTCCAAGATCACGATATTTTTGTATTCGACTGTCATTGTTGTTGATTCTGTGGGGACGGGCTGCAGATATTGAGTCTATATTTATTCTGCAAAAAGGAGCCATCAGAGCCATTTATAATCTTCGTAATTGTTGTCACACGGTCAAGACACGGTCATCATGATTGTCTATACTCTGCAATATGTAAATTTTTGAAAAAGCATTTTGTATTCCCCCTGAAGATAAAACTCTCTCTTTAATTGTTCATCTTCATCGTAGATAGGATTATTCTTTAACTCGATGATAATATCTTCGTTGCTGAGAAGATTGCTTAGAGGATCGTAGTGCGTTGCTACAAGTTCTACGAGATCTTCTACCGCAACATCTTCAAGTTCAGACCCCTCAATCATTGCAGCAATGTCTTCAAGCACTTGTGTCTGCCTCTGAACTATTCTTGTAGGTGCTTCCACTACATCTGGCCAAAGATTACGCCACACCACGTTCATACAACTCTTTTTGTTGTGTTAAGTTGTGAATAGCCTTCATAATGTTGTATAACTTCCACGCATAGCCTGTCTTCCTTCCCCGTGAGTTTCATGAATTAGTTGACTAAAAGTTCGGCGATAGTAATAAGCTTTAAAGTTTGCTATTGCTCCCTGGTCCATAGGTTATAGTATTGATGTAGTCTTTTGTGGAAGGAACTTCACGAACACTTAACTCTCTCGGCGTATCAAGTGAGGTTGCATGTCCCGGAGCATTGTCTAAGAGTAATATAACTTTAGGTTCAAGCCCATTTCTGTTACAGTAGGATTTGACTGATGGGCAAAAACTATTGGAATACCATTCTTGAAAAAAAATCAGTGTAACCCACGCCTTTCTGTTGGATTTCCACACAACTGGTAGGCTTGTCTTGTCTGTACCTCGCATTGCACGTGGTGTTTCTAAATGGTACACTAGTAAAGGTTTCAGTTTGAAATCACCAGTGGCATTACCACCCCGCAGAAGTGTAAGTCGATCTTTCGCAGCTTTAAAACCACTGGCTTCCTTAGAAATGAATGTTCAAGAAGGTATTTTTGTAACCCCTAGCCTTCTTAAGGGGGGATTACACACCGGCAAGGTCAGCAGTAGATCATGAAAAACCCAGGGCGCCTTTAAACAGATTCAAATAAAAAGAGAATAAAAAAACAAAGAGATATAAGTTAAGGGTGTGTGTGTGCATATGTTGATGGGGCATTCAGGGAACACTTCAAAGAAAACCACTGTTAGATAGTTTCACATAAATATATTTTAAAACTAAGAATTGTATTTCAATTACAATAGTTTCTTATCACAAAAAAAATAAAGGAGGGTTGTCAAATAAAAGTACTTAGAGATAATTTACTAGGTTTCAGTAAAGTCCGGTTTCATCAACATTGAAGAAGAGAACGAGAGTAAATTCCTGCTTGTCTCAAGCAGGAATTTTCTCTCGTTCTACGAACTCTTGAAACTTGTCTGGAAACTCAGCTGCAGCTTGAATGTCCACGCTGGCCGCCTCACCTGTTACGTCAATATTCTGAAGATTGGAACGCTTCTACCGATGGAAATAGCCTCTGCTGGCAGCAAAAGTCGTAGTGGAACTCCCTTCTCCTTAGCTTCTTATACAAAGATTTAGCTTTTGTGCATATGAAGTCTTGGCTTAGGGGTGTGTTTTCTTCTTATTCAAGTCTTTGATCCAGACTGACAGTAACTTCTCCATTCTTTCTAGGATAAAGGATCTCGAAAGAGAGTTTTGTTCCACTTTATGGTGTAGAACTTTCGCTGGAGGCTTTAATTTTTTCCCGATTTTTAAGAATCGTTCTCACAGACAATTTTGAGAGTCCCAATTTATCTCAATTGTTGCTTTGCCTTCATTTTCCATTCTTCTTAACACTTTCATCTTCAATTCCAAAGTTACGCTTTTACGCTTTTTTCCTTAATAGGCGGCATTTTTGACGTAGCTTTAAATTATGGATGTATCTCCAATAAAAGTTAAAACACGACTGCCAGCCGAGCTAAGCACGACGATAAACGAATAAACGAAAGATCGAGGGAATCCCCATAGAACAAAGTCATAGGATGGTGAATCCCCAATTGTTCAATCAGAGGAAGCGAGGATTCCCGTGACCAAAGAGAAGTTAATGTTTATAGACTTTCTTTCGCGTAATGCGAGGCATTGGAATGCTGAACGGAAATGCGGAAAATTTGAAATTTTATTACTGTATAGATATGTACTACAGTCAAATAACATTCAGACACGCGTCATCCGCTGTATCCGAACACCCACCGCGGCCGCGCAAGCTCAAAGCCAAAGTTACTCCTACCCTCATACCCCACGCAATCCCCTTCCCCCCACCCCTGCATGTCGGGCCCAGTAAATCGTGTAGGGAGCTTTCCAGGTTATTGATCGGGCAAACGAAGTCTGCTGGCGGGAAAATCTAGTTCAGTAGTAGAGGTTGCAGTGAGCCGACATATTGTCGTGTAGTCTGCCCTCTGCAGGGTGCCCTTTTAGAAGATTACAACAGCAATTAAAAAAGTAAATATATTATACTTTTTACTTGTATGTGTACTAAATGATTGTAAGCTGTAATTTTTTTTAATCTGTATTTAAATCTTTGAAAATCAAAACGATCGTTTGACATAAATGAAAAATGATGACTTCCCGCCATTTCAATAGTGTATTATAATAATATGCTAATTGCTATATTTTCGTAAAAAAAATTTAGGAATATAAAGGTCAAGTCAAAAAGCTTGACTAATGTCTACTTATTTTCATTTATAAGTTTCTGGTACCAACACAATATTAGATCAATTTAAGAGATATACTTTTGACTATAACATTGCCGAAGCAACCATTATTCTAGTACTATTAGACTAAAGTAAGGTACCAAAAAAGTAAAGAATATGTAACAATCCCTTTCATTTTTAATGATTATCACAATTTTTGAAAACGAAATTAGAGACCAATCTTAACAATTTCTAAATATCTATATACTACCTTACCACATACAGAGATTATTCCACATTATTGTGATGTGGATTTCAACAAAAAAAAAACTTAAAACAACAGCTTGTAAGTATGAAGTTTTAGAAAAAGCCTCCTGAAATATTATTCTTTGTTCTAGTTAAAATAATTCCACCTTTTTTAAAATTCGAGATGATGACCTGTAAAAAAGAAAAAGAAATCCTACTTACTATAATAAATCAGTACAAAGAAATGCCCCATCTGTGGCAGAAGACTCACAAAGATTATATGAACAAAGAAAAAAGAGAAATAGGGTTTGCGCTACTTCTGAAACTGTACAGAAAATTCGATGAGGAAAAGTACAGTTTAATTAAAATGTGGCTCATTGATTGTCTGTTGAACAATGTTTTTTCGAATGGTTACTATTTTAAAGTCGATTAAAAGAAAAAAAAAGAAAAATTCTAAATGTTTACTTATGTTTTTAAGAATACCTGATCTCCTTCTAGCACATTGGAATCACTCCACCCTCTAATATTTTTAATTTTTTTTCGGATATCTTGCTTATAAACGCCACACATAGGTAGATTTCAAAGATTTAGGCGGCCATAAGTCATTTTTTCAAAGTCTATTTAGACGTAAAACTTTGACCGGTACCGTTAGAAGACACTTCCAGGAATCTATCCCCACTATCCCCACCCTTGGACCATGTGCCATGAATTATTTACAGGTAGTCGAACCTTGACCTCCGTTCCCGGTGTATGTTACAGTTCTCGACGCTCTCTGTGCAACTTCTCTTACAAAGTCAATATTTTTTTTGTGAAGGTAATTACCTTAGTGAAAGTGGTGGATTCGCATAATTCAGGTATGAATCTTTAAAACTATATATAATTATGGTGTTTTATTACAGATTATCATATATTTTTATCACTTGAAAGACAAGATGTTTTTTGTACAAATTTATCATTGATTTTCGATTTCTCAAGGGTTTTAACTATACTTCAGGGTCCGTCCCACCTGTTTTTTTTTCTTATACGGTATAAACAGGATCTTAGTATTATAGTAAAAAAAAAATTAGCCGCTAGAAACCGCAAATCTCGGAAAAATCCTTATTCAAAGATTTTTTGTAAAAAAACATGAAAATAAAATATTTTTTCTAACGCTTCTAAAATAAAGTTTTCTTTGTTTTATGGTCATCAAATACCTCTGGCGTGAAGGTAGTGACGAAAAAATATTTATTTGACCTCATGCAGGGACAAAACTTACCTTCCTTTGATGAGAAATTGGATTATTTAGAGAATTATTTGCTGGTGTGCTATGGTGATACAGAAGACAATAAAATAACTCTTAAGCATAAATTTTCATACGTTAGATCGCAAATGAAACAAGGATGGTTGAAAGCACATAAAACTAAAGAGTTTTTCGAAAAAAATATAGTCTTGGTTAGGTGGAACCTTTGAGATTCAGATTGAAACGACTCATCGCCAGGGCCGTCCAAGTAAATCGTTTTCCGATTTGAGTGAGCGAAGCAAGAGAAGGAAACAGAAGAAAAACGTTATTCTGTGGACCCTGAAGCAATAGTCCATGTTGCGCAAGTACTTTTACAATCAGATTGAAAAAGAAATGCGTCCAAAGTCCTGAAGGACATAACCAATTCGCTAACAAAAGTCAGTCAATAGAAAAAGGGTTATTCTAAGGTTAATGAAGCTATCCCTCCGTTGACCCCCTTCGAAGCACTTAAGATGTTTGTTGAAGCTGATCTCACACGTAGACAAAATGAAATAATAAGAGCAACAAACAAAAGACATTTCCCTTGATATGACCTTTTGTTGAAAGTGAAGCAAGAGTGTTACCCGCCGAAATCGGAATAAAATTATTTTTTTTGTAAATATCAAATGTCTTTAATTTTTTTTCATATATGTACACTTATTCAGATTTTTTATATATATTTACTTATATAAGTAAATATATATATATATATATATATTTATAAAGTTAAAAGTCTCAAAGGGCCTCTACAGGTTGGACCCATGTCCCCATGCAAGCCTCTCAAAGGACCGGGCATTGTCGTCATACAAATTTTATTAAAATCATAATATTCATACATATTCTTAGTAAATAATATATTAAAAAAAAAAATGTACTCAATACAGTGTTTCATTTTATAGTAACCTCTTTTAATTACTAAAACCCCATTTGAAAGCTGTTAACACAATAAAATATTTTTGGCCGCCTAAATTCGCGAAATCTACCTATGTGCGCCATCTAATTTCAAACTAAGCAGAGCTTGTACGGGTACTAGACAACTGATATAAATACATAAATATACTTTTTTTGTAAATACATACATATTATATATAAAAAACATCAAATGTGTTAGAAGGAGAACACCTCAATTTAAAATTGTGCCTCTCTATAACTCACTAAATTAATCTTATACCATCTGTCTCACAAACAATGCATTGAATTGAATACAAAATCAAATAATCTTTATTTAAGCCTCACACCTTGACGCTATCACCAGATCCAGACAGCGATGATCAATCCACTTCATTAGAGACCATCTCAACAAAGAGAATGAGATTATCCTCACCAGTTAATGAAACAATGTTCAACACAGATACTACAGACCTTCTTCTTCAGACCCGAAACGAGAAGTGGGATGATATTGGAAGATCCCTAGAACTCCAGCTTAGAGGCCTTGACAAAGACCAACAAATAGTCGCTCATAGGCTGATAAACGACGTCATGTATTACGCTGAGAGTGGAATGCTGTCTCCGCAGAGCTCGATATGTCACGACACCCCCTTGGAACACAAGTTTAACGTGTACGATTCTCCTTCTGAGGGTAGAGATCCTGTAGATCCTATATTACCTTAAAATAGTTTTAAATTAAATTCGGTCTAAATCTATTTGTTTAAGATCTCAGTCATGTTAAGTCGTAATGGCGGGATATACCACAGTTAAAATTATTTATATCTACTTTATGCTGTCTATATATCTATTCGTTCTATATTTATAGTCTGTGAAAAGGGGATCGTTTTTTGCTTTTCGAAATTTGGTTCCCATTTCATGTTATCCAGATTTTTTATCATTAAATTAAATACGACGAAGACTTTAAAACTTTAAATTCTTGCCATTGGCAGAAATATCTGATATTATTCTATTCAGTTCATCAAAAGAAGTCACTGAATATTAATTGAAGTTTGTCATTTTCTAAATTAGAAACACGTGAGGAGAGCGAAGTCACGGGTAAATAAATTATTTAATAATTTGAAAAAAAAGGTATCAATTCCAAATTCATACGAAGTATTACTACAAGTATTATATTTTAAAGTAAGTGCGTCTAACTATTTGGAAAACTATTTTGTAATAATTACAACTTTAATAATAAATAATTTACTTAACAAAATTATATTTTAGTGTTTTATTAAATAAATTCGTTACGACTAGGGCCGTCTTATACTGAGCGGGGGGCCCTGGGCACATAGGAGGAGGCAATATACGTGTCAATCATAAATATTCATTATAATTTCGTATTGAAGTAACTTTTCTGTGAAAAAAAAATGTTATGTGTTTAACAATATTTTTCGCAACTATGTGTGAGAGAAACATATTGTCGGTTGGTTGGAAGGCCCCCTGCTGATGGTAGGCCTTGGGCGCTGGCCCCGTGTGCCCTTATTGTTATTAGTTATCTGTCACGCTAAAATCGGTAAAACCGTTACAGAGATTAGCCGGAAGAAACAGATAAAAAATTAAAAAAAGATGTTTTTGATTTAATTACATAGAGTATAATTACTTTCATATACGTCTAGTAAAAAAAACGGTTCATTTGAAATTGTAAACCGACACTTCAATTTTTATTGTATAAAATATACATTCTCTTAAATTTTAAAACTTAGCGAATGATTCATTCATACGCATTTAAGAACATCAATACCTAAATGGCATAGATTAAGGAAAACGCTAAATATGACCAGAGCGAGCTTTCTCTAGTAGATTACTATGGATGTGTCTACAATTAGCTGCACCCATCACCTATTGCAATACAAGACGTGCTACAGAAATAGTTTAGTGACCGACTTTAAGTGGAATAGGGCCGATAGAAATGGTTCACATTTTTAGGGTTCCGTAACCAAATGGCAAAAAACGGAACCCTTATAAATTCGTCATATCTGTCTGTCTGTCCGTCCGTATATCACAGCCACTTTTTTCCGAAACTATAAGAACTGTACTGTTAAAACTTGGTAAGTAGATGTATTCTGTGAACCGCATTAAGATTTTCACTCAAAAATAGAAAAAAAAACAATACATTTTGGAGGTTCCCCATACTTGGAGTGGAAACTCAAAAAAAAATGGAAAATTATATTGAGGTTTCTAATATATTTGTTTTTTGTAAACTGAATAGTTTACGCGAGAGACACTTCCAAAGTGGTAAAATGTGTGTCACCCTCCTGTAACTTCTAAAATAAGCGAATGATAAAACTAAGAAAAATATATGATGTAAATTACCATGCAAACTTCCGAAAATTGGTTTGAACGAGATCTAGTAAGTAGTTTTTTTTAATATGGGAAGCATGAGCAGGATCCAAGAGGTGGTCACCATCCACATTGTGAGTGAAGCCAAAAGTAAGGGTATTTTTATAGTCTATGTATTTTTGTAGTCCGTGTGGTGACGGATCAAGAATACAAAGTGTCACCACCCCTATTCATTCCATGGGTGTCGTAAAAGGCGACTAAAGGAACAAAATAAGCAGCTAACATCACTGCCAAGAGAAGGAAAACTTGAAACAAACCCTTTATCAACCCGTCTGGCCAGTAATAGGCCAAAACCTCCTTTCTAAGGAGAGGCCTATGTCCAGCAGTGGACTGTTAAAGGCTGTTGATGATGATTGATGATGTATTTTTGTATGCTCCACCTACAGACTTCTTCCTAGCCTTTATTCCCAAGATTATTTAGGGTCGGCTACTAGTTCAAGCTGTTTAACCTGAATAACAGTTTTATACGGAATGACGGACATTAGACCTCCCCAACCCTGAGGGAGAACTAAAATTCGATGGTTGAACTAGTTGACAGTATACACCTACAGAAAAACAGACCAAAGTTCTACTTCTATATTGATCGGAGAAACTACCATATTGTTTATACTACTGAACCAATTTGAATGAATGAGGTGTCAATAGTCCATTGCTAAAGTCTATTACGATGACTTTTATTGTTGTCTATTAATTAAGTTATAAACTCCAAAGGAACTGTCTATCGATCTGTCGGTTACGCTTTCACCGATAAACCGATTTCAATGAAATTTGGTATGAGGACACTTTAAATGTTGAGGAAGGATATAGGCTACTCTTTATCGCAAGAACCGACATCCGTGCGAACGGAGCCGCGTGCAAAAGCTATTAGGGTATACATTTTATCAAAAGGTTTGGTCTAGGTGGGTAATGACCCTAGCCAAGACTGAATATTATGATGTAAGTAATTACTTTGCTAAGCAATTAGTAAAATGTTGTTACTATTACAAATGACACTTCAATAAATATGCATGTATGTTCAATAGATGTGTAAATATAGATATGGTTTTAATTTTATTTCTCACTAGCTTTTGCCCACAGCTCCGCCCGCTTGTAGGTCCGTCATGGCAGTTAATAGTAGCCTATATGTTATTCCGTTAGGTAAGCTATATTACTGTGAAGTTTTATCAAAATCCGGCCTTAGAATCTATACTGTACTGATATATAAAGTTAAAGAGTTTGTTTGTTTCGTTGAACGCGCTAATCTCAGTAACTACTGGCCATATAAATAGCAAAATACTCTAAACTCTGAAACAAATATTTGCGGTGATATAAACATTTGGCCCCATCCCCAAAACAGTCTCGTTACAACTGCGTCTACACGCAGTCGATTATGTATAGCGCCTAAACTACTTATTTGATTTTAATGAATGAAATATCAATAGATTGGTAATAATGACCTGTATAACGTAATCGGATTATAGTTTAAACCTTTTTTGAGCTACAATCATTCATACATACTCACAAACTTTCGCATTTACAATATTAGTAGGATAACCGGTTAATAAATAATACCAGAGGTAGAGGAGTGCATTTTCCTCTTGCCGGCTAACGGCCGTGTACCCGTTTATATAGCCGGATATAGTAACTTGTATTTCCGAAACTGCTATGTAGGCCAACGGCGTATATTCTTGAACGTATTACTGCTTAAAATGTTATTTTACTTGCAAATTATTATGATAGTAATAGTGCTAGCCTTGTAAAGAGGTGTCTAATACGGCTCTGTCTGTTTCTACGTCCCTACGCTGTCAAAGTGCGGATTGGGGACTAACAAGACAACGATGCGGCTACGTAAATCTTGCGGTTAGATGTTTTAAGCCTATTTGTGGATTGTACGCATGCTTACCATCAGGGAGAGGAGAGTCACCTTGGCAGGCGGTAAAAAAAAAAACGTCACACGTTTAAGATCCTCCCATAAATTAGATCATGCAGTTATAAATGTCATTCAAACAGATATTTTAAAGTGTAAAAACATCACGTAATGAACATTTGTATTGTATGTAATGGTGTTTTCACATTTTAAAATTGCATTTTTATAGTACGCCTACAGCTCTTTAAGTGGGTAGGGTAAAAAACCTTGTTACCAGCCTACCAATTATATTAAAAAAAAATACATTATTGTTTTTAGACTTTCGCGACTTCTACACATACTTTTTGTTGTTTACTGTGACAACGAGCGGTATAACCCGTTCGAAACATCGAAATACAGAATGTTTCATGACCTTTAAAATAATTTTATCATAAATAAGTATCACGCGTTCCTGAGTAAAAGGGTCGTGAAAAACTGGCTGACAGACAGACAGACATCGATGTTATCCAACAGGAGTTTGTAAATCCACAAAACCTAATTTTATCCTCCTTCCTCAATGTTTTGTTGTTTAGGTACAACATCAACCGCGATTAACACAACGGCCGGAAACGGAACATATAAGCATCTTAAATTAAATAATTTCAAATCAAGTCCCACGTATAAACGTGAGCTTTAAAAGTTACAAGACCGCCAATTGTACACCCCACCTCACTCCATGAATATTTTGAAGCAAATTGCAGTTCCATATTTGGGGCTCATGGGTATCCAGTTTTTGCACATGTTGTAACACTTACCGAGATATCATGTCCCATCTGGCCAAGTGACACTCATATACGATTTACTTAATAAACATCCATACATATAAGACTGCCTCGAAAGCACTGTGGTAGTGTATCATACTTTCCTGTGAGTCTGCCTAGAGACTAGAGTCACTGTGAAATGTTAAATGTTAAAAAAAAACATAAATTATAAAACACAATATCACAATAAACAATTCACTGGCAGATAGCTGTTGACAAGGAGTAGGTAACTTTTTTTTTAAACTTCTAATTTCATATTTCGTACAGACACTTTAATTTTATTTATTGATGTATATACATGCCTAAAAATAATCTTCAAAAAACAAACCCCAATAAATAAATTACACAATAAATAAACCTACCCTACCAATTTAACACACCTTTGAAATTCATTCCCCGTAAACTAGACATTTTCGTCCCTTTCGTGTGCATTACCGAAATTACCACGTTCGGCTCCAATCCCTCGGGGTAGGGGTGCGGGGATGACGTCATAGTGACTCATAGGCCACCCCCTGTGCACAGGCCACAGATCACAGAGTTTATGCCGCAAAATAAATGTTTGTAAGTATGTTTATTGAGTTTTAAATTGTTCGTTTGAGTTTATAATAAAAGAGGTTGTATTACTTTCCCGAGAAAGTTCAAATGTAAAAGTGATAAAAAAACTGTAGAAAAGTTATTATTGGGTTTTTCGTACAGGGAATTCCTAATAACAATTATGCTTTGGCATTTTGCAGTTCGTTATTTACTTTAAGTGACACTCCTGATTCCTACATTCGTCCTAGTTTCAAAGACGAAGTCATATCTAGATTTCATCAAACCAATTAATTTTTACCGCCCAACCTTTTAAGGTTTGTAGTGATCATAATTTCAAATTCTCTAAATCTTTTATATATAATTTTACTCCATTAAAACGTTACACCGGTTCCAACCTTCAACCCTTCCGACCTTGAGGCCAAGCAACACGTGTACGGTCATACAATGGGGTTGATTGTGGGCTGGTTGAGTGCTCGGTATATACATATTGTACACACCAGCTGTACCTAGTTTCACTGTGATGCATTATACTTAATTGATAAGAAAGGAGGCACAAAAAAAGATAGTGCGAAAATAGACATGCTACATTATGTCATTTTAAACGGGCTATACATCCAATCATGTAGGTAGTAGATCCACGATAATTTTAGCAGGAATAGGCCACCACTGGGTCAGTACTACCCTCACACAGAAGACCATCCTAATACGACAACATTCTTGCTGTCGTATTTCGTTGGTGAGTGTAAGACCGGAGGCCCAATCATTCTGCGTCATTCTCCTAGCCTATGAAGGCCGCGAGCCTGATGTAGAATTATCTGTCAAGGCCGACATGGTATGGGTCCCCATGTTGCATAGATAACCCTCACAATGAGGATGGTGACCGTCTTGGATTCGACTCATATTTTCCATCACGTAGAGTGGAGTCACTTTAGTAGTCTTAATATATATAAAAAACACTTAAAAGCGCTCACAGTCAAGTGCAAACAATCACTGAGGGCAAGCAACGACGGTGCGGTCAGTACTTAAATTGATGACCGTTTGTGGCATAATATGTTATGAGCGTTTCCGAGGTCACGTTAAGCTGTCGGTCTCGGTTGTTATCATAAGATAACAAACCTGAAGCTTAGTTGGAGGCCTTCGGGTGTCTTAAAACTTACAACCATCCAATTGCAAGATTTGGGGACGATTGGCCTTAACCGCTCCTCGAGAAGAGACTCGAGCCCGGCAGTAGGACATTATGGGTTGTTGATGATACTTAAATTCTTACACAGCTTAGTAAAATATGTTAAAAAGGAACTTGTAACAGCTGCTATGTCACAAATGATATCGATTAAAGCAGCTGTCAATAAACAATGGCTTGGGGGCGGCGAAGCCACATATTAATGACGCAGGCATATATTATAAACATGGCAAACCGTAATTTTCAATGAAAGATTATAAGAATCTTTGCATGGTATAAAATGAAGTCGCTTTCGCTGTCTGTTCGCTTAGATCTTTTAAACAACACTTAAACTTGCTAATTCTTTTAATATTAGTAAAATAAAGCTTCTTCTTCCCAGCCTTTATTGACAAGATTATTTGGGGTCATCTACTAGTTCAACCGGTTTTACCTAAATATCAGTTTTTCCACGGAGCGACTGGCATCGGACCTTCGCAACCCTAAGGGAGACCTGAAATTCGAAGGTTGACCTGTTGACAGCATATTTGAGGGCACTGACAGCCTTAGTAACGATTGATATTAGAAAGATGTAACAAACAACATAAAAGTACCTAATTCCTACTAATTATTACAAACGCGAAAGTTTGTGAGTATGTATGTTTGTTGCTCTTTCACGCAAAAACTACTGATTGGATTTCGATGAAACTTCACTTTAATATAGCTTACATATCGGAATAACACATAGGCTACTATTTACCGCCATGGCGGGTTTACACGCGAGCGGAGCCGCGGGCAAAAGCTAGTATCATATAAACGAACCTATATACAAGTATGTAGGTAGGTATTGGTCTCTCCCACGCCACAACGCCGACGCGACAGATCGATGCTGCCGACCCCAATATGGCTACTTGTGCGCTAACACCTAACACCTAAAATATTGAAGACTAGACACGCCTTTTTACAACGCAGAATAGACTAACTTCAGACCTAACGATATAAAATATTTATTTTAGTTAAAAATAATCCTGGTAAAATTTGGATAATCAAAAAATTTGGATTATTAAACAAAAAAGCTAGTAAAGTACCGCATTTTTAGCAATAAGAAATATTACAGCGGGAAGGTACATCAATAAATTAATTATTTAAAATTTTAAGAATTGGGTGATTTTTTCGTATTAGCGAATACATATTATTTATCAATTAAATTAAATGTAAAAAAATATTTCGGACTTCTTATACACAATATCATCTAGTCCCAAACTAAGCAGAGCTTGTATTATAACAGTAACAGAACTAGACAACTGATATAAATATATTACATACTTTTTTTTTGTAAATACATATATTATATTCATGCAGTCTACAGCCTGCCAGTGAAATAATATTTGTTAGTGAAATTAATGACCAAAAATATTTTCATCAACAACTGATAGGAGTCAGGAGAGGGTTAAGGCCATACATCCCCACGCTGGCCCAGTGCAGATTGGGGATTGCCAAGATACGTTGTGGCTATGTAATCTTGCCATTGGATGTTTTTAAGTGGCCTGAAGGCCTCGAATTTAATTTCACGACTGTTATCTTATGATAACAACCTGGGACCGATTGCTTAACGTGACTTCTGAATCACGGAAACGCTCTTATCAGACATGCCACAAACGGTCACCAACCTAGGTGCTGGCCGAGCAATCTATGCTTACCCTCCTTGATTGTTTCCAATCACCTAAGGCCATATTCCATTCTTTGCCATTTCTAATATATGTATTTTGGTTCAAATGAGTCAATGAACTATTATTATTTATAAGGATTGTGATTAATTATTTTTCTTTAACATTATAGGAATATTATGTAAATTAAATGTCTTTTGACCATAAGCAGAGTAAAAGTCGTTTCCCGGCATAGTGTTGTGTTCTACATGTTACAGAAACTATTCATCATTATCTTCAAAATCGATCCAGCCGCTTCAACATTACCAGAACAAAGGAACAGACAGACCGACAGACTATTACAACATTTTATAAAAATTACTTTTTAGGGTTCCGAAGTTTAGGACTAAGAACCCTTATAGATTCGTCATGTCCGTCTGTGCGTCCGTCCTTGACTTACCGTCCAAACGGTAAGTGCCAGAAAGATGAAACTTTGCATCAATATGTGTTGTAATTACGTCGACAAAGTGCTTCAATAAAATTATGAAAAATATTCTTATTTGGGGTACCTCCCCTACACGTAAAGTGGGCATGGTTTTTTTTTCTCGCGGCTACCCCATCCTGTGGGGTATCATTAGATAGGTCTTTTAAAAACAATACAGGGTTTCTAAGAAGATTTTTTAAATTAGGTATCCGTTTGCACTTTTTTGCACAGGGCACTTTTTGTAAAAAGAGGGCGTGTGTCCCCCTCTAAAAGCTAAACGGCTGGCTCAAAAAATCTGAAAAAAATCATGATGGTGGTCCATATAATAAACTTTGAGAGAAAACTATAACGGATTAGATGACTTTATTAGTTCAGGAGTTATAGAGGCTTAACTTGTAAAATGCGCTCACTTGGAAAAAGTCATACAAAATTAAGGCATTAATACGTAAACATAACAATTATCTATTGGATACGATTTTAAATCCACGTACCATTATGGGTGACTGAGGAACCCTTTCCTGTGCGTGGCCTGACATACACTTGTCCGATTTTTGATGTAAGCTCCGTATATACTTTCATACGCATTTAGTAAAAAGCAGTTTATTTGTTATTACAAAAAGACACTTCAAAATTACTTATTTGTATGTAGATGTAAATGATTTGTGTTAAAAAAAAGACATAATGAACAGAAATAATTAACACACAAAAAATAAATAATTAACACGTAGCTAAATGCAATTTACTTATTGAATATTACACATATTTTCTGAATAACTAAACAAGGGTGTCTATTAATAGCTTTTAAGGTCCTCCTGCTTCAGAATCAATATTCTCTCACATTTAAGACGCAATAGATCTCACCGCCTACCCCCTTCCACTCTCACCCGGAAAATAGGGAGGGTGCGATGCCGGGAGGAGGATTGTTACCAACGCAAAAATATCTGTGAAATCTAAATAGGCTTCCCAAACTAAGCAGAGCTTGTACTACTGTACTGTAAGGACCTACAAGACTATGAACTTTGTAGTCGAAAATTAAAAAAAAAACTTATAAAAAAAAAGCATTTTGATTCTAAATTCAAATGCGATTTCTTTTTTACTAGACGACTAGATACCTTATAAGGCTAGGAAGACACTGTATAGTGAAACAATACGTAGGTACTTTAACCAATACCAATTTGTAAAGTAACTTTTTATCGCTTTACTTTTTAATTTATACCAAATGGTACCTTGTAGTGCTGCTAACATTTTTATTACTATCATATCCGTATTTATGTATAGAAAATAGTTGCTATGGTAAAAAGTATATCCATATGGTATATTTTAAAGTAGGCGGACGAGTTCGGCGTAATGAGTCAGTAAGTTCGAAGCCGGTTTGGTCCCTGGCGCCTACTCAAGGCGAAGTGAACGACAACTAGTCATTTAATTTAATTGCATTATATAACGTGGGTTATATGTTTTACATAAAGCAAAATGAAATAATTTTATCTGTACCTAATATTTTTTTATAATTTTATGTAACTTTCTCGCGAATGTTAGACTGGTTTTTTGTCTAAATATCATTGGAGGCAAATAAAGAAATAGGCGTGTATATATTTTTGGTAGCCAATTTATTCTACTAAATAAAGACTGTGATTAATGCGAATACATATTTATATTTATTGAAGACACGCCTTTTAAGTTTAGCTAAGCAGAAGAAAACAAACAATTTCTAATTCTTATTTCACTACCCACTTCAAATTATTCATATTATCTTTGGTATATAGTATCACAGTTAATATGTGTGATTGCTAATGCATCATCATCTTCTTCGTTTGATGAAATGGCGACCAGCCGAATATCAGCTATTTCTGCCAAGTCTTCAAGTCGTCGTCGTAATGAATTTAATGATAAAAAAAATGTGGACGAGATGAAATGGAAACCTACTTCCGAAAAAAAAGATCTCTCTGGATTAAATCATAATGAATTCCAATCAGTTTGACAGAATCTGTGTAATTATAAAAAAATGACGTAATTATTTCCCGCGGTATAATTAACCTCCTTAGGGTTTATGTAAAACCATTGTAGGATTATCAACTATATTGACCTTAACCATTTATTATAATACCTAAATCCTGTTACGCTAATCCAAGTAGACTTTAAACAAACACCGAAAACATGTTTTAATGGATCCAAGGCTGGCATCGTAGGCGTTTGTAGGCGATCCTTTCCTATTTCCTTTACCAACTTGAAAATACTGCCACAAAAGCTCTTATTACTGTACGACAAGGGATATTTTGGAATAACAGAATGGATTACATTTCGAAAGATACCATAAAAGTCACTTATGAAAACAATCTGTCTCAATTTACGTGGTTCAAAAGCAAATGATGCCCCGTGAGCGACAGACAACAATTTAGATTTATTGTACGCAGGTTTGTTGTAATTATTACGACGATCGAATTGAAACAAAATGGCGGCACTCGAAGTTTATTTTTGTACGATTAAGCAATTTACTATGTAGTAATAGTTAAGAACTAGGTTTTCATCAAGGTTCTCTAAATTTAAGGCGCCAGGCCACTAACTAACAGATAGGTAGGTAGGTAACATAAAGCGATATTTTTATTTTTACAAACCTTTAGCGGTAATTGTGCTTAGATTTCTTAAAATGTAGGGGTTACTAGCTTGGAATCTCCTAGTACGGCGTCGGTTGTAGTATAGTTGTTGCAAAACGTTAGTCTTGGAAAATTCTTGAGTTTAAAGGTTCTATCGTGTATTACAAAATACAAAAGTACACTTTAAGAGTACGTATTAAGTATATATATAAAATATTTCTAAAAATTGGAATTAAAAAAATAATACGCAAATCAGTCTGCTATCAGAACGCCACGTTGTTTGTACTTTAAGATAAAAACGAATGTTGGCCCATAACAAAATGCGTTCAAATTTTAGTAGACGGCCTTTATAACTTTATTTCATCTCACGAAATTACGCAACAGAGACATAATCTACGTCGTATCTGAATTTAATACGAGTAGTCTGCGGTCCTCTCCCGTTGTCATGACAACCGAACTTAGCACTGTATTCACGACAAATACTTCACAAGTTAGAAAGAGAGGTCCATATGTCTGTCTCGTTTTGACGCAGGGCTCAGTCCGTATTGCAGACGCCACGCCCTGTTAAGCTAGGTCGTAGAATTGGGCCTAAGTTATATGTGGGATGGGTTAATATGGCGGGTGGATTACACTGTTTTGTTAATTATAGTTTATGCAGTAATTTGAACGTCGGAAAGAACAAACCGAAGCACGGCAAAAGGCGACACAAAAAGAATAGCTCTATTAGCTTTTTTGGAACGACGTTAACTTCAGGTTGTGATGGTTTTACAGTAGATTATATTAACGGAAAAATACCTCAATTCGAGTGTAAAACTGTAAGTATAAATTGATAGTATCTAACATAGGAGGGGTCCGGGAGCTGCCCCGGGCCCCTCCTATTTCAGGCGAAAAGTAGCAGATGTAAGGTGACAAACCACAAACGCCCCAAGCCAACTTCACCTGCACGCTTTACATCCTGCTGAACGACGAATGAGTCTCTGGCGACCGATGGCGAAAATTCATCAAAACAGATGTAGTTAAATACAATAGACCTGTAACGGGCATCATCGGTGCAACAAGCTACGATGTGTGATCACCAACCCCCCCCCCTGTCTAGCGTGATGATTATGAGCAAAACCCTGCATGCATAAGCAACAAAAGCCACGGCCCCCAGTTACTGGTAGTTCCGCTAGTAGACCACGGCGGGGTGAGAAGTACACGAGTTTTGGGAGGCCAGTTCCATCAACCAACCCTAGCAACTTTTAATGAACAAGTAGTGGACTGCAATAGGATGATGATGATGAGAAAATGGTGTGAAGAAAATTTGCTAAAAAATTAATAACAAAAACCAGACACTGGATATCTTTTTTTTTGTTATTATTTTAGACTAGCAAAGTCCTGTGGTGTTTGTTGCGATGCGAAGCAATTTAAAAATAGCCTAAGTTACTCCTTAGGATGTGCTTTCTGCCAGTGAGAGTCCCGTTAAATTGGCCACGTTCCAGAGATTAGCCGAAACAAACAAACAGGTAGACGGACAGACAGACAGAAATTTTAGACATTGCATTTCTGATGTAAGTACAGTATATACTTTGCTATGCAATTAGAAAAAATGTTTATTAGATATTACATACAGACACTCCAATTTTATTTATTTGAATAGATAAACTATATAATTATAAACTACTTATACTAGATTAAATCATTACCTAAACAAAAGTGTGATACAAAAACCAATTATGCACAAATCCTTATAAGTATCGTATCTACCCACACATGGCTTGATTTATTCCTAACATTACTCTTCATTGTATAACATTTCATATTACCAAAGCACTTTTACTCCATTAAAAATACGACCTCAGCCATTTTGAGTACTCCGTAATATCGAGGTACACCCACGCGCCTTCAACAATCACTTTTAAATCAAGTAATTGGTCGAACAGTTTAAATAATAAACGTTTAATTATTGATTTACTTGAATTTATTACTGTTAACGAGTGGTTATTCCATTGGTGTTGTTCAAAAGTTACATAGTCTATGGTTTAAGTTAGTAAGAATACCTGATTCTAGATTTTGTACCGTACTAAGTGCAGAGAGAGAAGTATTTATTTAATCCATCTAAGGTCTAGATTTACTACGTCGTGAGGACAGTTTTTTTTTCTAAACATATTAATAACTGGCTGTGTCCCGCGGTGTTTTAAATAGCGTTAATTGTTGTAAATAGCGTAAAAGGACGCGGAGTGAAGCTAGTCTAAGTTCCTCCTTATGTCATTAGCTTTCTGCCAGTGAAAGTGCAGTCGAAATCGGTCAAGCCCTTCCAGAGATGTTGATGTTTATGTAAACTAATGCATTGCATTTCATATGCAAACTAATCTCATAAATCTGACAAAATCGTTTGACATTAAATGTGATTGCCACGCATTATAACCTCAGACGTGTCTAGAAAATACCTGATAAAACTTGTCCTAATATAGATGGAGTATAACTTCAGTTAGTGTCGGTATAACCTCCCCCTCCCAGGAACTCAGACTGTATTGATTTTGCAGTGTAACGACCCATCGCACACCGACGTACCTCTCGCACACAGAAGCAAGGCTTGTGTGAACACGAAGGGGTTGGGAGAACTCCTAGTGAGTTGAGGAACGGGGAATATCTCTCCTAACGAGTTTTTTAGCAGACATCGGCATTTATTATTTGAATTTCTAGCTCAGTTATGAGAATATGAATTTAGTTATATACCAGCTGATGCCCGTGGCTCCGCTTGCGTCTTAGGAGTATGAAAAATAGATGATGGTCGATCTACCCGAAATGCTCATAAAATTTCATCGCTCCAGCCATTTCGGAGAAGTTATGTAAAAAACACCGTGACACGAGAATTTTATATTTTAGACTAGCTTTCGCCCGCGGTCTCGCCTGCGTCTATCTCGATTATTGCGGTAAAAGTAAGCCAATGTGTTATTCTGATAATATAATTATGAGTATGAGCTATATTACTGTAAAGTTTCATCCAAATCGGTTCAGTAGTTTTTGAGTGAAAGAGCAACAAACATACATACATACTCACAACCTTTATAATATTAGTAATATTCAAGCTTTTGACCGCGGCTATGGCTATTATCGCGGTAAAGAGTAGCCTATGTCCTGTCTCAAAAATAAAATATGAATATGCCAAATTTCATGGAAATAGGGATAGCGGCAGAACGTAACAGACATATGTATTGATAAAATTACTTTCGAGATTTTAATATTGGTCTGGAAGTATAGCCTATACCACCCTGGCCAGACGGGTCGGTGTATGGTTTGTTTCAATTTTTCCTTCTCTTCGCAGTGCAGTTGTCTTACGTAGTTAGGTTCCTCAGAACTTTTGATAATTCTTTTTTTATTTAAAAGCTGTTCCTTTTCTTTGTGGTCAGATCTGATGATAGGATCCTGGAGAAATCACACACCTGTTCGATTTTGGTACTCGGAATAGTTTTTCTTTGAAGTCGTTTTTTTTGTAAAATTTATTTCAAGACATTTCACTTATTATAAATAGGTATACATTGTTAGTCACGGGGCACTTCACAAACTTCTACATACTACATGTAGGCTAAAATATCTTAGGCCTTTGCCTAGGTTCAGCTGTGGACTATTATAGGTTGTGATACTCATACTACTAGCGTTTGCAAAGAAGACGTTGTCCAAAGCCAAACTGTATACCAATCAAATGTTGTCAGATCACTATATTATAAAATGAAGTCCTCCAAGACGTCTGTCTGTCTGCTCGCGTCAAAATCAAAAGCAAATGCACCGATTTATGATTTGCATTAATGATTTAAATTTTGTACCCAGATAGTCTAAAGCCTGAGAAAGAACACAGGTTACTTTTTACCGCGATTAGCGACATAGACATATAAATATAAAAAAAAGTTTAAACAAAGTAGTCTTTTTTCTGAAAAATAGTTTTAAAAAACTAAACAAACACGATTTTATACTAAAAAGTAGAAAATAATTTTAATGTTACAAAGCGTGGGGTGCTTTCTGAAAATATTTCAATAACGTCGCCCCACGCTTTTTACATTAAAATTATTTTCTACTTTTTAGTTTAAAAGCGTGTTTGTTTAGTTTTTTATTATCTTTATTCCTTCATAATAATATACTTACGCATTACCGCAGTGCCTCATATAATGCGACATAGGTTATGAACAAGCTGATTCCTCGATAAAGCCTTTTTACACAAAACAGACTACGCCTAAAATGACGCAATGTAATCCAGACTAGACCTCTTACGTAAATTGTGGGGGCAATCCAGGATAGTTGGCCTTCTCAGGCACGTTTCAAAAAGGCGCAATGCGGGCTCTTTGCCAACCATTTATTTCGCATTTAAAGTTAGTTTTTTAATGTTCAATTACAGTTGCATGTTTATACGGTTGTAAGGTATAAAAATATGTAATACTACGGAAGTAGGGCAAATAATTATACAGGCGTGTTTGCAATTGGAGCAAATATCTAAGTTTTTTCTATACGAAGGTACTACAGGTACATTTCTCAAAATTATTGCGTCTTTTAACCAAATGTACTTAAACTGTCACCTTACTAGAAGCCCCATAATGTTACCTACATTAGGGGGCCTTTACCTTACCTTTTCACCTAGAAAGGTGAAAGGTGAGGTAAAGGTAAGGTGTAAGGATTAAAAGAAATTTACGCAATCAGGTGTCTCCTTAAGGTAGAGGAAAACGAAAATATCACTTTTAGTGATAGTAGTACATAGTAACATTATCTACAAGTGGCCCTTTAAATTTTGGATGTTGGTGAAAACGGCCGTATACCTATTAATTGCCTTATCTAAGCTCTTATATTAAAAAATCTAAATCACCATAGGTTATTAAACTCGTACTACAGAAATGTGTTACATACTAATGGTTGGTACATACTTTTTTGTTATATTTATGTACTTAAATTTATATTACCTAATAAAAACTATGTTTAGTAAATAAAGCAAAAATATTTACAAACCATATTTTATGTAATTGTGAAATAAAATGTCCTTCTTATTACGATTATTTTAATGCAACAGTACCTTATTGTCATTTTCATTTAAATGTTTATCTATGCAAAAGAACAAATGAATGTTGTTTTCTTTTTGTAAATTTTTGCCTTGCATGTCTCATAAACTTACCTTTCTTAAATCTATAATTATCTTCACAGAGAATAAAATAAGTCGCTGTCGGAGCCTGTCCGCTTAGATCTTATATACTCAACGTATTTTAATGCAGTTTTCAGCAATAGATAGAGTGATTCAATTGGAAGGTTTATATGCGTAACACATACATATTTTAATAGAGGATACTTGAAAAATTGAGACTTCCGTGGAAACGTGTTTGAATCGCTAGTATCAGATTGATCAATTTTGAAGGAAGGATTCAATCTTTTGAAATTGGTTAAGGATGCAATAATGCTGCACTGCGTTTACGTAGGAGGGTCAATGATGTCATAGGATGGTATAAGTGGCTGTCAAGTGGTTGTGTGGTCATATCTAGATAGGACATATGTGCTTTGTAGATTATCTTCGAACTTGTTATAGCGGAATCGTCTCTTGAGTGTTCCATGTATATCCATACTTCCATACTATACTTAATAGTCAGGAATATCTTAATAGTCATAAATTTTATTTGACTGCCTCAGTGGCGCAGTGGTAGAGAATGCGACTGCTGTGTTTGAGGTTTCGGGTTCAATTCCCGGGTCGGAAGAAATGTTTGAGAGATCCACAAATATTTGTTTCGGAGTTTGGGTGTTTCCTATGTATAAAATGTATGTATTTAAAAAAAAAGTATGTTTAAGTATTTATATCAGTTGTCTTGATGGCGTTGTGTGTGTGTAAGATGTCCGAGTTATTTATTTAAATCGGCCCAGCGGTTTGGCCAGACAGAGTTGCTTAGTTACTTTCGAATTAAATATTACTAGTTTTTGTCCGCGGCTCCGCTCGCGTGTATGTCGGTTTATGGTAAAAAGTAGCCCATGTCCATGTCATGTCATGTCAAGTAGTCATTATCAGGTTTTAGAGTACCTGTGTGTAAATATTATTTACATCGGTTCAGTGGTTTTGGCGTGAAAAGGAGACAGATACACAGAAGTTACTATTGTATAATATTAGTAAGGATCCTACCCAAGAACATTGGGTATGTAAGTACTCTATACCGAGATAACAGAAATATATGCGGGCGGAGCCGAGGAGGAAAAGCTAGTGTAAATTTAAAGTTTCGCAATACAGCATTACCCATCTCATCTAATATATAAAATTCTCGTGTCACAGTTTTCGTTGCCATACTCCTCCGAAACGGCTACACCGATTCTTATGAAATTTGTGTGCATATTGGTTAGGTCTGCGAATCGGTCAACATTTATTTTTCATATCGAGCGAGCGGAGCCGCGGGCATCAGCTAGATAATAAATGAAAGACTTTATTTTGACATTTCAATTTTCAAAATGGCCGTTTGTACTAAACTGTTAGTCATGATGACACCCACGCGGCCTAGTCGAAGGTGAACGGTAGGTAATTCACAATATTGATGAGTAAGCTGTATTGTGAAGGTCATACATACTGCCTATTTAGTTCAATCGCAGTAACATATGAATCCAATTATATCATTGATAACAAATGATGATGGTGGTAATAAAAGACTGACCATTGAAAAGTTTAATCAGACAATTACTATTCTATCATCCATCTGAATTAACTATGGTTTCTAAATCAACCGGTAACGGGTTTTTAGTTATTTATCTAGAAAAAAGAGCTAGTCTAAAAAAAAATCTGTTACTCCTTATGCCATTAGCTATGTGATGTAAAATCGGTCAGTCGTCTAAGAGTAAAACCAGAACAAACGGACAGACAGATAAATATTATATGTATTTAGTAAAAAACTGTTTATTTGATATTATTAAAAACACAGATTTAGACACTGATTGTGTTGCAATATAATTCTAATTAAAGTTTACTTTCTTTCTTTGTCCTACGTGGGGTTTGAATCCATAACAGACACAGTACAAATAGACTGGTGCAATTATTAGCCATAATTATGAAATAAACAGAGTAAGTCTCTTATCTCGAAACGGAACCACAAACAAACAAACACTGATATTCTAGATTAAAATGCGGACAGATATAATTTCCTTGAATTCACATTCAATTTGCCATTATCGGGGATCAATTGAGTTAGTCACAAGATAAATTTAATTGAAATATTCACTAGTAGTTGTGACAAAGGCCGTTTGAAATGCACCAGCTACTGACGAGCATGTATGCAACTATTGATAAATTCTGATTAAGGAAAAGAGGTGTATAAGGACCTCAGCAAGTGAAGATCAATTAATGTCTCTACCTACTCTTCTAATAGGAGTAGATACGAGTTTCTATGAGGAATGATTAAAAAACGGGGAAAAAATATTTCCTTTGAGAGATTCCATTGCGTGCACTGCGTAAATGGTTTTAGATTCAATGATTCATGAATATAACATAAGTAAAAGTCCGCCACAACATTTATGTATATCTTTTAAGGTTGGCTCACTTATAACCTTTTCTATGTGAAACAAAGTTTCTTACATCACGCTACGGGCAATGGTAAACGCAGACGGTGCTGCGTGGATCAGCCAGTATTTAAATAATTCTATTTAGTTAGAAATCAACCTATAAACTTAAACAATACCATAAACTTACTTTGTTGCAGATGTAAAGTACAACATAAAATAATTACGAGTTTATTCGGAAATCAATACACCTAAAGGTATAGATAAATAAAATTGAAATCTGTTTATAATATCAAATTGACAGCTTTTAAGTTACAAGATTTTTTTTTTAAATATCATTTTTTTTTCTTATTTAATTCCTGTGTCGCGGGGGAGTTTACATGAGACGGACACAAAGAACATTTATACTCAGGACAACATTGTGAATCACACAGTGTTATCCTACGTGGAATTTGAACCCACGACACATTTAAGCCACTAGGCCAACCGTGCAGTTGTCTATTTGTTTGTTCAGCTAATCTCTGGAACAACTGAACTGATTTAAACGGCAAATAGCTTATGACATAACCAGTAACTCAGGTTAATTTTTTAGACTAACTTCTCTCCGCGACGTTACTCACGATTTACAAAAATAACCTCGGGAGTCAGTTCGTCGTTATTAAAACTAAAAATTGCTCTGTGATTTTAAATACGAACAATGGGTCGCGCACTCCTTAGCGACAATGTTTTATGTGATGCAACAACATAATAAAAATAAAAATTCTCTTGTCTCTGGCCGGCACCACACTCGATTGGACTTAGACAATCGAATGAGTTATTACTGCGATTAAATTTCGGCAGTAATAAATGACCTTGTTGGGAGTTTTTGAGGAGATTGCTGGAGCAATTGATTTATTACAGCTTTTTCACGTATGTCCAGTAATAAAATCATATTGTGGAGTCTTCTTCTCAGGAGAAAAAAATATCAACAGGAGTAAATAAATAATGGTCTCCATTTTTTTTTGCAGACAATGCGGTCAGCTTAAGACGTATCTCTCTCTCCCACTCCATCGGACGATGTGTCCGAGTAGAAGAGAGACAGCGGCAGCACACAACCTACACGTGAACTGTTTTAATAACTGTTCTATATCTTTTAACGTAATCACATAAATTTATCCTCCGTTAACCAACATAACACCGTTTTTTAGGGTTCCGAAGTTTATGACTTCGAACCCTTATAGATTCGTCATGTCCGTCTGTCCGTCCGTCCGTCCTCGACTTACCGTCCAAACGGTAAGTGCTAGAAAGATGAACGATTTTGTGATTTAGGTATCCGTTTGCGCGAAATTTCACTTTAAAGGCCACTTTTTTGTAAAAACAAAGCGTCCCCCCCCCATCTAAAAGCTAAACGGCTGGCTCAAAAAATCTGAAAACATTCCTGACAGTGGTCCATATAATGAACTTTGAAGGAAAACTATAACGGATTCGATGACTTTGTGACACGCACTTGGCCGATTTTTTTATTATAACACTAAACTCAGGAATGGATTTTATTGCGTAATCTTTATTTAAGGCGAGAAAATCTATACAAATAAATAAAATTGGAGTGTCTGTTTGTAATATTAAAATAACCACTTTTTACTAAATGCATATTATGTATGTATACACGCCAATACGCGGTATTTTGTCTGTCTGTCTATTTGTTCCTCTCTGGAACGGCTGAACCAATTTCGATCGCAGATAGCTAAAGACATAAGGAGTAACTGAGGCCACTTTTCTTAGACTAGCTTCGCCCCGTGGCGTTGCCCGTAGTTACAACAGCAAACGTGGGTAACACCGCGAGGCTCAGCTAGTAGTAAATAAAAGCATGACAAATAAAATATTATGGAGGTATATATTTACATGTTTATCTGAATTAGACCGAACCCATGGTTACCATAAATAAAATAGTGACGTGCATATTCCCAAACACGCACAGTTTCATTCCTTGACTTGCTGAGCCCCGCAGTTTTACCCGCGGTTGTTGTAATAAAGACACAGGTAGCGTCGCGGGGTAAAGCTAGTCTGTGCACAAGTAGACTTAGGTACTACTCATATCATCACTTAAAATAAAAGTCCTGTCAAAATCAGTGCACTCGTTCTGAAGATTATCTTGAACAAACATACAGGTTTACAAAAAAATTGAAAATCGATTTTTACTACTTAAAACTTTAATTTTCATTGGTATTTAGTGAAAAGCTGTTAGTTTCAAACTACAAACAGACACATCAATTGTATTTATTTGTATGGATTTGTTATTTGTAGGTCACAGTCACTAAAAGCGTATTTATTGGTACCGTTTACGAAGGGTTTGTCATGAAATGGTTAATGACATCTTTTCACGCAATTTCATGCAAAAACAAAAAGGTAATATTGAACTTTAACTTTCTATATATAAGGATAACTAAATAAATAAAATTATACGTGTAATTGATATTTCTTTATTTATACATGTATGTACCTGTTGCCTTGTTGGTCTAGTGGTTAGCATATGCGGCTGCTGCAAGAGGTTTCGGGCTCGATTTCATTGTCGAATCAAATGTTTGTATGATCTACAAATATTTGTTTCGGAGTTTGGGTGTTTTCTATGTATGATATGTTTGATTTTACAAAAAAAAGTATATAATGTATTTATATCAGTTGTTTAGTACCCATAGTACAAGCTCTGCTTAGTTTGTAGCTAGATGAGACTCATTTAATCCTAACAATTTAAGTCTGTATTCCAATCATTATAAATAACGAAACACGACTGAACGACATCTTTAAAGCACGTGATTATGTCACTAGGACATTATACGGAGGTCATCTTGGAACTAAAACCGTTTACTGTGTAAGAGGATAAATGAGGACTTTGTTTGATCTCGGCGTTGATAATATAAACTAATGAGATTATTTACTATAAATATTTAGAGGACATTATTATTGATAGTTATTATTATTGCCTGTGGTTTAAAAAAATCAAAAATGATTTTGCTGAAAAGACAATGGCAGGTTTGAATGGGACTTTTGAGCCGCCTGGTGTATCTCATGGTAGGAATTGTTTTTGTACTTAATTGGATGCTGACATCACCGACAGTAACATTTTATATTCCTAGATGTTTAGAAACTTTTAGTTATTTAAATTTTAAATCCTTGGTGTTATCAAGACGGCGTAATTTACCATTTTTGTAATATTAATTATTCGATCACGATTTTCTTGATTCGTCAATAAAATGTTGCTCTTCTAATAAAATCAGTAAGCTCCCAAAATGACTCTGAACTGCCTGATGGAAAGTATGAACAGAATCCAGAAGTGGAGGCCACCATCCTCACTGCCACAACGGACAGTGCAGCACGGTGATCCACACTATGGCGGCCTAGTAAGATGCTTTTTGATTGGTCTTTTTTTGGCAATCTGACAAACAACGCCATCTAGTTTTCGAACAATGTAGACTATGTTAGAAAAATATACCTACTCTCATGTTTAGAAAATGTATATTTGCGTTTTGATAAGCACTTTTACAAACTTTTTGAGCAGTATTAAATTTCTTCTTTTATAAAAATAATTAGATTGATGCACCTAAACCTAAACAGTATGAATATCATAATCATCCATTACATGTCAGCGGTACAGAATCTGCCATTCACCAGATATTACTTTCCTTTTTTAGCAACTGTGAGGTAATTTTTCGAATGTATGTAGGTATGGTCGCTGTATGCATGGATTGTCGACCAATTTCCTGTTATCATGTTCTATGCAAAGCTATCGGTTATGGTGTGATGTCATTGCATTCTCCGAAAATTAGAAATCAGCAGGCGGCTGTTGGGTATTTTTTAGATAATAGTATGGAGACTGGTACGTTTTTTTACGAAAGAAATAACCCCGGGCTGTCACACAACGCGGTTTGCGGCGAGGTGTCGGAGTCGGACCGACTAAAACCACACTACGCTTGAAAAAGAGGCATCCAAAAACTGCTGTTAATAAGAAATCGATACCATGGAGACTGGTACCTAAGCTAGGCGCGAGGCCTGTTCTCCAACATATATCTTACATTTTATTATGTAGGTACGTCTTGGAGAAAGGCTGAAAAAACTGGAGAAATTGGCTGTAAATCAGCAGAGAAAATTAAACAGCAAATTATATTATGCCCAAGTTATGCAGCAGAACAGTTTTTAGCATGTTAGTTCTAGAAGTGACTATCGTCTCTTTTAAGAGAGAGGCTGTTTCAGCATACAAGCAATTTAGGCAGCTTAATAACATACAACGGCAAGATGTTTTTAAGTTCCAGTCCCCTATACGTACCCACACTTAGCCAGCGTGGGGATGTATAGTTTTAACCCTCTCCTGAAAGGAGACCCAAGCCCAGCGACTGTTGTATCATCAACAACCCATAATTTTTCACTGGACATTATGGGTTGTTGATGATACAAATAATATTCTCACAACTAGTTCTAAGCATTTCTTCAGATGCTTTTAACTGCACAAGTGAGATTATAGCAAAGATTGATTCCTCTTGCTTATCCTGGAAGATCTCCTTTCAAAATATAAGCTAACCAGTCCACTTTTTATTACTACAATCATTATCAAGAGTGTCTGTTTGCCAATTTACCATAAAAATAAGTTTTGGCACAAAATTTTACTAGCAAAATGTCTAACACAATTTTTAAAACCTAACATAGTTAGATAAAACTTAAGTTATCGTGCTCACTTCTAAGAGGGTACTTAAACAACTTGTAAAATAAAACAAATAAGTGATACATAATAAAATATAATTTTGGCAGTTGTGCCTACGCGTCGGCGATGGTAACCTCAACCTCTACGCCAGGCTCAATGTTGATAGACGTGATTTGCTTCACGATCTCAGAGGGGGAGTGCAGGTCTATCACACGCTTGTGGATTCTCATCTGGAACCTATCCCAAGTCTTGGAACCTTCACCACAAGGGGTCTTACGGGTGGTGATGCGGAGGATCTTGGTTGGCATGCGAACTGGGCCCTAGAAATTAATAATTGTAGATTTAGTTATGAGGTAGTAGTATAATTATGAGTTTAAGGTTATTGATGGTCCCGAACTGGAATAGAATTCTTATGAATGACTGACTTTCAGCACATTTTCACTGCTGGACATATACCTCTTTAGGAGAAAGGTTTTGAAATGTAACTCTTTCATGAACAATATGTATCATCTTGTTATACATAAAGCACTTAAAAGAGTCTATAATTTAGCACTATTCTGGTGAACACAACTGCATAAAACAAGCTGAGTCTTCATCTTAGTGCTATCTGTCTGTACTGAAATTTATTTATTGTAGAACCAATATCATCATCATCATAAGCCTGTCGAAGTCCACAGCTGGACATAGGCCTTCTCCCATTGCACACCACTGATCGACTTTGTAGTTCCTGCCAGCCATTTTCCGCAGGTCGTCACTCCACCTCGCCTGTGGGCGTCCTTTACTACAATTACTGAGACTCGGAAAATATTATAGTGCACAAGTATGTGCGCAAATACAGGTGCACACTATTCCCTAACTCTCGTAATTAGAAGTGACTGCTTTACGACATGACCTGGTAGAGAGATCTTTTCTATACTATCAAGACAACTTTGAAATGAGATTCAGTTTTTTACATCAGCATCAGTTTTTGTCAAGGTTGAGTTTTAATTTTGATAGAATACAGATTCATTTTATTTTACAATATTATTTTATACAGCAGAAACAAATTTCTTTACCAATGAATAGGTAGGTTATTGTGAGCTACCCATAAGATATATTTGTGATATACTTTTTTTTTTGCTTAGCTTTACCTCATCATCATTTTCTTTTGGCAACATTTTTATTTATATGCTATTCCTTTCGGTCATAGGGTGATGATAATATATAGACTAGAGCATTCCACGATAACAGCAAACAAAACCCAAAGAATTAATGGAGCTCATCACTACTTTAGCTGTCTTGGGTGGAAATCAAACCTTATAACCTATGGTTTAACAGTCAGGTTGACTGGTTAGTCAATATTGGTGGTTACCAGGCAAGTCATAAACAAACATAGATTATGTTTTGAACAAACCTTAACACGCAGCTTCTGTTTCTTGGCACCGTTGATCAGATCAGCGCAGACCTTCTCAAGGGAGCGCACATTGCGGGAAGTCAATGTGATACGGATACGGTGGATGGGCGAGACCTCAGCCTGGGGCTTCTCAATATCCTTGCCTGACACTACAGCGGCCGCCTGGAATTTTTAATACGTAGTTTGAATATTAAGGAAGACATAATTAATGAATTAATTTTTTGTGTTACTTTTTACAGTAAAAATACCTCGTATAAGTTAGAATATTGGGCGCAAAATTACAAGATAATAATAAATATTGATGTCACGTACAACAGATATCGGCAGTACATAGCAGAAAATTGAGTAATACTCAAAATAATGTCTCATTTCCAATAAAAATTACAAAACTGTCATCGCACGTGTAATGATATATAACCTAAAAACAATCTATCTGAAAAGTTATAATTTTACCAGAATAACCATGATAATTGCATTATTATTATACTGTAAGTGAAATGTGGTTCCAACTTACCATATTGATGCGATATTCCGGTCGAGATAAACAACTTTAACAATAAAATTGCACAGCGCTGAACCGGAGCACAGCTTCACAAACTCGCGAACGAAGAAAAGAGAACGTAAGAATCAGTGTTTCCACTTTCGTTTTCAATTTTTCCCTAGTTTTTTTTGAATTTTTCCCTAAAATTCCCTAAACTACTTTCATAATTCCTTTATTTAGGGAGCATAAATAAAATACAGAAAATAAACCAAAGCATATTATTTAATGTAGGTATATTTAATATCAAAACGCCCACAGATCATAGATCAACAGGATTTTAATTTTTGGAAGTTGACGCATTGCTTTTATAATCATTTGCTGCACGCAACATAACACTGTTCGGTTCTAAAATTTAGCAATTTTTAAATTCCATTTGCATTACCTTAATTGTATGATTCTGATTTTTGTTTATGAAAGTTGACATGCTTGCACATTGTGATATAACACACATTTTTTTGAAGTGTTTGATACTTTTTTGGTGTTTCAATAACTCGGACATTCCACATGCAAGATTGCAATCACAGATTTTACAAGATGTCTGATCTTTTTAGCCAAGGCTTAAAATCGGGATGCTCCAACCAAGAAGTTTTTTACGTCTGCACATTTTTTTTTTAACTTGAACAATCTTGAGTCGAAGATGATGCTTGATAGTCATTTTCTTCCATTGAATGTCGTAACAACTTGAATAATTGATGCCACTAGTGCCACTACTGCTCCGCAATACAGAAATAACATCAAACATATAAAATCAAAACATTACAATACGACTAAGTTCTGGTGACATCAACGAAAATAGGTAAATAAAAATTAGACGGATTACATTTATTAGGATTCTGGGGAATCCCCAAGAAAAAAGCAGTGGCTTAGTCTATGATTTCCTTTACTACAGGGTTACCAGTATAGGCTTTAATTTTTCCCCGAAATTCCCTAAATCCTTGAATTTTTAAAATTGTCTTTAACCATTTAAAATATCAGCTATTTGTCCCTAAAATAGGGAGAATTCCCTAAAAGTGGAAACACTGGTAAGAATGAGCAAGAAAGGGTTGCCAACTTCAGAATTTTTATCTCGTCCATAAACAACAATCTCCCTTTTTTGGGTTTCGCCTTTCAATCCTAGTACATTCAACACGGATAAGTGTAGAATGTTGTTTTATAATAAAAACTTATTACAACTATTTTTATAGAACTGATATAAAAATTCTATTTTGTAAATGAAATATTGTTATTGTTAAAACATGGTTAAAACATCACTTGCAGTTTTCTTAAATCAATTTCTGCGACTTTTCATTCATTTTTGAGTTTCTTAATTTCATCGAAGCAGTTAATTAACGACCATCGATATTAAACTATCGATTGAATTAAATGAGAACAATCATAGAGAGAGCGAGAGCAATGCTTCGGAACATAAGACTAATCTTGAGCAGCCATAGTAGTTTAAGGGTAAGGAATAATTCTTAAATCTATTATATATCCGCTTACTAAACCGATATATCGAGTTCCAAACTGATATATCCAATGATATTATATAAAAAGGTAGATATCGCACTATCGCGCGAAAATTGTTGCGGACAAATGTAGACAATCGTCGTGATTTCATTTAGTCGGCTAATAAAAGCTAGCAAATAAACACGTTGTTAGAGCGTTTCCGTGAAGTGCTTATTAATACCAAAATGCCGAGCTGTGTGTTAAGAACGTTAAATATATGGTTCCAAAGTAAATAAAAGGAAGAGTTACATACCACGGGTAAGTATTTATAAGTTACTACGTAATATTTGTATTTTGTCACGGTTTTGTTTCCCATTTACCGAAATTATTAAATGATATTCAATATTATTAAAGACGCGTTAAAAAAGGACAGAGGATAAGATTGTAACTGAAGTGTGACAAGGACTAATAACGGTCGTGGCATGCGTAATAGATTAAATCAAACAGAAGGGCACATCGTAGGCACAATACATACCTATCGTCCGCGTCCTCCAGTACCGTCTAATTGATATGCTCATACTACTATTATGTGTTTAGTTGTCATTGTCTTTCAGTTAATAAATATGATGATTATATTATTTGGCAATAATAGTGTTAAAATGTATGTTGGTAAAAAGAAAGTGGATGTTGTTTTGTATTTTCCAGATTTCCAAGTGATGATCTTACGAGAATGAAATGCTTGAGAAACACCACGCAGCCCACGCAATATGTATTTCGGAGAAGGCAAAGGCCCTAACAAAAACCTTTGCCGACAAATATATGTATGTTTATGTAAAACATCTATAGCGAATAATTTGAATAACTATATAATATTCTTTATCTGTTAAAATTTACTGTGTTTTTCAATTGTTATTGAAACTAAATCGATAATAATTTTCTTCGTTGTTTTATTATTACTACATTCTTTTTTTACGACACTCGATACTGATTGGTACTTTTAGCAAATGGCGATATTCAATGTCATATCTGTTTCAATTTTAACGAGTTAGTCCATAATTTTACTACGAACCTCAAAGTGCAACTCGCAAGAGATAGCTATCTCTTTCTTTACCATGCATTCCGTATTATCTTTTGCATTCGTAATCGTAATGTATGTATACACCTATAAATAAGTACGTCATGTCATACCGCAACAATATCGAACGCCGTTTAGTATGAAAGTAACCTATCTTTGTTTAAAATATCATTGGATATATCGATATCAACATAATTCGATAAATATCGATATTTTTTTAAAACCTTGCATCCCTAACACGATCGGCCTAAACGTTCGGCTTATGGTGCATCTATCTCTCTTACACTTCAGCGGCCGATGCATCCAAGTAGAAGAGAGACAGCGGCAGTACACAACCTACACGTGAACTGTTTTATCGACTTTTAAAAAGTTGCGTAAATGAAGTAAATGTAAATGGTTTCTTAGACGTTATCACGTAAATTATATTCCGTAAACCGACTTTACAATCAACCAATTTTTTTTGTTGAAATGAAACTGTACCCTTTTTTATTCTAAAAAACACTATTTAGTGTTTTCATATAAAAAACACAACAGAACTTAAATTTAATTTTATTTATAAAGCATATTTCACATAGACAAATGGTTTTTTAACTTTAAAAATCATCTAGCAACAAACAAAGTAATAGATACAGAGGTATAATCAGTGAGATTTACGTTTGCGCATTTCCATCTGCTTGTTAGACGTTGTTGAGCATTATATTCTTCACTTGCTTATCAAATTTCCTGTAAAAATAATAATATAAATTACCATAAACGCATAATTTAATACTGGAAAAATTTACTTTACTTTATTACGAGTATGTATGTAATATGATATACACATTAATGTAGTTATTTAAATAATTGTTGTTACGGTAAGAAAAGGGTTTTCTTAAAATAATAAGTAGACACCCTATAGTCGTCACAAAATAAGAAGCCCGGTTTGACATTTGTCATCGTGGCGTAACTAATACGATTAATTCGTGTTTTTGAGTGTATTTTTTCAATATAAAGTTAAACTTGATGCTTATTTATGATACGCGTTGTGATAGTGTATGGGTAACATAGTAATTAAATAGGATTATTAATTAGATTTTTCAATTTCTTACATGCGGCATGTCAAATGACAAATGTCAAAACGGGCTTCTTATTTTGTGACGACTTATAGTTACTTATCAAACTTACATTCATCATCATCATCAGTCTTTAACAGTTCACTGCTAAATATAAGCCTTTCTTCAGAAAAGAGGTTTAAAACTTGAATCACCATATTCATATACATATAATGTATAAAAGATCCCCTAGACTTCAAATTTTGATTTTCGAAATAATCTTAACGATTTCTTAGCCATACTTTGTCCATTCGTTTATTGTCTTTTTGACAGGTCTCGTCTATAAATTACCGGTATTTTTTTTCCTAATAATGTACTACAGTAATGTCCTACTTTATAGACGGTTAGGGAAGTGGGCAGTGTGCATAACTAAAAACTACATGTAAAACATTTCTTGAAATACGATAAATCGATTAAAATAATCTATCATATTATTATGATCAAAATAATTTGACTTCATGTAAGTAGTTTCTGTAAATTTATTGAAATAAAAAGGAAATTAAAATAGTATGACTTCTAGATTGATTATTTGCAAGGAAAACTTAGAATAAAGAACAATAACTCTGTGCATTAATTAATTTATTTTCGGACCACTGACTTAAAATGTAACGATGCACGTGTTAGTAAAATTTAACTTTGAAACGCGTGGTTAATAACGTTTAATTCCAGAGTTATGAGAAAATACATTTGAAATCACATAATACTTACTTTTTTTTTTTTTTTTTTTTTTAACGTGTGGAAATCCCCGCGGACCGTCACCCCGTCGGGGGTTACGGCGGGGTGGTGTGTCGGACTCGAACCGACTAAAACCACACGGTGTGACCCTCTCTGCGCCTTTGTATTGGAAGGAGTCCAGGGAGGGGATTTCCTTCTGGACTCCAACCGGCGCCTGCCCGCACTGTTGCGGGCACCAACTCTTCGCTCGACTCTCTAGTTGGGCAACGTCCGGTCACACGCAGACGTCGCCCCCTCGCGGTTGGCCTCTACTGCGGACGGACGGGAAACCCGTCCCGCCCATCCGCGGCCACTCTCAGGGCGGCATGAGACGCAGGTATGCGCGCCTCCGCCGCCCGGGGCGCCGGCGGCGGATCGGGTCCGATTGGATGGCATCCTCCCGGGCCTTCTCCGCCACCTCCTTCTGCAAGATTACGTCCTCGCAGAAGGTTGCGACCGCGGTAAAACAACTGTCGCTGCCGACCATCGATCTTATGACGGCCGGCAGCGAGAGATCCCCTCCGATGACTGCAGTGAGGACCCGGCGCTGCGCCGCCCAAGCGGGGCAGACCGCCAGCGTGTGCTGGGCCGTGTCCTCACTGCAGTCGCAGTGGTGGCAGGCGGGACTCGGTTCCCTCCTAGCGACCGAGTGCAGGTACTTTCCGAAGCAACCGTGCCCGGAAAGTACCTGCGTCAGCCGGAAGGAAAGGGTCCCGTGCTGCCGCCCTGCCCACTCCTCGATGACCGGCTGAAGAGCCTCCACGGCGGCGAAGCCAGCGCGTGGGGTCTCCAGCCGGAGCGACCATCTCAGCATGGTGGCTCGGCGAGCGGCTTCGCGCCACTCGCGCACGTCCTCGGGCGGAGGGCGAAATCCGCTCTCCGCCCGGAAGTCAGCCACTCGCCGATAAACTTCGGCGAGCACTTCCGCCTCCAAATCCCACGGGGGTGTTCCGGCCAAGGCACACGCCGCCTCTGTGGACACCGTGCGGTATCCACGTATGGCTCTGACCGCCAGTATCCGCTGGGGGCGCCAGAGGCGCGCCCTGTTCTGGGCGGACAGAGCCGCCGCCCACACCGGTGCACCGTAAAGTGCCATTGACCGGACAACCCCCGTGTACAGCTGCCTAGTGGGGACACTGGCCCCGCCCAAGTTGGGCAGAAGTCGCCCTAGGGCGGAGGCAGTGCCCACCAATTTAGGTCCAAGCTGTCGGAAGTGCTCGTCGAAGAGCCACCTACCGTCGAGGACCAGACCCAAGTACCTCATCTGGGCCCGGACCGGTACGAGGACCGAGTTGACCTCGATCGAGGCGCCGGCGGGCGGGCCGCGACGGGGCCCATGAAATAGCAGGGCCTCCGTCTTCTCCAGAGCCACCCGCAGACCCAACGCCTCGATGCGCCCGACCACCCGGGAGACTCCCGTGGTGGCCAGGCGCGCCGCCTCCTCAAAGTTTGCCCCCCGGGCCGTGACCAGGGTGTCGTCTGCGTAACAGATTACACCCAGCCCGGGGGGGAGACGCCCTCGTAGGGCCCAGTCGTATCCCATGTTCCACAGGAGTGGTCCTAGGACAGACCCCTGTGGAACACCGCACGACATGGCCCTGCGTCTCAAGGCACCATCTCGGTCCTCGTACTCGACGGTACGCTCCTCTAAATAGTCTGCCACCAGCCGCCGCAGGTACCCTGGCACTCCGTGGTATTGGAGTGCGGCCCTGATGCAGCCGAATGGCAGACTATTGAAGGCGTTGGCGATGTCCAAGGACACCGCCAACACCACTCCGCCGCCTCTCACCGCCTCTTCGGTCACGGCCCTCAGGCGCAGGATCGCGTCGACCGTCGAACGCCCTTCACGGAAGCCGAATTGGGCGTCCGACAGGTCGGGCCCCACCTCGCTGAGGTGCCGGACGATGCGGACAGAGAGAACCCTCTCAAACAACTTGCCCGCCTCGTCCAGCAACACGATGGGCCTGTAGGCCGCGACCGAATCGGCAGGCCGTCCATGCTTCTGGATCAGTACCAGCTTCCCGCACTTCCAACGCTCAGGGAAGTGTCCGGACGCCAGGCTAGCGTCCAACACTCCCCTGAGGTGGTCCGACATGTAGTCGAGGGCACGGGCCATCACTCGGGCTGGAACCCCGTCCGGCCCGGGGGCGGTGTTCTTGGACCGAATCCGTAGAACAGCCGCCCCTACCTCCGATTCCCTGACAGGCGGCACATCACCCACGCTGTCCCGACGACGACCACGACTGGCCATCGACGGGGGTGTGTGTTCCGCCTGCTGTGGGAATAGGCCCTCGACCACTTCCTGCAGGAAGCTGGGCTGGAGAGTCTCCGTAAGGGGGGGGCCCTGTGTGCGGAGCTTTTGTCGCACCGCACGGTAAGGCCGAGCCCAGGGGTCACGCTCGAGACTCTCCAGCATCTCCACTCTGGACGCGTCTTTGGCGCGGCAGATGGCCAGCCTCAGAGTTTCCCGAGCTGCTCGGTACTCCTCGTGAAGCCGGTCCACCTCCTCACCGCCTCCGCGGTGACGTCGCCGACTCCGGGTGTGGGACCTCCGGGCACGTACGCAGGCCGCACGGAGGTCCGCCAACTCCTGGGACCACCAGTAGACCTCCTTCCGAGGAGGCCGACGGCCACGAACGCGGGGCATGGCCGCATCGCAGATGAGCGTTAACGCATCGGCGAAGCGACCAGCCCCCGCGTCGACCTCCTCGGTCGGGGCCTGCGGAGACAGCCAAGAGCAAACAATGGCCGCCTCCTCTAGTAGGTCCCTGTCCAGCTTGGCGACAGCCCACCGCGGAAAACGGGAGGGACGCCGCGCCGCGTGACCCCTACTGGCGTCCTGGGACCGGGAGAGCTCGAATCGGATATAAAGGTGATCCGAGAGCGTCTCGACCTCATCCAGGACACTCCAGTTCCTTACTCGTGCGGCGACTGCAGGGGTAGCGAACGAAAGGTCCACTATCGACCCCCCCTGCTGTCGCACGCACGTGTTGGTGGCGCCTCTGTTCAGCAAACAGAGGCCCACCGACGCCGCCCACTCCTCGACGGCTTCGCCCCTGGCGTCCGTCGCCGGGGAACCCCACGCAATGGACTTTGCATTGAAGTCCCCCAGCACGAGGACGTGCCCAGACCCCAATCGCCGTATCGAGGTCTCCAGGTTGTTGAGGAAGACCTCGAAGTCGCTCAGACTCCGGTTGGGGGAGAAATATACACCATAAATGGTGTTTCCCCCCCATTCGACGGCAACATATCCAGTACCCTTGTCTCTTAGCGACAAGGGCGGGGAATGAGCCGCCGTGGAGCTGACGACTGCCACGGAGCCGTCCCAGTCACCCATCCAATTTGGACGGGGAGGGACAAAATAGGGCTCCGCGACTACGGCAACACCTATCGACCACTGCGCCATCGTTTGCAGGAGGAGATCCTGCGCCGCGGCACAGTGGTTGACACATAATACTTACTAAACCAACCTTCAATTGACTGTGTTAGGAAGTTTTCTTTTGTACTCACATTTTATTTATTCACAATACTGACATAAAGAATATCATATCGATTGATTTTGATTTCAAATCGAATCGGTGACGTGTGAGGGCGTCACTAATTTCGAAATTTGTTGAACGGTCAAAAAGATAATAAAGGAATGGCCAGAGTATAGTCGATTTATTAGTTAGAACTACGTCTCCCATCGAAAATCTGATGGGCTCATGTCAGTGTAATGAATAAAGTAATATTTTCATCAAATACTTACGGGGATGTGATCTGATCTCCTGGTAGATGGAATGGGTTACAAATAGCATCAGCATACAGTGCGTGTAGTCTCCGGAGTGCGGTTCTAACTTCAGCATCTCTGATGTTACTGCCGCTGGGAGACGTGGAACTTGTCACTAGCACCAGCTTGATGCGTGTATTTGTCACGTATCCGTAACTGAGACAAATTTAATCTTTATCATAATTTCGAAATCGAGGGTAGAGCATCTTTTGTTAACTTAATTTGTTCTATGGGATATGTTATTTTTTCTGTCAGGAAATTCACTTTGATGACGTTCTTCTGGTAAATGATAGATGGACGCATCTCTTAACCCCACGCCGATGATTTTAGAGAATGGTGGTTAGTCCTGCGCCATAGTTTGCAAGGTAGTAGAACCACGGTGATTTCAGCAGGAACACGACCGGGACAGTACTACCCTCACACAGAAGACCAAACTTAAAATTACAGCAGCTCCAGTCTTACACTCCCAAGGAAAAAATACAGTATTTTTGGTAGGTTGGCCAGTATTAGACTGAAGGCGCAAAGAGTCAGACTCATGCTCTCCATCAGGCAGAGTAAAGTTACTCTGTTTTGCCTAAATATAGGAAAAAATATAATGACCATTCGTGTACCTGAACAACCAATAAATGTACAACCGTCTCGGTTTCATTCACTCTTGGTACCAAAAAGAGCCAAACCCAACTTTACTTACAAAATTTACTTACATCTTATGAGTATCGGTTGAGTATAACAGTCCAAGATATAAATCCCTTAGATCGGTGCGGGCGGCGTTGGAATTGGTACCAGTGTTGTTTGTATTAGTAGTGGCAAGACGTTCTTCCAACGCGTCCAGTGCTGTGTGCACGAGCCATTGGCGAGATAACTCATTGTCAGAGTTTGAGTCGTTGCCGACACCGCCTATGTAAAGCGGTGAGTTCTATAATAAAAAGTGTAAGTATGTAGTATAAAATGCTAACAAATATTTATCTTATTAGTGAGCTCAAGTAATATTGAGTTTTGGTCAATCTTGTTTTTGTCTTATTATTATTGTGAAATAAAGTTGTTACTAGCATGTGTGTACTGTGCACACTATTGTGTGGTGTTGTGTAATATACATTTACTAATCTATATTACTTATCAAAGCTATGCATCGTTACACCATATAAATATTTTCTTGGTATTCGGAAACTAAACTTCCCAAGAATAAATATTTAGAAATGAAAAGCTTTTCTGTAAGGGGTCATTCATTTATTAAGTAAAGTCAGAATTTTAGGGGGGGGGAGGAGGTCGAAAACCAGTAAAATCGTCTTACGTAATAAATTAATAGCCCCTTATAAATTAATAGCGCAAGCAGGCTGTGCCACGACGCACACGACATCCAAATGTGTTTTTCAACCGTATTGAATAACCGACGAAATAAATATACCGAATATGTAAATCGATTTGGTTCTGGCTTTACATGACACGTAAATCTGGTTTAACAATAAGATTAAAACTGTACTCATTCGGCCTTAAATTAAGTTTTATAATTAGATTTAAGATTGAACGTAAATATAAGTGTGAGCCTGAGCAGTGAGCAGCGTTTTAAATGTTTTGTTTATGGATATGATTGACAGTAAATTATTTTTCGTGAATGTATCCGAACGCGTCGAAACAAAAACAATGACGTCATGCCTAACATTGTGAAATATCACCAACTTTTTGTTTTTAAACGCTGTAAGGAATTTAACTAAGGTATTCACGTAAATGAAATAATAGAGCACTACATCTACTAAACTATTAATTCAAGAAGAAAGTGAATAGTGTAAAGAATATTAGTGAATATAAACTTACATCTTTGCCAATAACTGCTACACAGACGGCCATAGTGGACTGGATAAAATAAAATTGACAGAAGTTTTCTGGAAACGCCAGTGTTGTGACATTTTGTGTTTAAACGCGGGAAAATTTAAAATGATTGCGTTTGTGTCGATGGTTAGTGAATAAAATACGTGTTTTTGTAACACGTTTTTATTGTTAATTTTATCAAAATGGCCATTAACGAGGATTTATTGTTCGAGGTGAATGATAAAGGTGAGCGTGTCGTAGTTAAATCGATAGAATCCGAAAGTACAGCTTATCTTCGCTTCACGAATCGGACATCTCGCCCAGTAGATATCTGGTGGCGGGATTTTGAAGGTATAAAACGGCATTACATCCGTTTGGAGGCCGGTGCATACTACGATGTAAATTCATTTCTAACACATCCTTGGGAGTTCAAAGATGCCTCCACAAACGAGAATTATGCAATCAATAACCAAGCTATATTCAGGGCTCCAAATCATGTGGGTGGTATGATGTATAGGTCGAATTGGAACATATCTGTAATGGTACGTCCTTTGAGAAGGACGGCTCTCATGGCATTGGCTACGTTGTTGCCTAACGCAGAAGCAGCCACAATGCTAGGGTTACCTATGACGCTAGGCAGGGAACTAGCAGATTTAGTGCAAACACTGCAGAATACTCCGGAGATTGTGAGCGTCGAACATTGATGCTTATACATAGTTTAAATTAAATAAGTTTATGCACATTAGAATATGACCGTCTATTTTTATATTTATAGCTCAGATAAAGATTTTATCTTAAAATTATGTCAATAAATTAAATTATAGTATGATATTTTTTATATTGTAAATATCAAATGTTAGTTTCTATCTCATTACTTGTGAGATTAATTACATTTACCTATTGATATGACAACTGACACTGAAATTTTATATGATCATGACATAAAATTGATTTTAAATTTTCAGTTAGAAATTATAAAATTGGATAAAAAATAATCTATATAAAAATGTATATACCTTAAGTATTAAAAAAAATACTCCATACTTAATATTATGAATTCTAACTAACTAACTGAGTTTTTCTAACAAGACAAAACCGCTAAATCGATTGGGCATTATGTTGATTCATAAGGAAAGCCATAGGCTACTATGTACTGGAATAACAAACATACACATAGGCAAAAGCTAGTTCATAGTAAATCGGAAATCATTAGACTAATAAAAATAATTGTTTGATTGTTTAAATATGCGGTATCTATATATCATTAGGTAATGAGGTATATCATTAAATCCATAGATTACTTGTTTTTAAGTACCAAAACTTTTCTTATACTAATGTTACTTAATGTAAATTGCAACATAAATATCTAATAGTCTGATTTGAAACTGGGCAAAATCCTGATAAACTCTGTTTTGATCAATAAATGGTCATAAATAACCATCATCTTATAAAATCATTATTAAGTCAAGCATCAAAAAACATTTCACTCAGCTACTGTTGTGTGTGATACATTTCTACTGTGGTTTTTACTATGTCCCGCCTTCGACGACAGAGTCCCGCTTTTTCATTAAAATGTTTGAAAATCCTTGGCAAAAAAAAAACTGGCATTGCTGCCAGTGGATGTCCTGCACTACGTATATCGAGAATTTTCCACTAAAAACCAGTTTATTCCAATAGTTATTGGTTCTGCGGCTAATATGGCCAGCCCATCGCCACTCCAGCTCGATAATCCTGTGAGCTATGTCGGTAACCTTAGTTCCCTGCCGGATTACCTCGTTTGTAATCTTGAATTAGAAACTACGTAACTATTTTCATCGTAATTCGTAGTAGCTTGAAATTGGGATTGAATAATACATTCAGATTTATCGAAGACCTAAAGTCTTAGTCTTTATTCACGACTAATGATAACTAGCCGACCACAGTTTTATGATATCCTGGATCCATGACTTTCGTACTGAAACATGAATCCTGTATAATTTCTTGCACCTATTTTGTTTGCATAAGTATGTAGGTCGGAAATAACGTTTTAGATGCATTTGACTTGATTTATGCAGTGATTGGTAGTCATCTGGAAACCTTGCTTCAGTACCACGATCATCGAACTCGAACAATATACCTAATATCTTATATATAAAATTCTCGTGTCACAATGTTCGTTCCCATACTCCTCCGAAACGGCTTGACCGATTCTTATAAACATTTTTAGGTATGCATAATCAGTAAGTCTGAGAATCGGCTACTATCTATTTTTCCTACCCCTAGGACGCGAGCGAAGCCGCGGGCATTAGCTAGTATAATATAAATTCGTATTGTACGTTGAACACGCTACCGAGAATGAGGCCACATGACCAACGAAGACAAATCCGTTTCGCAGATCATTAAAGCATCTACTAGTCTTGTCGAAACATTTGCATAGCAAAAGCAACAATGGTGCTTTGTCTAAAATTTGGTGCATTTTTTATTAAGTTTGTATTTTATTTAATACATAGATCATGCATGATTTAGCCGAGGATCGATTTAAGTGGAGAGCAATTGGAGAGGCCTATGTTCAGCTATGTACTGCTGTGTATGCTGATGATGATAATGATAAATGGGATATCTAATCTATATATCTATCTATATAAATAAAAATGAATCCCTATTTCCCTAAGCCACGGGTGAACGGCTGGACCGATTTTACTAATTCTTTTTTTATAATATTCCTTGAAATACGAGGATGGTTCTTATGAAAAAAAAATATCTGATAAGTTTTATTGGAGGGGTTCTGAGAATGCCAAACAATTGAGTGACGTTGAATCGACTGTAAAGCAGGCACCACACTTCGTTATTCGCTATTCGTTATGTGTCTACGCCGTAATCGCCCGAATATTTGTTATGCGTGCAAACAACAAACACGCCACCACACTTCGTACTGGTATATCAAATAAGGCAAATATGTGTGTTTTAGAGATGTCATTGTCATTTTTATGGTGAACAAAACGAAACCATACGAACGAACGAACCATATTCTTTTAATTTCCTTTTTATTTTAGTAAATTTATTTATTTATTTTATTAATACTTAAATGAAGTCTAATTATTTTTATCATATAATAAACTAATTTAATCGTTTAATCGATTTATTATATTTCAAAAACTGTTTTATAGTCTATGGTTGTTAGTTATGCACAGGGCATTGTCATTTTTAATGGTCAATGAACGAACGAAACATATTATTTTAATTTCCTTTTTATTTTATTAAATTGACAGAAACAATACTTAAATGAAGTCTAATTATTTTGATCATATGATAGGTTATTTTAATCGTTTAATTGATTTATCTATTTCAAAAACTGTTTTATAGTCTATGGTTGTTAGTTATGCACAGGGCACTTCACTACCCGTCCGAAGTGTGGGCAGTCGATGCGTGTATTCGCCTTATTCGTGTCCTTTGAAGTGTGTCAAAAAACCGACAAGTCGACGTATATGCGCATTCGCTATTCGATGTGTACGAATAAAGCGAATATTGGCGAATATACTCTCCACACTTCGCCTTAAGCGCGCGAATAACCCGCATAACGAATAGCGAATAGCGAAGTGTGGTACCTGCTTTAGGTGGTACGAAGTTAGCGGGGTCAGCTAGTTAGTTAATCTGGCGAAGTATTAAATTTTATGTGTACATTTATACTTTAACTGTTGTCAAGGCGACTACAATTTGCGTCGATAAATCGTGACGTCTGAAATTACAGCCATAATATAATTAATAGACCACCCCAGACCAATTTATTGATTTGCTTCCTATATGACTAATGTTACCTCCTTTGATTATAAACATGTCTATAATCAAAGGTTACCTCTTGAATTATCGTTTTCGATCGTCCATTCATTTCATTTTCATATTTACGTAAACAATTGCTGCATATTCGGCTTTCGTTCGGATCGTTCTGCATTTAAACGTAATCAAATGTTAGGCTCTTTTACGTAGATATTTTCATTGTAATTTAGGGATAGGTTTTTCCAAATTATATACATTTATTGTCTAAGTGTAAGCATAACACTTTCAAATCCAATAAATTAGTTAAGATGCTAATAATATAATTGTTATAAAAACAAAATTTAACTCTTAATACGACTTACTTGTCGAGGGTAGTCTATTTTAAAGTAAATACTTTTTTTTAAATGTTTTCGAATTTACAAATCGCTTAAATAATGTTCTCTTCTTAATAACTTGTTCATAGCATAGCTTATGTCTCAAAATAAGATTGCAAATATTTGCGGGTAATTCAAAATATAGTTGCGTTGTATTATTTTCTTTGACCGACGGCTTTGAATCCTGACATAAAATGACTCTTATGTGTACCTACCTAAATTAGTTAACGAGTTCTTCTGGAATTAAATTCCAAATAATCTGAATTGTGACCCAGTAGGTAGCACCTAGGACGATATATGGTTGTAAATATTCTGCCTTCCCATCGGACTAGAGGTTTCTAGCCTAACTTGATTATGATGAAACGAGAATGTATGTCAGATTTCTGTTATACAGAAATAAATGTTATAGTCTGACGTCAACTGGCCTGCACAACGAGAAAACAGATAACGGCATGTAATCATAATGTATTTAGTAATTTGTTAATGGGTTGCGGACGTTGACAACTTGTCGTTTTAATATTGCAATAATATATAATATATATTTTATACTGCTATGTAGGTATATTGTAGTGTTGATATTAAATCATTTCAAATCACAGCTCGTAAAGCCTAAAACTTGATCGAGGACTCGAGAACCACGATAAGAACATATCTTTTTTAGTAGCTCGACTAATTCCAGGTTAGATAAGGATCTGTTATCAAGGGTTAAAGCGACCTGTCGCAGTGGATGTTATTGCACAAGAGTGTAATTTCCTTAAAGGAAAACCTTCAATTTTAAATTCTGTATAAAATTAGTGATTAAGTTATTGTTATTTGAATAATAATATACTGGAAATTTAATTTACCAAATTTATATAGACATTTTTATGCTTTGTTACCGCTTACTTAATTCATTTATTTACGTAGTCAATTGTAGAAACTTAGGTTTAATGTCGTGCCATTCAAGTTAGGTTAAGTTTATAATTGTCTACATGATATAATCGTGTTTCTAATAATATGTTCGTTATGGCTTGTAATTAAAGCATAGCATATAAACGCTGACGTGATATACTTTGTTGTTTTATTTCTACCCACCTTCCAAAAAATTAAGAAATGTTTCCAAACGAGGAGGAGAAAGTACAGATTTCTCCAGAAATGTTTGCTTGGAATCACGGCCTCCAATTTTTATGTACTTTGGAGATTAGATGTTTAATAAATGAGTGGAATTTCTGAAGATGGACACAAGTAGGCTGGTTTGACTGAAACGAGAAAAGGTGTTAAGCAATTGTGCCATTATTTTTGTCTTAATATGTGATGTTTCCATAGGCGAACTTCCCCAAGAGAAGAGAGACTCAAAGAGCGGCAACTGATTAGTTACGGGTAGCAATAAGTGTGTCCTTGAAGTGATTTAGAATGTATGTTTAGTTAGCAATAGGTAGCAATAAGTGTGTCCTTGAAGTGATTTAGTATGTTTGATTGCACTAACATCCCTATAATGGTTGCCATATATATTCATGATAACCGGGACCAACGTCTTACCATGGTCTGCGTGGCACAATAGCGTGCAACACCATCAATTTCTATATTCGGGCTGTTATTTTGGATTTCTTATAAGAAAAAAATCCTATATCTCTTGGACCCGACCCGGGATTCGAACACAAGACCTCTTCATCGGCAGTCGCATACGCTAACCACGAAATTAACAAGGCAGGCTGGTGACCTCCTATATTTTATCAACAACCCATAATCTCCCACTGCTGCATTCTTGGAGAGTCCTTAAAGTCCTTAGAGTCCTAAGAGTCCTTGGAGTTGTTAAAGACGTCCTATCAGAAGAGGGTTAAAGACATACGTGATTATCATTCTATTTTTACCTACAAAAATTATTGTAACTTCTAGCATCTAAATTGATATCCTAAAAGTCAGTGTTCGATTACATTAAGCGCCTACAAAATAATTTATAGCAAACATATTACCAACAGATAAATGCTACGAGCACTTGTGCAGGCGCTATAACTTATTTACTCTGTGACTTGTACGAGCTCTTTTCAAACATAAGTTTTTATTGTCAGTACTGATAAACAGAAATGCCGGGTATAAAAAATAATTTATTGTAAAAAAACAGAACATAAATATTGCAATCACAATGGTATTTTAAAGTCACTCGTTTTTCTTGTGTATGTCTGCAACTATGGCCAGCGCTCCTCCAGGGATGAATCTTACGAAGTTGTCAGCTGTCAGAGGTCCGAGGGCGTACATCCCTCGGGGTGCGTTTAATATTTCGTGTGTTGTTCTGTCTATAGCTATAGGATTGTTCCTACCGTCTACAGGTTTTTTAGGGTCGACCCCGAACCCTAGGCCAGATGAATACGGATTCATCATATCACACTGACACTTTACATTGTCATCATCATTATACGGAATGATTTTTATTTTATCAATTTTATCATAATCTTTGTCAGATTTCTCCATGTCACTATCGTTTCGTCTATTACAATCTTTTATTTCGCATTTAGTGTCACCGTTGCCGTTAATTTCTGATTGATTCAAGTATCTAGACTTACAAATCTGGATGCTCTGACCGAGCATAGATTTGATGTAAAGCCAATGATTTTTAAGGAAACATTGTTTTTCTTCGATTTTTCTTTGGTCTATTGCTTCGTCTGTGCATTTGTCGCAGTCTATTTTAACGTCCATATAGTCTAAGTAATTCGTTTGGAGGAAGGAAAGGTCGGGTTTAGATCCAATGAATACGCCAACGACATAAACTTGTATTTCAGTAATTTCTTGTGTCTTCAGGTTGAGGAGTTTCACTGTCTTGAGGGTGAGGGCGTAGTCCTCGATGTCGTCTGAGGTCAGTTTGGGAGGAGTCTCTGGAGTGATGTCTATGATGGTGTGTTCGGGGAAGGGCGTGTAGTTGTTGTGGTTTCCTGATGGTCCGTCGCACATCATTTGGTAAACCTGTAACAGAATTAATTTCAATTTAGTTGTGAAACTTTAGAAGTTTGTCTAATAGTATTTTATTCAAATTTTTGCACAATTGAAAACGTATACATTGAAATCCCGAGATAAAATTGCAGTCTTACAGTTCAGTAGAAAAATTAGTATTAATTATTCGACATAGGTTTTTATATTATTAACTATAATGTGGTAATTATATTCCTACACAGTGTGCAACTATTGACGAAAGAAATTACAATGTTGCATTAATATTTTTGCATGTCTGTTTACATTATATATGTTTAAATGTGTAATCAAATGAATCTGTGTACCAAATTACCTGGCAGTAATCTGGGTAGGTGACCGGAGACAGCCTGGCGAGAGCATCGGCCGGGGTCCTGTGCAAGTGCAGCGCGCGGAGCCCGGCCGCGCGACAGAGGCACACCGCGTCCGCTGCGCTTAGACCCGAGCCCACTATCAGAACCGCAGGAGGCACTGCTGTTACTGCAACAATACAACATTTAGCTTTAGTATGACTGCACGGTTGGCCTAGTGGCTTAAGCGGTCGCCACGTCGCTTCCTACTACGCCAAGTGTCGTGGGTTCAAATCCCACGTAGGACAACACTTTGTGTGATTCACAATTTGTTGTTCTGAGTCTGGGTGTTCTTTGTGTCCGTTTCATGTATCTTTGTAAAGACCCCCGCGACACAGGAATTTATATTCCTAATGCGGGAGTTGTCTTTTAAAAAAGAAAGAAGTATCAATTGTCTATAAATAAAGACTTCAATAGTAGTCCTCTTTACAAACAATACTTAGCGTGGCAACTTCCACATACTGTGAAAAAAATATGGTACAGTGCCATCTAACGAAGACATAATGAACTACATAGTAACTACTATTTCTATATCGCGATATGAATAATTCTTACGTCGATTGGTATATACACAAGTTCCCAACACAGCCTGTCAGACCGTGGCACGCATTACGCATTTTCAACTCGCCTGGTCGGTCCTTTTGTGTGGGAGACATAACACCCATTCCTCCATACTAAGTTTTAGGCGTGTATCACTGTTATCCAAATAAAGTCTTGAAACAAATAACCCCCTAGCCAAATTTCAAACGTTTCTCGTTCTGCAATCGATGACGCCTCTATTCTCTTGCTTGATTGGTTGGTGGAATGTCAATCAGTCACGTGATCAAAACTTAACATTAGCCAATCAATATGCTGGATTTCTTTATACAATCGAATAAGTTTCGGTGAGATGGAGAGTTTACAGTGGTCGGAGGTGGTGTGAGGCCTCAATGTGAAATGATCTCACACAAGGTGTACTGTAGTTATGTCAGGTCCTGGTGAGGGCACAGGGTTCAGTGTGTAGACTCACCGTGGCTGGCCGTGGCCTGTATGGCGCGCTGTAGCGGGGCGAGCGCATGCAGGGCGTGGCGAGCAAGGCGCGGGGCGAGCGCGTTGGGTCGCTCGTTGCTGCCGCTGGCCACCACCACGCGCGCGCACGTGTAACGGAACGGACGACGCGTCGCGTTGTCATACCTGTAATGTTACATTTCTATTTAATTATGCTCATGAATCTTTCTTTTTATTATTTAATGCTAGCTGAGCCCCGAGTTGTTACCCGTGTTTGTTGCTGTAACCGCGGGCAACGACGCAGGGCGAAGCTAGTCTAAAAAAAGTAGCCGAAGTTACTCCTTATATCATCAGCTATCTGCTAGTAAAAGTCCCGTCGAAATCAGTCCAGTCGTTTCGGAGATTACCCGGAACAAACAGACAGATAGACAGACAAAAATAGTAAAAAAATATTTTTTTGGCATATATGTACCTTGTATACATACTTGCATTTAGTGAAAAGCGGTTATTTTAATATTACAAACAGACACTCCAATTGTATTTATTTGTATGTATAAATGAATCACAATATTCATTGGCATTTGTTGTAACTTATATAAAACAATGTAATGTTAATAAAATATTTAATATTTTTGTTATTTCTACTACTAGAATGAAGTATTATTACTAAACAAAGCAAGTATTATTGTATTTTTAGTTATAAAAGTTGATGAATGACACAATTGATATAAACAATATACTTATCTGGCAACACTTAAATGACATCCAATAATTATGGTCGCCAAATTTAGTCGCGAAAGTAAATAATGCACTAATTATAAATTTAGATATGAATTGCTTGTGAACGACGTTCTTTTATCACTTTTATTTATACAAAGTAAGTCGAATATTACTAAAAATAACTCTTTTTGTTTATACATTCATACTAATTAATTATACTGAATCTTGAGAGGCAATTATTTAAAGATTTCTGCATTTGTTTACAACTTAATAATTGGTGTTGAATTTGAAATACTTTTACCGCGAAAACCGACATTCACGCGGGCGGAGCCGCGGGCGAAAGCTAGTCATAAATATTGCTTACCCGGCAACACAGAACTGTGCGTTAAGTGAACACCGCCTGTTGTGACACCCGGGTCCGTCCGGGAGGCGAGTCACGCCAGTTACAGTTACTCCGGTACGGAAGTATTTCTGTAATAGAAAACAAAATCAACTTAGATTAACTATTACTTAATTAAAGATAGATAAGTTTTTTTTGGACATCTTACACAACATTATCTTATCCCAAACTAAGCACAGGTTGTTTAATGGGTACTAGACAACTGATATCAATACATATACATACTATTTTTCTATACGTAAATATTATACATAGAGAACACCCAAACTCCGAAACAAATATTTGCGGATTACACAAACATTGGTCCGACCCGGGAATCGAACCCCCTTGATCAGCAGCCGCATACGCTAACCACTAGACCAACAAGGCAGTCAAGATTGGATTAATCATTACGGGTACAGGAGCTACAGGACAAGATACTACGAGACTGCAGTAGTTGGGACGTGTGATGAACCCGTAGCTGTATGTTCATTTGTCATTGGAAAGGCTATCATCATCATCATGTTTTTGCTCTAATCAAAAATTTATTTGGGGTCCTTGCAATAAGTTTTTTTTTTCTTCATTCTCCTTGGTTGAGGAGTAATTACGGCGAAGATTTTAGTTTTTTTTTTAGGTTTATTTGTTTTAGAGTTATTGACGATAAAGATAATTTTAGTTATCGACAAAAAGACTGATTAACAGCTAACCTAATTCCCAATTTAAGAAATCAAAACAATTTGTGACCAGTTTTTTTTTGCATTTGCAACATTTTAAGAATTGTTATATGTATTGGTAGACTTACACTCGTTGACGCGATTTATATGCTATAAAATATATAACTATAACAATTAAGAAAGTAAGGTATTTTTTCTAATGTTCTAATTTCCTACTAAGAATTCTTTTCGCAAGCTGACAGACAGTTGACAGTTACATAGGCGGGTTTTTTCCATATTTTTCTTTGCAAAAGTGATAAAGTATTACAAAATAAATAAGACTGAAGTATTATTCTGTGACATAAACTAACCTGTAGTTTACAAGCATGAACATATCTCCTGCAATAGTTAGCCACTGCTCTGGCCGACAGTCTGGCCGCTCCCTGGGCTGGGTGCGGTGGGAGTGAAAGCCACGCTGCTGGTGAGAGTGTTCGAACTGTAGGAGGGAATGTATTCCACGACCCACCAGGAGGACCTCGTCCTAGTACTATGTGTGATATCTGGAAGAAGGAAAAAGAATTTATGTTAGAAAAGAGAAGATTATGTTTTGCACCCTTCAAGTGATAAATTTGATGTCGAAAAAAACCAAAAAGTGCTATGAATATGATGAATTTATGATAAATGAAATTAGGACATAAATTTGAAGGATTGGAAGGTAACTTAGTCACTAGTGCTTTTATGTTATATTAAGGTCAGTTATATAGAAGTAGACCAAAGAAATACGACAGCAGGAATGCTGTTATTTTCAGATTGGTCTTCTGTATGAGGGTACGAGTTCGGTCGAGCCGGATCCTTCGTGCTGACATCAGCAGCTCTAATACCTTCAGCAGCAGTTAGATGTGTATGAAGATGAGTCTCTTAACAGAAGATAGCTGAAGATGATGACGTACCTGTTTGTCTATGTCGAACTTCCATTCAATAAGTGAATCTGCTTGGAAGCCCATGTCTGCGCAGGGCTTCAAGAGATTGTCTACCTGTAACAATTATATATACGATTATTAAATACGATATGAAAAAGTAAATAAACAACTTTTTGGCAGTTGGTGATTGGGCCTTCGATTCCCGTCCAGGACGAAAGATTAATTGTGAGATGAGAACAATAATTTGCTTTGTGTGGGAGTATAATGCTTCCGCATCATTGGGCCTCCGGTCTTTCAATCACAAACAGGACAGCACGAATGCTGTCATTTTTATTTTTTTTTATTTTTTTATATTATATTATATAGTTATATTTTACCTACTAATGTTATAAATAGGTAAAGTTTATGAGTTTGTGACGTTGTAGGGAGTAATTTCTAGATCTACTAAATCAATTTTGAAAATTCTTTTATCAATGGAAAATCACATTATTTGTACCTAAATGTCATGAAAACCCGGTATCATAAAAACTGAATGTAAATAGTTTGAAAAAATAATTATTTCAACTGTATAACATATGTTTTGGCCTTGCGTTGATTTCAGGGTTATCATATAAAACTAAAAAAAAAACTATTCTTAAATAAATGTTGGCACAGATTACAAAAACACTGGCTCACATCTTCTAATTAATCGATTGCCTTGTCCTATTTAAAAAAAAAACAACAACAACGGCTTCCGCTCTTCTCTATTAGACGGAAATGTTTTTCTTGATTTAGGAAGTCATTTAAACAGTAATTATTTATTCTTGACATTCCTTGGCAGTTCAAAGGTTACAATAATATTTTTTTCATTAACATGATAATCCTAACCAATATTTTCAATGCGATTTTGAGTTTGTTTGTAAAACTTTCACGCAATGATCACGCCACTATCACGCCTAATTTAAAGAATTATTTTACCAATAGAAAGCAGTATTCGGTGGAGTCGCGGGCATAAGTTAGTGTGTATTATATTATAAAAACCGTACCGACGATATAATAGACATTAAAGTAAAGAATGGTAAACTTAGGTCAAGGTTAACAGACTGTATATAAAAACCATCTCTGATTTATAATGAATAATGTTCAGTATCGATTAATCATTAATCAATTCCCGGGTCGGGCCAAAAAAGTGTTGTTGGGCTTTCTTACAGAAAAATCTTAATAACCGGAGCCCGGAGTCCGAAGGTTGGCGGTGATTCACGGCCGTGTCTCGGAGAGCACGTTAAGCAGTCAGTCCCGGTTGTCATGAATATCTATGGCAATATGAATATATGTATTGGGAAATCAGTGCCCTCAAATACTCTGACAACTAGTTCAATCTTCGAATTTCAGTTCTCCCTTAAGGTTGCGGAGGTCCGATGCCAATCGCTCCGTGGAAAAACGGACATTCAGGTAAAACCGGTTGAACTAGTAGCCGACTCCAAATAAACTTGGGAATGAGCCTAGGAAGATGATGACCCATTAACCATTAATCACCGCGGTGTTCTATGGTAGGTAAATGTTACATACATTCTTAGATACAATCTTTATTAGAAGTTGTACTTGTGCACGTAAATACAGTCCTGTAAATGATCTCTCTCCTGGAAATGTTGAAGGGATGCGATACACCTGTTCCTCAACCCAATAAATATGTACAATGATATGAAAATGTAAGTGCAATAATACACACTGCCATAAGCGTAGTCATAATTTAAAGTTTACAAACAGATAGAACTTGTAATTGGCATTACGGAGTTTCGAACGGATATCAACATGTAAACAATGTTCAACTACTTTGTTAGATTGAAAATCAGTCACCTACTTTAGTACTAATTTAGGTAAATGGTGTTAGTAAATCACAAAAAAAAGTCGAAAAAATAATTGTAGATTTATCGCATACTAGCTTTTACCTGCGGCTCCTCTCACGTGTATGTGTTAGAATCTCGATGTCTAATTTTATTGCTATCGGAGCAGCGGTTTAGCCGTGAAAACGTAACAGACAGATTTAGTTTCGAATTTATAATATTACTAGGTTTGCCCGCGTCTTCGCTCACGTGTATGTAGGTTGTCGCAGTTCAAGCTAACCTATGTTCTTCCTCAAGAATTAAAATATCTATATGTATTCCAAATTTAATTGGAAGCTGTTAAGCCGTGAAAGAGTAACAGACAGACGTTACTTTATAACGTATAATATCAGTGTGGATGACGTCAAATCTAGCCTAGATTACGCAAGGTTGCGCAATCCACTAAAAAGGTCACCTACCCATAGAATGACTCGACAAAATATCACAATGGCCTTACGTTAAGAGCAAGTTCAACTTTGAAGGCAGCGATACGGCAGACAGAAAAAAACCTTAAAACTGGTTTTATTTTGCATATGGCAACTTGGACCGGTCAGACTTTTAATGCAGTCATTATTTATTTAGTTTAAAGTTTGACACATTGACTTACGCAGTTTACGTGGTCAACTCACGCTTGTGGTTTGTGGTATCCTTTTTTTTAATTATATATGGGCCTTTTTTATCGCGGGGAATTCTTTTAGCACAATACTCTTCATGGGGGGACGAAGAGCGTGTGTAGGTGTGTGTCCCGAAGAACCGGTCTACCCACTAAACCTCGGCAGCCGGGAGGAACATCAGGAACGAATCAGCGGCTTCTGGAGTCCCTCCTGCCATACCCCACGTCTCGTAAAAAATGCACAACAGATTGATATCATGAATGACTAATGAGTATTATCATGATAGCAGAAAAGTCAATAGCACTGTTAAAAGTGTAAAGGAACATTCTTGACGTCTCCTTCTCTTCAAAGACCAAGTTCTTGGAAATTGCTGGGCTTAGAATCCGTCGTACCTTCGCAGTTTCCAGTTATGAAACTAATTAATTTATAAACTAATTTGTTACGAATTCCAATCTATATATGCTACGTTTATAATTAGCTATAAAATGTATATACATATATGTATGTAAGCTATGTGCATTTATCGGTGATATTTTACGATACTTGACTGACGAGGGTTTTTTCATGTCCTCACAATAATACCATCTTACTATTTATTTGTGTTGCTTTAGAGATTTTTTTTCTAGAAAGCAAACAATTATAAGATATCTTTCAAACTATCAGATTTACCAAAACCTTAATTATTGTCATAAAAATTTATTACATATTACGTAATTTAAAGGAACGTACGTTACGTAATAAACGAAGAAACTTAAACCTTTTCAATCACTACTTTTCCCGCCATAGTAACTGTCACCACATCAGTGTTGATAGTGCGAATCAAATTAAAAATACCCTATAAAAATTAAGTATTCTTGCCGGTAACAGGGGTAACAACAGGGCCGTCTTAACCTATTCGGGAGGCCCTGGGCACACAAGAATTCGGGGGCCCTCTTGGAAAGTAAGAAAGGGAATTATACTAACATCTTTATACTATGATCATTTATTATGGGTAGATTGTATACATTATGCGCTCATAGCCAAGTTACCCTAGGTGATTAGAAACAATCAACGAGGGTAAGCAGCGCCAGTGCGGTTAGCACCTGGATGGGTGACCGTTAGTGGCATGTTACCATGAGCCTCTCCGTGATTCGGATTCGTTAAGCAGGCGGTTTCGTTTGTTACCATAGGATAACAGTCGTGAAGCTTAGTTGTAGATCTCAAATAAAAAAATCATCTTACCAACCCCTTAATATTTTTCAAAGAGCTATCTAATGATACCCCACAGGATATTTGGGGTACCTCCCCTACTCGTAAGGTGGGGATGCTTTTTTTTCATCACGTCTAGTGATGAAAAAAAAGCATAGCATATAAAATATTTTTCTGCGTGACTTTGTCGGCGTGATAGAAACACATATTCATGCAAAGTTTCATCTTTCTAGCACTAACCGTTTGGTCGGTAGGTCGAGGACGGACGGACGTCATGACGAATCTCTAAGGGTTCCGAGTCATGAACTAAGGAACCCTAAAAAGGTAGAAGAACAAACGCGTTGCTCAGATGGTCAAATATATTATACTTAAATTTTACTAAAATAATCTTGTTTTTATTAAGATATTTTCAATATTCTACTCTATTGTCAATTCGATTTACATATAGTATTAATCATTACACCATGCAATTTTAATCTGGCATCATTAAAATATAATATTAGATATACAATAAAAGAAAAGAAGAATAAGAATAATATACAATATAAGAATGACATGATTATCTGCTGAATTGTGATTTGTGCCACATATTTGACATAATATTTTACATAAATTTTTCACTAAACTTATAAGATCGAAAATTACGTAATCAATCACGTCACAGAAACCCAAACGGCTGGCTCAAAAAAAAATGAGAAAAATTCATGATACTAGTCCATATACTGAATTTTCAAGGAAAACTATAGCGGTTTTGATAACGTTTTTATTTCAGGAGTTATAGGGACCTAACTGTGAAATAGGCTTAAGGCGTTAGGAAAATTTTTGAATCAATGCAACTTAAGGTTTCGTTACAACAGGTCATTTAAATTTATTCCTAGCTATAGCTACTGTATGCGAGCGCAATCTAGTGAGAATACCTTGAGAGTACTTGTAAGTCTTGAATTCATATAATATACCTAAATATTTAACGATCTACTTAAATTAGTAGTATAGGTATTTTTAGTCTATTCCTCATTCATATTTTTGTTTTTTTTTCTTGCACGAATTTTAATTTATTTTCGATTATTTTCAATCTTCATTCATTTTCTAACCTAAGTTAATTTTTCTTTCTTATTTATATCATGCTTATAAAATGTATATATGCTTGCAAGTAACCTGTCTTAAACCTCACCATGTATCACCAAGGGAGAGGAGGGGTTAAAAAATGGCAAAAAAAAGGATCACGTGTTTAATGGATGGACGGCCCCTAATGCAGTATAAAACGTAGACCTACCAAATCTCAAAGTACATTATGTTAAAAACTAATCGTATACTAAAATCCTGATGGTTTAACAAGCCTTATTCTTTACACTTAATCATAGCGTTGTATCATTTTCTGACCATGATTAATAATGCATTAGGGAACAAAAAAACTATTTACTTTTTGTTGAGATTGTAGTTTATAAATGAGTTTGATAAATGATAAGTTGTTTTAAAGTTTGATTAATAATAACGATGAATTGCGATTTTATTAAATGTTGTCACAAAAACTTCTGTAGTTAAGTTATTATGTTAAGGAACATACGTGGCAACCGTACCACGTACTAGTAAGTGTTTATGTACCTATTAAAAATGTCAATACCGCAGAGAACTTGTGTGAGAAAAAGTATTTTAAAAACCGCTTAATGGTTAGAACACCAATTTATTGAATAGCCAAAGTAAGTAGTCTAGTCGTTGGATTCAAGTTGCTCTCCGTTGCTATATAATTATATAAATACGAATATTACAAATTCAAAGTAAGGATGTCTCTTTTTTCAGTAAACTGCTGCACTGAATTCAATGAAATTTGACATTGAGATACTTTTATTCTTGAGGAAGGACATAGGTTACTTTTTACTGCTATAACCGACCTACACCCAAGCGAAGCCGCAAAAAATATAGTACATTTATGATAATTTTCACATTCTTCTATTTCAATTTCTTATAATCTACTTAGATATGCTTTAGTAAATGTACGTTATTGTTTTCCGACTATCATTTTATCTAACAATAAACACTTAATAGAAAATATTTGTTTTCTTTACGTAAGATTTATTGACTAGTCATAAACTGTATAAATTTATTGAACATTACACCGAACACAATCAGTAATAAATGACTTTTATAAAATAAAGTTTTACAAGACTGTCATTAATGTCAAACGTGAATTAATTTCTTCATGATCAAGTTATTTTCATAAACTTTCATAAACGTCAATATATAACGTATTTTATAACTTTTTAATTATCATAAAGTAAACTATCTACTAAGGTACACTATGTAAAATATTTAACATTTTATTTATTCATGGCATATGATGGCAACATTCATATAAACTGCACTGGTGTTGTTGAAAAATACTAGTTTGTTCATTCATTCGTTATATTTAAAAGTAGCTATTTAGCCTGTGGATCTACCCGCGTAAAGAGTCCTATGTCAAGAGTTAAAGAGGCTATTGATGACCATAATATTCAAACGACCTCTTTAGTTTAATCACGTACAATCGTTAATTTAGCAACACGCTAATATAACAAATTGTGAAGTTGCAAAATATTTAATAATTCGTCCATAGGTTTTATATTATTAATGAATGCATAATGCTTTGTCATCGTATGTTTAAAAGATATACGATTATTATATTTCTCGCGCACTCTTGATCAAATATTTAATATAATTGTTTTGGAAAAGGTTGTGTTTTTAGGATGTGTTATTACAGATGGCATTGAAACAATATCTCTATTGAAAGAGAGTGCCTCAGAGAACACGTAAAGCTGTCGATTCTGTGCCTGATTTCTCTCTGCTGGTGTCGGATAGCCGTCCCATCGGATTGTGAGATTAAGGGAATAGAGATTGCCTCCGGAGGCCGGGAGAATGATGCAGAATTATCTGACCAGCCATGGTATGGGTCTATATGTATGGGTCTTCATGCTGCATTGCCTAACCTCTCATTGAGGATGGTGACCCTTACTCCTGGATGCTACTCATGCAGACTAGAGTCCCTTTGGTAGGCTTTAATATATGAAATAGAAATTCTGTGAAATTGAGTGGGAGCACATCATTGAAGTTGTTTTCACGTACGTCGTCGTACGTACGTCCCATAAATTTATTCCTGATTGATATTTTCGTTTCCACTTATCTTTAGTGAACACCTAAGTGCATCGATATCAATTAAAATTTAGAGTTAAGGGCTCCTAATAAGGAGACAATTGAAATTATAGTTGGTAAAACGGGCAATAATATCTGATTAATATCAATATTATGATGGGGACCGTCACCCCACCCTGTTCACCTGTCTGAAGAAACTACTCTGCTATAAAATTGTCTGTCTGCCTGTTCGTTCGTTCGTCGGCTAATGTCCGGAACAGTTCGACCGATTTTGACAAGACCTTCACTGGCAGATAGCTGATGATATAAGGAATAACACAGGCTAATTTTATTTGATTAACTTCATCCCTCTGCGATACCCGACATTATTGCAAAAGTGCAATATAACCCGTGGGGCCCAGTTAACTAAGTACCTATGTATATATTTGACCGGTACTCTGCAACTACTACAGTCGAATCACATCGATTATCGCTTTTAACTATATCTGTAATGTTATCCTACGTAATATCCTGTAAAGAATTGATCGATCGAAATGCAGTTACGTTATCTATTACATCTAGCAACACCGCTTTATTACACATTCAATATTGCCAAGCTATAAAACATGGGTTTTCATGGCCACAACGTGAGAGGACTGACCGATTTATTGAACTATTGTACTTGGGCCATATTTTTCATCTCAAATTTATGGCAATTCTTTCAACTGTCGTATAATTTTTTTAATGGTAACAATTTTAAGATTTAAATTATGCGATGCGGTACTTAGGCCATATCTTTCAAGTTCCATTTATGAACATTCTTCACTTACTGCTAGATTATGGTTCCGATTTTTTTTTTTATGGCAACATTTTTTTTAATGCTAATAGTAGCTTTGGTAGTCAATATAGTTTATATTGTGATGTGTATAAGCGTAAAGATATGCTGTAACGCTTGAACGGCGTTGTGAGAATAGGTCAGCCGATGTCGTTTTAGAACGAATCGATTGCAAGTTTACATAAATATTAGTGACTAACTATGCCCCGCGGTTTTACCCAAGGTTAATGCTTAAGTCACTTCTTATATCATCAGCTATGGCGGCATAAACAAACATAAACGGGCAGAAAGACAGACAGACTTATTAATGTAAGTAGAGTATACACTTTGATAATTATAATATATGTACATTTAGTGAAAAGATGTTAATTTGAAATTACAAATTAATTCGCATAAAAGTGTCGAATTGTCTCGATTAAAACTAAAGAAAGTTATATTTGAGGAGCTTAGCCCCCCCTAGCCAAGTTGCAAACGTTTATGGTTCTGCAGTCGCTGACAGCTCCATTCTCTTGTCTGATTGGCTAATATCATTCAGTCACGTGATCAAAACATAATATTAGCCAATCAAACAAGAGAATGGAGACGTCAGCGATTGCAGAAAGAAAAATTTTTGCAACTTGGCTAGGGGGACTGGTTAGAATTCACAGCCCCGGTATCACGAAAAAACGGAAGGTCATATCAGTCTATAAAAAAAAACAATATGAGGATGAATAAACCAATGTTTATCAGCTGTTATCAGACCCGAAACTCACCTCGATAGTGCCTTATCGCTCGATACCTAAACAACGGACGTATAGACAGACATTTGAATAAATTATACGGTACATACGTAATAACTAGCTAACCAACATCGTCAGTATTTAAAAAGTAAATAAATAAATATTTCGGACATGTAGTATTCATAGCCGAGTCGCCTTAGGTGATTGGAAACAATCACCGAGGGTAAGGAACGACGGCGCGGTCAGTACCTAGATGGGTGACCGTTTGTGGCATGATACACACAACGCCCTCTAGCTTTAAACTAAGTGGAGCTTGTACTATGAGAGTTATATTGACAGATATAATACCTATTTACTTTTTTATAAATCCACACATATTATAATATAGAAAACACTCAATCTCCGAAACAAATACTTGTAGATCATAAAATTATTTTTGGTTCGACCTCGGATTTTAACCCGAAAACCTCAAGTACAGCAGTCATATTCTGCCACTGCGCCACCGACGCCGTTTTAGTGATAAGACGGAAGTTGCCTAATGCCTCAATGCGAGAAATTCAAACCAAATAGTGTACAAGACGCCTATTTGAATGTGTGCGAAATGTGTGAATGTGTGTATAACAATTGTGGGACTTACCAGTAGTGGTATGGGGTTTTGGCTTCTACCTTCTAGACCTTCAGCCAGCTCCGTGAGATCTGTGTCGTATAGGCTCTTTCCTTGTGGTAAATTTGATAGTCTGTCGACATAGAAATGGGTTCAATCAATAACTGAACGATGTTATTTTGAAATTAAAATGGTATAGGTATATATATTTTATGTACTTTATTCTAAGTTTATTACTATAGGAGCCTACCTCTCGAAGAGAGGGTATATACTACAGTTTAATACCTTTGCAGAAACCATCTTTTCCTTTTTAATATGCTTTCATTAATTGCAGAAGTACATATGTTTGTATGTAAAGGGCTTATTTAAGGCTGTTTTCAGTTTTTTTATCATATTTTTAAATTTACGTTTTATTATTCTTAAATTTAATTTATTAAGGCGTAGTGTAGGACGCCTGGCTGGCGTGGCGGCGGCTTGCGATGGATGGATGCGGACTGCCCAAAACCGGGATGGTTTGCATTCTTTGGAGGAGGCCTTCGCTCAGCAGTGGGTGGCCGTAGGCTGAATAGAACTAATTTTGATTTGAGTAAACTAAAACTAGTTAGTTATACCCCGGCGTTTCGAACATATGGCTTTTTTTATATTTAAGCCTACCAAAGTGATTCTACTCTGCCTGATGGAAAGCATGAGTAGAATCCAGGAGCAGTGGCCACCATTCTCATTGTGAGTGCATACAATGCAGCATGGTGACATATAACGTGTCGGTTTAATTAGATGTAGCTGCATCATGAAGGAAAATTATGCAATGATTGGGCCTCCGGTCTCACACTCACTAACGAAAGTCGACAGCACGAATGATATCATTTACTTACTTGTAAATGACAACTTATTGTTGACTTACTTGTAAATGGAAGGTAGTGGGTTCAAATCTTCTAACAATACCCATTTAATATAAAAGTTACAGGTTCCAACCCTCACATATTCAGGCTACTTTTTCTATTCTCTCTATCCTTGTGAACAACATTATTTTCTTAATGACCTCCTCTATTAAATTATTTCTCCCTCTAAATATAACCGAATAATGAATCATTCATCCCCTTTTAAAGCGCTCAACCAAATTATATTGGTTTGGAAGCGTACCTATGTACGTATTATACATAAATAGTTGTACTAATAATTATGTGTATAGCAGAATCTTTATTAGTTTTGAGTCCGACATGGATCCTCTATCAAGATATGAAAAGACCTGTAGCACTACATTTTACGCGAAAACTAAACACTTACATAACAGTAAATAGTAGTTATTATTATTCTAATTTATTCAGAATAAACTGCCCTGCTTGTATGGGTCATGACGTGTCATAGACTGTATATCTATTATTCTACGGTAGGCATATTTTTCCTTTCTCTATGGAAAATACGCACGCAATTGTGCTTGGGTTTTTCTGACCAATTTCCTGTACGTATTTTGAATATTAATGTGGCATCACTAGTTCTCAGAATTGCGCGGTATCGGATCTAAGAAGATGTTAAATTTTAGTGACATTTAAATATTTTTAAAATAAATGAGAGTTATCTATTACAGTTGTTTCAAGAGCCATTTAATTAATTCTAAGAAAATAATTATTTTCCACTGAAATTAAAACCAGTTTGTTTAAAGATATATCTAATTAAGTACTAGTTGTATTTAAATTTGTATTTCAAAGATAATTGATAGTTTTTAAATTAAAGTTATTACACTTTGAAGCACTCAAATCCGTTGAGTAGTTTAAAAGAGCAGACAGCCGAAGCGACTTCGTAAAGATTTGCATTTCATTGGTAACAAAACTGCCAAATAAAGAATGAAAATATAAGTAATCCTTACTAATATTATAAATGCTTCATTAACTGCGCTTTCACTAAACCCACTTAAATTAAATTGGGTAAACAGATAGTCTAGTGCCTGCGAAAGGACATAGGCTACTATTTACTACGATAACCGACACACACGCGGGGAAAGCCGCATGCCAAAGCAAGTACAAAATGAAATCGCTTGTTGAAAATTAGTTTCATAAAAATCCGCTACAGAGAATCAACCTATATTAAAAGGAGTGTAAACATAAATTTAAAGTATTCTAGAATTTAACTCACCTGGCTTTGAGCATCTCATCTATGGGCAGATCATCTGGTATCTCTTTGAGATATGGCACATTACCAGCGAGCATGAACGAAGTCACCATACCGCTGGGGCCATTGCCTGCACAGAAATAACAATGATAAGAAGTTATTCTAACTTACAGTAGGAGAGGGAAGGAATATTACTCTCCTATTCTTGGATTCTATTCATTCTTTCTTTCAGGCAGAGGGGTCTTGGCAAGCTTAAATACTAAAATAACTCCAGATATCCGCATGATTATGGATCTCTATTAGAAGTAAAGCCGACTATGGGAGCAAACCCGTCTGGTTAGCGTGATAACAAGTCCAAGAGGACAAGTTTACAGAGTCCCACAGCTGGGCTTGGATCTCCTCTCGGGAGAGGGTTAAGGCCATACGTCCCCACGCTGACCGAGTGCGGGTTAGGGACTAGAGAGACAGTTTGTGGCCACGTAATTTTGCCGTTGGATGTTTCCCGAAGGCCTCCAACTAAATTTTACCACTGTTATCTAATGATAACAACCGGGACCGACTACTTAACGTGACCTCCGAATTACGGAAACGCTCATAACATATCATGCCACTAACGGTCACCCATCTAGGTACTGACCGCGCCATCGTTGCTTACCCTTCACTTACCGACACTTGGCTATGAGCACTTCGGGTATTTACCGGATAATTTACCTTTAACTTTGCGAAATATAATCTAGTGTGGATTGTTAACCTCGAAATCGTGTGCGTCTTATCTCATGTACGCATTTTAAAATAACCACATTTTTGTAGGTTATCTTCGGAACAATTTTTCTTATCTATCACGTATATATCAATCTTGTTACATGGTAGTGACATAACTTAAGCAGCTGAGGCGTAATCGGATTAGAATTGGCAATCGTCCAACTAAATATTATCGGTCGTGAATATCGATGTATATATTCAAGTCTAGACGGTAGAACCAAGATCGTGGTAACTTAGGCTCCGTTCCACCGCGATTTACAACAGTAACCGCAGGAGTCAGTTAGTTCTTTTTAATATATATTTTATGTTATGGTATATGTACCTTGTATAGATACATATTTACTGCACGGTTGGCCTAGTGGCTTATGCGGTCGCCACGCCGCTTCCTACTGCGCCAAGTGTCGTGGGCCCAAATCCCACGTAGGATAACACTTTGTGTGATTCACAATTTGTTGTTCTGAGTCTGGGTGTTCTTTGTGTCCGTTTCATGTATGTTTGTAAAGTCCCCCACGACACAGGAATTTATATTCCTAATGCGGGAGTTGTCTTTTAAAAAAAAATGCATTTAGTAAAAAGCGGTTATTTTAATATTACAAACAGACACTCCAACTTTGTTTATTTGTATAGTATAGATTACGTCACGTGTCACAATTGAGATTTACAGATACACGGCTCGATCTACAGAACAATGACTCGTCGTTATTAATTAAACATTTGTAACTAGCTTCTTCATTTGTAACTTTTTAGTGGAACTTATAGTGTGTTGAGGAATGGGGAATATGTCTATCTTGTAAGGTTGGATCACTCTACCTTTTTATGGAAAACAAATTTATTTTCGGCACATAACATAACGCTGCGGGCAATAGAAAATGCAGACTAGAAGATGAAGGCTAATAAGGAGTCCTGATTAGGCAGAACGGTCATCGACTCGAGAAGCCCTTGGCGCTTTAAAAAAGTTGGCAAAATCAGCTGGTGCCAAGTTTTTAACTCATAATTTATATTTAAGAGAAACAATTAGTCATATTTAGTACTGAAAATTTTTAATTACTTTACAATTTACTTACCTATACATATAAATATAAAATTAAAGTGTCTGTTTGCAATGTCACATTAACAGCTTTTCACTAAATGCATATGAAGGTATATAATATTCTATTTATCTACTTAAAAAAAGCAATTAAAAAAAAAAACTATGTCTGTTAGTTTCGACTAATCACTAAACGGGTAGACCGATTTCGATGGGACTTTCACTGCTACTTTTTTCGATTAGTTACATTAACTGCTAGAAAACAGTCTGCCTTTTTTGGCGGGGGGATAATCTTCACACATTCAAAAACAATAACCTGTCGTTACGAACTCACACATAACAATTAAAACAGAAAAATAAAAATTTCACACACACATACACACATTCTGTTTCATAACACGCATGCCCGTTTGGGCTTATACTTTATCAGAGGGGAACGTCTGCGCATCACTACAATATCGTGTTGCTCTGTGAAGGTTAATGTAACGCTAATTTTGAACGTCTACGATTGCAGACTGTTTTAAAGGTTATTTATTTAAGTCCAATAATACTTATAAATGTAATTAATTATAGGTGTACAATGATTTCCATTGCAAACAGTATTTAATTGGAGGTCAAACGTTTGTAAATGCGCACGCGACGGTTTTATTGGAGCCAAAGTCTCGCTGTAAATAATTAGTTTGTATAAGTTCTGTCTGTGATCAGGCTGGACTACATTATTATAATTCATCTCACACACGACCATGTGATTAAAACTATACAGAGACTGTTTTATTATAATCAAATATCAAAATCAATTCGCCCTTAGGGTTACGGAGGTCCGTTGTCAGTCGCTCCGTAAAAAACTGATATTCAGGTAAAACCAGTTGAACTATTAAGCCGACCCCAAATAATATTGGGAATAAAGGCTAGAAAGAAAAAGAAGACTGCTAAAAATATACTTGTATATTTCTAAATACATAAACTACATCTTCATAGTCTTTTCTATCCGAGGTCGGGTACTATTATTTTATTATTTATTATTAATTCAACCGATTTTACCCGAATATCAGTTTTGCCACTGGCAACGACTGGTATCGGACCTTCGCTACCCTGAATTGAATTCGAAGATTAAACTAGTATTAAATTTGAGGGCATTGGCTTTCCAATCACGATTGTCACAGATGTTCAAAGAAAACCGTGACGGACGGCACAAAGTGCTCTCCGAGGCACGGATGTGATACACCCAAAAAATTTCATACTTCTAACTGTTAATAAGAATTGTACGAAAAACTAAATAACACTAACTAACAATCGAAGCCGTGACCTATTGACCAGCACTGGCATACGTTAACTGCTAGCTAGTCCAATATCGGGCAAGCAAACTTCTATAGTTACATCCAGACAGAACAAAGTATCACTCATCATCATTGGCTCTTGGTGTGAATCAAACCCACGACCTCTACTTTGTAGTCAAGGTCATTAACTACTACACGAAGAGGCAATATTCTATATTAAAGCAAAGACAAAAGATAGTGATCTAATAACTAATGACCCAGGGTCAATTGGGCCGTCTGCGGAGGCGGAGGAATTTTCCAGACATTTCGCTGACATGATAAATTATGAACCCAATAATTTATTCTCATTGACATTTATTGAGTTTCACAGTTTCGTAGGAGCTTGTTTATTAATTGATTGTGTAAGAAACTTCTTATTGAATCTATGGTAAGTTTCTGAACTGCTTCGAAATCAGGATAAATATTGGCCTTAGTAATTTTTTAAGGGTTCTATTGCCGGGGCTAACAAGGATTAAAGTTAATCCTTTTCAGTTGATTATTGAGACTAAATCGATAGGATTTCGTAAAGGAATAATACCTCAGCGAGGATCTAACTCATGGTGATTTCTAAACATCAAAAAAGGTACTATCAACAGCTTTTGGAAGTCCACTGCTAGACATAAGCTACTCCTAATATTTTGGATTTACGAAATAGGTAAGTAACTTCTTAAAATTGCTTGCTTTTGGGTATGGTTTGGTTTCGCTGACTGATGGAAGGATACCGAGGTCAAGTTCATTACCCTCAGAGGTTCAAACAACGCTACTGATATGAGTTGACAGTCAGAGGCCCCAAGGAAGTATCGTTATCAGCCTATTGAAACTTATATTCCCCACTCTATGGAAATTACCATGACGTAACATCTTGCAAGAGTCCTGGATTCCTGATGAATTTAGTAATATTGTACCTAAGTTTGGCCCAAGTTACACTAAGGTATATTCGGAATGAATTCTAATAAAGTACCTTCTCAATTCCTTCTCCAAAGATATTGCGTTAGGAACTAGGAAAGGTAAAAAAATAACACTTACCAATTATAACGACTTCTTTATACATCACGTCGTCTGACAACGTGTGTTGGCAAGATTTCATATTATCTTTCATTTTATAGATTTCTTTTATCACATAAAACCTTCTTGCTTCCAGCTTTTTCTAAGCTTGTGTCTGGTATGTGATTCTTACTCTATGGTTACTACTATATGGTGGGTTTTTAAATAGCGTTCTAATTTCTAAATGCAGTCAGAATAAATACTTTTTTTTTAAATTAATATCACACGCAGTTTTGAGTCTTACGGACTTTTTAGTCTGATTTCTTTAGTTTTATTGAATCTGTGGTTCTGGTGATCGGTGATGGTGCTGTTAATATTAAAATATTGCGGATGTTGTGCTATCTGTAACAATAGAAAATAAAAATGTTAATAAATATTGTTAGTTAAACAAATTTAAACCTTTAAACTAGTGAGATGTGTGTTACGATTGCAGTTAACTACTTGGATTTCCTTAAAGATTGCCAGATAATCAAAAGTATTTGATCCAAATATCAATACTGCAGGTACGACGCCTCTATCTACCCTCTACGGGAATTAAGCGTAAGTATATGTATGTATAGCAAAAATATGCCTATTTTTAAATAATTAATACATTACGCCATTTAAAAACCGCAGTGGGTTATTCAAGAATAGACTGAAGTAACTCTAGGTAATATTATTATCCTTTAACTCCTGAATCACAGAATGATGTGGCAAAATAGGATAATCTATGAGTTATTAGTAAATAGTAGTCTAGAAACTTTCCAACTGCGGTTTCATAGGGGCCCTAGTATCATCGCGGTGGTACCAACAGATACATGCTGATACAGGAGATCTATTAATTTACGTTGGTAGCGATTTTGGGATTGCCTCTCCCTCTGGTGAGAAGTCATGAGATTTCCATCAAACCCCACCCACACATAATCTAACGTAATATTATTTACGTTGAATTGATTCTAAACAGATAAATATTTTATATTACACCTGATCAGAACAGTAGTCAATATTCCCTGAAAATGAAAAGAGAACGTTAGTCTTTTCCTTGACCTGAATAAGCGGGAGGAAAAAATGTATCAAAATTCAGAGAAAGTTGTATGAATTTTCATTTCTCATGTGTTATCTTATCTATGGCGCGCGCCTGCCCAAGGAGTTTTCATATAATTTAAATATGGAATCTCCGTGTCACTGACATCCTTCTGTGAAGAATAAAAAAAAACAAAAGAAGCGCGAAATATTGGTCAAATTCTAAGCTAAATTGTGTCTTACATGGTGTCTTACGTTTTGATTTTATTTTAAAAATACTTTAAATGTTCCTCACAGGTGTAGTATAAAGCACTGTATAGCACTCGGGTGAAAGTCCCATTCCTACCTCGGGAGTATTGCAAACTGCTCCCTCGCTAGTAATCGGTCCCTTTCCTCCCTCGGTGAACAATGTACTATTATATTTAAGAATAGTTATGACTAGCATTCAAAATTCCTCATAAAAGTAACTTAGAAAAACAGTGAGAATAAAACAATTTTACAATGTTTATTTTGAAAAAAAAAACGTGATATTTGACGAGATATAGGATTCTTTCAAACCCATAAATGTAGTATTTATTCGACGAAATTATAGATCTCAAATTATCTTTGAAACTGCAGTCATACTCTGTTCTCTGGATTTGAAACAAACGGCTGTTATCTTTAAACAGAGAGGCAGATCTATCAATAATTTTATTGTAAATACGCCCTACTTTATATAGAGGTAATTGGAAAATTTTCTGTCATTTAATATCCCACATGAACTGCATATTATATAAACGACGTAATACAGATAGTGCTATTCATGTATATCGTAAATATGAGCCCATTCTATTGATAAGATACCGTAGGGGGTATCAGCGATCATACTTGCAATTTCACATTAGGCGTTATCAGTTTACGACTTTAATACCTACGTAATTAGGTGCAGTATTGTAGACTTATATGCTTACTAGATTTGCCTCCGGATTCGCCTGAGTGTATGCCGGTTATTGCGGTAAAAAGTACCCTATGTCCTTCCTCAACGATCAAAGTAGGTATGTCTATGGATAATTTTATTGAAATCGTTGCATCGGTTTCGCTATGAAAGTGTAACATAGTTACTTTAGAATTTATGATATTTAGTATATGTGGCAGATCTATATATGGCAGCGTGGTATTGTACCCCATACCTAATATATACAAGTAAAATTTAAAATTAAAAGAAACCCTGACTGATTGGACCGATTTTCATCAAATATAGATAAGAACACTCCCGACTAAATCATCTTTCAAATAAAAAAAATAAAATCAAAATCGGTTCATCCGTTCGGTAGCTACGATGCCACAGACAGACACGTCAAACTTATAACACCCCGTCGTTTTTATGTCGGGGGTTATAAATATATTTTCTAACGAAAGACAGAGCTCTGCCCAACAGACGTTCACTAATAGCTGCCCAGATTTATATCTCTACTTTTGAAGATTTGTTTTCATTATCCAGCGATATGATTATATAATTAATTAAAATCAATAGATTACTCTTATCGTACAAAATTAATTCAGTTTAAGGCACCACAAAAAATTATCAGTTTGATACAAAACTTAAAAAAATAATGAATACTTCTTTGAAATGAAATTATGTCTGATTCGCCCTTTTAACCTGCAAATTTATATTATGTTTTAAAAGAAAGAGCGTTGATTGTAGTCTCATAAAGTTTTTTTTTTCGTACATCTTACACACAACATCATCTAGTCCCAAATTAAGCAGCGCTTGTGTTATGGGTACTAAACAACTGATATAAATACATAAGCATACTTTTATTTGTAAACACATATTATACATAGAAAAACACCGAGACTCCGTAACAAATATTTGAAGATCACACAAATATTTGTGGTCGGACCCGGGAATCGAACCCGAGACCTCTTGATCAGCAGCCGCATACGCCAACCACTAGACCAACAAGGCAGTAGATTATTCTTAATCCTTCACCACACGGACATGAAAGTGTCAGTAGTTTTGAAGATCACAATGACATATGTACATGTTTTTTATGTACAAACAAAATTAGGCTATATTGACGACTTATCTTTGTAGTACAAGTCTAAAATTGTTTGAATGCATTGAAGAGATGTTATCTTAGGGTTTTTTTATATTATTTATTTACATTTTTTAGATTAGATATATATTTATCTTATCAGTTTATCAGTAGCGAGACATCATATGACATCATATTTAAAAAAGGAAAAAAGGATTGTCATTTTTGCCAGTCATCATTGAATTTAAAGATGTCGGAAATTGTGGGTTGATTTAAAACGCGGGCATAAATAAGAAAAAGATACATGTTATTGTTTATGCTTTGCGAATACTAAAATCATTGATTATATATGTAAATTTTAAGCCTAACTTAAAATATTTGTTCATATTTAGAATTACTCTGATGGTTTTGTTTCTATGGCCTACCCAAATGTCCTACTGGCAGTAGTTTCGCGCCTCGGGTCGTAACTCTTGAGTAATATTAGTTAGCTAAGACTTATGGCTGAGGTTCGTATGTCGGCTGTATGAATAGACTGTCTCAAAACTACTTACAAAGGCACTGCCTTCTAAGGCCAATCCAGACTCAAACAAAATAAAAAACAGTACCTCTGTGGTTTATTTCGGCATTTCTTCTAAGAGTGAGACTTAGGAAATATCTGTAAACGATTTACATACACAAAATAAATATCTAAGGTTTAAAAGGTAGTAAGTCTAGTACATCATAATCTACCTCAATGAAAGCAGGTAAAAATATCAGACTCCGGCTAATAAATATTCTACATTATGGTCGTAATGCGGAAAGCGTTCAGTAAAAGACTTGGCACTGTCACACGTGACCCAAATACTGGCTAACATTAGGGGCTGAAATTCTCTGAATAAATAACTTGGCTTCAAAGAAAATGTTAGGGCGAAAGTATTTTATGTAGTTGGTAATATGTACCTTAGGCAATTTATATGTAATTTGTGGCCAAGGTCGATGGGTCTCTCGGAATATGATTACCGGCGCCTATAGACTCAAAAGTCAGAGCCGATTAATCGTCTAACTCAATAAGCCGAAGACGATGTTCGAAAAACAAGTACTGTTGTTCAAGATTGACCTGAATATTAACTCGGAGCCCCGTCCATATAATCCGATTCGCTCGAATAAAAACGAGGGATGAACGAATGAGACTCAATTTGTTCATCGGTCTTTTCTTTTTGGTGGCTGATGCCGAAGTCTTGGTCAGATACTAGTTAGTAGACAAATTACTCCTTAGACTTGCTCCTATTTCTATGCCAATTTAGTATAAGTATATACATAAAATGTAGTTTGATACCAACTCTATATTGTTTGAATGAGCGCATAAAAACCAACAATTATAAAAGAAACCTTCTAACTACAGTAGATAGGCACATTGTTGATAGAAGCCTGAATGTAGACATAAGTCTTTATACTTGTTAGTTTTTGTGTATCTGTGTTGTAGTAAAGAAACTTGCAAGTCATTCAAATTAAACGAAACAAACCATTATTCAAACATATTTGCTCGTTAATATTCTACTGTTTTTATTATTAGCATTTGAATGTAATTACAATAAAGGTTGAGTCATACAGCGGGCGAGGCGGACGTGGGACGACGACGATGCGACGTGAGCGTTTTGTAATGTATTAAGTGATATTACTCCTGGTAAATGTGGAGGCCAGACTTTTAATAAATATGCTGATGTTTGTAACCTCAGACAATCTATAAAAGATTATCTATGCGTTGTCCTTGGTGATTCTTCGGTACTAACTAATAGGTATGGCTAGAACGACAACGTCTCACACAATGTGGACAGGCGTGTCGTAGATCAGGATGTGTCAGCGTATTGGCACGTTGATGGTGCAATGTGAACTTGCGAAATATATTGCCAAACCAGATCTTCTCATGGATAGTCACATCCTTCGCGTCAGTTTTCCTCTAAAAACCCTCTCCGTATACTCTAAGTTTTAAAATTACATACATACATAAAAGTTAGATAAATTACACCCAAAAATAACAAATGATCGTAATTGTCACCCACTTATTTCTACTGAGTGGGAATCGTACCCGTGACATCTGGTTTACCTGCCAGGGTGAATATTTACTAGACCTAAACCAACAGCCTCATTAGGAACGTAAAACTGAATACGACACACATTTGAAAGGATCACGCTAAGAAGTCACCAGTTTAGTGCGTGTTTCTTCATGCACCTCTCTCGAGCGGTTAACGGTGGGGTAGTGTCGTCAACTGTCTGCCTCAACCTTTATATCGAAGTATACGCAACAATGAATCAGCACAAATCAGACTATTATTACGAGCTTGAGTAATCAAAATCGAGGCCTTCCTTAACAATTTGCTTTGAAAGTCTAAGCATAGAATACATAATACATAGTACCAGTGTCTAAGTAAATTAAGTCGCCATAATACATTTTAAATAGTAATTATAGTATTGTCCAAACACGATATAGATTTTCGCGAAAATCATAACCTTCCTCCTGACGTCATCGGGTAAAACGATAGCTACCTATGAATTATTTCCTACACCATCATTCTGTTTTCCTGTTACATATTAAACGAGTTCAAAATTCAATGATCTATCCTTATATTCAAGGCTGAAGAGTTTGTTTGTTTGAACGCGCTAATTCAGAAAGCACTGGTTCGATTTGAAAAATTCTTTCATTTAGTCCACTTATCAAGGAAGGCTATAGGCTATATACATACATATTTTATTGTGTATGAGCCTTCCAATGTCAGTCTGCTCTGCCTCAATCCAATAGTATTGAAGTACCCGCTGCGTTGCCTGCGGTTAAGTAATGGTACCGTGAGTAACAACGCCAATCCTTACTTATTTTATAACTTTGAAACTCAGTCTGTCTGTCGGCCTTCCACGTCAAAACAACTGAACCAATTTAAATGAAATTTGGCACACAGATAGTCGAGAGCCTGAGTAAGAATATACGCTACTTTTTACCGTGATAACCCGTTAAATGTGTAAAGATGTCTACACATTCCGTTTTTTTTTAATGCAGGATATAAATTACAATATTTGCAATAATTTTTCTGCAATAAATTCCACCATCCAGGTGGTCTATTACACTCTATAAAAACGAGATTATAAAGTCAAATGCGGGCCATTACACGTCTTTTTTTACAAGAGGCAAGACCGCAAATGATTAAATATGAATTTATTTACATACATTATATGTTTGACCTGAGGTTTCTGAGATAAGTTATGTGACGTCAGATAACGGTATATTAATAAAACATAGTGTATTTCTTTAATGAAATTAGTCAGAGATTGAATACGATACTATTTACAAGTTTTTTTTTATAAGGCCTATGTCCAGCGGTGGACTGCAATAGGCTGATGATGATAAAGTATTTTTAAATATTTGATCTTACCAAAGTGATTGTACTCGGCCTAATGGAAAGCATAAGTAGAATCCAAGAGTCACCAAGGGTTACCATTCTCATTGTGAGTATCGAGATGCTTCTGCATCATTAGGCTACGAAATACAGCAGCACGAATGCTGTCATATTATTATTTAGGTTGATCTTCTGTGTGAGGGTAGTACTACACCTTATGTAGTATTTTTAGGGTTCCGTAGCCAAATGGAAGAATTATTATAGATTCGTCAAGTCTGTCTGTCCGTCCGTATGTCACAGCCACTTTTTTCCGAAACTATAAGAACTATACTATTGAGGTCAGTAGATGTATTCTGTGAACCGTATTAAAAAAATTACACAAAAATAGATATACAATAAATTATGCGGATCTCCATACTTAGAACTGAATCTCAAAAAAATATTTTTCATCAAAACCATACGTGTGTGGTATCTATGGATAGGTCTTCAAAAATGATATTGAGTTTTCTAATATATTATATATTTTTTCTAAACTGAATAGTTTGCGCGAGGGATTCTTCCATAGTGGTAAAATGTGTGTCCTTACCCCTGTAACTACTTAATTAGGAGACTGATAAAACAAAAAAAATATGATGTACATTACCATGCAAACTTCCACCTTAAATTAGTTTGAACGAGATCTATTAAGTAGTTTTTTTTAATACGTCATAAATCGTAAACCGCAATTTCCCTTTCATTCAATCAATACACTATTATTAAAACATCGATCAAAGTTACAACGAACTACAAGAACTTTTATATGACGTTACGAATTTGGATGAAACTTTACAGTAATATAGTTTATATATCAGAATAACACATAGGCTACTTTTTATTGCAATAATCGAGATACACGCGGGCGGAGACACGGGCGAAAGCTAGTTATATGTTTATGTAAGGAAGTATGTGTAAAAGTGGCGAAAGTCTAAAAACAGTCACTCGTATATTCCAAAACAAAACAATTTTTCTGCGGCTTAGAAATGACCGTCATGACTAAATTTATTTATCAACAACTCGTAATGTCCCACTGCTGGGCTCCGGTCTCCTCTCAGGAGAGGGTTAAGGCCATAACGTCCCCAAGCTGACTGAGTGCGGGTTGGGGACTGCCAAGACAACATTATGGTTACGTAATCTTGTCGTTGGATGTTTTTAAGCCGCCCGAAGTCCTTCAACTATCCTATGATAACAACTTAACGCCATCTCACAATCACGGAGACGCTCAGTTCATCATGCAACTAACGGTCACCCATTCAGGTAATGATCGCCCCATCGTTGCATACCTCACTTATTTATTTTTTATTTATTGAGGCCAAATGTATTGTTTCAGTAAAATTCAAAGAAGAATATTCATTAGTTTTCTTATTAATTCTAATTTATGTATCAAAAAGGAAATTTATTTTCCAAAATTCTAGTTTATATTGAAATTAAAAATGTATACGTATCGTGTTTACATTTATTTAATCAATTCTTTTCTAGAGTTTAATGCTCCAATTAAATTGATAGTGTTGCTAATTTAGAGAAATTTAGAGAATAAAGAAAAAAATATGCAACGTATTTTTTCTTACATCTATACAAATAAATAAAATTGTAGTGACCGTTTGTAAAATCAAGTAAACCGTTTTTTACTCAATGCGTATGAAATTATTTACGGTATTCACACTAAAGAAGAAATTTTAATGTTTTTTTCTGTCTGTTTCGGGTAATCTCCGGAACGGCTGGACCGATTTTGACGTGACTTTCACTGGCAGGAAGCTGATAGTATCAGAAGTAAACACAAGCTGTTTTTAGACCATCTTCATCAATTGGCCTTTCCCGTAGTTCTTATTGTAAAGGTAACAATAACTACCCCGGGTATCACCGCATATATATTGACGTGCAAATTTAATTCAGAATGACGTTCAACAGAATGAAATTATAAAATAGCAAGAAGTAAACCCATTTTAATGTAAGAAACTTTAAAAATATATAAAAAAACGTTTATAAAACAGAATATAAGCCCAAAATCGATCAAAGTAGTGTTCAATGGGAGGAGCCTATGTCCAGCAGTGGACTGTGATAGGCTGATGATGATGATTATAAGATTGTACATTTATGAGGTAGAGTTACAGAGGTACTAGGATAGATAACACTCCTCGTACACCCGTATTTCAGTGTAGAAAGGTAAAAAAAACAATCAATTGCATTGTTTACTTTCTTAAGGTCACCGGTTGCTACGCAGCCAAAAATTTACAAGTATGCTTCACGTAAAATTGAATTTCAAATTTCCGTACCACACTTACAACTCACAGGTCAACTTACATTGTACGTACTTCATGTTTCAGTTAAAACTAAATAAAAAAAAACATACATACCTTGAAAAACAAATAAAATACACAGAAAATGCACACACTATTTAACAGCAACTTGTAAAAAACTTCAATATATTTAGTAAAGAAGAAACTTTTAAATTGAATTAATATTTTTTAAATCGCAAGTGTACCACAAGTGCTTCGATACGTGCGCTCACGATCGCCGCGAGTCGTAGACTGAACAACTCTCTCATATATCTGACACATATTGTGTTCCCAATTTAAAATAACGCACATGTCATGTTGACAGCGCCGGTTGCCGGTGATAGGTACGGTGATATGTGCATTCCACAAGCAGTATGACTCGCGCATATAAAAGTTATGTTTAATAGATATTATAATTATGGTATAATAATTATTTATTATAACACCTGTTTCAATATAAAAAAACACTTATTATTTGAGTACGCCTTCAAGGTTAGATTGATGTTTGAGGTGATAAATGTCAGTGGAGTATTGATTATCGAAATGTTGAAACTGTACTGTCGAATGGTGAAATTTTATAAGTAATCACGTTTGTTGTCACGAAGGGATCGGCACCGGCATGTAAAACACCCAAATGCCAACTGCAAATGTTAATTCCACTTAGGGAAGTGGGTTAAAGCTATTTCTGTCAATGAAACTTTTAAGAATAATATGGGATTTTTTTTTTGCGTTCATATACCTATTGAAAAGAAGGTGTGCTGCGAAGATTTGCAGATTCCTAGGTTTAACAGAGATCACTCGATCGAGAGTGTCTTCAGTCCATGAAAATTTGAAACTCAGGATTTACAATGTAGGTCGTTTCCGTTTCGGTCGGCAAACACCGAAGATTGTTGGTGCGAGTTCCGTTTGATCTCATTAAGGAACTAATGTCAATTGAAGAAGATTAGAATTCCTCATGAAGTCATAATGTACATGAACTGAAATGGTGCTATTTTAAAGTTAATTTAAAACATTTCATACTGTTACGCAATAATTATGTAACGTGCTGCACCACACAGCTAAAACTATTAATAATTTTGCCAAAACAAATCGCGTATAATAAACGTACTTAGTTTGTCCTTGGCGCACGTTTAATTATTCAAACAATTGATGTACGTATTAATACAAAGGCTTCCAAGAAAACTTCTAGGTATTAGAGTCGGAGTTTGGGTGTTTACTATAATACGTATGTTTTTCAACAAAAAAGTTTATAAGTATTCTATCAGCCAATCTAGTTTTCATAGTACAAGCTCTGCTTAGTTTGAAAGGTAGATAGCGTTGTGTGTTAGATGTCAGAAAAAAATGGCCGAAACGTATTATTATGCCTATGTTCTATGTTTTGTAGGTCGGTTTCCGCACTTAGTCCATTGGGTGGACCATTGTACGTGAAACTTATTATGCCTTTATTAATGTTACATTAGAACCAGGTTGATTTCAGCACGAATGAGCCAGTTCGACCATCACACATCTTACTAGTACTCACGACTATACTAGACTTCGGCTTTACGGCTCGAACTTATGGATAATCTAAATTGTGGTAGGTCTATGAAAAATATGTTTTTTTTTTTATATTCTCCAAGCCGCTTTCAGCCACGGCGGCGCAGTTAACAAGTGTGTGCACAAACACAGGTGCACTAGCTGTTCCCTCGATCCTCACTCTCAACAATCTGAAGGCACCGCTATCTGGGAGATTATGCGTAGGACCGGAAGCTATACTTACTCTCCACGGCACTGATATTTGAAATATCGGTAATTCGGCAGTAATTATTTGGGAGATTTAGCCATCAGGCACAAGACATTTGTAACTTAGTAATGAACCTGAAATCTCAGTGTTATTTAGCACTCAATAGAAATATTTCCATTAACTTACTATAATTAATACTAGCAAAACATACATACAAATCAATACTTTTTGGCTGTAAATAAAATTGGTATTTCCGTATTAAAACTGCAAGGTGAACGATTTAGATAGTAACACAAAAATACTTTTATAGTAATGCATTTAGGGTCAAATTTCTTTTGAACGAATACAGCTGGTTTTTTTCTGTCTACAATGAGATAGTTCTTATAGAAGTTTTTGTATGTTATTGGCGTTTGTTTTGTAATTGCAGTTCAATAAAGTGTGATGACGGATAAAGAATATACGTGGGTCAGTACCACGACGACGACTAAGGGAGCAAAGTACGCGTGACAACATCATTGTGAAAGAAAAACTTGAAATAAACCAGGTCCGACCAGCGCGATACAACCGTAGTAAAAGTATGAAATTGAAGTTATTATATTTTATAATATACCTATATGGAATATAAAATCTCTTTATTGTAGTCATGTTACAAAAGCTACTTCAAAGTCAAACCAGCTCCCTAGCCAAGTTGCAAACGCTTTTCATTTTCTATTCTATTCTCTTGTTTTATTGTGACTGAGTGACATAAGACAATGAAACAAGAGAATTGTGAATAGAATAGAAAACAAAAACCGTTTGCAACTTGGCTAGGTAGCTGGTTTGACTTTGAAGTAGCTTTTGTAACATGACAAATGTTTATAAATTCAAAACAATACAAGTCACCATTCATTAAAAAAAAAAAAAAAACTATTCGCCGCATTCCAATAACCGCTGCATTCGACGCAAAAAAGAACATCGGGCTTAATGCGGTTTACTTTGAAAGTAAATGACCCCACATCGTTCAAGGTAAGCAGCGGTTGCCGTTTCTTGTAATTCAGATTGTTTTCTTTATATGTAGTTGTGAGAAATTGTATTTCCAATGATACTGGATTGAAATAGCTTGGACTTTTATCGTATACTAGTTGATCCCGCGGTGTTACACGCAGTTGTCGTTGTACTACCGCGAGTAACGCCGCTTGGTGAAAAAGTTGCTTTTTAGGGTTCCGAAGTTCATAACTCGGAACCCTTATAGATTCGTCATGTCCGTCTGTCCGTCCGTCCGTCCGTCCGTCCTCGACTTACCGTCCAAACGGTAAGTGCTAGAAAGATGAAAGTTTGCATGAATACGTGTTGTAATTACGTCGACAAAGTGCTACAATAAAATTATGAAAAATAATTTTATTTGGGGTACCTCCCCTACACGTAAAGTGGGGATGATTTTTTTTTCTCGAGGCTACCCCATCGTGTGGGGTATCATTAGGTCTTTTAAAAACAATAAAGGGTTTCCTAGACGATTTTTTGATTTAGGTATCCGTTTGCGAGATATTTCACTTTTAAGGGCACTTTTTTGTAAAAACAGGGCGTCCCCCCCCCTCTAAAAGCTAAACGGCTGGCTCAAAAAATCTGAAAAAAATCGTGATGGTGGTCCATTTAATGAACTTTGAAGGAAAACTATAACCGATTAGATGACTTTCTTAGTTCAGGAGTTATAAAGGCTTATATGGTAAAATGTGCTCACTTGGAAAACGTCATACAAAATTAACGTATTAATAAGTAAACATAACAATTATCTATTGGATACGATTTTAAATCCACATACCATTATAGGTGACTGAGGAACCCTTTCCTGTGTGTGGCCTGACACGCACTTCGCCGATTTTTTACTTTTTGTATCAATAGCTGTCTACGAACTACGAATGAAAGTCATGTCAGAATCGGGCCAGGTGCTCCAGAGATTAACCGGAATAGACAAACGTTTTAAAAATTGTCTTATTTATGGAAGTATCGTATTTACTTTCACAGGAACTTGGAAAAATATTACAGACACTTTAATTTTATTGATTTGTTGCTCCAAGCAACCTGACCTATTTGATGATAATGACCGTCAAGTCAAAATAGTGATTTCGATTTCCACTCAGGGCAGATAATTGTGTTAAACGATCATTTGTTTTATAATCATCATCATCAACCCTTTGAGAACTGCTTCTGGGTATGAATGTTAAAATTTAGTAGCTAGTGCTTTTTATGTGAACTTGGCTTGGTAGTTGAACCGCATTGATCTCAACACGAATGGGCTGGCTTGACCGGAGCAGTACTACCCTCACACGATCGATTTCGTGGGTGTGTGAGACTGAGACCGGAGGCCCGTGATATATTTAAGCCTACCAAAGTGACTCCTCTGCCTGATGGAAAACATGAAGGACATTAAAAGAAAACTATTGCGGTTTAGATAACTTATTTATTACAGGAGTTATTATGGGCCTAACTTGTAAAATGCACTCACTTGGATAACTTCGTACGAAAATAAAGAATTAATAAGTAAACATAATAATTATATATTGAAAACGATTTGAAATCCACCTAACATTATGGGTGACTTTATTCTATGCGTGGCCTGACACTCACTTGCCCAATTTTTATTAAATGCATATGGTTTGTGTAACTTACACTATAAAAGCATTTTTTTAATTTTTTGTCTGTCTGTTTGTTTGTTCCAAGTAATATTTAAAACGGCTGGACTGATTTAGACGGGACTTTCTAATTTTTTGTTTAGACTAGCTACGCGCTGCGGCGTTACTCGCGATTTACAACAATAACCACGGGTAACATTCACTCACTCATCTAATTCATAAATAAATAAGGATAACAAACTACTATAGTCGAATTTTTAATTAGACGAAGCTACCTGACAGTAGCTAATGTCACTTAGTAAAATAATGCTGCCATATTTAAAGTAATAGTGATGCGTTCAGTTCTCATTCAATCAGATGAATGAACAATGAGTGTGAATAGTTTATCATTTCAAACTATAAAAGAATATTATATCTATTTAAGAATGAAATTGTATAAAAGTGCTCTGATATAAGATACTAGTAGTATGTAACTACAATCAGTTTTTTGACGGCTAACGTCGCGCGCGTCGCACATTATGTTTTTTGACCCAAATAACAACCCTCCTCTTATTATATTTTTATTTAATAGATAAATTAATTTAAAAAGAAAGACGAGAATTCCTGATGTTCAAATGTGCTTTGATCAAATATGTTTTTAGGGATCCGTTCCCAAATGGCAAAAAACGGAACCCTTATAGATTCGTCATGTCTGTCTCTCTGTCTGTCCGTCCGTATGTCACAGCCACTTTTTTCCGAAACTATAAGAGCTATTCTGTTGAAACTTGGTCAGTAGACGTATTTTGTGAACCGCATTAATAATTTTACTCAAAAATAGAAAAAAAGTAATATACTTTGAGGGTCACCATACTTAGAACTGAAGTTCAAAAATTTTTGATGTTGAGGTTTCTAATATCATTTTTTTCTAAACTAAATAGTTTGCGCGAGAGACACTTCCAAACTGGTAAAATTTTTGTCCCCCCCCCCTGTAACTTCTAAAATAAGAGAATGATAAAACTAAAAAAAATATGTGATGTACATTACCATGCAAACTTCCAAGGAAAGTTGGTTTGAACGAGATCTAGTAAGTATTTTTTTTTTAATACGTCGTAAATCATAAACCGCAATTTACATTTCTTTCAATCAAAACACTATTATTAAAACATCGATGAAAGTTACAACGAACTACAAAAACTTTTATATGATGTTACTTGCTGCTACGGAACCCTTCATGGGCAAGTCCGACTCGCACTCGGCCGCTTTTTTTTGTAAATATTCAAAAATAATAATATTAAAATCTTAGATCCCATATGAGTTTCTGTAAATCTACTAATGTCCTTCTTTGCGGCTTTAACATACACAAATAACACAAAAATATAAACCATAACATGAAAAATACGGGAGATAGCAACAAACAATGTTATTTCAGGATTTATTTTTTTACAGCTATATCTTGTCTTAGTTGGATTCAAAACCTTGATAAATAACTAGCCTGCAATAGTACCAATAATACAAAAAAAAACAAATGCTAATCATGCAGGATCTATAAGTTACAAGCTTCTTGAGTTTTGTACTTTTTTTTTGGTTTTAGGTTAATAGAGATATGTGACCGGGTTGTATATTAAATTTACTTGTACATAAATACCCCGAAGTTGTTATACTAAACCTCGGACCGCCCCGGCGTTCTTATAAAATTATGTGTTATGCGATGTTTTTTTTATTATTGTACCTACCTATACCTAATTATTATATTTTATACATCTATAGTTTGAACTACATGTATTGAAAATAGACAGTCTTACAAGTTTCCTCTCAATGTTTTCCTTAATGTTTAAAATCTCTCTAAAATGTTTAAAATCCTCGGTATTCAGTATAGATAGATACTATACGAACAAAGTCGTCGAAAACTCGTTGATATGACTAAAATTCGAACTCCGTACCCGATATCGGCAGTTCGGCACACTAACTATTTACTGGACAATCGAGGCAATTTCATTCATTCAGGAGTTTTTTTAATCATTCACTTTGTCACAGCACTATTTTTATTTCATCAAAAACTGACAACACAGTAAACGTCAGTGGATATCGTCTAATTAAAAATCCGACTATAGACCGATAGGTGACTAACGAAACCAATTACGAAGTATTGCCCCTCAAATATATACTTTGAACAAGTCAGAACAAGTCTAATCTCTATTGATCTACGAAGAGAGTCGGCGGGACTAATTGTCAGCGACTGTTCTGAAAATAGTCGTGACGCATTCCTGTCTGCCCGAATTAAAGCTAAGGGTCGTTGTTCGCTGAACTGGAATGAATAGTCCAAACGCGTGAAGTGGCAGTTCGTCATTCATATTAGAATTTCGAGTTACTTAATGTTTTTCATTCATTACATGAGCTTGCTGAAGTGGCTCTACTATGCCTGATGGAAAGCGTAAGAAGAATCTAACAGTAGTGTTTACTATACTTATTGCGTGTGCAGCATGGTGACTCACACTACGGCGGCCTAGCAAGATGCTTCTAAATTATTAGGCCTCCGATCTCGAACTCACCAACAGAAACACGACAGCACGAATGCCGTCATTTTTAGGTTGAACTTCTATGCGAGGGTAGTCCGGTCCATTTGTTCTGAAATTAGCATCCCTCTACACCTTGAACGGTATCTTATTCTATACTTGTTCTTGACTTTTTAGATTTATTCCTGTGCACGCCGTTGTGTTTACACTGGCGTTGTCTAGTAAATAATACAACTATTGTTCTTATATTCTCCCCATCCTCTGCCTGAGTAACACTTCCTTTCGCGTAACATACGCGGCTTTCAATTCCCTTTATTATTAAACAGCCCTATTATGCTCAGACCTTTACGAATGGAGTTTATATAAATTAAGTGGTACGAGTTTCGTGATGTGTACAGACAGACCGATCATGTTATTAGTTGACAAATCAGTTGTATAAAAAGGTGAATTAAACAAACGATGAAAGAATGATGTTTATGGAAACGAATTTGCATGTAGTTCAAAAAATAAATAGTACTTACAATTCGCGTTACACCTGAACCTAAAGAAATAAAATGAAATATCTCAGAAATCTGACACACAACGTCATCTGGCCCCCAACTAAGCAGAGCTTGCATAGGTAAGACAACTGATATAAATATGTACTTTTAAGAAGGTTTGGTTTACTATACCACGTTGATCAGTCGGCTTGAAGCTCAAACGACTAGATCAATAGCCCTGTTGATAAAAACCTCTACCCCTCGTAGTCAAGATACAAACTTTTTCGATTTCTAGTCTATTCTCTTGTTTCACTGGCTAATATTTTGTTCTGATCACGTGACTGAGTGACATTAGTCAATGAAACACGAGAATAAAAAACGTTTGCAACTTAGCTAGAGGAGCTTATTCCTAACAGGCGTCGAAATAAGGTGGGTTGATACCCTCAAAAATTAAACTCATAATAAATTCCACTTGTCTATTACCCCTTGTGGAGTAGCGAGGGGTATGACGTAAGCTAAATCGATGACGTCATACGACGTAAGGCTCTCCAAGCTCGGGAAACTGAACAAATTTTTTAAACAGTACGAGAATTGGCAAATAGCCAGGTACAGATGAAACATTGGGGAATTTCCGTTCATTTCTTTGTCAATAGTGTAGTTTCTTAAAAAAATGTAATCATATGTATACTTACTAAGATCATTGGTAGAAATAGCTCTAGTCTTATAGTCTGTTTTAATTTACTTTGGTTTCGTTATTAACTTCACAAACTAGTGAGTGAGTGTGAGTGCCCTCAATGCAACATGGTGACCCACAGAATGGCCGATTATTGAGTTGCTTCAGCATCATTGGGCACCCTGTACCGCACTCACCAACGAAATACAATTTTTAGGGCGTTCTTCTATGTCAGAGTAGTGTCGAGCCGGCTAGCTGAAATCTGCGTGGCTCTAGTACCATTTTTGATTATGTATTTTTTCACAAGAAACGAAGTGAAATTATTTATTTTTCACTGTAATTCTAATGTATTTTCGAAGCAATCTCATTTATTCTTAAATATAGATATTTAGCAAGTAATTTTGTTTCATAAGAATCAAATCAATACGTTTAAATCAGAAACAAACATCTTGAAAAACATTATGGGAGATTAGGGGGTGGAGTAGGCGTTTGAACTGAATCAAACGTCCCTCTTAAAATCCTGCAAAATTATAATGAAATTTTCAAGAGAAGTAGTATAACATTTTCTAATATTATTAACAACAAAGCGGTAAATATGAAGTTCATAAGACTAGACTAATTATGTAAAATAAAGATTGTCAATAAAGGTAAATTATTTTTAAAGGTTTTTTCATTTGTAAAACACTCCCTGTAATTAGCGTTCTTTTATCTTTAGGAAGAAAATGATAACTGGAGTATAAAGAAAACAATCGCATTGTGGTTTCCTTAAAACATTTTTCAGTCTTTGTATGGTTTCGGTACGGTCCGCAAACTCAATTTAAATTCATGGTGTTGTATTTCGTAGTTGAGTGCGAGACCGTGGGTCCAATAATGCAGGAACATCACACTAGGCCGTCATTGTTTGAGTCACCATGCAATGTGTGCACTCACAATGAGGATGGCAACCATCCCTCTTGGAGTCTGCTCATGCTTTCCGTCAGTCACAGAGTCACTATACAGATTACCCTCCCCTAGCTATAGTCCCCTGTTCGTTTTTTCAAAATGAAGTCCTCTCATGCAATGTCTGGAAGAATGATATATGCACCAACCTTGAACATAGCTTTCTCTAGCGTCCCCATCAGCGAATCTGTAATATGAGATGGACTATCTTTTAATACTCAGATTATATAAAAAACTTCCAATTCAGGTGCGTTTCAGATCAAATCGAGTTCAGAAGTTATCATACATATTTAAAAAATATATTTATTTAATGCGAAATGAATTGAAATGGACACCGATATTTTAGCTGCGTAATAGGAGGGGACCTACCGCGCGCGCGGTTAACCAGGCACTTCGAAAATTTCACATACACACAAAAATAATCGCCTGTCACTACGAACTCACACATACCAATTATAATAAAACAAAACATTCACAATTTCACACACACACACAAACCCATTCTGTGTCTTATTAGTGTAATGTGTGTGTAGAAATGTTCACGTGCCTCTCCATCACAAAGGAAGGATCTTCCGACCAGGCGATGAGGTCGTGCCTGGCGGGGAACGGCCCAGTTGATGTTGGGATGTTGTAAATATGCTAATCGTCGTTAGAATTTCTCTATCGCGATTAAGTATTAGTAGTTCCTACGTATAGTTCATTCCGTGTTTCTTCGTGGTTCAGTGTTCCTTCGTTAGATGGTGCTGTTTTATGTTTTTCGCTTGCGCTGTATGTGGAAATCGCCATATAATTCATAGGCCCATTTGGGCTTAAACTTACAGAGAGGAGAACGCCTGGTACACCCTAGTGTACCAGGCGTTCTCCTCTGTGTCTGTTTATGGAATCAAATAATTCATTCAGTCTACATTCATCCGTCCGTGTTACCGAACGTGCGATCAATAGGCAAATATACCCGAAGGTTTTATGAAGTAGGTATTTTTGTAGTCTGTACAGGCTCGTGATTATTCGTTATAATGGTTTTTAAAGGTAAAGAAAGAAACATAATTTACGTTAAAAAATGTCAATCAATAAAATAAATATTTCGGACATCTGACACACAACATCATCTAATCTCAAACTAAGCAGAGCTTGTACTATAGGTACTAGACAACTGATATAAATACATATTATTTACTTTTCTTTTGTAAATACATACATATTATACATCCAAACTCCGAAAACAATATTTGTGGATCATACAAACATTTGATCCGATTCGGTAATAGAACCCGAGACATCTTGATCAACAGTCGCATACGCTAACCACTAGACCAACAAGGCAGTCAATGCCTCAACTATATCAAGAAAGACGCTGTGGTCACTCCCCGCAGGTTTTGCTTTGCATTAGGCTTCCAGCCTTAGCCCCCAGAGTTACGGGGGTAGGTGGATTTTATAAAAAATATTCTAAAATACGTTAAAATGAATGAATTTATCGTTTTCTTTGAAAGATAATATTAAGGTTTTACACACGTGTGTTTCTGGGAGGTCGTGAGCAAAAATTGTATTCAGATATAATTATTTATAAGTAGGCATACAAGAAAGTCTACACGAGGACTGCAGACAAGGCTGCACACGTCTTTTCGGGGGATTACCGTTGTTACTAGATAAACTGTCATTTACACGTCCTAATGCGAAAGTAAGTTCGTTTGTATGTTTGTTATTCTATCACAGCTAAAACGCTGATCTGATTTGATGATGAATTTGTTTTTAGGGTTCCGGTGCCAAATGGCAAAAAACGGAATCCTTATAGATTCGTCAAGTCTGTCTGTCTGTCCGTCCGTATGTCACAGTCACTTTTTTCCGAAACTACAAGAGCTTATACTGTTGAAACTTGGTAAGTAGATAGATAGATAGATAGATAGATAACTCTTTATTTGCACACAAAATTACAGGGTTACAAAAAAAAAGGAACACATTGATTAAATATAGAGTGTACAAAGGGCGGCCTTATTGCTAAAAGCAATTTCTTCCAGGCAACCTTAGGATGGATCAAATGTTGTAGAGAGACAGTAGTAGTTGAATATACATTTTTGAACCTATTATTTGCTTATTATTATGTACTATACCATATTACATATACTACATATATTATATTATCTACAAACATTTGCAATTTTTACTTACATATAAGATGTATACCTATTACAATAAATATACTTACATATACATACATACATACATACATAAATACATACTATAACAGTAAATATACATATACAGATACATACTTATATGAATAAAAATAGAAAAGAGAAACAGTTTCACCCTCTATCGTGTCGGACTCAATTAAGGTGAATAAAATTCCTGTACCATTTTCTTGAATCTATTTAATGTTTTCGCCTGCCTGATGTTAAGCGGCAGTGCATTCCATAATCGCACAGCTTCAACGGTGAAAGATTGGTCATAAAATTTGGTGGAATGCAGTGGCATCTCCAGTTGTAAACTTACGGATGACCGCAGACATTTTTCATGTGTGTCATTAAGGAACTTGAATCGTTCTTTGAGGTAGAAAGGGGTTTTAGGATTGAACAAAATGTTATAAAGGAAAATAAGGATATGAGTATTCCGGCGAGAGCGAATTGGAAGCCACTTGAGAAGTTGACGGAATTCAGAGACGTGATCGTATTTTCGTAAACCAAATACGAATCGTATACAGACATTTTGTAGTCGCTCAAGCTTATCGAGTTGGGCTTCAGTGAGATTCAGATGTAGATGTAATCTGTGAACCGCATTAAGATTTTCACATAGAAATAGAAAAAAAAACAATACATTTTGGGGGTCCCCATACTTGGAACTGAAACTCAAAAAAAAATTTTTCATCTAACTCATACGTGTGGATAATCTATGGATAGGTGTTCAAAAATGATGTTGAGGTTTCTAATATCATTTTTTTCTAAACTGAATAGTTTGCGCGAGAGATACTTCCAAAGCGGAAAAATGTATCCCCCCCCCCTGTAACTTCTAAAATAAGATAGTGATAAAACTAAAAAAAATATATGTTGTACATTACCATGTAAACTACCAACGAAAATTGGTTTGAACGAGATCAAGTAGTTATTTTTAATACGTCATAAAGCGTAAACAGCAATTTACCTTTCATTCAATCAACAAACTACAAGAATTTTTATATAATGTTACTTTTTGATACGGAACCCTTCATGGGCGAGTCCGACTCGCACTTGGCCGCTTTTTTGAAAATGGATATAGTTTAGGGCCTTTTCCTCAAACTTATATACATATAAATTAATTGCAAACAAAGCCCGCGGGCAAAATATACTATACAGAAATAATATTGTTTAAATAAAGTAAGTTTCTGGGGCTCACAGACAGACTGCACACGCCGATTCGGGGGATTACGTGATAAAATCCAGTGGGGGGCATTTATTCTGGGGTCAATGTCTTACTATACGTTACTATGTTATTTACAATCGTGATAATATATAAATAGCAATATCACGACTAAGTGTCGTCTTTAGACATTCACCTACAATTTTATTATAAATCTTTAACAGATTTGAGCACGATTTATTTGACTTATAGGTAGTAACTTATCATATTTAACTGCCTCGATGGTCTTACAGCGAATGCTACTGCCGATCGAATCGTACCCTAGACCTCTTGGGTCTAGGGTACGATTCCCAGGTTGGGCTATAAGTGTTATTGAGTTTTCAGCAAGAAATTCTTAAGTATACCCCGGATTTAGGAAAAAAAATTCAGTGTTTAATACTCATGCCGCGAAGAGAACGTTAAAGGTGCGCGTCCACTATCCGCGCCGCCCGCACTTAATGTCGGCATTTATGAGCAAGGCAAATCCGTTTAATCCGGCGTCCGTACGTCCGGCACGGGCAAATGGACGCGTACCTTATGTCGTCGTTCCCCGTTAATGTGAACATCTACGGCAATTGGTTATTGGGAAGTCAGTACCCTCAAATATAGTGACAACTAGTTCAATCTTCGACTTCAGTTCGCCCCCAAGGTTTATAAGTTTTGATGCCAATTAATTCGTAGAAAAATGCGCTTTAAGACTGGAATAACTTACAAACGGATACCTATATAAAAAAAATATCTTCGCAACCACTTAATATTTTTAAAAGGCCTATTTAAAGACACCTCACACCATGAGGTAGACGCTAGAAAAAATCATACCTTCTTTAATTTGTTTTTCGAGATTTTATGTTAGCACTTTGATAACGGAAAACCAAAATTAAACAAGTAGCCGATCCCAAATAATTTTAGGCCCAATTAAGATTAGATATAAGTGGAAGAGTGCGTCGTCATTCCCCTATCAAATATATCAAAAGAACAGATTTTTACTAAAGTACGTACCGAATGTTGGTGATCCCAATTTACGGGAGAACGAGACATTACGAGAAATACAGAAGATGGAAAGAGATAGATAATATATTGTCATCTCCACAGTCGCTTTTAAGGTAAATGAACTTTTGTATCGCTTCTCGTTGGCCGTACTTTAAATGAGGTTTTCCTAATTATTTGGATTTAACCGCTGATGCATACGTAATATCAAAATCGTAATACCTTGACCCGTTGCATTTGGAGGCTGCTGCGGCGGATAGACCGCTTTGGAGGCGTACTATTCACACTAAGGTTTTTGAGTTCGAGAGGCAGCGGAGAAATGATCTCGATGCCAAACGGGATGAGCTCAAGGCCCGACCAGCGGCGGCCATTTATTACAATTATATCGGGGGGGTGCTGACTTGCAGTGAATGTAGACGCACATTCACTGCGAAAATTGGATATATCAGCCACCTGTGCTCTCATGAACGAAGCTCACGCTGATCAGTTCCAAGTCGCCGTGGCCGAATACGGTCTGGATGATACTACTACTACTACTAATATCAAAATATACCCATATTAATTTTAATATAATCTATTGCGTATTTTACCTATGTTTATTTACCAAACTATTGTTTTATCTATAATATCTCAGTGCCCTTCTACGTCACTTAAGGAAAAATGTGCGTTTATCTATCTGTCAGACTTCTTTTACAGATATTGATTTCTCAATGTATTCTCTTATAGACAATAAATTGTACCATATTGTAACATTTATCGGTGTAAGTGACCCCGCAAGGTTAAATTTACGTAATTTATCTTACTACGTAGTATAACGAGAAAAGACAATTATAGTTCAGTATCATAAGTGACCTTTGCGAAGGATTGAAAAGTAAATTTTAATGGAAAATCCCTTCGGATTGTCGGTTCCCTGTGTGCGTGATGCAAGCAAGAGCCAAAAATAGGCGGGGTTCTCACTAAAAACGACCTTGACATATAGTAGGCTTAGACTTTTTACTTTAGGGAAGAAAAAAATCAGCAAGGTGCGTGTCAGGCCACGCACAGGAAAGGGTTCCTCAGTCACCCATAATGGTACGTGGATTAGAAATCGTATCCAATGGATAATTGTTATGTTTACGTATTAATGCGTTGATTTTGTACGACTTTTCCAAGTAAGCGCATTGTAAAAGTTAAGCCTCTATAACTCCTGAACTAACAAAGTCATCTAATTCGTTATAGTTTTCATTTAAAGTTAATTATATGAACCACTATCACAAATTTTTCGGCGGGCGGGACGGCCTGTTTTTACAAAAAAAGTGGCCTTTAAAGTGGAATTTCTCGCAAACGGTTTATATAAAAATATATATTATTATGTTGTACATTACCATGCAAACTACCAACGAAAATTGGTTTGAACGAGATCTAGTAAGTGGTTTTTAGGGTTCCGTAGCCAAATGGCAAAAAACGGAACCCTTATAGATTCGTCAAGTCTGTCTGTCTGTCTGTCCGTCCGTATGTCACAGCCAATTATTTCCGAAACTATAAGAGCTATACTGTTGAAATTTGGTCAGTCGATGTATCCTGTGAACCACATTAAGATTTTGATATAAAAGTAGAAAAAAAAACAATACATTTTGGGGGTCCCCATACTTGGAACTGAAACTCAAAATTTTTTTTTTCATCAAACCTATACGTGTGGGGGTATCTATGGATAGGTGTTCAAAAATGATGTTGAGGTTTCTAATATCATTTTTTTCTAAACTGAATAGTTTGCGCGAGAGACACTTCCAAAGTGGAAAAATGTGTGTGTCCCCCCCCCCTCTAACTTCTAAAATAAGGGAGTGATAAAACTAAAAAAAAATGTATGTTGTACATTACTATGAAAACTACCAACGAAAATTGGTTTGAACGAGATTTAGTGAGTAGTTTTTTTTTAATACGCCATAAATCGTAAATCGCAATTTACCTTTCATTCAATCAATACACTAGTATAAAAACATCGATGAAAGTTACAACGAACTACAAGAACTTTTATATGATGTTACTTGCTGATACGGAACCCTTCATGGGCGAGTCCGACTCGCATTTGGCCGCTTTTTTTTGTAATATGTTATAAATCATAAACCGCAATTTACATTTCTTTCAATCAAATCACTATTATTAAAACATCAATGAAAGTTACAAGAAACTACAAAAACTTTAATATGATGTTACTTGCTGCTACGGAACCCTTCATGGGTGAGTCCGACTCGCACTTGTTAAATCTTTTTTTATATTATAGGGGGCAAACGAGCTGACGGATCATTTGATGGTAGGTGATTACCGCCGCCAATGGACACCCGAAACACCAGAGGAGTCACAGGTGCGTTGTCGGCCTTTAATTTTAAATATTAAATAAATTAATTTATGTCTTACATACTACGCCCATTTTAACTCCAAATGCTTGATTACAAGTGAGATAAGAATAAGAATATCATATTTACTAGGTTGGCAACACAAAGAGGTCACTGACAGTCTGGTTTTGGTGCCTTTGTAGTATATTATAAATGAATCAATGAAAGCAGTGTTGTCATATCTATTGTACTTTTATTCGGTTTCGATAGATTGAGTTACATTTTATTACGTTACCGGGTCAAATGGTTATCACGATTATAAAAGGGTCACATGAAAGATGCGTTGCCTTAGCCTTCCGTAACTCCACTAACTTGATGAAATTTACAGCGTCAACTTAAACTTTAGACTACGATTGACAAATGTTCATGTTATAGATATTATAAGATAAATTTTACTTTATTACAACGTAGATAGAATCGCATATCATTTACCTTTCTCCGACGACAGTCTTCTTAACGTATTTCAGAATTAATGTTGTTGAATTGAGTACTCCATATAGGTATTAAGTTCATGTATTTTAAGACTTAATTGTTCAAAGCTATTAATATTTGTGATAATGCTTTATCACATAATGTAATCAACCTTTGGGGGTTAATTACTTCATATAATAAGTGTTACTTTGATATATTATAGCAACCGCTATCTATATGTATGGAAAATATTCAAAACACTAATTAATGGCATGGCATGAGGTCTGAGGAGCACGAAAAGGAGACGTATCACTAAATAATTACAGTCAAGCTTGATCAACAGAATAACATCACAGCATTAGTAGGTAGTAGAGCCACGCTGATTTCAGCACCAATGGGCCAGCTCGACCGGGGCTGTAGTATCCTCACACAGAAGTCGATCTTAATAATGGATCTGGGAGGAATCTCGATACAAACCTTATAGGTACTAAGCCGTCAGGACAGTGTGGTATACAGAACGTCCTTTCTAAAAAAGCTTAACTATGTTGGTGGTTTCTTTCATGCTGCTACAACATGGCTGAACTGATAGAAAGTAGAAGAACAATCTAAGAATTGTGGTCACTATCATCATCAACAGGCTATAATATCCCACTTCTTAACCCGGGTCTATGCTCAGTTGTGGGTTAAGGCCATTTGTGCTGGCCGAGTTGGTCGCACACGCTAACCACTAGCGTGTGCGACTGCTAATCAAGAGGTCTCGGGTTCAAATCCCGGGTCGGGCCAAAAAGTGTTTTTGGGTTTTTCTTAGGAAATTCCTAATAGCAGCCCAGAGTTTGGAAGTTTGGCGGTGATTCACGCCCGTGCCTCGGAGAGCACGTAAAGCCGTCCGTCCCAGTTGTCATAAACATCTAATGCAATCGTTATTGGGAAGTTAGTGCCCTCAAATTTAACTGACAACTAATTCTCCCTTAGGGTTGCCGAGGTCCGGTGCCAGTCGCTTCGTGAAAAACTGATATTCAGGTATAACTGGTTGAACTAGTAGCCGACGCCAAATAATATTGGGAATAAGGCTAGGAAGAAGAAGTCCCCACGCTGGCCGAGTGCGGGTTGGGGACTGAACCCTCAGGTTGGCCTCTGGTTCCGTACTCACCAACGAAACAGCATGAATGTTATCATTACCACCTCGGTCGAGACGGCCCCTTCGCACTGTAGAGGTCGATATCGAAGTTGATTTTTATGGTCATTATTTACCTGTACATAATGCTACATAATAATATGTCATTAGACGTCAAATGTACACAAAACACAATCATTATTTACAAGTACCTAACTTTGTAAATTGCATTGATATTGATCTATAGTAAGCGATGATATATGACGTCATAGAGAGATGACGTAGGCAAAATAAATCACCAATTCTACTATTTGGTTACTAACTTTTGCCTGCCGCTCGGCCTGCGTGTATGTCGGTTACCGAGGTAAAGAGTAGCTCATGTAATTTCAGAAGAATCAAAGTTTCTCCATGACAAATTTCATTGAAATTGGTGCAGTGCTTTGGCTGTGAAAGCGTAACAGACAGACAGATAAAAAATTTAATATTTGTACTGATTACGAATCTTACAGAATAAGGGAGGTATCAAGCACAAACGTGGTAAGGTATATAGCATCTTATTAACTTGATGGCCTTAGTGATGAATCTATTAACTTTATACTTAACGGGTTGCACAGTTAGTAGATTTAACGGTTGAGTTAGACACAGGACGTGAGGTAATGTATTAGTTAATATGGAAGACAGCACATAGCGTCGCTTCGCTCAGAGCTAGCCTACCTACTACTTTTTAGGGTTCCGTAGGTTATGTCTCGGAACCCTTATAGATTCGTCATGTACGTCCGTCCTCGAGTTACCGTCCAAACGGTAAGTGCTAGGATGATGAAACTTTGAATGAATATGTGTTTCTATCACATCGACAAAGTGCTACAATATAATCATGTAAAATATTTTATACTACACCTGATCCGAACAGTAGTCAATATTCCCTGAAAATGAAAAGAGAACGTTAGTCTTTTCCTTGACCTGAATAAGCGGGAGTAAAAAATGTATGAAAATCCATTTCTAACCTGTTTTAGCGGGAGAGAAAGTTGTATGAATTTTCATTTCTCATGTGTTATCTTATCTATGGCGCGCGCCTGCCCAAGGAGTTTTCATATAATTTAAATATGGAATCTCCGTGCCACTGACATCCTTTTGTGAAGAATAAAAAAAAAACAAAAGAAGCGTGAAACATTGGTCAAATTCTAAGCTAAATTGTGTCTTACATGGTGTCTTAGGTTTTGATTTTATTTTAAAAATACTTCAAATGTTTCTACAGGTGTAGTCACAGATCATAGAAATACCTACAGGAGATATGCAATTGAGGCGTGTCGCTTGCGAACGCATCTGGCCTCAAAGCGGCTTGATGCCATTTTCGGACATTAGTCGCATGTCAACTTGCGACGTCTTCACTGCTCTTGATTTTCTACAAAATGTCGCGTTGTTCAGTGATTTTTTGCAAAAATAACATCTGTATTGTAAATTACAAGAAAGATGTCATCTCATTTCATATCTAAATATTATAATATTATAGTTTTTCATACTGAATTAATGAAAATATTTTAGAAAAATGATGAAATACCAAATTAATCCCTTTCATTAGGAACTAAAACCATTGCTTGCTTAGTACAAATCGGTCAATGAATCGGCTGGTATAATAGCGCAATGGATAAGTATTTTATTGACACTCTCATTCACACGATAGTTTCGGGAAGCGGCCGCTGTCGGCCTTTGTGTTAGAGATGTGATGTGATGTTTATGATTGTCGATATTTTATACGATCCTATTAAGTGCGAATGATTATTAAAGATATAAATAAATTGCGATATTATAATTATGTAAACGTAAAAAAAGTGTAGATAAAATTGAGATTTTTAATTTATTGTGGTACTCAAGCATAATTTATACCTTGATGTTATTTCAAAATTTTAGCTATCCGAAGGTTCCAAAAATTAAAGAAATGTGGATAAATGCGACAGGAAGGGGTCCAAGCTGGTTCCCAACAAAAATAGCACAATATTCTGGTCCCAATAAATTTTCACTAACACGATCAATCGCCAATGAGTAATCATTTAATAATACTAATAAAGGCCGTAATGGAAAAATATGCAACCGTAAGATTACACTACATATCTAAGAACGCAACACTTAAACTGTCTAAGCGGCAAGTTTTAAATAAATATTTACATTTTACTGATCAATAGCATCCTTAACAATAAAATTATTGCAGTTTTACCTGTGTTCTAGTCTAGATTCGAGAAGATGATATCCGGTTTTTTGGTAGTTAATTAGTAAATATTCCAATTATGATAAAACATCGCTTGTATACAGTATATTCGAGGGAAACTCGTGTTTATTTTTCTTTTCACAGTCAATAAAAACTTTAGGAGAAAGAGCAGATAATACAGCTAACTGAATTTCATTCGATATTTTTATATGATTATCACTTCGCATCACTAGTTGCATAAGTTGCACATGTGTGGTTTTACGAAATCCGTAGCTACAGGTAGAAGCGCCGCCTTCTTTTTGCATGTGTTTAATTAGTGGGTTTATTGGTGTCTCTGTAAGTTTCTTTGTGTGCGGGAGAAATACGAGCGTGTGTGCCGTGCTTACAATTTTTGATTTTGTGTTAGTGAAGTAAGTGGGGGAAACGCGGAGACATCTGAACACGAATAAATTGGTGTACACAGCTAATCTCCTGTGTTTCTATGATCTGTGGGTGTAGTATAAAGCACTGTGTAGCACTCGGGTGAAAGTCCCATTCCTATTTCGGGAGTATTGTGGCCCTGGGCTGCGCCTTCGAGAAACAAACCGCTCCCTCGCTAGTAATCGGTCCCTTTCCTCCCTCGGTAAACATGTACTATTTCTTTGGGGTACCTCTTCTACACGTAAAGTGGGGATTTTTTTCTCGCGTCTACCCCATTTTGTGGGGGGTATCGTTAGATAGGCCTTTAAAAAACTTGGAGAGGTTTCAAAGATGAAATAGCCCCCCCTCCCTCTAAGAGCTACACGGCTGGCTCGAAAAATCTGAAGGAAATCACGATGGTTCTTCACCATTACTGCTAGCTCCTACGTTTCCGAGGAGCTGGAGATCAGTTTTCCTAAACAAAACTACAAAAACAGGTTTATTCACTTCATCTGATTTTAAAATTAGTCTTTTAAAACTATAAATAAAATAAGTTTAGCTGCATTACATAGAAAATAGAAAAATATTCATGTAAGTTCCACGAAAGTTTCAAAAACATTTCAATATTACGTCAGATGAATGAGCGAGTTGGAACCGTGCCAAACCTTGAGGGATGCACTCTTATCAGAAGAGGTACCTCGTATTTGCTTTTAGACTTTCACGATTTTACACATAGTTTTGCTGTATTTAGTTTTAAATTTTATTATTACGCTTTTACGCCTAAATAACTAAACCTATTTTTAAAATTTCTTCTCCAATAAAACCTTCGTTAACATTTATTCAGTGTTTCAAGTGCTATGGTGAAAGATACAAATATACCTATAATAGCTTTTGGCCGCGGCTCCACCCGCGTGTTGGTCTATATCTAAGCTAGATTATGGTGAAGTGTCATCGAAATCCGTTCAGTAGTTTTTGCGTGAAAGAGCAACAAACATACATACACACTCACAAACTTTCGCGCTTATAATATTAGTGGGATATACGGACGATGTGACACATGGAGTGGTCATAGGTAACGAATAACGATAAAGGTATTATGGCCCGGCGGAGGCCGAATTGTCCATGCACATGTAATACCAAGATCAGTTGCAGTGTAAACATATTTCCATAATGATATGTTGATATTCGGACTTAAACAGTATTTATCAAGGTTCCTATCATCTTTGTTTATAAAATAAGCCAAATTAAAATAATATGTAATTAAATTAAAATTTGCACATACATACATACTCACCACATAGCATACGCACAAACCGTTTGGGCGGTAGGTCGAGGACGGACGGTCATGACGAATCTATAATGGTTCCGAGTCATTAACTACGGAACTCTAAAAAACATATCCTTCCTTTTGGCTTCGCCGTAGTCAGATAAAATAGCTTTTAATAAAAAAAGCATTTTACACTTGAAAGAATCTGCGTACGCAAATATCTGCCATTAATCCTAGTGCAGGATTAAAAATACCCGTTTTAGGAAATTACTTAACATAGTGTTAAGCCGATAAACTGATAAGATTATCAATGTGCGAGGTGTTTTTACGTAATTACATTGCATAAAATGATAACAGGCAACGCTTCGATAAAGTTATCTAAAATACCATATTGCATTGTCACAATAATTCATATGTATATTTTTGCTACATCATGCCTTATATACAGGCATTTCTGATAAATATTATTCATATTGTATATTACAGTTTAGGTCGTGTGATATGATATTGTATTCATAAAACTGAAGATATTTATTTATTTATTGCACATCATGCACTATAAGTGCATTGGCGGACTTATGTACAATTTCGTTTACTTAAATTTTAAAATTATTGGCTATACATTAAGGTCATACTGGTCTACATAAGGTCTCCACGCTGGCCGAGTGCGTGTTGGGGACTGGCAAGACACGTTGTGGCTACGTAATCTTGCAGCTGGATGTTTTTTACTCCCCAAATGCTTCAAACAAGGTTTCACGACTATTATCTTATAATGCTTAGTATGACCTCCGAATCACGGAAACGCTCAAAACATTTCACGCCACAAACGGTCACCCATCTAGGTCTGACCTCGGTGATTGTTCCCAATCTCATAAGGTTACTATGCTATGAGCGCTTCGTTGTCCGCTAAATATTAGTGAAAACGAAAATATCACTAAGGCTTTACTAACTCTTCCCTTAAATTTAGTGAACGATGGTGGAAATAACCATTTATGCCCAAGGCATTCTCTATCAGACAACCTTTGGGTGATGCAGAGAATATAATAAAGTAGGTTCATTATGATATGGATATCCTATCCTATTTCCTACTAGTCCACATGTTACTACTCCTACCAGTCTTAGTAAGAATAGATGTTATGCTATATATATCACCACGCTAACACCTATAGGAGCGTAGCACCAGTGAACAATGTTTCAAAATCGTTTTTTTTTTCATCTTGAGACCTTCCGCTGCGTTCCGGTTCCCCTATAAAAGTTTTAAATAATAGTTTTCGACAGCTTAAGTCTATCTTTTAAGGTTGGCTCACTATATATTTTTTTTATGGGAATCAGTCTTGCTTCCGCGGTATAACATCACGCTACAGACGCAGCATTAACAGACGCAGGCGGGGCTGTGTGGTTCAGCTAGTGTAAATAATATGCTTTACATGCGGATCTGATAAGCAATTAGCTATAATCACCAAATGTTACGATATCTTGAAAATGAAGTCACAAAGAGTACACGTAGCGATTATATCAAACCGCTTAAGATTACTATCAGGACAATTTGAACATTGGAAAACAATAAGATTATACCACACCATGCTGTGGCGCACTTTGCTAAAATTATAAGAAACCAGCGGCCGCCCGTGACTTCGTACGCATTGAGTTAGTTATTCGCATATATTTTTTTAAATAAACATTAACCGACGAGATAATCAGCCGTAACGTGGAAACTCTCGGCACGGTTGGTCCACAAACTCAAATTCGCGCAGCGTGCTATGGAGAGGGCTATGCTCGGCGTTTCTCTAAGGGATCGTATTAGAAACGATGTAATCCGGTAGGAAACTAAAGTTATCGACATAGCACAGGATTAGCAAGCTGAAGTGGCAATGGGCTGGCAATATTAGCCGCAGAACTGACAACCCTTGGGGTAAACGTGTTCTTGAGTGGAGACCTCGTCTCGGCAAACGTAGTGTAGGACGTCCACACGTCAGGTGGAGTGATGATTTGCGCAAGACGTACAAGTAGAGTAGGAACTAGATGCGAGTAGTCGAGGATCAAACTAAGTGGCGTACAAGTGGACTGCGATAGGCTGATGATGATATTGATGATGATAATGATTTCCTCCCAGACGTATCCGTCGACGGCGACACCCTGTCAATTTTGAGTTCTGCGTTCATGTGCCCGCGCATGACTAGCAAAACCGAATTTTGTTTTGAATGTGCGGTCACAGGAGGCACAGTGTAATGATATTACATACATTATAAGTACACCTCCACAACAATCTTAGAGCAAACATTTTAAATTTTAAGTATCTTACTTCAAAACCATAGGACTTTCATACAAACTATGAATATGTGATGTCTACACCCTAAAAGGGGGCAAAATTTCACGTTTGTATGTATTATAGTTTCTGAGATTTCATGATTAATCACTTTAATCAGTGAGTGGTATTTCGTTTAAGAGGTAGCTAAAAGAAATTTAGCTGAATACAATATTTGAAATGTTTTATTATGTTAGAAATTATCTACATAATATGTTTTATTATGTTAGAAATTATCTACACAATCAGTCAAACCTATTTTATAATACATATTATGTATTATAAAATAGGTTTGACTGATTGTGGGAATAATGTACACATTTAATACTTTTCTATATACTCTTTGATAATAAAAGACGTGAGAAAAGAATTATATATATATATATATATATATATATCATAGCTTTGCCATTTAGAGTTAGTGGGATTATGAAATAGATTTTTGACATTGAAAAATCCAATTCATAATCCTATTTAATTACTATGTTACCAATGATATTATAGTAAAAACAAAACTATAACATCATTGTAAGTTACCCATACACTATCACAACGCGTATCATAAATAAGCATTAGGTTTAACTATATATTGAAATACACTCAAAAACACGAATAAGGGCCACCGCAGACTAGCTACTTTTAGCATCGGCGATCGGCAACTAGTCGCTTTTTAGAAGCTAAATACGGCGACCGAACGCTCCATACCGCACACTTAAAAACGCCAAACGCGGCGATCGAGTCGCTTTTTAGAAGCGCGACACAGCAGCTGAAAGCTACTCTCCGCACTATTTCGGATGCCGGTAGCAGCGACTTGGCATCTGAGCAGTCGCTAAAACGCGCGATTCCGATACCGCGATCGAACGCAGGAAGTCGCTAAAACGCGATGCAGCATCGATGCAGTCGCCAAATCGCCGATCGCCGATGCTAAAAGTAGCTAGTCTGCGGTGGCCCTTAATCGTGGATTAAAAAAGCGGCCAAGGGCGAGTCGGACTCGCCCATGAAGGGTTCCATATCAGCAAGTAGGTAACATCATTTAAAAGTTCTTGTAGTTCGTTGTAGCTTTGATCGATGTTTTAATAATAGTGTATTGATGAATGAAAGGTAAAATGAGGTTTACGATTTATAACGTATTAAAAAATTAGATTTATTATAGAAGTTACAGGGACACACAGACACATTTTTCCACTTTGGAAGTGTCTCTCGCGCAAATTATTCAGTTTAGAAAAAAATGATATTAGAAACCTCAACACCATTTTTGAAGACCTACCCATAGATACCCCACGTATGGGTTTGATGAAAAATTTTTTTTTAAGTTTTAGTTCCAAGTATGGGGACCCCCAAAATGTATTTTTTTTTTCTATATTTATGTGAAAATCTTAATGCGGTTCACAGATTACGTATATTTACCAAGTTTCAACAGTATCATTCTTATGGTTTCGGAATAAAGTGGCTGTGACATACGGACGGACAGACAGACAGACATAACGAATCTATAAGGGTTCCGTTTTTTGCCATTTGGCTACGGAACCCTAAAAACACGATGACAAATGACAAAACGGGCTTCTTATTTGTGACGACTATAGTTTCCCTAATATCGATCGGATCGGATCGGAAGTAAAACACTATATATGAGAAAATAATTGCCTCGTTGGTCTAGTGGTTAGCGTACGCGACTGCTAATCAAGAGGTCTCGGGTTCAAATCCCGGGTCGGGCCAAAAAGTGTTTTTGGGTTTTTCTTAGGAAATTCCTAATAGCAGCCCGGAGTTTGGAAGTTTGACTGTAATTCACGCCCGTGCCTCGGAGAGCACGTTAAACCGTCGGTCCCGGTTGTCATGAACATCTATGGCAATCGTTACTGGGAAGTCAGTGCCCTCAAATATGCTGACAACTAGTTCAATATTCGAATTTCAGTTCTCCCTTAGGGTTGCGGAGGTCCGATGCCAGTCGCTCCGTGGAAAAACTGAAATTCAGGTAAAACTGGTTGAACTAGTAGCCGACCCCAAATAAACTTGGGAATAAGGCTCGGAAGAATAATACTACGATTATATTTACCTACAATTGCGTCTCTTTCTATCGTGTAACTCTGAACTGTTCTGACGATGTCTGTTCGACCGGCGTGTCTGACCCGGCAGGCAGCCGGCCGACTATACCTAAACTGCGGAGTGACACCCCCCTGCGTATATCTGACATATTATACATTTATATAGATCGTCAGCTTTTAGAACGAAATGAAGAAAATAAAGTTTGTCCGCTGATTTCAGATTTAGTTCCCTCACACAGAAGACCACCCTAGATTGACAGCGTTAGTACTGTCGTGTCTCGTTGGTGAGTGTGAGACCGGAGGTCCAGTGACGCAGTAGCTTATCGCTAGGCTGTCATAGTGTGGATCAACATGCTTGAATTCTGCTCATGTTTTCCATCAGACAGAGTAGGTAGGCTTATTAATAAGAATAAAATATATAGGTATGTCGTAAAAATGTAAGCTAAAAGGCGGAGAAATGACGGTTTTATTTTTTCAATTGATATGATTCAGCTTTAGTAGTTAGTGTTACATGGGAAAAACAGGGTGGAAGGAATTAGTCATCATTAAAACATAGTACTGTTTTACGAGACGCCAATATCGATTGACAAACTAACATTAACATCCACACACTGTTACAACTGAAGCCTTCAAACTATATTGATTTCAATAATAGATTATAAGTTGTATAAGTTCTTTTTCATATTCTGTTGGTTATGGGCCGATTGTGACAATTGTAGGTGCCGTTGTAGTTTTTTTTTATAGTAAAAGCTGTAAAATGACTTTACTCAGCCAGATGGAAAGCATGAGCAGAATCCAAGAGTGGTGGTTAGATCCTTATTGCGAATGTGGACATTGCAGAATGGTGTGCGGCATGAACTACACATTGGCGCTGGGTTGTCTAGTGAGCTGCTTTTCCATGCCCCGCTTAAAGAACTTGGGATACATAGCACAGGCAGGGAGAGTCGAACCGTTTAGTCTTAGAGCGCATGTCGGCCACCACTCGGCCACTTTAAATCGGTGATTTCCAAGGATTTAATTTTTATTACGTGTTTTCGTGTAGAGGAAGGGAGAAGGTAAAAGAGCTCGTCAGAACAGTATTCATGATAAAGGCCTTTATCATGAACAGACGTTGGTGCAGAAGCATCTCAATAGCTCATAGTGTGGGTCACCATACCTACTACTGTATTTTTAGATTGTCAGGGTAGTCACTTTGGCAGGCACATATATCATAACAAAAAAAAGAAATTTATTTTGCATTCAGAGCATTTTGCGTCACCGGATATCTCTCGTAACCATCTAAATATAAACCAAACAAATAAACTACCATGGTGTATGTTCCCATGCTTGGCCTGAACATGTTAAAACATGTCTGAACAAGCGATTCCTGAATGCGACTTGAGACGGTCTTGAATTACAGATATAAGTACGTATAGATAATACTTTATTGTTATTCTTATCATCATATCTTTTCTAAGAAATTATTTATCGTATTTGAGATTAAAGTGTTAGATTTTCATTACATCATCAACACGTCTTTCTCTGACCACCGCTGGATATGGGTCTCTAGTCTCTACAACTACATGTAACTTGATTCGATCCTGGGCTTCCCCCCATTCAGCTCCTGGCAGCAATCTTATTCAAATCCTGGCCTGTGGACGTCCTACACTACATTTGCCGAGATGCGGTCTCCAATCAAGAATATGTCTAACCCAACAGTTATCGGTTACGCTGCTAATATGGCCAGCATTCTACCACTTCAGCTTGCTAGTTTAGGCCGTAGACCGCCGCCGTCACCGGACCGTCACCGAAAACGATATTATTTCTGTTCTGATAAACGCCCTTAGAGAAACGGCGAATTGTTTTCTGAATCTAAGTATTCTTTGTGTCCGTTTCATAGGTTTGTTATTTTCCCTGCTACACAGGTTGTATATTCCTAATGTAGGAGTTGTCTTATTTTTAAAAAAAAACGGAGTTCTAAGGTAAAGATGATAAAGAAACCCGCCCATTGAGAACCTTCTATTTGAAGTTGTTTAAAAATAAGTGTGATGCGTTATCATAGACTTAACCATTATCTTATTACGCAAAGATTATGTTATTGCGTAGTAGTTTTATTTCAAAGCGTTTCTCATACTAGCCATTCAACGCTGCCTCGACTAATGCGCTGACGGATTGAGAATAAAGTATCACCATCTTTATTCATCCCATGGGTGTCGTAAGCAACGCGTAATGCAACACAGACTTGCGGATCGAAGGAGAGTAGCCATATCGTCCTCATCCGATAAAAAGCAGTCTGTCGGTTTTTGATGTGGGGAATCTTCACACATGCTTATTTCAAACTCACATGCTAAAACCATCCCTTGTAACTATGGACGCACACATAACAATTAAAACAAAAAAGTAAAAATTTCACACACACACATACCTAAAAACATTCTTTGGTTGAACGCCTTAATCTCAGGAACGACTGTTTTTATTTAGTACTTCTAGAAAAAATATTTCAATGTTAGATAGCCCATTTACCGAGTTAAGCTATAGCTATCATCACGCTAAGACCAATAGGAGCGGAGCACCAATGAAGAAGGTTTCAAAATGGGGGTTCTTTTCCTCTTGAGAGCTTGTTACTCTTTATATCTGCCAGTCCTCCACAACTCATGATGTCCAGTGGGACATTAGCAGTGTGTACAGAGGCGGCTGGGCTCGAAGCTCCTCTCCGGAGAGGGTTAAGGCCATAAGTTCTGACAGTGAACCTCATTAAAATAAGTCCAGCCGTTCCAGAGATTAACGGGAACGAACCGACAGACAGACACAAATTTAAAAAAAACATTTAGGGCCACCGCACACTAGCTACTTTTAGCATCGACGATCGGCGATTTGGCGACTGCAGCAATGCTGCATCGCGTTTTAGCGACTTCCTGCGTTCGATCGCGGTATCGGAAACGCGCGTTTTTGCAACTGGTCAGATGCCAAATCGATGCTACCGGCATGCGAATGTGTGCGGAGAGTAGCGTTCAGCTGCTGTGTCGCGCTTCTAAAAAGTGACTCAATCTCCGCGTTGGCGTTTTTAAGTGTGCGGTGTAGAGCGTTCGGTCGCCGTATTTAGCTTCTAAAAAGCGACTAGTTGCCGACCGCCGATGCTAAAAGTAGCTAGTGTGCTGTGGCCCTTATTGATGAAGTACCGTATATAACTTCTAGATGCATTAAGTGAACAGCAGTTAATTTGAAATGACAAACAGACACTTCAATATTATTTATTTGTGTTGATATAGATTAAGTTAAACAATATAGTATTATTATTAAGATTGTATATGATTGAGATAAGACATGATAATCTCTTATAGATTAGCTATTAATTTTCCACACATTTATTTGTGTATAATGTACTTAAACCGTATGGGGTCAAATCGATCAGAGTGGCGTGCAGGGCTTATGCCCAGCAGTGGACCGCTGCTGACGTTAATGAAGGGAAGTCTTTTAATCCTCCTTAAATAATAGGAGGCATTCGGACAGATATATTTTTAGATAAAAACATACATATTACGAAAATAAACATATTAGGTTTAGAATCGTGTTCATCACACAAAATAAATATCGTATGTGCTTGAAGTCTCGGGTTCGATTTCCGGGTCGAGCCAACAATTCTATTTAAAAAAGAAAATTCTTTTTTTTACTGGTGATTAGAATATGTGGCGGCATCAACTCTTAGGCGATGATTGGGAAGTCTCATTCAAGTGGAATCGACCCTTTGCGATATCGTTCTGCGGACTCCTTCTGGAGCATAACGCCCTCACAGAATAAGATCGCGGCTACCCATCCCTCACCACTCAGCAGTATTGTCCGATTACCTATGCAAGGAAGTCTTCAGGAGTCCCGGTCGGACCTGCAGTTGTGGCAATGTGCTGTAACCTCCCATCTGATTTTATTCAGATACTGAAGCACTCCTGTTCAGAGAGTATCTAAATCAATCGGTAGGTGATACAATCGGTCCTCTCTGTCCAAACTTCGAAAGGAAAACAATAAAGGAATAACATTTTCCGTCAGAATTAGATCATACAAATAAAAATAATGAGGTAGGCTTTGTATAAACATCAGTGAAGTACTATTATATGTCGTACTTGTCGTAATAATGTGTCGTATGTATGTGCGTGCGTCATACAAACCACGCCTCTTAGTCGTGAATTTAATGTGTGTGTTCGTAAGGGTGGTGGCAGACATACGTATGTGAAATGGTGAGAGCGTTTGTTCGTTTGCGAATGTTCGTTAGAAGGTAATGGTCGATTTTGCATTATTGACACTGGCAGTTCGTAGAGATTTCATACCGCGCACTACTTCAATAAGCGAATCGGACTTATTACATAGAAAACGCAAATCAGCCATAGTTCTTGAAATTGTACGCCCGTAGTCGTAACTATACAATACAATTGAACATCTGTCCCCCTACTGGCTATAATTGCCAGGTATAATTTTTGACGTAGGCGAAGGATTTTAAAATTTATAGATTTTAAAGAAGATGCACTTAATTATTTTCTTTTTAAAATTTCATTAGTGTAAATGGGAATATAATTATATTATGATTTAAGTTTTTCCCATAATTATTTTCTAATTTTAGGAAACGGTTATAGTTTTATTGAACAGATATAGATTTAATGCAAGAAGATAGTTCATAAAAATTGATAAATATTTATAATCACCGGTAAGCACCGGTAGACCTGAAGTGATGCTGTGACCGCGCGCTCTCCGCCCTCTATCTCGTAAAAGGTTCACCGTATAAAAAAAATAAACAAAATTTGTAGAGAATTTTGTATTCTACAATATTGATAATTAATGCAAATAGCAAAAAAACCATAGGACATGAGATATTTACAAAAAAAGCGCAAAACGATTTTTGTGAGGATTATTACTGTATTGCTTAAAATCGCTTCGTAAACAAGCCATTATTTCTCGTAAAAAGAAAAAATTAAAAAATGGTGATTGTGGGTTATCCCTAAGATATAGAGCCGCATTCCTACATATTATGTAAAGAACATTTATTTTGAATTCACTAAATAATCCAAGTCCTTAACTGTGTTCGACGTAAGTGTGGCACCGGGTTTATCAACTTGACATATCTCGATATACGTATTACAAATGTATGGCTGTGTGCGTGTGCTTTTAAAGTATGCTTTATCATCACCCATATTGACTTTGTGATGACGTAAAGTATCATGATGACCCGCTGAAATTCTGTTCTATGAAGTATTTGTTTTATCAGTCTCACAAGCTTCCCGCGGTTTCGCTCGCATCATTATCTCAGATTTTCAGGTTACCAGAGATTCCCTTTCTAGGGAACATTTGGTTTCTCGGCTATTGGTTTTGATACCGACAAAGCGTGGACATAGTTGCTGTTTTCATAACCACGCAAGAAAGGGTTTTACTTTCACAAATCCTTCGTTATCGGGTACTTACAAGATCAAAAGCATCAGACGCTATAATTCCCAGTGGTTAAGAGATGAAGTAGGTAGTTAGGACAAATATTTAGTTTAGATATATTAGGCGCCGTGGGAATGAGGTTGAAATTTGCTTGGCAAGTATCCAATATCTGGATAGCATCTAGATTAATTTTTGGTACGAGTTTTTATAGGAAATGCTAATCTATTGCATGTAAATCCGTTTATTTATTTATAACCTTGGATTTTTATATAATCTTCTACTCACATATTATTTACATAAACTGGAAATTCATAAATAAATATTTCGGACATCTGACACACAACGCCATCTAGTCCTAAACTAAGCAGAGCTTGTACTGTAGAAACTAGATAACAGATATATGTATATACATACATATTATAAATATTAAAAACTCAAACTCTAAAACAAATATTTGGTCCGATCCGGGAATCGATTATCGAATCCAAAACCTCAAGCACAACAGTCCCATACGCTACCATTGCACTACCGCTAAATAGTTATATATACACGCAAATACCTTCGCTGAGAACCAAAGATTAGATCTACTTAACTTAATTTTTACCATCCTATCCCTTTACTACAATTGCCTTCTAATCTTACTTTTGTACCTGTTAATGTTGTACTCTCATGCCTATTTTCACTAACTATACCTTTTTTAGGGTTCCGAAGTTCATAACTCGGAACCCTTATAGATTCGTCATGTCCGTCTGTCCGTCCGTCCGTCCGTCCGTCCGTCCGTCCGTCCGTCCGTCCTCGACTTACCGTCCAAACGGTAAGTGCTAGAAAGATGAAAGTTTGCATGAATACGTGTTGTAATTACGTCGACAAAGTGCTACAATAAAATTATGAAAAATAATTTTATTTGGGGTACCTCCCCAACACGTAAAGTGGGGGTGAATTTTTTTTCTCGAGGCTACCCCATCGTGTGGGGTATCATTAGATAGGTCTTTTAAAAACAATAAAGGGTTTCCTAGACGATTTTTTGATTTAGGTATCCGTTTGCGAGATATTTCACTTTAAAGGGCACTTTTTTGGAAAAACAGGGCGTCCCCCCCCCTCTAAAAGTTAAACGGCTGGCTCAAAAAATCTGAAAAAAAAACGTGATGGTGGTCCATCTAATGAACTTTGAAGTAAAACTATAACCAATTAGATGACTCTCTTAGTTCAGGAGTTATAAAGGCTTATATGGTAAAATGCGCTCACTTGGAAAACGTCATACAAAATTAACGTATTAATACGTAAACATAACAATTATCTATTGGATACGATTTTAAATCCACATACCATTATAGGTGACTGAGGAACCCTTTCCTGTGCGTGGCCTGACACGCACTTGGCTGATTTTTTATATTATAGGGGGCAAACGAGTAGACGGATCACACTTGATGGTGGATGATTGCCGCCGCCCATGGACAATCGAAACACCAGAGGAGTCACAGATACGTTGCCGGCCTTTAAGATGGCAGTACGCTCTTATTTTGAAGGTCGTATCGGTTAGTAAACACAGCATACGACAGTTCATTCCACAATTTAGATGTGCGAGGCAGGAAGTTTCGGGAAAAACGCACTGTTGTGGACTGCCAGGTATCTAAGTGATGGGGATGGAAATGCTGTCGCGTCGGACGATGACGGAAAGAAGCGGCAGGGATCAACTCGAACAATTCCTCGGAGCACTCTTCATGGTATAAGCGATAGAAAATACAGATTGATGCTATATCTCTACGCAGCGCCAAGGGATCAAGCCGATCTGAAATATCCCGGCAGTCGACGATTCGAGTCGCTCTCCGCTAAATGCGGTCCAGAGGGAGAATCTGGTACTGAGGTGCCCCACAGTATTTCACATGCGGACGTACCTGCGCCTTGTAAAGTAGCAAACATTTGTGTGATCCACACATATTTCTGTGTTCTGGAGTGTGAGTCTGGGTGTTTTTCTATGTATGTAAATATTTACAAAAAAAGTATGTTTATGTATTTATATCAATTGTTTAGTAACCATAATACAAGCTCTGCTTAGTTTGGGACTAGATGACGTTGTGTGTAAGATGTCCGAAATATTTATTTTATGTATTATAGAAGTATAGAAAAAAATACTCTAAAATCATGATGATATTACATAAAGTCTATGCTGTATCATCTCTCTATTAGCGAGTGTTTGGTAATTGTAGTATGCGAAAATAGCAAAAAGTTTAATCATAGTGGCAGACTCCGCAGTCGCTGGTTTTAGCAAGTCATTGTTTATACTTAAACCTCGCTAGACGTCCGCTTACGCGTTAGAAGTGTTTTTATGAACATTTAACAGTTCACTGCTAGACATAGGGCTCTAATTAGAAAGGATATTTTGTCGTACTTTACTACCCAGGCCATCTGGCCCATCTGGGTAAGATGTCCTAGATGCAAGCTTCTTCTCAGAAATGAGGTTTTAGTTTACAGTCGCGATTTTCAATACAATGCGAATTCATACTACAGCGTCGTCTATAGAAGACACATTGAACTTTGAAGTAACTACTAATCCTGTATTGCGATATAGAAGTTCTTACGCCGATTAGCATATACATATGTATAATTGCCTAATTTCAATTGTTGGGCCGTGGCCCGCCAGGCATGATCACGTAGCCTGGTATAAGGATCCTTCCTTTGTATTGGAGGGACACGACACCCGTTCCTCCACATTGATATGAAGATTACTAATAATTACTATACACAGACGGGTAGGTAAAGCTAGCTATATAATTGTTTCAAGTTGTCTTTCTCTTGTTGTGCAGTGCTGTTGTGTCTTGTGTCACTCTCTGAGTCGACTAAAACGCACATTAGCACCAGGGGCTCATTATGGGCTTCTGGAGTCCTCCCTGCCGTACCCCACTACTGAGGTACATCCCGGGGTGATTGGATTCACCCCCGGGGCAGGACGCTGCACAGCCTCTCACCGCTCTACACAGTGAAGGACGGAACACCGACCTGCCTTAGACGACACCCCAGGCTGCACCAAAGGTCACATCTCCGACTATTACGACACCTAGGGATGAATAGGATATCGATGTTTCTAATCCGTCAACACACAAACAAACACACTTCTTTCTAGCCTTATTCCCAATATTATTTAGGGTCGGCTACTAGTTCAACCGGTTTTACCTCCGCAACCCTAAGGGAGAACTGAAATTCGTAGGTTGAACTAGTTGTCAGTAAATTTGAGGGCACTGACTGCCAAATAACGATTGCCATAGATGGTCACGACAACCGTGACGGACGGCTTTACGTGCTCTCAGAGGCACGGCCGTGAATCACCGCCAAACTTCCAAACTCTTGGTTGCTATAAGGAATTTCCTATGAAAAACTAAAAAACACTTTTTGGCTCGACCCGGGATTTGAACCCGAGACCTCTTGATTAGTAGTCGCATACGCTATTCACTAGACCAACGAGGCAGTCAAAAACAAACACAAACAAACACACAAGGCAAATAAATCAGTATCAGACTCCACAATCGATTTTGCAAATCATTGTAGACAGTTACATTTCTGTAGACGCCCTCACATGCTAAAAACTGATACGAAATTGCAAAACATTGTGCAATAAGATAGTATTACATTGTAGTTCGTTCACGAGAACATGGGAGGTTCGTTATCGGTTAATCTGACACTCGAACCCCAAGTGAATCGATATCTCAATCGATTATATTTACTTGTAAATAATAACATTGTTTTTTGGAATAATCAATATTTAATATTAAAGAGTTGAATGCATCTTAATTATGATAATTGGATTCACAACGCCATCAAACAAAGTAAAGCACAAGCTAGTATACTTAATTACTTTTTTTCAGAACACAACTATACAAAAAAAAAACCGCTTAAAAAAAAAAAAGGAAATTGGAGTGTCTGTTTGTAATATTAAAATAACCGCTTTTTACTAAATGCATATATGTATGTATACACGGTACATATGCCAAATTACTTTTTTTATACATTTTGTCTGTCTGTTTGTTCGGGGTAATCTCTGGAACGGCTGGACCAATTTCGACAGGACTTTCATTGGCAGATAGCTGATGATATAAGGAGTAACTTAATCTACTTTTTAGGGTTCCGTAGCCAAATGGCAAAAAACGGAACCCTTATAGATTCGTCAAGTCTGTCTGTCTGTCTGTCTGTCCGTCCGTATGTCACAGCCAATTATTTCCGAAACTATAAGAGCTATACTCTTGAAATTTGGCCAGTCGATGTATTCTGTGAACCGCATTAAGATTTTTACATAAAAATAGAAAAAAAACAATACATTTTGGGGGTCCCCATACTTGGAACTGAAACTTAAAATTTTTTTTTTCATCAAACCTATATGTGTGGGGTATCTATGGATAGGTGTTTAAAAATGATGTTGAGGTTTCTAATATCATTTTTTTCTAAACTGAATAGTTTGCGCGAGAGACACTTCCAAAGTGGAAAAATGTGTGTCCCCCCCCCCTCTAACTTCTAAATTAAGAGAGTGATAAAACTAAAAAAAATATATGTTGTACATGACCATGTAAACTACCAACGAAAATTGGTTTGAACGAGATCTAGTGAGTAGTTTTTTTTTAATACGTCATAAATCGTAACACGCAATTTACCTTTCATCCAATCAATGCACTAGTATAAAAACATCGATGAAAGTTACAACGAACTACAAGAACTTTTATATGATTTTACTTGCTGATACGGAACCCTTCATGGGCGAGTCCGACTTGCACTTGGCCGCTTTTTTCAGACTAGCTTCGCCCCGCGGCGTTGCTCGCGGCTACAACAACAAACGCGAGTAACACCGCGGGGCTCAGCTAGTACACGATAAAAATAGAAACTACGAATTAAAAATATGCCGTCCATTCAAACATTTGGTCCAACCCAGGAATCGATCTCTAGAACTTAGCACAACTGTCGCGTTTACTTTACCACTGCACCAACGAAGAATATGAATAACTTTATAGACTAGTTGAGTCCCGCGGCGTTACCCGCTGTTATTGTTGTATATCGCGAGTGACGGCGCGGAGCGAAGCTAGCCTAAAACTATAGAATAACTTCCTCATTAGGTCATCAGCTTTCTGCGCGTGAAAGTCTCGTCAAAATCGATACAGTCGTTCCAGAGATTACCCGGAACAAACAGACAGACAGACAGACACAATTTTAAAAAATCCTTTTTACTCTTAGTAAAGTTTATTAAATAATAATAAATAAAACATGTATTTAATAAAAAACTATTAATTTGATATTACATACACTCCAATTTCATTTATATATATAGATAGTCTACTAGCTGCTGTCCGATTCCACTACGTCCATTATTACCTAGGGGTATGAAAAAATAGTTTACGTTCTATTCTCAGATACTAACTAAAACACAAAATTTCATAAAAATCGTACAAGCCGTTTCGGAGGAATATGGCAGCTAACATTGTGACATCAGAATTTTATATATAACTAGTTGACCCAGCGAACTTCGTACCGCCCAACTTTAAAATTCCAGTTCAATTCAAAAGTACCGGGTCCAATTGCGAATCTAAACCATTCCCAGATCTTGAACACACACAAAAAAATTCATCAAAATCAGTCCAGTCGTTTGAGAGAAGTTCAGTGACATACACACTCACAGAAGAATTATATCTAAAAAGACTAGCGGCCCGCCCCGCCTTGCAGTAGATAAAGGTATTTAAAAAAGCGGCCAAGTGCGAGTCGGACTATCAGCAAGTAACATCATATAAAAGTTCTTGTAGTTCGTTGTAACTTTCATCGATGTTTTATACTAGTGTATTGATTGAATGAAAGTTAAATTGCGGTTTACGATTTATAAAACGTTACGTATTAAAAAAAAGCGGCCAAGTGCGAGTCGGACTCGCCCATGAAGGGTTCCGTATCAACAAGTAACATTATATAAAAGTTCTAGTAGTTCGTTGATTGAATGAAAGGTAAATTGCTGTTTACGCTTTATGACGTATTAAAAAAAAACTACTTGCTAGATATCGTCCAAACTAATTTTCGTTGGTAGTTTACATGGTAATGTACAACATATATTTTTCTTAGTTTTATCACTCTCTTATTTTAGAAGTTACAGGGGGGGGGACACACATTTTTCCACATTGGAAGTGTCTCTCGCGCAAAACTATTCAGATTAGAAAAAAATGATGTTAGTAACCTCAACATCATTTTTGAACACCTATCCATTGATACCCCACACGTATGAGTTTGATGAAAAAAAATTTTTTGAGTTTCAGTTTCAAGTATGGGGACCCCCAAAATTTATTGTTTTTTGTCCATGTTTATGTAAAAATCTTAATGCGGTTCACAGATTACATCTACTTACCAAGTTTCAACAGTATAGCTCTTGTAGTTTCGGAAAAAAGTGGCTGTGACATACGGACGGACAGACAGACAGACAGACATGACGAATCTATAAGGGTTCCGTTTTTTGCCATTTGGCACCGGAACCCTAAAAACTACTCACTAGATCTCGTTCAAACTAATTTTCCTTGGTAGTTTGAATGGTAATGTACAACATATATTTTTTTACTTTTATCACTATCTTATTTTAGAAGTTAGAGGGGACACACACACACACACACACATTCAGTTCCAAGTATGGGGACCCCCAAAATGTATTGTTTTTTTTCTATTTTTATGTAAAAATCATAATGCGGTTCACAGAATACATCGACTGACCAAATTTCAACAGTATAGCTCTTATAGTTTCGGAAATAATTGGCTGTGACATACGGACGGACGGACAGACAGACAGACAGACAGACAGACAGACAGACAGACAGACAGAGAGACAGACAGACAGACAGACAGACTTGACGAATCTATAAGGGTTCCGTTTTTTGCCATTTGGCTACGGAACCCTAAAAACCATTTTAAACTTAACATATAATATATGTTAAGTTTAAAATGGTTTTTTTAACATATAATTTAAGTTAAGTTTAAAATGGTTTTTTTAACTTAACATATAATATATGTTAAGTTTAAAATGGTTTTTTTAACATATAATATATGTTAAGTTTAAAATGGTTTTTTTAACATACAATATATGTTAAGTTTAAAATGGTTTTTAGGGTTCCGTAGCCAAATGGCAAAAAACGGAACCCTTATAGATTCGTCAAGTCTGTCTGTCTGTCTCTCTGTCTGTCTTAAAACCACACAAAAAACAACATAAAAATCGGTGCAGTAGCATTTAAGTTTATCGCGATTAAGACAGACACAGACGCGGCAGAGAACTTGTTTTGAGTAAAGATATAGAAAATTAATACATTAATACAATTTATTTAAAGATAACCGCCTGCTAAAAAATAATAGCTTTCTACACTTCTACATGTAAGATGTAACTGTAAACAAATATTTGCGAATCATAAATTAATTTATAATATAATAATAATAATAAACTAGTTGGAGGCCTTCGGGCGGCTTTAAAACATCCAACGGCAAGATTACACAGTCCCAACCCGCACTCGGCCAGCGTGGGGACGTACGGCCTTAACCCTCTCCTAAGAGGCGATCCGAGGCCAGCAGTGGGACATTATGGGTTGTTGATTTGATTTTAAATATAAAATATTTAGGCTTACTGTTAGTGTCAATAATTACAGTAGTAGGGAAACTCCAAATAAAAAAAAAATGGCCAAGTGGGTGTCAGGCCACGCATAGAATAGGGTACCGTAGTCACCAGGATTTAAATGAAACGACGAACGTGACGACGGACATGACGAATCTATAAGGGTTCCGAGTCATGAACTACAGAACCCTTAAAGTGGGTCAAGTGCATGTCAGACTCCGCATAGATTGAGGGTTCCGTAGTCATACATAATGACACGTGGATTTAAAATCCTGTTTACTTATTATTTCATTAGTTTTGTACGTAGTTTTCCAAGTGATCGCATTTTACAAGTTAGACCCCTATAACTCCTGAACTAATAAAGTTATCTAAGCCGTTATAGTTTTCCTCCAAAGTTCAGCATATATGAACTACCACCATGAACTACGGAACCCTAAAAAAAGACTTGTCACTGACTTCTAATTTGTCTCGAGGTCACGTTGAAGTGTGACAAGGTGATAGCTTCTGTTTGCACGCCATAGAAAATATTCCTATTAAATATACCCTCATGGCAAGCTTTTGTGTTTACAAATAGAGATCAATGGTTCAGGGTTCTTTTTTATATTATTATGTTTTTTTACAGAAAAAGAATCTATACAAATAAATGAAATTGAAGTGTCTGGTTGTAGTATCAAAAAACCGTTTTTTTTTTCAAACGCATATGATAGTAGGTATGTCCGATACTTACTTACTTTGTGTTTCTGTTTGTTCCGGTTATTCTTCGAAAAAGATGTAACTTATTCCATTTTTATTTAAACTAGCTTCGCTTTGCGCCATTACTCGCGATTTAAAACAATAACAACAGGTAACACCGCGGGCCTCAGCTAATACACATATTTCTTCCAAGGACTTCCAAGACCAGCACTTGTTGTACTGCAGAGGAAGAGTGAAAGAGGGAGAAGGTGGGATCACTTGACAGGCCCAATCATTCTGCATCATTCCCCCGCCCTTTAAGGCCGGGAGAATGATGCAGAATAATCTAACCAATCTGCCATGGTGAGGGTCACCATGCTACATTGTCTACCCTCACAATAAACATGGTGACCCCTACTCCTGGATTCTACTCATGCTTTCCATCAGGCAGAGTAGAGTCACTTTGGCAGGCTTAAATATAAAAAAAAAAAAAAAAAAAAAAAAAAAAAAAAAAAAAAAAAAAAAAAAAAAAAAACAGGGCTCTTCAGAAAACGGGGAGTATAATGGTAATGGCTATAGAAGACTGCCATAGAGCGACATAATTTCTAGGACTCTACAGACATTGGATTTGAACCCACAACACTTGCCGCAATAGAAAGCGGCGTGGCGACCGCTTAAATCATTAGGCCAAACGTGCAGCCCCAAAGATTACTTAACAGTTAGTTTATAAAAACATTATTTGTCAGGCTATTGTTACCTACCTATGAAGTACAGCCTACCCATGTATTGTAAATACGTACAATGATATTGTCGCAAACGATTCTCAAAACATAATGTGTAAGGTGTACAATTATGTATAACATTGTTATAACAATAGCTAATATACAGTTATTTTTAATCAGACGAAAATGAATAGGCTAAAATATTACTGAGGTCATACAAACACATATAAACATGCCCGGAGTGGAATTTGGCGGTGTTTCACTCGGAGATCACGTTAACTCGTCGTTCACGGTTGTCATGAACGTCTATAGCAATAGTCATTGAAAAGTCAGTGCCTTCAAATACACTGATAAATACATTCTTCTTTCTCGTACTTCTATTCCACGTTTTAATAAACTTCAAACTTGTACCTGACCGGTTTCGCCCCAGGGCATTTTCAAAAGTTACCTTTTAATAACTTTACTAGCTGATGCCCGCGGCGCCGCTCGCGTCTTAGAGGTAAATAGATGTTGGCGGATTTCAGACCTACCCGATATGTACATAATGTACACTAAATTTCTTACAAATCGTTTTGGAGCAGTTTGGTAAACACCGCAACACGAAAATTTTATATATTAGATAGATTAAATAATGGAATATTAGAAGTACAGATAAGTGAGTTTAATTTCAAGAATGTATTTCAACAATTTCTACCAAGTGCCGACAACCGAGAGTATAATTTATACCGAAAACTACTTCAACCTTTGAATCCAGTTCGCCCTCAGGGTTGCGGAGATCCGTTGCCAGTTGCTGTGTGCAAAATCTGATTCACGTAAAACTGGTTGAGCTGAAACCCAAATGACTGCTTTGTTGGTCTAGTCCCGGGTCGGATCCCATATTTGTGTGATGCACAGATCTATGTTTGTTTCGGAGTCTGGGAGTTTGCTATGTATAATGTGTATATATTTACAAAAAAAGTAAGTATGTTTATGTATTTATATCAGTTGTTTAGTACCCATAATACAAGCTCTGTCGGGACTATCTAGTCTAGTCCAAACTAAGCAGAGCTATTAGAAATAAAAATCTTCTATATAGAACTTACCGTTTACCCCGTATATGTGTTGTAACTAAATTATAAAAAATATTTTTATTTGGGGTACCTCGACTTCACGTAAAGTGGGGATGTTTTTTTTTCTCGCGGCTACCCCATCGTGTGCGGTATTATCTTATAAAAACAATAAATACCGAGCAAATTGATTCGTTGGCTAAATCAGCATGTACAGTTGGAATAAACTATGCAATTAAAAGGTCTCTCTGTAAAAAAATTTGCTATACATTTTAAAGAGGATTTGGATGAGAGAAGTAAGGAAAAGTGTATTTGGTATAAGACCATCCAACATGAGCCTGCCAAGATACCTTGGTTTATTAGTAATAAGCTAAATAGACCAACAAAGCAGTCATAGCCGAGTGGCCTTAGGTGATTGGAAACAATCACCAAGGGTAAGCAACGACGGCGCGGTCGGACCTAGATGGGTGACCGTTTGTGGCATTATATGTAATGAGCGTTTCCGTGATTCGGAGGTCACGTTAAGCAGTCGGTCCCGGTTGTTATCATAAGATAGCAGTCGTAAAGCTTAGTTGGAGGCCTTCGGGCGGCTTAAAAACATCCAACAGCAAGATTACGTAGCCACAACGTGTCTTGCCTGTCCCCAACCCGCACTCGGCCAGCGTGGGGACGTATGGCCTTAACCCTCTCCTGAGAGGAGACCTGAGCCCAGCAGTGGGACGTTATGGGTTGTTGATGATTGATGAAATAGAACTATGATTGTAATCTGCGAAACATCTCAGGGACAACCTTTCAGAAGATCTTGCATGAAGCGCTTGGTGTGAAAAAGCTTCTTTGCAGATGGATACCGAACCTGCTTTCCTAGGATCACAAGGCAGCCAAAGCTGACTAAAGTTGTTCGTTCTCAAAGCACTTCAAAGAAGTCTGGTGGCCACGTTCGTTGGAAAAACCGGTCAAGCTGCGACTATTACAGAAGATCGCAGAGACGCAGAGTGGTTACCACAAGTCATCGCCGAACTTCGAAAATCTAACTCAAAGCGACACATCATCCTGCACCACGACAACGCAAGACCACACAGCGCTCGTCGAACGAATTATTACTTTTTCCTGCGTCAAATACTCAATGTATTTGAAGCAGGAAAAAGTATTAATTCTTGACCATCCTCCATACAGTCCTGATCTAAGCCCTAACGATTTCTTTACATTTCCTAACATTAAGAAAAGTCTTCGTGGTCAAAGGTTACAGTCCGGTGAAGAAGGAGTTGACGCTTTCATGTCAGCCATTTTGAACACCCCCACTTTAGAGTGGAATAAATGTTAAAATAATTGATTTGAGCGAATGGAAGTGTATTAAGCTACGTGGTGAATACTTTAAAAACAATAAAAAGTACTATAGGGTTCTAATTGTGTTTTTTTTCTTCAAACGACAAAACTTAAAAAGTATGCCTCGTAATGCATTAATACGTAAAAATAATAATTATATTATCTATCTTCTACTATATAAAAATAAGTCTGATTTTCCTTCCTGACGCTATAACTCCAGAACGCACGAACCGATTTCCACGGTTTTGCATTCGTTGGAAAGGTCTCGGGCTCCGTGAGGTTTATAGCAAAGAAAATTCAGGAAAATTTCAACAGAAAAGCGGGAAAATCTTTTTTTAGAAAATAGGGGATGACTTTTTTATGGGAATCTTTTAAGGGCAGGACGACGTCTGCCGGGACAGCTAGTTGGATATAATATATCTTTTAAATCCACGTACCATTATGGGTGACTGAGGAAGCCTTTACTGTGCGTGGCCCGACATGCACATGTCCGATTTTTTCTTACAAGGACGTGGGACGGAGTCTTGATAGTTCTTACGTAAGATCACAAAAACACGTGAAGTACAGAATGATTCCATTTAACATGATGCAAACATTCCTTTCCTGTGCGTGGCCCGACATGCACAAGTCCGGTTTTTTCTTACACGGACGTGGGACGGAGTCTTGATAGTTCTTACGTAAGATCACAAAAACACGTGAAGTACAGAATGATTCCATTTATCATGATGCAAACTTTACTACAAATTGTTATTTTTAAAATCATCATCATCAACAGCCTTTAACAGTCCACTGCTGGACATAGGCCTCTGAAAGGAAAGGAGGTTTTGGCCTTTTTTAAAAATAAATTTCAAATCCAGACAAAGGTATTAATTTTTTTTTCTTTAGATTCTTACGAAATAAATATTAAATAGGGGGAAGAGGTCCGTCTATTCTTATCTTTTCATATTTAGGAGAGGGACGGGGTCAAAAATGATAAAAAAATGTTATTCGTAATAAATTAAATATTGCTCTTTTATGGTACGCGTCCATTAGCCCGCACGCACGCACGGCACGCAACGGATTGAACGGATTTGCCGATGGCATGCGTCCACTGTATCCGGCTTTTTTATTTAATTTCAAGTGTTTTCTTGTCGTGAGTTGACGTATTCGGTCATGGAGATTGATGAAGATATAATTGTTATTAGTGGCTTGTTGGAAGATGAAGAAGAACTTAAAACTAAACGTAGAATGTGGGTTCAAGAAATAAATTTTAACTGACCAATTTTTTGAGAGTATCATTCATCCTATCTCCTCCCAAATATTGTCTCTTCTTTGGACATTAAAATAATGTGTATGTTTTAAATTGTATAATCCTTCATATCTTTCTACTAATATAATCAAAAGTGCGTCATCCATTTCATTTTTTTGTCGTTTTATATAAGACAAACAGGACGTGCGGCAGTGGGCGATGCCAGCCGGCCAGCGGCGAACTGATTTGTGTGACGTCACCGGCACGCAACGCATTTTTTGCTCATAGATGCCGGCGTTCCGGCGCGGATAGTGGACGCAGCTCTGAGTAAAATCATACAAAGCAAAATAAAATCCGTTGCGTGTCGTGCGTGCGTGCGGGCCAATGGACTCATACCTTTAAGCAGCTATTATAATATTCAAGAAATTAATGGCTATAACCACTTGGTACGGTCACATCTTCCGATTGATCGGACGACCTGGACATTTCTTTTTTTTTAGACTTCATTCTGCCTGATAGGAAGCATGAGTAGAATCTAGAAGTAGGAGTCACTATCTTCATTATGAGGGTAGGTAATGCAGCATGGTGACTCATACCATGGCCGCCTGGTCAGTTGTTGAACGATGAACGATTGGTGATCCGGTCAAACACTCACCAACGAAATACGACAACACGAATGCAGTCATTTTTAGGTTGGTCTTCTATGTGAGGGTAGTACTGCCCCGGTCGAGCCGGCCCATTCGTGCTGAATCAGCGTTACTCTACTACCTATAAAATGCGAATGCAAATAAATATAAAAGTCATAGCAATTTTTTTTTTTCAGTTGATTTGTTTTCATTTCTGTGTTTTATTGCATTATTACAATAAAGTTTGACACAAGTATACTTTTGCCCACATCATTCGTGATTACTGTTCGTGATATCGGACTCGAACCGATCAAAAGCCACATGCCGTCTCAAGGTACCATTAGCCGGGGAACCAGGTGTACCCTAGAAAGCAAAGCATTGGTACTTATAAGAAACCCTATATCAACTTGTCTGGAGAAAGGGGAGGAAACCTCCTTTCTGAAAGGGCTATGTCCAGCCTTGTCCAGCAAGCAGCGCAAATGGCCGAGTGGCCCTAGGTGATTGGAAACAATTACCGAGGGTAAGCAACGATGGCGCGGTCAGACCTAGATGGGTTACCGTTTGTGGCATGATATGTTATGAGCGTTGCCGTGATTCAGAGGTCACGGTAAGCAGTCGGTTCCGGTTGTTGTCATAAGATAGCAATCGTAAAGCTTAGTTGAAAGCCTTCGGGGTGTTAAAAAACATCCAACGGCAAGATTACGTAGCCTTAACCCTCTCCAGAGAGGACACCCGAGACCAGCAGTCGGACGTTTTAGGTTGTTGATGATTTTGCACTTTAATAAAAAGAAATACGATAGACGCGTCAGAAATATAACTTTCGTCGTGGGCGACTTTCTAAACATTGTGAAACGGGCATAAAGAACTTCCAGACTAAAAACAACAATTTGTAGATCACATACAGGGGTGAAATCCACAGTAGGATTATTTTTTGTTCTTTTCTATATCGCACTTCAAGAATGACCACACTTCCACCTGATGTTAAACGGAAGTGAGATACAAATATGAGATCTAGAAGTACAGCAGTGTAGCTGTTAATGGTATTGTCACCTCACCTTGAAGGCCTGGCCCCTGCTACTATCGTAGCAATCCCCAGGTGCTCTGGAATACTTACTCACTTACAGGAACACAACACCACCAACAACACCAAAGTGATCGGTCACGGCCTACTCGAAACTAGCATGGGGACATTTTGGGTTGTTGATTACATTTTTGATTATGTCCAGTAGGCTTTTGATGTGCTGTGAATATATTTTAAGCAATTTCAAGCAACGTAAAACATCCATGTCAAGCCGTATGTGGAGCAGAACACGTTAAAACCGGAGTGCTAGAAAGTGGCTGCTATCGATCTCCAATATGACAGCAGATACTCGCAGCCTTGAGCAGAGCAGAAATACCTTTACGTATATTGTAATAGGAAACAAGATGGCGTAGGTTTTTAATTGCCCTGGTTTTTAATCGCAGGGTCTTTTTACTTGACATATGGACTGGTTGAGTCTTTAGGAATGAGATAATAGCTGAAGCTATAGTAATCTAGTAAGTCAAAAGCTTTATTTAGTTTTAGCGTTTGTTTAGTTTTAAAAACTAAATAAACACGCTTTTAAACTTTAAAATAGAAAATAATTTTAATGTAAAAAGTGTGGGGCGACGTTATTGAAATATTTTCAGAAATCACCTTTTTTACCACCTTTTTTTAGAAAGACTAAAACAGACACAACATTTTTTTTTTCAAATTAGTGTATTGTCATCGGTCCTCGATAAATCTACAAAATTACTTACACCAAAAACGTAATTTTTATTTTTTTTTGTGTCTGTCTGTTTGTTCCGGGTAATCTCTGGAACTGCTTTACCTATTTTGATGGGACTTTCACTGGCAGAAAGCTTATGACCTAAGGAGTAACTTAGTTAATATTTTGTTTTGATCACGTGACTCAGTGAAATTAGAAAATAGAGAAATATACATAACTAGAATAGAAAACGATAAACGTGTTGCAACTTGGCTTGGGGGCTGGCTGGCTGGCCGATCGTTTTTTGCTTTTTTCGAAAAGCGGTCTATTTCACCTCACCATTTTTAGGGTTCCTATTAGATTCGTCATGTCTGTCCGTCCTCGACTTATTTCATCATTAATTTTACTACGACGACTTGACATTGTCAGTAATAGCTGATATTGCAATCTCATTAAAAAAGAAAAACAACAAACTATCGCCACCTATTAGACAAATACGACAGTGACAAGTGGCCTTGATTCCCGACGTGAGGTGTCATAAGCTCAGGTCCGAACTAGGCTGGGGTCAATTTGGAGGGGGTCACTTTATTTATTTTTTCTTTTCTTTTTTTAAAGACAACTCCCGCATTAGAAATATAAATTCCTGTGTCGCGGGGGACTTTACAAACATACAAGAAACGGACACCAAGAACACCCTGACTCAGAACAACAAATTGTGAATCACACAAAGTGTTGTCCTACGTGGGATTTGAACCCACGACACTTGGCGTAGTAGGAAGCGGCGTGGCGACCGTTTAAGCCACTAGGCCAACCGTGCAGTCACTTGGAGATGCGTATTTGTTTTAGTGGTTACAATAGTCTCCCCCTGGGTTTTCGATATCAGTAACCACACTCGTTGAAAAAGAATGAATGAATTCCCTGAGAGGTCTATGACGAAGCGTCTCTATGCATGCATTATGGGAGGCCTATGTCAAGTAATGAACTGCAAAAAGTTGATGATCATTTTTAGGGTGCCGTAATTTAATATGGGTCAGCCAAAGTAACGCTACTCTCCCTGACGAAAACATTAGCGTAGTGGTTACTATATTTATTGCGAACCAGCTGAGTCCCGCGGTGTTACCCGCGGTTTTTGTTGTCAATCTCGAGTAACGCCATGGAGTGAAGCTAGTCTAAAAATATTTAGCTTAAGTTACTCCTTGTGTCATCAGCCATCTGCTTGTGAAATAAAATCGGTCCGGCCGTTCCAGGGATAACCCGGAACAAACTGACAGACCGACAGACAAAAAATTTAAAAATTCAGATTTGGATGTCAGTACGTAAATACTTTGATATGCATTTAGTAAAAAACTGGTTATTTGATATTACAAACAGACACTCCAATTTTATTTATTTGTATAGATGCAAGCACTATGGTAACTAACACTGCGTCGGCTTCAAGAGATGCTACTGAAGCATTAGTCCTCGCATTAACAAAAAAAAACATAAATGCTGTCATTTTACGTAGGTTGGTCTTCTGTGACACAGTAGCTTCGCCCGGTCGACCCGGGCTGTTCGTGATTGCTGAAATCAGCTTGGATCTACTACCTTGAAATATGCAGTGCATATAATTATTATGATGCGCAGCGCCCCGCGTTTGGGCCGACGGACAAACCAACGACATTATATCATACACATAGGGTTCCATATATCGAACCCTCAAAAAGTATGGGTAGTAAGAAGATACCTCAAGATTCTAATGAATTGAATAGGTACTCTTATTAATATTTAAATAGCTCCATGTTATGTCTTTCCATTACGTTACGCTATCGAGAATATGGTATTTTTTTAATACTCATTTCTTTTAATGAAAATAGATAACTAAAATCTGTAAGACACATGCATTGAGTTAAAAAATACGTAGTTAATATTAGTTCAATGCGTTCATGTTATAAAAATGCGGATAACAACCCCTCCTACAGGTAAAAATGTAAGGATAGTCTACATTAATTTATGTATAATAGTCTGGAAAATAATTTTAACAGTAGGTATAATTGGTTGTTTATCCTTGAAAGGTTTTATTGTTAAACGTTAAAGATGTTGAAGTCACAACAGGCCAGTTACAGACGGTGGAATCAATCAAAACAAAGGCCATTGGCACGCCTAGTGATCATGTTACATAAAACACTACTATTAGTTAGCTGCCAGTCGACATAAGACCTAACTACAGCTCGCAGATCGATACAGCAGCCCACCGAAAACGTAAATAAACCATTAGAACACAGATGGTCTCGTATTGATTAGGCTGAATTAGGCACCTTTATAGGCATTATTAAACTTAATTTTTACCGTTCACATTGAAAATAGAGTGTAAATTTACATCAATTTTAATATTACACTTGAAAAATAACACTTACTATTCAGAAAAATAAATTACTTACCGAATTTTGCGGAGCAGCAATGGTGTCTACTAATTAAGCACTGTATAATTTAATAATTGCACAGTATTTTATGATTTACACACGAATAATTTAATTAAAATTGATAGATTATACACTTATATAGTCAAATATTATAATTAAAAATAGTAATAGTAGTGTAATTTACACGAAAATCTAAATAAAACGGTATTAACCTTCGCAAAAGTAGGTAGGTATATCCGCGACGGCCTTTGATTTGATCTTTCTGAAGAATACTCAGCGAACGATAGGGTGCGCTGTGCGTTCATACATTTGTGACATTTCAGCTACATGATACAGCTGTGTTCAGAAAACATTCCTTAAACGCAGAATTTAAAAAAAAAACCATTTAGTTTTGTGAAAAGTTACAAAAAAATATTATTTTCATGTGTACTTCTAACAAGATTGTTTAGATTCATGTGACTTGAACGTATTTTCTTAATTCAATAAATTGATGAACTTTGTTGAAATACTTAATATACTCATGTTGACATTGCGTGTAGTGTAATGTAATTATTATCATAAAAATCAATCGCGCTCAAATTTTATTAACTCGTTGCATCTGGAACTGGAGTCTGGACTTGTAATTAATTAGTTTTGTGATAAAATGGCAGGATTTGCACGGATGACTCGTATCGTTAAAGAAGTGAAGAATTTCGAAACGAAGCCACCATGGGGGATTGTCTGCCATCCTTGTGAAGATGATAATTATAGTGTGTTAAACTTCTCTCTGCAGGGTCCTAAAGGAACTCCTTATGAGAATGGATGTTTCAAACTAGAAATAACCATACCTGAGAAGTATCCCTTCGAGCCACCACTTGTCAAGTTTATTACGCCTGTGTATCATCCGAACATTGATAGAGGTAGGTAGCCCCCTATTTTTATTTGATAAATTGCGACCACTGGTCGACCACTAGTTATGACGATCTTCTACTGTTTATTATTTAAATCAGCATCCGATATTTAATGTTTAAGTTCCGAGTAATAGATATAGAGGGTAGCTTAAAATAAGTCTCACAAATAAGTGCTTTAAATAAGTTTATTGTCATTCAAAGTAGGGATACTAGCCGAGGATCAAACTAAGTGGCGTTCCCTAATCGGAAGGCCTATGTCTAGCAGTGGACTGTGATAGGCTGATGATGGTGCTAGCCATAAAGAAAAATTACATGCACACTCAAATATGTTTGGATATAAGTATCCACATGGAGTATAATTAGTAAGATTATACTCAAAAGTAACTTGTGTCTGTCTGTTATATTTAACTGCTGAAATTGGACACAGATATACTAGAGAAAGGACATTATTAATTTTTATACAAGTCTACCAAAGTCACTGTACTCTGCCTGATGGAAAACATCAGTAGAATCCAAGATTAGTGATCGTCATAAACATTGCAAATTCCAGTTCCGTAGTTCATGACTCAGAACCCTTATGGTTTCGTCATATCCGTCCTTCGATTTAGCGTCCAAACGGTCAATGCTATGGATAGATGTTTTTACTACGTTGACAAAGAGCTGTAATAAAAACGAAAAATATTTTTAATTGGGGTACCTCACTGAAATTCATGCTTGTAAACTATTCAATGCGTGTTCTGATACACACTTGGCAGATTTTTGATTATTTACTAATAAGACAATTTACTCTACATTGCACATAGGATACTACTAAGTATAACACTTTGTTATTTAACCAAGGGCATAAAAAACCTAACTTATATCCCTTAATTTCAGCTGGCCGTATATGCATGGAAATGCTCAAAATGCCTCCAAACGGCTCTTGGCGACCGACCATCACATTGGAAACACTATTAGTGTCATTGCAGACTCTACTTGCCAACCCGAACGTTGAAGATCCTCTCATGATTGAAATTGCACAGGAAACCAAGTATAGCCTTGATCAATTCCGTGACAATGCTAAAAAACATACTGAACAACATGCCATGTTGTAAGTTACCGAAGGCAGAATAAATTTGACTGCCTAAATTGGTCTAGTAGATAGCATATGCTGAAGATCAAGAGGTCTCGGGTTCGATTCCCGTGTCGGACCAAATGTTTGTATGCTCTGCAAATATTTGTTTCGGAGTTTGGGTGTTTTCTATTTAAAATATGAATGGATTTACATCAGTTGTCTAGTACCCATAGTACAAGCTCTGCTTAGTTTAAGACTAGATGGCATTGTGTCATATGTTTATTATTATTATAATGCCAATATTGTAACTTTATCTTGTCTCTTATAGTTATTCCTGCTTTGATGTTATTAAGTATGTGTATGTTGTATGCAACTGCTGTGCTTGTGGTTTCAGTTTCAATTTCCAGATTATATAAAATATTTGTGTGATCTGCAAGTACCTTTATGTTAAAATGTATTTAAAAGTAAATCTTCTACATAGATATATAAAATTCTCGGGGTCACAATGTTTGTGTGCATATCAGATAGATCTGAGAATCGGCCAACATGTATTTTTCATACCTCTAGGACGCTGGGCATTAGCTAGTATATGTATATATTTATATCAGTTGTTTAGTACCAATAATACAAGCTCTGCTTAGTCTGTGAGTAGATATGTGTCAGATCTCTTTATTAGTATTAACGGTAACTATTTGTATTAAGGTTTTAGTTTGCTATGAATAATATAAAAGATTTTTTTTAGACTACCCTCATCCCACAGCACAGAAGCTATGAAGATGTATAAGTATCTAATAATGAAAATTCCTTCTATATTCAATTCAGTTCTTACTAAATGAAAAATGCCTGTGTTTAACGCCTGTACCTCGGATCACCAGTTAAACTGTCGGTCCCGGTTGTTATAAACATCATTGGCATTTGAAATTTGCATTTAAATATACTGACCACTAGTTCTATCTTCGAATTTAAATCGCCCTAAGGGTTACTGATATTCAGATAAAACCAGTTGAACTAGTAGCGGACCCCAACTATCTTTTGAATAATAACAGGCAGAAGATTTAGTGTTGAACGAATTTAAGTTATGTGATATGAAATAGTAATAAATACAAGTAAATATGTAATCTTTGTGAGAAACCTTTTGGCATAAATTTTGATGTATTAATTATGTTAGCTGTGATGTTTTTTAAAAATTTATGTGTCTAATATCTGTTGTAACACTAAAGTAGTAGTGATGTTTATGTCTAGATAAAGCTAAAGATAGAAGCACAATTCTTATGGCGCTCTGAAGACAAATTTTAGGTGACCGAAATTGACGCTTGGCGGTGTAGTCACGTTGCGGCAGCTGTCTCTCTCATGTGCTAAGCGAAGAAGAGAGAGCGAATGAGATGAACGTTCCATTGGAATCGGCACACGAAATCTTTAAGGTCTGCGCTTGTGTACTCTTCATTCATTGTTGTTTCTATGTGTACCTACTTAATATGTACGTAGGTATTTATAAAAAATGTGTTTATCTATTCAGGTACGCTTAGTGTAGGACAAGATGGCGTTGTGTGTCAGATGCCCTAAATATTGTTACTGTCATTGCCGTGTACCAAATTTTTATCTTTACTAAATTATGCTCTATAACCACAGCTTAAAAACAATATTCTTATCAATATTTCTACACAAAAGATTGATAAAAATAACGTCAAGAATATATTCCTACATTTTAAACCATAAATTGAAGATAGGTACCTAGGTATATCATTAGAATGAAAATCTGGATAACGAGTGTTTAATATCAATATGACATAATTACGCCACAAAAGTGGCGGCCGGGCGCATTAGCAATTTGCGCTTATACTTGTTTTTCATGAAAATATTCTAACCTATGTTACACCTAAACAACTTCAAGAAGATATTCATTGAATTACGGTACTTTTCTGTAAGACTGTTACCTATCCGATAAAGCCGGTCCATAATAACCCATAAACAGCAAGTTGTCTGTTATTATAATTATTCTTGTATTACCTACTGAGCATCACAAGTAATTTTTTTTGTTAATAATTACAAGCATTAAATTAATTTTCAAATTGTATGATTATAGCTCTCTTGTCAAAAACACAAATAGTCAAATAATTTTATGTTAACTCAATTTAAATTAGATTTAAGAATTGTATTATTTACTAAGTGCAACAAGTAGGTATTAAATAAACTTTTATTTCGAATGTTTTTTTTTAATGAGTAGATTAATAAATAAATTTAATCATACATGAAATAAAAACATAGATAAAATGTAGTAATATTTTTGTCACCGAGTCATCAACAGTAATTTTCAACTGCTAGGTCGCTCCTTTTAGGAGAGAGTTAAGGTCCTACTTAAGGCTGGTTGGGGACTGGTATGACAACGTTGTGGCTATGTAATCTGGCCGTTGGATATTTTTTATGCCAGTCGCTTCGTGCAAAAAACTGACATTCAGGTGAAATCGGTTGATCTAACTCAATGAGTACATGCGACAGCGTTTCCTCTGCCCCTAAGCATGCTCTGCATAAGGAACTGTCAGTTATGCCTATGGTGTGGAAGTGTTTATTTAATGAGCAGTGTCCGGTTATAGTTCCTACCACCAGCCGCAGACTGTTCCTGTCCAAACGCAATAAGCGTTTGGTTAATTTGCCTTTAGAAAGTGGGCTTCCTTTGATTGTCTGCAGCCTGGGACCGATAGCCAGTGGTGTTGTACTTTTGTGCGGGTAAAGTATACTATTGTCGGGAGGTAAAGTAATATTTAAAACAAAGTTTGAGAGGTATACCTCACATTTTTTATTTGCCGAATTGTTTTAGTAGGTATTTATTATAATTTACTTACGTTTTTTTACCATTTTAGTGGCATAGATCAAATGCAGTCTATTTACTATACAACAAGGAACCAATTCACACACACCAGAATTGACATAAGAATACTATCTATAAGAAGACGAGGATCATTATCTAAATGTGGCATGTGTGTGGATTAGTTGCTTGTTGCATATTTACTAACATCCTGCATTATTTAGGTACTTAAAAATAATGTGTCATTGCAGTGTGCGTTACCCCAGCAAGTACAAAAGAATTGGGCTTTAGAGAGGTGAGTGTATAAAGAATTGCTTCATTCTAAGGAGTAATTCGTTACGAATAGCAAAATTTGTAAATTATTTGTTATTGGGCACAACCCGATTTTGCTGGAGTCACTTTTCAAACAATGCCTCGCCCGAGGCAAACGCTCGCGCTGCCTCGCCCAAGCCCAAGCCCGAGCCGAGCGTTGTCGGTTTTTGTCGATGCTCAAAGGCGCCTCAGTACGTTTGCCGCGCTCACTCAAGACCAGGCGCGGTCGCAGCCTGAAATTTTGGAGGGGGTCACTCACTACACTAATAAAAAATAGGTATCTTAGATCCTAAGCCTAAAAGGATTGCTCTGCTGTCGCACCACTTATGGAAAGAGTTGCCAGAATTTTGAGAAATGTCTCTATATTTGGTATAATATATCATCATCACAAGCTTCGATGGTAGAAACTACACACTTAGGAAGTTTCGTATCAAAAATTTTTGTGACCTCCCGTTTCCACTTTTTAATCCATATTCAGATACTTTCTTGACAATACGAAGAAAATAAAAATGCCTAATCCGAACAAGTTTATTTAATTTGACCTTAGGTTTTGGGGGGGTCATGTCCTCTCTGACCCCCCCCTTCGGACCGCGCCTGCTCAAGACGGTAGTGTTTTGCCTCGCTTTTATCTCTATTCGACTTCAAGTTAAACTGAGCGTCGATGCTCACGGTGGCCCGGCCTTGCCGCGCGAGGAAGCCTCGGATTAGAAAACTTACAGACCGAGGCCGCCTCGCGCGGCATGCGTACTGCGGCAAATGTCCGAGGCTGCCTCGCGAGGCATATCCTCGGTCGGTCAAGACGTGCCTCGCCCGAGGCAAACGCTCGCGCTGCCTCGCCCTAGCGTGCCGCGGCCCGAGCCGAGCGTTGTCGGTTTTTGTCGATGCTCGAAGGCGCCTCAGTACGTTTGCCGCGCTCACTCAAGACGGTAGTGTTTTGCCTCGCTTTTATCTCTATTCGACTTCAAGTTAAACTGAGCGTCGATGCTCGCGGTGGCTCGGCCTTGCCGCGCGAGGAAGCCTCGGATAGAAAACTTACAGACCGAGGCCGCCTCGCGCGACATGCGTACTGCGGCAAATGTCCGAGGCTGCCTCGCGAAGCTGCTCGCTTGGTCAGTACGCGGCTATACACGAATGCCAAAATACAGGTATTTGTTGGCTTTTAGGTATTACGTATGAAATGTTAGCAAACAGCCAAATTTGTGTGTGCTGTGGTTCTTAAGTTATTAAAAATTCTGCTGGAGTAATGTTTTGGACTTGCCTAGCTCTTGAAAATGGCTGGAAGCAGAAGTTTAAAATAAATACCATCGATATACCTCAATTTACGCATTCGTTTTTAAATTGTTTGATGAACATCGATGTATCTAATTAATGGTTTTGAAAATCAGAAAAAAATGGTTTTGCTAGTAAACTTATCTATTCCGTCTTTACCATATGGGCACACGGGGCACTGGCCCAGGGCCTCCATTGTCAGGGGGGGGCCTCCGACGAACAGCAAATTTATTTCTCACGCATATTTTCTCGAAAAAAAATCTCTTGTATAGTACATTTTTTCATTAGGAAAATAGCAGTTCAATATGAAATAATCAAAATAATGACTAAGCTTGCAATATTATTTATGAATTAAAAATAAAAACGCAAAGAATTTTTGCCTTCTTTTCAATCACTGAATTCGAAAATAATTGATTTCCTTAATGACAGTCTAGATATATAAAAATCTTTAAGTCATTTAATAATAAATATGGAGCTGATGTGCCGTATGTATAAAAAACTGTGCTTAATGTACTGATTTATAATATCTAAAAACACATCCTACTAAGTTACCACGTAAATTATCTAGAGATCTCCCATGAAAATCACTTGGATTGCAAAGTCAAACTGCTGTTGTGAAAGAAAATATAAGTTTTGATTTTAGAGCAAGAGCCGCCAGACCTACGTCATTAGCGCAAAGCTGAAATTTTCAGGATTATTAGTACAATGTCTTGTTAAATCAAAATCAAAGCATTTATTTCAAGTAGGCCAGTTACAGACATTTTTGAATTGTCGAAACAAAAATGAAAATTAAATGTAGCTACAGTACCCGTCACAAGACATAAAAACTGTGAAAGTACTGTAGTTGTATGTAAGTAAGTAGTAGTTGTATGTGTACCCATTAGCTTGAAAGCCCGTTTCTGAGGTAGCGTGAAGTACAGATGGATAAAAACCTTACTTACCTACGTTAAAGGTGCAAAGCTAGTATTTACATATTTTATGAAGAATATTATTTAAAATTAAAATTCATTACTGCCAGACACTTTCCGTGGGCCATTACTTCTGCCAGACGTCTTGAAAGTTGTGACAAAATTAGGTAAACTACGTTATAGTAGCAAACCTAAATTTTATACATATTATCTAAGGTAGGTAGGTACTATTTTAAGACCAGTTGTATGCGGTCAGACCAATCCGAAGGGCCAATCATCCCCCAGACACCTTTAAATATTTGTAGTAATTAGGAAGCTGAGGTATATCAAATTTGGTATTATTTCAGGAATAGAATTTTAAAATATTAAATGGTTTTTACACGCTTTTTATTAGCTTCACTTGTATGTGTGTTTGTTTGTAACCAACTCCTTTGGGTGCGATTTTTACTATTTTATATTAATTATATGTAACTATTTTATATTTCCTTTTCAATACATTCTCCCTCAACCCTAATTCATTTTTCAGATCTTTCAAATAATTGACACTGCATCGACTTGTGCTTCAATTTAGGTTCATATAATGATGAACCCAGGTTTCATCTCCAGTAGCAATCCGGGCCATAACTTCTCCTTTTCTCTCTCTGCAGAGCCCCAAAAAATAAGCGAGAAAACTGGACGCGTTCGCGTTTCTGCAGGGGCGTGAGCATTCTCGGAACCCATCTTGCACTGACCTTAGTCATTCCAAAATGATGATGTAGAACATTGAAAATACTGGTTTCGGATACTCCAACTATTGTTGCGAGCTGCTTCTTCTTCAGCCGGGCATCTTCCAATACAAGTTTTTCAACTTTTTCGACGATTTCTGGTGTGGTTGCCTCGAATGGCCGTCCAGAGCGGGGACCTGCGGGGATCGTCTTCAATAGACTCTCTTCCTTGTTTGAAAAGACCATGCCACTTGTAAATCATGGTTTTACTAGGGGCAGAGTCTAAGGGGCAGAGTCCTCGTAAACCGGTAACAGCTCTTGAAAAATAGTCTGAATTTTCCTTGCTTGGTAGGGAACTTAATAACGGCGTGGTGTTCAATTTTCCCCATACTGACTCAGTTACAGGACTCGGGGATACATGCCTGTTAACTACACCTTCGTCAGTCCTAGTTTTGAAGAGTTATCTGTTGAGCATTTCTTCAGATCATGCAGAGATTCCGCCAAAATGACTGTGGTCTGCAAATCGCAAGTATAAGAGGTCATGTAGATTGATTACGTACATCCGTACATCCCAATCAAGCATCTTGAAGACTTCTTTCAATGCATTGGTAAACAGTTACCCTTCGGGCGTAGATGCAATTGGATTGGTCTAGTACTCTTTTTTTGTATATGGACGGTCATCGTTACCGCTTTGTAAAGTCATCTCATCGCCTGGCAGTCGAATAGGCACCTCTCCATAGATTCCAGGGTAGCCCAGGTCTCGATGGTATCTAGTTTTCTCGTTATCTACATAAGCTAGGCAGAGAGGCTGATTATACTACTCTGCCTTCTCAATTATTTGCCTAGGAGTATATGTAGTCTACGGTATTTCAGTATTTTTAAATCCCTGCTTGCTCCATGAAGTCATCCAACTTTAGAGCAAGACGGCTTATATGACCCTCGAGAATATCTTGTACATGACTGAGGAGTGAAATTGGCGGTAGTTTTTCAGTAGGTTTTTATCTCCTTTCTTGAAGAATAGTTACTACTAAGCTACTACTCCAAGCTTCCAGTGTAGTGCCTGTATGATTTTTTTTATATATTTAATCCTACTAAAGTGACCCTGCTCTGCCTCATAGAAAGCATGAGTAGAATCCAAGAGTAGGAGTCACCATCCGCATTGTGAGCTTAAACCTGTACCTGTACCTGTACAGATGTTTCTGCATTATTCTACCGGCCTCTGAAAGCCGGGAAAATGATGCAGAATGATTGGGCCTTCAGTCTCACACTCACCGAAACTCGTTTGTGAGGTGGCCTGTTAGTCAACACTGAGAGTAACGGGTGAACAGGTTTGTGAGGAGTAGAAGTCCTCATAAAACTTTTCTATTTCAGCAGAACCTCTGATTTAAAGGTGACGGCGGTGCCTTCTGATGTTCTGAGTTTGGTCAGATGGCAACTGAAGGTTTTTTGGCTTGGCGAAGACTTTTGAGCTAATATTTTGGACAATCTCATTCTCAATTGCCCAAGAATTTGACTGCCGAATGTCTCGTCTTAGCAGCCTCTTTACCTACCTGTTAAATGCCACTCAGATGGGATATCGTTTTTTGTTTCTCGTTTTTTCCTTGTCGGATTCTGGGTCTCTCTTTGGAGTTTCCACTGCTCTTCGATTGAAAGTGGATGGAAGTTCGTGGATGACCCGCACCAGACTGTCAGCGAAGTCGTTAACGTCTTGCACTTTTTGCATTTATTAGAATTTTTTGTGAGGAACAATTCTTTCATACCTTATTTTTGAGAGACTTAAACTTTTTAAGGAACAATATACACCCGTTCCTTTAATATTTTGCAATTTTACTCCACTTTATTTGATCGTAGCGTGTTGGTATATAGTCTTACTCGATAACCGGGCTATCTAAGACCGAAATAATTTTTCAAATCCAATTAGCAGTTCTTATGATTAGTGCTTGTGACCAAAATAAATCTTTTGATTGTGATAATTGTGATTGTGATGTTGTTATAATGATGTGATGAATTTTTTTTAATATGTTATTATAAATTACTAAAAATAAATTTCACAAAAAAAAATTTACTTTCAAAGTAAAGTTCACTTTCTTTACTTTCAATAAGGGGGCCCCTAATTCGTAAGTGCCCAGGGCCTCCTGCATAGTTAAAGACGGCCCTGAAACTTATACACTTACAATCAAAGGAAGAGCTGTAACATGTAGCTCCACCCCGTAAACAAAAAAAACCTATACACTCTTGTTACGGTAAGAACATGCTGCAGAGGCAGTAGAGTAAATCCTGCTACTGGCTTATATAGAAGGTAACGACCACTGATGTTTAAGAAAGTGCCTGTGTCGTATAATACAGGAGCTACCATCAGTATGTTATCACTGCGTAGGTATCGTGACGGCATAGCATTTAGTAGAGAGTATAGTGTAGATGCAACGAGTTTGCGACGGCTATAAGATTGAGAAGCATCCCGCTAGAGATCTCAGGCGTTTCGTATTCCAGCTAGTTAGTTTCACCTCGATAAATAAAAACAAATTATAATTAAATACAGTATTACCCCACTTTACGCGACCCCGTTATGCGCGGTTTCACTATAACGCGAATTTTAAATTTCGCGTTCAAATGCCTCGCATTACGCGAAAGAATATCTATTAACATAATGTAGTCATTAACTTCTCTTTGGTTGCGAGAATCCTCGCTTCCTCTGAACATTCAGATTGAAGTATTGGGGGATTCCCCGTCCTCCGACTTTCTATGGGGATTCCCTCGTTCGATTTTATAAGAGTACTATTAGTTGTATAATTGAGCAAGTAATTTTCCCATGACCACACATGACAATACATCTAGTGTACTTGTAGAGCAAAATATTAATTAAGAATATAGTAGTTGTATGCTTTAACTACAGTTTTAATAAATCAATATTTGCGTGATTATTGTTAACTTGAGGCGGCTCGACCGGCGCAGTACTACCCTCACACACAGAAGATCGACCTAAAATTAGAGCATTCGTATTGTCATCTTTCGTTGGTGAGGTAAGACTGGAGACCTAATCTATGCCAATAAAAAAAGCCACCATGGTGTGGGTCACCATCTGCATTGTATGCACTCACAATGAAGATGGTGGTCCTACTCCGGGATTCTACTCATGCTTTTCATCAGGCATAGTGGTCATTTGGGTGGGCTTAAACAAAAAACAATATTTGAAACTACATTTGATTTCTATAAGCGTTTATTGTTAAACTAACAGTTAAATTATATTTGCTTAAACAACTATAAATTATGCTATTATTGATAGTTTCTTTCACTCCTTTTTAAACCGATATTGCTTTAAATAACTACATTACACAAAATGAAAGAAAATACTACCTATATATTATATACATGCATTACATTTCAACCTGTATCTGTACTACTATCATCCCCGGAACTTGCACTCTCTGTTTCAGAAGAACTACTATTTCTCTTAACTTTTCTACCAACCTCATTAGAATTACCTGCACTGGCAACATTAGGATCTTTATTATTATTACTTTCATCACTATTGGCCTCTTTTTTCTTGGACTTTTTGCTGGTTTCACTTGTTGTAGGTTTGAGGGTTTCTGTGGAGACTGTAGCCACCATTTTGGATTCTATTCTCGTTTCTGAGGTTTTGAAATCTTCTTCATCATCTTCGTCATCTATTGGTCTTCTGTTCATTATTGATGCGGCTACAGCTGTTTTGTATGCTTCCGGGTATTGTGTACTGGAATAATTAATATGAAATATTTCAAATAACTTATGCCTTGTTAAGATTATTGGGGGTGATGCATTCACCAGTATCAAAAGTTAGTTGTTTATGGGTTAGTCTTATTAGATTCTTAGATAAAATGTTCAAACAATTTTTACTAGTCCACTGCTGGACATAGGCATCTCTTTAGAAATGAGGTTTTGGCTTATTAAACCACAGTCAGTTCTTTCGCATTCAGTCGGTTCCGCATCAGGAATTATAAATCCTGTGTTGTGTATAAATTACAAATAACACCCAGACGCAAGAAAAACAATTTGTGAATCACACAGTTTTGTCCCACGTGGGAATGGAATCCACTACACTTGGCGAAGTAGAAAGCGTGTAGCGATCGCTTAAACCAATAGGCTATCCATGCCATCAAGTTGTCAGCACAAAGTGTTAGAGTTCTACTTTTTGCCTGCAGCTTTTCGCGCGTGTCTGTCAGTTATCGCGATAGCCACGTCCTTCCTTAAAAAACAACATCCGTTTATCCGTGAAAGCATAACAAACAGATTTACATTTAGAACGCTTTACATTCGAATTTATAATATGTACTAGTTTGAAGGTATGGATGTTTAAAGTTTCTGCTTCTCTTTGCAGTGTTGTCACATGTAGTTCATTCACTAAGTCACTTACAACACCCACGGGATGAATAGGTGGTGGTGACAATCCATATTCTTCATCAGTCACCACACAGACAAGTTATAGATGTCTAAAAAGATACCTAATAGACCTTGTCCTTGTCGTGTAGTGTAAAAGGCCACAAAGGGACAAAGTACGCTGAACAAAATCACTGCAAAGAAAAGGAAAACTTGAAACCAACCATAAACCAACACGTGTGGCCAGTGTGGTGTAGTAGATCAACACGTCCTTTCTAAGGAGAGGCCTATGTCCAGTAGTGGACCGTTAAAGGCTGCTGATGATGATAAATAGATACCTTAGTTTAGTCTTTATAGCTCTGATTTTCTTGAATATAAACTCTAGGTCTTTCCGCATCTCAAACAGCAGTTGCGTATGTTTCTTAAACTCATCAGATGCTGCACGCAGTCTACTCGCAGACAGTTGATTGCAATTAGTAAGCATTTCTGTTGTTTTCTCAAAACGCTGCAACCTGAAATGTGAACAGTTTTCATTTTAATAAGTCACTTTACAAAATAAAAACTCGGTTGTCTGTAAAGTCGGTTTACTGACGATAGTTAAACGTGACAACGTCATAAGAAAATACTGTGATGGAATGGTTGCTTTTTTCTTTGTTGCTCGTTCTGCACTCTCGCTTGCACTTCAAGCCTTAAACGGAATGCCTCAGAGCGATGTAACGCCGCATGAGTCATGTTGTTTCGTGCGTGCAGCCTGCTCCATCGAATAATAAAACGTTGTCACGTCAAAACTATTTCTTTTTTACCTACTTTAATAGTCTTATCTGCAGAAATTATCTCATTGCAATGGAAACAAAAAAGTTTTATTTTAAATAAAACATATTAATTCGACTCAATCGATTCAATTTGGCAAGAAAAGATGTTTAAAAATATTTTTTCAACAGATCTATGCTTCGGCAGAAAAACCATAAAAACCATTGCACCCCTTTTTCTAAGAACCCGGTCGTGGCAAAAGGGTTGCAACTATCTAAAAGTATAAAATTGCATCCTCCCGAGAAATGCACGCTAAGCCCAAAAATATGTAACATTTCAATGGACTTAAAGTAGCATATCATATTTTAAAAATACAACTTATACAGCATTAGGAATATATTCCCGTGTTGCTCTAGAAACATACAACAAACGGACACAAAGAACACCCAGAACATCCAAATAACAATTTGTGGATCACACAGTGTTATCCCGTGTAGGATTTGAACCCACAACACTTGGTGCAGCAGAAAGTGGCATGGCGGCAGCTTAAACCACTGGGCCAACAGTGCAGTCAGTTTAGTCACATGTGGGCTTTGACACCACAATGCAAGTGCTCCTGCACTAATAATATCAGTATATATATAGTATATATAAATACAGAATACAGTGTAGTGCAGAGTTTACACATTTATTTACTGCCTGGTCTGTCTAGTGGTTAGCGTATGCAGCTGCTGATCAAGAGGTCTCTGGTTTGATTCCCGGGTCAGACCAAATATTTGTGTGATCTACAAGTATTTGTTTCAGAGTCTGGGTGTTTTCTATGTATATCAAATCAATCAAATCAAATCATTTATTCTGCAATTAGGTTACATGAACACTTTTGCAAGTAAAACTTTTTTTGAGCAGATGAGTTCGGCCTTTCCTAACTGGACTAGCCCTGAGAAGAAAGGACGAAACAAACTCAGGGATCACAGTCTCTTTTAAAGTCCAGACAATATTCTTAAATGCAAAAGACATATATAAAAGCGATAATTACAATTATGTCACAACTATAATAATTTAAAAAATGTCAACAAAGCAACAAATTAAACATTTTTTTTTTAAATAGATAATGTAAATTTAACTATAAATTATCGTCACATCAACATAACATACATACATAACATAGCTCAATCCCAGGCGGTTTGATCATCAATATATTCTGCTATGGTATAATACCCCTTTGTTGATAACTTAGATTTAATGGTATCTTTAAATTTCCGTAATGGCAAATTTCTAATAGCAATAAGGAGTTTATTGTAAAGCATATACATTGTCCCATGTGTGTGTGTGTGTGTGTGTGTGTGTGTGTGTGACGTGAATACAAAGATTATGTTTGTTTCTGGTATTTACCGAATGAACATCACTGAGTTTAGGAAACTTTGCTAAATTTCTTTGAACAGAAATTAAATTTTCGTATATATATATTGTGAAAATACAGTCAGAATATTTATCTCTTTAAATTTGGAGCGGAGAGAAACTCGAGGGCCTAATTTATAAATGGCTCGTACGGCACGTTTTTGTAAGACAATTATGGCATTAATATCTGCACAGTTACCCCAGAGTAGGATACCGTAAGTCATTATGCTATGAAAGTAACTGAAGTAAACTATTCTAGCTGTATCAACATCAGTTAAATGTTGAATCTTTTTTACAGCAAAAGCCGCTGAGCTTAGCCTACGGGATAGTTTTTCTATTTGGGGACCCCATTGTAACTTAGCGTCAATAGTTATACCTAAAAATACAGTAGATTCTACAGAATCCAACTCCAGTCCATTCAATCGAACATTGGTTGTGACATGTCGAACGTTTGGTGTAGAGAATTTAATGAATTTAGTCTTCTTCTCATTAAGGAGAAGGTTATTTGTATTAAACCAATGTACCACTTTCGAGAGTGCACTGTTGACTTCATTAAAACTGTCAAGTTGGCGCCTAACTTTAAAAATTAAGGATGTCATGTCATCCACGAACAGTACAATCTCATGATTGTCACTAACATAATATGCTAGATCGTTTATGTACATGAGAAACAGAAATGGATCTAGAATAGTACCCTGTGGGACGCCCATTGTTATCGGGGATCCTGAAGATGTTTTGCCATTAATATCAACTTTTTGTAAAATATAATAATACTAGTTGACCCAGCGAACTTCGTACCGCCCAACTTTAAAATTCCAGAACTTGATCGCAGCGCCACCTACCGGGTCCAATTGTGAATCTAAACCATTCCCAGATCCCCTTGAACACACACAAAAAATTTCATCAAAATCGGTCCAGTCGTTTGAGAGAAGTTCAGTGACATACACACTCACACAAGAATTATATATACTAAGATATGTATGTATTTACAAAAAAGTATGTAAATGTATTTATATCAGTTGTTTAGTACCCATAATACAAGCTCTGCTTAGCTTGGGACTAGATGATGATGTGTGTAAAATGTCCGAAATATTTATTTTTATTTATGTATATCACATTGTTTTATTTATTAAGTACTAGCTCTCACTCCAGGCTCCGCCCATGTTTATCTTGGATATGTCAGTACTATTTAAGTAGCCTATGTCCTTTCTCAGGCTCTAGATCATTTATGTACTAAAACAGTTACTTTTTATTGTAATATTAGTAAAGATTTTCACATAAAAACTAAAACCCAGTCTTTAAAAGGCCTATCTTTTCACAACACTACACAACAATGGCCACTTACATGGAAAATTTATATTAAATAAAAGCCATTTAAGAAAAAGGCAACAGATAGTTTGTATTAAAAAAAAAGACTTAAACCTTACTAAACTTAAATCAATTGTAGTCAGGACATTTGGAGAAGGTATATGTCCAGCAGTGGAGCTATTTCTGCTAAGATAATGATGATGAAAAAGTACTAAACATTTCGAAAGTTATTTCCAAATCAGTCATAGTGAGAATAAAGCCTTTAAGGCATAAATATTTCGTAAACTATGACTTTTTATTATCTCTACTTTTTAATACTATATTCAATACATTTTCATATTTTATGGAATAATTTAGTATTAGTAACGATATTAAGCGTAAGCCTGTAAATCTGTGCGTACTGTAAGAAACCAGTATTGCTTTTTTCATTATTAATTATCACAAAAACTTCTTACATATTCTTTTGTGCTCTGATAACAGTTTCAACATCATTTTGATTCACCATTCCAGCTAAACCTTGTACAAACACTTCTGGCGCTGAATAATTTTGAAAGCATTCTATTGAAAAATCACTCTCGGGTGTGTCATTTGCCATTGCAAGGTTTTTTAATTATTAAAATACTCGCAAATCGATTTTTATTTTCTGAAACGTCAACAATACAACACAAAAACTGACACTTGACAGCAAAGACATAATAAGTGTCAATTATCTTTTCGTTCCATTACCAGTAGGTATTGATAATAAGCATAGACCTACTTCAGTGATAATATGTCATACTATTTTGATATGATTGAAATATTTATTTTTTAATTCCTTGTAGGTATTATAAAGTTTTAATTCAAGTCCGGTGAGCCAGACTGAAGAGGAAAATATCCATCTATAGCAGAGACGTAAACTAATTATAATCACACTGGAATAAAATTATGAATTTTCGTGGTAAGTCATACTTTAGCATTACTGGTCTGGAAACCCCCTTCCCGTTACTGGAGGCGAGATCTTTAGTTAGTTGGTAACTCAATTTTTGTTTTTTAAGTTGTATGTGTTCACAAAACGATATTCTAGTTACAAGACTAGCAAAAAGTGAAAATGGTCCCTAAAAACATTATCAATCATCTGTGAAAATAACAGGCTAGAGAAATAGATTCGATTTTATTGATTTAGAATCCATTAAGATTCGACTTGGCCTAGACCTTCAATCTGAAGATGGAAAGGAACGCCGATGTCATCATTTATACTCCGACGAAAAATCCTCTGCAATGTTTGTTTTTTCTTTAGTGCTTTAGCTTTGGCCTTGGCTAGTTTCTCTTTTTGCTTTAACGTTAAAGGAAAGAGGCTTTTTGGTTTCGACATAAAAGCTCTCAAATTTGTTTTCGTAACTATTTCATCCAGTAGCCATCTTGGTACATAAACATGATTATTATCCTCATCGTGTGCCAATATCTTTGATTCCCCACGGGATAGTATATTATCTTTTCTGTTTAATACTTTATTATGCTTAAATCGTTTCGATGGCGTTTGTATATTTCTCATTAAGTCATTAATTTGATTTGTCAGGTCATTCTCAGTTTTACTTAGATCAACCACAACAGCTTTAATAGCCTTAGATTCAGCATTTTGATCTCTTACTGTTTCTTCATCATTATCTTTGTTAACTTCATTAAGATTAGATATATCAACATCTCTAACCACTTGTAGTTTACTTCGTTCATTTTCATCTTGTTTTTTGGCTCTTGAATTTCCAAGATATTTTTCAACATCAGACAAATCTACCACTAATGCATCTAAATCATCATTTACTTTAATTTTTCTGGCTTTTGATTGAAATAAACGAACAATTTCTTCATCACCGTCAGGTAGACGTCTTTCACGAAGTAATGTCTGATCAATACCACACCGGTCACCACTGCATCTTAAATTATTTTTGTCATCATTGTCATCATCATCCTCTCTATCACGTAGTCCACATCTATCACCAACGCAATCTGCTCTATCGTCGACATACATATCATCTCTACCACATTCATCTCCAAAGCAGAGTAAGTTATCATTATTATTACCACTTCTTAGAGTGTCGTCATCGTCTCTATCATCACTTCGGCCTCTACCACATCTGTCTCCTACGCACAGATTTTCAGAATCTCCATTATTTTCAAGTTCGTCCAACAAGTCAATAACTTGATCCATAGTAGCTTCACTTTTGGCATTATCTCTGGATCTTAAAGAAATTGAATCTACAGTTTCATCGTCGTTGTTGTTATCATTATTGTTTTTAAGTTTCTTCCTGAGGAACAGATTAATGTTTTCTATATTCGTTATTTTGGGAATTTCCTCGTCGTCACTATGCGTGTGTGATTTATAAGTTTCCTTATGTCTATGATTGTGTGTGTCTTCATCATGGTGATGATGATGTGAGTGATCATCGTGTTTGGAAATGCGAGTTATATCTTGATGGTGGCTATCTGGACTATCTTCATGATGGCTGAATGCTATATCAAATTTACCATCGTTGTACAATGTCTTCAGGAGTTGTTGTAAGTCGTCTTCATTTGTGATCAGAAGGGGCGATTCATCTCTTTTAGGTTTGGCGACAACGATTGTAATTATTCCGAATAGCAGAGATAAAATCTTGGAATACATACTTCTTCAAGATCCGAGATGTTGTGCTCACTGGAATAAATGCAGATGCTTAATTACAGGTTTCCTTTTGAAATGAAATGTAATAATTGATTCGAAAACTAGTTTCACGGAGTGCTATTGTTTTCTAATTGGCGTGATATTGGAAAAATTATAAGAAGTACAGATAATTCTTGGCATGTGTAATCAGTTTTACGATAATTACACGTCTGTATTCATTACCTACCATAGTAAATTAATCGTTACTATACATATGCCTGTCAAAACTTAAACCTTTAATAGAATTTACTCAATAAAACTTTTAAATTTGGTATTTGTTGCTATGTCGAATTTCTTTTGAAAGCTTTTGAGTGTGAAAAATCTCACATCTCAGAGATCGCCTGCGTATGTCTACTCCCTACCGTAATGCTTTATGGGTATCACAAGATAAACGAGTATTTAAGGTTCAGCCCCCCCCCCCTAGCCAAATTGCAAAATTTTTCGTTCTGCAATCACTGACGCCTCTATTCTCTTATTTGATTGACAAATATTTTGTTTTGATCACGTGCCTGAGTGACATTAGCCAATGAAGGTCCACAGATTACAAAACAAAACTTCGTGTACCTCTATAGGATGGTTATAGCAATACTTAGTAGTCTATGGGTTATTTTGATGTACAAGTTAAGCTAAGCTACCCTAGTTAAGCTAGCGTATGCCGCTGACAGAGGCTTGCCCTATTCTGGTCGGTTAGAGTCGACGCCCACACCGGTGCACTGTAGAGTGCCATAGACCGGCCTACCCCCGTGTACAGCTGCCTCGTCGCGAAAATTGGGCTCCGCCTAAATTGGGCAAAAGACGCCCAAGAAGAAGAAGGCAGTGTCAATCAGCTTCAGAGCAAGCTGTCGGAAGTGCTCATCCAAGAGCCACCTGCCGTCAAGGATCAGGCCTAGATATTTCATCTGGGACTGGAGCGGTACGAGGACCGAGTTGACCTCGATGGAGGCGCTTGAGGGAGGCCCACAGGGAACAGCGCCTCAATGCGCCCGACCACCAGGTAGACTTCTGTGGTGGCCAGGCGCACCGACTGTTCGTAGGTCGCCCCCCGGACTGTGACAAGAGTGTCATCGGCGTAACAAATTACGCCGAGTCTAGGGTGGGAGACGTATCAAAACTCCATAGATTAGCATAGGTCCTTCCTCAACGTTAATTGCCATCGGTGCTGCGGTTCAGCCGTGAAAACGTAACAGACAGACAAAGTAACTTTCGAATTTATAACACACTATGGCGGCTAAGTGAGATGCTTTTTCAAGCCCAGTTTAAAGGACCCGGGATAATAGTGGGAAGGAAACACGTGAGCTGTTAGTGAGTTCCAAGCTGACTGCTCGGCATGGGAAAGAAGAGCCGAACCGTTTTGTTCTGGTGCGAAACCTTCCACTCTAAATCGGTGACTTCTGAGTCCAGAGGAGAAGGAGGGATCAGTTGAAAGAGCTCTTCAGAATACTCTCCGTGTATATGTTTGTGGTTATTTGTTTACCATTAAATAATCGCTGCTCGTTTTATTTAAAATACGCTTCCAGCATTAGGAATATAGTCTTGTGTCTCGGGGGACTTTAAAAACATACAAGACACGAACACAAAGAACGCAGACGCAGAATAACAATTTGTAAATCACACAAAATGATTTCTGTTTAACGTATGATAACAATCGAGACCGACTGCTTAACGTGATCTCCGAATCACGAAAACACTCATGGTAATATTCCACAAACGGTGCTTGTATCGTTGCTTACCCTCAGTGTTTTCAATCACCTTTGAAACTTCCAACTTTATAAAAAAAATATTTATCTTAAGTAACCCCTTTATGAGACATTTCGTAAAAAAAAAACATTTTGTATCCCCAGGATTTTAGGTGCTACGTTGATGAGTTAGTCGGTCAGGGCAAATAACTTAATACTTTGTTTCTAAATCACCTGAAGGTTGACTGAATTCGCCAATTTTTTCCTGTGTGATAATCCTTTCGTGTACTACCAGAAGGTGGTTATGTCGGATATGAGTCGACTGAAAATCGCACTTCATGCCGCCTCCAAGTACTGGCTGTTGGGGAACCAGGTGTACCCTAGAAAGGAAAGCCCTGGGACTCCGCCGTACCTAGAACCATCTACTATTTGCAGATGACCCTTGACGATGATGATTTCTCGAGGTTAAGGACTTTGGCCTAAAAACTGTAGTACGTCCTTGCGCAGATGGCATAGAGCTGTACTCGCCTCCAAGTCCCATGGCGGAGTGCCGACCAAAAGACTCGCCGCATCGAAGAGGATTGTGCAATACTTCGGTGTCCCCTATTGCCCTATTAAGTCTGCCTTCGTACAACAAGTTCAACTTGTTTTAAATAAATAAAGAACTGTTAAAAACATTTCTACTTTATTTTATTTACTTACAATATTAATTTAAGGGTATTTTCAGGTAACCATCAATATCCATCCTAAAAGGTACACCATAATGCATTAACAAGTCCTTCTCGTTACCTGCACTGTCACTTCTTCGACCTGGTTCTCTGCCATTGTGAAGATATTTGAGATATGAATAAATTTTCGCATCATCTACAACACTCTTCAATTTATTTTCATTCATTCTTCTACTTTTTATGTAGCTCTTCAAATTGTCTTCGTTCATAAAATTCTTGAGACTCTGCTCGTATTCCACAATTGTTCCGCCTTCTTTGCTATCCATTCTATCATGGTAAGCAAAATCATTGTCAAACCTCCGAGCTGATTTTCTAGATCTATCAGCATTTAGCATTTCAAGAACACCATTCCCTTCTTCATCACTCTTTAAGCTTCTTCTGCTTTCTTCTTCTTCTTCTTCTAGCGGCTCTTGTTGCTGATAGTTCATTCTATTCGAGTCCTGTATCATGGATGTAAGGTCGAATCTGTCATTGTAGTCGTTGAAAGTGACATCAGGTCGGATGGAGTCTCCGGCAAATTGGGCGAATACTAACGCTGGTGTGATTATGAGGATCAGGGATGATAAATTTGATATCTGAAAATATTAAAGTTTGATATCATCAACATATAACGTCCCACTGCTGGGCTCGGATTGATATATAGTTTGAGATATTTAATAATATTATTTAGTCTCTTGGTAAAGGTATTAAGAGTCACACTGGTTCAAGCACGAACGGGCCGGTTCGACCAGGGCGGTACTGCCATCTTACAGAAGACCAACCTAAACTAAACCAACCTAAACTAAACGTTGATGAGTGTGAGACCGTGCACCCAATAGTACAGAATCATCTGGGTCACCATTCTGTATTATTGCATTCTCTGCATTTGCAATGCTTTCCATCAAGTAGAGTAGAGTCACTCTGGCGAGTTCTCATTATATATAAAAAAAAAGCGGCCAAGTGCGAGTCGGACTCGCCCATGAAGGGTTCCGTACCAGCAAGTAACATCATATAAAAGTTCTTGTAGTTCGTTGTAACTTTCATCGATGTTTTTATACTAGTGTATTGATTGGATGAAAGGTAAATTGTGTGTTACGATTTATGACGTATTAAAAAAAAACTAGTCACTAGATCTCGTTCAAACCAATTTTCGTTGGTAGTTTGCATGGTAATGTACAACATATATTTTTTTTAGTTTTATCACTCTCTTATTTTAGAAGTTAGAGGGGGGGGGGGGACACACATTTTTCCACTTTGGAAGTGTCTCTCGCGCAAATTATTCAGTTTAGAAAAAAAAGATATTAGAAACCTCAACATCATTTTTGAACACCTATCCATAGATACCACACACGTATAGGTTTGATGAAAAAAAAATTTTTGAGTTTCAGTTCCAAGTATGGGGACCCCCAAAATGTATTGTTTTTTTCTATTTTTATGTAAAAATCTAAATGCGGTTCACAGAATACATTGACTGACTAAATTTCAACAGTATAGCTCTTATAGTTTCGGAAATAATTGGCTGTGACATACGGACGGATAGACAGACAGACAGACAGACAGACTTGACGAATCTATAAGGGTTCCGCTTTTTGCCATTTGGCTACGGAACCCTAAAAAGAGATAAACGAAAGCTTCATACGATCGGGAAAGTCGGAACTGAAACAAAGCTTCGTCGGTTCTTTTGCGAAAAGGTCAACAACGCACTTGTGACACACGAGCAAGTTGCTAGTATCTATGAGCGCAGGTTGTCACTTAACATCAGTCAGCTAGGTTTCCTATTTTATAGTTGTTAATATCTGAGTGCTGTGGTGATTGTTATAATTATTCATCAACAATCGCGGATGACACCGCGGAGCGAAGCTAGTCTTAATAGTACCCTAAGGCACTGATTATATCTATAGCTTCCTGTCCAATCCAGAAATTCCCGTTAAAATTCGTCGTTCGGAGGTCGAGAAAATGATGCAGAATGATTGGACCTCCGGTCTCACAATCTCCAACGAAAGACGACAGCACGGATGCTGGCATTTTAGGTTGGTCTTCTGTGTTGATATTTTAGATTTATACTTACCATTTTCGCTTATGTATCCGATTGCAACTCATTTTAGCAAAAAGAAACGGCGCCATCTTGAAAAATGCAGTTATTACTATTTCAATTTTATGCTCATACTTTTAATTAAATTTTGAAATAAGTTTTCTAGCGAAGTATAACTCTTCTAAGTAAAGTGCAAGGAAACGGCATATTTATTTTATTAAATAGGTCAGTTGTTAAATAAAGTTACTATTAAAAGAACTAATGTTAATACTGTTCCATCTTTTTTTATTTATGACTAGCTGAGTCCTGCGGTGTTACCTCCGTTATTGTTGTAAATCGCGAGGAATGCCGCGGAGAGAAAAATAACCTTAATTACTCCTTTGCCATCAATTTTCTGCCAGTAAATGTTCCTTCAAAATTAGTCCAGTCGTTCTAGAAATTATTAAGAAACAAACAGTCAGACAAAAATTTTAAAATTGCTTTTAGATGTAAGTACCTACATATTTTCACGGGGTTATACATCGCCGTGAGGAGCAGGGCCGGACAACAAGTCTACTAATAAAGTATCTACTCTCGCCTCAAAGGTCGTCAAAGAGGTGTGCATGGGCAAAATACACATATAACGTAAACTAGGATACGACTATTTAAATACTTTTTATAAAATCTATATATGTAATCTTTATTTTCGGGATATCAAACTAGATAATACTCTTCCTTAAGACTTCATCGTAGTCGGGTAAAAAAGAACTTGAAAGTACTTGTGACTCTTTGGTGGTGAGTGTCTATTTTCATCAGGTAACTCAACTGCTTGGTCGCCAATTAAAAATCTTTAATCACATAATTTTGTTACACATTTCTAACCAAAATATTGACCAATACATTCCTACTAATATTATAAATACGAAAGTAACTCTGTCTGCCTGTCTGTTACGCTTTCACGCCTAAACCACTGAACAGATTTTAATGAAATTTGGTATGAAGATAGAACTGAACTTGGGAAAGGACATAGGCTACTTTTTACCGCGATAACCGACATACACGCGGGCGGAGCTGCGGGCGAAAGCTAGTTCATAATAAATATTATTATGAATTCGATAGTAACTATGTCTGTCACAACTAAACCTCTGCACGAATTTCGATGAAATTTGACATGGAGATACTCTGATTTAAGAGGAAGGATACAGGCTACTCTTTAGTGCAATAACTAACAAACACCCAGGCGGAGCCGCGGGCGAACAATTACGAAATAAAACGTCACATATATAACTTAACACTAACGTAGTACGCGCTCGCGGTTGACGAAAAAATGCAAATGGCGTCGCTCCGTGACGTCACGTCCGTGCCGGCTGGTGCGCGCGTGCCCGCCTGATGGCGTTTTAATTACACAACATTGGTGTTTTATTACCCAGCCTTCCATTGCGATCTGACCGAGAAAAATGTAATGGCTGAATGAATCTAGTGTGTTTGTGTGGTTAAAATAAATTATTGGACATAACCTAAAATCTACCTAAATATGTTTTAATTTTTTTTTTATTTCGGACATCTTACACACAACGCCATTTAGTCTCAAACTAAGCAGAGCTTGTATTATGGGTACTACACAACTGATATAAATACATAAACATACTTTTTTTTGGAAATACATATTATACATAGAAAAACTCTGAAACAAATATGTGCGGATCACACAAACATTTGGTCCGACCAGGGAATCGAACCCGAGACCTCGAGTTTTATATAGATATTGTGAAACTTGTTTTTCATTTCTTTTAAACAGTTGGGTTTTTAGTACTCTTGGACTATGAATGTATCCTACATCGCGGCAGACATTACATACTTTCATGAAACCGACACAAAAAACACCCAGACATAAGAACTACAATTTGTCAATTTCACAAAAGAGTCCATGTGGGGATAGAACGACGAACACTCACTCAACGCTCTAAGCGGCGAAGGTCGCCTAAACCACTAGACCTTCTGTGCAGTCGAAAGTTGAGCTTTTATATGCTTCCTTAGGGTTATAAAAACTAATAAAATCACTTTTATCTTGTAATTGTAAACTTTGATACCAAGGACAGGTACAAAATTCTGTTTTTTTTTTGGCTACGGCGTAGACAGGCTACGCAGCCTCTACAGATGCTTAAAGTTTGTCATAGGATTTGAGATCCCACGTACAATATTAACTTCTAACTTGACCTAAAACATCTTCTACTCCCTAGCCTATATCATTCCAAAGGCTATTTGGGGTCAACTGCTAGTTCAACCGGTTTTACTTGAATTACAGTTTTCATGACGACTCGCATCGTACCTCCGCAAGCCTGAGGGCGAACTGGAATTCGAAGATTGAACTACACTCGGTTCCAAAAATAACGGGTCAGTCACATAAACCCGAATATCTCCCGAACTACGTATGCCATCCTAATGAAACGAAGACTGTTCAATTGAGAATTTAATTATACAGATAAAAAATAAAATAAAACTTAGTTACACCCACAATATTAATCTTAAATTAAAAAAAAACTAAAGTAGTCATATTTTTCTTAAGATTACATTTTTTTTATGATTGTTTTTTTGCTGTTTTTCATAACTGGAGGCTTCATCACGTGGAGGCAATACAAAGTATTAAATGAAGAAAGTGATGAAAAACAGCAAAAAAACAATCATAAAAAAAATGTAATCTTAAGAAAAATATGACTACTTTAGTTTTTTTTTATTTTAAGATTAATATTGTGGGTGTAACAAAGTTTTATTTTATTTTTTATCTGTATAATTAAATTCTCAATTGAACAGTCTTCGTTTCATTAGGATGGCATACGTAGTTCGGGAGATATTCGGGTTTATGTGACTGACCCGTTATTGGTTTATGTGACTGACCCGTTATTTTTGGAACCGGCTATAGTTGTCAGTATATTTGAGGGAACTGACTCCGCAATAAAGATTGTCATAGATGTTCATAACAACCGGGACCGATGGCTTAACGTGCTCTCCGATGCACTCTCTCACACACATGTGATTTCAAATTTAGTCATCAAATATAGCAGCCTATAGTAGTCTTTATTTCTTCTCTTCTTTTCTTAAATACGGGAACTACATTAGGAATATACATCCTGTGTTACAGGGGACTTTACAAATTTGTTTTCTTTGGATGTATATATTATTTAACACATACAAATTACTAGAACATTACACCCAGATATAAATCAAACCATAGTGTTCATACAATTATATGCCATGAGTGTATATCATCAGTAGGTCTAATAGTCTACAGCTGGGCATAAGCCCTCCTTCAAAAGTAAATAAATCTATCCTTCTGATGGAAAGTTTGAGTAGAGTCCAAGAGTAGGGGGTTACCATCCACGTTGTGAATAAGACAATACAGCATGGTAATGTACAATACGGTGGCCAAGTGAGCTGGAACTGCATCGTTAGGTCTCCGGTCTCCTTTATTACCGACGAAATAGTGCAACCGGATTATTTTTTTATTTCCGTAGGCTAAATATAAAAAAAAACAATACAATACCACGAAAGCTGTTATTTTAGGTTGAGGATAGTACTGTGCCAGTCGAGCTGACCCATTCGTACTGAAGTCAGCGTGGCTCTACTACCTTTGAAATAGCTTCTATAAACAGGGAGACGCCTACTACTGGATTCTATTCATGTTTTCCATCAGGCGAAGTAGTCACTTTGGTATGTTATGTTTAAAAAAATTAAAAATAGAATAAGCTTACACCTTAATGTTTATTTATTATTTATACTCTTCGACAAACACAAATTACAGGTCTCATGAAATATAAGTTCCATCCCATCATTAACAACAAAAATATGATCGAACCGTAGACAATCGTATACAGTTGAATTATTGTTTTAAAAAATGAATATTTAATCATTGACATTATGAGTATTTATGAGATTCTAATCGATTGGGAACACCTTTTCAATGTTACGTTTTTTTTTATTGCTCTCGTGTTTGAATTATAATGATATACTACGATGGATGATTTTTAGTATTCCGTTTATTTTATTACTAGTCGAGTCCCGAGGTGATATCTGCGGTTTTTGTTGTAAATTGTGACTAACGCCACTGTAGTCGAGCCTTCCGATTCAGGTTGAAGCATATTACTCAAGAAAAACATATCATTCATAACATTAACCTACTTTAAAGCCTACAACATTTTTTTTTGTCTGACAGTTAATTCCGGCCTCTGTAACGGCTGGCCTCAGTTTGGTCTAACTTTCACTGGCAGATAGCAGATAGATTAATTTAAATAGTATGTTAAATTAGCTAAACACTTATAAATAGATTGTGTAGAATCACTACCAGGAACTTTATTATTGCTCGACGCACAGGTTAATATAATCACATAGTTCCATTGTCTTCACTAGATGTCGCTACAATGTTTATGAGTCGTCCATAGGCTGAATAATAAACTTTTTTCCTACAACCTATTGCATACCATAGACTTAGGCTGATAAGGTGAATCTAAATGTCTTATAATAACACTGAATTGCAATTATTGTCGGTTTATGCGAATAACAATATTGAAAATCAGCAAAAAAATTATTATGAATACGCGAGTATTTTCTAAATTCATTCAGTTGGTTGTTCTCTAGCTAAACTGCTGCCCAGCTACGGACCTGTTTCTTGCCTGACGGCTTGTTATGAGCAGAGCTAAGAATACACTCCGGGTCTACTCTGGCCTTCCCTGGAGTTATTGCGCTACCGCTACACTATAATCGAAGTCGCGTATACTGTACTTGTTGAGTAAATTCTGTCCAAACGTGTGTAAGTTAAAATTCAGAATAAACAGTTTTCAAATTTCAGTACTTGTGTTTTTTCATATAAAAGGCTGTATCTTATTACTAACCCTACCCTGTAAAACATAATATAAACATAATTGACTGCACGATTGGCCTAGTGGCTTAAGCGGTTGCCACGCCGCTTCCTACTGCGCCAAGTGTCGTGGGTTCAAATCCCACGTAGGACAACACTTTGTGTGATTCACAATTTGTTGTTCTGAGTCTGGGTGTTCTTTTTGTCCGTTTCATGTATGTTTGTAAAGTCCCCCGCGACACAGGAAGTTATATTCCTAATGCGGGAGTTGTCTTTTTAAAAAAAAAAAAAAAAATATTAGTGAATAACTTTCTTTGACACAAAGTATTTTATAGGTACTACATAATTATTTGTTAATTCCCAACAACAAAAGCGAGAAATTAACATTCAGAAATCAAAAAACAATACCAACACGTATGTTTTATAGGAAAACAATATTATATAATAAGTAGAAGACTTGCTGCCATCTGTGCCAATAGTCGCTAAGTTACAGGCACGTGCGTCGCGCACACCATAGATAATACACTTGGCACACACAGCCTGCTGCACAACTGAGCAAATAAGTAAATAATATTTGAATTTGGAAAAATGAACGTTCGATTGGCGACAGCTGGACAGTCGCTAGGCCAGTGTTGCCTTTGTCTAGTGTTCTTTTAATTAAGTAGAAAATCTTTTTAAATACACCAATTAGAATTATTGGAAAAATATTTATACTGTCAGAAATCTGATTGACTGATTCTCTTTCTCTTTAAAAGATAATTACCTCATAAAAAATACACAAGAAAGGAAGTTTTGTCCTACTATACCAGACTGGCCAGACGGCTTGGTTGCTCACCTGCGTAGTTTGCTCCCTTGTGCTCACCAGCAGGGTTAGTGACACTCCGTTCTTAATTCGTCACTACACGAAGAGGCATCTAACTTCTTTATATAGTACTAGCTTTTGCCCGCGGCTCCATCCACGTGTCTGTCCATTATCGCGATAAAAAGTGGCCTATGTCATTGCTCAAGGTTCCACCTATCTCTATACCGAAGTTCATCAAAATCTGTTTAGCGGTTTAGGTGAGACAAACAGATAGAGTTACTTTCGCATTTATAATAGTAGTAGGGATAATATGAAGTCGATATCCCGATATCTGCACACTTAGGTCTTTTAAACTGCTCTACGAATTTTAATATAGTTTTCAGCAATAGATAGGATGATTCCTAAGTTAGAATAATATGTTTTAAAACATGCATATTCTATAGCTTTCCGTGCGGAGCCCGGTCAGGTAAAGTAGCGTATAAGATATATTTATCTTGAAAAATGTAGTAAAACTCTACCAGAGCTAAGAAAAACTACATTATTTGCGAAAAGCCTTTATTTTTTACATAAGAAAGAAATTACTTAAAAACCTAAGATGTGTTTATTGAAACATTTGTAAAAAACATACAATCATTATTCAAACACAAAGATACTAAAATTGTTAATAAGCATTTACAACAAATAATAAAATACTATCCATGCGTTGAAACCTCTCGAATTAGCCTAAACCGGCGCTTACATGAAAAACAGGCCGAATGCTTGCCGCCCAACAGCTCAACAATTTTCACTGAAAATAAAAGCGATTTCCTTTCGAATGGCGCTTAGACGCAGGCGTTCCCGCCCTCAGTGCTCGACCGACCGCGGAACGGAATGCACGTAACAGCAGCGCGCTCATAGACCCGCTGACACATCGCGACGAAAAAAAAAACAACCTAAGTTTAAATATCAGTTATTTACGCGTATATTTTTTTTTCATTGGCTGGAATTTGTTAATTTCTTGAACATTTGGTTTTAATGTAAAGTGATTTATTACAATAGTGCGTGTTACTGTGGAAGACTGCAATAAAAAGTCGGGGAAAGCTGTTGGCTGTCAGCTGTCAAAAACGTTGAGGTGAGCGATGAAATATAAGTTAATAAACAGATTATAAATTATTGTAAACCTTGTGATATTTGTTGTTACTTATATTAGAAATATATTTAAATATGTATGTGTAAATGGTTATGTTTTATCCGAATTTTCATACAAAGTATTCATTTTGGACCTTTATCGATGTAACCTTTGCCTGTTGTTATTTTAAATGTTTTCAAAGACACAACTCTATATCGAAATGGTTTTTGGTCTGCTATAATATCATGATAAAAAAGTTTGATTCCAATTCAATAAATTTCAAAGATGTAAACTCATTCAAATGTGGATATTTTACACAAACAGAGAGTTTTTGAAAATATATACATGACAATATATACATTTAAACAATACATTACAAATATACCGGTCAGTTATCCCACACATCGCAAAACCTGAGGGGTTATCTACATAATGTCGGGGTTCTAAGGATTTCTAGGGTGAACCTGGTTAAAAGGCTTCCACTACCCAAGACCGTGTGCAGTTCATCTAAGTTACAAGTCCGATATGACCACCTGGGAGGATACCCGCATAGAAATAATTTTGGTTTTTTACTTGTAAAAAATCAGATGTGTAAGGTAAGTGTGCTCACGCAAAGAATATTGTTCCGTAGTCATATACACTGCCAAGTGACATTAAAGTCTTGTCCAATAGATAATTGTTATGTTTACATAATATTTCGTTATTGTTGTACGAAGATTTCCAAGTAAGCGTATTTTACAAAGCAGGCCTCTATAATTCCTAAACTAACAAAGGTATGTAAGCCGTTATAGTTTTCCTTTAAAGTTCATCATATGGACTGCGATCATGATTTTTTTCAGATTTTTCGAGCCAGCCGTATAATTTTAGAGGGGTGGGGACGACCTGTTTTTGCAAAAATATGTCCTTTAAAGTTAAATAACTCGCAAACGGATACCTAAATCAAAAAAACATTTTAGCAACCTCTCTATTTTAAAAGACCTATTTAACGATACCTCAAACAATGGGTTAGACGCGAGAGAAAAAAAAAACACTTTACATGTAGTATATTATACCCCAAATAAAAATATTTTTCAGAATTTTATTGTAGCACTTTGTCGCCTTATATTATATATCCATGCAAAGTTTCATCTTCATAGCATCAACGAACTCTAGCTTTCTAGTCGAGGACGGACGGATAGACGGACGGTCGGACATGACAAAACATTGAGTTTACTTATTATTTTTGAATGAAGGTTTCGTGGTAAGCGCATTGTACAGGTAAACCTCTATAACTAGTGCAGTACCAAAGTTTATCGGGGGAGGGGTATACCACTTTTCACTTTAACATTAAGCAGGAATCAAAACCCCCAATCCAACTGAGATTATATAAAATCACTTTTCGCCCGAGTCTCCGACCAGCGCGAGTGTATCTCGGTGTTCGAGGTAAAAAGTAGCCTATGTGCTTTCTCAGACTTTTAGACTATTTGTGTACCAAAATTGAAATTACACGGTTCAGTAGCTTTGGCGTATTTAATTTAAATTTAGATATAGATAATTTTGGCACAAGAATCTATTTCCGTGACGCGGGGACTTAACAAACATACACTCAACGGACACAAAGCACACCCAGACTTAGAATAACAATTTGTGATAACACAAAGTGTTATGCCGAGTAGGATTTGAACCGGCCTGGCGACCGCTTCAACCATTAGGCCATTCGTAATGTGATTGTTGCCCAATAATTTTTCAAGATGTCTACTATTATCAAATTATATTTGATAAAAGACGTAAAATTAACAGCAGATATAAAAGCTCGAATAGCTATATTAAAATAAATATTTAACGAGTGACAATATCTCTTTAGAACTAGAATAAATTAAAAAGTATAAACCAGTGTAGTAAAAATTTTTATTTCTAATTTATATATCTTTTTAGGGACTATCCATTAACGACGTGAGGCTTAAAGAGGGAAGGGGGAGGAACAGAAAAAAATACGAAATATCACACGGTTGTAGTTATAAATCATGTGTTATTTTTTCTGCAAATAATCACATTTCTTTCATTATTTTTATGTCAATCAAAAACAACCTGCAATCTTTCTACTCTGCCTCTGAACGTAATTATTTATTAAAAGTAAAATAAGATTCTTTGTATGTACTAATAAATACACGTGATGCAGCCCCCGCCCTAAACCTCATCATGCATCACAGGGATGGCGGAGGGGTTCAAAATGCCAAAAAAAAACACGGGATTAATGGACGACCGTATTGCAAAACCTGATGAACAGTCTTTTACTAAATTCATATGAAATTAAATACGGTACTTCCATCAAAAATGCAATTTTTAAAATATTTTGTCTGTCTGTCTGTTTGTTCCGCATAATCTCTGAAAAGGCTGGACCGATTTTGACGGGTCTCGCAGATAGCTGATGAAACAAGAAATAACTTAGGCTAATTTTTTTAGAGTAGCTTCGTTCCGCGGCGTAACTCGCGATTGAAAACAATAACTACTCGACTCAGAAGAATATAATACGGCGGCAATGACGGGTTAAATACAGCATCGGATTTGCAATTGAAGGGTTACGATCTTCTGAATCTTGTGTGTCGCCATGTCGTGCTACGTGCATAGAAAACAGACAAAATGGAACATATCATGTTCAATTATTAATCCGTATATTTTGATGATTTATGTACGAAATATTAAATTAATTCAAGATACATTGTAACAAACGGATGTTATTAAAACACAAGCAACCGGAAAATATAATTTAAACATGGCTGAAAACATCGGCACTAAATAATTTGATAATTTATTTTGAAATATAACCTCGTTACTTTTGACAGTTATATTTTTAATGACAGCGAAGGTAGAAAAATCACACGGCCTGCCTCGGTGTTACCAGTGCCAAAAAATTGTGGTGTCGCTTTGTGGTAATCTCATTTTTTTTCTTCAGTTTTTTTCTTCACAAATATTACTTTGCCTTTTAAAGTGATTCAGTATTGATGTGAAAGAATTCTGTGGATCACAGAAATTGATCATTGTCTATCAAAGACTCGTTGCGGACATGATGACGCGTCGCAACGGCATGCGTCGGTGCGCTATGTTATACTACATGTTACGTAATGCAGGCACCACACTTCGTTATGCGCTATTCGTTATGTGTCTACGCCGTATTCGCCCAAATATTAGTTATGCACGCAAACAACAAACATACCATCCAAACTTCGAACTGGTATGCCAAATAAGCATCAATTAAGGCAAATATGTGTGTTGTAGAGATGTGTCATTGTCATTTTTAGGGTTCCGTAGCCAAATGGCAAAAAACGGATCCCTTATAGATTCGTCAAGTCTGTCTGTCTGTCCGTCCGTATGTCACAGGCAATTATTTCCGAAACTATAAGAGCTATACTGTTGAAATTTGGTCAGTCGATGTATTCCGTGAACCGCATTAAGATTTTTATATAAAAATAGAAAAAAACCAATACATTTTGGGGGTCCCCATACTTGGAACTAAAACTCAAAAATTTTTTTTCATCAAACCTATTCGTGTGGGGTATCGATGGATAGGTGTTCAAAAATGATGTTGAGGTTTCTAATATCATTTTTTTCTAAACTGAACAGTTTGCGCGAGAGACACTTCCAAAGTGGAAAAATGTGTATCCCCCCCCCCCCTCTAACTTCTAAAATAAGAGAGTGATAAAACTAAAAAAAATATATGTTGTACATTACCATGCAAACTACCAACGAAAATTGATTTGAACGAGATCTAGTCAGTATTTTTTTTTAATACGTCATAAATCGTAACACGCAACGAACTACAAGAACTTTTATATGATGTTACTTGCTGATACGGAACCCTTCATGGGCGAGTCCGACTCGCACTTGGCCCCTTTTTTATGGTGAACGAAACGTACGTAACGAATGCGCATTCGGCGCAATTGTTACGTCGCCGTATGCGCGCGAATAACCCGCATAACGAATAGCGCATAGCGAAGTGTGGTGCCTGCTTAACATTCAGTGTGGTGTTGCGATTTCATGTTTGGTATAATTACTCACATTTTTAGGGTTCCGTAGCCAAATGGCAAAAAACGGAACCCTTATAGATTCGTCAAGTCTGTCTGTCTGTCCGTCCGTCACAGCCAATTATTTCCGAAACCATAAGAGCTATACTGTTGAAATTTGGTCAGTCGATGTATTCTGTGAACCGCACTAAGATTTTCACATAAAAATAGAAAAAAAACAATACATTTTGGGGGTCCCCATACTTGGAACTGAAACTCAAAAATTTTTTTTTCATCAAAACTATACGTGCGGGGTATCTATGGATAGGTGTTCAAAAATGATGTTGAGGTTTGTAATATCATTTTTTTCTAAACTGAATAGTTTGCGCGAGAGACACTTCCAAAGTGGAAAAATGTGTGTGTCGTACATTTTTTGCAACAGTACTTTGTCGCTCGACACATATAACATTTGGATATTTGAATTCGCTGCAAATATAATTAAAATAATTTAAAAAAATTCAATGGTGTTTGCATAATATGAAATTTTACTACTTAATTTGATATTTAAAAAGCTTATTAATAGTGCTATACTACAAGCAATATTTAACGTTTTAAAATATTTTCTGTAGAAACTTTTATATACGTGTAATAATATACTTGCTTTGTACCTAGACTATAATATTTTCAATTTGTATAGTTAATTTGTTTGAACGCGAACAATACATGGTGACCAAATAATATTTAAATAAAGATAATCAAAGATATATTAATGAAAGTTAAAAAAGAAATGATAAAGGAATGAGTTGAGCGGTTTTAATTACATTCTAGTACATCTGCAATACTCGTAGTGTCACTTATCTTGTACTTATCCATGGATAGGTCTTCAAAAATGATGTTGAGGTTTCTAATATCATTTTTTCTAAACTGAATAGTTTAGCAAAAAAATTGCGCGACACTTCCAAAGTGATAAAATGTGTTACCCTCCCCTCTAACTTCTAAAATAAGAGAGTGATAAATCTAAAAAAAATATATGTTGTACATTACCATGCAAACTACCAACGAAAATTGGTTTGAACGAGATCTAGTGAATAGTTTTTTTTTTAATACGTCATAAATCGTAACACGCAATTTACCTTTCATCCAATGAAAACTCTATTATTAAAACATCGATGAAAGTTACAACTAACTACAAGAACTTTTATATGATGTTACTTGCTAATACGGAACCCTTCATGGGCGAGTCCGACTCGCACTTGGCCGCTTTTTATTATTAAATTTTGACATAATTTTAACAAAAAGGAACCGACTTCAATGAAAAACTATTCTGAGTACCCAAATCGCGACATTGTGACTATGATATTTGAGGAGTTCCCTCGATTTCCTTGGGATCCCATGATCAGATCCCGATATGGTGACGATGGGACCACCTGTAAGCTACGCCCATTCCAATGCAAAAATAATTTTTGAAATCGGTTCATAAACGACGAAATTATCGCTGAACATACATAAAAAAAAAAAAAAAAAAAAAAAAAGATTCCGACGAATTTATAACCTCCTCCTTTTTTTTGAAGTCGGTTAAAAATAATTTCAATATTTCACTTCTGCCAGACATCCCCTGGTATAATTATTTAAAACAAGGCGTGTAGGCTATCACGGTAAATAGAAGCCTATGTGTTATTCTGGTATGTAAGCTATATTATTGTCAAGTTACATCAAAATCCATTCAGTAGTTTTTGCGTGAAAGAGCATTAAACATACATTACATACTCAGAAACTTTCGCGTTAGTAGAATTCATTGTAATAAAATGATTTAATAGCTGTTTAAATTTTGTGTTATAATTTGTACATACGTATGATACATTACATAAAGATTGAATTCATCTTACAAAATTTTCATGTCTATATAGTATCGTCAGTTTCCCTTCACACACGTACAAAATCACTGTAATATTACCGAAGCAAAATATATAGGAATAAATAAAATGTTGTTAGTTCCCACAAAGAGCGCCAGGTACCAGCTGGGAGTGCCGATACGGAGGTCATTATGTACTAACTGGCTTCCCTCACCGCATGCATTTACTGAACGGTTATGGCAGCCCAGAGAACATACATTTGGGGAACATTCATCTTACTGTAATATTATAAACGCGAAAGTTTGTGAGTATGTATGTATGTATGTTTTCCACGCAAATACAACTGAACGGAATTGGATGAAACTATACAGTAATGTAGCTTATATATCAAAATATAACACATAGGTTTATATTTACCGCGATAACCAACACGCGGGCGGCACTGCAGGCAAAAGCTTGTTTGTTTATAATAATGAAATAAATTTCAGTGATCTGATTTGAAAATGGTTTTTGAATTTAATAGTTTAACTCTGGAGGCAAATGGAAAGAGGGAACATTTTTGTTTTTTAGAGCTAGCCCGGGACAAGTAGACAGATAGTATTAAAAAAAAATATGCATTTTTGGTGTATGTTACATTTATAATTTAATTTGTATTTAATAAAAAAACTGGTAATTTTCTATTAGATACATACAGACACTTAAATTTTCTTTATTTGTATGTATAGAAGACAACGAATACAATTTTCTAAAATTAACCACTCTTAGGTTAATTGCCATTTTCAGTTTACGAGTGTTATAGACGTGAGAAAATAGACTTCATAATGTTTTCTTAATTAGTGTTCCTTTGAAGAATTTGCTCTCAAAACGTGGTTTGAAACAAACATCTTCATAAAATATGCTGGCTATGCCCCGAGTAACTGGTGTTACACGAGGTTGTTGTACAACAACTGTATATAGCGCCTCACCCATCACTACATAGTATAAAACAAAGTTGCTTTCTCTGTCCCCATGTACGCTTAAATCTTTAAAACTACGCAACGGATTTTGATGCTGTTTTCTTTAATAGATAGAGAGATTCAAGAGGAAGGATTTTATGTATAATACATGCATAATATAGTAGATAATAATTATAGAGGTTTCTAATGTGTGATTTTTTACGCTTACATTGCAAACGCTGGCTGTACCCTACGAGATAGATCAAAATAATGTACTACAGTATTGTACATCTTAAAAAGGTCTACAAAAAAGTCCACGATGGTATATGTCTATCTCTTAGGGATAACCCACAATAACCATTTTTTTATTTTTACGAAAAATAATATCTTATTTACGAAGCGATTTTAAGCAATACAGTATTAATCCTTATCCAATTAAGTACCTTAAGTACATTGTGTATTTAATATAGATTAATATGGCCCTGTACGGTATGTAATTTAAACTAATACTTTTGTAGATATTACAGATTTAAAATGCAGGAACAAAGCGATTTTGGCGGTACCGGCCGGGGCCGTTAGTTGACGCTGCTGTCGATTTGTCACTATCAGTTAATAAATAAACACTATATTTTATTATGAATTAATATTCTAAGGCGGTACGAAGTTCGCCGGGTCAGCTAGTAATATATAAAACAAAAATAAGTATAAACAAACAGACAGACAATTATATTAAAAATGTTTTTTATGATGTTAGTACCATATATAATAAGTACTTTCATATGTATTTTTCCAAAAGCTGTTAATTTCAAATCACTACAAGCCACTTCAATTCTATTTATTGTAAAGATTTTACAGTAAAATTATGCAATATTTATCTATAGAAACTGTTTGAATATCCAGTGTCCAGCTCATACTCGGCTAGCGTGGGGACCCATGGCCTTAACTTAACCCTCTCCTGAGAGAAGACTCGAGGCCAGCAGTGGGACTTTATGGCTTATAATAAATATTTTGTACATCTGACACACAACATCATCTAGTCGTAAACTAAGCAGAGCTTTTGATATAGGTACTACACAACTGGTATTAATACATAAGCATACTTTTTTTTGTAAGTACATACATATTATACATAGAAAAACACCATATGTATATTTCTTTTTGTAAATACGTACTTAAAATACATAGGAAGCACCCAAAATCCGAAACTAATATTTGCAGATCATACAAACAATTGATCCGACCCGAGAATCGAACCCGAGACCTCTTGATCAGCACCGCATAAGCTGATCACTAGAACAACAAGGCAGTCAAATGTTGTTGTTGGTTGTTGATGATTAGGCATATATAGTATTCAATGTCATAGGGTATCTTTTACTACACGCGGGCGAAGCTGTGGGCCACTGTAGTATACTTATATTTCTATACGCTAAATTATTAAAAAATATATTTCCAATGATAATGTAACACCCGCATGCAAGGCACGCTCGATGTTGTGCCCACATTGAGGCCTGAGGTCACCTTTAACCCGCATTGGGCTCCCATGTCCTAACTAGGTGATTGCTAAATCCTTCATGTATCTATACAAATAAATAAAATTGGAATGTCTGTATGTAATATCAAATGAACAGTTTGCTTTTAGGGTACCTACTATAAATGTTTTGTCTGTCTGTCTGTTTGTTCCGGCTAATCTTTGCAACGGCTGGACCCATTCAACGAGACTTTCACTGGCAGAAAGCTGATGTTATTACGGCGTTACCCACGATTCATAACAGTAATCACGGGTAGCACTGCGGGACTCAGCCAGTCTATAAATATAAAACTACCTAAAAACGCGGTGTCACCCGCGGTCTTTCGTGAAGCTGATTTAACAAAAGTACCCTAAGTTACTTTCCATATATCCTGCCAGTGCAAGTTCCATCAAAATCGGTCCACTAAATTGCTGAAAGAAACATACAGACATAAATTTAAAAAAAGCTATTAATTTGACATTAAATTAGAAACAGAAACTTCAAGTTTTTTTTTTTTTTTTTTATACATAAGCGATCCAAAGTGACTCTACCTTGCCTGATGGAAAGCATGAGCAAAATCCAAAAGTTTAGTTTAGTTTATTTAGTTAATAATAATATTGCGGAAATCTTACACACAACGCCTATTAGTCTCAAACTATGTAGAGCTTGTATTATGGTTAGTAGATATCATCATCATCAACAGCCTTTAACAGTCAACTGCTGACATAAGTCTCTCCTTTGAAAGGAGGTTTAGGCCTACTATACCACGCTGGCCAGACGGTTTGGTAAAGGGTTTGTTTCAAGTTTTCCTTCTCTTGGCAGTGATGTTAGCTGCTTATTTTGTTCCTTTAGTCGCCTCTTACGACACCCATGGAATGAATAGAGGTAGTGACACTTTGTATTCTTAATCCGTTACCACACGGAAGGGTAGGAGACAACTGATATAAATACATAAACATACTTTTTTTTTGTAAATTAATTCGTAAAATACATAAAAAACGCCCAATCCCCGAAACAAATATTTGTGGATCACACAAAAAATGGTTCCCGAAGCGAATCGAATCCCAAATCGAACCCGATAACTCAAGTATAGCCGTGCGCCACCGAGGCAGTCAAAATATTTAATAATACCAGTTGTACAGATTTCAAAACTATTAGAAAGTGAATCAATAAAAAAAACGCATGAAAATCATTCACGTTATTGAAAGAAAAACTTTAAAAAAGAAAGCACTCTAGTACGTACATTTTCTCCGCTCCAAAACTCAATTAAATACCCCCCCGTCGTAAAGGCTGTGGTACATCTGCGTCAACAATAACTGCGCGCCATCTGTGCCGCAGGTGTGTCCCCGGCTTTACGTATAAATTGTAACGGGGAAATTCCAATAACGGAGTTTTGTGAGATTTAGTGTTCACGACTCGGCCTGATGGATAGGTACGCGATATTGTTCGGCCTTCGGTAGATGTTGCTTGATGAAATATTTGCGATTAGCGAAGGGTTGTGAAGATAAGTAATGTTATTATGTTTTATTTTCGATGCGTTTTGTTTTTAATTTGAATTACTTTTTGTTTGTTGCCTCTAAAATCCGTTGTTTATGATCAGATCATGCTATCATTTTAATCATTTATGATAAGGACCAAAGGAGCCTAAGAAAACGTCAGATAAATTTTATTATAGAGTAGCTGAGACCCGCAGTGTTACACGCAGTTTTTGTTGCAAATCACGAGTAACGCCGCGGAGGGAAGGTAGTTTAAAAAAATAAGCCTCAGTTACTCCTTGTGTCATCAGCCATCTCCCAGTGAAAGTCTCATCAAAATCGGTCTAGCCGTTCCAAAGATTACCCAGAACAAATAGACAGACACACCGGTACCTAGTCCGTTTTTAGTTCTGGCAGATAGGGAGAGTTCTGAACCTCTCTCGGTCCCGCTCCGCCATCTCCTTCGTAAGCATAAATACTATTACAATCATAAAACGGGAACAACCGAGTGAGAGAATCCTCACTCGATGGCTGCGCCACGCTGCTGGAGCACCCTGGTACTCAGGGTCTCCACCCATTCAGGACCCCTTATAGGACTATGAACCGTACGAACGTACGCAGGAGTCGTTTGGTCCCCTTATGTTGGACAGCAACCAACTTGGAGTCCAGACTACGGAAGTTATGTACCCAAATACCCAATGGAGGCTTTAATGCCGATACGAATCCATCAGTCGGCTTGCTCGGAAGCCCGTGAAATAAGAAGATCACAGTCTCTTGTTTCCCTTAGAATTCTCTGGTTACCCCATTCAATCGATAAAAAAATATAGTTTATTAAGTTCAAGATCCCATCTCGTCCCGTCGTCGTCTCTTGCAGCGTAATTACTGTCACATAAAGGGTTTGATTCCGTGAATAGACAGACGGACAAAGATATTAAACTTTTCTTCACAGTTATAGCGACCGTATTTTTGTCAGCTCAATTAAGTATATTAAAATTTGCTCCCGTCCACAGCTTTTTACTAACTACGATTGTAGTAGTTTGTCTCGCGGTTTCGTTTATTGATGAATTCAGGTATCTCACTGATAGGAATTTACTGCGTCGGTGGCACAGTGGTATCGTATGCGACAGCTGTGCTTGACGTCTCGGGTTCGATTCCTGGGTCGGACCAAATGTTTGTGTGATTCGCAAATATTGTTTCGAAGTTTGGGTGTTTTTATTTTTAATATAATATCATTATTATTATTATTATTTAGTATGACACACTAGCAGCTAAAGAGCTGATGCGTGTGTTTCAAATTAGCTTGGAGATATGTTTGTCGAGCCTGTTCTTAAAGCAGTTTAGTGTGGGAGCCATAACCACGCTCTCTGGAAGCCTGTTCCAGGCTGTTACAACTCGGTTAGGTAAGAAATGACTCTTAGGGTTTTTCTTAGATGAATTTCGCCATAGTCATATCTGTCATAGTCATAGTCATATCTGATATGTATCTGTTTACAAAAAAATACTCTTTGTACTAGTCCGATATGTTTTCTAAATATTCCCATCTGCTCTTTTGGTGACAAATCCATTTTTTGTTTATTAATTAGCTGTTCAAATGACTCTACTTAGCCTGATGGCAAGCATCAGCTAAAACCAGGAGTTGTGACCACCACCTCACTGTCAATGTTAACCGAGGCTAACACCGCAGGACTCAGAGATAGTAAATAATATAAATATTACGGACATGTAATAATATAAACAATACAACACACAACGCCATCTACTTTCAAACTAAGCAGAGCTTGTACATTGTAAGCTAAATTGATAAAATACTCAATATACTTACTTTTTTTATATAAATAAGCTATATTTGAAGGAGTATAAGTAGTTTAGACGTGAAAATGTAAAACACAAACAATATATTTATCATAATTCGTTGAATGTTTTTAACTTCGCCCCGCGGTGTCTGTCTGTCTGTCTGTATAAATGTTCAGGCTAATGTCGGAACAGCCGGACCGATTTTTATGGGGCTTTCACTGGCAGATAGTTAATGATATAAGGAGTAACTTAGTCAACACTTTTTTAGATTAACTTCGCCCGTCGTTACTAGGGGTTACCGTTATAGTTACAAGTATAACCACGGGACTTAGCTAGTATACCATACAAATATACATCTCAACAGGCAATTAATAAAAAAAAAATCTATTTCTGTATGCAATAAGACCCAGCAACAACCAGCAACTGCGGTGGGTATGATGACGTCACTTGGTGTTAAATTTCATTGTGTTGGCAACACCTGTGTCAATGAGAGACGCGTGCGCAGAACATTGGACTTGCAAGATACTAAAACAGTTGTTCTAGAGTTATGAAGTACAGCTTAACATACAAGACGTGTATTTACTAACATATTATAGACTAACTTTTAACTGCCTTGTTGGTATAGTGGTAAGCGTATGCTGCTGCTGATCAAGAGGTCTCGAATTCGATTCCCGGGTCGGACTAAATGTTTGTATGATTTGATTAATATAATCAAATGTTTCACAGCTTGGGTATTTTCTATGTGTAATGTGTATGTATTTAAAAAAAAGGATGTTTAAAGGCAAGTTTCACCGACCAGATTTGTGCACGGGGGCAACTGCCCAACTGATGATGTAAGTATGTTGTAAATATGCTAATCGGCGAATTTCTATGTCGCGATTCAGGATTAGTAGTTAATTCGATGTTTAGTGTTTCTTAGGCAGATGACACTGTTGTATGTTTTACGCTTGCGCTGTATGCGGAAGTCGCCACAATTGTATATTTGATCGACTTTGGTCCTTTCGAATCCTGCAGTATTACTGCTGAATGCTAGAAATCTAAAATCTATCTGAGTGCACGGGTGGACTATATTCAGCAGTCAATTGCAATAAACTGATTTTTTTACAGTCTACCTGTTGCCCGTAACAAGTAGTCCATATCCTTCATCAAGAATCAAACTATCTCCATGACAATCGTCATCATCATCAAGAACCTCAGGAGGAGGTTGAGGCCGTACGTCACCACGCTAGCCGAGTGCGCGTTGGGAATTAGCAAGACAGGTTCTGACTACATAATTTTGCAGTTGGATGTTTTTAAGCCTTCTAAGATCTTATGATAATAACTGGGACCGTCTGCGTAATCACACGAAAGCGCTCATATTATATCATGCCACAACGGTCACCCATCTAGGTCTGACCGCGCCGTCGTTGCTTACCCTCGGTGATTGTTTCCAATCACCTAAGGCCATTCGGCTATGAGCGCGATTTCCTTGAAATCGATGTAGTCGTGTAGACACGAATGCGTTACATTTACACAGAACTCCTTTGTTACCAAACACGTTCATTGTTTTTGGTTTATTTCACTCTTAGTTTCAAAAGACTCTCTGTACAGAAAAACCTGAGGATTATAAAGTATTAAAATAAATAATAAATTAAATAAATATTAGTTTGGGACTGGGACTGAGATGGCGTTGTAAGAGGCACACAACGCCATCTAGTCCCAAACTAAGAAGAGCTTGTATTATGGGTACTAACTACTAGACAACTGATATAAATACATAAAAATTTTTTTTGTAAAAACATACATATTATACATAGAAAAACACCCAGACTCCGATAACAAATATTTACGTATCACACAAACCGAGGTCCGATACCAGTCGCTCCGTGGAAAAACTGAAATTCAGGTAAAACCGTTTGAACTAGTAGCCGACCCCAAATAAACTTGGGAATAAGGCTAGGAAGATGACACAAACATTTGGTCTGACCCGGGAATCGAACCCGCGAGACCTCAGCAGCCGCATACGCTAACCACTAGACCAACAAGGCAGTCAAGAAAGTGTCAGATAATTAAGTTTGTTAGTAGCTGAACTGTCACGGAGGGATTCGGGCACATTGTTAATACACCTGTGTCAATATGCGGCGCTTGCGCATATCTAGAGAATATTAACTGGTTGTCTTTGTGTTTTATCCGAGTTCAAAAACTTCGTCTTAAAAAACAATGTTTTAAAAACTAAACTAACACGCTTTAAACTAAAAAGTAGAAAATAATTTTAATGTAACAAAGCGTGCGGCGATGTTATTGAAATCTTTTGAGAAAGCACCCTACGTTAATTTGTTTAAACATTTTTTTCAAATTAGTGTATTGTCATCGGTCCTCGATAAATTTACAAAGTTTGAACGAAATCTGGCCATTTAAAGTGGGTCAAAATCGCACCCGAAGGCGTCGGTTACAAACATACAGGTGAAGCTGATATAAAGCGTGTAAAAAGCGTGTAATATGTGTTTTTTACCCGACTACGGCAAAGCCAGAGGAGGGTTATGATTTTGACAAGCTATGTATGTATGTTCGTCTGTTCCCCAATAGCTCCTCAACTACTCATTAGAACTGGACTTTTGAGATATCGTTAGAAGCGTCTTGATCGTCCGCTGGCTACATGGCGTGTAACTGTAACTGTGTTAAAATATTTGAGATAAAAATGCAGTGTTTGATATCAATGGAAAGGGTGTCACCTGTACATCTCAAAAATATATATTTATTGGTATTTGCTTGTCACTTTGTCCGTATTTCTTCGATGATTGTAATATTTCTATGGTATGCTTGACTGTTCAGACAATTTATTACAGACGGCTTGGTTTGTTAATTAAAGTATACTTTGCAAATAAATTAATATTATAAGGGCACCTAACATATTTTAAATAAAAAAACGAAAAACTAAAACCCCACTACGACAAAACACTACGCTGTGAAAGTATGAAACAAGATTTAAAAAACATAGTACTCGTGGAAAATTATCAATACACATAGATACACATATTCTAGTTTGAAAAGCCGTAGTCACGCGTTTTTAGTGTTATCGTACGTTTCTATGTAATATGTGACTTCGACTTTTCCAACTTTAATATCTTTGTGTATTGATGTGACTTCGGCTTTTCAAACTTGAATATGTTTTTCTATACACTGATAATTGTGTACGAGTACTATGTTGTTTAAATTTTGTTTCATACTTTTTCAGCGTCGTTTGTTGTCGTAGTTAGGTATATTATACATGGCTATTTCGCATCTATACACATATGTAAATTAAATAGAAAAGTCTGTTTAAAATCTCAAATAAAAAAAAAGATTCACTAAATGCGTATACTATTAATATTATATCAATAAATATATAATTTCCCTGTCTTTCTTTCCATTCCATGGTTGCCTGGAAGAGATTGCTTTCGGGCGATAAGGCCGCCACTTGTACGTCCTAATATAAGCTACCATTGTATGTGAATATTCTGGTGTACAATAAAGATATATATTATTATTAATTTTATTATTATATTAAAGGTTACCTGACTGACAGACAACGCATAGCCGAAACTACTGGGCGCAGGAAACTAAAATTTTGCATGTGTGTTACTTGAGGAGTGTAGGCGAGCACTAAGATTTTTGACATCACACCCTTAGGTGGCGAAAAAGTTAATCAAAGCTTGTATTTGTATTTTCCCTTTTTTTTTTGAATTTTTTGTTTGAAGGCACTTATCAAGGAACTACTGGATTGATTAGACAAAATTATTTCACTGTTATATAGTCAATTTATCGAAGAAGTCTATAGACTATACATATATCATCTCGCTACGACCAACAGGAGCGGAATATAAATAAATCTGTTTCAAATACAGGGAAAAATTACACCACGGGCACTAGACACTAACCCAATGAGTGAGGCAGCAAAAAACACATAAATACTGTAATGATTTACAACAACTTTACATTTGATATTTTCCCATCAATTTGACATACACCTGTCTATTTAAAATGTTTGTATTACAAGTGATGTGCGTATGAAAGAGATGAATATAATTGGACCTACTTACGCAACAAGGAACCAATCCACACACATGCCAAGTGTTATATTACCCTTATTTCCTTAAAGATAGGGTTAATATTTCGATATAGGCATACTTATGTGTGTGGATTATATACTTATTGCCTTCATCAACAATCAATAACGTCTCACTGCTGGACTCGGTGTCACGTTTACGTCTCAGGAGAAGGTTCAGGCCATACGTCCGTAGACTGCTTCGGTGGCGCAGTCGTAGTGTGGCGTACGCATCCAGCCGAATCGGGATGGCTTTAACACCACACTGGGACAAATACGTATTCGTGTAGTTTCGTTGTTCAATAACTCGACATAACCCGTCGCAAAGTATAATGCAAGCACTTACCTTGGACTGCCACGGGTATTCGTTGAGTTTCCACCTTCGCTTGTTCAGGGGTCGACAATTCAGGGCGTTTCGATCTTGTGTACGTCACACGCGAGGAGAATGGAAGTTGATTACGATATTCCAACTGGAAATCGACCGATACAAGTCGCGCGCGCGTCGTAGGTTTTTTCACACAACCGTCAGTGGCTCCATGTTTGTTACGAGTCAGTGTTGCAATTGCCACCATTTAAGGCTGCCCCTTGCGACGATTATTACCAGTATTGAAAATTGAAACACTGAATCACGAATCACGACAAATATACTTTACGGTAACGGAACACGTAGTGAATGCGACTGCTGTGTTTCAGTTCTCGGGATCGATTCCTAGGTCGGTCCAAATGTTTTGTGTGATCCGCAAATATTTGTTTGGGAGTTTGGGTATTTTTTTCTATGTATATGTATATATTTACAAAATAAATATGTTTATGTATTTATATCAATTGTCTAGTACCCTTAGTATAAGCTCTGCTTAATTTGAGACTAGATGCCGTTGATAAGATGTCCCAAACATATTTATTTATTACTATGCCGGCCTAGTAAGATCTCACACTTACCAACGAAATAGGAAAACACGAATGCTTTAATTTTTAGGTTGGTCTCCTATTTTAGTACCACCCCGGTCGATCTGGCCCATTCGAGACTTTACTAGATTGTATTTTAGCATGTGTGTGTGTGTAAATGGGTGTGTTGTAAAAATAATAGTATGCTTTGTAAATTGTAATATCAACAATTATCTTTTTGTAATGTTAAAAGACAACATAAATGGTTTTGGTAATACAGTGACAGCAGAACACTGGCTCCTAAGTCACAGGGTCACCAAGTTTAGGAGTCAGGGCTTACCTTATCTGCATGACCTTTAGCTAGATAAGTTACTAAGTTATCTATCCTAGTTTTTAAACAATTTCATAGGTTATTGAATCAATAAAATTATTATTGGTTCGCTGTTGCATAACTGGGTCCAATTTGTCTTACGTAGTGCGCACGCGCCACTCGGCAGCTGTGCACAGCTTGTGGAGTTAGTGTTACGCGTTATTTATACTAACAACACACAATGTGGGCATGTGACGCAGTGCTAATCTCCTGGTCCAGATGGAAACTGAACATTTGTAATGCAATGTCAAGATTATGGCTTGAATAACTGCAGATTGAAAGGGTGTACAGTCAGCGTCATAATCATATTGGCGTTCAAAGTGGTCAAAATGATATGAAAAACATTAATTCAATTTTATGTTGGCTCGCAAGGTGCTCAAATTGTTGCACGCATTCAAAGTGGTCAAAAGATCTTAGCAATCAGTTGTCAATAATATGTTGGCTAACAGAGTGTTCATATTGATGTTATCAAATAGGTTGTTCATTGGTTTCTAAGCATGCAAACTAGTCAAAAATATCTTAGCAATAAACAGAAACCAACGTTATCGCCCACAGATAGAGTATACTTTGCAGATTCATTATTACTTTTAAATGTTTGTCCTTTTTTGTCTTCAATACCTTTCTCATTCATTTCTTGCATGACGTAATTGACATGTCTTTTGTTTCGAATGTTATTAAAAAACATAGTCCAATATTCTATTGAATCATAGGTAATCTACAATATTATACTGAGAAAAGGAGTATGGATGTAGGTATTTAAATGAGATAAAACCAATTGAAATTTCTTTGATAAAAAGTAGAATTAATGATACGATTATTTATTTTCGGGTAAAAATTCTCATTTGATTCGTCTTCTTGACGAGTACTTTGACACTCTAAGATGGTAACCAGGGTCTGATGATGGAGCTGGAAGGTGGCCATAGGAACTCCGTAATTAGACGCAACCCCATCGAAATTGAACTCATTTTATTCGTCTTTACCAGTACTTTGATACTATATGGTAACCAGGGTCTGATGATGGAGCTGGAAGGTGGCCATAGGAACTTCAGCAAATGAGTCGATGTGGTTGCGTTTTTGGTTTTTTGTATAAGTTACATATTCATCAACTGTTCGGCTTTGTAGAACGTATTTTAATGTCCTACAATGTACGCAATGTATCTTGTCATATCGTAAAGCTCGTAGGATTCATTCAAGCTACACGCCGAGTACAGAAAGTACCTATTATAATCGAACGGTCAAATAATATTAAATTTTTACGCAGTTCATTATAAAGTCGCTCGTATTGTCTGTCCGCTCTGATCATTTAAATTACGCAAGGTATTTAAACGCGGTTTTCATCATAATTAAAGTTATCTTTTAGGGAAGATTTATTAATGTGATTATATTAGTGTACTAGATGCGCCCCGCGGTGTTACCCGCGTATCATTATGGTTGCTATGCAAATGTGTTATGCCTAGCAACCTGTGAAGTTTTGATAGGAAATAAACAGTGATGCATTTTGACATCTACAATTTAATGTATTTTTATAATCACCTAGCTTTCGCCCGTTTATCTCGATTATTGCAGTAAAAAGTAGCCTATGTGTTATTCTGATATATGTATAAGCTATATTACTGTAAAGTTTCATCCAAATCCGTTCAGTAGTTTTTGCGTGAAAGAGCAACAAACATACACACATACATACATACATACTCACAAACCTTCACGTTTATAATATTAATATTATTATATAGTAGGATTATTTTAGTGGAACTCTTAAAAAGTCAATGTTTCTTAAAAAAATAATATTTTTTTATATTATAGCCAATACTGACAAAATTTTACGAGTAACATAAACTAAAAATAACCTACAGTTTTAATTTAGAAATTTTTAATATAATTTTTTTAATAATTTATTTGTTAATTTATTATACCAACACATATTGAATAGGTGACTCATTTCTGCATTCTAATTCCAACAACAAGCTTCTCAAGTAAATGGCTTATTCACTTGCCTTACAAATATTATAGGCATAAATTCAGCTTCTGTGCTAGATTAAGCTAATGTTGATTGTTTTTTACACTTAAAAGATATGACACTACCACACTTCTTAAATATGTATCCAGTACAAGACTTACGGTCCACACAATATCATATTGTGTGGACCGTTAGTCTTGTACTGGATATTTTCATATTCATGCCCATTCAGCATTGACATAACCCTTAAACGAAAAAACCAAAATGATTTTTTTCAAGTATTTTAAAATATGTTTTAAATGTTTCCAATGTATTTCATTGTAATTATTATTAAACTGGTTCTAGTAACAAACATCATAAAATATATCTGGGCGGATTAACATAGATAAATAAACTAAAGTTCCTATTAATTGCTGGTAAGGATACTGAGTACAATGAGTGTCTCTCTTCTCTAGCTTCAAATTTATTTCCATTGGTGTACTGACTGGGTTACAATTATTCATGATAAGCCTAGCTAATAAATGATCTACAAATTGTTCCTTATCTACAAAAATCTCATTATTGTTTCATCTGACTCTCATTCCTAAGCATTGTCTAATATTTCCCAAGGCTTTTGATTTAAATTTAGATTTTAACTTAGTCTTAAGGTATTCAGTTTACAATTACAAAAAATAAATAAAATTGACCACAAACAATGCTATATATCATCCTGACATTATCAATATGTTTAACAAATAAACAAGGTTCATTGATTGACTTCCTATAGGTTTGTAAAAAATCATCCACACGCTTATACCATGCCCTAACTGATTCTTTCAATCCGCAGATTGCCTTTGAGGGGTCCGAAGTTTATGACTCTGAACCCTTATGGATTCGTCATGTCCGTCCGTCCGTCCTCGACTTTCCGTCCAAAGGATAGGTGCTAGAAAGATGAAACTTTGCATGAATATGTGTTGTAATTATGTCAACAAAGTGCTACAATAAAATTATGAAAAATATTTTTACTTGGGGTACCTCCCTTACACGTAAAGTGGGGATGATTTTTTTTCTCGCGACTACCCCATCTTGTGGGGTATTATTAGATAGGTGTTTTGAATACAATAATGGATTTTTAAGAGGATTTTTTGATTTAGGTGTCCGTTTACGAGAAACTCCACTTTAAAGGGCACTTTTTTGTAAAAAAACTGGATAAATTCGTGATGGTGGTCTATATAATAAACTTTAAAGGAAAACTGTAGCAGATTAGATGACTTTATTAGTTCAGGAGTTATAGAGGCTTAAGTTGTAAAAGGCGCTTCCTTGGTAAACGTCATAAATTAACACATTAATACGTAAAAATATAGCAGTTATCTATTGGATACGATTTTAAAACCACGTATCATTATGGGTGACTGAGGAACCCTTTTATGCGTGTGGGGGATTTTTTCATTTAACATATTTATCTCTTCAAAATATCTACCATTATTATATATACATTGCTGCCATCTAATAGGAATGTAATTTATGTCTTTGCGATAGAACTCAAGTGATCTAGATTCTACAAACTGTGTGAAAGCATTTTGTACTGCCTCCTGGGAAGAAAACTTTTTATCACGTAGAAAATTGTCTAAATTACGAAAAAAATGGTAGTCCGTTGAAGCAAGGTCTGGCGAATACGGAGGGTGACGAATGTTTTCTAATTGCAATTCCTCTAGAGTTGAAATGGTTTCTGTCTGACACGCACTTGGCCGATTTTTAGGATTCCGTTGTCAAATGGCAAAAAACGGAACCGTTATAGATTCATCATGTCTGTCTGTCTGTCTGTCCGTCCGTATGTCAGAGCCACTTTTTTCAAATTTAATACATTCTTTTTATAACATTCCAAATTGTATAGTAAACTCATATACACATCTTCAAATCCTCCTAGCCATTATTCCCAATTTTATTTGGGGTCGGCTACTAGTTCAACCGGATTTACCTGAATTTCAGTTTTTCCACGGAGCGACTGGCATCGGACCTCCGCAACCCTAAGGGAGAACTGAAATTCGAAGATTGAACTAGTTGTCAGTATATTTGAGGGCACTGACTTCCCAATAACGATTGCCATAGATGTTCATGACAACCGGGACCGACGGCTTTACGTGCTCTCCGAGGCACGGGCATGAATTACCACCAAACTTCCAAACTCCGGGCAGTTATTAGGAATTTCCTAGGAAAATCCCAAAAACACTTTTTGGCTCGACCCGGGATTTGAACCCGAGACCTCTTGATTAGCAGTCGCATACGCTAACCACTAGACCAACGAGAATGCCCATTCAAAAAAGCTGTGGTTACATCAAGGTGAGTTATGTCTAGGTTATATTTAACACTCAATACAAGCAATAGTCTTATTGTAGTGACGGTCCACTGGTGAGAATGTTTCTGTATAGTCTGTGCCTGGTCTTTGTGTAAAACCGTTGGCGACTAACTGACCATAATATCGCACATTATCACAACTGTCCACTTTTTTCTTGAACACCCACTTACACTTAACCTCTGTTTGTTTTGGCTTGTCTACTACTTTCCAAGATTCGTTTTCTTCAAATGATGTTAATGATTCCTCCTGTAAAGCTTTACACCATTCTCTTGATTCTAACCCATTTAAAGCCTCTTTATATGTTATATTGGCTGGTCTACACATGGATTTGTACCGATTTCAACACACACATTACTATAACTAAACCTCTTTCTTCCTCTAACATCTTTAGCGGGCTTAGTATTCTGTATTTTTTAAACTCGCTTATTGATACACTGCCAAATGTTTCTCCTGAAAGACTAATGTCTGTGTTTGGTTCTTCCTCTGTACTGTCCTCATTGTTACTTTTCTTAGTTGATGGTTCAGAGTCCGAATTATCAGAAGATGACTTAGGTTCTATGCTAATCACTATAATCAGAAGATGAGTTATTGTTATCAATTATTACAGCTTGCATATTATCCCGTAACGATTCCCAAATCGCATTTACGTTAAGATATACGTTATAGGATAGGATTTACGTTAGACTTTTTAAGGTATACAATAATGTAGTACATTATTTTGATCTATCTCGTAGGGTACAGCCAGCGTTTACAATGTAAACGTAAAAAATGGGTTTATTTACGACATCACATTAGAAACCTCTAAAATTGTCAATGTTTCTCCACTATATTATTATGCATGAATTATACATAAAAACCTTCCTCTTGAATCACTCTATATATTAAAGAAAACGTAATTAAAATCCGTTGCATAGTTTCAAAGCTCTAAGTATTTATAGGGACTGACAGAGAGCGGAAGCGACTTTGTTTTATACTATGTAGTGAAACTGCAAAGTATACTCTATCTGTGGGTGATAAGGTTGGTTTCTCTTTAATGCTAAGATATTTTTGACTAGTTTGCACGCTTAGATACCAATGAACAACCTATTTGTTAACATAAATATGAACACTCTGTCAGATAACATATTATTGACAACTGCTTGCTAAGATCTTTTGACCACTTTGAATGCGTACAACAATTTGAGCACCTTGCGAGCCAACATAAAATTGAATTAGTGTTTTTCACATCATTTTGACCACTTTGAACGCCAATATCATTATGACGCTGACTGTACATGTGGCTTTGAGATAGTAATTTTTTGTCAGCGCCCGTGGATTAACTTGTAGATTTTTTTTACTGCATATATCATTGGTTATTTTTTTTCTAAAATACAAATAGCGTCAGTTAGGACTTTTAACATCAATTATCTGTCATTGAAAATACCGGTCCAGCTGTTCCGGAGATTAGTCGTAGCAAAAATTAAAAAGAAAGAATTTGCTTTATATAATAATTAAATATTTAATAAATAAATATTTCGACCCTCTTACACACAACATCAGCTAGTCCCTAACTAACCAGAGCTTGTTTATACTATGGGTACTAGATAACTAATACAAATTCATGAACATACTTTTTTTGTACATACATACATATTATACTCGTACATTGAAAACACCCAAACTCCGAAACAAATATTTGTAGATCATACAAACATTTGGTTCGACCCGGGAATCGAACCCGAGACCTCTTGATCAGCAGCCGCATACGCTAACCACTAGACCAACAAGGCGCCAACCAGTAAGCAGTAAGCAACCAACAATTTAATGTATATCTTATTTAAAATTACTATTTACACGAGATTACTGGCGATCTTGTTAAATCTAAGAAAGTTATAATTTATCCTATGCCTCCATTGGTCCTATCGAGCAAATTCTATGTGACTGTAATTTATGTATAGTGCGGGCGAGGAGTGCAAACGTTGGCCCTTGAATACGGCCCGCATGCGGGGCCATGGTAATGTTGGCTTAGTTAATAATATTGTTTAAAACATTTCAAGAATACTGGCAGCAATCTGACAAGTCAAATATTTCTCGCCAGTCTTACTCAAAAGTTTAAATCACTTTGTATAGAACAGTTCCGTTGACTGACTGACAGACACACTACTAGACGCAGGTAGCTGAGGCATGTGTATTCCTTTAGCAGTGTAAGCGCGCACTAAGAGAGGATTTTGGAAAATTCCACCTCTAAGTGGGTGTAAAAGGCAATCAAAGTTAGGTATACAGCAGAATAACACGTAGACGAAGCCGCGGACAAAAGCTATATACACACATCAAAAGTGTCTAGGGATCAACATATATTTTTGCAATAACTTTTCTCCTGATTGATATTAATTCAAAATTTCTTTAAGGATTCATCAAATAAAGTGTTTTCGTTTGTCACAGTAACGATAAACCAAGTCACCTTTGCATTAGTAAAGAAATTTGCCATTTTCCTAATAAAGGGATTTTTGACATTTGAACCACTAACATTAAAGTTCGAAAAAAAGACTGAAATAACAGTTTTCTTTAAAATTTTATTAGGTAACTTAAACAATTAATAATCCGTGTTTCTACCGCGAACACTAACAACACAAGAACATCGGTTTGGCATACTCAAAATGAGTTCATCCAAATCACGCTGTGGAATGGCCGCCCATGTTCGTTGCAACAACAAAAAAAGGTCTTCTTGCGACTGGATACCCTCCATATTCGGCAGAGCTCTTCTCTGTAGCATATCCCATGCATGCTCAATCGGGTTCAAGTCTGGCGACTGAGCAGGCCAGGGCAGGACATTGATGTTAGCTGCGGCGAGAGTCTGTCTTACAACTCTTGCGGTGTGCGGTCGTGCATTATCATGCATTAACTGAAATAAGGGACCGATTTGCACTTGTAGAGGAACGATGACGTCTGATACAATCGTCTCAGCATAAATTTGAGCGTTGAGGTTGCCTCTGATCCAAATCAACTCAGTTCTTCCGCCGATCCAAATACCCGCCCATACCATGATGGTTCCACCACTATAAGGATGGACTTCCTGGCAGGATTTTAATCGCTGTTGGCGTCCAGGGGTTCTCCAGTGTCGTATACGTCTTGTATCCGGTCTCATACCAAAACGAGACTCATCAGAAAAGCACACGAAACGCCATTGTTCTTCTGCCCAATTTCTGTGTTCAAGAGCCCATTGATATCGAATCCTACGATTGTGCATTGCTATAGGTGGTACCCGTAGCGGTCTTCGGGAATGAAGGTTCACTTCATGCAAGCGGTTTCTGACTGTTTGGTCGCTAATTAAGTTCCCTGAAGAGTGATGAAGCCTCACGGCTAACATCATGGCGGTTATTGTTGGAGCTCTTCGAGTTAAGATTTGAATGTATCGGTCTTGTCTCCGTGTGGTGCAGCGATACCGTCCTCCATGGCGCTCAGCCACGGTACCAGTGCTTCGGTAACGTGTCCAAAGTCGACTGATAACACTCTGACTTGTATTCAGAGCTAAAGCCACAGTACGTTGCCGGGAACCAGCTTCTATCATTCCCACGGCTCTGAGCATTTCTTCCCTGCTTAAATGACGTCGCCGCTCCATAATAACGTTGGTTTTAATCAGTAGTAGGGAAACAGTAGCACTAATAATTTCTTCAATGCGTTGTATGTTTTTATAGGGAAAATATTGGCAGCTGATTTTCATCTTTTACTCGAATTTGATTGACAGTTCCTGATTCAAATTATGAAATGCACCAAAAAGGATCCATATAAATTTATAAAATCATAAATTTATTACAAAGCCACATCTCAATCTCAAGAAATCCGCATAAAAATGCTTGATCCCTAGACACTTTTGATGTGTGTATTATATACGTTTATGTGTAGGAATCGTTAGTAATTAATTTCTTCACACATTTTTAAGAATTGATATCGTTTGAAACTTATTTTGAGATGTTAATTTTAGCCCACGAGAACTTCATTGTACTGACCAGCCCTTAGCCTAGATGCAAGTGTTTAACATAGATTCTCTTTATTATGCGCCTATTCTCTTGTATTATACTATCCTATTAGCTCTACTAATATTATGAACTAGCTGTGTTAACTGCGGTTATTTTTTGCAAATCGAGAGTAACGCCGCGGAGCGAAGATAGTCTTAAAAAATAGTCTATCTTACTCCTATGTCATCAACCACATGTTAGTGAAAGTTCCTGCTGTTCCAGAGATTACCGCAACAAACAGACATAACATGTTTTTTTTTAATTGCTTCTTGGTGTAAGTATCGTAAATACTTTAATTATGTGTATAAATAAATATTTCGAACTAATAAATAAATATTTCGGACAACTTACACACAACATCATCTAATCCCAAACTAAGCAGAGCTTGTATTATGGGTACTGAACAAGTGATATAAATACATAAACATACTTTTTTTTTGTAAATACATACATATTATATATAGAAAACACCCAAACTCCGAAACAAATATCTGTGGATCACACAAATATTTAGTCCGACCCGTAAATCGAACAAAAGTTCAGCGGCCGCATACGCTAACCACTAGACCAACAAGGTAGTATTTAATAAAACAATGGTCATTAGATATTATGTTCAGACACTTCAATTTTTTTATTTGTGTAGATTATACCTCAAAATCTAAAATAAATTTTAATCGAAATTACTACACTACATATTTTGTAACAGAAACCTAACATTTTCTTACAAGTTTAATGTTTCTGTACACCATAAGGGCTTCTTGTTCGGTCATTATTAGTTAGTGAGCCCGTAATGTAGGTGTGCGACAATTTATCAGTATCGGTACTGGGAGGGAGATGCAGGCATCGCAAATATACTCAAACGCGCCCGCATTGGGACAGTACCGATAGCAAACACATTTGGAATGAGAATTCATATAGCATTGGATATTTTATACATTCAATTTTAGATTAAAAAAATTAAGCGTTTGTAAAAATATCGACAATAGTTATCAAAATAACTTAGACGATTTTCGTTTGACAAGTAAATCAAAATGGCGGCCATTCAGAGGGTATATTAATTGTATTTTAATCAAGTATTTTGAAACAATGCTGGCATAAGTTCACGAGTTGTTTGTCAAAATTGACAGTAAAATAGTTTAAAATTATTTTCATACACATCGTATATGACATCACATGCAAAAAGGGTAACCAAATTTTTAAGTACTCGTAGGTTTGAACGTTACCAAAGGTTTACTTTTAAACTCTCGTTTTCATCATAATGTAGAACGAATACAATTACATTTTGAAGCATGCGAGTATTACACTTAATTGATCGACAGTGTATTAAAAAAAATCATATTGTTAGCCAACCTTGAAAAAAAAAAAAATTAATATAGATATTTCGGACATCTATACAACGTCATCTAGTCCCAAACTAAGCAGAGCTTATATTATGGGTACTAGACAATTGATTATAAATACATAAACATACTTCTTTTTAAATCATAGAAAAAAAATATACGTCAACACATACATGTATCCATACTAATACAAATTAGAAAGTATGTCTGTGTGTCTGTTACGCTTCCGCGGCTAAACTGCTGCACCAATTTCAATAAAACTTTGATTCTTGAGGATACATAGGCTACTTTTAAAAAGTTAGTACACATAGAATTAAGGACAGGTCACTGTATGATGACAGCTATTAAAAAATAATTAAATTGTGATTTTTTTTCTGTCTGTAGTGCAGACCCGCATAGCAATGATAGCACAGCCACGGCTCTCGATCATGGGGGCAGTTTTATCTCGCGACGGCCGTGTTTACAAATTATCTACATTAAACTGTGTCTCCACCATCACGAGGGTCTGAGCTCTTGTCACTTAACAGCACTTTAGATAACAATAACCCTGTACTGAATATACAGGCTAACTTTTATTCACAGCTTGGTTCCTGTGATTATTAAGGTTATTTAGACAACTAGCACATTAACAAATATAACGGATACCAAGAACAAAATCTCAGAAGAACAACAATTGCGACAACAGCTCTCAGTGGCGCAGTGGGAATATATGTGACTGTTGTGTTTGAGGTCTCGGGTTCGATTCCCGGGTCGGACTAAATGTTTGTGTGATCCACAAATGTTTGTTTCGGAGTTTGGGTGTTTTTCTATAAATAAAATTTATGTTTTTACAAAAAAAATGATTATGTATTTATATCAGTTGTCTATTACCCATAACAATTTTCCAAAAAGGCAGTTGAAAGTGTATAATTTACGCCCTATCGATTATACCTCGGTCCTTTAATTGTATGTTGTACCTAATTACATTTTAATTGAAACGTAGTCATCGTGTATTGCTTTCAGTAGTCTTTAATCGATTGAGCGAGTGATTTAATAATAAAGGTTTTAAACAATTCGTCTAATTAGTATCTTTCATTGTTTCAATTAAAGTTCATCAGCCGACGGAGATCTCACTCCCTATTTTTTTTTAAAAAGACAACACCCGCATTGGGAATATTTATTTATTTCTAGTGATCCAAGCGGTCGCTACGCCGTGATTCAAAAATTGTTGTCCTGAGTCTGGGCGTTAATTGTGTCTATTTCATGTATGTTTGTAAAGTAGCCTGCAACACAGGATTTATCTTCTTAATGCGGGAGTTTTCCTATTTTAATCAATATTCAATCAATGTACATTCCTGTGTCGTGGGGCACTTTACGAACATACAACATTATTATATGGGTGTTTTCTATGTAAAATATGAATGTATTTAAAAGAATAAAAGTATGTTTATGTATTTATATCAGTTGTATATCATATGTATGTTTATCAGTACCCATAATACAAGCTCCGCTTAGTTTGGGACTAGATGATATTGTGTGTATAAAGATGTCCGAAATATTCATTTATTTATACATGTACTTTCTCCTATGTTTATTCTCCATCCCATGGTTGCTTGTAAGAGATTGTCGGCAAGCGATAAGGTTGCCATTGTACCTACATAATATATGTAGCTAGTTCTAAGCCATAGCTGTATTTTTTTTTCTGCTGTTCAATAAAGTAATTATTATTTTTAACAACGGACCCAGACTCAGAAGGACAATTTGTGAATCACACAAAGTGTGTAAATTTGGGATTTGAACCCACAGCACTTGGCGCAGTAGAAAGTAGCAACCGTTTAGATGATTAGGCCAACCGTACAGTCTGTCTGAAAAATAACTTGATCTCTAAGAACTATTAAGGTACATTTTAGATGACTTTTTAATTTGTTTATAATGTAAGTTAGTAGCGGAGTACTACTGCCTCGTTGATCTCGTTGGTGTTTAGCGTATGCGACTGCTAATCAAGAGGTCCCGGGTTCAAATCCCGGGTTGGACCAACAAGGGTTGTTGGGTTTTTCTTACAGGAAATACTTAATAACAGCCCGGAGTCTGGAAGTTTGGCGGTGATTCACGCCCGTGCCTCGCAGAGCACGTTAAGCCGTCGGTCGTGGTTGTCATGAACATTTTGTTATTGGGAAGTCAGTACACTCAAATATACTGAAAACTAGTTCATCCTTCGAGTTTCAGTTCTTCCTTAGGATTGCTGAGGTCCGATGCCAGTTGCTCCGTGGAAAAACTGAAATTCAGGTAAAACCGGTTAAACTAGTAGCCGACCCCAAATAATCTTGGGAATAAAACCTAGGAAGATGATAAACACACACTTATATTTTTTTTTTTATAAAAACACATCATCTTCCTAGCCTTTATTCCCAAGTTTATTTGGAGTCGGCTACTAGTTTAACCGGTTTTACTTGAATTTCAGTTTTTCTACTAGACCAACGAGGCAGTTATAAGTACATACATAAGTATTTAAAATACAATAAACTATTGAATTTAAATAATAAACAAACAAGTTCATATCAGTTTTTCCCCAGCAGGTAGTGTATAAGCTATAATCCTTCGCTTAGGCCGGCACAAGTGTTGAGCCGATGGTCTGTCAGTGACAGCTCGATTACGCCCCCCCTAAAGCTCCCCAGCTCCCAGCCCGCAGCCGGCCCTGTTCCCCCGCCCCCTAGAACCGCACACCACATTGCGAGATCGGACGATGTTTGCTATTCCGAGTCACAGTTAAAAAATTACTAGTTTTTAATCATTGATTACGCGGTTTTTGGTGTTATTAATCATATATTGTTTACTATTTAAATGTTTTGTTGGTCTAACGGTTAGCATACGTGGCTGCTGATCAAGAGGTCTCGAGTTTAATTACCGGTCGGACCAAATGTTTAAATGATATACAAATATTCGTTTCAGAGTTTGGGTGTTTTCTATGTTAAATATTTATGATGCAAAAAAAAAGTATTTATGTCAGTTGCCTAGTCCCATAGTAGCCATAGTACAAGCTCTGCTTAGTTTGGGACTAGATGAGGTTGTGTGTCGGATATCCCAAATATTTATAATTTTGTGTATTTTTTTCAGAAATAAAAGTAATGTAAATTTAGCTGTCGAGTTTAGTAGCAAGTGAAAGACTCTTCAAACAAATAGGCAAATTAAAAAATTCCCAGTCTCGACATCATCATCTTCAGCCCATTGCAGTCCACTGCTAGTTATAGGTTTCTCCCATTGCTCACCACCCAGACTCAGAACAATAATATTTATGTGTATACTATTGAAGTATGTAATTCATATTGCTGCATTTAGTAAAAAGCTGTTAATTTGAAGTTACAATCATGTTAATACCAAGCCGCTAACCCTAGACCTCTTGATCGACAGTCGCATACTGCTACTGCTAGACAATTGAGGCTTATTATAAATTACATATTTGTAAACTAGCTGATGCCCGCAGCTCCGCTCGCGCAATAGGGGGATGAAAAATAGATGTTGGCCGATTTTTTTTCCGTTTCGGAGGAATTTAATTGCAAACACCGTGACACTAGAATTTTATAATAAGTAGTAGATAAAAAATTATAAAGGTCAAGCAACACGTTTCTTTTTATCCTTATGTTTAATATAAAAAACACACACTACTAAAAGTATTGAGTAAATAAAAAATAAAATCACATCTATTTCAAACAGATTTAAAACAAAACTCCAGCATTGAAACAAAGCGGTGTGTGTTGTTGACAGTGGCGCCATCACAGTTTTTACTCATAATCGAGCATGTTAAGTGCGATCACGCCATAATCGAACTGTCGACCGCACTCTCACCAAACTTTGATTATAGCCGAACCAATCAAGTGCTCGAGACCGAAGAGCACATGATATAACCGGGAAATACAGGTGTTTTTGGATGTGACGATTTCATATTTTGTAGTTTTGAGATTGAATAGTATCAATTAAAGCTATATGGGTAGTAGTTTTCGCTCGCGGCCGCGTGTATGTCGGTTTTCGCGGTAAAGATTAACCTATGTGCTTTCTAAAAGATCAAAATATCCCCATTGTTTATCTTAGGCTGCCTTGTTGGTCTGGTTAGCGTATGCCGCTGATCAAAAGATCTCGGGTTCGATTCCCAAGTCGAACCAAATGTTTGTATGATCTGTAAATGCTTGATTCGGAGTTTTGGTGTTATTTATGTATAATATGTATGTATTTACAAAAAAAGACATATATGTATGTATAACAGTTGTCTAATACCAATAGTAGATATAAGCTGTGCTTAGTTTGGGACTAGATGGCGTTGTGTGTCCGATTTTTTTTTTATTTTATTTAGGATCAAACTAACGGGTGTCAGATGTATTGTTATTACTCACTAGCTGACCACTTCGAGTTCATCTGCGTCTTCTTTTGCCTGTAGCGTGATGTTATACAGGTTATTGCGAGCCCTTCTAAAGATAGTCGCAGAATATTTTTCTCCTGTTATTTTCAACATTTTTCATTGCTACTCCACTCCTTTCGGTGGTTACATGAAGATATAAAGACAGCTACAGCTTTTCTCGATAGCTAGTCTATTCAACGCTAAAGGTTTCAGGGTTCCGAAGTTCATGATTATATTTTCAAATTGGCCCTGTACTTCCTGAGATTAGCGCTTTCAAAGAAAAAACTCTTCAACTTTTCAATACTACTAATATTGAAAAGCTGATAGTTTTTTTGAGATAAAAACGAGCTGTATTGAACAGGTTACTCCGCTAAATGTGATGATGTAACAACTATGTTATTATAGGACAAGAGATGGCGTTGTAATATAATGATCATTACTGAATCGCGATGTTAAGGTTGGACAAGTAGTATTTAAGCATTCTATTGTGGCTTTATCGATAGATATATTTATTATTAGTACTGTGTATATACTCTTAACACATATTCTGTACTCTTAATATATCTAGGAGCCAAGATGTTTTGCAGTTTGTTATAACATAACATCCCTGTTTATTTTCAGTATATTATTGTTATATCGTCTCCCAACCCCATAACCATGGAATTAGGAGATGATATGTAGTTTAATCAAGGCAGAGCAGGCGCAAACATTTGTTTTATTTGGTTTGATTTTCAAAGTTTTAATATATCGAGTGTCACCCCTATTCATCTCTTGACTGGCGTAAGAGCCAAATACGAGAGCAAACTGTATAGGAAAATATCTAAAGAAGATATATAACAAACTTAATACCAACCAGTTAGATTACCTTTCGTGATATTTTCCTTTTCACCAGCCTTAAGGGGACTTCATGGTTATTCCTGGATTTTTGTACGAAGTTTTCAAGTGAGTACATTTTACAAGTTAGGCCCCCATTGATCCCTGAAATAAATCAATTATTATAACCGCTATAGATTTCTTTTAAAGCTCTATGTATGGACTACTATCATGTTTTTTTTCAGATCTTTTTAAATCAGCCGCTTGTCTTTCAGAGGGGGGGGGGGGAGTTGTTTAAACAAATCAAATATATCAACTACGGAACCCTAAAAAGCATCGGTTGCACGGTTGGCCTAGTGGTTTAACAGTCGCGAAGCCGCTTCCTACTGCGCTAAGTGTCGTGGGTTCAAATCCCACGTAGGTTTTTCGCAAATTGTTGTTCTGAATCTGAGTGTTCTTTGTGTACGTTCCTTGTGTGTTTGTAAAGTCCCCAGTAACACTGGATTTATATTCTTTATGCGGGAGTTGTCTTAATAAAAACAAAAAAGTTTAAAAAAATCTGTTTATTCACTATATATGATATTCCTAGTGCGGGAGATATGTTTTTAAGAAAACGACATCTCCTTTAAATAAATCTTCACCTGTTTATATAAAATTACCATTTTTATTCCTTCATTAAGACAACGTATCTCCATTAGCATACTGTTGATCGTGGATGAAAGAACAACATTGGCAGTTGTTGAAATTCCCACGATCAGCTCACGAAGGCCCGTGCACACGGTACATTTTTACCGCAAAATCGTGACGCGAAAACTGTCGCGAAAATTGATGTACAAATATTGAAAAAGAATAAGCGAATATAAATAGGAAAGTTAAAATCCACCAAGTGTGTTGACACACACTTGGTGGATTTTTACGGACGGAACCCTACGTCGGACGGAACCCTATTGTATGCGTGGCCTGACGGCCACGCATACAATAGGGTTCCGTAGTCACTCACATCGGTGCGTAAATTGTAAATGGTGTCCAATAGATAATTATTATTGTAATGTTTATTATTTCTTTATTTTTTGTACGAAGTTTTCATAGTGAGTGCATTTTACAAGTTAGGCCCCTATAACTCCTGAACTAAAAAGTTACATAAGCCGCTATAGTCTTCCTATAAAGGCAAACTAGCAATATTTCTGAAAGCCCTATCCTCACCTCCCTATACCTCATACAACATCCCCACTTAGGGGAGGTACCCCAAATAAAAATATTTTTCGTGATTTTATTTTAACATTTTGTCGACATAATGACATAAGGGTTTCGAGTTAAGAACAACGGAACCCTAAAAAGGTGTCTGTTTGTAATATCAAATTAACAGATTTTGTTACTAAATGCATTCAGTAAAAGTATGTGTGCAATAAAAAAAAATAATTGAGCTTTCTGCCAGTCAAAAACCTTCAAAATCAGTCCAGTCGTGACAAATATTAGCCTTAACAAATTGATAGACAGACCGGCAGACAGACAAAAATTAAAACTAGTTCACTTAAAATTACATACAGATACTACAATTTTATTTATTTGTATAGACTATCCCTGTTACCCAGAGTCATTGTATTAAAGGTGCAAGAACAACCGCGTGTGAAACCACGAGACACAACTGGTATAAAGAGGTATTAAAGTTTAATCTTAAGTTTTAAACTGTTACAGTTAATTGTGTATCGGCAATTTGCTACAAATATGTTTCTGATAACTTTATCAACATGTTTTGGAGGGAAGTAAATTAGGGGCCAGCAGCCCTCAGGGAGGGGGTGGGCGAGCGGGAGGTATCAGCTGTCGCCCTCAGCGCTCTTTTCTTATAAACTTTTACATATACGTGTTAGTACTTTATATTTGGATTACTATATGCTTTTTTTTATTAGGGAATTGCATATTTTTCTATGAGGTACCTGTGTAACTTTTAATTGATAATATTGAAAATAAATATTTGGACATCTGACTAAAAATACCGAAACAAATATTCGCAGATCATACAAACAATTGATTCGACCCGGGAGTCCAACCTGAGACCTCGACCTCAACTAAAGCAGTTGTTATATTGTCAGTGAAGTTAATAAAATTAATATTATTTTATTATTATTCAACTACATTCACACAACGCCATTCACTACAAATATCAGTTTACTGATATAAATAGATGTTTTATATAATAGACAAAGTATAATAATAAATAATAAATTAATACTTTGGACATCTAGCACACAACATCATCTAGTCCCAAACTAAGCAGAGCTTCTATGGGTACTAGACAACTGATATAAATACATAAATACGCTTTTTTTGTAAATACATACATATTTATACAAAGAAAACACCCTAAATTCCGAAACAAATATTTGCAGATCATAAAAACCTTTGGCCCGACCCGGGAATCGAACCCGAGACCTCTTGATAAGCAGTCACATACGCTAACCATTAGACCAACAAGGCAGTCGAATATATCGTATCGTATATATTCACTAGCCAATTATGAATTTAGAAAAAAACTGCTTTAACCCGCGTATTTGTCCTTTATCGTGGTGAAAAGTACCTAATGTCGTTTCTCAGGCTCTAGACCATTTATGTACCAGTATCAAATTTTAAATCGCTTCAGTAGTTTTGGCCTGAGAGACAAAATCACTTTTGCATTAAAATATTAGTAAGGATACTTATTTTAAGAACGTTCAGATTTGACTTTTGACAGTGAGCAAACGGCTTCATTTATCGAGTTCATCACGATCTGTCAACATCAGCTGACACCTGCCCCCCCCTCTTGACATAATGCCGGATACTTCTAATTTACTATGAACCGTCTATTTGATTAATATCTGTCACATTTGACAGGTGTGTTTGTATATTGACTATCTATGTCAGGAAAGTCGTGTGCTGTTCGAAATCATCAAAATCGAAAGTTTGTTAAATTCTTTGAGCTAGAATTTTGTCTATGGTTGATACGCAACAGCGTTTTTATTAAAAAAGACTATACAAACGTACATGTACCGATACAAAAAACACCTAGACTCATAACAACAAGTCGTAGATCTTACATATAGGGAGCTTACTCACACACAACCCTCAGCGCAGCAGGATACTGCAAGTTAACTGCCTAAATTACAGCACCATCCCTGAAGGCATTGCTTTTAAGTTTCTTATTCCCCCAGTCTAAATGCTACATTTTCTGCCTCACAATGAGGATGGTGACCCCTGTTCCTGGCTTTCCAACAGGCAGGCTAGAATCAATTTAAGATTGAGTAAAAAAATCCTCCCTAAATATCCTTCTGTTATTAGTGTCGCGCCTCGGGTTGTTAATCTAGACTAGACCAATACCGGTTAGCCGAATCGAAGCACTCATAGCCGAGTGGTCTTAGGTCATAATCATCATCATCATCAACAGCCTTCAACAGTCCACTGCTGGACATAGGCTTCTCCTTAGAAATGAGGTTTTGGCCTACTATACCACGCTGGCCATACGGGTTGGTATAGGGTTTGTGTCAAGTTTTCCTTCTCTTTGCATTGATGTTGTCTTGCGTAGTTTATTCCTTAGTCGCCTTTTACGACACCCGCGGGATGAATAGGGGTAGTGACACTCTGTATTCTTAATCCGTCACCACACGGGCATTGGTTGGTGGACACGGACACACGGTCCTAGGTGATTGGAAACAATTACCGAGGGTAAGTAATGATGGCGCGGTCAGACCTGGATGGGTGACCGTTAGTGGCATGATATGCTATGAGCGTTTCCGTAATCCGGAGGTCACGCTAAGCAGTCGTTCTCGGTTGTTATCATAAGATAGAAGTCGTGAAGCTTAATTGGAGGCCTTCGGGCGGCTTAAAAACATCCAACGGCAAGATTACATAGCCACTACGTGTCTTAGCAATCACCAACCCGCACTCGGCCATCGTGGGGATTTATGACCCGAGCCCAACAGTGGGACATAATGGGTTGTTGATGATGAATACCAGTTAGGTAACACGATGGCTGTGATATCTTAAAACTATGGTCTTTTCTTCCAAAGGCACACCCAGACCCACAGTATATAGACCCATATACTGCACTCGCATAGTTGATTATTCATTTTTTCATTTGACACACCTCTGTGATTTGTTTCAGCATTTCTTCCCAGAGTGCGAAATGCCGGTGCCTTCTAGCTGTAAAGTCCGACGTTTAAAAATATCTGTAAAAGATTTACTTATAATTTGATCAAAAAGGAACCGACTTCAAAGAAAAACGATTCCGAGTACCCAAATCTCGACAATTGTGCCTATGATATTTGAGGAGTTCCTTCGATTTCCTTGGGATCCTATTATCAGATCCCCATATGGTGACGATGAGACCACCTGTAAGCTATACCCAATCGATTCATAAACAACGAAATTATCGCTGAACATAAATAAAAAAAAAGATTTCAACGAATTGAGAACCACCTACTTTTTTCTGAAGTCGGTTAACAAATATAAATAGCATTTACTAAATGTCAAATCAAATATGTCAGATATTTAAAGAACGAACTGTTTTGATTTTTGACGTTTAATAAAGGGAAACATCTTTACTTGACAGTCAATTATGGTTTTGTCTTTTAGCTATTAAATTATGCGATTCGATTCTCCTTCCTGGAATTTATTCATTTTAAAATTATTTGGGGTCGGTTACTAGTTCTACAGGCTATAACTGAACTTCAGGTTTTTCAAGAAGTCTCTGCATCTCCGCAACCCTAGGAATCAGTCCACAATTTAAAGATCGAACTAGTTGTCAATATATTTGAGGATTGTCATAGATTTTCATGACAAGCAGGACCGACGACTTAACGTGCTCTCCGAAGAACGGGCGTGAAACCCGTCAACTTGCACACTCCGGCTGTAATCACGAATTTTAATTTTACGATTAAGTGGTAGTTCGTAGATACCATCTTCGTTGAAAAAATATTAAAAGTAAAAGATCTTCGTTCGTTCGATCGTTTATAATTTGGTTTCTACAATAAAACACATAAAATGACATGAAAGTATCATACCCACATTTACAACAACAACAATTGCCCTATTAAAAAGAAGAAATCGCCATTTTTTTTTCTGTAACATCGATAATTGTAATCCTTTACCCCGGGTGCGGAGGGTTGAAGGGGGTGGGAGGTAACATCTGTGCTAGCCATCCCTTACAGGAGGCTGTCAGCCGCAGCCGCCCCAAACCGTTTATTTATTTGAGGAGTCTAAATTGATTTGTTTGATATGTGGAACATAGTTATAATAACTGCGGTCAATTGGGTTTTAGTTTTTTTTATGTTTAGTCTATGGTTGTAGCATAAATACTTTTTGGAATGGTTTTATTGAAGACTAGCATACTCCCGCAGCTTCGCCAGCGTGTATGTTGGTTTTTGGGATAAAAAGTAGCCTGTCCTCATTTAAATTTTTACAATACAATAATAATAATAAAGAATATCATCGGCTTTTTGTTTTAGCCGTGAAATCGTAACAGTGTAAAAGCGTGAGAGAGACAGGCAGACGGAGAGTGCTACTTTCGACGTATGTATACAAGTACACATAAATAAATAAATATTTCTGACATCTGACACGTAATGTATCGGCCATGTAATCTCAAAGTAAGCAGAGCTTGTACCATGGGTACTAGACAACTGATATAAATATATATATACGTATGTGTTTGGGAATCGAATTTGAAACATTTAGCGCAGTAGTAAACGACAAGATGACCTCTTATTATATCACTACACCATTCTCTTATTCAAATCTATAGAATGAAATAAAATTTAACAGTTTGTATTTTAAAATTAACAAGGTTTTCATGTAAAGCATAAAAGACTATTTATTAAGGTACATCGTAAAAAACTGTTTTTTTTTTATGTCTGGCGAATTGACCATCTTTGAAAGAACTTACTGGCAGATAGGAAGCTCACGGTGTTACCTGCTTTTGATGTTGTAAAAGTACAATAACAACTGCCGGAAAAGTCGCGGGTCGAAGCTAGTTTAGTAATAAAGAGCAGAGCATGAGTTGCGTATTTTTAAGTCCTGCATAAAAAGTGGCATTAGCAAGCTGAGCCTGACGATGTTATACGTTCTCCTAAATGAAAATCCATATAACACGGCGCTCGGTGGCACATGGTGACCTCACGAGATCTAGAGAGATGCTGGATGGGGTAAGAGAGGAGTTTAGCACGAACGGTGAGCGCAGTTGAGTAATGATATTGCAGATTCTTGTCGAGCTAAATACAAAAGCACTTTGTTAGCTATTTTTATTCTAATTTAGGAAATTTACGCCTTCTGTACTTTTATATAAATGTTCCTGCTTGTGTTTCTTTAGTGATGTGAAGTGTGTTCTGTATGAACTTTTTATTCTCGGACACCGTCATTGACCATAAGTCAACAAATCCTTATTTACGCACGCTTTGTAAGATTTTCCTTTATACTTCGTCTCAAATCTCTAACAATCAATCAAGGTCATATAAGTAAAATATTAATTAGACGTTAAGCCTCGCTAAATTGTTGTGTACCTATAACGCCACGGGATAAGCTAGTTCAAATAAAAAAGCGGCCAAGTGCGAGTTGGACTCGCCCATGAAGGGTTCCGTATCAGCAAGTAGCATCACATAAAAGTTTTTGTAGTTCGTTGTAACTTTGATCGATGTTTTTATACTAGTGTATTGATTTAATGAAAGGTAAATTGTGTTTTACGATTTATGACGTATTAAAAAAAACTACATACTAGATTTCGTTCAAACCAATTTTCGTTGGTAATTTTCTGTTTTCATGTTAAAATCTTAATGCGGGTCACAGAATACATCGACTGACCAAATTTCAACAGTTTAGCTCTTATAGTTTCGGAAAAAAATGGCTGTGACATACGGACGGACAGACAGACAGACAGACAGATTTGACGAATCTATAAGGGTTTCTTTTTTTGACATTTGGCTACGGAACCCTAAAAAGTAGGATAAATTCCTCCTTGTTTCAGCATCCAGGTATATGCCTGAAGTCCTGTTAATATCGGGCCATTCCTTTTTGATTTTGATTACCTAGAACAAACAGACTGCCAGTTTTCTATTAGTTAACAATCTTCAACGAAATTGATTTTATTTTAGCTAGCACTAGTAAGGTAACGTTGATTTTCTTTCAATGAGCGGTACATATGTATAACTCTCTATATATAGTAACTAATACCTCTATAACCAATACCTCTGTAACTAATAACTATATAAATATTTCGGCCACATCTAGTAATTCAACATCATTGAAAACATTCATTAAAATTTGCCAAACCCGCGCGCCGTCGGCCGCACCTGACACCGGCCTCATTCCTCTCTATTGTTTCTTGCCATATGCATCGATGCTTAAGTTCTTATGACTCTCAACGCTTTGCAATACCAGGACGCAATGTATATCGACCAAGCATATTTCTATCGTTACGTACGTAGTGATATTGGGTTCTAGAAGGAAATAATTTTCGACATATTTCCATTGATTTTCAGGGTTCCGTAGCCAAATGGCAAAAAACGGAACCCTTATAGATTCGTCAAGTCTGTCTGTCTGTCTGTCTGTCTGTCTGTCTGTCTGTCTGTCTGTCCGTCCGTATGTCACAGCCAATTATGTCCGAAACTATAAGAGCTATACTGTTGAAATTTGGTCAGTCGATGTATTCTGTAAACCGAATTAAGATTTTTACATTAAAAAAGAAAAAAAACAATACATTTTGGGGGTCTCCATACTTGGAACTGAACCTCAAAATTTTTTTTTTCATCAAACCTATACGTGTGGGGTATCTATGGATAGGTGTTCAAAAATGATGTTGAGGTTTCTAATATCATTTTTTTCTAAACTGAATAGTTTGCGCGAGAGACACTTCCAAAGTGGAAAAATGTGTGTCCCCCCCCCTCTAACTTCTAAAATAAGAGAGTGATAAAACTAAAAAAAATATATGTTGTACATTAACATGCAAACTACCAACGAAAATTGGTTTGAACGAGATCTAGTGAGTAGTTTTTTTTTAATCCCTACTTAATATTATAAATGCGAAAGTACCTCTGTCTGTCTGTCTGTTACGCTTTCACGCCTAAACCACTGTACCGATTTTGATGAAATTTGGTGTGATGATAGAACTGAACTTGGGAAAGGACATAGGCTACTTTTTACTGCAATAATCGAGATACAAAGACCAAAGCTAGGTGATTATAAAAATACATAAATCGAAGATGTCAAAATGTATCACTGTTTACCTCCTGTCAAAACTTCACAGGTTGCTAGGAATAACACTTGCATGGTAACCATAATGATAGTTTGCAAATGACATATAGACCAGTAGACCAGAGTAGATAATTTTTGAAAACAAATAAAATTATAGTAGGATGAAACCTATTGGAAAAGGAGGATAATATTATAAAAATGAAAGGAAAAATAATTTACGGGCGATCTGAGGTCGGGAAGGGGTAGGGGGGGAGGTTTTCGGGTAGTTTAACCGGGGCGTGAAAAAGCATCTCACTAAGCCGCCATAGTTGGGCCGCCATTAGGGTTCATGATTTCTCGAGCTTTTCAATTTCTCGGGTCTCGAGAATTCTCGAAGCTAATTTCTCGGGTCTTCTCGGGTTGTCGAGAAATTAACATTTACGTACGGTTTCTCATATTATTTGGTTGCAATAACCTCAAAAAATTCAATGGTTTCCCTCTCAAATAAAAGTATTAAATTAATTACAAAACTTTTATTTATTTTATTCAAAAACATTAATCTAAATAAGCTAATTCAATTTAAAAAAAATCACCCAATGATTGTATCGGTGGAGTTTTAAAGTTTAGTTTCTGTTGCTGCATACTGTCACACCCAGGCCTTTTTTTTCGGTGCACTCACACCTGAACTTGTAGATGCTTCAGATTCAGATTGCGGGCATTTAGTAATACTTACTGATTTTATGCACATGTGCTAAATATCTCACCAAACCGCTAGTATTTGAACCTTTGCAAACAATGGTGTTTTGGCATTTTATGCATTGCGCATTTGCAGATTCCTTTTTTTTTATATTTTCATATTTTTGATGCTTTCATCTTTACTGTTGTAGTGTCGTTTCGGTAAAATCTATAACAAACTCAATTCAAATTAATAATAAGCCTATTGAATAGTATGTGATATACACACACACAACTTGCAATATTCGTCTCACAAATTTAAAATGACACATTAATTAATTTCAAATTACTAACATAAGAAAAATATATAAGAATAATTAACAACTAAGCTTGTGTCTTGTTGTTTTACAAAAATAGGAAATGTAAGTAGACTAAGTATATAATTAATGTATCGTATTAAAGTTTGACTAAAAATAATAGAAAAGAACACTTATGTACCTACTCGTACCTAGTAAAATTTAAGATCATATTTATAAATATTATATTATTGATGAAAATAAAATAAATAATAAAGTCATGATGTGTCAATCAAAGTGAAAATACTTACCTGTTTGATTTCAATTTATCACGTAATCTGTGAAACACTACGTAAACTATCGGGTAAAAACGACGCCGCAGAGCGCTTGCAGTGTATGGAGATCAATGTTTAAGGGTGCCGCTGCGCTTTGGCCTGACTACATGATTTCTCGAGTTCTCGACTTTTCTCGAGCTAGATTTCCCGGGAACAAAGCCCAACGATTTCCCGGGAATTCTCGGCTCGAGAATTCCCGGGAATAAACCCTAGCCGCCATACATTATTGTCCGTATTCGCAGCAAGTGTGGTAGCCCCGACTCTTGGATTCTGCTCATGCTTTCCATCAGGCAGGGTAGAGTCAGATTGGATGGCTAAATATATACAACAAAGGGTAAAAAACGGTTTATCTCGATTTCCGGCAAAACTACAAGGAAAAAAGTTAAATGGCAAAGTTGTAGGTAATTAAAAGATCTACAACTTTTTAGGGTTCCGAAGTTTATGACTTCGAACCCTTATAGATATGTCATGTCCGTCTGTCCTTCCGTCCGTCCGTCCGTTCTCGACTTATCGTCCAAACAGTAAGTGCTAGAAAGATGAAACTTTGCATGAATATGTATTGTAATTACGTCGACAAAGTGCTACAACAAAATTATGAAATATATTTTTATTTAGGGTACCTCCCCTACACGTAAAGTGGGGATAATTTTTTTTCTCACGGCTACCCCATCATGTAGGGTGTCATTATATAGGTCTTTTAAAAACATTAAGGGGTTGTTCAGATGATTTTTTGATTTAGGTATCCGTTTGAGAGAAATTCCACTTTAAAGGCCACTTTTTTGTAAAAACAGGCCATCCCGCACGCCGAAAAATTTGTGATAGTGGTCCATATAATGAACTTTAAATGAAAACTATAACGAATTAGATGACTTTGTCAGTTCAGGTGTTATAGAGGCTTAACTTTTACAATGCGCTTACTTGGAAAAGTCATATAAAATCAACGCATTAATACGTAAACATAACAATTATCCATTGGATACGATTTCTATTCCACGTACCATTATGGGTGACTGAGGAACCCTTTCCTGTGCGTGGCCTGACACGCACTTGGCCGATTTTTAGTTTTCAAATCAAATCAAATCAAAACCATTTTATTTCAAATAAACCATACAACGGCACCTTTGAAACGTCAAGTATTCAGTCAGTAGTCAGTCGTGAAGCTAATCGTCTGTTCCAATTCGTAGATCCTATGGAGAAGAACAGACAAGAAACTCCATGGACACTCTTTTCCAACATTGTTTTTACAATTTTTGGTTACATTGTTTAAGGCATTTTATTAAATGTGAGGACAATGTAACGATGCTGATATTTACACATGTAGTGTCCAAAAACAATTAAACAATAAATAGAAGTTGTGAGATGACCAGCCCCGACTGGCGGCGCCCGTATCACGAGCATGACCCATGCACCAGCCATCGTCCAGTTCAACCATATCGTAGGGAGCCGAACGACCCGCTACACACGCCACCGCCAGCAGGACTTTTGAGCGTGCGAGCATGACATACTCACAACCGCCAGTCAACAAACTTATGCTACCAGTGACTACAAAGTGCTCACATGTACAATTCAAAATGTTCGCAGTTATACAATAATAAAAACCATTTATAATTATGCTACTCTCTAAGAATGCGATAAATATTTGGATCATGTCAATAAAAAGTAATTTATTATGCAATAATGATATTACAAAAAAAATAATAATAATTTAATGTCAAACAAGATACAATTAAAATATCAATAATCCATGTCGGAAATATGGATATCCAATGTCAAAAAAAAAAAAAAAAAAAAAATATTGAAATATATGAATGTCAATTATTATGATAAAATTAACATATGTCAAAAATACAAACTAACTTCTAAATAATTTGAGAATTAACATGTGGCTGTGGAGCAGGACCAGCATTAAGCCAAGCATTCTTGTCGGCAATGTAATCCTCTAATTTGTAATATGCTTGCTTACATAGTGTGCGTTTTACAACATTTTTAAAACGTTTCTCTGTTAAATCTAGTATGTTTTGAGGTATTTTATTATAAAGTTTAACACAGTACCCCATAAAAGATGTATGCACTTTTGAGAGTCTAAAACTGGTTGAATTAATTTATCTTTATTCCTAGTATTATACCCATGTCTATCACATCTCTGATTGAAGAGATGTAAATTTTTTCGAACATACATTATGTTTTCATAGATGTACTGACAAGGAACTGTCATGATATTGATCTCCTTAAAAAGGCCCCTAACAGAATCGCGACTGCGGAGACTATATATAGCTCTAATGGCTCTTTTTTGCAGAAGTTAAAGCAGAAGTTAAAGTAGTTACTTTTATAATTTTTAAATTATTTAAAGAAAAAAAAAGTGAATGAAATATATGAATTGGGAATACTTCTAGAAATATTTGCAGGATATTTTTCTCGCAACTTTTACGTCAGTTTTGAGATTTTTTTGAGATAATAATGGTCATATTGTACGTCATAATCTATCTATATTTACCAATTTTCATACAGATTTGCTCAGCCATTTCTTTTTACCTTTACTCTGCCTGATGGTAAGCATGAGTAGAATACGGGAGTAGTGGTCACCATCCCCATTTCGAGGTGCAGCATGGTGACCCATACTAATGGCGGCCTGGTTAGATGTTTTATCATTATTCTCCTGGCCTCCGGAGGGCATCACCAACGAAGTACGACAGCAAGAATGCTGTCATTATTAGCATGGTCTTCTGCGTGAGGGTAGTGCTGCCCCGGTCGAGCCGGCCCATTCGTGCTGAAATCAGCGTGGCTCTACTACCTACTAAGTTTAAGTAACAACCAAAAGTAAATTTTAACCGAATAAAACTAATTATGAACTACTAATAATACTACTACTACTAATAATACCGAAACATATAAAAAAAATCAATTGTGCTTGTCTACCGTTCAAAAGTAATTACCAATAAAATTCTCGTGTCACAGTTTTCGTTGCCATACTCCTTCGAAACGGCTTGACCGATCTTTATGAAACTTTATATGCATATTCAGTAGGTCTGAGAATCGGCCAACGTCTATTTTTGATACCTCTAAAACGCAAGCGGAGCCGCGTGCATCAACTAGTTTATATCTAAAGTACTTTGGAAGAAGTCGTGACCTAAGACCCTTAGAGAAAGTCACCATCTGTGCACACAATGGATAAGTAAGCCTGTGAGAACAGTTTGTATAGGTCGCTAATCTATAGAAACGTCCAAAACCCAAATCCCACAAAGAATTAACTTCGGAATAAAGGCGTTATGCGTTTTAACAAAAATGAGTAAAGGAATTGACATTTATTTTACATGTTAAAACGTAATCTGTAAAGTAACAAAGTGGAAACTCTGTCTGTTTTGAATACGTATTCATTGTTAAACTACCTCATCAATCAAAAACCCATAACGTCCCACTGTTGGGCTCGGGTCTTCGTTTAGAAGAGGGTTAAGGCCATACGTCACCACGTTGGCCGAGTGCGGGTTAGGGACTAGTAAGACACGTTGCCGTTGGATGTTTTTAAGCCGCCAGAAGGTCTCTAACTAAGCTTCACAACTGTTATCATATAATAACAACTGGGACCGACTGCTTAATGTGACCTTTGAATCATGGAAACGCTCATAACATATTATGCCACAAACTGTAACAGAAAAATTTTAATACTTGAGGAAGTATATCAGTTACTAACTGAGCAAATAACTCATGATATCATTACCTATCTCGCAATGAAAGTCCCGTCAACATCGGTAAAAGCGCTCCAGAGATTAGCCTAACCAAAGAGATATGTAGACAGTCAGACAGTGTAAATTTTCAATATGTATTTATTGATATGTGCCGTATAAACTTTCAAATGTATTTAGTGAAAACCTGTTAGCTTTGATAGTGCATTTTAAAACAGATATATATCTATATCATATAATATGTGTACATTTATTTACAAAGGGGATGAGACCACAAGACGGGGGTTGTGCGAAAATACCGCCCAGATGCTTCCGTCACACGCTTCCTACATACGTCCTATGTTTGTTTATTTATAAAGTATTATGTATTTCTTTAAAAAAAACTAGCTGCGCCCCGCGGCGTTACCTGCGTTGCCGTTGTTTGGTTTATTATTTGAAATAAAAATGGTGTGATTTGAATTCTCACAAACTTACGAAACTAGTTGAAAACCAGCGTCAGGCTTCGTCTGGCATTTGCTGAACTCGGTAATGTTCTGACACGTTCACGAGGCAATCATCGCTCAGTTGTTTATTTAAAAGTGTGTGAGGTGTACATGTGATGTTACGTCTTGTCGTGTATGTGTCAAAATAAATATTATTTTCTTTCTTTCTTCTTACACAACATGTGCCCTTTAGGTGCCTTCCAGCAGAAGGTTGTGTAGGTAGACTCTGGCTACTTTACTCACTCATGAAAAAGACCTGCTTAACATTATCTGCAAGACTGTGGTCATTTTGAGGAATCAACGCCTTACAAGGTTCTCCTAGACATAGATGAGCCTCAATTGGCCCATCCATAGCCTCACCTGCCTAGGATTGCTTTGTTATCATACTGGTTACCACTGAATCCCCTCCTCAATGTAAACTTCACATCTATACAAATAAATAAAATTGAAATGTTTTTTTGTAATATCAAATTTTAAAACGGTTTTTTTATTAAATCCATTACCTTATATATAAAATTCTCGTGTCATAATGTTCGTTCCCATACTCCTCCGAAACGGCTGGACCGATTTGTATGAAATTTTGTGTGCATATCGGGTAGGTCTGAGAATCAGCCAACATATATTTTTTTCTAACCCCTTGGACGCGAGCGGAGCCGCGGGCAGGAGCTAGTGAAAGTATATAATGTACTTGTATCAAAAAGTATTAATTTAATTTTGTGTATCTCTGTCTGTTTCTTAATCTCTTGAAGGACTAGGATCAATTTTAACGGGACTTTCACTGGCAGATAATGACAAGAAGAATAACTTACGTTAATTTTAGGTAACTTCGCTCAGCGACATTACCCACGGTTTACGGCAACAATTGCGAGGAACATCTGAGACTCAGCATAGCTAGCTACTAATACTGTCTTATAGTAACAATGAACTCACCAGTGGAGATGTAATGTAACTATCAAAACAAGGGTCTACAAACAGGTGTAATTTCCCACGTGCTATGCTAATGGCGCCGTGGGCTGAGTGCGACCGACCACAGAAATATAGCGATACAGAATGGAGAGTGAGTCGGCATTTACAGATGTGAGTTGCACTGGAACATATCTTGAGATAGGTCTTAAAACGGTTTGCGGAAAAGAGTTTGTATGTATACAGCACTGGCAGACTATCTACAATATTTTTTTAATTCGGACTTTACAGCTAGAAGTCCGACTAACAAGTTTAAACGGAATCTGGGCCTTTAAAGTGGTCATAAATCGCACCCAAAGGAGTTGGTTACAAACATAGAGGTGAAACTAATAAAAAGCATGTAAAAATCTCTTTAACAGAGCCACAGTTTAAAATGTTCCTTACAGAATTGATAGCATCTGTTCTGTTTCGATATATTTCTATGTAAGATGCCGGAGGGTATTGTCTTAGGACGGAGGTCGGAGCCTCTCTGTCGATAAACACGATATTGCTGAGTGTTTTTGAGTAGGAATTAGCATATCTGCTCTGCGAGGGGTTTTCACTGACCTCTGGAATTGGACATGATTGTGTAAGTCGGTGAAAATAAAGTTAAAAGAAAGTGGCACTGACTTTAATACGAGTATGTTTAAAGTTTGTTAAATCAATACAAATAAATAAAGTTGAACTGTCTGTATGTAAATGCATATACGCATAGTATATAGTATATACTTACACCAAAAAATATTTTACAATTTTTTGATGGTCTGTATGTCTGTTTATTTCGGCTAATGTCTGGAACGGCTGGACTGATTTTGTCGGGACTCTAGCTTAGGTAGATTACTCGGGTTAGGTACTGATGTAAAGGTTTAACAACCGCGGGCAGTACCGCATGACTTAGTTAGTTATTAAGTAAGATATCCTTAATCCCCTAGATTTGCTCCTTTAAGGTGAATCTTTAAAAGAAATGTCTGCACGTTTGACCTAGTGGTTTAAGCGGTCCCCCGCCGTTTTCTACTACGCTAAGTGTTATGGGGTTCAAAGCGGGCACATGGGACAATACTTTGTGCGATTAACAAAATGTTGTTTTGAGGCTGAGTGTTTCATGTATTTTCATGCAGTCCACGTCGCGTTTCGCGACCGCTGAAATTGTTATAAACATTGTATTATTGACATAAATTTATTTTATTTATTATGTCACATTATTTTAAACTACTCAGCTACTCTAATTGTAATGAGTAAGAAAGAGACGGAGGTAAATAACTATTTTTATCTACGTAACATCATTCGTAGCGTTATAAGTTGTAGCTTTCGTCTACGAAGCTCTACGGGGTTTCGCAGTGCATTAAATTTCGACGAAGAGTTAATCATACCCTTACTTATTTATCCCAATACTGAGACTGAGACTGGATTCGAGTCCATCAGTGGGACACTGTGGGTTGGTGGTCCATTTCTTTGGCACACCATAACGGCTCGACGGATTTTAAAATATGAGGTGTCGTTGATTTCGTTAGAATTGTGGTAGTGACATAGGCTATATAGGCGTCAGGCACAAATGAAAAAAAAAGGGTGGAGATGAGTTTGCCTTTTTTTCATACCCTGACAAGATGGGTATCAAATGAAAAATCTTAAAAAGAACATTTCAAATATACGTATTTACATCATACCCATTACATTTATATTACTGTTTTAACATCAACTGACAAACATACAAAACTACAAAACTTTATAAAAAAAGAACTTGTCGGTTTATAAAAGTAACAAGTTCGAAATAAAATAATTATAATAGACACAAAAAACTCGACTGATTAAAAGTAATGAACTGAAAAGAGGGTACAATTATCATAATCACAATTTCATATAAAATTGATCTGGCTAATGCATTGTTTCTGCTTACTAAAGACTTTACGGTGCGGCAGTAATACCTGCACCACCATAAAGCTAAGTAAGTATAAAGCAGCTAACGCTAACACTCGATAGATGACGTTGTTCCGAACATCTGAATTGCGGTGTTAAGATTCTCCGGGAATGTATAACCTTCCGAATATTTTGTACACATGCGAGTACACAAATAGTTGGATTATTTCTCTACATGATATAATTTAACAACATAATCATGACTGTATAGTATATTTGGTTAAATTACTTTGTCAGATAAGTTTGTAACACTTTGTGGGTAAATAATTATTTCAGTCATCATTTCCTGTTCATTAATTAAATGTCAATCATACATTGGTAACTTGACAGTTACATTTAGGGCTGCCACGCGTACTTTGATAGATAGTTTATTTATCATACTAAAAGACGAGACGAGCAGAGTGTGTTAGGGCTAATCTCTGGAACGGCTCTACCGATTTTGACAGGATTTTCACTGGCGGAAAAATGTAATATATAAAATGAAGTCACGATGTCTGTTTGTCTGATCTTTTAAAATTCTTAACGGATTTTAATGCAATTTACAGTAAATTGATGAAGAGGAAGGTTTACATCTTACAATAAACGCGAAAGTTTGTGAGTATGTATGTATGTTTGTTGCTCTTTCACGCAATAACTACTGAACGGATTTGAATAAAACTTTACAGTAATATAGCTTATATATCAGAATAACACATAGGCTACTTTTTACTGCAATAACCGAGAGATACACGTGGGCGGGCGAAGCCGCGGTTGAAAGCTAATGTATAATACGTGCATGTTATAACAGAGGATTTCCGCGTAAAACCGAGCCTTACATCTAACTTCACAAAATTTAAAAACAAGTGGCACGCATGACCGGCACAGGTTGGTACACAGGCGTCTCACGAAGTCATCCAGTCTTTACGCGCTGATCCCTAGAGATTCTGTTCCGTACATTCGAGGAGCGTTAGCAAGGGTGCGTAATGTAAACGACTACTGAGTTCGGAGCCGGCGATGGTTCGTCTCGGTCTTCTTTCCTATGCCGAGCAGTCAAAGACTGGAACTCACTACCAGCTCACGTGCTTCCTTTCCACTATAATCCCGGGTCCTTTAAACAGGGCGTGAAAAAACATCTCATTAAGCCGCCATAGTGTAGGCCGCAATACATTATGGTCTACATTCGCAGCAAGTATGGTGGCCCCCACTCTTGAATTCTGCTCATGCTTGCTATCAGGCAGGGTAAAGTCACTTTGGTAGTCTAAAAAGGCCCGACCGCACCGTAATTATTTGTGCAAACCCTAGTTTTCAGAGTAATTAATTCGCATTTCACATTCGGTTTATGCTGGGCTAACGAGATTTCTGCATGTACGTTGTATGCTGAGCTTAGAGGATCTGTGTAATCAGAAGCACTAACTAAGTACACTAGAGAGCAATGATCCGGGTCACACAAATATATTCTTTGTGAAGGAAGAATATTCTCGAAAATCTCCAAATATCTTTCTGTCAGTAACCAGTGTGTGCTATATCTATATAAAAAAATAAAATTGAAGTGCCTGTTTGTTAATTCATATAATCAGGTTTTCTAAATGCATATCAAAGTATTTACATCAAGTATTTATATCAACAAAAAAAAAAAAACTCCCCGTTTGGTACGGCTATCTCTAAAACGACTGGACCAATTATGACGTGGCTATCACTGGCAGATAGCTGATGTTATAAAAAGTAACTTAGATTACTTTTTAAAAATAGAATTACTTAAAAACAATATGAAAACCTTCAAAATCACTACATATTGTAGAAAAAAGTCCTCCACCGCATCTGTCTGTCTGTTCGCGATAAACTTAAAAACCACTGCACCGATTTGTACCCAGATAATCTAAAGCCTGAGAAAGGACATCAGTTACATTTTACCGCAATTACCGACGTACACACGGGCGGAGTTGTGGGTGAAAGTTAGGATTGATTATATTACAAAATCAATACAAACTCAATTAAAAAATGATTAAAATTCGCTTCAAAAAGCAATTCAAATTTCCCATAGCCATATATTAATGGCTCACAGATCTGATAAAAGCGTCTGTTGCAATGAAAATCTCAGTTATCCTGATATATACAATGTTTGTTTGTGTGTCCGTTGTTTGAACAAGCGCGCAGATGGTGCGAACAATTTATATGTTTGTCGTTTTAAATCCCCGGTCATGATAATGCTTAATTAGAGATTGTTTGGCGATTTAAGGGAATTACGTCCATGTTGTGTTTCAAAAAATAATAATGGTAAATAATGGGTCTGAAAAGTATTGGTAGAAAATGTTTTTTTTTTTTATTAGTATTTTTTATGAATATTTAAGCCTATTAAAGTGACTCTACTCTGCCTTATGAAAATCATGAGTAGAATCCAAGGGTAAGCGCCACCATTCTCATTGTGAGTGCATACAACGCATCTTGATGACCCACGCCATAGCAGCTTAGTGAGATGTTTTTGCATCATTACATTATTAATTGGTTTAGAATGATTGACCGGGATTGAATGAATGATTCAGAATGATTTTACCTCCGGTCTCTCATTCACCAACGAACCAGGACAGCACGAATGCTTTAATTTGAGCTTGTTCTTCTGTGTGAGGGTAGCGAGCAATTAGTTTACATGATAGTAATCATTAAGGAAAATATTTATATCTTTATACTCTTATCTAAACTAATATATATATATATATATATATATATATATATATATATAATATTAATTATTATTATTATTATTATATTATAATTATAATTATAATAAAATTATAAAGCTGAAGAGTTTGTTTGTTTGGTTGAACGCGCTAATCTCATGAACTATTGATCCGATTTGGAAAATTCTTTCGGTGTTAGATAGCTCATTTAATTGAGGAAGGCTATATATAATCACGCTAAGGCCAATAAGAGCGGAGCACCAATGTTTCAAAATCGGTTTTTTACCTCTTGAGAGTTTCCGTTGTGTGCGTGTGTGTAATCGGTTAAAGTTTCGCAAAAATCATGTGTGACGAAATTGTTCCCCTTTAAAAGTTATAATATAATATCAAGATAGATGAAAAAAAATTAAACAAAATATGTTGTTTATATACGAAATGCGTCACTTTCGTAAGATTTGGCATTCAAAAGTAGATATTTTATTTAAGTAGATATTAACTATATTTTTGGATTAACTTCAAATTGCAAGCGACCACTTCATTTTTATTTATGTGTATAGAAAAACTAAATAAAAAGTATAAAAAAATAAAAAACGATGTTTGCATCTCAACAAACCATTTTCACTCTAGCATGCGGCATTACCGCCTAAATTGGGTCTGTGTGTGCACGCCAGCTGGCGATGGACTGCGAATCTTTTCTATATTAATGCGTCGACAGCTGCCACAGAACCACCCCCTAACCCCCCTCCATGGCAACAAACGTACAATATTGTTTTATAGAGTAGGTTCTTGGATTGACTTTGGGATTCAGTTCATTGCGAATTTACTGGCGTTACTTTTGATATCAATATGGTGCACGAAAGCGTTATAAACAAGCTGCATAAAGGTAACTATTCTGAGATACTCTTTATGTCACCAGATAATAACCAGTGAACGTCTCGTCATAATCGGTACAGACCATAAATAGAATAACAGACATAGAGAACAAGCAGACATATTGCTTTTTGATGTAAGTACCGCATTATACTTTCACATGCATTAATTGAAAAGTTATCAACTTAAAATTTTAAACATACACTTCAACTGTATTTATTTGTACGTAAGTTTGTCCAACAGTGGTCTTTAACAGGTCTTTAGTGAAGTATACCTACATCTTTTTAACCTATTGAGGTCTTCCTGGCGCTCATAGCCAAGTTGCCCTAGGTGATTAGAGACAACCAATGGTAAACAACTCAAGTCAGTACTTGGACGGGGCCCAATAGTGGCGTGATGCCATGAACGCCTCCGTGATTCAGAATTCACAGCCGATAACAGCCGTGAAGCTTAGTTGCAGGCCTGGGACTTTAAAACATTCAACAGCAAGATTACGAAGCCACATTATCTTGTCAGTCCTTGACGCGCACTCGGCCAGCGTAGGGACGTATGGCCTTAACCCTCTTCTGAGAGGAGAATAGAGAACAGTAATGGGCCGTATGTTTTATGTCATTACTCTTTTATTTATGTGTTTTTTGTTTTTTTTTCTGTTTTGCGAACGATTGTGTTGTCATTTACAGGGTGCCATCTGAAAATCAGCGCTGCACCGTCACCGCGCAGCTTTGAGCTGAGATGGCAACTCATTCTATTCCACACGAATGAATGAATGAGTGAAATGAATGAATCGAATTCAGATCCTAGTGATATAACCTGTATTTGTTAAATAAGTATACACATGCTGGCTGTGAAGAAACTATTTAATATTTTAAAAAGGTAGAAGCATACGACCCCACCAGGGTCGAAACAATAAATGTAACCCGTAACTAAATAAAAACAATAAATAATGAGCTGTGATATTAATCGAGCCACAGGATAATGAATAAAAAAAAAGTTGGTTTACTGTTTGTGTGAGAATCATGAATAATTTTTTTTTTTTTCTATAATTCTTTATGGATTGTTGATAAAGATTTTCTTAAATAGAATCCGTATGTAATATCGAATTTATCAGATCTATATTGTATGTAGATAAGTTGTATATAAGTTTGGTAAGTAAATTGTGTTATCCCAGCAGTAATACACATGTGAGGATCTCACTAAATTGGGATGAAATTACATTTTTTTCGGGACGTTCCAATGTAAGTTATTGAACCTTTCTTTATTTAATAAGTCGGAAGGAAATGCATAAATAAGTTTAGCAGAATATTTTACACTATCGTCACTTTGATAGAGTTGTCACTTGGAACATTTTCAGCTAAAAAATTGTTCCTTTTTATGAATGATAGTGAAAACAAATAATTATAATTGAATTGTCTGTATGGAATATTAAATGAACAGTTTCTTACTAAATGCATTCAAAAGTACATAAGGTACCTAAATTTTTGTCTGTTTATTTGTTTCGGATAATCTGTGGAAAGACTGGACCGATTTTGACGGGGCTTTCACTGACAGATGGCTGCTGACATAAGAAGTAATTTAAGATTTTTTTTTAATAAGCATCTCTTTGTCACCTCTGGGTCTTTTCCCCTCAATTTTAACAGTCACCATCAATCTGTGGAGGTTATCATCGGCCCCCCTCGCAATATCACCAAAATATCTTAAGACCCCTACGGAGACATAGGGATGAAAGGCGCTCTCGAATATTAAAGTCCTTGAGGATAGTGGCGTTAGTGCAGTGAGCTGTCCAGGGTATCCGCAGTAACCTCATCCATCACTACATGCCTCGGTGGCACAGTGCTACCGTATGCGACTGTTGTGCTCGAGGTCTCGGGTTCGATTCCCGGGTCGGACCAAATGTTTGGGTGATCCGCAAGTATTTGATTCGGAGTTTGGGTGTTTTCTATGTATAATATGTATGTATTTACAAAAAAAATATATATCACTAAGCAGAGCTTGTATTATGGGTACTAGACCCATAATACAAGCTCTGCTTAGTTTGGAACTAAATGACGCTGTGTGTAAGATGTTACGCCTGTCAACACCGTATAGGAATATTGGGATGAGATGAGATATAACATATATATCGCTAAAATATAGAAGACATTGATTCCTTACTTCCATGCGTTTATTACAGGCGGTACATAATTAGCTCTACATCGCTTTTATCCAGTATAAACAATAAACAGTTGTGGTAAAACCGCACCGCGTTTCCGTAACATCTGTGTACTGAACTGGCTAGGATTTTAGCTGCTTTTACACTGTACGTAACTGTACTCACACTCTTTTGAATCACGTAACATAACTATCGTAAAGATTGGCCCTTCAAGCCGAGGCTGTGGTTTAAAAAAACATTGGAACTCACTTTTCCGTCTAATTCTTTACCTTTTAAATTTCTTAGAAAATATTTTTTCGAATAAAATTAAACTTAATTATATAAACAGATTTTGAAAAGGAAGAAGGTTTTCGCTAACGATACCCTGCTGAGTGGTAGTATTAGGTTTGTTTCAAGTTTTCTTCTTTTTGCACTCTTGGTATAATATATGTAGTATAATAATGTGTGTTTAAGATATATTTGTTAACATCGCCAGCGTCTGCGTGTATCTCGATTATTGCAGTAAAAAGTAGCCTATGTGTTATTCTGATATATAAGCTATATTACTATAAAGTCTCATCCAAATCCGTTCACTAGTTTTTACGTGAAAAAGCAACAAACATACTCACAAACTTTCGTGTTTTTAATATTGGTAAGGATATATATATAAATATAAACGTGTTTAATAAGTGGTCATGCTCGATACAAATTAATTTGAGCTGTATGGGATTCAAATACACTTCTTCTGACTTCAATTGGTGCCGTAGTCACAGCTGAATTTAATCCTGCCCCTAGCCAAATTGCAAACGTTTTTCACTGTTACTGTAATGTCACTCAGTCACGTGATCAAAACAATATATATAAGCCAATGAAATAAGAGAGTAGAGAAATATAATAGAAAACGAAAAACGTTGACAACTTGACTACGGGGCTGGTCCAAATGTCAGTAACCGCATTTTTAGGGTTCCGAAGTTCATCACTCGGAACCCTTATAGATTCGTCATGTCCGTCCGTCCGTCCGTCCGTCCTCGACTTACCGTCCAAACGGTAAGTGCTAGAAAGATGAAACTTTGCATGAATATGTGTTGTAACTACGCCGACAAAGTGCTACAATAAAATTATGATAAATATTTTTATTTAGGGTACCTCCCCTACATGTAAAGTGGGGATGTTTTTTTTTTCTCGCGGCTACCCCATCATGTGGGGTATCATTAGATAGGTCTTTTAAAAACAATAAAGGGTTTCTAAGAAATTTTTTTGATTTAGGTATCCGTTCGCGGGATATTCCACTTTAAAGGGTACTTTATTGTAAAAACAGGGCGTCCCCCCCCCCCCCTCTAAAAGCTAAACGGCTGGCTCAAAAAATCTGGGAAAATTCGTGAAGGTGGTCCATATACTGAACTTTGAAGGAAAACTATAAGGGATAAGATGACTTTGTTATTTCAGGAGTTATAGAGGCTTAACTTGTAAAATGCGCTGACTTGGAAAACGTCATACAAATTTAACGCATTAAGGCCTCAATCACACGAGAGTTTTTTTAACGGACGTTAAAAAAGCGTTCAAGTATGAAGTTGCATAATAATATATGGTCTATTTTCAACGCCCAAAGTTGAAAATGCAACACTGCTCGATAAAAAAGCGTCGTGTTTTATATACGCTGTCGTGTGAATATATACACTCATTTGCAAAAAAAACCGGCGGGTTCGATTTTCTTCCTGGCTGAAAACAATAAAATACCAAAAAGGTTTTAATCATTTAAACATGTTACTGGCCAGTTCTAAAAGTGCCATAATGTTTATAAGAGTAGGTACCTTCCAAATTCAAATTTTTGACTGAGCCTGGTTTTCAAAGAAAACAACTTATATAGTTAAGTTAATATCGACTATAACTAACTTTTTTTTCAATTCTTATTAAATTATTATCTTAAAATAATATAGGTAATATTAAATTATCTTAATATATATCTATCAGTAAGGCGATTAACACACGGCACCGCGCACCGCCGCGGTAGGCGGTGAAGCGGATCTCATGTGATATTGGGATCTACTGAATCCGTTGATGCATAACACACGTACACCGACCGACCGCGCGGTCGAGCGGTGTTCTCACCGACTCTCGCCGACCTTACCGCGGCGGTGCGCGGTGCCGTGTGTTATTCCCCTAACAATACTTTTAAATATTATTGACATTTAAAAGTATTGTTACTGCTGTTCAGCAATCTCGAAAATGGTAGATAAATTGATAAAAGCGAGCAAAATTATTGCGCTGCTTGAAGAAGGTTGCAGCCAATGCTTCGTGGCTCAGAGGCTAAATGTGAGTCAGTCGACAGTTCAAAGGACCTGGCAGCGATATCAAGAGACCGGTTCCGTCAAGAGAAGGCCTGGTTCTGGCAGAAAGACATGTACCGAACCACGGGATGATCGTTTTCTAGTTAGTCAAGCGTTTAGAAATCGCAAATCTTCTTATGTGGACCTCAAGAACAGACTCGAAGAAGTAAGAAATGTGCAAATTAATCTATGGATGGTCAGGAGGAGGCTTCTCGCTACTAATATACACAGTCATCGCCCGGCACGCGGCCCTAAATTACTCATGAAGAATGTGTGTCATGGACTCATGAAGACTGGAATAGGGTATTGTTCTCCGATGAAGCCCGAATATCGATGGATGGTGAAGTCCGAAGTCGGCGAGTGCTACGTAGACGAGGAGAACGCTTAGCAGAGGCATGTTTAAAAGAAATCACACTTTATGGAGGGGGCTCTGTTATGTTTTGGGCAGGAATAAATTCTATGGATCGTACGGAGTTAGTCTTCATCGAAAACGGTACACTGACTGGATACCGATACATAACGGAAGTTCTAATTCCTTATGCACAACCCGCTTTAACCGCTCTTGACGAAAACTCAATTTTTATGGACGTCAACGCTCGCGCCCACCGGTCTGGCGATGTGGAAGCGTGTAGAAATCGGAATTCGTCGTTTGGACTGGCCAGCTAGAAGTCCGGACCTCAATCCCATAGAGCATGTCTGGGATTTTCTGATGCGACGAGTGAGTTCAGTGCAGCCGGCTCCGCAGACCATCAGAGAGCTAAAGAATGTCATTACCGCGGAGTGGGAACGTATTCCCCAAGAAACCATAAAAGTTAAACTTGCTAGCATGCCCAGACGAATGGGAGCCGTGATTTCAGCAAGAGGGGGTCACACTCAATACTAAACTTTTATCTGCTTTTAATGTATTCAATAAAAAGAAAGAAATTAACGCGTTTCATTTTTATTCAGCGAGCAGGTACAATAATAGTGTTTTGAGCTTAAACATTATTTCTCAATAATTTTATTTAAATGTTATGATAAAACTGATGGAAACTATTCCTTCCTAATTAATTTATAACATTCTGAGGATAAAAATACCTAAAATTGTCAAACAAACAAATGGTAACTAAAAAATAGTTCTTTGCTTAAGTGCCCGTTTTTTTTGCTAAAGAGTTTACTTGGGAATGCATTTGTTGAATATGAACGCTTTTTTAACGTCCGTTAAAAAAACTGTCGTGCGAATGAGGCCTAATACGTAAACGTAACAATTATCTATTCGATACGATTTTAAATTACTGAGGAACCCTTTCCTGTGCATGGCCTGACACGCACTTGGCCGATTTTATTTATTTATTTAGGTTTTACACCTCACTATTTAAATTAAATTTCATGAATTTCAAAAATTCAGTCTGCGTCATACAATATCGTTCAATTGCAGTTTTATTATATCGTGTAAAAATACCATATTCCACGAACATGTTTGTTTAGTAGCTCCGTGACGTGGTGCGGCGGTATGCACAGATGTGTATGACGTCACAACTAGCCCCCGTTACCAATTACTACAGAACTCGTACAGGAGTTCAAGAGATTCTTGTTTTGTTAATACAAATAGATATTACACGAAAATATGGAGAAAATAATAAGGTTTAAATAGTGTGTGAATCGAGATCCTGCGTGGGACAATACTTGTGTGATCTACAAATTGTTGTTCTGAGTCTGAATGCTCACTGTGTCCGTTTTATGTTTGTGAGTCCCTAGCGACAAAGGATGTATTCTTAGTGCAGGAGTTATCTTTTTAGGGTACCGTAGTTCTTAACTTGGAACCCTTATAGTTTCGTCATATCCGTTTAATAAATATTTGTGGTACCTCCTTTGCACGTAGTGGGGATGATTATTTTTCTTGCGTCTACCCCTACGTGAGGGATATCATTAGATGGGTCTTTTAAAAATGTTGAGATTTTGAAAATGACTTTTTGTCTTAGGTATTCAATTGCGAGTTATTCACCTTTAAAGGGCTGTTCTTTTGTTAAAACAGGGCGTTTAGCTTTGACCTTCATTTTAGAGGGGCTCTCTATAATCAAAACGGCTGGCTAGATAAAGCTGAAAAAACAAGATTGTGTTCAATTCCATTCGAATTTCCTGCCTCGCACATTTAAATTGTGGAATGAACTGTCGCCTGCGGTGTTTCCAGACCGATACGACCTTCAAACCTTAAAAAAAAAGCGTACTCCCATCTTAAAGGCCGACAACGCACCTGTGACTCCTCTGGTGTTTCGGGTGTTCATGGGCGGCGACAATCAACTACCATCAATTGATCCGTCTGCTCGTTTGCCCCCTATAATATATAAAAAAAGAACACATTATGTAAAATACACATATTATGTGTATATTAATAATAATAGGTGAAGCAAAAACTTTACCCCTTTTTATAAAAAATACGCGGACGGAGGAGTATGAAATTTCGTACACATATCGTTTATATAGAGAAGGAGTGCAGAATGCTAATATATTATTTTAATCATTCATAAAATAATATAATAATTATAATTTGCCGCAAAAAGAATGCCGCGTCTATCGTAACACATATCCTCGGTGCGTAACCCATGTGTACATGACGTCGGTGGCAGTAAACAGGAGCCACGTGCGCCACATCTGGTCTGGAGCGCGTCTGTGTGAGCATGCGCCGAGTCTGGCCTTCCGAAACACTCAGCCGACGTTCGCACTCACTGTTATACGGGTTAAGGGATAAACAAATTTATTTCACTGTCGGTTTAGTGGGTAGAGTATGACTGCTGAGTGTGAGGTCCTGGTTTCGATTGATATTTAAGTTGTTTTGACTGCCTTGCTGGTCTAGTGGTAAGCGTATGAGGCTGCTGATCAAGCAGATTTCGGGTTCGATGTCCGGGTCAGACTAAACATATGTGTGATCCAAAAATATTTGTTTCGGAGTATAATATGTATGCTTGTATTATGGGTAGTAAAGTCCCCATAATACAAGCTCTGCTTAGTTTGGGTCTAGATGACGTTGTGTGTAAGATGTCCGAAATATTTATTTGTTTTAAGTACTGAGAGTTACATACGTAGTTGTCTTCGATATAGTTCAGTTAGGTTGTCTGTCAGATAGGTGCAGTCGCATACTTTACAGTATGCGACTGTTGTGATTGAGATCTCGGCTTCGGTTCCCGGGTCGGACCAAATGTTTGTATGATGTGCAAATATTTGTTTAGGAGTCTGGGTTTTTTCTATATATTACTCAGGTCAATTATAAAGGTAGATAACGCACGGCCTTTGTTATTACTGAAGCTACAAAACTCAGCTTCTTCAAGTAAACACACACGCTCACGCACACACATGTCTCAAACTACGCTTCTTTTTGTCAGTACCGTACGACAGTTCATGCAGTGAGTTTGTCTGAAAATGCCGTCCTGTGTTATTAAATGGTGTAAAAACTATACAAAAGTGAACTAACAGGCTGAAGGCATACAGTTCCACACGTTAGGACACACAAAACTACATATATTTGTTTATGTTATTAAAATACAATTTTGAGGACTAACAAACAGACCGACAGAAAGAAAAAATGTTTGAAAATTGCTTTTCTAAAGGAAGTATCGTTTCTTTCTTTGATATGAAACTTTCATATGATCTTAGTAAAAACTGTTCATTAGATATTATTATACATACAGAAATTTCAATTTTATTTTAGAATACAAATTAGAGCAAATCCGAGCATTTCAAAGTGTTCCGTGTGAGGCCAGATAGGGTGGCTAGTATTATTTTAAAGGATAAACGGTCTACAATAAGTTGTTCGTAATAAATAAACCCTAGGTACACTTATACTTCCACATAAATAAATAAAATTTACATCTCTCATGTTCGGTAAGTTGGTTCTTATTACCTCCAAATTGTAGGTGACTTATTAGCGCTCTAGCGTAATGATGTAGCTAGAAAAGCCCTAGTGCGGTAAGTAATATAAAAAAAACACTTCTTTCTTTCCTAAAGATCGCGTACATCTAACCATCTTACTGGCAAAGACATCGTGCATTCAGCCCAATTACCAAAGAGGTCGCTCTTGCTATTCAGCCTTGTCTTCGTGTGAGTCTATTAGTCATCAATTTTAAATATCGAACGGCGAAGCTCAATTTCATTCTTGAAAAAATAAAATAAAAAGTTCTTTACTTGTTTCTTTTTAATGAAAAGAGGCGGGAATAGAAAATTTTTAATTTAAATATTGTTTGTTTTTGGGATTTTTTTATAATTACGTGCTAATTAGGAAAAAACATGAGTTCTGCATGTGATGAAGATATAAGCTGCACTCCTGATTAAATGAAAATGGAAGCTGAAGATAAAATGTTTTATTCTTATAATGGCGGTTTTTTTCTACTTACCTCACATCTTAATCAGTTAGCTCGGGTGTAAGCACCAATTGCACCCTCGAACTATAAATATCTCGGGCTCTTGGCTACTAATCTACTATGAAGTGTCTGTTTGTCATATTAAATTAACAGTTTTTTATTAAATTCATCTGAAAGTATATCTATACGGTACTAATATCAAAACGGTACTAATGTCTGTTTGTTTGGGCTAATCTCTGAAACGACTGGACCGATTTTGACGGGACTTTCACTGGCACTTTTTATAGACTATCATCTCTCCGGGGCGTTATTCACAGCTTAAAATAATAACCGCAAGTAACACCGCGGGACTCAGCTAGTAAAACATACTTGTGTAATGTATTATCAGTAACGTTTGAACAGCCGTTTGTTGCGGTTAATTTCATTCACCATCCAGCCCTGGTATTTGTAAATATGCCGTACCAGACACAACAGACTTGTAACTAACAGATTGTATTCCTAGAAGATACTTCGAATATTCTCTCCACTCGACTCGATTCAAAACGTGCTGAAAAATAAACTGGAATTAGTTGAAAATGTTTTCTTAATTTTCATGTTAAAATTTTATGGTGCGTATGATCAGTGTCAGATTCAGGCAGATATTTACAAAAATCTGCGTGAATACGACACTTCACAACTAATACATCTATACAAAAAGATAAAATGGAATTTTCAGTTTGTAATTTCAATTTAAGGGATTTGTATGTTATTACATGAAAACATAAAATGTTTAATATCTATTTTGCTTTCTTTTAGTTCCGGCTGATCTCTGGGACGGTTGGATCGTTTTTGACGGGACTTTCACTGTCAAATAGTTGATGCAATAAAGAGAGATGCAAATAAAAATGTACCTCAACTTCTTGTTAGTAACATAATACATGTTCAACTGTGTTCTATGTCAATGGTTTGTCTGTATACATATATATATATATATACATCTATACAAATAAATACAATTTAAGTGTCTGTTTGTATGATCACTATATGATTAATATGAAAAAATAACTAGTGATTGAGTGAGCCGTGGACAACACTATTATATTAGATCGACTCTCGTTTTGGTAAAAAGTTTCCTAAAATTTCTTGTTAGCAACATAACGTTCTATGTAAATGTTTGTGAGTGTTTACATAAGTATATAAAGAAAGTAAATAGTGTTATAAAATATGACATTTTTCAACATCGGTAAGGCGCACCTGATGACGAGCCCCTACTAATTACCAACTTCTCACGTATCGACAAACGTTTCGGGGTGACAAACGTGCGAGATTCATGATCGAAACTAATAATTTTATGTACCCTTTATACTAAGTATGAAGTGTGAAAGTAAAAATCTGGGTTTAAGACTATTCATGAAAATGCGTGAGGCTTCGGCTTTAATAGTATAGTGAATATAGACATTAGACAATTGAAGATATGCAAAATAAGAGCGCAATTATTAAAAAAAAATAAAAAATCTGTAAAGTCAAATTCATTTGCTTGTTTTCGACATATAGAAGAGATTCGACATTCAAGATTATTGACATATTTTCCACCCTATTTTACCACCTTCAAGGCTTCTTTTACGAGCCATTCAAATATAGAACGAAGTAAAGAACGAAGGAAGTAAAGAATATTTTGAGTCTGCACTGTGTGTGTCTATTGCGCTATCACGGCTTAACCACTGAATTAATTTGATGGATTTTAGTGTACATATAGATTGGAAGTCAGATTTCTATATTACTTTTTTCCGCGATTATTATCAAAGATGATGGCGGAGCCTTGGACAAAAGCTACGTTAATTACAACTTTACCACCTAAATAAATATTTGCAGGCCTACTTACAACAACCCATAACGTCCCACTGCTGGGCACGGGTCTCCTCTCAGTAGTGGGCTAAGTCCATGCGTCCCGACGCTGTCGAGTGCAGGTTGGGGACTGGCAAGACACGTAGTGGCTACTTAATCTTACCGTTGGATGTTTTTAAACCACCCGAACGTCTCCACCTATGCTTGACAACTGTTATCTTATGTTACCACCAGGGACCGACTGCTTAAAGTGACCTCCAAATCACGGAAACGCTCATAGCACATCATGCCACAAACGGTTACCCATCTAGTTCTGACCGCGCAGTCGTTGCTTGCCCTCTATGATTATTTCCAATAACCTAATGCCACTTGGTTGCGAGCGTTTATTAGTATTACGAAACAAATCTCCGTCAGAAAACAAATTCTAATTTTGAGTTATCGCCTGCATTAGTACAACCCTTTGTACCATTGGTAGGGGTTGCCACCCCTTGATATTCCACCCCCGGCACAGGTGTGCGCCCAGGTGTCGGGATCCAATACAATTTTTACTTTTGCACGTAATTGAACTACTTGTAACTATGTAGAAGAGTAAAGCTTTTGTTTGAAATTGAAAATAAGTTTACATTTACGTCGAGTATTTCAAATACAGCTAGTACAAATTATAGGTGATTTCTCTTTGAAGCTGGTCAAAAGAAAATCGGTAGTTACGGAGACTGCCGATATTAGTGAAAACTTAGAAGTTTCAGTATTAAAATTTGAACAAATTTGATTTAAATTTGATGGGGGTAGTAAAGCATTTAAGCACGAATATGCCGGCTCGCCCGGGCAGTACTACTCTCACACAGAAGACCATCCCAATAATGACAGCATTCTTGCTGTCGTATTTCGTTGGTAAATGTGAGACCGGAGGTCCAATCATTTGTCAGCGGCCTACTCAGAAACATCTGACTAGGTCGCCACGATATGGGTCACCATTCTGCATTGCCTACCCTCACAATGAGGATGGTGACCCCTACTTCTGAATTCTACTCATGTGTTCCAACAGGCAGAGTAGAGTCACTTTGGTAGTCTTAAATATAAAAAAGCACATTGATTCTTCATTCAAATAATAAATCAAACAAAAACAATATTTTAACAATGCACTTTATGTAAATAAATAAATAAGTAAATACCTTCAATTTCGCTTATAAGATACACACTCATAAGATTTTACCATACCAGAAAGTTCCCAACGCGGCTAAAGAAGTCCCAACGCGGCTAAAGAAGTTTTCACTTCAAAAAATTAACATAAGCTACAACGGTCCAACCCTTCTAGAGATTAGACGGAACAATCAGATAGACAAAAATTTAAAAATTTGATTTTTTTTTGTGTAAGTACCAGTTAAACTATTGAGCACTAGATGGCGCTGTATCAATTAGTGTTACGGCTATGAAACTGAACAAGAGCGACGCGTGCGATACTGAACAGACCTCCAGATGCCAGTGTTGTGCTGCGTTTAGACTGGCCGGCTGTGCTAGTTCCGGATAGGGCAAACGATGAAAATAACACTGCAGTACTGATTTGACCCAGCTCGATATTAGAACTAGTAACTCCACCTTTTGTCCAAATTACGTTTATTATGTAATTAAAATCGCAAGAACCAGTTCTAGGTAATGCTATAAACTTATAAAGCACTAAGTCCTACGTCGCCTATGAAAAGAGATATACAATGATGTATAAATTTAATTGCACAAATATTAACAGGTCTTATTATTTAGATAATAGATAGATTTATCATGATTATGTGTAATTCATGATACTTTCCTCTATTTATTATAAATACAGCTAAGTTAATTACTCTACCTTTATTATAACTTTCTTAAAATAACATTCAAAATTTACCTACGCGCATTTTTGTGAATCTTTCAAATAAAAAAACCATATCGAAATCGGTTAATCTGTTTGAGAGCTACGATACCACAGACACACACACACACACACAGACGGACATCGACGTCAAACTTATAACACCCCTTTTTTGCGTCGGGGTCTAAAACCACAATCGTTCGTCATGGCTAGAAATGGAACCTACTCTCCTATGTCTAACCGCCTAACTAACAGACTAGTTAATCAATCAAGTGCTAGTAGTGAGTAGTGTAAACGCAGCACAGTGGCTCATCTGGGCAGGTGCGCCAAGAAATCCGATATGTTTTGAGTTACGAATGCTGTGCAACCATCTCGACTAGTGCAATCAGATGTTAACCAGACTCCGTTACTATCATATTGTTTAGATTCTTATACTGGCATCATCCTGAAAATAAATTTGCCTGTAATTCGCAAGAAGCGCTCATAGCCAAGTAATGGCCTTTTGACGGGACTTTCACTGGCAGAAAGCTGATGATATAAGGAGTAAGTTAGAGTAATTATTTACTCTCGATTGACAATAAACACCGCGGGACTCAGCTAGTCTCAAAAACACTGACAAATAGTAAAATCTTCGAATTCGACTTGCTTCTTGGAAAAAATGATATCAATGTGGTGATATCAACGCGCAGTAGTGAAGTGATGGTAAATGGTAAGCTCCCTCTAATTTTGAACCCTCAAAATAGTTTGTAATTGTTTTCAATCACCTAAGGCCACTTTCCTATAAGCCTAAGTTCTTCAAACTTATTTCTCTTAAAAACTCTTTACTTAGAATACCGTTATCTTGTTTTAGATGGAGGCGAAGGTGAAAGAAGAATTACCAGACAAGGATTACAGCCAGTCTACTACTACTGAGAGGCGCAAATGTAAGTGGATTCCCTTTTTCCTAATTCTAGGGAAAACCATCCCAGGAGCGACAATACACCCGTATAAGTTGAATTGCAGTATCCACCTTCCTTCCTTCCTGTCTAGTACAACACGTGCTGGCCTTGGAAGTCATCGCTTTAGAGTGGTATAAACACGCACTAGAACTAAATGATATTTGGATCTTCTTTCCTATGCCGAGCAGTAAAAAGCTGAAGAAAAAGCGTCTTATCATGTTCGAGTTATAGAGGTGTATATAGGTCTCTTTTGTTATGTTTACTACCACTGTCAAAAATTTCAATGCATAATTAAGCGTGAATTTATTAATAAAACAATGAGATTAACTTTGTCGAGCTTAGAAAACTTTCAGTTAAGACTTGAGTGGAACAAAAAAGGTTCTATTAGCCTAGGAATTTCTTTTTCTTGGTCCTGAAATTTCGGAATTGTTTTGTCAATCCCGGGATTGCAATCCCGGAGAAAAATCGGTCCGAGATCCCGGTATTCAATCTCTTATCGCGATACAGGATTAGTAACTCCGTATAGTTCTTTACTCCGTAGTTCGGTGTATTTTCGACAGATGCCGCTGTTCTGTTCTAATCTCAAAACAAAACTTATTAAAATTGACGTAACACCGGGCACAGGCGCGTGCGACCGGTGACCGTGGGGATGGAAATCATTGACACTTTGAAATAACAATAAAATTACGCTATTGAATGGTTGATTTTAGTCGATTACTTTCATGTCATAAGTCATAGACAAGGATCACAGGTGACAATGATTTTATCCTATCCTATTTATATAATTATATAATTATTGTTCGTTCATTCGTTCGTGAGTTCCTTTAGAATGGAACGTGGTCGTGGGGTGAGCATAATTATCGTGGATCATCTCGTGTGAGCACAACATGTTCGGTGGAGGGTCTTAATTAAATGGGCTGCTATTCAGTGTCCTAACTGCATTTCGTGATCGAGAGCTACAATGAAGTTATTGTACAAGAATACTCTCCTCGCCCGCCCACTCACGTCTCCACTCAATTAAGAATATGAGGCCTACTAACGTTCTCAGTGGATTTGAGTTTCTACATGCTTAATACTGTGTTTTTATCATACCTTACTGTTACTAAATACTTACTTACAAATTATAACAGTACTTACTATAAATAATATAATATACTTATACGTGTGTATACAACAAAAACGCATTATAGCTGGTGTTGTGTGAGAACAAGCAACTGTCAGCGATCATAATCTAACGACGGCAGCGCTGAGCACGGACCCGTACGTACCACAGAGATGTACACACAATAGAAAAGACCTATATATAAGACATTATTATATGTATGTAGACTGTTTGTTTGTTATAAGAACTTAGCAGATCTTAGTCATGACAGTCTGAGTCAGAAGGCAGAGAATATACAATACCGTAACTGCACATACTTAAATATTTCCAAATACATTTATATTATAGAATACACAAGACGGCAACTAGTAGAATTATAGAATTACTTACTTGAATACTTTTTTTTGTTTCGGTCTAACCTCGGTCTAACCTCGGATTTAAACCCGAAACCTCAAGCACAGTAGTCTCACACACTACTATTGATTTTAACGATAATAGGAGTCAAAAACGGTAACCCATTTGTGACTGTGGTGTCTTCCAAATACAGCGCAAACAAAAACATATTATATCGCATTCAATCCAAGAGGCATCAAACTACGAAACAAACGCCAAAATTATATCGCGATAAAGAAGTTCTCACACCGAACTCTGGGGCCGCGGCTCAAAAGGCGTGATCACCTCGCCTGGTTGCATGATCGCCTCCCTTTATGTCGGAGAGACACGACACTCGTTACTCCACATGAATCTTAAGTTTTCATTAACCTTCAGAGCGACCCGCCTGTCTCTTTGCAAGTTCCCATAAAAAACATCTATTAAATTCCCCCATTACACAATAATCGGTCGAGTATTTAACACGTGAACATTGTTCAGTAAATTCCCATATAACGTTTATAATTACAGGGCTACAATTAGCATTAACAGTTTAATAACAGCCTAATATACAAAATAACTAGAAATTAATACAAGTTTTACTCAGAAACGTGTTGATAAAGGATTGTTATAACATAACTCGAATGTGGGAAGATTTGCAACTGTTGGACTTTCGAAAGACGGCGGTATTACTGTAAAGGCTCTATACTAGTATATATACGTCTACGGACGTGTAGATTTATTTGTTTTATATATTTTTTATATATTATCTCATCAATCATCATCATCATCATCATCATCATCAACGTCCGTGTCCGTGTGGTGACGGATTAAGGATACAGAGTGTCACCACCCCTATTCATCCCACGGCTGTCGTAAAAGGCTACGCAAGACAGTCCTTCAACCCGTCTGGCCAGCGTGGTATAGTAGGCCAAAACCTCCTTTCACTTGTCACCACCCCTATTCATCCCACGGCTGTCGTAAAAGGCTACGCAAGACAGTCCTTCAACCCGTCTGGCCAGCGTGGTATAGTAGGCCAAAACCTCCTTTCTAAGGAGAGGCCTATGTCTAGCAGTGGACTGTTAAAGGCTGTTGATGATGAATGATGATGATGTTCACCGAAAGAAGGTACCCTCGCATTACCTGTGTGGGGTACAAACGAGATGTTTTTTTTTCGAAAACGGTTTTTTAAGAGTTAATTACTAGTCATGTTATAAATGCGAAAGTTTCTGAGAATGTATTTTATGGTACTCTATCACGCAACGCATAAGTTTCTATTTAACGCAATAAGAGACAGACACACACACACGTCAAACTCTGTCTGTCTGTCGGTTAAGATTTCACGGCTAAGCCGCTACACCAATTACAATGAAATTCAGCATGGTATACTTTGATTCTAGAGAAAGAACATAGGGTACTGTTAACCGATATTAAAATACACTATCATCAATTTCAAAATTTTACAAATAATATATTTTTCCTTTTAAAAGCATAAATCCTTAGACATTTAATAGAACGTATATAAATACAATTAGCAGGGTAGACACCGCTTCGGTTGTGTGAGAGCGAACACAACTGCTGCCGATCATAATCTGCCGGTCCTCGGCCGAGGCACGGACTGAACGGAGACACAGATTATATGGAAGGTGCACACCGACACAAATATCAATACTCCAAAGACTTTGTTATGATAACTAAGCTTGGAAATAAACGGTATTGAAATTTACCGACGACCCATGAATAAACTGAGGTATATACTATGAAAATTCATCGTTTATTCGAAAGGCGTGTGTTCACCCGTGGTGTGATGAATTAAGAATACAGAATACCACCATCCCATCGTGAGTTTCGTTGGAGGTGACTAAGGGAACAAGCTACGCGGCACTCCTGGCAAAGTTGCTAACGTTTTTTGTTCTACAATCACGCCTCTATTTGATTGGCTAATGTTTTGATCACGTGACTGAGTGACTTTAGCCAATCAAACAAGAGAATAGAGGTGTCAGCGATTGCAGAATGAAAAACGTTTGCAACCTGGGTAGGTGGGCAAAAAAATCTTGGCCATCTGTCACCCTAGGAGAAGCAGACCCAGTTGGCATCGTGAGCGCTACTCAGCGTGCACGCCCCTGTTGTGAACAAAAAAGGGAATATCGGAGTTCCCACACAGAAGGGGGTCATCTATAAGCCGTAGGTGGCCCGAGGTACGTCGGGGTTCCAGGGGCTTCCTATCGAGGGTATACCTGGTTCCTCGTCCTAAGTCCGACGTAGCCACCAACTGATGGTATCCGTGGGGATATCCGCACGAAAAAAAAAAGATGGAAAACTTGATGGTAATCCGTTTTCAGCAGGGGTAGACCTTTTTTATTTTTTTTATATTATCTGCCAAAATGACTCTGCCCTGCCTGATAGAAAGCATAAACAGAATCCAGGAGTTGCGGTCACCGTCCTTACTGCCACAGTGGACAATGCAGCACTGTACTCTTTGGAAGAGAGAGGCTTTAAAGAGGTTTAGATCTATTAAAATCTATTGATGTGATAATGTGATTGGAAAGGAGACCTCAGTCAGAGTAGCAGAACGGATTTAAACAGAACTTAAACGTAGTAGAGCTGAGCACGGGGCAGTTCTATCCTTCTCAAAACACAGCGGTCATGCTGTCGTGTTTCTTTGGTGATTAAGAAACCGGATACCCAACGAATGCAGAACCATCTCCAAAGGCCACCAAAGTGTGGGTCACCATACTGTATTACTGCATTAATATGGTGACCACTACTCTTGAATGCTACTCGTGCTTTCCTTCAGGCAGAGTAGAGTCTCTTTGGCAGGCACATACTTAAAAAACTTGGCATGAAAATTCCATGATTATTAAGGATAGTTATTTACTATAATATCATATCGCTGGAGTCTCTTCTTAGGAAAGGTGTAAGGCCATATGTCCCCACGCTGGCCGATTGTGGGTTAGGGACTGACAAGACACGTTTTGGCTACGTAATCTTGCCTTTGTATGTTTTTAGACCGGTTTTTCATCCGGTTGTTAGCGACTGCTTAACGTGAATCACGAATCCGAATCACGTGCGCTATATACTGCAAAGGTTACTTTTTTCCTCAACTCCACTCGCGTGTATAACCGATATACACGCGAGCGGAGTTGTGGGAAATAACTAGTACAAAATATGTCCCCGCATACTGTATCTTTATTTCCGTGAATAGTTAAAGTTTTATACAAAAGCAAGCAAAGTTTTATATTTGCTGGGGTTAAATTCACGTCTGTGTATTGAATAGCTGCAATTCTTGGCTGTTTTTGAAATATTTTCCACTTGTATTTATATTGCAACTGATAGTTTTTTAACACTGGTTTATGGATTACTAGCTTTCGCTCGCGGCTCCGTCCGTGTTTTCTGAGTCTTTTCTGACTATCACTATCTGTGTACCAAATTCCATTTAAATCAGTTCAGTAGTTATGGCGCGAGAGCGAGACAAACACACAGAGTTACGTTCGCATTTATTGTATTAGTAAGAATTGATACTACATATACTCGTAGACTTGTGTACTTTATCTAATATATTAATATTAAAAAGTTTGTTTGCACCTACTAGCCCGATTTGAAAAATCTTTTAGTGTTAGATTGTCCGTTTATCGAGAAAGCACCACTATACCGAGCGGAGCACCACTGAAGAATGTTTCAAAATCGGGTTCTTTTTCCTCTGAGAGCTTCCGCTTGCTGCGTAACCGGTAAAGTTTCGCAAAAATCATGTATGACAAAATTGTTTCTCATTAAAAGTTCTAAAAAAATATCCACGACAGTATATGTCTATCTTTTAAGGTTGGCCACTGTAACATCAGTCTATAGCTGTCCACTGCTGCACATAGGCCTCTCCAATTGCACGCCACCTTGTTCGGTAAACCTTTTTTATGGGAAACAAATTTACTTCCGCAGTATAAAATCACTCTACGGCAATACAAGAAGAAAATAGAAGTCCTTAAATAAATCACAGAGCAAAGAGTGACTTCTCTACTAAATACAAATCCCCACCCCCTTAAATCGCGCTCCTTAAAGTTAGTTTATAAATCGTACAATGGGAAATCAGAACCCATGGCTATTTTACCACTAATACCGAGTCAAGGCGTGGTGTGGTTCCCACGAAGTTTTACTTATATTTTATTCATAGTGTTTACTGAAACCACCCACTGCACAAGGGTAAGCTTAAACTGATCGCCCTGATATTACAGCGTACAGGGAGGCATTTCATTGAAAGAAACCCTGTTTAATATAATACGTACGTATCTTTTCAAATTTATAGAATTTAGCACAGAGAAAATGTTCAATTCAAAAGAACGCGCATAGGCCAATTTTTATCGCGATATTGACCATACAACAGCTAGTAGTTAATTAATTTATCACTTTATGTTTCTACATCATCAACAACCCATAACGTTTAACTGCTGGGCCCGGGTTCGATTCCTAGGTCGGATTAAATTTTTGTATGATCTGCAAATATTTTTCTCGGAATGTAGGTGTTTTCTATGTTTAATAAATTGGATATTTACAAAAAAAAGTATTTGTATCAGTTGTCTACTACCCACGGGTACAAGGTACAAGCTCTGCTTTGTTTGGGAGTAGGTGATGTTGTATTTCAGATGTCCGTTTCATTTTCATTCATCAAGATGGTGACTTTCACGCTTGGATTCTACTCATGCTTTCTATCAGACAGAGTAGAGTCATTTTGGCAGCTGATACATAAGAAAAATATTTGCTCCCTTAGTTGGCTTTAAACTCAACGACGAACACGCACCATATCAGAGCTGGTGAAACATCTTAAATTATCAACAACCTATAATGTCCCACTGCTGGGCTCGGATCTTCTCTCAGGAGAGGGTTAAGGCCATACGTCTCCACGGCGGCTTAGTACGGGTTGGGAACTGGCCAAACAAAGTTGTGGCTAAGGAATCTCTCCCCAACAATCGGGAACGACTGCTTAACGTGACCTTCAAATCACGGAGACGCTCGAGGAATCGTGCCATTAATGGTCACCCATCCGAATACTAGCCACGCCTTCGTTGCTTACCCTTGATGATAGTTTTTTATCACCTAGGGCAACTTGACTACAAGCTCCTCGTCATACTCCGTAATCCCAATCCATCACAACTCGAAAAGACTACGATATACCTTTATCCATTAAATGAAAACCCAAGTCCGTTCCTAACGACAAATTGTAAAGACAATAAATAATGAGCAGTGGCAATGGCGCCTCCATTATTATCGCGTCCAATGCGGCCCTGGCCTATAATTTGTTTACATTTTTCATCAGATATATTTTTTATTTATTTCTTTTGTAAAAAAGGATTTCTACAGCCACTTAGAGTTACTGGAGGGATTGAAATATGTATTAGTTGGGTGTATTTACAGGTGTGGGATTATAGGGTTTAGTGATGTTGACATGTCATTAGGGTGTCATTGTCCTGCGGTTGCGATTGCCGATTAAAAGGTCTAGGGTTCAATTCATGGAGCGGGTTAAAAAGTGTTTTTTCGCTTTTCTGTTTATGAGAATGTTCAATAACAGACCAGAGTTTTGAAGGTGGGGTATTAACACCCGTATCTCGTAAAGCACATAAAGCCTTATCTCTGCCTGGTCGTGTCGGATAGACATCCCATCGAATTTTTAGAGTGAGGGGACGGAAAGTGCACCTGAGTGTACTCAAACACTCAAGTGCACTATAAACTCTTGCGGAGTTGACTGGCCTCCGTTGAGACTTCTCGACCAAGGCGCCCAAGTAAAATTGGCTATGATATCATAATACAATCTCATAATTAGAAGCTAAACGAAAACATCATACTTCTATACCTCATTGGATAAAACCCTTAACGTGACTAAAATATAAAGCCACATAATTCACGCCGTGAGATATTCCCACCACAAATCACTTGACACGCCTGTCACTCCCGTGGACACCACTCGACGTGACATGGCGCTCTTCACGCTGCACGCCCCACGGCCGGGCAAACACTTCATCTCATAAATATTGTAATATGAACGTATTGCTCTCTGCCTTTGTACTTCTGATATATTGTTTATAGAGGAGGAGGATAGGCCAGCGTGGTATGAGAGACTTTTTCTTTTCTAAATGAGCTTGTCCAAGTGACTGGTTACGTCTGTTTTTTTTAATATACGAACCTAGTGACTCTACTCTGCCTGATGGAAAGCATGAGTAGGATCCAGGAGTAGGGATCGTCACCATCCGCATTATGAGGGTAAGCAAAGCATCATGGTGACCCATACCATGGCGGCCTGGTCGGATGTCTTTACATCATTCTCCCGGCCTCCGGAGTTCGGGAGAATGATGCAGAATGATTGGGCTTCCGGTCTCAGACTCATTATTAGGATAGTCTTCTATGTAAAAGGGTAGTACTGCCCTGTTCGAGCTGTCCCATTTGTGTTGAAATCAGCGCGGCTCTACTACCAATTATACCTACCAGAATTGGGAGGAAATACCCATAATCGTCATGCTGGGTAGGTGGATTGGCGATCCCAGAATGCAGCTTGTTATACCGGACTGCGATAGGCTGAAGGAAAGCATGAGTAGAATCCAAGAGTTGTTTTCACCATCCTGATTGTGAATGAACACAATGCAGTATAGTGGCCTAGTGAGATGCCTCTGCATCAGTGGTCCACCAGTCTCGCACTCACCAACGCAATAATATTATTATATTATTATATTAATATATTGGATTTTTAATGAAAAAAGTCAGTAGCCCTAACTGTGAACTATGTGGAATTGTTGAATATGCCCATCACTTGTTGGTGCAATGTGTTCGATACGGAAAAGAAAGGGAATCATTCATGTCCAGCTTAAAAATTTATATCTTAAATATAGGTTCTTTTCAGTCAATCTTATCCAAGCCGTGCAGCGAGGACGCAATCAAAATTTACACATTTATTCACAATTTAAGGAGAGAGTAACTGACTGTTCAAAGTGTGAATTTTGATTGAGTCTCTTTTTTAGTAGTGGTAAGTTTAAAAAAAAATCATACCTGTACTTAACAGGTATGATTTTTTTTTAAACTGCCCATACAGTATATATAGTGTAAATAGCTATTATAGGATTCAATGGAGTGGCATAATCATGTTTGATTAAAAGCCTCTACATTTTATATGTAACAAATAAAGATTAAAAAAAAAAAAAAGAGACCTATGTTCAACAGTGGACAGTTCAAGACTACTTAGTGATGATGAGTAACACGTTCAATAGTGCCGATTAGCGCTTACCATCAGTCGTCTATATCTATAACAGGAGCTGACCCACGCAATCATCGCCTATTGCCCATGCTAAAAGTAGCTAGTGTGCTGTGGCCCTTAAAGAGGAACAATTATTTCATACATTGTTCTTGTAAGTGTATAACCGTTTACACAGTGCACGCAATGGAAGCTCTAGACAAGGAATAATTTTCGCCGGTTTTCTCAGTTTTTACTAATGATACTCCGCTCCTTGCTGTCATAGCGTAAAGCCTAAATAGCTTATAACCTTCTTCTATAACTTGGCTATCTAATAGTGACAGTTTTTTTTAAATCAGTCCAAGCAAAGTCCTCATCTTCATAATATTAGTAAAGATTAAATAAGGACTTTGTTCTCGGATTATCGAACGGCCTCAAAGCCTGAATGAACACAGGTGTTCAAAGCTAGGAGTTATCGGGCGGCTCAGGTGCGCTTCTGACGGGAGGCCATTACAACAGCGATTAGAACGAGAATCGAACCGAAGCGTGTTGTGGTTAGGGCGGGCTGTATACAGCTAATATATTATTGGTACACTTACCTATATACATACAAATACATAAAATTGAAGTGTCTGTTTGGAATATCAAATATAGTTTTTTCACCAAATGCATACTAATTATGAAACTATATGTATACGGTAAACTTTCTCTGACTGTCTGTTTGTTTGTTCCGGCTAATCTCTGGAATAGCTGGACAGATTTTGAAGGAACGTTTACTGGCAGATAGCTGACGACCTAAGGAGTAACTTGGGCATTTTTTTTTAGACCAGATGGGCTCCGCGGTGTTACTCGCGTTTTATTACAATATCCGTGGTTAACACCGCGGGACTCTGCTAGTCTTTAATATCTGACAGACAGACATTTTCGATGTAAGTAAGTTGCCTAAGTTACTTCTAATATCTGCCAAGAAAAGTTCAATCAAAATCGTACTAGCCGTTCCAGACATAGGCCGGAATGAACAGACAGTTTTTTTTTATTAAAGTACCGTTGCATTTAATATTCCAAACAGAAATTACAAAAAGATCACAGTTCATTTAGATCACAGATCAGATAACAAACGTTGTCGCATTAGATATTAGAGCAAGTCAACAATATTTTGCAGTAATTGTGTAGTGTCGGCGAGATGAAAGCGTCGCCCGGGGCGAGGTGTCGGCTGCCACGCGCAACCTACCCCTAACGAGTAGGGCGGGGACCATGCTCAACTAAATTTCGATACAATTATTATGTTTTTTTTATTAAGTTTTACATTAAATGATGTTTCATCAAAAGCCCTTAACAATTCTCTTCTGTGTTAGGGTAGTACTGCTTCGGTCGAGCTGACCCGTTCTCTACTCTACTACCCTAGATAGGTTTTGGGCTACTGTTGATGGAAATAATATTTACGAGAAGGCTTATTTTTATTTACTAAGTTGTCTTTTCTTGTTATAATTGGAAAAAAGGGGAAATACTAAATATGTCTCTGACATCCTATTGCTATAAAATCCTGTGATGATATCAATATAGTAATTTAATAAAGTATACGAAAAAATATTATATTATTTCTTCGTAAATAACGACCTCTAAATTAGTTTCTTCTTCCTAGCCTTATTCCCAAGTTTATTTGGGGTCGGCTACTAGTTCAACCAGTTTTACCTGAATTTCAGTTTTTCCATGGAGCGACTGGCATCGGGCCCTAAGGGAGAACTGAAATTCGCAGGTTAAACTAGTTGTCAGTAAATTTGAGGTCACTTACTTCCTAATAACGATTGCCATAGATGTTGATGACAACCGGGACCGATGGCTTTACGTGCTCTCCGAGGCACGGGCGTGAATCAGCGCCAAATTTCCAAACTCCGGGCTGCTATTAAGAATTTCCTAAGAAAAATCCAATATCACCTTTTGGCCCGACCCGGGATTTGAATTCGAGACCTCTTAATTAGCAGTCGCATACGCTATCCACTAGACCAACGAGCGAGGACCGAGAAATATTTTCGGACAAAAAGTGTTATACAAAATCTATCGATATATCGACAAATGTACTTTTCCATCACTAGTCCGTGCAATGGAGGGCGCGTGTCGGTGGCACGCGGGCCGTACTTGGCACACCACTAGCTTTTCACTAAACTTTTATTTATTCTGTCACCCGCACACCTAGACGCCTTTATTCTATATTACGTTTTATATTTACATGTATTTTAGTTTAAATAATCCTTCAATCCTTAATTGACGGCCGTGAAAATAAATAGTTTTTTTATTTAAATAAGAGTCTTTTATTAATTTTCTAATGTCCATTTGAGGTTTTAGATTTAATAAAGTATTTTACATACTAACACATTTTGCTGTCTCGTTGGTGTATCGATTGGCATGCGACTGCCAATCAAGAAGACTCGAGTTCTACTCCTGTTTGGTGTGATTATTGCCTGAAGTTAGATAACTGTATGTTCAGGCTACAATACTCAAGTAAATGTTCGTCGCAATAAACCAATTTTCAGCAATCTCTCTATTTTTCTGGGAGCATAATTTGAATAAAAATTAAATATTTTTTTGTCCTTATATCAACTAAACTCGTGACTTACTTAGGTTGGCGAACACGTACTTAATCCTCACACACACACACACACACTCTCTCACACACTATTGTTTTAAAATAATGTTAATTTCAAGTCTTTCATTTTACATTTTGTTTTATTAGGGATTTTTATTTATTCATAGCGTTCTATTTTTAACCGACTTAAAAAAAAAGGAGGAGAACTCCTCAATTATCATAGGTACAATTGTCGCGATTTGGGTACTCAGAGTAGTTATTCATTGAAGTCGGTTCTTTTTTGTTAAAAATGTATGTAATCTGGTTCCGAGGGGGGACCCTGGTGACCTGTAGGCTCCAGCGATCCTCAACCGGTGTACTGCCTAAGCTATGTTTGTGTTCGTTTTTTTCTGCACTATGGTGTTAGTGAGAAATAAGCGTTTAATTATTATTATTCGCGCCTAATACGACCTTAAATGATCTTAAGATTAATAACAGGTATGAAGAATATACATTATATAATAACCATTTATGCTGCGCGCTGTTAAGTTGTCCCGTTTTTGTAACATTTTTCATTGATACTCCTCTTTTTTCAGTCATAGCGTTAAAATATATAGCCTTCCTCGATAACAGCCCCCTAGCCAAGTTGCAAACGATTTTCATTTTCTATTATATTCTCTATTCTATTGTTTCATTGGCCAATGTCACTTAGTCACGTGATCAAAACAAAATATTAGCCAATACAACTAGAGACCAGATAAATAGAATAGAAAATGAAAAACGTTTACAACTTGGCTGGCTGGGCTAACTAGCACTATTTTACAACTTGGGCCAGTACTTCCTGAGATTAACATGTTCAACCAATCGTACTCTTCAGCGTTAGGTATAATATAAAAAAAGCAGCCAAGTGCGAGTCGGACTCGCCCATGAAGGGTTCCCTATCAGCAAGTAACATCATATAAAAGTTCTTGTAGTTCGTTGTAACTTTAATCGATGTTTTTATACTAGTGTATTGACTGGATGAAAGGTAAAGATTTATGACGTATTAAAAAAAAACTACTCACTAGATCTTGTTCAAACCAATTTTCGTTGGTAGTTTACATAGTAATGTATAACATATATTTTTTCTAGTTTTATCACTCTCTTATTTTAGAAGTTAGAGGGGGGGGGGGACACACATTTTTCCACTTTGGAAGTGTCTCTCGCGCAAACTATTCAGTTTAGAAAAAAATGATATTAGAAACCTGAACATCATTTTTGAACACCTATCCATAGATACCCCACACGTATAGGTTTGATGAAAAAAAAATTTTCGAGTTTCAGTTCCAAGTATGGAGACCCCCAAAATGTATTGTTTTTTTTCTAAATTTTTGTAAAAATCTTAATGCGGTTCACAGAATACATCGACTGACCAAATTTCAACAGTATAGCTCGTATAGTTTCAGAAATAATTGGCTGTGACATACGGACGGACAGACAGACAGACAGACAGACAGACAGACTTGACGAATCTATAAGGGTTCCGTTTTTTGCCATTTGGCTACGGAACCCTAAAAATATTAGTACAGATAAAACAAAGCACTAGTTTATGCTAATTTGTCAAGTTTATGTGTAGGTGGCGCCGTGATGGCCGCTCACTTAATGTGAAGTATTTGGGGGCTATGTAAACTCCGTGATGAGATACGTGCGAGCGCATAGACAAACCTGTTTATTTTGATATCGGGTGTAACATTGCATTAACGTTAAAACTTTACCGATGCAGTGACACCTGTGCTTTTATTTTTTATAATTAATCACTATCTTTTGACTTCGCCTACGTCTTATTCTGATGTTTGACTTTGATTCCCTTTTTAGGGTTCCGTAGTTAATGACCGGGGCTCAGTTATTCTAGATTTACACCAATAACCGCGGGTAACATCGCGGAAATCAGCTAGTGTATCCGAATAATACTTCTAATGCTACAATTTCTAATACTTAGTGTCATTTTAGTTAACACCCGTTACTCAGACTTTGATTTTCAAGTACAACATGTCAAAAACTATCCAATGTGTTCGGCGGAGAACGTGATCACGCATTTCATTACCACTTTACTGTAATATGGCGACACATTTTGAACACTAATTTTGTAAACTTGTTGTATATATTTGTGTATCGTATCTTTAGTTATTCATTTGTGTATTCTTGATCAGATGGCCTCTGTCTACCTACGCGAATTAAAAGAAACATGCGAACACATAATTAATGTATCATCGTTTTGTAGGATTATAAATTATAATTGTTGTTACATACCATACACATATAGTTTTTCTTGTACAGTGCGATAAAATTATTGAAAAGGTTTAAATAGACGTTTTGAACTGGTTTATACCACTCCACTCCGTGGCTCCGCTCGCGTCCCAGGGATGTAAAAATATTTTAAGGCCTATTCTTAGATCTACTGAATAAAGACAAAATTTTATAACATTTCGAGGTGTATGGTAACATAACACTAGAATTTTGTATTATAGAAGTTCCTCTGTACAACAAAAGCTATATGTACCTAAGCCTAACAGTTGCAATTATAATCACACTTACAGACATGGAGTTCAGCTATGGCTTTCATAATTACAGAAAAACTGGTAAAAACTAGCTTAAAACAACTCGGAACTCTTCCAGATTCGTCATGTCCGTCCGTCCGTCCGTCCTCAACTTTTCGTCCTAACGGTTAGTGCTAGAAAGATGAAACTTTGCATGGCTATGATGTGTTTCTATCATGTGGCCAAAGTTCTACAATATAATCATGAAAAATATTTTTATTTCGGGTAACTCCCGTACACGTAATGATGGGGTGTTTTTTTTTCTCGTGTCCACCGCATTGTGTTGGGTATCGTTAGATAGGTCTTTTAAAAACATTGAGAGGTTGGTAAGACAATTTTTAATTTAGGTATCCGTTTGCGACTTAGTTAACTTTTAAAGTTTTTTCTTGCAAAAACAGGGCGCTTAGCTTTTTGAGGGGGCTCTAAAATCCTAACGGCTGGCTCGTAAAATCTAAAAAAAAATGTGGTGGTAGTCCATGTGATGAACTTCAAAGGAAAACTATAACGGCTTCAATAGCTTGGTTAGTTAAGGAGTTATAGAGGCCTAACTTGTGAAATACACTTACTTGGAAAACTTCGTACCTACAAAAATATCGAAATAATAGGTAAACATAACAATTGTATATTGGAAATCACTTGTCATTGTATACGACTAGGGGACCCTATCCTATGCGTGGCCTGACACGCACTTGCCCGACTTTATTTTTATAAGGTAGTCCCTTCAACTTATTAGGCAATGCCATCAATGGAATTTTCATTGTTGCAGCAACAACAGCAACTAAAGAACACAGATCTCCAGAGCAGGAAGAACATAGATCCTCTCCAACTCCAGGACCACCCAGCCCCCAGAATAACGGCACTGCTGGTAAGGACATTTCATCTCCATTCTCCACTTATGACAAATTCTGGATCACATCAAATGTTTGTATGATCTACAGATATTTGTTTCAAAGTTTGGGAGATTTCCATGTACATTTAATATGTATCTTCTATATGTATCTTATATCTTCTATATATTCTATATATATATATATATATATATATATATATATAAAATGAATTGCTGTTCGTTAGTCTCGCTAAAACTCAAGAACGGCTCAACCGATTTGGCTAATTTTGGTCTTGAATTATTTGTAGAAGTCCAGAGAAGTATTAAAAGGTGAATATATAAAAATGTATTTATATTTTATAAAAAAGTTTAGTCTTCTATTTATCGTTTGAGGCTGTACGAAGTCTGCCGAGTCAGCTAGTTTAACGTTATAAATAAAAGTATCATCATCAACAGCCTTTAACAGTCCACTGCTGGACATAGGCCTCTCCTTTGAAAGGAAGTTTTGGCCTACTATACCACGCTGGTCAGACGGGTTGGTAAAGGGTTTGTTTCAAGTTTTCCTTCTCTTGGCAGGATGTTAGCTGCTTATTTTGTTCCTTTAGTCGCCTCTTACGACACCCATGGAATGAATAGGGGTGGTGACACTTTGTATTCTTAATCCGTCACCACACGTAAAAATAAAAGTATAGGTCTAACTAATATATCAGTCAATCTAGCTTTATAGTATAAACGCTCTTTAGTTTGAAACTAGAAGTCGTTGTGTGTCACATGGTCGAAAACATTTATTTTTAGTATTTACCAGCTGAGCCCCGCGGTAGTAGCCACGTGTGTTGTTGTGACCGCGGGCAACGCCGCGGGGAGAAGCTAGTCCAGCGATTCCAGAGATAACCCGGAACAAACAGACAGACAAAAATTGTAAAATAATAATTTGCCATATATATATATACATATGCATTTAGTAAAAAGCGGTTATTTTAATATTACAAACAGACACTCCAATTTTATTTACTTGTATAGATAATTATTTTCTTTCTGGTTATGCAGCAGCATTATCCTCAACGGAGTCCCTATCTCCACCGCTAGCTGAAGCGTCAAGATCAGCGCCAGCTCTGCACAGACTCAAGCGGTTCCTGTCGGCTCTGCAGCAGTTTGCCACGGATGTGGGAGTAGAAACAGGGGAAAGGGTGCGGCAGCTCATATATAACCTTGTGGTGAGTATTGAGTACTTCTTTCCTTCTTATTCTCATTGCCGCAGTTATTTTTGTAAATAAACTTGTTGTCAAAAAAAATGTTGCCAAAGTAATTCGTTAGGTCATCAGCTTTCTACCAGTAAAAGTCTCTTCAAAATCGTTTCAGTATTTTCAGATATTACTAGGAACAAACAGACAGACAGACAGAACTCTTCAAATTTGCGGTTTGATGTATGTACCGCGTATACTTTCAAATACATTTCATAAAAAACCGTTCTTTTCATATTACAAACAGACACATCGATTTTATTTATTGGTATACATAGCTGAGCAAATTATTCCACCCAAAACTAAGTTAAACATTTTATTTATTGGTATACATAGCTGAGCAAATTATTCCACCCAAAACTACGTTAAATATTTTATTTATTGGTATACATAGCTGAGCAAATGATTCCACCCAAAACTAAGTTAAACATTTTATTTATTGGTATACACAGCTGAGCAAATTATTCCACCCAAAACTACGTTAAATATTTTATTTATTGGTATACATAGCTGAGCAAATTATTCCACCCAAAACTAAGTTAAACATTTTATTTATTGGTATACATAACTGAGCAAATTATTCCACCCAAAACTAAGTTAAACATTTTATTTATTGGTATACATAGCTGAGCAAATTATTCCACCCAAAACTAAGTTAAACATTTTATTTATTGGTATACATAGCTGAGCAAATTATTCCACCCAAAACTAAGTTAAACATTTTATTTATTGGTAGACATAGCTGAGCAAATTATTCCACCCAAAACTAAGTTAAACATTTTATTTATTGGTATACATAGCTGAGCAAATTATTCCAACCAAAACTAAGTTAAACACTTTTGTCCACCAGTCCGGCACTCTAAACATCGAGGAGTTCCAAACAGGAGTTCAGGAGTGTACCAACTATCCACTAAGGGCATCAGTTCCAGGGTTCTTGAGAGCACTCCTGCCTCTAGCTCAGAGGGATCTTCACACGAGAGCTAGAAGGGCTAAGCAGGTATGTTGGAACTCCTCTTTATTCATCTATAATTGTGTTTTATTTTTTTATTAATCAATCTTCATCTGCATATATTTTTTTTTAATTATTTGTTGTTGTTGTTTTTGAAATTGTATAATTTTTTGTCTTTAAAAAAATATAAGTTACTTATGATGTCAGCTTTCTGCCAGAGAGAGTCCCATAAAATCGGCGGTTCCAGAGATTAGTCGGAACAAACAGACAGACAAAAATTTTAATAAGTAATTGCCTTTTTAGGGTTCCGAAGTTTATGACTCGGAACCCTTATAGATTCGTTATGTCCGTCCGTCTGTCCGTCCGTCCTCGACTTACCATCCAAACGGTAAGTGCTAGAAAGATGAAACTCTGCATGAATATGTGTTGTAATTACGCCAACAAAGTGCTACAATAAAATTATGAAAAACATTTTTATTTGAGGTACCTCCCCTACACGTAAAGTGGGGATGATTTTTTTTTCTCGTGGCTACCCCATCGTTTGGGGTATCGTTAGATAGGTATTTTAAAACATTAAGGGTTTTCTCAGACGATTTTTTGATTTAGGTATCCGCTTGTGAGATATTCCACTTTAAAGGGCACTTTTTTGTAAAAACAGGGTGTCCCCCCCCCCTTTAAAAGCTAAACGGCTGGCTCAAAAAACCTGGAAAAATTCCAGATAGTGGTTCATATAATGAACTTTGAAGGAAAACTATAATGGATTGGATGACTTTGTTAGTTCAGGAGTTATAGACGCTTAAATTTTACAATGCGCTTACTTGGGAAACGTCATACAAAATCAACGCATTAATACGTAAACATAACAATTAGCCTTTGGATACGATTTCTAATCCACATACCATTCTGGGTGACTGAGGAACCCTTTCCTGTGTGTGGCTTGACACGCTCTTGGCCGATTTTTGATGTTATTACCGAATATACTTTCGTCAAGCTACGTAATTTTTATGTACAGTAAACTGATATGACAACCTCACTTTGGCTGTAATATATTTTTCATTTTCCACCAGACGCCTCTCCAATACATAAGGTGTCATGAACACCTGATCTTGGAGTCGGGAGGCGACAGCAGCGACATCTTCGCACATCAACCTGGTACTTCGGAGACTGGAGTCAAGAGACGAGCTAGTGACCCGTAAGTTCTGCTTCCAAGTCTACTGCTTCACATAGGTTTCTCTTTACCAGCAGGGCTGTCTTTAACTATGCGGGCTCTGGGCACACAAGAGTTTTGGGGTCCCAAATGATTGTGTGTCTAATAAAAATATAAATTTTACATACAAGCTTACAAGTAGTTATTTCGTATTGAACAGTAATTTTTTTGTGTAATGTGCCTAATAATATCTTTCGAGACAGTATGCGTGAGAGAAACAAACAGTCGGTTGGAGGCCCCTCTGACGATGGTGGCCATGGTGGGCCCTGGGCACTGGCCCCGTGTGCCCTTATGGTAAAGACGGTAATGCTTACCAGGGAGACTTCGGCATACTATAGGGTTTGTTTTAAGTTTTTCTTCCCTTTGCAGTGCAACGAACAAACAAAATCTTCAGCCTCATACTATTAGTAGAGATACCTGTAGATATGTAGATAGTTATCAATTAGTTTCTGCATGGCTAATTAGAATACCGTTTAACTAATAAAGCTGAGAAGATGTTAGGATCAAAGCAAAGCGAGTTGCTGCAAACGGGTCTTAGTTATATTTTACTGACAATATTCGAACATTTATTATCTATCAAAATATGGTAGTAACTAAAATCGATAGAATAAAATATATCAGAATCACAGATGGTACATAATGAGTACTTTTATACTTGAATTGGACTTGAAACAGTGTTCAAGTTGAAAAATATCCACACTGGTTTAATTAAATTTCAAAAACTTATAAGTCCTGCAATGGTTAAGTTCAATTTAAAAAATATTTGATACCTGTCAAACCAATACTTTCTTTCTACACGAGTTTACAAGGCTGCTTACCTCCCTAGATTAAGTAAAGATCGTTAAAACCCTTCCATAACACACACAACCTGTGATAATGAAACAACCGATCAGCGCCATCTGCTCAAGGCTATTAACCAGCGCCTGCTGGTAACGTTATAGCAAACTCCTAATCACACTAATTGCGAACACTAATCTGGCAGGCGTTTTAAGTCGTTACCTTAAATTATTTTAGTTGCGTACCTTCATCAAATGTATATTTTTATGGATTCTATAATGGAAATCTAAAATGGAATAATAATTATAGTATTATAATAATACTAACTTTATTGCACACCACCTTATTACCAAACGACTTAAAGTTAGGTACCTATGTAAGTATAATTGACGTTTTATCGCGCGTAAGTAATGTTTTTCATGTAAGCCTTTTTAATTTCCTGTTGGATATGAGCCTTGGAATGAACGTTTAGTACTGTTTACATTTCTTCGTTAGCGACCCTTGTGAGACCCACATCGGCGCTGACACTTCGTAACCTTCATTCATCACGTTCAATAGATCACCTTTGCAGTTACACAATAACATACAAAAATTAAGGGCGTGAAATTCTTATAACAATATTGCACCAATATATATAATATACTTTATAATATCAAAGAAATCTGTAACAAACTAGCGTTCCCGACTAAAAATGTTCTCGAAACACTTGGCAAAGCTTCGAGCGCTTGTTGTAATAAATAAGCTCACACCAACTAACGAATTGGTGTGAGCAGTATTTAAGCTGGCGCGGTCGCAGTGCTCCCTGCCAAATTGTCCAATAATAATAATTTAACGCACTGGTTAGGGCGGTCTGGACCTTTGGGCTATATTTTTCAAATATATTGGGAACCAGATTGCGTCAATTGATCCTAAATCAGATGTATAACATAGAGCTTTGTGTGACTTCGTAATCTTTACAAAGTTATTTTCTTCATAGAAATGTATAGATTTATATAATATATATTTTTTTTGTCTTTTCAATCATAAAAGATTTATATCCTACCAGCTTTCGTCCGCGGCTCTGAAATCCGTATCATTTCTCAGGCTCTAGCTTATCTGTGTACAAAATTTCATTTCAATCGGTTTAGTAATTTTGACATAGAGCGCGACAGATTGACAGACAGACAGATTTACTTTCACAATAACTTTAAAGGTGGATTTTTTGGTATTCTAACTTTAGTTAGGCACTATTATACATTATTTATGTTAAAATAAGTAAAATAAACAGTATAAATCTATTCCCCATTCAATAATGTACAAACGGAAAGTTTTTAAGTTCAAGCTGGCGCCTGGCATTTTGTAGCAGCTGCTATAAGTTTGATCGTCGGCTAATTGCTATGAGTAAATAGTCAGGCGCTAGTTGTAGCCGCGTGAACATATGTTGCGTACAAAATTACTGTTTGTTCGCTTCTGATATATAGCTGGACGTTAATTACTGAGTAATGAATCAATTCTAAGGATAAATTTAAAGGTATCCGAAGATAATGGAATATGTTTTTACAAGTACATATTTGATTCAAGTTATGCAATCTTTTAGGACAAAAATCATATATAATAGCAATAACAACGCAAAGGACTGGCCATTAAAAATTAATAGATGGAACCTTATTTTTTTCTTCCTAGCCTTTATTCCCAATATTATTTGGGGTCGTCTACTAGTTCAACCGGTTTAACCTGAATATCAGTATTTCCACGGAGCGACTGGCATCGGACCTCCGTAATAAATAAATAAATAATAATAAATATTTCGGACATCTTACACACAATTTCATCTAGCCCCGAACTAAGCAGAGCTTGAATTAAAGGTACTAAATAACTGATATAAATACATACACATACTTTTTTTGTAAATACATACATATTAGGTGTACACCCAAATCCCAAGTGAGAACTGAAATTCAAAGGTTGGACTAGTTGACAGTATATTTGTCCAGAAGGAAATCCCCTCCCTGGACTCCTTCCAATACAAAGGCGCAGAGAGGGTCACACAGTGTGGTTTTAGTCGGTTCGAGTCCGACACACCACCCCGCCGTAACCCCCGACGGGGTGACGGTCCGCGGGGATTTCCACACGTAAAAAAAAAAAAAAAAAAGTTGACAGTATATTTGAGGGCACTGACTTAACAATAACTATTGTCATAGATATTCATGACGACCGGGACCGACGACTTAACGTGGTCTCCAAGGCAAGAGCCTGAATGACCGCAACAAACTTCCACAATCCGGGCTGCAATTAAGAATTTCCTGTAAGAAAAACCCAACAACACTATTGTCCCGACCCGGAATGTGAACCCGAGACCTCTTGATTAGCAGTCGCATATACCAACCACTAGTCCAACTTAAAGTGAACTTAGATTATTAAGTAGTCATAAGGTTCAAAATTTATGGTACTGTCAAGCGTATATGTGAGTATACATCACAGACGTATGCTCTTGACAGACTACAGAACCGTCCTTACACCCGAATCAAACATTGGCAATCGGCACTCTACAGTTGGAGTGGCATAAGTCAGAGGCTGAAGCGAAATCGCTTAAAGTAAAAAATATTAAAGCTTAAAGTAAAAATAAAAATATCTTCTGAATGGTAGTTATCGAGTGATATGATAACCCATTGTGATGCAGAAATACATTTATGAAGTTTACCGCTAAAGTCGTGTCGTTAAATGGAATAAATTTTAACGATTTAATTTTTAATTTAATTTGAATTCCTTTTTGAGATGATAGTGCATTCCCACCTTCACCTCCGGGTCCACCCGTACGACATTGCTGATGTTGTAGAGCAACCGAAGCAAAGCTGTCAAGTGTTGCGGCCTGCCCATTTCACCCAGTATCCCCCACAAACAGTTGTGAGGCATTTAGTTCAATAGGTTAAGTCCAGTTTTAGTGTCAAATGACGTGTAGGTAACTAGCAAAAACCGCCAGGATGTAAATTACCTCTATTATCCTAACAGGAAAACCAAAAAACAAAAGCGTTATCCAGCCTTGGGAATCACCGGAAACCGATCTTACTATAAATACCTTCAATAAATAAATATTTTGTTATATATTATAATATCGAGAATTTAAAATAGCGTAGGTAGCAAATATGCAATAAAAGCGCTTGTTATTCTGTACGAGAAGAAAATGTAAAAAATTGTTGGGTATTTATTAAAAAAATGCATTGAGCTTAGAATTTCCTGTTTTTTTTTATTTTTAGTTCAAATAACAAAGATACCTTTCAAAATCAATTTTCAAAGTTTTTCGTATTTGAAATTGGTTTTAACAACACGAAATAGTTAGCCAATGTTTTTTTTAATACAGTTCCACATTAGAAATCTAAAGAATTTGTGAATTACATAATTTCCACTAAGTGTTTTCCACGTGGGAATTGAACCCACGACACTTGGCGAAGTAGGAAGCGTGGCGGAAACCGCCCAGGAAAACAAAAACAACCTGGGCCAATCGTGCAGTCAATACGTATGTAGTGAAGTCAGTAATGATCACAATGACATAAATAAGTAGAGAATTATGTAATATAATAGTGTAGTTACTATTTTTTTGTACTTAATTATTAATTCGTCTTTCTTATAGCATCATAACTTATTTTTTTAAATAAATAATACTCTTAAAAAAAGGACAATTTGGATAAAACACTTTAACTAGATAAAATTCGTAAAATCGCTCCCGCTACGGCTTGTCAATTGCGCATCATCCGCTCCATGTGCGGGCGTGGTGTCCCCTATATAGGTTATTATTTATCGCATCGATTGCATTCAACGCTTAGTTTATCTGTGTTTGCACTTACAGTCGTATGGTACAAGTTATGACATCTTAGAGAAAAAAAAATGCCAAAATACAATTTATATTTTTTTACATTTCTTGGTTAATATAGTAGTCTCTATTAGTGCAAGGTTGATAGAAAAGAAGGAGACAAAAACTGCAGGGTATCTTAAAGGTTTTCTCTAATTCGATGAAAAGCAACAACAGAATTACCTATAGCGGATTGTTCTGACAGGGTAGTGGTGGTCTCGCCAGTGGTACTGGCATAAGTGTGCTTTGATAGCCGACGACATGCGGGCAAAGCCGCGGGCAAAACGAATATAATAAAACTAGCTGACCTGGCGAACTTCGTACCTTCCAATTTTAAAAATCCCAGTACTTGATCGCAGCGCCCGGCTCCAATTGCAAATCTAAACTATTCTCGAACCCACATGAACATAAACTATAAAATTCATCAAAATCGGTTCAGCTGTTTAGTAGAAGTTCAATTACAAACAAGAATACAAGGTTTGTTATATTATATTTAAGCTAGCTGATGCAAGTGGCTCCGCTCGCGTCCTAATGGTAGAAAAATAGATGTTGACCGATTCGCAGACCTAACCGATATGCACACAAAATTTCATGAGCGTCGGTCGAGAAATTTTGGAGAAGTTTAATTACAAACACTGTGACACGAGAATTTTATAATATAAGATTTTAATCGCTATCCGCTGCTAGCTTAAACCAGAGACATTAATTTATGAGTCATTTCGCAGTTCGTTTTGAACAAACTTTACTATTGTCTTGATATTCCACCTCATCGACTCCCTCCAGTGATAGCTTTGTTCAGACAAAGGCTTTTGATTGGTTTTATAATTAATTCGTAGCTAAACAAGTTGTGGGAACACCTTTATTGCAGAAAAGTTTAGCAAGAGGGGGTAGGAACACATATATTTGGAGAAGCATTGCTCTGTTTTTGAAATTGTTGAGTAAGGTTTTATTCGTACGTGGTAGAGGTATGCTTCAGTATAAGTGGGCACATACGCTACAACGCTTTGGGCCCTACCTAGAAATCAAACCACAGACCTCTTGATCGCAGAACTTATTTTTTTTTACACACCGCCATCTAGTCCCAAACTAAGCCGAGCTTGTATTTTGGGTACTAGACAACTGAAATAAATACATAAACATAATTTTTTGTTTGTAAATCCCCTCCAGACATTTTTTATGTACATAGAAAACACCAAAACTCCGAAACAAATATTTACAGATCACACAAGCTTATGGTAGCCCCGGGAATCGAACCCAAAAACTCAAGCACAGGTTTTGGGTAACTGGTAACTTAACTGCGGGTAATACCGCGGGACTCTGACAATAATATAAAATTAAACTTTTAATTTGTCACAGCTTCTACGACACCCCTCAAACGAACGGCTCCAACGAAGAGTATCCCCCTCAAGCCAAACGCGCCGCCTCCAGTCTGTTCCTGAACCCTTCACCGTTCCTCTACCCGCTGCCGAGCAATGCCACACTCTTCGATTACTCACACCCCTACCATGGGTACCATGGTAATCAAGAGGGGGGTTTCGAAAGAAGAGATGGTGAGTTTGAATGTCATGTAACCTTCTGAATGCCGATGTATATTAATGGCTTTTGAATGATAACAATCGATTATTGGTTTTAAAAACAGTTTTTCTAGTTCTTTTAAATTTATTTTTCTTCAAATTACTTAAGTTTAAAGAATATATCATTGATAATACATCAATGGAATATAATAATATGTATATTTTCGATGATGAAAGAAAAGTAAAATTAGTTCAATAATTACAACTCGAAAAAAATACAGAAATTTTTGCTAATTGACTGAATAAAGATAGCGTTAGCGTTATCAAAATAAAAAATAAAAATAAATGTTATAATTCATCACCATCATTAACAATCCGTAATGTCCCCCCCTTAATATTTTGAATGTTTGAATTTGAATGGTGCTCAGCTCCTATTAGTCTTAGCACGCTAATATATATAATTGCTATGATATATAATTTACATCTTTCCTCAAATCTGACCAGAAGTTCCTGAGATTAGCGCGTTCAAACAAACAAAGTCTTCAACTGTATACTATTAGTATAAATATAAATGACATTACATACGGCGTGAAGTCTAAGACATAACGCCTATTTCTCAAATGTTTTTTTTAAAAGCAACTTAAGAACCACATTATTGTTCCCAGGAGGTATAACAGTAAGAGACGTATCATCAATGAACGCATCCTTCTCAGAGCCCAGGTTGGGCACCAGTTCATCAGGACTTCTCAAAACTGATGATGAATGGAAGAATATCAACACCATGCTTAACTGCATCCTTAGTATGGTGGAGAAGACCAAAAGAGCGTTGGCCATATTGCAACAAAGAGGTAAGTACCTTCTAAAAAGAAAGATTTTTTTTCAATATAGGGCCTGCCAGAGTAACTCTTATCTGCGTGATTGAAAGCTTCTTCCTAGCCTAATTCCCAATATTATTTGGGGTCGGCTACTAGTTAAACCGGTTTTACCTGAATATCAATTTTTCCACGGAGTGACTGGCGTCGGACCTCCGCAACCCTAAGGGAGAACTGAAATTCGTAGGTTGAACTAGTAGTCAGTAAATTTGAGGGCACTGACTTCCAAATAACGATTGCCATAAATGTTCATGACTACTGGTACCGACGGCTTTACGTGCTCTCCGAGGCACGGGCGTGAATCACCGCAAAACTTCTAAACTCCTAAGAAAAACTCAAAAACACCTTTTGGATTAGCAGTCTCATACGCTATCCACTAGACTAACGTGGCAGTTAAGCAAAGCATCAGTAAAATCCAAGAGTGATGGTCGCCATACTCATTGCAAATGCAGACAATGCAGTTTCGTGACCCACACTATGATTCCCAGCTTAAAGGACCCGGAGTTGTGCTGTGAAGAAATAAGGTACGCTAGGAGTTAGTTCCAGGTTTTGCCTGATATGCAGAGGTAGGAAGAACCGAATCGTTTAATTCGAGACCGTTTGTCTACTAGTCTAAAATCATGACTTCCAAATGTTCATCATAATACCAAGTTTTCTAAGAATTCACAAGTATATTTAGGTCAGTTTTTTATTCATGCCTACCAAAGTGACTCTACTCTGCCTGATGGAAAGCATGAGAAGAATCCAAGAGTAGGGGGCACCATCCTCATTGTGAATGCAGACAATGGCACATGAGGACCCCACACTACGGAGGCCTAGTGATATGCTACTGCATCATTGATCCTTAGGTCTCACACTCACCAACGAAATACGACAGCACGAATGCTGTCTTTTTTAGGTTGGTCTTCTGTGTGAGGGTAGTGTTGCATCAAGCGAGTCGGCACATTCATGCTGAAATTAGTGTGGCTGGTACCGAGAATGCTCATTCTTCGATACCTATTGTATATTAGACCAAAACTACCTTTACTAGAAGAGGTCTAAGTCAAGCTGTGGACTAAAAAGCCTACATTGATCTCAGGGTAAAATTGTTACCAGGCAAATTTTAATGGGGGCCTATGTAACTTCTCTAATTCTGGAGAGTCAAGGATCGTCAACGCTGTTGTGAATCTTGAATTTCAGGTGCCAGGTAGTAGTGATTTACCATCAAGAGCCTCTATCAAACGATGTATTATAAAATTCATTGTTTCAGGTGTAGAACCAACTGAGAGTAACGACATAAAAAGAGTAGCAAGTGAGATCATGGCGACCGCTGTCAGACAAACGGAGGAACGAGTCGCTGAGGTACGAAGACGAGCTGAAGATGCTGTTAATCAGGTATGGACGTGTTACCAGCTCAGAAGCTAGACTTGGATTAAAACCAGACAAAATTTTCGCTGTTGCCTCATGCTGTTTAATAAGGGTCCAGGATTATTAGATACTTCGTTTTAATGTTATATCCAACGTATTTTCATTGAATTAATGAAGTGATTAATAATGATGGTTATGAAACCTCTTTTCTAAGGAAAGGCCTATGTCCAGCAGTGAACTGTTAAAGACTGTTGTTGATGATGATGATGATGATTATGAAACCTTTACCAGCTCAGTAAGGTTTGAAGTATGAGGTTAGACGCTGACGCTATGTAATATGCCAAATCAAAACAGCTATGAAGTTTCATAGCAGATATGAATCTTTAAATTCCTATGACAATTTTTGAAAAACTCTATTATAACATGGACTTTCAAGGGTATTTTACAACCATCACCTCTGTAGAAAAGAATTATTATTATGTTACCGTAAATATATGTCATGTCATGTGATAAATAAAACACGTGTACTCGACTCCAGCATTTTTGTGCTTTTATTTTTACACACACAAAACACTGTTTAATCCTGTTCTTAGGTGCTACGGGATGTATAGTCCATAATCCTCGTCGCCATAGATGAATAAAACACGTGTACTCGACTCAAGCATTTTTGTGATTTTATTTTTACACACACAAAACACTGTTTAATCCTGTTCTTAGGTGCTACGGGATGTATAGTCCATAATCCTCGTCGCCATAGATGAATAAAACACGTGTACTCGACTCAAGCATTTTTGTGATTTTATTTTTACACACACAAAACACTGTTTAATCCTGTTCTTAGGTGCTACGGGATGTATAGTCCATAATCCTCGTCGCCATAGATGAATAAAACACGTGTACTCGACTCAAGCATTTTTGTGCTTTTATTTTTACACACACAAAACACTGTTTAATCCTGTTCTTAGGTGCTACGGGATGTATAGTCCATAATCCTCGTCGCCATAGATGAATAATACACGTGTAATCGACTCAAGCATTTTTGTGATTTTATTTTTACACACACAAAACACTGTTTAATCCTGTTCTTAGGTGCTACGGGATGTATAGTCCATAATCCTCGTCGCCATAGATGAATAAAACACGTGTACTCGACTCAAGCATTTTTGTGCTTTTATTTTTACACACACAAAACACTGTTTAATCCTGTTCTTAGGTGCTACGGGATGTATAGTCCATAATCCTCGTCGCCATAGATGAATAAAAAACGTGTACTCGACTCAAGCATTTTTGTGATTTTATTTTTACACACACAAAACACTGTTTAATCCTGTTCTTAGGTGCTACGAGATGTATAGTCCATAATCCTCGTCGCCATAGATGAATAAAACACGTGTACTCGACTCAAGCATTTTTGTGATTTTATTTTTACACACACAAAACACTGTTTAATCCTGTTCTTAGGTGCTACGGGATGTATAGTCCATAATCCTCGTCGCCATAGATGAATAAAACACGTGTACTCGACTCAAGCATTTTTGTGATTTTATTTTTACACACACAAAACACTGTTTAATCCTGTTCTTAGGTGCTACGAGATGTATAGTCCATAATCCTCGTCGCCATAGATGAATAAAACACGTGTACTCGACTCAAGCATTTTTGTGATTTTATTTTTACACACACAAAACACTGTTTAATCCTGTTCTTAGGTGCTACGGGATGTATAGTCCATAATCCTCGTCGCCATAGATGAATAAAACACGTGTACTCGACTCAAGCATTTTTGTGCTTTTATTTTTACACACACAAAACACTGTTTAATCCTGTTCTTAGGTGCTACGGGATGTATAGTCCATAATCCTCGTCGCCATAGATGAATAAAACACGTGTACTCGACTCAAGCATTTTTGTGATTTTATTTTTACACACACAAAACACTGTTTAATCCTGTTCTTAGGTGCTACGGGATGTATAGTCCATAATCCTCGTCGCCATAGATGAATAAAACACGTGTACTCGACTCAAGCATTTTATTTACTGACTGCACTCGGTGCGACCATTGTGGCCAACCTTATCTATAAAAATTCACAACATCATGTATTTAGAGTCTAACGCTTAAACGACCTTTGCCGAGTAGCACTACTGTAAAACTGACTGTATAAATATCAACTTCTTTTCTTACATCTTGAATCTTGACGAAAAGAAAAACTGTTCTCTTTGTAGCTTTTAACGTGTCGAAACATTATCGGGTCGTAAACTTATCGGGATTAGTAGTGTATCAGAATCTGACTAAAAATATTCGGTGTTCCCATCTAAGCCTAAAGTAAAGATCTTTTCTTTTCGTTTCTTTTCTTTTCGTTTCTTTTTATTTTCTTTTTTTTTCTTTTCTTTTATTTTTTTTTCTTTCCTTTTCTTTTCTTTCCTTTTCTTTTCTTTAAATTGACAACTCCAGCATTAAGAATATAAATTCCTGTGTCGCGGGGACTTTACAAACGTCCATGAAACGGACACAAAGAACACCCAGGCTCAGAATCACACAAAGTGTTATCCCACGTGAGATTTAAACCCACGACACTTGGCGCAGTAGGAAGCCAACAAGCAAGCCAACCGTGCAGTCAGATCTGGGAATCATTACTTCGTGTAAGGTTGTAACGTAGAACAAATTCCGCAGGTCAAACGCCAAGCCCTTTTGGAGCTTCAGCGTGCAATCGGAGCAGCAGAGTCCAAAGCTCTGGAACTTGTAGCGGCTGAGAGAGGAAAGGTGGAGAGGATGGTAGAGAGGCGGCACTCTCCTCCTCCAGGCAGGGAACTCAGCCCTAATGCTAGTAACCAGCAAAATGTGAGTAGCTTCTGTAGATATGTATCTTTTAATGTATTAGAGCAAAGAGGCAGATGGGTGTGATGCAACATGACTGTCGTTGTAAGCTGTAAATACAGAAATTGTAATTTCTAATTGTTAAAATAAGAATGTCAAAAAAAATGTTTTACATCTCATATTTCACGTATAAATTAATTTGAAACTGTTTTGTAATGTTTAAATAACTTTTTTGGGTTTTTGTTGTAAGTACTGTATATACTTTCACATGCACTTAGTAAATAACAGTTATTTTGATATTGCGAACAGACACTCCAATTTTATTTATTTAATTGCCTTGTGGGTCTAGTGGTTAGAGTATGCGGCTACTGATCAAGGGGTGTCGAATTCGATTCCCGGGTCGGAACAAATGTTTGTGTGATCGGCAAATATTTGTTTCGGAGTCTGGATGTTTTCTATGTATATTATATGTATTTACAAAAAAAAGTATGTTTATATTATATTTATATCAGTTGTTTAGTACCCATCATACAAGCTCTGCTTAGTTTGAGACTAGATGGCGTTGCATGTAGGATGACTGAAATATTTATTTAATATTAGAATTTACTTATTTGTAAATATTTAATTAATTTGTTGTCCAGTGTTGTTGGAACTGTGGGCGCAAGGCTCAGGAGACTTGTTCTGGTTGCAACGCGGCTCGCTACTGCGGGGCCTTCTGCCAGCACAAGGACTGGGAGAACCATCATCAGGTACGTAACTTGACTCTTGTGGCGACTTCCAAATACAGCGCGACGAAAACATACACTAGCGCCATCTACTGAAGACACTGAAACATGAAGAAACACGGAACGATCTATACGGAGTAACTACTAATACTGAATCGCGAGAGAGCTACAATACTTGCTACCTTAAATGTTAAATTAATCAGAAAATCATACTTTTTTTGAGTCTCCAGAGTTTGATATTTTTGAATTTTTATCTTTCTATATCTTAACACAAAGCTAGCGATCGACAACAGCAAGTCAAAGCGAGTTGTGTCGATGGGTAATAGGCCACTGCTGGAAGTGGGTGTGACTGTACTCTACCTGATGGAAAGTATGAGTAGAATGCAAGAGTAGTGGTCACCATAATCATTACTTACAACTCCCTTCTTCCAGGTATGCAGCGGCCGCGACCAGAAACCAACCACCCTCCGTACCTCCCCGACAACCACTCAAACCTCTTTACCAAAACCACTAACTCGCTCGACGACCCCAATAACCGCAACCACCAGTAACCCAGCATCAACGACCCTACCAGACACCAGGCTATCACTAACGACCTTGAACTCTGCGGAACGACTACTCCCAACGCAGGAGAGAACTGATCGGCTGACGCTGGCGAACCTCTCGACTGCGCAAGGACTCATCGGTATAGCGAAGAAATGACGACTCAGCAAGGAGACCTTCGTTCCCTCTGCCAGGTTACCAAGGAAAGTTAGAAGGTAGATCAAACAGATGATTTACATTTCCTCTGAAGCGTAACTGAGAGAGGAATATGTGAATATAGGTTTCATTTGTATCAAAAACATTACTCATGATTTTGTGCTTTAAGTGTTAGAACTGAAGGTTATAATTACGTTGTCGCGTCTGCAATTAAAAGACGTTTTGTATTCAACACCGTTTCTTCTATTCTAGAATATAGATATAATAATTATTTCTTGATGATACACAACCATACTCTGCAAACGAATGGATAGCTATAAGCGCTGCGTAGTACAATTTTTAAGCCCCGCCCACTGCTGATTAATGTTGAGTTACAGTTTTTAAAAATTAAAATAGGGCCTCGATAATCCGAATACCCAAAATGTACATGCTGTTCGGATTACAGTATGCAGGTATTTTGAGAGATATTTTTTAATGAATCAACAATTTCTGTAATTGAAGTTACAAAAAATAATTATTATATTATTATATAATTTAGATATATATAAATTATTACACTTTTTTTCACGACATAATTCAAAACACACATAAAATGATAGAAACAACGATTTAATGAGAGATAAACAAAATAGCAGCTACGCACGATGAACGACGAATCGACGTGTAGCAACTACAGTGACTAACACAATAGCAAAGAGTATGTAACACTACGTACACAAACTGAGTGGTATGACAGCTTGACCAGGGGGAGAGGTCATTCGGATTATAGAGGCGTTCGGATAAACGGGGCTTCGGATTATCGAGACCCTACTGTATATACTTAGTTATTTCTTATACTTTTATACGGCAGGTTAGTAATCAATGATTTGTAAATAGACTTTAGAATTGTTTAGTTTTTTTTAAATAACACAATAATTCCTACTATAGACATTTTTTATGTATACGCATATTTTAATTATCTATTTAATAATTTATTTTACAAAATAGTAATAAGTAGTTTCTATGTTTATGTCATACCAAAGAATAGGTTAATTATGTTAAGATAAGATAATGTAAATATACGATTTTATATTATATTAGTCTGGCACAATTATATGGACAATTTATAAAAGGCACGATTTTAAAATATAATCACAATATTTTTTTGTGTAATTGTACACATTTAAATATCTTTAATGTGTAATTTCTGTAATAATGTCTAATGATACTGATTGTAAATATATATTATATATAGTGAGATTATCCCAAAAATCAATGGAACAATGTTTGTTGTATTTAACTTATTGTGCATTTTATTTAAAGTATTATATAATAATTTGTTATACCATTCTTAAACTATTATTTTATATTTACAATGAAGTGAAATTAATTAATTTAAAATATTGAATTCAGTTCCTTTAAAACTAAATAATTCTTAATTTCTGCATTATTTATTGTTTGTTTTAATTATAATTAATTCAGTGAGACTATATTTTTTAAAGTGTAATTTAATAAAATGTAACTTAATGCACCGTGACCGTAAATACAGGACAAAATAAAAATAAATGTTTAAATGAATGTAAAATAAATAAGTATATGTAGCTCTTTGTATACGATGTAATTATAAATATATGTATACCTGTATTGTTAATTGTCACACTACGTATATTAAAATACACATTTTTATGGGTTGTTCTTCTGCATTATTAATATAATAATTACAATAATAATATAACCATCATTATCGCACAGCACTAGACTAATAAGAGGCCCCATAACTTTATCAAACCATTTTCAAAAAACTATGTTGCTTGCATTTGCTGTTTAGTCAGAACGGACAGACACGCAAAATTTTGTACATAATACCTGTTTAAACTGAAGAGCAAACATCCCGAGCATGTTTTTGGTTTGGTCTGCGTACTGGCTGTTTCATTGTTAATGTTAACTCTTAAATTTTACCCAGAACATTGCTCTCTAGTGTATTTAAAATGCAAGTATAAAAATCTCAACTATTAGAAAGAAAGAAAGAAAATTATTTATTCATGGTCCTATCAGATCCCACACACAGTAAAACAATAGAAACAAAAAAATACAGGTTCGGTGTACATCACTAGGATCTGCATCGAATGTGTGGACTAGAATAATAAGGAGCAACACAAATAATTATATAAATTAATAGAACTCAATTTTTTATGCCATTCTCGATTATATATTAAATAATAATTTTAATTACATGTTTCCTCTTAAATGTGCAATATTATTAATAATTTATTATTATTGATGTATAAAATTTCGAATTTAATCATTTTAAGATTTAGCGTATTAATGTTTTAATTCTTTATAAATAAATGCGTATTTGCGTCGTAATTAAATAAAAGAAATGTTAGAATTAAATTGTTCTTTTAATCCATCCATGGTTAATAATACCGAGTGTCACCACTCATTGTTTACCCCGTGTGGATATTCCTACGGAAAACAAAAGCCATCAGTGGTTTAATGTCCAAACTTGAAGGGACCAAACACCGCACGACGTCTCGGCTACTAGAAGCCGAGGAACCAGGTGCATAATCGAAATAAAGTCCTGGAACCCCGAGTGTCACTATTCATCCCGTGGGTGACGTAAGCACCAACTAAGGTAGCAAACTAGGCTAGACAAGAGACAGAAAAGTTTAAAGTTTTCCTTCACTTGCAGCACTTCAGAAAATTGAAAACTAAAAAAAAACTTGAAGCTTACCTTATATAAATAAATAAATAAATAAATATTTTGGACATCTGACACACAACATCATCTAGTCCCAAGCTAAGCAGAGCTTGTGTTATGGGTACTAGACAACTGATATAAATACATAAACATACTTTTTTTTTGTAAATACATACATATTATACATAGAAAACACCCAGACTCCGAAACAAATATTTGTGAATCACACAAATAATATTTGGTCCGACCCGGGAATCGAACCCGAGACCTCTTGATCAGCAGCCGCATACGCTAAAACGAGAGGCCTATGTGCAGCAGTTATCCGATAAAGGCCGCACTATTGTGACGAGAATGCATGATTATGCCTCCGATCTCACACTCACCAACGAACCGCATCCAACCCGAATGCGGTCATTTTAGGTTGGTCATGTGAGCGTAGTACTGCCCATGAGCCAAAGACTATATTAACCATAACCATATGGTTATATTCTCTATGCCATGAGCGTAGGGATTTTTGATAGGCAGAGTTCATTGACTTAATTGAAAGGTCATTTTAGTTCGAACGATGCAGTCATTTCTGACTTTGACCTGCTAATTGTTCTAAGTTAGCATTGAAGCGACTGAGTCCCGATGACGCTATGTCAAGCTTTCCTTTAAATTATATTTACTAGTATTGTCCGTGAAAAATTGAGGTTTAATACATACAACCTTTGATTATAAACATGTCTATAATCAAAGCTTACTACAATAATTAGCAGGTCAAAGTCATGAATGACTGCATCGTTCGAACTAAAATGACCTTTCAATTATGTCAAAAAACTCTCATATAAACGATACTCATACTCATAATATAAACGAACAAAGGAAAAAATAGTGTGTATATGACACATAGAATTTTGCGGACAAATCAAGAATAATAATGACTAAACTGGTTACTGTTAGTCATTCACAAACTGATTGTTTTAAATGATTCGTGTGGTGAGAATACGGAGTGTTACCTGTGTTACAATCCCTATTCACTGCTGCAGGTCTTAAGAAGCGATTAAGGGTGCAAACTACGCAGAACAACATCACTTCAAAGAGAAGGAATACTTGACATAAACTCTGAACTGATACATTTGGGCAGAGTGGTATTGAAGGCTAAAATTTCCTTCCTAAAACATGTCCCTCACACATTTACTCCACTCACTCATTATACTACATACAAACATAATACACAAACACATATATTATATAACATTCGCCTTACTGCAGAGGTTCTACTTTAATTAGAATTGTATTTTCTAGAAATGCTTAATTTATGACACTTTTTAAAAATTGCTTTTCAACATTATGGCAAAGATAATAAATATTAAGTACTAGCTAATATTTGACTGCCTTGTTGGTCTAGTGGTTAGCGTATGCGGCTGCTGATCAAGAGGTCTCGGGTTGGATTCCCCTGGTTATACCAAATATTTTTGTCCGGGTGTTTTTCTATGTATAATATGTATGCATTTACAAAAAAGGTACGTTTATGTATTTTTATCAGTTGTTTAGTTCCATTATTACAAGCTGTGCTTAATTTGGGGCTAGATGTCGCTGTGTAAAACAAAAACAAAAGCTTTCACCCGCGGCTTTGCCCGTGTGTTTGTTATCGCGGTAAATAGAAGCCTTAGTGTTATTCTGATATGTAAGTTATATTATTGTGAAGTTTCATCAAACTCCATTCAGTAGTTTTTGCGTGAGAGAACAACATACTCTCAAACTTTCGCGTTTATAATATTAGTAGGATAGTTCCAGGTGTGTACATTAGTAAACCTTGTCTGAAGGTCGCTGGTACTTATAGCTCAGGTATTTCCTATTTTAAGTACCAGCAGAACATTTTTGTTAGTGTAATATATACATGCATAATTGCATAATTGTTCAGCATGATCTGGAGTAGTTTGAGTAAGTATTAATAAATAATAAACCTTAAAAAGAAGTTTATATCTCTTAAAGACTGTTTTAGTACCAGTATTTGCCCTCGGTTCCGTAACATTTCTCCTTCGAAACATAGTATCTGCATGCGAAATTTCATTAAAGCCAGTGCAGCGTTTTAGCGTGTTCAGTCGTGAAAACATTACAAACAGATAATAATGATTAATAAAATTTGTTTATTTCACACTAGTCTTAACATTTGAGATTTGAGATTTTATTTTAGACTAAACCAGATTAAGATTCCTGTGTCGGTCCAAATGTTAGTACAATCTGCAAATAATTGTTTAGTGTTTGGATGTTTTCTATTTTTAATATTAATTATCTACTACCCATAGTAAAAACTCTGCTTAGTTAAGAGCTGGGTGGCGTAGTGTGTTAGGTATCCGAAATATTTATTTACATATTTAAAAATACATAAGTATGTTTGTTTATCCATAGTATATATGTACATGAAATAAAATCAACAACCCATAACGTCCCACTACTGGGCTCAGGTCTCCTCTCGGGTTAAGGCCATACATCCCCACGCTGACCTAGTGCTGGTTGGGGACTGCCAAGACACGATGCTGGTACGTAATCTTGCCGTTGGAGGTTTATAAGCCGCGGAAAGCCTCTAACCAAGCTTCAAGACTATTATTTAACTATAACAAAACAACCGGGAAAAACTGTTAACCTGACCTCCAAATCACGGAAACCTCTATCTGTCTGTTATGCTTTCGTGCCTTAAAGCTGCACCAATTTCAAGGAAATTTGACTTGGTGTCTGGAGATACCTTAAGCTTTGCTTAGGAGTCATCTGTGTTCAGTTATACATTATTGAAGCCTTTTGATGTTGATGAATATACACCCATTAACTCGTCGCGGAATAATAACTATGCATGTATGTATATAAGTCACGATTTTATCCTAACTATAGTCTTTACAATAATTTTTCACTATTAAGTGTTAATAAGTGCGATGTGGTTTAACCCAGGTCCAATGCAAATGATATAGAAATATTAGGTTAATAATGCCTATAAAAATTATTATTCAATGATAATCTATTAGGGCGACCATACAGTTTTTAAAAGACAATGAAAAATTAATAAATGAAGAAAGAACATGAATGAACAAAATGAATATGGACTTAAATGAACAAAAATATCTTGAAATTTTCCCAAACTTGAAAAGATAAGTTACCATCAAATGCAAGACAGCTCCGAACGAATACAAAGAAACGTCACATCTTAAAATATTTCCTAAACGGGCAACTCTTTGATACAACATTACAAAGGTTTTCAATTCTGTGACACTTGATGCGTCTTTGTTACAAAGCAATGGCCAGAAGCAATTTATGCTAAAGGGTTAAACACGTGCGTTGCTGTCGGCCACTGACAACGTTGTGGCGGTTTTGTTCTAAATTTGAAATTCGCAATGGTGCCCGCGGGCTGACACTTGACGTAGAATAAGTGGTTTTGAGGGGTTTCCATTTTACTTTTCAAGTATTTTGTTTTAAATTAAGATTATTTTTACACGCTTTTTATTAGCCTCACATGTATGTTTGTAACCGACTCCTTTGGGTGCGATTTTAACCCTCTTTAAACGACCAGATTTCGTTCCAGCTTTGTAGATTTTTCGAGGACCGAGGACAATACACAAATTAAAAAAAACTTAGTCTTTTAAACAAATTAGTTTTTTTTTTGTCTTTCTAAAAAATCTTTTTTTAAAACTAAACAAACACCATTTTAAACTAAAAAGTAGAAAATAACTTTAATGTAACAAAGCGTGGGGAGCTTTCTGAAAATATTTCAATAACGTCGCCCCACGCTTTTTACATTGAAATTATTTTCTATTTATTAGTTTAAAAGCGTGTTTGTTTAGTTTCACTTCTTAGACCTGATTCGTGGTTCTTTTTCTAAGATTTGTACGCAATCCTAACCAACTTAAACTGCTACAGACTCATTCCCGTTTTCGTAGCCGAATCGTAGGTTAAGTTTATTCCCTTAATCGTTAACTGGCCTGACTAAGCCAGAAACCATTTATCCCATCCCCACCCAGGACAAATGATTATGTGATGAGCACGATTCGTTGTTCTACGTCTTGGTGTAATATTGTAAATATACATTTATAAGTGTGAGATGTTAGCTTATTTAACTATCTATGTTCCTTACCATGATTGAATGTCACCCTTCGTCCCACATGACACCAACCATGTTCCCAAAGAGAGTTTTCTTCCTTTTTCTCACAATTCCCGCGTTATTATTAATTCTGTGTAGCGTCCAAATGTCCGTGTGGTGACGGATTAAGAATACAGCTTGTCACCACCCCTATTGATTCCGCGGGTGTCGTAAAAGACGACTAAGGGATAAACTACGCAAGACAACTTCAATGCAAAGTTACTGTTAAAGGCTGTCGATGATGATGATGCGTAGCGGAAGGTTTTATAAGCATTTATGAAAGAACACCTTGACTTAGGGCAACGATTTGTGGCTTACACAACGTCTTGTCTGATATTGAATTTGAAACTGGCACTCGGGACAATAGAACCCAGCAATGTGGTACTACGCCATACATACAGTTGATTTCTAATAATCAAACGGCTATAAAAGAAACCTGAAAACCATACATTAATTAAAGAGCAAAAACATTATAATAATGCTTCTCCTTGCAAAAAATGTATGAGATTTGTCCAAAAATAACACTTCTTATGCACATTTTCACCAACTATACTTACTATGAGCCCCTTAAGAGATATCTAAGCACTTAGGTGTCTCCTATAAGTTCGTGAAAACGAAAATATTACTAAGCTTTGTCAAACTTTTTCTAAGTGGCTGCTCAAATTTAGGGGACGTAAAAATCCATAAGTCCTATTAATAACCATATTGATTTTAGCCATGTCAGTTTTCAATTTTCGACCAAATATCCAGATCCATTATGGTCTCAGCTCTTCACATAGCTGTGTCAGACACCGCTCTCATGGTGAAAGCCACGTAATTAAACGGTGTCGTGACAGAGCGGCCGTGGCCCAACGCGACCCGACACTCGCCACCACTTGATGGGAGTTCGTTTCTGTTTTACGGACACCATGGTTTTAGAAAATATTATTTGTTAAATCTAGACTAGATTTTGCGTTTCATGTTTGTTTATAGATCTATATATCATGTAATATAGATATGTATACCTGTTTTTAGACTTTCGTATCTTATACACATACTCATGTTTTTTGCTATGTTTTATTCGGGGTGAAATTAAAAAAGTTACGATATATTCTAGTTTCCGACGTTTGGAACGTATTACAGCGGTATACGCTGTAATTTACGAGCGGTATAACGGAGAGTGAAGCTAGTCTAATCTATAACCACTTTTCAATCAATCAATCAATCAAATCAGCTTCTGCCATTGAAAGTACCATCAAAATTAGTGCAGCTGTTCCAGAGATTAGACGGAACAAACAGACAGACGAACAAAAATTTTAAAAGTTGCTTTTTTCTTGTAAGTATCGTTTATACTTTCATACGCACTTATTAAAAACTGTTCATTTGACATTACAAGCAGACACTATAATTTTAATTTGTATAGATTATTCTCGGTTCTTCTCGGATTAAGTGTCCCGATATTTTTTACAGATACCATGGTCACCTTACACTGATGTCCCGCCCATACACCGTCCGACAAAAGTGCTCGACGTAAAGCGGTCCGTCCACTCACGGTCGAATTTAATCATCGGCCGTCACTCCGACAACGACATGTCTACCCCGACTTGTCGCATAGAAAAATCGCACAGTTGTCAATTCATGTCAGATGCAGGTGATTAGCTGGAGGACTTGTATTAGATTGTCGTGGCTTCCGCATAACCGAATAGTTAGAAAAGTAAAACAGGCTATTATCCGGTTATGGGATATACGGATATATTTTGTTAGTTCTACAATTTGATAAGTCAAAATCAATAAACTTTTATTGCAACTAAACCTTTTTATTCACTTTTGACCTCCAACTAAGCTTCACGACTGTTATCTTATGATAACCGGGACCGACTGCTTAACGTGACCTCCTTATCACGGGAACATACACGCCCATAACACATCATGCCACAAACGGTCTCCCATCTTGGTCTGACCGCGCCGTCGTTACTTACCGTCGGTGGTTTTTTTTTTTTTTTTTTTTTTTTTTTTATACATAAGCCATCCAAAGTGACTCTACCCTGCCTGATGGAAAGCATGAGCAGAATCCAAGAGTGGGGGCCACCACACTTGCTGCGAATGCAGACAGTAAGTATGGCGGCCCACACTATGGCGGCTTAGTGAGATGCTTTTTCACGCCCCGCTTAAAGGACCCGGGATTATAATGGGAAGGAAACACGTGAGCTGGTAGTGAGTTCCAGTCTTTGACTGCTCGGCATAGGAAAGAAGAGCCGAACCGTTTTGTTCTGGTGCGTATTTCTTCCACTCTAAAGCGGTGACTTCTGAGTCCAGCACGTGTTGTCCTGTAAAGGAAGGGAGAGGGAGGGATCAGTTGGAAGAGCTCTTCAGAACACTCTCCATGGTAAAGGCGATAGAGGACCGCCATAGAGGCGATGTCTCTCCGTAACTGCAGAGGCTCAAGGAACTCGGTGGTTTCGGGACTTTTTATAATGCGGACTGCTCGCCGCTGCAACCGGTCGAGAGCGTCAAGCAAGTACTGCGCAGATCCATCGCAGAGGTGAGAACAATACTCCACGCAGGAACGAACTTGGGTCTTGTAGAGAAGACACAGATGCTCCGGCGTGAAGAACCGTCTCACCTTGTTGAGTACACCTAGCTTCCGCGAGGCCGCCTTGGTGACGCTCTCAATGTACTCCCGTCGGTTGAGATCCCGGCAAACATCCATGCCCAGGATACCGAGCTTGTCCTGTAGTGGCAGTTGAGTGTTCTGAAAAGTGGGGAGAGGAAGGAATGGAGACTTTTTCGTAGTGAGCGCGCACACCTGTGTTTTCTTGGCGTTGAACTCGACCAAATTCTCTTCACCCCATTGAGAAATACGGTTCAGAACCAGGTCGAGCTCAGCGACAAGCACCCTTCGCTTTTCCTCGATATCCGCCGCCTTAGCAGCAGGGCTTCCAAAATATCGACCATGGACTGTGCTGTCGTCTGCATAGCAATGTATGTTGCCGAGGGCTAACATGTCATTGATATGCAGAAGAAACAGTGTAGGCGACAAGACGGAGCCCTGAGGTACACCAGCATTTATCTGCTGAAAGTTGAAGGCCGCGCCGTCGCAAAGGACTCTAATGCGGCGCTGGTGCAGAAAAGCGGCAATCCAGCTGCAGAGTTTAGGAGGCAGGCCGAATGCCGGAAGCTTGGAGAGAAGCGAACGGTGCCAGACCCTATCGAACGCCTTGGCCATATCGAGACTGATGGCCAGAGACTCCCCATGCCTATCCATAGCCTCACCCCAAAGGTGTGTCATGCACGCTAGAAGATCACCTGTGGATCGGTTCGGTCTGAAGCCATATTGCCGATCATTTACCGGTTGTTTCACTTGGCTATGATTAATGTTCACGATCGTATATTTGTACATGTGTTTCAATACTCGTAGTGTATAATTACCTCTCTGAACAGACTAATTCACAAGTAGTACGTGAGTCACACGACTCACTGCGACCAACATTGATTTGAACGAGAACTCATAATGCGAACGTGATTTTGATTGTTTATAACGCTTCCTCGGGTACTACACCACGGAAAATCACGTTTTGTATGTATGTACATTTTTGGCAGTATAAAATGTATCTATAAAGAGATATCTAGCTGATTTTTCATACTATAAACGGGACTTATTGGCGATATTTTTTTTATTTTTCTTTGATAAATAATTTTGACATCTTACACACAACGCCATCTAGTCCCAAGCTAAGCAGAGCTTGTATTAAGTGTACTAGACAACAACAACAAGAAGAGTCAAGTGTCAGACAGGGAGTAGTAAAAACAAAAAAGGCAAAAACCTAAATTAGAATACATGTAAATTGTAAACGAGGACAAATTGTGAGAATGATTTGTATTATAATAAATAAAAAGAATTTTGGATTAACATTACTACTAATTGACATATGTGTCATAGGCTAAACCTCAAACAGAAAACTATATTGGATAACAGTCATAAATAAATTAAGATTAAACAAACAAATAAAATTGCAGTGTTGTCAAGGTAACAGTATTTCACTAAATGCCTATGCAATTGGTTGTGCAGTGGTAGTGCATGCGATTGCTGTGATTGAGATCTCGGGTTCAAAATCCTCGTCGGTCGGTCGGACCAAGTGTTTGTATGTTCTGACACATATTTGATTCAGAGTTTGGGTATTTTCTATGTATAATATGCATATACTTATTTATAAAAAAAGTACATAAGTATTCAGTCAATCTAGCTTTCATAGTACAAGCTCATACAATATGTCCGAAATATTTATTTATTGATTTTCATTGGCAGATATCTGATGATATAAGGAGTAACTTAGGCTACTATTTACTAGCTTCGCCCCGAGGCGTTATCCGTGGGTACGTAACAACCGCATATAACACCAGCTACTCGACTAGTTCGACAATAATACTTTTTAAATGTGAACGTTGCACTGGTAATTGTATACATATACGGTACATTACGGTACATAACTTTATAAATAGCATTTTAATGGACATTACACACACGCAGGTGCACTAATGTAAACTTTATCTTGACACAAGTACGTAAGGTTAGATAGTGAAATTGTTTACTGTGACTTACGAAACGATATTTGTAAGTGACGTCACAGCTATATAAATGACTGTTCGTAATACATCGATTGCCGGAATAACTGACAAAAACATAAAGAAATGTGGGTGACACAGCAGCTTCAAGTGGGTGCTGATAGGTTACGTCTGTTCTAGGAGAATGGTATTATAACATATAGGTACAGATGAAATAATATTCATACGTCATCTAGTCCCAAACTAAGCAGAGCTTGTATTATGAGTACTAGACAACTGATATAAATACATAGGTACACATACTTTTTTTGGAAATACATTCATATCGAAAGAAATATGTGGATCACACAAACATTTGGTCTCGAACCCGAAAACTTCTTGATCTGGATCAGCAACTACATACGCTTACCACTAGACAACAAGGCAGTACATTAAATCTTTTAAGATAGATAAAACAATGAAAGACTAGTTGTAGAGGTTCAGATTGCCAACCCAGAGGTAGTGGATTTGATACTCACCAGAGAAACAAACAGTTGTATGAGAATGAGCATCTGTTGTCTTGGTGTAATACATTTTTAAAAGACAAGAATATTGAATAGCAATATCTAAAACAACAATTTGTAGATTACATAATGCTGTTCCAAGTGGGGTTTGAACCCTCAATACTTAGTACAGTTTCTATATGTCTAATTGTGTCTAACTATAAATTAGACAGCCTTTGTAAAAGTTATCTTTAAATGAATACACATGTCATATCAGGACTTCTAAAATAAAAGGATAAAATAACGTGACCAGATCATCGAATTTATAATCAACATATGTATTACCAAACGAGAACTAGCGCTTTAAGTAGAAACCTATTTATAATATTTAGTAGTATTAAGCTGAGTTCATGGAATCACTGAGATTCTAATAATATTAAAGTAACTACTTAAGTTTCTAATGCCATAACAAGCAAGTAGAAACTTGCGTTTTCAAGAGTAAAAAAAAAACATTATGATGACTAATCAAATGTAACCTTGATAATATGCCTATAAAAGATCATTAATTTGCATTAGTAACTAAAGTTCCATTAAATAAAATTCTTAGAAATGATATATTAATTAATAAAACTATTAAGTTCAACGTATTCTTAAAGTAAAATAAACCACAATACCACAAAGGTATTGTTTATCAACTACTTTAAATTTTTAGTCTGTGGTCTTGTTTTAAATACGGCACCAATCACTTAGGTCATAAAGGCAGTTTGTTGTTGTGTCTTGTGTAGGAGAAACGTTCGTTGCGTTCCAAGCAAGATGAAGAAGTTCGCGGTAAGAATTTTTTAATATTTGTACACGTTTTGTATTTGAGTAGTTTGACAATATAATACTATAATTCGTGGATGTGTTTATTTTTATAATTAAGTGATTACAAGACGGTTTATATTTTAGACTAATAGTATATAAACTTTGACCTTACATTTCTTTTGCGCATGGCCATCAATAAAAAGAAAAAAACATGTTTATAAAGTGAACACACTAGAAATGTTTGTCTATTCTTCATAACATAATCTACGCAGTGCAGTGGCATACATAATTAGGTTGATGATTTACAAGGCGTGACTATTAGTATATCTACAATTCATGAACCTGGTTTAAATGCAATAAAGAGTTTTTTTTTAAGTATTAATTAGTTACAAATGCATGTTTGTCTGTGTATTTATTTGTAACCGACTTATAACTATAATCATCTGCCGGTGCCGCATGCGTGTCAAACGTAGTTCTGGTAGATCTTTCTTTGCACAGGTACCTAACAAAGTATTTTTGGCCCTCGCCTGCAACACCCATAAAGTATTTAGCTTACTTTATTAGTAATAAGCATTGTTTTGTAAGCTCACTTATGAAACAATTAATAAGTCAGTCGAATTCAAGAAGTCAGTAGAAATTGTGATACTTGTTTTGCAACTGAAAGTTGTTCATTTCTTTTAAGGAATCGGCTGAGTGAAAAAAAAACAACACAGCCCTCCACTGTTTAATTTGCACCATTTTGAAAATTTATATAGCCTATGTCACTATCTTAATTCAATCATCTCATGTTAAACTCCGTCTACCCGTATAAGCTGTATGGCAAGCCAAATTATTGGGCATACAAATATACATACACTCAAAGAACATTACCCTCTTTCTGTCGCAGTCAGATAAAAAGAAGAAAACGAAGTCGCAGATAAAAGCTACAAATATAAGTAAACGTTACCGATGATTAACAATTTTTTCGACACTTCTCACGAGAATCAAGATTACTGTAGCCTAAACTACTTGATTGGGGGGATTGAAGAGGGATTGAAGAGAAACCTCCTTACACTTTGAAGGGAACCCTCTTACACTTTGATGAGGGACCCTTTTACATTTTGAGAGAGGGGTTTCTCATGTGAAATCAAGTGCGGCGGCAGTCCTTTCTTAACAGGAGACTCGTAACTTCATATATCAGTCTGTATAATTAAAACAGACAGTAAATATACATATCTCGTCCTGAGAGACAAATTCCAACACCAACCAATTTTATAAAGGCACTTAATTCAAGGAAATTCACTTGAACTCAATGTAAACCACACCGTTATTGTACGTGCGCAAAACAGGTATTTTGTTACTTTGTTTACCACAGTCCAAATATACATCGTTTTTCTTCTGCGTCTAGATCTTTTCTATCACATGTGTCACACTTTGTGTAATCCACAAATTTTTGTTCAGAGTCTGGGTGTTCTATATATCACTTCAGAAATATAAGTGCGTAGCAACTTTTCGAGTGCCTGACCTCCTAGAATCAGATCGGGTGAGGCCTCTTGTGATCTTACCCAGTGAAAGCATCAAATAAACCATTTGAGCTCAAGAGATAATCAAAGTTGGCGCTAAATTACCTTCCCTCCTCATAAAAACTCCGGTAAACCCTCTCATCAGCAACCCATAATGTCCCGTCTCGGGTCTTATCTCAGGAGAGGGATAACTCTTACGAACTGAAATAGTTATTGCTTAACTCTGGTTCTCCTTGAGGACTATGTGTCCGGGAGAATCGTTTCGTATGTAACAAAGCATGGCCCACCTGTAGTAAAGTACACAAAAAATGTCTGTAACAAAACTAAAATGTGATGACGTAATTGTTGTAATACTTATAATCATCATCTTAATACTTGTAATAAGTAGGTAATTAATGATGACAGGAAGTCAGTCATTTTGATTAACACGATAATATTGCCTGCTATTCTGACTCATCTTTACAAACACCTGTCTGGTGGAGCCTGTGTCTGAACTGCTGGTAAACATACATAGTTTAATAAATCTACACTAATAACGCTGTAAAATTTATTTTGTTTGCTGTAAATCGCTAATCTCAGACACCGTTGGTCGGATTTCAAAAACAAATTCTTTGACGGTTGTTTATTTAATTTAATCGATATTTTTCATGGGTGGGTCATAAACGGTAGAACAATCATCCGACTCAGTTTTCTATTTTTAACCTTATTTAACATTCCCTTACAGTTACTACTGGTGGTCATCTGTACGGTCCTATGTGTAGCGTCTGCTATAGAGAATAACACGGCAAGAAGGCTAGTGAATCGGCCTAAGTTCGACATATATGGACCTCGCCAGAGAAGATCCGCTGATGAAGGACTCAAAGGAAGAATAAGAGGTAATTTTATTTTTCTTTTCTTTTTAAAATACTATAGTTGTAATATATCATAAATTTAATGAAATAGACACAAAGAACACCCAGACTCTTAATGCGGGAGTTGCTTTTTATTAGGGTTCCATAATTCATAACTCGGAACCCTTATAGATTCGTCATGTCCGTCCGTACGACATCGACTTACCGTTAAAACGGTTTGTGCTAGAAAGATGAAAAAGTGGTACAATAAAATTATGAAAAATATTTTTATTTGGGGTACCTTTAGGGGTTGCTAAGACGATGTTTTGATTTGGGTATCAGTTTGCGAGTTATTCAATTTTAAAGGGCGTTCCATTCCCCGCTCCCTCTAAAAGCTAAACGGCTTGCTCGAAAAATCTGAATAAAATCGTGATGGTAGTTCATGTGATGAACTATAAAGGAAAACTATAACGGCTTACGTAACTTTTTTTAGTTTAGCAGTTATAGAGGCCTAACTTGTAAAATACGCTTAATTTGAATCATCGTACAAAACTAATGAAATAATAAGTAAACGTAACAATCTCTTGGACACGACGAAAGTCATTATTGGCAACTACGGAACCCTATTCTTTGCGTGGCATGACACGCACTTGGCCGATTTTGTTAAAATAAAAACATCAGCATCTGTTTTAACTAGATACAAAGTGTAGATTTATTTTACAACATCAAGATTTATCCGTTCTTTATTCTGCTATCTCTTACAGTTCATCCTCTATTCGAGTTCGCGAGGAGGAAGCCAGACTTAAGCGTCAGGAAGGGAGAATACATCTGCGGTAACAAAGTCTGCAAGCTGGAGCCTGGAGTGGTTCCGAAAAACTGTAACGGGGTGTGCCAGTACCCGATATAACCCACATTAAATGATAATTAAAAGTAAATTAGCAATTCTTATTTTTATTTTGAAGTGTTAAGATGATTTAGGGACATAAATAGAGGCCTAAGTAATAATGATAATAGTCACCTCTCATCACACTCAACCGTTTGACCCTAAACTAAGCAATCCTGTGAACAAACTGCTGATTAATATTGGTGTAACCACGGTGGGGCAGAGTGGGGCGCTTGCCCACCCTGTAGCTGAACTTAGAACCTATTCATGTTTTCACTGTAAACGGGACTTATTCGCGATAATATTATAAAGGTTACGATACCTTCTATTTTCCGACGTTTCGAACGGATTATATAAACTTTCGCGACTTTTATATATACATATAAAAGTCGCGAAAGTGTAAAAACAGTTATTAGAACCTATTTTCCGAAAATAATATAAACAAAGGCCAGTTACGAAATCACAACCGGTTTAGATGTATTGCCATATTGTAAACTATTGTTGAAATAGGTCTGCCCTACGTAGTTTGCTGTCTTAGTCACCTCTTAAGATGCGTATAAGATGAACAAAGATGATGATACACTGCACGGGAAAGTCAAAATAAATAAATAAATATTTCGGACATCTTTCACACTATTCTATTTCTAAACTGAGCAGAGCTTGTATTATGAGTACTAGACAACTAATATGAATACAAATATAAATAAGTAAATACATACATATTATACATAGAAAACACCCAAACTCCAAAACAAATATTTTTGGATCACACTAATATTTGGTCCGGTCCGGAAATCGAACCCGAGCCCTCAAGCAGAGCAGTCGCATACGCTACCACAGCGCCACTTAGGCGGTCAAACACAAACACAAAATAAAACTAAAACATCTATTGTATTATTTATTATCTTTCTTCTTCCAACTCTCCTCCCACTTCTTCTGCGAGAGCTTGTAGGTAGCAACATCGAGTTTAGTTGCTATGAGTCTACCGAAGGTGGTGCTGTTCAGGAGATTGCTCTTGTCTGCCAGTTCCGCCATTACCTTCAGCTTCTGCTCCAGAGTGGCAACAGTGAATACTTGCTCCAAAGCTCGGGAACCATACTGAGAAAGGGCTAGTTTTTGATAATAACCCTGAAAGGATAAAATATGTTTTAAATATGAAAGTATATATGGTACTGACATCCAAAATGCATTTTTTTTTAATTTCTTATCTGTCTATTTGTTCCGGGTAATTTATGTAATCGAACGGCTGGCTGAACCAATTTTGAAGGGACTTTCACTAACAGATAGCTGATGACAAAAGGAGTAACCTAGGCTATTTTGTTTAGACTAGCTTCGCTCCGCGGCATTACTTGCGAGGCTATGGGCTATGTAATATCACGCTACTACCAAAAGAAGGGGTATATCAATGAAAAATCTACTAATACACATGTATACTAGCTTTCGCCTGCGGCTCCGCCTCCGACTGTGTATGTTGGTAATCGCAGTTGAAAGTAGCCCGTAAAGTAGATTGTTTAGTATAGAAATAGAAACATGGCGCCATCTACCGGATATCTGCGCAACCTAGATGTCGAACGAAAGGATTTTGTAGAATTAACCAATAAGTATCTGTCGTATATAAACATTAAATATGCAACAAGAAAAATGGAGATCAAGCATTGAGATAAAAAGTACCCCGTCTCTTGACTTTGACCAAATTACAGATGCTTACGAAATTTGATAAAAATCTGTTCAGTAGTTTCGGAGTTTATCGCGAATATACAGAACGAAATTTCTATATTGTATAGATATAATTATATTCAAAATAATACCTTCAGTCTCCAAATCAGTTTGTCCCTGGCCTTCACCCCCACACACTGGCCCTTACACAGAGCATCGGCCACGTGACAACCCTTAGCATCACACAGGATCACCATCAGCTGATCAGGGTTCAACTCCAGTAGACCGTTCACCGCTTTAGCTGGACGCTAGAAAGATAAGTCCATATATATAGAAATGTTCCATTACTGATAGACAACACACAGAAAGAAATAACTGGGCGCAGGAAGCTGAAAACATTACAGAAAGATAATTGTCGTGCTATATAGCGGGGAACTTTACAAATATACTTGAAAAAGACACAAAAACACCCAGACTCTGAACAATAATTTGTGGAGCACACAAATACTAATTAACAAGTAAATATTGCAGACATTTTACACACAACATCGCCTAGTCCCAAACTAAGCAGAGCTTGTGTTTTAACTAGACAACTAATATGAATACATAAACATACTTTTTTTGAAAATTACGTGATAAATATATCACGCGTTTCATTTGTATGAAATATTGTGTTCATAACGAGTGGGTTTGAGAATCGGCCAACATCTATTTTTCATACTCCTAGGACGCGGGCGGAACCGCGGGCATCAGCTATTATTTAGATAAATTACACCCATATACGGAATAAGTCGACTGCACGGTTGACCCTATGACTTAAGTGGTCTCCACGCCGCTTTCTACTGCGCCAAGTGTCGTGGGTTCGTATCCTACGTCACAAATTGTTTTGCTGAGTCTGGGTGTACTTTGTGTCCGTTTCATGTATGTTTGTAAGGTCCCCCGCGACACAGAATGTATATTCCTAATGCACGAGTTATATTTATAAGAAAGATGAAAGAAAAAATATTAATCAGAATCAAATTTTTATACATATATTTTCAATTAGGTGGGAGTTGAACCCACTACCGACTTAGCAGTGAAAGTCCCATGAGGCCAGTCATTTTCTTTTTTAGCTTTTGAAGTTCTAACATTTCTTCAACCTACCTTCTTCCTAGCCTTTATTCCCATTATTATTTGGGGTCGGCTAATAATTCAACCCTTTCTCCAACCTACCTGAAAGTCCAATATACACTGCAGTATGACAGATCCGTGGACATTAATAAAGTAGTCCTGGTTTAGGCTGGTGATGTCCACCCGGTCCAGAGGCAGGAGTCGAAGACAGGCAACAGAGAAGTACTTCTGTTTCTCTTGTTCACTGCATTTCAGGGCTGACTCTAAGTTCTGGAAGATTTAGAGAGCTCGTAAGTTAAATAGTTTTTTTTTACTGTGAATATTGTTAAAATAGGTGTGGCGACTTCCACATACAGCGCAAGCGAAAAATATACAAAAGCGCCCTCTACCGAAGATACACTGAACCACGGGAAACACGGAACCAACTGTACGGGTACTACTAATCCTGTATCGCGATAGAGAAATTCTCGCGCCGATTAGCATATATACAACATTCCAACATCAACCGTTGGGACTGCCAAGCCTCCGGAAGCCGGGATAATGATGCAGAGTGTTTGGGCTTCCGGTACCGACAGCCTAGTGAGATGTTTCTGCATCATTGGTCTTCTAGTCTCACACACAACGAAATACGTCAGCACGAATGCTGCCTTTATGTTGGTCTTCTATGCCAGGATAGTATTTATGGTGAACTCAGCATGACTAAAAAGTTGACTACCTTGTTGGTCTAGTGGTTAGTCAAAAAGTCTCGGGTTCGATTCCTGGGTCGGTCCAAGTGTTTGTGTGATCCGCAAATATTTGTTTCGGAGTCTGGGTATTTTCTATGTATGTATTTACAAACAAAAGATATGTTTAAGCATATAAATCTGTTGTCTACTACCTATAATACAAGCTCTGCTCAGTTTGGGGCTAGATGGCGTTGTGTGTAAGATGTCAGTTTTTTTTTTGTTACTTACATTGATATACTGCGTCTGTTTGGCCTTAAGCCTGAGACAAGCCTTGGCCAGTGCTACTAGGACCCCGGTGTTTCCACACGCCAGTAATGCTGAAAACTTGTCACTGAGTTCTTCAAACATCGGTTCAAACTGAAATAAATGAAATTACAATTAAATTAATGCAACTGTTCATCTCTTGGATAATCTTTAACCGTCTATTGTAGAATTTAGGGCAACGTTTCGTTAAATTTAAATATGAATGTACTTGCTTTTGCCAGCGGCTTCGCCTACGCGGTATTCTGATGTATAAATGATATTTATTTCTATAAGTAAATCTTTTGCATTATTGATATTTGATTTGGCCTTAACCCTCTCTTGAGAGGAGACCGAGCCGAGTAGTAGGACGTTATTGGTTGTTGATGATTGTCGCTGGGACGCAAGCTGAGCAATTTGGTATAGAATTTTATTCATTTTATGAATGATATTTAAGGTAACTAATCCTGAATCGCGATATAGAGATTCTCACGCTAATTAGCATATACACGACTGCCCAAAATCAACCGTTTAGCAGTGGCCTGCAAGGCACAATCACCTCGCCTGTTCGGAGGATCTTCTCTTTGTGTTAGTGGGACACGATACCCATTCCTCTACAAGTCAATTGTACCGTCATCGTTAGGTCACAGCGTGAGGTGCACAGTCATGTCCTACATCATATAAGTGGTGCAAATACCTCTTCCTTGACGTCACAATTGTCCACAAGCCTCTGTACAGTGTAGTTCAACATGGGCATCGTAGCGAGCTGTCCCAGTCGATTGATGAAACACCGGGCATATATTTGGGTGTAAGTTTTCTTCTTCGAGACAAAGAGAGCCGCCTCCAAGACCCTGCAGATTGTAAATATTATAATTTGTATGTTATATGTACAAATATTATAAATTAATTGAAGAAAAGATACACTAAATTACACTAAAACGGCATCTAGCCCCAAACTAAGCAGAGCCTCTATTATGGGTACTAGTAGACATGATCCACAAATATTTATTTCAGATTCTGGGTGTTTTTTTAAGTATACTATGTATGTATTTACAAAAAGAAGTATGTTTATGTGTTTATCAGTTCTCTAGTACTCATAGTACAAGCTCTGCTTAGTTTGGGACTAAATGACGTTGAGTGTAAAACGTCCGAAATGTTTATGTAATATTTTTTTTTTGTAAATACATAGATACATATTGTTTTTATTTCATATATACATAGATACTAATTCCAACACTAAGATCATCCAAACATTTGGCCCAACCCGAGAATCAACCGTATTTAACTTGAAACCAGAATTTTATGCAACTTCTGTTCTCGAGGTCTCTGGTTGTACACATACTTGTAGAATAAATACAAAACAGATCAGGATGAAATTATAGGGACAAATAGTAAATAATATGTCATTACTTTTGAATCAGATATTGTTTATTTACTTTTAGGCCTCAACGCAAAAACGACAGGGTGTTATAAGCTTGACGTGTCTGTGTGTGTCAGTCTGAGGCATCGTACCTCCCGAACGGATTAGTATCCTGGAATTAGTCGGGAGTGCTCTTACTATGTTTGATGGAAAAAGGGCCCAATCAGTCAGTGGTTTTTTAAATTTTCAATTTTATTTGTTCTTAAAAAACTACTCACAAATTAGGATTTTAATTAAATTTTTATTTTTATATTTATTTATTTTATTTTTTATATTATATTTATTTTTATATTTAATTTTATAATTAGATTTGAATTCCTGTGTCGCAGGGGACTTTACAAACATACATAAAACGGAAACGAAACTTGGCGCCGGAGAAAGCGGCGTGGCGACCGATTAAACCACGAGGCCAACCATGCAGTCAAATTAAATATTAATTCATTGGTTTTAGTTTTAAATATTTTTTTCTTAATTCGTAGTCTAAATTTGTCATTGTCACATAACTATTATAGGCTAATAAAAGTCTCATTTAAATCGGTCCAGTAGTTCAAGAGATCAGCCGAAACTAACAGAAAGTATTTACTCCTTTCTGAGCACTTAGTGAAAAGCTGTTAATTTGAAATTATTATTTTTGTTTGGATATAGGTATTTATTTATATTCTTACCTAACTGCAGACTCAGACTCAAAGACAGGTGGAAGATTTACATTCTGAACATTTCCTTCGCCAGCATTCTCCAAATCCATCTTATCATCACTCTTCACATCTTTTTTATCATCATCACCATTCGACACCCAATCTTCAGGAGCAAAACTTTCATCCAAAAGTCTCCGGATTACATCTTTAGTTGCATTTTTATCTACATTCTTTATAGCATATAGCAACACTTGTAGAAATCCTGATGTAATATTTTGATATGGTAAGTCTTTAAACTGGGGCCATGATGTCAAACGTTTGACAAACTCTTTGACAAGTTCTTTAAATTCGTCGGGAACAACTTTATATGTCATTACTGTCAGATGTGGAGGAATGCCTTTGCCATCATCAACGGTTGTTTTAAATATATTAACTTTTGGTTTTTCTCCAGGTAACAATGTGATACCGCTGAGGCATTTCAGTACACTACGTACTATGTGGTTTCCGTATTGATCCCAAATGAAGTCCTCCAGATTATTTAACGCATATTTGGTTATTTTTAAAGTGAACTCATGGCATTTCTTTATATGTTCTTCTTTGTATTTTGGTTCTTCTTTTTTTGCTTCTTTTTTAATTTTCTTTTTTGGTACTTCTTCGCAGTCTGACGGAGAGCTTTCTTGGGACTGTAAATGTAATGTAGCTCTATCACATGCTACTCTAAGCAGTGTTTCTATAACATGGCTTGTAAAGTTATCTGAAAAAAGTTTTCGCAATTCCGGTAATACATCTATATACCGTTCTAAGTCTTCAGCTGAAGCAAATGGTAATAATAACTCCACGACACGGCAACCAAGCTGGTTACCGATTATATTCAACTCTTCGCCTTTGGTCCGTTCCAGCACATTGTTGACTAAGGTATCTGAAATGTTTGTAGAAGTAATTAGTTTATGTTTTGTCATTATTTTTTGAGACAACAGCATCTTTTGAGCTGATGTGTTCTTTTTTAACCGACTTCAAAGAAGGAGGAGGTTCTCAATTCATCAGATTCTTTTTTTTTTATGTATGTTACAATACATCTGTGTACACAAAAGCGATAATTTTGTTGTTTATACAACAAAATTATCGCTTTTGTGAACATACATAAAGAAAAAGCTAATTCCAATGCAAAAACCGATTTCCAAAAATCTTTTTGCATTGGAATAGGCGTAGGTTAGTGGTCCTATCGTCACCATATTGGGATCTGATGATGGGATCCCAAGGATATCGAGGGAACACCTCAAAAATCATAGGCACAATTGTCGCCATTTGGGTACTCAGAATCGTTTATCTTTGAAGTTTGTTACTTTTTGTTAAAATTATAATTTAACTTAGAGATATTTATTTATTTATAATTATAATAATTTAATTTATTTATGATAATAATAGACTTCTTGAAGCAAAAAGTTTATGCATAGGCAAATAGGATAAGTATAAAAGACGATCGGATCAGTATAACCAGATTCGCATGTTCCAAAGAAATGAGAAGTGGGTTTACCAGAAATGGGAGGAAACGGATCCTAGTGAGCATGATAGGCACTTACTAGATGAAAATTCCACAAACACATTTTGGCGTAGCACCTGGACTGTGCTTATCACCCATACAGAAGTGGTTACGAAATATCAAACATTCATGCGATGGAAACAATAGAAACAATTAAAATTGACAAAGATGATGTAAGTTGTGCAGTCCGTTCATTACCGAATTGGAAATCACCTGGTCCGAACGGTCTGCACAACTTTTGGCTTAAGTGGTTCTGAAGCTCACATGACTGTTTGGCATCTCATTTCCAGGCCGCATTTAATTCGGGTTAATTACCACAATTTTTAACTTCTGGTATAACTAGCTGGAACTATGGGTATTAGACAACTGATACAAATAGTGATATCATTTTTAGGAAAATAAATAAATGTATATTACTTATGGAAGGCATATGTCCAGCAGTAAACTGAGATGGGCCGATGATGATACATATTTTACAAAGAAATACCCAAAACTTCAATAATAATAACAATAAATATTTTAGAAATCTTACAGACACCACTTAGTCCCAAACTAAGCAGTGCTTGTATTATAATTCAATGTTCATACAAAACTGTTTGACTTGAGCGGTAATACAGATTGAAGTGGGATATCTACCATATCTGATGAACATGCCCTAACACATTTAAAAGGCAAACATAATACTGACTGCACGGTTTGCCTAGAGGTTTAAGCGTTCGCATCTAATGCCTGAGAAAGGGTATTGCCTACTTTTAACCGCAATAACAAGACGCGGGCGGAGCTGCGGGCGAAAGCTAGTATAGTATATTATGATTTAAATTAAATAAATGATTTAATTAAAATACCGTAGCATAGTCCCTGATGTTATTCTTCAAGACTATTCAATCGTCCACGGCTGGACATAGGCCTCACAAGAGGTTCTGAATTATTAAAGTAATATCAACAACTTACATCTCTCTTCTTCATTCTCAATGCCTTGTTTCATCACGTCTAAGATTCCCACAAAATATTTGTACAATTCCTCGGGTATCTTTGTACCACGTCCCATCTGTCCTTTTTTTGCATACTTCTTGGCATTTGCAAGGAAGTTCTTACGTTTCTTACGCGATCTTTTCTGATTTACATCATCACTTCCGTAATCCTCACTCATTTTTAGTTATTTTAAAATTACTACGGAATGTAAATACTACACAAACAACTGACACTATGTGCATGCATAGCCGCAAGGTGGAGTTTGAGGTTAGAAATGTTAGAATTATGTTAAAGTCAAACTTTATTGGGTGTCATAGTGACATTTTTACTTAGGTTTGGAATTTTTATCTCATTCAAAATCTGAACCTAGAGATCTATGAAATATTTTCATTTTATCAATAACTTTTAGTGAACTAAAAAATTGTTTAATACCTTCTATATCTATAGGCTCAACTGATAGTAATACCATTTTAAATAGTTTAAGTTCGTTTTCGAACTTTAAACCTTTCCATCAGCGCCATCTATGGGCTACCAATAAAATTAAGAATTGGCAAATTTGGCAACATTTCGATTCACTAATCACTTTGGTTAGATAAAACATGAAACTACACAATACAACATACATAGATAAATAATAAAAAATATAATATTTATATAAATATTTCGGACATCTCACACGCATCATTATCTAGTCCCAAACTAAGCAGGGGCGGATCCAGGATCATACCTTAGGGGGGGCGGAGTGTAACAGATTATATTGATGGCTAAAAAAAAAAAAAAAAGGTCTTCAATTTCCGGAAACTTATAAAAAAAATTGATCAACAAGGAGTGGGTGTATTATTGAATTCAAAAAAACATAAGTAGCATTTATTTAATACAAAATTTATTTTATAGAACAAAATCTGGTTTGTGTTTGCTTTGAGCAAATCTGTCGATAACAGTATCTACATTTATTTCAATGTCTGGATGAATATTTAATAGAGACAGACCGAGAAGTCGATCTTCTGTCATCGTTGATCTGAGCCAAGTTTTAATCCTTCGTAGTGAAGAAAACGTTCTTTCACTTACACTTAATTTATTCATTTTGATTTTGGCGCACTGGGTTTCGTGGTTTTACGAGAATAAGAAGCTTTATAATTCATTTTTTATTTATTATTATTATTATTATTTCATTTTAGAGTACTGGGTTATGTGGGGTTGGGTTGGTTTGCCTGGGAGTTTAGGACGCTTTGGGTTATGCGTCGCTTGGGGGGGGCGATCGCCCCTATCGCCCCCCCCCTTGGATCCGCCCCTGAAACTAAGCAAAACTTGTATTATTATATGGGTAGGTACTAAACAACTGATAAATACACAAACTTTTTTTTTTCGTAAATACAATAGATATTATGCATGCTCTAAGTACCTATTATACATAGAAACCAGGTAGAGTCTGTAATAATACATATAAATATATTATTCAATTAATAAGCCTATGGGCCTATTGATTGATCCTAATAATCCTACTAATATTATAAACGTGAAAGTATGTGTGTATGTTTGTTGCTCTTTCACGCAAAAACTACATAACGGATTTGGATGAAACTTTACAGAAATATAGTTTATATATCAGAATAACACATGGACTACTTTATACTGCAATAATCGAGATAAACGGGCGAAAACTGGGTGATAAAAAATACATTAAATCGTAGATGTCGGAATGTATCACTGTTTATATCCTGTCAAAACTTCAGGATGCTATGCATAGCAAACTTGCATAGCAACCATAATGATACCACACTCGGCCAGTACGGGGGACGCATGGCCTTAACCCTCTCTTATGAGGAGACCAGAGCCCAGCAATTGGGACGTTATGGATTGTTGATGAATAACAAACACTAGAGGATGACGGTTGTCAAAAAAACGTTTGACCGGTTGATGGGTGCGATGGTCTAGCAGTGGTCATTGACCTTGACTATAATTCAACTCAATTGAAACAACAACGTTCAATTCCTGGATGAATATTTGAGTGATGAGCGCGATAATCAGCTCATTTCTAGGCATATACAAGAGTAGTAACCGATCCCAAAAATCTTGGATGTGATAAAGGCTAGGAACATGGAAAAAGAACTAATATAGTTATTATGTCTGCGCCTCCGATTGGTCATATCATAACGTGAACTATTTTATCAATATTTACATATAAATAAATAAAATTGAAGTATAGGTAATATGTATGTAATAATGTATGAACAGTTTTTTACTAAATGCATATCAAAGTAAATAAATAAATAAATAAATATTTTGGACATTTTACACACAACGCCATCTAGTCCCCAAACTAAGAAGAGCTTGTATTATGGGTAATTAGACAACTGATATAAATACATAAACATGCTTTTTTTTTGTAAATACATACATATAATAAATAGAAAACACCCAGACTCCGAAACAAATATTTGTGGATCACACAAATATTTAGTCCGACCCGGGAATGAACCCGAGACCTCTTGATCAGCAGCCGCATACACTAGACCAAACACTTTTTTTTTTACTGTTTTTCCATCTATCTGTCTGTTTGTTCGAGTTAATCTCTGTAACAGTTACAATAAAAAACGCATATCACAAAAACAGACTGAAATAAAATACTGTAGGTATGTAATTTATGGCAATATCTATTATATTACATTTTCCGAAAAAGTACTTATAAGTTAAAACACGGGCATCACCATCAACTCCTATTGTTCTTTGTACGCTATTATAATTCACGACAGGCGCTAAGATTACCACGAACGAATCAGATACAATAAAATCAAATTGATTAGCCGAACTCCATGGTGACGTAAAAATTCTAGAGAGGGACAATAAATATTGTTTCTTTCTGGCATCAGAGAAATGAGAGTGCAGCGGTGGGAATCCAAGCAAACGAACGAAACTAGTTTCGCGCCGCGCGCCGGCCGAGAAAGCGTTCGACACAACGCTTGCGCGATCGTTGAAAACAATAATAATAATTCGTAAATGAAAATTGTTTTTAAAATAGTTGTTGAACAGTAAATAAATAAAAAAAAACAAAGATTCGTGGTCTGTGGAATGTCACTATTTTTTTTCTTAAACTTTTTTGTTTGCTTTTTTAAACATTTAAAGTTAAGGACATAAGTTTTGGGGTTTTGGGATTCTCGTTTTTCTCTTCTGTTGTTGGCTGTTTTTATCATTACAAGGTAGGCAATATTTAGTGTACAAAGTTGTGTGACTACTTGAAAAGGCGTTGACCGCAGACCTCACAATGCATCGTGAGCGCGATACAAAATAAGTTGTTTGGTTACTTGATAACATTCTCAGTTTCTCACAGCTTGCAGCTGCGATTAATGCACTTACACGGAGATGCTTCCACTTGTTTTCTTGTTGGATTCTTATAAGAACGTTTGTTTATTCATTCAAAGATATAGAAGTTGCAATTTCGTAACACAATAATGATATTTATACATACAGTGTTAGATTTAGTTATTAGATTATTAAGTAGGTTTATAGAATTAAAATAAATTCCGCAAAAAAGCACTAGGTGCCTACTCGTAGTAGAGCCACAGCCACACTGATCCATAGTGTGGTGCAATGTATGCAGATATGAACCAAACTAACTTCAGTCACATCTAGGTATTCAAACAAAGCTATGCAGACGACACTCTAGTACTGGCTAGGGGGCAAGGCTTCCAGGAAGTCCTGGAGCTCGCCGATCTAGGGGTGGCCTATGTAGGTGTGTAGGTGAGGAGCATTTTGAGCGCATGATTCCCCGAGTTCGAGCAGTGGCGGGCTCCCTACAGAGGCTATTGCCTAACTTAGGGGGCCCGCGGGAAGAAGTCCGCTGCCTCTACTGTGCGGTGCTCCGATCCATAGCCCTCTACGGAGCGCCGATATGGGCCAAGCGCCTATCGGCATCCTCCCGCTGCCGAGCTAAGCTCAACCAAGCGCAGCGGGTAGCGGCCATCCGGATAGTGAGAGGATACCGCACAATCTCGTCGGAGGCGGCAACAGTCCTGGCACGCTTCCCGCCTTTTGATATCCTAGCGGATATGGACGCGAGGGTCTATGACCAGACTCGCGCCATCCGCAGGGGTGAAGGCGGGGATGACCAGGACGAGCTCGAAATGCGGCGGAACGCTCACCGACAGACACTGGCACAGTGGCGCGCGCGGCTGGAACAGCCGCAGAATGCGCGCCAACGCGCTGTCGGTGCCGTTCTGCCTAACCTCGAAGCTTGGATAGGTAGGGAGGGAGGTCGCGTCACCTATCGGCTTACGCAGATACTCACCGGGCATGGTTGTTTCGGTGAGTACCTGAATAGGATCGGACGCGAGGAGACGGCACAATGCCACCACTGCGCAGCCGACAGGGACTCCGCCCAGTACACGCTGGAGGACTGCCCCGCTTGGGCGTCTGAACGCGAAGTCCTAGTTGGCCAAATCGGACGAGACCTGTCCCCGCCAGCAATCATTGCTGCCATGCTGGCGGGTGAGGAGGGCTGGGGCGCAGTGGTCTCTTTCTGTGAAGCTGTAATGCTCCAGAAAGAGACTGCTGAACGGGATCGGGAGAGGGCTGATCACGAGCGTAGAGAACGCCGGCGGCGACACCAGCCGTCGACGAGGCCGCAAGCTACCAGAGAAGGGGACCTCGGGTAGCAAGCTCTTAATTACTGCGGCTGGAGGTAGGAGGGTGGCCTGGTTACTTAATGTGATCAGGCCGCCCAAATACACTTTGATCGGCCAATGGGCATGAGGGAGCCTCTGTGGCTCCTTCTAGGACAGAGCCTGGATAGGCGTGGTGCCGATTCTGAGGAGGACCTGAAATAACATGGTCCGGGTCCTCCTCAGAGCAGGGTGCCTGAGATAGGCTGTCGGGGTGTTTTTTTTAGTGGAATCACCACATACTCCTGGTTCCTCAATTGTCCCCAAGGAGCCGGAGATCCGAAAGGATTTTTCACACCCCGTCAACAAAAAAAAAAAAAGGTATTCAAACAAATAAAATTGGAGTGTCTGTTTGTAATATCAAATTACCAGTGCTTATTAAAGTATTTACGGTACTGACATCCAAAACTGAAATTTTAAATTTTTTCATTGCCTGTCTGTTTGTTCCGGGTTATCTCTGGAACGGCTTGACCGATTGTAGCGAGACTTTCACTGGCAGATGACTGATGACACAAGGAGTAACTTAGGAAAAAAATTTTAGACTAGTTTCACTCCACGGCGTTACTCGAGATTTCGGACATCTTTTACACACAACTTCTAGTCCCAAACTAAGCAAGAGCTTGTATTATGGGTACTAAACAACTGATATAAATACATAAAAATCCTTTTTTTTTGTAAACACATACATATTATACATAGAAAACACCCAGACTCCGAAACAAATATTTGTGGATCACACAAATACTTGGTCCGACTCGGGAATCGAACCCGAGACCTCTTGATCAGCAGCCGCATATGCTAACCACTAGACCAACAAGGCAGTCAACAATAACCGCGAGTAACACCACGGGACTCAGCTAGTAATAAATAGTAATAGATTGTCAATGTCAAAACGAATTTTGGCATGTGACGTGTGAAATGCATACTCCTTTAGTACTATATTTTTTAAATATGGCAGACATGACAATGTAATGCGATGACACTATGCGAAATCCGCTCGTAATTTATAATGAACTAGCTGCGCCATGCGGTGTTACCCGCGTATATCATTAAGGTTACTATGCAAGTTTGTTATGCCTAGCAACCTGTGAAGATTTGACAGGAGATAAACAGTGATACATTTTGACATCTACGATATAATATATTTTTATAATAACCTAGTTTATCTCGATTATTGCAGTAAAAAGTAGCCTATGTGTTATTCTGATATATAAGCTATATTACTGTAAAGTTTCATCCAAATCCGTTCAGTAGTTTTTGTGTGAAAGAGCAACAAACATACACACATACACACATACTCACAAACTTTCACGTTTATAATATTAGTAGGATAATAATAACTCGTCAGTTCGTCACATCACATATGGCTGTCTGATTCTAAATAGTTAAGCACTGTTGCTGTACTGTAGTAAAATTAGATTGCTGAAAAACATACATTGCCCGCGGCTATGTAATAAGAAGCCTGTGTCCATCCCCTAGGTCCAATCCCTATACCGAAATTCATCCGTCGGTCTGACGGAGCTCACAATGAGTGAACAGAGAATGCACCTGTGTTTGCACACATATACCTACCTCTATGTACATTATAATTTCTGTACCTCAGAAATATACAATAGTAACTCCACTTTTTTTGAAATAACGTTTATTATGCCATTACAATCCCAAGAACCAGTTCTACACAATGGTATAAGGCATTAAGTCCTACGTCGCCGTCGCCTATGAAAAGAGACATATAATGCACAAAGTTTACAGAAGAAATATACAAATATTAACAGGGTATAGGATCTCAAATCATGTTAGATAATAGATAGATTTTTCATAATTATGCGTAATTCATGATACTTACCTCTATTTATTATAAAAAATACAGCTAAGTTAACTACTCTGTCTTTAATATAACTTTCTCAAAACTACATTCAAAATTTGACTATGCACATTTTTGCCTCCTGTAAAATTTGACTTTAGCCACATAATGAAATATACCTCGAAGGTACAGATTTATCTTGCGTTGTCTTTGGCGACTGAACTCGGCTAGGAGTATTTCATGACGCATGTACATATGAGTTGATAGTGAATGTAGTTTAGTTTATTATGAAGTTTTATTTATATGAGTCCCTACTTGGGTATCATAAGTACCTACATGCTTACGCATGTCTCCCATTATGCAAGTGTGACTACATTCTCACAGATCTAAAAACGGAATACATTATTATTTGCATGCGTTCCTTGTCCTTCGCGCGTAAAGATAGATTGTAATTTGCAAGTTATTCTTGACTAGTCATCGGCAGACAGGTCAAATCTGGTTTACTAATTGATGAAACTCAACACTGTTTGAATATAACCTTTACAGTTATGGGTATTAAGTATAAAATAAGTTGAAAAAGAGCTTGTACACGTAAGGCTCGACATTCCAAGAATTGGCGGGAAAGGAAGTTAAAATATGCAGACTTTTTTTCTTTTATGACTTTATGGTCGACGCCTACAGCCTGTACGCAGTAGTTATGGTGTTCTTGTACTTTTATGTAGGTACTATATTTATTTTTTTAACTATAACGAGGTAACGAGGCTGCCAAAGTGAAAAAACAAAAAAAAAATTTTAAACATCCTCCTTTATTGAAGTCTTAAAAAAAACAACCTGACAGTACATTGCAATGCGAATATTGCTAATATAAAATTGAAAAATATTACAAATAATAAAAATGAAATATTTGTAGCCAACCCTAATAATCTGGGGATTAAAGGCTATACAAGATATCTTTGCTGTGTGTATCCATTTCACGATGGTCAATTGTTATAGTCCAATAAAGCAAGTAACGAAAGTCTCTTAAAAAATTTAGTCCCAAAATTTTTTTTTGTATAACTTCTCGTCCAAAACAAGACAATGTATGGCTTCATATTCATTACGAAACCTTTGACGCCGACTTTATGGTAAGTCAATATCTGGAATTAATACCAGCAATGAAGCGACATGTCCCAACAATCAATATATATCGACCGTAGAAACCGGAAATGTCGTACCTCGAAATGTCCAACTTTATACCAGAGGCAAAAACCATAAAAAAATTATAACTTATAGATTAATAAAGATGAAAAGTGAAAATCGAAAAATATTTCTCTCTACCTAAACGTCACATAATAAGATACACTCTTTTTATAAATTAGCTTTTTATATACATAATATATATTTAAGCCTACTAGTGTGTCTACTCTGCGTGATGGACATGAATAATCCAGGAGTAGGGGTCACCATCCTCATTGTGAGGGTAGGCGATGCAACATGGTGACTAATACCATGGCGGACTGGTCAGATGTTTCTGCATCATTCTCCTGGCCTCCGAAGACCGGGAGAATGGTGCAGAATGATTGGGCCTCCAGTCTCACACTCACCAATGAAATACGACAGCAAGAATGCTATCATTATTAGGATGGTCTTCTGTGTGAGGGTAGTACTGCCTCGGTCGAGGCGGCCCATTCGTGCTGAAATCAGCGTGACTCTACTACCTTCAATCTCTCTATGCAGGCAGACCACCGTCCATACTGTGAATGCGGACAATGCAACACAACACGATGACCCACACTATGGCGGTATAGTGAGATGCTTCTTCACGTCCCGCTTGAGAGACCCGGAGTCATAGAGAGAGGGAAACTTGTGAGTCATGCAGAGGGTTCCAGGATTTAACTGCGCGGCACAAAAAGGAAGAGCCAAACCGTTTAGTTCGAGAGCGTACGTCAACTACTGCAAAGCGGTGGCTTCTGAGACCAGTAAGTGCTGTCCTGTAGAGGAATGGGGAAGGGGGTGCCAGTTAGAAGAGAGACACTCCGCGTGATACAATTTTCTTATGATTAAAACGATACTAAAAGTCATTTTGTAAAATTTTAAAGATACGACATTTCTGTTTTCTGCCAATGACGTATTTAATAAAATCATGTATGTTGGTATAGTGATTAGTAGGAAATCCTGGCGGATATGAGAGAAGCCGTTTGTTTGATTCTCACCCAGGACAAATCATATTGAACACACAAAGAAATATCGACGAATATATCCCATACAAATGATGTTGTGTGTAAGATGTCCAAAATATTTATTTATATTTATTTATTTATTTATTTATACAATTGTCATAAAATCGCTTACGTGAGCAATTATTTACGCTTAAACGTTGATGTATCTAATCGTTTTAAAAGTAACTCGTTTTAGCGGACGTCTCAGAGCGTGATGAATTGAATCACAAGAAATAGCCGTTTCACTAAAACTGAAATATATGGTCCTTGAATGACACTACTCGATATTTTTCATCGGACTTAAAGTTTAGCGACATTGGTTGAAGAATACAAAATATAGGTCCATCTATACATCTATTACATATAGTTCAATAAAATTAAGTGTCTGTTTGTGATTTGAAATCAATGTAACAGCTTTTAGGGTACCGAAGTTTATGACTCGGAACCCTTATAGATTCGTCATGTCCGTCCGTCCGTCCGTCCACGACTACCGTCCAAACGGTTAGTGCTAGAAAGATGAAACTTTGCATGAATATGTGTTGTAAGTATGTCGACAAAGTGCTACCATAAAATTATGAAAAATATTTTTATTTGGGGTACCTCCCCTCCCCTACACGTAAAGTGGGGATGATATTTTTTTCTCGCGGCTACCCCATCGTGTGGGGTACATTAGATAGGTCTTTTAAAAACAATAAAGGATTTCTAAGACGATTTTTTGATTTACGTTTCCGTTTGCTAGATATACTGGCACTTTTTTGTAAAAACAGGGCGTCCCCCCCCCCCTCTAAAAGCTAAACGGCTGACTCAAAAAATCTGGAAAAATTCGTGATGGTGGTCCATATGAACTTTGAAGGAAAACTATAACGGATTAGATGACTTTATTAGTTCAGGAGTTATAGAGGCTTAACTTGTATAATAACATAACAATTACTATTGGTACTATTTTAAATCCATTATGAGGAACTCTTTCTGTGCGTCGCCTGACACGCAATTGACCCCAAAAGTTAGTAATAAAATATGTCGCATAAACAAGTAAGTATAATTATGTTGCACCTTAATCTCCAGATTATCAAGAGACGCCATAAATTCCCGGCAAAAGCCTATCTGTGACCCCATTTGATAAACCACAGAGTACATAATCCAAGATGGCGGTCGTTACTAGCGTGACGAACCGACGAAAATGACCCGACTTCTGACCGCAGTATCGTGTAGTATCGTTGAACAAATTAAACTAGATAGTTGTCTTAATTAAAGATTAAGGACGAGAATGCTTTATTCGACTATGATACATCTTCTAAATGCCGTATGTTTAATTGCTGTCATTGCTAATGGCGACAAAAAGTTTGTTTTTTCTTCGAGTCTTTTTGCCAGACTAAATTGTTGTCTATTTTAATTTACCATGACACGGTTGTACTTCAATTTTTACGCGGCATGGCCATCCATCAGACGACAATCAATATATCAATACAAGTGAATAAATTTGAAGTGTCTGTTTGTAATTTCTAATTAACAGGTTTTTTAAAATTTGAACAAAATTTGAACAGAAGAAGCTGACGGACAGACGGAACGACACAGATGTCGTTCCGTCTGTCCGTCAGCTTGTTCCGGCTAATCTCTGGAACGACTTGACTGACCTAGTGATTAACCAAGTTCCGTCTCGTACAAAGTACCCCAGGATGTATTAAATTCCTAATGCGGCAGTTGTCATAAACAATTTAAAAGAAAAAGTTATGAGCATCAACTAGGACCACGAAATGGAGAATATTTTCTGTTGTGACCAGAAGCAGTCATAGCCGAGTGGCCTTGTGATTGGAAACAATCACCGAGGGTAAGCAACAACGGCACGGTCGGACCTAGATTGGTGACCGATATGTAATGAGCGTTTTCGTGATTCGGAAGTCACGTTAAGCAGTTGGTCCCGGTTGATATCGTAAGATAGCAGTCGTGAAGCTTAGGCATTCGGTCGTCTTGAAACCACTCGAGCCCAGCAGTGGGACTTTATGAGTTAATGATGTGACCAGTAACCCTAACCAAGTTGCAAACGTTTTTCGTTCTGCAATCGCTGACGTGTCTATTGTCTACCACACTGGCCCACAGATCCGATCTCCGAAGCACGGAGGTGGCTCAATTTGTTAAGAATCCATAAAATCCACCCATAGATGAACCTGGTTGCGATTGCTGAACTTTACACTTTAATTACCTACTTGGTTATCACTTACCCAAAGTCCCTTAGTGGTATAATCTACTTTTGTAAAATCTAATTTTGCTGATCCCAATATTTTCATAATGAACCTGCTAAAGTGACTGTTCTTTGCCTGATGGAAAGCTTGAGTAGAAGCTGAGAGTAGGTCATCAGTCATCATTCGCAACCATGGTGCTATATCGTATTGAGATGCTTCTGCATCGTTGAATCTCTGGTCTGACACTCACCAACTAAATGTGACAGAATTAATGCTGTTATTTTATGTTGGTTTTCTATACGAGGGTAGTACTGCCCCGTTTGAGTTGGTCCGTTCGTGCTGAAATCAGCGTGTCTATATTGTTCTACTAAATGCCATAACTTTTTGTATAATCCACAAATTAGTCCTCAGTCTGGGCATCCGCTGCTTCTTCTTCTTTCTAGCTTTAATCCCAATGTTATTTAGGGTTTGCTACTAGTTCAACCGGTTTTACCTGAATATCAGTTTTTCGACGTAGCGACCGGCATCGGACCTCCAGAACCTTAAGAGAGAACTGAAATTCGAAGGTTGAACTAGTTGTCAGCAAATTTCAGGGCACTGACTTCCCAATAACGATTACCATAGATGTTCATGACAACCGGAACCAACGGCTTTACGTCCTCTCCGAGGCCCCTACGTGAATGTCCTACGTGAATGTCCGGGCTGCTTTTAAGAATGTCTTAAGAAAAACCATAAACACTTTTTGGCGCGACCCGGGATATCCGACTTCTGGGCATCCGCTGCGTTTGGATGAATTCTAGTAAAGTCCCCCATGACGAGAATAAATATATTACCAGTGTGGGAGTTTTGTAGTTCTTAGATAGAATAAGATTTGTTACTAGGTGATGTTCGTGATTCATTCGGTCGCGATAATTACCTACAATAATTTAGATTTAACAACAATTGTCAATGACAGTCGTTTGCTGTTTGTTGTTCTTGGCACTCGTATATACACCGAACCGCAGAACAAGAATAATTCTTCAACGTGATGCGGTTAGTGCCTAAATCTATACAAATTTAGACTTGTGATAAAATAGGATTCAAATAATATCTATTGGTTATGGTTTATTTCAAAAATGTTGTCAATTTTTTTAACATTTTATTAAATTAATGTGTGTGTAAAAAATAAGGTGCATTTAAATTTATACTGTGCGCGTCCAATGATTTGAATTATTTATTTTTATTTTGGTAGTACTGTCAGTGACATCTATGTGAAATTTCATGTCAAAATATTCATTAGTGTTTGAGATACGCGTCGGAGATAGTTTTGAGGGTTCCGTTGCCAAATGGCAAAAAACGGAACCCTTATAGATTTGTCATGTCTGTCTGTCTGTCTGTCCGTCCGTATGTCACACCCAATTTTTTTTCCGAAACTATAAGAGCTATGCTGTTGAAACTCGGTCAGTAGATGTATTCTGTGAACCGCAGTAATATTTTTACACAAAAATAGAAAAAAAGCAATAAATTTTGGGGGTCCCAATACTTAGAACTGAAACTCAAAATATTTTTTTTCATCCAAATCATACGTGTTGAGGTTTCTAATATCATTTTTTTCTAAACTGAATATTGTTGTAATAACTGTATGATTGCGCGAGAGACACTTCCAAAATAGTAAAATGTGTGTGTTCCCCCCTGTAAATTCTAAAATAAGAGAATGATAAATCTAAAAAAAATATATGATGTACATTATCATGTAAACTTTCAACGAAAATTGGTTTGAACGAGATCTAGTTATAGAGATATAGTAATTTATTTTTAATATGTCATAAATCATAAACCGCAATTTACATTTCTTTCAATTGAAACAGTATTAATAAAAAATCAATTAAAGTTACAACGAACTACAAAAACTTTTATATGATGTTACTTGCTGCTACGGAACCCTTCATTGGCGAGTCCGACTCGCACTTGGCCGCTTTTTTTGTTTTTTCGGAAGACGGTCCCCATTTCATCTCATCCACTTTATTTTATATCATTATATTCATTACGACGACGACTTGAAGACTAGAAGATCTTACACTTTACAATTGAAGACATTAATTACTTAAAATTGGCAGAAATAGCTTATATTCGGCTGGTTGCCATTTCATCAAAAGAAGAAGAAAATATACGCGTCGTATTGTAAGCTGCTAAAAGTGAGTTTTTAGTTTTTTGCGATATCGAAATTTATTGAGCAAAGAATTTGCATTAAATTTTGATTGTGCAATAAATTTTCTGGTGCGGATAGGTTGAGGATGGTGCTGAAAGCCTTTGGTGATGAGGCTATGTCTAAAAAAAATTTTTACAAGCCAAGCCGGCCGTGAACGTGTCGAAGACGAAGAGCGTCCCGGGCGACCATCAACCTCAACAGACGTAGCTTACGTCCAACAAATCAAAGATTTGGTGTCGAAAGACCATCGATTAACGATAAGAGACCTTGCTGATGAAGTTGGCATATCGAAATGCTCAGTCAATACGATTTTGGATGATGTTCTGGGCCTCAAGCGCGTCAAATCTCGACTGGTACCGAAAACATTGAATTCGTGACTCGTAATTCGTGATCATTTCGCCAAAAACTCAACCCATATCGTTCCGCAACCAACATATTCATCTGATCTGGCCCGGTGCGACTTCCCCCTGTTCAACAAGCTCAAAAGACCGCTCCGGGGACACCGTTTTGATACGATAGAGGAGATTCAAGCCGCAGCGAAGACAGAACTGAAGGCCATCCCGGAAAGTGAACTAGTTGTCCAAACCAGTGTTTCGAAGATTGCAAAATCAGTTGGCATAAGTGCATTGCATCGGGAGGGGGTTACTTTGAAGGGGATGTAATTGCTTTGGAAGAATAAAGAAAGAATTTTCAAAGTAAATACAATGTCACCTTATTTTTTGAACGCTGTAGTAAGCTACACTAGGTAGAGCCTGTTCTGTGGATATCTATACAAATAAATAAAATTGAAGTGTCTGTATGTAATATCAAGTTAATTAATTAAAAGTAACTACGTCACCTACGCCATAAAACCACATACTCCTAAAATGTTATGTCTGTCTGTTTATTGAGGTTAATTTCTGGAACGGCTCGACCGATTTTGACAGGACTTTCACTTGAAGATAGCTGTAACGTAATTTGGGATATTTTTTTATACTAGCATTGAACCGCGGCGTTACTTATATTATACAACAATGACCGCAGGCAACAACGCGAGACTCATGCGATGAAATATTTCCAAGCGCTTTTATACTATTTCACTTAAAATTGTAGAATAATCTATAATCGTTTCACATAAATCATGTAAATACAATGTAAGAGCTACAACATGGTTGCTTATTGATTTTTAGAGCCGACGTACACGTGCCAATTTTAAAAACTAAATAATTTTATCTTTTGCGCTATTTGAAAGATAGATTAAACTAAAAATTGTACTAAAAATCATCGCATGGAAAAATACAAACTCGACACCAAAGCTGTTATGATTGCAGAAAACTAATTCTAGGAGTAAAATTCGGTCAATATTCAGTTCAGGTCTCGCTTCTTAAAAAACTTTTATTAAACGTCCAACGTTGATTGTAATGTGATTATATCGTATTGTGATCGAAAGTAATCGGTACTCTGCCTGTTAGTCTTAGTAATAACCACCAAGGGTAACTAACGACGGTGCTCTCAGTACCTGGCGACAGTTAGTGGCGTAATTCCATGAGCGTCTCTGTGATTCCGAGGTCCTGATATCAGTCGTAAAGCTTAGTTGGGGGCCTTCGGGCAGCTTCAAAACATACAACGGCTGGATTACATAGCCACAATGTTGTCTTACCAGTCCCGTCGTCTTAACACGTGTAACAAGGTACTGCCATTTTGTCAGTTGTTTTCATTTCATGACAGTGACAGTTTTCTTGACATGTTGATAGAATTGACTCGTGTGCAGTAGCACTTACTCCACTCACAGTGAGCCGTTTAATTTGATTGGTTGTAAAATGTTTGTTATAATTAAACCAGTTGCACGTTCCAAATGAAATTTCAAACAGTTGTTTACTATACTCTGTCCATTCCTTTATTATCTTTTTGACAGTTCAACAAATTTTGAAATTAGTGACGCCCTCACACGTCACCGATTCGATTTGAAATCAAAATCAATCGATATAATATTCTTTAGTAAATTTGACTAACGCGTTCATATTTACATTTAAGTCAGTGGGCCAAAAAGAAATTAAATAATGCACAGAGTTATTGTTCTTTATTCTAAGTTTGAACTTAAATTTCAAAATTACGACTTGCAAATAATCAATCTTGAAGTCATACTATTTTAATTTCCTTTTTATTTTATTAAATTTACAGAAACAATACTAACATGAAGTCAAATTATTTTGATCATAATACTAAAATAGATTATTTTAATCGTTTAATCGATTTATCGTATTCCAAGAACGTTTTATAGTTTGTTGTTTTTAGCTATGCATAAGCCACTTCCCTACCCGTCTATAAAGTACGACATTACTGTAGTACATTATTACGAAAAAAATACTGGTAATTTATAGGCGTGACCTGTCAAAAAGACAATAAATGAATGGACAAAGTATAACGTTTATTGGAAGTCTCAGTGACTGACATACCTAAACTCAGACTATGACCTGATAATTCTGTATAGTTCTATTTATTGAACACAACGATTTTTCTGAATTATAAAATCCAAGCTTTGCTTACAAAAGAGGTTTTAGAGCAGACTATGCTTTTTCTGTCATTATGGGTGACTACGGAACCCTATTCTATGCGTGGCCTGACACGCACTTGGCCAATTTTTTAAATTAACAGTAGACAATTGAACCACACAGGCCGGTAGATATCAGTTCTAATGTCACCTGTCACCCTAATATAAACAGGATCTAACAACTCTACATTCTTATTTTAAATTCAAATGTATGCTTTACATTAATATAGGTCATTGTACTCATGGAATATTTATGTACAATTATTATTTAAAACAGGCTTTTTATCCCTGCTATTTTACATAATAATTATAATAATTCTTACATTATTACGAAGGCTTGGATTGTGATGTAATACCTTCTACTTATTATACTAATTTATCGGGTCAGTTTTTTGGGTAATTAAATGTAATTGTTAGATGAATCATCCGCCAATGGACCGGAGTCAAGAGCGCCGCGGAACTCTTTCACCTCGCCAGGGACAAAGCGAGGTTTTCAGGGCTAATGTCCAACCTCCTGTAATTGGAGAGGAATAAGAAGAAGTTTGTTAAATACTTACAGGCACAGGCACAGTTCGCCTAGTGGTTTGGAAGGTCGCCACGCCGCTTTCTACTGTGCTTAGTGTTGAGGGTTCAAATCCTTCACGGGAAAACCCTTGTGTGATCCACAATTGATATTCTGAGACTGAGTGTTCTTAGTTTCCGTTTCTTGTATGTTTGTAAAAGCTCTCGCTACTTATGCACATATTCCTAATGCGGGAGTTGTGTTTTTAAGAGAAATGAAATAGGAACGAGTTGGTGGCAATCAGTCTGATTAACGTGGTATAGTGGTAAATCAATAGTTTTCTAAGGAGAGGTCTATGTCCAGCTGTGGACTACGAAAAGCTGTTGATGATGATGAATTTATTTAAACATCTAAAAAAAAATGTTTTAAAAACCTAAACAAACACGATTTTAAACTAAAAAGAAGAAAATAATTTTAATGTAATAAGCGTGGGGCGATGTTATTGAAATATTTTCAGAAAGCACCCCACGTTTTGTTACAATAAAGTTATTTTATACTTTTTAGTTTGAAAGCGTGTTTGTCTATTGTCATCGGTCCTCGATAAAACTACAAAATTCGAACGAAATCTGGCCGTTTAAAGTGGATCAAAATCGCACCCAAAGGAGTCGGTTACAAACATACAAATGAAGCAAATAAAAAACGTGTAAATAAAATCGAAGTGCCTGTTTGTAATTTCAATTTAACAGCTTTCACTAAATGCATATGATACGGTATTAGAAGCTAAAATTCTACAAAAACATTATATTATAAATTTCGTGTCTACCTGTCTGTTTGTTCCTTCTACTCTCTGAAGCTTCTAGATCGATTTTGATGGGATTTTCACTGAAAAAAAAGCTGATGATGTAAGGAATAACTTAAGACAGTTTTATTAGACTAACTTCGCCCGGCGGCGGTACCCGTGATTTTTACATTACTTTTGTTTTTATTGCCATACTCCACTTGTTTTTCATGATAAAAAGTTTTCTTAAACTACTTTACGCGTTGTTTTTGATCAACATTTTGATAGCGAGCTTTACATTTATTGATCTACAAAGCCGAGTGGATGGATTTAGTACAACATAAATATTTTGTTATATTCTATTTCTATTGCCTACGTAACATTGTGTACTTGGGAACACTGATCGTGAAACTGTATAGAATTCCATATACTATATTAGTTTGTCTAATATAGTATATGGAATTCTGGTTAAAATTAAATTTTCTACAAAATTCTTATGTTCAATAAAAAAAAAACTATAACTTTGACAAAAATTAAATAGTCTTTAAATTTATTTGTATTTTTACCAGTGTTGGACCGAAGCCGTTGTTATTGCCGAAGATTCCTTCCTAGCCAAAATCGAAATAAAAATACCAATAAATAAATGCGTGAGTGAGTGACGGGCTTGACGTATGTGATAGTTATTTTATCATCACATACTCATGGTATTCATGGCCCTCTTACACAAGTTGTTTCACCAACTGGTCAGAGGCGCCATTGGAGATATTAGAGCCACGCTGATTTCAGCACAAATGGACCGGCTCGACCGGGGCAGTACAACCCTCACACAGAAAACCATCCTAATAATAACAGCATTCTTGCAGTCGTATTTCGTTGGCGAGTGTGAGACCGGAGGCCCAATCATTCTGCATCATTCTCCCGGTCCCCGGAGGCCGGGCGAATGATGCCGAAACATCTGACCAGGCAGCCGGAGCAGATAGTATGGTCACCATGTTGCATTGCCTACTCTCACAATGAAGATGGTGACTTCTACTCCTGGATTCTACTCATGCTTTCCATCAGGCAGAGTGGAGTCAGTCTGGTAGGCTAAAATATAAAATATAAAAAAAAATACCACGGGACACAGTCTCCACTCCAGATCACGGTTACTTCAGTGGTTATCGGTTCTGCGCAACGTTTCACAAATTTTCAGAGTACGTCGATTACCTTGAATTTCTGTAGTATCACTTCGATCCTGATTTTGTCCTTTGGAGATACTTTGAACAGTGTGAGACCGGAGGCCCAAACTTAATGTCGCTTAACAAGCTATGAAAGCTATCTCATAGCTTGTTATTAAGCTTTTGAACTAGTTCAGCAGCCAGTGTCCACGTCTTTGTTTCTTAAATCAGGGAGCAAACATTGGCTTAAGAATTTCGTCTTCAAGATCTGTGGTATATCCGATAAAAAGATGTAGTTCAACTTCCTGAACGCTTCGTAGCCCCGACGAACCCTCCTGTAGGCTACCTTTTTGAAATAATATTTATACAACTGTTTACGTTGCCCCAGATAGATATATTACTTGAGAGGAAGAGAAGAGGTGTTCCATCAATAGTCCGGGAGCGACGAGGTCATTATACATGATCTTCCACTTGTCCATGTTTATGAGACCAATTCGGTGGGAGACTTCATTTAGGCTGTGCAGCATCTTTTAAGGGTAGGTAGGGGTCAGATTTTGATGGAACTTTCACTGACAGTTGTCTGATGACATAAGGAGTAACTCAAAAAACCGCGGGTAGTTCCGCGGGGCTCAGCTAGTATCGAATGCATACAATTATTATTGTATTGGCTCAATGCCCAGTTGAAGTACTCATTGTAGATAGCTGTGAATTGCGCGCTTTTTAGGCATTTGTCTTACTGTTAGCGATTTCAACATGAGTGGTCATTATTACAGAATTTCGAACAGTTTAGCCGATAAAACGTAACAGATAGATAGTTTATGAGATCAGGTATTGCTTTTTTGCATACCATATCACCAGTTAATACCCTTTATACGGTTTTTACGGTTTTTTTATACGGTTCGGCATGTACTCGTTACTTGCTGTTCGTGCTGCAAATGCTTTACTATCTCTCGTACACCTGGGTGCACATGCGTTGTGTAAATATTATAAAATACCTGTTTTGCTAGTTGCCGGTTATGGTACTTATTGAATTCCTAGCTTTTATAGTATTCCTTTGAGTTCGAAGGTCTTTGTTCTATGTATTTGGCACCATTCGTTTATTACATGAGATGATTTTCACTAGTTTTTGATCCCCTCCTTACCTTAAATAAGAAAAAAAAATGGGTAGACTTTAAAGTAACTCAGCGTGCGGTGGTGGGTGTCTCTTTGTTAAATAAAATACGAGGTTATTCAGCAAGGAACTAGAGTTACAGACATCGTATGGAAAATCAGTACGCGTAAGTGGAAGTGGGCCGGTCATGTCTCCAGACGAACTGATATTCGCTGGAGCCGTAAGGTGGTAGAGTGGAGAGGACGCCCTGAGGCACGATGGACCGACACAATTTATCAGGACAAGCACCCAATAGAATGGAATATAGAATAGAAAACGATAAACGCGTTGCAACTTGTTTAGGGCGGCTGATATCTTAAAGATCACATTCCTTACTACAATAATGTAATGTAACTTAGGCTTTTACGCTTCAATGGACGGTAAGTGTTGTACCCAAATCTTCTTGTAATTGACCCTCGGTTCCACTTCATCAGACACGAGAGGCTCCGTCTCGCTCCAGTGGCATGGTGAACTTTCTCTGATATTTATAGAATATGTATTCAAACGTTTGCTTACGAATAAAATGTATCTTAGTTAGCAGCTTAGGGAATCATATTTTTCTAATATTTATTCACAGACTAACACTTAAACCTAAATTCAAATAAGTATCATACGATTAAAATACTACAATTTTGTTCGAATGAGTTATTATTTCTTTTTAAAAATCACTTCCTGAATTTTTGAGAATTCCTGATCAGACTTAGTTATTTTAGGGCTCCTATAGGTAACAAATAGAGATGGGTTTCTGCCCGGGCGGATTGGGCACATTGAATAAGCGCCCGATAAATGCCCGTAAATGCCGAATAAATGCCCTTTACCTGGGCAAAAACTTCAATTTACATTTTATTAATTTAAATTGTGTGTAAATATATGTGTATACAGCAAAGAGTAATTAATAAAAAAATATGATATATTCCTAGATATAAATATGTTACTATTTTAGTTTTTTCTTTAAATCTATGATCATGGCCGTATAAAAAAAACCAAACTGAGTATTAAAGCAGTTCTTTATATGATAATTAGTAATCTGTGACTTAAACACAGTATTTTTGTTTCGATAACAATAGTCGATAGTATAAGTATATACCTATTACATGTAAAACTGACTTATTAGACCAGGGTAGAAGCGTCATAAAATAATAAAAAGTGAACATAAATAATAATTGTAGTAGGATGAAAGTGATGAAACCCATTGGAAAAGGAGGTGAATATTATAAAAATGGAAGGAAAAATAATTTACGGGCGATCTGAGGTCGCGAAGAGGTAGGGGGGAGGTTTTCAGGGTAAAAACGGTTTATGTCGATTTCCGGCAAAACTACAAATTCCATGAAAAAAAACTTAAAGGCAAAGTTGTAGGTACAAAGATCTACAACTTTTGCATTTGCACTTTTTTTACATAACCTCAAATTTTATGTAAAAAACAAGTTTTTGGTTTTTTCTTTTTATCTTTTACAAATAAAATTATTTTTTCAAGAAATTTTGTGAAAACTTACCTTTCTATGTCCTGAATACACCGTAATTTATTTGATTTGAAATATCTATTTTTTCACCTCATTTTGACTTAATACCGAAAAAAAACTTGGTTTAGGAAAGACCTGTGCCGAGCGGTTAAAAACTGGAACTCGCTACCATCCCACGTCTTTCCTTCCCAATATGAACCCGGGTCCTTTAAGAGGGGTGTGAAAAAGCATCTCACAAAGCCGCTATAGTTTGGGTCAGCGTTGCCATACTTCCTCCATCGCAGGCAGTGTGGTGGCCCCCTCTCATGCTTACCATCAGGCAGAGTGGAGTCACATTGGTAGGCATCAAATAAAAAATGTTGCAAATTAAGACTTGATCTTGCTCAACCTACCGTTATTCAACTTGAACGAGTCGGATTCAGAATTTGATGATTTTTTCGATGATGTTTAGAGTCAAATTAATACGTCTCATGATGCTCAACCATCAAAATCAACCAGTCGAACCGAATTTTTTGATGTAACGTCTAACATCGACTTAAATGACGATGATAATGAAATTAAAGATTTATATTCTCTTTATTGACACTTGACATACAGGATAAATTTTTGAGACGGGACAGTAAGGGTAGGTACTTTAACCGTTACAGTTACAGGAAAACGCTTTTAGGAGACTATCCATAATTTTTTAAGATATTCTGAACTGCATTTAAAGATTTTGGAAAAAATGTACAGCCAGCAAGAAAATGGTCATTTTAAACAAAAACTTTTTTTGATGCCAATCGATCCTGTTTTTTATTAGGATCAAAAGGCTCTACTATACCGAGTGAGGTTTGAGTACTAGAAATGTCAGAAATCGCAAAAAACTTTTTCCATATATTTGTAAGGAAATAAATCATTTTAATATGTATTTTAGACACAGACAACAGATAACTTACAATTAGATGATCTACGAAATAAATTGGTCAAAATGACCGCCGTTTTAACGAATACATAAGTTTTAACAAATACATAAGTACACTGGTTTTTGTACCGAGCTAGTGGCAGCTGATAATTTACTTGGATAGATATCATTTAAAATCATTGTTGATGCATCTTTTGTATTAAGCGTATTTTGTAAATAATAGAAACACGGAATCTGCATTGGTTTGGTACGCCAGTAAATATCGACTGCGTCTAGTATCGTGTGGTAATGGTGGAGTTTTATAAAGGTACTCTTAATTCTGCCGTGTATAACGACGTCATTTTAGAGAATCTCCAAGAGCAGTTGGATGAATGTCTCTTGACAGAATTGCGAAAAGTTTATTTTCAGCAAGATGGCGTTCCGCCACACAACAGCCGCGTATTTCAGTTTGAATAGGCAGTTCGGGTCACAGTGGATTTCTGACATTTCTAGTACTCAAACCTCAGTCGGTATAGTAGAGACTTTTGATCCTAATAAAAAACAGTTTTTGTTTAAAATGACCATTTTCATGCTGGCTGTACATTTTTTCCAAAATCTGTAAATGCAGTTTAGAATATCTTAAAAAATTATGGATAGTCTTCTTAAAGCGCTTTCCTGTCACTATAACAGTTAAGGTACCTGCCTTTACTGTCCCGTCTCAAAAATTCACCCTGTAGGTATACTGTTGAGGACTGATGGTAGTCTCCAAAATGCCTGTTTCATAAAGCGCATGACTTTCGGTCGCGTATTCCTACCAGATTCATAGGCAATTAATTTGGCGATGAGTGTCCTGGATTCAGCAATACGTTTTATTCTACACTGCCAAGCTGCCACTTATTATTATTGTTCTCTTTATTAAAATCAAAATACTTTTTCATTACATTTTTAAATATATAAATTTAAAAAATACATAAAAAAATATAAAAGATAACATCGAATTAAAAATTAAAATTTTTATTATTATTATACATATTTACAAGAATTGTATTTGTTAATTTTTTACGAATTTTCGACAAAAATAATGAAACGAACTGTGATTATTTGTGATTTTAATTACAAAAATGTATAAATAATAATTAATTATAAGTTTTAATTTGCAACATACTGACTTTCATTTAAATTAAAAAAGAATAGATTAAGAAAACATTTGTTTTTCACAAAACAAAGGTATTCGTTTTTTCTGCCCAGTGCTCGGGCATTTATTCGGGCGTAAACTTATTTATGCCCAATCTGCCCAGTTTATGCCTTTCCGCCCGTATTTGTTTTCGCCCTCGACCCATCACTAGTAACAAAGCAACGAAATAATTGCCTATCGCCGTTTTTCTTTAAAATCATTATATCTTTATTTTTCTTATGTATGATCATACAGAAGTGACTCAACTCTGCTGAAAGCATGAGTAGAATCCAAGAGCATTTGTCATCGTACGTATTGCGAGTGTAGCATAGTGAGCCCCACTGTGTTGGCCTATAGTGATGCTGCTGCATCATTGGGCCTCCGGTCTCTCACTTACCAATGATGACAGCACGAATTCCGTCATTTTAGGTTGATCTTCTAATCTAATGTATAAAATTATCGTGTCACAATGTTCGTTCCCATACTCCTCCGAAACGACTTAACCGATTCTCATGAAATTTTGTGTGCATATCGGGTGTGTCTGAGAATCTATTTTTCATACCCCTGGGGCGCGAGCAGAGCCGCGGGCAACAGCTAGTAAATAAATAAATATTTCGGACATGTTACAAACAACGCCATCTAGTCCTACCTAAGCAGAGCTTGTATTATGGGTACTAAACAACTGATATAAATACAGTAACATATTTTCTATTTAATACATATTATACATAGAATACACCTCAACTCCGACACAAATATTTGTGGATCACACAAACATTTGGTCCGACCCGGGAATCGAACCCGAGACCTCAAGCACAGCAGTCGCATACGCTACCACTGCGCCACCGAGGCAGTTATTATTTTGAATTCATTTCGGTATGAAGGTCAATTTCCAAAGAAGCATGTCTCTTTCACGTATTAGTTTAATGGATAACTGGCCCTATCTTACACTAACATTTACACACAATAGGAATTGTGTGTAAATGATAGAAAATATATATATGTTTATATTTCTGTATATTATTTTCCCGATTAGATATATAATATATTTCTAATCGGGTGTTGTCTTAAATAAAAAAATAAGGACAATTCTGGGATATATGTATAACAGGATCTATGGATCCTTTTATATATCTCAAGTACATCAGATGTTATAATAAATCAATTGTTCCATATCCTATGGGATATGGAACAATTGATTTATTATAACATCTGATGTACTTGAACCTACCCTTTACCCTTTGAACCTAACCGTTGCTCCCTTAGTCAGTTCTAACGACACCCATGGTATTTATAGGGGTGGTTTTACTGGTTAATATGGGTTATTATATTACAGTAATTTGTTTCAGTGTGTGAACGATGCGCGAAAGCCTCCGCCGTCTCGCTCACTCATCAGACGATGGTATGGAGCGTCACGGGCGCAGGACTGGAACGCGACGGGTTCGAGTTGAGTTACTAGATTCGGAACATATCACAGTTGATATCGATGTAAGTAGTGTTGTCTTTTTCTATCATATGTGGGGAACTTCTGACGGGTAATTTTACAAAGAAATACTGTTTTTTTATGAGAACTAACCTAGAAACGTAGAAAGTTATAAGTAGTAGAGCAACGTTGATTGAAATCAGCGTGGCTTTACTACTCGTACCACGAATGGGCGCATCCCAGTAAGACTAGAATACTCATGCTTTCCATCAGGCAGAGTTACTTTGGTAGCCTTAAATACAGGTATATATATAAAAGATATTAGTTCATTAGGTACAGTTTCTACTGCGCTAAGTGTTGTGGGTTCAAATCCCACATGGGACAGCACTTTGTGTGATCCACAAATTGTTATTCTGAATCTGTATGTTTGTAAAGTCCCCCACGACACAGGATTTATGTTTAGTTGTTTAATGAGAAGAATTAGGAAGTAATGTAAGATGTCATAAATATTTATTTTCCTTAACAAACCTCTGAAGCCCTATCTAATAAACGCCATGATGAAATCGATTGTGTGATTTACAGCGTAAAGCCCGCGGTGGTGATCTTCTTGACAAGATCTGTGAGACTTTGGATTTACTTGAGAAGGACTACTTTGGAATTCTGTACGTGCAGCGAGGGGATCCTAGAGTTTGGGTTGACCTCAATAGAAGACTCTCCAAGACCTTCAAAAGTAAGTACAAAAGATTAATAAATTGGGATTGGTATATAACAGTATACATAACAGCGACCAATACCACATAGTGCATAATATGACAATTCAAATTTCAACCAAATCCTCTCATATCAGCTTGGTAGAGTAGGCCCAAAATTTCCTTTCTAATAAAAGTTCGGAATATAAAATGCTGTAGACTATATTTTTTTTATTAATATTTCAGATGAACCTTGGGACGTCCGTTTCGCAGTCAAGTTCTACCCGCCAGAACCTGCTGAGTTGAAGGATGACAACACGCGGTATCAAATAGCTCTGGCAGTCAGAAGAGATTTAATTGAATGTAAGAACCCATTAATGCTTATAAAACACTCTATAGACTGCCTTGTTGGTCTAGTGGCTAGCGCATACGCTAACCAGTTTCGGGTTCAATTCCCGGGTTTGACCAAAAGTTTTGTATGATCTGCAAATATATGTTTCAGAGTTTAGATGTTTTCTATGTATAATATGTATGTATTTACAAAAAAAAGTATACATGTATTTATATCAGTTGTTTAGTACCCTTAATCATATACAAGCTCTGCTTAATTTGCGACTAGATGATGTTGTGTGTCAGATGTCCGAAATTTTTATTTATTTATTTAATTTATGCTAAGTATAGGAATGCTAAGGATGGTAAGTGGTAACCGACAGACACCTTCAACTTGAGTCACCAGTATGTTGTTGTTTGAGGCACGAGTAATACCACTTGGCATTATCTACCACTCTTCCTCAAGAAGATTTCGATTAATGTAATAGTACAATTAGAAACATGGAAAATGCCACTCAACTTTAATCTCTAAAGAGTAATGCATAGAAACAAATTTTAATTCTGCTTTAGTTGACCTATATACGCAGCCCCGTCCGCGTCTTCTATTGCCCGTAGCGTGATGTTATACCGCGGAAGCAAATTTGTTTCCCGTAAAAAAGGCTTTAGTGAGCGTACCTTAACAGCTAGACATATGCTGTTAGAATGAAGTTATCTTTTTAGAACTTTTAAAGGGGAACATTTCTGTCATACATGATTTTTCCGAAACTTTAACCGTTTACACAGCGCACTCAGCGGAAGCTGTCAAGAGGAAAAAAAAACCCGATTTTGAAACATTCTTCATTGCTGCTCCCCTCCCATTAGCGTAATGTTATATAGTCTATAGCGTTCCTCCATAAATGAGCTATCTAACGCTGAAAGAATTTTTCAAATCGTACCAGTAGTCTCAGAGATTAGCGCGTTCAAACAAACAAGCTCTTCAACTTTATACATACATTAGTATAGATTTAGCTATCACTTAAAACTTTTGTTGTTGTAGCTCGCCTGACCTGTTCACACATCACATACGCCCTTCTATCATCATACGTGCTCCAGGCTGAGCTGGGTGACTACGAGGAAGGTAACCTGACCCCCTCCACCCTGTCGCAGTACAGGGCTGTACCTCTGAACGCGATCACGCCGGAGTTTGAGAATAAGACTGAGGACTTGTATAAAAAACATAGGTGAGTTTCTGTCAGCTTGATACTGACTTAGACTGTCGAGAAGCAATTTAAAATGATATTATGATAAATAAAGAAATAAAATATTACGGATATCTTACACATAATGTCATCTAGTCCCAAACTAAGCAGAACTTGTATTATGGGTACTAGACAACTGATATAAATACATAAACATACTTTTTTTTTGTAAATACATACATATTAAACATAGGAAACACCCAAACCCCGATACAAATATTTGGAGATCACACAAACATTTGGTTCGACCCGGAAATCGAAACAGCAGTCGCATACACTCCACTTTTGTATAAGGTTCTTCAGGTTTGGATTTAGTGAATGTTTTTTTTACAATTACGCCTCTTCCTGCCTGTGCCGAGCAGTCAAACTGGAACTCACTATCAGCTCACGTGTTTCATTCCTATTACGATCCCGGGTCCTTCAAACTGATTGTCAAAATGCGTCTCACTAAGCCGCCATATTTTATTGTCTGCATTCGTAGAAACTGTGGTAGTCCTCACTCTTCGAAATAAATAAACAGTTTGGATATCTTAAACACAACGTCATCAAATCTTAAACTAAAAGATAACGTATTATCGTTAGCCCGTTATAGATATGAAAAGAAGTGAAATAATTAAGTTGTAGAAAGTTTATGCTAAATGTTTGGTGGCAGGGGCCAGTCGCCAGCAGAGGCAGAGCTGCAGTTGTTGCAGAATGCTGCGCGTCTCCCGCTGTACGGCGCGGAGCAGCACGCCGCGGTGGACAGCGCTGGGGTCGTTCTGGCGCTGGTTGTGTCTCACACTGGAGTAGCTGTCTATAGAGACGGGTAAGCCTATATCATAACTCCTCTTTTTCTTTCAATACAAAATTTCCTAATCCATACAAATAAATAAAATTGTAGTGTCAGTCATTAGTAATATCAAATGAACAATTGTTGTTATGTTTACATATTATTGCGTTAATTTTCTACGACTGTTTCCAAGGAAACGCATTTCACAAGTTAAGCCTCTATAACTTCTGAACTAACAAAGTCATCTAATCCGTTATAGTTTTCCTTTAAAGTTCATTAAATGGACCACCAACATGAGTTTTCCCAAAATTTTTGAGCCATTGTCTTAGAAACCCTTTATTGTTTTTAAAAGATCTATCTAATGATACCCCACACGATGGAGTTGCCGCAAATAGTAGAGTAGTAAACAAAATCATCCCCACTTTACGTGTAGCGGAGGTACCCCAAATAAAAATATTTTTCATGATTTTATTGCAGCACTTTGTCGACCTAATTACAACACATATTCATGCAAATTTCATCTTTCCAACACTTATCGTTTGGACGGTAAGTCGAGGACGGACGGACAGACGGACATGACGAATCTATAAGGGTCCCGAGTCATAAACTTCGGAACCCTATAAACGCCATTTTTAAAATTTTGTCTATTTGTTCCGGCTATCCTCTGGAAAGTTTGGCATGTTTTCGAAAAAGGGATTGGACACAGAGACAAAAAATTAAAAAAATGGCGTTTCTTGAGGTAAGTACCGAATACATATTCATCTACATGTAGTAAAAACTTTAATTTGATATGACAGACAGACACTTTAATTTTATTCATTTCTATAGATTTTCTATGCAACTACCATGTTCAGCTCTACTAAGGTCCACTGACAGTAAATACCTACTGCATCAAATCCGCCTTGGCTACATTTGTGCATGAACATAAAATAAATAAAATAATTAATTAATTGTCTCTAGGATGTTAATGAATCGGTTCCCGTGGGCGAAGATTACAAAGATCTGCTACAATAAACGCTTGTTCACGCTGCGATTGCGCGCGAGCGAGTTCGACGAATGTGAGACGTCGCTGAGCTTCCGGACCACCGCCACAACCGCCTGCAAGAAGTTGTGGAGATGCTGCGTAGAACATCACATGTTCTTTAGGTAATATTCCTACTTAACCATGTGCTAGCTGAGGTCCGCGGTGTCAAAACCGAAACCGATCGAAACTGTTCTAAAAAAAATAGCCCAAGTTACTCTTTATGTCATCAGTTATTTGCCAGTGAAGTCCCGACAAAATCGGTAAAGATGTTCCAGAGATGGAAAAACACAGACGGATAGACGGACAAACAAAAAAAATATTAATTGTTTTTTTATGTAGTTACCGCATATAAATTTTCATATGCATTTAGTGTGTGAAGGTCTGGGTCGGGATGTCTTGTCCCTCCAACACAATGGGAGGATCCTCCGATCAGGCGAAGTAATCATGCTTGTCGAGCCACTGCCTAATAGTTGATGTAGTGCGGTTGTGTGTATGCTAATCGGCCCAAGATTTTCTATATCGCGATTCAGAATAAGTTATTCCGTGGTTCGGTGTTTCTTCGGTAGATGACGCTGTTGTATGTTTTTCGCTTGCACGGTATGTGGAAGTCGCCACAAGTGAAAAGGTCTTAATTTGAAATTACAGACACTTCGATATTTTTTTTTGTGTAAAGATTTATATATATTTTAATGTGAGTCAGTGAATGCAGTCGCCATCAGACCTGTAGTCAAATTAATTACTACTATATGACTGGGATTACGCATATTTAATTTCATCTCTTGAATTTGCTGAAGATTGTACAACTTTCTTTGCATTGTATAGATTCAATCTCTTTAGTATTATATAATCGCATAGCCCATATTGTGTGAGTACTATGTACTAGGAAGCTATTCAAGCTATCATTCACTGGAAACCTACGTCTTTTCTTGACTTGAATCTGCCCTGGCGGTTGAGACGTTGAGAGTATGTCATGATCACTCAAATGTCACGCTGATGGTGGCACGTGTGTCTGATCATTTAATTCCCTTCAAAATGGTTGAGTTGAATGGTGCGGATCCATGCGTCATGTTCGTGAACGGGCGCTGTCAGTTGTGACTGGTCATCTCTTAGTTGCCACGGCTTATTTGAATTAATTATTTTATTTTTCAATTGTATTTTTGTTGTACTATGGACACTTTTAACGTGCACGTCTTGCTACATCGTTCTCACATAATGTACCATCTCAACATGAATGATGTAACCATGATTTTGTAAAAACATTTTGATTTAAAAGAGTGTCCATGGAGTTTCTTGCCCGTTCTTCTCCATAGAGATCTACGCTAGGGAATGGGCAACTACAGTACTTTCACAGTTTTTATGTCTTGTGACTGGGACTGTAGCTACATTTTTGTTTCGACAATTCAAAAGTGTCTGTAACTGGCCTACTTGAAATAAATGCTTTGATTTTGATTTGATTTTGTATTGTGGGATGTAGCATCTTAACTAAATTGTTCCGATTCCCTTACACAGAAATGGCGCTGGTGATATAATATTATGTAATAGTTCAAATTCTCTTGGCCAGATGGCACAAGTAGTGCCGAGTAGTGAAAAACAGGAACTTACGGAACCCACTTCCACCTCATGTGCTTCCTTCCGACTACGATCCCTGATACTATGATACAATGAACGAGGCGTGAAAAAGCATCTCACTAGCATAATGTGGGTCCGCCACTGCCTGCATTCACAGTGAATATGGCGACCACTACTTTTGGATTCTACTCATGCTTTCCATCAGGCATAGTACGTTAAATACAAAAAAAAACCTGTTACACTCATTTTCTATTTACTACAGTATCGTTATATAATTGTTCCAGACGTGAAGCCCCAGTGGTGGTTAGCCGGATTCCAGGGCTGGCACGTTTGGGCTCAAGACGTATCTCGTGTCGAAGAACCTTGCGCCAGCTGCGGCAGGAACCTTCAGCTCCTACTGCGGCAATGGCCTGACCAAAACCGAATACCAATAAGCATATACAGAACTCAACTTAGTGACCATAGATAGTCTGCGTCATGAATGAATAAAGAAATTTTACAAGACATGAGGGCCTTTTCTGGTCAGCAAGGTCTGCTAGTACCTTCAAATCTTCAAGAAAAGGATGCACGTCCTCAAAGACCAGCACTGAGCTTGCGACCATTTGTGACTCCAGAGTGCAGCCGTTTATTTTGAGTCATTCTCGTTCATTCAAAGAACTGACAACTTACAGTTTGTTTCATAGACAAGATTATGTCAAATGTCAATTGATTATACCTAATCAAAGTTGCGAGTGTTTTAGCTTGCAATTATTTGTTTTAATAATAGAAAATGTCTTAATAGTTCTAATCTAAAATTATATATAATAATCTTAACAATAACTTAATACTGGAAAAAATATTCTTCATCGAAATATCGATAATATCGATATATTATCTATTAAAATCGATATAAAATTGAAATTAAAATCGAGGCTTTAAGTTGAGAGCACAAAAGATATAAAAAATAAATAGATAACTTAAATTCAAGATTTTTAAATTTATTTGAAATACATAGTAAACATATTTAACATATACAGCAATTGCAAATACATATGTATTATAAGTGCCATTCCAACTGCAATAAAACTAATCTGTAATAATGTGTTTAATATGTTTAATAAAAGAAGCAATAAACTATGTTACAACTATAAAATATTCTTTTAATTATTTATAATTATATGTATAGTTGAACTCTTTTATTCATCATTACACAGAAGACCAACCACAGATGTCATCGTTCGTGTCCTCGTGGTTCGTTGGTGAGTGCGAGACCGGAGCTGCGAAGGTCCAAACCCATCTAGCCTCAAGCTAAGCAGAGTATGGACATGAAAGCTCAATTGACTTATAGAATACTTGGATACTTTTTTATTATAATATATTATACAGAGAAAACATCCTAATGTGAACAAATATCTGTAGATCATACAAACATTTGAAGTAGGATTTGAACCCTCAAACACAGCAGTCGCATAGACTATCGTTGCGCCACCGAACCATTCAAAATAATGATTTATAGGAAACTAGTTGATGCCCGCGGCTCCGCTCGCGTTTTAGAGGTAGGAAAAATAGATGTTGGCCGATTCTCAGACCTACTGAATATGCATATAAAGTTTCATAAAGATCGGTCAAGCCGTTTCGGAGGAGTATGGCAACGAAAACTGACACGAGAATTTTATATATTAGACATAGGCTGCTTCTGGTGCAGTCGGGCAAAAAATGTCGAGTTGAGAACAGGATATAAGTAGTGTTTGTTTTAATTTTGCCTCGTTGGTCTAGTGGTTAGCGTGTGCGGCTGCTGATCAAGAGGTCTCAGGTTCGATTCCCGGGTCGGATCAAATATTATTTGTGTGATTCACAAAAAAAAATGTTTCGGAGTCTGGGTGTTTTCTATGTATAATATGTAAGTATTTACAAAAAAAAGTATCTTTACGTATTTATATCAGTTGTCTAGTACCCATAACACAAGCTCTGCTTAGCTTGGGACTAGGTGATGTTGTGTGTCAGATGTCCAAAAAATATTTATTTATTTATTTATTAATAAACCAGATTTTATTTCCTTATGCTTGAAAGCAGACCCAAACCCAGCAGTGGGACATTATGGAGTATTGATAGATAAAACCAGACTTTAGGAATTACATAGTTTAAAAAAAATGTCTTTTTGTTAAGACGGAAATTAATACATCGTCAACAATACAACATTTTATTTCTTCATGGCATTTAATGTAATAAATATATTTTTAAACTAAAATAAAAATATTTTACAAAACATATTCGTAGACAGATTTATTTCCGTTTTTTTATATAATCTATCCTAAATTGCAAGAGAATCCTTGTGTCCAAACCTTTTTAGGATGGAGGAATTTTCTATGCAATAGATATTAAATTATAGATTCAGTAAATTACTAGCGTCTAAGTTCTTGAAATAAAAATCGTTACAAATTATAAACTACGGGCACAAAAGTACCGTAGATACAAGAAACTATTACTAACTATTATATGTATATACTATTACTAGCTGATGCCCGCGGCTACGCTCGCATCCTAGGGGTATGAAAAATAGATATTGGCCGATTCTCAGACCTACCCGATATGCTTATAAATTTGCATACAAATCGGTCCAGCCGTGTAAGAAAAGTTTTTGACAAAAGCAATCTACTATATAAAAATAAGTCGGATTTTCCTTCCTGACGCTATAACTCCAGAACGCATGAACTGATTTCCACGGTTCTGCATTCGTTGGAAAGGTCTCGGGCTCCGTGAGGTTTATAGCAAAGAAAATTCAGGAAAATTTCAACAGAAAAGCGGGAAAATCTTTTTTTAGAAAATAGGGGATGATTTTTTTATGGGAATCTTTTAAGGGCAGGACGACGTCTGTCGGGACAGCTAGTATAATTATATAAATAAGGTTAGGTAGATATGACAACTAAGAATGGAGAATAGGACAAAAAAGTCGAGAAAATAGGCATAGGGAATAGGGGAATATCATTTTCCATGTCTATATCGAGGTATTTTAACTGTTTCGTACACTCTTTAAGACAAACTAATCAGTAAAGAGTCAACCAGTTAACTCCTGAATGGGACATATACTTCATTTTATATTATACTAGCCTTTGCCTGCGGCTCCGCCCGCGTGTAGGTAGAAGCCTATGTGTTATTCTAATATGTAAGCTATATTATGAAGTTTAAACCCATTCAGTAGTATTTGCGTGAAAGAGCAACAAACATACATGCCTATATGCTCAGAAACTTTCGCGTTAATAATATTAGTAGTCTATGTCCTTCCTCAGGCTCTAGACTATCTTTCTACTAAATTTTATTAAAATCGGCTCAGTAGTTTTGATGTAAAAGCCGACATACAGATATTATAAACGCAGAAGTTTATTAAGAATATTTACAATACTATCACTATTTGGAGAAACTTAAACGATCCCTGATTCTTCGAACGATTCCGTCGTTGGAATCGTGGTAGATTCCTTTGGTACCCAAAGCGTAGTTAGGTGATCCAGCTGTCTGGAGATAGTAATCTCCTACTGTTCCTGGTCTACTGCCGTAACCCATCAAGCTGAAATGATAAACAAAGAGTTGAAGATGGCTGTCATGGTATGGGTCACCATGCTGCATTGCTTACCCTTACAATGAAGATGGTGTCCCCTACTCCTGGATTCTACTTATGCTTTCCATCATGCAGAGTAGAGTCACTTTGGTAGGCTTAAATATAAAATAAAATACCGAAGGCGCGGTCAGTACCTAGATAGGTTACCGTTAGTGGTATGATAAGAGCGTTTGCGTGATTCGGAGTAGGTACTCTTAAGTACGTTCTCTTGCCAGTCCCAGTCCAGTCTGTTATGGGTTGTGAACGAGTCGCAGCCGATGTCGGCCATGGCGGCCCGTCTCAACGGAGACCAGTCAACTACGCAGGAGATATTAAAGTGAATGAGTGTGTGCGCAAACACAAGAGCACTTCTGTTCCCGAACTCTCATAATCTGATGAGACGACTATCTGACACGATCGTAGGACCGACGGCTTTCCGTTCTCCGTTCCGGCTCGAGTAACGGGTGTTACTTTAAGATCACAAAGGGAAAACCAAAGATAGAAGTAGTGGTTTGTTAATAGACTGTGACGACAAAGGTTAGGGGTTCGTTTCACCATCAAGTATATTGATAGCAATTGACAAAGAAAGTCTAACATATCGTGATCAGTTCAGTAGTTAGATTGTGAGAGTATTATAAAGAAATGATGGAGACTTATTCATAAAAGTTCTGAGATACTGAAAATCAGTAGTGTAGCGACTTCTAGTTAGAGTGAAACAAAAACATACTACAACGCCATTTATCGAAAACAAATCAAACTACGGAGTAACTGCAAATCTTATTATGGCGATATAAAAATTGTTGCACCAATTACGAAATATTCAACTTTCCAGTATAAACCGTTGGCTGCGACTCGCCAGGTATGATCACCTCGTCTGGTCGGACGAATCTCCCTCCGTATTGGAGGGGCACACGACAACTACTCCACAGTGTGAAAAACCTACTACTTGCCTGATGTCAGTATAGTTGCAATTGCGTTCTTGGAAAGCTGACCAGTTCTTGCATTTGACGGCAGGGAACCCCTGAGGGTTTGTCACCGACTCAGCGTACAGGAGCCACGCCCGACTGTGAGAACAGGTTTGGAGCAGGCAGTTGGGCTGCTCAGATCCACGATTTGGGTAGTAATCGGTGTGTCCTGAAAAAGAAGATGGTCTTGAGAGCTATTACCGTAGTGATATTTAGTAGGTAGTAGAACCACGCTGATTTTAGTACGAATGGGCCGACTCGACCGGGGCAGTACTACCCTCACACATAAGACCAACCTAAAATGACAGTTTTCATACTATCATCTTTCTTTGGTGACTGTGAGACCGGAGGCCCAATCACTGTGATGCAGATGCAGAAAGATGTGTAAGATGTCTGAAATATTTAATATTTATTTAATATACTTTAATAACCTATGACACATGCATTCCATGGTACTGATCCCCCCTGTATCATGAAATCCCCATGCTGCATTGGTAGGCTTAAATATATAAAATAAATACTACTCACCAACTTTCTCATCCAAGCCATAAACTCCAGCATCGCTGTGAATGACATCCACATATGTGGCATCGTTGTGGTTCAGTCTCAGCGTCGAGTCCACGTCAGCGAAGCAGGGTCCAGCTGGATCCAGCCCTGAGATACGCCCCACGTGATGCCCAGTCTTTGACAGCACAGTTTTACCAGTGAACCCTGCGATGTGGGCCCCCAGACCATTCCCCACTAGGTGGATGGATGCCGGGTCAAGACCAGCTGAGGAACAAATAATTATTACACTACGTGTTTCCTCGGCTTTCTTTAACGTAAAAAATCCGCTCAATGAAACACTGAGTTACATGCAGTAAGGTTCAGTCTAAGTTGTTTGAGAAATTCTCAAAATAATAATTACGTTTAGTCATTACATAGAAGTAATTTTTATATTTTTTAAAACAACTTCCGCATTTTAATTGGTATTGTGTCGCGGGAGACTTTATAAACATACATAGAATGAACACAAAAAATACTCAGATTCGTAAAAACTATTTGTGAATCACAAAAAGTGCTGTCTTATATGGGGTTTGAATACATAACACTCAGCGTAGTAGAAAATGGTGTGGCGACCATCTAAACCATTGCGCTATTTTCTTTTTTGGAACAACTTTAAGAGATAAGGTTGTAATACCCATACGTCCACGACATAACGTCCCACAGCTGTGGGACGTTATGGGCATGCAGAAAATCAAGCAACTCTCTCCGGAGAGGAGATTTGATCCCGGCAGGGATCGAATCTCCTCTCCGGAGAGGGTTTAGGCCATATGTCCCCACGCTGGCCGAGTGCGGGTTGGGAATTGGCAAGGCAACGTTATGGTTACGTAATCTTGCCGTTGGATGTTGTCAAGCTGCCCGAAAGTTTCACGACTGTTATCCTACAATAAAAACCGGTACCAACTGTTAAACGTGACCTTCGATTCACGTAGACGCTCATAGCATTATGCCACTAACGGTCACCCATCCAAGTACTGACCGCACCGTCGTTTCTTACCACCTTTGATTGTATCATCACGTAGATCACCTTGTTCTCTTACCTTGCATCATTGCGACGATGGCTTCACCAAGCCGCTGTCCAATAAACCTCACCATGGTACTGGAACGCAAGTACAGCCATCTGATGAGGGAACTCGCATCTACAGCCAAAATATTGCCAGCACCTGGAACAATTATGTAAGCTTTTTTATATGCAAAAACATCTATCGTGGAGGACTTTACAAACATACATGAAATGGACACGAGGCACCCAGACTCAGAAAAACAATTTGTGGATCACAAGAAGAGTTTTCCCACGCGAGATTTGAACTCATGACAATTGGCGCAGAAGAAAGGCGTAACGACCGCTTAAACCACTTGGCCAATCGCGAAGTGTTGCCGTGGCCCAGTTATGACATACATACTTACATAAAATAAAGCCTGTTTCTCAAAAGGGATAGGCGGAGGTTTTTTCATATGTATTTAGCCTACCAAAGTGACTCTACCCTGCCTGACGGAAGCAGAAGTAGAATCCTAGAGTGGGGGCCACCACACTTTTACTATACCAGACATGGCGGCTTAGTGAGATGCTTTTTCACAAATATTTATTTTAATAATTTTATTAAGAGTCTCAGCTTGTATGAAACCCGAGTTGATTTATTTGAAAGCCTTACCTTGTTGTAAGAAAGCATTGTTGATGTCGTTATAGCTGTCCTTGGTGGGGTCATCAATGAAGCCATGGAGGTAAATGATGAGTTTGTCCTTGGGCTTGAAGTACTTCGAAGATGACACCGAAGCTAAGGAGTTCAGGTTGTATTGGATTTTTACTTCCCTGTAAATAATTATAATAAATATTGCGGACTTACACACAACGCCATAGCCATCACAACTAAGCAGAGATTGTAATTCTTATGGGTACTAGACAACTAATATAAATACATAAACATACATTTTTAAACTGTTTTATAGACTTTCGCGACTTTTACACATAATTAGGTTGTTTGCTGTAAACGGGACTTATTCGCGATAAAATTATAAAATCGGCCACGTGCGTGTCAGGCCATGCAGAGAAAATAGGGTTCCTCAGTCACCCATTAAGGTACGTGGATCTAAAATTATTTCTAAGGAGAGGCCTATGTAAAGCAGTGGACTGTTGAAGGCTGTTGATGATGATGATTGATGATCAAAAGAAAAAAAGACAGAGAACTTACTTGGTAATGAAGTCTAAAGTCAAACTGCTCATGTCAGGCTCATCACTATACTGTTCATAGTCTACACCAAATAGCCTCTTGACGTGCTTGCCTGAGGGAAATAACTTAATAAATTAAAACTGACAACTATATATTCTGATGGATGGGAACTGCCTAAGACTGGGATAGTTAGCGCTTCTCGGAAGAGCAATTGATAACAGAAGATTGTAAATTCTAAAACTTGCTTGTCTAAAGTCGGTTTACAGACGATAAGTTTACGTAATAATGTCATAAGAAAACATCAACATTCCACCTAACTTTACAAAGAGTTGACAAAACAGTTAATGTCACTGATGTCGTGATAAAAACAAAATATTATCCAATCAAACAAGTGAATAAGGTGTCAGCGTATATGCGGAACGAAAAACGCTTGCAACTTGGCCTAGGGGGACTGAAATAAATACATCAATACTTTATCTAAATATTTTCAGATCATACATCGAGAACACCCTAATTCTAAAACAAACATTTGCAGATCATACAAACATTTCATCCGACCCGGGAATCGAACCGGAGACCTCAAGCACAGTAGTCGCTTAAGCTACCATTGCGCCACCGAGGCAATTAAACGTTCGTTTATCAACAACTACTAACCTCAAAAATAAAGGAAAAATCTATTCTTATCAGCAAAATCTAAAATATACTTACACTGGCTAAATACGACGTAGACGGCAGTCTTGTCTATAAGGTCTTTAACAGATCCCACCTCTTTGGTGATGGCACCAGCTATGTCGCTGAAGAACCCACCCAAGGTCGCTGATGCGAACGAGATCAACAGCGCCGAGAGCAGCCATGCAGTCATCTTGACTTGTAGCTAACAAAACAAAGATATTATTTAGATGATATTATTTATTTAATATGCTAATGAATGACAAAACTCTTTCATTTGCGTAATAAAACAACAAGTTTTTTAACCATTATAGACTTTTTTAGGCTGATGAGTGGGAAAATCGCCTCGAATTGCATGCGTTCATGAACATAGGCAGTAGAAAGGAGTGCATTCTTCTTCCTTATTTCACTTATGGTCATTGGTGTGTACATTCGCAGCAAGTGTGGTGACACTCTTGAATCCTACCCATGCTTTCTATTAGGCGGCAACTTTGGTAGGCTATATTTATAAAAAAAGAGAAGGAGGAAAACTTGAAACAAATCCCATACCAACCCGTCTGGCCAGCGTGGTATAGTAGAACCAAACCCCCCTTTCGAAGAAGCGGTCTATGTCCAGCTATGGACTAGTAAAGGTTGTGGCCATTCATTTATAATGTAAGATTACTTGGGAAGGAGGTCGCCTATGTCTAATTTTTGCTTACAGGGATTATTAGCACGGCCCTGGCTAGGTGGGGGGAGGCATTGTGGTGCAATACCCTGCCTTGGAAATACCTGAAGTAAATTATATAATTGAATTGTTTGTTTATACTTTGATATAAAAAAAATGTTGGGTCTCTAAACTTTTCCGAACATACCACAGTTAGACTTTCTACTTTTGATCTCTACTAATTCTCAAACAACTCTTTCACATCTTATGTCCCCTGTAAATTCTATGGCTTTATTTCCGGTATATGACGAAGAAATAATAGCAACTATAATTAATCTTAAAGTTAACTGCGCGGTAGGTTGGGATGGGTCCCATCTTTTATCATAAAAGCTGGGTGGCATGTACCTTGTCTGTATTCAATCTATGTCTCGCTATTGGTATCTTTGCTCGCGTTTTTAAAAAGGCTGTTGTTCACCCGGTGTTCAAGAGCGGAGATCCTAATAGTATATCTAATTATATACCCATTTCTCACTCATGAGACGCAGACGAGATGCATGAGACGCAGGTGAGCGCGCCTCCGCCGCACGGTTCGCTAGCGGGGGATCGGGTCCGAGTGGAGGTCGTAATCCCGGACCTTCTCCGCCAGCTCATTCTGCGAGATTAAGTCCTCGCAGAAGGTTGCGACCGCAGTAAAACAACTGTCGCTACCGGCCATCGATCTTTAGACGGCCGGTAGCGAGAAATCTTCTCCGATGACTGCAGTGAGGGCCCGACGCTGCGTCGCCCATGCGCGGCAAACCGCCAGCGTATGCTGGGCCGAGTCCTCACTGCAGTTGCAGTGGTGGCAGGCGGGATTCGATTCCCTCCTCATCCACCTCCTCCTCATATAAAAATCAACCGTTTAGTCCTAACTATACGATTCAATTTAATCTATTCCAGGCACTCAAAACAAAAAAAAATAATGTAACCAATAAGCTCATCAAACAAAAAAATACCTGGTTTTCTAAGGCGTACGATACAATTTAATAAACAGATACTCACACGTGTGTTACCCGTAGAACTGAGTACTCTGAGCAGTGTCTGTGCTCGTCGCCAACTTCTCACTAAGCGGAAACGCGCCTACCACCACTTATATTTGCAGAGAGAGTACCTACAATAGTAATAAGTAGGTACAATAATGACAATATTCAATAACACCATTTACAAATGCCAATATATTTATCTAAATACGAATTTGTTGGATATTTCCCTCTTAATCGTTTTTAGGGTTCCGTAGCCAAATGGCAAAAAACGGAACCCTTATAGATTCGTCAAGTCTGTCTGTCTGTCTGTCTGTCCGTCCGTATGTCACAGCCAATTATTTCCGAAACTATAAGAGCTATACTGTTGAAATTTGGTCAGTCGATGTATTCTGTGAACCGCATTAAGATTTTTACATAAAAAAAGAAAAAAAACAATACATTTTGGGGGTCTCCATACTTGGAACTGAAACTCAAAAATTTTTTTTCATCAAACCTAATAAAAACAAATAGGATAGGTGTTCAAAAATGATGTTGAGGTTTCTAATATCATTTTTTTCTAAACTGAATAGTTTGCGCGAGAGACACTTCCAAAGTGGAAAAATGTGTCCCCCCCCCCTCTAACTTCTAAAATAAGAGAGTGATAAAACTAAAAGAAATATATGTTGTACATTAACATGCAAACTACCAACGAAAATTGGTTTGAACGAGATCTAGTGAGTAGTTTTTTTTTTAATCCCTACTTATTATTATAATGCGAAAGTACCTCTGTCTGTCTGTCTGTTACGCTTTCACGCCTAAACCACTGTACCGATTTTGATGAAATTCGGTATGATGATAGAACTGAACTTGGGAAAGGACATAGACTACTTTTTACTGCGATAATCGAGATACAAAGACCAAAGCTAGGTGATTATAAAAATACATAAATCGAAGATGTCAAAATGTATCACTGTTTACCTCCTGTCAAAACTTCACAGGTTGCTAGGAATAACACTTGCATGGCAACCACAATGATAGTTTGTAAATGACATATAGACCAGTAGACCAGAGTAGATAATTTTTGAAAACAAATAAAATTATAGTAGGATGAAACCCATTGGAAAAGGAGGAGAATATTATAAAAATGAAAGGAAAAATAATTTACGGGCGATCTGAGGTCGGGAAGGGGTAGGGGGGGGAGGTTTTCGGGGCGTGAAAAAGCATCTCACTAAGCCGCCATAGTGTGGGCCGCCATACATTATTGTCCGCATTCGCAGCAAGTGTGATAGCCCCGCCCCGACTCTTGGATTCTGCTCATGCTTTCCATCAGGCAGGGTAGAGTCAGATTGGATGGCTAAATATATACAACAAAGGGTAAAAAACGGTTTATCTCGATTTTCGGCAAAACTACAAGGAAAAAAGTTAAATGGCAAAGTTGTAGGTATTTAAAAGATCTTTAACTTTTTAGGGTTCCGAAGTTTATGACTTCGAACCCTTATAGATATGTCATGTCCGTCTGTCCTTCCGTCCGTCCGTCCGTCCTCGACTTATCGTCCAAACAGTAAGTGCTAGAAAGATGAAACTTTGCATGAATATGTATTGTAATTACGTCGACAAAGTGCTACAATAAAATTATGAAATATATTTTTATTTAGGGTACCTCCCCTACACGTAAAGTGGGGATTTTTTTTTTCTCATGGCTACCCCATCATGTAGGGTATCATTATATAGGTCTTTTAAAAACATTAAGGGATTGTTAAGACGATTTTTTGATTTAGGTATCCGTTTGAGAGAAATTCCACTTTAAAGGCCACTTTTTTGTAAAAACAGGCCGTCCCGCCCGCCGCAAAATTTGTGATAGTGGTCCATATAATGAACTTTAAATGAAAACTATAGCAAATTAGATGACTTTGTCAGTTCAGGAGTTATAGAGGCTTAACTTTTACAATGCGCTTACTTGGAAAAGTCATACAAAATCAACGCATTACTAAGTAAACATAACAATTATCCATTGGATACGATTTCTAATCCACGTACCATTATGGGTGACTGAGGAACCCTTTCCTATGCGTGGCCTGACACGCACTTGGCCGATTTTTTTAATCTGTAATAATATTTAGGATTTTAATAATAATTTCGCGTAACTGACACAAACGCACTATAATACCAAATTAAGCAGAGCTTGTGCTATGGGTACTAGAAATAAATACACATATACGTTGTACATACATAGGTACATATTATACATAGAAAACACCCAAATTCTAAACCAAATATCTTGCAGACCCTAAGTGACCCGACCCGGGAATCGAAGCCGAGACCTCAAGAATAGAAGTCGCTTACACTGCCACTAAACCACCGAGGCAGGCAGGCAAATTTATTAAATAAGTGTTTTGAAATACAATTTGCAAAAAATCTTCCGCATTGAGAAAATAATATACTACTTGTGCTGCATACTCAGAGCAACAATATAAGGTGTTGCTGTTGTCGTGGGATTTGAACCCACAACAATCGGAGTAGTAGAAAGTGGCATGGTGACTGCTTATGCCACTGGGTTGTGCATTCCGTTGCTGGTACGGTAAATAAGGTAAGTTTTAGAAACTGGAGATTAGAGAACTAAGAAAATTATTTGTTAATCAACTATGATGATTGTAAGTAAATTAAACCTCTGGAAGTCAACTAATTGTGAGATAAATCTTTCACTTAGTTGACTTTCAGGTGTATAATATGTTTGTTTTATAGATCACAAATAGTGTTGTACCGTGAGTGGTTTGAATTAACAACACTCGGCGCAGTTGAAAACGGAATACTTTTTTTTTTACACGACTACGACCAAGTCAAAGGAAGGTTGGCAGTACTATGTATGTTTGTATGTTCCACCATAGCGTACAAACTACTCAACTGATTTCTTTTTATATTCAATGATACAATACTCTGCATGATGGAAAGCATAAGTAATCCGGGGATTCATATTACCATTCTCATTTTAAATACAGGCAATGCACTCTGGTGGCTTAGGGCTTTTCATCAATGGATCTCCGGTCTCGCCCTCACCAACGAAATATGACATCACGAATACGACGATACCGCCTTTTATCATAGGTAACAGTTGTGAAGCTTAAATGGAGGCCTACGGGCGCTTTATAAACATCCAACGGTAAGATTACGTAGCCACAACGTTGTCTTCATCATCGTCATCAACAGCCCATACCGTCCCACTGCTGGGGTCGGGTCTCCTCCCAGGAGAGGATTAAGGCCATACGTAACGTTAACGATGTATTGCCAGTACCTAACCCGTACTCGGGCAGGGTCATCAAGGTCGGGTTATCAAATGCAAGTTAATTGGTTTATCTTATCATGAAACATTGTGTCAAAACAAAAATACCCAGAAACTTCAACTTTGACAAAATATAATAACAAATAATAAGGTTAGATTTAAAGGTTAAACAATGGGGAATTTCTTTATTATCATTATAATAATCATAAGTTGAATCTTTAGTCTTTATTCGGGTAGACGCGAGAGAAAACATCATTCCCACTTTACATGTAGAGGTGCTACCCCAAAAATACTTTTTCATAATTTTATTCTAGTACTTTGTAGACGTGATAAAAACACATATATCTATACAAAATTTCAACTCCCTAGCAAGAACCGTTTGGGTGGTAAGTCGAGGACGGACGGACGGACATAACGAATCTTTAAGGGTTCCGAATCATGAACTACCGAACCTTAAAAACGGCTGAACCAATATCCGCTTTAATTTCTTCAAAAGCATATTTTTTTTATTAATATTAAAATAGTACCTACAAAAAGACATTAGTAATACAAGTTTTCTTTAAAAAAATGACTTCAAAAAAACGTATAAAACGCAAACTCCCTGCTTAGGACACTGAAAAATGTAAAATAAATTAGCTATAATTTAACCTATACGCGGGCGGAATCGCAGGCAAAAGCTAGTATAATATAAAATGATCATGTACCGTTCAGGAGTTAAGTACTGATAAGAGTGTACGAAACAGTTACAATACCTAGTTAAAAACATAGAAAATTATATTCCCCTATTCCCTATGCCTATTTTCTTGTCCTTTTTTACCCAATTCGTCATTCTTAATAGTATATCTCCTAACCATATTTATAAAATTCTCGCGTCGCGGTGTTTTTGTCAAACTTTTCTTAAACGGCTGGACCGATTTGTATGAAATTGTGTGTGTATCGGGTAGGTCTGAGAATCGGCCAACATCTATTTTTCATCCCCTTAGGACGCCAGCAGAGCCGCGGGCATCAGCTAGTAATAGTATATTTAATAGTTTCTAGTATGGCTACAGTGGTTTGTGCCCGTAGCTTATAATTTATAAATATTTTTATTTCAAGAGGTTAGACGCTACTAATTTAGTAAAACTATTATTTTAAATCTATTGCATAGAAAATTTTAATACAAAGAAAATCCTCTTTGCGAGTAATATATTCCCTCTTTACGATAATTGAGGTTATATAAATGCGACGTAATCGTTTCTCTCCACCCTAAGGCCAATAACACACGGCACCGCGCACCGCCGCGGTGGGCGGTGGCGGTTGAGCGGTGCACCGCGCGGTAAGGCGGTTCTCGGACCTCGGATTTTTAATTGAAAACAAAGCACTGTATTTCTACTCTGTATAATTACAAATACAGTGTTATATTGTGTACTACATTGTTCTGCTCAAACCGTTTGGAACACAATTTCATTGGTGTTCATTATTATGCATGCCTTTTATTGGTTTACATACAAGAACTATATTGTGTTGTAATGCTTTTTTCAGTGTTGTATATATCTACTATTGGTGTGTAATCAATAAATAAATAAATGAACCGCGCGGTTAGGCGGCGGCCCGTGTGTGAGGCACCGCCCAACCGCGCGGACGTCAGCGCGGTTGGGCGGTGGCGGTGAAAACACATCTGGACCGCGCGGTCGGTCGGTGTACGTGTGTTAAGCATCAACGGATTTCGTATACCTCAATACGACATTAGATCCGCTTCACCGCCAACCGCGACGGTGCGCGGTGCCGTGTGTTAATCGCCTAAAATAGGTTTTGACATAAGGATTCTCTTGCATTCTAGGCTAGAATTAATAAAAAAAGTCTATGAATATATTTTGTTAAATATTTTTATTCTAGTATAAAATTATATTTGTTATATTAAAAACCATTATCAAACTGTCATAACAAAAAATACAATTTTTTTAAAGTATATAATTCCTAAAGTCTGGTTTTATCTATCAATACTCCATAATTAATCATTATAATAATTAATTAACATCATTATAATAATTAAACATAATTAATAATTTTATAGGTAGTAGAGCCACGCTGATTTCAGCACGAATGGGCCGGCTCGACCCGGCCAGTACTACCCTCACACAGAAGACCATCCTAATAATGACAGCATTCTTGCTGTCGTATTTCGTTGGTGAGTGTGAGACCGGAGGCCCAATCATTCTGCATCATTCTCCCGCCCTTCGAAGGCCGGGAGAATGATGCAGAATAATCAAAATAGGCTGCCATGGTAGGGGTCACCATGCTACATTGTCTACCCTCACTCAGGCAGAGTAGAGTCACTTTGGCAGGCTTAAATATAAAAAAAAAAAAAAAAAAGGGTGGTTTTCAGGAAATAAAATCCGGCTATTTAAAACAAACACTACTTATATCCTGTTCTCAATTCGACGTTTTGTGCCCGCCAGCACCAGAAGCAGCCTATATTTCCTATAAATCATTATTTTGAATAGCTCGGTGGCGCAACGATAGTCTATGCGAATGCTGTGTTTGAGGGTTCAAATCCTACTTCGTTTAAATGTTTGTATGGTCTACAAATATTGGTTTCCGTTAGGGTGTTTTCTCTGTATCTATACGAATAAATAAAATTGAAGTATCTGTTTGTAATATTAAAGTAACCACCTTTTACTAAATGCATATGTATATAATTATACACGGTATATATGGAAAAAAAAAATATCTGTCTGTTTGTTCCGGGTAATCTCTTTTTTCTCCGGGGATTTTGACGGGACTTCCACTGGCAGAAAGCTGATGATATAAAGAGTAACTTAGGTTATTATTATACACACTAGGCCGTATCGTTACTCGCGATTTACAACAATGACCGCGGCTAACACAAAAAGTATCCAAGTATTCTATAAGTCAATTGAGCTTTCATGTCCATACTCTGCTCAGTTTGGAGCTAGATTTTAAACGTACAGTTTAGTTCTAAAATAGACATTTTACTTCGATTGTATTTTATTGCAGTTGGAATGGCACATATAATATGTATTTTTGCAATTCATGTTTAAGTTAAATATTTTTACTGTTAGGTTGCATTTAAAATAAATTAAAAAAACGTGAATTTAAGTTATTTAGGTAGTTTTCTAGATCGGAGTGTTCTCTCAACTTTGAATATCGATTTTGATTCGATTTCAATACATAATATCGATCGATATTTCGATGAAGACTATTTTTTCAAGTATAAGCTATTGTTAAGATATTGTTATGGTATATAATTTAGATTAGAACTATTGAGACATTTTCTATTAAATGAAAAAAACTTATTAATAAGAAAACAAAAAAAAACGAATTGCTCGCAAGACTTTGATTAGGTATAATCAATTGACATTTGACATAACCTTGTCTATGAAACAAACTGTCAGTTGTCAGTTCTTTGAATGGACGAGAATGATGGAAAATCATGAACGGCAGCACTCTAGAGTCACAAGCTCATGGCCGGTCTTTGAGGACGTACATCCTTTTCTTGAAGATTTGAGGGTACTAGCTGACCTTGCTGACCAGAAAAGGTCCTCGTGTTTTATAACATTTCTTTATTCATTCATGAGGCAGACTATCTCCTGTCACGAAGTTGAGTTCAGTATATGCTTATGCTTATTGGTATTCAGTTTTGGTCAGGCCATTGCCACAGTAGGAGCTGAAGATTCCTACCGCAGCTGGTAAAATGTTCTTCGGCACGAGATATCCGAGAATCCGGCTAACCACCACTGGGGCTTCACGTCTGGAACAATTATATAATGACACTGTAGTGCATAGAAAATGAGTGTAACTAGTTTTTTTTAATTAACGCTTGCCAAGGTGACTACTATGCCTGATGGAAAGCATGGGTAGATTCCAAAATTTGAACTATTACATATAGTATAAATGACCAGCGCCATCTGAGTAAGGGAATTTGAATGACTTAGTAAAGATGCTACATCGCACAATACAAATTCTATAGATCAATAATAATTATGGATTATGCGTAATTAGTCTAATCGACAAGTTGAAAGTGGTACAAAATAGAGATACTGCTCTTTAAATTATGTGTGATAGCTCATTGGATCCGGTATGACGCCTAGAAAAATGTGCCAAAAGCGTGTAATAGCACGTAAAAAATTGCAAAAGTTATAACCAATTAAAGATGAAAAAAAATGGCATTTCGTTTTTTGCCAATATTTCATAAACTGTTAATATTTAAGAAATTTCAAAAAAAGATTCTGAAAGAAGAGGAAATTTCCAATATAAAACTCCTGACTCCCGGAACTTTCTCCAGTAAGTCCAAGGTCTCACAGATCTCGTCAAGAAGATCACCACCGCGGGCTTTACGCTGTAAATCACTTCAATGATTTCAACGTGGTTTTTAAAATATAGGGTTTCCGAGGTTTTTCAAGTAAAATAAATAAATAAATATTTCGGACTTCTTACACATAACGCCATCTAGTCTCAAATTAAGCAGAGCTTGTATTAAGGGTACTAGACAGCTGATATAAATATATAAATATACTTTTTTATTGTAAACTAGCTGACCCCGCGAACTTCGTACCGCCTAACAGTCGATTCAACGTCACTCAATTATTTTGCATTCTCGGAACCCCTCCAATAAAAGTTATCAGTTTTTTATTTTTTTTTTCCTAAGAACCATCCTCGTACATCAAGCTATATTATAAAAAAAGAATGAGCGAAATCGGTCCAGCCGTTCACGCGTGATGCCGTGACCAAGGAAAACGGGTTTCATTTTTATATATATAGATACATACATATTATACATATAAAATATAGAAAACACCTAAACACCGAAACAAATATTTGCGTTTCACACAATCATTTTGTCCGACTTGAGAATTAAACTCGAGACCTCGAGCACAGCAGTCGCATACGCTACCACTGCGTCACCGAGGCAGTTATAAAACGGCAGGATGGAACAACGACTTTGAGAAAGTAGCACGCTGCGGATAAATACGGACTAGACTAGGATAACCAGTTTACTTTTTTTATTAAAAGACCACTCCCGCATTAGGAATATAAATCCTGTGTCTCGGAGGACTTGGCAAACATACATGAAACGGACACCATGAACACCCAGACTCAGACCAACAATTTGTGGATCACACAAAGTGTTGTCCAATATGGGATTCGAATCTTTAACACTTGGCGCAGTAGACAGCGTCGGCTTAAACCACTTTTTTTTTTTTTTTTTTTTTTTAGTGTGTGAAATCATCATGGACCGTCACCCCACCGGGGGTTACGGCGGGGTGGTGTGTCGGACTTGAACCGACTAAAAAACACACAGTGTGCCCTCTCCGCGCTTCTCCGTTTAGGAGTAGGAGAAGTCCAGGGTGGGATCTCCTTCTGAACTTCTCCAGCGCCTGCCCGCTCCTGATGCGGGCACCGTCTCTGTACGACGACCCTCTCTTAGGCGGCGTCCGGCACACACCGACGCCGCCCCCTCGCGGCTGGCCACATAGTGCGGGTGGAGGGAAAACCCGTCCCGTCCACCCGCGGCCACACTCAAGGCGGCATGAGGCGCAGATGTTCGCGCCTCCGCCGCCCGAGTCGCCGGCGGCGAATCTGGTCCGATTGGATGTCGTCCTCACGGGCCTTCTCCGCCGCCTCCTTCTGCGTGATTACGTCCTCGCAGAAGGTTGCGACCGCGGTGAATGCGCTCTCGCTGCCGACCATGGAACAAACGACGGCCGGCAGTGAGAGATCCCCTCCGATGACTGCAGTGAGGACCCGGCGCTGCGTCTCCCATGCGGGGCAGACCGCCAGCGTGTGATGAGCCGAATCCTCACTGCAGTCGCAGTGGTGGCAGGCGGGACTCAATTCCCTCCTGGCGACCGAGTGCAGGTACTTTCCGAAGCAACCATGCTCGGAAAGAACCTGCGTCAGTCGGAAGGTAAGGGTCCCGTGCTGCCGCACTGCCCATTCGCCGATGACCGGCTGAAGCGCCTCTACGGTGGCGAAGCCAGCACGTGGAGTCTCCAGCCGGACCGACCAGCGATCCATCGTGGCTCGGTGAGCGGCTTCGTGCCACTCGCGCACGTCCGCGGGCGGAGGTCCAACTCCACCACTCTCCGCCCGGTAGTTAGCCACTCGCCGATAAACGTCGGCGAGCACTTCCGCCTCCAAATCCCACGGGGGTGTTCCGGCCAGGGCGCACGCCGCCTCCGTCGATACGGTGCGGTAACCCCGTATGGCTCTGACCGCCAGAGTTCTCTGCGGCCGCCTAAGGCGCGCCCTATTCTGCTCGGTCAGAGCCGCCGCCCACACCGGTGCACCATAGAGTGCCATAGACCGGACAACCCCCGTGTACAGCTGCCTCGTGGCGACACTGGCTCCTCCCAGATTGGGCAAAAGACGCCCAAGGAAGGAGGCAGTGCCGATCAGCTTCGGAGCAAGCTGTTGGAAGTGCTCGTCGAAGAGCCACCTACCGTCTAGGACCAGACCCAGATACTTAAAGTGGGCCCGGACCGGTACGAGGACCGAGTTGACCTCGATAAAGGCGCCGGCGGGTGGACCACGACGGGGCCCATGGAAAAGTAGGGCTTCCGTCTTTTCTAGGGCCACCCGCAAACCCAGCGCCTCAATGCGCCCGACCACCAGGGAGACTCCTGTGGTGGCCAGGCGTGCCGCCTCTTCGAAGGTCCCCCCCCGGGCTGTCACAAGAGTGTCGTCGGCGTAGCAAATTACACCGACGCCGGGGGGGAGACGCCCTCGCAGGACCCAATCGTATCCCATGTTCCACAGGAGTGGTCCGAGGACAGACCCCTGTGGAACACCGCACGACATGGCGTCGGCTTAAACCACTAGGCCAACCGTGCAGTAAACTCCTTGAGGAAGTCTATTCCTTCAGTAGTCAAAGACGATAGGCTGGTGATCAAAACTACTGCAGCGTTTGAGGAGCAGGTATCCAGCATCCCCTGTGCTCGTTCAAACCGTACCCAAAGAACCATTAACTTTTTTGTATATTTAAGCCTACCAAAGTGACTCTACTCTACCTGAGGAAAAGCATGAGTAGAATCCAAGAATAGGGGTCACCACTCTCAATGTCAGTACAGACAATGTAGCATGGTGACCCACACTATGACGCCATAGTAAGATGCTTCTCCATCACTGGGCCAACACACATCACACACACACTCACCAACGAAATACGACAGTACGAATGCTGTTGTATTTAGGTTGGTCTTCTGTGTGAGGGTATTACTGCCCGGGTCGAGCCGGCCCATTCATTCTGAAATCAGCGTAGGTCTACTATCTATAACTTTCTACGCTTCTCCTTACTCTACCCTAGGTCTACCCACTAAACCCCGCGGCGGGGTTCTCATACGACGGCAACACATTTTCCGGATAGCTTGATCCCCACCTAGGAAAAAGCTTTGAGCATACCACAAATTGTTGTACTAAATCTAGGTGTCCCTTGTATCTGTTTCATGAATATTTGTTAAGCATACCTACTAGGTATCTAATCTAGGACACGAGGAAGACAAAACAAAATTGATTTGAACAAAATTGTAGTATTTTAATCGTTTAGTACCTAAATATAGGTTTGAGTGTTTATCTGTGTAGAGGAACGGGTATCGTATTCCTCTAACATAAAGGCAGGATCCTCCGACCAGGCGAGGTGATCGTGCCTGGCGGGTCACTGTGCCACGGTTGATTTTAGGATGTTGTATATATGATTATCGGCGCGAGAATTTCTCTTTCGCGATTCAGGATTAGAAGTTACTCCGTATACATCGTTACGTGTTTTCTTTGTAGTTCAATGTTTCTTAGGTAGATGGCGCTGTTGTATGTTATTCGCTTGCGCTGTATGTTGAAGTCGCCACAATCTGTAAATATATTAGAAAAATATAATTACCTAAAATGGCTAAGATATATTTTATTCGTAAGCAAACCTTTGAATACATATTTTATAAGTATCTGAGAAAGTTCACCATGCCACTGGAGCGAGACGCAGCCTCTTGCCAATTACAAGAAGATTTGGGTCCAACGCTTACCGTCGTCCATTGAAGCATAAAAGCCCAGTTACATTATTTGACTACCTGGTTGGTCTAGTGGTCAGCGTATACGGCTGCTGGTCAAGAGGTTTCGGGTTTGATTCCTGGATCGGACCAAATGTTTCTATGATGTGCAAAACATTTGTTTCGGAGTTTGGGTGTTTTCTATGTATATTCAGTAATAGCGGTTAAAGTATGAAATTACCGTTTTATTGAAATAGGTACTTCGAATTGATGTAGATAGAACCTTCATGGTTTGAGATTTTTGAGTGAAACTTTTTTCAAATAGTACCATTTTTTTTCTTTTTTTTTACGCGGGGAATGCTTTTCGCATCATACTCTTCTTGGGGGACAAGGAAGGGTGTGTGTGGGACTCCCGGGCAGCCGGTCTACCCACTGAACCCCGCGGCGGCTTACCTCGGCAGTCCGGAGGAACACCAGGATCGCAACAGCGGCTTCTGGTGTCCCCGCACCGGGGGTGTCAACTGTCTCGGGTCGCTTGCAGCGGTCACATCTTCAAATGGTAACTACGAGGTTCTTCTTTTTAACTGACTTCAAAAAAGTTGGAGGTTCTCAATTCGTCGGAATCTTTTTTTTATGTATGTTTAGCGATAATTTTGTCGGTTATGAACCGATTTGAAAATTCTTTCTGCATTGGATTCTGCATAGCTTACAGAAGGTCCCATGGTGACCATGTCGGGATCTGGTTATGGGATCCGAATCAAATCGAGGGCAACTCTTAAATTTCATGAAGGCATACTATGTGTTTTACGTATTTTGTATAGCTAATCAAGTATTTGCGTTTGGTAGTCAATATATAATGATGAGCTGATGATGGGAGGTACTTCTTTCAATTTCATATGTATAATGTACCTTTAGTTGTATACTTTTATCTTATTCAGGTGAGGTGACAGTGAGGATTGATTAGATTATAATTTGTATTCTTTCAAATGAGTTAATCATGGAATGTAAACAGGTTAAGCTCATAGCGGAGTGGCCTTAGGAAATTGGAAACAATCACCGAGGGTAAGCAATGACCGTGCGGTGACCGTTTGTGGCATGACATGTGATTCGGAGGTCACGTTAAGCAGTCGGTCCCGGTTGTTATCATAAGATATCAGTCGTAAAACTTCGTTGGAGGCCTTCGGGAGGCTTAAAAACATTCAACAGCAAGATTAAATAGTTACAACGTGTCTTGTTAGTCCACAACCCACCCGAGACGTATGACTAACTCTCTCCTGAGAGGTGACGCGAACCCACCAGTGGGGCATTAAGGGTTGTTGATTGAAACAGGTTAAGGGTTAGAGGATGATTCTATAAATAGCATAGGCACAAATAGGGTCTTGGTAGTATTATTTTAAGTTGGTTAGGTGATCTAACAGCTAAAGTTACAATTTAAGGAACGTAAAGAAACCGATCTAGTAACTTCTGTTTCGTAAAGTAAGAAAAGACATGCAAGGCTGAGGTTTGGATTAAGAACCTAGACATCCCTCATCTATGCACCTAGCGTGTCTTAATGTATTCATAAGATATTGGATGGTATTTAGTCTAAACTGTTGTCGGTCATGTAACGCTGTCCCTTCGCACGATTTCTTAGGCCATATGTTAGGTTCTAAATCGCAAAGAGGAACACCATCGAAAGTTTTTACGCTGCTCAGTGCACAGTTTTATTTGGTTAAGCACAGATATCGGATGCTGTGTGAGTCTTGATTAAATTTATTCACATCAGATCGGTGACTGCATGGTTAACCGCACTAATCCCAACACTAAATGCGTTAGCGTTGCGATTAGTGAAATGTTCAGAGAGCCTAGTGTCAGTTTCTTTCTCACTGATACGATTATCAAGATTAGACGATCGATTAGACGTGATGTAAAGTCTCGCCAGACTCTCATGAGTTCGTGTAGGTATCATAACCACCCAACTGAAGATTACCGAAATGGCAATGCCTTACACTTTCTTCTGGAAAGGTACCCCTTCATCCGAACTTCGTAGGTCTGGGGTAGGATTGGCCATCAAAACTCAATCAACAAAGCAACTTCATGAATATCCTGTGCTCATCTCGGAAAGCGTTATCACACTGCGCCTTCGGACAACCACCTTAATGTCATCAGTGTTTAAGTCCCAACTCTGGACAAGTCTGATGACATCAAGGAAAAATTCTATGAGGAATTATCTCAATGCCTTAACAACATCAACAGCAAAGAACAGATATTGAAGACCAGAGCTGGCCGGGACTATGAGGCTTGGCCTGGAGTTCTGGGTGGACACGAATTCGACAACATGAACAGCAATGGTCAGTTGCTGCTCAGTCTTTGTGCTCAATACAACCTTGCGATATCAAACACTAGGGAGTTTGCTGCGAAAATCGGCTATATAAGCCGTCTCCGGGCTCATCAGCGCCAAGCCCTATAAGGAGTTGACATGGCCAAAATCGGTCGCATTATTGTTATTCTTTATTATACGTAATCAAAGTCTTGCGAGTGTTTTAGCTTGCATTTTAGTTTTTTTCCTATTTATAAGTTTGTTTTTTTTATTTAATAGAAAATGTCTCAATAGTTCTAATCTAAAATGATATTTAATAATCTTAACAATAATTTAAAACTTGAAAGAATGTTTTTTTTTGCAATGCATGTTTAAGTTAACGATTTTGATCAAACAAATCAAATCGTGGTTCAAAGTTGTAGACCAGGGTAAAAGCCTCTTAAAATAACAAAAAGTGAACATAAATTATAGTAGGATGAAACCCATTGTAAAAGGAGGAGAATAGTACAAAAATTAAAAGAAAAATAAATTACGGGCGATCTGAGGTCGGGAAGGGGGATAGGGGGGGTTTTAAGGGAAAAAAATGGCTTATCTCAATTTCCTGCAAAACTACAAGTCCTATGGAAAAAGTTAAATGGCAAAGTTGTAGGTAATAAAAAGCATTTACACTTTTTTCACATAACCTCAAATTTTATGTGAAAAATTTAAAAAACCAAGTTTTTGGTTTTTTATTTTTATCTTTTACAAATAAAATTATTATTTAACGAAATTTTGTGAAAACTTAGCTTTTCATGTCTTTATTTTTCCTTTAATTTTTGTACTATTCTCCTCCTTTTACAATGGGTTTCATCCTACTATGATTTATTTTGTTTTCAAACATTAAAAGCACTGGTCTATAAAATTTAATTTAATTTTTTTTTTTTTTTTTTTTTTTTTTTTTTATTCTTTTTTTTTAAGAACTTTTACGCACAGCGTATGTCAGTTCTATCGTATCCTAAACATATTTATTACTACATACTTATAATTTAAACATAATCGACATGAATTTAAATAGAGCTCTTGCGTCATCACTATTAGGTTCCGACAGAATTTTGTGGAACATTCCTACGTTGGCTCCATTCAATTCCAAGTCGGCCACTAAACTATTTCTACTAGACTCATATCTGACACACTCCATCAATAAATGGTGTAAGTCTTCCACAACACCACATTCTTCACAATTAGGGGAAGCAGTTTTCTTCATCATATACCTGAATTTATTGCATGGGATGTGTCCAGATCTGAGTCTATGGGCAACGACAATTAGTTGCCTATTTAATCTACTGTTCATACACCAGGGCACATGAAGAGGCTGACACTGTATAGTCTTATACCATATCCCTTTTTCTACTGACCGTTTATCAAAGTATTCCTGCCAGTCACTATAACATTTCTTTTTAAATTTAGGTAAATATTCACAATAGTCTACTGTTAAATTATATTCTTTTCCATTTTCAGCGGCAAACTTTGCTAAAGTATCAGCCTTTTCATTGCCCTGTAATCCAATATGCGATGGAACCCATTGCAATCGGAGTTGAACCCCTTTCAAGTTTAATTCTATAATTTTAGACAGGATAACATAAGCTATCGATGCACCTCTGAAACCAGAGGCGCATCGAGCTATATGCTGTAAAGAACTCTTGCTGTCTGTACAAACTACGATATATTTTACATTACTATTATTGTTAACATAATTTAAAGCTTCTGAGATTGCAATGAGCTCCAACGTCATAATGGATGTAGGTTGGCACACTTTTAAACAATTATCGTTATTATTAAAACTCATATTAGGTACATAATACGCTGCCCCAAGACCTTCTGCACTCTTCGACCCATCTGTATATATACAATTCCAATCACTATACTTCGTACATAATTCTTTAATTACTTCATACTTTAGAGAATTAATCTCGTAAGACTTTTTACAATGTTTAACCGATTCTAAATCTACTGCTATAATCTCTTCTACATTAATATTAGTTACCCACGTTTGCAATGTATACATAATTAAGGGATAAGATGATGATATTTGCAACTCACAGATTTCATTAACTACTGATACTAATAAAGGAATTTTTTTATTTCGCCAAAAAGCGTTTTGTCGAAGAGTGTAAAGATCTTCTAACAATGGTATGATAATATTATTTTCTATTGATTTTGATTTTAAACAGAACTTATAAGCTAAATATTTCCTTCGTAAATCCAGTGGAATTACACCGAGCTCACTCTCCATCACATGAATAGGAGAAGTTTTAATAAACCCACCCACAATCCTTAAAGCCTGATTTTGAATTTTATTCAATTTATCTAAATGGCACTTTGCACTAATGTCATATAAATAGCAACCATAATCAATTCGGCTTCTGATCAATGAAATATATATATGCCTCAGATGTTTCGGATGTAAGCCCCAGGAGGGACCAGACAATACCCTAAGTAAATTAAGACTCCTTTGCACTTTTTCTACCGTTATATTGATATGCTTACTCCATCTTAAGGATCTATCTAACCACACACCTAAGTATTTATAATTATCTACTACTTCTAAACTATTATTATCTAATTTGATTTCAAATTGGAGTTTTTTAAAGCCTCTACTAAAGATACATACTTTGGATTTAGCCGCCGATAATTCTAATCCTAATTCGCCTAAAATATCAGAAAATGTATTCAAAGCCTCTTGAAATAAATTTTGGCTTTCTATTAAGTTTCTTGACGAAGAGTATAACACAAAATCATCTGCATATTGGCACATGGTAATATTTTTTATTTCTCGACAACATTTAATGGTGACTATATTGAAAAGAATAGGAGAAAGTGGATCCCCTTGTGCCAAACCACGATTTGTGTATCTTATAAAATATTTAGTTTCATCTGTTTCATCTTTCATTAGCAGATGTCGCTCACTCAAGAAGTTATACAAGTAGAAGCATAATTTCATTCCAACTCCTATGTCATCCAAAGTATTCATTAAGTTGTCTACTAATACATTATTATATGCATTAGTGATGTCTAAAAAGCAAGCAATAGTCGGTATTTTACTCGAAAATCCTAAATAAATCTGACTAACTAATTTCACTAAACAGTCCTGACATGACTGACCTCTTCTGAATCCAGAAGTAAAAGGAAATAATAATTGATTTTTCTCAATATACCATTCAAGCCTTTTTGTTATCATAGAATGAAAAATTTTGCAAATACATGAAATCAATGAAATTGGTCGCAATTGAATAGTACTAGTTGAACTTTTAGGAATTGGTACCACTAAGATGTCACGCCATTGTGAAGGGACAATGCCGGTATTTAATATGAAATTATATAGGTTTAATAAATATAGTTTGCTTGAGGGAGATAAATGATATATAAGTGAGTATGTTATACCGTCATTACCGGGAGCTGTATCCTTTCGTTTAAAACAATGGCACATTTCCTGTAAAGTAAAGTCAGACTCGAGTAAATTATTTTTAGATTTAAAATCGAGGGGCTTTGGGCATACGTAATCTGGAGCTAAATTGGAAAGAAGATCAGTCTTTTGATCATTTGAAACTTGTTGCCTGGCTGAACTGACTCCCTTCACCCAACCCATACGCTTCCACATTTCAGAGTTTGTCGTTCTTGCATCGATGCTGCTACAGTAATTTTGCCAATCTTTCGATCTTGCTTGATTAATAGCAATCTTGGCAGCTTTAGTTTTTTGTTCGAGTATGATCAGATTAATTGGTATGGGATTTCGTCTGAAATTTTTCAAGGCTAACCTACGCTGTGCAACCAAATGTGAGAGATTTGGATTCCAATAGGGCTTAGGGCAAAATCTCCTTTTTGGATTATCACTACTTCTAACGGACGGTATGTGTTCATCAGCCGCTCTATTTACCTGGTTTATAAAATTATTGTACAAGCCCTGTACATTGACAGAATCTACGGATCGAGACAAATGTTTTTCTAATGACTTACTATACTGTGTCCATTTTGCTAATTTAAAATTTCTCCTTTTACTGAAGGGAAAAGGGTTGAACTGGTTACCACATTTATAGGAAATCTTAATGAAAAGATGATCACTGCCCAGATTTTCGTTCATTACCTCCCATTTTAATAAAACAGACAGGTCCGTTGACACAAAGGTCACATCAGGTGACGTTTTTTGGACTACATTATCTACTAAACATAATCTTGTAGGACTTCCGTCATTCAGCGGAGTAAATCCAGCATCTAAAGACGCATCGTAAATCTGTATTCCTCTTACATCGGTTTGAGAAGACCAAAGAGTATGGTGGCCATTAAAGTCACCTGCGATTATACATTTACTTGAAAATATCGTAAATATTTGTTCCCAGTCAGTAAAACTTGTACGCACTGAAGAAGGGCAATACAACAACACAATATTTTTAATTTCATTGCAGTTTAAAAGTTTAATTGTAATAATTTCTATGCCAGAATTTCGTATAGAAAAGAAACATTGCTGAACTTTAATGGATTTACAAACGATAACAGCAACACCTCCATACCCATCTAACCTATCATTTCTAAAAATATTATAACCACTTACGTTAAAATGAGATTCAGGTTCTAGCCAGGATTCGGATATTAGAGCAATATGTATTTTTTCTTGTGCCAACAGCAATTCAAACTCGATACGCTTGGGTCGTAAGCTCCGTGCATTCCACTGTAAAATACGTAACTCAAATATTCTTGTAACATTGTTAGCCATTGTTAAACATGGAAATAAATGTACTACATATGTCATCTCTTCTCAAAAAGTTTATAAATAACTGTTTACAAATTTCCTTAACAAGTTTACCGAATAATTTTAATTTAGTTTGCCAATCTGTGTTATCAGTAATTATATTTTTGATTCTAAGTATAATGTTCGTACTATCTAAGGTGACGTTAGAGCTTTGCTTATCATTCAAGTTCCCTTCTGATTCGGAACAGTATCTTTCTCTATCTTTACTCTGCCTATTACTATTTCTGCTTGTCATTTTTCTTGTCTCTAATGGATGTTCCATCTGCTTTAAATGCTGTTCTGTGATTCCATCTAAACGCGTTTCTTTTAGCGAGGTAGTGTCACCAGCGCTACTGTTGTGAACAATTGCTTCAGATATAAGCGCATCTCGGTAGGTTTTCTGTGTAGTCTGTGAGGTATGTATGGTAGACTGTTGTGACTCCGACATATCTTGAGTTTCACTAGTATTCTCTTTTCCGCTTCTATCTTTTATATATAATTCTAGTGCTTTACGATAGGTGCAATTATGCCTGGTCATCATGTTTCTAATTTCTTTTTCTTTTAAGAATACTGGGCACTTCTTATACATTGCCATATGTGACCCTTTACAGTTGACACACACGTATTTATTTGTATCACAATTTTCATGATAATTACTGCACTTAGGACATACAATTTTTTTGAGTGGACAAGATCTAGATAAATGCCCGAATTTCCAGCATCCAGAACACTGGGAAACTGGAAAAGTGTAGGGCTCCACCTTAAAGCTGCAACCGTATCCATAAACATACGGCGGCAAAATGGAACCCTTAAAACAAATTCTAATTGTCACCGAATTTATCCACTTACCATTGTCAGCCAGTCTCTTAAGCCTTCTTACTGATATAACTTCGAACTCACATGTAATATTTTCAATGATTTCTTTTTCGTCAGCTTCCAGATCTATTTGTCTAAGTATTCCATAACACAAGTTTACCTCGTCCGTTCTCTGTAATCTGTATCCTAAGTTAATAAACTCTTCGCAATTCAATAACTCCAAAGCACTTTCCTTTTTATTGAAATAGATAAGAACCCTAAATGCACTTTTATATACCATTTTCACTATGTCTTTAATATTATATGATTTTAGTAGTTTTGCCATTCCAAATTGTTTCGGTATAATGTCTTTTCCAGTCATACATATACATATTTCATTTTCGTCCCGATCTTGAACTAAACTGCCGCTCATAAAATCTTTTTTATTAGCTCGCTTAGGTTTTCTAATAACTGTGATCATACCCTCCTCCTCTATTATTTCCTCCTCGTCTTGTCGTACTCTCTTCTCCACAAGTCGTTGCTCACTCTCATTTTTTTCCATCTTCTCATTTAAGTTCAGATTAAGTTGTTGCTCACTCTCGAATATAGGTTCCTGCTCCATATCGCTGCCACTTGAGTCACCGAGACTCACACTTTCACGTATTTCAGTCATTTATGAATAAATAAAAATAAAGAATTAACATATTTTTAATGTAGGTAGAACAATAAAATTACGCGATATTATCTTGCGATACGGCTGTACGTGTACGTTCGACTCGACTGCTCGCGCGCAACTGCACTGGTCTATTGAGACCATATCCGATTTAGAAAACTAACAGAAAAATATTTAACTTAAACATGAATTGCAGAAACACATATTATATGTGTCATTCCAACTGCAATAAAATACAATCGAATTAAAAAGTATATTTTAGAATTAAACTTTATGTTTAATAGAAGCAATGAACTATGTTACAACTGTAAAATGTTCTCTATATTATATAATTATATGTATAGTTGAACTCTTTTAGTCATCATTACACACACACTCAGAAGACCAACCACAGATGTCATCGTTCGTGTCCTCGTGGTTCGTTGGTGAGTGCGAGACCGGAGCATCTAGCTCCAAACTGAGCAGAGTATGGACATGAAAGCTCAATTGACTTATAGAATACTTGGATACTTTTTGTGTTACCAGCGGTTATTGTTGTAAATCGCGAGTAACGACACGGTGCGAAGCTAGTCTTAAAATAACGTAATAATAGTCTAAGTTACTCCTTATATCATCAGCTTTCTGCCAGTGAAAGTCCCGTCAAAATCAGCCCAGCCGTTCCGTAGATTACCCGGAACAAATTTCATTTTTCGTGGAAGTACATTATATACTTTCATAAGCATTTGTTAATTTGATATTACATACAGACAATTCAATTTTATTTATTTGTATAGATAGGCTGGTTCTGGTGCAGTCGGGCACAAAACGTCGAATTGAGAACAGGATATAAGTAGTGTTTGTTTTAAATAGCCGGATTTATGGCCTTATGCCTTTTCCTGAAAGGAGACCGAAGCACAGCAGTGCGACAAGTATTCATAGATAAAACCAGACTTTATGAATTACATAGCTTAAAAAGATCGTCTTTTTGTTCAGACAGAAATAAAAACATCGTCAACAATACAACATTTTATTTCTTTATGGCTTTTAAGTTAACAAATATATTTTTATACTAGCATAAAAATACTAAACAAAATATATATAATAAACATAGACAGATTTATTTCAGTTTTTTTAATATATTCCAGCCTAGAATGCAAGATCCTTATGTCAAAACCTATTTTAGGGTGGAGGGATATAAATTTTCACGTCACATCCTCAATTATCGCAAAAAGGGAATATTACTCGCAAAGATGATATTCTATTTGCTTAAATTTTCTATGCAATAGATTTTAAATTAAAGTTTCAGTAAATTATTAGCGTCTTAGATCTTGAAATAAAAATCTTTATAAATTATAAACTACGGGCACAAAACTACTGTAGCTATACAAAAAACTATTATATATACTATGTATTACTAGCTGCTGCCCGCGGTTTCGCTAGCGTGCTAGGGGTATAGAAAATAGATGTTGGCCGATTCTCAAACCTACCCGATATACACACAAAATTGGAGAATGTGGAGAGAATGGAGAATTGGACAAAATTATAGGTTATCACGGTAAATAGAAGCCTATGTGTTATTCTAATATGTAAGCTATATTATTGTGAAGTTTCATCAAAATCCATTCAATAGTTTTTGCGTGAAAGAGCAACAAACATACATGCAAACCTACATGCTTAGAAACTTTCGCGCTTATAATATTAGTAGGACTAGCTTTCGTCCGCGGCTCCGCCCGCGTGTCTGTCAGCTACCGCTGTGAAAAGTAGCCTATGTCCTTCGTTAGGCTCTAGATTATCTTTCTTCTAAATTTTATTAAAATCGGCTCAGTAGTTTTGGTGTGAAAGCCCGAAACAGAGTCACTTCTGCGTTTATAATATTAGTAAGGATAATCTTAACAATTCTATCACTATTTGAAGATATTAAATTGATCTCTGATTTGTCGAACGACTCCGTCGGTGGAAGTGTGGTGCATTCCTTGGGTACCCAAAGCGTAGTTAGGTGATCCAGCTGTCTGGAGATAGTAATCTCCTACTGTTCCTGGTCTACTGCCGTAGCCCATCAAGCTGAAATGATAAACAAAGAGTTACACAGAGTATGTTTATTATATTATGTACCTGGCCTTAGGTGATTGGAAACAATCCCCGAGGGCAAGCAAGTAGTATGGGTCACCATGCTGCATTGCCTACTCTCACAATGAGGATGGTGTCCCCTACTTCTGGATTCTACATAAGATTTCCATCAGTCTGAGTAGAATTGTCCGTGTGGTGACGGATTAAGAATACAGAGTGTCACCACCCCTATTCATCCTACGCGGGTGTCGTAAAAGGCGACTAAGGAATAAACTACGCAAGACAACATCAATGCAAAGAGAAGGAAAACTTGAAACCAACCCGTCTGGCCAGCGTGGTATCATCATCATCATCATCATCAACAGCCACTGCTGGATATAGGCCAATACCTCCTTTTCAAGGAGAGGCCTATGTCCAGCAGTGGGCTGTTAAATGCTGTTGATGATGATGAGTAGAATAACTTTGGTAGGCCTAAATTTGAAAAAAAAAACGACGGCGCAGTCAGTGGCTAGATAGGTGATCGTTTGTGGCATGATATGTTATGTTATGAGCGTGTGCGTGATTCGGATCATTCGAAGATCATGTTAGGCAAGCGGATCCAGTTGTTATTTTAAGATAAGATTCGTGAAGCTTAGTTGGAGGCCTTTGGGCGGCTTAAAAACTTCCAACAGCTATTTAATCTTAATTAAGTAGCCACAACGTTCTCTCGCCAGTTCTCAACTAACTAACTCGACCAGCGAGGGGACGTGTGGCCTTAACCCTCTCTTGAGAGAAACCCGAGCCCAGCTGTGGGATGTTATGGGTTGTGGACGAGTCGTAGCCGATTTAATTTGACGATGGCGGCCCGTCTCAACGGAGACCAGTCAACTACGCAGGAGATATTATAGTGAATGAGTGTGTGCGCAAATACAAGAGCACTTTCTGCTCCCGAACTCTCATAATCTGATGAGACGACTATCTGACACGATCGTAGGACCGACGGCTTTCCGCTCTCCGTTTCGGCTCGAGTAACGGGTGTTACTTAAAGATCACAAAGGGAAAACCAAAGATAGAAGTAGTGGTTTGTTAATAGACTGTGACGACAAAGGTTACGGGTTCGTTTCACCATCAAGTAAGTATATGGATAGCAATTGACAGAGAAAGTCTAACATAGGTATCGTGATCAGTTCATTAGTTAGATTGTGAGAGTATAATAAAGAAATGATGAAAACTGAAAATAAGTAGTGTGGCGACTTCTACATAGAGTGAAACAAAAACATACTACAACGCCATCTATCGAAAACAAATCAAACTACGGAGTAACTGCAAATGTTATTATGGTGAAAAAAATTGTTGCGCCAATTACTAAATATTCAACTTTCCAGTTTACACCGTTGGCTGCGACTCGCCAAGTATGATCACCTCGTCTGGTCGAATCTCCCTGTCTATTGGAGGGGCACGACAACTACTCCACAGTATGAAATCTACTTGCCTGATATCAGTATAATCGCAAGCGCCATCTTGGAAATGTGACCAGCTTCCGCAACGGACGGCAGGGAACCCTTCAGGGTTTGTCACCGACTCAGCGTACAGGAGCCACGCCCGACTGTGAGAACAGGTTTGGAACAGGCAATTGGGCTGTTCAGATCCACGATTCGGGTAGTAATCGGTGTGTCCTGGAAAAGAGGATGGTCTTGAGAGATATTATAGTAGTGATATTTAGTAGGTAGTAGAACCACGCTGATTTCAGCACGAATGGGCCGGCTCGACCGGGGCAGTACTACGCACACACAGAAGATCAACCTACAATGACAGTGTTCGTGCTGTCGTTTTCCGTTGGTGAGTGTGAGACCGGAGGCCTAATCATTCTGAAGCAGAATCAACTCACTAAGCCGCCATGGTATAAGCCACATTGTTGTTTACCTTCACAATGAGAATGGTAGCCCCTACTCCTGGATTTTACTCATGCTTTCCATCGGTCAGAGTAGAGTCACTTTGGTAGTCTTAAATATAAAAAAACTACTCACCAACTTTCTGATTCAAGCCATAAACTCCTGCATTGCTGTGAATGACATCCACATATGTGGCATCGTCGTGGTTCAGTCTCAGTGTCAAGTCCACGTCAGCGAAGCAGGGTCCAGCTGGATCCAGCCCTGAGATACGTCCAACGCGATGCCCAGTCAGTGACAGCACAGTTTTACCAGTGAACCCTGCGATGTGGGACCCCAGACTGTGTCCCACTAGGTGGACGGATGCGGGGTCAAGACCAGCTGAGGAATAAATAATTATTTGCCATTATTACTGTTTTCAAAAATGAGCAGTTGTGTTTTTTAGAGGTTAGTCTAATTATAACAGTACTCTACGTGCTACCTCGGCTAACTTTAACGTAAATATTGCGCCCAATACTTACACAAATAATAATAATAATACTTTGTTTTAAACTTTCATGGTCAGTGACTTTAAAATATAAATCAACGGGATTGCTACCACTGTGGGCTAATATTTGATTTAAGTTAACAGAAAAGTACAATGTAGCAATCCCGCAGATTTTATTTTAATATTAATACTTGTTTTAGACATTTGACACACAACATCATCCTCATCCGCATACTCGAACCACTAGACCAACAAGGCAATCAACATATTATTTCTATACAATACACAGATGTTATATCTTGACAAATTAATACAATTGAGGTGTCTGTTTACGTTATCTTCGTTATCAAATGAATAGGTTTTGACTAAATGCTTAATATATGAAAGTATATACGGTACATACATGAGAAAAGCTGTTTTTAATTTGTTGTCTGTGGGTCTGTTTGTTCCGGCTAATCTCTGGAATGGCTTGAACAATTTTGACGGGACTTGCACTGGAAGACTGATGACAAAGGGGTAAGTTAGGCAAAGTTTTTAGACCAACTTCGCTTTGAGGCGCAATTCACAACAATGACCGTTGGTAACACCGTGGGATTCAGCTACTTATTTATACCACAAGCTATTATTTAACCAAAATGGCCATTTTAATACGTAAGACTATTATAATTATATATTGTATTAAAGGACAATACAATTTTAGTCAGAACTTGTTTAAACACAACTTAAAAATAGGAACCGTTTTCCTTCCATGACGTTTTATTATTAATCAAACTGTAAAAACAAACAACCAAAAAAGTTATATTACAAGTAGAATTTCAAGGACACTATATATGTAAATAAACTTAGTAATCAAAGCTTAATTTTCAATTCGGTTTTAATTATTTTTTTTATTATTAATAACTTATTTATTTATCATTGAAATATAGGTAAAAAATAATAATATATAATATAGACGCCGTTTTAGAATTCTTATTATTTAGAATGTCATTTTAATTAAAAAAAACGTAGCGCTATGTTAATAACTAACACATCAGGTTGCTATCATAAATGACAAATTTAATTCTTTTTTATTTGATGCCTCTAAAAGACATTACAAAGAGATCATAATCTTGTTTATGCTTATGGACAGCTGTTTATGGTTTATATTGTAGAATAATGCGTAAGTAAATGCTTCCGTGTTGCTTGAATTAATTGAGATACTCTTACAAATGCATGACATTATAATTGTTATAATATTTCCTGTACGCCATCTTCGAGTTGTAACTTTAGGTGGAATATATAGGTATTACAGCCATGCTAATTTCAGCACCAATAGGCCGGCAACCGGGGCAGTACTACCCTCACACAGAAGACCAGCCTAAAATGTCGTTGGTGAGTGTGACACCGGAGGCCCAATAACTCTGCATCATTCCCCTCCGGTCTCCGGAGGCCGGAAGAATAATGCAGTAAACACTCACAATGCGGATGGCGGCCCCTACTCCTATTCTATTTCTACTCATGTTTTATAATAAATAAACTTAAATATTATTATATAAGTATTTATAAGTATAACTATCCCAAAAGTTGACTGTTAAGATGTCTGGTAGTCAGATATTATTACATCATTTATTTGACGACCTCTTTGTCCATTGAGCTTTTGATTGGAGTGTCAGAGGTCGTGTTTAGAGGAAACGGTATATTGTAAAGGTATAAGTATATTTTTACCTACTAAAATATTTCTAAGGAGATCTATGTGATTTTGCTTCATATTATTTTTATTTTGCTGCCTCGTTGGTCTAGCGGTTAGCGTGTGCGACTGCCGATCGAGAGGTCTCGAATTCGATTCCTGGGTCGTGCCAAAATTCTTTCTTAATATCAGCCCGTAGTGTGAAAGTTCCTGGTTATTCGTTAAGCCGTCGGTCCAGGTTGTCATGACTATCTATGGCAATCGTTACTAGGAAGTATACCTACTGTTAACTGAAATCTACTGTTAACTATTTGAACCTGCTAATTCAGTTTTCCTCAGGGTTGCGGAGGGCCGATGCTAGTCACTCTGGGAAAAACTGATATTCACGTAAAACCAGTTGAACTAGTAGCCGAGCCCAAATTATTTTGGGAATTATGAAGGCTAGGATGATGACGATTATTTTAATTTGGTATAGCAAAGTTTTCTACAAGTAAAAATAAACACTGAGAACCGTGCAATAAGGTTCAATATAAGTGGTTAGAGAAATTATCTCAAAATTATAATTACGTATGGTCATCATCACACAAAAGCAATTATTTTTATTTTTATATTTTTAGAAACGACTTCCTGATTAGGAATTTATATTGTGTCACCGGAGGCTTTATAAACAAACATATAATGGACACAAAGAATACCCAGACTCGGAACAACTATTTGTGAATCACAAAAATTGTTTTCTTACGGGGTTTGAACACAAACACTCAGTATAGTAGAGAACGGTGTGGCGACCATTTAAGCCACTGCACTATATTCGTTTTTGGAACAACTTTAAGAATGAAGGTTTTAATAACAAAAGGAGCTGGATGCGAGTAGCTAAGGATCGAATTAAGTGGCGTGCAATTGGAGAGGCCTATGTCCAGCACTGGACTGCGATAGGCTGTAGATGATGATGAACTAAAGGTATTGTCTTCTTCATCAACAGCCCATGATTTCCCACTACTAGGCTCGGGTCTCCACTCAAGAGGGTTAAGGCCATACGTCCCCATACTGGCCTAGTGCGAGTTGGGAACTGGCATGACAACGTTGTGGGCACTTAATCTTGTCGTTGTATGTTTCTAAGCCGCCCGAAGACCTCTAACTAAGTTTCACGACTGTTATCCTACGATAAAAACCGATACCAAAACGTGACCTCCTAATAACGGAGACGCTCATAGTATCATGCCACTAACGGTCACCCATCCAAGTACTGACCGTACCGTCGTTGCTTACCCTCGGTGATAGTTTCATCACGTAGAGCACCTTGTTTCTTACCTTGCATCATCGCAACGATGGCTTCACCAAGCCGCTGTCCAATGAACCTCACCATGGTACTGGAACGTAAGTACAGCCATCTGATGAGGGAACTCGCATCTACAGCCAGAATATTGCCAGCACCTGGAACAATTATATCAGGATTTTATTTTATATGTAAATACAACTCCAGCATTAGGAATATAAATGCTGTGTCGCTGGGGACTTTACAGACATGAAACGGACACGAGGAACAACCAGACTCTAAACAACAATTCGTGGATCACACAAAGTTGAACCCACTACACTTGGCGCAGTATAAAGTGGCGTAGCGACCGCTTAAACCACTTGGCCAATCGTGAAGTGTGGCAGTGGCCCAGTTTTGACTTACATATACAGGGTGAATTTTTGAGACGGGACAGTAAGGGCAGGTACCTCAACCGTTATAGTTACAGGAAAATGCTTTAAGAAGACTATCCATAATTTTTTAAAACAATCTGAACTGCATTTACAGATTTTGAAAAAAATGTACAGCTAGCAAGAAAATGGTCATTTTAAGCAAAAACTTTTTTTAATGCCCCTCGATCCTGTTTCCTATAAAGATCAAAAGTCTCTACTGGACCGATTGAGGTTTGAGTACTAGAAATGTCAGAAATCGCAAAAAAACTTTTCACGTACATTTAGATAACTTACATTTAGTTAATCTACAAAATAAATTGCGAAACCCGACCGCCGTTTTCACGAATACATAAGTTCACTCATTTTTGCACTGAGCTAGTAGCAGCTGATAATTTTCTTGGATAGATATCATTTAAAATCCTTGTTAATGCATCTTTCAGCTCCTGAATACTGTTGTATTTTTTTGTAGTCTACGTTTTTAAAAAGCCCCACAGAAAAATATTGAGAGGAGTTAGATTGAGGCTACGAGATGGCCACTTCGTTGGACCATGTGTACCTATCCACTGTGACCCGAACTGCCTATTCAAACTGAAATACTCGGCTGTTGTGTGACGGGCGACATTTTGCTGAAAATAAACTTTTCGCAATTCTGACAAGAACCATTCATCCAACTGGTTTTGGAGATTCTCTAAAATGACGTCGTTATACACGGCAAAATTAAGAGTACCTTCATAAAACTCCACCATTACTATACGATACTAGTCGCAATGGATACTTATTCGCGTACCACACCAGTGCAGATTCCGTGTTTCTATTATGTACAAAATACGCTTAATACAAAAGATGCATAGACAACGATTTTAAATGATATCTATCCAAGAAAATTATCGGCTGCTACTAGCTCAGTACAAAAACCAGTGTACTTATGTATTCGTTAAAACGGCGGTAATTTTGACCAATTTATTTCGTAGATCATCTAAATGAAAGTTAAATTTATTCTAATTTATATTATTTTAATTTTAAGTTAGCAATTTATTTCGTAGATTAATTCAATGTCAGTTAACTAAATGTAAGTTATCTGTTGTCTGTGTCTAAAATTCATATTAAAATTATTTATTTCCGTACAAATGTATGGAAAAGTTTTTTGCGATTTCTGACATTTCTAGTACTCAAACCTCAGTCGGTCCAGTAGAGACTTTTGATCTTTATAGGAAACGATCGATTGGCATTAAAAAAAGTTTTTGCTTAAAATGACCATTTTCTTGCTGGCTGTACATATTTTTCAAAATCTGTAAATGCAGTTCAGATTGTTTTAAAAAATTATGGATAGTCTCCTAAAAGCGTTTCCCTGTAACTATAACGGTTCAGGTACCTACCCTTACTGTACCGTCTCAAAAATTCACCCTGTATAAAATAAAGTTTGTTTCTCCGAAGGGATAGGCGGAGGTTTTTTTCACATATATTTAGATTATCAAAGTGACTCTACTCTGCCTGATGGAAAGCATTCAAGAGCAAGTGCAACCTTTTTAAAATATAAAACTAACCACACTTTTACAATGGCAATACCATATAATATGACGGCCCTGACAATGACGGCTTTCATTGTCCGTATGTAATATCAAATAAATTGTTTTTAACTATAGTCGTCACAAAATAAGAAGCCCGCTTTGACATTTGTCATTTGACATGCCGCATGTAAGAAATTGAAAAATCAAATTCATAATCCTATTTAATTACTATGTTATCCATACACTAGCACAACGCGTATCATAAATAAGCATCAAGTTTAACTTTATATTGAAAAATTGCACTCAAAAACACGAATTAATCGTATTAGTTACGCCACGATGACAAATGTCAAACCGGGCTTCTTATTTTGTGACGAATATAAATACATATTAAAGTATATACGATACTAATATAATAGGCAGTTTAAAAAAAATGATCGTCTGTTTGTTCCGAATAATCTCTTGAACGGCTGCACTGATTTTGACTATCACTGACAGATTGCTGATGTTGTCAGGAGTAACTTATGTAAATTTTATTAAGAGGCTCAGCTGGTATGTAACCTGAAATGATTAATTTATAAGCCTAACCTTGTAACAAGAAAGCATTGCTGATGTTCTTATAGCTGTCCTTGGTAGGGTCATCAGTAAAGCCGTGGAGGTAGATGATGAGTTTGTCCTTGGGCTTGAAGTACTTCGAAGATGACACCGAGGTTAAGGCGTTCAGATTGTATTGGACTTTAACTTCCCTGTAAATTATAATAATAAATATTTCCGACGTATACACACAACGCCATCTAGTACCAAACTAAACAGAGCTTGTATTATGAGTACTAGACAACGGATATAAATACATAAACATACATTTTTTACTGTTTTTAGACTTTCGCGACTTTTGCACATACTCATGTTTTTTGTTATAAATTATTCGCGATGAAATTAAAAAGGTTACGATCTATCGGTTCTGTTCGGTTTTGATTAAATTATTGAGAAATAATGTTTAAGCTTAAAACACTATTAATGTACCTGCTCGCTAAATAAAAATGAAACGCGTTAATTTCTTTGTTTTTATTGAATACATTATAAGCAGATAAAAGTTTAGTTTTTTTTTTTTTTTTTTTTTTTTTTTTTTTCCTACTACCCCTAGCAAATGAATGTAGCCAGGGTCTTTGGCAAGCTACTCCTATCTCTTTCATTGTTAGGTTTTACAGTCCTGCCCTTAGGGGGCTTTACTCCTATTCTCCTTACAATTAATAACCTTATTCTATCTTACAATTCATTCTTATATTATTACAATTTCCTTTCTTTAGTTCACAGTTTTTATTTGTTACATTTTATTTCCTTATTCTACATTACGAATTATTTTTACTTTATTATTATTTCCTTTGTTTAGTTCTCTGTTTTATTTATTTTCATTTACTTATTCTATCTTACACATAATTCTTACTCTATTACAATTTTCTTTCTTTAGTTCTCTGTTTTATTTGTATATATTTTATAATATTTTCTTACAGCTAATTCTTACGCTATTACAATTTCTCTTATATCTAGTTTCTTATTCCATTATATTAGATAACTATAACAATATACTATACAATATTTAATAGTTATTCTCTTTCTTATTATGTTTTATTTTGCTTATTAGCTATTTTTACAATTTTTGTGCAATAGCCCAAGAACCGGTCTCTCAATTTCTTGTCTGTCATTATAAGTGGTAATGTGTTTTTTGTCAATTTCATGTTAATTTCATTTTCTAATTTAAATCTTTCCCTACAGTGCACTGGGCATTCCAGTAGTAGGTGGATCGCTGACTCACTTATTGCAGGGTCGCAGATGCACGATGGGCTCTCCTTGCACTTGAACCTAGCCAGGTACTCGGAGAACCCACCGTGCCCCGTTAATGCCTGAGCTACCTCCTTTGTCATTTCGATGTTCCTAATTACCCTGTATGCCTCGGACGCGATAGGGAAATACAGTTTTGTAACTGAGGCTGTGTGTTCCGCGTCGTATCTTCGGTCCCATTCGCGGAGCGAGTCCGTTCGGATTATTCGTTTCGCGAAGGAGACCGGACATAGGTCGTAGTTGGGCTTCTTTTTCGACCTCAGGACGGCCTCTTTAGCAAGAGAGTCGGCTCTCTCGTTTCCCTCCAGACCCGCATGTGCCTTTATCCAAAATAGAGAGACGCTCTTGTTTTGGTCTTTGCAGCGTCGGATGTTATTTCTGGTCTCAACCGCAAGGGTGTGGAGGGCATTGGGGTTCGCGACGGTCTGAAGGGCCGCCCTGGAGTCGCTAAAGATGGCGAATGCGCACTCGTTTCGTCGTTGGACTTCCCTCGAGGCTTCACAAAGAGCCAAGAGCTCAGCCTGGTAGACGGTGCAATATGACGATAGAGCAAGCTTGAGGGTTCTGATCTCGACCTCACCTTTCCAAATGGATAGGGCGGCTCCGACTTTACCCTCAATCTTGCTCCCGTCGGTGAAAATGCGCACCTCATAATTGCGGTGGCTGTCGTACTGTTCCTCGTCTACCAGACTTCCTAGCTCTATCTCCATTTGATCCGCTGGGTGAGGTTTGTCCAGTGCCGAAGCTACCCGTTCAATATCCCCGTCCCCCAGCGCAGGCAGGTGCACCCCCCTCTTGGCCGCGTACAGTGAGGCCATCTCACTAACGCGAATGTCAAGAGGGAGTATCCCTGCCAGCACCAGCGCTGAGTTCAGGGATACCGTCCGGTAAGCTCGGCAGAGTTTTTGGGCGAAGCTGCGTTGTACCGCTTTGAGGCGCTTCTGCACTCCCAACTTGGCTACTGCCGGTGCCCACACGCACGAGGCATACAGGATAATAGGCTCCACGGCTGCCGTATAGATAGTCCTTATAATTTCAGGATGCAGCCCCCAGCTTACCCTGGCGGCTCTCGCAAGCTGTTTGTAAACCGTCGCAGCTTTTGCGCAAACATTAGCAACATGGGTGTTGAATGTTAATTTGTTGTCTATCGTGAGTCCCAGTAATTTGATTTCCGTAGACATGCCAATGCCTATCCCGCCCATGCTCAGGTGCGGGGTGTCATATTTCAACTTACGTGTAATTACCATGGCGCAAGTCTTATTTGGCGCAAATTTGAGCTTATTTATGACACCCCACTCCCGAACATACTCGAGAGCGGCATTGGCACGTCTCTGGACGTCCAGTGCCTTTTGTCCGTCAAAAACCAGGACTATGTCGTCGGCGAAAGCCTGGACATAGTCCCCCCTAGCTTCTAATCCTTTTAGAAGGGGGTCGAGCAGGAGGTTCCACAAAATGGGGCCCCCAATAGACCCTTGCACGCAGCCTTTCTCTGTGCACCGTATGTGCTCCGCACCCATGTATCGGACCCCTACTACTCTGTCGCTCATATAGCTGCCCAGAATCCTCTTTATGTTTGCCGGGCACGATGTTTCCGCCAACCGGACCTTGATGGCTGGCCACCAAGCACTGTCGAAAGTCGTCGAAGTTTAGTATTGAGTGTGACCCCCTCTTGCTGAAATCACGGCTTGCATTCGTCTGGGCATGCTAGCGAGTATATCTTTTATGGTTTCTTGGGGAATACGTTCCCACTCCGCGGTAATCACATTCTTTAGCTCTCTGATGGTCTGCGGAGCCGGCTGCACTGATCTCACTCGTCGCTTCAGAACGTCCCAGACATGCTCTATGGGATTGAGGTCCGGACTTCTAGCTGGCCAGTCCAAACGACGAATTCCGACCTCTAGCATATACGCTTCCACATCGCCAGACCCGTGGGCGCGAGCGTTGTCGTCCATAAAAATTGAGTTTTCGCCAAGAGCGGTTAAAGCGGGTTGTGCATAAGGAATTAGAACGGAAATGTATCGGTGTCCAGTCAGTGTACCGTTTTCAATGAAGACTAACTCCGTACGATCCATAGAATTTATTCCTTCCCAAAACATAACAGAGCCCCCTCCATAAGGTGTGATTTCTTCAAAACATGCCTCTGCAAAGCGTTCTCCTCATCTACGTAGCACTCGCCAACGTCGGTCTTCACCCTGCAGAGATATCCTGGCTTCATCGGAGAACAATACCCTATCCCAGTCTTCATGAGTCAATGACACACAATTTCGAGCGAAGCTAAGCCTGGCAACTCGATGTCCACGGAGTAATTTAGGGCCGCGTGCCGGGCGATGACTGTGTATATTAGCAGCGAAAAGCCTCCTCCTGACCGTCCATAGACTAATTTGCACATTTCTTACTTCTTCGAATCTGTTCCTGAGGTCCACATAAGAAGATTTGCGATTCCCAACGCTTGACTAATTAGAAAACAATCATCCCGTGGTACGGTACATGTCTTTCTGCCAGAACCAGGCCTTCTCTTGACGGAACCGGTCTCTTGATAGTGCTGCCAGGTCCTTTCAACTGTCGACCGACTCACATTTAGCCTCTGAGCCACGAAGCATTGGCTGCAACCTGCTTCAAGCAGCGCAATAATTTTGCTCGCTTTTATCACTTTATCTACCATTTTAGAGATTGCTAAACAGCAATACTTTTAAATGTCAAGGACATCAGATAATTTAATAAAAATTGACAAGAAGTTAATTAGAGTCGATATTAACTATAGGGAATTCGCGCCACAAAATGTAGTTAAACGTTGTTTCCTTTGAAAACCAGGCTCAGTCAAAAATTTATCCACAAATTGTTATTCTGAGTCTGAGTGTTCTTTGTGTCCGTTTCATGTATGTTTGTAAAGTCCCCCACGACATAGGATTTATATTTCTGATGCTTGAGTTATGTTTTACTATCAAAAGAAAAAGAACTTACTTGGTAATGAAGTCCAAAGTCAATTTGCTCATGTCAGGCTCATCACTATACTGTTCATAGTTTATACCAAGTACCTTCTTGACGTGCTTGCCTGAGGGAAAATAACTCAATAAATTAAAACTGACCACATACTGTGGTCGGATTCGGATGGATGGGAACTGTCCAAGACTGGGATAGTTAGAGCTCCTCGGAACAGCAATAAATTGAAAACATAAGATTCTCAATTCTAAAATTTGCTTGTCTGTAAAGTCGGTATACGGACGATAATTTTACGTGATAATGTCATGAAAACATTAATTTTTCACTTAACTTTACAAACAGTTGACAAAACAGTTAATGTCGCTGATATCGTGATAAAAACAAAATATTATATAATTAAACAAGAGAATAAGGTGTCAGCGTATGCAGAACGAAAAACGCTTGCAACTTGGCCTAGGGGGGCTGAAATAAATACATCAATACTTTATCTAAATATTTTCAGATCATACATAGAGAACACCCAAATTCTGAAACAAACATTTGCAGATCATTCAAACATTTCGTCCGACCCGGGAATCGAACCGGAGACCTCAAGCACAGCTGTCGCTTAAGCTACCATTGCGCCACCGAGGCAATTAAATGTTCGTTTATCAACACTACTCGTACTTACCACAAAAATAAAACAAAAACTTTTCTCAAATATCAGTAAAAATCTAAATCATACTTACACTGGCTAAATCCGATGTAGACAACAGTCTTGTCAATGGGGTCTTTAATAGACACCAGCTCTTTGGTGGTGCCACCAACTAGGTCTTTGAGGAATCCACCTAATTGCGCTGATGCGGACGAGACCAACAGCGCCGAGAACATTGTTAGCCAACGTGTCATCTTGACTGGCGGCTATTAAAACAAACATTATTATTTATTTAACATGCTAATGAATCAGAGAAATCTTTCATTGACGTAATAAAAGATTTAACAGGCGGGTAAGAAGATTTAACAGAGGGAGTGAGGTCGACTATGTCGTACTTTTTCTTACAGGGAGATAGGAGGGAGTCCAGATAGTTCTTACGACAAAAATATTAATTAACACAAAAATACTCAGTTAAGAGTAATTATTTTAATATTTATTTTATTCTTTATTGTACGCACATTTATTTATTTATTATTTTTTATTTTTCTTGTTTAGAGATCAAAAACTAGTTAAAATCATCTTACTTCACAAATACATTTCCTCTTATTTGTAATGACATCCGCAAAGAATGGATTTCTGGAAATTCCACCCCTAAGGGGGAAATATAGACAATGAATGATTGTACGGAAATTTGTCAAGATAAAGTTAATAATGACGTGAGCGAAGTCGCTTGTAATGTTGATAAATATTCAACTGCGTCTTTTATTGACATCTGACTTGAGGTCATCAAAAGGCTGTGACAGATAACCCTATTGCGTTCTCAACAAAAGAAAGGTCAAAACGACGATATAGATTACTAGCTGAGTCCCGCGGTGTCACTTATTGTCGCAAATCATGAGTAACGCCGCGAAGCCAAAGTTACTCATTATGTCTTCAGCCATATGTCAGTGAAAGTCCCGTCAAAATTGGACCAGCCGTTCCAGAGATTAGCTGGAACAATCTGACAGACAGGGAAAACATTAAAAGAAATGATTGCATTCAGTTAAAATCTGTTCATTCGATATTACAAACAGACTCATCAATTTAATTTATTTGTATGTAAAAGATTGAAATGACCTTAAGGCAGTCACATATGATGTGGTTCCTGACCTACCATCTGACGCCGCGCGCCGGTCAATACTATAGCCCTTATCTATACAAATAAATAAAATTGAACTGTCTGTATGTAATATCAAATTAACACCTTTTTAGTCAATTCATTCGAAAGTATAAAACCTACAACTTAGAACCAATTTTTTAATTTTTTGTCTGTCTGTCTGTCCGTCTGTCTATCTGTTTGTCCCGTGAAATTTCTGGAAGGGCTGGACCTTCACTGGCAAAGCTGATGACATAAAGGATTAGCTGAGGTAAATTTTGTTAGACTAGTTTCGCTCCGCGGCTATACTAGCGGTTTATATCAATAATTGCGGGTAACTCCGTGGGGCTTAGCTACTGTAAAATATAGTTTGATCTCAGTGATCGATATAAGTGATGTCCTTTTAAAACTTTCGAGATAAATTGAAGGTTGAATTTTTATAATGTCAAAAATTTTAAAGTTCTTTTTTTAACCCCCGACGCTAAGACGACGGGGTGTTATAAGTTTGACGTGTCTGTGTGTCTGTCTGTGACATCGTAGCTACCGAACGGATGAACAGATTTAGATTTGTTTTTTTTTGTTTAAAAAGAGAATTAGTCAGGGGTGTTCTTAGCTATGTTTCAAGGAAATCGGTCCAATAATTTAAGGCTTGTTTAAATTTATATATATTATTATATTATTTATATAAATTATTTGTTGTTTTTTCGGAAGACGGTATCCATTTCATCTCAGCCGTATTTTTTATCATTAAAATTATTATGTCGACGTCTTGAAGACTAGAAGACTAGAATTGAAGACGTTAAATACTTGACATTGGCAGAAATAGCTGATATTCGGCTGATTGCCATCTCATCAAAAGAAGAAGAAGAACAAATACTTACAGTGTCAGCAAGATTATCAAAGAAATTCAAATCTTCTTTCTGATATTCCATCTTTTCTTTCTATACTAAAATAATTGTTCGTACGATATATTTAATTTTAATATGATATGTCATAAAATTGCTATAAGACGTCTAACGATGTACCGTAAAATACTAACTAAATTTTAAACACTACGTTATATTTATAGAAATGTGCTAATGTATTTTTTACTGCCTGACTGCCTTGTTGGTCTAGTGGTTGGCGTTTGCAGCTGCTGATCAGCTTCCCTAGCCAAGTTGCGGGCGTTTTTCGTTTTCTATTCTATTTTTTACTCTCTTTTTACATTGGTTAACATTTTAGTTTGATCACGTGTCTGAGTGACATGAGTCAATGACAGAACAGAATAGAGAATAGAATAGAAAATCGAAAAACGTTTGCAATTTGGAGCTCTCGGATACGATTCCCGGATCGGACCAAATTATATGCAAATATTTGTTTCGGAGTTTTCTATGTATATTATGTATGTATTTACAAAAAAGTTTATGTATTTATATCAGTTGTCTGGTATCCGTAGCACAAGCCTTGCTTAGTTTGGGACTAGATGATATTGTTGTGTTTACATATGTGTGAACTAAAACTGCACAACACGGTGATTTATTTCACATTATTTGTCTGTAATATCGTAATCTAGCATTAGTAATTATCAATAACTAGGAATTTGCACACTTGGCTACTGCATATTACAGTAAAATGAAACATTTTTTTCTCGAAAAACACTAATATTTACAGTACATCACTAGACATCTTATAAATTTACGTTAAATAACGACATTCTTTCCAATCGTTAAAATTCATTAAAACTAAAACGATACTTGAAAACAGAAACCGCGTTAAATACATTTATGCTTAACATACATTTACTGATGTATACCGAAATATTTATTGAAATAAAACAGGTTTTATCGCCGAATGATGCCCTAAATTAGTTCAGGCATTTAATGAAGACGGATGACAAGCAATTTAGCGATTGTTCTTACATTTAGCGACTGTATACTCGAGCTAAACATTAATTAAAAACAGATAAGTACCATATACATATATTAAAAATGCCTTATTTTCGATTTAGGCTTAATCCACACAGTATTTTAATTGTTTTTGTAACTTTTCCTTAATTTCACTTGAGGTCGACATAATTCGTGCAATATTGACCATGGTGGCGCAGTGGTAGCGTTTGCGACTGTAGTGCTTGAGGTCTCGGTTTCGATTACCGGGTCGGACCAAATGCTTGTGTGATCCGCAAATATTTGTTACGGAGTTTGGGTGTTTTATTATGTATAATATTTATGTACTTACAAAAGAAATATGTTTATGTATTTATTTATCAGTTCTACCGATAAAACAAGCTCTGCCTGGTTTGGGACTGGATGTCGTTGTGTGTAAGATGACCGAAATATTTATTTATTATTATTATTATAAGAAATTTTGTAGGTTCCTTTAGGGCGGGCCGCCAACTTATAGACGGGAAAAGGAAGCGTTTTTTTAATAAGTGATTTTTTTTCTAACTGAAAAAGGATTTGGATAAAAAGGCCTACTTTAACTTCCATGCCTCAGTCACGTTATCCATTGGGAATATGAGACAGATTTTTTCATTTGATAACTTATCCACAGTATACACAAGGCAGTTAACCTCACGGTTGGTTTAAGATCTAAAGAGGAAATGATATTTAAGTTTTTAATATTTATGAGGGAATATATGAGGTAATTAGCATAACATAATGCTTGATGCGTACTTGCTGTTATGCAAACGTTTTATCGCCAACCATACTAATATAAATATTCTAAAGTATCTTTGTATGTTACGTTTTTTTTTCAGAAAGACAACTCTCGCATTAGGAATATTCGTCCTTGTCGCGGGGGGCTTTACAAACATACCTATATGAAACGAACACATGTTGTTTGTGTAGACTCAGAACAACAATTTCTGCATTACTCAGAATTGTTCAATGTTCGATTTGAACTCACAACACTTGGCACAGTAGGAAGTGGAGTGGCGGTGAAACACTTGGCCAAACGTGCAGTCAACGGTCAGATTTCGATTTCGGTCAGAAAGCTAGTTAAGTATAAATTTTCTGAAAATGTTTATTAAAAAATGAGTGCTTTTAATGAATGTTTGCCCATGTATGAACTTGTTTTTTTGTGGTAGGTGAATTTAGTTGAAAATGTTTAACGACCAACGAAATGGGCATCGGTCAATTTCTACGAAAGAACGGTCAAAAATTCATTAGTACATATTGTTTTATTTATTTATTTATAATGGACCTCCGACAAGGAATACACCTTACATGCTAGATTTTAACAAACAGAAATAACAAACTGTTTTAATGCTTGTGGGGCATTACAAAAATAAAAAAGGTACAATTAATAGTGTTCATAAATAGCTTATGTAGAAAAGTTAAAAATAGGAAAAAATTGGAAAAAAAATATAACTAATATACATAATATATATATACAAATATACATATCTAACACACACATTAAAATTTATATTTAGCACACAAATATATTTATATTTACACAGAAGGTAGGTACGTCAACAATTAAACATTTAATTGCACTATTAGATCTCGTTCTTTTTTTAATTCAAAAATATAACTAATATACATAATATTTATACAAATATACATATCTAACACACACATTAAAATTTATATTTAGCACACAAATATATTTATATTCACACAGAAGGTAGGTACGTTAACAATTAAACATTTAATTGCACTATTAGATTGCGTTCTTTTTTTAATTCAACCAATTAGAAAAGATGTCTATGACGACAGAAGAAACTGAAATAGCGTCATACTCATGAGTCATCCTAGCAATTGGTGCTTGCTTATCTAGATTTGTTCGGGTTCGTGGAACCTTAAATATAGGGCGAGGGTATCGAGGGATTCTTGTTTGAACACTTATGTCGATTTTGCTGAGGAGGTTAGGACAGTCGATGTGGCCATGGAACAGCTTATATAGGAATACTAGATCAGAAATTGTACGACGGGATTATAAATAAAGTTTTACCGCGATAACGGACATAAAAGCGGGCGAAGCCGCGGGCGAAACCTAGTTTTGTATAAATTATGATAAGACAAAGACATGGTTAAACACAATGCATACATAAACACAGCCAAATTAAAACCTCTCAAAGGTTTTATTTTAAGACAAGATAAAGAACAATTAGAATTAATAATTAATATAATAACAGTATTTTAAAAGATGACATTGTTTTTATTATAAATATTACCTTTAATAATTCCATTCAACAATCTCTAATTGTCGATTATTAATAAAAATAAAAATGTCTAGGAAATGAACGTGGAAAATGTACGGTTGGTTCACAAGTTCAAAGTCGCTCAGCGTGCTATTGAGAGGGTTATACTCAGCGTTTTTCTATGGGATTGTATCAGGAACGCAATGATTCAGCAGAGAGAAGAGAATCAAGGTCATCGACCAGTACAAGTGGCAATGGCGGGATGTATCTCAGTCATTTGGTACGATAGAGGAGACTTCTCCTTCTCTCGACTGCCGAGGTAGGTCGCCGCGGGGCTTAAGACAGGACAGGCTAGGTGGAGTGATGACTTGCCCAAGACGGTTGACAGAAAGTGGATGCGATATGCCGGTGATTGCAACAATTGAAGTGGCCAATTGAGGAGAGGTCCAACAGTGGACTGCGAGATAGGCTGATGATGAGTTTATAATACTAAAGTAGCTAAGTCTTAGGGCCTGTGGGTTTCGGACGGTAGTCCGTTTATGTTATTTTATCGGGATAAAAGCCTAATCTATGTCTTAGTTCAGAGTTTCAGCTACCTTCATAACAAAGATGCAGCCGTTTGAGAGTGCAGAATAAACAAACATACACTCAAAAACTTCCGTCTTTATTTAAGTGTTATTGTATGAGTTGTGGAGCAATTAAGATTTGCGATACGCAATTAAATGTGGCGTTAGCGGTAATCTTTTGTAATTAATGCATTACAAGACGCCATGAGATAATAATAATAATGAGAAACAAGGACAAAGGATTCTTATCCTTAATCATTGACGTATAATGCAAATAGGTACACTATATTTCAATTAATCATTTATATTTATCGGTCGATATACTGCTTTCGCATCATCACATTGTGATCTTGATCTAAAGTTAGTAATGCCACTTTGATTACAACACGAACGGGCCGGCTCGAACGTGGCAAATAAATAATGTCAACCCATTTCGACTGCCACGGTGGCGCAGTGGTAGCATATGCGACTGATGTTCTTGAGGTCTGGGCTACGATTTCCAGGTCGTGAAAAGTTGATGTGATCCGCAAATATTTGTTTTGGAGCTTGGGTGTTTTCTATATATAATATGTATGTATTTACATAAAAAAGGTCTCGCCCATGAAGGGTTTCGTGGCAGCAAATAACATCATAGAAAAATTCTTGTAGTTCGTTGTAATTTTGATCGATGTTTTAAAAATAGTGTATTGATTGAATGAAAGTTAAATTTCGGCTTACGATTTATGAAGTATTAAAAAAAACGACTTACTAGATCTCGTTCAAATCAATTTTCAGTGGAAGTTTGCATGGTTAATATACATCATATATTTTTTTTGGTTTTATCATTATCTTATTTTAGAAGTTACAGGAAGTGTCTCTCGCGCACACTATTTAGTATAGAAAAAAATGATATTAGAAACCCCAATATCATTTTTGAAGATCTATCCATAGATACCCCCCCGCACGTATGGGTTTGATGAATTTTTTTTTGTGAGTTCAATCTAAGTATGGGGACCCCCATACTTTATTGTTTTTTTTCTATTTTTGTATAAAAATATTAATTTGGTTCACAGAATACATCTACTTTCCAAGTTTCAACAGTATAGTTCTTATAGTTTCGGAAAATAGTGCCTGTGACTTACGGACGGACAGACAGACATGACGAATCTTTAAGGGTTCCGTTTTTTGCTATTTGGCTGCTGAACCCTAAAAACCACACGGTGTGCCATTACGCGCATGAAATAGGAAGGATCCGGGAAGAGCTGTCATTAAAACCATTCGGATCTTCTAAGAAAAAGCCTATGTCAAGCAGTGTACCATTATAAGGCTGCTGATTATGTTGAAAAGTTAATTCATAATTTGAGGTTTTAACATATCTCAATACTAGTATTATAAATTGAAAAGTAACTCTGCCTATCTATCTGTTACGCTTTTACAAGGAGACCCTTTGATTTTGTGACTGTGACTGCACAGTTGGTCTAGTGGTTTGTGACTGTGACTGCACAGTTGGTCTAGTGGTTTGTGACTGTGACTGCACAGTTGGTCTAGTGGTTTGTGACTGTGACTGCACAGTTGGTCTAGTGGTTTGTGACTGTAACTGCACAGTTGGTCTAGTGGTTTGTGACTGTGACTGCACAGTTGGTCTAGTGGTTTGTGACTGTGACTGCACAGTTGGTCTGGTGGTTTGTGACTGTGACTGCACAGTTGGTCTAGTGGTTTGTGACTGTGACTGCACAGTTGGTCTAGTGGTTTGTGACTGTAACTGCACAGTTGGTCTAGTGGTTTGTGACTGTGACTGCACAGTTGGTCTAGTGGTTTGTGACTGTGACTGCACAGTTGGTCTAGTGGTTTGTGACTGTGACTGCACAGTTGGTCTAGTGGTTTGTGACTGTGACTGCACAGTTGGTCTAGTGGTTTGTGACTGTGACTGCACAGTTGGTCTAGTGGTTTGTGACTGTGACTGCACAGTTGGTCTAGTGGTTTGTGCGGTCGTCACGCCGCTTTCTACTGCCGCAAGTGTTGTGTGTTCAAATTCATGGGAAAACACTATGTGTGATTCACAAATTGTTGCTCTGACTTTTGATTTTCTTCTTGATGTGTTTGTCTATATCTTGTCTATACGGACGTTTTCTCAATTATATCTCTTTTAAAGTTAAAGTCAAACGTTATGTGTTCTTGGAATATTGTATTTACCAAGCACTCGAAATATATTATTATACCTACATGGATTTTAAAGTACCTTATTATTGATTCACAGTTTTTTAATATACATATATTTGAACCTCCCAATATTACTCTTCTCTGCCTGGTGGAAAGCATAAGTAGAATCCAAGAGTAGGGATCATCTTTTTCATTGTGGATACAGATAATTCAGCAAGTACAATGGAGGCCTAGTAACACACTTTCGCTAATTGGTCTCACACTTACAAACGCAATACAACAGCACAAAGGCTCTCATTACAGGTTGATATTTTTGCGAGTGAGCCCATTCGTGCTGAAATCTGCTTGGCTCTATTACCTTAAAACATGATTTATTATCTTTATTATTTAGCTATTTTACATATTTTATGGTAGGTAGTAGAGCCACGCTGATTTCAGCACAAATGGGTTGGCACGACCGCGGCAGTAAGTATTACCCTCACATAGAGGACCATCCTAATAATTCTGCATTATTCTCCTGGCCTCCGGAGGATGGGTGAATGTTGCAGAATTACCTGACCCGGCTGCCATGGTTTGGGTCGCCACGCTGCCTTGCCTGCCGTCAGAATGAGGATGGTGGCCCCTACTCCTGGATTATACGTATGCTTTCCATCAGGCAGAGTAGTCACTTTGGTAGGTTTAAATACACAGTGAAAAAGACAGTCGCAGGGAATATACTTATATTACGTCATAATCATGCTAAGCCGTCGGTCCTGGCTGTCACGAACATCTACGACAATCGTTATTGGAAAGTCAGTGCCCTCAAATATACTGATAACTAATTCAACCTTCGAATTCAATTCGCTGTCAGGGTTGCGGAGGTCCAATGCCAATCTCTCAGTGGAAAAACTTATTATACTTATTCAGGTAAAACCGGTTAAACTAGTAGCCGACCTCAGATAACCTTAGGAATATTAAAAGCTAGGAAGATGATATGACGACACATATTTATTGACAGAAGGTCAAATACAGATTATACAATAAAAACATAGTAAGTAGTAAATATGTCGTATCAGTTGTAAATTGTTCTCTTAGCAACCGATAGCATAACAATTCACAACAGTTGTGAGATAACATAATAACTGGAAGTAATTTGGAGTTTATAAATATTATGATATTTTTTATACGTATTTACTCCTACCAAAGTGACTCTAGTCTGCCTGATGGAAAGCATCAACATCACATCTACAAGCGTAGAAAGAATTCTTATTTTTGTCAATGGTTCTCAGAGAGAGTTTCATCTTCCTAGCGTATATTATCCCCAAGATTATTTCAGGTCGGTTCAACCGGTTTTTTTTATTATAATTAAACCTACCAAGGTAAGCTATTCTGCATGATTGACACCTTATGTAGAATCCAGAAAGAAATGCAGATCTAGGGGCCACCATCCTCACTCTATTGTCTAGTCTAGTGGTTAGTGGATGATGATCAAGATGTCTCGGGTTCGATTTCCGGGTCTGACGCGGTATTGCACGCAAGCCCTAGGGGCATGGAGATCATGGGTTGAAATACAGGGCTGTGTCAGCCGTGTACGAGCCGTTTTGCGAACAAAACTGCCACAGCGGGTCCGACCAGGATTCCGCAAAGCACACGCTTAGTCCGACAGATCGGACGAAACCTGTCACTACCAGCATTCATCCCGGCAATGCTGGTGGTCCCACACACGCCCTTCGTCTCCCCACGGAGGGTATGGTGCGAAAACCGTTCCCCGGGTAAAAAAAGGAAGCAAGACAATCGTCACGAAACTGGTATATTTAAATTTTATTTTGGGCAGAATAATGAGATTGTTGAATAAAGGCTGTTATTATAATTAATAAAAGAATATTTTAAAAGTCATTTATATTTTTTTTTTGTTTTTTGGTGTCAAATATAAAATAAAACACAGAAGAGCAACCTATTAATGCCAGCATTTGTGTTGTGGTGTTTCGTTGGTGAGTGCGAGACCGAAGGCCCAGTGGTGCAGTTGCATCTCACAGGGACGCCATAGTGAGGGTCACTATGCCGCATTGTTTGCATTCACAATGAATACGGTGACCCCTATTCCTTTATTCTACTAATGCTTTCCATGCGGCAGAGAAACAGTCACTTTAGTAGGGGTGAATTTATATAAAAGAAACATTTTATCTCATAATATTAAATATTTGAAAACTTTCATTTCAAAATTTGCTTGACAAACTTTACAAACGTAAAGCTTACTCAAAAATGAACCTTGTTTTTCCCTATCTTTCAATTTAGTATATATCAGGCACTCAGGAAAGTACTACTACTAAATATATGAACATACTTTTTTATATAAAAACAAACATACATGCATAGAAAACACCCCAAACTCCGAAACAAATATTTGTGGATCACATAAACATTTATTCCGACCCGGAAATCAAACCCGAGACCTCTTGATCAGCAGCGGCATACGCAAACCACTAACCTAACAAGGCAGGCATTAATATTAAAACTATATTGAATAGTCTTTGTTTTACAAACTATCAACTAACAGACATTATGTTCGACAATCAATTATTGACCTAGTTTTCTAAGGTGTATAGTTTAATGTAATTTATTGTAAATCTCACAGAAATATTTTAAGTTAAAATAATAAAATTATACGAATATTACGAGTATTTCAAAGACGCTGATCAATTTCAAAAATTGTCCTTGTTCTCAAAGTAGTAAAGTAGTAGTGTACTCAAAGTAGTAAGAGTGGTTGATGACGGAGCCACAACCAAGTACCAAATGATAAATGATAGATGATGATAGATGTTACACTACTATCAAAAACTTTAGCACCCTTGCTGTGTTGTTTATATTTAGTATCGCTTCTCGTTGGCCGTACTTTAGTAAAGTTTATTTTAGTTTTCACTGATACAAATATTCCAAATGTCAAAAAAATTACTATAACAAAGTATTTCGTAAAAGACAAGCTCATCTCGAAAATGGACCTAGTTTTTAGAACCGTATAATTCAAAGTAATTTTATACAGGTATAAGAATCCTAGAGCTATAACATTATTACAATAATTATGTATCTTAGAGACGCAAAGCTCACAAATCAAAAATTGTCGCAGTTTGTAAAACCATAAAACTCCATTTTATTTATCACAGGTACTCATAAAAGTTCTATTAAGTTAAAAAAAAATAGCAATATGATTATCAAATCAAAATTAACCTTATCTCTCAAACTATACGATTCATTTTAATTTGTCACAGGCACTCAAAAAAAATCTAATTTAAAATAAGCTAACCAAAAAGCTCAGCAAACAAAAAAAGACCTAATTTTCTACGCCGTACAATACAATTTAATAAACAGATACTCACACGTGTGTTACCCGTAGAACTGAGTAGGTACTCTGAGCAGTGTCTGTGCTCGTCGCCAACTTCTCACTAAGCGGAAACGCGCCTACCACCACTTATATCTGCAGAGAGACTACCTACACTATTAAGTAGGTACAATAATGACAATATTCAATAAAACCATTTACATATGCCAATATATCTCTGTCAATACGAATTTGATGGAAATTTTCCTGTTACTCTTTTTTTAAACTGTAACAATATTTAGAATTTTATTTATAATTTAGTATATCTGACACAAACGCCATCTAGTCATACATATTATACATAGAAAACACCCAGACTCCGAAACAAATATTTGTGGATCACACAAGTATTTGGTTCGAACCGGGAATCGAACTCGAGACTTCTTGATCAGCAGCCGCACACGCTAACCACTAGACCAACAAGGCAGTCAAGTTTATTGTACATACATACATACATATTAATATACATAGAAAACACCCAAATTCTAACGCAAATATTTTGCAGATCATATAAACATGTGACCCGACCCGGAATCGAACCCGAAACCTTAAGAATAGTAGTCGCTTACACTACCACTACACCACCGAGGCAGGGAGTCAAATTAATTAACTAAGTTTGAGATTGATTCCCGTTTATTATAATATTCATCTTGTGTCGCGGAGTACTTCACTAACTTAAATGAAACGGACGCAAAAAACAGTCATACTCGGAGCAACAATAGAGGGTGTTGATGTTATAGTGGGATTTGAACTCACAACAGTCGGAGTAGTAGATAGCGACATGGTGTCTGCTTAGCGTTGCTGTTTCGGTAACTAAGTTTAGTGTTTGGAAACTGGTGATTAAAGAACGAAGAAAATTATTTGTTAATCAGTTATGACTTTATGATGTTTGTAAAACAATTAAACCTCTGGAAGTCAACTAATTGTGAGATAAATCTTTCATATAGTTGACTCCCAGGTCCATGTGGACGTTCGTCGTTCACATTCAGGACGGCCAGCAATTCTTGAGCAGGCACTACACTTCGCTATGCGCTATTCGTTATGCGGGTTATTCGCGCGCATACGGCGAAGTGTGGAGAGTATATTCGTTTCGTTCACCATAAAAATGACAATGACACATCTCTACAACACACATATTTGCCTTATTTGATGCTTATTTGACATAACAGTTCGAAGTGTGGATGGCATGTTTGTTGTTTGCGCTCATAACTAATTTTGGGCGAATACGGCGCAGGCACATAACGAATAGCGCATAACGAAGTGTGGTGCCTGTATTGGATAGCATCCCTTTTGTATTGTTAGCTGGTAACAAATAAGGTCCGAGTGTATTCCTCCCCCCAAACTCTCTCTGCCCGCCTCTCCGAGATAACATCTTAGCTGAAAGATATTTACTTATACATCTGATACACAACGCCATCTAGTCCTAAACTAAGTAGAGCTTGTACTATGAGTACTAGACAACTGATATAAACACACTTATACTTTTACGGAAATACATACATATTACATATAGAAAAGAAATATTTGCAGATCATACAAATTTTTGATCAGACTCGGGAATGGAACCCGAAACCTCAAGCACAACAGTCGCATACTCTACCAATACGCCACTGACGCAGTCAAAATATGTAACTACGATAGTAAAAAATATGCTGTTGTGCTTGAGAGATTGAACCTGTTTAATGGCGGCAGGCGGTAGCTAATGCGTCACAAAGAGGGAAATAGTTCCTCAACTTGTTTTGTATGTTAGGTATGTTTGAACTATGCAACCATGATAGCATCGTCTGTTTTTTCCGCATTTAAAATAGATTTTCTCAAATAACATCGTACATTTAAGTAATTTATCCTGTCTTCCTGAAGGCAAACTTCATGAAACGATACAAAGAATGCCCAGACTCGGAAAAACAATTTGTGAATCACAAAAAGTTTTGCAACATGAGAGGTTTTAATTAACAATACTCGGCGCAGTTGATAACGGCGTGGTGACCACTAATTCCATCCGTGTAATACTTTCTTTTTACCCGACTACAACCAAGTCAAAGGGAAGGTTGGCAGTATGTATGTTTGTATGTTCCACCGTAGCGTTCAAACTACTCAACAACAACAACAACCCATAACATCCCATTACTGGGCTTGGATCTCCTCTCGGTTAAGGCCATTCGTCCACACGTTGGCCGAGTGCGGATTGGGGACTGGCAAGATACGCTGTGTCTACATAATCTTGACGTTGGATGTTTTTAAACCATCCGAATGCCCCGACTAAGCTTCACGACTGTTATCTTTTGACACCAACCCAGACCGACTGCTCAATGAGACCTCCAAATCACGGAAACGTTTATAACATATCATGCCACAGACGGTGATCCATCTAGGTGTGACCGCGCCATCCTTCTATAGCCTCGGTGGTTGTTTCTTCAGAGCCTTCGGGCGGTTTAAAAACATCCAACGTCAAGATTATGAAGCCACAGCGTATCTTGCCAGTCCCCAATCCGCACTAAGTAACTACTCTGATGGCTTAAGGCTTTTTCATCATTGGGCTTCCGGTCTTGCCCTCACCAACGAAATCTGACATCACGAATACGACGATACCGTCTGTTATCTTAACAGTCGTAAAGCTTAAATGGAGGCCTACGGGCGCTTTATAAACATCCAAACGGTAAGATTACGTAGCCACAACGTTGTCGTCATCATTATCATCAACAGCCCATACCGTCCCACTGCTGGGGTCGGGTCTCCTCCCAGGAGAGGATAAAGGCCATACGTAACGTTAACGATGTATTGCCAGTACCCAACCCGTACTCGGTCAGCGTGGGAACGTATAATCTTAGCCCTCCTTTAGAGAGGACACCGGAGCCCAGCAGTGGGACATTATGGGTTGTTGATGATCAAACTTTTTACGTAGACGAGTTTTAGTTTATAAACTACTACTACTTCTTGTTTTTAAACAAGTCTATATATTAACGTCAAATTCGACACGTTTTTTTAAAATAAATGCTTATTAACCGACTTCAAAAAAAAGGAGGAGGTTATCAATTCGTCGGAATCTTTTTTTTTTTTTTTTTTTTTTTTATGTATGTTCAGCGATAATTTCGTCGTTTATGAACCGATTTCAAAAATTCTTTTTGCATTGGAATGGGCGTAGCTTACAGGTGGTCCCATCGTCACCATATCGGGATCTGATCATGGGATCCCAAGGAAATCGAGGGAACTCCTCAAATATCATAGGCACAATGTCGCAATTTGGGTACTCGGAATAGTTTTTCATTGAAGTCGGTTCCTTTTCGTTAAAATTATTGTACCTAATGTACATAATACATTCGCTTTACTATTATATTATCAAATGCAAATGAATTGATTTATTATTATGAAACAGTTTTGTTAAAACAAGAAAACCCAGATACTTGAACTTTAACTTTATGAATTTAAAAAAAAACAACAAATAATAAGATTATGTATGTGTACCAGACGAATTTCTTTATTTTTATAATAATCTTAGATTGAGTCAGAACTAGCTCAGCCACGCGCTGTGACTCGCGGGTTTTGTTATAACCTGAGTTACGCTGCGCGGCGAAACTAGTTAAAAAAACAGGTAGAATAGGGTTCCGTAGTCAACAACGGGGTAGATAGTCTAATAAACTAGTATCGAAAATTAACAAAAAAAATGCGCATCGGAGTTGAATAGCTTACAAACGGATAAATCAAAAGATCGTCTAAGAAACCTCTCAATGTTTTTAACATACCTATCTAAGTCTACCCTACACGTAAGTGTAGAAGGTGTAGGATTTGCGCGTGAAGTCGAGGACGGACGGACAAACGGAGAAGACGAATCTATAAGAGCCGATCCAATATGCATCAGAGTTAATTGTTCAAATTGCCCAACTAATATTGAAATAGTATAAAAATCATAGCCTAGTTTGTAAGGCTAGCTTATAAGGCTTGCTTATAAGGCTAGTTTGTAAGGCTAGCTTATAAGGCTTGCTTATAAGGCTAGTTTGTAAGGCTAGCTTATAAGGCTTGCTTATAAGGCTAGTTTGTAAGGCTAGCTTATAAGGCTTGCTTATAAGGCTAGTTTGTAAGGCTAGCTTATAAGGCTTGCTTATAAGGCTAGTTTGTAAGGCTAGCTTATAAGGCTTGCTTATAAGGCTAGTTTGTAAGGCTAGCTTATAAGGCTAGTTTGTAAGGCTAGCTTATAAGGCTTGCTTATAAGGCTAGTTTGTAAGGCTAGCTTATAAGGCTTGCTTATAAGGCTAGTTTGTAAGGCTAGTTAGTAAGGCTAGTTTATAAGGCTACTGTAAGATAAATAAAAAAAAAGCCTAATTTGAAGACAGGGAATCGTGTGTTAAATGTGTCTAGTTACTGATAATTCCTATGAATTATCAAGATTATATAAAAAACTGCGATGTGAATCATGAGGTATTACTATCGAAGAAGTTACGTCAGTATTTAGTACGAATCTCACGTGGTTGAGATCGTGTTATAGAAACATACTGATCATTACGTGCGCAAGAGATTAATAATTAATATGTGGTATACAGACTGAATTTAAATGAATAAAATCCTACACATATTGGATTAAGGCGGTAAAAATGCCCATCAATAGGACACTCAACAACAAATAAATATTTAAGACATCTTACACACAACGCCATCTAGTCCCAAGCTAAGCAGAGCTTGTATGCTTGTATTATGGGTACTAGACAACTGATATAAATACATCAACTTACTTTTTTTGGTAAATACATACCACACATACATATTTAATGTGTATACATTATACATAGAAAACACCCAGACTCTGAAACAAATACTTGCGGATCACACAAATATTTGGTCTGACCTGGGAATCGAATCCGAGACCTCTTGATCAGCAGCCTCATACTCTACTACTACTACTAGACCAACAAAGCAATCAATAAAACCTCTCAAAAATAATAATTTTCCCTTCTTTTTGCAACAATTTTATTGGTACTGCTTTCGTTCGAAGAAATAGCCGTTAGCCTTCTTAGATAACTCGGGTATCTAACACCAAGAGATTTTTTAAATCGGACTAGTATTTCTTGAGATTATCGCCTTCAACAAACCAAACTTAGAAATAACTCTTCAGTTTTATAATATTCTTTTGTCGGATATCAAAGCACAATCGCTGCTTAGTTTGGGGTCTGAGAGCCGTGTATAAAATGTGTCAATTTCATTCCCTTAATTTTTTGTCGTTATTGGAAATCGATCACTAACCCTCCTGGACACCTAGAATCGCTAACTACGAGACCAACACGCCCGTCACGCTAAATGATGAGTCAATACAGATGGCACTCTCGTCATATTATTTGTTAATGGTGAATTATATCTTAAATATGCAAAACTAAAATTTAATTTCTCTGTAAATTTTACGTGTGTTCTGAATACTTCCCCCACGCCTCTTAGCTAGCAACCTGAACATATTTTCGTTAAGCAAATTTTCTCAAGCAAATGTATTTTCGTAAAATTTTGTGTAATTTAATAAATAAAACAATTATTTTCTTTTACGTATTGGAAGAATATTTTAACTACATACTACATAGTGTAGGACGAACACAGGCCAGGTGGCGTGATGATTTGCGCAAGACGGTTGGCAGGAGCTGGATGCGAGTAGCCGAGGATCGAACTAAGTGGCGTGCAATTGAAGAGGCCTACGTGCAGTAGTGGACTGCAATAGACTGATGATAAGGATTATAATAGTTCTTTAATGAATTGTTTACGACCTTAAAATCATCTAACGCGTAAAAGCCAATTACTGAAAAGATTTATCCTGGTATATTACACTGGTCTGCATTTTAATAATTCTTGTTTTAAGTTTTCTTCCTTTTTGCAGAAGTGTTGTCTTGCATAGTTTGCTCCCTTACTCGTCTCTTACAGTACCCATGGAATGAAAACGGTGGATATACTTGATTCGTCATCACATAGGTATATTTATTTATATTTCGGACACACAAACGCCATTGTTTGTTAGATGTCCAAAACTAGGCAGAGCTTGTATAATGGGTACTAGACAACTATAAATACATAAAGGTATTTTTTGTAAATACATACATTTATACATAGAAATCACCTAAACTCCGAAAAAAATATTTGCGGGTTACACAAACATTTAGTCTGACACAGGAATCGAACCTGAGACCTCGAGCACAGCAGTCGCATTCGCTCCCACTGCATATTATACATTAGATTATGCCCGTGGTTGCGCTGGCGTCCTAGGGGTTTGAAAAATAGATTACATATAAAATTTCATACAAAGCGATGCAGCCGTTTCAAACACCGCGGCGATGTTTTAAATATTAAATATAGATTAGAACAGTTTTATCTATATGTAAGGTTTGACAACAGAACCAGTCCTCGATCACGCAGCAAACAGGATGACAACGTCAATTCTTGAACAAATTGTTTTAGCACAATGTAAAACATCTGGCTTCTTATTATCTTTTTGTTTTAACAATAAACTATGCAAATTCAGATATTTAACAATAAATGTGAGATGTTTTATTAATATTAATTATATGTACACAACATACAAAATGTAGAACTGAGTATGCCTACAGTGTGACTGTTTATTTTTTCATTTTCATATGAGTCATCGCTGTGGGAGTGAACAAGATGGCGCTGCTGATCTGCTTCCTTGAAGGCTGCTTCCAATCACGTTGGAGTCACGACTGTGGAGGAATGGGTATCGTGTCCCACCAACAGAAAGGGAGGATCCTCCGACCAGGCGAGGTGATCATACCTGGTAGGCCACAGCTTAACGGTTGTTGTTAGGATGTTGTATATATGCTAATCGGTGCGTGAATTTCTCTATCGCGATTAAGAATTAGTAGTTACTCCGTATCGATCATTCCGTGTTTGATGAAGCCAAGAAACATTGAACTACGATGGTAGTTCAATTTTTTCTTTGCTAGATGGCGCTGTTGTATATTTAAGTCACCACAAGGATAACAAAGAAACTATGCTCTGTTTGATGGAAAGCATGAGCCGTATCCATGAGTGTTGGTCACAATCCTCATTCCCACACTATGGCGGCCTAGTGAGATGATACTGCATCATTGGGCCTCCAGTCCACCAACGAAATAAGACAGTACAAATGCTGTAACATAACTGTAAGGTTGTTCATCTGTGCAAGAGTAGTACCGCCCCGTTCAAGTTCGCCTATTAGTACTGAATTCGATGAGGCTCTACTACCTAGAGAGTTTGATTTTGTCACTTATTTGATATTACGTCATGAATCGTAAACCGCAATTTACCTTTCATTCAATCAATACACTATTATTAAAACATCGAACAAAGTTACAACGAACTACAAGAACTTTTATATGATGTCACTTGCTGATACGGAACCCTTCATGGGCGAGTCCGACTCGCACTTAGCCGCTTTTTTCCATATAGTCGGCTTTAAAATGATTGAATCTATTTTGAGGTTTTGGCCTATTATATCTTATAGTATAAGATATAATAGGCCAAAACCTTATCTTATTGGTATAAACTTGGGAATAAAGGCTCGGAAGAAGATATCTTATATTATATTACGCTCTAGACGTGTTGGTAGGTACAAGGTTTGTTCCAAGTTATAATTTCTCTTTACATTAATATTAGCTTGTGCAGTTTGTCCCATTAGTCGCCTCTTACGACACCCATGGGATGAATAGGAGTGCTGACACTCATGACCGTTTTCACCAAAGTCCCCTCATTGTAAGGGGCCAGATATTAGAGAGAATTAGGGAATCCCTATGACTAATGATATTTTCGTTTTAACCAACCTTTAGAGGACATCTAAGTTCTTAGATGTCTATTAAAATGTCAGGGCTAAATACCTTAGGGAGCTCCTAGTAAGATGGTTTAAGAACATTTGGTAAATACGGTCATAGTAATTCTAAATTCGTAACCAAAGGAAAAAATACAAATATAAAGTAATACGTTACACATACATTCCCACGCATTCGGATTTTTTGTTTGCATTATTAGCTTGTTTAGGTAAATTGGTTAGATGTTCAGTTTATCTAACACTTGATTAGTAAACTGTGAAGCCAGATAAGTGCTGTTCCAATTCACGCATCGATGTTAGTGACGAAAACACTCTTATGAAGATAATACAGCCATCTTGAACATTTTTGGCTTGTATTTCCTTGAGACAAATTTAAATTCACAATTCTGAGAACACTGACAGGGCTTGTTATAAATAATAACTGCAAATTATTGAGTAATGTGTCTTGTTTTCTGTGTGTATTATTTACTAAAAATAAAAAGTATGTTTATGCATTTATATCAGTTGTCTAACATACATAATACAAGCTCTGCTTAGTTTGAGACTAGATAGCATTTTTGTAATTTTTTCCTACGTTTTGCCTACGTGTTATATTGATGTAAAACTTGATGGTCTTTGTCACCCCCTTAGGGGTGGAATTTTTCAAAATCCTCTCTTAGCGCTCGCCTACGTTTCATAAGGAACACAAGCCAGCTCTCTGCTCCCAGTAGCTTCGGCTGTGTGCTTTGTCAGTCAGTCAGTAAGGGAACTGTTTTAATCGTATAGATATTGATAAATTTTTAAATTGGACATTTTAGATTTTTTCTTTTTTTCATATATTTATTTCTTGATTCCCTGGCGACGCACTGATAGTGTATCTATCCGTTTGCTGTTCTTATTTTCTTCTGTTTCTTCTCGGGCTATTTTTGAATGAGCTTGCTTGACTTGAGTCTGTTAGAAAGCATAAACAGAATCCAAGAGTGGTGGTCACCATCCTCATTATGAGTACACACAATGCGACATGGTGACCCAAACTATTGCATGCTATTGAGATGTTTCTTTAGGTATGTTTGTATGTGTGGAGGAACGGGTATCGTGTCCCTCCATCACAAAGGCAGGATCCTCCATCCAGGCGAGGTGATCATGCCTGGCAGGCTTCTGCTCAACGGTTGATGTTGGGATGTTGTATTTTTCTAATGTGATTCAGGATTAGTAGATACTCCGTATAGTTCATTCCGTGTTTTATTCGTGGTTCAGTGTTCCTTCGGTAGATGTCGCTGTTGTATGTTTTTCGTTTGCGCTGTAGGTGGAAGTCGCCACATTTGTTTAAATATAAATATATTTTTACAATAAAACATGTATGTGTATTTACAAAACAAGTGTCGAAGAATTCTATCAGTCAATATAAGCTCTGTTTTGTTCGAAGATATATGGCGTTGTGTGCTAGATGACCGAAATATCTATGTATTCAATTGTACTGTGAGGATACCTCAAGATGTATTACAGTACCATCATTCCAAATATTTGATTTTAAACGTTTTTTGTTTAATATCCATTAGATTTCTTTACAATTGACATGATTGTATTTTTTCAAGGACACGCTCAAAGAACTCAAATAGCAACATATACAACAAAAGACTCTAATACCAATGTAGTACCTGTGTAAACTAAAAAAAAAGCTCACTAGAAAATCAGTCAATTGCCACTGTGATATATCATAAAAGTATTTGTTTCTAAGAATCTTGGCAACATTACTAATATCATACAGTCTGTGTATTAAAATGGCCTGTATTTTAAAGACTTTTCTTTAAAGCACGCAAGATAAAATTGTATTAACGCCGCGGAACGAAGCCAGTATAAAAAAAAAGGGTTGGGTTTCGAAATACGTCACCTGAATCTGAGGGTTTTGGTGGTGTAGGGGGCTTAAGGGAGTTAGTCTTAATCCCCCCCAAGTAATTTTGGCTGCCGGAGTTGCGTCTAAATATTTTTAAAAAAAATTCAAAAATTCTTAAATACAATTGCAATTAAGCAAAACGGAACGTATTTTTATGCTATAATACAGTTTTTCAAATGTAATTTTTAGGTTTTATATGAAAAACGTGAAACGAAACGCAACATTTTGACACTAATTGACAGCAAATTTCAAATTTATGTGTCATTCCTTTGCTTTCGAGTTTAAGTGAATGTGTTCTTCCGTATCGATTTGTGTTTTTTCTACGACTTGGCTACGTTCTTGGATTCTGTTTGGATTGCTTTACTGTAATTAATTAATCAAGGTAATTATATTGGCACAATCCGACTTCATTGGGTTAGGTTAGATGGGTAAGGCGGGAGCGTAGCGCAGCGAAGCTGCCGCCTTACCCATCGTGGTTATTTTTTTTTAAACCACCCAGAAATAGGAGCCCCGCGTAGCGGGGCTCCGTCGACTATAATGCATAAAGCAATAAAACATGCATATAAAGTGGTATAAATAATGTTTGTACAAATTTCTGTTTTTGATTTTTCCAAAGGGAATCAAGTATTTTCGGCGGGTAAAAATGGTGAGGCAGGGTTCAGAGGGTTCAGACCCCTCCCCCATCCCCCCAAAAACTCACAACCCCTTAAAATGGCGACGTATTTCGAAATTTTTACCATTTCTGTTTTTAATTTTTTCTAAGGGAACCAAGTATTTCCGGCAGGTAAAAATGGTGAGGGGGGGTTCCGACACCTCCCCCCCCTCCCCCCCAACCACTCACAACCCCAGAATCAGGTGACGTATTTCGAAACTTTAACCAAAAAAAATGCCTAAGTTACTCCTTGTGTCATCAGTCGTCTGCCAGTGAAAGTCCCGTCAAAATCGGTCCAGCCGTTCCAGAAACTACCCGGTACAAACAGACAGACATAGAAATATTTTAAAAATTGCATTTTTGGTGTAAGTACCATATATAGGTCCTTTTATATGGATTTAATGAAAAACAGTTAATTTGATATTACATACTTTGATTTTATTTATTTGTAGGGGTGGATACCCGACTACGTAAAAACTTTTCACAAAATATAAATAGTCAAAGTCAGTAAGTAGACAAAGAAGAGTCACGCTGACTTCAGCACGAACGGAAATTGACAACATACGTGCTGTTGTATTTCGTTGGTGAGTATGAGAGTGGGGGCCAATTTTATTTTCTTTTTAATTAATACATCGGGGTTCCAGGGGCTTCCTTTCGAGGATACCTGGCTCCTCGACTCATAGTACTCCAGACGGCGTGTGGATTTAGTCATTCCGACATAGCCACAGGATTTCATCACGAAAAAAAAACAAAAAATACCGTCTGACTTTTTCTTCTTTTAACCCGTACTTTTTGGTCCTTTTCGCGTGAACTGTAGTGACAAAAGAATGTTTTCTGAGTATGACTGATTCCACATCTTACTATATGAAGCGATGGTAACGGAAAACGAGCCAAGGTCATATCGGTACGCCAGGTAAATTTTTCATGTCATACAATTCTGTCTAAATATAACTTCCTACAAAAATACCGATGACTGTTTCAGGAAATTTTAAAATTAATTAGCTTTTTGTTACAGGAAATGTCAATCTAAAAATTTATATAAATAAAATTAAAGTGACTGTTGGTAATATCAATTTATGTAACAGTTTTTTAACTTACATAAAAAAAGGAGGAGGTTCTCAATTCGTATAATCTTTTTTTTTAAGTATGTTCAGCGATAATTTTGTCGTTTATGGACCGAATAAATTTTTTTTACATTGGATTTGGCATAGCTCAGAGGTGGTCTCATCGTCACCATGTCGAAATCTGGTGATGGAATCCCAAGGAAATCGAGGGAACTCCTCAAATATCGTAGGTACAACTGTCGCGATTTGGGTACTTACAATTGTTTTTCTTTGAAGTCCGTTTTTTTGTTAGCTGACCCGGCGAACTTCGTACCGCCTTAGAATATTAATTGTTATTAAAATATTGTATTTAGTTATTAAATGACAGTGACAAATAGACAACAGCGCCACCTAACGGGCCCCGGCCGGTACCGCCACAATCGCTTTGTTCCTGCATTTTAAATCTGTAATACCTATCTTCAAAAATATTAATTTAAATTATATACAGTAAAGGGCTATATTAATCTATATTAAATGCAAAATGTATTTAAGGTACTTAATAGGATAAGGATTAATACTGTATTGCTTAAAATCGCTTCGTAAGTAAGCCATTATTTCTTGTAAAAAAAAAAGAAATAAAAAAATGGTTATTGTGGGTTATCCCTAAGAGATAGACATTTACCATCGCGTACATTTTATTTTTGTCTGTCTGTCTGTTTATCCGGTTATCTCTGGAACGGCTAGACTAATTTCGACGGGACGTTCATTAGCAGATAGCTGATGTTATAAGGAAGATCTCAGACAAGCTTCGGTCTGCGGCATTACGTGCGGTTTACAAAAATAACTGCACGCAACACAACCGCAATCCTGAGGGCGAATAGCATTCAAAGATTGAACTAGTCGAAAGTCGTAGAATTTTTTAAATCGGACCAGTGGTTCCGGAGATTCGAGATTCGACAAAACGAACAAACTCTTTAGCTTTATTTATTAGTATAGATATATAAACATATATGTATACAAGATTTGTTCATTTAAAGGTATTAGATCAGTGTCTCATGCTGGAATGAATTACGTCCTATTACACGTGCATTTTATATGTACCATGTTATTTGTGGTTTGTGATGAATGAATCATTATGTAGAACCGGCACTGATCTGTTTAGACACCTTCTGAATACTAAACAACGACTGTTATTAAGTTCTTTTGTATTTATTTTGCCTCATTGGTCTAATGATTAGCCTGTAGGTAATAGAGCCACGCCAGTTTCAGCACGACTGGGCCGACTCGACAGCAATATTGCTGTCGTATGTCATTGGCCTCCAGATACAGAATTATCGGACCAGGCCGCCATGGTATGGGTCTCCATGCTGCATTGCCTACCCTCACAATGAGGATGGTGGCCCCTAATCCTGGATTCTACTCGTGCTTTCCATCAGGCAGAGTAAAGTTACTTTGGTAGGCTTAATTAACTATATATATAAAAAAATAGCAAACGCGCTTGCAGATATAGGTCTCGAATTTAATGCCCGTGTCGGCCTAACAAGTGTTATTGAGATTTTCTGATTACAGAAATATTGATTATAAACACGGAGTTTCGGATCTTACTTAACTCCGGTCTTTACGTAAAGCTGTCTGTCCTTCCCGATCATGTCAGATAGTCATCGCATCGGATTTTAAGAGTGAAAGAACAAGGAGTGCACCTGTGATTACGCACATACTGGTGCACTATAATATCTCCTACGTAGTTGGTAGGTTTCAGACTGACTGCCGTAGATCGGCTAGGAGTATATTATAAGTGTCTGTAGACATTAAAAAATAATGTATTTTTTTTACTCATACATCTAAGTATAAAACGTAAATAAAATTCATTGTTATTTTTTAAACAACTTCCTCATTAGGAATAAACCTGGTGTCGCGGATTACACGAAATCTTACATGAAACGGAAAAAGAACACCCAGACTCAGAACAACAATTTATGGACCAGACAAAGCGTTTTGTCGTGTGGGTTTTTTTTTTCTTTATTACTTCTTTTACACTTCACTTTATCAAGCAGAGCTTGTACTAGCAGGATACGCAATCGGAACATCCAAACTCCACAACAAATTTTCGCCGATAGTACAAACATTTGGTTCGACACGATAATCAAACCCGAGACTTTACACAGTAGTCACTATGCTAGAAGATTTGGAGATTTTTTTCTAAATAAAGAACCCTGTTTATGACCGTCTTTGTCTTGAGCAAAAATCATTAGAATATATTTAGCAAGAATAATTTGAAAGGCGTTTTTATATAAAAACATCTTTTTACACGAATATTTTTAATAGTTAGATATTGCACATCTTCAAAATTATAGCTAGTTATATGTATGTAGTCCCGTCCGGCCGTTGGTTTATATACATAAAATTAAAGTGTCTCTTTCATGTGATAGTATATACGGTACTAACATCAAAAATGAATAATTTTTTTTAATCTGCCTTGTTGTTCCGGATAATCTCTAGATAGGCTGGACCGACTTTGACGGGACTTCCACTGGCAGATTGCTTATGACTAAAGGAGAAACCTAGGCAAATTTTTTAGACTAGTTTCGTTTCGCGGCGTTACTCGCGGTTTAGAACAATAACCGCGGTAACAACGCGGGACTCTGCTAGCAAACAAATAAACAGCAATAAATAATAAACTGCTAAATATAAAAATAAAAATCTCGTTTTGACCTAGTATACCTCACTGGGCAGATTGGTTGGCTTAGTCAGCTTTCATGATACCCACGGGATGAATGAGAGACCAGAGGACACTCATTCATCCCTCGACAAACGTTAATAAAATAAAAAGAAAAATAAATTTCAACAACATATATTTCTAAATACATCTCTTTCAACAGCCTCTCTCTGGTTATTACAAGCCGACGGAATTCCTAAATGTCTTCACGATTCCCTCCCTGTCAACGTATTTGATACCATCAAAATTGAGCGCGTAGGGGTACTTATCAGCCGTCTGGAGGTAGTACCTTCCCTCAGTGCCTGGCCAGCTGCCATATCCCATCAAACTGAAAATAAAAAGATATTACTGTTATTATACTCTTCCAGCAGCGCTTATAGACAAGGGGCCTTAAGTGATGAAAAACAATCACCGAGCAGCTGCTCCCGGTTGTTATCATGAGATGGTCCAATTCAAATTGAACCGAAAATACAAACTCTGAAGATTGAAAATCACGCAATAAATAAATAAATATTAAATGTTTCGGACATCTTACACATAACGTCATCTAGTCCCAAACTTAGCAGAGCTTGTATTATGGGTACTAAACAACTGATATAAATATATTACCATATATTTTTTTGTAAATACGTACACATCATACATAGGAAAATACCCAAACTCCGAAACAAATATTTACGGATCACACAAACATTTGGTCAGATCCGGGAATCGAACCCGACACCTCTTGTTCAGCCACCGCATACGCTAACCACTAAATCAACAAGGCAGTCAAATAACAAAGAAAAAAATGCAGAGTACAGTTCGAAGATAGTATCGAAGATAAAACGAAGGAGAAGGACCGTCACACTCAATCAAAGAAATGTATTATTACTGAACAGAATGTCAAAAATTTCAGTCATCCTTACTAATGTTATAAATGCGAAAGTATGTCTGCCTGTCTGTTGTACTTTCACATCCAAAGCACCAAACCGATTTAAGTGAAATTTGTAAAGCAGTCTGGAGTCTGAGAAAGGCTACTTTTACATACATCGGGCGAAAACTAGGATATATATAATATATATTAAAAATAGCTTACCTTAGGTTACGTGAGTCACAGTTCCCTTCCTGGAAGTCCTTCCAGCTACGACACCTGATGGCAGGGAAGGCCCTAGGGTAGAATATGGACACGGAGAAGTAGAGCCAGGCGCGGTCGTGAGAGCACACTTGGAACAAGCATCCAGGCTGTTCGGTTCCACCGTTCGGGTAATAGTCCATGTGACCTGGGGAAGAAATAAGTTTGATGAGTAATCCTTGTTTGAAATAAAGATATAGAAATACAACACACCAATTTAGGAGGAGGGTGATAGACAGGTCTCGGGGTCAATTCCCGAGGCGGACCAAATATTTGTGTAATCCACAAATATTTGTTGGTGTTTTCTACGTATTATACGTGTATGTGTGTATTTACAAAAAAAAAGTATGTTTATGTATTTATATCAGTTGTTTAGTACCCATAATAGTAGTAGCCGAACCCAAATAAACTGGGAATAATGGCTAGGAGGATGTTTAGTACCCATAATACAAGCTCTGCTTAGGTGTAAAGCACACAAATGAGTTTACTAGGGTTACCGACTGTGTGCTTGGTAACAGTTAATTAAATTAAAACAAATTGTCTACGAATACCGATTAGATTGTAAATATCTGTAATGATAGACGTACTTAAGTGTGTTATAAATAAATCAATAAATGAAACGGACACAGATTTATAACAACACTTTGTGGATTAAGTGTTATCCCATGTGGGATTTGAAACCACAACACTTGGCGACCGGTTTTAGTCGGTTCGAGTCCAACACAGCCACACATTGATGGTATCCGGGGGGATTACCGCAAGGGAAAATCAAAAAGAAAGGGGGGGCAAAAGGTGCCTTTCACTCACCAAGTGGCTCATCCATTCCGAACACTCCACTATCAGTATGGATCACATCGACGTATTCAGCATCGTTCTTGCTCAACCTGTGGTTCTTGTTCACGTCTTCGAAGCAGGGTCCAGCAGGGTCCAGCCCCGAGATACGTCCCACGCGACGCCCAGTCTGTGACAGCACAGTTTTACCAGTGAAGCCTGCGATGTGGGACCCCAGACTGTGCCCCACTAAGTGAATGTCAGCTGGATCTAGGCCGGCTGTGGAAAATATAATAACCATTTATAATAACGAATTAAATTTAATAATTTATGACTTTTGAGATGGTAACACAACTGCCTCGTTGGTCTAGTGGTTAGCATAAGCGACTGCTAATCAAGAGGTCTCGGGTTCAAATCCAAATAATAATAAAATGCATTAAAAAAAAAAACTGTCGTTATTTTGGCGTGAATCACTGGTAGAAAGCCGATGACACAAGACACACTAGCTTCGCTCCGAGGCGTTACTCACAATTTACAACATTAACTGCGGGTAACACTGCGGGACTCAACTAATTTGACATAAGAATTATTGGATATAAGACATGAGCGGGTCCTTAGCGATATTTTTAAGGTTCTAAGCATTGTGGTGATGTCATCCTTACCTTCCATCATCTTGCTAAGTGCTTTACCCATCGCCTCTCCAACGAACCGCACCAGGGTGCTGGAGCGGAGATAGAAGAATTCGATGAAGGGGCTCGCGTCTAAAGCTAGAACGTTGCCGTCACCTGCAGGGAGAAGATATTATTAGCAAACATAGATTTGAATATGTTTAAATATTGGCTATATTGATTGCATTGTTGGTCTAGTGGTTAGCGTATGCGGCTGCTGATCAAGAGGTCTCGGATTCTGACGTTGTGTGACAGATGTCTGAAGAAATTTATTTAATTACAGATTAGTGTTGATATTGTTTTTTAATAATCTATACCAATCTTTTAAAGTTGAAGAGTATGTTTGTTTATTTAAAAGCGCTAATCTGAAGAACTACTTATTGTCCATTTATCGAGGAAAACTATAGGCTATATCATTATGCTTCGACAAATACGAGCAGAGTATCGATGAAAAATATTTAAAAAACGGACGATAATTAATTATTTTGAAAGCTCCCATTGTTAAATGTTATTAAAGGTTCATGAAAATAATGTATAAAGAAATGTTCCTCTTGAAAAGTTTAAACAAAAAGTTCGTGATATTATGGGAAACAAATATGTTTACGCTACCGGCATTAGAAGACGCAGACGGGACTGGTGGCCACTTAGCCAAGTATATGTTATTTTTCTTAGAAATTAATAATTTCCTTATTTTTTGTATCTCAAATATACTCTAAATACAGTTTTCTCTAACAAGCTAACTGTTTTGTTTTAATTAAAACTAACCTTTCTCAACTAAATTTTCTACCACAGTCTTAGCGTTTATCTTGTCGGGGTTGTCGGTGAATCCATGGAAGAAGATGAAGAGCTTTTCCTTGGGCTTGAACAGCTCTGATTTGGTTATTTCTGATAACTCTGTCAGCTTATACTGAACCCTTGAAGTCCTGCAGGTAAACAAAAATATTTAATCAAGGTTTTATTTTTATAAATATCCGAAGTCGCTCCGTGGAAACTGATATTTAGGCAATGGCGGTTCAACTAGTGGCCAACATTATAAAGGATAGGAAGGAGATCACACCTTTGTTTTGGAGAAGAACCAAAACAGGGGAACCTTAAAGAAATATATTTTTGCACAAATGGGTTATTTCGAGCAGAATGAGCCGAGTGAGTGAGGATATCGGACCCCAATTGAGAGGACACAAAGAACAATGGGAAAGATACAAATTGTAACTATAGACTCCATGGTGTCTTAGTGTTTTATAGTTACTCGATGTCCCTCCTCTATCCCCGTTCACTTGAATTCAAATAATCCTTGCCAGGCATAAATACAACCGTATTTATATGCTCGTCCCAAGCTGCGATGACAAGCAAGCAACCCGCTTGTCTTTAACAATAACGTTCCCGTTATGATCCCGGGTTCTTTAAGAGGGACGTAAAAAGCGTTTTACTAAGCCGCCACAGTCTGGGTTGACATCACCACACTTCTTGCATTGCAGACAGTCTGGGGGCCCCCATTCCTGGATTCTACTCATGCTTCCCATCAGACGGAGTAGAGTCACTATGGCAGGCATAAAAAAAATGGTGTATCCGTGTGGTGATGGATTAAGAAACAGAGTGTCATCACCCGTATTCATCCCGCGGGTGTCGTAAAATGGGACTAAGGGATAAACTACGCGAGACAACATCAATGCAAACAGAAGGAAAACTTGAAACCAACCCTATACCAACCCGTCTGGCCAGCGTGATATAGTAGGCCAAAACTTCCTTTCTAAGGCGAGGCCTATGTCCAGCAGTAGACTGTTAAAGGCTGTTGATGATGATAATGAAAAAAAAAACAAATGAGTAAGTTTTAACATCTAATAATATACTTACTTGGTGAAAAACTCGATATTCATGTCCGACAAGTTTCGTTTCTCCTTGATGTTCTTGTGATCTAAGCCAAGCACTTCTTTCACCACCTTACCTGTGGGATTAGAAATAATAGATAAACGCTCGCAACATCACGAACAAAATGTATAACTCGTTAACTTTAATTACTATTTACTTTAAATACTATTTAAGCTAGTCTCCGTTCCCCTGAGAAACAAACTATCATTTCTGATCGAAATTATTTCCAAGATTCAATTAATCGTCCTAAGGTTTTATCTGTGTTTTAGCTCTATTCGTGATTTAGTTTAGAAAACATACAAAACTATGATCTAAATTCTCAAACAAAAACTCAAACATAATGTGTAACTAAACTGTGTGAAAACTGTAAAGAAATACTCCAAGTTATTTATTTTAGTCAAGAAAACTACCATTTCCACTGTGCAAATAAAAAGTTGCCATCGAACTTTGCTCAACAAAACATGGTCCTTCGAGCTGAAGGTACATCTTCTAACAATGAGTAAGTGAACTTACACTGGCCAAACATGACAGTCATGGCAGTCTTCTCAACTGGATCTAAGACACCAGCCACTTCCTTAGTTGCCAGTCCTCTGACATCTCCGATGGTTGAAAAAATGCTGGCAGACGCATACGACACCAACAGGGCTAACACTAATAATAGCCAGCGAGACATCTTGACAGAATACTGTAATAAAGATACGGTTATAATTAAAACTACATATTTTGAAAAAAAAAAACATTTCCCGCATTAGAAATATTTATATAAACATCTAGTGTCGCGGGGGACTTTATAAACATACACGAGTTAAAGATTAAATTAACTTAGTAGTATAAACGTACACAAAGGACACTCAGATTGAGAACAACAAGTTGTGTATTACATAAAATGTTGTCCCATGTGAGATGAACCCACAACAATTGGCGCAGTATAAAGCGGCGTGGCAGCCACTTATACCACTAGGGCAACTGTGCAATGAGTAAACATTTATAAATTAATAGTTTTTTCTGAAAATAGAATAAAGTTAGAAATATATCCAAATGCTTACACCGGTCTTTAAGCTTCCTCAAATTCTTTGTTCTAAACTACTGCAATACTGCTGACTTCGATTTTTTCTTTGATTACACTCATGCTTTCCATCAGGCAGAGTTGAGTTGCCTTGACAGTCATTAGTGAAAAAAAACTTGGAGTGACTATCATCAAACTTCACAACCTAACTCTCAGGTGATACCGAAGTTCTGTTATCGAACTTTTAGTGACTACAAGGTTAAGAATGTTCACCGATCCATAGACTGACCTGACGAGACTTGCTTAACTTTACAATTGTTAACCTTTTTAGTTACCACTTAGTCAAGAGCTCTTTGGTTGCATTATCAAAGTGACTAAAACCAAATCATTTTTTTTAAATGTAACTAAAATTACGTGTTTCATGATAAAATATGACAAATACTTACTACCTTCAGAACAGATGCCCTCAAGAAGTGTCTACCTTCAGAACCAATCTACCACTGACTAGAAACAGCGTCGTTGCTTTTTTAAACGACAACAAGAAGCAACTAATATATTTATAATGACTTTATAATTGTAATGATACAATTTGACAAGCGATTAGACGAACTTCACTTAAAGAGGCTTAAGTACAGCTAAAAGTGTTATGTAATATTTTTATCTATATATTAATAAATGATGTAATCCATTAAGGTTTGTGGCTGTTCGTCTTAAATGTTTAGAGAGCGCGTTTGTTTAGAGTCGGTTTTGACGCACAGATATTGCAACAATTGCAACGATGGATCTACATTTCATTCCTTTCTTTAGAAAGAAAAAGGAATAAGGCCTGTCTCGCAAGAAACTTTACAAGCATACAAGAAGCACAAAGAACACCCAGATTCATTCTCTAGTTCGTACCCACAATACTAAGGGTAGTAGAGGGTAGCATGTCGAACGCTTAAGCACTTTATCATTTTTAGAGTTATGTACCTAAATGGTAAAACGGGACACTATTATTAAGATTTCGTTGTCCGTCTGTCCGTCTGTCCGTCTGTCACCAGGCTGTATCTTCTGAACCGTAATAGTTTGTATTTTAGTTTGAATTTTGTAGTTAGATGTATTTCACACCACACGAAAAAGGAAAGGAAAGTGTTCTGAAAGAGGTTGAGACGCTCTCGGATCACCTCTATATCCGATTTGAGACATACCTAGGACCCCAGTAGAGGTCACGCGGCGCGGCACTCTCCCCTAGACCTAGACTAGAGGTGGTAGCCATCATTCAGTCTTGACTATTTCTGGGCTACTGTCCTATCGCAAATTTGAATAAATCTGGTTAAAAAATTCGGGTTGCCCTCAAACTCTAGAACTACAAACAAGACTTTAAAGATAACGTCTGGGTCGAGCGGCATCTTTACATCTAAATAAACTAGTTAAATCTAAATCTAATCAACTGATTATATCTCTATTACTTTCTAAAATGTGCCGACGAGTCTATAGCGATCCAGTTCCGGTTACACGGCTTTTCATGGCGAAAATGTTTTAAGTAAAATTAGGATAGAGTTTGAAGCAACATGATAAAGATTCAAGAGTACTTACAAATACTTCGCCTCTGGTTGCCGATGGATTCTCCGTCCGGCTAAGCAGTTATCCCGTGGTATAATAATCCTCTCACTGAGGCTTACAAATAAGTGATACCTAATCGAAGACAGGTATAGGAATGATTTGAAAATTAATTTATATTAATTATATCAATCAATGTTGCGTCAGTGATAGTGCAACTGTTGAGGTCAATCACCAGTTTCCGCCGTCTCCAGTTGCATGAAATTGCTGCGTCGGTATATTGGACGAGTGTGATGTTGAGCGCTAATGCGCTACATCGGCGATACCCTTTAGGGTTCGGTATGTAATAAACACCCAAACGTGAACACCTTAGGTGACTGGAAACAATCACCAAAGGTAAGCGACGACGGCGCGGTCAGACCTAGATGGGTGACCGTTTGACACCAAACCGCACTCGGCCAGCGTGGGGACGTGTGGCCTTAGCCCTTTCGTGAGCGGAGACCAGAGCCCAGCAGTGGGATGCCGGTTGTTGATTTAACGAAATAATAAGTAAACATAACAATTATAATCTATTTGAACACGCTTATAAATTAATGTGGCATTAAGGGTAACTACGGAACCCTATTCTATGTGTGATCTGAGTAAAAAAGAACATTATGACGATGTCGCATTATTTAAATATTAATTATAAATCGCTTTAGTTATTTAACAATTTAGTGGGTAATATGATCGTGTAATTATTTTGTAATTGTGTTCCTATAAATTCATATTGTAGTTTAAATTACATTTGCTAATCGTAGTAACGATTAGCAAATGTAATTTAAACCTTCTTTTAGCTTATTATTACAAACTATATAATTATACTAGCTTTTGAACGCGACTTCGCCTACGTGTTATTCTGATGTATAACTTTGATTGCCTTTTCACCCCCTTAGGAGTGAAATTTTCCAAAATCATATCTTAGTGCTCTTAATAAGCTCCTCAAGGAACACACATGAAAAATTTCAGCTTGATGCGCCCAGTAGCTTTGGGTGTGCGTTGTCTGTCTGTCAGTCAGTAACAAAACTGTTTTATATACATATATTGATGATAATAATTAAGACTATCTTTTTTTGTATATGTTGTTAAAGTGGCAACAGAAATACATCATCTGTGACTATCAAATGTTCAACTGTCTAACCATCATGGTTCATAAGATTAAACCTGGTGACATACTGCCACGATAACGCAGTGGTTAGCTTACGCGGCTGCAGCTTATGAGGTGTCGGTTTCGATTCCCGGGTCGGACTGAATATTTGTATAATCTGTAAATATTTGTTTCCAAATTTGGGTCTTTCTTATATATAACTAGTTGACCCAGCGAACTTCGTACCGCCCAACTTTAAAATTCCAGAACTTGATCGCAGCGCCACCTACCGGGTCCAATTGCGAATCTAAACCATTTCCAGACCCCTTGAACACACACAAAAAAAATCATCAAAATCGGTCCAGTCGTTTGAGAGAAGTTCAGTGACATACACACTCACAGAAGAATTATATATATAAAGATATGTATGTATTTACAAAAAAATATGTCTATGTACCGACATCAGTTGTCTAGTATCCATAAAACAAGCTCTGCTTAGTTTGGGACTAGATGGCGTTGTGTGTTAGATGACTGAAATATTTGTTAATGTATTATTATTTATAATAAATAAAAAACAGCCAGAATCTTAGTAGGCAACAAACAGGGTCCCACTTCGCATGGAAACCTAAACAAGGGCTCACTTTCTAAGGTTACACTTCATAAAGAATTCTCAGATAATGTATTGATTCAAAGTATATACCTACATCTTACATTATCCCTATTATAACTTACTAGCTTTCGCCCGCGGTTTCGCCCGCGTGTATGCAGTGTTGGGCAAAATGTAATTTAAGTACTAGGTATAATAATTCAATTAAGAGTAAAAAACGTGGGGTGCATTAACTATATTTTCATAAGTTTTTAGTATGTTTTCATAACCCTCCGCGCATAGATAGTTGCAAGGCAAGTAGAATAATTTTACTCTGAATTTAATTATTCTCCCAATGACTTTAATTTTATTTTGAAGTAATTCGTCATGAATTGATTGATTGTTTAATCTTCTACTACTGTAATATAAACTCTGTCATTAAAAATTATTTTCTACTTTTTAGTTCGAAGCTATAAAAGCGTGGTTTTTAATTTTTTATAAACTTTAATTTATTTTTCATTTTTTTGTTTGATTTTTTCAATTAATTATTTGCGGACATATGTTATTATTGAAATGCCTTACGAACTATTTCGTAATCTAGTCATTTCGTCTGAAGTTTCACTGTTTCATGGGGTTTTTCCTGTTATCTTAGAGCAATATCCTGGCGATCCTAATAAGGATATTGGGAAATTGTTATTGAATTATTGCATTGTCATCGGTCCTTGATAGATGTGCAAAGTTTTAAATTAATCAAACTTCTGGAAATTGGTGATAATTATGCTCAAAAATTCCATTACATACATACATACAACCCAAACTAATAAAAGCGTTGTAAAAAGTAAATAAATATTTCTTACATCTCACACACAACATCGTCTAGTCCCAAACTAAGCAGGGCTTGTATTATGGATACTAGACAAGTAATAAACATAGATACTTTTTTTGTAAATACATGCATATGCCTATACATAGGAAACACCCAAACTCCGAAACAAATGATTGTGGATCACAGAAATATTTGGTCCGACCTGGGAATCGAACCCGAGACCTCTTGATCCGCAGCCGCATACGCTACCCACTAGACCAGCAAGGCAGTAAAAGTGAAATGCGGTTAAACATTTCTATTACTAACTACTGATATTATTATTGTAGTTGGAATTACGGTAAATTGATCACTTTTTTTAATAATAATAATTAATAATAAATATTTCGGACATCTTACAAACAACGTCATATTGTCCCAAAATAACCAGGGCTTGTACTATGGGTACTAGACAAGTAATATAAATACATAAACATAGGTACTTTTTTTTCTAAATACATACATATCATACATAGAAAACACCCAAACTCCGAAACGAATATTTGTGGATCACACAAATATTTGATTCGAACCGGGAATCGAACCCGAGAGCTCTTGATCAGGAGCCGCATACGCTAACCACTAGACCAACAAGGCAGTTTATAACTACGCTAGCTTAGTCCTGTGGTGTTGCCCACGGCTATTGTTGTAAATCGCGAGTAAGGCCGCGGAGCAAAGCTAGTCTAATGCCCTAAAAAAATGCCCAAGTTACTCCTTATGTCATCGGCTTACCCGCCAGAGACAATCCTGTCAAAATTGGTCCATCCGTTCCAGAGATTAGCTGTAAGAAACAAACAGACAGACAAAAAATAAAAAATAACTTTTTTTTTATGTACCGTCCCTACGCAATATATGCAATTAGTTAAAAACTATTCATTTGATGTTAGAAACAGAGAATTTTATTTCTTTTGATAAAATCATAGAAAATCATAAATCATAAATATTGAAAATAAGCAGATATGGGCGGATATGTCATTCTAGACTTTTGCTAGGTAGGTATTGGCTGTCAGTCTAGATATATTCAATGCCTTTAACTCCCTCCCGCGGTGGGTGATTAGAGAGGCACTGGTGTATCACCAGTTGCCCCTCTACCTGCGAAACATCATCGGGGCGTATCTCGGCGATAGGTTCATATCTTATTGGGCCGGGACGGCGAAGAACATCGGAGGGAGGTCACAGTAGTCTGCTACGCGGACGACACTCTAGTATTGGCTAGGGGGCATGGCTTCCAGGAAGTCCTGGAGCTCGCCGAGTTAGGGGTGGCATGTGTCGTCCATAAGATCAGCGGTCTGGGTCTACGGGTTGCACCTCATAAGACGGAAGCCCTGTGGTTTCACAGGAAACGCGGAGGTGCCGTTCCTACCCTCTCGCTTATTAGAGTGGGAGGAACGGAGGTCGAGGTTGGTCATCACATCAAGTACCTCGGCCTCACCCTAGAGAGCCGCTGGAGCTTCGAGGAGAATTTCGAGCGTATGGTTCCCTACAAAGGCTGTTGCCTAACTTAGGGGGGCCGCGGGAAGAAGTCCGCTGCCTCTACTGTGTGGTGCTTCGATCCATGTCCCTCTACGGAGCGCCGATATGGGTAAAGCGCCTATCGGCATCCTCCCGCTGCCGAGCTAAGCTCAACCAAGCGCAGCGGGTAACGGCCATTCGGATTGTGAGAGGATACCGCACCATCTTGTCGGAGGCGGCAACAGTCCTGGCACGTTTCCCACCTTTCGATATTCTGGCGGATATGGATGCGAGGGTCTATGACCAGGCACGCGCTATCCGCCGGGGTGAAGGTGTGGATCAGGAGTGTGTGGTCAGGACGAGCTCGAAATGCGGCGGAACGCCCACCGACAGACAATGGCTATGGCAAATGAATGCACGCCAAGGCGCTGTCGTTGCTGTTCTGCCTAACCTCGAAGCTTGGGTAGCCAGGGAGGGAGTATTAATATATTATTATATACGGTACTAATATTAAAAAGGCAAATTTTAAAATTTTGGTCTGTCTCTCTGTTTGTTTATTTTTTACATTTTGAATTTCAGTTTTTCCACAGAGCGACTGGCATCGGACCTCCGCAACCCTGAGGGAGAACTGAAATTCAAAGGTTGAACTACTTGTCAGTGTGGCGTCTCTTCTTACAAACTCTTGTGCTGTTACTAGTTTCCTTATCTAATTGTATTGTCCTATCTTATTGCCCATTAGGTAAACGTGTACGACATGAAAATATATAGAAGAAATTTTATTTCACTGCCACCTTCCGAGCATACTTACATCATTATATTTAAGGGCACTGATTTCCCAATAACAATTTCCATAGATGTTCATGACAACCTGGACCGACGGCTTAACATATTCTCCGAGGCAGGGGCGTGAATCACCACCAAACTTCCAAACTCCGGACTAAATCTCCTGTAAGGAAATCCTAACAACACTTTTTGGTCCGACCCGGGATTGGAACCTCAGACCTCTGGACCAGCAGTCGCATACGCTAACCACTATACCAACGAAGCAGTTATTAATAATAAATAATTTTAATTTTGTAAGAAAATATTATACAGATAATAGCTGTGCCCACGGCTCCGCTCGCGTCCTAGGGGTATGAAAAATAGATTTTGGCCAATTCTCAGACCTACCCGACATGCTCACAAAATTTCATGCAAATCGGTCAAGCCGTTCCGTAGGAGTATGGAAACGAACATTCATCATCATCATCATCATCATCAGCCTATCGCATTCCACTGCTGGACATAGGCCTCTCCCATTGCACACCACTGTGATCGATTTTGGGCTTCTCGCATCCAGCTCCTGGAACGAACATTGTGACACGACAATTTTAAATACAATGTGTCCGGTTACGGACTAGCGATATTTTAGGTACTTATAAAATAACTATTTTAATATACAAATACAGCATAAACTTGTGTCCAACCACCTCCACACTAAATGGCAGCCAATTTGGTTTTTTTAATGAAATTGTGTACAAAAAACATCATATCAGGAAAATATTGGGTGTCAATGGGATAAAAATATGCTTATTCGCCGGGTAATAATACTGTCTGTCATTTACATTATAAAAAAAGCGGCCAAGTGCGAGTCGGACCCGCCCATGAAGGGTTCCGTATCAGCAAGTAACATCATATAAAAGTTATTGTAGTTCGTTGTAACTTTCATCGATGTTTTTATACTAGTGTATTGATTGGATGAAAGGTAAATTGCGTGTTACGATTTATGACGTATTAAAAAAAAACTACTCACTAGATCTCGTTCAAACCAATTTTCGTTGGTAGTTTGCATAGTAATGTACAACATATATTTTTTTTAGTTTTATCACTCTCTTATTTTAGAAGTTAGAGGGGGGGGGACACACATTTTTTCACTTTGGAAGTGTCTCTCGCGCAAACTATTCAGTTTAGAAAAAAATGACATTAGAAACCTCAACATCATTTTTGAATACCTATCCATAGATACCCCACACGTATAGGTTTGATGAAAAAAAAAATTTTGAGTTTCAGTTCCAAGTATGGAGACCCCCAAAATGTATTGTTTTTTTCTATTTTTATGTAAAAATTTTAATGCGGTTCACAGAATACATCGACTGACCAAATTTCAACAGTATAGCTCTTATAGTTTCGGAAATAATTGGCTGTGACATACGGACGGACAGACAGACAGACAGACTTGACGAATCTATAAGGGTTCCGTTTTTTGCCATTTGGCTACGGAACCCTAAAAAGAAAGTGTTTACTATCTACAAACTTTAGAAAAAAATAAGAAATTGAAAAAAAGGGCAAAAAAATACGTAAATTAACAAATTATTGCAAATTACTACAAAATCACTCCTCATAACCCATTTAAAATTTTTACTAGATCAATAGCTTTTGAGCTAAGCTACAATACAACATTAAATGTACAACTGTATGTCTATTACTTTAAGAATTGTTGTCGTTTAAATATAGTGTATGCGCCAGCACAAAAGGCCTTTGTTAAGTGACATCTGGTATAGGCTGCATTCCATTCGAAAAAAGGGTAGAAATAAGATTTGCCATCAGCGGGAGTTAGTGAAATGGAACATACTTGCACTACCTGGAATAAAATCAAATAGTTTTAGGGATGTTGAATAGTTAAATTAGTTGTCCCTCGCCCCGCTTGTAATCGCTACTTTCACTTAAAGACCAGGGTAGAAGCCTCATAAAATAATAAAAAGTGAAGATAAATTATAGTAGGATGAAACCCATTGTAAAAGGAGGAGAATATTACAAAAATTAAAGGAAAAATAAGTTACGGGCGATCTGAGGTCGAGAAGGGGAAGAGGGGGGGTTTTAAGAGAAAAAAATGGCTTATCTCGATTTCCGGCGAAACTACAAGTCCTATGGAAAAAAGTCAAATGGCAAAGTTGTAGGTAATAAAAAGATCTACAACTTTTAAATACACACTTTTTTCACATAACCTTAAATTTTATGTAAAAAATTCAAAAATCCAAGTTTTTGGTTTTTTATTTTTATCTTTTACAAATAAAATTATTACTTCAAGAAATTAACTTTAAACTTACTTTTTTATGTTCTGAATACACCGTAATTTATTTGATTTAAAATATCTATTTTTTTACCTCATTTTTACTGAATACCGAAAAAAAAAGCTAATTTTCAATCGAAAATTCATCCGTAAAAATATCAAGTTATTTTTAAAAAATGAAGTGTCTTTTACACTTTTATAGTGGGTTTCATCCTACTATAATTTATTTTGTTTTCAAACATTTTCGGCACTGGTCTATTACTGTCCGTGCTGTTTACGTTCTGTATTGATGATTAATTAATTAATCCTGTGATACGCATATCACAAATCGGCAATATTCATCGCAACATATTGCCGACATATACTTCGTGTATGGTTATTGCAATGGGAGTGCAAATCTGGCTGTACAAGAATATCGAAGAAAGTACCCCAATAGACCTACACCTAGTCGCCAATCTTTTATCGACGTGCGCACAAGGTTAGCAGAAAGGAGCATTCGAGAAACTGTTAACCTTTTGAACGCCAGAGCAAAAACTCATCAACTTGCCCTCAACGCCAGACCACAAATTTAGCTCAAATACCTACGAAAAAAATAAGCATTCCAAAACTTTATCGATAACATGAATTGTATTTTTTATTTTCGTCGACATTTTCAAAATATATGTCCATATAACACTGAATTTATTTCAACATTACACTTCTTCCTACTCTAGTAATAGTTGTACACTATTTACAGAGTTGTTTAATACCGTATTAACAGAATTGAGACGACAATATAATTAAATATAATAAGTATAATAACTATAGGTACAACACTATTCTTGATCTGTTGTCTTGATATTGTGACCCTGGCGTGGACGGTACGTCATTTTTATGAATATTGCGTTTCTCAAATAAGGATGTGGCAACGTACTATCTCGCTTATCGAGTATAATATTAACTAATAATAATTAAAACATTAGACTAGATTTTTAGAACATTAAATTAGATTTCTATAATTCCGTTGAAGGAGATATTTTAAAAAAATACACAATTCAAATAGGTTAAGTATATATTCAACTATATAAAAATAGAAACTGTATGTACGTTTATAGCCTTTAAATACTAGCTTCTATAAACCTGGCATAAAAAGTAACAAGTAGAATTTTGAAAAAGTTTTAAAATGTCGGTCACAAGTTGCTTTGAAATTAACACATGTTAATTTCAAAGCAACTTGTGACGGACATTTTAAAACTTTTATTTATTTCATTTAAACCTCAGTAGTGTACGAAGCATTTTTAGGGCACTGCTTATATTTTGTATCAATAACTAAGAGTTCTCTTTCTTCTTTACAAAATAATTGTCTACTTTAATTATCATTTCACGAGCATGGCTGTTAATTACTTTCTTACTCATTTTAACAGAATAAGTATAATAACAAAACTTAACAACAAAAATAAAACAGGCTAACGAAATTTTAATATAAACTTACGATATCACCTAACGTGCCCTACATCACTAGTGGTCACATATTTGTGACTCTGGCGTGTGAGGACATTCTTTTTTAAGAGTTTATTTCTTTCTTTTTAGAGTAAAATTTCTTAATATCATAAAGCAATTTAAATAGTTTTATGGAAATAGATAAGAGTTAGAGCTTCTTCATAAGGTACTTATATAAATTTGAAGGCATAAAAGTAATGTTTAAAGGCTTTATTTCGTATTTCGGTGTACCGCTTTTTTCTCACATATTTGTGACGTTGGCGTACAGGGACAGTTTTCGCTTGTCACATATATGTGACCCTGGCGGTCAAAAGGTTAGTGTAGCCAACGCGCATTTTAACGCGTTAACTAATGCGTAGTTCGCCATTAACATTAGCATTAACGCTAACGCAGGTGGAGCAGTAGCATAAGAAATAATTAGAAATCAAATACTGTTTTAATTACATAGTTTAATTATGAATCACAAGTAGGTAAGAATACAAATAAGAAAAAAGCTTAGACACACAGTATGATCATGTCTTAACAATAATTGCAGTCTATTTACTGTTTGAAATAATTTTAAAATATTAATCCTGAGCAGTTAAAGCAATTACCGTGAATTTAACTTCATTGGGATCTCGGGCCATAAATTCCTTGCAAATTTTAACTGAATCTTCCAGTAACGAATCAGCCGTAGTAGCCCCATGGTTAATAGGAAAAGCTTTACTGCCATCTAGTTCATATAAATTGCCATCTTTGTGAACGAAAGCGATAAAATGATGATCAACATCTTCATCTAAACTCGGAGTGTGTGTTTGTCCTTCCAGAGCTAATTCTTTATGAGCATTAATGATGCCATCACACTCTTTAAATAGTTCACCTCTAGATGCAGCATCTAACGGCTTAGCCTCGCCTAAGAACTTCTTCAGGATTCCATCAGAAAGTTGAATTTTATCAGTGTTATTTGCTACACTGTGAACAAGTGCCACTGTTCCACATGCATTACTAACAATTTGCTTCATGTAGAACACATCGTTTCCTATAGTTTGGCCTTTAGACAAAATTTCGGCTTCTTGTTTCTCCTTATGCTCGTTATAGGCTTTAGATATAGGAAATAACAATATCACAGACAAGACCGGGCGTGGGACCCAAGCGAGCGCGTCTGTGTCTAATCCCATGACATCAACGATTCCCCATTCACTAGGTACGCCTAGTTTCTGCAAGAATTTATTCATCACATCGGGGTTAGATTCTAATGGGATTAAGGTTGCAGTCGCCATTTCTAATGATTTCGGTAACAGAGGTAAGTAATAAGTAATTAGTGTTTAATAATGACACTAATTTTGTAGATCTTACTGTTTTGGTTCTAACCTGTGGAGCTTTTTACTCAAATTTATTCTAAACTCAATTAATATCTTCCAATAATAAATTATATTTTGTTTGTTGTGAAGATAGAATGAATGACAGTTTATAATAAAGTTGACAGTTGACAGCGCGGTAGTGTTGCCAAGTAATAACAAGTCAGATTTATGATTTCCATCTCATGATAAAATATTACAAATAAATGGAGGTATTTGTGTGGCCAAGTTAAGATTACTTTTAAAGTTCTAGGTAAATTAACAATATCTGTATAATAAAAGCAAATTGACTACAAATCACTCAATACATCTATTAATTTCCTATTGAATTCAAGGAGAAAATAAAAGAATTTTTATGAAATAGTTCTTCTTTCATGAACACAGAGCCACTGTAGTCGAAACCGGACCGAAAAATGAAAATTTCGATATGAAAAAAATATATATTGATAGAACTTAATTAGCCTTTTCGAACTATGTTAATTAATTTATGAGCCCCTCTTTCGTTTTCCCAGGAAAAAACAAACTATCATTTTTATTTTTTCACCTTTTCAAATACCCGTATCTCTTTCAAATATGGTTATTTTTTATTCTAATTTTCATTTTTGCAGGCCGGGACATACCCGGCTGAATCCGGAGCTTCTGGGGTCCCTGAAGGGAGGCTCAAGGGAGAACAGAAGTTTTTAGTACCTACCCTTTCGAGGCTGCTTATTTAACTTGATTAAAGAAACCCCTTTTGCTCATTAAAAAAAATGTGAGCCGTCACGGGACGCCTGGCAGATGTGAAACATCGCCATTATTTTGTAAAAGTAATTTGCAGAAAAGAACATATTGTAATAGGAACTAAATATGTCATAATGATAAAATAAAATATTACTAATTATTAAGCTTAGTGTTTAAGCTTAGTGTTGTAAACACTAAGCTTAAAATATATAAAAAAGTCATAAGGCCAATACTTATGTACGGGTGTGAAGCTTGGACACAAAAAGAGGAGAACAAACTCCTCATTGTAGAAAGGAAGGTCTTGCGAACGATCTTGGGCCCTGTGCGGAAACCTGATGGAGGATGGAGAATCAGGAAAAACGTGGAAGTGGAGGATGCCGTGGCGGAGTCAAATATCATCGGACAAATCAAAGCACATAGGCTCCGGTGGCTTGGCCACGTTGAAAGAATGGGAGAAGATCGAGGAGTGAAAAGAGCCTATCTGGGTCGTCCAACCGGACGACGTCCGGTTGGGCGACCCAGATATCGCTGGAGCGATACAGTACAGGCGGACCTTGGGGAGCTCCAAGCTGACAACTGGCGACAAGCAGCCCAGGATCGAATGGAGTGGCGTTCTCTTGTGTCGGAGGCCAAGACTCACTTTGGGTCGCTGAGCCAACGGAGTAAGTAAGTAAGAACTAATTATTAAAATAGTACGGTGTGGCGACGCGTCGCCACACCGTACACACTACTGCATATATATACCATCGTATAGCGTGGCGGCGCGACGCCACGGCATGCGTCGCCACGCCAGAAATCTGTTTTACGTGCGGCTATAGATGTTTCACATCAATAAATATTTCGGACATCTAATACACAACACCATTTAGTTCCAAACTAAGCAGAGTGCTTGTGTTATGAGTACTAGACAACTGAAATGAATACATATATCCTTTTTGATGTGAAACATCTATAGGCGCACGTATGTGAAACATCTATAGGCGCACGTATGTGAAACATCTATAGGCGCACGTAAAATAGATTTCTGGCCTGGCGACGCGTCGCCACGGCACGCTATACGATGGTATATATATACAGTCTATATGCAGTAGTGTGTACGGTGTGGCGTAAATTATAATTATACTTATAATATAATTATTTAATTATAATTATTATAATTATACGCCACACCGTACTATTTTAATAATTAGTAATATTTTATTTGATCATTATGACATATTTAGTTCCTATTACATTATGTTCTTTTCTGCATATTACTTTTACAAAATAATGGCGATGTTTCACATCTGCCAGGCGTCCCGTGACGGCTCATATTCTTTTTTATTGCTGTAATGGAATAGGCAGATCATACAAACATTTGACCCGAGACCTCAAGCGCTATGCTTGAGGTGAGGTGCATTTACTACCATTGCGCCACCGAAGCAGTGAAATACAATTACGAAGTTGTAGTCTTTTCACATAAGCTCTTATTTGCCACACACATACATATTATATTGGTTTTGCTATTTTAGGAATCACCTCCAGAAATCTATTAAGCTATTTTATTTCTTAACTTTCCTGCATATCAGGATTTCTATTTTAGGCCACATAAAACCATACTACCACTATAGGTGTTTATGTAAAATAGACTTTTTAGGGGGACGAAAGAACAGGTGTCTACACAGGATAGCTTATAACTTAATTTCATCTTCTCGTCATCAGCCTATTGGGTCAAATACCGAACATAGGCCTCTTCCTTTGCACACCACTCCGATGGGTTGCTCTTATACTTAATTTAGTACCTACTACTTATATAATCTTGTTGGCTTGTATTGAAGGGCTGCTTTGAGATATTATTCGAAATTACACTGTCTGCAGTTTACTGCGATTTGAAACTCAATTATCTGTTTTCATCACTTACATGATTGGCACTGCACAAAACCTTTAACCTAGACTGTGTAATTTATAACATTACACCTTACAGGACATTAAAGAGTCTGTTAATATTTGCAAAAACTAAAATTAACGTTTATATGTAGAAATTAAATAAAAAGTGTGTATAAACATAAAAAGAAAGGGAATGACAGGTGAATATTGCCAACGAAATAAAACTCGTATAAAAACAAAGCATTGTTTATTTGTAATATCTAACTCCTCCACGTCACCGCGTACTGCAGGGCCACTTGATACAAAAATAAACATCTACAATAAATATAATCAAAACACAACTTGTGTACATTGCTAACAAACATATTGATAACACAAAATACATACATTTCTTTTACTAAAACAATCTTTATTTACGTTACGACACACAAGACGAATCAGCACACAATTTAGAAGATATTTATGACCCACATTTTTCTGCAAAAATGCACTATCAAAATTAAATCATTTGAAAACTAGATTTGTACGTTTATAGAAAGAATAGTAGAATTACTGATGTCTGAAGGGAGTGATAATTAAAGAATAAGGTAAATGATTTACGAACACTATCATAATTGTGTGCATGCAGGAATAGTTAAAAACAGTTTTTTTGGCTCTTAAGTCGATGGCGCCACTTGCACATGGGTCACCAATATACATGTTTTTTTATTGTAAATCTTCTTATTAGTGTCAAATATTTTTGTATATCTGCATCTTTTTATGTATTTAACGTATCGTACAGCAATATACAGTATATATTTTTTGCAAGACTGCAAAGAAGTGTTAGTTGAAATGTCGTATTACTGTTAACAATATGTTATTGATAAAGTAATGTACACAAGTTTAGTTAATAAACACAAACAGAATACACCGTACAGAGAAATAAACCATCAATCGTTACAAATGTTTTCCGTTTTACAACACATATAAACATCCACTATTCGTCTGTACTTTATAATATCAATACGTCAATATTGATTGAAACTCTATTTAGTAAACTGTAATTTAATTTTATTTCATCCATACATTCCACGGCGTATCCATGAACACAATAAAATATATTAAAATGTCAAATTGATAAGAAAATGTTAACGTTTTATAGTAATACTTATAACAAAAAAAATGGTACGACATCTCTTGACGTTACTAAGGTCATTGAGACGTCAATATCCTTAGTTATCAACGTGACACTCTTTAATTGACGTCGGCACAAGTAATCAAGTAATCACAACAAAATCGTGACAGCTGATATAAAATCTTATTTTAACTCAGCGTTAAACTTAATCACTAAAATAAACTTTAATGCCTAGCGTGTATGTAATATAATAATATTATATATGATATAATAAATTGTACAGAATCAGTATCATTTCAACTTATTGCAACGACGATTTGATCTATTTTGCGAGCTTGGGCATAGTACATTTGTGATCTGAATTACTATATTACTTTTGTGCGATTGATCCGAGCTATACAGATATATATTAGATGTTTGTATTAGGGCTCGCAAAATGGACCGAATAGTCACATTAATCTTACCATAATTAATAATAATAAAGTAAAAAAAGGGAAACAAACACTCAGTGTCATGATCTAGCGAGTAGAGTACTCCTATATTAAGTTTGTGAACTATGGAATGTCCGGTAAACGTGTCGATGGCGAACAGCTCTAACGAAATGCTCTCTGGCCCTAGTTCTAAACATTGACCGATTAAGCTTCATAAGTTCGACGGTGATCGACCAAAATATAGCGAATATTAATTAAATAAAACATCAATTTTAGAGTCTGCCAACTCTAGCACCGCGGGGCTTCCCTGACGACGAAAGTAACGTGCAACACACTTCCGTCCCTTTTCTAGAAAACATTTTCACAGATTGCAGGAAAGCGGAAGCAAAACAAATATTTAAAAAGATAATATTGATATAAATAACAGTTACTATATTAGGTCAATATTGATAAAATATTTTAGTATCAGTTATAGGTGAATTTAAACATTTAAAGAATAAAGATCCAGTCGATCACCGACCCACCAAGCCAAAGCTGCCAACTAACATTACATATAAAAGGGAGCGGCCGCATGCGCCAAACCACGTACAAACGTACTATAAAGTGTACCAACGTACTCATACTTATATAGTAGCCTATATAGTAGCACCTAATGGTGAAATAACACCCACATACTAGCTACAGAACACCTGTTACAAAATACTTGTTATTCACAAAAGTGATACGTTGATTATCGGATAACGATACTCTGAACTAACCACTAAATAAATTAGTATTTATTATGCAGTTGGTCTGTACCTAATATTGGAGTGCGCAGATTATAATAAAGTCCATTGCAACTCGTCAATAATATAATCTTTTTTAAACATATATTTTTGAAGTTCTCGATAATACCTGTGATTTTTATGTATCACTTTATCGTGCGATAAAATCACAGGTGTATCGATAAATAACCGATTAGTCCCGCTCTACATTGTATTTTGAATCGTTTAAATAGAAGGGGGGAAAATACATTTTTTTAATAATTTTATATCTAAAAACGGTGGTCTAACTCGTGTGACAATGATTTAAAGCTATTCCGTTATAGACAAAATGAAAACTTGTGTCTTAAACGTGGCTGGACATGGATACCAGCTGAACAAGATGGTATTTTTAATATTTCTTATGTAAATCAAAGGAGCACAATTTCTAATGTTTCTATAATATGGAATTCTTGATTGGCAGTTGTATTTTCACTATCATACTATGAAATTTTGAGCAATTTGTGTAAAACATCAACCAGCCATATTTAAAAGACAAGATTTAAGAACACTTTTTTTTAAATATGTATCTTTTTACTATGGCAACATTTATATCTATACGAAGCCTGATGCCGATCCAGATTGTATGAATGCCTTAGCCTAAGCTTAATTTAAAACAAAATGCTGCAATACTTAATTATAATATTTTACATTACAAAATTGCATTTTCGTGTGAGGGTAGGTCACTGATATAGAGTAGCATAATAGAATATATTAGCGAAAGTGGTGTAGTTATAATTTTTGAAAATGTGTTAATAAATTTACATCCATTTTATACTGAGTATTTAAAATATCGTATACCGTATACCTGGTATACCTAATATTATATCAGAAGTACGTGATTTTACTTAATATAGCATAATAAACCATATTTCTATATTCTTAAGGTTCAATTTGGTTAGGTAACAGTTCAAAATTTCAAACTACCCTCAACTTCCTCGCATTACCATAGAGTGTGCTACACGTGACAACATCGAATATTAAATATAATTAACATTTTATTATAATTAAATAACCTTATCATTGCTATTCGCATCATATCGCTTAAAACTACCCTAAACTACATAACAACTGCACTAAGAACGTACCGAACTCTTTCTGCCCCTCTTTAATTGTTTGGAAACTGTCGGAGCTCTCTTTCTAGTTGTGCAGTTGTGATGTAGCACGTACATGTACAGACGTCAAGGTTGGGAAGTTACGGTTGCGTGCTCTGTTGCTGTATTTCGATCTTCTCTACAGTCATGTCTGGGTTCATTGCTGTTGCCTCCTGATAATAGTATATAGATAATAGAATTAGATATAGGTTAGGGACATAATTATAACAAGCTACACTTGCACACCACTCTGATCGATTTTGGGCTTCTCGAACCCAGCTACGTCTATTCGGCCTTAATTCATACTATTTTATAAATTTAAAAGTCTGTCTGTCTGTCTGTCTGTTACGCTTTCGTAGATGAATTTTAACATAGAGATATTTACCTTGATTCTTGTGTAAGGACATGGGTTACATTCACAGAGGCGGAGTCGCGTGGAAGAGGTAGTCTATAATGTTTTATAATCAACACTATCGTAGTGTATGATATACTTTAATATAGTTCTAGTTTTATCCATAATCATATACATATTATACATAGAAACCACCCAAACTCCAAAACAAATATTTGCGGAACACACAAGCATTTGGTTCGACCCGGGAATCGAACTCGAGACCTCAAGCACAGCAGTAGCATACCACTGCGCCACCGAGGCAGTCAGTCAGTGGGCTATTAAAAGCTAAAATTTAACAATTTTGTTCAAAATAGTGTTACCTGTATGGCCTCCGCGAGTGCTCGGTCGTGGTCGATGGGGTCCCCGTCCGACTGGATGGTGATCTTCTGTTCCACTCGCGTCTCGATCACGCCGTTACGTTCCGTCTTGTACTGGAATGTTACACAATCATTCTAAAATTTATAATCAATAATTCTGGCTGAAGATAAATCAGATAATTCATCTGTGGAGGAACGGGTATCGAGTTTCTCCATCACTAAGAGAGGACCCTCCGACCAGGCGAGGTGATCATATCTGGTGGGCCACTGCCCAACAGTTGATGTTGGAATGTTGTATATGGTAACCGAAGCGAGAATTTTTCTATCGCGATTAAGGATTATTAGTCACTCTCTATAGTTCATTCCGTGTTTTTTCGAGGTTCAGTGTTCCTTCGCTAGATGGCGTTATTGTATGTTTTTACTTGCGCTGTATGTGGAAGTCGCCACACATCATTCCCTACATGTATATACATCATTCTCCCGGCCTCCGGATGCAGAATAATTAGGCTTTCGGTCTCAGACTCACCAATGAAATACGACAGCAAGAATGCTGTCATTATTAGGATGGTCTTCTGTATAAGTTCAAAACTAAGCAGAGCTTGTATTACGGGTAAAATACCTACAAATAAATACAGTTTTTTTTTAAATACATACTTATTATACATGGAAAACACCCTAACTACAAACAAATGTTTAGTCCGACCCGGGAATCGAACCCGAGACCTCTTGATCATCAGCCACATACGCGAACCACTAGAGCAGCAATACAGTGTTTACTAGCATTATTCCTCACCATTCCTATCCATCGCGTACCAACCCTTCTGCTCATCTCTAAATGTAAGGTATAATAATTGAACTCCTACCGTGATAGTCTCGACGGTGCGTGTCTTAGAGCTGATGGTCTGCGAGGACACAACCTCTCCGTCAGGGCCGGTCTCCAGGGTCTCGTGCGTCTCTTCAGTCACGCTGGTGGGTACGTCGGATGGACCAGTACTTGTCTGTAAGTTAATAAACAGGGGTGAAGCCGCTTTTAGTTACTGTTATAGTCAATTTCCACTTAGTCCAAGATCCTCTGGAGAAAGTTCCAGAAAATCGATGGATGCGGTCTTCGGGAGCTCTACGTCCGGACATCTTTCATGATAGTCATTCGCGTTAAGAAAATAATGACGTATATTTCAAGCTGTACCTTAAACGAGCAAGCTTTTAGTGCCAAAGGATTTCTTGCTACTCCTCTGGCTTCTGACTTAGAAGAAGGGATCACTAATCAGTAGACCCGTCAATTTTAGAGTTTTGCTTCATTGACTGGCAGTTTAACTAGTCTGTGAACCTTGGCTATACACCAAGTACACTGGTTGGGTCAGATCCTCTAAAAATTTAACAGTTCAATTGACCTAAAGTAATAGGTTTTAAAATCGAGTCTGTGTGATGATCGATAGGAACAATAAGGTGGTGCTATTCTGAATTCTTAATATGTAGTGTCACTACCCCTATTTATACCATGGGTACCGCAATAGGCAACTAAGGGAGTCAACTACGTAGGTCCACAGTACTGCGCAACAAACTCTTTCCAAATGGACACATCTTCACACAGAAGATCAACCTAAAATAACAGTAAACATGCTGTTGTGTTTCTTTGGTGAGTGCGAGAACGGAGGCCTAATGATACGGAACCATTTCAATAAGCCACGATAGTGAGGGTCACTATGATGAATTGTCTGCATTCGCAATAAGTCCAGTGACCTTGTCGATTCTACTCATGGTTTCCATCGGGCAGAGAAGTCACATTGGCATTCTCATATAAAAACTACCAACTGCTCTGACTAGCATGGTATAGAAGGCCATAACGGAGGAGAGGTTACGTCTAACTGTGGATTGTTAAATGCTGATGATGTCCAAGGTTGAAGATCACTCACCCTGGTGGTAGTTCCATGGACCATACTACCGAAGGGTGCGTTGCCCATCACCGTGGACGTGGTGGTCGTGCGGTATGATCCCGGCTCCTAAACAGTAAAATTATTAATTTATGCATCCATTAAGATCGTCAGATAGTTCAACGTCAATTTATATATTGTTTTTTATTATACATATTTATATTTAAATTCTCTGTCAATTTTGTAAATTCCATAAAAGAATCAAAAAACATCTAGCTATTTTTTTTTCTGTTGCGTAATTAATATATTTTTTACACTAAACGTGCAAAAATTTAATAAATACTTATTTGCACATAACCTAACACGTATACGTAGTATAAAATTTATTTAAATACAATTATTGACATAAATATATATAAATAAAATAATACATTACCTTTTCATGTTATATACATGTAATTAAATACATACAAAATGTTCATAAGGCACATGACAACCCTTAACAGACTTCACAAATACGACACAGACTATTTTCAATGCAACATGCAATTTTAATGCAATTCTTCACACACACATGCTTTATGGAAAATACACCTTTACATACAACTATTTAAGATTTCATATTCCATGTTCTAACGCTGCTATTATCTTTATAATATATTAATTATAATAGTTCTAAACAGTAGTGAATTTAACTCAAATGGTGCTAATTCTCTTGTTCAAAAACTCTCTAAAACAAACGAAACGATCGTTTGACAGGACATAACTCGTATTGACAAACGACGCGACGTTCTAAATATCAAAGATTGATTAAATTATGTAATTTAACACTTATAAAGACGTTTTCTAAATGCATGCATAGAAGAAAAGCATTTCAGAAATCGTTTCACTCAAATTAGAGAAAATTTAGTTAACAACATAATTAGCACCATAAGTCTTTTGTAATTAAAGGAAAATAGTAAAACATAAATTTTCTTAGTAAGTTTCTAGACTAGTCGAAACGTGTTTGAGACTTTATAAAAAATTAAATAGAAAAATGAAGGCAATAATTCTAGGCTACCACTATAATTTAATCAAGTACCAAAGTTCACACAAATACGCTACGTAAGCGCTATATACCCTGAAAAGTACACAAATAATTATAGACAATTTAATATTAGTGCTAGATTATTGAGAGTTCAATAATTATATTATAATTCAAAGCCACGGCTTTATACGATTCACGAATCAAAGATATCACCTATTTAAATTAACTTTAGCCTTACCTAATATAATAAATAAATATTTCGGGCATCTTTCACACAAAGACATCTAGACCCAAGCTAAGCAGAGCTTGTATTATGGGTACTAGACAACTGATATAAATACATAAACATATTTTTTTTGTACCTATGTACATATTACACATAGAACACCCAAAATTCGAAACAAATATTTGTGGATCACACAAACATTTAGTCCGACCTAGGAATCGAACCCGAGACACCCGAGCACATTAGTCGTGTACGCTACCACTACGTCTCTTAATGAAATTACCGTTTACACCTAAACCATTTCCCCGCTACGTAAAAAAGGTTTACTTATTTTAGAAACATTTGCATAAGTCACAAGATGGGTCTAGAACCCATACCCAGTAACAATAGGCTTAATATCTACACACTATACCTCACTTTCATATATCTCATAAAGTGCTGAAGCGTCCTCCCTAAATTTACTCACCGTGACATAATAATGTCCCTCTCCAGCGCCCTCTTCGAAGTCGATCGGAGTACCAGAGTCGCCGCTACTGATTGAACTCTCTGAGCCGCGTCTGGTAAGCTGCTAGTCGACCCAAATAAATGGTTGGTGGATGTTAGGACGAAAGGGGTGTCAGGTAGGAGATGATATTACCATATTGGTGATATTTGCCAAATGTTGGCGAATTACGAAGTTACCGTATGTTGGTGAGGTTATAACAAATGTTTGGAATGGAGTTGGTGGTATTATCACATTTGGTAATGGCGAAAGGGTTGTTGTACCAAAATGTATGTTAGGAACGTTAATGTCATGCCAGGCATCGTATTAAGGTTCGCGCCCGTCGATGGGATGGGGGAGAGAAAAAAAAATGTAATTAGAACAAAGTCGTACATGCAATCAAATATGGATAACAGCTTTTTTATTCTGGAATTTTTCTGTTTAAAATCTTTTTTACATGAAATTATAATAAACATGCGAGTAGAGTTAAAAGACAAATTGCAGAGTTTAGTTGTTTTCACGCAAGACATCTTCTCTTACGACAAGTTAGGGAAGTATTCACACACTCTTTTGGGGCAATTAACTTTTCCTAGGATAGATCGGAGAGATCTTATCAATTGATGCTTCATCTTCGAGTATTTCAAATGTATATTTCACACATTAGTTGACGATACGCAATGTGTTTATGTATGATTTCAAGCACGGCTTTGTAATGTTATCCGTTTCAAGCATATGCTTAGAAAGAGAGCAGTGCTAATTAGTTTCAATATTTTGAAAGGGAGAAATGAATCATAAAAAAGCTGCCACAATAAAAGATTTAAAAAAATTAAAAGAAAAACATCAAATGAGCAAACTAAAGGTATGTAAAATAATATAGCTAATAATGAAACAAAACTCCAGTTACATGCCGGTGGGTATGAACGTTTAAACATTAATTTTGAAAGTATTGAATTACCTGATCGCCAGTCGTCACCATCGTTTTGACTTCTTGTGTAAGAACTCGTTGCTCTTGCCTCGTGGCTGACGATGTCAGCGTGTGAGCTACGGTCTTCTCCTCCATCTGTTGCGTCTTGGCCTTCGTGTCAAGGTCGTGATGGGTCATCGCCGTCCTGGTCGTCACCGCCCGCGCAGTCACGTAAGGACTCTTGCCGGTCTCCATCGGCTCAAGGCTTTCCGCCTAATTGGGTTAACACTAGCATGCATTTACTATGTACACAAAAATCTAACATTGATACTAGAAGCTCGTGAAAATGAAATTGGAAACAAATTAGGCCACACGCTGTACAAAAAAAAAAAACAGACATTGAAAGTCAGGGTGGCGTCTCGTTTGCCGGTTATTTTAAATTTGATGTATACAATATAACGCACCTTGTTCGTATGTGTGGAGAAGGTAACTTCACCCGTGCCGAGGTTCTCGACCTCTTGTTCGACATTGTGCGTGACTCCCTCGTCATTCTTCGTCAGCAGTTGTTTCGTTGTCGTTTTGACAACGACAGGAGGCGTCGGGGTCTTCTTAGAACGCTGTGAAATCGGGATCTTTGAGGATAGAGGAGTGGATGACGACACATAGCCCTGGTGTCGGATGTGTTCGCTCGTTGTGTATTCCGTAAATGTCTTGGGCTCATCTCCTCTCAAAGGACTTTCGTCTTTACCGAAAGTGGAGAACTTGTGCGTATTTACTGTTTGAATATCAATGTTCGCCGGCAAGTCTTGCGTTTCCTTCTCTATTGTGTAGTTGCCACTCTTATCTTCGAAGTGAGATGGATCAATTTGTGAATAGTGGAGAATTAGTTGGCCTGTTACTGGGTCTCTGACGGCCGTGCTAGGGTCGATGTCTCCTGTATCTGGATCAATATCTCCGTATTCCGTCTTTATTCTGCCAGTTACAGGATCAATCTTTCCCGATAGTGTCATGGTTTGCGTGACAGTAGTTCTTGCACCTTTTAGTCTTGGATCATCGGGATCTACATCAATAGTTTCGCCAGTAATAGGATCGATGATTTGATACAAGTACACTGTCTTCGTCGTAATAATTCTGCCCGTAGTTTCATCAATGGTGCATTCTTTAGGATCAATTTCTTTGACCCTGCCTTTGTCATCTTTTTGGGTGATGATATATATCTTGACGATAATAAGTCTACCCGTTTTGGGGTCAATTTTGCCTAGTTTAGTGTAGATTTCACCAGTACCAGGGTCGACTTGAGATGCAGAATATAAAGGTTGGTTGTCCTCATCCACTTCGCCAGTAGCTGTGTAAATTTGTCCGTTGACTGGGTCAACCTTAATAAGAGATTTATCAATATCATTGGTTCTAACGATGACACCCGTTTTAGGATCCATACGACCGTATATTGTGATGATGTAGCCCGTGACTGGATCAATCTGACCAGCTGTATATACATATTCACCAGTCTGAGGATCTTTGGGACCCGCAATCCATATTTGATTAGTTTTAGGATCAACTTTGACGTTCTTAGGATCATTTGATACAATTTGTTTACCTGAAATTGGATCAATTTTGTTCTTGATTATCCTCAAGCAAATCATTCTAGCGACATCCTTATCAGGTTTGCCTGACTTGGGGTTGATCTGTCCAGTCTTCAATAAGAACTGTCCAGTGACGGGGTCGACTTTTAGATCCCTGCTTTCATATTTGCCGGTCTTAGGATCATTATAAGTGACAGTGCCCTTCACGAGATCGATTTGTCCATATTTAGTATCAATCTTATTATTGTCAGGATTGAGTTGACCTGTAGAGCTTTCAACAATAGAATGTTTCGCTTCAATAAGTCCCTTCTTGGTATCTAACTTACCAACAAAGGTGGTTACTTCAACTACTGGGTCAATATGAGTGCCGACGACAATTACTTGTCCAAGATTTGAATCTGGCTTGCCTGTTTTAGGATCTACAACACCTTTGATGGTTATAAGTCCATTGTTCTCATCGATGTGAACTGGTTTAGTGTCAGATGTATCTGTCACAAATATGACGCCATTTGATGGATCTATAACGCCATATTTAGTTGAAATGTGTCCAGTTTCAGCATCAACTTTGCCTTTAGTATGTTCCACGGTACCTTTCTCGATATCAACTTTACCAGTCCTAGGATCTATTGGGCCTGTAATTGTTGTTATTTCAACTACTGGGTCTTCTTGTTTAGCCACACTTAGTACCATACCCATATTGGGGTAAATTTTTCCTGTTTTCGGATCAACAGCACCCGAATGGATGAAAATTTGTCCTGTTTCAGGTAGTACAATACCATCACGGTTTTGCTTCTGACCGGCAGAATCTGTGACGACAATATTACCCGTTTTAGAATCAATTACACCGTACTTCGTTTCAATCAAACCGTTAGGATCAAGAATACCAGTCAGATGTTCAACTTCAGCAGTATGAAGATCAGGTTTCCTTGTCTTAGGGTCAAGTTTAGTAAAGATGACCATAATTTTAACTATTTTCCGTTTTGGGGGCTCAGGTGGCGCTGTTGTAGGTTTAACAGGAGTTTTTTGAGTGGGTGTATGAGGTGCTGATTTCTGAGCAAATGCTGCGATGGGTGAAGATGTACGGACAGGTGATTGTAATGGCGTCTGAATTGGTGTCGTACTTTGAGTCTTAACGGGTGTTGGAATTTGCTTGGTAGGCGACACACTAGTTCTAGACGAAATTGGCGCCACTTTAGATAACACATTTTGCTTATCAACTATGGCTAACTGTTGAGCATACGTCGGATCTACCTTACCCGTTTTAGGATCCACAACTGCAGTTGTTACTATTAAGTTTCCTGTTTTAGGATCAATCTCAGCTTGTTTTAATTCCTGCTTGCCTGTGATGGGATCTTTGTATAGAACCTGGCCCGATCTGGGATCGATAATACCAAAGTCTGTATGAATTTTTCCATCTTCAGCACTGACGTAACCTTTAGCAGCTTCAATAGTAGCTTCAACAGCGTCGACTGTTTTGGTGTAGGGATCATATTTACTTGTGACAATTACCAGACGTAGTTCACCTTTCGAGACAGGCTTGCTGTATTGTACCACCGGCTTATTAACAATACTGTACATTTGAACCATACTTGGATCTTGCCTGCCTGTTTTGGGATCGATAACATTATCCGAGATCAACATGTGTCCAGTTTCAGGGTGGACTTGAGCGCGTTTAACCTCTTGTTTTCCAGTTTTGGGGTCTGTTACTAAAATTTCACCAGTCGCTGGATCGATAATCCCGGCTGGTGTACGAATCTTACCATCATCGGTAAGAACACCACTAATAGTGTCAACATGACCTTGGTTAGGGTCAATCTTCCTCGTCCTAGGATCGTATTTAGTGGTAATTATGACAAGATGAATTTCTCTTTCGATTGGTTTAGTTTCTTTTTCAACTATACTGAATTGCTGTGCTAGAGAAGAGTCTGGTTTGCCAGTCTTCGGGTCGACAACACCCGATGTTAGGATTAAATTGCCAGATTTAAATCCTACACTGGGATCGGGAACAGCTAGTTTTGTCTCTTGTTTACCCGTCTTGGGATCCACATGTTCAATTACGCCTGTTTTGGGATCAATAATTCCATAATTGGTGTGTATTCTGCCATCAACAGCCAAAATGCCCCTAGAAACTTCTACTTGACCATTGGGATTATCTAGTTTCTTATTCTTAAGATCGTATTTGGATGTTATAATAACTAGTTGAACTTCTTTGCCTGGAACTGGTGCAAAATTATCCTTGGGTTTGTCAACAATACTAATTTGTTGACCTAAGTTAGGATCAACGTAGCCAGTCTGAGGATCAACAACCCCTGACGTGAGAAGCAAGTTTCCTGTTTTGGAATCCAACGTAGCAACTTTAGTAACACGTTTGCCAGTTACTGGATCTTTGACGACTATATCTCCAGTAGTAGGGTCTACTTCTCCAAACTCAGTATGTACTTTACCATCAGCACCCAGCCGTCCAGGCACTGAATCAATATGTGCATTGGTTAAGTCCAGTTTCTTGTTCTTAGGATCGTATTTAGAGGTCACTATAACCAGGTTGACAAATTTCTGTTTAGGTGTGTCCTTGTCAACAATTGTAAATTGTTGAGCCAAACTCGAGTCTGATTTTCCAGTTTTAGGATCAATCACTCCGGTAGTCAAAAGTAAATTACCTGATTGTGGATCGATGACAGCTTGCTTTATCTCTTGTTTTCCTGTTTTAGGATCAACATGATCTATTTTACCTGTTTTCGGGTCTAAAATACCAAAGTTAGTGTGAACTTTTCCGTCTCCTGCGACAATGCCTCTCGAGGTCTCAATGTGGCCATTTGGATTGTCTAATCTCCTATTCTTGGGATCATATTTGCTGGTAATAACCACCAGTTCTACCTCCTTACCGGGTACTACTGCGAACTGGTCTTTCGGTTTTACTACTACAGAAATCTGTTGCCCTAACGTAGGATCAACATGGCCCGAAACAGGATCTACTACTGCAGAGGTAAGAAGTAAATTACCAGTCTTAGGATCGACAGATGCTTTTTTGATTTCTTTCTTTCCTGTAACTTTGTCCGTAGTAATAACTTCACCAGTATTCGGATCAACAGTTCCAAATGATGTATGTACTTTACCACTTGAGTCAATTTTACCGGGAATAGATTCAACGTGAGCATTAGCAAAGTCTAACTTTTTATTCTTAAGATCATATTTAGAAGTTACAATAACAAGGTTGAGATGTGCTTCAGATGGTTTAATATCTTTATCAATAATAGCTATTTGCTGGGCTAATGATGAATCTGATCTTCCTGTTTTCGGATCTACGACACCAGACGCAATTACTAAGTGACCAGTCTTAGGATCCGCAACAGCTTGTTTTATCTCCTGCTTGCCTGAATTATGATCAATGTATTCAATCTTGCCAGTTTTAGGGTCAATTATTCCAAAGTTGGTGTGAACTTTACCATCAGCTGCAACCACACCTCGAGATGTTTCTACGTGCCCATTGGGGTTATCTAACCTCTTATACTTCGTGTCATACTTACTAGTTATAACGACTATCTGTACCTCTTTACCAGACACAAGCGCAAACCTATCTTTAGTTTTGTCCACAACGGTAATTTGTTGAGCAAGAGAGGGGTCGGTTTTGCCAGTAACAGGATCTACAACGCCCGAAGTAAGTAGTAAATTGCCTGTTTTCCCATCGACAGTAGCTTTCTTAGTTTCCTGTTTACCGGAGACAGGATCTGTGACGACAATTTCACCAGATGCAGGATCGACAATGCCATAATCAGTGTGTACTTTATCGTCATTGCTGTATTTTCCAGGGAAACTGTCAACATGAGCACTGGTAATGTCCAATTTCTTAGTTTTGGGATCGTATTTAGATGTAATAACGACTAGGTTAGCCCATCTCTCCGGAATGCCTTTGGGTGCATCTTTGTCAACAACGGTCAGTTGTTGGGCAAGAGATGAATCTGATTTACCCGTCATGGGGTCAATAACACCAGAAGTAATTACAAAGTTACCTGTTCTAGGATCCACATGGGCTTGTTTGGAGTCACGTTTGCCTGTCTTCGTATCCGTGAAATATACTTTACCAGTATTAGGATCAAGTACACCAAAGTTTGAATGCACCTTCCCATCTTTATCACTGATAATGGCATGGGAAGTCTCAACAAATCCATTGGGAGTGTCCAGTTTTTTATTCTTTGAGTCGTATTTGGCGGTAATCGCAACTACTTCGACTTCCTTTCCTGGTAACACTGCGAATGTATCAGTAGGCTTGTCTACGATACTATACTGCTGTCCTAATGAAGTGTCTAATTCTTCATTACTAGGATTCAGAACTCCTGATAATAAAAGAATATTGCCCGTTTTGGGATCAACAGTAGCTTGTTTAGTTTCCTGTTTTCCTGTCTTAGCATCTGTTACTTGAATCTCTCCTGTACGTGGATCAATTATTCCATATTCACTATAGATCTTACCATCACTGCCACTAAGAACTCCCTTCACCGAATCAACATGAGCAAATGTGGGGTCTAATTTCTTTGATTTCAAATCGTACTTACTTGTTACTACTACTAATCTAACTTGTCTGTTAGCTTTAGTTGCATCTTTTTCGACAATGCTAAACTGTTGTCCAAGGGAAGAATCGACTTTTCCAGATTTAGGGTCTAAAACACCAGTAGTAACGAGGATGTTTCCTGTTTTTTGATCAACGTAAGCTTGTTTAGGCTCTTGTTTCCCTGTTTTAGGATCCACATAGTCAATCTTACCCGACCTTGGGTTTATGACACCATAGTTCGAAGAGACATTGCCGTCTGATCCAACAATAGCTCTAGAGACATCGATATGTCCATGTGAAGCGTCTAATTTTTTATTTTTGCCATCATATTTTGCAGTAATAACCACCAAGTCGACTTCGCGACCAGGTTTGGCTCCAACCTTATCGGCTGACTTTTCAACAAAACAGTATTGTTGTGCCAAAGTAGGGTCAATTTTACCTGTCTTCGGGTCAATAACGCCAGTCGTGAATAAAATGTGACCAGATTTGTCAACGTGACCATTCTTAACTTCCTGTTTGCCAGTGGCGGGATCTGTGTAACTAATTTGACCAGATTTGGTATTGATAACTTCCTTATCCGTTTGTATCTTTCCATTGGCTTTATTAAAAGTGCCTTTGGTTACAAGGATGGTGCCATTAGCATCATCTAGTTTTTTGCTCTTTGCATTGTAACGACCAGTAATTATAACTATTTGAATTTCGTTATCATTTTTAGCAGCAGCTACTGGTACAGCAACCGCGGCGGCAACAGGTGCTTCATAATGAGCTCTTTCGGAATCGAGCAAAGCTAAAGTAGGGTCGATCAAATTTTTAGCTTGTTCTTTCAAAGCAGCTGATTGCACATAGTCAATACCTGGTGTCTTAAGTTTACTAGGATCTTCAGGTGTTTTACGTTTTTCAGCACTTTCAGCAACTTTTTTGTCCTCCCCTGGTGCATAGTTAAACGCAAGACCAGCTTTCCTAGTAGATGGGCTTTGACTGTTATCAAGCCCTCTTTGTTTTTCTTCAGAAATTGGTTCTTTTTCATAACTGAAAGCTCCTTGAATAAAGGGTTTAGTGCGAGTAGGGCTTTGTTCGGTATCAGTGTACTCGTAGGGTTTAGTGAATGACGGTTTATCATCGTTCTTTGATGGGCTCTTCTCAAGCGAACTATCAAGGTTTGAACTGTCGTTTGAGGTTTCGAGTAAAGCTACAGGTTTCACTTTGGGTTCTTTTGTTTTTTTGTCTTTCGTCTTAGGTGATTTATCTTTTGGTGATTTATCATCTTTTGGAGATTTTTCTTTTTTGCTACCGAACAGTCCGAATCCTCCGGCCTTTGGGTACAGGAAAAAGGAGGAAACAAAAAATAAAAATTAACACAAAATTACAAAAGTGCTTGCAGTAATATTCGCGTTTATGGAATATATTAAGTACGCCGAGTTTTTTATTAATTACTTTATCTGAGCACAAAAAAAAACGGCGCGCTCAATATATAAACGGGTATGTTTACTGCCAGAGCTTTGAATAAAAAAAATTTTTGCATATGCAATGCATGCATTTCTAGTTGCTTTCTAACATCCATATTTACATAAAAAAACTGTATAATACACTAAGTTCTACTATTGAACGTCACAAATCGACAAAAATGCTACCGTGTACCATTCCTGCATGTAATAATGAAGGAAATTGTTTTTGTCGTGTAATATTAAATATTGACTCACCTTGGACCTCTTTGGAGTTGTTTCAACATTATTCGAGATACCCGGATCGCTAGTGGTATCAGTACCTGTATAAAAACATTGCTTAAATTACCTTTCATCATTATTATCATTATCAGCCTTTGATAATCTAGTTCTGGACATAGGCATCTCCTTTTTGGCTGTGTCATAGGTTAATATAGTTTTTTTTTAAATACATACATTGGGATTTATTCACTACTAGCTGTTGGGCGCGGCTCTACCCGCACTAAAAGTAGCCTATGTCCTTCTCCATCTTATCTATCTCTATACTTAATGAACATACATTTTTTTTAACATCATATCATATCTTATCGAGGGACTAAACAAGAAAAACATTACAACAATTTAAAGAATAATTTGTGGATCAAACAAATTTGTTGCTTCTTGTAGCTTTGTTTCTAATTTTCGTTATACTGCTGTTATCCTACGTAGATATTTCCCTTTTCTCCCTCTCTTCCCACGTTAAGAAAAATTTGAAACTTAATATTGTTAGGTAATCTCACCAAATCACCATACAAAATGTTTTATTTTTAAAAATCTATAAATAAATATCTTTTTAATTGATGATTTCGTTCAGAAGTGACTGGAAACTGGCTAAAGTATTTATTAACACATTGTTTTACACAGTTTAATAATATAAATAGGAATAAAGTACATACCGTTTTCAGCTGGTTTTCTTTGTTCAGCGACCTTTTCCACTTCGGTTTTCTTGTCAGGTGGCGCCGTGGGCATTACTTTCACAGCACCCGGAGGTGGTTTCTATCAACATTAAAAATATAGGTATTACAGACAAGTATCATAACATCTTTTAAGTAAGCTCATATTATTTTTTTAAGTATGCTCAATCGCATGAAATGAATCTACGAAAAGTACAGGGCACGTTAAAAATACTGAAGCAGTAATTACTAAGATATAAAGATGCCGAAGTAGGCATTGAATACTTTTGAAATTAAATCATCTACTATTAACCGATAGGAATGTATAACAGTCGTAATGAACTGAAATTATTAGCGCGGCTAAAAAAGAAAATGATTGTCATAAAATAAATCACATAGATGGATCAACGATAAAAAACACTATAGGTATGCAGTAAAAATAATCCTTACTGTCATTTTTTACTTAAGCTTTTATTAGGCTGCAAGTAATTATTTTCAAAATTGATTAAACAATAAGTTGCATAAGAAATATACCACAAGGCTGAGAAGACAAACTAAAAATGATCTATAAATCCTCCCCTTTCAAATTCCTCCTGACCCTTGGAATTATGCCCGCACCTTTTCGAGTCTCTCGGCGGCGGAGTACTCGCCCTCGAGCGAGGATGCGGAGCTGGCGCTGGTGCCGCCCGACACACGCCGCAGCTACTCCAGCAGCGTGCAATGGACACCCACTTATGTATGGAAAAGTGCTGATGCCAAACTTTCTACCATGTATTTAGCTTTCTAACCTTCGAAAGACCCGGGGTCTTCCGCGTAACATTCGTCAAAACCACCTACATTTTACTGACTTTAATTTAAAGTCGTTTGTTTATAATTATTCTAACCAGTGTTACTTACAAAAAAGATGCGCAATCACATCAATATTTTAATTAATATAAAGATATGACATTATTTCACTTCGCGACTGTACATGACCTATTTATTGAGTTCCTAATTCTGAACAAAATAGTCTATTTTACCAATAACGTTCAGAAATGAAAAAAAGGTGAAAATCTGGCAATCATCACTCCGAATGAAGTATGACATGTTAGTAGAAAATAAATACTATCATAACAAATCAGTTCAGGTAAAGAAATGATAATTTAGAAACATGCCATCTATTTGTGTTTGAAATTAAAAAAACTACAGGTTTATAAACGATACTATGTCATATTGTATGTTTTTAATTCATAAAACAATGAAACTGTAAGACTAAATAATTATGCTATGTAAGAAATCAGAGTGAATAGTAGTCGCACTTGATGTGTCATTGCATTGAATTTTGCACCTATTAAACCCCCTAGCCAAGTTGCAATCGTTATTCTTTTTCTATTCTATTTTCTCTATTCTCTATTCTTTTGTTTCGTTGTAAAAATTCAATCACATGATCAAAATAAAATATTAGCCCATGAAACAAAAGATTAGAATAGAAAACGATAAACGTTTGCAACTTGGCTTGGTTTCGTTATTTGAGATACATTAAAGTAATGTAAAAAGAGGGTTATTCTGAAACATTATAGCTGGAAGGTTGGATGGAATGGATGAATCTAAAAGCGTAACCCAGGCGAATTGCCTTTCAGGTGACATGAGACATTTATATCTGATATTTTAATGTTACTGATATTAATAAATAATTTGTGTTATTTTATTGACTAAAATTGAGGTCATTTCTATTTCAGAAGACCCCAAAAAACGATCAAAGGGTGCTGTGAGACTTGTGTGACGTTCAGCGTTTGTACGTGTGTTTGTTCATTTAGCTACAAGAATATATATACAACAAGATCAGAGTCAGAAATATTTATGAAAGATGATAATGATGAAGACGTTGATGATGATTGATAATTTACCTTGTCCTTGATTGTGGGCCTTGCCGCGGGCTGTGGCGGCATAGTGTGACGCTTGGTCGCATCTGGTGGCATAGATTCATCCTTTTCCCCGGCTGCTAACGCTGTAATGACCGGAATGAACCGTTAAATATATTATGAATATACAAATGTACAAGAAACGGACACAAAGAACACCCAGGCTCAAAACAACAATTTGTGGATTAAATAAAGAGCTGTTTCATGTGGGATTTGAACCCACAACACTTGAGGCAATAGAAAACGGCGTGGAGACCGCTTAAAGCTCTAGGCCAACCGTGCAGTCATCACATAGTATGTATATAGGTTATTTATGTAATTTAAAATCGCTAGCAAATTGATTAATGTTTTGGTTTACAGAGAAAAATAATTTTGTAAAGTTAAATAGTTCCAGACCCAATAGCTAACAAACCGTTTTTGATTTGTTGATATTAATTAACATTGTTCTATCGATCGATCAGGACTCAGGTCAGTTGGAGGTTAAATGTCGTTATAGGAAACACATTTTTTTGTATAAAGGGACTTCTTTAATAAAGGGAATTTTTTATACCGCTCGAGGTCAAGGTTAGAACATTCCGGTTTACAACGAAAACTACGGCTAAAAATCGGGAAACTTTAAAAACAGAAATTTAGCGTATTATAAGAAACTACAGAAGTTGTTTTTCTGAAATTCTTTGATGTGTACTGACTCGATTGCTGCAATAAAAGTTCCTGCTGTAATTAGATTTGTAGAAAAAATCCGTATAAATAATAACATGGTGTTATTTGGTGAAAATTTCAGACAGTCCAAAATAGATATGTCCTGTTAAATTTCCGTATAAATTACGTAAATAGAGTATAAATACGTACACATATACATGCCTGTATATGTGTACGGACAGGAGCTTTTGAAGTGGTTGTGTTATTATTGTATATATGTTTCCTCAGGATGTTACATATTTATCAAAGATATTAATGAAGACATACCTCTAAATCCATAAGAAGAGGTGGATGCATTTTGTGAAAAAAGATATGAATAGGATGGACGTTAACAGTGCAATGACGAGTGAGAGTAGAATGGAAGGACATACTACGCCGACCCCAAATAAAATTGGGGTAAGGGCAGGCAGATGACAACACTTAAGTCCTATTAAATATTAACACATAATCCATCAGAAGTTCACTTTATAACTAGCAATAGATTAGGATTGGGAAGAATCGAAAGGTAAATATTCTTTTCAGTATATGAGTGTTTGTATGATTCCCGTAGCGCCGACACCACTAAACTGATTTTAATCAATAGGTTCGTAATAAAATTATCCCAAATGACAAGTTATATAAATTTTATCAACAGTTTTCCTATATAGGTATATGGTTAAAGTTTCCTAAAAATTGTTTGATACTTCTAGAGCAACTGAAGCTTTAATCAGAAACACATGTATAATCGTTTCCTTCTATATAAAAAACATGACCTTCACAAAAGAATTAATCAGGAATAACGAATGGTAGAAAAACTCAAGTAATGTTTTGTGTCTAGACTAATAACAAAAGAATCCAGTACTTCGCTAAACATTACCGTATAATTATCAACATGTATATTGGCATTCTAGCTTAAAATCATGCCTATATTTGTATTCTTACGTCATATGATGTACGATGATCAGAAGCGTTAGATATTGGCCAATAATCCTTACTAATATTATAAACACCAAAGTTTGTATGTATGTATGTTTGTGGATCTTTCACGTAAAAAAACTACTGAACAGATTTGGATGAAACTTTACAGTAATATAGTTTATATATCAGAATAACACACAGTCTACTTTTTACTGCAATAATCGCGAGATACAAGCGCGCGGAGCCGCGGGCGAAAGCTGTATTATTCTGATATATAAGCTATATTACTGTAAAGTTTTATCTAAATCCGTTCAGTAGTTTTTGCGTGAAAGAGCAACAAACATACATACATACATACTCACAAACTTTCGCCTTTATAATATTAGTGGGATATTGTATAAACAGTTACAATCAAGATGTAATTGGTATTCACCCCATAGGAATAACAGAAATTACACCATATAACGGATTCGGGTCATTTGTAATATTTCTCTATTAGGATCAAAGTGTAACACATATGAGTTATTGATGACAGTTTATTTATAACATTGTAGTTTTTAGTACTGAATATTTTTTTTGATTAATAAGAAAAAGGAAAAATTATATACCTAATTTTCACAACCTAAACATCAAATAACAGACGCTGTATTAAGTAAGGGACCCATTAAATAGTCTATCATGTAGGGGTTTGTAAGTTCGAATATCAACCACCCAGTGTCATAATTCAGGCATGTACTTAGATAGCAGCAAACATCAAATAAGCTTGGGAATAAAGGCTAAGAAGGCGATGATGATTTTGATAGTACTTTGTTAAAACTACTACCTTATTCTTCTAATACGTTAGCGTAAAAAGTAGTAGTTTTAATTCCAAAAATAATACTTATACGTTATATTTAAAAACCTGCAATTACTTCACGCAACAACTTTCGCTGTTTCTCTAAACGATTAATGTAGATGTTTACCTACACCCAATGCAATATTAACTTCGAGACCCCATTCATGAAGAGAAAACCAAAAACAATGATATTCTCTAAAGTCTACTTGGATCAGTCCGTTGTCTGTGCAACTGACCGCAAGTTTTCTCCATAAACCAAGTGCATAATAAAAAAAGGAATAGCGGGAAGGCCACACGGTCTGGTATAATAAATTGTAAATGTTTACACCTGGGATCGACAAACAATGTTAATTTTAAACGTGATACAATACGGGAGATATGTGAGTATATGGATTTATATGTTACTAGCTTTTGTCCACGGCTCCGCGAGCGTGTATGTCGGTTATCGCGGTAAAAGTAGCCTATGTCCTTTCTCAAGATCTAGAATTCGGTTTCGGATCGGTTCAGTAGTTTTGCCGTGAAAGCGTTACATGGCTGCTGAGTATATAAATAAAATCAATCAAATAGTTTTTCTTGCACGTAGACCTTTTCAACCACTTTCGAAATGTTACATTAATGGCTTTAGTTGCTCAGTCATCTCAGCTCAATTAGACTTTAGTTGAGAGTTACAAAATGTCATTCTTATGAAGAACGTTAAGAAACCGTTATGTTTTATATAACTTGTAATACTTCGTTACTGTGGGAAAGACGGGCTTCGGTTTTCGGGATTTCCTGGTTAGGGTGCACAACTACGAGTACCCAAGACGGCATGTGGTTTTTGATCGGTTCGAGTCCGACATAACCACATGCGAGTAGTTATCCAATGGGAATTCGGCGGAACAATAAAAAGGCTTCGGCCGATATGGACAGGTTTTAACGCGGTACTGTTTATTATTTTATGAATCTGAGATAGTTTTCAGAGTAAGAATTAATAGTACTTGTTAATAAGCGACCAACTTCAACTATTTTTCTTAACATTTTTTTTAAAAGATATAGTAAAGGAGTTCAAAAGACTCGAAAAATACCAACATGTTTAAAAATATGTTGGAAAACTTAGCAAATTCTACAAGATTTACTTACAAGGGAAATATTCACATACTCTAAAATTGCTTATATAAATATCTTTACATAAATTGAAGTTGCTTTTATTGTCTGTATGCTTAGATCTTTTAAACCACTCAATAGATTTTAACTCAATTTCGTATTTAAAGGAAATCCGAGAACTTCAAAAATTTTCGTGTGAAGCCGGGACGGGTCACTGTTGATATTTAATATTGAACGTAAAATAATAATATAATAAGTCGTCGTTTAGACATATTTGCACGATCTTTGCTTATTTTTAACAGCCCATCTTCTGCTGAAACCTTAAGATAAAAAAAATCGTTTCTCTTTCTAAATCTCACTTTTACACCTCAAAAAATCACTTCCAAAACAAAATATCACACCCAACACCAAAACACACTTGAATAAAAATTCCACGAAATACCCACGGGAGGCGCAATTAACGCTCCAGCAATCCCCAAACACCATTTCGCACCGCAGACAGATAAGCACTAGACGGGAATAGAACCGCGGATGTATATACGTCCGCGCGCTTCACTATATTAATATCTACTACTTCATGCGATGCGAAAGCGCAATTGGGTGGTACTGGATGTTTTATGTATGAGTGAAGAATTAAGACAAATATTTTTGTTAAATAATTGTGGTTATTTTGATTATATTTCTGTATAGATTTATTTGTTACTTTATTTACTATATATATCCTTTCTTTACTCATACGTTTGCGGGAAGATAACTACCATACCACCTCTTCTAGGCGCCAACATTATGTACCCATTTTTACACAACAAAAGAAGAGATAGAGAAGACACTGACTTCTGTAACTCAGGACATGTCCTAACAAGTCCCAAGTCTAACTAATATTTTGTGTCTGGACTGACTCATGAGTCAGGGACTTCAAATATGGCTGTTATTTTTAGGTGAATTTACTAAATTAATATATAAATACTAGCTGACCCGGCGAACTTCGTACTAAAATAATACAGGTTGATCGTAGAGGGTTGTAAATTTAGGGTTGTATGTATTTTTTAATGCCATATAATAAAAAATAAAAAATATATAAAAAGAAAAAATTGGGGTGAACAGCCCTTATCACTTAGATGTTTGAAAAATAGATAGTAGCCGATTCTCAGACTTACTAAAAATTTCATAAGAATCGGTCAAGCCGTTTCGGTAGAGTATGGGAACGAACATTGTAACACGAGAATTTTATATATAAGACTAGTTGACACAGCGAACTTCGTACCGCCCAACTTTAAAATTCCAGAACTTGATCGCAGCGCCACCTACCGAGTCCAATTGCGAATCTAAACCATTCCCAGATCCCCTTGAACACACACAAAAAATTTCATCAAAATCGGTCCAGTCGTTTGAGAGAAGTCCAGTGACATACACACTCACACAAGAATTATTTAAATAAAGAATATCAAGCACGTCTTTACTTGAACTGTTCTTCTTCTGTATATTTAATATTGTTTATTTTTAAATAAATGAATACTTTTTATTCATTTAGTTAGGGCAAGTTATTAAGTACAGACAAAATTCAATAACTTTTAAATAATCATTTGGAGTTAAATCATAGATGACGTAAATCTAAGGAGTTATTATAATTTATATGCACAATGTTTATTATGTAATTTCAATTGACACTATAATTTGTGGGTTCGATACAGTTTTAGTCCTATCGATCTCTAGTCTAATTGGCAAAAATCTGTTTTTTTTTTATAAACTACATAATATAGAGTTAGAAACATTAGTTAGTTCAATACAAAAACATTTTCTTGTTAATCTCTCTGGTACTTCCGGAGGTTACCGTGTTCAACGAATCATAAAAATTCTTTATATTTATTACATAAGTATGGTATACATAACACAATCTTTCTTTCAGACAATTAAAAAGTGAAATTTCAAGTACCTACATAATATTAGGCATAATTATGTACATATTACTGATGTTTTATAAAATAATAAGTTTGCTTTTCTATTTGATATGTTCTCCTTTTATGCTCTATTCTTGAAAGACAACATATTCATCATATAGTACCCTATTGCAAGACATAACTCTCCTTTAAAATGGAAGGAAGGATTTGTTTCAAATTATTTATCTCATTGCAGGTTCTGTTGTCTTGCACACTTCGCTCCCTTAGTCCGTTCATAAGATATCCACGGGATGAACTAGCCACACGAATTACACAGAGAAAACCAAAGTTAATTTCAGTACCCGTTTAAGGTAGCAATGTCTTATCTTCCATGGTAAGCAACAATGCACTAATTATAAAATATCATATCTACAAGGCATATTTCTATACTACCGCTGGCTTCACTCCAAAATACATCACTCAAACTGTTATCGGCCGTTACCGAAACTATTTAGTCGACACTTAATACTTCGTATCCATCAAAAGCTATGGGCGAAATACCTTTGTGTTTTATGACGGTTAAATAAGTTCCAATGACGTAAATGATGGACAGACGAAATAAACTTTATCGCCATATGGTAAATAAGAATACTTTTATATAAAAGTATTCTTATTTACCATATGGCGATATGGTAAATAAGAATACTATAACTTGTGTAATATATAGTAATAGTAATAAGATATATTTGTACGTCTTTGCGAACAAAACTGGCTATATAACCAAAGACGTACAAATACCTTACCGTGGTAAGCGAAAGAAAGGCCTAGTTAAAAGTGACTGTTACCGGTAAATGTGTCTGAAAGATCCGATGAATTTGAAAGAGGCTATATGGTGGGATCGCAAACGGAATTCTATCGTCTCTGCAAATTCGAAACGATTGCTTACTTTTTATTCGCTTCTGCATGCGTTATTGTAAATTTTATTAATCAACACAATATAATATGTATATACCGTCTCAAGGTAAAAATACGTATGTCCACTTTAGTGTACTGATGTCCGTGTTCAAACCAACTACACACATCAAAAGTGTCTAGGGATCAACATATATTTTTGCAATAACTTTTCTCCTGATTGATATTAATTAAAAATTTCTTTAAGGATTCATCAAATAAAGTGTTTTCGTTTGTCACAGTAACGATAAACCAAGTCACCTTTGCATTAGTAAAGAAATTTGCCATTTTCCTAATAAAGGGATTTTTGACATTTGAACCACTAACATTAAAGTTCGAAAAAAAGACTGAAATAACAGTTTTCTTTAAAATTTTATTAGGTAACTTAAACAATTAATAATCCGTGTTTCTACCGCGAACACTAACAACACAAGAACATCGGTTTGGCATACTCAAAATGAGTTCATCCAAATCACGCTGTGGAATGGCCGCCCATGTTCGTTGCAACAACAAAAAAAGGTCTTCTTGCGACTGGATACCCTCCATATTCGGCAGAGCTCTTCTCTGTAGCATATCCCATGCATGCTCAATCGGGTTCAAGTCTGGCGACTGAGCAGGCCAGGGCAGGACATTGATGTTAGCTGCGGCGAGAGTCTGTCTTACAACTCTTGCGGTGTGCGGTCGTGCATTATCATGCATTAACTGAAATAAGGGACCGATTTGCACTTGTAGAGGAACGATGACGTCTGATACAATCGTCTCAGCATAAATTTGAGCGTTGAGGTTGCCTCTGATCCAAATCAACTCCGTTCTTCCGCCGATCCAAATACCCGCCCATACCATGATGGTTCCACCACTATAAGGATGGACTTCCTGGCAGGATTTTAATCGCTGTTGGCGTCCAGGGGTTCTCCAGTGTCGTATACGTCTTGTATCCGGTCTCATACCAAAACGAGACTCATCAGAAAAGCACACGAAACGCCATTGTTCTTCTGCCCAATTTCTGTGTTCAAGAGCCCATTGATATCGAATCCTACGATTGTGCATTGCTATAGGTGGTACCCGTAGCGGTCTTCGGGAATGAAGGTTCACTTCATGCAAGCGGTTTCTGACTGTTTGGTCGCTAATTAAGTTCCCTGAAGAGTGATGAAGCCTCACGGCTAACATCATGGCGGTTATTGTTGGAGCTCTTCGAGTTAAGATTTGAATGTATCGGTCTTGTCTCCGTGTGGTGCAGCGATACCGTCCTCCATGGCGCTCAGCCACGGTACCAGTGCTTCGGTAACGTGTCCAAAGTCGACTAATAACACTCTGACTTGTATTCAGAGCTAAAGCCACAGTACGTTGCCGGGAACCAGCTTCTATCATTCCCACGGCTCTGAGCATTTCTTCCCTGCTTAAATGACGTCGCCGCTCCATAATAACGTTGGTTTTAATCAGTAGTAGGGAAACAGTAGCACTAATAATTTCTTCAATGCGTTGTATGTTTTTATAGGGAAAATATTGGCAGCTGATTTTCATCTTTTACTCGAATTTGATTGACAGTTCCTGATTCAAATTATGAAATGCACCAAAAAGGATCCATATAAATTTATAAAATCATAAATTTATTACAAAGCCACATCTCAATCTCAAGAAATCCGCATAAAAATGCTTGATCCCTAGACACTTTTGATGTGTGTATACTTAACTAGAAGCTCCTTAACGTAATAGCAACTTAATTTTAATGGACATCTAAGCACTAAGGTATACCCTAAAAATTTTGAAAATGAAAATATCACTATGGCGCTTACCTAATTATTTTAAAATGGCCCTTAAATTCAAGAGACCTTGGTGAAAACAGTGATAAATCCTTTATTGTTAAATTTGAAACTGAGGTCGTATACCCGTTTATAATTTCTATGAATTAAGAGATTTTTATTCAACTACCAACTGTCAAATACATGTGTATTTTCATTACATCTATAATTTTGCACACCGTTTTCAAATTGGAAAAGCAATTGGATACAACGATGTTTATATAAACATGATATATCAGTTGTAGCCAAAATCTCTTGAAAGGGTTTACGGATGAATCATTCTACCATTAAATCGACCTACCGCATACCACGGCTGGATAAATATAAATACATTTCAGTACTTGCATCTGTATTGTTAAGTAGTGGTAGGACTGGTGGATGGTAACGGAATGGAACGTATGCCGTCGATGGCTTGAGGAGGTTAATAGTAACTTCTCCTATTAGTATTAGGAAGATATTGTCTCCTAGATCAACTGGTGGTATTCCGGATGATTTGCGCACGCAAAAAAGGGGAGGGTAAGGGTAGGGGTATAGGTAGAGGTAGGATTTGTAACTTATAAGAAGAGGGAGAAGAGGGTTAAAGTCATACGTCCCCATGATTACCGAGTGCGGGTTGAGGATTGACAAGACACTTTGTGGCTGTGTTTTCTTGCCGTTGGATATTTTTGAGCCGCCCGAAGGCCTCCCACTTAGCTCGGTCACCGGACGTTGCATACCCTCGGTGATGGTTTCTAATCACCTCAGGCCACTTGGTTAAGAGAGAGCGCTTCAGTTAAAATGAGAATGAGATTGTAGTTAACCAATAAGACTTTGTATACCGTATTTCTAAACTCATGTACTTCTTGAAATATTGTGTAGTCAAAACTAGTTATGTTTATTTATAGTGTCGAACTTTATTAACAAATGTATGAAATACTGCGTAACCTATATTGATTGGTATATTTTTAGAATCTACCCAAAATAAAGTTCACCTAATTTATGAGTGAATGGCAGCTGAAGCATTGCTAGTTTCTTAGGAACATTAACAAAGTCAACATAACACTACTTTCTAAATGGATGATACCAACATTTGGCAATGTTAATGTATTCTAGTTCACATAATGCCGTAAACATATGTTTCTGACTGAGGAAATGAACAGTTTTTATATTTACAAAATTTTGTTGTACACTGACACTTGTTATTATTGTGAAGTGGCTTATAATGGGTTTTTATTATGATATATGAAAGTTTTTAGCTATGATTTTGCTATCATTTCTCTAATGAACAATAAAACACATATGTATTTCGTCATTGAATAACTAGTTGGGAATTAATAACCTTAGGTGTAGCAGTCCGGTGACTCACCCATCGTCCGAAAATGATTACTAATAATACCCATAAAATAAGGTGATTTCAGTGTATTTGCATTGGATTGTACTTTTAGAATGCTAATGGGCAACCTTTATAAATACTTGATATGCGTTTTTTCTAATATCAGTTACTTTATTTTTTTTTATTTAAACGGAAATAAGAACCGGAGAAGCTTTAAGTAGAACCTCACAGTGAGGATGGTGACTATTCCTCTTGGATTTTACTCATGCGTTCCATCAGACAGAGTAGATAGTTTGGTGGCTTATAAAACAACATACTGTCAAAAATTTGCGTTTTTCATCATCCCTATCGCAGTATACTGCTGGACATAGGCCTCTCCAATTGCACGCCACTTGGTTCGATGTTATTACCTTTGAGATATTTTTTCTTAGGATTTATAACAGATTTATGTATGCAAATGTCTCTTAACACATAACACCGTCCAATGCATCTGACTAGGTGACAATAAATAAATATGAGTCAACTAGCAGCGTGTGCTGCTGCTGTCACAGTCAAGGTCGTATATGTTTGTATGTATGTCTATGTACATACATATTTAGGATATGGACTCTGACGAGATGACGATTAGATTTATTGACAGTCAGTGACGTCACACTTTTATTGATACGTTTACTATCATATCATATAGCTTTTATTAATTCACAGCTGGACATAGCCACTCCTTAGAAAGGAGCTTATGACCTACTAAGGATGAAGGCTTATGTCACCGGTCTTAATCTGGAATTCAATCCGAATTTCAATCATATTTTCGTAATACTTCCGCAATATTTATTTTATTATTTATTTATCTGATACGAAATTCAGTTATTACAATGAAAACAGTTTAATAGTCGCGAATCCAAGAGTACGAAAAGTCACAATTCCAATTCCGATCGGTCGTAATTAAAATCAAAAGTAAACCGCAGATGTGTTGCTAAAGAATTTGATTCAAATCTACCTTCTCTTTGCTGTAATGTCCTGCGTTATTTACTTTTCTAGTAGTCTGGTACACCCAAAGGGTGAAAAGGACTGAAGACAGCGTATTCTTAATCCTTCACGACACGGAGTAGTCGATAATAGTAGAATAGTAGGTAGATACGTTCGGGAATCGTCAATAAAATCGTATGATTTATTACGTGTATCGAACTAAAATACCTGTGATAATTTACTACTATGCGTGTGAAAATATCTTGACTATAGCAAACTATAAGAAGTATGAATCATTCCCATATAAAACTTTTGTATGTGGATATTTATAAAGGACTACAGATCTCAAGGTCGATTCTCGTGGTCGTGCATGACTAAGCAACCCACTGTTGGGCTCGGGTCTAAGGTCCCCATGCTGGCCAAGTGAGGGTTGGGGATTAGCAAAACACGTTGTGGCTACGTAATCTTGCCGCTGGATGTTGGAAAGTCGCAAGTCGGAAAGGTGTGAAACGGACACAAAGAATACCCAGACTCATAACATCAATTTTTAGATCACACAAATATCGACATGGCACACTATATAGGGAATTAAACTTTTTCAATTTATCATGCAGTTCATGAAGAGTTCCCTATCCTACTACCCTACCTACCATGAACCATTCTTCAAAAGTAACATATGTAATTTCACCATCGCGGTAATGAACGCCGATTACGACATATAAGTTTACTCGTGTATACTGTGAGTCACAGTTTTATCGTTTGAAGAACTTTAATTATTATATTGATGGATTTCTAATGATCAAAGAAGTTATTTACCTAATACTATTATTGTTGATTGAACTTACTTACCACTACAACAGAGATTAATACATTTTTTAAGGAACAATAAGAAATATTTTACAAGTGAAGTTGGTTGGTTATCAACCCTACCTTTAAATTATCTCAATAAATCTATAAACTATCAGAACTAAAACTTTGTACTTGACGAATTTCTACGTCTTCCTAAAGTGCTAAAGTTTATGTAATGATGGATGTTTGTTACTCTTCAATTCAAAAACAGCTGGACGTATTTGGATGGAATTTGGCACCGATATAGATTAGAACTTGAAATAGCCAATAGGCTAATTTTTTATCTCGGAAAAAAATTGTAAACTCTAGCAATGACCAATTTACAAAATCAACCTCGGGCGCAGCAACTAGTATTATAAACGCGAAAGTTTGTTAATATGTATGTATGTTTGTTACTCTTTCGCGCAAAAACTACAGAACGGATTTGGATGAAACTTTACAGTAATATAGCTTATATATCAGAATAACACATAGGCTACTTTACTGCAATAATCAAGATGCATGCGGGCAGAGCCGCGGTCGAAAGCTAGTAATAAATAAATTAAACCTAAACAAAGAATAAATAACAGCGCTTGCTACACTACATTTGTGCTAGGTGGACATCAAGCCCACAATCTGTCGTTTCGCAGTCGACATCACCACTACGGTCAGTCAAAATTAAATCATAAATGAAAATAAGGATGTTCTTACAAATAAAATCAATGCATCATTAAAAATAGAGACACAACATTTGTCTCTTAGAATTGTAAAATCTCATTGAAGTAAAGTCTAATAATACGGTATCGGTCAACGCGGCAGATTTGGCGTCTATCTCACACCGTGTATGTCATGTAAATATAAACATTGCTATACTGTATTCTTCTGAGAATATTGCACAGGTGTTGTGTTGCTTATAATGATTCACATATACGTCTATGCGGTTTTTGTTTTTAAAACTTTTTTATCTAAGATTAAGATTCAATCTGAACCTCAATTTTACGATAAGATTGATTAGTAAATCGTCATCAAAGTTCTGTAGATGGGATTTTAGAGTTCCAACTATCATAGTAGTGTTATATATCTATACTAATTCATACTAAGAGTTTGTTTGTTTTAACAGGTTAAACTAAGGAAGTACTGTTAAATATTTGATTGTTAGATTGAGCTATCTTACACTGAAAGATATTTCGAGGAAGGATTATTATTTTCGAAGAAGGCTATCACGCTAAGACCAAAAGGATCTGAGTAAAAATAAAAAATGTTACAAAAATGAGGGAAAATTATTCCTTAAGTAAGCTTCCGTTTCGTGAGCTGCGTAAATGGTAAAAGTTTTACAAAAATAATGTAGGGATAATAGTTCCCTTTTACAAAAATAATGTAGGGAAAATAGTTCGTTGTAACTTAGATCCATCGATCTAAGTTACAACGAACTTTTTATACTAGTGTATTGATTGAATGAAAGGTATGACGTATTAAAAAAAAACTACTTACTATATCTCGTTCAAACCAATTTTCATTGGTAGTTTGCATGCTAATGTACAACATATATTTTTTTTAGTTTTATCAAACTCTTAGTTTAGGAGTTACAGGGGGGGGGACACATTTTTCCACTTTGGAAGTGTCTCTCGTGCAAACTATTCAGTTTAGAAAAAAATGATATTAGAAACTTCTACATCATTTTTGAACACCTATCCATAGATACGGGTATATATCCATAGATCAACACGTATGGGTTTGATGAAAAAAAATTTTTGAGTTTTTTTTTAGTTTCAGTTCCAAGTATGGGGACCCCCAAAATGTATTGTTTTTTTTTCTATTTTTATGTAAAAAGCTTAATGCGGTTCACAGAATACATCGACTGACCAAATTTGAACAGTATAGCTCTTATTGTTTCGGAAAAAAAATGGCTGTGACATACGGACGGACAGACAGACAGACAGACAGACTTGACGAATCTATAAGGGTTCCGTTTTTTGCCATTTGGCTACGGAACCCTAAAAAGAGCGCTACAGAATATGTCTATGTTTTACCGTTGGTCACTATAACAATTATTTTCATTCACATGCCACGGGCTGCAATAGTTGGTGCCACCATCCTCATTATGAGAGTAGGCAATGAAGAATGGTGACCCATACCATGGCGGCTTGCTCAGATGTTTCAACATCATTCTCCCGGCCTCCGGATACCGAGAGAATAATGCAGAATGATTGGGCCTCCGGTCTCACACTCGCCAACGAAATACGACAAGCAAGAATGCTGTACTGAACCGATCGAGTCGGCCCATTCGTGCTGAAATCAGCGTGACTCTACTACCTACAATAACTTTGGTGATTTTAATAAGGCTATATCAAAAAACGTTGATAAATGTTTTGGTATTTAGCATGTTGAATTTTTCGATACATATTGTGTATCATGAAAAATCCAAAATGCTTCTAGAGATAGGCCGGCACAATCTATCTTTATACCGAAATTCATCATTATGTTTATCTGTACAGCAAGCAAGCAGAAATAGACAGAGAGTATCTCGTATTTATAATATTAATATGGATTTGGCCACAAATGGCAAGGAGATTCTAAATTTAAGCATATTCGTCCTCATTAAAATTCAGATACCTGACGTCGGAGTATTCAAATTTGAAGAATTTAATTGAATACATGACATTTAGTTTATAGAAGTTAAATAAATAATTATATGACAAATCACTTGTGAGAGTGCTGAATTTTATTAATTTTAGCATAATTTTATGTGTTTTATTTGGTGTTTTAAACGCATTGCTACATTTGTAAAGGGCGGGGAGCTTTGAGAGCGGAACTTTTTTCCCATCTCAAATTTTACCCTGATGTATGTAAAAATCTAGCATATAGGATTTATGAGAGGGATGAAAAATTAATTGCATTTTTATATAATGCATACTACTTTATCGTCTCTCAGCAGTTTAAAGACATATTTATGCAGCATTTTAACGATGAACAGACCTCGCTGCAGGGCTGTTGTGTGTAGTTACAACATATATCACATAAACAATGAACTTTTGATTCTAGATCCGAAACTAGACATTATCACATGCCCAGGATACGTGTTTACGGAGTCAGCAGGACGTCTAAGACAATCTAGCACTATTACCTATTTAGAACGCAATTGTTTATATTATTAACATTTCTAAACTCTTTGAATGCATTAACTATTTAATATACAATTGTAAAAGGATCATCATCATCAGCCTATCACAGTCCACTGCTAGACTTAGGCCTCCTCTCCGATTGCACGCACTTGATTCGATCATCGTCTTCTCGCATCTAGCTCCTGCCAGTCGTCTTGTGAAAGGCCGTAAACCATATCTGTATCTCAGAGGTATACAATAGTAACTTCACATTTTGTCGAAATTACTTTTATTATACCATTAAAATCCCAAGAACCACTTCTACATAATGGTATAAAGCATTAAGTCCTACGTCGCCTATGAAAAGAGATATACAATGGTGTATAACATTATTTGCACTAATATTAACAGGGTATATAGGATCTCAAATGATGTTGGATAATAGATAGATTTATCATTATGTGTCATGCATGACTTCCTGCCATTTATTATAAAAATAAGTTAATTACTCTGCCTTTATTATAACTTTCTCAAAATTACATTCAAAATCAATATGCACATTTTTGCCTCTCCTGTAAAATTTTACTTTAGCCACTTAATGACAACATTAAGTTATAATAGTAATACCTCTAATGTACTGATAAGTATTTTCTAAAATCCATAAATACCGTCAAAGTTGTGCGGTACTTACCATCCATGGAGCGTGAAGAGAGCTTCCTGTTGGAGAGCGTGCGAGCGAAGTGGGGGGGAGCGCGCTGCGGGGGAGCCGCGCGAGACTCGTAGTGCGTGCGCCCCGAGTAGCGGAAGCGTGAACCGAGTCGCGGGAACAGCGTACTCTTCGCCACCGGCTCCGGGGACATCAACCTAACACACACCAATCACAATCAATCACCGTCCTCGCAAAGACTTTCGATACAATTGTACATACTATTTTTATCACTTTTGATCACAGATATATAAATGTTTACGACAAATATGTGTTTCGAAAGAAACCTATTAGTGTTAGACAATTTTTTCATATATTATGACATACTGTAATAATATATGAAAATTTTGCAGAGTAATAATTAATTTACTTAGTCAATTTTAAGGTGTTTCACAAAGACCACCTCTAGGACCGAGTTTAAAAATATCACTAATCACAAGTCACTACTGCATAAAAAGAGTATAATAAACTTCCTTTTTAAAGAAGTAATAAACAATTACTTTATAAAAATAATGAAATCATTTTCTAATAACCTGAAGAAAGTATGATGTTCAACGCAAGTCTTCCATAGTTTTTTGGCGGCACGATGATTGGCGAGCTTAAATCCGACGGTGGATTCAAACTGTTCGAATTCACCGGGTCTCAGCTTCACATAGAAGTTATGTCGTTTGTAGCTGATTTTCAAAATTTTTGGCCATGCAAATCGATTGATACGGAGCCTGGAAGCAAAAAAGAAACATTATAAATAGTAGGCTAAGTAATGTTATAATTAGAAAAGTTTTTTTGAGATTTAAATTGAGCAAAAGGTGTAGGTATTTACAATGGCCATAAATTATCCTTGGCCACATTTTCTTATTTATCAATCAATCAATCAACAACCTATAATGTCCCACTGGAACTCGGGTCTCCTTGCAGGTCATTTTGTATGTTCATAACTGAAAAAGCTCTCTACTGTGTTAGATACACAGTAAAAATATAAAATAATAAACAATTATCTCATTGTTTATTATTTATATTTTTACTGTCTGATATGAAAATGTCATGGCAAACATTTGGTGTCTTAAGTTTTAATATCTGAATATAAAGTTAACTGTTCTACTTACTTCTCTCTATGTACCAGGAGTCCGGAGGAGCATACTCCCAGAGTTATGTCAACATTCTCAGAATCCTTCGCAGGGTGTATGTCGACCCCGTACATAGCCAGTTTCTTTGCGTTCTCCAAATAGTTGAGTTCAGCTTCGGCTGGCGTCTGCCCTCTGTACATTAACATAAATACAATGTAAGTCAAGTTTTCGATTTGATTCAAAAGTGATTTCGATTACAAAATCCATAGGTCTATTTAAAATTTTAGTAGGCATTTATAACTCAAGTTACGCTATGGGGGATGAATACTAATGTTAAAAAAGCGGCCAAGTGCGAGTCGGACTAGCCCATGTAGGGTTCCGTATCAGCAAGTAACATCATAAAAAAGTTCTTGTAGTTCGTTGTACCTTGGATCGATGTTTTTATAATAGTGTATTGATTGAATGAAAGGTAAATTGCAGTTTACGATTTATGACGTATTAAAAAAGAAACTCACTTATGAGTCTTGTGCAGTTCAACCACCTTCTCTTCAAGTTCAGGTGTACATGACGATGCCGGCACCAACTTCAACTGCTTGCACAACCCGGCACCGACCTCCTTATCTTCATAGTCGCCGAGCTCAGATTGGAGCAGGTAACTGGCAAGGAGTGCGTGTGTCACTGCTGAACATGGTAGGCGACCTGGAACAGAAAAAGTTGTTAATCGTAATCTAAATAAATAAATATTTCGGACATCTTACACACAACGATTTCTAGTCCCAAACTGAGCAGAGCTTGTATTATGGGTACTAAACAACTGATATAAATACATCAACTTTTTTTTGTAAATACATACATATATTATACATATAAAAACACCCAGACTCCGAAACAAATATTTGTGGATTACACAAATATTTGGTCTGACCCGGGAATTGAACCCGAGACCTCTTGATCAGCAGCCGCATACACTAACCACTAGACCAACAAGGAATTCTGCGGCTGGATGCAAATGAGATGATAGGTACGCATAAATACGCCACAATTAGTGAATACAGATTGTTAGTCTTACGATAGTTTAAGTAACTCTACTATTTGTTTTTTTTTTCTGTGCGGAATTCCCTTGGGACACTGCCAATCGGATAACTGGTGTGGTGGTTATAACGGACTCGAATTATATTCCATGTCATTACTAATAAATTAATTGAGGTGAGAATGATCATGCAGAATTCAGTATGTTTAAAATTGTCTACTGTTATTTATTTCTGGTTAATTATTCTTACCTTCAAGCAGGTCCTTCCTAACTGCGAGGACTAGTTGATACCTGGTGAGTTCCTCCTGCAATGTTGCCGGTTCCGGTGGATAGAACTTAACTGAGAACCTCATTCGCCAAGGTTCATCTGGGAAAAAAGAAATTTGAATAAAAATTCTATATTTTATCAGAGGTGGAAACATTACTATTTACTTTCTTCACAGTTTTTAGTACATCAACAATAGTAATATTTTCTTTTAAAACAGACTACTACTTTCGCAATTAACGTTTACAATCGCATTAAAGAAAGATAATAAAATAAGTATAAGCTGCCTAAAGAAGAATAAGAGAAATTGAAATAAAATCTCGTTATCTATTCAGCAGTCAAATGTCCTTTTGATAAGAGGGACATTTGACTGCATTTGAGGACATCTATTCAAAATAATAATTAAGTTCTTACGTTTAACCATCTTGGACACTCTCTTCTCGAGGTCTATCCAAATGCGAGGATCCCCTCTGTCTTCGTAGAGAAGGCCAAAATAGTCCTTCTCCACCAGGTTTAAGTTGTCACACACTTTTCCAAGCAGTTCCTGGCCTCGGATCTTTCTCTGGAACACCAAACAACAAAGCTGCATTAGCAATGTTACCTTTTATTTACATAGTCTGGAGACCTGTTGTTGCTAGTATTTGTAATATATATGATGTCAATCTTAAAACGAAATATAGATGGTCTAAATAATATTTAAATTTGTCCTTACCAGGGACATCTAGGAACCTGTAGGGATAAATAATTCGTTTTCTGTGGTAATGAAACACCAGTACTTCGACTAATACAGGATACTAGAACTGGTTTATTCTACTAGTAGCAAAGCTACCAAAAAATTGATAGCGAAGGAAAATTGTTTAATCAAAAAACTGACAAATATTAACAGTACATTAATAACTGTGTTGATATGATTATCTGAATAGGATCGTACTGCCTAATCCCAGACGATAAAAAAAAATCCGGACTCAACTCATTATTTATATCTACTTACATCGACTTCCAGCTCCATTGTTGACCCGTCCAGCAGCTCCACCCTGACATGGGCGGTGTTCCCAGAAGGACGGCGTCTGGGAGACGCCTCCTTCTTCTTGCCATCATCCTTGGCCACGCTCTCCGGCATCTTGCCGCGCGACCTTCACGCACTGGAAACAAAGAAAACATTTTCTTAAGTTTTAATTGCAAATTGTAGACTTATAGGTCTTAATCAGTACAAACAACTCTATCTTCAATACGAGTACCTATTAGTCATGATTAAGGTGGTAAATACTTGTATTATGTACAATGCTGTTCATGTATGTTATGAGTGTGACATTATATCAGACTTATAAGGTCAAATATTTTATATAAACGATATCTGATCAGAATTGTAGGGGTCTAGTATGTATGTATCTGCCATGGTGCAAAACTCTATACATACATAACATTTTAAGTTACACAAGTCGAAGTTTGGTCTAAATTATCTAGTTTAACAAATTACAGGTTATATATCTGCAGTTTTGATCTGATCAATCATAGGGAATCGTTGAATAACAAACATTTAATATGAACACCAAGTAACGCACCAGTGTAGTATCTATTAGTCACATAACAATGGGAGTGTACAAGTCCGAACCGTGGGAATGGCGATTATGAGGACAACTGACAATTGATGGTTTTCCATTATACGGGTATTTTAAACTGTGAGAAATTTATACTCCTTTAGTCTAAAACTACGTTTACATTTTATTACATCACTCTATAGGGTCAAAAGTGATTGAGGACTGGCATCATCCCCCTTTTAGCAGAGGGTTTAGCAGAACCATTTCACAAACTACGTACCAAACCATGACAGGCATTTTATATTAAAATTTACGAATTTTCGTTATCTTGGAGACAAATTATTCAAATTATAATCAGCTATTTCTTGCGTAGACTAGAATTAAAATATTTGAACTTTTCAGTTTTCACCAATAGTAAGGTATGTATATCAAATTAATAAGCAAGTGCAGAAATTTGTGCATTAAATTTAAAATCTTAGCAAACATTAGACTTGAACAATACGAATGGTTTGATATGTATGTAAATAACTATGTATTATTTTCCTGATATACAGCAATTTGTTCATCAAGTGTCGATAGTAATTATATATTGAACGAGGTTATTATACAATTAAAACTGGTCGACCATATGTCCATTACTTCCAAGTAATCGAGGAACCTACGAAAGATCGAGTATAAGTGTAACCTCGGGGCCTTTCCAAAGAGAAATAATAATTAGTTACCCAAATCCCAGTAGTGAACTAAACTCGTGAAAACTTTTGCGTTGCACAATAAGTCCAAGTACAACAGTCTAGTATTTACGAATGAATATTACTCCCTTATTGATTTATGGGTTGAATATTAACTAAGGAAAAAGTAACAAAATAAGGATATTTTTTTCTTACAGCCTTCCAATAAACCTTATAAACTCAATTCATAAACCACACATAAAATAAATTTTCACGCAGCCTAATACAGCCTATATTCCACAAAATCTAATATCAGAGAGAATTTGAAGAGTGTAGAAACAATTTAGACGCTTCCTCAAGACAATGTCGCCAACGCAAGACCCAATTCATACAATCGTACATAAGTGATGCGTAGCAACAAAGGTACCATGTAGGTGGCAATTTGACATAATTGTGTTACACTAGCCCGGCTCTGGCCGTTTATTAAATAATTTAAGACTCGTATGGCACAATAAAATCCTTTCATTAAACATCATAGGAGTAAATACATAATGTCGCGTGGTTTTTTTGGGTAAAAAATAAGTCTTATATTAATTTGAGTTCCGAGAATCCCATAATCGATTAAAGTTTGTAATGTGAGAGGTAAATTTCCAGCAGTAGACTATAATAGTCTGATGATTACGATGACAGTCAGATAGCGATGAAATAAATGTTATTTAAAAAATAAAATTTAACTGTTACTCCACTTAGCCGTAAGTAGATGAAATATTTTGGTCTTACATATGTAGGTAGTAGAGCCACGTTATTTTCAGCATGAATGGGCCGGTTTAACCGGTACGTTACTACCCTTAAGTGACAACAACTAAATACGACATTTAGATGGTGAGTGTGAAACCAAAGGCACAATGATGCTGAATCATCCCACTAGTGTCGCACACCATGTTGCATTATCTGTACTTAAAATGAAGATGGTATGCTGATGCTTTTGGATTTTACACGTGGTTTTCATCAGCAGAGTAAGGTAACTTTGCTAGGCTTAATAATATATAAGAAAACACTTAACGAGTTGCTAATTCTCGTACTATTAAGGCTAGAGTATCGAGATAAAAATCGATTTAAATGGTAAAATTTAAATTATATAATAAAAAGCCCTTCTTTTTTTTGTGAACACTATTCGATTAGTGCCAATTCTAAAATTAGTAAGATAATAAATAGCCTCTGCATAACAACCATAATTCGTATATTCGTTACATTTCAAATGTGTTTTAAGCGCATTTTGTACAAAACAATGTGATTTATTAGTACATTTTTTTTTTGGAAATTTATTCATTTTCTTTAATCTGAAACGTTTTTGGAGGCTTTTAAAGTATACGAATAATAACGTAAGAGTATGTACTTAGATATAACGAGTTCCTTGTTTTTAAAAGAACGTTTGGGTAGGTTTTTTGTACTAAAATATTGTGTCAATAAATAATATTAAAATAATTGTTACTATGTATATGATATACAATTTGTAGTGTCTGAAAGCTCTCTTATTTAGAAATTCAGGAGCAAATAATTTGTTCGTATTTCTAAAGCATTATCTATAATTGTAAGTCAATTATGACCTTAATGTTCCAGTGTCACTTAATCGGGTCGTTTGACTTTAATGTTAACTAACCTATTGGTCATGTCGAGATCCAATACAACGAATATGCAACGAAGTGTACTTCCATAGGTGCAATAAAGTGATGTGCAACTCGTTAAGTGTAAGCCATATAATTTCAAACGCTATCCAAATCGCGTCACTTTAGTTTCTTTCAAGTGACAGTACGGAAGATGTAATTTCTCTATATAATTATAAAGAGCATAAATTACTAATATATATAGTCATAGCGATCAAAGACTAATAACGTTCTATGAAAATCTCTATCGCGAGAGCTATCAAGCTTTCAAGCTTGATACGGTTTAGCTATTAAAGCGCTATGTGCAAGCCGCTGTAGTACATAAAACAGGAATTGCCCATCAAAATACACACATCAAAACAAGGAAGCCACTATAACTGGAAGTTCTTAGTTGTTAACCACCGTAGTATTTAATGTGGTGCTTATGAACTTGCTGCTTGCTTCAAACGTGCAGATTTCAAGGAAATTGATGTAGGTTTTATTAATAAAAGCATTTTATGTAGTTTTGAACAGTATTAATCCTAGGGATACTTGCAATATTAAACTGTTCAGCTTTTACCTAACTTTAAACACCTTGATTATTGTTTTTTTTTTATATAATCTAGAGGGCAAACTGGTTACGTAATGATAAGTGACAAGAATATTGCTGCAATATGAATGTTTTGATCCTCTTTTAACCTCCCTAACTGTGAAAATACAACGAAAAAGTTGTCCGTTTCATGCGAAGGCATAGTTTAACCTCAACCGATACGTAAGAAACAGAAGCTTTTGTGTCCACGTCTTTAAATTTTACAATATGCATACAATTGCCAGTATAGTAAAATATATATTTAGCAAAACTTATCAAGTGTTTGTTTTATGGAGCCCAATAGTACAAGCTACGTTCAACATTGTACTGTTACTATGACTTGTCAGTACGGTTCCTGAAATGATGTAATTTATATTTACGATAACCCAGACGCGTGCTTTACTACAACTGGTAACGCATAAGTAACGCATTAATACGAGTAGACATAAACAAATATGGTAAAATAACTCGTTACGCCCAGACATTTAGTCGGAACTTAGGCAATGGTATTTTGGCGTACAGCCAATATGAATCACGAGGACTCGATTTGCTACAAAATGTAAAGAATAACATCGATATGTTTAAATATCGACAAGTTTATTGCAATACCTCTATTGATTTGTATTAATATTAATACTTTATGAAGATATTTCCGATTTGATTCACTCGTTTGATTTCGTAGTATTTTCTATTTCTATTCGTGAATCATTTTATTCTTCGATTTGATATTTAAGGAATATAGGTTTGGAGAAAGAAAGGTTATCTTTGTGATAGGCTTTTAAATTATAAAAATAGAGAAAAGTGGTACCACGCTCTCATTGAAACTGGTGGTAAGCAATTATCGTTTCTTTTCACCCAGAAGGGTTACCGGTTAACATGCTCCTGATTCTAGTAGAAGGGTCTGGATTTAAGTCTATGAGTGACAAGTCCATTTTTATCCATTATTCCCCCGTACCACAAGAAAAAGTCCCTATCAATATGTGAACTAGTAGGACACATTGTAAAATAAATTCTTAAGATCTGGCCACTACAAAAACAGAATCGGAACTTTTCTAAACACAGCATCTACAATTTCCTACGAGATCTACGTCACTAGCTCTTATAACGTGCATTACAGTAGACTTATTGGTAAATTGTTATCACCTCCATTCATCCCATTGGTGAGACCCGACTAAATAAGTCAATTAAGCAACACCTTCTTCTTCTTCCTTGCCTTATTCCCAATATTATTTGGGGTTGGCTACTAGTTCAACCGGTTTTACACCTGAATATCATTTTTCCACGGAGCGACTGGCATCAGACCTTCGCAACCCTAAGGGAGAACTGAAACTCGAAGGTTGAACTAGTTGTCAATAAATTTGAGGGCACAGACTTCCCAATAACGATTGCCATAGATGTTCATGACAACCGGAAACGACGGCTTTACGTGCTCTCCGAGGCACGGGCATGAATCACCGCCAAACTTCGGATTTGAACTCGAGACCTCTTGATTAGCAGTCGCATACGCTATCCACTAGACCAACGTGAAGAAATACAAAATTGACTCAAACCCTATACGAAACCATCTAGGAAGTGAGGATTAGTAGGCCTAAAAAGGCTTACTTTCTGAGAAGAGGTCAAGGTGGATTTCTAAGGTTGATGGTCTGTTTGATGATGATTAATCTATTTTAATAGATTCACTATTGTAATGGTCATTTCTGACTAACTTATTCTTAGCTCATTAATAGCTAAACAAACGACTTTATTATGGCCGACATTAGCACAACATCTTATAAATAAACCAAGCGCCATGTGACTCATTTAGGGCTGAATTAATAAAGCCATTGTATCTAAGCCAAGATAGCCTGATGATGTCACTAAATTGCTGTACGGTCAGGGCCTGCGGTCCATCTTTATTCAGAGGAGACCGATGTTAAACAAGATGTCGAGGCTATTGTCAGATTGGTAGAATTCTTTTACGGAGCGACCAATTTAGCAACACTAGAAGTATGTGACTCGTGTAAGATAACCGTGCCTATTTTGGTTGCTAATCTGAAATTTACTGGCGGGACGTAACTCCTTAAAATCGGGAGTATCCTCCAATATTCACTGATGGAGAACGAAACTATTTGGCAGTTTACGATATACACACGTAACTATCATAATCTTTTAAATAAAAAATAATACAATCGAGCTTCGCACGGCAGTCAATTTTTTTTTGAATTTCCACTACTATATTATCCATGTACTATAAATATGTGGAGGAACGGGTGACATGTCCCTTCAGTACAAAGCAAGGATCCTCTAACCAGAGCTGATCGTGTCCGGCGGGCTAACGGCCCAACGGTTGATATTGGATTGTTATATATATGCTAATGTGACTTTCTATATCGCGATTAAGGATTAGTAGTTAGTTCATATAGTTCGTTACCCCGTGGTTCAGTGTTTCTTTGGAAGATGGCGCTGTTGTATGTTTTCGGTTGCGCTATAGGTGCAAGTCGCAACAAATATAAACATTCCTCTTGAAGTGGAAGCAACTTCATTTTATACTATATAAAGAATGTTTATTAAATATAAACTACATAAATAACACACAAATCTGTCATTGTGAGAACAAAGGGTTCGTTTTTCGTTTTAGTGACATATTAATATGATATGACGATTGTGAGTTAGGCAATCAAACATAACTAGGTTTCGGAAAGCATATTTAAAGCGAGCCGAGTATCAACTAAATGGAAAATATTGCGAATACGAAAAAAACTTTATTTCTTTTCAGAGAAACGAACAAAAGTTACGCGGCAATACATAAATTATAAGTTAAGTTCACGTTCAAGAACTCGTACTAACAATGTATCCGAATTAGCGAGGGTATATTGACTTGTGAGTTCGCTGACTTTGAAAGTTGTTTGGTTATTAATTATCAACTTTTGACCTACGCGACTACAATACTTCATTGATAACGTATATTTGTACATTTTGTGTAGTATTTGAAATAGTTATGTGTAACAAAGGCTAGTTCTGTTGCACAGATACTGATGATAGTACAGTCTCGTTGGTCTAGCGGTTAGCGTATTCGACTTCTGGTCAAAAGGTCTCGGGTTCGATTCCCGAGTCGCACTGCTCTTAACTTTATCTTGAATAAAAAAAAGAAATGTATAATAGTAGTCCAGAGTATATGGTTTGGCCGTATTTCACGCGCGTGCCTTGAAGAGCACGTTAAGCCGTCGGTCCCATTTGTCATGTAGCGTCATTTGCCACGTTACGTTTTTTTGTAGAATATTTAAAAAAACTCAATGTTGCAAACACAACCAAATTTATCTACCTACCAAATCTGCTAAAAGAATTGTATTTTAAAGGAAGTTCGATTAGTGCAACTGCTGAAATTTGTGGAATTTAACAAATTTAAGCTGTTTAGCTTCATTCTGTCTTATAACGTGCTCAAGTTGTATTGTATTGTGGCCGGTAGTCTGATAGACCAACCTTCATTTTCAAAAGGGTCAGATGTTTATTGAGGGGAAAGAGGGCTTGCATTTGCATGTTGATTGGGAACATAAATTAGCTTACTCTTATATACAAAAACTTGCTTTTGGCTGCGGCTACGCCCACATGTTTTTCTAATGTATAACTTTAATATCCCTTTTCACTCAGTTAGGGGTGTTATTATTTAAAATCCTTTCTTAGTGCTTGCCAACACTCTTGCATAACACAAATGCCAAATATAGCTTCTTGCGCCCAGTAGTTTTGGCTGCGCTTTATCTGTCAGTCATTCAGTGAAGAAACTGTTTTATCCATTAATTAATTTGTATGCAATCAAGATACTTTGCTCTTATTTCAGGCTCTCCTCGTTCTGCGGCGCCAGATCAATCTGTCCTGGGTTGTCGAAACATTTACTGTTCGGGCAAGCTCTAAGTCTTTGACCACAGTGGACCACCAAGTGGCCAGTGGGCGTCCTCTACCGTTCTTAGCACTTGGCAGCGTTAAAGCCCGCTACACTACATGGCTTTCAGGGCGTCTCATGACATGACCGAACCATCGTAGGCGACGTTCGGTGAGTTTTTCTGCTATGGGCGCGACTTTGAAACTGCCTCTGATGTGCTCGTTTTGCACTTTCATCGAGTCCAGTTACACCTGCTGCCCATCTTAGCATCTTCATTTCATTCACGTGCATTTTATGTTCATGAACTTTCTTAATAGCCCAGCACTCTGTACCGTATGTCATAGCTGGTCTGACTGCGGTTTTATAGATTTTGTCTTTGGTTTTAATAGGCATTCTCGTGTCGCATAAAACTCCCGTCAGAGCCCCAAGATATTTGAATTTGAATACCGTTGGTACTGGATTCCCGTCGCCCCGAATCACGCTAAAGTTGTCGGTGATACCACTGAATGCGCACTCCATGTATTCGGTTTTATTTCTACTAATTCGGAGGCCGCTATTTTCCAGCGCGAGTCGCTACTTATCCAGGGTATTTTGAAGTACTTCTTCAATCAGGATCTTTTTCAATCAGTCAGGACTATGTCATCTGCGTACAACATACACTATGGTAAAGGAGACTGGATATCCCTTGTTAAGTAATCCATTACCATATTAAAGAGGAGCGGACTTAGGGCCGAGCCTTGATGGACCCCTACTTTGACCTCGAAGCATTTGCTTAGTTCAGCCAGGCTTCTCACACTTGTGCAGCTTCTGAACTACATGTCCTGTATTATGTCGACATAACACTCGGGTATACCCTGCGCTCTCATGGGCTGCCACACCTTGATTTTTGATTAATTTTGTTTGATTAATGATATAAAAGGAGATATTTTTGTCCAGAAGTTCACTATTATAGGCTGTGGATGATGATGATTATTTATTTGACCAGACCAGATGATGATTGTACTCGACGTTGATCCATATTAAGTTAATAAATAACCAAGGATCTACAATTTGGAGTAGTACAGCATAACATAAATTATGATCCCAAATAGTCTTAGCCAATGATCCTAGGAATAATAAAAGCTAGGAAGATGATGTTGAACATAAATTATGATTTAAGTGCATAATTCGTTAACACGTATTTTTTTTTTATATATATGAAGCCATCCAAAGTGACTACCCTGCCTGATGGAAAGCATGAGCAGAATCCAAGAGTGCGAATGCAGACAATAATGTATTGCGGCCCACACTATGGCGGCTTAGTGAGATGCTTTTTCACGCCCCGCTTAAAGGACCCGGGATCATAGTGGGAAGGAAACACGTGAGCTGGTAGTGAGTTCCAGTCTTTGATTGCTCGGCATAGGAAAGAAGAGCTGAACCGTTTTGTTCTGGTGGCGTATTTCTTCTACTCTAAAGCGGTTACTTCTGAGTCCAGCACGTGTTGTCCTGTAAAGGAAGGGAGAAGGAGGGATCAGTTGGAAGAGCTCTTCAGAACACTCTCCATGGTAAAGGCGATAGAGGACCGCCATAGAGGCGATGTCTCTCAGTAACTGCAGAGGCTCAAGGAACTCAGTGGTTTCACACTTTTTATTAAGTAACTTTAACTCCATAAACACAGCAGGTAAGTAAGTAGGACCGACAAAACGGCAAGCACTATAGTACATATAATGATCGAAATAACGAGTAATGACCCTAATGGAAGTCGAACTGTAAATAGGAAGAAGTTTGTACTTAACGTTACGAAAACAGACGGTAAGGAGAACGATGACCTCACAAAACATCTGTGTAGACAGCACTACTGTTCTAGACCGGCGAATTGTGTTTACAACAAGTTAAATAGGAAGTGGAATGTTGAGATGTGTAATAAAGTCGATTTAGTTTGTTGAGACCTTTATATACGTGGGTGTGGTAAGTTAAAGCTGAGGCCCGCTTTAAGACCATGTTCACCTCTAATTAGAGCTTTACTGCAAGAGTGTTTTCATTTATACTAATATCTACTACTAATATCTATACTAATATGAGTAAACACAGTCTTAATAAATAAATAGTATATACCTATAGTAACATTTGTAGTTTAACATTTTAAATTACGCAATTAACCATTAAAGAGCTTCTGAGAACTGTTTTGTGGTTCTATTATCCTTGGTATTTAGGTTAAATGATGAATGTACGTGATATTATGTAAGTATGTAGATCATAGTTGCTTTATTGTAATATACTTATTAACTTCTTATAATGAAATGAAATAGAGGATTCTTATTTATAACTAGCTGAGACCCACGGTGTTACCCGCGGTTATAAATTGCGAGTAACGACGTTTAGCGAAGCTAGTTTTAAAAAAAGCGGCCAAGTGCGAGTCGGACTCGCCCATGAAGGGTTCCGTAGCAGCAAGTAACATCATATAAAAGTTTTTGTAGTTCGTTGTAACTTTCATTGAGGTTTTAATAATAGTGTTTTGATTGAAAGAATTATGACGTATTAAAAAAAAAACTACTTACTAGATCTCGTTCGAACCAATTTTCGTTGAAAGTTTGCATGGTAATGTACATCATATTCCTTTTTTTAGTTTTATCATTCTCTTATTTTAGAAGTTACAGGGGGGGGGGGACACATTTTACCACTTTGGAAGTGTCTCACGAGCAAACTATTTAGTTTAGAAAAAATAATATTAGCAACCTCAATATCATTTTTGAAGACCTATCCATAGACCAACACGTATGGTTTTAATGAAAAAAAATATGTGTAGTTTCAGTTCTAAGTATGGGGACCCCTAAAAATTTATTGCTTTTTTTTCTATTTTCGTGTAAAAATATTAATGCGGTTCACAGAATACATCTACTGACCGAGTTTTAACAGTATAGCTTTTATAGTTTCGGAAAAAAGTGGCTGTGACATACGGACGGACAGACAGACAGACAGACAGACATGACGAATCTATAAGGGTTACGTTTTTTGCCATTTGGCAACGGAACCCTAAAAATTGCTTAAGTTACTCCTTGTGTCATCAGCTTTCTGCCAGTGAAAATTACATCTAAATCGGTCCATCCATTCAGGTAACCCTATTTCATATGCACTTAGTAAAAAAACTGTTAATTTGATATTAAACATATTCACTATTTATTATTATTTTTTAATATTATTTATTATTTGTTTAGATATTAATGCTATCAAAAAGGTAGACTTAATACTACTTTATTCTCTTGCATAATTGTGTTGTATGCACAATCTATTGTAAGAAACAATTATTGTACAAACAGCATTACGGCCCATTCAAGACCTTTCCGCTGTGAGCGGCAGCGAAAAGCGAAACGCCGAGCGGTCATATCAAAAGTATAGAAATGTACGAGGCACGCCACGAGTCGCCGCTCATAGCGAAAAAGCTAGCGGTTTTTGCCGAGCGAATTGCTACAGTGGCGGGCGGTATGGAGAGCGGCGGGAACAAAGGCACAAGTTCGTATGTGCGACGCCACGAAACAGAGCGGCGTGGACAGCGGTGCAGGAGTGACGGACTCAGCGGCGTTAAATAAAAACAAAAAATTTTAGACGATTTTATGGCGGTAATGGATACCGAGGCTTTTATAACAGAAATTTAAATAGACCGCCTATATGGATGTCAAAATATTCCCAACATAAATATAAAAAGGTTGTGGGAAGAAATTAAACAATGTTTTCCGGAATTTAATGGTACTTACGTTTAATTTAAATTGATAACACAGACACATAGAACCTAAGTACCTACCAAACGAAGCCACTGATATGTTGACAAAACTACTGGTATGTTTACGTAATGTAGGTGGATAGTTGACAAGTTTTAAAAGTTAATTTTTTTCTCTGTCAGTAGGTACCTAATTAGCAAAACAGTTTACATATCAGTAGTTTTGTCTGTAGATATAACTACACACGAAACTACTAGTATGTCTTATACGCAATGTAAGTAGTTGACAAGTTTTTAAAGTTTTTTCTCTCTGTAAGTACCTACTTAGCAAAACACTTGGAAACATCAGTTACTTCTTATAGGTAGGACCTTCGTATAGGTCACTAAATCCACCATCTAAATACCGATCTTTATTTAGTTCGTGCACTCATTCTATCATATTTAAAAAAAAAAAATTGTTTCTAAACAGACAGGGGATAATTTTTATAACGCCATGATTTTTAACACGTTTCGACTACCTAAATACGTCCACTGTCGCCGCTGCAACTATTCGCTACTAGGGTTCGTGGCGTGCAAAACGCACCGCTCACCGGCGCCGCTCCGCTTTTCGCTAAGACCAAAACTCGTGGCCAGGCCGTTAAGTCGAACTAATCCGATGCATTTACAATACATAAAACTAAAATACACAAGAAAGTACAATCTAGAATATATCAGAATAACCTCACTACGTATTGAAGTCAATATCGAGAGCCAAATGACTCCTTTAGACAATCGAATAACACGATTACTCTTGATTGTCAGTACGTTACAGGTCGTAGGCGAAGATACTTGTCCCGAGAGGCGCCGACATGGCGTCACCAGGGCTCCACTTAGCTGTTTTATTAGTTAATTTAGTGCCCCACACATAGGTATAATATGGTAGGTACTATATATGTGATGTAACTAGTAGATTGCCTGGACTTGAATGTGTATTGAGATTTGTGGCTTTGTTTGTCGTGTCAGCAGAGTATTTGAGAGTACTATGTTCACACACTACCTACACAATTACTGTATTAATTTTACTAGCTTTACAACAAGTACCGCGGATAACTAAAAAAACTTACTAGTCTAAAAAATGGGCCAATTACGTGTCAGGCCAAGAATAGAATAGGGTCCGTGACTATGGACCCCTTTTCTACGTACGAACGTACCACCATGGATGACTATCCATGGTGGTACGTGGGTTTAAAATCATGTTCAATAGATAATTGTTGTTAACTTATTATTTCATTATTTTTGTACAAAGTTTTCCAAGTAAGCATAGGTTTTTTACAAGTTACACCTCTATAACTCCTTATCTAATAAAGTTATCCAAGCCGTTATAGTTTTCCTACAAGGTTCAGCATACGTACTACCATCATGTTTTTTTTTTTTCAGATTTTTAGAGCCAGCCAGAGTTTTACTCCTTATGTCATCTTCCAGTGAAAGTCTCTTCAAAATTGAGTCAGAGATTAGCAGATTAGACTGACATAATACACAAAAACGTATCTGTAACAACTGTACACTAGTTCAAGTACAAACATTACCACGTACAACGCTTGCTACTCGAGACGCTAGAACACGAGTGGCGGTCATAACGGCCGCTCCATAAATCACGGAGTCACAGCTGGCGAGGTGGATGCTCGTGATTCGGTCACTGATGATTAATGAAACAACCATGTTGTTTCAGCCTTACTAACAAGATATATGGCAGGAGATCAAATACGATGCTGTTGTTTCTTGTTGTGACATTAATGTTTCAATGGAGTTTAGCTTTGGGTGGTTAATGGATATTGGTAATTTAGGAAGTTCAGTAGCTTCATTTCAATACATGTTTGATCGAATCATTCCCGGCCTCCGGAGACCGGGAGAATGATGCAGAAAAATCTGACCAGGCCACAATGGTATGGGATGGGTCAATATGCTGCATTACCTACTCTCACCCTACTCCTGGATTCTACTCATGCTTTCCATCAGGCAGAGTAGAGCTACTTTGGTCGGCTTAAATATAAATAAAAACATGTATGTATTACGGTTAAGATAGTTAATGGTTTTTTTTATTTATCTTATTCCAAATATAGGTTTTCTTACTCATTTACTCGCTCTCTCTCATCTTTCTTTCTTTCCAATATACCCATGTAATCAATTCAGCGTCTTTAAAATGAGAAAATATTTATCTATTGAAATATACCTAATAAAATACCTTGATTTCACAATAATGAATAATAGCAAAGCGAAAAGACTGATTTGCTTGATAAGATACATTTGAGAACATAAAAACTTAAGTACATGAGAAGCGAACTGGATCCTCGGCGCCAGACATCTTCCTCATTACGAGTTGACTACGTCTGCAGTCTTCGATCGAGGCTCAGTCAGACGGGCGTCAGTTTCGCCATGGTTCTTATTGCGAAAATGTGGCATAAAGTTTTATAGTTTATTGAATATTGTCTGGATGTAGAACTATAAGTAGAAATACTATTTCGAACTTAAGATCGACTTATAGTACATTGACATATGAAAAAAATGTACAGTAAAGGTTACATACAATATGTAAAACTTAATCAATAATCCATAATGTCCCACTGCTAGGCTCGGGTTTCCTCTCAGGAGAGGGATACACTTAATTAAAATTAAATTAATAAAATTTCAATAATTCATAAAGCATACATTTTGAAGTTGACCAGTATACACCTTGATGATACGGAACTAGATTTGACTACTGCCAGGAAATCAGATGCCTCGACATTATTAGATTTCAATAATAATTAAGACCAACTGAGTCATTTTTTTACGAAATGCATTATATATGAAAGTATACAGTAGTAGTAGTAGTATTTAAAATAATACAGTTTATTTTTGTTGTCTGTCGGTTTGTAAATGATGACATAAGGAGGATCTTAGGTTATTATTTTAGATAGAAATAGCCGAAGCTCAGTTGAATATACAAAGCAAGCTGTACCCAAACGATCCCTTCCTCGAAATAACACTTTCACCTCAAAGTCGGAAAATGAAAACCCAAATGGAAAAGCCGGCCGTCCCTTCCCGTGTAACCTTATAGGTATGATTAAAGGTTTATGTACACTATGGAGGGTACCTGTACCGGTTGGCGGTTCGGTTACATATTCATTGAAGCGGAAAGAAACTGTAAGAATGTAATTAAAAATAGTGTTATCAATATACATAGTTTTTGTTATACAGCAGTAGGGACAGCTAGGCTGATTTTAACGCGACTTTAAGGGGCACTTAGTAGATGTTATAAGAAGTCATTTAGGTTATTTTAAAAAAGTTACGCGAAAACATAATGAAAACCAATGAAATAGTGAAGAATTCTATTCGAAAGCAACAATAACCGCGGATAACAGACAATATTAATAGAATACTCTATCATATATTTATGGTTAGAAATTTATATCCTCTACATTTTAAATTAACCGAACCGAAACTAAAATTGGGACCGCAGCAACTGTAGCTGTGAACGTAGTGTAATTCGCGATCGATGCACACAGACATACGAATAAATTATTCACGCCTGTTACACTGTAGTGGTAGACAGTGTTGACGCAGGAGTGAATATGTACTAGACTTTCGACAAATAAGGGGGAAAAATGCAATTTTTGATGTGTGTAGGCGATGAAGAAAAGCTGCGTTCATTATTAATTTTACCCCTGTTTGTTTAAAGCTAGAACAGAAATTATATTACACGAGCTGAGTTTCGCGGTGTTCCCCGCGGTTATTGTTGTAAACTGTAAGTAAAGCCGCGGAGCGAAGCTAGTCTAAAAATAATTAGCCAAAGTTACTCTTATATCGTTTGCTTTCTGCCAGTGAAAGTTCAGTCAAAATAGGTGCAGCCTTTCCAGAAATTAACCGGAACAAACAGACAGACAAAAAATTTAAAAATTGGATTTTTGGTGTTAATAACGTACATGTACTTTCGAATGCATTTAGTAAAAAACTGATGATTTGATATTACAAACAGACACTTCAATTTTATTTATTTGTATGTATATAGACTAGTTCCTCAGTGTTACAGCAAGCTATCATTAGCTAGCTGCCTAAAAGTTATGTCAAAATTGGTCCAACCTTTCCAGAGATGACCCAAAACAAACAGACAAGCAAAATTTTTATATACATTATGTGCATTTAGTAAAAACATTTATTTGATATCACACATAGACACTTCAATTTATTTGTTTGTATAGACAGGAGAACAGATTAACTATTTCTCTGAAGGTAAAGTACAATTTTGTGGAAATTCTTCACATGAGTTTATTTTTTTATCAAAGACAGTTGTATTTTTCTTAGAAAGGTTTTATATTTTTATCGGAATATTCCACTCTTTATTTACTTATTTATTTACAAATCAGCTGAAGAAAGTAGCAGAGTACTGGCAACATGACTGTGGCGATTATGAGAATTATTTCTTGTTCAGATTATCAGTAGATTGCATGTCATTGAATACCTATACACTTCCTGTATCGATTTGAAACTAACAAAATATATTCTCACCACTGTTGGTTCCCTCTTGTAAAATTACGTTGAAAACTGCGTATAAAAACTAACTAGTCTTTGTTGGCAGCGTCCCCTGTAGTTTAAAACCATTATCGGGTCTGCACGCAACGGAATATCACGGAATGAAAGCACGAATTCGGAATTTTAGTAATGGTTTTTTGTTAGGATTAATGCAGTCTTTGTTTAATTAAATATATCTGGTAACACATATAATTATTTAACTTTTTCTAGGTAGTAGAGCCACGGTGATTTCAGTACGAATAGGCCGGGGTACTACACTCGCAGAGAAAACCAACCTAAAAATGACAGCATTCTTGCTGTTGTATTTCGTTGGTTAGTGCGAGATCAGGTGCCCAATGATGCATAAGAATCTCACTAGGGGGCCACAGTAAAAAAATTAATAAGTATCAATGTATCTGCATGCCAAATCATCATCATTCCCATTCAAAGAATGCTTTGCAGAATATATTTGTAGTGCATATGCTGATTCTTTTTGGCATTTAATTATTACAAATTTATATGTATAATCAAATTCAAATTCAAATTCAAATTCAAAATCTTTATTGCTAACTAAGTGTAGGTACATTTTGTGATCTTATATAATACGGTTTGTCTCAACTTAGTAGCCTTTTACAGGCATTGCAAATTTGATGAGATGACGACGTTACACAATTGTTACAATGTTGGAATTTTATAAGGAGATTTAAACAAAAATTAATAAAAAGATCATTGATATAAGCAATGGGTATATCGAACCACTGCTTTAAATTTACATAAGGCTAAAACTAACTATTTTATATATATTACTTATCTATTTGTATCTAGTCATTTTCGAGATTTTTTGTTTAGGTAGGATTTGTTAGTGTGTGTTCATTTATGTGTGTGTGTTTTTTTTTTGTGGTATATTTTCTGTTAAGTATTATTTATGTTTTGTTTCCATGTATTCTTTTACTGAGTAAAAACATTTTTGGATTAAAAATGTTTTCAGTTTTTTTGTGAATACTGTAAGTTTGGTTTCATTTTTAATGTGAATTGGTAAATTATTGTAAATTTTTTTCATTTTTAATGTGAATTGGTAAATTATTGTAAATTTTAACTGCCATGTAGTAAGGGCTCTGGTTCAGCATTTTGATTCTGGATTGTGGTAGGTATAGTCTGTCTCTGTGGCGTGTATTTAAATTGTGGGTGTCTTTTACTTTAGTGAAGTTGTTTGGGTTTTTATAAACAAATATACAAATATCAAATATATATAATGATGGTAGTGTGAGGATGTTATATTTAGTGAAGTAAGGCCTACAGCTGTCACGATTTCTAATTTGGGCGATAATTCTGATACATTTTTTTTGTAGTATAAACAAATCCTGAAAATTTACACTATTCCCCCACAACATAATCCCATACCTTAACCAGGAATATGCGTAAGCGTAGTAAGCGGATAGTGCGGTTTTTTCATTTGTGGTGCATTTGAGCTGGAATAGGGCGTATGTGAATCGAGATATTTTATTTTTAATAACATCTATGTGTGCCTTCCAGTTTATATGCGTGTCTATTGTTATGCCGAGTAATTTGAATGTGTCTACGATTTCTAGTTGTGTGTTATTGTATGTTGTGTCAATGTTTATAGGGGTGTTTTTATATGATCTAAATTGAATAGTTTTTGTTTTGTTGTAGTTTATTTCCAAGTTATGGTCATTTAACCATTTATTTACTGTATTAAGAGTTTTTTGAAGTATTGGTGTGGGATTTACGGACTTATCATACGCAATCAATATTGAAATATCATCAGCGAATAAGATGGGCAATGTTTGTTCCTTGTTTAGTATTTTTGGATTTCAAGTTGGGTATATTGCTATGTTTGCAAAAGTGGATACAAGACTAAATTACTTTTTACCTTACCAATATAAGTTATTTATAAGGGCAATACCCTCCTCCTCCCTGCGTAATAATATTCCCAATTTTGATGCACTTTACGAGCAACCCTCTAGTTTAGTATAGCAATTTGTTGGCTTTTTGAAGGTTATAAAATTTTATAGGTGTCTCTTGCTCGTTTTATAAGGCAAAACGAATTAAAGGGCTAAACTTGAGGTACTAATAATGTATTTTATTCAGTAATAATAATTTATAATATTTTTTTAGTAGTAGCGTAACAAGGCTAATAAAAGACAAGTGCAAAATATATGTGAGATTTAACAGCAAATTATTATAATATAAGCTACAACATTCCTAGAACAAAAGAGACAAAGGAGATATTTCTTGTTAACCCTTAATCGGATACGAGTTATTCGCGGCGATATGTTGGGATATTCGGTTAATTCTGGTTAATTATACTGTAATTAAGATATGTAAATATAAAAATTAAAAAAAAAAATACGAGGTCAGTATTTTTTTTAGGTGGCTAATATATGACCGTTGTCTGATAACGATTCCCAAATGTGGCAGCTATATGACCATTGTCTGAATAGGAAAATAAAACCATTTTGTGAGTGTAATTAATTATAGCAGTATCTAGCAAAAAAAATAGCAAACGCATCCAAAATTTCCTGGACTTTCGCCCTGTCGGATAGGTAGACCAGTAATGGTCGAAATGATCAACCCCTCCCATATTCAATGTGTAATCTGCCTTCGCTTTTGGGCAAAATATTTCGGCTTTTGAAACGTCTTTTTGGGTCCTCTTTATTTTTGTGACCTATGTTTATGTGATGATGTTAGAACGGTTACTTCATTCGTGTATAACCATTTCAAGTCGTCATCAGGTAGTACTGATAATCTTTCTCGAGAAGATGGAACAAATGGAAGTTCCACGTCATCTTCCGAATCAATATCGGACCAATTATCCAAAATACTAAATAGTGCAGCATCAGATAGTAGCCTACTTGATGAAATCGTGCCGTATAAAAATAAACAATTAGGCAATAACAATAAAAAAGGAAAATTATTTATACATATTGTCAAAATGTCCTACAATGATACTTCGTTATTTCAAACATTTACTTCTACTAACGTACAATGGTCATATATTAGCCACATACTATAAGAACATATTTTAGATGTATTTCTTTCTGAAAGCAACTAATTTTATACACTTAACACCTAACAATATCATCAACTTTACAAATAAATAACTCGTATTTACTTATCGGATTTTTTCAAAACACAAATCAAATATTTATAAATAAATCACACTTAACAGTGCAAAATGTATAAATCTTCGCGGGTTTTGGATTTTGACAATCAATGACAAACAATGTATTTGTTTTATTTTACCGCTACTTCCAATATTCTAAAGAATAATAATCGTTCTAGAGATTAAACAACAAAAACCATAGGTTGCGTTCAAATTTAACTTTTTTTTCCAAAAACATATCGATCGATCGAATGTGGCACGTATTCTACCATTGTTTGATTAAGGGTTAAAGGCAATAGACAATAGACAGATGACAAAGAGCTTTAGGTACATTTCTTTTTTTATTTTCAATCAACATATTTGAAACAAGAGTTCTAAGTTTCCCAATAAGTTTTTATTCTAGTTATACCTGCTAATCTACATACAAAAGTATATGTCGTGTCGTGTCATGATTAAATGAAAATAAAAAATTTAGTTGTACACTACTCTGCCAGATGGAAAGCATGAGCTGAATTCAAGATGACTATCCTTATTGTGAGGGCACACAATGCAGCATAGTAGCCCGCACCATGGCGGCCCAATAAGATATTTTTGCATCTTTGGCTTTTGGTCTCACACTCACCAAAGATCCTCTATATTTAATGTGCCAATTAAAAGATCTCTAAAATTAAACGAAAATGACCCTAAGTTTTAGTTAGGTAAACCTTAGGGTAATTTTCGTTTCGATCAACCTTTAGGGCACACCTAAGTTCTTAAAGGTCTCTTGAAACTTATGGATAATGATAATACTTGTGTATACATATGCACGTTAGGGGCCCCCCAGCAAGAAGACGGTTTAAGTATAGGTTTTGATAATGGGCATAAGTCCTCACCAACTACACTACTACTTTCTATTCTCTCTCTTTAAAACTCGCATCATATTTTAATAGAACACATAATAGTACATTTATAAAAACCAATGAGTTGGGTGTGGCCTATTCTTGTACACTGTTATGACAAAAATATGTACAAACTTGAAAACATAATCCAATTATGTCAAAAAGTGTTAATTTAGCCGAGTGGAGGCCTTGGACGGGCCACGCGATCTAAATAATTTAGTTGGTATGACATACGTGCCCTACATACAACTTGTTAATTAATGGTCACGGCTCTTGGTAAGCACGCTTCAATTTCAGGTTAATTACAAACATACATATTGTCCGTTTGGTGACTTATTAAGAATACGGAGTGTCTTTTTTTCCCATGTGTGTCGCAAGAGCTAACTTAGGGAGCAAAAAACTTGAAACAAACCGTATAGCAACCCGCAAGGTTGTTGATGATGCGATGATGAGACACATATTATGTAAAAACATGCTAAAATTGCGAACAGAGAGCAGCGGCTAGGCTTCTCTTAACTGTGCGTGTTTATATTTTGTTCACAAAAGTTTAATTACTTTTAAACAAAATTGCTTACTCCTTGTACCATTAGCTATCAGTAAATATCCTGTTGTGTGTAGAAGAATAGTTTAACCGGAATATAAAAACAAAGAATGAAAGTATTGGTATAAATTTACCAACTGGTATTACAATCTTATTTATTCCCAAATATGTGTGTATCTCTGTACACTCAAAAATGTGTACAACGTAGTTGAAATCTTGTTTCGTACTTATAAAAATCGTTTTTGTGGTACCAAGTTGGGTTTTAGTTTTTTAGGGTTCCGTAGCCAAATGGCAAAAAACGGAACCCTTATAGATTCGTCAAGTCTGTCTGTCTGTCCGTCCGTATGTCACAGCCAATTATTTCCGAAACTATAAGAGCTATACTGTGGAAATTTGGTCAGTCGATGTATTCTGTGAACCGCATTAAAATGTTTACATAAAAATAGAAAAAAAAACAATACATTTTGGGGGTCCCCATACTTGGAACTGAAACTCAAAATTTTTTTTTTCATCAAACCTATACGTGTGGGGTATCTATGGATAGGTGTTCAAAAATGATGATTTCTAATATCATTTTTTTCTAAACTGAATAGTTTGCTCGAGAGACACTTCCAAAGTGGAAAAATGTGTGTCCCCCCCCCTCTAACTTCTAAAATAAGAGAGTGACAAAACTAAAAAAAATATATATTATACATTACCATATAAACTACCAACGAAAATTGGTTTGAACAATATCTAGTGAGTAGTTTTTTTTTTATTACGTCATAAATCGTTACACGCAATTTACCTTTCATCCAGTCAATACACTAGTATAAAAACATCGATGAAAGTTACAACGAACTACAACAACTTTTATATGATGTTACTTGCTGATACGGAACCCTTCATGGGCGAATCCGACTCGCACTTGGCCGCTTTTTTTTTAATATTTATTATATTATCAGATGTGAACCGAACGTCTTCAACAATGGCCTCTTAGTAAGTTAGGTAGCCGTAGAAAGGCTCTGATTTCAATGTCTACTGACTACATAGATCTTCTATTGCACAAACATTGCATTAAAAACCAGAAGTGTTTCAGCTACATGTGTGTTTAGCTCACAATTGAACCAACACAAGGGCGCGGTGCGAACTCATAACTCGAAGTAGGAAAGCAACCCTATCCTGTGTGCCCTCCTACCCTTACTCTACCTTTATTTGTGTACCACCCAACTATACGATTCATGTGGAACTATCACGGGGATCAAGGTGAAGGCATTCATTCGATGCCTATCAAAATTTTTAATCATCATACAATAAGTGCTAGCTTTTTTGTATTTAAGCCTACGAATAAATAATAAGTCAGGAAGTCTAACTGCGCTCTAAAAATTACCCAACAAAAGTCGTGTCCAAGAAGGCGGGGCTTAAAAGTCGTGTCCACCGCGTCATTAGTCGGACATTGTTCTTGCCAGCGATCACACTTCACATTTCGATTTATTATTGTGTTGTCAATAATCATGCCAGTGAAGTGGTGCAGGAGCCATACAAGGCTAAAACGTCCAGGGATCTCTTTTCACTAGTAAGTAGCATAATTATAATTATATTTAATGATTTGCAAATATTTTATCAAACCGAGATGGATAACACTATGCAACATGAAGTCAGTAAATTTTTGATTGAATTTTTTCTTCTTGGTGAAATATTGAAAAGAATTTCGATAAAATATTTTATTATTATAAAATAGGTATATTCGGGAAAAAAGTGGAAAGACAGGAATATGACTGGATGCCTGTGAAAACCAGCGAAGTATGCTCTATTCATTTTGATGAAAAAGTTTTTTACATATCATTAAAAGGTTAAACAATGTTACACAAACTGCCGTACTAGTTTGTACAGTAAGTACTTACTGTTTTATTATTAAAATAATTATATTTAATATCCAATCTGAAATGAAACTGTTTTTTTACGCAGATGATTCGTCTTGAAGAAACGACAACATCTTCAAGGAATACTACAGAAAATGAAAACAGCACTAATGAAAGATTATAATTATATTTCGAGGGACATAGCGTTTATTACAAAAAAAAAAATTAAAATTATACAATTATATTGTTTTATTATTTTATTAACCGTCCGGTCGACTTATTACATAACCTCGTTCACGCTGCTGTCATAGCAGACATTGCAGCAAGCCCATGAACCAATCCCTGCTTTTGTTTTGAATTCAAACCAATCACAAACAATGTCTATTTCTAACCTCGGTTATGATTGGTTTTTGTTTCATAAGTCGTTTTGGTTTCAAGTTGGGCCACTTTTTGTATGAAATTTGTTCCGAGTTAGACTTCCTGACTTATTATTTATTCGTAGATTTAAGCCTACCAAAGTAACTCTTAACCTGCCTGATGGAAAGCATGAGTAGAATCCAAGAGTAGGGGTCACCATCCTCACTGTGAGTAAGGCCAATGTAGCAAGGTGACTCACATAATTGCGGCTAAGTGAAATGCTTCCGCATCATTGGGTCTCCAGTCTTACACTCACCAACGAAATACGACAAAACGAATGCAGTCAATTTTTAGGTTGGTCTTTGGTGTGCTTTGGTGTTCTGTTTGCTTCTCGGTAGCTTTATAACAATAGAGTAAAAATACTTGTGTAAGATACAACGATGATATCTTCCGTAAAGTAGATCGCGAACTGGTTAATATAGCATCAACAGTATCATCTTCAGATAATAAATAAATAAATATTTCGGACATCTAACACACAAAACCATCTGCGTCCAAGCTAAGCACAGCTTGTATTATGGGTACTAGACAACTGCCGTAAATACATAAACATACTTTTTTTTGTAAATAAAAATATTTAAATAAAATAAATATTTTGGACATCTTACACACAACATCATCTAGTCCCAAAGTAAGCAGAGCTAAACAACTGATTTATATACATAAACATGTTTTTTTTTGTAAATACATACATATTACACATAGAAAAAAACCCAGACTCCGTAACAAATATTATGTGGATCACGCAAACATTTGGTCCGACCCGGGAATTGAACCCGAGTCGTCAAGCACAGCAGTCGCATACGCTACCACTGCACCACCGAGGCAGTTAACAACAACAACAAGAATATTATTTGCAAATACGTAAATATAAAAGCAAAATCAATCTGCGTTATTAGTTAAATTTCTTCTAGGAATTGTTAATTAAATTCCCAGAAAGGTACTACAGATCACTGCATCATCTTCCTAGCTTTTATTATTCCCAAGATTATTTGGGTCGGCTACTAGTTCAACCTACTATTTCCGATCACTGCATTGAACAGATACGCATTGATTCGTTAGTCGCCTTGTGTACATTTGTAAGATATCTTAGTAATAAACGGGTTTCTCAATCTCTCGATGACATATTTCTTTCCTAACATTATATTTCGCAAAGCACTACTTATAAAGTGTCTGATTGTAAAATCAAGTGAACAGTTTTTTACTAATTGCATATAAAAGTAGATAAGGTTATTTTTTGTCTGTCATGAGTCTAATCTTTGGAACGCCTGGACCAAATTAGGACTTTCATAGGCAGATAGCTCATGAAATAAGAAGTAAGTTATGCTATTTTTAGACAAACTTCTATCCGCGGCGTTAATCGCTATTTACAACCACAGGACTCAGCTATTAAACAATAAAACACGATTTAAACGCTCTTACTAAACTCATTTATGTGTTCTGAAATTACCTGTTAGTCAATCAAGATGATATCACCTTCTGTGGTGTTAAGTGTGGTGGTGTTCAGTCAATTTACCTGTAACAAAAGTAATGAAGCGATTAGCACAATTATTGCGTGATAAAATATTACTCAGTGAATACGCGATTCAGTAATGAGAAGAAGTGACAATTGAATTAAAATTTCATTTTGCTTATTCTTAAGAAACTGCGTAAAGAGGTTTATTAAAGATATGAAAAGATGCGTGTTTCGGCTAATAAGCACCCCGACTCTCGGTTTCAGACGCTCTACCCTGAAGAGGACTCAGACCATGTTATTTCATACCCCCAGGATAGAAGCTAGAATCTATGGCGGGATACTACAGAGGTGTACACAACAAGACCGCCATCCTACCACCAACCACAGTGAATAATCTGCCACCAGAGGTCACCACCCTGGCAGCTTATAGGACGTCGACAGCTGGTATCGCCGCCAACGCCCTATACAGTCAGGATCAGATACATCTATATATATATAAAAGAAAGTCGTGTTAGTTACACTATTTATAACTCAAGAACGGCTTTACCGATATGGCTGAAAATTGGTGAGGAGGTAGCTTAGAGCCAGGAGACGGACATAGGATACTATTTGTTCCGTTTTTTTTTCACGTTTTTTTTTTTGAATTCCCAACAAAAGGAAGTTTATGATACTTTAATGAAGGCAATCGATGATGGAAATGGTGGTTTATATTTCCTAGATGCCTCTTGTAGAGCAGGTAAGACATTCCTCATGTCCATTAGTTTTAGCCACTGTTCGTGCGAGATTCAACAGCGGTTGCAGTTGCTTCTTCTGGAATAGCAGCCACAGTGTTAGAAGGAAGCCATACGGCTCATTCAGCATTAAAATGACCGTTAAATCTTCAAACTGTTGAAGAACCGACGTGTAACCATTACGAAAACTTCAGCAATGGGCAAAGTTTTATCGGCATCGAAAATCATCATCTGGGACGAATGCACAATGGTGCATAAACGTGCATTAGAAGCACTACTAACCGAACATTGAAAGATTTACGATGACTCGAGATGTTTTGGAGGAGCAATGATTTTACTGTCTGGCGATTTCGGCCAAACACTGCCAGTAATTCCAAGATCTACGGCTGCCGACGAAATAAACGCTTGCGTCAAATCGTCGAATCTATGGCGCTATGTGAAGAAACTGCAGCTGACAACAAACACGAGAGTTGCATTGCTTAATGATACATCTGCTGTAGATTTATCAGAGCAATTGCTGACTATCAGTAATGGTCAAGTACCTGTCGATGAATCGAGCGGATTGATATCATTTCCAAATAATTTCTGTAATTTTGTCTCATCAAAAGACGTACTTGTCAACAATGTATTTCCAGACAATACTTCTAACTACAAAAATAATGAATGGTTGAGTGAGCGAACAATTTTAGCGGCTAAGAATAAAGATGTAGACGACCTGAACTATATAATTCAAAATAAGATCATTGGAACAATGCATTCATTCAAATCTATTGACTGCGTCACAAATGAAGATGAAGCCACCAACTATCCAATTGAATTTTTAAACTCCTTGGATGTGCCTGGCTTATCACCGCACAATTTACGCCTAAAGGTTGGCTGCGTAGTAATCATGCTTCGAAACATAAACCAAACTAAACTGTGCAACGGTACGCGTTTGGTGGTTAGAAAATTGATGAACAATGTAATTTACGCGACGGTACTGAAAGGAAAATTCAAAGGTGAGGAAGTTATCATTCCGAGGATCCCGATGATCCCAAGCGATTTGCCGTTTGAATTTAAAAGACTTCAATTTTCGATCCGTCTTGCATTTGCCATGACCATCAACAAATCACAAGGCCAATCCTTAAAAATTTGTGGTTTGAATCTAGAACATCCATGTTTTTCCACTGGTCAATTATATGTGGCAGATTCACGGGTCGGAAGACAATCTGCGTTGTTTGTTTTTGCGCCTGATAATAAATCAAAAAATATCACAGTATCACAAGGTACTTAAGTGAAGAGCAACCTATGTACTGAAATGCAGAAACAATAATAAATGATTAATGTACTTAATTTTTTTTCTAATAAAAAAATTTACTTACTAAATTCGAAAATCGGCTTATTTATTGCCTTTAAAGCGGAACAGAGTTCGCCGTGTCAGCTAGTATTATATAGATATACATACCAATCATACAGAAAAATATCATCATCATCAACAGCTTTCAACAGGTTTTGGCAAAAAAAAATAAGCAACACATAATAAAGTATTAGGCTATTTTTTTTCATTGAAATAACACAAACTCTACAATGTAATCGGCGGACGTTGAGGAAAAACGACAGGAACTTGTCGCTGAACTCGACCGGGTTCTGAACGTTATCTCTTAATGGGGTGATGAGAATCTGGTCGAGTTCAATGCCAAAAAAACACAGGTTTGGGCGCTCACCACCAAAAAGTCTCCATTCCTTCCCATTCCTACTTTTCAGAGCACTCAGCTGCCACTACAGAATAAGCTCGGTATCCTGGGCATGGATATCTGCAGGGATCTCAACCGACGGGAGTACATCGAAAGCGTCACAAAGGCGGCGTACTAAACAAGGTGAGACGGCTCTTTTCGCCGAAGCATCTGTGTCTTCTCTATAAGACCCAGGTTCGCTCCTGCGTGGAGTACTGTTCTCATCTTTGCTAATAATCTGCGCAGTATTTGCTTGACGCTCTCGATCGGTTGCAGAGGCGAGCAGTTCGCATCATAGACAGTCCCGAAGTCACCGAGCTCCTGGAACCTTTGCAGTTGCGAAGAGATGTCGCCTCTATCGCACTCCTCTATCGCCTTTACCACGGGGAGCTGCCTCACTGCCAGCTCATGTTTTTACTTCCTACTATAATCCCGGTTCCTTTAAGCGAGGCGTGAAAAAGCATCTCACTAGGCCGTCATAATGTGGTTTGCCATACTGTTTGCATTTGCAGTGAGTATGGCGACCCCCACTTGTGGATTTTACTCATGTTTTCCATCAGGCATAGTAAAGTCACCTTGGCAGGCGTTATATAAAAAAAACGTAGAACCTTGGAGACTTTCAGTTACAAACAATCAAAAGTGCAAGAAATCGTGATGCTTCAATTCCCATAGAAAAAAAAACATGAGGATCAACGTGACAATGATGTCACGGCCATTAAATGATCGTACACAAGTGACATAGTTTTTATGGCTTAACACGTTGTAATTTTTATGAGCGTGTGAGTTTTCCTACGATAATAATCTTTAATTACGGTTTAGTCACATGGGTTTTTTCAGCCATATTATAATTAAATTGTACATTATGTTATCTTTTATAAAATTATGTCCCGCTCTGTTTAATGTTATTTAAAACTCGTTTTTGCTCCCGGAGCAAATACTCGCGTTCGCAAATATTTTAATCAAAATCTCATAAGGTAACTGAGGATATTACAACTTTGTAACTGTAATGTTTAATAAGCAAAAGGTTCTAGGTTGGCCTGGTGGCTGGATGACTTGCACAAGAGGGACTTGCAAAAAGTTGCAGACCGGGCTTTGTATTATGTATTTAGAGAGGCCTATGTCCAGTAGTGGATTGTAATAGAATGTTGATCATGTAGTCGTTCTAAATGTGAACCATTACTATGTAGATAATATCCAAACATATCGAGAATGAGTAAGTAAATCTGAATTCATATGAAATGAATAGATGCCATACAAAGTCATCAAAAAGGATGTACAAGCCCAGCTGGAGTGAACCATACATACCACGACCCAAGGCCCCAATATACTAAAACATTAATAGTCGATTCTAGTGCACTTCCAAATCAACACACTTAATAACTACATTAAATTGTTTGCATAGCCATCAAAGCAAGCTAGAACGAATAAACGAATACTCCATCGCGTGTTTATTATTGCACTGCCGGGAATGAGACTTATTTCGTTTTATTTTCAGTAATTTGCAGTACGTGGAATTTCCATTCGCTGTGAAATATTCCAAATATGTTATTTGCGTGCACAAATACTAAACTAGGTTGTACATTTGTGTGTATTTTTCTGTATCCACATGACATGTACTCGTACTCGTTCTTACAGAACTGGCTGGATAGACCTGAAGACCTTTCTCAATTAATACTTATTTTAAAAGAATAACAGGACTTGGGCACACATGCTTTATATTTAAGACACTTACATCACTTAACTCATAGCCTATTGCCGTCCGCTGCTGAACGAAGGCAAATAGCGTCGATCACGGTGAAGTTTTTTTTTTCAGTCGTGTCAGTCTTTATTACTTACTTAAGACACGTAAAAATAACTAGACTAAGATTATCCTTGATATATTTTTATTTGCGAGTCCTATCTCTACGAGTATATTCACTTACTTTAATTGCTTTAATAATGGAACGAATTTTATCAATTTCCCATTTCTCTAAAATTTGGTTGTGATTAAATTTAATTAAAAATTAAAAGCACCGGATAGAGAAGAACTGCTAAAACTGCACCAACCAGAATTTTTACTTAAAAAATTAAATTAAATTTTAATTTATAAATTCCCTGTCAATTATTTTTTTTAAAGGACTCTTGGCCTGTTAAACTCGACGGCACAGGAAACAGGATTAAAATTTGAAATGAAATACACTTCAAAGCACGGACATAGCAAACAGCAGACTACTTGACTAATGGCCGTTTTAACCAACGTCCCTTAGATTTAAGAAAAAGGCCACTTAAAGAGGGTTAGGTAGCCCTTAGTGATACTTTAGTTTTCACCAACCTTTAAACGACATCTAAGTGCAAATATGTCTTCTAAAAGCTTCCTAACGTGGTTACTCCCTAAAGTAACCACGTTAGGAAGCTCCTAGTAAGGAGACGGTTTAAGTATAGTGGATGAAATGCATCTAACCGAAATAACAATAGAGCTAATGAGCTTATCTGAGGCTTAATGATGCAGGAGCATTTCAATAGAAAACTATTAGTGTGGGTGACAATGCTGCATTGTACCATAGTCTGAATTCGCAATGATAATGGATTCGAGTCCAACTCTTGGATTCTGCTCATGCAGCAGCTTCAAGCAGAGTAATCACTTTGACATGCTTATATTGTAACCATGTAAGTACTCATATGTATTTTCTAGAAGACAAACACGACCACAGAGATTCAAAAAACCTTAAAATATATGCAAGCAAAGGTCTGGGAGACCACGTTCGCAGATCGCAAGAATATTTTCCAATTTTAGATTAAAATGTAAATTTGTGAAGGGTTTAATTGAACCCTAGACAATTTATTTTGATGAAAATTCAGTGCTTTGAAGTTCTGGGATCGAAAGGGTAATATTTGTTTGTTACAAACGCTGTGTAGCCTTTGATTACATGGAAATTTTCAGACTTGATAAACATAAGTTATTCACGGGAGCGCGACAGGGATTGCATTTTATATATGATGTAAAGGGTTCAAGGACTATGTAATCATCACTATTAAATATTAAAACTGTAGCTAACTATGGGCTATGAGCGCCTATAGCAACTGGGCTGGACTTTCTTCCTACTGAATAGCATATTTTTTAAGTTTTTATGTACTCAATTTTAACTCTTTTCTCAACTGTTTTTCTTTTGTACTTAACTTGGAAAAGTTTTAAGTGTTTTTTATAAAAAGACATCATTGTTGCCTACCTTTCTACAAACTGAAAACAAAATTGAACGCATTCATCGTATCTCAAAATACGGACATCAACTAACGTAGTACGTTTATAACCGTGCGTAGTACGAGTACTACAATCAAAGTAGACGAACAGGGCCAGCACAGTTAGTCGAGACGTCAGCGGGTCAACGACCGCAACTACCACGCAGGAACGGGTTTATAGTAGGCTGCGTAGGAAAAAAACCACGAGGTACAAGTGACATACTTGTTTGATACTTCACAGTCGTTTTAACCTATTAATATATATTTTTTAAATCGTAGTTCAGCATTGAGTACCGCAATGGTGCTAATTGGTGAAAAATATTTGTTTTACTTCTTACTCTTAGAAAGTATGGCATATTAAAAGGAAGATAGGTTTAATATGGCAAAAGTAATAATAATATGCCGTGGTCAAAAAATTTTATTTTAGGAAAATTTTGTTACAGGGACTTCCCTACCAAATACTTTTGCTTCAGTTCAGCAAGCGGTGGAGTTATTTTTAGGGTTCCGTAGCCAAATGGCAAAAAACGGAACCCTTATAGATTCGTCAAGTCTGTCTGTCTGTCCGTCCGTATGTCACAGCCAATTATTTCCGAAACTATAAGAGCTATACTGTTGAAATTTGGTCAGTCGATGTATTCTGTGAACCGCATTAAGATTTTTAAATAAAAATAGAAAAAAAAACAATACATTTTGGGGGTCCCCATACTTGGAACTGAAACTCAAAAATTTTTTTTACATCAAACCTATACGTGTATCTATGGATAGGTGTTCAAAAATGATGTTGAGGTTTCTAAAACCATTTTTTTCTAAACTGAATAGTTTGCGCGAGATACATTTCCAAAGTGGAAAAATGTGTGTCCCCCCCCCCCCCCTCTAACTTCTAAAATAAGACAGTGATAAAACTAAAAAAAAATATATTTTGTACATTACCATGCAAACTACCAACGAAAATTAGTTTGAACGAGATCTAGTGAGTAGTTTTTTTTTAATACGTCATAAATCGTAACACGCAATTTACCTTTCATCCAATCAATACACTAGTATAAAAACATCGATGAAATTTACAACGAACTACAAGAACTTTAAAATGATGTTACTTGCTGATACGGAACCCTTCATGGGCGAGTCCGACTCGCACTTGGCCGCTTTTTATTTTATAAATATTTCGACACAACTCTAGAATATTTCTGAATATTTCTTTATTTAGAAGTAAATTCTCCAGTCCCGACTGCCTGGCGAAGCTCGCAGGAAACCATTGGATGTAGACGACACAGGACTAGTTGTTGTGGCAAAACTTGGAGGAGAGACGTCCGTTGGTTGAGAACTCAAGAGAAATTACAAACATCAGTAAATGACTTAAAAGTTGTTTTATTTGCCACACAAGGAGGAAAACCCTAAAAGACTCGTATTCATTGATCACCAAAAGATCTAAAAAAATCAGTTGTCTGATTCCAAACTCCCCATAAACATTCAGAGTACCATATCACCCAGACACTAATTTGAAACCCTTGCAGCCCCAATTCAACGTTCCCATCTACTCCTTCGTGAACAACCCAACTTGACTAACTAGTTTTTTTTCATGTTACATAAATACGTATCTAATATATCTTAAAACCGATATCTGCAACATTGTATACATATCCGCCACGATTGATTTACGAGTACTTTAGAATCACCCCATTCAACTGACACTCCTTTATAACAAGATAAGTCTCAAACAGGATTCAACAAAAACTGCCAGCTCTTAACAACGCGTTCGCAAGCACAAATAATACCATATCCCAAAAGTAACCGAACTGGTTCTGAAACAGTCTATACTATACAGAGTATACAAAAGAAGAATTAAGAATATTAGGTGGGCAGACTCAGACGTTAGGCGCTGTTTAAATGTACAACTTTTTATATGAACCAATATTAATTTGTTGAACGTAGGTGGGCGATTAATCTTACTAAAGATGTTGGGATATTTGATGAGCGTAATTTGTTTGAAACATGTATAAAATAGTGGATGTATTATTTCTTCATAAACAAAATTAGTAGTGGGTTTTACAGTTATAAACCACCTGTAGCCAATTATCTTCGTTTTTCATCTGGCTCTGCATAATCATTAACAACGTTTAACTATAAACTGCTGTATAGACCTCTTTCAGATAGAAACTGTTCTACTACCGCTGCCCGACGGTTGGTGCAGGTTTAGCAGTTCTTCTCTATCCAGTGCCATTATCTTGAGCGGTTTTCACCCTCAGCTATCGACTCTCACAGGATAAATAAAGATGGTGACATTCTGTATTCTTAATCTGACACCAGTCGGACGATACTAACCATCCTATTAAATACATTAGAATAAACCAACATGTATTTTCTTTACTTTAAAAACCAGACTCTTTAAGTTAATAGTCACGCATTTGTCTTTGAGTATTAAAAGACACAGCATTAGCAGTTCGAAAATACTAGTAATGACAGTGCTAGTAATTACCTTTCAATATTTCTCAAGAATACGTACCGTTAGACTCGAATGCGAAAGGAGGCCGATGATTAACTTTTTGTTTTAAGAAATAAAAAGTTTATAACTTGTAATTATATAATTTGCCTATAATGTAGAGCTGTTGAATGAATAGAACTAGTTACTCTGGTTCATTAAGTACGATATTAAGATTTATTCCCACAGTTAATCACGTTTAGTTCGTGAAAGTGAAGCGTCTTGACTTGATGAGTCAGGAGTCAAAATAAATGATATGAGGGTGAAAGATACGGCCATCAGACACTCAAGTCAGTTCGAGTTCTTTAGAAAGAAGGGGAAACCGTGGATCCCAAACACAAATAGGTCTTCTATATGACATAAATGACCCGAGGTCTATCGAGGTAAGAAGAACACGTATCTCCTCGGTTCAAGTCCAACATAACCAGCCCATCCAGCGGGGTAAAGGAAAAGATTAAACAAAAGGTATCACAATATGTGAGGACTTTGCTTTACCCTTTAATAATTGACTCTGTTCTGGTCTAAAGCTACTCAGTCATCCCGAAATGCACATGTAAGTAAAACAATTTCTTCCTTTTATATAACATTTCCAACTTATCGACTATGTATGTCCGTCTGTTTAGGCAAACACATAATAATTATAACTTCCTCGACCGGTTACGGCCACGGCGACCTCTTTAACTCCGATCAGACTGTCTTTGGTGTATTATTGTACAAAACATGTCTGACCTCGTACAAACGCACCCATGTCGGTACGCACGGCAATGAGACTTAGACCTTACATCGACAAGTTCCCCACATTACCACACAATGGACTCAATGCAGCGGTGCCTTGCGTGTTATCTGCTCATTGTTTAACTGTCAAATTTGTTAGCTTGTGTAGGTACGAACAACACATTTTTCACTGTTTTCATATATCTAGGGTGGGGTGGTAAAAATGAAATAGAAAGTTTAAAAGAAGAGTCTGGAGGTAGTGATTGAGTGCACAATAAAAAAGCGGCCAAGTGCGAGTCGGACTCGCCCATGAAGGGTTCCGTATCAGCAAGTAACACCATATAAAAGTTCTTGTAGTTCGTTGTAACTTTCATCGATGTTTTTATACTAGTGTATTGATTGGATGAAAGGTAAATTGCGTGTTACGATTTATGGCGTATTAACAAAAAATACTAACTAGATCTCGTTCAAACCAATTTTCATTGGTAGTTTGCATGGTAATGTACAACATATTTTTTTTTTTAGTTTTATCACCCTCTTATTTTAAAAGTTAGAGGGGGGGGGGGGGACATTTATATATATTTTCTATTTTTATGTAAAAATCTTAATACGGTTCACATAATACATCGACTGACCAAATTTCAATAGTATAGCTCTTATAGTTTCGAAAATAATTGGCTGTGACATACGGACGGACAGACAGACAGACAGACAGACTTGACGAATCTATAAGGGTTCCGTTTTTTGCCATTTGGCTACGGAACCCTAAAAAGTGATGTGATGAGCTTTAAACCATTATTTTCCTATCAATATATAAATAATGATTGTAACATTGCAAAAGGTCTAGCTTTCTTTTACCTTTAGAATACACTCATGTTATAAAAATATATTCCTGTCCAGAGATAAAGGAAGAAGGTTTATTGAGAAGGGGGCTGCTAGTTAAATACTGAAATGATAACAAGCAGATCTAAGAATAATTCACAGAAAGACAAAAAAAAAAGTTTAAAAAACTTTTATTTGCAAAAACTGGAAAACCCAAAGTTAAATTCGACACAACATTAGCAATCAACTGATGTATGAGCTACAAACAACACAAAAGAAATCACAGGTAGGTCACATACATTTTGCAATAAGCCATCAACAACATTTCGCATAAAACTTAATTAAATAAACATGCTCTTCTAAAATTTAAAAAGCAACAGAAGTGAACAGCATCGTAATTTCTGAAATAAAAACTTCTAAACCAACCTTTTTAAGTTAAACGTGTGGTAACGGATTAAGAATACGGAGAGTTATCATCCTTATTCATTCAGTAGATATCGTAAGAGCTAATCAAGCAGGATATTGGTACTGCAAAGGAAAGCTTTAGAAAAACCCTTTACGAACATATCTGACCAGTAGGGTATAGTAGCAAAAGGTCTAGCTTTCTTTTACCTTTAGAATACACTCATGTTATGAAAATATATTCCTGTCCAGAGATAAAGGAAGAAGGTTTATTGAGAAGGGGGCTGCTAGTTAAATACTGAAATGATAACAAGCAGATCTAAGAATAATTCACAGAAAGACAAAAAAAAAGTTTAAAAAACTTTTATTTGCAAAAACTGGAAAACCCCAAGTTAAATTCGACACAACATTAGCAATCAACTGATGTATGAGCTACAAACAACACAAAAGAAATCACAGGTAGGTCACATACATTTTGCAATAAGCCATCAACAACATTTCGCATAAAACTTAATTAAATAAACATGCTCTTCTAAAATTTAAAAAGCAACAGAAGTGAACAGCATCGTAATTTCTGAAATAAAAACTTCTAAACCAACCTTTTTAAGTTAAACGTGTGGTAACGGATTAAGAATACGGAGAGTTATCATCCTTATTCATTCAGTAGATATCGTAAGAGCTAATCAAGCAGGATATTGGTACTGCAAAGGAAAGCTTTAGAAAAACCCTTTACGAACATATCTGACCAGTAGGGTATAGTAGCAAAAGGTCTAGCTTTCTTTTACCTTTAGAATACACTCATGTTATGAAAATATATTCCTGTCCAGAGATAAAGGAAGAAGGTTTATTGAGAAGGGGGCTGCTAGTTAAATACTGAAATGATAACAAGCAGATCTAAGAATAATTCACAGAAAGACAAAAAAAAAGTTTAAAAAACTTTTATTTGCAAAAACTGGAAAACCCCAAGTTAAATTCGACACAACATTAGCAATCAACTGATGTATGAGCTACAAACAACACAAAAGAAATCACAGGTAGGTCACATACATTTTGCAATAAGCCATCAACAACATTTCGCATAAAACTTAATTAAATAAACATGCTCTTCTAAAATTTAAAAAAGCAACAGAAGTGAACAGCATCGTAATTTCAGAAATAAAAACTTCTAAACCAACCTTTTTAAGTTAAACGTGTGGTAACGGATTAAAAATACGGAGAGTTAGCATCCTTATTAATTCAGTAGATATCGTAAGAGCTAATCAAGCAGGATATTGGTACTGCAAAGGAAAGCTTTAGAAAAACCCTTTACGAACATATCTGACCAGTAGGGTATAGTATAGTACATGGGTCATAACCTCCTCTCTAAGGAGAAATCTATGTCTACGGTTTACGCATTTGTAAACCTTAAAATTATTTAGACTACGTCATCATAAAATCATTAATCTATCACAAAATAAAACAGGAAACAACCCCACAAATAACTTAGATTGTTACTAGTACGATAGATGTACAATATTTCACAAAAAATGAACAAAATCAAAATCAAGTTTTGTTATAAACGTGAAACCAAGGCAGTTGTGTACAGGAAACGTTTAAAAATGACATACATACAGTCACGAACATATTCTACTAGTTAAAATCGATCTAACAAAATATTCCAAGCATATTATGTGTGTCAAAACGACGCTACAAATTTGGACGCCCTCTTAGTCCAGTCAACGAAAGCTTAACTTTGCCATTTTGGTTGAACACTTGCAACCAACGCCAAAATTTCCGTAAGTCTTCATAGATTAATATACTAAAATTGCAGGGTGCTGCATTACCGGCAAAGGGTGCAAATACATTGCAAAAGGGTGCAAAAACAACTTTTTTATCTATATCTCGCGATTGGCTGGAAAAATAAAAAAAAATCTTATTACAAAATTGTAGAAAATTAAATTCCCTATAAAAAAGTACCAACAAATTTTCACGTATCTCTTATAGTTTTTGCACAAAATGCATTTAAAGGTACAAAATCGTAAAAATATTATTATAAATCTATTTTTATCATATTAAAGTAATACTACATTTTTAATTTTTTCAAATACCTAATAATCTTAGCAAAAAAAAAAAAAAAATATGTCTAGCTGACCCGGAAAACTTCGTACCGCCTTAGAATAATCATTAAAATATTGTGCTTAGTCTGTTATTAACTGATACTGATAAATTTACAGCAGTGCCACCTAACGGGCCCCGGCGGTACCACCACAATAGCTTTTTTCCTGCATTTTCAATTTGTAATATCTTCAAAAATATTAATTTAAATTATATACTGTAAAGGGTCATATTAATCTATATTAGATGCACAAAGTATTTAAGGTACTTAATTCGATAAGGATTAATACTGTATTGCTTAAAATCGTTTCGTAAACAAGCCAAAACTTCTCGTAAAAAGAAAGAAAGTATTGTAGACCTTTTTAAGGTGTACTACTACTACCATCCAGACCGTATTCGGCCACGGCGACTTGGAACTGATCAGCGTGAGCTTCATTGATGTGCTCTCAGGTGGCTGATATATCCAATTTTCGCAGTGAATGTACGTCTACATTCACTGCAAGTCAGCTCCCCCCCGATATAATTGTAATAAATGGCCGCCGCTGGTCGGGCTTTGAGCTCATCCCGTTTGGCATCGAGCTCATTTCTCCGCTGTCTCACTGTGCTCAAACATCTTAGTGTGAACATTACGCCTCCAAAGTGGTCTATCCGCCGCAGCAACCTCCCACTGCGACGGGTCAAGGTGGCGGCGTTTCATGTGTCGCTTTAGCACATTCTTATACCGCAAAAATTGACCACCTTGCTTTCGTTTGCCATCTTGCAACTCCGAGTAAAAGATGCGCTTAGTCACTCTTTCATTCATCAGGCATCCATGCGACATGTCCACACCACCGTAACTGCCATTGGATTAGATATGCCTATATTTCGCCGACATTTGCTCGTCGTAGAACTTCCGTGTTTCGTACACGGTCTGACCAGTGAATGTTCATAATGTCGCGTAGGTATTTAAGATGGTATCTATCTAGAGTGTGGACATGTTTGCGGCAAAGGTACCACGTCTTGCAGCCGTACAACAGGTTAGGCAGGACGATTGCCATGTACACAGCTATTTTTGTGCAGAGTTTGATGTCATGTGAACGGAATACCCTGAAACGAAGTTTTCCAAAAGCTGCGGCGGCAGCTCCAACTCTACTGTTCACTTTGCTATCAAGTTGGCCGTTTGATGTCAAGGTGCTGCCCAGATATTTAAACTTATCTACCTGCTTATGTATTGCTCTATTTATTGGCGCACCAATCAGCGTATCTTGGACCATCACTTCGGTTTTTTTGACACTGATTTTAAGGCCAAATCTACAGCATGACCCATCAAGACTCGTCATAAGCCTCTGTAGACCCTCCGAGGAATTTGCCATTATACACAAGTCGTCTGCGTACATCATTTCGGTAATAACAGCGTAAGATACTTTGGTGTGAGCTTTAAGCCTAGATAAGTTAAACACACCACCGCCGTCGGTCCGGAAACGAATACGAATGCCATCAGACAAATCCTGTAAGGCCTCCCTTACGCCTTGTACTGCAAATTACAAGGCGAAAAGAGTTGGAGCAAGTACGCAACCCTGTTTTACACCGCAACTTACTGAAAAGAACTCGGAATCTTCGCCCTGCACACCGACAAAGCATCGTATATCATCATGCAAGAGCCGGATCATTCTTAAATTTTTTTCCGTGCACCCCAGTTTCTGGACCAGCCAGAGAGCGTCGCGAGGCATGCTGTCGAATTCTTTTTCTAGGTTTTAAAGTGTACAATACTGTACTACATTATTTTGATCTATCTCGTAGGGTACAGCAAACGTTTGCAATGTAAGGGTTAAAAATGGGTTTATTGCTCCAACTGATTCTATTTTTCTACGCATTGACGTGAAGAGAGCATGCCTGCGAGTGAGTCCACAATTATTTCAATGCAAGCGTAAGAGATAGAAATATAAGAGTGGATTAGGGAGAATAAGACAAAAATGAGACCCTTGTGCTCGAATAAGACCATACGTTTCCTAATAAGAGCGAAAAAGATAGAGATTGAGACAAAAGTCAGACCCTTGCGCTCGCCGAAAATAGTACCATTGAGAACACACACATGCGCTTGTTTTTCTATCACGCTGAGTGCAACGAGTAAGACTGCAGCAGAAAATGCTCAACTAACTGTTTGTCACTTACTGTCACTATATTCCAAACTGTCTTTTCAGGGATATTTCATTTTTGTGCGTTTAACTATCCAAAAAGTGATTTTTTACAAAATAAATTTGATTCACAATCAATCAATAAAAGAAATAATCAATCCTTCATTTTTATGTTCTATTTGTAAGAAGAAAACGCAAAATGCAATAATTGTTGTGAAAAGTATGCAATCCTATCAGGATTGCATACTTATTGTAGTGATTGGTATGGTAAGAGTGAGGACCTCAGTGAAATGGCTAAAAAAACAATCATCACTGCATGGCAGAAGTTTTACAGGACGAAATAAAGGAAACTCGTTACGAAACAAAAAGTTATCTACAACCGGACAAATTCCCTGATAACGTTGTATCAGAAGTACCTCCACTATTAACTTGCTTCATACAATAATTATTATTCAATGATGAAAATATTGTGTCAGATGAATGTCCTATTATACCAAAAATACATACTATTGCCTATAGTATTATTTCAGCACTTCATCCTAAATCCTTCATATCGTTTCTTCCACTAGATGTTGGAGCATACATTTATCCCAAAACAGGATCGATGTTAGTTTGTTAGTTATCAATCTAATAAGCAAACTGGGTGTTTGCACATCATAACACAATATTCAGCTTCATGAAGCTTCATCAATAATTTAATCTAAGAAGACTATAATTACTGATGCTTTCGATCAATATGTCTCTGATTATAGACCGTAATATAAGCACCTTAAATGGTCAGGAGACTTTTCACTGTTTAGGAGGCATAGTAGTAGTGTTTGATATGAAGGAACTCCAATCAAATGTAAAAAGATTTGCAGCGCAATTAGCATCTACAACAGATATCACCGATGAGATTTATGATGAGAGAGGGCCTTCTGGATTAAAAAAAAGTCTTGTACCAACATACATTCTAACAATATTATTGCCAAACAATATAATCATGCTTTTATCCGAAAGACAATGACAACTAAACAGAGAACATAATAGTAATCTAAGCTATCTAATATGGAATAAAAAAAGAAGAAGAATCTAGAATGACTGTGTTGTCAAGGCAATGGATACAGCCGGTGGCGGCAGCACGCATGTGCTAATCTGCCTATAGAGCACGGAGCCGCCACATCCTTGTCGCACTGCAGTTACAATCATATTCTCTATCCTTTTTTAGGGTGTTAGGTTTTTTCATTACGGAATCTTTGATTCGGTCGCCGCGCTCAAAGGCCGCGATAAAAGCTTTGCAATAGCTTAAAAACATCACCTATGTAGATCCTAGTAAACTAAGTTTAGGCATTGCACCTCTTATATCACTATCGTATATAACATTTCTATCAGGCATATTAAATGCCTACCGTTCATAAGATGACCATCCTCTCAAATGTGAAAATTTGCGCAGAATCCGATGGAATAAAATTAAAAATCAATTGTCCGAATTGTGACGGATTAAGAATACAAAGTGTCACCACCCCTATTCATTTCATGGATGTCGTAAGAGGCAACTAAAGGAATAAAATAAGCAGCTAACATCACTGCCAAGAGAAGGAAAACTTCTGACAAGCGTGGAATAGTAGGCCAAAACCTCCTTTCAAAGGAGAGGCCTACATCCAGCAGTAGACTGTTAAAGGCTGTTGATGGTGATGATGAAAATATCATTTATTAAAATTGAAATGATTTTTTTTGTCAAGAATATTAGGTAGGTATATGAAAAAAATGTATAAATAAATAAATAATATGTTCGAAAAATATTAATTAAATCCCAAAGAAACACGTAGGATCGCTTCAAAATGATAAAAATAGATTATTAATAATATTTTTACGATTTTGCACCTTTAAATGCATTTTGTGCAAAAACTATGAGAGATACGCGAAAATACGTTGAAATTTGTTTGTAGGGGATTTAATTTCCTACAATTTTGTAGTAGGACCTTTTTTTATTTTTTCAGCCAATCGCGAGATATAGACGAAAAAGTTGTTTTTGCACCCTTTTGCAATGTATTTGCACCCTTTGCCGGTAATGCAGAACCCTGCAATTTTAGTATATTAATCTACGAAGACTTACGGAAATTTTGGCGTTGGTTGCAGGTGTTCAACCGAAATGGCAAAGTTAAGCTTTAATTGACTGGACTATCTGTTGAATCAACAGCTAATATCATGCCGAGATATTTATCTAAGTAATGTTTTGTAAGAAACTGTCTATATGTTATTTATTACTTCTGTATATGTTGTGTTTGTACTAAAAATCGTCTGGTGGTAGAATTAAGATTATTTTGAATATCTTATTTTATTACATTAACTGTCCATTGAGCAGAGTTTTGTATGTACACGTTAACATTGCATCTTTTAGCGTTGTAAGGTTTAAAACTAAACAATAATAATATGGAGCTGTTACAACCACTGTTCTTGCAATTGAAATAAATGTTTTTAATTTATTTTTTTATGCAGTGCAGGTTTAATAATTAAAAAAAAAAAACGACTTCAAAACTATGTAAAGACGCGAAAATGTTCGTTTTCCTTGCATCAACCTGTAGCTAAACTTTTTAACTTAAGATACAGATCAAAAAAAGAAATTAAAACCGCATTAGCATATTGCAGATATATAAATTCTGTGTTTGACCGACAAAGAACAATTGGGACTAAAAGACCGAATTTTAACCGGAAAAGTACAAAACAAAAATTTATTTAGAACTGTATTAGCAGCTTGTAAATGTTTATAGTTCGGTGTTTCAAAGGTAAGGAACATGTAAAAAAAAAAAACAAAACTAAACCGGTAAAATTCAAACCCGGTTTAATTTAAGTGGTTGTAACAGCTCCATATTATGTCCCGTTGCAAACTTTAGGTATTTTCACACACCCAATTCCGATCTCTGGTTATTAGACAAACCACAAACCAAACCATAATCTATTACTGTGACGAAATTTATTAAGCATTATTCTGTCGTGATCAAGTAATATATACAGACAAACGGGATATCCATTCATTCAACATCATAAATTTATTCGTTTCAAAAGCTATAATGTAATAATATGTAGCTCTTGTTCTCAGGGTATTAAAGATCTTATCCGCAAGAAACGTATTTATATGTATGTAGTCTTGGTAAGTATAAAGTATACCTTCATTCGTAGTATTTAGAGCGTAACGGAGGTACAAAATGTAATGTTTTGTTTATATAGATGTGAAAAATAAACCATATCACCTTTACTTCCGAAAATATTTCAAGAAAGGAAGTGTGAGACTTAAGGAAAACATTGTTTGCAATTCCTGGTCCTCAAATGGCAGATGAAATGTCTCGTAGAACCAGTATACATCGATAGTGGACTGGGATGAAACAAGCATATAGGTACAGTCACCTCCAGAGTGAGGAGGCTGATGCACATATTTAAATCTCTACGAGACTGTCTTCCACTAGAGAAACTAAAAATAGTCTACTTGGCCCTTTGTCAGTCAGTAATCCAATATTGTATTCCAGTTTGGGGTGGAGCTAACAAGACGCTCCTTCTCGGTCTGGAAAGAGCCCAAAGAGCTGTACTCAAATTAATGACTGGAAAGCCGTACAGATACTCGACGGAGAAATTATATGCTGATTGCAAGGTGTTATCAGTTCGACAACTCTTTGTACTCAAATCTACCATGAGAAGACATCGAAGTGTCCTGCGCCCCGATCCAGGTAGACGTAGCGGAATGTCTGTATGCCCTGGTTTTCCCTGCAAGACATCCTTTGTCCGAAGGCAATTTAATGCTACTAGTACAAAATTATACAACGATATACACAAAAGGCTCAATAACGCAGGACTTAACAGACATAAACTTAAAACCACTCTGACGGACTGGCTTTTAAATATGGACTATGACAAAACTGAAAAACTACTGACATACATCGCGTAACCTCACATAGACAGTACCCCAAGTTACACAACACAAACACAAATATTATTCACTAACTTTCATACATCTCAATCAACAACATACATCTCACTCAACATAAATATGGTCCTTCATGTTATTTTACTGTGAAAGCCATTTAACTCTTGTATACAGTAAAAATTGCTACTTGCATGCGTAAAGTTTATTGTAATTCTAGAGTCACGTAAGTGACTGAACACTGCTAACTGCTACCCAAAACACAAGTATCCGCTTAGTTTTGAAGACAGTATCAGTACCTAAAGCGCTTAAAAATTAATTGTAACTAACTTTAAGTCACCCGGTAATTGATAAAATTTCGAGAAATAAATATTATTATTATTATTAACCAGTTACCTTAAGACTTCCACGTTGTAAGACTTCAGTATTCAATGCAATGAGTACATATTCAAAAGTGCAAATTACATGAACTGTGGCATAACATAGACAAATAAAAAATCGATGATTAATTTATGCAGACTTTATTTTGGGTGTCTTCTTGCTTTGGAGGAGGTATACATGTAATAAGCTGAAGTAGTAGTTATAAATGAATATGTGAAAATAATTTAAGTTGTTCTAGAGAGCAACAGTAAAATAGCAATAGCTAGCAATAGCAGTAGTAAACGCACACATAATTACAAATTCTAGTACCGGAAATTGCTATCACCGTGGGTTTCCCCACTATAATTAATTCTGGTCCCTGTAGGGCGTCACAAATTGTACATCACGCTAAACTACGCACGACACGGGGTCAGCAGAGCGTTACACAAACAGACGTATACACATTTTTGGTACCCACAGGTATATTTTAACTTTGGAGTAGGTACAAGAGCCTTACTAGTAACCATCAATATTCCTTCATCGTTCACTCGTGGATAAAAGTCGCTCTTTTTGACGCTCTTAGGACACCCTTGGCACTAACAGATAGTGTCAAACTGTATTCTTAATCCGTCACTGCACTAAGACGTTTAGCAAAGCATTGTTCCTTTAGAGTTTAACAACTTTAAATAAACTATAAATCTAGAGTGAAGCTTACCAATAATAGGACTAAAACAGTTTTCCTTACAAAGATGATTACAAACAACAATATCTGATAGCCCCCCTGGCAACCTGCCAACCACTGGCGAGCGAATCAATGACCGAGTTCACTGACATTTTATCACATACTTGGTATAAAGTTCAAAGCTTTTTAATTTTAATAAAAGATAAAAAGTAAATTTTAATGTGAGTCTCCTCCATAAAGCCTTAATATGTAAAGACTAAAATTCAAAATCAATAAACTTGGAAGAAAAGTTCACAAAATGATCAGAAACTTGCATGGGTGCAAAAGGTAAAGTATTTTTTTCAGGTTAAATTATCATTTTTTTAACAAAAGAGAACAAAATGGTTCCGGAGGCCCATTCCCCTCCCTAACTTGAGTGGTAGGGGCATTCAAAGAGCAGTAGCGCGCTTATCTCTCGAATTGTAGAAGCATCCTGACACTGGCAATACTTACTTAAAGGGTAGCTCGTAATACCAAACTTTTATGTGAGCATATAAAGCAAAATAAACCATTTTGTACTTGGTAGTTTTATATTAAGCGCTGGTTCCCACTACGCCGGACCGGTAGATTTGCCGGGCCGGTAAAACTGCCGGAAGGGCTAGTGGCTGTACAAGTTATATGAAGCTGTTCACATTATCCCGGATCCGGCATTTTTGCCGGGTCCGGCATTTTTACCGTGCGTTTTGTCACTACGATCGTCCGGTAAAAATACCGGACCGGAGCAATGTGAACGAGTTTGATCCGGTATCTGTCCCCCGTTCACAGCACCTGTGCTCCCCTCGCCCCGCCCGCGCTCCCCTCACATCATTTTGCTCGCATTTTCTTCAGTAAATCTTCAAAAGTGGTTGATGTCATTCGAAAATAGAATGTACCCAATGTTTTCTTTTATTTTGTCTTCTATTAAAATACCACCACAACACAACAATTTCGTCGTCCATTGTGTGCACAGGTCCAAATTTAACTGAGCTGAGTACTCGACTGTCCGAGGCTCCGGTGTAATGTGAACACTCTGTCCGGTGTCCGGTTTCCGGTAGATTTACCGGTCCGGCGTAGTGGGAACCAGCGCTAACCATTACGTAACGCTCCACAGTAGTCACTTCCCGAAAATTTTATTGGGAGCCATTTCATTATTTATAAAAAAAATGAATACTGATAAACAAACAAGTAAACTATAAAGTCTATTCCATAGTTCGCAAGATTAAGCAGTGATAACTCACGAACTTGGCCGGTTGTCAAAATGTTTGGTTCACAGTTTGTGTTTGTGAACATCGTAAAATCGGTCCTGTAAACATTCGCATAGGTCATTGATTTGTAAAATGAACTAGGAAAATTAAACCAAGGAAACTAGAATACTGAAATAGCATACTTTTTATATTAAGCTAGCTGACCCGGCAGACTTCATACTGCCTCAATCGATAAATAGGAAACCTAAATTTTATAACAATAAATAAAAATAATAACTAATAAAAAAAATGCAATTCAATTTTATATATTCACCTTTTAAACCTTCTTTGGACTTCCACAAGTAATTCAAGATCACAATTATCCAAATCGGTCCAGCCGTTCTCGAGTTTTAGCGAGACTAACGAACAGCTATTCATTTTCATAAATATAGATAAATAGAATCTAAGGCCGCCAATAAGTCTCGGGAACACCTTAGATCTCCACCTGGATAAAACACGGGGACTTACAGTTTATGGGGTTCTTGCAAAACTGAAGAAAACTAGCAAGAATTCAGGTTAGTAGGTAAAGGTAACATGGACTTCCACAATTTTTGTGCATTATGGTGTGATTACTATAGTCTTCTGCCTCTCGGGAGTATTACTCTTATCATTTTTAGACTATCGCATTTCTTAATATAATAATTATGTTCACCAGAATCTAACCGGTTTCTTTCATACTCTTATTTTTCAAGACGAGACACTCAATCTTCAGTCAAAGTCCATTCATAGAACAAACAAAAGAGCCAAATGCACTTACAATGCAAATATCACCTTTCTCAAGAAGGTAGCGATAGCGTGACAAGAACCATGTAACAAAAATAATTCTACCTTACTACGTTGTGTTTGGATATACTCGTACATTAAGAATATGTCTCCTTTGAAGTCTTGCTTCACATGCAACATGCTACGGTCATTATACTATAGGGTTTTTACACTTTTTTCTTAGTGATATTTTTTTTTTCAACCCACGCCGATACTTCCGGTTGTGTTCTAGGTATACGCGGACGTGGAATGTCGTCTAAGGCGAGTCGATGTTCCGTCTCTTACTGTGAAGAGCAGTGAGAGGCGCAACAGCGTCTTGCCCCGAGGGTGAGTCCAGTCACCCCGGGATGTACCCCAGTTGTAGGGTACGGCAGGAGAGGCACCAGAAGCCGCTGATGCGTTCCTAGTGTTCCTAGTGTCCCGACTACCGAGGTAGACCGCAACGGGGTTAAGTGGGTGTGACTGTGACAGACCGCGAAAAAAGGGCAAAACAACAACAGTGAGTATTACTGCGGGGCTCAGCTAGCAAAACAATATTTCATGACAAAGAGATTTTAGCAAACTGTATTTCACCGAAAATGGGTCACACAGAATGTAATTCGCAACATCCTATATTCGCATCCCAATATAAGGTCGAGATAACACACGGCACCATTCACCCGACAACCTGGACGGGCCCGGGTTAACCGGGTCACGCAGGCGCTGCTAAACAAGCGACATCACGACGCCAAGACAAACATAATGTTTAAATTAGATGAGGTGTCCTTGGATTTAATTATAGAGTGATAAAAATAAAAATCAGCCAAGTGCGTAACGCCCTTTCCAAGATATCAAGCACGGATTATTTATCTCAAATTATTTTTTAAACTGCTGTGTCAAAAAATTAATTTTAGGAGCGCCACATTAGATTCCGTGATACGTCATATAGCCTATAACCAGCGAATGATCAAGATGCTTCTATCGATACCTCATTTGTCCAGTTCTAATGGGTAGTTGAGGAGCTCTGAAGGAACAGGCGAATGGTACATACATAGCCTGTCAAAATCATAACCCTCCTCTGGCTTTGCCGTAGTCGGGTAAAAATATTTGGAACTAACGACCTAGTTAAGAGTAGATTAATATGATCACGTCAACATAATATACACAATCAAGAAAGTGAAACGCAGCAGGGTATATTCAGTCTTAGAATACGGTTCACAAGGAACATCATTCTACTCAAGTTTCTCATAATATTTGACGCCACAATGGCGAGTGGCGACACTTCGAGCGAATGTAATAAATTACTTAAGAGTAAATTAGATGGGGCTATCGTGTTGTTTACCTTGGAAGTTGTAAGGGTAGGGCGAGTTCTCTTGTTGTCCCTTGTGAATATCACGTACTTTATGCGAATTATGGGATTGTTCTAACAGAAATTATGTTAAAAGGCAGTTTCTAAGGTGGTGAAAACATCAGTTTGTATTAGCGTTGTTTTTATCAATCTCGGAATTTAAAAAGTTCTAGTTTAGGAAAAAAAATTTATATAAAATGCTTTCTCCACAGTTGAGATTGTCAATTTAAATCAATTGGATTGTCTGTTCATCATTACATTTTGTAATTTACAATTAATTGGTAGACACAAGTTATTATTGTAATAGGTTTTATTATTTTTCGACATAAAATATAAATATTTGTCAATTTTTATTATTTTATGTTTGTTTTTCAGTATCATAATCTATTCTGAAAAGGAGAATTTACTTTTTTTTCTTTTTTTTAATTGATGCCTACCAATGTGACTCCACTCTGCCTAATGGTAAGATATAATTTGTATCCGACACTGTACAAACATAATTATATACACGAACACAAAGAACACTTAGAACAACAATTTTTGGATCACACAGTGTTGTAGAGATTGAACTCAGAAAACAGTGATTGAACTAGTGTAGTAGTAAAATTATCGAAATAGTGACACTAAAATTTGATCTGATTGAACATGTTATTTGATTCAATGAATATAAATTATTTCAGTATAAACTCAGCTACTAAGATATTATAGTCACAGTACACAGTTATAGACACAGTAGGAGATAAGCAAGCGAGCGGCTTCAGGACAGTGATCATTTTGTAGAAGTTTAAATGTATATTTGAAATGGATCAAAAGTTTTTTATTTTGATGATTATCTAATGGTTAGCGAGCGGGCTGCAGAATAAAAAATAATAAATATTTCGGACATCTTACAAACAACATATCTAGTCCCAAACTAAACTATTATGGAACTAGAAACTGATGTTGATGTTGCATGATGTGCGCAGAGAGTTTACATAATCCTGCAACGAATCCATGGAATCAGCCATGAGGAAAACGTCGTCAGCAGCAAAAAGCGAAAATCGAATGGATGAGTATTTTATACTTAATCCCATGATAAAAGTGTTAAGGACCTACAAATTTGGTAGACCGATAGTACATAATCTACATTTTATTCAAAAAAATGAAATTAATAAAACCAATCGAGTTTACGTTACGACAAAAAACCAAAGTATGATCGTGCCTGGTAATATATACATCACTAGCTTTCGATCGCGGCTACGCCCGCGTTTATGTAGGTTATCGCAGTAAAAAGTAGCCTGTCATTTCTCAGGCTCTAAGCTATCCGAGTACCATAATTTGGTTCAGTCGTTTTGGCGAGAAAGCGCGACAGACAGACAGATAGATAGATAGATAGACAAATTTACTTTCAATATTAGTAAGGATCATATAAAATTGAAAACATAGTACATAATTTAGATCAGTTATATGTACCTATAACAATCAGGTCCCAAAAGTTCAAAGTTATGATTAAATATTTTTTTAACAATATTTCTAACGTAGTCCTCACTCTATTTGCAATTACGCTCCCAGTGACATCATTAAGCTTGTGCACTGGTGCGTAAAGAGGGTGACATTTTATCGCATCGAAGCACACGAACGATAACTTTTCTTGAAGAACTCTTTAATTCCCTTATAGAAACAAAGATTGCGACGGAGGGGTCTGCTTGAACACGATTCAAAACAACCTCAACCCCCAATTCGTAAATTACGTCACTCGGTATGATGTCACGTATTATGGTTGCGTAGGTTGCTTTTATATCTTTTGGCTATTTGATTAGGGAAGGGGACACGTGTAAAGTGTATAAGGAATGGAAATAGGAATTCAGAAGTTGATTTCTATGTATCTTATGTACTTTATCTATAATAATATAAATAAATAAAAATTTAAGTGACTGTTAGTAATATCAATTGTTGTAAGGTTAGGTTTAATTGTAGGTACTTTCTTGTACAACAAAAGAGCATTTTTTAACATTTTTGTCTGTCTGTTTGTCTGTTTGTTACGGCTAATCTCTGAAACTGATAGTAATGTTGTGACGGTAACTCCCTACCCTTATCAACTGTACCATGTGAATCTAACACACTCATAATATTAAACGTAGTCAAGCGTATATTCCCTAGGGAAACCTTTTAATTATTACTATCTTATAACTAGAACGTGTCGACAGACTTGTCAATTGATTTAGAGGGGTTGAATATTAAAAGGCGACAGAGAAAACTACAAAAGTGTCAAATAAATAAAGCATCAACTTTAATGGGGCAAATAAAAATTTAAATTCGATGCAGTACTGCTTACTCATGATGATGTCTGAAGGTAGTAGAGCCACGCTGATTTCAGTATGAACGGACCGGCTTAACCGGACGGTACTACTTTCCAACCGAAAGTGGTAGTATTCGTGTATCGTTGCCCAATGATACAGAAGCATCTCAATGTCAAACTGCATTCATTGGAAATGCAATGCGTACAAGTATGGTGACTACTAGTCCTGGCTTCTATTCATGCTTTGAGTGTGGAGTCATTTTGGCCGCCTCGCAAATAAAAGTATTAAGTTACTATCTGGATATTTCAAAAGTTGACAAGGTACTTATTTAAGTACCAACAATAACGCGGATTTTTTAATATACCATATTATACCTAATTATTCTCTGAACAAATAAAGAACATAACATAAAAGTAAAAAGTAAAAAATAATAATAGAGGCAGCCCTTTAAAATTGTTGGACATTTTATTAAGGTGGTGGGTTCCCCTCGGAGGGTACGAGGATCAAATCAACTCGACAATTGTTTGCTTAATAGGAGGGTAGTTACGCACGATCGACCCAACTGTTAACAGTTTCTTTGGCGACGTGATAGTTTTTTGTTCGTTACGTGATGTTTGTTTACGAACGAATGGCGAAATTTTGGCAAAAAATGTGATAGAATACTACCGTCATAACATAGAACTGTTTAGAAGTAATATTGAACAAAAAATTTAGGACAAAATTTAAACTAAATTGGAACCAGCAGCAACCATTAGAAAAAAACTGATGGATTTAAATTGAAAAGAAAGTCAGAGAAAGGATTGATGACTAAACAATACAACAACAAACTTAACTCTCCAAAATATTATACAAATCCATCAAAGCGTTTAGAGCTCGTAAAGTTTCGTGATAAAATGTTAACCCCGTAGATTGCCAAAGCACGCATTCTATAGAATACCCCATTTTGAATTGAAAATATAGCGTTAGGCCTTAGAATTTAGAGTAAATATTCCATTGTACTGATGGTTCCTCCTAGGTAAATCAGTTAAACTACAGCGGCGTGTAGTCTCTATGGGTCATTTATTCTACTGGTAGGGAGTTGGACATTGCAAGAATTGTAAGAATCTTTGTGATTGTTACGGTTACAAATTACCTCATAAATACAGTAAAATTGAGGGGTTAACTTCGGAACTTGTTTATTTGCATACATTGCACAGATATATTAGGTCTTTACCTATGAAATTGCCTTTCTTCAGTACTGGTCATTTCAAATAAAAGTTTGTAATGACTCTGTATTCTAAATTCAAATTAATTTTGTTTTAAAACCATGACATTCTATTTACAAATTCAGTCTTTTGTTTTTTGATTAGCGTTGTATTTTCATTACATTTAAATATTTTTCGTCTTAATGGATACTTTAAAAATTCGTGTAATTATGGAATATGAGTTCCGTCGTGGCACCAACGCGACACAAACGGCACGTAACATCAAAAACGTTTACGGAGAGAACTGTACAAACGAACGCACAATCCATTATTGGTTTTCCCGGTTCCGTTCTGGAAATTTTGACTTGAAAAATGAAGCTCGTGGTCGTCCGGAGACTTTGGTTAACAATAATGAATTAAAGGCGATTGTGGAAGCTGACGAAACTCAATCTACAGCTGAGCTAGCAGCAGCTTTTAATGTAAGCATTAAAACAATATTGATCAATTTGCGACAAATTGGCAAGGTAAAAAAACGGCCAAGTGCGAGTCGGACTCGCCCATGAAGGGTTCCGTATCAGCAAGTAACATAATATAAAAGTTCTTGTAGTTCGTTGTAACTTTTATCGATGTTTTTATACTAGTGTATTGATTGAATGGAAGGTAAATTGAGTTTTACGATTTAGGACGTATTAAAAAAAAACTTCTCACTAGTTCTCGTTCAAACCAATTTTCGTTGGTAGTTTGTATAGTAATGTACAACATATATTTTTTTTAGTTTTATCACTCTCTTATTTTAGAAGTTAGAGGGGGGTGGGGACACATTTTTCCACTTTGGAAGTGTCTCTCACGCAAACTATTCACTTTAGAAAAAAATGATATTAGAAACCTCAACACCATTTTTGAACACCTATCCATAGATAGTCCACACGTATAGGTATGATGAAAAAAAAATTTTGAGTTTCAGTTCCAAGTATGGGGACCCCCAAAATGTATTGTTTTTTTTTTCTATTTTTATGTAAAAATCTTAATGCGGTTCACAGAATACATCGACTGACCAAATTTCAACAGTATAGCTCTCATAGTTTCGGAAATAATTGGCTGTGACATACGGACGGACAGACAGACAGACAGACTTGACGAATCTATAAGGGTTCCGTTTTTTGCCATTTGGCTACGGAACCCTAAAAAGATTGATAGATGTGTTCCCCATGACCTTTACGATCGCCAGCGCAACGTACGCGTCGAGACCTGCCTTGCGCTGCTCAACAATGATGGAATTTTGAAACGAATTGTTACGTGCGACGAAAACTGGATTCTATTCGACAATCGAAAGCGCTCAGCAAGTTGGTTAGACCCTGGTTCAGCACCTGCCCTATGCCCTAAACCAAAAATGACCCCTAAAATGGTGATGGTCACTGTTTGGTGGTCTAATGCGGGTGTGATTCACCACAGCTTTTTACAAAACGGCATGAGCATTAATGCAGATGTGTACTGTGAAGAACTGGAGAGAATGATGGAGAAGCTTGCACATCTGCAACCAGCTTTGGTCAATCGGTCGTCCCCATGCTTCTTCACGATAACGCGCTGGGGTTGGAAGCTCTCCCTCATTCGCCATACTCACCAGACCTTGCACCTACCTACTATTACTTTTTCCAAAATTTAGACAACTTTTTAATGGGTAAAAATTTCAATTTCATATAGAACTATAGGTTGTTAGACAGAGAAAAGACGAACCTTAAAGGAACTACGGAGGATATACACACTTAGCCCAAAAACCGCACTTTCTCGTTGAAATTGAAAAAATTACTTACTTCACTTTGGTTGAATCAGATCTTACGTACTTAAGAAAGTCTCCTCTAGGGTGGGGGTCCCAACAACTTATGAAATTGTCCTAATACATCCGTCATAAATTTTGCTTGAACAATTCTAGATCTTAATTGTCCGAACCTTGACAAAATTAAGGCGACTAGTATATATATTTACAAAAGATATGATAGTATATTAGTCACGACATCCCACACGTCCAGTTGTACTTCCATTAAACTAATTATTGTGTCACGTCATTTCAGCTAAGTGGGTTAGTGTAAAATACCGTGGCGTCGACAAAAAAAATTAATAACAAGCCAAGGACGATATTAATATTTATGTTTGTATGTATACTGGCGCTAGTTCCAATCAGAACATGGCCCATATGGCTTATGTAGTCTGACGGGAATGTCAGGAAGTTAGTTCGAAAATCGTAGTGACCTCTACTTCAAGTGTTATAGTAGTGCAGTCAAAAATAGTAGTAGATCATTTTTAGTTTTGACTGCAATTACGTGTGTTCAAAATATTCTATTTAATGAAGGTTTCCCAATGAACCTGTATGGATTAAAAATATTTTTTTGCTTTTTGTATATAGGGCAAGTAAATAGACGTGTTAATCAAGATTAACTTCCTTGAAAACTCTCGAGTAGAGAATTAGGTTAGGGCCTTTGGTAGTCAGTCTTACTCACTCTGTGAAATTCTTTCATGTGAGATCGATCAGATCTGACCATATAAATAAAAATATGTATCTCCCACGGATCAAAATCACTACATCTTATAAAATGAAGTCATCCGCCTCGTCTGTGTGTCTGTTCGTAATAAACTCAAAAACCATTGTACCGATTTAAGTGAAATTTTGTACCCAGATAAAGCCTGAGAAAGGACATAGGCTCCATTTTACCAAGATAACGGATTTATACGAGGGCGGAGCCCGAGTGAAAGCTAGTAATATAAATATTGATATTTCGGACATCAGACACACAGCGCACTCTTGCCTACTTAAGCAGAGTTTGTACTACGGGTACTAGATAACTAATACATTTATACTTTTAGTAAATACATACATATTAGACAGAAAATATATATTAAACATCGAAAACACGCAAACTCCGAACTTATTTAAGTTAATTAAACATATGTAGATAATAACTGTGGAGAACCTTGGGGGATGCCTGTGTTCACCCTGTATCTATAAAAAGTCTGTCAACAAACAAAGAGAATTCTAATCTATCTAATTTTAACCACTATATTGCTAGTACTTTTCACATTACCATTTTTTTCTGTTGAAAGCGTCACAAAGTCACAAATTACGGTACAAGTAACATCTCAAGGTAATCACATCCTCTTTTAAATTACTTCTTTCGTCACTATTTTTTGTCTATTTAAGTACCTGTTACTCAGTGTAAAATGACATCACCTTTGATGATTAAACGAGGTGATGAGATGGAACGAGAGGAGTCAATTTACCTGTAACAAAGTAATAAAGATATCAGAATAATTACAACAATTATCAGGTATCACGCTACACAATAACTTAAATAATTGTGATTAATGATGCGAAGCCTGATACGGTTTTAATATATAAACAAGCGAATTTAAAGTACAGTTAGTTCCGCAGTTAGAAAGCACTATTGGATTTCTATTAGTAACATAATTATTAAAATCGGTTCAATTCATCCACAGATTACGGCCTACAACCTTAAACAAACTTTACCTTTTTATAACATTAGTATATGGATTTCGTATTTCTAACTTTAAGGATGGCGAACTTCCATTCTTCCGTTTCTACTTAAGGGTGTCTTTACCCAAATATTTAGGTTATTGTTGTCGTTTGTACTTTACCATAACTGAATATGAATATGTCAGTGTCGGAATTATAGCACAAGAAAAATAATAATTTCCATTCATTTAGACGCAACTGGTAAAACATATAAAATTACAATCTGGCATGTCGTTCATTCTAATTTCTATGATAATATAAGTAAATACAACACATTCGAATAGAGGTGTTCCTTTATTTTCAAAGCCAGGCTTTTTTTACCTTTCTAGTCATTTAAATGATCTAGTCATACAATTAAAAAACAACCACCTCTAAGATAAAATCCTATAGCTGTTTGTAAATAAACATTAAGAGGCCGGCGTACGACACTCGAAACTGCAAGTTGAAATTTGTTCGTAAAATATTGCTGTCTCTGTTTGACAAAATACAACGTAGAGATACGAGTGCCCCGCTGTATGTGTGTATGTGGATTGACATTCATTCGTAGTAATTCGGACTCTCTCGTAGAAGGTTCGGCTATCATTATTTGACTGACACGAATCACACACACATTGAAATATTTTTTGATGCGATAGCACTACTAATTGCTTGAAATTTGTGAAAATATGGATGTGTTTCGTAATATCGAAAATCATGAATGAAAACTCAATATTTTTTCGATTTATTTTGTGTAAGTAGTAGCATAATAATATGAGATATGTTATTGATGAAACAATATTAGAAATATTTTTGTTTTTAAGACAGAAAAAAACAAAATGAAAACATGACATTTACAATGTAAAATGTGTAAAATTTAATTTGATTATATTTTATTCTAGATAAGTTTATTTTTAAAAATAAAGACGTTATAACCTAAATAAATACAGTCTAAGTATGAATATCAACATATCAAGTGAAAATATGTTTATACTGAAAATGATCTTGGTATACCGTTTGTATGGACAATTCAGCCTCCGGGGGCCCCTTAAGCGTCTCATCAACAACCCATAACGTCAAACTGCTGGGCTCGGGTCTCCTTTCTTGAGAGGGTTAAGGCCATACGTCACCACGCTGGCTGGCAGCGCGGGTTGCGGTTGCGGGTGAAGCGTCTAATCTATCCAAATGAATAAAATTGAAATGTCTGTATTTTCATTACAAATTAACAATTTTACTAAATTCATATGAAAGTATACGTTACGAGGGTTGCCTTTTATATTTCAGGATTAGAGAACAAAGACAAATATTATTCATCGAAAATCACTTTATTGTTTTAACACTGGTCCTTGATGGAGCTTCAGCGCTAAAAATTGAATTAAGTTCATCCATGCACTGTTGCTGAGTTAATCAAAAGTTGTAAAAATAATGGCACACAAATGTTCTGGATTTAATTCCATTTTCGGGCCGAGATGAATCTTTTAAGTTACTGTAAACAACACAAATAGCGCTCGTATGTCAAAACTGTTCAACTTTACTGTCAGTTGCCAGATTGCAACACTAGGGTTGCCAAATCCCGAAACATAAGGCAACGTATCGTACCTATAGCATATAATATAATTTAAACAAAAAGAAACCGACTTCAATGAAAAACCCGATCTATTCCGAGTACCCAAATCGCGACAATTGTGCCTATGATATTTGAGGAGATCTCTCGATTTCCTTAGGATCCCATCATCAGATCCCGATATGGTGTCAATGGGACCACCAGTAAGCTACGCCCATTCCAATGCAAAAATAATTTTTGAAATCGGTTCATAAACGACGAAATTATCGCTGAACATACATAAAAAAAAGAGATTCCGACGAATTGAGAACCTCCTCCATTTTTTTGAAGTCGGTTAAATAAAAAAAAAAGTGGCCAAGTGCGAGTCGGACTCGCCCATGAAGGGTTCCGTATCAGCAAGTAACATCATATAAAAGTTCTTGTAGTTCGTTGTAACTTTGATTGATGTTTTTATAATGGTGTATTGATTGAATGAAAGGTAAATTGCGGTTTACGATTTATGACGTATTACAAAATAATTGGCTGTGACATACGGACGGACAGACAGACAGACAGACTTGACGAATCTATAAGGGTTCCGTTTTTTGCCATTTGGCTACGGAACCCTAAAAACTACTGCTAAATACTTTTCGATCCCAAGGAAATTGATCCCAGCTTATTTGCTGATCAAAATTATGCATTATGAAAAAGGAAGGACACAGGTTTATTATGATATGATAGACGATAACCAACATACACGCGGGCGTAACTGTGAACAGAAGCTAGTTGTCAATACATACTCAAAAAGCCGTTTACCTTGACCGCATTGAAATACTATAAGGTAATAAAAAAAAAATATAACTTTGAGTTAAATTTAAACCATCAGGCTGAGTGGAGTCACATTGGTAGGCATCAAATAAAAAAAAATTAAATTTTTACGTTGAATTGAATTGTAAATGCTCTTAACCCTTATAAAACCTCATTAGAACAATAATTCGAAGTTGAGAGGTGTTAACAATTGGGGTCAACACTAATATCAAGTATCGATGAATCACCAATCTAGTCGATATTTCATCGTCAACTAAGCGTGAAGCTGCTTCAGCGATAAGACCAGTTTAAGTTTTCAGTATTGCGCAAAGGGATTGAAATTATTTTGCAATTTAATTAAGGTGCCGTATTTGATCACTTTATTCGTTTGCAATCAATTCTGGACAGTGTATTAAGAGTTAGAAATTAGCTTTGAAAAAATGTAAACAATAATTTGGATGGATAATAAATAATCTTCTAGTGAAGATTCTGTTGAAGAAGTATGGACACCGTATACCGCGTATATGTGAAAAAAATACTTTTTGAAACAAAATGGTTAATAACATGCTTGGAAACCTTATCGTAATAGTGCAGAAAGCTAGCAAAGCTAGTAAGATGAAATTACGTGAAAGTGGCTATATAAAGCCGATGATCCAATAGTTATTGTGGTATGTCATGATTCTCATCGATATGGCGAACAGTACCAAAGCCTTATTTCCAGTAATGAACAGCGATGATGATGTAAAGAACTCTCTATAATAACGGTTCAATAAAGGTTAAGGGAAAAAAAAAATACTACAAAACACGCTTACAAAAGTCGGTTTCAAACAAACATTTACATATAGGTGAAGCTAATGCAAGCGTGTGATTGTGATTTCGTGATTGACATTGAAAACGGTCAAATGCGGCTGTCAGTCGATCGAAAGTAATTATAAATATGTAAATACACACACACAAAAATATCTTGAGCGAAATATCAACACTATACACCTATAAATGTTTGATATCTACAAATCCAAAACATAACAATAATATGAAGAAAAGCAGGTATCATATCGGCATTTATGATAACGTGTATAACCTACTATAAATATATTTACCACCACTTTACCTTACTACCTACTTTTTATGTGAGCCTGCCTGTCAAAGTGACTATACAGGCTTGATGGAAAGCATGATCAGAATCTAGGAGGAGTGGTTAACACACACATTGCGAATACAGAGAAAGCATTATGTGATTATAGATTGGTCTTCAGTGAATAGTGATGAATGTGAAATAGTAACGCCCCGGTCGAGCCGGCCCGTTCGTGTTGAAATCAGCGTAGTTCTACTACCTTGAAATAGTACTATTACTATTTAAAACCTTAATTATTCTATAATACTGTCTCAGTTGCACTTTACCTGCTGAAGGGATTGATGTACTGTCACGGCGTTCAGTCTCAACCGAAACCATACGCAGGAGATACTAGAGTGCACAAGTGTGTGCGAAAACAAAGGTGCACTCTCCGTTCATTTACTCTAATAAACCGATGGGACGGCTGTTCAACACGACCGGGAACAGATCAGGTTCAGGACCGACATCTTTACGTGCTCTCCGAGGCAGAGGGTTATTAATATTAAGCATCTAAAAAAGTGTCAATAACACGTTTTGGGCGACACCTCAAGATCGGCAGTAGCATTTGCCAACCGCTAAACCAACGTGGCAGTCCTCGAACGAAAGGAATAAATGTCATGGCTTCGAAAAATCTGTACGATATTACCTTCGTCCAAACGCAGTACCCGAAGTACATACAAAACAGTCATTTCATGTCCTTGAGAACGGTGATGGCATCAAATGACGAATGCAAGTGAAGTCATGTAACCATTAGACGGCACGGACGCTCAATTGAACCTTTTGTACACCCAGTTTAGTACACATCGTGAGTACCGTGTGGAGGTCACGCTCTTGTTATAGATTTACTTTGTATTGGTTGCATGTTTTGTTGAGCTAAAGTTAGTTATGTGCTTGATATGGGGACTGATTCTTGCGTAATAAATTCAGATATTTGTACGCTAAAAGTTTTTTACAAGAACGAATGTAATGATCATAAGAGAGATAACAAATCTAATAGGCAGTTGCTCTCTTCTCAACCTATCGTCGTCCACTTCCCAACGATGACTGGGTGAAGAGCATCAGCTATCCTAACTAGAAAATAACTAACTTATGAACTTTTTAAACTTAAAGCTATCTGTCGGTTATTATAACTTATTATACTCGTATGTATTTTTAACTATGTACTCGTTCATGACAGTAGAGTTTTTTAGTACGGTATTAAACGTACCATTGTACGGTATACTACCGTTCCTCAGAGAGTACTATACTACCATTCCTCAGAGAGTACGTAAAGTCGTCGTTCCTACGTCTGATCTAGCTTTGGTCGTGTCTGACAGCCGTTCCATCGGATTTTAAGAGTAAGGGCACTTGTGTTTGTGCACTAAAATATCTTCTGCGTATTCCGCGTAGTAGTCTGGTCTCCATTGAGACTGACCGCCATGGCCGTCGGCTGTAAGTACATCCTCACTGTAATAAGTGTAATAACATATCACAGTAGAATCTTGTTATTTGGGATCTTGCGTTGTTTTAGCTCAAAATATCAAATTACAATCCTACTCTGTCAGGAGGCCCCTTTACTTCAAGCGATTTATCTTAATATATTGTGTAGGTCGCATTAAGACGTACAACGATAAAAACACAGGAGTAAGTAATTGTAAACTGTGTATTTTGGTATATCTATTGAGGCGTTCCGTTGCCAAAACACGCGAGAATGAAACGCATTTTTATTGAATTACGTCACCCCACGTTGGGGATTCGTTTGTTTGTTATTGTGATGGAACTTGTATCACTATTCTTCTTCACATAAATAGTTGTAATTCCAAATAATCATTTGTGATATCTGTAAAACATCAAATAACAGAAAATATATTTAAGGCCATTATTAATTAAGTTAATAAATCGCTACCCGTTTTAAGTTTAAAGTATTCCTAGATTTCCTACTTTTCATTCTATGAATAAACATATTTGCTAGTCAATTTCAATCAGAGTTTCAAGCTTCTCTGAATGAATAAATAAATAAATAAATATTTTGGACATCTTACACACAACATCATCTAGTCCCAAAGTAAGCAGAGCTTGTGTTATGGTTACTAAACAACTGATATAAATACATACTTTTTTTTTGTAAATACATACATACATATTATACATAGAAAAATCGGCCAAATGCGTGTCAGGCCACGCACAGGAAAGGGTTCCTCAGTCACCCATAATGGTATGTGGATTAGAAATCGTATCCAATGGATAATTGTTATGTTTACGTATTAATGCGTTGATTTTGTATGACGTTTTCAAAGTGAGCGCATTGTAAAAGTTAAGCCTCAATAACTTCTGAACTAACAAAGTCATCGAATCCGTTATAGTTTTCCTTCAAAGTTCATTATATGGACCACCATCAGGAATTTTTCCATATTTTTTGAGCCAGCCGTTTAGCTTTTAGAGGGGGGGGGACGCTCTGTTTTTATAAAAAAGTGGCCTTTAAAGTAGAATTTCTCGCAAACGGATACCTAAATCAAAAAATCGTCTTAGAAACCCTTTATTGTTTTTAAAAGACCTATCTAATGATACCCCACATGATGGGGTAGCCGCAAGAAAAAAAAAACATCCCGACGTTACGTGTAGGGGAGGTACCCCAAATAAAAATATTTTTCATAATTTTATTATAGCACTTTGTCGACGTAATTACAATACACATTCATGCAAAGTTTCATCTTTCTAGCACTTACCGTTTGGACGGTAAGTCGAGGACGGACGGACGGACGGACGGACGGACGGACGGACAGACGGACATGACGAATCTATAAGGGTTCGAAGTCATAAACTTCGGAACCCTAAAAAACACCCAGACTCCGAAACAAATATTTGTGGATTACACAATTAAAATTCTGAAATTTGCGGAATGCTTTTAAAATTGTGAGAAATATCTATAAAAATGTCATGGCAAAATAGCCCTTTACTCTGCTATTTTTCTGCGATATTTTTATCTTAGGTATGTATTTGCTAAGTTTGTAGAGATGTATGTATATTGTTAAACCATAACCCACCTGTGAGACATGATAGTATTCGTACTGTCGTGTGTCGTTGGTGGGTGTGAGACCAGAAACCCAATCATACAGAAGCATCTCACAAAACCCTGCACTCACATTAAGGAGGTAACCGCTACTCTTGATTGCTACTTATGTTTTCCATCGGGTAGAGTAAAATCACTTTGGTAGTAGGCTTAAAAAAAAAAAAGGATGACTGAGTTTACCAAGAAACATGACGCAACCGGATAAGCGTCTTTCTCAAAAATAACAATGTGTCGCATCACTATTAAACATCTATTTTTTCATCTGTGCTATTATAACACGGTAGCACTATAAATTTTAACTTGAGAAGTAGTTTTCTTTATTAATAAAGCATCAAATGGCCTGTTTCGTCTTCATAAAAGCTTATTTTTGGCAAATGATCAATAACAGTTCAGACAGTGCTCAAAAGATTATATTAAGGAACTAATTCTCTAGGGATGTGGGATACTTCTAAAGAAGCATTAAATGGTTTATAGCCCTTGTGTTACAATCGTGTGCATGCAGTGAGCGCTTGTATACAATCTTCTACACAGGCATGAGTCTGTAGAAAGTAAAATTTCTTTATTAACTTCTTTATGATATGAGAAACCAACACCATTATTAGTCATTATAGAGGGATGGGGCTAGTTCCCGGACTTACACGAAACCACGCGTTATGCCACTGGGCCTGAAATAGAAGGGGTACAGGAACCTTGTATTATGTCATCTGGACCTCTCGCAGCGCCTGTCCGCACTGAATCGGACGCCATCTCAGTACAGTAAGTATGTATTAGGTATATGAATTATGCATTTTTTAACCTAAATAATAATGTGGTCCATTAAAACACGCCACTTCACACGGCACAGATAATGACACTTTAACCTTCAGCCGTGTGACAAACAGCCTTTTATTTATTTATTTATTCTTGTTGTAAAAAACATACATATACTAATTATTCATAAGGGACAATTACATGCCTACCTACAGTCGAATTCTCTTACAGCAAACCTTTTGTGTAAAGAGAGGATATTGAAAACCAAGATGTATCAAAGTCGTATAAGTAAAAATGACTGAAATAAAAATATTTCATCAAATGTAGCCTATGTAAAGTAGTGAACGTTTTTTGCAGACATGATGATGAATCAAATATGATGATTGTAATATAAACAATCAGCAAATAGCTGACTCCCGCGGCTTCGTTCAGGTCTGATTTATTGATTACCTAGGAGTATTAAAAAATTATAATTTTAAAAACTAAACAAACACGTTTTTAAACGAAAAAGTAGAAAATATTTTTTATGTACTAAAGCGTGGGGCGACGTAATTGAAATATTTTCAGAAAGCACCACAATAATAGTTTTTTTAAACTAAAAATAACTATTTTTTTAATTTTTTTTCAAATTAGTGTATTGTCATCGGTCCTCGATAAATCTAAAAAGCTTGAACGAAATCTGGAACGTTTAAGGTGGGTCAAAATCGCACCGAAAGGAGTCGGTTACAAACAAACATACAGGGGAAGCTAATATAAAGCGTGTAAAAATAGTTCATCCTGTTCTCAGGCATAATGAATAAACAAAATTTCATAAAAATCGAACAAGCCGTTTCGGAGGAGTATGGTAGGTAACTAATATGGTAAAACACAGTTTTAGTCACAGAAAATTAAAGTAGGTAATAATTCAACTTAAATAGCGTATAGCAGGAGGTAAGGTAGTTTATCAATAATTTCCATAGTTGCAATAACTCAAACTAGGTCATCGGTCAGTTACTCACGTCTCACAGAAGGTACATACCATACAGTAAGGTAATAAACTCACCTCACTCACACTCAAAATATTATTACGCCATTCGTAAACCATTGCTGCCAGACAGAGCGTAACTATCAAAACGATCCTATGTAAATGATGGAACGAATTGACTAATATAACATTAAAGACCAACAAGTAATACATAAAGCTATATATAACGACGCGACGGTGAAAAACGCATTTGCTGTGAACCGCAAAATATATGTTCAGATTATTTTACCTGACAAACATAAATAGACGCACTCTACGTCACGTTTAAAGGTTTTGTTTGGAGAAAGTATGTTGAGACTAAGTGACCTAGTATTTGTGCAAAAATGCAGCTATTAGCCATTGTAATGTCATAGGTTCATCACGTAAGTTAGAACTTTTGTTTTTGTCCTCTATTTAGAGGTACTTCGATCTTAATACGAATGGGCCGGCTGGGCCGGGGCGTTACTACCCTCACACAGAAGATCAACCTAAAATGACAGCATTCGTGTTGTCGTATTTCGTGGGTGTGAGACCGGAGACTCAATTATACAAAAGCATCTCACTAGTCAGTGTGGATTACCATGCAGCATTGTATTGGACTTTATTTTAGAAGGCACACATATTTAAAATTTAAGTTGTAATATTTTTAATGGTATATGGGTCAAAAGAGGAGATGGTTAAGTAATGTTAAGTGACCCCCGGACCCCCTTGAACACAACTGGAGGGACACAGGACAAGTGTCAAACAAATAAAATGTATATAGTCCAGTTAAGTAATGGTAAGTGACCCCCGGACCCCTTTGAACACAACTGGAGGGACACAGGACAAGTGTCAAACAAGTAAAATGTATATAGTCCAGTTAAGTAATGGTAAGTGACCCCGGACCCCTTTGAACACAACTGGAGGGACACAGGACCAAGTGTCAAACAAGTAAAATGTATATAGTCCAGTTAAGTAATGGTAAGTGACCCCCGGACCCCTTTGAACACAACTGGAGGGACACAGGACAAGTGTCAAACAAGTAAAATGTATATAGTCCAGTTAAGTAATGGTAAGTGACCCCCGGACCCCTTTGAACACAACTGGAGGGACACAGGACAAGTGTCAAACAAGTAAAATGTATATAGTCCAGTTAAGTAATGGTAAGTGACCCCCGGACCCCTTTGAACACAACTGGAGGGACACAGGACAAGTGTCAAACAAGTAAAATGTATATAGTCCAGTTAAGTAATGGTAAGTGATCCCCGGACCCCTTTGAACACAACTGGAGGGACACAGGACAAGTGTCAAACAAGTAAAATGTATATAGTCCAGTTAAGTAATGGTAAGTGATCCCCGGACCCCTTTGAACACAACTGGAGGGACACAGGACAAGTGTCAAACAAGTAAAATGTATATAGTCCAGTTAAGTAATGGTAAGTGACCCCCGGACCCCTTTGAACACAACTGGAGGGACACAGGACAAGTGTCAAACAAGTAAAATGTATATAGTCCAGTTAAGTAATGGTAAGTGATCCCCGGACCCCTTTGAACACAACTGGAGGGACACAGGACAAGTGTCAAACAAGTAAAATGTATATAGTCCAGTTAAGTAATGGTAAGTGACCCCCGGACCCCTTTGAACACAACTGGAGGGACACAGGACAAGTGTCAAACAAGTAAAATGTATATAGTCTATATCACCAAGGCCCATTATCAAAAATCTATTGAAACATCTCTCAATAAAATTGTTTAAGCGCTACGGTGGAACATTTTCATTTAAGACAGACAACTTCCGCATTAAGAATTTGAATTCCTGTGTCGCGGGGGACTTTACAAACATACCTCACTCTCAAAACAACAATTTGTGTATCACACAAAGTGTTATCCAACGTGAGATTTGAACCCACGACACTTGGCGCAGTTGGAAGCGGCGTGGCGACCGCTGCAACCACTAGGCCAACCGTGCATAGACTGCCTTCGTTGTAGTCGGATAAAAATAACATTTAAATTACAAAGTTTATTTGTAATGGCATCACTAACCAGTTTTTATAAACAGATTGGCCATTAGCTATAGCCCACGCTATACATTTCACAATAATCGTGATGTAACATCCCTGACGTACATATTTATAACTGGCGCTCCCTGCGGCATCAGCAGGCCACTGGAATGTGCCATCTGGCGCGCCCTGTTTGTAGGGCAACTCCGAATCAACTGTAAATGCTGTAATACTGTGTTGTTTACATTGAGATATCAAAACTGTACTATATATTTTGAAATTAATATAAAATGATATACATATTTCTGTTACCATGGAACTGCAAGCCTAATCGATTTAAGTATGTTAAGCGACGGTATGTCGCAGCTAACTGGTTAAAATAGGCGTTCAATCAAACAGCCCTTTGACTGAACAACGCCATTCAATCACACGTCTAGCTTCTTAATTGAATATTTGAGGCGCTCAAAAGGTTCAGCTGATTCAAAAGCCGCCTTCTCGGGTACTGGTTTTGGTACTGTTTTTCTATAGTAGCTTTATATGAATTTCTAAAAAAAATCAGTTTTCTTTTGTGTTATCACTGTTCTAACCTAACCTACACGTTTAAGATAATCCTTTGTCCAGTACCCGTACAAATAGTCACTTGGAATGGTAACCCTAGTTAATTAACCAGTTGGCTAAGCGTCGTCAATCTGTAGTGTTGAACGTTGCAGTCAACAAGTCGGCTAAGCCACGTACAGCCGTGTGATAGAATGGCGTTGATCAGTCAAAGGGCTACCTGTTTGATTGAACGGCTCTTTTAACCAGTTGGCTGCGACAGATACATTACTCGACGAGGTATTTGACACAGCTGTCAGTGGTTGACACTGTCACTTGGCAGACTAAATATATATGAATATATTATTAGACATCTGCCATTTAAAAAGAATAGCCTAACTATAAAATTAAATGACATTTAATTCCTACTATTTTATTATTAATGCATGCGTTTATCAACTATGATTCAACTGTCTCCTTACTAGGAGCGCCCTAATGAAGGTTGTCTTTAAATTTTAAAAGACATCTAATCGCCAAGGGTGACCTAACTCTCACTAAGTGGCGCTTTAAATTTAGGAGACGTTGGTGAAAACGAAAGTATTATATTTCTTTCCTACTTTCATATTACATCATCCTTTTTTTACTTTATAATTTGAAAGGGATGCACAAGTCAAACGGCTTCAATACTATTTAACGGCTGTGGCATACATCTAGCGGGACGGAATTGCAACACGGTATGAGCATAAATTAATCAATTCATTATAACCTGCCAACGATACGCCGATGCCTTCCCGTCTGACCAGACTAAAATTTAAAAAATATAGATAAGTATCGTATATACTTTCCGTAAGTAAGTACCGTTTATGTATTTAGAATGAAAACTTTTTATTTGATACAAACAGATACACCGATTTAATGTGTCTGTATAGATGTTTAGATATTGATACACATTATGTATAAACAATATGCGATTTCAAGCTTCAAACCTACTTACTTATCAGCAAATTCCACGCCACCATCTCATTTGAAACATCACTGTATTCGATTAGATAGATGACACTCCCTATATAGTATATTGTCAAGGTCACTTGCAACTCTGTGACACACATTACAATGTGATAACGGATATATATGTAGGAATTTTAAAATAATCGATTATATTTAGTAGATTAATACAAATAACTTCTAAAGAGAATGCGTAGAATGTAACGTTTTGTTGAATGATTGTAATTGAATGAGTGAGTTCTGTCTCTTTGAATCGGAACGCTGTGATGTGCGCAGGTACAACTGTCGAGCTAAATATTTAAAAGAATAAACGAAGATTCCTGAAGAAGAAGTTGTTTCCCTGAACCCCGACCCCCACAATTGCTCGTCCGGGATATAAAACAGGTGTGGATCGGGTGTTTTGGGTCGAATCGACGAATATACGACGAAGACGGACCGCGTGGTTTCGTGGCCCCTACTACGAGAACGATCTCAAACGAGAAAAGATTTGGTTGTTGCTCGTACGACGAAGACTACACAAAGATGACCGAAGGTGACAAAAAGACGGATGAATATAGGATCATCCAATCTATGGTGGACACAATACCAAAATTTACTGGTGACGACATGACATACTCCTCGACAAGATGGACGCAAGACCTGGACGACAACGCTGAGATTTTTGGCTGGACAGGTCAGCAAAAATTAATTATTGCACGGAGGTCGCTAGCCAGCACAGCGGAGCTATGGCTCAGAACCGAAAAACCATTTAAGACTTATGATGAACTAAAATCTGCGCTGATCAAAGAGTTTCCCGAGCTAGTGAATGTTAAGCATATGCACGAGATCATGAGCGCCAGAAAGAAGCGTCCAGATGAAACTTTTTACCAATATATGCTAACTATGAAAGAACTAGGAAAACGTGCGAAGTTTCCGGACTACGTTTCCATACAATATATTGTCGACGGCATTTCGGATTACGAATCTAATAAGTTGTTGTTCTACGGCGTTACAACATACGCAACGTTGAAGGAGAAGTTAGCGCTATACGATACATTTAAGCAGAAAAGCAAGATGGAGGCTAAGCGAACACGTGAAAAAGATGCGAGTATCAAGACAAAGAGCAAAGGTGAGGACGTGCATAATTTTTATTTACAACAGCGATGTTTCAAATGCGGAGAAAGGGGACATTTGGCCAGTTCGTGTACCAAAGGAGTGAAATGTTTCAAATGCAACGCTTTCGGGCATATAGGTACAGATTGCAAGATGGCGGGTGTAAGATCAAGTACAAATGGTAGTGGAAAGAACGAACGGAAGGCGATGTTCGTTCAATCTCCGAAACAACCAGAGGGCGCTGCGACGAGTGAACGAACGAATGCTCGAATGATCGACGAAACGTCATCTGCATCTGTGAACCGGTACGTTTTTCCAGATGTAAACAAAGTGAAATCGGATTTTAATGAAATTTCGATAAATAAAGCAGTAAAATGCGCGGAGTTGTGCGATAGAAGTGTCTATTGTTTAATCGATACGGGTAGTGATTTGAATCTTGTAACCCACGAGCTCTTTGTAAAAATCATGTGCAATGTTTCAGACTATCAACTGGATATCATGTCTTTAGCAGGCTTGGGATCCAGCAAAGTGTACTCTTTAGGTAAGTTTAAAGCTGATTTAATAATCGACAACCACAAATACACACTTCAGTTTCATGTTGTTCCAAATGAAGTTATTCCTTTTGAGGTTATTTTAGGTCAAACATTTTTAGTAAACACGATTGTAATAGTGAACAGAGGCGAAGTTGAGGTGAGGCCACAGTTTTATGACAGTTCTTATCAGATGTGCATGCTTTCTACACTAGAAGAACCCAAAGAAGTGCCAGCAGTACAAGAAATTATTGATAGTTACCAACCATTGAAGGTCAAAGAGGCACCGATAAAAATGAAAATAGTATTGAAAGATGACATACCAGTATCACAACGACCACGACGATTAGCATTGACTGAGGAGAAGGAGGTGCAGCGGCAGGTTGATGAATGGCTAGAAAAAGGGATCATACGTCCGAGCTACTCGGAATATGCTAGTCCGCTTGTCCTAGTGAAGAAAAAAGATGGGAAGACAAGAGTATGCATAGATTATAGGAAGATAAACCAGAAGATTGTGAAAGATGAACACCCTTTACCGGTTATAAGTGATCACATTGACAAGTTGTGCAAAGCGAAGGTTTTTAGTACCTTAGATTTAAAAAATGGATTTTTTCACTTGCCGATCGATGAGGAGTCAGTGAAATATACAGCTTTTGTCACGAGTAACCCTGAAGGCCAGTATGAATTTCTACGAGCACCATTTGGACTCTCCATTTGTCCAAAATATTTCACAAGATACATAAACATAATATTTTCAGATTTTATAAGAAAGGGAATTGTTCTCATATTTATTGATGACGTAATCATACTAGCAGAAGAAGAAAACGAAGCAGTACAGCGACTCAAAGATGTATTGAAAGTGGCAGCAGAATACGGGCTAGATATAAACTGGAAAAAGACGCAGTTACTTCAAAGATCTGTTGAGTACCTAGGACATATTGTCGAAAATGGAACAGTAAAACCATCTCCGGAAAAGACGAAGGCTGTTAGAAATTTTCCAGAACCAAAAAGTTTAAAAGAAGTACATAGTTTCATAGGGTTAACCTCATATTTCCGTAAGTTTATTCAGGATTATGCTGCTATTGCTAAACCATTAAGTGATCTATTGAAATCAGGAGAATTCAAGTTCAACGAAGAGCAAAGGTGTGCATTCGAGACTTTAAAGACTAAGTTGTGCTGTGAACCTGTATTGAAAATATTCGACACACATCTAGAGACTGAATTACATACAGATGCATCCAAGCTGGGATATGCAGCAGTTTTATTACAGAGAGATCCTATCGATGGAGGACTACATCCAGTGCATTTTATGAGCAGGAAGACGACTGAAAGCCAGCAGAACTGTAGTAGCTATGAGCTTGAAGCGCTAGCAGTGATTGAAGGAGTAAAGAAGTTCAGAAGGTATCTCATGGGTATATCATTCAAGATAGTGACTGACTGTGAGGCTTTTCAGAAAACTCTCAATAAACGGGATGTTTCAGCTAAAGTGGCACGTTGGATCCTTTATTTACAAGATTTTGACTACAAAGTAGAACACAGACCAGGAGAAAAGATGCGACATGTAGACTCACTTAGTAGAAATGTTTATTTTGTGAATATAGAGTTACAGGCTAGAGTAAAGAGAGCGCAAGAAGAGGACACGAAGTTAAGGGCTATAAAAGAAGTACTGAAAGACAAAGAATTTGAAGACTATTTTTTGGAGAATGAGATTTTATATAAAGGGGTAGAAAAGAAGCTGGTGATACCAGAAATTATGGATATGGAAATAATTAGAAGAGCACACTATAACGGACATTTTGGAAAGAAGAAAATCAAAGACACAATAGAACAGGACTATTACATCACCAAACTAGACGAAAAGATTGAGAAGGTGATTACAACATGTGTACCATGTTTGTTAGCGGCTAGAAAGTCAGGAAAGAAGGAAGGATTTTTAAACCCAATTGAGAAAGGAGACTTACCATTAGAAACACTCCATTGTGACCATTTAGGACCATTAGAAGCAACCAAGAAAATGTATAACTACATACTTACCGTAATTGATGGCTACAGTAAATTTGTTTGGATCTATCCTGTAAAAACAGTAACAGCTAAGGAGACAGTCGAGAAGTTGAAACTACACCAGAAGGATTTTGGTAACCCGAGACGTATAGTGACAGACCGGGGTACAGCTTTCACAAGCAATGAATTTCAACAGTATTGTGAAGATGAGGGAATAGAACATATTACAATTACAGCAGGTATCCCAAGAGGGAATGGTCAAGTTGAAAGGATGAATCAAATAATCATTTCAACATTAGCTAAGATGTGTATTGAGGAACCTACACACTGGTACAAGTATGTCAGTAAGCTTCAAAGAGTGATCAATAATTCTTACCAAAGATCCATAAGAACTTCCCCATTTGAACTATTAACAGGAACTAAATTAAGACTGAAAGAAGATACCAAGATTTTAGAATATTTAGAAGAAGAAAGTAGACAGGAATTTATAGAAAAAAGAGATGAACTACGGAGAGAAGCTAAAGCTCAAATATTAAAGATTCAAGATGAAAACAGAAAGACTTTTAACAAGAAAAGGAAGCAAGGAGAGACATATAAAGAAGGAGACTTAGTAGCTATCCAACGAACTCAATTTGGAAATGCTTTAAAATTAAAACAAAAGTTTTTTGGACCTTACAAAGTGGTGAAAGAGCTTGGAAAGGACAGGTATGAAGTTGAGAAGATAGATAGAGGCAAAGAAGGCCCCATCAAGACGACTACTGGTGTGGATTACATGAAGAGGTGGCCTTAGTTCAGCTTTGCTTTTCTGTCTAAATTTTATTAGTCAGTTTAGAGTTTTTTTTTCAAGATTTTCTATTTCTATGTTAGGGTGTAACTTTTATTTTTCCACACAAAAGAGTACAATTTGCAGGATGTCAGGACAGCTAATATGTTATAAAAAAAAAAAAAAGAAAAAAAAAGGTGTCTATCAATCATGTTTTCTTCATAATTGTTGGTCAAACTGTCAAGGTGATTATGCTGTCAATTGCTATAAATTTGTATAATGATGTCAGAAAGGACTAAAATATATTGTTGTGAGATAAGAAGTTTATTTAAACCTATTAGGTACTGTATAAAGATCTACAAGATGTAATGAACTATTATTACTTAGCTAAAAGTGTTTTTTTTTTTAAAAGTTTTCAGTATTGATGAAATGTAATAAATGGATTAAATTACTATATAGTAAGTTGCATGGAATATATTATTTATACTTTAGATGTAAAGATAGCATTAAATAAAACAAAATTTGTACAAGATATTTTAATTTAAAATTTTAAAAGTAAATAGTCAAAGAATATTGTAAGATGATATAAAGTGGGTGTAAAAAATACCAATAAGTTAAGATTTCTTCAGTTGTAGTTTATATAATTCACTTTGTGATGCATAAGTTGTATAAGACTGTTGGTTGTACCTGAGTGTTGACATACACATTGTTTCAGAAGAATTAGTATTCCTTTTAGTTTACTATTAAGATGTTATTATTGGAAGTTTTAAGATTGTTTCAGTAGTATTGTGAATTTTATAATGTAGAGTCACTGATAATACTTGATATAAGATAGTTATTAAAGATGTAGTAAATTTAAGTTGTGTGAAGTAGTCAGTCTGAGGCCAGACTGAATAGCAGGAAGGCCGAGTTGTAGGAATTTTAAAATAATCGATTATATTTAGTAGATTAATACAAATAACTTCTAAAGAGAATGCGTAGAATGTAACGTTTTGTTGAATGATTGTAATTGAATGAGTGAGTTCTGTCTCTTTGAATCGGAACGCTGTGATGTGCGCAGGTACAACTGTCGAGCTAAATATTTAAAAGAATAAACGAAGATTCCTGAAGAAGAAGTTGTTTCCCTGAACCCCGACCCCCACATATATGATTTATATGACCTTCCTGTTATATTGATTAAATACTAGCTGAGTTCTAGCTGAATTGTTGCAAGTCACGAGTAACTTAAAAAACTTAAGTTACTACTTAGGTCTTCAGCTTTAAGGCTAAGTAAATCCTGTTAAAATTGATGCAGCCATTCCCAGATAAACAGATGGACAAGCAGACAGACGGACAGACTGACATTTTTTTTAATAATTGCCTTTTCGATGTATGCAAGTACTGCAATTGTTGTGTACTTTACTATACATATGGCAAAATGTTCATTTGATATTATATACAGACACTCCAATTTTATTTATTCATATAGATACAAGAAGCATATATAGTAATGGTCGGAACTCGTTTAACATTTATTCATCAACAACCCTTAATACCCCACGGTTTCCTCTAAGGAGGCCTGTTAAGGCCATAGTCGAGTGCGGGTTGGGGACATTAAATACAATTTACATCTCTCATGTTCGGTAAGTAGGTTCTTATTACCTCCAAATGGGGATTGTAGGTGACTAATTAGCGCTCTAGGGTAATAATGTAGCTAGAAAAGCCCTAGGGCGGTAAGTAATTAAAAAAAAAAACACTTCTTTCAAAAAGTTTGCGCACATCTAACCATCATACTGGCATCATCATACAGACATCATGCATTTTGACTATTTCAATCCATCTGGCCAGGTACGTAGTTCGTAGTAGACCTTAACCTACTAAAGAGAGGCCATGTCCAGCGATGGACTGTTAAACGCTGATGATGTTATGTGAAGAAACGAATGGGTTACATCTATACAAATAAATAAAATTGAAAGTGTCTGTATGTAATATCAAACCAACAGTTTATTTACTAAATAAATGCATTCGAAAGTGCATATGTCATTTACAACAAAAGGCAATTTTTAAAATTTTTGTCTGTCCTTCTGTCTGTCTGTTTGTTCCGGCTAATCTCTGGAAAGGCTGAACCGATTTTGACGGGACTTCACTGGCAGAAAGCTGATGATATAAGGAAACTTAGGCTAATTATTTTTGACTAGCTTCGCTCCGCGGCGTTACTCGCGGTTTATAACAATAACCGCGGGTAACACCACGGGACTCAGATAGTCTTTACTATAATCTGTGGATCAATTTTCGTGAAAAGGAACGGAACTGTATAACAGGAAGATGAGGTAGTGTGCTCCATTTGAGTTGACTAATGAGTTCGCGCTGTGCCAGAGATTTCCGTCCGATGGTTAATAATATGTCGGATGTTGTCATAAGCTTCGACTACTATTCAGGTTTTTTACAAATTATCTTTTGATTTAATCTTCACATTTAATTCTATTTTGCTTATGTTTTAATGATACAGATAGATAAACATTCAATCGCTACTATTAATTTGATCAAAATCTTTGAATCATTTATACACTAGTTTTGGCCGTGGCTCCGCCCGAGTAAATATCGCTTGACGCGGTAAAATGTAGTCTGTGTTTTTTGTCAGACTTTAAACTATTTATTTAAATCGGTTCAGTATTTAGGTAGTGAAAGAGCGACAGACAGACTTACTTTCGCATTTATAATATCAGCAAGGTTAATATTATAATAAGGACAAGACAAGATGTTAGTGAATTATATTCTACTGTTTTTGTCTTACTTTGACCTTTGATTCAATAACAATTAACTCTAGGGATAATCTTAAACTTAACCTCATAACAAAATAATACAAAATTTAAAAAAGCGGCCAAGGGCGAGTCGGACTCGCCCATGAAGGGTTCCGTATGAGCAAGTAACATAATATAAAAGTTCTTGTAGTTCGTTGTAGCTTTGATCGGTGTTTTAATAATAGTGTATTGATGAATGAAAGGTAAATTGAGGTGTACGATTTGTGACGTATTAAGAAAAAACTACTTACTAGATCTCGTTCAAACCAATTTTCGTTGGTAGTTTGTATGGTAATGTACAACATATATTTTTTTTAGTTTTATCGCTCTCTTATTTTAGAAGTTAGAGGGGGGGGACACATTTTTCCACTTTGGAAGTGTCTCTTGCGCAAACTATTCAGTTTAGAAAAAAATGATATTAGAAACCTCAACATCATTTTTGAAGACCTATCCATAGATACCCCACACGTATGGGTTTGATGAAAAAACATTTTTTGAGTTTCAGTTCTAAGTATGGGGACCCCCAAAATGTATTGTTTTTTTTTTCTATTTTTATGTAAAAATCTTAATGCGGTTCACAGATCACATCTACTTACCAAGTTTCAACAGTATCGTTCTTATGGTTTCGGAATAAAGTGGCTGGGACATACGGACGGACGTCTAGACAGACAGACAGACAGACATGACGAATCTATAAGGGTTCCGTTTTTTGCCATTTGGCTACGGAACCCTAAAAAGTGTAGACCTTTGAACATAATATGAAAAACACAATTTTGATGTAGGCAAGATATCTAAAAAATATTTTTTGAAATCATATTGCATGCACGCCTTCCGTGACAAGCATCCGTATCACAACTTAACAAAACAAATGTTAATCATTTGACAGTCATACCTACAATCATTACCGTGTTATTATTCAGGACTGCCAACATTATCGTGTGGACAGGACGTAACGTCATTGTTACACGAAAGGCAGCTTATACAATTATTGTGCGGTATTTTAATAGGAAACAGTATGGTTTGTAACTTTTTTTTGTTGAGTCGTATATCGATACTGTATACTGCAGTAATTTGGCTATGTCTCTAGGCGGAATAGCGACTCCATAGAGCGACTGGTGGTGCAGGGAAGGATAGAAGGGACCAGATTCCGTGGCAAGGCACTCATGCGCTGGGTCGACCAGTTGAAAACCACAATCGGAAGTCACGTGTCTGACTATTGCTGAGAGAGATGGAGGGAAACTTGTTCTCGTCTACCACTAACGACGACATCTCTAACTGAACACGACCGCTCTGCCAAGAGCGACAGCAGGGAGAAGAAGAAGCGACGACTCATAAAAGCTGAATCGTGGTTGACTGCACGGTTGGCCTAGTGGTTTAGGTGGTCCCACGCCGTGTCGTGGGTTCAATTCTTACGTGGGAAAACACTTTGTGTGGTTCACAAATTGTTGTTCTGAGTCTGGGTGTTCTTTGTGTTCGTTTCATGTATGTTTGTAAAGTCCCCCGCTACACAGGATTTACATTCCTAATGCGGGAGTTGTCTTTTTAAAAAGAATAAACTTGTCTCACTGCTGGGTCCCTGTCAGGAGACAGTTAAGCCATACGCTCCCACCCTGACCGAATGCGGGTTGGCGACTAACTGGTACATGATACCTTCTTTTCAACAGTTTTAGCGGACTAGATCTAGTCCAAGGATAAAGGCCATATAATATTAATATGCATTTCATATTTATATATCAATAAACATAATAACGACATGACATCAGTGCCTTATATTTAGAACAGCGGTCACCAATATCCATTACGTTTTATCACTTCACAAATATATGCGTTAAGGTCAACTTTTGTTTTGTAACCACTGGTAATATTATTTATTTGTGGTTTTAAATATATCAAGAGCTTCTGATAGTATGTAGTCATGATAATGACTGCACGAAGGGCGCTTCCTAGTTCGTTGAGTGTTGCAAGTTCGGTTCTCACATGCGCTCATCAAATTGTTGTTCTGAGTCTGGGGATTCTTCGTGTAGGTGTTCCGATGGATCTGATGGCTATTGATGATTCTCGTGGTTTTAGCCGGTTCATAGGGAACATCATATCAATCCTTACTAATATTATAAATGTGAAAGTAACTCTATTAGTCTGTCTGTCGCGCTTTCACGAGAAATCTACAGAACCGCTTGAAATGAAATTTGGTGCACTTATAACCCAGACCCTGAGAAAAAACAACAGGCTTTTTAAGGCATTAACCGACATATACGCGGGCGAAAGCTAGTGTTAATTAAAGCGATCTTTATCCTTTCAACCAGATGTAAAATAAAGACAATACACACACAATACATATAATAAAACACCATAACTCATAAACCCATGAATGCAGCCACCGCGCGATAGCACACGTTCATAATAACCCATTGTTTGACACAAATACATTGAATTTGAATATTGTTTTGTGGTTTAAAGCGGACGGTAACAAAAACACTCTCATGAAAGAAATAATTTATAAAATTTTGTTCTGGCTAATCTCTTGAAGAGCTGAACCGATTTTAACGGCACTTACACTAGCATATAGCTGATGACATAATGAGTCACCGCGGGACTCAGCTAGTTTCAACTAAAAAAATGTAATTAACTTTTATTACTTACATATTACACTGAATGTAAGCTTGAGAAGAATCCGTAATATATTAACCGTACATGACTACTGACCTGCAACAAATAAAAGGAAAACATTAAATTCGTTATAGTCATCAAAAAATATGTGCTATTTTACATTTTACACGCTTAGAGCTAATAAATAGAAAGGTATTACCGGCCTCTGAGTGCCGATAAACTGTCACTCAAATAAATGTTTTGAAAACCAAGGTAGCAGAGCCACGATGATTTCCTAAACGTGAGTGAGTGAGGTGAGTGTACGAGTCCCGAGGCCCAAAGATACAGAAGCATCTCACTAGGGCGCCATAGTTCGGTTCACCATGCTGCGTTGTGTGCACTCATAATGAGGATGGTGACCACCAATTTTCGATTCCACTCATGCTTTCCATCAGCGGAGTAGAGATATGTCCCGATGCTTGGATACATTTTCAAATAAGGCACTAAACCCTCAAGGGATAAAGGGATATTCGTATAAGATACAAAAAATTGATATTCTAATAACTCGGCTAAATTACATGTCCTCGGAAAAGCATGGTGTGTCGAAAATAAAGCTACTTCCCAGTTTACTCGTGTAAATAAGACATTTGTGAGGACATATTGATATTACTTCGTAGCGTTTTATCTATGTATACGGAGCAGGTACATACCTATTGGCATAAACCGGTTAGACGCGTTTTGAAGATTGGCTCTTAAGGCCCGCGACACCAAGCGTGAGAATTTGTGATTGAACACCCACATACATATTTTACATGCACACAGACGCATCGCGCACTGTCGCATACATACCGTAGCAAGCAATCACCGACTTTCGGTTTTTTGCTTATGTTAAATATCCATCAACTGTTCGCCTTTGTAGAACGTATTTTAATGTCTTACAACGCACGCAATGTATCTTGCCATAACGTAAAGCCCGTAGGATTCATTCAGTACAGAAAGTCATAATACTTTCTGTATACCAATCGAATGGTCAAAGATTATAAAATAATTTTACACAGTATAAAATAAATTTGCTCGCGTGCATTGTCTGTCAACTCAGATCGTTTTAAATACGCAAGGTATTTAAATACGGTTTTCATCATAATTAAGGTTACCTTTTAAAGAAGATTTATTAATGTTATTTTATTATTTTAAAGGAACACATAAATAAAGCCAATATTGACAAAAGTTTACGAGTTACATAAATTAGGAATAACCTACAGTAATACTTTTTTAATTATACTTTTTTAATATTTCTTTATTATTTTATTTGTGAATAATAATTTCAAAGTAATTTGGAACAATGTAATATTAATCCTTATCATAATAAATACTGTAGACATTTAAAACAATTTTATTCTACATGAAATATGTAGAATAAAATTGTTTATTACACAATATTATTTAAATAAATATTTTATAATACGTCAGAGCGTTCATCCAGGTCGCACCCGTAATTGGCCGTAATCTTACACTAGTGACTCTCAGTGTAAGATTTTATTATGTCAATAATGTGTGATTAACGATACATGGTCTTATAGGCATTTAAAAAACATTTAAAATTTGACAAATTATACCCTCCTTTAAAACCAATCTATCCATTGCTGCAAACATCATGAAAATTGGTGCAGTAGTTTTTAAGTTACGTTATGTTTTGAGTTTAATAGACAGGTTGAAGAGGCAGAGGACTGTGTTTTTTTTTAATATATTTAATGCAAACGGCTTATTTACGCAATAATGTTACTAAAATAAATGTGAAAGTAACTCTGTCTGTCTGTTTGTCTGTTACCTTTTCACGCGTAAAACGCTGAACTGATTTTGATCAATTTCAGTATAGAGATATATGGGACCCCGAGAAAGGACATGGCTACTTTTTACCACGAAAATCGACACACTCGCGGGCGGAGCCATGGGCTAAAGCTAGTAAAACATAAATACGACTAGCGGTTTATACATACGTATAAAAGTGAAATACTAATCATCCAAGACCAAACCATTGAGTAGTATTACTTTCCATCATCAGCTGAACATCTTGAAAGATACGACTAAAGGTAACACACATATACGAAAGTAACTCTGTCTGTCTGTCTGTTACGCTTTCACGCCTAAACCACTGAACCGATTTTGATGAAATTTGGTACGAAGATAGAACTGAACTTGGGAAAGGACATAGGGTACTTTTTATCGCGAAAATAAAGGTAGAAGGGTTTGAAATAGGGGACGAAAGTTTGTGTCGAAGTTCCTTATTATCAAACATAAAATCAGGTAAGATTGTTTAATCTACCCTTACCATGTCGTGTGATATCAACGAATTCCACGCGGGCGAAGCCGCGGGCAGAAAGCTAGTTTATAATAAATAACAATAAATAAATATTTCAGACGAATGACACAGAATATCATCTACCAAATATTCGTGTGATCCGCAAATATTTATTTCGCAGTTTATAATACATAAACATACTTTTTTGTTATAAATACATACATATTATACATAGAAAACACCCAAACTCCGAAACAAATATTTGCAGATCATACAAAAATTTGGTCCGACCCGGGAATCGAACCCTAGACCTCTTGGTTAGCAGTTGCATACGCTGACCACAAGACCAACAAGGCAGTATGATATATTACAATAATAAATAAACAACTATTTCGAACATCTTACACACGACATCATCCAGTCCCAAACTAAGCAGAGCTTATATTATTGATTCGACAACTGATATAAATACATAAACAAACTTTTTTTGTTGCTTACCTATAGAATACACCCAGACCCCGAAATAAATATTTGCGGATCACACAAATATTTGGTCCTACACGGGAATCGAACCTGAATCCTTTTTTTTTTTTTTTTTTTTTTAATTTTAGGGTTTCCCTATGAACTAACACTGAAAACAGCCAACACCTAAAAAAAAAAATTTTGTGGATCTCATAAACATTTGGTCCGACCCGTGAATCGAACCCGAGGCCTCAATCGCATATGCTACCACAGCGCCACCGAGGCAGTCATATAAAATGAATTTTAATAATCGGTCCACAATTGACAGAGTAATCAATGAATGTACAATAAAAAAAACACAAATAATACTCCTTTTTTGAAGTTGGTTAATAATAATTTAAAATATAAAGATTGGTGTGTCTATTCTCAGACCTACCAAATATTATCAAAAGTTACACACAGTCACGTCGTCGTATGTAAACAATCAAATCTCTGTGTGCGTGACAGTGCGTGTGGAGCTAAAAACGAGCGTGCGCTCGCCTTGAATATTCGGAGAACACTGAATTTTCGGATCGCGTGAACTCTGTTTTATTGCAAATTATTTCTCCATACTAAAATGTATGGAACTTTTGCCGCTAAAAATTAATGATGTTTAAGATTAAATTATGACTTTCTGGTGAGAATTAATAGAAACCTTAAATGCTTAATCTCTTTTTTGTACTTTTTTCTTGCAACTAATAAAATATTTATTTCAAATAAAGCAACATAATACTAGATTGATTCCAAACAGAAAAGGTCGATTTCGGTGATTTTAGTCACTGTTGATGATTTTTTTCTCGAAAATAAATAATCGTTTTAGTAACTTTACTCGGTTTCTCTATAGATTGATTTATTAAGAAACTGAGATATTTTTTTTACTGTCAAATAATGAATTAATTTGTTTCTCTTGTCATAACCGTAAGTGCTTTTTCGAGCAATTATGGAAACGATACCCTTAAGGAAAGGACAACATATAAAGCAGAATAAGTATTGGGTTAAAGATGATGAGAAATTGTATTTGAAAATTTTGTGCGAAGTTTTGTTTATTTTTACCTACATGGATCTAATCTAATCTTTTTTCCTTCTCGTGGGGTAACTTGTTTGATTTTTGGTATAATAATGCAATTCAGCATAAAATAGGTCCGATTAAATAAGTCCGATTCTCACGAAATTAACTTCACTTCACTATTTTCAAAACACCTAAAACATGCCGCATATTCGAGCCTTACAGGCATTTTCGTATCGTATTCCGTTCCAAAAAGTTCCATTTTTGTCGGACAGATGGAACAATCTTCAGACTTACACTAGTTTTTTGAAGGAGAAATAAATAACTCAGTAAATAAATCAATAACTGTGGTCAATGATAAGTTAAATGTCTAATAATGTAAATAACATGAGTTGTTGAATTTAAGCTCAACTTAAAAATTCTATCACAAAACACTAAATCGCGTTTATCTCAGAACCACAAAATCAGAGTTATTTAATTTTCCCACTACGGGGAAGATAGTATAATTCAAAATCACAAACAGTTTCACCATGGGATTTATAACTTATCTTACCTTAACTAAGATCGAAAACCTAATTCTTAGATATAACATAAGTACTAGACTTGTTTCTTGTACGAGTGAAAGATAAATGAGACTAAAAGTATAATGGCCACCGTCCATATGTCGGTCCAGTATCAGAGAAACAGCCAACGAAGAACATCAGCTTGATAACCTATACAATTTCATTTGATCACGTCCGTCACTGGACAGCCTCTAAGCCTTTAATGTGAACTTATTTAATAACTTCGTCACAGATGACGCAATTTAAAATCATCAAATAAATATAGAAACAGTGATTCATTGATGATACAATCATTTGTCATTTATTATTTCATAGTTGACCCATTGGACCTGACAGTGAACTCTATCATGAGTTACATGATAAGTATAAATAACGGTAGGTATATGTCATAACTAATTATCTTTATATATATAATTCTTCTGTGAGTGTGTATGTCACTGAACTTCTCTCAAACGACTGGACCGATTTTGATAAAAAAAATTGTGTGTGTTTAAGGGGATCTGGGAATGGTTTAGATTCGCAATTGGACCCGGTAGGTGGTGCTGCGATCAAGTTCTGGAATTTTAAAGTTGGGCGGTACGAAGTTCGCTGGGTCAACTAGTCTTATATATAAAATTCTCGTATCACAGTGTCAGTTACAATGGAGTATGGTAACTAAAGTATCTGGTAGGTCTGAGAATAGGCCAACATCTATTTTTCATATCGCGCTGGTTCCCACCACGCCGGACCGGCAGATTTGCCGGTCCGGTAAAACTGCCGGAAGGGCTAGTGGCTGTACAAGTTATATGAAGCTATTCACATTATCCCGGGTCCGGCATTTTTGCCGAGTCCGGCATGCGTAGTGGGAACCAGGCCATCCCTAGGACTCGAGCGGAGCCGCGGGCATCAGCTAGTATTTATATAAAAAATACTTTTGTGCTGGCTTGGCAAGGTTAAAAGTTCTACAATTTTCAATCTCAAAGTTTAGCATGACTTTATTGATTCCAAACATTTCTAAAGAGGGTTTTATACCAGCCTCAGAGGTGGTTTGAAGGTGATATCAACCAGTGATAATATGGAGATGATAACCAGCACAATCTGGACGAAACAAGGTAATTTTACGGTCGTTTATAATGTGGTAAAATAAAATAGTCAAATTAAATTTATATCTGAGAGTTAACAGCAGAATAACTACGAAAGTTGGGTTCAAAAATAGTGGGTATATTGTGATTTAGCCCTCGAAGTTATGACGCTGAAGGATATATTACGACGCATAATGAGGTGGAAGAAAAACAGGTTATAATGCGATTTTATGAGATTAAAATGCTTCAAGGAATTTGTGACTAAGCGAAATTTTAAAATTGATGCCATTAACTAAGTGGCTTAGTAAGGAAAGAGATTGTCACTTATGTTAGTCGTAAGTGGAGCATATGAGCAATAGAACACCCAGAGGTCCGGTAGAGTGATTAGATGACTGATCGGACTTGGATTGCGAGATGCTCAAAATCGATCAAAGTGGTGTTCAATGGAAGAAGGATATGTCCAGCAGTAGACTACGGCAGACTGATGATGAAAATAAGGGAAAGTAACTAAATACCCTTTAAAAGTGGATGAAGTACATTATACAGAACCATCAAGAAAATTTATGTCGACATCGATTTTCTTGTTATTTTGACCCTGAATACACAATTGAGTTAAACATTTCTAAAACATACTTTAGATTAGTGAGAGACTTGTGGCATAAAATTCAAGTTCAGTTTGCATGACATCATTGTTGAAAAATCGTGACCGGTTCTGCAGTGTGTCCCGGTTTCGCGGCCATGGGTTTGGATATCAGTATTTAAAGAAACGTGTTTTACAAAGGGTATATAAAATGTATACTCCTAATCTGTAACGTTGTGTATTTTTATACACTATTGACAGTAGAGCAACTCTTGAATATTTTAGTTGCAAGTTCCTGTCTCTGTAGTCCCTTACCCTACCCTTACCTTACCCTACCCAGGACCCGTCACCATATCATGACGTTTGGCACCTTAACCATAAAAAAGTTTGTACAAAAAATCTTCGGTTTCTTTCACTATAAGAGTAGCAATTCCCTCCATTTACACATAATAAACCATATAATTTTTGAATAAATACTTACAGGTGGGTGAAGTTGTAAGTGATTGAAATAATAATAAAACGTTAATACTTCTTAATGACTAAATGCGTATCCAATCGCTAACGGTTAAAGCTTTTAGTTCAAACCCTAATTGCTATTAGAAAGTTTAAAATAAAATTCTTGTAAGATTTCAACATCTATAGGTACTTTGAACAGAGTGGTAAGATCTAAGACAGGCTTTATTTGATATTTTGAGATTGGATTAATATCAGATTGTGTCTCTTTTTAAGTAGTTTGTAAGTTCAGTTAATTTAATTTTAATTCCAAAGAAAAATGACCGCGTATTGTCGGTAACCGCGAAAAAAAGTAGATATTCTACTTTTCCTTTCTCAGACTATGTACCAAATTAATTTAAATCGGTTTAGTATTTTTGGCGTGAAAATATAACAGAGTTATAATTGTTTCGCATTTATAATATTAGGTATATTAAGTAGGCATTAACTGACCCACGCAACCATGTTTGCATCTCTTTTCAATCATGCCCAGCACTTGTTAGTCTAAGCGTGATATTAACTATCCTAGCACTTATGCACGACAGCAAAACACATATCAGTCGGATAAAAAAAGGTGAAAATCGGTTAGATAATTTCGGATCATCATGAGCAACAACACACACGTGCTAGAAAAAGCATCTCTCAAAGCAGTAAGTGTGGTAGCCCACCACTTCTGGATTCTACTCATGCTTTCCATCAGGCAGAATAGAGTCACTTTGGCATGTACGAAATATAAAAAAAGAACGTAAATTTAGTCATCGAGCTGTTTAAAGAATATAATATATAATTAAATTAATTAACATTCTAATCAAGAAATTGATTTTGGAAACGATGACATTGAGGCAAATTGATGTTTAAATAAATGTATCGAGTTTCAAACAGGTTAGGTATGTATTTCGTGGTCAAGATTGAAAATATAGTTAGACCCAAATTGGTTAAGCAATTACGCAGAAATATGTGAACATACTGACTGACTTTTTTAGCTTAATTGGTTAACTTAGCAATCTGTATGATTGCTAAGTTAAAACCAAAGTTGAATAGTCATTTAAAGTACACCCATCTATTTATATTACTATTTAAGGAGGTAAAGTTTTTGAGATTGTGACATTGCAGGGGGTAGGTATCTTGTGGAAGGAACGACTTGGGCAACCGAGCGCAGGGCACGCCGTTATTGCGGCCGTAAGACCCGTCATGGAGGATTGGCTCCAGAGGCGTTACGGGAGCCTCTCATACCGGTTGACGCAGGTGATCACTGGGAAGGGTTGCTTCGGAGATCACCTGTGTCTAATCTGAAAAGAGCCAACGCCTGAGTGCCACCACTGCGATGGCCGGACCGTGGACACGTCGCTCCATACGCTAGCTGAATGCCCAGCGTGGGCGGCGCAGAGGGGTGATCGCGGCCATGCTGCGGAGCGAGAGTGCGTGGAACTCCGCCGTTTCGTTCTGCGAGCAAGTTATGCTTGCAAAGGAGATGGCGGAGTGGGATCGGGAGAGGTTTAGATCTCTCCCGATGAATGCGCCATGCACTTTTATTATGACGAGGGACGTCTACAAGCCGCAGGTAGATGGCCCGAGGTACGTCGGGGTTCCAGTGATTTCCTTTCTAGGGTACACCTGATTCCCCGGCCATTGGTACCTTGAGACGGCGTGCGGTTTTGGTCGGTTCGAGTCCGACATAACCACCAACTGGTGGTATCCGAGGGTATTTCCGCACAGAAAAAAAAAAGGTGGTAGGTATCTCTGGATCTTTTACCAATAGAAAAACCACATCAATTGTGTGCGCGATATTTGGCGTTTACGCGGGCGGAGTTGCGGGAAAAAGCTAGAGTAGAACAGTATGAGATTAAGTTATTATTATATTATATTAAACATATTTTAGCTTTTTACCTATAATACTATATATGTATTGAATCGTGGCAACCGAACTTTAAAAACTTTAACAACATAATAATCCCAATTAGAATCTAACACGATCATATCACGCACTGAACCACACCTAACACCATAACACTCCTGTTATAGTACCCGTGTCCCTACATAGCAAAACGATTACAAACTAATTACGAGTCATAGGGTCGTTGAACTGCCTCGATAACAACTCCGGCAACTCCGGCTGTAACCGGTAGCCAACCTTATATGGTTCTTATAGCCTATGATTTGTAGTCTAGCCTTCGGGTACGATAGGATTAGTGATACGTCGATAGATCTTTATACCTTGTAACTACGGCGGCGCTATTTTTTTTTCAAATTCAAATCATTTATTTCGGACTTTGTATCCATATTGTGTTAGTTACAGTGACTTAACTATATATGGGGTATTTGTACATAATAAACATTTTTTATATATCTACTGAGCTATCTAATATGTAATCAGATTTTCAAAGAAGAATTTTCGGAAAGAAGTCAAAATTTAATGAAGCTTTTTGTGAAAGCATACATAATCGATTTACTTACATTGGCAAGATACTCTGTGTATGATTGCGATGTGTAGGCATGTTGACACGTTTTTTATTAAATATCTGAATGTAGGAACTGAGCCTGACCTTAAATCATTTCATACTCCATTAACAGCCTTTAACCTTTTGAACGCCAGAGCAAAAACTGGTCAACTGGCCCTCAACGCCAGACCACAAATTTAGCGGAAATACCTACGAAAAAAATAAGGATTCCAAAACTTTATCGATAACATGAATTGTATTTTTATTTTCGTCTGCAATTTCAAAATATATGTCCTTAAAACATTGAATTTATTTCAACATTACACCTCTTCCCACTCTAGTAATAGTTATACACTATTTACAGAGTTGTTTAATACCGTATTAACAGATATGAGACGACAATTTAATTAAATATAATAACTATAGGTACGACACTATTCTTGATCTGTTGTCTTCATATTGTGACCCTGGCGTGGGCGGTACGTCATTTTTTTGAATATTGCGCTTTTCAAATAGGGATGTAGCAACGTAATATCTCGCTTATCGAGCACAATATTTTCTAATAATAAATAAAACACGTATTATAAATTAGATTAAAATTTTCTATAATTCCGTTGAAGGAGATATTTAAAAAAAAGACACGATTCAAAAAGTTTAAGTATATAATCAATCAACTAGGCGTTTTTCAAAATTTTGCTCAGGACTATTTTGCTATGTCCTACGAGTTTGACCATTGATTAAAAGGCAAAAATGTAGGAAGTGAGTATAAAATTATTTTATGTTAGGGTAAAATGTTTAACTTACTTTAAAAAAAAAGATAAACATAAGACTTAAGCGGAAAACATATATTAATATTTAATAAAATACCAAATATTATCCTGCTTTTTATGTGTCCTTCATCATATCCTGGATTTTGATTATATATTTTGGAGAATATATAAGCTATATTTAGATATCTTTAGTATTACTCGAATGAAATAACTCATTTAATTTGTTTTTAAATAAAATTTAATAAGGTTGTAGTATATTTTTCTAATTTAAATACTGAAATTATCGGATTTTAAAAACTGGCCACAGCGGACAGTCCTGTACGTAGCGGTGTGATTTTATAAAGAATAACAATAACATTGTCTTTGGCTTTAACTATTTTTAAGCAATGCCATATTGACAATGTTTTTATCATTAATTTGTTCTTTTCCTTTGAATTAAAACTGAAGAAATTCAATCGTCAACACTTGCGGTCCGTGACGTACGTAACGGGTCTGTTTGTTTGTCCGGTACGAACATTGATTTTGAAAGGTAAGGCCCACAAATTTTATATACTACTCGTGTTAAATTTAAATATCTTGTAGATAACGAATGTGTACTAGTAAACTACTATAATCAACTTTTTTTATACCAAAGAAACATGTGATGACAAGTCCGCGTTATACGTAACGTCCAGGACGTGACGTGATTTAGTATGAAAATAAATGGACATCCTGTACGTTACGGAGCAAAATTTTGAAAAACGCCCAACTATATACAAAATGTAAAACAGTATGTACATTTATAGCCTTTAAATACTAGCTTCTATAATCCTGGCATAAAAAGTAACAAGTAGAATTTTGAAAAAAAAGCTAAGCAACTTGTGATGGACATTTTAAAACTTTTATTTATTTCATTTAAACCTCAGTAGTGTACGAAGCATTTTTTAGGGCACTGCTTATATTTTGTATCAATAACTAAGAGTTCTCTTTCTTCATTACAAAATAATTGTCTACTTTAATTATCATTTCACGAGCGCGGCTTTTAATTACTTTCTTACTCATTTTCATAATAAGTATAATCACAAAACTTAACAACAAAAATAAAACAGGCTAAAGAAATTTTAATATAAACTTACGCTATCATCTAACGTGCCCTACATCACTAGTGGTCACATATTTGTGACTCTGGCGTGTGAGGACATTCTTTTTGAAGAGTTTATTTCTTTCTTTTTAGAGTAAAATTTCCTAATATCATAAAGCAATTTAAATAGTTTTATGGAAATAGATAACAGTTAGAGCTTCTTCTTAAGGTACTTATATAAATTTAAAGGCATAAAAGTAATGTTTAAGGGCTTTATTTCGTATTTCGGTGCACCGCTTTTTTTGTCACATATTTGTGACGTTGGCGTACAGGGACAGTTTTCGCTTGTCACATATATGTGACCATGGCGGTCAAAAGGTTAAAGGTTTACTGCTGGAGATAGATCTCTCCTTAGAAAAAGTGGTTTTGTCCTAGGCTGGTCAGACGGGTTTGGTACACAGTTTGTTTCAAGTTTTCCTTCCTATTGCAGTGATGTTTCCCTGTTTGCTCTTTTTCGCCGGCTATCAATTTAAAACTGGAGTTTTGTGCTGAAGGTGGGGTCAAACAATACTTTGGCAAAGGATTATCAACCAAAACTAAGCAATCGTAAGTAAACTTACAAAACAACGCATCAGTCAGTCCAATTTTATATCTATAGATATTGTGATACTTGTTTTTCTCTCTTCAGTTCTTTACTTTAAAGCAGACAGGTTTTTTGTTTCTAAAATATTTTTTCTTAATTGATGTGCTTGATCTTTTTAAGCAACATATACTTTTACACAGGTAAATTCAGGCAGGTTTAGATAACCTACCTCTAGTTAAAACGGGAGATAGGTTATTGAAAGCGGTCGTTTTTTAGGGTTCCGTTGCCAAATGGCAAAAAACGGAACTCTTATAGATTCGTTGGGGGTTAATGGGGTTTACAGAATACATCTACTTACCAAGTTTCAAAAGTATAGCACTTATGGTTTCCGAAAAAAGTGGCTGTGACATACGGACGGACAGACAGACAGACATGACCAATCTATAAGGGTTTCATTTTTTGCCATTTGGCTACGGAACCCTAAAAAGCAATACATTTTGGGGGTCACCATACTTAAAACTGAAACTCAAAAAAAATGTTTTAACCAAAACCATACGTCTGGTGTATCTATGGATAGGTCTTCAAAAATGATATTGAGGTTTCTAATATCATTTTTTTCTAAACTGAATAGTTTGCGCGAGAGACACTTCCAAAGTGGTAAAATGTGTCCCCCCCTGTAACTTCTAAAGTAAGAGAATGATAAAACTAAAAAAAAATACATGATGTACATTACTATGCAAACTTCCGACGAACGAGATCTAGTAAGTAGTTTTTTTTTAATACGTCATAAATCATATAACGCAATTTACATTTCTTTCAATCAAAACACTATTATTAAAACATCGATGAAAGTTACAACGAACTACTAAAACTTTTATATGATGCTACTTGCTGCTACGGAACCCTTCATGAGCGAGTACGACTCGCACTTGACTGCTTTTATTGAAAAGTTATTGATACGGAGATGTGTCGAGTCAGCACTATTCATTATATCCATGGTTGGGTAAATTATCCATAAACAAAATGGTATATAATTATTTAATGTGCCTAGTTCTAGAGATTAGAAGTCCTGCGTCGACTATTAAATATCGTTGATTACAGAACCATATCCTAGATGGAAATCGAACCCACGATCTCGAGCTGAGCAGTAAGGACTACTGACCACGAGGCTATTTTATTCTACTAGTGAATAAGTTAACCACAAGTGATCGTAAAACTGACCGCTAATGTATTCTAAGTACCTATTTCACTTAATGTTGAAGTTATTAATAGCATTTTACTGGCTTGGCCTTAAATGCTTAGGTACTTAATGGCTATAAAAGTACCTATAAAATTTCTTTACTTATATAAATTAAACTAGCTGATGCCTGCGGCTCCGCTCGCGTCCTAGGGGCTTGAAAAATAGATATTGGCCGATTCTCAGACCTACCCGATATGCACACAAAATTTCATACAAATGGGTCCAGCCGTTTCGGAGTAGTATGGGAACGAACATTGTGACACGAGAATTTTATATATAAGAAAGATTTAAAAAGTTAACCTAAATTTCTTTGTGTAATAGAACTTTCAACTTTGAAAGGTGGACTGATGGCGCAGTGGTATAAGGAATGAGCTCACAGTTTTGTACTGGATTGAATATTGGGGATTCTATCCAGACACAAAACAACATTCATCATCATCATCAGCCTATCGCAATCCACTGCTTCACATAGGCCTCTCCAATTGCACGCCACTTAGTTTGATCCTCGGCTACTCGCATCCATGTCCTGCCAGCCGTCCTGCGCAAATCATTACTCCACCTAGCCTGCGGACGTCCAACACTACGTTTGCCGAGACGCGGTCTCCACTCAAGAACACGTTTACCCCAACGGTTGTCTGTCCTGCGGCTAATATGGCCAGCCCATTGCCATTTCAGCTTGCTAATCCTGAGGGCAATGTCGATATCTTTGGTTCTCTGCCGGATTACCTAGTTTCTAACACGATCCCTTAGAGAAACGCCGAGCATAGCCCTCTTCATAGCACGCTGTGTGACTTTGAATTTGTGGACCAGCCGTGCCGTGAGTGTTCACGTTTCGGCTCCGTGTATCATGACGGGTAGGACGCACTGGTTGAAGACTTTTGTCTTTAAGCACTGTGGGATGGATGACGAGAAGACCCGATGAAGCTTCCCAATCGCTGCCCAACCCAGCCGAATTCTCCTTTTCACCTCGTCCTCGAAGATGTTTCTACCCAACTGCAAAGTCTGCCCAATACACATATTTTTGAACAACTTCGAGAACGGCACCGTGTATCGCGACCGGTTCCGGTAGTACATTTCGTTGAACATGACCTTGGTTTTGTCCAAGTTCATCCGTAGGCCGATGCGTACAGAAGAGTCAGCCAGGTCATTCAGCATCTGTTGTAGGTCCTGCAGCATGAAACAACACACTCACAAATTTTTGTTCTATTCTAGGAGTTTCTCAATATTCACATTTTATTGTCATTTCATTCCATAGTCCATCATGACTAATGTCAGACACATATTATGTAGTCATAATATATAGTCTGCGAATATTTATGGTACCTATTTATGATTAGTTGAAGATCTAGAAGGTCCGACAACTTCGATATTGGTTATAAAGGCTTAAGAGGCACTCGCATCGCGTAAAATATCGAAGTTTAGGCGTATCGTAGTAGGTTTAATACTGACCTCAAACTGATTTTTGAAAAGAGTTCGGAGGAACTTAACTTTTAAAAATATTCTGTGTACGTTTCATTCACATAAATTTAACTCTTTTTAACAGTTTACTGCAGGATATGTATATGTCCCTGTCCTTAGAAAGAAGGTTTGGCTTACGGGTTGGTTCAAGTTTTCCTTATCTTTGCAGAAATGTTGTCCTAAGTATTTTTCTCCCTTAGTCGCTACTAATTTCACCCATGAAATGACTAGGTGACACTCCTTATTCTAAATCCGTTATTTATATTTTAATGACTATATGTATAGACCTGAAAGAACATAATATCCTATATCGCGACAGAGTATACATTCCTATGGCGGAAGTCGTGATATAAATACAAAATCATTATGAAATATATTTACACGATATAATAACATGACATTTGCAATAAAACGACCTTAAAACAAAGCTAGAAGGTCTTAAATGCATTCCAGTTGTATTGCACCAATGACCTCACACTCACCAAAGCATGAGGTAATCCTGAGATCGTTACCTCATTCGATATAGAATAACACGTCATCAATTTATTTTTATTATTGCTTAAGTACGAGTAAAAAATTTATAATATCCATATGTTTTATTACATTTGTACAATAATACCTTAATTTCTAGTTGCTTTTCTGTATGTTTAAGCCTGCCAGAATGACCCTGCTATGCCTGATGGAAAGTATGAATAGAAATCAAGAGAAGGGGCCACCATACTCATTGTGAATTCAGACAATGCAGCATGGTGACCCACATTATGGTGGCTTAGTGAGATGCTATCACACAGACACTTCAAAATTTATTTATATTCATAGATAGGTCTACTATTTTCTTTGGTCATATATAAATGGCTGGTACATATAAACAGACTGAATAGGTACACAAAAGAAGTTGTTTTATCTATTAGCAAGCTATTCAATTGGCTATCATTATTTTTCGCTCATAATTAGAGTCTCCTAGCTAAGCATCGTGTCAGTCAAGCGTTCAAATTGCCCTTTACGAATCAACGAAATAAATCTTACAGTGTCTGACATTAGTCATGTCATTTAACTTACAGGTGTGCAAGGTACATAGATTGTACATTTGAGGTCAAACTACTGGCGGATATAAAGATTGAGTTAGACAGTGAACGGGTAACAGCAATTCCCAGGCCTCTCGCTATTTCAGGCGCAGAGTGGCACATCGTGTGGTTTTTGTCGGTCCGACTCCAACACGAACTGAACACTTCACTGAAAAACCCAGGAGGTCACTCAGGTATTAAATTATCTTAAAATAGTAATAAATAGGCATATACGCATATACTTTAAAGAAGATTCTGCAACTTTCTCAAAATATTGTAGATGTTTTATGTAATATTAACTTTATTATTTATTTGTTTGTTAATTATAGTAGTATATTTCAATTTGCAATATTTTTGTTTATCATTGTAACATGCAATCTTACGTTTTTCGAGTGATTAAAGTGTAAATTTTAATAAATATCTCAATAACGATTAAAAAAAAGCACATTCGAGTTTTTTCATTTTTTGCATTTTCTGAGATGGTAATAAATATATATTTTTATACCATCGGAAAGTAGAGATTTCATCGAATAGAAAACAACCAATTTTTGTGAAAAACGTTGATATTATGACGGACGAATTTTCGATTGAAAATTAGGGTTTTTTTTCGGTATTCAGTCAAAATAAGGTGAAAAAATAGATATTTCAAATCAAATAAATAACGGTATATTCAAGACATGAAAAGCGAAGTTTTCACAAAATTTCGTTAAAAAATAATTTTATTTGTAAAAGATAAAAATAAAAAACCAAAAACTTGGTTTTTTGAATTTTTCACATAAAATTTGAGGTTATGTGAAAAAAGTGTAAATGCAAAAGATGTAGATCTTTTTATTACCTACAAATTTGCACTTTAACTTTTTTCCATAGGACTTGTAGTTTTGCAGGAAATTGAGATAAGCCATTTTTTTCCCTTAAAACCCCCCCTCTCCCCCTTCCCGACCTCAGATCGCCCGTAATTTATTTTTCCTTTAATTTTTGTACTATTCTCCTCCTTTTACAATGGGTTTCATCCTACTATAATTTATGTTCACTTTTTGTTATTCTAAGAGGCTTTTATCCTGGTCTAGAACTTGTTTTGTTAACGGCAATATTGGTGTCGCTGCGTTCGAGTCCCACCTCGTCCGCTGTCTGGCCCAACCTTAAACTCATGACCACGTTTTAAGTGACTAGTAGATTACCAACTTTGTTATTTATTGTTAATACATCGTCAATCGTCATTATTACACCTCAAACTAACAATCTATTTTATTTTATCACGTAGCGGTCTTGTGCTGTTAAAAATACCCTCTGGGTACTAACAAAAAAATACTTTTAATCTTGATTTACGAATTAGTTTACGTAGTATCGATTAATGTATTATTATAATCATACAACATCAATCAATTAATTTTGTTCATCAGAAACAGTTTCAATGAGGAATTCAATATCACACCAGACAATTCTTAGACAAAATCTACAAGGTATAAAGGATCAAACCAAGAAAGAACGCTCGAAATATATCAGACAATAGCAGGTAATTTAATAAAAAAAATGATAGTCTAGCATCTAGATCGACATCCTACGCAGGCACAAAAAATGAGTAATGCGTGGGCGACCCGCTAGGTAGAGATGACAGCCATTTATAATTGACAGTCATAATAAAGATTTCCCTGCTTCAAAATATGGCAGGTATTAAATGTTCAAGATAACTGAAATTGTTTAATTTATTTATAATTTTTTAGAAAATGTGAGGATTATCATTAAGTTTGCAACAATTGATTGACTAACGATTACAACAATTCTTTCAATATTTAATAATAGAAAGTTGTTTTCGACAGTATTTTTGTATATCTCTACATGCTATTTTATAACCCAAAACCCAAGGTTCAACGAAAAGTTCAGAATATTTTCAGTACCATAAGCAGTTTAAAAATTTCATTACCAAAATAAATATGCGATGCATATCCCAAGGAATTGCTAGTTTCAACCGTTAATCCTGCAATTTTAATTTTAAATATCAGGATGAAATTCTCAACTTCGACGACAGCGGATTAAACAAAAATCTAAGTCTTTAAAAGTTTTAGAAATTACATTACACAATAGCAGAATTTACCAGGACCTATTTTCGGCAAATATATTTTGGATAGCAAATCTTATATCGGGATAAAATTATCTGATTCAGCATCACCATCAGAAACTCTACCCACGTGCAAAACATCAGTCATCTCATTGTCTGTTGGATGCGGAACTTCTCATTATGTTTCAATTTGTAAGACATCCAGGATGCCCTCATCAAATCTGACAGTTGTTTAGTTGTGTTGTGTACTTCCAACTTCATAAATTATTTGCATGCTACATAATATTAACTGGTTGTAACTTTGGGTAATACTAAATGATGTTTAATTTATTGATGAAATCCTGAATTACAAAATGTATCTTAATGTAGATATCAGTAGGCTAAATTAGATAGGCTAGATACAAGAGAGGCATGCGTGTTTTAAAAAATCATTCGTTAAAAAAAGCTAAATATAACAAAAACTATTACCCTACAAGCTAAACTACATAAAATAAAAAGCGTCCAAGTGCGAGTCCAACTCGCCCATGAAGGGTTCCGAGCAGCAAGTAAAGTCATATAAAAGTTCCAATAGTTCGTTGTAACTTTGATCAATGTTATAATAATAGAATATTGATTGAATAAAAGGTAAATTGCGGTTTACGATTTATGACTACTTACTAGATCTCGTTCAAACCAATTTTCGGTGAAAGTTTGCATGGTAATGTACATCACATTTTTTTTTTTTTTTTATTATTCTCTTATTATAGAATTTACAGCAGGGGGGGGGGACATTTTGCCACTTTGGAAGTGCCTCTCGCGCAAACTATTCAGTTTAGAAAAAAAAAATATTAGAAACCTCAATACCATTTTTTAAGACTTATCCATAGATTGATGAAATATTTTTTTTATTACTTTTACCTATTCTATTTTTGTGTGAAAATCTTAATGCGGGTCACAGATTACATCTACTTACCAAATTTCAACAGTATAGTTCTTATAGTTTTGGAAAAAATTGGCTGTGACATACGGACGGACGGACGGACAGACAGACATGACGAATCTATAAGTTCCGTTTTTGCCTTTTGGCTACGGAACCCTAAAAAGCTAGAAAGAAAGAAAATCACTTATTCTGATGTCTTCACAAGACTACACAAAAACTGATACAATCCACCAAAAAGTCTTGCAGTAAAAACTTCACAAATAGCGGCAATTGTTTTCTCATATTTGTGATGACGAACGTGTACATTCCCTTTCACAATACACTATTATATTTACAATTCACCACACTCAAATTCTCCATTCAAATATATTGCGGGCAAACCTGTTTCCAACCAGTCGAACTTTTTAACACATTTGTTGTTCGAATTTACCGAAAGCCTTTATTCGGAACAGCGTATTTTAACATCCGTGAAATGTCAAAACTTAATAGTTTTGGGCAAGATGTTATTTGTAATACCGGCTCTACACTCGCGCGTGACGTCGCGCCATGAATTCACGCCGTGAATTCACGCCGTGATCCGCGCAAGAACTGTGTCCCTCCACACTCGCAAAGCTTCACAGTCTTGTTCGCGACTATGATGGACGACGACGTGATTTTTGCTGCTAATGTGTCACTGCTTGCAATTGCGTATTATAATTACCTTTGTGTAGTTAAGAAGCACACAAAAAAGAGATGGAGAAGAAGACGTTGGTGGATGACACGAATCCATCGCAATAGAAACAGGTAATTTTTTCATTTTGGAGCATATTTTATTTAATTTTGTATATTCTTAATGCTATAAATACTTTACCTACCTACTTTATTTTTTCAGTGCAACAATGGATGAACAGTTGAGTGAATTAGTTGCTGAACCATCAGGAGAATTTCATAAGTTTACGAGAATGTCTCAGTCGGATTTTGATAACTTATTAGGCAAAGTTTTACCAATGATATCCAAACAAGACACTCAATCAAGACCATCGATCCCAGCTAAAATACGCCTTGCCATTACATTGCGATATTTGGCTACTGGAGATAGTTTCGAGAGTCTCCACTATTTATTTAAAATCTCACCTCAACTAATATCGAAGATTATTCCAGAAGTATGTCATGCTTTGAATGAAGCCCTAAAGGATGAAATCAAGGAAGTTAAAAACAATTTATTATTAAAATTATTTATTATTTATAGTATTCATTAATTAAACGTTAAAAATCAGAAGTAATCATTTGTACTATTTATTAATCAGTCTTTTAAAAATCCAAAAATTAAAAAAATCAAGCCTTATTGAACGCGGCGTCAATCTTATTTTCATCATCATTTTTGTATTCTTGAGTAGCCGTTCGAATACATTCATTTGATGTTATGATGATCTGTGAAGCAGCACGAGTTGGGTTTTGTTCGGGAATATGGATTTCTAGAGGTGACAAGTAGTAGTGAATTCATGGTTTGGAGTAACTACTGTGTGAAGTATGTGCTCTATGGAAGTATGATGTAGATGGTTCCGAATTCGCTCTGGTTTGTGACAAGTGGTGGTGCATTGATGGAACGGAGTAACTGCTGTGGGAAGTATGTGCGCTCTGGTATGTGGGCGAAGGAGTTGGAGATGCAAGAGAATATGGTTAAAATGATGCTGAAGTACGTTGCTCATATTTAGGTCAATTACCAACGCACGCACAACCACTCCCTACGATGTCTTGTGCGCTACTGCAAAAAACTGCGAGTGTGGATGCGTTCACGTTCGCGTGCCGCGAACCCTTTGTCGCGGGCCAAAAAACCGACACCGATCGGGGAACGGTGCGAAGCGCGAACGAGAAGTGTGAACAACATCCACACTCGTGATTCGCAGTTGTCGCGGGCTTTCGCGGCCGTTCGCGCCGCGAGTGTAGAGCGGGCATAACATACTTCAGGCACTTGGTCTGTTGGTCACCCAAGAACGCCGTCATAAACCTAAATATTCATTTATAACTTTCCGTCCTATGGAGAATATGTAGTTATGTGTTAAAGACCAACTCATTCCCATATCCCCCTAAGGAAAAAAAATTAAAATGAAGAATAAGATTTATCTAGATCAAAAAGTATTATTAGCAATGACACTTCATAAACAGCAATTATTTAGTTTACGAGTGATCCGAGTACTAAAAAATTCACTATACATGTGTACTCTTTGACTGCACGGTTGGCCTAGTGGCTTAAGCGGTCGCCACGCCGCTTCCTACTACGCCAAGTGTCGTGGGTTCAAATCCCACGTAGGACAACACTTTGTGTTATTCACAATTTGTTGTTCTGAGTCTGGGTGTTCTTTGTGTCCGTTTCATGTATGTTTGTAAAGTCCCCCGCGACACAGGAATTTATATTCCTAATGCGGGAGTTGTCTTTTTAAAGAAAAAACGAAAACTCTGCTGCTGTAAGCTAACCGTAAGGATTTTACAACGTTGAATATCGGAGCCAACTCAGCAGTATCCGCCAGGATCGTTATCCAGTTATTTTTCTAAGCTTGTCAGTGCACATACGAGTACAGTTATAAGCATTTTACAAAGCCAATGCACTCCTTAACGATATTCAATTAAATAACAGTTGTTGAGTAGGAAACGTCATTCTTTCGACGACCATGCAGTTTGACATCTCATCTAGAATTAGTTATGAGGGTTCAATCAAACGAACATAACGGTAGAAAAGGCTCTTGATGAAAGTCATTGGAAATAATTGATGTGAGTTTAAGTGAATTGACCGGTTTTGTTACATCGTTACGACGAAGACATAATTTGGTCCGGTTTTTTATAGTTTTTAGGAAAAATACATGCATTCGTGGTCCAATCTATTATCTAAAAGTAGATGTCAGTTGCTGGCGTGCATTTAATAACTGTGGCAAAAAACCCGACACAATCTGGGTAAACTTTTAAAATTTAGGATTCCATGCAATATATGTACATCATGGTAACTAAAGTAGAAGTGACTGATAGTAAAAACCATCAGGTCAATTGTAAAGAGTATTCCAGGAACAAATATTATTTTATTATTCTCAATTCTTTATTGCATTTCACAATGTAGGTTTAAAGGTGTTTACATAATAAATAAATAGTAACAATTGTAAATCCTGTCGGGCACAGCAACTTAGATTACCAGGAGAGAGGAAGCGGGCTAATTTTAAGAAGGTGCTTAATTATTAATTATTGGTTACTTATTTTTTCGAATATTTATAAAATATATATATACATTCATACACACACACACACATTAGGCATTTCTAGGCCTCAATTGCTATAAATATTAACAATTTCAAAACAAATAACGGCAGCAGCACCAAAAGGAAAAAAAAATAAAAACATTTTTGTACTTAAAACAGTTAAGTTTGTCTTCCTGTCTAATGTCTTCCGGTAATTTATTGTATAGTTTTATGGACATATCTAATGGCCTTGATGAATGCATTTTTAGTTGGGAAGTTGGTAGGTTAAGCCTGTCCTTGTGTCTGAGTGTCATTTTGGTTTGTAGGTCTTTCCTTGTGCTATAGAACTCTGGGTGTTGTCAGGCTAATTTACAGATTTCAAAGATGTAGATACAGGATAATGTTAAAATTTTAAGACTTAAAATGAGGTTCACAACTGTCTGTATCTTCTATGTTAACTAAAATTCTAATTAGTTTTTTGTAAGGTGAAAAGTGTTGGTGCATCTGTACTGTTACCCAACAGAATAACACCGTATGTGAGCCAGGCGTAGGCATATGAATAGTATGTAGCAAGTGCGGTTTTCAGGTCTGTACTTTATTTATAGTCTAAGATCCCACCGCTTGATTCTGCAGCTATCTGTTTTTTCGATACAACTAATTTTAAATTAATGTTTATAAAGTATACAATGCATTAGGGATAGGTTGCCTATCAAAAATTAGCCGCAATTACCTGAAATTAATGTTAGTAAAATTATTTTGCTGATGAAATTTGCAGCTATATGTTTTTTTAGTGAATTTTACGACATTTGAAAGAAAATAATGTTACGAATTCAAAAAGAATTGGTTGCCAGCTCTCAGTCAGCCGCAACGTTAGGGTTGCCAGGTGTAAACAGGTATATTAATGATGTTCCATACACAATTAACCGACCTCTAGAACCCAGGCCTGAAAACTTCTGCGAAATTTTATGAAAAATCAGTTTCAAAGAAGCTCTTATCAAATTTTTAGCTACATTCTGGGAAAACTATTGCTTAAACATTACTAAGAAAATCGGAGTTTTTTTGTTTATTAGTTCAATGTTCATGTATAGTAATATTTCTGATTTTATTAGATTAATAACGGCTTTTATTATGATTAATCTTATTAATATTATCATTTTTATTTATAATAATTTATAATATATAATAATTTGATTCCCTTCAAAATGGTTGAGTTGAATGGTGCGGATCCATGCGTCATGTTCGTGAGCGGGCGCTGTCAGTTGTGACTGGTCATCTCTTAGTTGCCACGGCTTATTTGAATTAATTATTTTATTTTTCAATTGTATTTTTGTTGTACTATGGACACTTTTAACGTGCACGTCTTGCTACATCGTTCTCACATAATGTACCATCTCAACATGAATGATGTAACCATGATTTTGTAAAAACATTTTGATTTAAAAGAGTGTCCATGGAGTTTCTTGCCCGTTCTTCTCCATAGAGATCTACGCTAGGGAATGGGCAACTACAGTACTTTCACAGTTTTTGTGTCTTGTGACTGGGACTGTAGCTACATTTTTGTTTCGACAATTCAAAAGTGCCTGTAACTGGCCTACTTGAAATAAATGCTTTGATTTTGATTTTGATTTAAAACCCCCTTTCTATGGAGAGGCCTATGTCCAGCAGTGAACTGTTAAAGGCTGTTGATGATGTAGGTATATATTGAAACATTAGTTTTTATTCTTTGTTTTGTGATTTCCAATCAATGTGTTTGTCTATATCAATACCTAACAGTGTGAATTTATTGACTACTTCTAGGTGTGTGTTATTAAAGCTGAAGTTTATCTTTATTGGTGCAATGTTATTGTCTTCTTAAAATTAATGTCAAGATTGTGATCGGTCATCCAATTTGTTGTAGTGGTAAGTATGGAATTCAATTTTTTCATTTAGATTGCTATTGTTTTCACATGAGGTGAGTATCGATATGTCATTCGCGAACGAAACACATGGTTCATGTATATATTTAGGAAGCTCGTTAATATATAAAAGGAAAAGCAAACACCACAACACACTTTCCTGTGCAATAGAGGCATAAACAGGTTTATGGTCAGATCGGATTGTTTGTCCTGCAGTTGTAGAATTCAATTTCTACTAGTTGTTCCCTGTCTTTTAGGTATGATTTGAACCAATCTAGGCAGCATTTACCACGGATCCCTACACTACACTAAATTAATTTAACAGAATGTCAAATTGTACCTTGTCATTAGTTTTGGTCATATCGAGCATTATGCCTATTGCATATTTTTTTGCGTTTATTATTTCTAATGTTTCTTGTATATATTTAAAAAACGCCAAAAATGTAGCCCTTTTTTTGAAATTAATTTTCATTCTGGTTAAATATTCCAAATTTCTCACAAAAATCATTGACGCGGGTACACATAGCCTTATCAAATAATTTTGAGGATGTCGGTAAAAGAGTGATAGGACTGTAGTTGTTTGGATCTGTTTTTTGTGTCTTTTTTATGTATTGGCTTTATGATAGATTTCTTTAATAGATCAGGAAACGCCCCTTCTTCAAACAATTCCGTAACTATTTTTATTTTTTTAAGGTTTTTATTAAATTCTTCGCTTCACTAGGGGTGACTGGACTTAAGGAAATATATTTTGGTCAATTAATTATTTTTAAAAAATAAAACCATTTACGAGACAATTTTTGGTTCGTTGCATGAACCACTCCAAAAACCAGTTCGAAATATATTTGGTTTACTTTAAAAGGATATGATCAGTTTTTGCGATCTAAAGTGCGGGATTCATCGAAGTCTCTTAAAATATTGCCCGGCAACATTCTCACGTAGGTACTTAATTCAAAGGTTTTGTTGAATTCCAAGAGCCAGTTTCACCAGCACCTGATAAAGTTTACTACACTACCTAAAAGAAATATGCGAAATATATATGATAACCATATGTGAAATCAAAATATGAGTTAAGTATACTAAACTTTAAAGAAATGACCAAAACAATTTTTGTAATGCAGCAGACTATTTTCAAACATTAATTAAATGTAAGACTGATTATTAAATGCAAGTCCGAGTGATTATATAATTTTAAATCTTACCAATACCTGTTTATTTTAACAGTTATCGCAAAACTTGTAATAGCTAAATATTTAAAATAGGATTCTTAACTGTTTGTAATTTTTTAATACCGACGAATGGCGACGAATAGAAAAAAGAAGAGTAAAAAGCAGTTAGTTAATATGAGTTTAAATGTAGTGACATATCCAATACCCTGAGAGCTGTTTGGTAACATGAGAATTAACTTCCCATCCATGTTTTAATAACTTCAGTGCATTTTGCAATCACAAAATCATGACTCAGAAATCTGTTGAGAACCCATTTATTACAGATTACATTACAAAAAGTGGATTTGCGAAATGCATTTAAAATATTAGCGTAATTTGCAGTGTTTTTCTGCTACAAGATTAATTCTCTGGACGACATCCAAGTGCATTCTTGGAACACGATTAATTCTGAGTGGCATAAAGGAATGACTTCATAGTATGTTGTAATCACACTTGTCACGCTGACCTAACAACATGATCATGTCAGGGTCCTAGGTTGTAACATATCCAATGGTAGCTTCGGGATGCCAGTTATCGTCCCAATTAGTTTGTATTTATGACAGGAACTATAAAATAGTTATAGACGTCCCTGAATTCAAATACTGTGATGGGTAGTTACATTGAGAAATTATAGTAACTGTTAATTTACAACAGATTATTATAAATCGATAGAGATAATATTAAAGATAAAAACAGATAAAGGAGTCTCATGCCGGTTCCTTTCGTCGTAGGAATGACATTTTTGGATCACGCAACTAGTCAGTAACGTAACGTTAGAAAGAGCCTGAAAAGGCCTACTTGAAATAAAATCTTTTGAGATTGCGATTTATATATGAGATAAATAGTGATGGTGATTTATTTAGGTTATAGTTTAGAAATAGGTAGATAGCTCTTTATAATATTAGGCAAAATATTATTGTAGGTTATCGTGTTCATCTATTCTGTACATAGGTTGTTTTGATATTTACAAATAGATGAGAAAAACAATATTATGAATTGTATAATTTAAAGATATCCAAAACTAGTTTTTGTCCGCGGCAACGTCCGGCTGTATCGGTAAGTGGCCTATTTCCTTCCTCAAGAATCACAATGACTCATAGAAATCGGTGCAGTGGTTTAATTATAAAAGCGTAACAGGCAGAAAGATTAGCCTTACAATTGATATGTATTTGAAGATCCAGAATAGTCAGAAGCCTTAGTCACAATTCAAAGTGTTAAGCAATCTGACAAGAGGCAAAGTGCTTCTACTACCATTTCGTGTCATACTTGTTTAATATGTCAAAGTATCCTGAGAAAGCTACTTTTCAAAAGCTTAACTATGCCGAAAACTTTAAGATTTTAGTACTCACCAAAGTTAAGAATAAGTTAAGAGTAAGTTAAGAAACGTTTATGGAATGCATACCATCATGCTACACACTCGCCACACACTGTTTAACATTTATTACGAAATTACTTATAAGAACATGGTTATGAATATTTGCTTTTTCACAGGACAGCATATAGTTTCTGTTTTATCATATTTTATTGTTTTGTGAATAGGTCATAAACTGCATCACATATTTAGAATGATTGTTCTTCAAATGTACATTATCTACTGATTTGACTGCCTCGTTGGTCTAGTGGTTGACGTATGCGACTGCTGATCATCTAGTCAAATGTTTGTGTGATCTGCAAATATTTGTTTCGGAGTTTGGGTGTTTTCTATGTATGATATGTACTTATGTATTTACAAAGAAAAAGTATGTTTATGTATTTATATCAGTTGTCTAGTTACCCATAATACAAGCTCTGCTTAGTTGATGGCGTTGTGTGAAAAATATCCTAAAAAATATTTAAATTGTATTTATAAATATTTATTCTGAATTCTTATTCTAACAATGCCTCGGTAACTTGCGGCGGATGAAGCGTTGGTTTTAAATAAGTAATTTGTGTTGCGGAAACGTTACAAACTTAGACCCGTTGTAGATACAGCACGGAGCCTTACCGCCTTACAAATATCTCTCTTACAAAAGAAAGACATAATATAATATATATTAAGCGTCTTATTTATATATCTGTATCAGTAGGTCTGAGAATAGGAAGTACTTAAATAATTACTTTTTACCCCTAGATAATAAAGGATAAAACGGACGCAGGCATCAGCTAGTAAATTTAAATCAATTATAAGAAACTATGTATTACCTACAAATTTCTAAATTAAAAGTTTTTGTAATACTTTTTTTCTTTATGTGTGTTTTTTCCGGGTAATCTTTGCATGTAAGAAGTAACTTAGGATGCTCCTTCGCTAAAGCTCTGTGGTGTAATCCGCTGCTTATAACATGAACCGCGGGGTAACACCGTGGGGCTCAGATAGTTATTGTCGAAAATATCTATAAACTAACAGACGAGTTTGTAAAAACCTACGTAAACTGTAGGTTTTTACAAACTACGGTACTATTTACTAAAGCGGACGTATTGACTGATACGGCATTATCACAACATGTTTTTACATTTCATCATAATTTACCACACAATGTCACACCGACGGACAACCCACAATAGCATGCATACAACAAGCCCCGCAAGTAACTTGAAACAACATTATTTGCACCTTACAAATTTAAACGTCTAATTTAAACACAATGTGCCTAATTACATCCCTATTAATATTATAAATGCGAAAGTAACTCTGTCTGTCTGTCTGTTACGCTTTCACACCTAAACCACTAAACCGATTTTGATGAAATTTGGTATGAATATATAACTAAACTTGGGAAAGGACATAGGCTACTTTTTACCGCGATTACCGACATACACGCGGGCAGAGCCGCGGGCGAAAGCTAGTATTAGATAAAGATTAAATATGTCAACAAAGCCAAGTGAATCATTTGCGTAGCGTGTGTGTTTGTGTGTGTGTGTCAGATAACCCACACAGTCACACATACACACAAGACACAAGTCGGCGTAATAAAGAGGTATTGAATGAAATGTGGTAGGTGGTTGTTGTGAATCATTCCGACATTAAAATAATAGTCGAGTGTGTGATATGGGCCTCTCGAAAGGCTTGCAGTATTCGAATGTAATGATTTCGTTCACCAGATGGAATGTTGATAGTTTGTTTCTATTATTAAAGGTCAGCTAAACTTGAATTGATAGGCATGGTCATGTGCCACAACTAAATATAATGAATTAGCAACTAGATATTGAATTTCAAGGAATCTTCCTTTGGCCCTCAAGTTAGGTTTTTTTTTGAAATTATTTAGTAGTATTTAATGAAAACTACTAAAGAAAAAGTCCGATTCATCCTTTGTTACATAGGGGCATAAAAATATCTAGTTTACGACATATTCTCAGACCTACTAAAAAAAAAAAAAAAAAAAATTATATATATATAAAAATTGATCTCGTTTCGGAGGAGTGTCAAAAAATTAAATTGACAATTTAAATACAAGTGTAACATCTACAGTCATCTAAAATGGTCACCATGTCACCTAATCAACTTTAAAACCACAAATACCATGCTCCCAGAAACATCAGCTACAAGTGAAAATAAAAACAGGCTGTCAAAGGGCTGTCACGTTACGTTACGCGAGCAGAAAGTATCGGGCGTGGTTTTACGAGCCCAATCGGGATCGTTTGACCCGACAAAACCGACATAATGCAGTCTTTCCACGTCGCCAGATCCCACACAAACCAGAAACCTTGATCGTTAAACTTGTACTTACACCTTTATACGAATGGATTATTCGGGAAAGTACTGCCTAGCTGTTTAGTATTAGCGTATTTAGTCAAGAGTCTATAATTGAAATACATACATGATATTGCTATCTTTGAAGAGCCTCAAAAATATAATGAGTGTTTTCTATGTATAATATGTATGTATTTACAAGCTCTACTTGTATTATGGGTGTAAAATGTCCAAAAAAAAAAATTTATTTATAATAAAACAGCGAAGGGAAATCTCTGCAAAAGGAAAAGTTCAAAACCTACATTCGTGCACCTGAGTGTTGTGGGTTCAAATCCCACATAGAAAAATACATTGTAAGATCCACATATTGTTATTCTGAATCTGGAAATTTTGTGTTCGCCATATTGTTTTAAAATAAATCATCAATACAAGCAAAATACGACGATTACTTTTTAATTTCATAATGTAATTCAATTTCGTTTCACAAAATACTCTTAAAAACTAATGCATTTTAGAAATGAGGTCAATTTTGGCTTACTTGCGAAAACGAAATAAAGGACCTCGGCGTAAACAAAGCTTTGATCTGAGTTAATGCTAGAAACTGTGCTTACTGCAAAACCTTTGCTTAGAGATATGATAATAAATACTAGTTTTAGTCATTAAAATACCTAATAAGCAAGCATGAATCATATATTTTTAACTAGCTGGGACCCGCGGAGTGACCCGCGGTTTCTTTACTCGGTTTTGTATCTTAAAGTACTCTTTACAACAAGCGAGAGTAACGCCACGAGGTAAAGCTATTCTAAAAAAGCTTAAGTTACTCCTTATATCATCAGCTATCTTCTAGTGAAAGTCCCTTCAAAATCTGTCCAGCCGTTTAAATCGCGAGTAACGCCGGGGAGGAAAGCTAATCTAAAATAAAAATTGGCCTAAGTTACTCCTTACGTCATCAGCTATCTGCCAATGCACGTCCAGTCAAAATCTGCACAGCTGTTCCAGAGATTAGCCTAACCAAATAAACAGACTGAAGAAAATGTAAAAAAATGTTTTTTGATGTACCTACATAAGTAAGTACCTTATTTACTCATTTGCATGCAGTAAGAATCTGTTTATTTGGAATTACAAACAGACACTTTAATTTTATTTATTAGTATAGATTAGGGTTCATGATTTCTCGAGCTTTTCAATTTCTCGAGTCTCGAGAATTCTCGAAGCTAATTTCTCGGGTCTTCTCGGGTTGTCGAGAAATTTACATTTACGTACGTTTTCTTATATTATTTGGTTGCAATACTTCAACAAATTCAGTGGTTTTCCTCACAAATAAAAGTATTAACTTAATTACAAAACTTTTATTGATTATATTCATAAATCTTCTAAATAAGCTAATTAAATTAAAAAAAAATACATATATTATTCAGACTCATAAACATAATGACAGCAACATTTTTGGCAGGTTATTTAGAACTTATAAACAAAAGTAGCTTCTATTAAACTAAACAAAAATCTTAAATTATAATTAAATTACAATCACAGCACCATACCAACAAAGTGAATCATGAATGAATTCACTTTTGTGATTCCATTTATGGTGAAGCCGTCTTTTGCAGCCAGCCTCGCCAATATTTCACTCAATGATTGTATAGGTGGAGTTTTAAAGTTTAGTTTCTGTTGCTGCATACTTTCATGCCCAGGCCTGTTTTTTTTCGGTACACTTACACCTGAACTTGTAGTTGCTTCAGATTCGGATTCTTCTTGGGTCCCGTATTTAATAATATTGATTTATGCACATGTGCTAAATGTCTCACCAACTCGCTAGTATTTGAACCTTTGCAAGCAATGATTTTTGGGCACTTTAGGCATTGCGCATTGCAGATTCCTTTTTTTTTAAATATTTCCATACTTTTGATGCTTCCATCTTTACTGTTATAGGGACGTTTCGGTAAAATCTATAACAAACGCAAATCAAATTAATAATAAGCCCTTGGAATAATATGTGATACACACACACACATACAACACAACTGGCAATATTCGTCTCATAAATTTAAAATGACACATTCAAATTACAAGAAAAACATATCAGAATAATTAAAAACTAAGCTTGTGTGTTCTTGTTTTACAAAAATAGGAAATGTAATAAGACTAAGTAGTATAATTAATGTATCGTTAGTTATTTTATGTATTAAAGTTTGACTAAAATAATAGAAAAGAACACATAGGTACCTACTCGTACCTAGTAAAATTTAAGATCATAGTTAGATTATATTATTGATAAAAATAATATGAATAATAAAGCCATGATGTGTCAATAAAAGGGAAAAGACTTACCTGTTTGATTTCAATTTATCACGTAATCTGTGAAACACTCACTACGAAAACTATCGTGTAAAAACGACGCCGCAGAGCCCTTGTAGCGAGATCAAGGGTGCCGCTGCGCTTTGGCCCGCGCCTCCAAGCAACTTAACAAACGGCGATTTAATTTCTATATATGTATATGATTTCTCGAGTTCTCGACTTTTCTCGACCTAGATTTCCCGGGAACAAAGCCCAACGATTTCCCGGGAATTCTCGGCTCGAGAATTCCCGGGAACAAACCCTAGTATAGATGGCCGTTCAAGTTATATTAGTCACAGAAATAAAAACAAAACAGACAAACGCTGCAAATTCGACCTCTAGTAGGTAGGTATAATTTGTTGTTGTTTAATATAATTATCCTCACTGCAATTCGTTTCCTCAAGAGCTTTGTTTATCAAGTAGGTATACTGATTAAATATAGTACTCGTATTGTGTATCCCATGGGTTACGTCACCCACAGGCCACAATCAACGCAAGCAGGATTTATTCACCGGCCACTAAGATTGTTATCAGAACAAAAATAGCTATGAGCCGTATTGCTAATTGAAGTTGACACTGTAATGTTTGAAACAAATGTTTTTGTGTTCTGTTATAGCTTGTTAAGTTCTTGGTATATAGTCTTCGTTAGCAATGTCAAAGAAATCAGCAAGATAAATAAATAAATATTTCGGACATCTAACACACAATGTCATCTTATCCTAAACTAAGCAGAGCTTGTAATATAAATATTAAACAACGGATATAAATACTTACATAAACATACTTTTTTTTAAATACATACATATCATACCTTTTTTTTCACGCGAAAATGCTTTTCGTACCATACATACCCCTCGTGGGGTAAACGTAGGGCGGGTAGGACTCCCAGGTAACCGGTCTACCCACTAAACCCCGCCCACAAATAAATAAATAATTTGGACATCTGACACACAACATCATCTAGTCCCAAGCTAACCAGAGCTTGTGTTATGGGTACTAGACAACTGATATAAATACATAAACATACTTTGTTTTTTGTAAATACATACATATTATACATAGAAAACATCCAGACTCCGAAACAAATATTTGTGAATCACACAAATAATATTTGGTCTGACCCGTGAATCGAACCCGAGACCTCTTGATCAGCAGCCGCATACGCTAACAACTAGACCAACGAGGCAGTCTAAAAAAAAAAGTAAAGTGTTTGTAATATCAAACGAACATATTTTTTTACTAAATGCATAAGAAAGTATATACGGTACTTACATCAAAAAGACGATTTTTAAGGTTTTTGTCTGTCTGTTTGTGCCCGATAGTCTCTGGAACGTCTGGATTTCTCACAGATATGTAATTGACTGTATAAGAAATAGGTACCTTAATTTACTTCTTTTTCACTATTCTCTCTCTTCTCTCAACTCACTCAGATAAGTAGTTGTTCATTTAAATGTTAACTATTCATTAATCAAAATACATATAAAAAGTAATATTAAGACAATGTATATTCGGACAGACATAATGTACAGTCACGGCATAGCATAAGCTGATAATCGTTTACAGGTAAGCACCATAGTGAAATCTAATCGAACATTTCTAAACGAGAAGCCAAAGAAAATTGATACGTTCTATCTAAGCCATACTATTATAGATTTAACTAATAGACATCAAACTTTCCCATATATAATATAAAAGTTTTGATGAAACTGCCGAAAAAAGACAAAGTTTTCCGGAATTATCGAAAACTTTCGACGATATGTGATATTTAGTAAAGGAATAAAAACTTTGGGGGTCCGATAAATATTGTCTACTTAGCAACTATTGCTGTAGAGATATAATTGTACGCATGCACAACAACATATTTTTTTTATTTTTGTACAAAGTTTTTCAAGTAAGCGCATTTCAAAAGTTACCTTTAACCTTTCAATGGTTTCATAAGACCCATCTAATATCCAATCAATGCGAAAATAGACAAAGTATAATTTTTTCATTATAATTTTCATTCAGTGCGTCCTACCTGTCATGACATACGAGACCTGGACACTTACGGTACGGTTGGTACACAAGCTTAAAGTTGCTCAGCGTGCTATGGAAAGGGCTATGCTCGGCGTTTCTCTGAGGGATCGTATCAGGAATGAGGTGATACGTCAGAGAACTAAGGTCAACGACATAGCCCACCGGATTAGCAAGCTGAAGTGGCAATGGGCTGGCCATATTAGCAGCAGAACTGATGACCGCTGGGGTAGAAGAGTTCTGGAGTGGAGACCGCGTTTCGGTAAACGTAGTGTAGGACGCCCACAGGCAAGGTGGAGTGAGGACCGGCGTAAGATGGCTGGCAGGAAGGAGCTGGATTCGAGAAGCCCAAATTCAATCAGAGTGGTGTGCAATGGGAGAGGCCTACGTCCAGCAGTGGACTGTGACAGGCTGATGATGATGATCTAATACGCTAAACGATAGGCTAGGCACGAGAAAAAAAACGTCCCCACTTTACGTGTATAGCTAAACGAAAAATATTTTTTTTCGTGATTTTATTTTAGCATATTGTGGAGATATGTACAGGTAAAATTTTCATCTTTCTTGCACTAACAATTTGGAAGGTAAGTTGAATATGGACGGAGAAACGGACGGACGAACATGACGAAACTATAAAGGTTCCGAGACATTTACTAAGGCACGCTAAGATGTCAGGAAAAAATGCGCGATCCAAGTATGAAATCTCTTGAAATTGAACCCAAAAACAATTTAGAATAAAGAATAATTTTCCTGACCTCTCTAGAATTACCAGTAGATTAGACATTAGCTGCATTAAGTACATTAATATACAAAACGCATAAAACAACATGCATTTAATATATTATTCAAGGCAGTGACCGGAACGGACGTTTATGCAGGATTGTAACGCCTTGATGGAGTCTGCAAACGATAACAGCTAAACAGTGATATCATTGAATGTTTTAAATTTAGATGGCTTAATAAACAGGTAATATAAAGTACCTAGGTAGTTATATATATTCAGATATTTTTTTACAACCGGATAGAATAAAACAGTCCCAAAAAGAGTATTTCGAATTGAAACCAGTTTATCAGATTGAAGTTTACAACAATCTAGTATTAGGTGTTGAGAATCATGAATTAATTTCGTTGGCTGAACTCATTCTAGTCACGAATAATATGTCGGGTAGATTTCAACATCCGATTAGGCTAACGTTATCAAGGTTATCACCAAAATACTGGCTTTAATTGATTTCTCGAATGCATTTAATACCGTTAGTCACGAGATCCTACTGGCCATCCTCTCCTATCTCATGGTCTCCTCGGAAGCTCTGGAATGGTTCTCCTCTTATCTTCAGGGACGTCAGCAGTGTGTACATATCGATGACGTGTCGTCTAGTTGGTGTGAACTTCTCACTGGCGTCCCTCAAGGCGGCATATTATTTATTTATTTTTTATTTATATACTTTATGCAAAATTACATGCATCGGCGGACTTCTGCCAGTCGACCGATTGGGCGATGCAGAGAAAAGATGAGGTAGGTTCATATAGGGTGAATCGATTATTATTATTATTATTTGTGCATTACTTTAACTCGAAATTAAAATTTCGGTATAATGAAAACCACGGGCCTAGACCAAGTGGAGTTCATTTTGTTGGCTTTGGACTGAGGCTGTAATCTGTGATATTGTGTCTTCCTGTATGAACTTTCGAACAATGCGGCACGTATTTAATATGGCGGGTTTTTGCATGGTAATGTATGTGTTAGTGGGAAGTTCGATCTGTCGTAGGAAGTGAAGGAGATGTTTTGGTATGATTCCGGTGCTGGAGAGTACCAGAGGCACAATGTACACTTTGGACATTTTCCAAATTCTACTTATTTCTTCTTTTAGTTCTGTATACTTATGTATCTTTTCAGTTATTGTTTTTTGTAAATTGTGTGTGTTAGGGACTGCAATATCTATTAAATATGTGTGTTTCTTATATTTATCTATAAGAGTTATGTCAGGTCTGTTATTGTGGATGGTTTTATCGGTTAATATAGCTCTATCGAAGTATATCTTGTGACTTTGGTTTTCTAACACTGGTTTTGGAGAATATTGGTAGTATGGTACTATTTTAGATGGAATTAAATTATGTTTTATGGCTAATTTCTGGTGGACGATATGGGCGACTTGATTGTGTCTGTGGGTATAGTCATTTTGGGCTAGAGTTGGACATGCACTTGTGATGTGTTGTATAGTTTCTGCGGATCGGTGTCATTTTCTACATTTATCATTTTGGATATTAGGGTCTTTCAAAATAAATTTACTGTAATTTCTAGTGTTAATAACCTGGTCTTGTATTGCAATCATAAATCCTTCAGTTTCAGAGAAAAGGGAACCTAACTGAACCATTTATTCGAAGCATCTAAATCTATGTGTGGTTGATCAAGGTCATGTAAATGTCTGCCATGCAGCTCTTTCGACCGCCATCTATTTATTTTTTCTTGTCTTAGGGTTTCTGAATTTTTGTAAATTATGTCACTATTGCATAAGTTTAGAGGAGTTAAGTTAGAATCTATTTTAATATTGGCTGAATGTATATTACTTGTTGTGGCTTTACTGTAGAAGAAATCTTTTAAATTTTTTAATTGTCCTTCCCATAACGCTGTCAGATCTATAAGTCCTCTTCCCCCTTTTTCTCTTTTAAGTGCGATTCGTTCTATTGCCGATTTCGGATGTAAATAGTTGTGTTTCGTTAGTATTGTTCTAGTTTTAATTCTAACTTGTTTATGTCAGTACGTGTCCATTTAATTATTCCAAATGAATATGTCAATATGGGTATGGCGAATGTATTAATGGCTTTAAATAGATTTTTAGAGTGAAGTTGTTTTTTAGATATTAAATTTAATCTCCTACTATATTCAGATGAGAGCTGCTTCTTAATTACGATATGATCAATGTTTTGAGATTGTTCGATTCCTAGATATTTGTAAGTGTCTGTTGGTTCCATATGTAAAAATAGATTAGGTTCAAGTGTTTTGTTGGTATGACTTGCAACTTTTCCGTTACGTATATGTAAAGTTCGGCATTTATCAAGTCCAAATGACATATTTATATCTTGGCTAAATTGAGTTGTTATTTTTAATAACTGGTCAAGGCACTTCCTAGTCCTAGCAAACAGCTTTATATCGTCCATATACATTAGATGTGTAATAGATGTGGTATTATGTAGCTTGTATCCGTTAGTGGTAGTGCTGTTGAGGAGAGTGGATAGAGGATTTAAAGCAAGACAGAACCATAAGGGACTGAGTGAGTCTCCCTGGAAAATGCCATTTTCGATTGAGATCTCATTCGTGACAATTGATTCTTTTCCATTAAATACGTGTAATGTTGTACGCCAGTCAGACATGGCATTCTTCAGGAAGTTAATAAGAACAGGATTAATTTTATAAATTTGAAGGACACGGACTAACCAGGAATGGGGAACACTGTCAAAGGCTTTTTTATAATCAATATAAGCTATATGTAGGTTCCTTTTGTGTTTATTTGAGTGCTTTAAAACTGTAGAGTCTATAACCAGTTGTTCTTTACATCCTTTATGGTTCTGTCTACACCCTTTTTGCTCTTCGGATATTATGTTGTAGTTTTCTAAATGCTTACTAATTTTCTGTGTGATTATGGATGTCATGAGTTTGTAGATTGTAGGTAGACATGTGATGGGTCGGTACTGTGAGGGATCGCTTGTGTTGCTATTTTTGGGTAGCATGTAAGTTATACCTGTTGTTATAAATTTAGGTAATTCTTGTTCACCTTTTATAATTTCATTTATATTATTTGCTAACTGGTGATGGAGACTAGAGAACTTCTTGTACCAGAAATTATGTATATTATCTATACCGGCTGCTTTCCAATTTTTCATTTTCCTTGTGGCTATCTCTATGTCATCCAAATTAATATCATTTAATTCCATCATATCTATATTTGCCATTTTATGTTCTTCTTCGGCTATCCATTTTGAGCTATCATTGTGATCCCTTTGTTTTCTCCATAAGTCGGTCCAGTAGCTTTTGAGTTCGTTAGATTGAGGCATATCGTAACCTGTATTTTGATTTGTATTATGGCTGTTAAGTGATCTGTAGAAACTTTTTTCATTGGTGGTATTATTATTATTATTATTATCTCCCTTATTATTTTCAATTTTCATTAATCTCATAACCTACGAACATAACGAATCCTGGCAGTAGGTTTAAACTATAATCTATTTTAATACACGTATTATTTACGTAATTACTAACTTTTCCTTAAAGTGAACGAACTAGACTTAAAAGTTCGTCCAAATCAAGTTCACTTGTATCGACTTTTCTTAATAATTGCCTGTAATCGACTTGCTTCACCTCACTAAAGGCCATTGCCAACCTCCTAACAACAATGGATTTCAATATATTCATATGTTTAATTTGTAACCGAATTCGAAAAGCAGGTTTTCAATCGGAATGTTCTTGTTCTTATTTTCTTGATATTTTAGCCGAAAGGAATTCAATTATACTTTTTTTAATTGTAGTGGTCTTGTTTTGTCTTGGTCCCATTTATAGTTTATAAAAGTTCGGTTTATCATGATTTATGCGCATTAATATTAGAACCTAGCTGAGTCCGTATACTAGGCTAAAAAAATTGCCCCGGTTGCTCTTAATGTCATCAGCTATTTGGCGGTAGAAGTTTTTTTTTTACGCGGTGAATGCTTTTCGCAGTAAGTATTGTTATAATCGGACCACCCCTTCCAGAGATTAGCCACAGACAGAGAAAACTTAAATAAAAAATCATATGCATTTAGTAAAAAAACTGTTCATCTGATATTACAAACGGACACTGCAATTTTATTTCTATACATAAAAAATATTCCACTCAGATGTGATGTTCTTCCTAAGTTTACTTCATCAGTTAGTCGCCTAATATTAGGCAAAACTCTTGTCTCACAAAAGGTAAAATAAACAATACTATTATCTACAAATCACGCTGGTAGATGCCGAGATTAGAACATTGGAATAAACAAACTAATTCAATTTACGATTAATATAGATAAGAGTACGTGTGCAATCGCGGCGAAGTAGCTTGTGTATAACAAGATTAGTAAATAGGAAGAGGAGATACGCCGGAATCACTTGAAGGAAAACGAGAGTTGTGGTTTTCGAAACACAGAATTAGTGATATTGTGGCAATGAGATTAGATTTATCGATATTTGCGAATTTATGTGAAAATGATTCAACTAATTGCTTTTACGGAGATGCCGAAGAAAACTGTTAGAAATAAACTTATGTTAACCTCGAAGTTATTGTTTTAAATCGCGAAATAGCAAGCGAAAGCTAGTCTAAAAACAATTAGCTTAAGTTACTCCTTATGTCATCAGCTTTCTGTCAGTGAAAGCCTCGTCAAAACCGTCCAGCCGTTCCAAGATTAGCCGAAACTAACAGACAGTCAGGCATTTTTAGGGTTCCGTAGCCAAATGGCAAAAAACGGAACCCTTATAGATTCGTCAAGTCTGTCTGTCTGTCTGTCTGTCTGTCTGTCTGTCTGTCCGTCCGTATGTCACAGCCAATTATTTCCGAAACTATACGAGCTATACTGTTGAAATTTGGTCAGTCGATGTATTCTGTGAACCGCATTAAGATTTTTACAAAAATTTAGAAAAAAAACAATACATTTTAGGGGTCCCCATACTTAGAACTGAAACTCAAAAATTTTTTTTTTCATCAAACCTATTGTATAGATAGGTTTTCAAAAATGATGTTGAATTTTCTAATATCATTTTTTTCTAAACTGAATAGTTTGCGCGAGAGACACTTCCAAAGTGGAAAAATGTGTGTCCCCCCCCCCCCCCCCCTCTAACTTCTAAAATAAGAGAGTGATAAAACTAGAAAAAATATATGTTATATATTACCATGTAAACTACCAATACAATTGGTTTGAACAAGATCTAGTGAGTAGTTTTTTTTTAATACGTCATAAATCGTTACACGCAATTTACCTTTCATCCAGTCAATACACTAGTATAAAAACATCGATTAAAGTTACAACGAACTACAAGAACTTTTATATGATGTTACTTGCTGATACGGAACTTTTCATGGGCGAGTCCGACTCGCACTTGGCTGCTTTTTTTTAATAGCTCTTTAGATGTAAGTACCGTATATACTTTGATACGCATTTAGTAAACTTAAAACCTCTTTATTTCATATCATAAACAGACACTCCAATTTCATTTTTTTGTAAGAAAAGAGAACACATACTCCATCTTCAACTTTTACCAGATTCCACTTTTAATCGATTAAAATAATAAAACTAATTTTAATTAGCTAAAAATCAAACAAATCAAATAATATTAATATTTTAAGCAACCCAAACGACCTCTTAATTCATAATACTTATTTATTCAAAACATCAATAATTATTCGTCTAACTATGTACCTACGTGACCGTCGCCATAAAAATGACGAGGTACCAACGGCGTACCACATTCGTCTCACACATGCAACACAAATGGACTATTATAGGTACCTATTAGGCAATCGTTCTGAAGTGATGTCATCTTTTTAAAGCAGTCACGAACACGGCCAATATCATATCTGTCTGATGTCACCCAAATAAAGGTCGTGGATTCTATGAACTTGATTGTGGGTAGTTTAAATATAAACATTGATTTCAGGTTATTGACTGTATTCAGTACATAACAAGGGTAAATAAAATGACTACTGTAATGATAATATTTGTTTAAAAAGGACTATAAATGTGTTTTAATGAAAAATTCTCTATTGAAGAACTGTTTTTAGACCTTTGGGGCCTTTACACATGTGTACTCATTTTTAGGGTTCCGTAGCCAAATGGCAAAAAACGGAACCCTTATAGATTCGTCATATATGTCTGTCTGTCTGTCCGTCCGTCCGTATGTCACAGCCACTTTTTTCCGAAACCATATATACGATACGGAACCCTTCATGGGCGATTACACTTTGTTGATATATATATTTGGAGGTGCGCAAAACCTATCTTGGGCTGGTAAAGTACCTAAATACATTTTATTGATTCTCGACATAAATTTTATTCAACCTCTAAGACAGGTGAATTTTTTCAAAGCACTTGATTTTAGTATTTCTTTAACAAGACTAGCCATGAGGAGACAGGACGAAAGAAACGCAACGATTATCGTTTTTCACAGAGGTCGGTAGTAATCCCGCACTCGGTAAGCGAGGAGACAAATGGCCTAAACCCTGTCCTGAGAGGTGCCGGTACTTCTCTATAAGAATGACATTTTGAAACCGAACAACTACTTAAAGTAATTATTATAACGTTTCGAAAGTGCCTGAAAAGGTCTACTTGAAATAAAAAGCAAATGGGTATGTGATATGATAGTATTGATTTAGCAATAAATGTTTGAGATATATGACTGCCTCGTTGGCCTAGCGGCCAACGAGGCGACTGCCAATTAAGAGGTCTCGGGTTCAAATTCCGGTTCGGACCAATCCCAGAGTATGGAAGTTTGCCGGTGTTTCACACCCGCGGCTCGATCGATTTTAAATCCCAAAAAAATCTTAGGAATTATAAAGGCTATGAAGATGATGTTTTATGTATAAAATTAACTACAAAATAGTGGCTTTTCCCAGGATGCCACTGTCAGTCGGTCAGCGCGTTTTACAGATAAAATTGATAAGCACGCCATACATTGAACAATGTGACGTGAGCTTCATGACACGATAAAATAAACCATTGATTCAGTTTGCTTCGTAAATCATTATTTAACTTGTTACTGTTACCATATCTTTTACTTTGTTTTCGTAAGGTTGACAATCTGTAATTAACATCGAAATACCACAACTTTTCGTTACTGTAGGTTTACGACTTTAGAAATGAAAAGTCAAAAGGTTTTTATGAAGATAAGTAATGATATTTTATAATTTCTAGCCGAGTCCCGCGAATAGAGCCGCAGAACGAAGCTAGTCTAAAAGTCATAATCGGTCCAATCATTCGAGTAATCTAGAACCGCACCCCTTCGATCAGCAATTGCATACGCTTATCGCTGGGCCATCGACTTAAAGTAGGTAGTTTTGTTTTAGATAATAGCCTATACACAATTACAAAAACGAAAAATAGCTGTAAGTTGTGTGTAATGTTCAATAAAATTTTTGCAGTCTCAATAAACACTATATTTAGAGCTAACTACTGATAAATATAGGCAAGTAATGAATCAATTAACATAATTAGCAATGTGCTTCTAATATTACTGCATTCCTAAACTATCTATGACTGTCTATAAGTTAATTTATCTAAGTATGTAAAGTTACTGAATCTGGTTGTATAAGTCTTCTTCACAATTATTTGGTTACACCGTGTCTTAAGATATTTCGCCCATATCGCGCGCAGAGAGGCTTATTATTAGCTTAGAAATACTGGTAGTTATGGGAAAAATGGAATGCAAAAGACCCGATGGTCGGACCAGTTCTCCGAACAGCAAGAGATATCTGTCAGCGCCGCTTTCCATCAGGCGACGGACCGTAACGAAAAAGACAACCAGCTTGTAATGGAGTAACGGACCTCAGTAATGGGGGAACAATTGTAAGAGTATGTACAGCATATTTTAATGAGAATTGAGGAGGCAATGGCGAAATAGGTGGATTTAACATCTATACATGTACCTATATCTAATGTAATACCTAAGTAAATAAAATTAGAGTGTTTGTGTGTAATATCAAAATCACCGTTTTTAACTAAATGCTTATGGGCATTTCTCTGTAAGCTCGTACAGGTCCCATACAAATGCTGTCCTGGCAATTTTTTTTAACATTTGCTAAAAAACTGTGTTCCTATTCGAAGATAATAAACTATTATTTAAGTATATAAAGAGGCCCACTGAAATTATTTATATTTTCCAAGTTATTAGCGATTTTACAAAAAATCATAACAGGGGACTGTTAAGTGAGACAGAGGACTGTTGTACTTTAGAAAAAAGTCATATTACATTATTCAATTAAGTATTTATTCTTTTTATAAAATATTTTCGTATCAATAGTACCTAAATAAAACTTTCTTTATAACTATCAGGTGTTTTACATCGTTTAGCTTTAGGTACTTCTAAGCCAATGAGATTAGATTTTTTTCCGGGTCTAGACAACGACTTTATTTCTTTAGGTATCCAGTGCTTGTACTTTTGAAGAACACTACCAGTTACAACTTTTTAAAGATTTGTCTCTCTTTGGTACATTTCATTGTGGAATAATTTTCTTTTAACTGCATACTAATAACGTCACCAAACAACACTTTCTTGACTACTTCTTTTCTTTGGTCAGGCTCGTCTAACATTTTTAACATCTTTGTCTTAGGCGTATCTTCAACGTTCTTTTTGTTTTTTCTTTCTAATCTCGCTATTTTTTTTTGTTTTTCTCAAGTTTTTTCTCTAAGCTTGCGATCTTTTCATTTCTTTCCCTGTTAAACTTCTGTCGTCGCTATTTGGCTTCTTTTTTCTTTGCTGTAGACTAGCACTGGAAAATACGGGCTTCGAGCTGGAGATATTTGCACTGGAACTGGACTGGCGGGTCTTGAAGGCGGAGTATCTGCTTCTAGGTCTGATAACGGCGTATTTTCTCGTACAATAGTGTTTTTGTTCTTCTCTTTTAAGAGGGTCATTTTTTCTTTTTTGGTAACAATCTATCTGCTTCTCTCTTTTTTTGTAGTAATTCCTCTCGGGATAACTTTTTCTTTTGTAGGAGCCATAATTGTCATGTGCGTTCGATTAGCCTGTGGAAAATTAATTTAAGTTCATAAAGGATAAAAATAATGCCAAGCGATCAATAATAATTTGAATCCTACATTAAGTAATACAAGTATAAATAAAAAAAACCCTGCCTCCTTTCCTCATCCCCTTTCAGTATAGTGTACATTATTCTACTATTCAAGACCTTTCATTTGATATCCATATTGAGGTAGTTGTTAAAAAATATATATTCAGCCATTTTGTGGCGGTGGCCATCTTGGACCGATATTTATCAATCATAACTAAGAACACTCCCAACTAATTCATCTTTCAAATAAAAAAAAACATAATCAAAATCGGTTCATCCGTTCGGGAGCTACAATGCCACACACACACACAGACCCGTCAAACTTATAACACCCCGTCGTTTTTACGTCAAACAGTCAAATAATTTACATAAACAATACAATAAAACAATAACCAATACGCAAAATACACAGTCCCCTGTTGTGTAAAACAGTCCCCTGCTGCAATTTCAGACAGGGGACTGTTGCCAGGGGACAGTGTTTTTTGGCTAAATTTCACAATATTTACAAAACTGATGTAAAATAGTTTCTTAAGAATATACCGATCAATTGAGACATAAATAATGCAACAATAATCCTTATTTGGATATTATTAAAGTAATTAAAATACATATTATGACTTACCAGAGGACTGTGCGTGGTAGCGATACAAGCGCTTGTTCACCTCACAAATGACGCTCTGACACTTAACAAAATGGCATATCAACGCCGCATTCGGCAAGGTTGCTAACTTCAAAGCAATTACGTTTCGTGTGACTTAAAAAAAATATCGTAAATATGATAGTTGTTTTTAATTATGAATTTGAATATTTGGCAGGGGACTGTATAAAAATTCTAGGGACAAAGTTTACAAGAGTCTACTAAATAAATAAAATTCGTAATAAAACCTTGTTTTACGAAAATAATATAATTAACTTATTCTTCTTAATGATATTGACTTCCTAATACTTCATTTATCACTCACTTCTTCGTATATCTCATTTCTAGGTGGAAATACAGTGATAGGGACAGCCAGGGGACTGTATTTTTAGAGCTTCTATCACGTCTAGAAAAAAACTGAAAATAGTTATGGTTCTAAAAACAAAGGGTCCATAAAGTTTCGGAATTAGAGTTTCATTAGGAGTGGTTTTTTTTTAAATTATTTAATAACGTCTTGAAAAAATCGGTCGGGACAGCCGATTACGAGGTTACAGAGAATCGCCCTTATATGAAAGTAAATATGGTAGGTATTTACATAAAAAATAAAAGTTTTAAAATTTTCCAGTGGCATTTTTTAATTTTTTTGTCTGTCTGTCTGCCTGTCGGTCCGTCTGTCAGTCTATTCATTCTGGGTAATCTCTGGAACGGCTGGACCGATTTTAACGGAACTTTCACTGTCAGAAAGCTAATAATGACATAAGGAGTAACTTAGGCTAGTATTTTGTTACTGTTTTTAGACTTTCGCGACTTTTTAAGTTCCGTTTATAGTAATATTTTATAGTATAGCTACGCTCCGCGGCGTTACTCATAATTTACAACAATAATCACGGGTAATACTGTGGAACTCAGTTAGTAATAAAGACCTTTGAACAATTATAGGCCTGCTGGAGTAATGGTTACTAACCGATAAACAGATAATCATGGGTTTAATTCCATTTTTAGTCTGTCAGTTAAGTGCTAGAAAGATAAAACTTTGCATGAATATGTGTTGTAATTACGTCGACAAAGTGCTATATGTAATAAAGTTATGAAAAATATTTTTATTTGGGGTACCTCCCCTACACGTAAAGTGGGGATGATTTTATTTTCTCGCGGCTACCCTATCGTGTGGTTTATCATTAGACAGGTCTTTTAAAAACAATAAATAGTTTCTAAGACGATTTTTTGATTTAGATATCCGTTTGCTAGATATTCCACTTTAAAGGGCACTTTTTTTTAAAAACAGGGCGTCCCCCCCCCCCTGTAAAAGCTAAACGGCTGGCTCCTAAAATCTGAAAAAATTCGTGATGGTGGTCCATATAATGAACTTTGAAGGAAAACTATATCTGATTTTAATTTATCTATAATATGCATGCATTTAGACATGCATATATAACTATAATATAGCTTTTTTGCCATGGCTCTGACAGTGTATATTAGTGTAAAGTAGTGTATGTTAGTAGAATCAAAGGATATATTATATTAATTACATTAAAATTGGTTAAAGTTATTATTATTAATGATATAGGTATTTAAATTATTACCTTATAGTGAAATACCCAATATTAATGAAAAAACAAAACCGTTAGATCAACAACAATATTAAACCATATATTATCCTCACATTTATAGAAACTAAATATAATAATAATACATAACTAGGTATAAACTATTTATAAATAATTTTATCATAAAATTTCCTGCATACTAAGTAATATAATGTAATGCTGGAGCTATGCAACAATTATAAGGAATTTTAATCAAACCATGAACAAATAATAATGTGAAAAGCCTATTATTTATAAAGAACTCTAGTTCATTTCAGTTGTAAAGTTAATATTTGTAATAAATTAATGTTATAAATGCAAAAGTAATTCTGTTTCTATGTTTGTCACACTCTCACATCAAACTGAACCAATTTAAATGAAATTTGGCATTGAAATTGTTCAGAGGTTGAGATAAGACACTGCAATAACTGACTTACACATAGGTAGGGCCACAGGCGAAAGCTAGAATATATGTACTGTAAAACTACAGTTTAAGGAATGAAGAATGTTGCAGAGACCAAAAATGTTGATCTTATTAAATATTTGCTATTAAAAATATTGTTTACTTTAAAATATAGTGGCATTAATAAATGTATAATAAATAAATAAATAAATAAATATTTGGACATCTTACACACAACATCATCTAGTCCCAAAGTAAGCAGAGCTTGTGTTATGGGTACTAAACAACTGATATAAATACATAAACATACTTTTTTTTGTAAATACATACATATTATACATAGAAAAACACCCAGACTCCGAAACAAATATTTGTGGATCACACAAATATTTGGTCTGACCCGGGAATCGAACCAGAGACCTCTTGATCGGCAGCCGCATACGCTAACCACTAGACCAACGAGGCAAATAATAATAATTACCTATTACAAAAAGTGTTAATGGTATATATATGATTTTATTTTCCACATATACACACATAATTACTAATACTATTTCACAAATTATGGCAGTGGCAGGACACTAGAACAAAAATACCAATTGAAAAGTGCTTTAGACAGTTAAAGAAAATATGTTTCCAACAATGATTGGTGACAGATAAGCTTAATAAGTCCTTCAGTATAGTGAACCATAAACAAAATCAGCATTAAAATAAGTCCTAAGTATGTAATTTTTTAAATCTTATCAGATTATTTATTTATTTCCATCGATAAGCCAGCATATCTATATATAATAATATTATGCAATTATATACAGTTTTCTATATCAAAAGTATTAACAATTTTCTATATGAAAGAAATTTTTTTATTCTTCAATAATGTAACTTTTATATACCTTTATATATACATGCCACTCACTTTAGAATTGTGTAAAGTTCAATCATCATTGGACCTGCTTTCTCAATACTGTTTTAATTTAGGTATAAACTGCTTTTCAACAAACTTTAATCTGTTAAATATTGAATACAATACAGATCTGAACTGTTTTTCTGAACTAGAATTTTATCTTATTAATTTGTTATTGTCCAAAAACCACGACATAAATTTTGTAATATTTCATGTTCTATAAGAATCTTATTAGAAATTATAGTCAATACATTATATGCATGTACACTTATTTACAATTATTCCATACTCAAAACCTCCTTAAGTATTCCTATCACACCAGAATGTGATGTGACTTCTTACAAGTTTAAATTTATTTAAGTACTTTCAAAGAAATATTTATGAGCACTTTCTAACATACACTCAGATTCTGAAATAGGAGTTACTGAAGCTATTCTTGCAACAACTTTATAGATCATACATTTTATATATGTAAAACATTTCAAACTTTTAAACAGTTGCGTTTTAGTTATTCGGCAAAAGTGGGACGACCGGCGCCGCGCCCTAGCAGCCCCGCCCGCTCTTCGCATTGCATTCCAATAAGAACGAAAATATTTATATACCACAACTGTGTAAACAATTCTCCAACATAAAGAAAAGCTTTTCATATAATTCTCTAGCACTTCCCATTAACCTAACAACATCGGACATGCACAAGAAACTCAAAAACAGCCTCCATGTACCTTTCCATGTTATTTCGAAACGGTTATCTGGTTTTCAATTAAAACTGCACAAATATTACCTGTTGATCAACAAGATCACATTAAACAGTGCACCGGCGACTTCAGATACCTGTAGATTTTCACAAGACAATTTTCAGCACGTAAACACAACGGTCTCACAAAAGGAAGAACTGGTAAATACACAACCACGAATCCACCTTTAGACGCACTGTATCACAATACACCTTTTGTGTCCGGCAAAGAGTTTATTATGTGAATAATTCGTACTCCGACTGTCTACAACAATTTTCATTCATCGCAAGGTGAAATCATTCGAGACGAGTGGCAGTTAGTGAAGAAATTACGAGAGCGGGCGGCAGGGAGCGCGCGCGTCATCCGCCATATTGGAAGGTTACGTCATTTTGTCAGTTATTTTTTTTAGAAATGAGTAAGCTTCAGAAACCGGTTTTTATTCTAAATAACGGTTATTTTGACATTTTGATCGCTACGTTATTGGGGAATGTATCCGAACTGAACTAGAGATCTATATGAGAAGAACTTTTATATGCACTCTGTGGTCTGAACTAATAGTTCATTCACTTCATTCTTACCATTTTTAGAAAACCATTAATAATCTTCTTGTTTCTTCTTGAACGGGAAATGTGGCCAATAGGAACATTTTGGGACCAAAAGAATAAGGAAAGATCAGAAAACTATTTATTTGACTTAAACATTTTTGGATTCATTATAACAATATGAACTAGATAAAATACAGAATTTATATCAGAAAACTACACATGTTAACACTTCAAGCGTTTTCTACGGAATCATTTATACGACACAATTTCAATATAAACAAATAAAACTGTCATTCCAAATCAAAAAACAATTCAAACACTTCATAAAGCAAACAGACCAGAGTTGAACATCAAAAGAGGATGTATACCTGAGATTACCATTCAACACACACCCTTAATCTTAGATATACATCTTAAAACCAGAGAAGTACAGAAAACAGATTCACACGTTCTTCCTACCACAACTTAAACACCTATTCCAACAACAACAACAACTACAACTATTCCTGCTCCAACTACGACTACGACTACTCCCGTTCCAACAACAACTACTACGACAATTCCAACAACAACAACTACTACGACAACTTCAGCTCCAACAACAACGACTTCAACTACTCCCACTTCAACTCCAATTACAACTACCTCAACGACAACCAGATAAGTACAGAAAACACAAAGAAAAATTTAGAAATTATCAACAAATCACCAATCATAAAACAACAACACTCTCTCCACAAAAACCAAAATCTCTTAATTATTAAGAGTTTTTGGTTTTGTTTTAATTAAAACCACAATAATACAGAAAAAAAACAATACACTATAAAGGAAAAGGAGATATCAAAAATTTATCTGAATAATTTGGTTTTGAATTCCGTTTTTTTTAAATAATTGAATAACAAAACATTAAATCCTTTCCCCCTTACAACAATCTCACACACACACTTCCACTGCATGAATCTCTATTATTATCTTTTACCCCCTTACACTAGCACCACTTACACAAAGGTTTAGAATTAAAATACCTAAAAATCTTAATAACAATAACACCAAACACTTTAGTCACTCCCTACCTACAGCAGCACTTCACTAGAACTTGAAGCCAACTCCCAAGTGACATTCCTCTCCAAAGAAAACTTCTCCTCTGCAACAACTTTCACCTCCTCTTCATTTGCCTCATCAACAACATCCGTCTTCTCTCCTCATTTGTCTCATCAGCTGCACCAAAAACATCAACACCCTCCTTTATCCTTCACAACTACTTCATATAGATTATCAACAAAATTTACATTCCTCACATCTCCAATTGCTTCTTAACAGACCACTTCATTTGCCTCTGTACTCTCCTCATCCTCAACACTGTCAATTGTTACTTCCTCTTCAACTGTTTACAAATATTTCTAGATTCTTCCTTTTTTTTTAAATATCTTCAAAAATATAAATATTACTGGGCCCATAACCTCTTGAATGGAAGAAAATGTGGTTAATAGGAACATTTTGGAACCAGAAAAACACTTATGGACTGATCAGGAAACTATTTATTTGACTTAAACATTTTTAAATTTATTTTAACATATTCAGAACTATATTCTTATATAAAAGTAAATAATATTTTTATCCGGGATTGAGAGGCCAGGAGACCTGTAACACAAGTTTACTTCGTATAGGCTCCTGTCTCCCATCCAAATAATTTTGTTCCATTTTGTTGTTGTGTATTGATGTTTCTTGTGGGAGAAATTAAATAAATTATTATTAGTAATATATTAAATACAAAATTTAAATCAGATAACCATACATGTTTCAACTTCAAGCGTTTTCTACGGAATCAATCACACGAAAGAATTTCAAGTGCAAGCATTTCTCGGGAACACGTCAGTTAGAGCCGACATTAACTTGTGTCTGAAATCGAAAAAGTCTCAGAATGGGGGCGACTTAACCTGGACCAATTTAACCCCACAAAGACAGGTTTGCGCGTTCACAGCTAAAAATTGCCGTATTACCTCGTTTTGAGAGCACTCCCCTAATGACCTCTGCCAATATCGGAATTCTTGGCATCGGCATATCAAGTGAAGTCTCGTTCCATAACCATTTGGAGGGTAAGGCCAAATTAGCTTCAAAGAAGCTTGGTGTGCTCAATAGAGTGAGACAGTATTTCACTCCGGCGCACCGCCTTCTACTTTACAAGGCGCAGGTTTGTCCACATGTGGTATACTGTTCTTATCTTTGGGCCGGGGCACCCCAGTACCAGCTTCTCCCTCTAGACCGCATTCAGCAGAGAGCGACTCGAATCGTTGACTGCCGGGATATTTCAGATCGGCTTGATCCATTGGCGCTGCGTAGAGATGTAGCATCACTCTGCATCTTCTAATCCCTGCCGCTTCTTTCAGTCATCGTCCCACGCGACAGCATTTCCATCCCCATCACTGAGATGCAGTCCACAACAGTGCGTTTTTCCCGAAATTCTCTGCCTCGCACTGCTCGCACATCTAAATTATGGAATGAACTGTCGCCTGCGGTGTTTCCAGACAGATACGACCTTCAAACCTTCAAAAAAAGAGCGTAGTTCCTTCTTAAAGGCCGGTAACGCACCTGTGACTCCTCTGGTGTTTCGGATGTCCATGGGCGGCGGCAATCACTAACCATCAAGTGAACCGTCTGCTCGTTTACCCCCTATAATATAAAAAATAAATAAAAGCAATTCAAGCACTTCATAAAGCAAACAGACCAGAGTTATACATCATAAAATGTGTATGTGATGTGGATGTATACCTGAGATTACCATTCAACACCTTTTGTGTCCGGCGAAGAGTTTACTATGTGAACAATCCGTACTCCAAGTGTCTACAACAATTTTCATTCATCGCAAGGTGAAATCATTCGAGACGATTGGCAGTTGGTGAAGAAACTACAAGAGCGGGCGGCACGGAGCGCTCGCATTTTGGAAGGTTCTGTCATTTTGTCAGTATTTTATTTTATAAATGAGTAGGCTTCAGAAACCGGTTTTTATTCTAAATTACGGTTATTTTGATATTTTGATCTCTACGTTTTTGGGGAATGTATCCGAACTGAACTAGAATAGTTCATTCACTAATGAAATGTCAAAATCAAAAGTCATATTGATAAGATTGTAAATGGGATTTGTCATCATTCATCATTTTGAGTTTCATCGATTTTGTACTTACCATTCTTACAATTTTTAGAAAACCATTAATAATCTTCTTGTTTCTCGACTATTGGTATAGTAATTAAACACAGATAAACCAGATATTTGTGCAGGGGATTCCTAGAAACATGTCAGGTATTAATTTTAATGGTAAAAAATTCTAATCCGAGTCTTTGTTTTTTATTTGTGTAAACTTCACCTCAATTTTATATTTACAGACTCAAGACCAGAATTGTATGAAGAAATCAAGCTATACAGAAATGCGAGGGAACGGGAAAAGTAAGTAATATATTTTGGTTTATTTATATAGAAATACGTTTCTAATTAAAGTCAAATTAGATTAAACTTCAGTATTTGTAATGTAGTAAACGTCTCCATCATTTAATCCTTTTTACAGGCATGATAACATGGCTGAGCTGTATGCTGTAGTCAGCACATTACAGCATCTAGAGAAGGCCTATATGAGGGACTGTGTTCGTGCTCAAGAGTACACAGCTGCTTGCAGCCGACTGCTTGTTCAATACAGGGTGGCCTTCAAACAAGTACAGGGTGATGAGTTCCCCAATATTGAGGCCTTTGTTGCTAAATATAGAGTGAGTACACATTTTAATATTTATAATTTACCTGATATACACTAAAAACTTGTGATTGATTGCTATGAATGGGAACTGACATAGGGTGGAACAACTAGTCTTTTTCTCTTGGAGCCTGGTCTGCATACTTTATTAAACTCTTTAAAAGCACTTCATTTTCTTGGAAACAATTTCCAAATTTTAATGTTTTCCATGAGAAATTAAAGTACATAGTATTTTTAACATAATCTTATAACTTATTTATAACTCGTGTGAGCTAAGATGGCACCTGGCTCAAAACAAAACATGATACCGTTCCCCCCCGTGATACCCCTCTGTCATCTTGCGAGTAGAGTTAGCATGACTATTAACATTGCACGAATCTTTAAATAATAATTTTAGTTTATTAGGTATTACCTAATGTCATATAAATCACTACACAAATTTATTTGATTAATATATCATTAGATTCGTCTGGATAACCCAATTGTTTTAGGAAAGGTCACACGGGAAAAAAAACAGCATGACGACTATGAGACGCAATATTTTAAAATAAAGAAATCCATATACAAATGATATTTAGAGACTACGATTAAATTTCAGTTCATAACTTCATTTAAAATGATATTAGGTATTACCTAATATTATTTAAATCACTGCACGAAGAATGCATTCGGGTAAATAATGAGTGCGGCCCTCTTCCTTTTGGTATGCATATGTATTTTCTTAACTCAGGTAGTAAAGTACCACTTGTTATGAGAAACTACTTGAAGCAAAATAAATGTTGAAATTTAATAAAACTAGAATAATGTATATTTTTCTTGCACTCAGTACTTTAAACGACTGACATTTGAGTCAGGTGCCATCTTAGGTCGCACGAGTTATAAATAATTTTTTATTACAGCTGGACTGCCCAGCTGCCTTGGAAAGAATAAGGGAGAACAAACCAAACCTGATCAAAGATGACAAAGGCAATACTAACAAGTATATTGCTGAAATTGTGTCCGTAAGTTCATCATGCAGCTTACAAAAGAATACATTTAATTTTATCACTGCATCATCTCAAAGTTGAAAAAAAATATAATTCTATTTTATTTGGTTATAACTGTGTGCGCATTGAAACATCACCCAAAAAAAGTTACAAATTGTACAAATGTGAACATCTTATTAGGTCAGTGTAACTGACCATTGACTATGTGTGAAGTTCAAACAGTAAGTTAGTTTTATTTAATTCTCCTAACATCAACAGGTATTCATAACATTGATGGACAAGTTGAGATTAGAGTTTCGTGCCATGGATATGATCCAGCCAGAACTACGAGACCTCCGTGATACAATGGACCGTCTAACTATGCTGCCCGATGACTTTGAGGGGAAGATCAAGGTATCAAAATTGAATGACATTTAACATTATTTTAAACTGATTGTGTGCATTTTTTAAATATTCACATACATTCAAAAAGTGATCCGTCTGTTCGTTTGCCCCCTATTATATAAAAAAAAACTGTGTCAGTTGATATAGGTTGATAATAGACATGATGACAAATATTTAGCTTTACTAAATTAATGATTTCTAGTATTTAATACATTAATCATCCTCTAGGATTCTACATGTTTGGAATTATAGAATTCTCAATATCATAGAGAAGACCTAGCAACATGGTTTAGATATTTACTTACCTATGCAGCTTCACTTGAGTCTACGAATTTGTACAGTGTGGGTGAATGTGACCAGTTCAGGTTGTATAGTAGATTTCTTGCTTAATTCTCATGATTAGCAGGTTTGATTTTTGACACTTACACCAACACAAAGCGAGAACACGACACGCAAATACTCGCATATAACAAGAGACTTCGTGAGAGAGGGTACCTTTGGAGACGTCAAATAGAGACGCGTACAGAACCGTCTCAGGCGTAAAACTCGACTGCGACGAACGCGCTGAACACACTTTTATTCAACTACCCTTACAAATATGCACCACAATCATACTGCCGTGTTAATCGAAATTCAGCAAGTCAAAAGCGTACAATTTTTATTGCCTGCCTATTTTGATTTTTTTTTATGCCTACCAATGTGACTCCACTCTGCCTGATGGAAAGCAAGAATAGAATCCAAAGTGGGGGCCACCAGACTGCCTGCGATGCAGGAAGTATGGCGATGCCGACCTAAACTATGTTGGCTTTGTGAGATGCTTTTTCACACCCCTCTTAAAGGACCCGGGATCATAATGGGAAGGAAACACGTGGGATGGTAGCTAGCTCCAGTTTTTAACCGCTCGGCACAGGAAAGAAAAGCTAAACCGTTTAGTTCAAGTGCGTATTTTACCACTCTAAAGCAGTGACTTCCATGGCCAGCACATGTTGTCCTGTAAAGGAACCTTGAAGGTGGTTTGCATTTTATTTTTGGAAAAAGAGCAGTAACTACTGTAAGAAAAAAATTGTGCATTGTTTTGTCGGCCCCCTCGAATACGGCGGTATAATTCGACTGGCGTATCTATTTATTTATTGACTGAAATACAAGTTCTAATGAAGTTATATAAATTCTGACTAACGCGAGTACTTTTATTGCACACCTACAGAAGATGGCACTAAAATAAATTTATACAAATGTTAATATCAACACAACTTTTTTTACCAGGTCCAAGAATGGGTAGATAGACTATCAGAAATGTCAGCATCAGATGAGCTGTCTGAAAGCCAGGTGCGACAGTTACTCTTTGATCTGGAAACTTCATACGGAGCTTTTAACAAATTCCTGCACAAGGATTAAGTGCACGAATAAAGGTAAGGGCACATTAGGACTCTACTGATATTATATTTTAACATAGTATACTCATATAAAGGACAATGTTCACTGGACAGCTCACATCTAAAAGGATTTAAAAACTTTAAAAAGTATTCATCGTGTCAGGTGCCATCGTGCGAGCTAAGATGGCACCTGACTCGAATGACAGACGTATAAAGTACCGAGTGCAAATATTTTTTAAATTTTATTTAGTTTTGAAATTCAACATTTATTTTGCACTAAGTATTTTCTCTCTTTTCTTTTCTTTCTTTTTTTTTTCTTTTAATATTTAAGCCTGCCAAAGTGACTACTCTGCCTGATGGAAAGCATGAGTAGAATCCAGGAGTAGGGGTCACCATGCTTATTGTGAGGGTAGGCAATGTAGCATGGTGACCCTTACCATGGCAGCCTGATTAGATTATTCTGCATCATTCTCCCGGCCTTCGAAGGGCGGGAGAATGATGCAGAATGATTGGGCCTCCGGTCTCACACTCACCAACGAAATAGGACAGCAAGAATGCTGTCTTTTCTTAAATGGTACTTTACTACCTGTGTAATATCCCAATTGTTTTTAGAAAGGTGACTCGAAAAAAAACTATCATGACGACTGTGAGATGCTATAGTTTAAAGTAAAAAAAATACATTTTATTTTGAAACTACAATTAAAAAGCTTATCATGAAGATTTAAAAGCATAATATTTCAGTACTAACTATATATTCGGGACCCATATTGAATCATGAACATAAATACTGAATAACACATAAAAACCTATCAGTTAGAATTTTTGGATGGACTGCGTGAAAGAGGATATGGCCAGAAAAGGAAAACAATTCGTGGCACCGACCCCAAATAAATTTGGGAAGAGGGTAGGAAGATGATGATGAGTTGGAATTTTATTCCTCTGTTTGATGGTAAAATCTGTATGGAAAAAGTTAAAAAAGTCGCAGATCTTTACGTTTTTTTTTCAAAGTGATAAATGAAAATAAAAAAGTGATATTTATTAGTGATTCGGTTTTCTGTTACAATCAACTTTAAAAAATTTCAGAAACTCCACTAAAATCTAATAACAATAATATGTATTAAACACACAAATTACTATTTAATTAATTGCAATAGTAACCTTAAAAACACAGATTAGTGTTTTCTAACATATCATACTTTGTCTTTCTATAGAGATATATAGTTTAATAAAAATTCCAAAATAAAATATATCAGTAATTGTGATGCTAACGTTACTCTCGTGACGACAGAGGGGCGTTACGCGGGAGAACGGTGTCAGGTTACGTTTTGAGCCAGGTGCCATCTTAGCTCGCACGAGTTCTATGTATTAGTATTTAAAATGTATATCCTATGATGACGATTTAATAATTTAGAGTGTCATCATTCCTATTCATCACATGGATGTTGTATGAGGCGACTAAGGGAGCAAAGTTCAGGAAAAAGGCCAAGGACATCTCGTAGGCCAGATCCCTTTTCTAGGAGGGATCTATGTCTGGAATGGAGATCTGTTATAGACTTGATGTGATAATGATGAAAGTATTTATTACCAAGTTACCAGTTAAATCCAAAGACCATAAAATCCGTCACATTGTTAACTGGTTTGTGAAAATCCTCCTTTAGACAGATTAATAAATGGATTTGTTGTTTCAATTTACAGATCATGTAACATACAGCTCAAGCATGTTGTGTATCACCTAGCTCGAGATTATACACAAATATTAAATTACTAAATGTAAATTATTCATAAATAGTTATAGTTTGCTAATGTAAAACTTTTATATTGTTTTATTAGCCACTGTATGTGTATGAAGGTATGAAGCATTAAGTGTTATAAATGTTACAATGTCACAATTACTAATTTTACAGTACTACATACAAGAGAATAGAAGAAAATAAAAAATGTCAGCAACTTGGCTAGAGGGGCGGGGCATTTATTTAATGTGTATCACTAAAAGTTTTTCTGACGCGTATGTGTTTAGACTATATTTTTTAGTTTATGTTAAGTCATTTAGAAAAAATATGAAAATGTAAGAATTGGGAAGAAAGTAGTTTAAACTACAACTTTCTTTTCCCAAACAAACCATAGCAAACTTTCGACGTCACCATCGTCATAATTAATTGTAATCCAATGCGGGTAATAGGACTCAACGAAATTGGTTAAGGGAGCTAGGATATGTTATACATAATTGTAAAGGCCGAGCAATACGCAAAATATGAAATGATTAACGGAAATATTTGAAAGGAAATTAACATTCCTTGTGGATGAGATGAAGTGGGAACCGACGACGACGAGTTTGTTTTTTTTTTTTATACATATAGCCTACCAAAGTGACTATACCCCGCCTGATGGAAAGCATGAGCAGAATCCAAGAGTGGGAGAAACCACACATCATTGCTGCGAATGCAGACAGTAAAGTATGGCGGCTTAGTGAGATGCTTTTTCACGCCCCGCTTAAAGGACCCGGGATCATAGTGGGAAGGAAACACGTGAGCTGGTAGCGAGTTCCAGCTTTTGACTGCTCGGCATAAGAAGGAAGAGCCGAACCGCTTCGTTCTAGTGCGTATTTCCTCCACTCTGAAGCGGTGACTTCCAAGTCCAGCACGTGTTGTCCTGTAAAGAAAGGGAGAAGGAGGGACCAGTTGGAAGAGCTCTTTCGAACACTCACCATGGTAAAGGCGATAGATTATCGAGGTCTACTACCTCGATAATCTACGCCGATTTCAACACGAATATTCCGGTTCTACTGTGGCAGTACTATCCTCATACAGAAGACCAATCTAAAATGACAGTATCCACCACAGTGTGGATCAGCCATGCTGCATTGTCTGCAGTCACACTGAGGATGGTGGCCCCTACTTCTTGATGCTTTCCATCAGGCATAACAGAGTAGAGTTAATTTGGTTGCCATTGCCAGAAAAAGTTGATATTATTCGACTGGTTGCAAACTCAGATGAAGAAGAACATTACCAATTCAAGTTTCTTATGTAAAACTTAACTACACTACGCTTTTGTACCGTTTTATGTCATCAATCATCAACAACCCGTAACTTCCCGCTGCTAGGCTCGAGTTTCCTCTCAGGAGAGGGTTAAGTCGTACGTCCCCACGCTGGCCGAGTGCGGGTTATGTACATTTTAAAATTCGAAACAACCGAGTCCCTGTTAAAAATAGCGTTTATATTTTTCCTTATTAGATGTTCACTTTGCACAGATAATCGAGAACATGTTAAAATAAGTATTTACTTTCACTGCAATGCGATCTGTTACTAGTTAATTTGTCATGGAACATCGCTGTGATGTCTATAAGCATAATGTGATTTTAGTTTTTTAATGTTTGGTTTTTACTACAAAAACATGTAATACGCAAGTACAGTTAAAACTTTTTAAAAAATTAAAGGTCTTTTTAGCCTAGCATTTTAATTGTCTATGGTTAAATTAATTGTTAAATAATATTTGAAACTCAGTATGTTATTATTGATAGACAATATGTTAATGTAATATTAAGCGAATTTAATGCAAATATATTTTATATTCCACTGAATTTCTGTTTGATTTTTTTCTCCTTCACATGATGTTTTACTTAATTTATTGGAATAGGTATCTAAATAATTATTATTGATACCGAGAATAGTAGGTAAATCTTAAAACTTATTATAAGTGTTTATAAGAAAGAGTAGAGTGGGAGAAGCATAGAAAGCTTTGTTTTATTTAACCCTTAATTACTCGCATGGGGTCAAATCATTTTTGGATTAAAAAATGAAGCACTTGTCGCGGCCTGATTCCCTCCGCGCCCTCGGTAGCTTCATAATGCGCGTCTAAGTTTGTATTTTAGTAGCAACCAAGTCATGAAAGTGTAAGGCTTTGCCGCTACACTCTTGAGCGGTGACCCCATGCGAGTAATTACGTAACTTTTTTGGAAGAGGTAAGTTTTTTATTTTATGTATTTTTTTTGTGTATTATGAATTATATTTGTATTATTGTATGTTCAATGAATAATTGTTTGTTATAAATATGTTTTTAACAGCTTCATACAATGAAATTATCAAAAAAAAACCGTTTTACTAAGAACTTAGTCTTTTCGTCAGAGTTAGTCATGGATAGGAGAGAACAGCACTTTGCGCAATAGCTGGTAGAGTATGAAGGAGGTTCTGATAAAAAAAGAAGTTGGAGGGTCATCCGTGTGGTGACGGATTAAGAATACAGTGTCACCACCCCTATTCATCCCGCGGGTGTCGTAAAAGGCGACTAAGGTATAAACTACGCAAGACAACATCAATGCAAAGAGAAGGATAACTTGAAACCAACCCCTTTTTTTTTAACGTGTGGAAATCCCCGCGGACCGTCACCCCGTCGGGGGTTACGGCGGGGTGGTGTGTCGGACTCGAACCGACTAAAACCACACGGTGTGACCCTCTCTGCGCCTGTGTATTGGAAGGAGTCCAGGGAGGGGATTTCCTTCTGGACTCCAACCGGCGCACTGTTGCGGGCACCACCTCTGATGTGTACTCTCTAATTGGGCAACGTCCGGTCACACACGGACGCCGCCCCCTCGCGGTTGGCCACTACTGCGGACGGACGAGAAACCCGTCCCGCCCATCCGCGGCTACTCTCAGGGTGGCATGAGACGCAGGTATGCGCGCCTCCGCCGCCCGGGAACTTGAAACCAACCCTATGCCAACCCGTCTGGCCAGCGTGGTATAGTAGGCCAAAACCTCCTTTGTAAGGACAGGCCTATGTCCAGCAGTGGACTGTTGATGGCTGGCTGGCTGATGATGATGATGGTGATGATGATGATGGAGGGTGAGGATCTGAGCCAGACAAGTCAGAGCAACTCCTAAGGAGGTAAAAAAACGTCTGATGGAAGTGCATGAGTTTGGGAAATCGCGTCCCACCAACCACTGCAAAACTTGTTCCATCAAAATGCTAGAAATATACAAGATTTGTGTGCAATGATCGTTCTGACATATACTGTCAACTGTGTAACAATGGTGATTCAGAGAGTACCTAAAAATACTAGTATATACTGTGACCTCAGTTTAACTTAGTACAAACTGTTGATTATTGATAGTTATTTTAGTTTAACTTGTTTTTGTATAATTAGTTAGTATATCATGTTATTACTTATAGATATTATAGAATAAATAAAGTACTTTAATAATAAAATAGTTTTATTTACTTATATATTTCAAAATATATTAAAAACTACTCATACTATTTGGGGTCACCTGTGACCCCATGCGAGCAGTAATGTAATATTCTTTGTGCGAGTAATTAAGGGTTAAAAAGTGCGCATCGATTCGTAAAATCTAAATGTTAAATTTTGCACTTTTAAATTGGAAAAAGACAGTGACAAAAACTGAAATTCTTTCAGAACCATTGTTAAGATGTCGAAAGAATGGACCAATCTTTACTAAAGCCAACATGAATACATAATCTCAAAACTAATTTTAGAAATCTATTTAGTTTTAACATTTTCACTTTACCTTTAAAATGCAGTGATGCGATAAATCAATACGAATGCTATCGAACAGTCAATCTGAAATTGAAAATAAAGGAACGACAGACTACGCATTAAAATCTTGCTTATTGTTTTTTTATTTAGTAAAATTAATTAAATGTAGTATGAGCACGTGTATTTTGTATAAAATTGTTAATAAAGATATCTCAAAATGGGGTACCGACTGCGATTACGCGATGGGACATTTTTGTTGTTTATAGTTTTATCAGCGCTGGAGGTGAGTCAGTTACGGTTAACAATAGATTATCTGCTACGCTTGTTATAAAATTCTATTTATTAGGTTTAATTTCTCCTTTACTAATGATTCTGTACCCTAAACAATGTCTTTTGAAAGCATTCCGCCCAATAGGAACCCCTGCTTAGATCCCCTAGATAAAATATAGCAAATTTTTGTCTAAGGGATTTGACTGGTTCTAGAGTTGTTCTCTCTATGGTACACCGTTCCCCGATTATAAGTACTACCTACTCTGAGACGGCGCCCGGTTTTGGTCGGTTAAGTGCTATCGGGGGGATTAACGCATAAACAAAAAACAGAGGGGAATTGACTGCTCTACAGATTTAGATTTAACAACCGAAGACCAAAAATGATTGTACATTAATTATAATACTTTAATTCAGTGCTCAGAAGATCCATTTCAGAAATTGGATAAAAAGTATCATCTAGTTGCAGAAGCATACAATATTGCTAAAAACTTATTTACCCAAGGCCGTGTCAACTACATTACTCTGAAAAATAAATCCCTAAGAACGATAGAAACGTTTCTAGATCTCGTCTATATTATGAACGATGAAATGGCAAAAGAACTGAGAAGTGCTGTTCTAAAGTTTTATAAAGTTAAATATTTGCATGATTTTACTAATTACATTATTAGTATGGAGGAGGTGAGTGCAGGAAAATTCTTGTTTTTTGAGGAACTCTTTTTAATTTTTCCTGTTTTCATTACTGTATTCTTACCAATAATTTAAAATTTTGGTTTTATATCATGACTCTCACAGGATTAGAAAGCATGAACTCAATTTAAAAAGTAATAATAAAAATTTTAAAAATAAAATGTATTCATCAATCAAAATTTGGAATAAAATCTTTTAGAACGACTATACAATATCTATATTTTTTACATGACTTGACAACTTTATTTTTATTTTATTACTTTTATTCATTTATTTAGATGATAGATATCGTAGAACATTGTCTAATCGAGCCGGTGGAGAAGTTGGAACAGATACGGACCCAGTTCCACGATGTTATTAAGAATTTTCAGGATGTAAGGAACTTTGATTCTGTAAACAGATGTCACAAAGAGATTCCTGATGAAGTTGCTGCAGCACACTGTTTACTACACCAAGCAGTTCTGTAAGTTAAACAACTCTCTTGAATGTATTCTAGTGTAAACATGTATTTAAAGTTTACTTTAGGTACAGGTAAATTAACTTTTGGTGCGTGTTTTGTCTTCCTTTAAAAAGAGAAAAGTACCTACCTATTGATATATTTACGTCTTGTGAATCTTCTAAGTAGGGTGGTTTGTGATTTTAAGAAGCCTCAAGAGGGTTTTGTTGAGATGAATCGCTAATACTAATTCGGTAATTATAATGTTTAATTATTGATATAGGTAGGTACATAGTTCGTTGGAATTGTAACCAGTACAAAAAATCAAGGACTATTATAGAAGCCTTCGTTTTTTTTGTCATGTAATGTCGATATAAACTAACCTTAGCATTAAATAAGCGGCTAAGTGCGAGTCGGACTCGCCCATGAAGGGTTCCGTACCAGCAAGTAACATCATATAAAAGTTCTTGTAGTTCGTTGTAATTTTGATCGATGTTTCAATAATAGTGTGTTGATTGAATGAAAGGTAAATTGCGGGTAACGATTTATGACGTAGTAAAAAATACTACTTACTATATCTCATTCAAACCAATTTTCGGTGGAAGTTTGCATGGTAATGTACATCATATATTTTTTTTAGTTTTACCACTCCCCTATTTTAGAAGTTACAGGGGGACACATTTTATCATTTTGGAAGTGTCTAGCGCAAACTATTCAGTTTTGAAAAACATGATATTAGAAACCTCAATATCATTTTTGAAGACCTATACCTACATAGATACCCCACCCCACACGTATGAATTTGATGAAAAGATTTTTTTGAGTTTCAGTTCCAAGTGTGGGGAATCCCCAAATTTTTTTGATTTTTTTTCTATTTTTGTGTGAAAATCTTAATGCAGTTATAGAATGCAAGCACAGAATACATCTAATTACTAAGTTTCAACAGTACAGTTCTTATAGTTTCGGAAAAAAGTGGCTGTGACATACGGACGGACAGACAGATAGACATGACGAATCTATAAGGGATCCGTTTTTCGCCATTTGGCTACGGAACCCTTAAAAATGACACGTTTTTGTATATTCAACAGTTTCAACGAAACTATGCAGGAAAGTTTAGTTACAATAGTTGAAATAAAAACAAGACAACATGCCCAAGATATGAACAATTCCTTGTATGATGTTCAAAAATGTCTCACCAACTTCGTGCCAAAGTTCTTTGAACAATTGATGCTCGATGCATATACAGATAGATGTGGATACTTGCGGGTAGTCAATGCGTCTATTGCTGATTTGTTAAAAGATAAATGGAGAGGTAATGAGACCATCTTTCCAGAAAAGTGGAGTCCTCTGGTTCGACTATTGAAGGAAAAGTAAGTTTAATGTAAATATTTATAACTAAAACTAAAAAACTACTCGTATGTGACCAAGACAAATAATTTCTTACATTGGAATAATAACTAAAAGGAGAGAAAACTCAATTTTAAAAGTGATACCAACTCGCGACCGCTCTGTCATCGCCTACATCGTGAATATCAAATATCAAATCTCTTATCAAATATCTTTATTTGTACCACATGGTACAAATAAAGATATTGATTTGATATTCACGAAGAATTAAGAATTACTAAAAGCATGGACATCCATGCTTTTAGGAATTCTTGACTAGTTATATAGTTATAAGAGAAAACAAAGAAATAAAGGAACAATACTAGTTTGGGTTATGATTGGTGCTATTCTTTTATATATATCACAAATGTTTCAAGATACGTTGACTCAAAAGTAACATTTCCATGTCCTGCGGTGATTGGCGAGGCCCTATTGGCCTCGCCAATCACCGCAGGACATGACACGATTTTGATTCTGTTTCATTTCAGGGCCCAGGAACCATCTAGAATTCTTATTGAACCGTTAAGTTTGACGCTTCTGTCTGCTAATCTTTCTTCGCAAGACGTAGTTAGAACGTTGTTTTAAATAAAGTACATTGTTGTATGTGCACATAATGCGTGCATGGTGACACTGTTCAACTAGACACAGCGTCGAGAGTTGTAGATTATTTGTAACATTTACAGATAGGTACCTATTTAAAAGTAGGTACACTTGTGTTCCTAAGCGCCACAGTCAGACGAAGAAAGTTGAAAGGTTTAAAAATTGGATTTATAAATATAGGTATATTTTTTTATAAACTAAAATGAATTCTACACAAAAAGTATGTGGATATTCCAAAACAAATATTCTAACGAGTTGTTTAAAAGTCATTTAAGTTTAGGTGAAAATAAATTATTAAATTAGATAAGAGATTTGAGAAGGATAATCAAACAACTTTTGTACTATATCCCATAATTTTATAATTTACTATGTGGGAGTCATTACTAACAAATAGGCATACTTATAGGGTAAATAAAATTTAATTTTCTCATATGGCAGTCCCGCAAAGACAAAAAGCAACGTCCACCGAACCGACCTCAGAACGAAAAGTTAAGACCCCCTTCATTGAACTTAAGATAAGTTTATAGGCACTTCACGCAAAAATACCTACAGTTTTACCGTGGTTAAGAACAAAACAAATGTTATTTTAATGGTTTGGCAGTCGCAGGAAGAAAATAAATAATAAAATAATCTACTTATAACTGTTTTATTAATGTGTTCTTCTACATTGAAAGCGTTAACGTGCTATGTTTCACAATTAATAGGATTTTGAAATTGAGAGACTGAAAGTAAATTGAACGTTGATATTAATGAAATGAATGAAAAACAACAATGAAAAAAGTTGGAAAGCTTATGTCGATGAGTAATGGTCATCATCATCATCCACATTGTGAATGCAGCATGCATGGTGACCCACACTATGAAGGCCTAATGAGATGTTTCAGCATCATTTATTGAACGTTTAAACATTACGAAATATTGACACATGTCCTTGAGTCTTCCTTAAAGCGTCATGCCGGCTGCAGGCACAAAGGTCCACACAGTTGCACAGTGCGTGAGTGCAACTTATTACCTACTGATATAATATCAAATATCAGCAGACAGCACGAATACTGTTATTTAACGATTTTGCGTTTGATCTTCTCTATGAAGGAAGTACCTAGAAATCAGCTTTAATACCTTGAAAAGTTATGATAAAAAGCTATTAATAATTATGAGAGTACTTCAATGCATCCAACTTTCAATAAAGATCCGCACAACAGATGAGGTGATTCAGGGTAACACGTGAAGGTGTTTTAGCAATTGAGTGACGGAATTGATTGATCTAAACAAAGCGATGTTTTTATCTGTGATAGCATTGACAGTAACATGACATCTTTGACTTTCACACTTATTCAAAAGTTCAAAGCCAAAGAAACGCCGCTATTTCTATTCTTTGTTTGATAACAAATAATGCTCAAATTACGTATTTATAATTAGATAGGTTCATAAAATTTTAATTCTTGCTTGAAATGGCTGAATCGGTCGTAAAACCATTGCAAAATGGTCGTTCATTTGATGAAACAGATCGAATGCCGAATAAAATAACAATAACTAATCTAGATATTTTCCTGTATGTCGTTGCTATTGTGGGACATTTTACTGATCTAGGAGTAGATATTAATATAGCTGTAAGATATTTCTTGGCAAACAACATGGCAGAGTTCAGATGGACGCTGGCGTTCATCCTGGTACCTGCTTTCGTCAACACCGCTGTGTCAATAAGAATGTAAGTTGATATATTTTTTTACCATAATTATGTGAAACTGACAACCCGTAAACTATAATAAATTACTTCTACTTTTTTTATTTTTTTTATTCTCGGAATGGAATAGGCGTTTGTCTTCCATCTCACCTGATGGAAAGTGTAGATGAAGACGAAGATGGTACACGCCCATCCAAAAGAAACCTGTTCACTCTACTCTTCAAGGCTCCAGAGTTCAACTCATTAGGAAAAATAGACCCAGGCAGGTTGTTCCAAACTCTGGCGACTCTCACCAAAAACGAGCTGTCAAACCGTTTAGTTCGTCTTTTGGGTATGCCAACAACATATGGATGAAACTTTTGCCTGCGCCTAGTAGTCCGATAAAGGAATGGAGATGGCTCGATCAGTTTGAAAAGAGCTTTCGAGCACTCTCCAAAGTGTATCCTATATGTGTATGTTATCCTTTGTTCTGAATATACTTGGCTTTCCCAATCTTGTTTTACAATAGCACTATATTATTATGATAATTAGCTGGTCCTCCTTTAAGGCGCATTTTCATAGGTCGTTATACAGCAGGCGGGGAGTGTAATTAGTACCGAATCTATAATTTTTTCATTGTGTTGTGGAAGATATGCTGTCTCATTGGTCTGGTGGAAAGCATATGTAACTGTGCAAGTGATTCACAAATATTTGTTTTGGAGTTTGGGTGTTTTATATTGTGTATGTTTATTTATTTATATCAGTTGCCTTGTACTCATAATACAAGCTATGCTTAGTATACAACTGGATGGCGTTGTATGTAAGATGTCCAAAATATTTATTTATATTCTATATAATATGTCTGGCACGAAGTGCTCAAAAACTGTATGACATCTCGTGTACTAGTTGCTAGAGAATCCCTGGAACAGTATGAAAGTTATCTGTACATCTTCAATTGTAAATGAAACATATAGTTGATGTAATTATTTTGTAATATTTTAGGTCAGTAGTGACATCAGTAATAGTGTAGGAGTAGTGACAGTTTTAGCAATGGTTTGACTTTTGTTTCATATTTTGACAGCACTGATATTTGACTAGTGGTTTAAGTGGTTGCCACATTGCTTTCTACACCAAGTGTTATGGATTCAATTCCCAAATAGGACAAAACTTTGTGTGTTACACAAATTGTTGTTCTAAGTCTCGGTGTTCATTGTGTCCATTTCATGTATGTTTGTAAATTTCCTTGCAGGACAGGATGAATATTCATAATGCGGGAGATGTCATTTTTATAAAACAAAAATTGTTTATTATTTTTATTATATTTATTTATTTTTGTAAAAAGACAACTCTACCGCATTTAGAATAGAAATCCTGTGTCGCTGGGGACTTTACAAACATACATGAAACGGACACAAAGAACATCCAGACTCAGAACAATTTGTGCATCACACAAAGTGTTGTAGGATTCGAACCCACGACACTTGGCGAAGTAGAAAGCTGAGTGGCGACCGCTTGAACCACTAGGCCAACCAAGCAGTCATTTTATATAAATGTAAATAATATTTTTATCCGGGATTGAGAGGCCAGGAGACCTGTAACACAAGTTTACTTAGTATAGGCTCCTGTCTCCCATCCAAATTATTTTGTTCCATTTTGTTGTAGTGTATTGATGTATCTTGTGGGAGAAATTAAATAAATTATTATTATAAATTATTATTATTATTTTATTGTCAATAGGCCACTAATATTATTGTCCGACTTTGCAGGTATTCTCAAGATAAGCAGCAAGATTCCTTGTCAAATGAGTTCACAAAACGTAAGTGGCTCAGAATCTTCATATTGGTGCTACAAATGGCCCCTATATTGCGGTTTGCTGATGCGCTTATGTAAGATTTTGTTTGCAAAATTATTTTTGTTTTCAAAAACCACACATTTTCATATTTGGATGAACCAGGTGTACTAAGTAAATTTTACACTAACTCACCCTTTATTCTTTACACCACATATTACTTTATTTATCAGTTCAGTACTCATATTTGCATCAGGCATTCCTAGTCTCATTTTCTATACAAATAAATAAAGTTCAGATGTCTGTGTGTTATATCATCATCATCATCATCAACCTATCGCAGTCCACTGGTGGACATAGGCCTCTCCCATTGCACACCACTCTGATCGATTTTGGGCTTCTCGCATCCAGCTCCTGCCAGCCATCTTACGCAGGTCGTCACTCCACCTCGCCTTGGCCGTCCTACACTACGTTTACCGAGATGCGGTCTCCACTCCAGAACTCTTCTGCCCCAACAAATTTACAATATTTTATTTAAATGCAAATTAAAGTGCATAATAATATTATGTTACATAAGCAAAAATGCACCTTTAAAATTTTTGTCTGTTTGGGTAATCTCTGGAACAGATGGGCCGATTTTCACTGGCAGAAGGCTGATGAGCTAAGGTGTAACTAAGGCTAATTTGTTTTAGACTAGCTTGGCTTCACAGCATTACTCGCGAATTACAACAGTAACCGTGGGTAACTCCGCGAGACTCAGCTAGTAAAAATGAGCAAATTGTAACATTTCTAGTAGTAGTAGAATTCTGTTTGATTCCTCCTTTTATGGTAAAATATTTATATTTTTCGTAGAAGGAAAACTTATAAATATGTAAAGTAAAAATAGGTGTACAAATCAATATATTCATATTGTTGTAAAACCCATGAATGTAGGATGAAATATCTCAAAAATCCAATCATTGTATTATTTATCTCATGTATTATTTATGAACATGTCGAAAATCAAATTTATATTTTAACTCCATGAATATAGAATTGAATTTTGCAAGTTATTAATTACTAATTGATGATTCATCACTTCCCTCTATTGCTGAAAATAGACAAGTCAATGCATGTTATGGTACCAGTTTCTGCCCGTTTTGCCTGCAGTGTATCTATATTTTTAAATTGTCGTCCCATTTGACCTTCTGTTACTTATACCCAGTCTCCAATTTTATCTCGATTTTTTGTTTATCAAGTATAAATTTAAAAAGAGTCTTCAAAAAAAATTGTATGAATGTATAAAACCTAAAACATTTCATTCGGGATTATTTGCAAACATTCGGTCTTCCAGGAGTGGTTCCACTTTCAAGTCCTATATCAAATGACTACTAATTTTTAGGACACTTGTATCTTTGTGATTGCATTACTTTGATTCGATATCCCACTTGAGAATTTTTGTAAACAATATTTTTGATTACTCCTCATATCTTATAAAAGTCGGAACCGGTTTTCAACGAATATATTTAAGAACACTGCCGACTATTTGACCTTTTAAGCAAAAAAAAAACGGGAGCTACAATGCTACAGACAAATACAAACAGATACTTGAAACGTTTTTGCGTCGGAGGTTAAAGAGGTTCTTTTTGGCGGATCTTATATATAAAATTCTGTTGTCACAATGTTCGTTCCGATACTCCTCTGAAATGGCTTGACCGATTTGTATGAAATTTTATGTGCATATCGGGTAGGTCTGAGAATCGGCCAACATATATTTTTCAAACCCCTATGACGCGAGCGGAGCCGCCGTATCAGCTAGATTATATATATAATTCTAATTGGTGTAATCGTTATAAATATAATAAATGCACAATCTTTAGTTACGCAGTCAAGTCCCGACGCGCTGAACGTAAGAAAGATGAGGTGGCACAGCGAATGTACTACAAGTTGATGCTGAAAGAGGACTCAGATGCAGCTCTGCTCAGGATATTCGAGTGTTTCCTAGAAGCCGCTCCCCAACAGGTGCTGCAGACTAGTTTACTGTTGAGAGTCAATAAGGAATTTGCTGGTACGTCTCACATTTTATAAGCATAGTGATTAGGCATTTGCTGTCCTCCTCCAAAACGGATAATAATGAAATATTTTTGTCTATTTAGAAGGTAAAATAATGTTTTAAAGTCTTTTTACCCTTCTACCCTCTTTTTTCTGCTAGCTTTTGATAAGCCTAATGGCAGAACCTAGCTATACAGGATAATTCAGGAATTTCAGTTGTCATATCTAGATAGTTTCTCATTTATCATTTCTATTTAATTTCACACTTATGGAATATGTGAACAGTGCACGTCAGCGGTATTTTGAATTGATTAGAAATTATTTTTATCAAATTCCACATCCACTTGTCCTCAGTTCATCAGGTGCTGTCAATAGCATCATCAATAATAGGCATGGGATGGTGCTTGGCTGCGTACCAGCGAGCTGTACGGTTTGCACAACAAGACAAGGACAACATGAGCTGGGTCGGAACTGCCTTGCAGACTATATTTCACTTTCTTGTTACATGTAAGTAGAAATTAAAGAGTTTCAATTTAAAGGAAATGAGTGCACGGATGGCATAGTGGATTTTAGCGGTTACTTCGTCGCTTCCTACTACGACTGAATGTTGTGAGATCGATCCCAGCCTGGGGCAACACTATAAATAAAAATAAAATAAATAAATAAATATTTTGGACATCTGACACACAACATCATCTAGTCCCAAGCTAAGCAGAGCTTGTGTTATGGGTACTAGACAACTGATATAAATACATAAACATACTTTTTTTTTTGTAAATACATACATATTATACATAGAAAACACCCAGACTCCGAAACAAATATTTGTGAATCACACAAATAACAATTTGTCCGACCCGGGACTATGTGAAGCATTAATTGTTTTTCTAAATCTGGGTGTCCTTTCTGTCCGTTTTATGAATATTTTATAAATCCCCCGCTACACAGAATAGCTGAATGTTGTGAGATCGATCACAACATGGGCCAACACTGTGTGAACCATAGATATAGAATATACCATAGATTGGTTGTGCATTTCAATAAGCGAGACCAAAAATGAAATGCAATGGTGTGCAACAAACTTGCATGTGTGTGTAACGTGCCAGTGATGCGCCATGCACAATTATTTTTTTCGATAACGTACCAACTGGTATAAAAAAATCCACTGGGAATTCAGGGATTAAGTACAAAAAACTACAAGATTAAAAAGACATCTTTATATAAAGAAATTTTAGTGGATACACAGAAACAATGAAAAACTGTTTAAATGTTTAATGTTATAATTAAGTGATAATAATATTACGCAATATTGCTCGTACTTTGTGCACTTCTGTTTACTAAACAGTTTTCTTCAAAATGCCTGCTACAAATGGTTCAATGTTTTTTTGGTTCACCATTTTTAACCATTTTCCTCAAATGTCTGCATTTTATGGTGATCTGTAACAATATTAATAAATTTATATATTTAATATATAGATTTAAGTTGCCAAATAGTCAGTATAGAATGGTTTTAATAAAACTAATTGATGAATATTATTTTATCACTGTGACTATTTTTATCGACATTGTCACTTCACACTTCTAGGTATGTGAGGTTAGAAACAACATAAATTCACGTATTTAATAATTCTTTTTATACAATGGGAAAGCATCTTAATTTATAATGACCCTAAACTAGATAATATTGCCTACCGCTTGATATATAAAATATACGACATCGCATTTAAACAAAGCTTATTTAGAGGCAAATATGGCATTGTTTACTTACATGTTAAATGAACGATTTTGTGGATTTTCTTTTTTGGAAGCGTTACATCCAGGTACTGTACACGTCACCATGATAAAACACGCTTAATAAATAATAAACCACAACAAAATACTCAAGATTCCGACAAAATAACAACAATAATGTTTCGACCTCGACGGGCGCGAGTTGCATACAGGTGTGTAGCGTATCGGTGTTTGGTCTCGTTTATCTGTCGCGCTCTAACACACGTAAACTCGTATTGTCTCTTTTCCGCAAAAGCCAATCTATTAGTAGGTATTCTATATCTATGGTGTGAACCATAATTTATTGATTTTTTTAAATCTGGGTGTTCATTACTAGTGCGGGAGTTATTTTTTTATTTAATGTATTAGTTTTGCATGTTGGACTTGGTAAATGCGCTTTTAATAATCGCGTAAGTTTAATAACAGTCATTGCGAATTTATTCATAAACTCTGATGTTGATAATGTTGTAGCAAAAAAAATTAGATCCCAAAGGGACTGAGTCTGATGGAAAGCATTAATAGAATCCAAGAGTGGGGGCCACCACACTACCTGTGAATACAGACAACGGAGTATGGTGATCCACACTCATGTCGCCATTCTCAAAAGAGTAGAAAAAGGCGACTTAAAGCCACGATTAACCAACTGTAATTTTAAACTCTTCTATTTCTATCTTAAATTAGAGGGAGTAAATTTGCCGTATTCTATTAGTGAATATTTTATTAATATTAATGTACACCTCTTTCTTTACAGTGAGCCGCATAATATCAATCTCCATCATCGCTTTTCTCTATCCACATTGGACAATCTTAGCCTGCGGAATACATATTCTTATAACTGCTACACTCCTCCAGATTTTCGACCGTTCGCCATTTTGCTCGGACAACTGTCTTGGCAGTGTTGCCTTCTCTGTCGCACTCGGGGGCGTTTATCTCTTCACTTATATCATCCCAGTTGAAGGCAAAACGAGGTATAGGTATTCAATCTACTATTCCATTTGTTTTGTCCAAAACCTTGCCAGTGGAGTAGTGTGGTACTTTTTTGGTAGAAATGAAGTATATTTCTACCCACTATTGACTTTTACTGTGGTCCCATATGTGGCAGGAATAATTATAATGGTGATCTATTATAGATTTTTTCATCCTAAAGTTAGTAAAAAAGAGTTTGCTCTTTCGTTCAGGAGTGGGAATGAGAATGAGTTGAGTAATGTTAGTTGATGTATTATTAAAAACAAGTTGTTTTTTTTTATTTCAATGCAGTTCAGTTGTAATGCAATTTGCAATTTTGGAAGTAACGCAGATATCTTCAAACCAGCTTAGCTATTTAAAATTATTTTACATTTAAGTCAATGGTGAATATACATTGAAAATATTTTTTTCATACTTATTATAATGGAAAAACTCGCAGGCGTTTGAGAATGACATATTATATTATTATTTTTATGCATAATAATATTATTATGAAATAGACTTATTTTATTACACTTTCGAGACTGTTTTGATACGTAATAATATAAGACGAAAACTCTCGAAACATAGTTAAACATTTCGAAAATCCAGGCTAAAGGTATTTAATAACTGGCTTAAATTTTAGGAAAGATCTAGTCTTCCAACACTACGAAAAAATAGCAACAGTAATTTTTGAAGGACCAAAAATATCGCCTTTAAATAACTACATTTGTTAGAGGGAAATTTAGATTAACTGAGTGAAAAGCTTTGTCCATTTCCGGGAAAATTACACATTGTGTATATTACCGTATATATACCAGTACATCGTTTATATTTTCTTCTACTAGCTATCTAGCTTTCGACCGCGGCTCCGCCCGCGTGTATCTCGATTATTGCAGTAAAAAAATAGCCTATGTGTTATTCTGATATATAAGCTATATTTACTGTAGTTTCATCCAAATCCGTTAAGTAGTTTTTGCGTGAAAGAGCAACAAACATAGATACATACAAACTTTCGCGTTTATAATAAGTAGGATTAAACACGGTGCTACATGTATCGCATGTTAAGTTTTTTGCGAATATGGCATTTTTTGTGTTAATCTATAAATTATTTTGTAATGATAATAATAAGTTACTTTCCTCATATACTCAACGGACGTTTATTCTTTACTTGTAAAATTATAAAAAAAATGGGCCAAGTGCGCGTCGGACTCGCCCATGAAGGGTTCCGTAGAAGCAAGTAACATCATATAAAAGTTCTTGTAGTTGTAAATCTGATCGATGTTTTATTAATAGTGTATTGATTGAATGAAAGGTAAATTGCGGTTTACATTTATGACGTATTAAAAAAAACTACTTACTAGATCTCGTTCAAACTAATTTTCGGTGGTAGTTTGCATGGTTAATGTACATCATATATTTTTTTTTAGTTTTATCACTCTTATTTTAGAAGTAAAATTTTACCACTTTGGAAGTGTCTCTCGTGTAAACTATTCAGTTTAGACAAAAAATGATATTAGAAACCTCAATATCATTTTTGAAGACCTATCCATAGACCCCACACGAATGGGTTAGATGAAAAAATTGTTTTGAGGTTCAGTTCCAAGTATGGGGATTTTTTTTGTTATTTTTTCTATTTTTGTGTTTTCCCATTTTTGTAAGTTTCAACAGTACAGTTCTTATAGTGTCGGAAAAAAGTGGCTGTGACATGCGGACGGACAGACATACAGACATGACGAATCTATAAGGGTTCCGTTTTTTACCATTTGGCTACGAAACCGAAACCAAAAACGAACTTTCCAAACTACTCGTATTAGTACTTTTCGTAGGATTTATAAAGTTTATATCCCCACTATCTTTCGCCCGCGGCTCCGTCTGCGTGTATGTCGGTTATCGCGGGAAAAAATAGCTTATAATATCTTTTCTTAGGCTCTTGACTATCTGTACCAAATTTTATTTAAATTGGTTTTGTAGTTTGCCGTAAAAACCGGACAGTCAGTTACTTTCGCATTTATAATAATTACTAGCTTTCGCCCGCGTATATGTCGGTTATCGCGGTAAAAAGTAGCCTATGTCCTTTCCCAAGGATCCGTCTAAATCTATGCCAAAATTCATAAAAATCGGTTCAGCGATTTAGGCGTGAAAACGTAACAGACAGACAGACAGAGTTACTTTCGCATTTATAATATAAGTAGGTAGGGATTAGTATGGATTACATATGGTGGGTGTTTCTACGGTGAGGCGTTAGTTCAGCTGTTGACTGTAAAGCTGAAGTTAATTTTGGTATGTTGATATTTTTTCAATTTATGTCTAATATTTTATTATGTTATGAAACATAAATGTTATCTATATCAACATCTGGTGATCGATTCCAACAACTGTGCATACTAAATGGTGTATTATTGTAATTATTTTTCTAGATCTAGCTCCGATTTGGACCAATCAGTTTCTAAGAAATTATCATTTTGCATGAAACCTTGGACCCTGATTAGTGATAAAACGATGCTTCTGTTTACTTAAAACAAACGATAAATTTTCTATTGCTTATTTCAAATTTGGAATTAGTGTAAAGCTAGGGTAACAATAAGTATTGCTAGTGCACAAAAATAATGGTATAAGACTGTATAGTATTAAGCAGAGAAGAATATGTTTTGATAAATTAATATAAGATGTTTTTTTCTGTACATTGTTTTTAAATTATAGTGTACTTTTAATTTAATACTCAAATTTTCTGAATTCGTACTTACCAGTGAATGCCTCACGATACTCGCAAAATGAATGTTTGTATTATATATAATAAAAAATTAATTTTTAATAACGTCTTTTATTATTAGTTATGCATTACACATCTTATAAACCTTCATATTATATATTTTAATAGAAAATTTGGAAAGAAGAATTATATTAAGTTTAGTAGCAGTGTGATAAGAGAGGTCTATGGTAAGCAGGGGTCTGCTGTTTTTTTTTCTGTTATAAATTGCTATGAATCCTACTGGACTATGATTAATTCTGTTGAGCGAGTGAAAAATGAAATAAAAAATATAAGGAAATATTTTTATTAATCTTATTACCAAATAAACGGCGCGCGCTCTCTCAATATTCTCAAACCATATCTATTCCATTCACTTTGATTAATCCACAGCTCAATAGCAGACTCCAAACAAGACATTACGGCAGCTCCCTTCCACACGGTGCTGGCTGGATCTATGTCCTTTGGAGATGTGACTATTTCTAATTGCTCGGTTTTATATGTGTAAGGAATCTGTAATGCCAAGCGATTCTGAAGCCATAAATTGAGTCCATGGATTTTAACACCGCCTCCAACTATTAGAATATTACTGTACATTTTACGTTTTAGTTCTTCATTTGGACAACGGTCTATGCTTTGAAGAATAGCTGCATCTAATGCTAAAACTTGACCAGGAGCTAAAGAAACCACATCTCCTGGTACACCCTCTAGTGTATCCACTACAATATCTTCATCTTGATTAGTTGATGGTTGAGGTTCACTTGCTGCCTCAAACTGCTGACTCTCATTTACTGCTGGATCAGCAGTCTCCCGTTTTCTACCTGTTTCCCTTAGAAATTCTGCATCAAATGGATCTTCAGGGTCACTTGGCTGACGGTTTTGGATTTTTGTAGATTTTGAACCAGTAATTTTAAGTAAGTCTGTGTAAAACATGGATAAAGGTGATATGATACACTCATCACCTACTTGTAATGTGTATTTGTTCACTACATCACCAGGATGATCAACAAGAAAACTTTTCTCTTGTGGACCACAAACATCAAGATTGACATGGCAAAAGTTTTCATATAAATTCCTCATTAAGATCACATCTCTGGGAATATTTTCATTCCAATTCTTGTATGGGAATGCACTTTTATGAAACATCCATGATAATGCTTGGCAAACATCTCCAGCTCCATAATCCATTCTCAGCCTTGTTGTCTTGTGGGAAATTCCATCTTCTACACATGATATTGCTGTCTTCTGATCTCCTATGTCTACTACACAAGCAGAACCTATTCCGGCTCCAAATGTAGCTCCAACACTCTCTTGAACTAAGAAACAGTGACCAAAACCCAAATCCTTCAACAATAAAGACATTAAATACTTCAAATGACTCCGAGAATACAAATCTGGGATCAGTAACACACATCTGTACTTTATTAATTCTATTAAAGGTATTCCTAGTTTATATTCAATGATAGAACTCCAAATAGTATACAGATCATTTAAAACTGAAGAAATTGAACCACCAACTTCAGTGTGAATGTTGAAATCACCCCTTCGGTAGGGAAAATGTATGTTATATGGCAATTCTGGATCTATATCTAGGACTAGATCGCCTATAACGATGTCACATTCAACTTGAGCCCATGGCTCTCCATCGTTCACGGTTTCGGGCAAAGAGCGACGATTGAATGCAGCTATTTGTTGAGGGGGAGTAGCATATCTTCTCGCACCATTAGTCTGTACACAAGTTTGCAGCGTATGAGATATCTGCAGACGGCATTCTTCTAATTCTTCAATTAATTCTTTCGTTTTCGGTACACTCGGGGGTATAAATGAATCGCGGTAGATTTTTCCTCCATGACGACGTTTTCTTGCTATGCAATGTAGCTGTTTGACTGGTAGTAAGTCCGAAGCTCTTCCTATGCGAATATATAACGATCCAGGATGGATAACAATAATCCTATTGGATGGAAACTGTTGGAAATGTTCCGGTCCCGGTTCATACGCTTGCATAGTTATCTTCAAGTATTTACAGCTCTTTACACAAAAGTATTGTATTATTATTACTTATTACATTCATATAATACGATATACACACTAAAATTGTTCACTATCCTTAGATTTATTTTTGAATTAATAAACTTTTATGGTTAAATCGTAAACATAACCTTTACATTCAGAATTCAGATCACTTCAGATTGATTTTAATGACAATGACACAAGCGACAAGAATAAAGAAATTGGTTTTTGAACGAAATAGGAGGTAATTTTATTGATTTATTTATTGCCTACAATCGTTGAGAAACATTCGAACGATACAATTAAAAAAAATTAACTTTGTACTCAGATGGCACCTGATATGGAAGCAAATTGTTTTCATTTTGTATGTATTGTAACGACTGTCTAAACTTTCCTTTCTTTGCTGAAAATATTAAACATTTATTGTATTCGAACAAAATGAACGAACTGTAGTCGTCACAAAATAAGAAGTCCGTTTTGACATTTGTCATTTGACATGCCGCGATAACTTTGTATGAACGTCTTTTTAAGAAATTGAAAAATCAAATTCATAATCCTATTTAATTACTCATGGTCTTCTCATCATCGATCCCACAGTGCCTAAAGACGAAAGTCTTCAACCAGTGCGTCCTACCCGTTAAGACATACGGAGCTGAAACGTGGACACTCACGGCACGGCTGGTCCACAAATTCAAAGTCACGCAGCGTGCTATGGAGAGGGCTATGCTCAGAGTTTCTCTAAGGGATCGTGTAAGAAACGAGGTAATCCGGCAGAGAACTAAAGTTATCGACATAGCCCACAGGATTAGCAAGCTGAAGTGGCAATGGGCTGGCCATATTAGCCGTAGGACCGACAACCGTTGGGGTAAACGTGTTCTTGAGTGGAGACCGCGTCTCGGCAAACGTAGTGTAGGACGTCCACAGGCCAGGTGGAGTGATGATTTGCGCAGGACGGCTGGCAGGAGCTGGATGCGAGTAACCGAAGATCGAACTAAGTGGCGTGCAATTGGAGAGGCCTATGTCCAGCAGTGGACTGCGATAGGCTGATGATGATGATGATGATGATTTAATTACTATGTTACCCATAAACTATCACAACGCGTATCATAAGTAAGCATCAAGTTTAACTTTATATTGAAAAAAATCACTCAAAAACACGAATTAATCGTTGATTAATATTCCGACAGGACTTTACTACAATGTTTTGTCTTTGGGTTGGTTGCCGTAGTGTTGTAACCGTTAAAAGCCGTTATTTTGGCCGAATAAAATAGAGTTTCTGGAAATCATTTACAAAAATTACATTAAACAAAGAGATAAATATGTAATTACTGTCTTATTATTTAAAAATATAAAAACAAATTCTGATCACATATAGTTTTAGCTTTATTTTGATATTTAACATGAATATTTTGATATTAAACTAAATGGGTAAAATAATTGGTTAAAAATCCAAATCATTTCATCATGATATTAAAATAATAATAAAAATCAAAATAATAATAAATAAATATCTAAAGTATTTAAAAAAAAACGTACTTTTTGTGGTGTGTTAAATAATACGAAAGAATATTTGAAAGAATATTGACTGCCTCGTTGGTCTCGTGGTTAGCGTATGCGGCTGCTGATCAAGAGGTCTCGGGTTCGATTCCCGGGTCGGACCAAATATTATTTGTGTGATTCACAAATATTTGTTTCGGAGTCTGGGTGTTTTCTATGTATAATATGTATGTATTTACAAAAAAAAAAAAAAAAAGTATGTTTATGTATTTATATCAGTTGTCTAGTACCCATAACACAAGCTCTGCTTAGCTTGGGACTAGATGATGTTGTGTGTCAGATGTCCAAAATATTTATTTATTATTTATTATTATTTAATATATCTTATTGCGACTATTCTTTTCGCACTTAATATAAAGAAGCATGCAATTTGTGGTTATTACGAAACGTCTTCAAAAACAGTTACATTCTCAGACTTTTTTCTTTTAATAATAGTGATTCAATCAATTATTTTTTTAATCTCGCCAGTTTCATTCAATTATTTAAATTGAATGAAACTGGCGAGATTAAAAAAATAATTGATTAAAATTATAAAATATTGGTGATGATTCTTGAGTGATTATCTAAACTTAAAACTTAATTTGACAACAGTCCTTAAAAGTCGGTCTTTAAAAGAATTATCAAAGCAGTACATAATTTGTTTCCTTTCTCTATGTACCTATAGAACGATTTGTCTATTACAGAGCGGCACGTGATCCATGGGCGTACCGTATACTGCGCAGTGTTTCGTTCGACATCTTGTGAAGTTGACTTTGCGCTCGTTTATATTTGATAGTTTTTCTAGACTCGGCGTTGCTTTTGGACAGTTTTTGTTTACTATCACGTTGACCTTGGCTCTTCTATTCCGGACATTGATTAGACATAGCGATTTGGACTCGATTTTGGTGTTTGTTGTTATATTGTACAAACTCTGTTTCAACATGTCGAAAAGAGGACGTACAATCAACAGCCAATCTAGCGAATTGGTTGTGATGTTAACCGAATACTTCGAATGCGAATCAGTTACTGGTGGCCCATTAATACTCGTAACACAAGGTCAAGATCGCGTAGCAGAAGCACTTGGAATCGGCAAAAAAACTATTCGAACTATTTTGAAGGACAAGTATGGGTCTTCCGGTACTGAAGAAAATGTGTTACCTATGCCTAAGAAGAGGAAGAAAAGAAGGCCTGTAACAGGTATTGACACATTTGACGCAGATGCTATTCGAAACCACGTATATGCTCATTACGCGAGAAGTGAAGTTGGTGGTATCACTAAGAGAGGCTGGCCTGTTTAGTGGCAGTGCAACATCATTAATAACAATTATGAAGCAAATTGGTTTCAAATACAAGAAAACCGACAAGAGGGAAATTATGATCTAACGATATGATATACTTTTGCACTTCTTGAGGCAAATGAACAAAATTACAAATTGGGATACTGTCATATTTATCGATGAAACTTGGCTGAACTCGAATCATATCGTGCCACAGTCATGGACGGATGATGCCAAGGCGTCTTGTTCTAAAGTGCCAATTGGTAAGGGTGGACGCCTAATAATCTGCTATGCAGGATCAGCCGGGGGAGGTTTTGTGCATGATGCTCTACTCGCATTCGAGTCCAGAAGTACAAAAGAATACCACGAAGAAATGGATGCAAATAAATTCTTAGAGTGGTTTACTAAGTTGTTAACAAACCTCCCCGAACAGTGCACAATAATTATGGATAATGCACCTTACCATTCAGTTCAAATAGATAAGGCACCTACTCAAGCAAGGAAAAAGACAGATTTAGTGGCGTGGTTACAAAGAAAAGGCGTAGAAGCTGACATGAATTTATTGAAAGCTGAACTGCTGGAATTAGTAAAACAAAATAAACCTGAAAAATTTAAGATATAAAATCGATGAATTGGCACTTTAACATAGTCACAAATTGATAAGAATGCCGCCGTACCATTGTCAGTATAATGCTATTTAATTAATCTGGGCTCAGGTCAAAGGATACGCAGCACGTCATAATACAAAGCCACCATTCTCCACTAAGAATATGATGACATTGTTAAAAGAAGCTTGTGATAAAATATAGGCAAAAGTGGTAGAAAAGACGCGAAAAATAATAAAGGAAGATTATGATAGAGACGTCAGTATTGATATTATTATAGAAAATGAAATAATCTATATATACAAAAATGAAACCCGTTTTCCTTGGTCACGGCATCACGCGTGAACGGATGGACCGATTTCACTAATTCCTTTTTTATAATATTCCTTGAAGTACGGGGATGGTTCTTGGAAAAAATAAAATAAAAAAATATCTACTAAATTTTATTGGAGGGGTTCCGAGCATCCAAAATAATTAAGTGACGCTGAATCGACTGTTAGGCGGTACGAAGTTCGCGGGGTCAGCTAGTTATATATAGGTACAGGTGACGATAGCTCATCTGGCTCGTCATCAGAAGAAAATGATTGATTTCACTTTTCTTGATTTTGTTGTGATTGAGATAAATTTTTAAATTAAAGACAAATTGACATTTATTTCCATTGTATCATTTCAAATTGTCTATAACATTAAAGTTTAAGTTATATGTTCTAATTATAACTTAAATCCAATGCACTTTGTGCTATATAGTCAAATCTATCAAATACTCTACAAGTTTGAATCGATTTATCGTAAGTATCGTGTACCAAGTCCACTGAAGTAGGAAACCTATGATACAAGTCGTATGATACATCACTAGGTACGCCACGATGACAAATGACAAAACGGGCTTCTTATTTTGTAAAATATATAAATTTGTCAAAATGACATCTGTCTAATTGGAATATAATGTTATCCTATTGTCGTGTCACTGTACAGGAGAAAATAAACATTATTTCTCAATTTTTAATTACAAAACTATTTAAAATTGACCGTGAAGATGGTGTCCCGAAGCCTAACAGAAGTGTTTGTGTTAATGCGGAACAATGCTATTCACAGCAGGCACATATTCGCTGAACAGGCATGTACTCATAGCATGTTATTGATTTATAGCTTTACGTCTATATTTGAGTAATAAATGATGTTATTTTAACTGCCTAGGCAGTAACCAGTTAAGTTCATGTTAATGTCTTTTCTTCTATGTTCATCATTTTTCGTGTAGTAGTGGAGTGGCATTTATTTCCCAACCCAAACTAGTTTCTTTTTTTTCGCCTATAAATACGGTTAAAAATACTTTTTGTATGAATTTTACAGAAATAATGTTTTAATATTACTTCATAAGAATTTTAATTATTGTTTTAGTGTTAATTTTCTTTACTTAACAAATTAATAATGATTGATATTGTGTTTATATGCACATAAACTTTATTAAATTCAGCTTAAATTGTTTTAGCGTTCTCATATGGGACAGGTATGAAATCTATACAAATATTTATAGCAAGATCATAAAAATTTAATTTTCTGTTTCTATTATAATGTTTAATCAATAATTATACTTTAATGACTTATTTTATGTGGAAGTAAATAGTATTTTTCAGTTAGCGTTCTACCAGTTCTTTAAAAATATATTTTAACAAATATAAACCTTAAGCAGGCACCACACTTCGTTATTCGCTATTCGTTATTTGTCTACGCCGTATTCGCCCGAATATTTGTTATGCGCGCAAACAACAAACACGCCACCACACTTCGTACTGGTATATTTATTAAGGCAAATATGTGTGTTGTAGAGATGTCATTGTCATTTTTATGGTGAACAAAACGAAACCATACGAACGAACGAAACATATTCTTTTAATTTCCTTTTTATTTTATTAAATTCACAGAAACAATACTTAAATGAAGTCTAATTATTTTGATCATATAATAAACTAATTTAATCGTTTAATCGATTTATTCTATTTCAAAAACTGTTTTATAGTCTATGGTTGTTAGTTATGCACAGAGCATTGTCATTTTTAATGGTCAATGAACGAACGAAACATATTATTTTAATTTCCTTTTTATTTTATTAAATTGACAGAAACAATACTTCAATGAAGTCAAATTATTTTGATCATATGATAGGTTATTTTAATCGTTTAATTGATTTATCTATTTCAAAAACTGTTTTATAGTCTATGGTTGTTAGTTATGCACAGGGCACTTCACTACCCGTCCGAAGTGTGGGCAGTCGATGCGTGTATTCGCCTTATTCGTGTCCTTTGAAGTGTGTCAAAAAACCGACAAGTCGACGTATATGCGATTCGCCATTCGATGCGTACGAATAAAGCGAATATTGGCGAATATACTCTCCACACTTCGCCGTATGCGCGCGAATAACCCGCATAACGAATAGCGAATAGCGAAGTGTGGTGCCTGCTTTAGAGATATTTATGTTTAATGCATTATTTTGTGTGTTATACATTAAAATTTTCTGAAAATGTATATTACTACACTTGCACAATGTTATAATAATATGTTTGATAGGGGGCTGTCCATTGAAAATCATATAGCTATACACTATGTTAGGTCACCTAACTGTCAATAGGTGTATTTGAAACATTTGAAACACTTCATCATCATCATCAACAGCCTTGAACAGTCCACTGCTGAACATAGGCCTCTCCTTATAAAGGAGGTTTTGGCCTACTATACCACGGTGGCCAGACGGGTTGGTATAGGGTTGGTTTCAAGTTTTCCTTCTCTTTGCATTGATGTTGTCTTGCATAGTTTATCCCTTAGTCGCCTTTTACGACACCCGCGGGATGAATAGGGGTGGTGACACTCTGTATTCTTAATCCGTCACCACACGGACACACAAAAAACATCAACATGACTTTTATTTTATTTATACTCTAATGTTCCACAGAGTAATGATTCGGAGCGGGTACGGCTAATGAGACGCAACTCCAATGACATGGAAGCTGGTATGGAACTGCGTTCAGAATCCCATGCGCCCCCACCTTGGACGGACACTTTGGAAGAAGCACATTATGTCATCACAAGGTTGGTATCTTATTTGTAAATTTCCATTGCCCTCTATATGAACAGTACCCTGGTGTAGAAATCCCTGAATTATCTCAGAATCTAAATTAATTATCCTCAATTAAACATTCCGTGTCATTGGAGTTCATATACCGACACCTCTAAATTATAGAAGGCTGCGACGTCGGACCCATTTTAATCAATAAGCTCCATCTGTCTGCACTTCTCATCTCCACTCTCATCCTACATCAGCTTTGTAAACCGTAAAGAATTATAGATGTGCTCCCCAAGATTTGGATTGAATTCTGCTCATACTTTCCATCAGGCAGGGTAGAGTCTCTTTGTTAGGTTTAAATATAAAACAAAAAAAAATGGTTCTATTCACTTGTATCATGCAGGGGTAACCATACTCATTGTGAGGGTAATGCAGCATGGTGACCCATACCATACCAAGGAAATACGACAACAAGAATGCTGTCATTATTATGATGGTCTGCTGTGTGAGGGTAGTACTGCCACGGTTGAGCCGGCACATTCGTGCTAAAATCAGTGTGGCAAAGAGGACACCTTTAGCGATTGTACAAAGAGAATCGACGCAAAACACTTGCAACTTGGCTATGGAGCTGTGTAAAATAGAAATACAACTTAATAAGTTTCATGTTAGATTGAAGTAATTAGTTCTGATAAAGTGACGTTAAGACCTGCACAGGCACTTATTTGATAGTACTATAACAACAGGAAATATTGAGCTATTATATTGTTAGAGCATTATGCAGGTCAGTCAAAAATATATGAAAAAAATGCATGCGTGAGTAATTTCTGTCGAATTTATTAACTTCATTGATAAATGCATATTCACAATGATTGGTGCTACATATCATAAATAAGTCCACTGATGGATATCGATGGATTGGATTGATGGAGACCGCGACTCGGCAAACGTAGTGTAGGACGTCCACAGGCCAGGTGGAGTGATGATTTGCGCTAGACGGCTGGCAGGAGATGGATGCGAGAAGCCGAGGATCGAACCAAGGGGCGTGCAATTCGAGAAGCCTATGTCCATCAGTGGACTGCGATAGGCTGATGATGATGATGGATATCGTACACTTATTCTGAAAAGTAACGAAATCTTTGCTGGCTTTTTTGCCCCGTTTTCTGTGAGATCGTGGTTGGTTGGAGACTCTGGTAAACCAGTAGTATCATAGTGAGCCTATTTTTTAAACATATTATGGAAAGCATAAGTAAGATCTAGGTTAGCGCTTAGACAGTGGGTGACAGGTGAGGCCACCTGGCACCCTAGCAAAAGCAAGCCCGGGTGGCAGCGTGAGAGCTACGGAACGTGCGTGCTTCCCTTTTGGGGAGAACAAAGGGGAATGTCGGGGCTTTTACACACAAGGGGACCATCTACAAGCCGTAGGTGGCCCGAAATACGTCAGGGCTTATGGCCCGAGGAACCAGGTATCTGGTTCCTCGGGCCATCGTAGTCCTCGAGACGGAGCCATCTTACACAAATCGTCTCTCTACCCGGCCTGTCTTTAAAACACGTATTGCGTAGATAAACAGTACACATTTTTTTCTGTAATATTTTTACAGGTTAAAAACAAAGCTCTCCGAGCTTCAAACTCGGCACGAAAAGCAGATCCGGCGGCCAGCTCTTGACGACACCACAGAACAGCAACACATTCAGAGGCTGACTACAGAGATAGGACGACACTTCACGCACGCGCACACCCATCTTACGGTTATTAAAGCGCAGATACGACACGGTAAGACCTTTATAGACAATATTTTATTTAGGCACATACCACATATAGAAGACCAAACCAAAATGACAGAGTTCGTGACGGCCTTCATGATCAGGGAGCTGTATGTCCATTCTGTGATTGGTCTGTGATAATTTTGTTATAATAAATATATAATTTGTAGTAATAATAATAAATAATATAGGCATATCATCTGATGACGTGTAATAAATTAGTATACATATTCATTACATTTTTAAATATTTGAATCTAAAAAATACATTTAAAAATATAAAAATAGTAGACCACCGACTTCGGGTACAGGGACCAAGAAAGTGGTTAGGGCTCCAAAGTCAGGAGCCTCCTCACTATACGTGCCGTGTCAAGAAGAACTGCCTTTTACATCAGGCCCTTGATCCAGCCGCCCAACGACAGCCTCTTAAGATGTTAGTCGTGGCTTTTGGTTATCGGTACCATGACAGCCGGCTCAAGTTCCTGAAACAAAGAGACTAGAATATTTTAAAAATATATTTTGTACACACAATATTATCTAGTCCCAAACTAAGCAGATGTTGTACTATAGGCACTAGACAACTGATATAAGTGCTTTTTTGTAATTACATACACATTACACGTAAAAAAAACTCAAACTCCGAAAACAATATTTGCGATAACAAACATTTCATCCGACCTAGGAATCGAACCAGACAGAGGAAATAGTAATAAACACCATTCAGTTTGTGTCATAAAGCCTATTTTAGATAACAGTGCATGCATAAAACTAGTACTGTGTGGTCTTGTATCGCTTATCAGTGTGAGTACAAAGAATTTTGTATCACTTAAAGTAAATATACATTCGCACTTGTAGTCTTTGGATATGATAAGAGGGACATGATTTTTATATAAGTAGGTAGTTATAGATAACCCGTTGTTGGATTTTCGAAGTCAAATTTTTTTCGATTTTTTGAAACTGTCATGGTATAGACATTCCGTATTATGATAGATCATTAAAATAACAGCTGTTTCTTGTATTATAAAATTTTAGTATAGGCTATTGCGTTTCTGCTAACTACATAGAAACTTTACGTATTTTTAGTTCACTCTAGTCACGAACTAAATACGAATACACGAAACAATATGATCCTAAAAATGATGACGGGATAACAGGATATACTACGGTAAAAGTAACCGCACAACACAATCTTTTTTTCCAGGAAATCAAACTGAACAAAAGTTAGCAACTAACGTAGTGCTTGCCCTCGTCACCATACTCCAAGAGCTCAGCGTAACCTTCCGCACAGCACAATCCACGTACCTAAAATCCTTAACGTCGAGAGAAGAGAGGTCTAACGCCTACTTCGAACTTCCCAACTTCGAAGAACTCAGCTTAGATGACAACGATCTCCTACCAGGTTTGTCTAACAACCAAACAGACCTATTATTTTCTCTACCTAGCACATCAGGGACGCAGAAATTCGACCACAACGGAGACGACTTTCAATCCAGGCCAGCCTTAAGTCAGAAGCAATTACTTCTAATACAAGAAGAGAACACTAGAGATGTGGCAGAAAGAGAAGAAGAAGTGAACAAAATCGTTCGTTCAATAGTTGATTTGAATGATATTTTTAAAGATTTAGGTCAGATGGTTCACGAGCAAGGGACGATTTTGGACAGAATAGATTATAATATAGAACAAACTCAGGTTCAAGTCCACGAAGGGTACAAACAGCTACAGAAAGCAGAACGGTATCAGAGAACGAACAGGAAGATGCATTGTATACTGATGTTGGCCGTAACTGTTATAGTTTTAGTGATACTATTAATAATTGTGAAGAGTTAGTCGGTTGATAGTGGATTGAATGCCTTATTTTTTGTAGGTAAATCCGCTATTTTGGCGGAAAAGTCTAGATTTATCCAAACTTCTGACAAAGATTAAATTACAAATATAGTCTTAGCATTATATTGGTTTTGAATACCTTCTCAAGCTTTTTTTGAAACATCAAAAGAAGCCTAGTATGAGTTTATTCTAAATAACTGCGATTAGTTAATAACTTAGTTGGATCCAATGTTCCAAAAAAATAAAGCAAATAATACTTAATCGTGGTTGTAAAAGTTATTTGTTAGGTTCTACTTAATATACTGTTTAAGTTGACCTACATGTTTTAAGGGATTGTAGTAGCCATTATCTATCTATCTATATGTATAAAAAAGAGTTATTGCTCGCTAAAACTCGAGAACGCTAATTTTGGTTTTGAATTATTTGTGGAAGTCCAGAGAAGGTTTAAAAGGTGAATAATTATATAAAAATGAATTCCATTTTTTTTATTAATCATGGATTCCTTTTGTTTATTTTAAGTTTATTTTATACAAAAGTTTAGGTCTTCTATTTATCGAGTGAGGAAGTACGAAGTCTGCCGGGTCAGCTAGTTTCTTATATATATTACTACAAAATATCGTATGCCAAACCTCACCATTATACAGAAATTGTACTTTTTAAGATTTTTTATAAGAAATATTAAAATTTGGCCGTAGTTAAAAAAAAAGCTTGACTAGGTATGGAGAATAGGTGAGATTATATTCGCATGAAAACAAAAAAAAATATTGATACTTCCATAGTCGAAATGATTAGTGAATCGCCTTATGGCAGTAAAATGCCCAAACTAGAATCGTGTACGAAATAAGAATATATTATACGTGACAAGGCATTTAGCATCGTCATAACTTCTGCACATTTCCTAATATTTTGTTTTTATATGTTAAAAGCCCCAGAATTAAATTATTTTAGATTAGTTTGTATATATTTGAAAAGACCATATTTTAGACTCTAAGATATAGCTTTAAATGTAAGCTTTTTGGAACATTTAGACCCCCTGATACTATTTGGTCTAAGTTTTTTTGGGAGAAATTAAAATTACTTGTAATTCTAAAATATTACTATAGCGAGACTTCTACGCGATAAATTATTTAAAAGATTACGATACCTTCTATACCAGTGTCCTAGAGTCTACCCGTAACCACGAGCGGTATAACCCTTTCGCAACCTCGGATTATAAAAGGTAGCCTTTAAATAATTTTATCGCGAAGAAATCCCGCTATACAAACAAAACCAAGTATAAAAGTCGTGAAAGTCTAAAAACAGTTATTGCTGAGTATCAAGACTATATTTATAGGCATTTTTGACTAGTTATTGGTGACTGTTGAGCCAAAGGTCGTATGTTCGACTTTAACTATGATATCATAATCCCGTGTCTGGATATAATTATTCTATGTACTAATACTAATATGTAATAATACGTAATATGTGTCAGATAGTCCTAATGTAAAGTAGTTTCAATGTATTAATTATCAGATCTTATTAACTATTACATTCCAAAAAAGTGGCCTCAGTCAGTGTCGCCTATTAAAGACACCAGCTATACTATTGTGATGAGCTCTAGCTAATGAGCTAAGTACCAGTATTTTTTACTTAGTTTCTTCCCTAAATATAGGGGGCAAACAAGCAAAGGGTTACCTGATACTTTTTAACACCTTTTTTCCCAGAATTATCATGACAATGGGCAAGGCCGTCTTTAACTACGGGGGGCCCTGGGGACACAAGAGTTTGAGGGCCCTAAATTGTGGTGTCTAATAAAAATAACAAACATAAAAAATACTAGACGCTAAGTAAATATTTCTATTAATTTGTATTGAACTGTAACTTTTTTGTGAAAAAAATATGTAATGTGCCTAGCAATAGTTTTCGAGGCTATATGTGTAAGTGAAATGAATTGTCGGTTCGTTAGAAGGGCCCTTTGACGATCGTGGGCCCTGGGTACTGGCCACGTGTGCCCTTATGGTAAAGACGGTAATGACAATGGGGATTCTAATTACCCCAATCTATTAATATAACAAAAAAATGGCTATAGCTTTTTATAATGTCCTATTTTGAATGAATTAGTGTTAAGGGGTCTACATGTAATATATTTATTTATTGATGTGTATAAATGCACATATTCTAGTCTTTTTATATTATCTGTAGTTATAATAGCGGTTCTTCTAAGATGTTGTGAGAGTGTTGTTTTAGAAATTGTTGCCAGAGCTAAAATAAAATATTTTTTAAACCTGAAATCATTTTTTTAGAACTGTGTAGAGTTTTTTAGTCTTCAAGTTGTCGTCGCAATGAATTTAATGATAAATAATGTGGATGAGATGAAATGGAAACCGTCTTCCGAAAAAAACAATCTCCTGACACTCTTTTGTAGTTTAAAATGTAATCAACGAGAATAAATCTGCCAACATAACGCAAGCACGATAAAGGCATTTGTTTGAATGATAAATGTTTTAAGTATGTGAAAGGATAAGTTTTGTCTTTTATAAAGATTGTATGTAAAATAACTGCATTGAATGTTTAGAGAAATATTTGGATTAGTAGGTTATGATCAATTTGTAACAGTATTATTACTTTTTTTTAATGATTGCAATATATTTTTATTTAAATTTAAACCCATATTTTAATTTAATATTCTGTTCATTTTAAAAATGTAAGGAATATTATTTCACTTGAATTTATTTTTCTGCTCTGGCAACAACTGTTGTTGTAAGTGTGAGTGCCAATGTTGCTAACTATTTAATTAATGTACCGAATCTGCAAATAAATTATTACATTTCCTTGTGTTATTTATGTACCAGTGTAATAAAAAAATATTCATTTCAAAAATTACTAGATATAAGAATTGACTAATTTAAAATTATTTGTTTTCAGACAAAATCACATGGTAATTGAAATGGATGGTTAATTCTTGTATTATTAAAATACACACAATGTACATTTTCAAGAGAAAAATAATTTTACTCTCTTGTGTATTTCAAAGATTTGAAAAAAGCCTGGTGGCCCAGTCGTGCCACAAGTTTTCAATTTTTCTACAATCAATATAATAAGCCAAAAGTGGTTTTATTAAATAGGCAAATACACACGAGAGTAAAATGATTCATCATCATCATCAACAGCTTTTAACAGTCCACTGCTGGACATAGGCCTCTCCTTTGAAAGGAGGTTTTGGTCTACTATACCACGCTGGCCAGACGGGTTGGTTTCAAGTTTTCCTTCTCTTTGCATTGATGTTGTCTTGCATAGTTTATCCCTCCGTCGCCTTATACGACACCCTCAGATGACATAGACATTTACCATTGCGGACTTTTTTGTAGACCTTTTTAAGGTGTACACAACTGTAGTACATTATTATGATCTATCTTGTAGGGTAGCCAGCGTTTGCAATGTAAGCGTAAAAATGAATGCAATCAACATTGCAGGACAAAAATGTGAAATAAAATTAAAATTTAATGGAAATTATGTTGCATTTCGAATAATTGCATCAATTATTTATCAAAAATAAACTAATATAAAATGCAATTAGAACAAGGTTGAATATTTCGTACTGTCAGTGAGCATAAATTAATTAATTTATTAGTCGTTTTAATGATAATGTAACTTTTAAGTGTATTGAGTGCTCTAGAAAATCTGTGTATTTATATTTTTATGTCAAACTATCCGTCACAATATTTATAAATTAAAATTCAATGTACTTTTATGTACTTATAATTCAACTCGAATTTTTAGTCAAACTATTGTTATTTAAGTTTAATTCTACAAATTTAGTTTCAATACGTGGCTATAAACACGATGTTATCTCGACTTGAATGCAGATCTGCTCAATAAATTAGACCGGCTTCTCAACAATTGCATTCGATTTATATTCAATCTGCGAAAGTATGATCATATTTCTTCTTATCGTATACAACTGTCATGGTTACCTATTAGGCAGCGCCGCAGTTTGAGAGTGCTAACTACGTTGTACTCCCTTCTTCATTCACCGAACTCACCCACCTACTTAAAATCCCACCTCCAATATCTCTGCTCTAACCATGACAGAAATCTTCGCTCTTCTAATAATCTTCTCCTTCTTTGCCCAGCACACATTTCAAGTAAAGTCCATTGTTCTTTCCCTGTTCAAGCAGTTACTCTTTGGAACGCGCTCCCATTGGAAATCAGGATGTCCACTAGCCGATCCAGTTTTAAATTTAAAGTGCGAAAACATTATAGAGACTTGTTGACGGAGTCTTTAGAATAACACTATTTATCATAATTATCCAAGTATTATATTCATGTAGTATATGTCTATGTATATATGTATGTATATATGTAAGTATGTATGTAAGTATGTGTGTGAGTAATGTGTGTATATATGTGTATGTATATTATATTTATATGTATTATACGTGTATTACATTTTTGAAATTAATAACTTAGTCCCTCGCCTTACTTGTCCCCATATACACCTGCCACAAACAGCTTCGCAACACCCAAAGGTTTGTCTGGAAGCTAATGCCTATGGCATTAAGTCCGCCTTGTGCAATATGTTTTGCAGGAAGCTTTAATAAATAAATAAATAAATAAACATTATTTATATTTATCGATCTACTGTTGCATTCTAAATTACCATAGTTTTCTAATAACAATAATTCTGAGGCAGTAAGGGCCACAGCACACTGGCTACTTTTAGCATCGGCGATTTGGTGACTGCATCGCGTTTTAGCGACTTCCTGCGTTCGATGCTACCGGGATCCGAATGTGTGCGGAGAGGAGCGTTCAGCTGCTGTGTCGCGCTTCTAAAAAGCGACTCAATCTCCGCGTTTGGCGTTTTTAAGTGTGCGGTGTAGAGCGTCCGGTCGCCGTATTTAGCTTCTAAAAAGCGACTAGTTGCCGATCGCCGATGCTAAAAGTAGCTAGTGTGCTGTGGCCCTAACTACGCAAATAACCAGTTGAGGTAATGAATAATAACACAATAACACATGATTTTAGTTTTTAAGTTTCTAATTCTGTGATTTTGGTGGTGCACATGTTACAATCATGTTAGATCAGAGTTCAAAAGAAAAAGATCTAATTTTTCTAGTGAGCCGAGTAGTGTTGCTGTGAATATTCTTATAAAATTCACTAAATCATAACATCAAACCACGTAGTTTAGTCTAAGTTAGTCGTTTTAAGTGTAATGAAACCTTTGCAGAGACAGATCCAAAATAATTCGAACTATTTACTTTAGCGGACATGTACTGTACGTATGTATGTAAGATGTAAAATTTTGTATATTAAGTTTTATTTATGTTATCAATTATCATGTATGTAAATATTGTTAACTTCTAAAATGACATCAAAGTGATAATAAAATTAAACATTCAAAAGTTTTTATTTAATTGTCTGGATTTAACCAGTGTTAAAAAAGTTTAAATATCATCATCAACAACCTTTATTAGTCCACAGCTGGACGTAGGCCCTCTCCTTTTAAAGGGTAAGGCCTGTATTTCCGCCGTGTGGGTCACCATGCTGGGTTGTCCATATTCCTAATGAGGACGGTGACCACCACCCTCGGATTCTGCTTATGCTTTCGATCAGGTAGAGTGGAGTCACATTGACAGGCTTAAATACATTTTTTTTTTATATTTTGTCTTGTTTGCTCCGGTTATTATCGGCGAAAGGCAGAACCGATTTTGACGGAACCTTAACAAGCTGATGTTATAATAAGTAATTTTGTAAGAAAATAACCAAAGTAGTACTGAACAAAACCCGCAGTGTATAGCTAGTAAATAATATAAATGTCAATAGTTCGGTCCCACAGTATGCCGCTTAGAACAATCCAGGTAAATAAAAGTCGCAATCAAATTCCTGGAAACAGTTAACGATATCCAAAACCTCTAATTCGGAGACTAAATTATTAACGGGTAACATTCCAGAATAATGAGCCATAGGGTTGCAATACTAAATAATGGATTAAGTGCTGTTAAACTACCTGAAAATGACATTGGTCACCTAGTTTTCTATTGCTCCTTAACCAATCTGCTACATTTTTAAAGTCCTTCCATTGCCGTTTACCTAAATAACAAGTAGAGATCATTTGGCAATTGATTATGAACAGTTTCTGATGCCGTTACTAATGCATGATGATGTTGTGTATGTCGTTGGTTGTCGAGGTAAACACTAGCCTCTGTCCTTCCCTAAGTATCAAAGTATTATCTCCATGCTAAATTGCATTGAAATCAGTGCAGCTAGCCATGCAACAGCCAGCCAGCCTTTCAAATTCATAACATTATCATGAATTTGTATAAAGTTAAAAATACGTATTTTTAGTTTAAAAAATTATCCCTTTCCTACATTTAAGCTTACAGTAACCCAATTTCTCATTCCTTTATATAGGTAACTAGCTGACTCGGCGAACTTTGTACCGCTTTAGAATATTAATTCTTATTTAAAGTATTGCGTTTATTAATTAGCTGATAGTGACAAATCGACAGCATCCCCAACTAACGAGCCCCGGCCGGTACCGCCACAATCGCTTTGTTCCTGCATTTTAAATCTGTAATATCTTCAAAAATATTAATTTAAATTACATACCTTAAAGGGCCATATTAATCTATATTAAATATGAAATGTATTTGAGGTACTTATTTAGATAAGGATTAATACTGTTTGCTTAAAATCGCTTCGTAAATAAGCCATTATTACTCGTAAAAAGAAAAAATTAAAAAATGGTTATTGTGGGTTATCCCTAAGAGATAGGCCTCTCCTTAGAAAGGAGGTTTTGGCCTACTATACCACGCTGGCCAGACGGGTTGGTTTCAAGTTTTCCTTCTCTTTGCATTGATGTTGTCTTGCATAGTTTATCCCTTCGTCGCCTTATACGACACCCTCAGATGACATAGACATTTACCATTGCGGACTTTTTTGTAGACCTTTTTAAGGTGTACACAACTGTAGTACATTATTATGATCTATCTTGTAGGGTAGCCAGCGTTTGCAATGTAAGCGTAAAAATATTGGGTTTATTTACGACATCACATTAGAAACTTCCAAAATTATTAGTTTTTCTACTATATTAAGCATGTATTAAACATATAATTCCTAACAGCTTCTCAGTAATAATATAACATTTAAATACCGCAAGCATGGTTCATTTATATTTAATAGAAGGGTAAAGTAAACAAAAAAATCAATTGCACTAAAGAATTATAATTGTCAGTGATTTTAATTTACACAGACTTGCACCCTCAGGCCACGAGATTTAACAAGGCGAGTCTTCACATATTTTAATAACTCTAAAACAACATTTTGTATACAATTTTATGAGCTAATACAATCAAAGTGACTTTAAATAATGTTTTAACTCAGGTTAGATATGATGACAATCTACATCCAATCTTATTAGCTATAAATATGTAATATATATTTTGATATTATGCTCTCAGGTATTCTATTACAGTCATATATAACCGAATTAACTAACTACGAATAGCAAAGTATCAGATAATCAAAATAGACCTTGTACAGAATAAACTCGCCTATCAAATCTCGCTACAGACATGCATACAAACATACAACGCAAAAAACGAAAAAATAATTTCTTTAATTTAGACAAACAAATACACAATTCTACTATGAGTCTCTGTGTTTACTGTAAAATTCGTCTAGATACTTCTTATATGCGGGCTGGTTAGACCACAGGTACGAAGCTTGTTGATTTAATGGACTGTTCGTATTTGGTTCTGCTAACAAACTCTGGATGGACAATAGAATAGTGCGCACATCATACAATGCTGTCCATTTGTCCTTCAATATATCTAAACATATAAGTCCACACGTGTCAACATTTGGATGAAAGCATGGTGTTATAAATTTAACCATTGGCGGCGCGTAGGGGTAAGAGTTGGGGAACTCTAGAGATAGTTTGTATTTATGGCCTGCATACACTGTCTCTTGTGGTCCACTTATAGTGCCGATCCATTTAAATAAGTTCTCACTTTCGGGAAATGCTGATATACCCTTGTCTGCACATCTCATCAATTCCATTAACTCCTTCTGAAGTCTGCCAACAAATTACATACATGTATTAAATATTGATTGACAGCTCAAACCTGTTTTCGTTTCAAATTAAATTGAGAAACGGTTTGTAATGAACAATAAGAGGGTGAAACTGTATAGCGAGCGTAACAAAGAGAATGAATTTATATTAAGTATTTGAGGTCAAAACACGGACGGAAGGCTAGCATTTGTGTAGACACACGTCACTGAACACAAGACACAGAAATGTAAACCGACATCGCCTTATTTAATGAAAAGACCGTTGGAAGCGACTGTGACTCCATGTGATTTATTTTGAGATTTTAAACCTTTTTCAACCTGCATCGATTTTTTTCACAATTCGAGGCAACAATGATGTGTGTTTCAATGCAATTTCAAGGCAAAATTCACTTACCGTTTGCTCACAGCATGATTATCTTTTAGTTTTATCGTATCTTCATTTTGTTTAGCTGGATTAGACGACGATGCGTAATGTGGATTAATATTTTGAGCCATATTAATTTGGGCGAATAATCTCGGATGCCTCCAATTCCAACAATTTTCTGTTACAAGGAGACAACTTCCTGTATAATTTGAAAAAGCTCAATTTTTATTGGATGATTGGATCTTTTAGCACACATTTGACAGCTGTACGTAATGGCGGCAATCTACGTAGGTTAAAGCGCCATCTACATAACGAGTAGTTCAACTGGAACTGGAAGGAGTGTTAAGGCTCCCACAGACATACAATAATTGTAAGTTGGCCGACTATCGAAAAGCTAAATTGCGTACTTCTACAATTTTATTTAGTTGATCAACTTTATTTTATTGGTTACCAGCTACGAATAAATAATAAGTCAGGAAGTCTAACTCGGAACAAATTTCACACAAAAAGTGGCCCGTCTTGAAACCAAAACGACGTATGAAACAAAAACCAATCACAACCGAGGTTAAAAATAGACATTAATTGTGATTAGTTTTCAGAATTAAAACGAAAGCAGGGATTGGTTTATATGCGCTTGCTGCAATGTCTGATATGACAACACAGTGATAGCAGCGTGGACGATGTTATGTAATAAGTAGATCGGACAAAGTTAATAATAAAACAATAAAATTGTATAATGTTTGTATATTTGTTTTTTCTTTGTGAAAAGTTAATTTTCAACAACCTAAAAAATCAAACATGCTTTAATTCGACTAAAACTTAACTTATTATTTTCAAAGATATATTAATTCTCACAAGTCTAAAAAGCCGGAACGGCATTACATATCGATTGTAATCTTTCATTATTGCTGTTTTCATTTTTTATGGTATTCCTTGAAGATATTGACGTTTCTTCAAAACGAATCATCTGCGTTAAAAAACAGTTTCATTTCAGATTGGATAATAAATATAATTATTTTAATAATAAAACAGTAAGTACTTATTGTACAATCTGGTACTGCAGTTTTGTGTAACATTGTATAACCTTTTAATGATTTGTAAAAATCTTTTTCATTAAAATGAATAGAGCATGGCATACTCTGCTGGTTTTCACAGGCGTCCAGTCATATTCCTGTCTTTCCAACTTAACTGCAGCTATCCACTTTTATGTCAAATTGCATCGGCAGGAAAACTAAAAGAAAACAAATTATGCAAAGTACAATAACGTTATAAAATTATCAAAATAAATATACCTATTTTATAATGAAAAATATTTTATCGATAGACTTTTCAATATTTCACCAAGAAGAAAAAATTACAATAAAAATTTACTGACTTCATGTTGCATAGTGTCACAACCATTTGCAAATCATTAAATATAATTATAATTTTGATACTACTTACTAGTGAAAAGTGATCCCTGGATATTTTGGCCTTGTATGGCTCCTGCACCAGTTTACAACACGCGCTGGCATGATTATTGACAACACAATGATAAATCAAAATAGGACGTGTGCTTGCTTGCAAGGACAATATCCGACTAATGACGCGGTGGACACGACTTTTAAGCACCGCCTACTTGGACACGACTTTTGTTGGGTCATTTTAGAGCACAGCTAGACTTCCTGACTTATTATTTATTCATAGCCAGCCGCAGACTAATACATACGCCATTTATTTGCTAAAATGCCAAACGTACATTCTATTACTTGACGTGCTCGAGTATGTCTGAGGTTAAATATACGTTTTGCGTAGTTCAAATTTTTCTGGATAACATCTTAGTTTAGAATGTAATGTATGATGCCTCCCACATTCTAATCTATTACTCAATATAGGGTGCACCCAAAATATTCCCTTTTGTTTTGGTCTTCTTTTTATTGTTAGAGCAATTACATCATTTTTTCCGCATTTTCACGCACACGCACTGCGTTAGCAACACTGTCACTGATAAAATCGATTAGTCTGCGGCTGGTAACGGTAACCAATGAAATAAAGTTGATCAACTAAATTGTAAAAGTACGAAATTTAGTTGTTCGATAGTCGGCCAATTTACAATTGTATGTCTGTTGGAGCCCTAACTATTCTAACGAACAGTTGACCGATAGTTGGACAATTTTTTAATTGTGAGTAATCGGAAGAGAATTTCGATACTGATTTCTTAAACCTTAGTTCATTGTAAATGTCTACATTTCATCGTTTATTTAAAATTTTGTTATGAAAATAAATGGACAAAAATTTTGCTCCGTTACGTACAGGACGTAACGGAGCAAAATTTTGAAAAACGCCCAAATACTCGGGATTGGCAACGCTAACGCACGAGCCCTGTACGTGCTACTTGTAAGACCGAGTAAGACGCTAGCGACGTGTCTTCTTCTTCTTAATTTAAGGGTCAGTCCCTTGTCGGTGGAGCAATCGCCACTCCTGTCTGTTTTCCGCAATCCGTTTGACATCTTGATAGGCCACGACTCCTACTTTCTCCTTTAGTTGTTGTATGTACGCCAATCTAGGCCTTCCGCGTTTTCTTCTACCTTCTATCTTTCCTTCTAGAATGGTTTTAAAAAGGTTGTCGTGTCTTAACAAATGGCCAACCATTTTGCCTCTTCTGTTGTCAACAGTATTCAGAAGTCTCCTTTCTTCATCAACCATTAGTAGGACTTCCTCGTTGGATTTTTTCTCTGTCCAACTGATGTTCATCATCCGCCTCCAGCACCACATTTCAAATGCTGCCAACTTATCCCTGTCTCTTTGAGTCAGCGTCCACGTTTCGCAGCCATAAAGGGCAATGCTCCAAATATAGGTTTTGATGAGCTGTTTTTTTATGTGTTGATCTTTGCCTTAAATAGATGTTTTTTGCGGTTGTAGGTTTGTTTCGCGATTGCTATCCTCTCTACTATGTCCGGAGAACATCTCGAGTCCTGTGTTATTCGGCTACCTAGATACTTAAAGCTTTCTACCTGTTTTATGTGATTGTTGTGAATTTCAATATGGCTGGCTATGGATTGAGATTTGGAGGTAATTAGAATTTTGGTTTTATTGCAGTTTATACTTAATCCATAGTCTTCAAAAGTATTATTCATTATTGTTAGAAGTTGTTCTAAATTGCTCGTGGTATCGGCTATTGCTGCAATATCATCTGCAAATCTAATAAAACGTATAGTTTCCCCATTAAATTTTACCCCTCCTTTACCCGATTCTACAATTTTTCTTATGGCATATTCAATAAAAATATTAAAAATTAAAGGTGACAGAGGGCACCCCTGTCTTACGCCTTGTTTAATATCTGCGTACTGTTTTTCTTCTCCTACTTCTATTACTGTTTTCTGGTTTTTGTAAAGTTGGTAAATTATTCTCCGGTCTCTGTAATCTATGCCTACTTCCTTTAGAATATCCATCATTTTTGTCCAGTTTACCCTATCAAATGCCTTTTCTAGATCTATAAATGCTATACATGTTGGGAGAGTTAGATCCATTCGTCTATCAATAATTAAACGTAAGGCTAGAACAGCTTCTCTCGTGCCCTTGTTTTGTCTAAAACCATATTGGTCAGGCCCTAAGTAGTTTTCTATATGTGGTCTTATTCTGTTTTGTACTATTTTAAGTAAAACTTTTGATGCTTGAGAAACTAAGCAAAGGGTTCGGTGCTCCTCGCATTTGAGGGTGTTTTGTTTTTTCGGTAGGGTAACTGTTCTACTAATTTGAAAATCTTGCGGTACAGTGCCTGTTTCGTACATCTTCCCAATTAAGTAGTACATCTCGTCCAAGAGAGGATCACACACGGCATATTTAATAAGTTCTATGTATATGTGATCCTCTCCTGGAGCCTTTCCATGTTGTATAGAGTTCATAGCTTTCATAAATTCCTTCCGTAATATTATTGGACCCAATTTGTCTTCTGGTACAAGTTCTACCTTTTCTATATCATCTTCTTTCATTCCTTGACCTCTATACAATTCTTCAATGTATCTTTTCCAGCGTTCAGCGATGTCTTTGTTGTTAACCAATATTTTACCCTTTTCATCTAAAATTGCTGTACTTTTTGACCTAGGTTTGCTATCTAATTGTTTAATTAAACTATACGCTTTATCTATCTTGCCTTGTTTCATTAATGTTTCTACTGAATTACAGGTCTCTTCTAAGTATTTCGTCTTTTGCTCTCTACATTTTGATGTTATCTTATTAGTTAATTGCCTATATTGTCTAATACTAAATTCATCAGTCTTACATTTTAATTAGTTTAATAAGTTCTGGTGTAAGCCATTTCTTGCGTGGAATCAGTTTCTTCTTCTGTAGTACTTCATCAGCACTAGTTTTTATTATATCCTTAACTTTTTCCCACCTGGTCTCTATATCCATATTATTATACTCTAATTCTATATAGTTTTCTTTTAATTTTTGTAGACCAATCCCCAACTTAAATAAATAAATAATAAATAAATATTTTGGACATCTGACACACAACATCATCTAGTCCCAAGCTAAGCAGAGCTTGTGTTATGGGTACTAGACAACTGATATAAATACATAAACATACTTTTTTTTTGTAAATACATACATATTATACATAGAAAACACCCAGACTCCGAAACAAATATTTGTGAATCACACAAATAATATTTGGTCCGACCCGGGAATCGAACCCGAGACCTCTTGATCAGCAGCCGCATACGCTAACCACTAGACCAACGAGGCAGTCAACTTATTACTATATTGCACTTTAAAATTCTTATCTTTAAGTTTATTGAGATCTATACGTTTTCTTTTAAACTTCTTCTTTTGTTTCTTAATATCTATAATAAATGTACTGACTAGCAAATTATGATCCGTGTTCAAATCCGCTCCTGGTAAGGTTTTGCACGATTTGACGTGCTTACGGTACCCATTTTTTGTTAAAATATAATCCAACTGGTATCTTCCAATATCTCCAGGCATTTTCCATGTATATAGCCTCCTTTTCGGTAAATCGAACATCGTATTTGCTACAATAAGATCATTCTCCTTACAAAATTGTATTAATCGTCTTCCTCTGCAGTTTCTTTGACCCAATCCAAATTTCCCAACTATGTTATCTTCTGAACCTTTTCCTACTACCGCATTAAAATCTCCCATCACAATCAAGTTGTCTCTATCTTTAACTGAATTTAAAATTGAGTCTATGTTGTTATAAATAGCTTCCACTTCATCATCATCGTGATTACCAGTAGGCATATATACTTGGACAATAAATAAATCTGTATGACTAGTTTTTAATTTTAAAGCTGTAATTCTGTCGCCTAAATGAATTGTATTCTCTATCTGTAACCCCCAAGACTTATTCAGGACTACCGCTGTACCGTTAGCTCCCTGATTTTCCCCTGAATATATAATTCTGTAGTTATCGCTCCAATAATCGCCACTTCCTTCCCATCGCACCTCACTCAATCCCAGTATATCTATATTTAATCTTTCCATTTCCATCTTTACTTCTTCCAATTTTCCAGGTGTCAACAATGTCCTAATATTCCAAGTTCCTATTTTACAAGGTTTTCGCATGATGACAGTGTCAGTCTTGTTACTGACCCTGCCGGACTCAGACCGCCACGGAATATTACATCGTGGAAGCCCGTTGTCAAGAACTATTTCTCTTTTTTGTGACATATTCATTGCTCCATTTCAGGAAAATATTTGTGTGGTGGTTTCTCCCACTTGCCTTCCACACCGCAGTACACTAGTCAGGGATTTCTGCCTACTGTTATCCGGTCAAGAGCCATTATGGAATCCGCTTCCTCCGCCTCTTGCTAGTACTGGTACCACTGCTGCCTGGCACCAGAGGAATGCCTATTTAGTGGCGGCATTGATTCGCCACGTCACAAGGTTGTCTATGGATTGTAGTAGCATTTTAAAGAGGTGTTTTTCCCACAAAACACCCCACCACATCCTGGTAACCTTGCCGCTGTCGGTCGGGGACTGCTTATTCAGTATATTCGCAGCTAACCACCATATCTGGTGGCCATTCACTATCCGCCACCTGTGACCCCGTTGGTAGCCTTCAGCTCAGCTCCAACAACAACAAAATTTTGAAAAACGCCCAAATACTCGGGATTGGCAACGCTAACGCACGAGCCCTGTACGTGCTACTTGTAAGGCCGAGTAAGACGCTAGCGACGTGTATAGCTACGATAATGAAGTTTGCAAGTACTTGCATAGGATTTTGACTCGTATTTCATAAGGAATAAGGGGTAAAACAGGATACATAAAAAATACTTTGAAAATCAAAGTATTTTTAAAGTTTTATTCACATATCCGATATTGTTTCTTATGTCTAATGAAATAAAGATCATTTTCCTCGAACAATAAAATGGTTTACACAGAAATAATACCTACATAGAAAATACTAAAGAATTTTGGCAAGACTTGCAAGTAAAAAGTACTTGCACGGAGTCGTGCTCGTACCCCACTTCCAAGTACATACCCGGTATTAATACCTGGTACGGTAAATACGTCTCATCGCCTAAAGAAAGACAAAATTGTACATTGGAATTGGAATAAATTTATTTACCTAGCTTGTTTAAGTTAGAACACTGCCTGAACAAAGTCTATAGCTCCTTATTCTGTCTGCTACATTTTAAAATCCCTTCCATTGCTGTTCAAATTAATTACAAATAGAGATAGTCGGATAATAGATTTTGAACCGTTTCTTAGATCGTTTTTATGTTCTAATTTCGAGTACAAGTAGCAAGACTATAAAAAAAATCACATTCCAAAATAATGAGTCATAGGGTAGCAACGCTGATAACAACCCTATGACTCATCATTCTGGAATGTTGGCCGTATTATTATTTCATTTGTTGAATTTAAAAGCTTTTTGTGTGAAAAGGTGACATAGTGAAAAATGTTTTTTTTTCAATGTTATCTCAACAATTAAGTTTTAAATTAAATGTACGTGACAATACACCAACAATAGAAAAAGTCATAGAAAATGTATTGCAATAAAATTTGAGTCGGAATTACCCTATTGTCTTTTTCGCCTTAGGAATTAAAAAAAATGCAGACAAAATCGAAGTCAATTTTTTTATGCACTATAAAAATGTGGGGTGTCGAATAAATAGTGTTACAAATTACTGTATGACTTGTATGTAATACTTAATGAATGTTAATTAATTAGAGAATGATAATTCCCATAGTATAATGATAATATTTTTTTCAAATTACATCAATCACAAAGTCACCAAAATATTATGAATGTCGGTTTTTTGTATGTTTGGTTTTTTGAAATTTAATTGATATCGGTGCAACGGTTTAGCCGTGCAAGCGTATCAGACAGACAGACAGTTATCAACTTTCGAATATATATAATAATGTTAGTATCAAGATCACTTTATTAAAAATTATTTTTTCTTTTTGTCATCATAAAAATCTTTAAAATTTATGAAATCCAAATCAAATGACGGAGACAAAAGTTGTTATAAGCGTCCAAGTTCATTTTATTACTACACGACGTACGTCAAGTACTAGGTAATAAGCGTTTTATTTTCGTAATAACACTGCTTGTAAAAAATTATGAACAATTTGATAGACTAATCTCGTGAATCTCGTAATGATCACATAAAAACTTAATTTATTTTCTAACACTGGTGAATGAAAACAACAATAACGTCTACCCGTGCAGGCCCGAACTCACAAGCGGAATAATCCGTTCGAAACGTCGGAAACTAGAAGGTATCGTAACCTTTTCAATTTTATCGCGAATAAGAATACATTAAAGAACATGAGTATGTGTAAAAGTCGCGAAAGTCTAAAAACAACAATAATTATAATAAGTATTTTGGACATTTTACACACAATGCCATATAGTCCCCAAACTAAATATTAAGGGTATTACTTAACTGATAGGTATTAAATTAACATACTTTTTTTTGTAATACATACGTACATAGAAACACACAAAAGGGTTGGAATTTATTTTAAATGCATGATAGTGGGCAACTAAACATCTTTTTGTTATAAGTATGCATAATCTTTAACTAATGTTAAAAATACTTACTTTCTCAATTCTAAGGGAAAAATAATAGAGTTGACCGCTTTACATTAACTTTCACTTTCTTTAACCATTCGAGCGTGAAATTAAAAATAAGTGACGGGATTATTTAAAGAAAAAGAAAAGTTGAGGATAGTAATCTATTTAAGATGCTGTTTATATGTAATTACAATCAGTTTGAATTCGAATTCGTGAAAAATAGTTAAGTTGTACAGTACCCAAAATGACTACAAAGGTAAGTTATACAGTGTAGATTATTATTTAAATAGCATGTAGTTTTCACCAATGAAGTAAATCGTAATCATTTGGATTATCATCACCATTAAACCACCTTTAGGAAATTGCTAATTATTTTATTAGTAATTCCGTTTACAAAAAGCTTTTTTTAGTTCAGCACTAGCAATTTGTATGTTAAATTAACTGTGTTCCATTTTGCTCTCTGTTTCTCAACATAGGTATTTTTTCCCTAAATCTAGGGTAAATGGGATTGTTGTTTTTTTTAAAGAAACTGAAATTAGACTTCCTTTAGAGTCTTACATCGAAGAAGTATAAACGTTAAAATAATTTAATTTTAGGAACTTTATTTATTGGCTGAACCATTCACACATTTTAGGGCGATTTTCATGGACTTTTAGGCGTTACTAAACTTCACTATGGTTTTCGGGGTAAATATTTCTGACGGTTGGCAGCACTGGTAATAGGAAGTTTCATCTGACTTGATCTGACACATTCTGCCATCCGCGTTCGCCTCGCCGTCGTATTTGTATTTTGTACTTCGCGAAGTCCAGGTGCTTCCTACGTGTTTAATCGTGATTATTGTTAAAACGTGAACAGTGTCATCAAATTCTAAAAATGTCGTGTTTGGTTTATTTTGAAAATTATCCCATTGTTGGAATAAACTACACAGATGTGTCGTCATTGAAACGACATATTGCGCTAAACCATGGTGTTTCAATGGAAGATTTATATGCTACGCTGAATGGGAAGCCTGTCTCAGATGATTACAACATTAAAACCACTGATAATGTTGTAAGATTATCGATGAGACTTGTTGGAGGCAAAGGTGGCTTCGGATCCATGTTAAGAGCAATTGGCGCACAGATCGAGAAAACTACGAACCGTGAAGCTTGCAGAGACCTTTCTGGACGTCGTTTGCGTGACATTAACGAAGAGAAAAGGTTAAGAAAGTGGCTTGAGGGCCAGGAGGAGCGGGAAAAAGAAGCAACTGAAAGGAAACGGAGGAAGCTTGAGAGACTGGTCGCAGAGCCAAAAATCAAAGTTGACTTAAACCCAGCATATGAGAAAGAACGTCAAGACCTGCCTGAGCGTGTCAGTTCCGCAGTTGAAGCTGGTTGGCAGGCTGCAGGGTCATCAAATGCGACAAAAAGGAAGGCTGATGATGTTCCCAATAAGCCGAAGAAGACTAAGATGTGGATTGATGCAGATTTGTCAGACTGTTCGTCTTCATTGAGTGAAGATGAGGAAGATGTGGTAGCGAGGAGCCCCGGGCCTCCAATATCTACGGACAGTGGCAATGAGTCTGATTTAGTGGTTGCTAGCACATCCAAATAACTGTGATAAATTACCATTAAGTGATGACTGTTCCATTTTAAAGTGAAATAATTATTAGTAATATAAAATTATTGTAAATACCAAAAGGAAAAACAGTTAAGCTCCTTATAAAGACTTTGGGTCTGAAACTAGTCACAACTTTGAAGATGACATGAGTTAAACTGTTTTTCCTTTAAAATATTTGTACAATATGGAAGATTGTAATTGTATGCTTATCCATCTTATTCCACATCTAGGAGGACATGGCAAGTGACGAGTAAGTGTCTTGGACATGGAATGTTGTACATACAGGCAGCATCTTAACATCTGTTTCTTGAATGTTCTTAATTGTTTTAGCCAAGTAAAGCTAGCAATTGCTTGGTGAATAACAAGTAACTGTCGTCATACTCAGAACTTGAATCTTAGTTGTCTATTTGTGGCTAAATATTTGAAGAAATATATCTAGATTGATTTCTATGTTTATTTATGTATATTTCTAATAAAATACCTGTGTATTTTATGAGGTATGTAGCTTAACTCAGCTCTATGTAGCACTGTGTATCAGCATCAATTTGAAGAGTACAACTTTGTTGTATTAAATTACTTAGTTTTAAACCTTAAAAATGTCTTTCTGAAGCAAATTGTGGATTTTCTGTTTGTTTTGTAAACAATATTTTTAGCTTTTTGTAATATGCTTTAGTACTGGACTAAACTAAGTTATGTATTGCCATTAATCTATCTGAAAACTAGGTAATATACTGATTAGAAATGTATCTCAGTATTATTGCTTAACTTAGATTATTAATGGTTAATGAAATGTCGTACTACAATAACATATACAAACCAGTTATGTTTGATGTGCCTACTGATTTGAGCGTTTTTTGTCATAGTAACATTGTGGCAAAATTGTTTGACATTTGTTATCAAACTGTCACATTTTTGGCATTCAATCTAAACATAAATGATTTATGTAACATCCATTGCTTTGTTTGTAAAATAATTAAGGATTTTGAATTGTAAATTGGCGTTATTCATTGCATTATCAAATTGTTTGTACACATACTTGAATTAATACCGGCTTAGTATTAATGAAAAATTAAATTTAAAGTAATAAAAATATTGTATAAGTCGATGATTGTAAACCATTTCTATCAGTTGATACTTGTGTTGTTGGGCTTCCACATAAATATAATACAGCCCCACAAGTAACGCCATCTATCAACAGACTTCTGTACTTTGATAGTAATTGACGTCTGTTAGATTATTGTTTTTTTTGTAAATAATGATAAACTATGTAAACTTTATTTTTAAGTTGTATAAATTTAATAAATAATTTGTATTAAAAAAATTTTTTTATATCATTCATCTGCAATTACGCTTGTGACATTACAATATGAAGAGTCACTAACGCTGTTTATCCCAGAACTTTGCAGTACAAAGGTACTTCAAAGAGAAAGAAAGTCAGACTGGCGTGGTGTACTAGCCTAAAAATCTATAAAAATAAATAAAATTAAAGTGTCTGTATGTAATATCAAATTAACAAAGGCTTATTGAAAGTATATAATGTACTTACATGAAAATGCAATTTTTAAAATTTTTGTCTGTCTGTCTTGTCTGTTTGTCGATTGTCCGATTAAGACGGGACTTGCACTGGTAGAAAGCTGATGATATAAAGATTAACTTAGGCAAATTATTTTAGACTAGCTTCTCTCCGCGTCGTTACTCGCGATTTACAATAATAACCGCGGGTAACGCTGCGGGACTCAGCTAGTACTTCCTCAGAAAGAGAGTAGTTTTGACTAGTATTGGGGACGGGCTGCAGATATTGAGTCTATATTTATTCTGCAAAAAAGAGCCATCAGAGCCATATATAATCTTCGTAGGCGCGATTCTCTAAGGGAACTGTTTAAGAATATTGGCATCATGACGGTACATAGTCAATACATCTACGAAAACATAATGTACGTCAGGAAAAATCTTCATCTTTTTGGCAAAAGAGGTGACAAACATAATTACAGTACTAGAAATAGGGACCAACTAGTTCAGCCAGGCTTTAGACTCGCTAAAGTAGACTCTTCTTTTATGGGGTACTGTTTGAGATGCTATAATAAAATTCCACAAAGTATTCTTGAACTGAATGAGACAAAATTTAAAACATGCATTAAACGCACACTATGTAAGCAAGCATATTACAAGTTGAGCGATTATATCGCTGATAAAAATGCTTGGCTCAATGCTGGTCCTGCTGCACAAGGACAGGGGCGCATAAATTGATAGCATTAAATGGTATTGTTGGAGCTGCTGAAGATTGTACAACTTTCTTTGCATTGTATAGATTCAATCTCTTTAGTATTATATAATCGCATGGCCCATATTGTGTGAGTACTATGTACTAGGAAGCTATTCAAGCTATCATTCACTGAAAACCTACGTCTTTTCTTGACTTGAATCTGCCCTGGCGGTTGAGAGTATGTCATGCTCACTCAAATGTCACGCTGATGGTGGCGCGTGTGTCGGATCATTTAATTCCCTTCAAAATGGTTGAGTTGAATGGTGCGGATCCATGCGTCATGTTCGTGAACGGGCGCTGTCAGTTGTGACTGGTCATCTCTTAGTTGCCACGGCTTATTTGAATTAATTATTTTAATTTTCAATTGTATTTTTGTTGTACTATGGACACTTTTAACGTGCACGTCTTGCTACATCGTTCTCACATAATGTACCATCTCAACATGAATGATGTAACCAAGATTTTGTAAAAAACATTTTGATTTAAAAGAGTGTCCATGGAGTTTCTTGCCCGTTCTTCTCCATAGAGATCTACGCTAGGGAATGGGCAACTACAGTACTTTCACAGTTTTTATGTCTTGTGACTGGGACTGTAGCTACATTTTTGTTTCGACAATTCAAAAGTGCCTGTAACTGGCCTACTTGAAATAAATGCTTTGATTTTGATTTTGATTTTGATATTACTGTAGACTATCTGTAGATTAGCCGAGTCCCGCAGTTCTTGTTGTAAATCGTGACTAACGCCTAAGGTGGCCCCCACTCTCGAATTCTGCTCATGCTTTCCATCAGGCAGGGTAGAGTCACTTTGGATGGCTTAATATAAAAAAAAAACTAGTCTATAAAAAATATCCAAAGTTACTCCATAAGTCATCAGCTTCCTGCCAGAGAGAGTCCTGTTAAAATCAGTCCAGCCGTTTCAGAGATTAGCCGGAACACAGGCAGGCTATCTGGATGTTAGTACCTGTGTATTACTGTTGTTACTACATACAGACACTCCAATTTTTTTTATTTGTATATACTAGCATTACAAACAATTGCTATGAGGTTCATAGAAAAAAGTCAAATACTCATTATTTGAGTTTTTTTATGAACTTGCATGAGTGAGAGAGAGCTTGATGGAAAGCATGAGGCTCATTGCAAATGCAGTATACCACTATGGCCGCTTCTCCAAGATTTGGCTTCTGGTGCCGCGCTCAGCTCGACTGGTTTCAATATAGGTTGATCTTCTGTGTGAGGGTAGTATTGCCCCAGTGGAGCCAGCCCGTTTGTGCTGAAATAAGCGTAGCTCAACTACCTTAACACTTTAGAGTGTTGTACAATGTTCTTTTTTTTTATAGATAATGTAGCGCTACGGGCTTGTTTAGGTACAGCATTTTTGCCATGAAGTTTGTAATGGGTATACCTAATAGCTAAATAAATATTTCCAGAAATTAGTCTGGACCGCCATCTTGCTCGTGTCCCTGTTGGTCCTCGTTGCTGCCAGGCCTCAGGAGTTTGACGACGAAGACGACGAGTATAACAGCAAAGCAGACGATAGGAAAGGTAAGTTACTCCTAGTCTAGTAGCTAGAAATATTTAACATGAAAAAGTTTAAAAAACTATAACACAATTACGTAAAAACTTTTGATGAAAATTTAAATAGCCTGTCACCCGCCCGATTATTGCGAATCTGTCACCTGTATTATTAAAATCGGTTCAGTATTTAGGGACTATTGTGGAACATACATAGACTATGGGAAGCAACATTAATATAAATATATATTAATGTTACTATTAAAAAAAAAGAACATTGTACAACACTCTAAAGTGTTAAGGTAGTTGAGCTACGCTTATTTCAGCACAAACGGGCTGGCTCCACTGGGGCAATACTACCCTCACACAGAAGATCAACCTATATTGAAACCAGTCGAGCTGAGCGCGGCACCAGAAGCCAAATCTTGGAGAAGCGGCCATAGTGGTATACTGCATTTGCAATGAGCCTCATGCTTTAATATATATATATATTTATTTATTTTAGCTGGATGCGAGTCGCCGAGGATCGAACTGAGTGGCGTGCAATTGGAGAGGCCTATGTCCAGCAGTGGACTGCGATAGGCTGATGATGATGATGATGATTAATGTTACTTCCTATACCATTTTATAATTTTATTTTTTTACCATTTTATTTTTTTTACATACGTTTACATTTCATTTAATTATTACCATTTTATAATAATAAAGGGTTTCTTTATTAAAGAAAATGCAAAAAGATATGAGATAAATATTATTTTTTCGGATTTTGTTTTTGTCAGTGGTAAAAGTCTCTACGAAAAGTCTGTACTTTAATATAAATAATAATAAATATTTTGGACATGTAAATACACAACACCACCGGGCACCTAGCTTCAAACTAAGCAAAGCTTGTATTATGAAAGCTAGATTAACTGATAGAATAGCAAAATACTTTTTTTTTATACATAATTACATATTTTCATAGAAAACACCCAAACTTCGAAACAAATATCTGTAGATCATACAATTGATCCGAGCCACGATTTGTGCCAGACATTATGCACAGCAGTCGCATACACTACCACTGCGCCAAAGAGGCAGTCGAACTGTCGAAAGTCGACTTTAGGCGATTCACACACTGCACCGCGCTACGTCGCGTAGCGCGGAGTGGCAGATTTTAATATTGTATGCAAGTACATCGATTAGTATAGAAAACACGCCAGGTCCAACACACCGAACACACGTCTAGGCGCGTGAGCGCGTGCCGCCAGCAGATTCTGCCGCCGCGCGCTTAGGCGGGGCGGGCCGCCCCAAACACATCTAAATACAAAATTGAACAATGCCCAGCAATTTGGAATATGAAATGGAAATGATAAAGACGACGACGACCAAATGGAAAGTAACCTTTAGTTTGGTGCGGGCCATGTACAAAGCCGTCAGGCGCGGAGGCGCGGTGAAATCTGCTCGAAGAGGCAGATCTGCTCGTCCGAGGCCGCGCGCGTGAACTGCTGCCACGCGCCTACGCGTGGGCGCGTGGCCAGTGTGTGAAGTCCCTAACCGATGTACTTGCATACAATATGAATCGCCAAAAAGAATGACTAGGCATAATTGAAAAATGTTATTTAGGTAAATACGGATAGATATTTAGCTAATGCTAGAGATTTTTTGTAATAAAATTGTTTTATTTAACAGACGCAGATCCTGCTCGTGTTCAAATAAAGGTGTACCGAGGACCTACGAAGAACGATGGGTCAGCGCCCTGGGGTTTCTGGGTAAAACAACCTTCGGATGAACAATAGATGTCAAGAATTATGTGGTTTTTAAATATTTAAGAAGTGCAAATTTCATTTAGTGTTATAGTTAGCCGGTATTTCTATAGATGGCGTTAGTGAGTTCATTTTGCTTGTAAAACCAAAGACTTATTTAGTTTTTTAACTTTTTTAACTTTTTATCGGTATAAGGGGAATTATAGTATTAAAGGTTTCTGTTTAGAATAAACTAATTATTAGTTATACGGATATTGTGTTTTTCTTTTACCTGGACGTGATAGTGCAAATAAAAATAGAGGTGGTAGGCGAGGTATTTCTCTCGGGTACTAGATGCTGAGGAACCATGTGCACCTTGAAAGGAAATCCCTGAATAGGTAGGTACCTACGTGACGCACTAAGGAAAGGTAAAAAACAGTGCTCTGTTTGTAACCTTATCTGTTCTGCTCAACAGGAGGATGTTTATTTTTCAGTTCAGTGGTTAGTTTCTTATTAAGGAACACTGAACTACAAAGAAAACACGAAACGAACCATATAGAGTAACTACTAAACCTGAATTTTTGGTTTGGGTGTTTTCTATGTTTAATATGTATGTATTTACAAAAAAAGTATGTTCGTATTTATATCACTTGTCTAGTATCCATAGCAGGTACATGTTCTGCTTAGTTTAGGACTATAGATGATGTCGTGTGTCAGATGTCCTAAATTATTATATTTATTATTATTCAACTAGCTTTTGCCCGCGGCCCCGCCCGACATACATGAGTATGTCGGTTATCGTGGTAATTCGTAGCTTATGCAAAGTCTTAACAATTAAAGTATCTCCATTACAAATTTAATTAAAATCGGTGCAGCCGTTTAGCCGTAAAAGTGTAACAAATAGACCTAATTACTTTCGACTCTATGCCATCTATAATAACATTGGCAATGCATTGACTACCTCTCCCTCTCTCATTACATAGTAGGCGCTTAATGATGCATTATTCAGTTCAGTCATTTAGTGATCATTTTTAATCTTCTTCCTAGCCTTTATTCCCAAGTTTATTTGGGGTCGGCTACTAGTTCAACCGGTTTTACCTGAATTTGAGTTTTTCTACGGAGCGACTGGCATCGGACCTCCGCAACCCTAAGGGAGAACTGAAATTCGATGATTGAGCTAGTTGCCAGTATATTTGAGGGCACTGACTTCCCAATAACGATTGCCATAGATGTTCATGACAACCGGGACCGACGGCTTTACGTGTTCTCCATGGCACGGGCGTGAATCACCGCCAAACTTCCAAACTCCGGGCTGCTATGAGGAATTTCCTAAGAAAAACCCAAAAACACTTTTGTCTCCGACCCGGGATTTGAATTTTTAATCTATTCGTCCAAATTATTTAGTGTAAAAGACAAAGTTTATCTACATTCAATACTTAAAGTAACAAATGTATCATTTTTTATTAGAGTTCGATTAATATTCTAAAATGTTACACGCACTTGGCCGATTTTTTTAGAACTATTTAAGACGAATAATTGTACAATAATTATCTTTGTGCAACTACAACGGTTCGGGCAGTGCACACCAAAATAGCTCTCAAAGGGGTGATTTTTTCCGACTTGACAGTTACTGTTATATTATGACCAAATTATAAAAAATCTCTATGAATATTAACATAATATGTTGTTATGAGTAACTACTCATATACCTAAGTATACAGTGTGAATTTTTGAGACGGGACAGTTAGGGTAGGTACTTTATCGATTATAGTTACAGGAAAACGCTTTTAGGAGACTATCCATAATTTTAAGATATTCTTAACTGCATTTACAGAATTTGAAAACAATGTACAGCCATCAAGAAAATGGTCATTTAAAACAAAAACTTTTTTTGATGCCAATCAATCCTGTTTCTTATAAGGATCGAAAGTGTCTACTGGACCGACTGAGGTTTGAGTACTAGAAATGTCAGAAATCGCAAAAAAACTTTTCCCATAAATTTGTACGGAATTAATCATTTTAATATGTAATTTAGACACAGATAAACATAACTTACAATTAGATGATCTACGAAATAAATTGCTTAAAATCACCACCGTTTTAACGAATAGATAAGTTCACTCATTTTTGTACTGAGCTAGTAGCAGCTGATAATTTTCTTGGATAGATTTCATATAAAATACTTGTTATTGCATCTTTTGCATTAAGCGTATTTTGTAAATAATAGGAATACGACAGCACGAATGCTGTCATTTTAAGGTTGTTCTTCTATGTTTTTTTTTTAAATTAGCTGCCAAAATGACTGCGCTGCCTGATGGAAAGCATAAACAGAATCCAGGAGTGGCGGCCAGCGTCCTCAGTGCCGCAGCGGACAGTGCAGCACGGTGACCCACACAATGGCGGCCTAGTAAGATGCTTTATCACGCTTGAAGGATCAGGGGTCATGGAAGGAAAGAAACACATCTTAGAGAGTTACGGGTGTCAACTGCTCGGCACAGAAAGGGAGAGTTGAACAGTGAGGGTAGTGCTGCCCGGTAGGCTCATTCTACTACCTATAATGATAAAATACTGTTTTAATTCACATGCAAACTAATGTTGTTATTCGTTGAGTTGAAATACTCCAATAGACATTGTTATAGACTGTTTGTGTTAACATCTCCTATGCATAGCTTCGTCTATGTTTGTAAAACACCTCCGGTGAGGAGGATCATTATTGTAAGACAAGAATGTGTTGTGATAAATAGATTGCAATCTATGATAACACTTCACTAGAACTTTACATTATATTATAAACCTTTATTTAGTTTCACCTGCCCTTAAGCTTTTAATTAGTCTGTAATGGAATCTTGATAGTAAAGTTTTACCCAATTCCTGGTTTCCGATCGAGTTGAAATTTTGCAAGCAAATGTATATGACTATGCAATATTGTGATAACACGGAGCTGATCTGACAGAGTTTTAAAGAGTACTTGATTAATTGTATATAGAAATGTATTATAAAGTACTTTCTGCGTCTTCTACTGCCCGTAGCGTAGTTGTACTGCGGAAATATTTATTTACCATAAAAAGGGTTAAATTGAGCCAACTTTTAAATATATGTATGAGTGACATCACTAATACTAGTGTATTATGTTTATATATGTGATGTATATTTAGAAACAATTTTGAGAACACTTTCAAGTGTATTGACACAAAAAAATGAGTCCTTCCAAAATTTTACGACTAATACGTATTACATTATGATAAGACACAATCGTTACATTTACAACTATAACTTGAATTGTATGTCACTAAAACTGTTTGTGGATAAGTTCTTTATCGATGTGCACACCAAACAGACATATAGTGCCTCTACACCTCACTCTAGTTGGATATCGGTTAGATTATTGTCCACTTTCGATAGATAAAGCTGATATGCTATCGGCGTCGGTTAGTTTTGAGACGTCATTTTAGCGTTACGAGTGACTCCGTTCGTTCTAACTGTGCTGCAGTGTGATTGAAATTTCAGTGACATATAGACGTGAAAATCGACCTTATGTGTATACATACAGTGTTTTGTATAATATGTTTAAGTTGCTATTAAGAGTCGTGCTGAGGAAGGCAAAAATTGGTTTATTTTTTGGTGAGTAGGTTAATATGTAATTTTAAGAGATGCAGTTTTAGTAGATGTATATTACAATTTATTGAAACATACGTTGGTTTCGAAAGGTCTGTTCTTAATATATTAATTATATTCATAATGTATAAAATATTAATTCGTTGGTTTTTTTAAGCCATTAACGTAGGAAATTGGAAAAGTGTTGGAACGGACGAAAAGCAGGCACAAAATAAAATACAAAAAAATAATGTTTTAGACTATTCGATTGTTTGTTTCGGGTAAGTGTCTGAATAGTTTTGGTATAAATAGTTTAAATATGGTATAAATAGAGGTTTTACATTCTTTATAATTATAAGGCGCCGGGTGCGAGTAGCCGAGGATCGAACTAAGTGGCGTGCAATTGAACATACATACAAGGATGATAACAGCAATCACACCTTTTTTAGGGTTCCGAAGCTTACGACTCGGAACCCTTATAGATTCGTCATGTCTGTCTGTCCGTCCGTCCGTCCGTTTGTCCGTCCGTCCTCGACCTACTTTGCATAAATATGTGTTTTAATTACTTCGACAAAGTGCTACAATAAAATTATAAAAAATATTTTTATTTATGGTACCTCCCCTATACGTAAAGATTTGATGTTTTTTTTTTGGGGTATCATTTGATAGGTCTTTTAAAAACATTAAAGGTTTTCTTCTACGTTTTTTTGATTTCGATATCCCTTTGCGCGATATTCCACTTTAAAGGGCACTTTTTTGTAAAAACAGGGCGTCTCCCCCCCCTCTAAAAGCTAAACGGCTTGCTCGAAAAATCTGCAAAAATTCGTGATGGTAGTCCATACAATGCACTTTAAAGGAAAACTATAACGGATTAGATGACATTTTAAGTTCAGGAGTTTTAGAGGCTTAACTTGTACAATGCGTTTACTTGGAAAACATACAAAATTAACGCATTAATAAGTAAACATAACAATTTTCCATTGGATACCATTTTAAATCTACGTCCAATTATGGTTGGCAGAGGAACCCTTTCCTGTGCGTGGCCTGACACACACTTAGCCGATTTTTATTTTACGTGTGGAAACCCCCAAGTGTCGTCACCACACAGGGGTTTGTGGCGGTGTGTCGAACCGAAACATGTCTGCGCCTGAAATAGGAGGGGACCGGGAACTGCTGTTTTTGTCCACACACACACACCAATCACTTTATCCATTGTAGAAAACTGTATGAACAAATTCTCCGCACTTTTGGAGTTAATTGCAATGAAATAAATAGGCAGGTTGACAAATAGATGCCATAGTGTACTTTTACTGTTTATTTGTACTGATAATACACTAATATTGAACCGATTGCTCACTATAAATAAGGCAAAACTCCACCACGATGAATAATTTACTATCTAATTATATATTTTATTAATCGTAACTTAGCAATTGCTTACTTCAAATTACAAATTAAAACAAATGTAAGAAAAAATATGCAAAACGTAATACAGTTTGATAGTTTAGTCGTAAATTTGAATCCTAAAACTATTTTTTACATTCATTATCTCTAATGTTATTAATTCGTAAGTAACTCCATTTGTTGCCTTCTGACGTCAACGACAAAAAATGATTTCAATTAAATTTGGCATGGAGTTACTTTGATTACATTTCATTTGCTTTACACGAGCAAGAGCTGGTATATATTATATGTATATGAATAAAAAAATTCGAAAATATCTCTAAGTCAAGGCAACACATTTGAACGGGTGGATAATAATAATAATAAATATTTCGTACATCTTACACACAGCGTCATCTGATACCAAACTAAGCAGAGCTTGTATTATGGGTACTAGACAACTGATCTAAATATATGAAAATGCTTTTTATTTTTGTAAATACATACATATTATACACAGAAAAGATCCAGACTCCGAAATAAATATTTGCGGATTACACAAACATTTGGACCGACCAAGGAATAGAACCCAAGACCTCTTGATCAGCAGTCGCATACGCTAACCACTAGACCAACAAGGTAGTCGAACTCAATTAGAAACAATTTTGTTATTTCTTTTAGTATTGGTTAAACCATGCATCGAGGAAGGCTATAAAATATAACGCACTAATTCGCTATTTCACGTTGATATAAATCTGCGTTTTTAAAAAGAGTAACTTATGGAGTTTTTTGCCGGTTCTTCTCCCTTGCTATAAAGGATACATTCCTAGAGGCGGAGTAGACTTATAACAAAACTAGCTGACCCGGCGAACTTCGTACCGCCTTAGAATATTAATTCATAATAAAGTATTGTGTTTACTGACAAATCGACAGCAGCGCCAACTAACACGCCCCGGCCGGTACCGCCAGAATTGCTTTGTTACTGCATTTTAAATCTGTAATATCTTCAAAAGTATTAATTTAAATTACATACTGTAAAGGGCCATATTAATCTATATTAAATACACAATTTATTTAAGGTACTTAATTGGATAAGGATTAATACTGTGTTGCCTATCGCTTCGTAAATAAACTATCATTTCTCGTAAAAATAAAAAATATAAAATGGTTATTGTGGGTTATACCTAAGAGATAGACATATACCATCGCGGACTTTTTTGTAGACCTTTTTAAGATGTAGTACACTATACTGTACTGTACTATAATACTGTAGTACATTATTTTGATCTACCTCGTAGGGTACAGCCAGCGTTTGAAATATAAGCGTAAAAAACTTCACATTAGAAACCTCTAAAATTATTATCTACTATATTATGCATCTATTATACATAAAAACCTTCCTCTTGAATCACTCTACATATTATAGAAAATTTCATAAAAATCCGTTGCGTAGTTTTAAACATGTAAGCATACAAAGGGACAGAGAAAGCGACTTTGTTTTATACTATGTAGTGATGAAGGTGATAAGATACTTATATCATTTAAAAACTCCTTTCCGTTTCGGAGAACTAGGTATAAACAGTTACTATTTACATGCCAATGTTTTAGTTCCGGTTTATATAATACGAGGTATTGATCAAAGTTAAGACTGCGTTACGTTGTGTTACTAAATGCCCTAAACAAAAATGTGTAACAAACGATAACATTGTTCTGTTTCGATAAAAACAGCAAAATCAGCAGCTACTTACGTCACCTTCCACTTACTAGCTCTAAAATGAAAAATGATATATTTATAAACATAGCTATAATGGTCTACATAACATATTACTGGGGCCTTCTTTTAAGTAAATAAAGTAAATAAAGCTCTAAACACACACTGCACAAACACTACATACATAATTAAGTTATCCAAATTCCAGTGTGCCACCTATTTGGGTTTTATATGTACAAGTTAAGGCATACCAGGTGTTCACGCCTGACATTCATCATTAAGTTAATTTATGTAGGCGCTTCAAAGTATGACGGGACTTAGAAATAAATTATTTCTCAAGTAAAGTAAAAACTACTTTCAATTGGACACTTAGATTGTCATTTTAATTTTAATACGTACACAAATTGTGAACATCATTGTATTAAAACGAATTTCAACATTAACTTCAATTATTTTGGCTATTTATCATCGTTTTATTGGACATCAAAGCTCCAGTGTCTCAACAAAAGACACCAGGTAGACAAGGTTTACACGGTTTTAGAGCGACGCTGATTTGAGCATAAACGGACCGGCTCGACCGGGACGATAATCGAGGTACAGGTTCCTCTCAATTTGTAGAGGAACGGATATCGTGTCCCTCCTACACAATCGGAAGATCCTCCGATAAGGTGAGGTGATCATACCTGGCGGGGCATGGCCCAACGGTTGATGTTGGGCAGTTGTGTACATGCTAAATCGCGCTTTAGGATAAATTACTCTGTTTTTCAGTGTTTTTCAGGTGCTGTAGTATGTTTTCGCATACACTGTATCGATGAAAATTTATCGATAAAAATCTATTGCTGAAAACTGCATTAATATTCGTTGAGTAGTTTAAATTAACTAAGCGTACAGATAGCGAAAGCGACTTAAATTTATATTATTTAATTTTCTACCATGTTAAGATAAAAATAAAGATGTATGGAGAAAGTCGTTTTAATATTAATAATCATAACATATCTTATATTCCAGGACGACGTAGAAGTATTTGTATCCTAGTTCTCGCTATATTTGTACTGTTGTGGCACTCATTTGGGTGGTGGTGGATCACAAACACCAGCAAAGCACTTCTGCCCCCACCACCACCGGACCAGAACCTCGATCATTTCCGGAGGAACAGAAGCTTGGCACACTATATGGATAACATGTGAGTTATTATCTGCTTCACCGTTACAAAAAAGTTGAATTGTATGACGCTTCAACCAGCAGCATTACTCTCGATTTCAAATCCGATCGATCGGTATTGCAAGTTTGACGCTTCGTACTCTTGAATTCCATACTACGTAACTAAAGGTATGTTTTTTTTGAAATCTTAAACACAACGCCATCTGGTCCCAAATTAATCAGTGCTTATTAATGGGTACTAGACAATAGACAACTGACTTTTAAACTTTCGCGTTCCATAATAATTAATATTATTTTTACGAGAATGCGCCGATGAACCAGTCAGCCTGTGACCACGGCCAGTGCAACCTGGTCGAAACGTCAGGCAAATCGGAGGTATTTAATACCCTTAATAAGCTCTGCTCTTAGTAAGCTCTGCTTACTTTGGGACTAGATGATGTTGTGTGTAAGATGTCCAAAATATTTATTTATTTATTATTATTATTAATGTGATCGCGTTAATTCCCGTAAAAATAACATTAATAGACAACTAATATCAATACATAAACACACTTCTTTTTTGTATAAACTATATATACATACTAGCTTTCCGCCCGCGGCTTCGCCCGCGTGGAATTCGTTTATATCGTGTGACACGGTAAGGGTAGATTAAACAATCTTACATGATTTTATGTTTGACAATAAGGAACTTCGACACAAACTTTATTTTCGCGATAAAAAGTATTCTATGTCCTTTCCCAAGTTCAGTTCTATCTTCATACCAAATTTCATCAAAATCGGTTCAGTTGTTTAGGCTCGAAAGCGTAACAGACAGGCAGAGTTACTTTCGCATTTATAATATTACTGGCTTTGCGCCCGCGGCTTCGCCCGCGTAGAATTCGGCTATATCGCGCGACATGGTAAGGAGTAGCCTATAGTCTTTCCCAAGGTCTAGACTTTTTACATGATTTTATGTTTGACAATAAGGAACTTCCATACAAACTTTCGTCCCTTATTTCAACCCCTTCTACCCTTATCTTTGCGATAAAAAGTATCCTATGTCCTTTCCCAAGTTCAGTTCTATCTTCATACCAAATTACATCAAAATCGGCTCAGTGGTATAGGCGTGAAAGCGTAACAGACAGACAGACAGAGTTACTTTCGCATTTATAATATTAGTAAGGATATACATAAAAAATAGTATTTATTGTTACTTGAAATTGGAACTGGATTCTTATTATATCATCTCTTTACTCGGTAATTACCAAGTGAGTAATTAAGTTTTTTCAAATATTTAAATTATATAATTGTGATCCGCAAATATTTATTTCGGAGTCTGGGTGTTTTCTATGTATAATTTGTATGTGTTTACAAAAATAAAGTATGTTTATGTATTTATATTAGTTGTCTAGTACCCATAGTATAAACTCTGCTTAGTTTAGGACTAGATGATGTTGTGTGACATTCTTCCGAAATATTAAATTATCTCATTAAAACTTGTCTAATTCCAGCCAGGTCCTCGTCGAACCGTCAGCAACACCATGTGCCAGTGCCGACGAAGTTCCAGTCATCATTCTGGTGTCAAGCACCCCTCTCAATTACGATAACCGACAGGCAGTGAGAACGACTTGGGGTAAGCACCAGCCCACATACTTCGTGATGGGGTTGAATAGCCACAACGTGGATGAACAGCTGGTGAGTGGGCATCTCCCATTCTTATAGGATGTAATCCATGGTTATATTATAAATTCACGGCTAAGTCGCTTATGATTTAAGGTCAGGGTCGGTAACCACCATACCGTTGGTATGTCATGGGTCTAAAGTCCTTAAAGTATAGCTTGATCACTGTCGAAGTTGTCATTAGTATCACTTTAAAAATTTAGAGGTAGGTTTTTTTATATTTAAGGATACCAAAGTGACTCTACTCTGCCTGATGGAAAGAATGAGTAGAATCCAGGAGTAGGGATCATCATCCTCAATGTAAGGGTAGGCAATGCAGCATGGTGACCCATACCATGGCGGCCTGGTTAGATAATTCTGCAGCAACCCTCCTCCGGAGGCCGGGAGAATGATGCAGAATGATTGGGCCTCCAGTCTCACACTCACCAACGAAATACAACAGCAAGAATGCTGTCATTATTAGGTTGGTCTTTTGTGTGAAGGTAGTACTGCCCTGCCCATGCGCGCTGAAATCAGCGCGGCTAAGCTACCTTTTTTTAAGACAACTACCGCATGTTACACCGTGTGTCGGGGGGTCTCACAAGAATACATGGAACGGACACATTGAACTCCCCCAGACCCAGAACAATAATTTGTGGTCTAATACACTAAGTCTTGTCCAATGTGGGATTTAGACCCACAACACTTGGTGCAGTAGAAACCAGCGTAGTGACCGCTGTAGCGACAATATGTCCTACATAATTACACGTAGTTAGATAAGCCACATATTATAAGATACAGTCAAAGATTAAATAAAGCAATTATAGGCACGCACCATTTTAGTATATAAGCGCTATTGATAATTAAATTAAACAGACTATCACACCACCTTGAGTCTCATTATACTCCTTGCCATCACACTGGCAAACTGGTGACCCCGACAGTTGAACAAGAAGGATGAAGACACCAATATGGCAAATTGGTGACCTCTTCAAACGAACAAAGAAGATGAACAAGGACATGACAAATACATAATGGACCCCGAAAAAGGAACAAGGAATGAAGAAACCGACATGGCGACAAAAAGAAGGAAGAACCCGAAAATTTAACAAGGACCCGACAACTGAGAAATGAAGAAACCGACAACTGAACAATGAAGATACCGAAAATTTTACAATGAAGAAACTAATCGCGCCTTCTGAAGAAGAATATAATATAGTGAACTAGTATGGCACTATTGCATAAAGGACCAGCTACGTTTATTGTTATTGCAGTGAGTCTATCGTCGTTCTCCAAAAACAGCAATGATCGTTATTCAAGTCTCAGCCAGCCAGCAGCCTCGGCCTCAACAGGGATACCACACACAGGACGCGACCGCTCCAACCTGGTTACCCCTTCGGCCTCATCAGCGCCCCGACTCACTGGGGACTTCACCGCAGCACCGCACACCGCTTGCGATTTCGACGCACAGAATTCAGCGGACTTCAGCCCCGACTCACTGGGGACTGGCGGCATACAGTTCCGACTCACAGGAACTTGCGACATCGTGCCTTAATTGCACAGTACTCAAAAGGAATTTCTGACGCTTTATCACGAATTATAAGGAGTAATCTTTATGCCTTCAACGCTAGATTACGACAAGAATTGTCGTGCGCAGCAGAATGATTCAGAATTAAACAAGGCCTGGAAAGGTGTTTGAGCAAAATAAAGACGTATTACGATGATTTCAGATCGCAGCTAAAGCATGATATCACTCGAATACTGTCGTTACCCAGGAGAGAATGTTCAGATTGTTAAAACGCTGTTTACATAAATCCACACGTATTGATCGAGTAAGATCATCGGTATGTAATTCACTGAGCGATACTATAATAATTTTGCTGACTACGTTACCCTTGAAATGTTATAATTAATGTGATTCTTGTATACTTCGTAAAAAGTGCTGACACATGAAGGTCGCAACTAGCTTGTCATATGTTTGTTCTGTATGCATTTTTAATGTTAAGATTGTTAGGACATAGGTTATGTTTATTATATTGTAAACTGTAAATTTTGAAAGTATGTAAATTTACTAGGAATTGTTATCCTTTTAAAGGTGGGGGCCTGTGTAGCGACAATATGTCCTACATAATTACACGTAGTTAGATAAGCCACATATTATAAGATACAGTCAAAGATTAAATAAAGCAATTATAGGCACGCACCATTTTAGCATATAAGCGCTATTGATAATTAAATTAAACAGACTATCACACCACCTTGAGTCTCATTATACTCCTTGCCACCACACTGGCAAAACCGCTTAAACCACTAAGCGTGCAGTCACATTTTTTTGCTTTTGAATTTGTAATAATAGTGTGGAGCTCAAGCTATATTTTAAAGTACTTTTAAGCCTCGGACTCCAGCCGACTAAAACCGCACGACGTCTGCGGTACTATAAACCAGTATACCCTCGAAACACCCTATGAACCAGAAAATATCTCGCGCAACCTACGGCTTTTAGATGGCCCCTTATTTTTTATTCTGTGTGGGAACCCCGATATTCCCTTTTGTTCTCCCCAAAAGGGGGCCGCGTACGCTCCGTAGCACTCATGCCACCACCGGGCCTGGTTCTCCTAGGGTGACAGATGGCCTCACCTGTCACCCCCGGGCATGCACTTGTGGAGGAAGGAGATCGTTTCCCGATCTTCGGCTCCTGAGTCACATGATATGCGGTACCTGGAGTAATTTTAAGCCTGTGTTTAAATTCCCTCTTATTCCTAGGTAGACAACTACGTAGAAGCCAAACAGTATGGAGATCTGGTGGTCTTTGATTTCCACGATCATTACCAGAACTTAACTCTGAAGAGTGCCCTCATGATACGATGGGCTTTGAAGAACTGCCCTCAAGCACAATTTATGTTTAAGACTGATGACGATGTCTTGGTTAATCCTTGGACCTTGGGAGTGGTGTTAAAGGAGAATCGAGATGCGGAACTTTTAGGTAAGTGTTTTGTGTATAATTTTTGGTTATTAAATAGTGTAACGATAGTACATTAAGTGTATTCGAATATTCATTCTTTTTGTATTTATTCCTTCCGATGTGACTTTACTCTGCCTGATAGGGGACACTATCTACTTTGTGAGTACAGATAATGCAACATGGTGAACTTAGTGAGGTGATTCTGCATCATTGGGCCTCCGGTCTTGCACACACCGTTTGCTACCCTCCAAAATTATTTTGGAGTAGATAGATTATCTGATAATATCACCTGGTACTTGATAATAAGTAAAACTGCCGTTGGCCCTTAGCCGTATACACTATCATTTTATCTTTTTAAACATTATTCCTAAAGTCGAGTGTGTGATTGGTTGTGCTAATCTCAGGTACTACTGGTTCCAATTGAAACGTTCACAACAGTTTGAATAACTTTTTTTCGAGGAAAGCTATATCTTGTACATGAAACGCTACTATTAAAGGAGCCCTGGCTAAATAGATAAAATTGAGAATCAATTTGATAGCATCATAAATAAAAAATAAATGCAGTTGGTCTAGTGGTTAGCATATGCGGCTGCTGATCAAGAGGTCTCGGATTCGATTCCCGGGTCGGACCAAATCTTTGTGTGATCCACAAATATTTGCTTCGGAGTCTGGGTGTTTTCTATGTATAATATTTATGTATTTACAAAAAAGTGTATTTATATCAGTGGTCTAGTACCCATAATACAAGCTTTGCTTAGTTTGGGAATAGATAACGTGTGTAAGATGTCTGAAATATTATTTATTTATTGTGTGAGAGATGCAGACTAAAATTAATAGATAAGTTAGTTTAGTTTATAATAAAAAGTTTTTAATAATATGTATCTATAATTTCAGGTTATAAAATAGAGGACACATTAGTGCATCGGGACGAGTATACCAAGTGGTTTATGCCACGCTGGTTGTATAATTCCGATGTGGTTCCTCAATACCTCTCTGGAACTGGATATATTATAAGTGGTAAATTATTTTATTGGTCTAATTAATTGAGATGAGACGATTATTCCAAAGTTGTACAAAAAGTTCCGATTAATTACCTTTTAGATTTTTACACAATACAATTTTCAAAGACCCTTACGAGTATTTTAATCAGAAATATCATTTTCTGTCAAGTTTCGTTTTAATATAAAAGTGATTAAAATGTGCAACACAAAGATGAAAAGATTTAATTAAAAATAATCCCCATTGTAAGAATAAAAGTCACATACGAGTTTGGTTAGAAGTTCTTACGAAAGAAACTAAGAATCCCTCAAGGAACAATACTGGGCCCTTATTTTTTGTACTTAGTTATGTTTTGATATTCTACTTTGCATTATTTCAGGTGTTTACCTAGAAAAAATCTTCAGAAAAGCGTACAAAGTGCCATTAGTTAACTTAGAAGATGTTTATTTCACATATCTAGTCGCTCATAGAACTTTACAGCTACCTCTTACTCATGACCGAAGACTGAATCCTCATAAACCATGGCTTCCCCTAGCTTGTGCCTATTGGACCTTAGCCTCAATCCACAGTTTAAGCCCTGACGAAATTGTAACAGGGTGGACCAAGATACAAAGAATTGCTGATCAAGATGAATCAACGTGTAGCTTTTTTAAATCATATTTAGATAGTGAATTGTTATTGTATTGAAAGAAGTGGAAGAGAATGGATAAATAAGACATTTGCTTGAAGATTTAACATAAAACGAGCCTTTTTGGCGAATGGTTAATTAATTGTAATTGACGATGTACATTATTGAAACTAATGTTTAAAGTTTGTAGTGGTTTAAGAGACTTCGAATTGGTGTTTGCTGTTAAGAATAGCTTTTCTACGGAATCGCAAATTGTGTTATATAAGGTGTATTTAGATCAGGTGACAGTTTGATTTTGTAAATTGCATGTGAGAATATAATTCGATATGAATTATAAATTGAGAAAGTCATTTTTAATACTTGTGTGACCGAGAGTGATTTTCTTTTTGTTTTGTGGAGGAATTTAAAAGAGTGATTTGAAAAAAATACTGGTATTTTATTTTTATTCAATCATTCGCTTTCACACCAAAACTACTGACCTGATTGAAATTAATTTGGTATACAGTCTAGAGTCTGAGAAAAAACATAGGCTACTTTTTAGCATGATAACCGACATACTCACGGGCGGAGCCTACAGCTAAGTCAACATATTTGGTAGTCAAAATATATCATTTTATTTGAATATCTTCATCTGCAATGTAAATATTTTATACAAACCTTAGCAGGTAACTACAGGCGTGTCTAAATAACTCACATACATTCACATATGAAGTTTTATTCTTATACCCCTGCCTACGAAATAAAGTCGATGTCGCGATTGGCTTAAGAATCTATACTACATACACTTCCATACTTCATACATTCAATTTTATTAACTTCTATGTTATAAATAAACAAGTAACAGTGCCTGTTTGTCTCTCTGTCTATTACGCCTTCACGATTAAACCGAGGCAAAGACCAATGACATTTCAGATAGAGATACTTTGATTCTTTAAGAAGGACATAGGTTACTCTTTATCGTGATAGCCGAGTACCGAAATACACGTGTGTGTAGTAGAAAAAGCTAGTATTTCTTATGAATTAAACAACATATTATTTACATACAAAATTTTATTTAAAAATACAAAAAGTATAAAAGGGTTTAGTTTTTAAACACCCATGTTTTTTATGTTGAGTAGTTGTTTGATCAAATGGTCTTGGCTCATAAACTTAGATTCATTCTCCAAGATTTTTGGTTCCTCAAATGTTACTGGATGCTGTGGACGTGCCTGCTGAAATACTGGGTTTTCCGCTGGTTTCAATGTTGGAACTGTAAAGGGTAAAAATTAATTAAATGTTTTTCTTTTTCTTGAAGATTGTGGACTGGAGAATACATGATAGAAACATCGACCAGCTTCTAGCAGTACTTTGCACGTGGATGTTTGCACCTCAACACTCAGTGCTGTAGAAAATAGCGTGGCGACCGCTTAAACTTTTACGTCATCCGCACAAAAGGTGCAAAATAACGCGAGCAAAATTAGATTAAGTGAAAAAAATATACTTACTAGCAAAGTTATTTGCTGCAATACTGGCCGGAGTACTTTCACCATCTTTCTGCATCATAAGCATTTTGAATAGTTCATGTGCAAGGTTATAATTGCCGACATTAAGATAAAACAGAATTCTTTTCCCTATATTATAACTCATGTCACTTTCCACATTGAATTCTCTTGCTTCTTTCAATTTCAAGTATGTTTCTACTCGTTTTTTTATTAGATGATTTATAATTTCCTGTCGAGATATTGTCATATCATTCTTGTAGTTATTTGCATTTAGCCTGCCAAAGTCTGGTAGTGTAGTAGTAGAAGTCCTTTGTATATTACCAGGATTTATTACATCCATATAATGTTTTCTTTGACTTAATTTTTCCTTTTCTATATTTACCTTTTCTATAACTTTTTCATCTAAGGTAATATTTGAGGCTGAAGAGGAAATAAAAGTATCTAGCTCTGTTAATTGGTCAGCAGTTAGTTTACTTTGATTGTTAAATTCTTGTTTGATTCCTTCTAAAGCGGTTATATAGTTTTTCGTTTCCTCGTGAAACGTCTTTAGTAATACTAGTCTTTCTACTGCTGGCACTTCTTTATAAATAGCTTCGTTTTTGTAACCAGAGCTTATATTGCTCAGTTTGTAAATTATATGTTTCACCTTTTCAAATGGTCTGGCATCTCTATCATTTAAAAGTCTACGCGTTTTCGACTTAGTTTTTTGGCCTAGATTTTTTATCACCCTTTCTAGGACAACTGCTGATTTAGGTCTTACTTTCAGTGTAGAATCACTCCTGCGTGTTTGCATCCTCCTCATATCAATTCTCAATTCATTAAACATTTCAACAATGGTATCGGCTTTATTTTTGTCATCGTTATTTTTGTTTAAAATATCTTTGCCAGCATTCATGATATTATAAATACATGGTAGCGCATCAGCTATTCTTATGTTGCCTCTCGTATGAATCCCTTTAGCTTCTTGTAATTCTATTAGATCTTCTATGATTGTTTTAAGATGTGCTTTGAGTTTTTCTTTAGTTGATGCAAATTGTTTAGAATTATCTGGTTTAACTACTTTAATATCATTTTTTTCTTCACTAATGGTTGTAGGTTCTAGAGGCTTTGCTGTTGTCGTTGAAGAGGTGGACTTGCTTATCTTTGTTGTTGCTTTCACAGGATCTACCAAATTGATTAAATCAGTCATAGATTTTATCTTAAAAAACTCCGACAGGTTGAGTAAAATGTTTCCTTCTATTGTAGGTAAAGATCTCATTGAGTTTTGATTTGCTTTGTTCAGAATACAGTCTGGTTTACTATTTATGTGCGTTATATAATCCAAAATTATTTTGTCTTTTGCAGTTACAGTCATGTTCTTTATATCAGTTTTAAACATTTTCATATAATTATTTCTAAAATTCTCATCATCATTAAGCATACTATTTTGCCTGATAACATTTGTTATTTTACCACCATCTTGTTTAGGTAATAGGACTTTTACAATTTTATCTAAAATATTACCATATACGTTTAGCGAATTTGCCTCAGGTTTTGTTAGCACGGTATCTAAAATGAGCTTTTTGTTAATGGGATCCGTAATATTAGTAGATGCAGAAACATTTTTTATAATGCTCAAATTACTGTGAATGTTTTCAAAGGTTTTTAATAAATTGAGTACTGTATTTATCTTTGATATTGCCTTTGCTGTAGCATATTGATCAATATTATTTTTTTCCTCTTTTTTTGTACTTTTACAAGGTTTAGTTACTTGGAAATGTTCTCTTTGCTTTTCTTTTTCGTTAGAATTATCATAATTATGTATTAGTTTTGTTGCTTCTTCAATAGTCTGGCATATAGTGACATTTTTAATATCTTTGTCTGTATCGATTGCACTTGATAGACGTTCTAACACATTTTTGAGGAATTTCTCTTGTTTCAAGTTTAACGGTTCTTTAAACAAGTCCAATAAGTCAGAAATTTTCTCATGCTTCATATCTTCCGTTTCTAGAGTAGATCCTGTTGAATCTTTTTCCATAGTCCATAATTTGTTTAGTAGATTACCAGCAATGTATGCCATAGCAGTCAAAGTATCATTTTCCAATGTAAAAGTGATATTAGAAGTTACTGGAGCATTATTGTCTCCTACAATTTCATTTCCAGGTTTCAGCTCATTAACAACAAGCTTTGAGAGTTCTTTATCTTTTATTTGTTGGCTGTGGTTGCCAAGTATCATGTTGAATTTTTCATGGCTCAAATTGAACTTATTATCGTGATCTGGTATATCTATTTTGTTGTCTGTAATGTGGTTGTTGTCGTTAAATTCAATATGTAATGATTTGTTATTTTTCTCTATAATATTTGATCGTCTAGATATATCTGGTAGGACTTTCATATCCATCTTCTTGGCCGGAAGCGTTCCAGAAACATTGAAATTCTTCAGCGTATCTGAAAGACAAAACATTAGAAGTTTCATTTATTTTGAGTTAAAGCGATCAGTTGTGTTATTTTTATAAGATGCTATTGATAATTATTGTTTGTTTCTTATGACAAATAATCGTGTTATAATTATTGTATCCCAATGTAATAAAATACTGTAAGATAAACAAGCATTATTTTTAGATCTCAGTTGACTTATGATACACACCTTCATTTAATTCGTCAACCGTTGAATAAAATTTGATGGTGTCATTGCTTTTCTTGATGTTTCTAGTATGTCTTTTGTTGTTCGTCTTCTCTGCAGATCTCTTATTATGTTTGTTGCCAGTACTCTTTTCATTAGAAGATCTCTTCTTCCTCTTAACTATCCTCTTTAGAGGCTTGAAAGGATCTCCATAAATCCTTTCATCTGGAATATTACAATATAAATGTAACTATGATGAAAGATGTTGAATCACTTAATCAATTACATGTACTTACTTGCATTGATACTTAAACAATAATTTAAGTGTGAAAATTAAAACAAAATAATATTAGAACGTGCATATATGGTGCTATATTAAAAGAAAGAAGTGCAAATCAGTGCCGTTGTTGCCGAGGTATAGCGAACACATAACCTGAAAATATATAGTTCAAATTTATTAGCTGATTGTTGTGGTGAGCCTCGGATGATGTTAAACTATTTAAAAAGTCATTAAAATTTTAATTAGAAAATTTGAAAATAAATATCGTATAGTTACTATTAAATATAGCAATTTGTGGTGATGGAGTTCACTAAGCCTTCGTTTTGATTTAGACGGTCGTTATATAGCCAGGATATTCATCACTTTGAGGGTAGTCAACAAAGAAATGCGAGATAAATTAATTATATCATCATATAAAACAACTTGTATAAAAACAATTTGTATTTCGAAATTCATTTGCAGTTGATACTGTATTGTTCGTTATTTAGAAGTCAGTTCACTGTAGTCAAATTATAATTGTTAATTTAGGTTCATTTCAAGTTCAGGCAAAAACTTGTTGCAACTTGCGTCGATTCTAAATAATATTGCTGAAGGATAGGAAAAATATAACGAGTGACAAGTTAAAAGAGTATTTTAGTGCATGAGTAAGTTGGTGCAAACTGAAAAGTAACATAATGTTGTTGTATACCTAACAAATCTTCATCCATCTTTTCTTGTCCTTTAGGGCCTGGTGGTGCTGGGACGAGTCTTGTATTTACGGGGGCAGGCTTGAACTGTTCCTCTTTTTGTCTTTCTACAATTATTAACAACACATAAATCAAATATTTATTATAAACAGTATTAGAACTAAACAATAAATATGTTTTGTTAGAGTCGACAATTAGCAGAATATTTAAGCCGCTTGCTAAGTTTGGTAGGTAGGAATAAGTACGAAGAGATAAAGATTAGGATGGAACACAAATACAAATTGCGAAATAAATAATAAATGGAAAGGATGCAAAAGTGAAATCGCTTGTAAGTGGTTTTAACGCCCTAATGCAGAACGTCAGTCAATGCACGTATTTACCACTCTCTAAATACTGTTCTACCAGTTGCACTACTATCAACAATAATAATGACGTTCATTATTTTTCCGAAAGTGTCTGCGAGTTTGTAAAATTCATCATTTTGCTTGATACTATCAATTAAATGTTCTGGATCTTGCTAAGGTTGCTTTGGTATTGGCTGAACTAAGTGTTCGTCGAAAAAACAATTGTTAGTTTACCTGTTTTGATAACATATCCATAATTATTTACAGATTTTTTAGATTCAATGCTCATCCCATTAGAAAATAAAGCATTCAGACTGGGTGCATGGCTTTGTTGGTTTTTCTTTAGCTTTTTCATACAAAACGAAATTCCAGAACTTCAACTCTTTTCTCTAAATTTTCATGGTATTGTCAGTAATGTAAGTCTCATGTCAGTTTCCATTAGATTTCATTATATAATCGATAAACTCTAAACATAAATTAACATTGGATGAAAGAAAATGAAATATAAATGTTCTATTTAAAAATATTAAGGAAAGAAAAAGGATATAATAATAATAAAAACACTGGACAGGATATGAGAAAAATGAGAAAAAAAGTAGTAATTAACAAGATTCAAAAACGTATTTCTTTTGAATGTAAAGGTATAAAAGTAATAAACTTCTAAAACCAGAAAAACTCATTGGCTTAGTATTGAGCCGAGTTCGAGAAACGCAGTGAAGGTACTATTGCATGATAAACTAATGTTAACTAAAACAGATACCAAAAAAATTCACATACCCCATTCCAATTTATCCAGAGCAGCCTCAAACATCTCGTCATCAATGGCTACCTCGTCATATTCGTTACATATCTGTACAGAACGACAGTCCCAGACGCTTTCCGCGGAGCATAAGCATTTTGTGCAGCCTTCACATTGGTTAACTAGAACGTGGAAATAAATATTATTAAACATGAATATATTAAGAAGAATAATATTGAAGCTGTTGGTATTCCGAACAAAATAAAATAAAATAAATAAAATAAAATAGAATATAGGGTTTAACTTTAAATGAACATTTTTAACGTCTAAGGGCGTTTAAGAAGCAGATGAATCAGTCTGATGCCATTATGATGAGAAACTATAATAAATAAATTAGTATTTAAAATATTTATTTTAGCTTTACTAAGGTTTTAGGGACGTTCAAAAAGTACTCTTGATCCTCAAAGAATCAAAGTACAATGAGTTCAGCAGCTTAGCCGTAAAAGTATTACATTCGCAGTTAAAATATTTAGTAGCAATTCTTTAAGCTATTTACAATAATAAATTAGAACTTACATTCGTTACAGTCAGTGTATTGAGAGACGTAGGGTACACATTTCTTTTGTAAATGTGACTGTCTACGTGTTTCTTGTTCAACCTTACCACCGGTCACTGAAAGTGTTTAAAATCTTCTATAAAATTGTATTTCTTTTATTCCTTTATTTTAATCATTGTATTTAGTACCAACTTACCTTCAATCACAGCTTTATCCACTATTAACCTCTTTTTAGCATTCAAGTCTTTGTAATGTATTACATTAAAAACTTACCCGTTCAACTTATCGATATGTAATGTGTTATTCCATCAAATTTTACCAGATCAAAATTTGAATAATCAATAATTGTCAAATATATTTTTGACTAAAGTATAAAACTTTGAACTGGTAAAGTAATCACTTCAGATAAAGCTGAATATGTTTTCATACTTACATTAATTTCTTACAACTAAGTGCTGATTCGTGCTCTTGAAAGTGAAATAGGTGAACTGTGCTTTACTAAACCACTAAAAATATATATAAAACAATAAACAGTGAGAAAAGAGTGTGTAACAAAATAAAATCGTGCAACAATCGCAGGAAATGTATTGAACTACCAAGATTTAACTCATAAATTATTTAATGCTCAATTTACAAAAATAAAAAAACACATCACACTATCACATTATCAACACGTAAACACTTAATTTTTATAGATTTTTTCTGGTAATATTATTTTGAATATATGTTCAATTAGTCTGCTTCTTTAGGTGCTGCATTAGGTACACATATCAAATTTCCTCTTGAATCACTCTGTCTCTCACTCTATAACTATAATTGCTTAAATCTGCATTTAAATACGTTGAGTAGTTTCAAAGATCTAATCGAACAGACAGCTGAAGCAACTTCATTATAATATATGTCTAGCATGAAAAGGATTGCCTTCAATTAAAATATTTCTTTACATTTAAAAGTTCTTGGTCTACTTTAAATGTTTTGTCTCCAATTAATCTTCTACTATTTTCTTCTTTATGTTTGTTTATCAACATTATAAAATTTCTCTTTCACTCATTCACTCTGATAAATAATAACTTATATTCAAAACTACGGGTTTCTTTCTCTTCTTCGTCTTTTCTTTAATCGTTATTGACTACGAAGTCAACATAGTCTCCTCTCATGGCTCCACCCAGCAGATTCTCCTTTGGGACTCGTTTCTTCAAGGTCCGGAGTTTGTTGTGTACCCCGTTGTGTAGTTGTCTCCGGTGGCCATCAGGGTGGCTGCAGCACAACGTGTCGCCTCCTGCAAGCACCAATCTTTATTTTATCAGCCGGTAGCAACAAGATTGATCGAAAATTCGGGAATAACTTAGAAATAATTAATTAACATTTAAGCAAGATTGGCTTGCGAAAGGCGGTACGTTATGCGATATAATAATAATGGGTATAAAAAATAATGGAAGGCCATTTTGACGACATATGCACACGTAGAAATATCACGTCACTATCCAGGTCTTGGAATAAAATCAATTGAAACAGAACCACCATGTTTTTAATAGTAATTGACACTTGCTTAGATTCTTAGCAAATATATATTTATTAACAGCATTATATATTAAATGCACAAACAACATAATATAATTTAAGGTGTCACTTATATTCACAAGTCACTAAACTTAAATTTAACGACCACACTTAAGCAGAAGATAACCCAGAACCAAAAGTAGACAAACCAACAGTGATGATACAAACGCCTACCATGCTCAATTAAATTAAATAGACTGTTGTCCATCGTTCTCCTCATTCTCCAAGACAGTTGCCTGAAGTAAGCCGGCCGATCTTGTTGAAATGTATGGGCGTACATGTCTCTTGCCGCTTTATCAGACCTCAAGTATCTGAGATAATTGCAGAACCAGACGCTTCTGCTAATGCATCCAGCTTCGTCCCCGCTGACAGAGCACACGCAGTAGTAGCAAGTACTTTTGGATTTATAGTCAAGCAGTGACGTCATTTCATCTTCCCCATAGTTAATGTCCGTTTCATTCGGAGTGTCGTGGTTGGTGTAATAGGAGTGTCCTCGATAGCATTTCGATGAAGGATCATAAGGAATCTCGTCGTTGTGCCAAATTAGATCTGTAGTAAATATTGTTACAAATTCAGTTTGTCGTGACATGAAATTATTTGTAATAGTTCACAAATGTAAAGAACACAAGTTTTAACACCCGTTAAATCATTTAAATTAACGATGAAAATATTCACGTAGGTACAAGCTAAGGGTTCTTTAGATGTACATATCACATTACTGCTACGTTTTATTTAGTCATATCCCCGTGGTAGTAGCCTATCTGCTATAATCACTAGACAAAAAGGAATCTCTTCAAGCCATTGTAATGCTAGACCTGTGGCGATTTCCACCTCCGGTGCAACTGAATTACTCGTATACTATAACGCCATCTACTAAACATAATTCCAACTAGGCAGTAAGTCATAATCCTTTAACGCGGTAAAACGAATTTTCACGCTCATTGGCATTATATCTATCCCCGAATTCCAGGTATGAAATCGTTCATAAAGAAATTAATTTCTCCATTTAGATTTTTTGATTTTATACTAGCTCCTCTAATAATTTAAGTTTTCCTCAAACTAATTTTACTGAAATATTACGATTGACAGTAACAGAAACTAGCTAAGATATTTTCATAATATTAGACTTACTGCCGATCCCAAATAAAATTAAGATAAAGACATAAGAATTATAACCTTTCTTTGCTACAAAAAAAATGGAGGTAACATTATTTACTTCGATAAAACAAATGAGCTAAATAAAAAAGTACCCAATTAACATATTAACATATCGAGTAAAGCTAAAGCCATTTCACGTATTTCACTTTCGTTAGTTGCGCTCTCGACATACCCCTTCTAACTCTATACGCCAGATTTTTCTCTAGTTCGAATGGCTCTCCTGTCTCGCGTTTGTCCATTGCCGCACTGATGACCATACATTCGTTGACGCTTGCTGCAGGCCTTTTACTACAATATTCGTCTTTACCCTCGGTTGAGCACACACATATAGAACAGCGTTCTTCTGCATCGGCTTCAGAGTACCTCCGTTTTACGAATTCATCAGAGTCAATATCGACTTGCTCATTTTGTTCAGCTTTTTCTTCAACTTTGATAACCGTCCGCCCTGGGATACATTTTAGATCCAACGTTTCGAGATCGTCGTGTTTCGGTGTCTTACGGTTGTAAAAGAAGTCTACAATAATAGTAATTTATTTATTCATTCTATCACAATTTTTATCAGGTGATGTGACGAATTCAAGTTCGATATCGTAGTCGGGTTCTCATCATTACAAATATGTACATTATATATATTTCTAGCATCGCCACGCTAACAAATTATTTGTATACATACATGCATATATATTACATACATATTATATTTATCATCCAACTTTCTCTTCTTTTTTGCTAAAAGCCTGTCAGGGATCTAAGGAAGCAATTTTCCATTTGGTCCCCAAAAGTCCGGTAGGCTATGAACTAAATTGTGGTTGACGAGATTTGGTGTTTTTTTGCATTTGCACAAATTTTGGGGGTAAATAAATCAGGCGCCCAAAACTACTGTTCGAAGGAGTGTTTGTTGTTCTTTGAAAATCAATAGACCTAACGAACAAATGCTCTCCTGTCTATTTAGGGTCATGTTATTTTTGTAAAACCGAGTTGAAAACTTTCAACGCATCCTTGCCTGGTTACAATGAAGCAGCCAGGTTACAGTCTTTAGTTGTCATACAGGATTTATATCTACATCTCATCGGCCATTACAACACATTTCTTGAACATTTAGTTACTTTGAATCAAAAATGTTTGCAATTTGGTGCCTTACGTAAATTAGGATTTGATTATTTTGTATCTGATATCATTTTCTATGTACTGCATATTCAACAAGACAGATTTGAATACTGTCTGCAGTAACATTATGTGTATTATTACGAGTATGTTTCTCGAGCCCAGCAGTTGGATATTATGGGTTGTAGATTGATTATGTACAGAGGTTTATAGGTGCCACGTTGTCGATTTATTTTACTGCCCAACCGATCTTACATGTTTATTTTTTATAACTTATAATGTTTATTTTGATCATTCAAACTTTATAATACTAAAACCGTCTTGTCGTGATTTTTTCCAAGAGTTTTTATACGAAAATTTGTACTTTATTCATACACAGGTATATATAGAGAGTGGTTTTTCTTATTATGGCATGAGGCTTTTTACAAGGCTTGTTTTAACTGAATTTATGAATACCTAACCTGGTCCTCAACTCATTATTGTTTATTGTTGTTAAAATTGCTTTTCCAATGAATAATCCAATTATGTCTTTTACCTCTGAAACTTGATTCCAGAGATTAACTTTGAAATTTTTAAGAAGAATAAATGATACAAGATTCATTTAACTACAGTATATAACTTAAAATTTCAAAGTTTTCTACTATAGGAATAATTCAAACTTTATATTGACATCCCGACATCCCCATCCACAGGCATCCTATTATGATTCCATTGCATTGCATGACGAAACTCCAAAAAATTACTTAACTGGACACGATTTTAAAACTTATTATAGGTTCCGTAAGGCATTTGTTCTTCAAACTTATAAGATATATCCTTACCTGCTGAAGAGAAGTCGATCAGCAAGCCTAGGGCGAGGAGCACTATAAACACAGTCAATTTCACGTCCATGGTTTCCAATGTGACGATATTCATTCTTTGTGGTTTATATGGCTTTCCGATTCAATGATATCTTTGATTCTTCGTTTTGTATTACAGGGACGAATTTAACTTTAATTGTTCGATTTAATATTTCGTGTTAGGATAAGAAAAGAAATTATATAAGCATCAAATACAGTAGTCAAATATGATATGTACGATTAACAACTCATATTGTGCCACTGCTGGGCTCGGGTCTCTTCTTACAAGAGGGTTTAGGCCGTTCGTCACCACGCTGGCCGAGTTCGAGTTGGGGACTGGCAAGACACGTTGTCGCTACGTAATCTTGCGGTGTGATGTTTTTAAGCCGCCCGAAGGCCTCCAACTAACTTCACGACTGCTATCTTATGATTACAACCGAGACCGGCTGCTTTACGTGACCTCCGAGAAAGTTAATAGCATATCACACCACAAACGTTCACCCATCTAGGTCTGATCGCGCTGTCGTTCAGCTTAAATGATGTCTCATTTATCATTTGAAGGTCAATTCTAGCAATCATTGGACAATTCTTATCGAAAGCATTTGGTCGACTTCGTGTTACATATTTCTGTATTCACGAATTAACTAATGATTACACTAGAAGTATTGTGGATCGGTGTGTTACTTATGTATAGGTTATGTATTTCGGCAATTTAATCACCATGTCACAGGCACTGGCTAATTTGAAATCAAGATTATGTGAGGTATGTTAAACTAAAATTATACATATTTTATAAATTTGAAGAAAACTTTATCTATCTGTTACGCTTTCATAACTAAAGTTCTGTATTATTTGTAATAAAATTTTGGCATGGAGACGATTTGGTTGTTGAGGAAGGACATAGACTACTTTTGACCGCGATAGTCAGCATACCGAGCCGCAGGCAAAAGCTAGTTTTCATTACATAAAAATTGATTCCAATTAAGATAATACTATTGCCAAATCCCTCCCTGTTTGATGTGAATGCTGTAAAAAACGCAAACGAGGAAAGGACGAAACGCAATAAATCCTTATCGTAGTCACACCTGCGCCGGCGAGCGTTGTCATACCACATCTGGTTAACATCCAAAATGTTTTATTTCCGATTCATTCATAAATACAATTACTTCAATGTTCTTTTTGCATTGTACTGTATCAGGATGTTACGTCATTTTAGAATACATAAATTGACTGTCAAATCAATGCAGTTTCCTTACTTGATGAGGTTTCTTGACGTCACAGTTTAAAAATTTTGATTCATAGTTAAAATCTAATACTATCTATACATCTATACAAATAAGTAATATTTAAATGTCTGTCAGTAATTTCAAATGTTTACAAATAAATAAATTTGGAGTGTCTGTTTTTTACTAAATGCATATCAACATATTTACGGTACTGACATCCAAAACTGATTTTTTAGTTTATTGTCTGTCTGTCTGTTTGTTTGTTCCGGGTAATCTCTGGAACGGCTGGACCGATTTTAACTTTCACTGGCAGATGGCTGATCACACAAGGAGTAACTCAGACTAATTTTTTTTAGACTAGCGGAGTGAACTCCACGGCGTTACTCGAGAATGACAACAATAACCGCTAGTAACACCGCGGGACTCAGCTAGTTGCTACCTACATTTTGATGGAACACTCATTAGCAGACAATTGATACTACATTTTATAAACTAGCTTGTCCCCGTGGCGTTAACTGCGACTTACAACAACAACCGTAGGTAAAATCGCGGGACCGAGCTAGTTGAAAATCATGAAACTGCATAAACAGACTTCTGCATCATTTAATTTCAATAAAGTATGTTATCTGTCTGAGAGTGGGTTACTCACGTGGGACGGACGGACGACTAGAATAATATTATGGATTAGCTGAGTCCCGCGGAGTTACCCACAGTTTATAAAACAACAAAGCTGATGTTTTTACTGTAAACGGGACTTATTCGGGATAAAATTAAAAAAATGTCTACCCGTGACTACGAGTAGTATAATCCGTTTGAATCGTCGAATCTTTTTAATTTTACCGCGAATAAGTCCCGTTTACAGTAAAACATATGAGTATGTGTAAAAATCGCGACAGTCTAAAAACATTTACAACAAATCTGGTCTAAATTATGTCATCTGCTAGGTATTCCCAAATCCTAGGTTGGGAAACCATTCTTTGTCCCCTTTCATTTTTTTTTGAGCTTGCCAAAGTGACTTTTCGAGTTGCTGATAGGTCAGTGTAGTCACCGCACACATCACAAATGCAGACAATACTACATGAGGCTTGTTGAGATGCTTATGCACCAACGGAACATGACACCACCAATGCTGTCATGCTCTACTAGCATTAGAGTAGAGTATAAACATATTAAAAGTGTATAACCTTTCACACAGGGCCGTGTGAACCAAACTATACAGCATCTGTTTTATGGGAACCCGACCGTATATAAAAACAATTTTGTATTTTGAATCATCATATTTATTTTTGATTTCATTTTAACAAGAAAACTCCCGCATTAAGAATATATTCCTGTGTCACGGGACACTTTAGGAACATACAAGAAACAGACAAAGAACATCCAGATTCAGAATAACAACTTATGGATAACACGATGTGTAGGATTTGAATCCACAACACTTAGCTCAGTAGAGAGCGGCGTGGCAACCGCTTACTCCACTAGGCCAACTGTGCAGTCTACAATATGTATACCCCAAGGGGAGTAGTGTTCATCATACACACAATTGAACTGAGAAACGAGTCCAAGACCTCTAACTTTCCTCTTTTAGATTAATCAAATTAAACAACCCATAATGTCCCATTGCTGGGTTGGGAACTCCTCTCAGGAGAGGGTTAATAGTCCAGGACCATACGTCCCCAAAGGTGGGGGACTGGCAAGACACGTTGTGTGACAGAAGGTCTCCGACTAAGCTTCACGACTGCTATCTTATGGTACACAACATCGTCTAGTCCCAAACTAAGCAGAGCTTGTATTATGGGTACTAAGCAACTGATATAAATACATAAACATACTGTTTTTTTGTGAATACATACATATTATACATAGAAAACACCCAGACTCCGAAACAAATACTTGTGAATCAAACAAATATTTGGTCAGACCCGGGATCGAACTCGAGACATCTTGATCAGCAGCCGCATACGCTAACCACTAGACCAACCAGGCAGATACACAGCTACGAGCACTTCATATTCTTTAATATGATAAAGAGGTGAAGTTTGTAAGTTCATGACCTTAAACTGATTTTGAAAATTCTTTTATCAATAGAAAGCCACATTATTTGTGAAGGTTAGATATATTTATTCAAAACTTAAAAAAAATGTGGTACCTAGTCAGAATGGCTTGAAAAAATAGTGTTTTTATTAATCTTTATATGTATATATAATTCTTGTGTGAGTGTGTATGTCACTGAACTTCTCTCAAACGACTGGACCGATTTTGATGAAATATTTGTGTGTGTTCAAGGGGATCTGGGAATGGTTTAGATTCGCAATTGGACCCGGTAGGTGGCGCTGCGATCAAGTTCTGGAATTTTAAAGTTGGGCGGTACGAAGTTCGCTGGGTCAACTAGTCTTTATATAAATAATTCTTCTGTGAGTGTGTATGTCACTGAACTTCTCTTAAACGACTGGACCGATTTTGATGAAATTTTTTCTGTGTGTTCAAGGGGATCTGGGAATGGTTTAGATTTGCAATTGGACCCGGTAGGTGGCGCTGCGATCAAGTTCTGGAATTTTAAAGTTGGGCGGTACGAAGTTCGCTGGGTCAACTAGTTATTAAATAAAACTACAGTATATTTTATGTTGCTTGTACTTTTTCTATCAACAACATTATGACTTGTTTTATTTAATTTTTGTTTGGAAATTTAGTCGTTTTTACTTTTGCCGTCGTGCCCGTAGATTTGTGACTCTTTCTTGGAGTTGTACTTCTTCTCGTCGTCTTCGTGTTTGGTGTTGTGGCTGTGCTCAGAATAGTTTTTCTGCCTGTAAATTATTATTATTAAATGCACTCAAAAAATATTTTGTTGTAAGAACAATAAGTCTGAAGTGACTTGATGCTAATCAAGTAAGTAAGGTGCTTTATGCAAAATTAGGTCAGTTTTCCGAACATTCTGATTAAGGAAATCTTTTTCTCTCTCATACTGGAGAGGGGTTACAACGTTAGCTGAAGGTGGTGAAAAGATTTTTAAATTTAATATACTGATTAACAAATAAATAAATACAAATAAATATTTTGGATATCTTACACACAACGCCATCTAGTCCCAAACCAAGCAGAGCTTGTATTATGGGTACTAGACAACTGATATAAATACAAACATACTTCTTTTTTGTAAATACATATTATACACAGAAAACTCCCAGACTTAGTAACAAATATTTGTGGATCACACAAATATTTTGTCTGACTCGGGAATCGAAACCGAGACCTCTTGATCAGTAATCGCATATGTTAACCACTAGACCAACAAAGCAGTCGTAAATTATAAGTCTTACATACCATGTTTTTTCTTCTGCTTGTGCTTCTTTTTTGTTGAGTTCTTATTTTGAAGTTTAGGGTTTACTTTGTGCCTCAAGTAATTTGGAATAATATTCTTAATGCGACTCCATGCATGTTCAGAGTGAATATCCCTTTTGTATCGATTCGGCAATAGTCCTAAATCTTTCTGCCACTTCTTCATCGTCTTTTCGTAATCGTCGTATCTCTTCTGAGCTATCTCATTCAGTTTTTGTTTAGCCAATTGCTTTACAATTTCAGATTTTGGTACTTGTCTATGTAGGAGCTCTGCGATATTCTTTTTTGAAGACTTTAATAGATTGCGAATATGCTTTATAAAAGAGGTTTTCTTGTGTTTATGTTTGCTTGAAGTGTCCGTTTTTATGTCTGCTTGTGTTGTTAAGTCCAAAATATCTTGACCATGAAGTCCAATGACATTATTAAGTTCCTTGGTAAAGGTTCTTGGATTTTTTGCATGATATTGTACTATAACTTCTACATTGTTATGTACTGAATTCAGTCCTTTGTTTATGTGCTGAAATACGTCATTACTGACACTTTTGAAAAATGGTATCATTCTTCTGCTATGAGCAAAGTCTATCACTGCTAAGGCATCATTAATTTTACTCAAGTCTTTCTCCATACGAAAGTGTAAAAGTTTCATTTTATACATTGTTTCGTGTGGAGAGCTACCGATAGCGTTAGCTATTTCCTGCCAACTATTGCCAATATCTTTTAAATCATTTGTCATGTTGTAGTTATGATCATGAACCTTGTGTCCTATTGTGTCATACTCGCCAATATTATAAGTTCCTATAACATGTCGTAATATTCGTCTCATGGTTGGAGACAACGAACCTAAAGCGTTCGTAGTTGGCATATCCTTATCAACAGCTTGAAAAATTTCTATCAAACATTGTTTAAAAGTTGACTCTGTGCATTTATTGTTATTTGGATTGAAACTACGTCGGTTGAATTGGAATGGTTTATGGTTGTGTTCAGATGTTTTTTGGTGTTTTGTATGATGTTTAGGTCTAGCGTAACGTTTTAAGCTATGAATTAAAAGACTCAAGTCGTCAGGCAACCTGCCTTCTCTATATCTTTCCAACCCTATAATATCTTTAAGTACCTCATAAATATCTGCCTTGAGCTTGTACAAGAACTTCTGCATCACACGAGGATTAGTTCTCCTTAAATCATATCCTAAATCTGGAAACATTTCTACGTCATGAAGTATATTTGAATCACTTATATTCGGATAATCTATGATTTCTACAATCGGTGATTCATTATAATAGTTCATAAAACTGATTAAATTTGCTTTAATAATTTTAAGGTCATCTAATTCATTTCTTTTACTATTAATTAATTTCGTTAAAGGTAAGAGAACGTTGTTTTTTAAACTCTGTTTATTTTCATGGCCTGCTGGTGGTGTTGGGTTTTCAGTATAATTGATTGTGATAATACTTATATCTGTAGCATGAGTATCATTGATTCTCGTGGCTTCTGTAACGCCAGGCACTTCTCTTTTCATTATATTCACGGCATTATATTCAAATATATCATTGGTGTTATCAAAACCGACTCCAACTAAATCAACATCTTTATTGGGACTCATATCAATATAATCTGAAACATAGATAATAACAATAATGAAATGGCATAAAAACCCCCATTGTCAACTATATTGTTAGCTATTCTACTAGGCTTTGAAATTTAGTGCATTTACAATAACGGTGGTAGTATGCTAATAATTAAACTGTATTTAATAGACACCAGCGCTCATAACCAGCAGATAGGGTACGCAATGACGGCGCGGTCCGATCTAGATGGGTGACCGTTTGTAGCTTAATATGTTATGGACGTTTCCGTTAAGCAGTCGGTCCCGATTGTTATCATAAGATAGCAGTCGTGAAGCTTAGTAAAAGGCCTTCAGGTGGCTTAAAAACAATCCAACGTAGATTACGTAGCCACAACGTCTCTTGAACAGTCCCCAACCCGCACTTGGCCAGCGTGGGGACGTATGGCCTTAACCCTCTCCTGAAAGGAGACCCGAGCCCAGCAATGGGACGTTATGGGTTGTTGATAATAGACACCTTTGTTTTTCTGTAGGTTTTGTAAGAAATTTTATTTACCTGTATCATTGAATAGTTGTATTTTGTTCGCAGAATCTAGCAGATCAATAACGACTTTCGTAGCGTCGTCTAGGGTGGGTTCTGTACCATAATTTTGCTGCGTAAAGTCGACTACGTTAGGCGATATCGATTCCGATGCAATATCTGTATTAATCGAATCTGTAGTTTTATCATCGTCTAGTAACATGTAATCGAATTCTGTTGTCTTGTTCAATAGCACAGAACTGTAAATCGGAAGAAAGTCTATTAGGGACTTTCTTCGAGAATAGTTTTTTGAATCAATGGCTATATTATTAAGTACCTCGTCGAATGCTAGATATTCGGAATCTGTCGTAACAGTATAAGTAGGTACTGTTGGAGTATCAGTGTGTTCTGATTGTTGTGTTACGGCTGGAAATAAAGTAATTCTGTTGTGAGAAATTGTTTAAATGTAAATTGTAGTTTTAGTGTCTTAAATATTGAAAGACAACATAAACGACTTCCTTCTATTTATAAATACCTGCTGAGTATTTTTCAGGGTCATTAAATCTACCGTTTTGCTACTCTATTCGTTTATGCCCTAAGTGATAAGCATTTTTTTCTTAAATAATTGGATTATGATTGGTGGGACTAATTTCGCCTACACACCAAACACTGTTCAACACTCCTATACTTTAGGATGTGTTTCCTGTTGGAGTATCTGTGTGCTAGGCGGTGACCCATGAACACACCAAGTTATGACACTCGGGAAGTACCAGGAATATTTTCGTGTCCTGGAAATCGCTACGAAATTAATCTGAAGAAAACTGAAGCTGTTGAAAATATAATAACTCTACTTAGGGTATAAACAAGTTACAAATGTGCATACCTGGTTCAGTATTCGTACTTATGATATCATTTCTTAAAGGTATATCATTGTTTTTAGGTGTTACATTAGTTTTTATCTCTTCAAAATTTTGTTGTTCAATGCTGAAGGGTACCATGTTAGTATCTACAACACCTATTTCTTCATTATTTGGTGGCTTAGTGTTCGTTTCATCCGGTGTGACTCCATACACCCACTCTGTTAACTGTTCTAGAGACAGAGTACTACCATTTATGTTTTCAAAAGGATTGTCTGTTACTGAACGTTTTTCTCGGTTAAGCTTTATACCTGAAATGTGTTATTTAATTGGTAATATTTGATTTCATTTGTTAATAGGTTAAAAACTGTCTATCGATTGCATTAACAAATAACTACCATTGATTGTAATCATTTTAAATCAAAATAAACCTCCTTCGGCTCTGATGTAGTCGGGTAAAAAAGTGTTACATATTATATTTAGCTTCCTTATAGATGAGAAAAAAAAATCTAATAGAAAATAACGTAGCGGATTAGGTATGTGCTACGATAGTTCTTAAAACATTTTAGATTTGTATGAGATATTTCGAACAAGAAAATATCCATAAAATCATTGAGTACTATAGAGCAGTTTAATTTAGTATGCTGTATATTAAAACTATTTAGTATGTTTAAATAAAAAAAAAATTAATACACTCACTCGCATTTAGATTTTCAATAGTCATTATAAGAACTCGGTGGTCAACATCGATAGCTGGAGCTTGCATATGGCATTGGGGTGTCGAACAATTCCATTGGCCGTCTTCCCCACAGGCGCATGTCTTGCAACCAAGACATACATTCTCTGCAAAGAAAGTCATGATCACCATTCATATTGGGTAAACTATTGAGCAATATATTAAAAAAATGGCGAAGTGCGTCTCAAGCCACCATAGAATGGGGTCAAAAAAAAACGCTTTAAAGTTGAATAACTCTCACACGGATACCTAAATCGAAAAATGATTTTAGCAATATCATATTGTTTTTAAAAGGCCTTTCTAATGATATCCCACACAATGAGGTAGACGCGAGAAAAAAAAATCATTCCCACTTCATTACGTTTAATGCGTAGTTTACGACACCCATGAAATCAATGAAAATGAAACTGGAAAGTGTAAAACGTAATATATTACTTTCCAAAATCTATCCGCCGGGTATAATGATCTAGATTAGTTGAAACTATAGATAGCTTCTTCCCAATACCAAAGTTATATAGTGTATGAAATCTTAAAAGAAATTAGCGTTTATTTAATTATCTAGACATATAAATAGAATGATACGTTTCAAATTTCCTTTCCAGCAGAGCCTTTAAAAATCTTCAACAAACTCATCTACCAATACTAAAAAATCAAGTATATTGTAGTTATTTCAAGTAAAGCTGTAGGTTTTTGGCATTTTCTTTGTCTGTAATGACAGCTGTGTCACTCGAAATAGTTCCAAACATCCGCGCGTTTACTGTTCAACCCAAACATGATATTATGTTATTTGTCTCTAGCCTTGTCAGAACCAATAACATTTTGAAATTTGATTGACCGACATAAATTAAATAACATCAATTCATATACAAAACGGGTATGATCGTAATTTAGATTCTTCATCTTCTTATTCCTAGCCTTTATTTCCAATAATATTTGAAGTCATCTTACTCGTTCAACTGGTTTTACCTGAAATACAGTTTTTACATGGAGCGACTGGCATCGGACCTCCGCAAGCCTAAAGGAGAACTGAAATTCGAAAGTTGAACTAGTCGTCATTATATTTGAGGGTACTGACTCCCCAATAACAATTGCCATAGATGTTCATGACAACCGGGACCGACGGCTTAACGTGCTCTCCAAGGCACGGGCGTGAATCACCGCCAAACTTCCAGACTTAGGGCTCTTCTAAAGAATTTCTTGTAACTTACCTTTAGTGCAGTCGGTGTACCGCGAAATGTATGGAATACATTTAAGTTCAGGGGACTGGTTTACTGAAAATTAATGAATAACTAAATAAATAATACGAAAACTAAACTTGATCTATTCCGATACAGTAGAAAAAAATCTATCATTCCAGAAGACTGAGTTGAACTAAGACAATTATTGATTTGTTCTGGAAAATACTAAGTTATTCAACTCTTATTTAGATGTAATAATAATAATAATAAACAACATGTACATTAGCTGTGCATGTAGCTTTTATAAACCGCTCCTCCCACTTGAGTGCAACCTAGTTAGACCAGTGCCCTTCTTAAAAAATGTAATTACGTATTTACTGCAAGGATTATTCATCATCATCATCATCATCATTATTGCAAAGGATTCACTATTAGGGCGGTACTACCTTCACACAGAAGACCAATCTAAAAGCATCTCAAATAGGCCTTCATAGTATGGGTCGTCATGCTAAATTCGCAGTGAGTAAGGTGACCATTCTCATGCTTTCCATTCTCATACACGTATATATAAAGTAAACGAAATATTCTTATTATGATTATCGATTATCATAAAAATATCAATCAATCAATATTCTTTACTGTGAATCATAGGTATACATAATGATGTTTACATAAGTGTCAACGATCCGCTATGTTCTGCCATTTAGGCCTACAATAATTTAAATTTTTATTCAATCATGCAATATGTATTTCAAAACACAGTTACAAGGCTACACACAAATAAAAATTTAACAGTGATTGATGAATAAAAATTTATTAACTTCTTTATATCGGACATAGTTATAAAACCAAGAAAAGTGTAATAATTAAGTATGTATGTATAATGGTAACGTAATAATAGTTTAAGAAGAAAACTCAAAGAATATTGTTTTATTGTATATTGAGAATGGGAATGTCTAACACAATAGATAATTAACATACATATGTATATAACTGAATAGAACAATATGTTTATTATGGTATAAATGTGTTATATGTTCCATTACTTCATTGTTATATCTTGGTGTTGCTTTTTATAAATTGATTGGGATCCAGATAGCGCCCTTGTGGCACTCCATGGCATTTTAACAATGAATAATGTGATTTGACGACTTATTATTTATTCGTAGGATTTGACAATGAGCTATTTCTTTGAAACAAATCTAGGTTTTTGTTTATAAAAGTTACAATTTTTTCCTCGATAAAAGCTAATGTATGATTATATACAACAATCTAACACTATGCCGAATTTTAAATTTAATCGTTTGGTATAATTTTAACCATTCATACCTCCATACCCACACATATTAGCATTTAAAATATCAATGGAATTTTGTAGATAATAAATTGACCCTGGTAAGTATGCAATCATCTGTAGCCTAGAGTAAAGGTGATTGTTCTTATCATGATCTCAAGCAACAGACCAGGCTCTGTTGTGTGCCATGTAAGAGGCATAAAGAACTATCTATGAAATCACTATCTAATCGAATTTACAATATTTCTGCTCAGAGTATAGAAATGTGTACTAGTAAAATTCCATCTTTTTTTATAACCAGTTCAACGTGTGTATTAAAAGTAAGTTATTCGATCTTTTTAATTCAAAGAACATTATGTAAAGGTTATTTTTTTGGAAATTAATATAAAAAAAATGTAAAACGATATCAAAAATTACCTTTCTCCGCTATGTCATACATGAGGCTATCGACTTCATTCTGAAGCTGCAGATCCGAGAATCCTTCAGGCTCTTCATATTTAGGTAGAATGGTATCAGCCTCGGAGTAGTAATCGCACCTGACCTGGTCGAAGGGGAGGCAGTCTTCTCCATAACAAAGGTTGCAGTCGTCAGATCGTCGGTATAATGAATGGACATATTTGAATTTATTGGATGATGAAATTGGTACCGCCAATGCTAGAACGAGATACAATAGAAGATTAGGATTATTTTTAATTCAGCTTGAGGACAGCAAAAACTCACAAGTTTGGTATCGGTCTTTTAGGTGAGACTGCAATCTTACCTATGTACCATAGGTTACAATTAATAATGAAATTTATTGAAGACTTTTGCACTGCTTAACCTTACCTGGGTCGATTTATATTATTTTGTAAAGACAACGCCTGTTATAGGAGTATATGTTGTATTCTGGGGAACTTTACAAATATACTAGAAACAGAAATAAAAACCCAATACTGCATACAGAACCTTGCAGAAAGTGTTGACCCGTGTGGGATTTAAACGCACAATACTCAGCGCAGTGGAAAGTGGCGGGCAACCGCTTAAACACTACGGTATCCGTGCAGTTAATATTTTCACCATATCTTGTTGTTACAGAATGAGCACATTTAACGACTAGTTTTTTCGTATACTTGTCTTACTTACAACAAAATACAAACAACAATGAGTGAAGGTGGGGAGAGATTGGCTCGACCAGGCTAAGGATTGAAAAAAAATGGAAGAAATTGATTTAATTATTGTAACGGAAACTCACACTAGCTAACACTAACTTAAAATAGATCATTAGGGGTTATGGAATAAATAAATAAATGGCTTATATTTTATGTATGTATTAGAAATATATAAGTATATTTATCAATAATATGGTCACCATATCACGAACATTATGTAGCTTTGGAATCTGATAGCCGTGTGTGAGATGTGTGAGGATTTTATTATTACTCTACTACTTAGGCTCCAGCCTTTAGAATTAAGCTAATATGAAACTAAGTTTGACTTGTGCGTACGATATGTAGACAATGTGTATAAAACAACTAGAAAGTCTCAAACGTAGACGAAATAAGAGCGGGGTTGTAATCGACACTAATTTAAACCTAGTTACCTTTAAACTAAACAATAAGTATTAGAACTCATTTGTTTCTCAAGTAGGTAAATGACGGAATATTACCTATCTTTGCTCTGTCAAATAGGATGTTTAATGTATATTACTAAAAACCCTTACGTTGGAGTAAATATCAGAAACGATGTAAATTTAACAAATTCTAAGAGTGTATTTACATTGTCGCATGGATCTTCTTCTACAGCCATCTAAGACTGGCAGAGAATGCCATGGGTATTAAGTCCGCCGATGTACAAAAATGCACAAGGTTATAAATAAATAACTGATTTATTGTTTCCTAGCATACCAAACAAGTTGACTAACTTTCATTCGCTGGGACAAACGTATTGCTATAACAATTACAGCAGGCATCATTTTAAATGTTGAATTTTCATTTCACAAAATAAAACTATGTAGTGTGGTTATCGACAGTCAAAGCTCTGATAGAGTTCCTATGACTTTTACTATTCATCTACCACCACCTCCTACCACACCCATGTGTGGTAAGAGGTGGCTATGGAAAAAAATTATGCAGAACAACAATCACAACGCCAAAAGATGGAAAATTTGAAACGATCTCCGTATCAAAGCGTCTGGCCGCGTGACATAGTAGGTCAATACATTCTCTTTAAGGAGAGGCCTATGTTCAGAAGTGGTGTATTAAAGGCAAACCAAGAATTAATTTGGTAACCAGACAAGAATTAATTTGGTAACCAGATGCTTCTTTTTCTTGTTACGAACAGATCACTTGGCAGTAAGTGTCTGCAATAGACACCTACCGGTCAACGGACACAAATGCGTTGCCGCCTCTTGAATCATCCCCGACTATAATGAAAAATATTCGCCAGTCTTGGGCTATCTTTGATTTATTCAATATTCAGGGGTTTGTTCTACAATTAAGAAAATAGGACAAAGGCTCATTTTAAGAAATAAAAATAGTTTTTTTTGGTAAGAAAAATTGCAAAGAGAATTAGAGATTTTATGAAACGGGAATGAAAACATAAAAGTTTGAATTACTGTGATTTCTTTTATGCGATACCGTTAAATTGTGTTTACGCAACAGCTATTGTGTGCACAATTGATATGAAACGTGTCGCCTTTGTTCAGTTTTCAGGCGGTCACTATAATATTATTATATAAATGATATTTATTTTTGCAAGTAAATCTTTTACAGATATTATTTACGTGTCGGATAATTAATAGATAAATAAATAAATGTTTCGGACATCTCACACAACGCCATCTATGATCTAGTCCCAAACTAATTATAGCTTATATTAAGGGTTTTAGACTGCCTCGTTGGTCTAGTGGATAACGTAGGCGAATGCTAATCAAGAGGTCTCGGGTTCAAATACCGGGTCAGGCCAAAAAGTGATTTTGGGTTTTTCTCAGGAAATTCCTAATAGCAGCCCGGAGTTCAGAAGTTTGGCGGTGATTCACGCCCGTGTGTCGGAGAGCACATAAAGCCGTCGGTCCCGGTAGTCATGAACATTTATGGCAATCGTTATTGGGAAGTCAGTGCCTTCAAATTTACTGAAAACTAGTTCAACCTCCGAATTTTAGTGCTCCCTTAGGGTTGCGGAGGTCCGATGCCAGTCGCTCCTTAGAAAAACTGATTTTCAGGTAAAACCGGTTGAACTAGTAGCTGACCCCAAATAATATTGAGAATAAGACTAGGAAGATGATTATAGGTTTTAGACTGATATGTATAAATACATACCATACTTTTTTGTAAGTAAATACATATTTTACATAGAAAGCAGATTTGCAGATCACACGGTCTGACTCGAGAATCGAACCTGAGACCTCAAGTACATTTATCGCATACGCTAACACTACGCCATGGAGGCAGTTATCATGTAGAGTTAGATTTCTGTCAAAAAATAATGCTTTCGCATGTGTATCTCTTTCGTCTTAATTAAAATGTTAAAAAAAGGGTAAAGTATAGGTATTGTAGATGGGTATGGCTGAAGAAGGTAGGGATGAGGATACTGACCTACTCAGAGGTCGTGGGTGCCATTACCACCCAAGGCAAATGTTCTGAAATATAGACGGCGTCTTGACAAAAGTAGTTAGGGAAGCCCCCAGACCAGATGGTGGGTCGATTTGTGTGAGGGAGCCAGTGGCGATTGGATGCAAAAGGCAGGCTTTGTAGTATATCACGCGAGAGGCCTATGTCCAGCTGTTGACTGCTACGGGCTGATGATGATGGAACTATTGTTGTTATCTAAATTAGCAGACGCAACCTACCTCATCTATTATTTATTAGAACTAAACCCTATTGGTTGATAAGAAAAAAATATATTAGAGCAATAAACTTCTATAGTTTAGATCTATTATAATATATATTTTTAAACTTTGCCTTCAATTGCCAAAATTAGGAATAGTATTAACTTAAATAAATTGTTCAAAATTTCCTAATTCGAAATCAAAGTTCATAAATTGCTGCGATCAGCTGCCTTGTTGGTCTAGTGGTTAGCGTATGCGGCTGCTGATCAAGAAGTTTCGGGTTCGATTCCCGGGTCAGACCAAATATTTGTGTGATCCACTAATATTTGTTTCGGAGTCTGGGTGTTTCTCTGTGTATGTATTTACAAAAAAATAGTATGTTTATGTATTAATATCAGTTGTTTAGTACCCATAATACAAGCTCTGCTTAGTTTCTGACTAGTTGACGTTGTGTGTAAGATGTCCGAATGTCCGATGTCCGAAAAATACCGAAAAAAAAGACGTGACTTTAGAAAGTGATCGTGCTGATCAGACATTGTTGTTGTTGTTAAAAAATCTCGTTCATAAAAAGAAGGTGGAAAAGAAGCGATAGAATAGGTGGTCCTAAGGAAAGAACCTTTGTTAGTATTTATAAGCTGGTATTGTAAACTAAAGCTAAACTATCAGCACCTGTCGCAGCAGATGACGTGACAATTCCAAGAATGATAATTGAGATGACGTACGTAAATAACAACATGGACTTACCGGATATAGAGAAAATGCCAAGCACAAACACGCCTAGGTACATCGCCATCAGCAATGATTGCCTAAAATTTGTAATATTACCAAATGTTTACTGAAACGGGAGTTTTTCAGATGCAGGGACGGATTTGTTATCATTTTCATTTTAAGGTAACAAAGCCTGACTAAATGTTTAATTTAAACATTTGAGTGCAACTTTTGGTTGGTTTGTAAGTCTATTTCTATACACATTACTAAATGTCTATAGGCCATCAGTTCATGAATTGAACACGCATGCCGAAATTCTGAAAATGGTTAAGTAAATTGTCAAACATCTTGTAATGAGATAGAAGAGGCACTACTTGTCAATCATATTATAATAGTTTGACGTTATTATTATGTTAAAACTGCTTCATGTTTTAGGCCTTAGAGAAGTGTAAAACGGGACTTTGTAAAGTTCTTTAGTGTAAAAAGTTCTTTAGTGTAAAGAAGGACTCTTTATACGTATTATTCTTTATTTATTTTACGGAAAATTCTTGTTCAATAATGCACGAAAAACAAAACAACCGAGAAGGCCTCTATTTAGCCTATTAAAAGTATGTTAAAGATACAATTTATTAACTTATATCCATTCGAATCCCTCCCTGTGTTTGACTTGTGTAGTTTTGCCCATGTTTACAAACATTCGTCTTGTGCTTCATGGGCTCTTTGCTCGCCACTTGGCTCACTCTCTGAGGCAGCGATGATGCTATTGCACCTATTGCTGCACGTCCTTATCTTCCACCTTCTAACTGCTAAAGGTAAATAATCAACACATTATCAACATGTGATCACCCAGTGTCTGAATATTACCAAGTGATAGATATATACATAGATGATCTCTTATTATGGAGAAGTAATTTAGGTCTATGTGAGTTCAAGAAGTGATTTTGAGAATCAAGTGTCGCTGTTTTTTTTTGGAGTAATTTCGTCAACATCATCTTGCTAAGTATTTAGTTTATTTTATTTTCGTGCTATACGTGTTGGATTGTCCTAAGTATATTATATTATCCTGTAGTTTAACTAATTGGTTCTTTAATACTTTTAACCTTAACACCATTATCTACGTTGTCCTTTGATCCTAAGACCGAGATGAAATTTTTTATACTGATCTCTATTATTTCTCTTGAGATTTTTTACATTGTTAATAATATAACAAATAAATGAGTAAGTTCGTGTACTCGTAATAATAATAAGTAAAAATATTGGGAATAGTTAGTTCTGAATTTAGGTGTTTTTCTAATGAGGTTGGATCATAAATCATAAATGATGTGTGTGCTATTAGTGATGTCAATTAAGTCTTCCAGAATTACCAGCATTCTCAAAGGTCTTTTATAGGCTTCCAGAAGCGATTTTGTATCTGTGAGCAAACAAACCCGTTGTATTTTTATTTCCTCCTGCTTTAGTCTTAGAATGGTGTACGTGATATCTATGCATATGAATATTTTGTTAGGTCACATTATAATTTTTAGTGATATACCCCATTTTTCTCGGATAGCCGTTTGCATTGACATTACTATTACAAATATTATTGTTATTGGCAGAAAATGATGTAGACCTAGTTTTTCTGCAAGGTACCTGTTCTACTAGAATAAACTATCTAGTTTTACTCCTATAAATGTAACGCAAGCTAAGAACTAGTAAGCACGCGACTTAGATTTTATCGTTTCTCTTTCAAATTGTATTCCATAACACTGCGTTTTTACCTTGATTGGACTTGAATTTTCAGTAGTGTACCCTTCAGATATGTTACTATTATATTCTAAACAATAGATTCTTGTGTCATGTTATTACCCACGATGAACTCCGAAAATATCTAACCATCGTAGCCGAGTGGCCTTAGGTAATTGAAAACAATCACCTAGGGTAAGCAACGATGACGCGGTCAGCCCTAGATGGGTGACATTGTTATGAGCGTTTCTGTAATACGAAGGGCACTTTAAGGAGTCGGTCCTGGTTGTTATTAAAAGTCGTTGTTATCATAGCAATCGTGAAGCTTAGTGGGAGGCCTTTAAGTGGCTTAAAAAACATTCGATGGTAAGATTACGTAGTCGAAACGTGTCTTGAACAGTCCCCCACCCGAACTCGGCGAGTGTGAGGACCTATGGCCTTAACCCTCTCCTGAGAGGAGACCCGAGCCCAGCAGTGGAACTTTATGTGTTGTTGTTGTATCTTAAACGTGTGTTTTGCTCGAGTGCCCTAAGGCGTATCTTAATAAGGTTAAGACTAACAGGAGCTAGTAGTAAGGCCAACCAATTTAATGGTACTTCACTATTCTAAATAATAACTGTATTTGTGTACTCACAGGAGGTCAGAAGGATGCATCTAAGACGAATGTACAGCAAGCGTTGCGTAAGTTTAACTTCATTATACTGGACCTTACTAAAAGTGTATAAAACCCTAGCTTATCTCAGAATCATTTATATTTTAATTTATTTTTCTTTTGTCAAATGGCCAAATTTTATAAACAATTTGTTAGTGAGACAAAGGGTTGCTATTTATTTAGTAGCACGCGGATGTTTGTGCTGTAATATTGATCATGTTCAATTATTATCATATGTAACCCATTGTTCTAAAGATGTACAATATATACGTAACTACATTGTCAGTGATTAATGCAATCACACAAGAAAATTTTGTGTTTTTGTCAATCATGAGTAGTGTGACTATATTGTGGTACTAGTTTTACATAACATTGTTACTGATTTGTTATGGTTATGATCACTAACTAAATCATTACATTAGATAAATGTCATTCTTTGTAACAAATAATGTATTAATTGTCCCAAAAATTGTCAAATTTTCCCAGGGGTGCAAAGGAATATGGCAAGAGATAACGAAAAACAGCATTTATGTAAGTATTTTAATTGTCTCAGTCTAGTAAAGGAACTTTGTTTTTGAAGATGATTTTATAATAGAGGATAGATAATTGAAAGTAGAATGGTGTTTCGTATTATTTGTTTTGTATCTAAAACAATCTAGATGTTCCAGGAAACTATTATTTTTCAATACAAATTTGTCACGCATAGACGCTGGTTTGCCCATAATGTTAAAACTGCCGTGCAGAACATCAAAATAATTCTTTCAAAACTAAACATTTTGGTACAAAATTAGATCTTTTAATGTACATATACAATATGATAATATTGTATGGGGTAATTTAATTAGGTAATTTAATGTATACAATATGTATAGAATAATTAGGTAATTTAATGTATACATGAATAATTCGGTAATTTAATGTATACAATATGTTGTTACTATTTTATACATTAAAAGATAATAATAAATATGAAAATCACTTCCATTAACTTTCAATGTCCACTGTTAGACATAGGTCTCTCTCAATGACTGCCTTGTTGGTCTAGTGATTAGTGTATGCGGCTGCTGATAAAGAGGTCTCGGTTTAGATTACCGGGTGGTCGGACCAAATATTTGTGTAATCCACAAATATTTATTTCGGAGTCTGGGTGTTTTCTATATATAATATCTATGTATTTACAAAAAAAGTATGTTGATGTATTTATATCAGTTGTTTAGTACCCATAATACAAGCTCTGCTTAGTCCCAGACCAGATGACGTTGTGTGTAAGATGTCCGAAAAAAAAAAATTCGAAGTTTGTGTGTTTTCTAATGTATAGGTAATACGGTATTTAGAAATAAAAGTATAAATGTATTTATATCAGATGTCTGCCCATGATACAAGCTCTGTTTAGTTTAGATGATTTTGTATGTCAGATGTACGAAATGAAGAAAATTTTGGCCTACGATACTCACATATAATCACAAAAAAATCCTTTTGCAGTTACTCCAAAGGACAAAAATTACGTGCTTAGGCATATAGACAAATGCCCTGATAAGGGCTATTACTTCATACGTGATTATTCTACAAACAAAATAGAACCTGCTACCTGTTTCCTCTGCTTCTGCCAAGGCGACAACATTGCTGTCTGCTGGAGACGGGACAACAAGCGATGCAGTGATGATAGCTTTCAATCTGGTGTTGGAAAAAAGTATTAATATTTTTCTTTTAATTTCAGTATCATTGTAATACACAATTTTCCTCTTATGGTGTTTAAGGCTTAATCCTTATGGGTTCTTTTAATGGTAAATAAATTAAAAGTAAAAAACCTTAACTTAAAAAAGAGCGTATACTATTGAACTGTCTTTAATAAATTAGGTATCCAGAAATTCGTAACTGAATTCATTGCCTTTGGACTTTTGTTATTGCATTACCATTATACATTGTATCAAAAGTTACATTTTTTTAACATTTTATTCGATACTTGACGATTATTGTAGATTTCTGTTGTCTTATAGGGACACAAACATTATTCAGAAGAACAACAACGATACAAGAATCCGTCGAAGTCCTGGCTTTACTGACATATTCTTTCGCGACGCTTCTCGAGATAGTACGTATTACTTCCTTATTTCTTCTGCGTAAGTACTTGTTTGATATCGTTTAATTCCTTTTAGGAATTCAGTAAAACATAATATATACTTTATAATTCACTTGTGACAAAACTTTGATGTTTGAAAGATCCGTATCAAGAAACATAAAATTAATATGTGTATTTTGTTCATATATCTAAATTTCACAATATATTACCATCAGTAACAAGTATGTTTCTATATAAATGTCAGTCGTCTAGTACCCATAATAGTACTCTGTTTAGTTTGGGATTAGATGACGTAGTGTGTAAGAAATCCGAAATATTCCGTATTATTATTATCAGTTACCAGGCATTCAACAAAACTAGCGTTTTTTGAGTGAATCGATGACCGTTGAAAGAAATTCATGGGTCTTCTATGATTTCTTTTTCGATACCTCTGATTCTGACATGGCCACTGTCATATTTTCTTAAAAGTCGTATATCTCAATAAATAGATGAAATATGAACAATGTTATACTGCATGAGATTGAAAATAAAAATAATTTAAACTGCACATATTTTAAACGTAGCTTAGATGAAAAAATTGGCCAAGTACGTGTCAGGCCACGCACAGGAAAGGGTTCCTCAGTCATCCATAATGGTACGTGGATTTAAAATCGTATCCAATAAATAATTGTTATGTTTACGTTTTTGGAATTTTCAAGTGACTGAGCGTGAGCGCATTTTACAAGTTAAGCCTCTATAACTCCTGAACTAACAAAGTCATCAAATCTGTTATAGTTTTCCTTCAGTTCATTAGATGGACCACCATCACGAATTTTCCCAAGTTTATTGAGCCAGCCGTTTAGCCTTCAGATTCGCCCTGTTTTTACAAAAAAGTGCCATTTAAAGTGAAATATCTCGCAAACGGATACCTAAATCAAAAAATTGTCTTGCAAACCGTTTATTATTTTTAAAAGACCTATCTAATGATACCCCACACGATGGAGTAGCCGCGAGAAAAAAAAATCATCCCCACTTTACGTGTAGGGGAGGTACCCTAAATAAAATTATTTTTCATAATTCTATTATAGCACTTTGCCGACGTAATAACAACACGTATTCATGAAAAGTTTCATCTTTCTAGCACTTACCGTTTGGATGGTAAGTCGAGGACGGACGAACGGACAGATGGACATGACGAATCTATAAGGGTTCCCAGTCATGAACTTCGGAACCCTAAAAACCTCATGAAGATATACAAAGTATGACAAATAAACTATAGATGATATTTAAAGTACATTATGTTTCAGTGTTCAATAAGAATACGCAGGATAAGCAGTGTAAGCCGTACGAGTCGAGCTTCAGTGATGATTGTCCACCGGGTACGTATCTTTGCTTGCTGTTTTGACCATAAATTAGTTTAAAAATATTTTGGCATTAATAACATAATCCTATTTTAATCTTAAAAATATTTTAGCTGACTGGTGTACCGGCTGCACGGTGTGTGATTGCGATGCCAATGGACGCTGGGACTGTCACATTTTGAGTTTCTGTTCTGACCGTAAGTAATTTAATTAGTAAGGTAAAGTTATGGATATTTATACATATACATATATATATAAATATGTAGTAGAGAACCACGCTGATTTCAGCGCGAATGGGCCGGCTTGACCGGGGCAGTACATCCCTGACACAGAACTCTAAACTTACACCATCCTTGCTGCTGTCTGTCGTTGGTGATTGTGAGACCGGAGGCCATATCATTCTGCATCATTCTCCGATCAAACATTTTATGAAGCAGCCATGGTATAAAATAAAATGAAAGTGTCTTTGTAATTTTAAAGATACCGTTTTTTACTGAATGCATATGAAAGTATATTCGGTACTTACATCAACCAGCAGTTTTTTATATTTTTGTCTGTCAATCAGTGTGTTTGTTCCGGATAATCACTGGAAAGGCTAGACCGATTTTGATGGGATTTTCACTGACATGAAGCTGTTGATATATTTAGTAACTTAGGATTTTATTAGACTAGTATTGAAAACACTGCGCGACTCAGCTATTTACATAATAATTTTAGTTTGAGTACGAGTTTCATATTAGTCAAATGTTTTATATAACGTAAATAAAATATTAATCAAAATCTTTCATATCAAGCCAAAAAAAGCAAGACTTCTGGTAGAAAGATGGTGAAAAAGAAACGGGTAAATGATTTACCTATAGGTGCTCGACCTCGAACATCGATGCCGATTGTGGGTAGAAAGAAAAGTAGAAAACATCGAACGACCACTACAAAAAAAGTAGTGAAGAAGTCATTTACACAACCTAGAAAACCTAATCAAAAGCAACAAAAGCCACCATTAAGATATAAAAGAATTGCTCAGAAGCCTAAAGCAGGTAAGACAATGTTTAAAAAAAGAAATATAGCTACGCATAAAAGGGTTCACCTAAACAAGAAAACAGAAGTAAATAATGTAACCAATGCTCTACCAGATGACATAGCCAAAGAGATTGTTAAAAAAATGATGACGATTGTGAATAAGTTAGTTCAGAGAGAACTTCAAAATATGACAAAGCTTGTGGCACAGAGGCAACATTGGATGGAGCTACAGCAAAAAAATATGTATCAGACTACGACGATAACACCTAGAATTATCGGAGGAAGTTTAAAAAAATGGCAGAAAAGGGAGACAGAAATCGAACAAAATAAGGAAAGATCGACGCAAAATTTTTGGCAAAACAGATATAAGCGAGATTTGACATCAATCGAGGCTAATAGACACAATTCCATCGGGAGCTCTACAGTAGCCATACAGAAAGGTATGTAATTTATTCTAGAAAGTATTGGTAGTTTAGGTGATGAAAGGTTTAAATTGTAATGTTTTCTATTTCAGAAAGACCCATCGATTCTACAGTACTGCCGATACAATCGGACACTGATACTGATAGCAATTTAATAGATAAAACTACAAAATCTATAACTGTTATACCTTTGACAACAGAAAATGACTATTACAAATACATTTTAGCAACAAATATAATACCATTGGTTAAAAATGAAATCAAAGATAACGCGGATTTGGTAAAGTCTAGTGTAGTTACTAAAATAAATAAAATTAGTACGACAGATCAAACTAAGATAGACAGAACAGAAACTATTACAGAACAACAACCGGTTACAAAAAGAGAAAATATTACAGAAGAAACTGAAAATGGTACAGAGAAAATAGAAACTACTGATTTATCTAAACAGAAAACATCAGAAATACCAGTTACGATAGAAACAAGTGAAAACACAGTAAATATCCTAGAAAATACTACAACCACAAGGACAGCAGGCAATAAATTAGTTGATGATATAGTTCTAAATTATGTATCAAATCCTTATAAATATTTACCTGAAGTTGATTCTTCAGAAAACGATATCAAGGTCAAGAAATGGCCTCCAGTGAAAATTGTGAACTCAAAGTTTACAACTAGTAAATTACTGACTGAGGGTCCTCTAAAAACTGTTGGTAGCACCACGATGGCTACTAAGAGCAATTTCAATAAAGTTCGTAGAAAAGATATAAAACGTATTGCAGTTTCAAGGAAATATAATTTATTGAAGGCACTCAATTTCCATAGATGCCCATTTTTCAATAAGTTTACTGCAAATGAAAACGAAACGTATATGATAGGACAACCTACACAAACAAATAATGCGAAAAATGATCTGATTAAATTATCAGAAGACTATAACATCATGAATAAACTACACAAAAAAAAGAAAAAGTTCAGCCTCCTGAAATATTTAAGAAAACTATTTAATTATGTCTTTAAAGGAAAAAATAGATCCGACCGTTTTAGTAGATATCACATTTTACAGACTCTCTGTGAACACTTTGGACCTTGTAAAATTAAACCACGAGATAAGAATATTTTGAGATCTAAGCTTACAGATCTAAACCATGAAACTATGGCAATCCTAAAGACTGTAAAAATTATAAAGGGATTGTTAATACTGTTGGAAGATACACCTGAAAATAATAAAACAGTATCAAAAAAAGGAAATTTAGGTAGTTCTATACATAGATTAAATAGTATTTTGAAAGGTAGCTATGGTGATTACTCTAAAGAACCATTAACAGTTACCAAAATGGTTCAAATGGAATACATAAAGAAAAACACCCAAGCTTTCGTTAAATCTGTAGGTAAATTTGCAACGTTGCTTAATGAAATAATTGGAATTATAACCAAAGACGCCGATAAACCGATGCAAAATAATATTCATAAACATCAAATGGGAGAAGATCCTTTCAAAAATTTAAAAGTTTTTTTGTTAAAGTATAATTTGTTACAAAATAATTTTATGAAGAAAATGTATGACTTAGTGAATAGTTTTGAGAACAGAAATTATGAGAAGTCAAAGGTGAGTTATTCTCGGGATTTGAATAATAGTATAGCAATAGAAAATTTCTCAAGAAACATACTTAAAAATCTTAGGAAGCTGAAGCATCTCGCCGAAACTCTGAATTATAGCGGAAGAACTAAAAGGGAAGCAAGAGACGACGATGCTATTGAGTACCTGTTAATGTTAATGGAGTATTTATTAAAACAAAATCATCCATTGGACGCAGCCCCAGGTTAGTTTATTAAGCTTAAGAAAATATTATAAGAATATACAGATAAAAATACGGTATACTTAAAATTACCAGTCATATAGTAACAAAACATGTTTCAAATTTAATTCAAAAGCAAGTTTATCTTCAACCGTCATTTACATTTTTTTTAATGATGTAAGAAGGCACTCTATACTACTTTGAATATCTTATCAAATCATATTTTTATTTACAGTGAATGATGGTATCGACTTACTCTTAGAAGCTATTAAAAATGCACCTGATATTAATTCAGTACGAAAAAAAGTCCTTGTCAACACACCGTCTGGACCTGATACTACGATGATGGCTATTCCAAGAAATTTACTATATCGCTCTACTACAGATACTTCAATAGCAGACCCTGAATCTGATAGTGAGACGACATCTAATGAAGACTCTGAAACACCAAAAACAAACACAAACGAAGATACTCTAAAGAAAAAAATTGAAGAAAATAAAGATTTGTTCGATTTAATTGATGAAGAGAAGGAGGTTATTGATAAGTTCCAGTTCGATAGACGAGCAGGATCCATTCCAACCTTGACAGATATTACTACCAACGCACCCCTGTATGATTACGAAGAGAATAAAACATTTGGAAACTCTATACGAACATATGAGACTACACCGTTACCTCAATCAGCATATGAAGAAGAAAATTTTGATAAAAACACTGATCGTGGTGAAAGGAACGAAAATGTTGTTAGTGAAAATCCAGGCAACTCCAATAATATTTTCAATGACAATACTGAAAATGTTAACGTATATAGTAACACAGTAAATAACAATTATGATATGAATACAGCATACGGTAATAATGAGGATGCTAATACACCAGATGGTAATGTTTATATGAATAATGTAGCTGAAGGTAGTGTTCACAATGTAGTAGATAATGACAATGAAAACACTAACATACCTAAAGATTTAAAGAACTATGATACAAAGGCGTCGTATGACTTCAGCAAGCCAGTTACAGAAGAATCTGTTCTTGAAAAAGGTGCCGTCGTTGAAAGAATTAAGGCGACAGAAGACAAGAAAATTGAAACAGTATATACTGGAGAGATAGATGAAGAAGAGACTACACATGGAACTGACTTAGGGTCTGACAGCGAAGTCACTACTATAATACCACAAGAGGTAGAGAGCTCAAAAAACAAATACATACCTAAAGAAATAAAAACATTGGATTCATATGACACTGAGAAGTTAGACAAGAAGTCCAAATTAGAGTGGATCGAAGAAAACTTTCGAAGAGAATACTCACATTACGATGATGAAAAAGCAAAGCCTCACGAAGAGAAAAGAGAGGATATAAAAACCTATAAACCGGTTACAGTGGTTCCTAGCAGAACGAGTGCTCCTGAGCATAACAACAAAAAAAAATCTAGTATAGATGTTAGCATGATAAGTAACGAAGTCTCTGATACTGCTGGCAAGAAGAAAAAATCTAAAATAAATACAGAAGAAGTGATGTTTAAGAAACAGATGGATCTCTTGAATTCTCTTGACTATGTAACTGAAAAATCTGAATTTGAAGAAGCAGAATCGAAAGATACTGGTACTGCTGACGAAAAATATTCAGAAACCTTCCCTGCCTACTTTGTTTAGTGATACTTTTATCGCTATCGATATTTAATATCCATTCATTGTTGTTGAGAATCTCGTGTCATAAAACATGATTCAGAATGCAACCCGAAAAAGCCAAGAAATTCATAGTCAAAATTATATATATTTAATAGTAACACATCTAATCTAACATTTGCTTACGTTTCAACAATTCTTGATTCTAACCTCATTGAAATGAGAAATTTAATTTAAGTATTGTTTTTAAAATTGTTTAGTCTATTCACCAAAAATATCGTCACTAAGTTTTTCAACAGCTTGTATCTCTTTTTCTACTTTTTCACTATCAAATTTAGTTTTGTCCTGTCGTTACTATTATTATTAATTATTAAAAGTACTAGTGATGCGCTGGATTGTTAAATTAGTATTGTTGATATACAGATTTGGAATATAGACAACAATATTAAGTTTTTTTGCAGTAGATGTAACATGATACGTTCCGGATTGTATTACGGGTTGCTTTTTTGTGAATTTACTACAAAAATTTAAGGTTTGATCGCTGTAAAAATAATTAAATAGTGAATTAAAATTGTAAATATTAATAGTTATTCTCTTCAGTATAAACGTTATATTTGGCACATCACTAGTAGCTTGGTTTAATCTTTCTGAAATAAAATGATTAAGTTTATCAATCAATTTAGGAAATTTATATATAATTGTACGATTTTAGTGTTATATTTAATATGTTTTATAAAGTCCGTATGAAAGAAAGCGTAATAATCGAGGGCTAGTTATATTCTAACATAAATTTAGGGTTAATATTATCATTATTCGTTCAGATAATAATTTAAGGGTTGATTGAAAACTAACCAGTGGAGACAATCGAATTTCATTGATGTTTCATATTTAATATAACTTAACGTTATTTGGAGAATTATGATGACACTTTATAGGTCTAAATGTGGCCCAATAATTATGCAATGCAAGTAATTTTAAATTATGTGTTGTGTTAACATTTATGATAAAATCAGACTAGTGAAAGAACAACCGCCTTTAAAATAAAAAAAAATACGTGAAGCTAAATTAAATCTAAGCTTTATTCATTTTACATACTACGAACACAATTTATGTGAACTGATTTCATTGTATAATCCTGCAGCAGTTGCTACTGCAGTGTCACTTACTCGTTCTCTCTATCTAGTCCCTTTCAAATAATTTTACCCTAAATAAGGTTCAGGGTCAGTTAAAAACTTTAATGAAAATAGCAATCTGGTAAACTTCAGCATCTTAACCATTTACAGTTTTGGGGTGAACAGTAAGTGCTATTAATCTGTTGTTCTCCTCTGTCATTCCATTTCATATATATTTTAGACCTATATTTTCAATCCATTTATCTTTTCATTGGTTGTACTCTTTTCCTTAACTTCATAACCGCCATATCCTATCCAATATTTTTTTTTATCTTATTTCGTCTATTCATAAATCATAGACTATCTTTGCTACAAGATGATCCAGTAACTTGTAACTGCTATTGGAATATTTACTTGTAACATAGAAAAAAATATCGTTCCGGTTCTTTGTTCTTTTTTAAGAACCGAGTAAGCAAAGATCCCATTTTTTACCACACACGGTTAATCTCGTTTATAATTGTTTGCAATTTTTACGCATTTATCACCCACCCTAAAGGACAAACGCGTCAAACACAGCAGCACACGATCAAATAATTTGACAAACACTTAAATTTGTCAAACAAATTTGATCGTTTACCGGCCGTTTAGGGTGGGTGATAAATGCGTACAAATTTAATATTTCTACTATTTCTACTTATTTCTATTTAAATCACAAAGTTTAGCCCATCCAGGATACTTCCGTTAGAGATTACTTTCAAATGGTCATCATCTTTAACAGGCTTTAATAGTCCACTGGCTGAAGATATGGTTCTCGTTAGAAATAAGGTTTTGGTTCGCTGTTTGAGGATTCGAACAATTATTAAACGTTTGGTTCCAAAATTGTGAGGCCTTGTATTCTGTCGTCAACTGGTGGAGCATATACCTACGAAGTTCTCCTCATTACTGGGGGTCATGATTTCCTAGTTGATGAACGAATAGTTGCTCCACCTATTCCTCTCCTTGGCGGAATGAAGAGCATTGTACAAATTGGTGTCCAAGGCCGACCGCATCTGGTCAGTCCTGATAAGACTCCTATATAAGATTCCTCATTATTTTACCGTTCACCTTTCTCTTGACCATGAGTTGTTCGAAGTTGTTCCCTTCCTTCCTGGAGATGTGACCAAAAAAAACAAGCACCCTATGCAAGTATATTATAGTAGATGTTCACGTCTTTATATTCAGTTCGTGTAAAATAGACGCATTCGTGCGGAAGGCCGTCCATGGGATCTGAAGCATTCGTCTGCAGCACCAATCTCAAAAGCATCGATACGGTCGCCGCTTTCTTTCGCGGAGCATATACCAGTACTCGTCAATAGAACTTTTGACTTTTATGTAAACAGTTTTCTTCTACTAGTCTGGTTTCAGTAAGCATAATTATAATAAAATATATGGATGTAGGCTATAACTAGATTTAAAATGTATTAGCATAAGAATAAGTGATTTTTAGTAGGTATATTCATCAATAGAATTTCCTTACTATATTTGTAAATATTACTCTTTAACATAATAAATAAATAACAGGTGTGTGATTTTTTATTATGCCTATTAAAGTAGGATGATACGTTTTCATATAACACGGTAATATCAGTTGTGTTACTAGTGTCATTTGAAAGTTACGAGGTACTTAGATGTGTGAATTTTAATTTTTGTAATGTATTGCACTTCATGGTGATAAAACTGGCCCATAGAAATAAAAGTTTAAGTGATGATACTAAATAAAATCGCTTGTTAAATTCTGTTATAGTAACTTCGTTTGTTTCGCAACCATCTGTCATAGAGAATAAGCTATATTTTAGGGATTTTAACATGAAAAAAACAATTCATAGATGGTAAGTGTCTGCCATTGTTCTTGGGCATCAGGAACTTAAGAGTAACAAGTCCAGGTCCATCTGGTTTGCATAGGTTTTCTATTAGATTGTTTTATTAGCGGTGAGCCGGCCCATATATGTCAAAATCATTGTTCTTCAAAATACTTTTTTCCTACTATGAAATAATAATTTGATGCACAAATAGTAACGGTTACCTCACCGCTTCCTACAGCGCTGGGTGTTGTGGGTTCGAATCAGTTTTTGTGTGATCCACAAGTTGTTTTTTTCTGTATGTTTGTGTGTATGTTTCTGAAGTTGTTCGCGAAACATTATGTATTCCTAGTGACATGTACTAACCCAGTATTCTGATGACTGCAATACAGAGAAAGAATGGTCTGTCAGAATCAAAGAGCATACTACCAAAATAATAGACCCTTTTTTAAGAAGATGGGGAGAGTTAATTCAAAGACTATTTATTCTGTAATTTGTTATGTGAACCAAAACCTATTGTTGACAGCCTACATTTGTTATATATGAACCTGATAATCTGACTCTACTTCCTGATGGAAAGAATTAGTAGAATCCATAAGTAGTGCTCACCGCAGTCCAAACTGATTGCAAATACACACAATGTAATAATGCAGCATGATAACCCGCACTCTGGCATCCTACGAGAGGATTCTGCTTCATTCACGTTTATGTAACAATCAAGTATTTATTAAATTAATAAGAATTACAAGCATAACTTTCCGGTAAGAAAAATAAATTAATTGTGCCGTAAGTAGATCACAATGTTAGACAGAACTGGCGCAGACGCGTGTTGTAACCGCGTTCCGGTCGGGTGCGGTCGAGGGTCGACCTTCCGCCCGCAGTCACCGCTAACTGGCCGTCTTATCTGCACTGCTGAAACGTCCGTTATGATATAGTTTTGTAATTGTAGTGGACATACAGATTAATAAACGATTATTAATTATTTACGTAGCCACGCTGATTTCACCACTAATTTGCCGGCTCGTCTGGGCCAGTACTACCCTCACACAGAAGACCATCCTAATAACGACAACATTCCTGTTGTCGCATTTTATTAGTGAGTATGAGACCGGAGGCCTGATCATTCTACTATATTCTCACGGTTTCCGAAAACCGGGAGATTGATGCAGAAACATCTGACCACCATGGTATGGGTCACCATGCTGCTTTGCCTTTCCTCTCAATGAATGAACCCTATTCCTGAATTCTATTCATGCTTACATCAGGCAAAGTAGAGTCACTTTTTTAGGATTAAGGGTTAAAAAAAAGGAGCAGTGATAATATGTTTAAAACACAATTAGATTACACAATTAATACAATCTTAGGCCTTTTACAGACCATGCCGGAGTCTTGGTTGCCGATATTTTGCATACATCATTAGACTATTGGTATATGCTGTACCGGGGACCGCAGGAAAACATTTCAGCACAACGGCCGTGCCGGCGGTCGGTGTGGCTGTATACGAGTATATTTAAATTTGTGATCTCGGAAACTGCTCTAACGATATCGCTGAAATTTTTAACTTGTGGGTTTTCGGGACTGAAAATTCGATCTAGATTAGTCTTATGTTTGAGAAAACGCGAGTTTTTGGGTTTTCGTGTGTTTTTATTTCGCACTCATCATAACTCTTAGCATTGCTTGCGACATTTATACTACACTTTCAGTTACACTTGGTTGGTACTCCAACATAGCAACACTGCAGTTACTTGATAATAGTTGGAGTTGTTAAACAATAAATAATATTAATCAAGCAAAGCTCGGTCGCGCGGGTATCATACATTTATTTAATATTGCTTAAAAACATTCATTTATTTAGTATGCAACTGTTGTGCTTGAGATCTTTGAGAATGTTTATATGATTCCTAATTATTTGTTTCGGAGTGTGGGCTTTTTCTATTTATAATATGTATATCATGTATGTAAATGTAGGTTTATATTTGCAAAAAAGTATAAATGTATTTATTCATAATATATCTGTTGTCTGGTAGTCATATTACAAGCTCTGCTTAGTTTGTGAGTAGATGGCGTTGTGTCAGAGTTACAAAATATTTATTATTTATTTTATGTATATCTGTATATGTACACATCCTTGAGGTCGTCATTTTACGTTGCGTATTTAGAATTGACTTGCACATTTATAAAATAAATATGAAGAAATCTAAGTTGTAAGCATGTTACGCTTCAAAACTTTGAAAAAAACTACACCGATTGAGTTTAAATTCACTATGGATGTGCTTCCTTATTACTATTTATCTGACAATACTGCATTGGTCATTGGTCATCAACTTTTTTTTATTTAACGCCTGCTAAGGTGAGTAGAATCAAATAATAAATGAGTAGAATCCAAAAGTGGAGGTTTATTGCGTATGTACGCAACGGCCTAGTGAGATGCCTTTTCACGCCCCGCTTAAAGGACATGGGATCATAGTAGGAAAGAAAAACATGATCTGGCAGTGAGTTTCAGTTTTTGATGGCATAGGAAGGAAAATCCGAAACGCTTAGTTTTGGTTCATATTTCTTTCACTCTAAAGCGGTGACTTCGCAGGCCAGCACGTGTTGTTATATAGAGGAAGGGAGAGGGTAGGATCAATTGGAAGAGCTCTTCAGAACAATCCCCATCAGAGTTGCCACCCGTCCCGAATTTCCCGGGACAGTCCCGAATTCGATGATATCGTCCCGCGTCCCGACAGCCTATTGATTTTGTCCCGACTTTTCACAAATGTAACAATTGCTCAATTTGAATTCACCTTCTTCCCCTTTCGCGCAGTGTACATAAAAAGAAACAGCTATTGGGTGCCAAATGGAACTAATGACAACCTTTTTAACAAAATCTTTATTTGTTGCATTCAGTGGAGTGTGTCTTTTCGTCAGGGCGGATGACTGAACTGCCCACGCATTCGCTCTTACGCATGACCTCACCCAACTGGTACTCCAGCACACTAGGTTACCAGACACATCGAGTCAAGCGCCCTCCTTGCTAGACCTGTTGCTGGCGAGCCACCCAGCGCAGTACTGTGTGTCGGTTCTCACTCCTCTAGGCTCCTCCGACCACTGCCATGTGTCCACCGTAGTGAAGTACGCGCGGAGCTTCGGTCACTCGTCGTCCGGAAAGCCAGTGGACCTGACGGGATCCCAGCGGTGGTTCTAAAGAACTGTGCACCAGAGTTGTCTCTAGTACTGACACGCTTGTATTGCCTGTCATATTCCTAAGGAATTGTCCCGGAGGCCTGGAGAGAGGTGAATGTTCAACCTATCCCCAAAAAAGCTGACCGCTCAGATCCCGCCAACTACCGTCCTATAGCTGTCATCTCCATACTCTGCAAGGTGCTTGAACGAATAATTAACAAGCAATTGGTTCATTACCTGGAAGATCACTCTCTGCTAAGTGATCGGCAATATGGCTTGAGACCGAACCGATCCACGGGTGATCTTCTCACGTACCTCACGCACCTGTGGGGTGAGGCTTTGGATAGGTATGGAGAGAACCTGTCAATCCGTCTAGACGTGGCCAAGGCCTTTGATAGGGTTTGGCACCGCTCGCTTCTCTCTAAGCTTCCGGCATACGGCCTGCCCACTAAATTGTGCAGCTGGATTGCCGCCTTCCTGCGCCAACGCCGCATTAGAGTCCTTTGTGACGGCGCGGCGTCTGATTTCCAGCAGGTAAACGCAGGCGTACCCTAGGGCTGTCTTGTTGCCCACGCTGTTCCTTCTACATATCAATGACATTTTGTCGCTCTCGATCGGTTGCAGGGGCGAGCAGTTCGCATCATAGACAGTCCCGAAGCCACCGAGTTCCTGGAACCTTTGCAGTTGCGAAGAGATGTCGCCTCTATGGCAGTCCTCTATCGCCTTTACTATGGAGAGGGTTCTGAAGAGCTCCTCCACCTCATCCCACCCTCTTCCTTCCTCTACACAATAACACGATCTGGCCAGGGAAGTCACCCCTTCAGAGTGGAAGACATACGCTCCAGAACTAAGCGGCTCGGGTCTTCCTTCTTGTGTCGAGCAGTTAAAAACTGGAACTCATTGCCAGCTCATGTTTTTCATTCCTACTATGATCCCGGGTCCTTTAAGCTAGGCGTGAAAAAGCATCTCCCTAAGCCGCCATAATGTGGTTCGCCAAACTGCTTGCATTTGTAGTGAGTATGGCGACCCCCACTTGTGGATTTTACTTATGCTTTCCATCAGGCATAGTAAAGTCACCTTGGCAGGAGTTTTATAAAATAAAAATCCCCTTTAAAGTTGAATAACTCTCAAATGGATATCGAAATCAAAAAATTGTCGGAGCAACTTTCTTAATGTTTAGAAATGACCGATCTAATGATAACCCTAACGATAAAAAAATCACCCCCACTTTACGTGTAGGGAGGAACCCCAAAAAAAATTTTTTTTATGACCTTATTACTTCAGCACATTGTCGCCATTGTTTTCCAAAAAAACTGCTTTTTTATCATGATCTAAATTAGACTGAAATTTGACCGACTGTCCACATAAGTATTGTCCCGATTTTTTTTTTTCCAAAAGGTGGCAACCCTGATCCCCATGGTAAAGGTGATAGAGGATTGTCAAAGAGGCGATATCTCTGATGTCCGATGTCCACTGCTGGACATAGGCCTCTCCTTCAAAAGGAGGTTTTGGCCTACTATACCACGCTGGCCAAATGTATACTATAAATGGGATTGAATCAGTCTCGTTATTTCACAAAACCCAGTAAAACCGGAGTTTCGGAGATATCGGTTAAACTCGCTGCCTATGACTTTATTTAATGTACAATTTAATGTAAAGTACAATTGTTTAACATTAATATTAAAAGATGTTAAAGAAATAAAGTTTTTACATTCAAAATTACGTGACAAATATTAATTTTAGTCGGTGTACGAAGAAGAAAATAAAGAAATAATTTAAATAAAAAAAAGCAATAAAAACAACTGAACATCTGTAGGTACTCAGGTATTTGAAGTAGATACTACGAGTTGTGAAAGGGTTGCGGTTTGGGATGGAGGATATCTCTGACAAGATTTATATTCGGTTTTTGTTAAGGTATAAAAATACCGGGGAACTCGGCTAGTATCATGATAAAGTACATAATCTGAAAAGTTACCGATCTAACGATGATGCAATCCACTTTCTACATTTACATACATATGAATGCACGTTTGACCTAGTGGTTCAAGCGGTCGCCAATCCGCTCTCTATTCTTCTATTCCCATGTATGACAACACTTTGTGTGATTCAGAAATTTGTGTGTTCTGGAATAAATAAAACAAAATAAAAAGATAAAAAAACTTAAATATACTGTACCTGCCCTTAATAACGACGATAAGGTCATCGTACAAGGTTCCCTACTGTCTAAACACAGCTGCATAATGTCCTAAAACTTATATATATATATATATATATATATATATATATATATATATATATATATATATATTATTATATTAATATTCAACACTACCGTTTCCTACAACATTACGCAATCATTACTCCGTCGCTCTGAACCAAGTGACCTAAACTAATAAACCAGTTTACTTTCATACACATATGCATTTGAATTAGTTATAACTACGTGTTTTAATATAAGTTGTTCTGGTATGTAATTGTAGATAGAAAACCTTGAAAACTCAGTGCAATATTGTTCAAGAATTTTTTTACTCATTGACTTACTGTTGACATCAAATTCAGCGGTTAGTTTGAGATTATAGGGTTGAATGTTATACCTATACTATTCTATCACCACATCAATCACATTAACAGCTTTAACATTCCACTGCTGGACAAAGCTTTCACTTTAGAAATGAGGTCTACAATGCTCCGTAAACGGGTTAGTATTGGATTTCTATTAAGTTTTCCTTTCTCTTTAAATAGTGTTTTCCTGCGTAGTTTGAACCCTTAATCGCCTCTGATGATACCCATGGGACGAATAGGGATGGTACTCTGCATTCTTCATCCGTCACCACACGGAGGTGATATCTAGACGTTGCGGTTCACTATCACTGCTGAGGATTGTATCATCACTAAAATAGTGATTTCGCCCACTCTTTATCCAATTTTTTTTTGGGTCGGCAAAGTATATCGTATGAACTTTTGAATGATTTTTCTATAAAGACTTTTTTTATATTTAAACCTACCAAAGTGACTCTACTCTGCCTTTTTTTTGTGCGGAATCACTACGTATATCACCTATGGTGGCTATGTCAGACCGACTGAAACCATACGCCGTCTCGGGTACTATGAGCCGAGGATCCAGGTATACCCTCGAAAGGAAGTCCCTGGAACCCCCACGTACCTCGGGCCACCTACGGCTTCTAGATGACAGTCTTCTGTGTGGGAACTTCGAAATTACCTTTTTTGTTCACAACAAGGGGCGTGCACGCTGGGTAGCGCTCACGCCGCCACCCGGGCCTGCTTCTGCTAGGGTGATAGATGGCCTCACCTGTCATTCTCAGGACTCTACTCTGCATGATGAAAAGCATGAGTAGAATTCAGGAGTAGAGGTTACGATCTTTATGGTAAGGGTAGGCAAAGCACCATGGTGACCCATACCATGGAGGTCTGGTCAGATGTTTCTGCACTATTCTCCCGGCCTCAGTGATCGTTTGAAGACGAGACATGGAAATGATCGTTTGAAGACGAGATGGATTGAGGTAAAATATGACAAAAGGGACTATAGTAAATAGTGCAGTACCACTTATCCCAGTCCTCGTCCTCATCTTTTATAAATAAAAAAGCTTTGAAGATTTAACTACTTAACTAGAATAAAAAATGTGGCTGTGACATACGGCCGGACAGACAGACAGACATGGCGAATCCATAATCTTGACTAGATTATTACCGATTACCGATATAGACGCGGGCGTAGCCGCGGGCGAAAGCTAGTATATAATAAACGGTATTATAAATTTTTTTCATTAAAACGATTAAAAGCAATCTATGGATAGGTCTTCAAAAATGATATTGAGATTTCTAATATTTTTTTTTTCTAAACTGAATAGTTTGCACGAGGGACACTTCCAAAGTGGTAAAATGTGTCCCTCTCCCCTGTAACTTCTAAAAAAGGAGAATGATAAAACTAAAAAATAAATGATGTACATTACCATGCGAACTTCCACTAAAAATCGGTTTGAACGAGATCTCGTAAGTAGTGTTTAATACGACATAAATCGTAAACCGCAATTTCCCTTTCATTCAATCAATACACTTATTAAAACATCGATCAAAGTTACAACGAACTACAAGAACTTTTATATGACGTTACTTGCTGCTACGGAACCCTTCATGGGCGAGTCCAACTCGCACTTGGCCGCTTTTCTTTATTACTCTTAGCATTGCTTATGACTCACACAAGCTTAAATTGATATATGCATTTAAATGTTGGGGAAAAAAATAGCGCATTATTCTTTCGAAGACCAGTACACACTTTGGGTCGATGAGCAATTGACGTGCTGTCTCTCTACTAAACTTTCACAGGTAAACCACTCGTACAGTTTTGATAAAATTTGTCAATCAGATACTATGATATTTAAGGAATTATATAGGTTTTTACCATGATAGTTGACAAAAACGGAGGTGAAGTCGCGGGCAAGGGCTAGTTTTTCTTAAATAAACCGACAGCCGTAAATTCGTTTTTCTAAACTTCTTTTGTTTTTAATTACAAAAAAGTATATGGTAATATGTGTACATTGAAGGTTGAACTGTAAGTTACGGTCAAATATTCACAAAAACAGTAATAGCATCGAATTAATGGAGGAAAAAGATAAACAAGTTATGCCGTAATTGTAAACGGACGGCGAAAATTGTTTTTTTTTTAAAGGAGCTTGGCCACTTAAAACTCGAAGTCGTTAACCTTCGTCGCTTGGAATTAAATCTATCAGAAATGCGAGAGTGGTGTTCATATTTTTGAAAATTGACTGCTAATAAAGACTGTGTCGTTGTTTTTTCTGTTTTAGTGGCCTCTATAATGATGGGACGGATATGGGTGTAGGTACCCGACTTCGGCTTTTTTCAAGCAACTAAGAAATGTAAATCACGAATAGGCGGAAAAAATCGGCCAAGTACGTGTCAGGCCACGCACAGAAAGGATTCCTCAGTCACCCATAATGGATTTAAAATCAAATAATTGTTATGTTTACCTATTAATGCGTTAATTTTGTATGACGTTTTCCAAGTGAGCGCCTTTTACAAGTTAAGCCTCTATAACTCCTGAACTAACAAAGTCATCTAATCCGTTATAGTTTTCCTTCAAAGTTCATTATATGGACCAATATTACAAATTTTTACAGATTTTTTGAGCCAGCTGTTTAGCTTTTAGAGGGGGGGGGGGACGCCCTGTTTTTACAAAAAAGTGGAATATCTCGCAAACGGATAGATAAATCAAAAAATTGTCTTCAAATCCCTGTATTGTTTTTAAAAGACCTATCTAATGATACCCCACACGATGGTGTAGCCGTGAGAAAAAAATATCATCCCCACTTTAAGTGTAGGGGAGGTACCCCAAATAAAAATTTCTAGCACTTACCGTTTGGACGGTAACTCGAGGACGGACGGACGGACATGACGAATCTATAAGGGTTCCGAGTCATAAACTCCGGAACCCTAAAAACACGGTATTCTCAATCATCAGTGATACTCAAATTACAAAGTATGTATCATAAAGATTCATGTTCTACGTTGCCAAATCAGTCAGTCATAGGAAGTAATTTTATTTGTGAACTTACTAAGTCACAAACAAACAGACAGACAGTTTTAAAAATTGATTTAAGTATAGTTTACACTATCATATGTTGTGAAAAGCTGGAAATTTTAAATTACAAAAGGGCACTTTAATTTTATTTATTTGCTTAGAATGTGTCTATAGATCTAGATGGATCATGATACTGAAATCCAGATTATTCTATAGTAGAGACTTCTTAGTCTTAAGATTTCCTTCAAAAAGCAATATTACCTACTTAAAAAATTACCAACTCAATGTAAATATGCCGCTCTCTTCATAATCATTCCCCCATTACTGAGGATCATGACTCCCTAGGAAGCCGGTTGTCCTTCTCAAACTGATATGGTCCGGCCGCGCCTGATAGAAAGCGGCTGATATATTCAGCTGTTCGGAGATCTGTTCCGACCATCTCAAGTATTTTCAAATTGTTTTTTTCAAGAATGAAATTGAGCTTCGCCGTTCGATATTTAAAATTGATGACTAATATACTCACACGAAGACAAGGCTGAATTACAAAGCGACCTCTTTGGTCATTGGGCTGAATGCATGATGTCTTTGCCAGTATGATGGTTAGATGTACGCGAACTTTTTGAAAGGAAGAAGTGTTTTTTTTTTAATTTCTTACCGCCCTAGGGCTTTGCTAGCTACATTATTACCCTAGAGCGCTAATAAGTCACGGTGATGAGAATCTGGTCGAGTTCAATGCCAAAAAAATACAGGTTTGCGTACTCACCACTAAAAAGTCTCCATTCCTCCCCTTTCCCACTTTCCAGAGCACTCAGCTGCCACTACAGGATAAGCTTGGTATCCTGGGCATGGATATCTGCCGGGATCTCAACCGACGGGATTACATCGAGAGCGTCACAAAGGCGGCCTCGCGGAAGCTAGGCATACTAAACAAGGTGAGAAGGTTCTTCTCGCCGGAGCATCTGTGTTTTCTCTATAAGACCCAGGTTCGCTCCTCCGTGGAGTACTGTTCTCATCTATGCGATGGATCTGCGCAGTATTTGCTAGACGCTCTCGATGGGTTGCAGAGGCGAGCAGTTCGCATCAAAGACAGCCCCGAAGCCACCGAGTTCCTAGAACCTTTGCAGTTGCGAAGCGATGTCGCCTCTATGGCAGTCCTATATCGCCTCTACCACGGTGAGTGTTCTGAAGAGCTCTTCCAACTCATCCCATCCTCTCCCTTTCTCTACAGAACAACACGATCTGGCCAGCGAAGTCACCCCTTCAGAGTGGAAGACATACGCTCCAGAACTAAGCGGTTCGGGTCTTCCTTTTTGTGCCGAGCAGTTAAACACTGGAACTCACTACCAGCTCATGTTTTTCCTTCTTACTATGATCCCGGGTCCTTTAAGCGGGGCGTGAAAAAGCATCTCACTAGGCCGCCATGATGTGGTTCGCCATACTGCTTGCATTTGCAGTGAGTATGGCGACCCCCACTTATGGATTTTACTCATGCTTTCCATCAGGCACGGTAAAGTCACCTTGGCAGGCGTTATATAAAAAAAAAATGAGAGATGTAAGATAAATAAAGCTAGTAAGCTCCCTTACCTCATTCATTTTTATTTTGACCTCAAGTTACTTACCTTCTTTCTTTGCCCCTTCTGAAGAGATTGAATTTTTCGAGAGAAGTAAAGTGATTAGAAGCTTCGGCTGTGATTTACTCTGTATAACCTGTCAAGGAAGATATTAAATCATCAGTATGAAGTATATAAAAATAGATCCATAAGCTCTTTATTTCAAGTTATTAACAAATGAAACCTTGAAATGAATACGCGCACAAAAATTCTCATCCATAACTTACAAACAAGAGGCCGTGCGACCATGTATAAGTGCAGCCATTTATGCACAAAACTACATTAAAAATTAACCAAATGAGTTAAATAAAAATAACATAGAATTATCTACGTCACATAATGGAGCGTACGCTAACAACATTTTCCGGTTATACAAAATTATGAACAATATTATTACAATATCCCCGCCATTTTGTGCGACCTTTCGCGCGGCTGACATTTCACCACGTTTTGGCGCCAACACCGCGCGAGCACAGGCGCCCCGTTCTATGCAGCCTAGTTAATGATTCTGTATTTTTTTGTTATTCTGAATTTAATTTATTGATAGTTTTGTGATTTTTTATGAAATTGTTATGAATTAAACATACTTAGTGAAGTTTTAAAGTGCTGTGGACAGTTTTATTATTTATTGCTATTTTTCTGGTAAGTAAATTAACAATAAAGTTATTTATTTTTAATCAATCACATCAGTTTTTTCTCAATACTCTAACACTATAATGTTTAATCTAAAGTCCTTTGTCAATAGAATAGCGACATTTCTTAATGTGTTACTAAAACTTCACTTCGATTATTTATTTTTATACAAATGTCGAAATATAAGTAAGATTGTCAATAATTGGGTACTTTTGCTTTAATTAGGCACTGTGGAACCTAGGCCAGTGAAAAAATTTTCACACAAAATATTTTTAAGTTATAGAAATATTTTTAGAATTTACTAATTAAGACGAACAAAAGTATAAAACCCCCTAAGTTGTTTTGAAATCAAAGGTTTTTAGTAGAAAATGGTATACAAATTTTTACAAGAACTTTTACAAATAAAATTTTAATATTATTAATACATAAAATGCGTTTAAGTTTTAAAAGTCTCACAATGTGGCCGAGAAATGAATTATGTACTTTAGCAGTAGTCTATTTTTTTTTCAGTCTTTGGGTATTTTTCTCCCTAAAGTAATCACTTGAAAACATCACATACTTGCAAGTAAAATTTTAAATATTTTGTTGTTGTGTTATTTTTATACGCAAAAATTTTGAAACAACTACACAACTATATCGCCAACTCACTCTTACAAAACATTAGGTATATTTGTAATTTTTATTAAGTTTCAAATAAAAATAATATTGTACATATAATAAAAATTGCAAGAGTTCCGATGTCCATAGATATTGAAGAAATAGTAAATGAAGGGATTTATATTAAAGTCTTTTCAATTTAGATGTAGTTTTCATTGTATACCTACTGTAGTAAACCTTACAATTAGTGTTTGTATTATTTTAATCAGTTGACATAAATCATCATCATCATCATCCTATCACAGACCACTGCTGGACATAGGCCTCTCCCATAAACTTTAAGTTAAAGTTGACATATATAAAGTTTTAAAATAAAAAGTTATATATTCATATAAATAATTATTTGATTTATATCAACCGGAATATACGCGGATGGAGACGCAGGGAAAATACAGTTCCTATCACACATCATCTTCCAAGCCTTTATTATTAACAAGATAATTTGTGTTCGGCTACTAGTTCAACCGGTTTTACCTCAATATCAGCTTTAACACGGAGCGACTGGCATGAGACCTGCGCAACCCTGAGCGCGAACTTAATTCGAAGTTGACTATATACTTTTAGTATATTTGTGGACACTGACTTCCCAACAACGATTGCCATAGATGTTCATGAAAACTGAGACCGACAGCTTAATGTGCTTGCCGACGCTCGGATGTAAAACACCGTCAAACTTTGGTCTGATATTAAGTATTTCTTGTAAGGAAAACCCTAAAACCACTTTTGGGTCGACTCGGATTTACAAGAAAAAGTTAAAAAAAACTAAAACCAGCTAGATAAATTTTTGATAAAATTATGTAGCTTAATTCATTATTACGAATCGTCTGTATTATTCTTTAAAGTCAGTTCAGTGGTTTATTACACTATTCTATGACCACACTTGTAAGTAACACTCTGCATAATACCGTTCATAAACATCACATTAATTATAAGACAGTAGAGCCACGCTGATTTCAACTCAAATGCGTCACACACACAGAACACCAACCTAAAGTGACAGCACTACTGTCGGATTCTACTCAAAGTCTTAGACTAAGAATGACCAAGACCTGACATGCCAACAAGCGTTACCACGAGAGAGTGAGATAACGATACCATTTTCCAGAGTGTTAGAGAAAAATGGAGATACGTATTTTTTGTCCTTATCGCCGTATAGGTTTGTCACAAAACATCAACAACCCATAACGTCCCACTGCTGGGCTCGGGTCTCCTCTCAAGAGAGGGTTAAGGCCATACGTCCCCACGCTGGCCGAGTGCGGGTTGGGGACTGGCAAGACACGTTGTGGCTACGTAATCTTACCGTTGGATGTTTTTAAGCCGCCCGAAGGCCTCCAACTAAGCTTCACGACTGTTACCTTATGACAACAACCGGGACCGACTGCTTAACGTGACCTCCGAATCACGGAAACGCTCATAACATATCATGCCACACACACACACACAAAACATTTGTGTCAAACAAATTACAAAGCGGGAATTTATCAGGAGTGAAAATAAGGCTTTTTGAGTGAATTACTGTGTGATTTTAAGTTTAACTAATTGTTTTCAACCCAGATACTTTAATAAATATGGCACAGTGTTGTGTTTTCGGCCGCAAAAGCCGTAGTGAACGCAAATATGAAAATATAACCTTTCACACGTAAGTATAAAAAATAGCGTTTTATCGGCCTAATATTGTTTATAATATTAACTACGATTAATTACATCAAATTTTTGTTTGTTAATGTGCAGAAATCATTGAAAATAAGTGATAAAAACTAGTTTCTAAAGTGTGAAAATTTTGTAATTATCCGACCAAATTGCGTAGGTTGTCACAGCTAAATTTTGAATGACCATTAATGTGTTATGGTAATTTTGCAAGGTTACCAGCATTTTAGGGATAACGCATTAGCCTTTTGAAATTACCCCATATGGTGAGGAAATTTAATTAATAATAATAATAAAATTTGATTTGATTTGTGTTTTATTGTCCTCCAGATTTCCAAAAGATGAAAATGTGCATAAAATGTGGTTGAAGCCTACTGGACGACAAGGTTGGGCAATAGCAAAGCTATATGTAAAAATATTTGAACGTAAGGATATATTACAGTACAAAAATATGCTGATAACTAGAGACAAGAAAACAAACTAATTTCTTCAACATACTTATTTTATTTAAGGGCCAATAAATACTATAACCTTCTAAAAAATGTTTTTTTTTAATGTAATAATCAATCTTGATCCCGGTTACTTTATTTAAATTTTTAAAACGTTTGGAACAGTAAACGGAATAACGATTCTCCCTTATTAAAGGGGAATTGTTTTAACCTGGCAACATTCATCTTTAATGTACTTTGTTGCTATCCCTTACGGGTGCACGCATATGACCGGTCTAGGTCATTCTTAGTCTAAGCTCAAAGTAGATCGGTTTGATGTAAAGCATCACGTCACGCATTACAACTTTGACAGACAGAATAATAAAAAATCGGCCAAGTGCGTGTCAGGGCACACATAGAATAGGGTAGTCACCCATAATGGTAGAAACTAAAGACCTATCTAATGATACCCCACACGATGGGGTAACTGCGAAAAAAAAAACATCACCACTTTACGTGTAGGGGAGGTACCCCAAATAAAAAAATGTTTCGTGATTTTATTCTAGCACTTTATCGACTTAATAAAAACACATATCCATGCAAAGTTTTATCTTTCTAGCACTAGGGTCATAAACAGAACATCCAAAAAAATTGTGCATTGCATAAAAATATTGAAAATATTATCTATTAGGCTATTATTTTTACCAGAAAATGTAACTAAACAAACACATTAGTGATTTACTCTAAAATAATTCTATTTTTGTAAATCTTCTAGAAGAAAAGAAAAGAAATGCATCAGTTATGTACTCTTCCGTGGACCGTGTCCAGTTGAGGTTCATATGTTTAAGGACGAATTAAAAATACACTCATCGAAAAATCTGAATTCTTTTTTATTACTTACCTTACTTATATCTTGTTATCATAAGTAACGATATTGTGAAAAATAATCATTTTAAATAGACATATTGTCACACATAAACTTGTTGTTAACATTGGGTCCGACTCCTTCCGTGGTCTCATTATAATACGTATTCGATACCGAATAATCGAAACGCATCTTGGCTTTTTTTAATTTTTGTTGGCAACACTGTTTAGCTGTCAGTTGAAACTTTTAAGTCAGTGTGATGCATGTACGCTGTGTAAAAATTCTAATAAAGTTTTTTTGTTTTAAATGTTTGTCCATAATTTATGTCAAAGGTCGTTGTGACTTTTCTGTTACATTGATATTTTGAAAAGTATTGTCTTTAAAAATTATTGCGTTGTTTAACCTAGTGAGATATCGTCGGCCATTATTAAAATGCACATGAGTTTTTTACTAACCTCATTTTTTTTTATTTTGCACCGCTATTTGTAACCTATTTTCTCTTCCGTAGACAATCTTTCCAGTGGACTCTATGTCCACCGACTTATTATACGGGACTTATTCGGGATAAAATTAAAAAGGTTACGATACCTTCTACTTTCCGACGTTTCCGGGTTATACCGCTCGTGGTCACGTAAAGTAAAAGTAAATAATAGTAAAAGTCGCGAAAGCCTAAAAACCGTTAAACCCGAGTAGTATTTTAATGAGGTTTTATGGTGTGTGCAAGAAGAGAGACAATTATTCGTAGAAGATTCTACAAATACCCTCGTTGAATGATCGGTAGTATGGTTTCAGACCGAATCAATCCACGGGTGATCTTCTAGCGTACGTTACACACCTGTGGGGTGAGGCTATGAATAGGCATGGAGAGTCCCTGGCCATTAGCCTTGACATGGCCAAAGCCTTTGATAGGGTCTGGCACCGTTCGCTGCTCTCCAAGCTTCCGGCATTCGGCCTACTGTGAAGGTGGATAGCCGATTCCTGTACCAGTGCCGCATCAGGGTCCTTTGCGACGGCGCGGCCTCCGACTTTCAGCAGCTTAACGCTGGCGTACCTCAGGGATCTGTGTGATTGCCCACGCTGTTTCTTCTGCATATCAATGATATGTTGGCATTAGGAAACATACATATCTATGCAGATGACAGCACAGTCCACTTTTGTCTAATAGTAACAGAAAAGAAGTCACTTCCCTGGACATGGTTGTTTTATTTTTTTAATAAAGAAATATTTTATGAGCTATTTTGTTTCTAGTTTTAAACCTTCAAGTACACTGTAATTGTTATCATGTGCAAGTTTATAAAGATTTGAAACTATCATTATTGATTGAAACTGTAGTTTTATCTCTTCCGTTGAAATATTCATCTTTTCGGTGGACACTTAAAATAAAAAATAAGTCCAATTTCCTAGAAAATAAGGTTTTGATCTCTGAATTTGATCATACTGTGATCTTTGTGTACTTTTAAGTAATAAATATTGATTTTTTATGCAAAAAGCGTCATTTTTTTATTTTCAACTTTTGAAACTCACATTTGTTTATGACCCACTAACTGTTTCGACGGTAAGTCGAAGACGGAACGACGATCATGTCGAAACCATGAGGGTTCCGAGTCATGAACTTCGGAGCCAACTGAGAATTACTCTAAACAAATTTAAAGTTTAAATAAGGCCGTCTGTGAGATATCTTTAGCCTACATATAAATATGTAAAGGTTAAATCTTGACATTTTAGACAATAATCTTAGATATTTTAAGAATAGTAAATGATAACTCTTCATTGTTTGAACGTTTGCTCAAACAATAAAGAGTGAACTAGAAAAAACTGAACTTAACAATAAAAGCTTATTGTTTTGGTTAGTTTATAACTAATGTAATTTGAACTGTTTAACATTATATGTAGAAACTTTTATACCGTAACAGATCAGCCCTTATAGTTCCTAATCCACAGTTTTACAAACAAAAACGATAGTAGAAACCTAATACTTAAATATACAGGAATGACGTCTTTCGACGCCAAGCCACGTGGTAAAAACTAAATATCAGCCAATAATACAAACTAATAGAGACGTTAGCTACTGAAAGAGATTCAACTTGAAAAACTTTAAATAGTTCCAAAGAGTTTGTTTCCAAGAGGGGTACTTATAATTTTCTTCACGTTGACTGTTAATTTTTAGTATTCATCCGCTCAACCTCCTAATTTGTGTGATATAAACGGTGTTTCTTAAAATCGTAAGAATCCTCCAGTCCTGTCATTGGAGATTATATAAGTTCACAGTCCTAGGCACTTCAATTAGGGGTTTGTTTTGTTTTTTAAATGCTATAAGAAATTATAAGTAGTAGATATAAATATTACTTTATGTAAGTGTTTGTGGTTTGAACTGAGTTCTGCGCTGGGAAGTTGCAACCTTCAGTTGAAAGGTCAATATTTTAGTTACTTGTTTAATGTAGTCAAATTATATTCAAAAAAAAAATACACCGCAGATAATAGATGTTTTAACCTTTTTTTAGAATTAGGTAAAGTAGGTAATTCAGTACAGGCTGTTTTTTTTAAATAAAAATAATTCGGATATCTTACACACAACGCCATCTAGTCCCAAACTAAGCAGAGATTGTATTATGGGTACTAGAATACTGATAAAAATAGATGAACATACTTTTTTTTTGTAAATACATGTAAATTATACATACAAAACACCTAAACTCCAAAACAAATATTTGCGGATCACACAAATTTGCTGGTCGAGCCAGCCCATTCATCCTGAAATCAGCGATGCTCTACTACCTTATTATATGTTATATTTGCAACTCCTACAATGTACTGTGATAATTATTGTAGATATTGCAGGTTCTAACACCATTTAGGTCACTTTTCCTAGGATCAATAAATTGCTCTGGTTACAGACTAGAAATTCTTGCGTGGATTTTAACTTGTAAGCTAATGGTTGGTTAATGGTTTGGTTAATACCAAGAATAGATTTTCGGGATATAATAAAGGTCGAACAAATGAATCGTCATTATTTCCAAAGTTTGAAGCGAAACCGCAAGTCAACATCAGACCTTAGACATTATTTTCGGCTTCAAATCTAGAACAATCAAAATTGTGTAAAGATTTATGCAACTGTCTCGCCACTGCGTACGACAATGGGTACCATGAAAAAGGCATGAGTACTTCCTCCGTGTGTTCCCATGCTTTCCATTGCTAATGTACCATTATGTTCAACCGTTTGTGCACTCACAATACACGACCATACATTTGCACGGCTGTTTTTACTTAGAGTTTTAAAATATATTCAATTAGAGTTTATGTGACACACTAAATTTATAAAGGTGAAAGTTTGTGTTTCTATGTTTCTTATTCCTTTAAATTTTGATAACAGTAGATAAAGAGGTAGCCGATACGATTGATTAATATGTAGACAATTTTTATTCTTCCAAATGTAACGTGTCATTCGAATAAAGAAGGATTTATCAAATAATACATGGTTTCACTAAACCTCAATCTATAGGTAAAATAAAGGAAGTAAAATACACTTATTTTATTTCATTGTTTTTACCTATAGATTGAGGTTATCGCAGTTCCCATTCTCTTTCACCTAAATTTCATAATTATTAGTCCACTGAACATAGACTTATCCCGGGTCACACCACAGAGCCCGACCATTATCATCCGCAAGTTGATCCGAATCTTACGCAAGTCCCACCGTTATCTGGCGAGAGGTCGTCCTAGATTATGTTTACCAAGACTCTGTCTCCACTCCAGAACTAGTTCTGGAGTGTAGATAGAGTCTTGGCAGAGTTTAAGAGGTTATCGGTTCTGCAATATGTGACTAGCCCATTGCAACTTCAACTAGCGAGTCTAGTCAGCCACTTGCTTCTCTGACGGATGCCTTCTGTGGTGATTTCCACATACAACGCGACGAAAACATACAACAGGGCCTCTATTGAAGGCATCTAGTGAAGAAACACTGAACCACGAAGAACAAGAACACGGAACAATCTTAACTGAGTAACTACTAATCCTGAATCGCGAAAGAGAAATTCTCACGCCGTTTAGCATATATCTGACGATCACCTCGCCTGGTCGAAGGATCCTCCCTTCGTTTTGGAGAAACACGACACCCGTTCCTCTACACTTCGTTTTTTTATTTCTTCAGAGAGACTCCGAGTAAAACTCTTTCCATAGGACGTTGAGCAAATTTAAAGTTATGAATTAGCCCTACCGTCACATTTAAGTTTAAAGTCCCCCTAATTTTAGAGCATTTAAAATCAGATGTTCATGTGTGCCTTGAAAATTATTGCTTCACAATACTTACTGAATATTTTTACGTATGTCAAGCACACAAGAAATTGAACAACCACTTCTAAGCTAAAAGATAAATAAGTTGCAAGTTGCGTAACTTGCGTACCAACAAAAGATGTGCCAACGACTTATTTCGTTGATCATCGATTTAAAGGTTAAAGGAAACGCAACATCATACCAAATACTTCACGAAAGAGAGATCGTCTATTAAGAAGAACATTATTCTCTCTGCAAGGTCAAGTTATATTGCTACGGTAAAAGCTTGGATGTTTATCATTATGAAGTTACAGGTTTCTAGCACTAACAGTCTGTGAAATATGGTCTAAATGGACGGATGGATGAACGAACTTATAAAAACTTCATGGGTTCTATTTTTGCATCGAAACGATACACATGAGTCTTTGAAAATAATATCGTACAAAATACATAAATATTTCAGACATCTGACACACAACATAATCTAGCCCCAAACTAAGCAGAGCTTGTGCTATGGGTACTAGACAAATAATATACTTTTTTGTAAATACATACATATCATACAGAGAAACACCTTAACTCCGAAACAAATATTTGTGGATCACACAAACATTTGCATAGTAGTCACATACGCCAACAACCAGACCAACGAGGCAGTCAATAGTGTACTCGTATATACAGCCATAATTTGTTTACACTTGACCGATATCAACATAACAATAAAAACATTCTAACTAGTAGTATCAGTCACGATCGATTTGGCAACGGTTATTTGATTTCTAAGTCAAGTTACTGTCATATTTCTTATGTTTGCTTGAAATATTGGCGTGAGAGAGTTTGTAATGTCTATTGGTACCGTATGGCTTCGTAAGGTAATTAGCAATCCGAACCAATATTAAAAATCTGAAATTTTTTTGTTTGTTTGGTTGAACTTGGAAGTAAGTCTAATTTGAAAAGTTCTTTCAGCGTTAAACAGCTCAGTTATCGAGGAAATGAATATATGAATAAACTAGTTGACTCTTCGAACTTCGTACCGCCCAATTTTGAAATCCTACAACTTTTGCGAACCTAAACCATTCTCGCACCCACATGAATATTTTTTTTATCAAAATCGGACGAGCCGTTTAGAAGGAACTTAATTACAAACACATTTACAGAAGATTTATATACATACTAGATGATGCCCGCGGCTCCCCTCGCGTTATAGGGATATGAAAAATAGATGTTGACTGATTCGCAGTGCACGTATGCACACAGAATGTCATGAGAATCGGTCGAGCCGTTTCGGAGAACTTTAATTACAAACACAGTGACACGAGAATAGTTCTAAAAAAACTCAGGACAGCACAGCATACATCTGTCTATCTTTTAAGGTTAGCTCACTACAATGAATTTTTTCGCACACATGCCACGGGTATATTGAATTAAACGCAGACAAATTTGCGTAAGTTAGCTAGTTCATCTGTATAAGAATTTCGTGCCAGACTGTAATGGGAGTGATGGGTAAACGATATCTTCTCTCTATCGGCATATTCTATCACAGAAAGACCGAGCGACGAATTCTACCTTCTAATTTCAAATTGATCAGAAGCTGTCCTGTGCTGTCAATGAGTATGAGTACTAGTCTTAGATTATATATAATATATTTATATATTCTTTAAAATAGCTGCTAAAATGGCTCTATTTAGTTTTTTTAAAACAACTCCCGCATTAGGAAGGCATGCTGTGTCACGGGGGACTTTACAAACATACATGAACATACATGAAACGGATACAAAGAACACCCAGACTCAGAACAGCAATTTCTGGATCACACAAAGTGTTGTCCCACGTGGGAGATGAACCAACGACACTTGGTGCAGTAGAGAGCGGCATGGCGACCGCTTAGGTCACCTACATGAATAGTGGTGGCGACATTACGTATTCTTAATCCGTCACCACACGAATGACGCTTCAGTTATTAAAAATATACGTTAGTACTGCGGCTATTGGTTCATATACAATATCTTTTAACTGAAATAATTGCACCAAAAACGGCCGATTGCAAGAAAGTAATAATTGAATTTCAAATCATAATCTCTATTATTGATTTACAAATAGTTTCACCATACAAGCTATTATACTTATGTGTTGATTTGCATAAGAATAATATTAGTTTCAATGCTAGATGTGTTAAAGAGAATAATTGGTGTATGTTCTTGCGCAAAGGCATATGTGTGCATTATTAAAATACAGTTTCTTAATATATGTGGGTTTGGAAATAAATAGATGTTTTGCTTTTTAATTTATTAATGACGGTGATATACAATCAACTTAAATACATAAATTATTAAAAAAAAACACTCATTCTCTAGTAATATGACTCCTTTGTTTGTTAGTCTAAATATTGGCGTAATGGCCAATCAAGAGAATGTGTTTAGTAAGAAGATGGAGTTGATAGGTTAGGGTCTTAACCCCTATGAAGCGGTCAGTTTAGGCAAAACCTGTAGCTGATCTCTCTCAGTCGTGTTGAATAACCGTTCCATTAGATTGTGACAAAGGGGGAACATACAACTGCCTCGATGGCGCAGTCGGAGGTCGATGCCGGGATCGGATCAAATATTTGTATGATCCGCAAATATTTGTTGCGGAGTTTGGGTGTTTTATAAAAAAATTGATTGCATTTTTTCTAGCTAATAATTATATTTTTTTATAGTTTTTTCATGTCTGTCCGTCGGTCCGTCCTCGGCTTACTGTCGGGACTAGTTAAAAAGATGAAACTTCGCATGGATATGTGTTTTTATTACGTCGACAATGTGATACAATAAAATCATGCAAAATAATTTTTATTTGGAATACTTCCCCTACACGTTAAGTGGGGATGATTTTTTTTTCTTGCAGCTATCCCATCGTGTGGGTATAATAAGATGACCTATACACGATTTTGGAAATACTAAGAGATTTCTAAAACGATTTTTTGATTTAGGTATCAGTGTGCGAGTTATTCCTCTTTAAAGGACATTTTTTTGGAAAAATAGGGTGCCCTCCCCCTCTCAAAGCTAAACGGCTGATTGAAAAAATCTGGGTAAACTATAACAGATTACACGACTTCGTTAGAGCAGGAGTAATAGAGGCCTAACTCATAAAATGCGCTTACTTGGAAAACTTTATACAAAATTAACGCATTAAAAAGTAAACATAACAATTATCTCTTGGATACGATTTTAAATCCACGTACCATTACTGAGGAACCGAATTCTATGCGTGGCCTCACACGCACTTAGACGATTTTTTTTTGTAAAAGGTACGGGCCACACAAGTTATATATGTTGCGTAGGGGAGATCTTTACAAATACATATAAAACGGAGCTACCCACGTTTGCTACCCCTACAACAAAAACCAGACGAAGCTAGTTAAAAATAAAAGTTGCTAAAGTTACTCTTTATGTCATCATCTGTTTAACTGATACTTGTGAAAATCCCTTCAAAATCTGTCCAGCCTCTCCATAAAGTAGCTAAAACAAACATACAGACAGACAATAATTAAGAAAAATCTTTTTTTTGTGTAAGTTATACCTAGGTGGAATACTACCAACTGAAATGAGGAAACCAAAAAATCCAGTTCTTTTCAGTCCAATCCTGGGAGCAAACGGAATCAAATCAAATCAACCTAAGTACCGTTTCAACTATCTTAAGCATTTAGAAACTTCAATTATTTTGCTTATTTTGCACATTTATATGCTATGAAATTTCCGTTACTAGATAAAAAAATCATAAATGTGTATAGATAGTAAATATCTGCGCTGGCAAGGTCACAATCGACTACGAACTGACGAGAAAGGTCATGGCTGCCTGTGGTGAAATATATCGACAAAACTATGAATATTGACTTTTGTTAGCGCAATTATGACCTTGGGTATAGGAGGTTATTCGTAGATATGGAATATTTTAAAATGTGAAATGTAAATACTGTATATTTAAATAATTATGTGTATCTATATCAAGGTCCGGATCGGCTGTTATGGAGAACCTTGATCGAAGTCTATGACCAAAAGTGGAAGTCTTTTAGCTCAGATGGTGATGATATCAAGGTCATATTCTTTTTCTCTTCAATGATTTTAGAATACTCATTTTTTAATTACACAGTTACACAAATAATCGGACGGTTGGCCTAGTACTATAAGTGATCGCCACGCCGCTTTTTACCGCACCAAGTGTCGTGGGTTCAAATCCCATGTGAAACAACAGTTTGTGTGATTCACAAATTCTTGTTCTAAGTCTGGATATTCTTTATGTATGTTCATCACGTATTTATGTTTGTAAAGTAAAATGTATGTAAAGAGAGCCGTAAAGCTTAGTTGGAGGCCTTCGGGTGGTTTAAAAACATCCAACGGTAAGATTACGTAGCCACAACGTGTCTTGCTAGTCCACAACCCACACTCGCACGTGAGGCCTTAAGCCTCTCCTGAGAGACCTAGCATTAGGACGTTATGGGTTGTTGTTTAATCATTGCGAACGCAGACAATGCAAGCATGGTGACCAACACTGTTGCGATCTATTAAGACGTTATGACTGCACGGTTGGCCTAGTGGTTTAAGTGATCGTCACGCCGCTTTCTACTTCGCCAAGTGTCGTGGGTTCAAATCCTACGTGGGAAAACACATTTGTGTGATTCACAAATTGTTTTTTTTTTTTTTTTTTTTTTTTTTTTTTTATATTTAAGCCTGCCAAAGTGACTCTACTCTGCCTGATGGAAAGCATGAGTAGAATCCAGGAGTAGGGGCCACCATGCTTATTGTGAGGGTAGGCAATGTAGCATGGTGACCCCTACCATGGCAGCCTGGTTAGATTATTCTGCATCATTCTCCCGGCCTTCGAAGGGCGGGAGAATGATGCAGAATGATTGGGCCTCCGGTCTCACACTCACCAACGAAATACGACAGCAAGTTGTGTTGTTCTGAGCCTGGGTGTTCTTTGTGTCCGTTTCATGTATGTTTGCAAAGATCCCCGCTACACAGAATTTTTATTAAAAAAAAACACACGCATAAAACAAAACAACACAAATACTCTCATTTCAGGTTGGACTTCTATGAGTGCCTTAGGTTAGTTACCATGACCTCGATAATGATGAAAAAAATTGGAATATTCATTAAAACATTGATCTTCTGTAATGGTCGTTAAATCAAGATTCAGACGTTCTTGTTGCGTTTATGGACACTTTTAAGTTAGTCAACATTATGTCACATGTCAATTTAAAAGGCACTAAAAGGCCACTACAACTTATTTTGGATTTAGTGCATAACATAACTTGTGATTAACTCTTTAGGTAAGTATTGGATTGCGCGCCCTTCACTTTTGTAAGCAGGTGCGCCCTACAATCGAATGCAGAAGGTTAAATGTACAAAATAACTATGTTTTAGCCACGACATTATAACACCCACTAATAATGATTTTATCAAAATACGTGGCTTCGCGATCACCATTTATTTCTGATAACCATTTGACTAGACTGGTCTAGTGGATAGTTTGAACGGAAATTTAGTTGTGTATGTGGCGACTTCCACATACAGCGCGACGAAAACATACGACAGCGCCATCTAGCTAAGAAACACGGAACTACAAGGGAAAACACGTAACGATCTATACGGAATAATTCCTAATCCTGAATCGCGAAAGTGACATTCTCGCGCCTGCCAAAGCGACTCTGCTCTGTTTGATGGAAAGCATGAGCAGTGTCGAAGAGCGTTGGTCATCATCCTCATTATAAGTGTACACATTGCAGTATGGTGACCCACACCATGGCAGCCTAGCGAGTTGTATCTGCGTTATTATTTGCCTTTGTCTCTGGTTTCATACTCACTAACGAAATACAACAGAATGCTGTCATTTTTTGCCCATTCGTGCTGAAATCAGCGTGTCTACTACTACAGGATGGCACAACGTCAATTCTAGTACAGGATTCCGAGAAACTGAACCATCCCCTTTGATCAAACAAAATATTTCGTAGGATATTTTTTCCAGTGATATTGATGGTTAACATTTAGTACATAAATCCTAGTTGGTAACAATATAATAGCTTCTAAGAATCGAATACACAATTATTTTCTTCCTACTCCTCTTAACTGTCACATCAAAGAATTTTTGTAAGGTTAGTTTGGTGTCTCATCGATACGATCTCATACACGGTAAATTGGCTTGATAATAATCAAATGCTAAAATGTTCTGGGGCTACTGGAATCTGTAACTATGAAAATAATATAATTAAAATGGAAGTGTATGTTTGTAATACCAAATGATCAGTTTTTAACTAAATTCAAATGAAAGTATTTACGGTACTTAAATCAAGAAAGGAGTATTTTATTCTTTCTGTATTCAATCTGTATGTTCCGGCTAATCTCTTAACAGGCTCGATTGATTTTGACGGGACTTTTACTAGCAGATAGCGAATGACATAAGTAGTAACTAAAGCTATTTTTTTAGATTAGCGTCTTGCATTATTACAATAGTAATCGTGGACAACACCACAGGATTCAATTAGTCTACAATACAAACCTAAGTAGGTCTTTGTAGTTCCCACGTGTTATACATGTATTATGCTTATTCACTGACAGTGCGAAGGCGAGGTTAGGTAACCACAATCTCTATTCAGTACAAAATCAAATCTCCGAGATCGCGGGATAGTTCTTTGACAATAATCATCTAACATACGGTCGTACAAACACGATATTGACGTTCGTTTTGGTTATTCATATCGATATCTACCTACCCATATTATATCTAACTTTTGAGCACGAATAAGACCTATATGCAATTTTTATAAAATAACCTGTCTCTATTTTTATTACTTCTATTATTTTATATAATTTACATTCCTTATATAAATGAATAAACAACACAATTATGTAAAGCAGGAGCAAGGCAATGGTGCATACCTACAACTTTAATTATTGCCAGTATATAATTTCAGACCCTCGTCCGTCTAGTGGTTAGCGTATGCGACTGCTTATCAAGAGGTCTCGGGTTCAAATCCCGGGTCGGGCCAAAAAAGTGTTGTTTGGTTTTTCTTACAGGAAATTCTAAATAACAGGCCGGAGTCTGGAAGTTTGGCGGTGATTCACGTCCGTGGCTCGGAGAGCATGTTAAGCCGTCGGTCCCCGTTGTCATGAAAATCTATGGCAATCATTATTGGGAAGTCAGTGCCCTCAAATATATTGACAACTAGTTCAAACTTCGAATTTCAGTTCTCCCTTAGGGTTGCGGAGGTCTGATGTCAGTCGCTTCGTGAAGAAACTGAAATTCAGGTAAAACCAGTTGAACTAGTAGCTGACCCCAAATAAACTTGGGAATAAAGGCAAGAAAGACATGATTTCAGACCCTTGACAGAACTTTCAAGGTGCCAAGGTGGATAATTTTCAAAAAAATGTGGTGGGTAAAGTAAGCAAGCTCGTCAAGTGTGAATATTATATAAGATCGTACATTGAAGATGTTACGAGATGTGCATTCGCTCAAGCAGACTTTACAGTTACTGCCGTTACTTACCGTTCGCTGATTTGTGAAATAATGAATAATATGCAGTTGCTATTATGTAACTGTTATTGATTAACAAATTGACTTTGTAAGATATCGTGTACTACAAACATTTTTGTATTAATTACCTACTTGTTTATTGATCGTAAATTATATTCGTTATGGCCTCTTATTTAATTTAAAGTTGCAATAGAGCAGCAAATACCATTAATACCATTAATAATATAAATCTTTAACAATATCATACATGCAAATAACTCTGTTTGTGTTTCTGTCTGTCTGTCATGCTTTCACGCTAACACTATCATCATCATCATCAACAGCCTTTAACAGTACACTGCTGGACATAGGCCTCTTCTTAAAAAGGAGGTTTTGAAACTATTGAACCGATTTAAATGAAATTTGATCTACAGATAGACTAAAGCCTGAGTAAGAACTCCTTATAGTATCGTGTTCTTATTAAGAACATAGGCTATTTTTTAACGCAACAAAAACCAATAACACGGAGACGCGGGTGCAAGCTAGATAAAAATATATGAAAATTTAATTAAAGTGTTCGACTTTTTACAGAAAAATATTACTACTACTGTTTGCAAGAGCCATTTCAATTGATCCTTATCTATCTCATTTCCTTCACAAAATGAAGACTGCCAAGGTGATAGCCTAGTCTAAACTATATGTTTAGTCTCTGCCTTCCTGTGCTGAACAGTAAAAAAAATAAATCACTAGCAGCACATATATTTACCTCCCGCTGTGATCCCAGGTCCTTTGAGCGGGACGTGCAACAGCATCTCACTAGGCCACTGTAGTGTGGGTCACCAAGACGTATTCTGAGCATTCACAATGAGAATGGTATCAACCACTCTTGGATTCTACTCATGCTCTCCATCTGGCAGAGTACCTTAGCATGCTTTAAAATATTTAAAACAAAAACTAAAGAATAGAGTAATTTTATCACGCAATTACGTGGCACATTGTCTTAATTCCATGAAGTCTTATTTATAATGTTTTGTTACAGATGGATACACACAAATGTACCACCGCCGAAAAAGGATGAAGTTCCTCATCATCAGTGCAATACTTCTGATAAGCTGTCCTTCATACACACTGCCAAAGAGTATTAAATCCACCCCAACACAAGATGGCAAATTTAATGAAGATCATTTTGATAACAGCATCATTGACTTTGATGAAGAATATACAATAAAGTACGATAAGAAGTATGGAAATGTCCCGTATGATTCCAATGTATTCTTTAACAAAGAATCACATAAATATACTATAGTTAAGGACAGTCTTAAGGAATTAGATAATAAAATCGATAATAATAGAAACAAAACAGAAACCAAATTAGAAGTAACGTCTACAGTAGATTATAATGTTATACCTTTAGAACTGATAAGTACAACTGACAATACTCCAGTAAGTATAGCAGAAAGTACGACGGATCTTGATTTGACAGTAATCCCTTTGTCAACGACAAAGAAAACTCCGAAAATTGAAATTAAACAAACAGTTACATTACCGTCTTCTACACAAGAAACAGACACTACAACAGATATTTATACAGAGTTTACATCGAGTACTCCTACAACTAACGATGTGGCTATAACAGAACGGTATACACAGACCACTGAATGGACACCAACAACAACTGATTATAGTCAAACAGATCAAACAACTACTGAAATTGACTTTGAAAGTACAGAAGTTCCAAAAATAGTAAATGAAACAGAAGTGCAGATAAAAATTAATTCAACTCACGTAAATTTGACCAATAAAGAAAATATTAGCAAAATAGACTTAAGTATTGAAGATCCTGATGTACCTATATTCACAGAGTTAGATACCGATGACGATGGAGAAGTACCAGAAGACTATTATGACTCAAAAGATATTGTCCCAACCACTGCCCCTAAAACCGATGCTTTATCAGTCATTTTTGGATTTGCCGGGAGTGTAGTGGAGAGTGTTGTTGAAACGGTAGCGGAAAGAGTTGTTCCGAAAAGTATTGTTGATCTATTCAGACGGATGCAGAGACAAAATGAGATGCTGGAAGCAGAAAGACTGAGGAGTCGTGAGGAGAATGGTGGTATTGGTAAGTTTATTATTGCTTTTGTTAAATATATGTATAAGTTGAATATATATTGTTAAAGGGGAAATTAAATCTAAATCGTATATTTTCTTCTCTTAATAAAATAAAACTCCTAGAACTGATTGCTCTGATGTCTTAGATAACCAAACTCAATGAACATATTAAAAAATGTTACTCTCTGTCAACTCTCCAAAACGAATTTCTTTTTATCACAAATTATATCTTTGTAAACCAAAATGTTCTTACCCACCTAGTTTTAGTAGTGAGCATTACCTATATGTTATATTTATAATTTTTTGTATTAGTCTAGCAATAACACAAGTACAACGAAAAGTAATTTCTGTTAAATTTTAATATTATAAGCTTTAATATGGCCACTTCGCCAACCATGCAGTCAGAGTACCTACTTATTCATTGTTTATCATTGAACATTAGGAGACGATCTCAATCATTTGCTATGCATAACATATTATTAAATAAACTTTTTTCTAATCGATCATTTATTAAAATGACATCATTACTTGGCAATATCCATGCCTAGTCGCATCATAATTCAAATTCTCTATTGCGGACTCAGCTGAATCCACATTATAACAAGTTTAAATACTTTTGAATATTGCTGCACCTCAGAGATATACAATAGAAACTCAACATTTTGTCGAAATTACTTTTATTATACCATTGAAATCCCAAGAACCAGTAATACTTATTGATATAAAGCATTAAGTCCTACGTCACCTATTAAAAGAGATATACAATGCACAAATATTACAGAAGAGAAATACAAATATTAACAGGGTATAGAATCTCAAATGATATTAGATAATAGATAGATTTATCGTAAATAAGTATAATTCATTATACTTCCCTTTATTATAAAAAAAACAACTACGTTACTTACTCTGCCTTTATTATAACCCTCTCAAAATAACATTCAAAATTTCACCACGCGTTTTTTTTGCCTCTCCTGTAAAATTTGACTTTAGCCTCTTAATGTTGTATACCTCTAAGGTACAGATTTGTTTTGAACATTCAAGTTTCATCAGTTTGATATTGGTATATACTTTAAATGAATTAATAATTATGCTGTAAATTAAATGGTTGATGGTTCTGGCGAATCATGTATAGAAACAGAATAATGTCCTTTACCTCCAAGTTGATATTTTGCAATCGTGTTATACCGCTCAATTTTTGAAGGCAGTTTATTTTAATGTATTTTTATGCAAATCGACACACTTAAAGGTAATCCTTTCACGTGAAGTAATTGTGCGTCCATCCGGTATTTCAATAACTTTCGTAGTTTCCGTTTGATTAAAATTGCATACGATAATTCTTGGCTGAATCCCTGAAGAGGTCATCAAACACTCACTTTTACTAAGTATAAATTATTCAGTTAGTAATAATAAACTGGTACTATATCGAAAATAGAACATAGGAAATTGGACAACTTATTTTATTTGTACAATCGTCAAAAAAAATTAGTGCTTATTATATCTTATGATACTTTTTTTATTAATTTTGTTCATTTTATCTTCTGTTTGCTCACACAGATATTGCTAAAGAAGATATTTCAGATATTCTTAATGTTTTGACGCGTATTTGATGCAACGCTATTTTTCTTCTTTTTCATACCTATGTATAATAATATGTACGCTAACATAGCTACACTAGGAGTACACCTGTTTACCATAACTATCTAAGCTTGTTGCACCAAGATCTGTTAACGTCAAAAATCGTTCTAGAGGGGAGTCAATAAATAAGGGTATCTAAATAAGCGTTCCTTCAAACATATGTGTATTAGATGATATTAAACATTCCAAAAAAGTCACAAAGTAACATTGATGTCCGTATGGTGTCAGATTGTGTGATGTGACCATCCCTGTTCATACCATGGGTGTCCTAAGAGGTGCTAGAGGTAGTCTACAGTACGCCTTTTAAGTATTTATCAAGATGATGCTTTACGTACTAGACGCTCACTTGAATTACATTTTTAGGTATTTATCCAAAAAATCAACACGCACTTTGTAACAAAAGTAGTTAATGTTCACAAAAGCTCCAAGATAAAATCAAAAAATAAACATTTGCTTCATTTCGTGACAATCTTGATATAAACAAAAATGTTGAAAACCTTCAACTTGTGCATTTCAACATATCCCACTGTAAAAGTCACTGTTATTTTTAACAGTGATTTGCATCAGTCATGTATTATTTCGCCATATCATTCAAACTGCCCATATTTGGTAGTATCTATTATGCTCGTACTTTGAAATCTAGCCAAGCTTATTTCAGCACGAATGGGCCGGTTAGACCGCAGCGATACTACCCTCACACAGAAGACTTAAAATGAAGAAATCGAGCTGTTGTATTTCATTAGAGAGTGCGAGTTTTGAGGTTTTAACAGGCATAAATAGAAAATTGTGAACTTTTGAATCCAATCTACATATTTCACTAAAACCCTTGGTACTTCATTAATTTAGTTTTATTATTCTCAGCTCTCTCTTTCTCTTTTTCTTACGAAACTTTAGTTTAATCACTCTTTTTATAAGTTGAATTTGTAAATTTTAGAACAAAATGACAATTATACAACCAACAATTGAAATTGCTACCAAGTTGACAAAAAAATATTTCCACTCTGTAATATCCTCTATAGCTATAATAAACTTTTCAGGTCAATTTGGCCGCGGTATTCTCAAAACCATCTCCTCAGGAATCAGCAGGCCACTAAGCCAGTTAATGGCAGGGGTCCGGGACATAGGGTCATTGGATAATGACCGGGGCTTCGTATCCGGGATAGCATCTGGTGTAGCTTCAGGAGTGAGCAGTGTGGCAAATGTTGCCAATTCTGTCGTGGAACAGTTCAAGGATCGAGTGCAAGCTATTTATCCAGGTATGGTATAGCTTCATCATATTTAGTCTAAACTAATTGAGGTCTAAACAGATCTGTTTGGTCAACCATTCCTTCATTTGTTCACCAGTTCATTCCTTCGAAGTTATTCGAAGTCAATAAAACAAAAAATGCTTTGTTTTGTCATTCATTAATTATTATTTAGTTAAAATGTTCATTCTTAAGCTTTTTGGAAGGAAGTAACGATTGCATTAATTATCATCCTTGTGATATAACCAGGTACTGTCTGGTGCGGTGATGGGCGATCTGCAACCGCCCGCTCCAGTGACCTTGGGCTGTTCTTCTTCACGGACACCTGCTGCAGGCAACACGACGCCTGCAAGATATACATCAAGGCTGGGGAGACCAAATACGGACTTACCAACACTGGTTTATTTACGAGGTAAGACTATTGAAATCTGTCTACCTATCAACAAATGTATTTTGGTGTACTTGACGTAACATAATAAGAGATTTTAAAATACAAGTACATTTTAATTATGGCAAGAATATGTAAAATATCATAATCCATGCAATTGTTATCGCTTTTTTTTATTCTACCAGCCCCCTAGCTAAGTTGTAAACGTTTTGCATTTTCTATTCTGTATTCTCTTGTTTCGTTGGCTAATGTCACGAATATAATGTCATGTCATGTAATGAATATAGAACAGAATACGTTTGTAACTTGGCCAGAGTGACAGATAATATGACTATGGTTACAAATCTGACCCAGGGTTCTTTAATTTTATCGATCTGACCAAGGACACATACAAGTAAACGGGGGTAGATTTATCTAACAATGCAATCAGGCCACGAATTCTGATCCTAAATTCTGAACTCTAAGACATAAGAAAAAAGTTAAATGTCAGTCGCCTTCCACAATCCGTTCGTTAGTGACACAAAAATCACAATGTGCAGTCATTTAGTTTTGAAATGAATTTGACAGCAAGCAATTTGGGCCAAATGTCCACTATGACGTAAACGTTTTGTTGAATTGTGACACGATCATAATATGGTGAAACGTAATGGGATTTGACGTTGTAATGGCGTTTTATATGGAACTGTTAAATGAAGATGACGGAAGATTTTGTAGTGAAAATTTTTTAGAAGCCTTTAGAGTCATAGCTTTAAATAGTCTGTTCGTCCGTAGAATCAATAGTCTGTCTTTAGAAGTAGTATCCTTTAAGATACTTACTTAGTCTTTTTCTTAATCTCATTCCTAAAGAGTCGTCTTTGGACAGTAGGTACTTAGCGGCGCGGTCAGATTAATATATTGGGAACTTCCTTGCTTGATAAAAAATATGGTCTGATATAGGCATAATTATATATATGATCGAGCTTTTATCTATTTGCAAAAAAATTAAGTTTCTGAGAATATACAGACATCTTGATGCATTCCTCATAAGATAGTATTTTAACGACCAATACTATGTGGCCGAGTTACTCTATAAGGATTAGAATGCACAGAGCACGAAGTGAAATAACGTTTATGCGTGTTTTAATCCAGTACAAGTTTTACGGTTTCTATTTTTTCATAAATTTCTCATTTTTCAAAGATGTAAATCTGAATGTAGGACTGGTGAACGCGATGAGCCAGAAATGTTCAGAAGTTACTAAAAGAAGAGACTAAAACCACACGGTGTGACCCTCTCTGCGCCTGTGTATTGGAAGGAGTCCAGGGAGGGGATTTTCTTCTGGACTACCTCATCTAGTCCCAAACTAAGCAAAGCTTGTACTAGATGTGCTAGATGTACTAGTGTATGGATACTAGACAAGTGATATAGATACATTAATACATTTTTTGGAATTTCAAAACAGGAAATCATTTTAATATTCAAAATTTAACTTTAAATTGTTGTTTTGAAATAACTTTGATGTTATTTCCTTAATTTTGAAACAATTTTGAACCTGTTTGTTTCACTTAGAAAGTCAAAATTGTTTGATTTAAAACAGGAAATCATTTGAATATTCAAAATTTAACAAACCTCTCTAATTAATAAATTTTGAATATTCAAATGATGTCCTTTTCTATAAATGGTAACATCGACTTTTCTTTGTTATAATTCTAAAATGCGTTCCAATATACCAAGCATTTAATTACAATTGATTCGTTTACACTGCCTGAGACTGTTATGTCAGTTATGGCGGTATTTTTTTTATCATAAACTGTGACATAGATAATATGGCTTTCTATTAGTAAAATATTCTCACAATTGATTCAGTAGATCCAGAGATGTTCCCCGTTTTCTTTTTGGCGTGACTATATCGGACTCAAACCGACTAAAACCGCACGCCGGATCGGGTACTATTCGTCGAGGAACCAGGTATACCCTCGATAGAATGACCCTGGAACCCTGACGTACCTCGGGTTTGTAGACGGCCCCCTACCTAGGCCTACGCCTATGGAGGACGAAAATCATTTTGCGATCTCCGACGCCTGAGTCGCCTGCGGTACCTGGCCAGTTCCCGGGCCTGGCGGGCCGGAAGAATTCTCAACCTTTCCTGCCAAACTCCCTTCTAAATTAGCCAATTAAGTAGGAGATATTATAGCGCGCAAGTGTGTGCACTAGCACTGGTGAACTCTCTGTTCTCTTTCTCCCTTAATTCGCTATTCGAAATGATCGATGAGAAATCAGATGCAGGACTGACAGTTTTATTTTCTCTGCGAAGGTCCCTCAACTTCAGACCTCTTGGCCCGATCCAGGAATCCATCTCAAGGTCTTTTGATCGGCATAAGCTAACATCTAGAACAACGAGGCAGCTATACTACATAAATAAATCATATTGTATTAACCCCGGGGCCACGGTGGACTATTAATAAAAAAAACAATTTAGTATTACACCACTGAGTAGGCAAAGCAGGTTGTCAAACTTCGCAATCGCAAAATTTCATCTCTTGTTCATTTAGTCGTGAAGCACGATTCTGTTTTTTTGCCTGTTTTGAAACTGTATTATTAGTAATTTAGTTATACTATTTTCATTATGATTTTGAGTCAGGGTTCAAATTTCGCTTTATTGGCATGTTGGTCTAGTGATAAGTGGTTCTGAGCTTAAAAGGACGCGGGATCGATTCCCACCCTGAACATACGTTTATAATGTATTTAGAAGTCAATCTGTACAAAAAATGCATGTGGCTGTTTGTAATTTATAGCTTTTTACTAACCGCATATGAAAGTATTTACAATACTTGCATCAAAAACACAAATCTTATCTGTCTGTTTGTTCTGGCTAAGCTCAGGCAAAATACTAATGTTATAAGGAATAACTTACGTTACTTGCTTCAGAATTGCTTTGCCCCGGGGCGTTACTCGCAGTTGTTGTTGTAAAGCTATTACAATTGTCTAGTTGATCGTGTCTAGCGGGTCACTGCCCAACGGTTGATGTTGGGGTGTTGTATATATGCTAATAGTCTAAGATCCCACTGCTCGATTCTGCAGGTATCTGTTTTTTCGATAAAACTAATTTTAAATTAATGTTTATAAAGTATACAATGGATTAGGGATAGGTTGCCTATCAAAAATTAGCCGCAATTACCTGCAATTAATTTTACTAAAATTCATTCACTGATGTAATTTGCAGCTATATGTTTTTTTAATGAATTTTACCTCATTTGAAAGAAAATAATGTTACGAATTCAAAAAGAAATGGTTGCCAGCTCTCAGTCAGCCGCAATGTTAGGGTTTCCAGGTGTAAACAGGTATATTAGTGTTAATTATTTTTATAATTGTTTATAATTAATATTAATATAGTTTATAATTGTTAATCACCTGTTTCTGTTTTTAAATATTAATACAAAATAAATACATTTAATTTTTGTCAGGTATCTGTCACCTTCAATCCAACATTGTGAACGTGAAAATCAAGAAGAAATGAATGTTTCATACACAATGCACAGACCTCTCCAACCCAGGCCTACAAACTTCTGCGAAAGTTTAAAAAAATCCGTTTCAAAGAAGCCTTTGTCAAATATTTAGCTACATTCTGGGAAAACGATTGTTTTGCTTCTACATTACTTAATAAAACTGTTTTTATCATCGTTGGAGAACAGTGCTTTTCTTATCATCTAGAAGGCGACCATATCATAGAAACACTGAAGACATTAATTTAAGTTGTCATCATGAGGAAGCTGACACATGCATAATGTTTCACATAAACAAAGCACCTCCAGAGACAAAAGTTTTACTAAAAGTTAATGACAACGATGTCTTAATTATTTTATCAGGCAATATTCACAAAGTACCTACCTACCAGATATGGAAATTTGTCGGGCTGGTACAAAACAAAAAAACGAAGAAAGGTGAAGGTTTTATAAATTGTACGCAATACGCAACTAGCGGCGAAGTTAGGCCCAATTTTATGTCGTGCATTGCATCATTCCATGAATTTACTAGCTGTGATTATTTAGCTGTGTTTTATAATAAAGGAAAGATCAGAAAAGAAAACTTTTTTACCGCTATTTTGACACATATACGATAAGACACAACATCTTATAAATCTAATAATTCAATAATCTAATAATTCAGATAGACAATGAATGAGAAAAAATAAAGACATGTATAATTAAAGGATTTGCACATAGAATAAGTATATTTTTTTTATTCTTTTTTAAAAGACAACTCCCGCATTAGGAATATAAATTCCTGTGTCGCGGGGGACTTTACAAACATACATGAAACGGACACAAAGAACACCCAGACTCAGAACAACAAATTGTGAATCACACAAAGTGTTGTCCTACGTGGGATTTGAACCCACGACACTTGGCGTAGTATGAAGCGGCGTGGCAACCGCTTAAGCCACTAGACCAACCGTGCAGTGAACACATACTTTGTAAAAAAAATGTTTTTTAACTTGTTTAATTAAAAAAATTGAAATAAAAGTCAGAGCAAGTGGAACATAAAGTGATGACGTTAGTCATTGCTCTAATTGACTTATAAAAATTAGTGTGAATTGATGTGTAGTAATTATCCCAAATTAAATATGATAATATTGATAAGATTAATAATGAAACAAGCCGTGTATAATCCAATGAAATCGGAATCATTACTATACATGAACACGGAAGAAATAAACAAAGAAACTCCGATTTTCTTTAGAGATTCTCATTATAGATGATAAGAAAAGCACTGTTCTCCAACAGTGATAGAACAGTTTTAATGAAGTCATGTTGAGGCAAAACAATCGTTTTCCCAGAATGTGGCTAAAAATTTGACAGTTAAAAAAAATCCTTTGGAGGAAACGGATTTTTTTTTAAACTGTCGCGAAAGTTTTTAGGCCTGGGTTCTAGAGGCCCGTGACAGGTACCTGTCAAAAATTAAATGTATTTATTTTGTATTAAGATTAAAAAAAAGTGGCCAAGTGCGAGTCGGACTCGCCCAATAAGGGTTCCGTATCAGCAAGTAACATCATATAAAAGTTCTTGTAGTTTGTTGTAACTTTGATCGATGTTTTTATAATAGTGTATTGATTGAATGAAAGGTAAATTGCGGTTTACAATTTATGACGTATTACAAAGAAACTACTTACTAGATCTCGCTTAAACCAATTTTCGTTGTTAGTTTGCATGGTAATGTACAATATATATTTTTTTTAGTTTTATCACTCTCTTATTTTAGAAGTTACAGGGGGGGGGGGGACATTTTTTCCACTTTGGCAGTGTCTCTCGCGCAAACTATTCAGTTTAGAAAAAAATGACACCTATCCATAGATACCCAACACGTATGGGTTTGTTGAAAAAAAATATTTTGAATTTCAGTTCGAAGTATGGGGACCCCTAAAATGTATTGTTTTTTTTCTATTTTGCTGTGAAAATCTTAATGCAGTTCACAGATTACATCTACTTACCAAGTTTCAAAAGTATAGTTCTTATAGTTGCGGAAAAAAGTGGCTGTGACATACGGATGGACAGACAGACAGACATGACGAATCTATAAGGGTTCCGTTTTGTGCCATTTGGCTACGGAACCCTAAAAAGCAAGTGAGTGTATATAATTAGCACTAACATACCTGTTTACACCTGGCAACCCTAATGTTGCGGCTGACTGAGAGCTGGCAACCATTTCTTTTTGAATTCGTAACATTATTTTGTTTCAAATATCGTAAAATTCATTAAAAAACATATAGCTGCAAATTACATCAGCGAAACAATTTTACTAAAATTAATTGCAGGTAATTGCGGCTAATTTTTGATAGGCAACCTATCCCATATCCATTGTATACTTTATAAACATTCATTTAACACGTTCACTGCGGGCCACATTTTGAAGAACTTTCAGCTGGTGCGGCTGAGGTCGAATCAGCCACAAGCTAAACTTCCTTGTAATGCGGTTGAGGCCTTTTCTGCCTCATGTTTCAAGCATTTGGTAAATGTGTTGTAACTTGATCAGGATCGTGATTCGATATTTAATTTTATGCTAAAATTACTTGCATGGTATTGTTTTATGTACACCTAGCTTCGCCCCGGGTTCTGATTTTTAGTTTTAGAGAAAACACCTAAAATATATTTGAGGTCGTTTTAGACCACACATCGCACTAAATCGGGGCGGCATTAGTGATGGGAATGAATTTATATCGATGAATGTCCATGTCTATGTTATATTTCTATTACTATTTTATATTGTTATAGTATTGTGCATAAAATTATGAGGTGTTGTTAAATAAAATACAGACTATTCGTTCATCTAATTTATTCTATATTACTTTGCATGCTGTTCGTTAAAACAATGCAAGCACATAGCTTTTTTACATTGAACAATTAGTCATAATTTTTTTTACTTTTTTTGCAGCCTGCATGGCACCTAATGTAAGTCGTAATTTTGCATAGCAAATGACGCAACGTTTCCTTATTTGACCCTTTGCAAGGATGTGCTGAGACTCTGAATGGTTATGTTATGTTTTGCAGAAAGTGTAAATAAATAAATATATAGAAGAATTTTCAGCTTTTATAATATAACTAAGGTATGGGTGTCACGGGCTCTCATTCTATAAATATATAACTGAACACACACAAAAAAACATTAAACAAAAGAATTTAACAAAAATAAAAAACAAACAATTAACACGATTGCGCAAAGACACGTGCTCCAGTATCGACTATGGTAGCGTCACTAAAGTCGACTTACCTGCTCTCACGCCGCCCGCGCGCCCCTCCGCTGGAGGTCGAAATCGGCCTCAACCCGCACCTTATTCAATAATTTTGTGATCAGTGCGTTTGAGGCGTATTTCCACCTCAAATATTTTTTTTACAATATTGAGTCAATGCTTCGCAGATATAAAGATAGCTATATTTGTCTTTGTCCTACCTCATACGGTTGAGTGTAAACAGCCGCCGCACTAGAGAGAAAACACAGTTTTACGCGCCGCACCAGCGTAAAGTCTACCATGAGGCTGAATCAACCTCAAGCCGCAGTGAACGTGTTAAAATTAGTTTCATCGAAAAAACAGATACCTGCAGAATCGAGCAGTGGGATCTTGTACTATAATCGGTGCGAGAGTTCAGGATTACCAGTTACTTTGCAACTCCGTGGTTCAGTATTTCTTCGGTAGATGTCGCTGTTGTATGTTTTCATTTGCGCTGTATGTGGAAGCCACCACACAATAACAACGAGTAACACCGCCGCCCTTAAATGTGTAACTAAGCTAAACTAAACTATTTGTGAACACTATTTGAACCTATTTTTATTTTTGTAATGCCCATACATGTTGTGATCTCCCATAATTGAGGAAGCACAACCATTATAACAGTTTAGTATTTCTGTTTGTTAAAAACTAGCATGTAAGGTATATTCCTTGTCGGGGAACCATTATAAATAAATACACGAGGGCGGATTTGCGAACTAAATCTAGCATGTATTCCATAAGTGGTTGGCTATGACTTTCATCAGGAGTTAGAGAAGCTAAAATCAATCCAGTGCCGCAATTTCTCTAAGTAATGTTAATACAAATATCGTCTAAACGCCCATAGCCAAGTAGCCTTACGTGATTGGAAACAGTCACCGTGGTTAAGCAACGACGGTGTGGTTAGTACCTAGATGGGTGACCGTTTCTGAGCGTTTCAGTGATTCGGACGACACGTTAAGTAGTCGGTCCTGGTTGTTATCATTAGAAAACAGTCGTGAAGCTTAGTTGGAGGCCTTCGGGTGGCTTAAAAACATCCAACGGCAAGAATACGTAGCTACAGCTTGTCTTGCGAGTCTCCAACCCGCACTCGGCCAGCGTGGGGACGTATGGCCTTAACCATCTCCTGAGAGGATTTCCTCTCAGGAAAATTTGGTTAAGGCCATACGCCTTAACCATCTCCCGAGCACAGCAGTTCGACGTTATGGGTTGTTGATGAATCATCGTCTAATATTGATCTTGTCCCAAACCTTCTAGATCTTAGATACTGACTTAATGTAGACCCTTGTGCAACTTGAAACCTATCTAAATACTTTGAATAAAAAGGGAGCAGTTATTTGTCGTCTTATTTTTTTGTGGCATAGAAGTTAAATTGAATTGCATAATTTACTGTAGGCATAATGCATACTTTTATACAAGAATGAACAGTCTTACTCAAGAGCTGTGGTAAGAAAAGATGATTTGCTATTGATTGTAGCTTTAGTCTCCTCAATAGGAGGTTACACAAATATGGGAGGAGTACCAGGTTTCTAATATCGTGAGACTAGGTTAGTGCCAAGTTACAATGTTGCAAATAATCCAATTTATAAGAGATTAGTTAGATTGCACAATTCGTCTGCGCCACTCACTAAGATCAAAATTTTCCTCTTTTTGCTAGATTTTTTATTGATGCGAATTTTATGGTTTGTAGCCAGATGATTCGCTTTCACGATAAACTGACTTTTTCTCCTTTATTCCTAAGATCAGTCGGCTACTAGTTCAAGAGGTTTTACTTGAATATCAACTTAGTTGTCAGTATATTTGAGGACACTGACTTCCTAATAACGATTTGCCATAAATGTTCATGACAACCAGGACCGACAGCTTAACGAGCTTGAATTGCTAGGCACGGGCGTGAATCACCTTCAAACTTCTATATTCCGGGCTGTTATGTATGTTTCTCACATATTTTACAATGAAATGGTTTCTGAGCAGAGTGTGTATAGACTGTTCTTACGTGAGAGATCTTTCTTCCATAGAGTACAAACGAACGTGTATTTCTAAGTCACACTTAAAGCTGTAACATACGCGGTAAATGAACTACACAATACTAAAATTTCGTAATATTTTACATTGTGTAAACTAAAACGACATGAGGTATAAATTACGAAGAAGGTTTTATTCAGGTAACCTGTTTGCAACCCTACAAACCCTATAACATATCAGCAATGGCTTGTAATAACTTCATTATCACATCACCAACCTTTGAAAATAAGATTCTTCCGGTTTGTTTTAGTTTTTTTACTTCTTTTTAGTCCTATGATTCCGTGTAATTTGATTCCTTACTCGGCTACTATGACAACGATGGGATAAATGGGGGTGATGACATTCTTAATCCATCACCACACGGACGAAAAACCTATAGCTTAGTTACAAGTATTTGCGTATAATTTAGACATGTAATATACGCAATAGGTAGTGTAAATCTATCTAACGCAGTAGATATTCTATTACAAGGCTCGACTAGTTTGCACCTGTTCATGTCAAAACTTGATATTAACAGCAACGAAATACGACCCCTAGCAGACGTATTGTATAACGTGATTTATTATATTACGTAAGACATTCTCCGCTGTAATAGTGGCTTTAAATAATCCACAAGGCCGTCTGAATACGAATAGGCACAACATTTAATATGGTGATCAGTCTACTGATAAGCTGACTTATCTTCTTCCTAGCCTATATTATTCCAGTTCACATATACTAGTTCAACAAGTTTTACCCGAATATCAGTTTTTATACCAAGCGACTGACATCGGACCGCCGCAACCCTGAGGGCGAACTGATATTCGAAGAATGTACCCGTTGTCAGTATATTTGAAGGGACTGATTTCCTAATAACGATTGCCATAAATATTCACTGGGACATATGGGACACCCGGGACCGATTTCTTAACGTGCTCTCCGAGGCACGCACGTAAAAATTGTGAGGTTTTGATATCCCACCGGCTGGAACTTCCTATGTGTTGAAGGTCCTTCAATCAAAACTTAGTTCGTGTAGTGTCAATGAAAGTAATGATAATGCTCGAAGGAATTTGACACATAAGTTTCTTATATTATTTCTTCTTTAAAAAAATGAGCCCTTCATTAGAAATAACTCCTGTATTGCGAAAGATCTTGCAAACATATCCGAAACGAACACAAAGAATATTCAGCCCAGTATTCACTTGTGTAGTTTGAACTTATATCGCTTAGCGCAGTAGAAAATGTCTTGGTGATCGCTAAGTCAATACATGCAGTCATACTAAAGTAATGTATTTATTGGTACCTAGTAAAGTCACGCTGATATAAGCACAAATGGGCCGGCTCAGCCACTGCAGTCACTCACACAGAAGACCATAATAATAATGACAGCATTCTTACTGTATTTCGTTGCAGGCTTTCAAAAAGTCGCCATAGTGTAGGCCACCTATATTGTCTGCATTCGCAGCAAGTGTGGTAGCCCCCACTCTTGGATTCTGCTCCTGTTTTTCATCAGACATGGTAGTCACTTTTATAGGCTAAATTTTTATAAATAATAAAACTAATACCTCCGTTGTTAATGAACACATTAAATGGTTTCTATAAATGGTTGTAGTTATTTTTGTACTTTAAAAACACGTGACAAAACTTCTAACCTACGTAACATTACCGCAAAGAGCCATCCGCAAAGAGTCAAATTATTTCCCTGCTTAACTTTCAATCGACTTCACTATTGATAAAGGCAGTTCATTACTCCACGCCAAGCACAGACATGCCTATTTAGTTATTGTGTAACGATTACACAATAAACTACGGAAGGGAAACAACTTGTTAATAAGAAATAGTTATGAATAACCATTGTTATGTAATAATAGTTCTTCAGTGGGATCGATTAATGTTTTTCTATTGTAATAATTGATTATGAGACTGATTATAACTGATTTTTTATGTCGTACGTAATTTTAAAAACCTTTTGGCATAAAATTAATTAATAACCCTTTATATTTAATCTTAATAATTAAGTTCTTAAACTAATGTAAGTATACATAAGTAATTATGTTTTGGCGCCAAACAATGAACCAAATCAAATTAACAATGGAACGTAAAATCTCCCGATAATAATTTCTAAAAATCAATTCTTCACTCTCTACTTGCAACATAAAAAGATTTAAAAAAAAGTCAAATTAAATTCAAACAGACATCGAACGAAAACTCCCTGCCGAGACAATAAGTGTAAAATAAGCTGGCTATAATTTAGATGGTTTAAATTACTTTGTAACAATTTTTTTTATACCTAATTACGAGTATCTGCTTATTTATATAATTTATTATGTACTGAAATATGTACAAAATACCTAAAATCGGTTTGAAGTCGGTGCCAAGCCTAACACACAACACCAACAACAGGTTGACACCGACCAAATTTTAACTAATAGCTCAATTGAGACCACCATTTTTAGGGTTACGTAGTTCATGACTCGGAACCCTTATAGATTCGTCATGTCCGTCCGTCTGTCCGTCCTCCTGTCCTGTTTTACGTTTAAAACATCTAAGATTGACTAAAATTTAACGTCGTCTCATCTTCTAACTATATGCTGATTAAACTAAGTCAAACTCCTAATGTAAAAAATATTAAATTATTTGTTAAGAGCATGGCGATTAGTTGATTTTAACTCTTGTCAGTTGAGTGGACAGATATATGTCTATTATTCTAAATATATTTATATCTTTATATATATAATTCTTGTGTGAGTGTGTATGTCACTGAACTTCTCTCAAACGACTGGACCGATTTTGATGAAATTTTTTGTGCGTGTTTAAGGGGATCTGGGAATGGTTTAGATTCGCAATTGGACTCGGTAGGTGGCGCTGCGATCAAGTTATGGAATTTTAAAGTTGGGCGGTACGAAGTTCGCTGGGTCATCTAGTACAATATAATATTCTAAATATAATTCTAATAAATCGTCATGTCAGTCTCATGTTAGCGACAATTGTTCTTATAAAACGATACAGTCTTCGCAAGATATTTGTTGTTGGTTTGATGTTGAGATGTTTTGGGTTATAACTTATTAACAAGCTTGTATTTTCGATCAATTCAGGATATCGAAATTTAGTTTACAGATGTCGAAAATTATACTGTAAATAAACTAAATTTAAGTATATTATTCAACAACCATTTTAGTGAAATTTTAGTTTGTGATGCTAACAATAGAATTAATACCCTTGTCCTTTGTCAAGAATCAAAGTATGTAATCCAAATTCCATTAAAATCGATGAAGCGACTTAACAGTGAAAGCGTAACAGACAGACAGAGTCACTTTCGAATTTATAATATTAAAATGAATTAACACAGTGCACCTGTACTAATTACAACATGGTAGTCCATCGAACATTAAACGTCTTAACAGCTTTATCATTAGATTACAGTTGCGCAAGCACCGTCAATGGAGAAAGTGCCATTTTTGTACTTGTTAAAGTGATTGAGAAGCGTGCCGTTACGAACGAGACTATTCACCTGTGGCGTACAGACGGACACAGCATCTTAAGTAATATTAATGTCCTTAAAATATAGCTTGATCTCGATATGAACAGACTAAGTGACTTTGAAGAAGTTATTTAATTTTGTATCGTCTACCTAAAAGAAATTTAATGTATACGAATGAATAAAATTTAAAAATCTGTCTGTTTATCTACCGCATGCCACTGTTAATTTTTTTTTTTCATCACAGTTCAAAATAGGTGTAATTTTGATTTCATTATATTGGATTTATTATAATTCTACATTTCTTTTGTATAATTTAAAATGGTACGGGGTAAGAAAGTGCTACAACGATTTTCTTTCACAGATTAATAAATACTAGCGATCGCTTAATGGTCAAAATTAGACAATTTTTTTTGATGTTTTAGCCTTCTGCACTCCTCCAGCACACAATCTTCGTGGAAAGGGATACAAAGATTTTGCTTTGCATATTAATGTATACAGCGACCTTATTACTTTTTGCTTTTAGCAATAAGGTCACCTTTTATAAAAACAATTTTAATTTTTTTTTGTTTGTCTGTCTGTTTGAACTTTTTCCGGAAAAAAAGATTGATCAATACGAGTACAGAACTATTGGAGTACGAGATAGACTCACACTTAACTCGGATTTTTTTATGTATAAGGTACACGGCTTAACATCAATGTCTAAAGACTAACTAGTTTTATATTTTGTTTGCAGGTCTCACTGCAGTTGCGATGCCAAGTTTCGCGATTGTCTTCGGAAGACCAACTCCTTGGTTTCAGCACAGATTGGAATGACGTATTTCAGTGTATTAGGACCACAATGCTTTAGGAAGGCGCATCCTATCGTCAAATGTGTGAAGAGAACTAGGTAAGGAAGACAGTTTATTTCTGCAGGGTCCTACAAGCGAACAAGTAGTCCAACTGCCGTGTTAGTGGTTAGCGTTTCGGGTTCGATTCCTGTGTCGGACCGAATTTTTGTATGATCTGCAAATATTTGTTTCGGAGTTTTGGTGTTTTCTATGTATAATATGTATATACATATATACAAAAAAATACATTTATATCTGTTGGATGACTTTGTGTGTAAGATGTCTGAAGTTGCCTATTGCCTTAATACCTGCGATCAAGAGTTTAACCTAAAATCAGGATGAATAACTACGTGATAACCGCGATCAGTCGTTTTATGTCTGAATATATGGTATGAGCTATGCTATGAAAGCGCTGATAGCTAAATGGCTTTAGGTGATTGGAAACAATAACCGAGGGTAAACATGTGACCGTTTGTGGCATAATATGTGATACGGAAATTACGTTAAGCAGTCGGTCACGGTTGTTATCAGTCGTGAAGCTTAGTTGGAGGTCTTCGGCCGGCTTAAGAAGATTCAACTACAAGATTACGCCACAACGTGTCAGTTCCCACCCTCGACTCCTAAAACATCCTACATATCCGGACGCCAGAGGAAATTATGGGCAATGAACCTAGTACCAGTAGCTATCAAGTATACAGTTATTTATAATTGAAATAGAACAAGCAATAAAAATATTGCAAATTATTTAAATACTATTAATAAACACATTATCTTCCTAGCCTTTATTGATGAAATCCTATGATATTTGAGTCCGGCCACTGGTTCATCGAGATTATCAGTTTCCCTTTCATCGTAGACTATTTCGTGTTTAGGGACTTTGGAACTGTCGAGAATTCCCAAACCCCAATTTCATACGAAGTGCAGAAAGTAATAAATTAAGATTTTGTCATATTATACTAGACTTTACGTCCGTTTGAGTCCGCTTCATGTATGTTACATATACATATACATGAAACGGACTCCAAGAACACCCAGACTTAGAACAACAATTTGTGAATCATACAAAGTGTTGTCCCATGTGGGATTTGAACCCCCAACACTTGGCGCAGTAGAAAGCAGCATGGCGACAGCTTAAACCACTATCGTGCAATTATGCAATGCAATTAAAAACATTTTCATTGAATCTAGTTTGATTTAATTTTTTTAGTTGGAAAATATATTACTACTGATTTAAGTACATGTATAATGTATGATATTTTTTTTCGAAACAGAATCACCGGGATGAAGTGTGAAGAGTACGAATTGGACTACACAAAACCTAGAATGTGGCAATGGTTCGACAATGAAACCTTCTAACTGCCCACAAGAGTCAGAACCCACAAGAGTCAGAATCTCCTCTGCAGACCTAATATTGGATTTAAATGACCTGTACATATATGGCCGTGGGTCTTACTTGGTAATCTATTTCTTACACCAGCATGTATGAATAAGACCCTCAAGACTACCGAGTGTTCAGTGTAAACCTACTGTATATACGAGTACCTCCCGTTACTCCGTACCTCATGTTAGTTTAGCTATGTTTTATAGTTGACAAGGTTTTAATGAATATAGATCATTAGAACTATAGTATACTAAACCTGGGACCGTAAAAAATTAAAGTAAAATATGTTCGAAATAAATAGCACACCTATTTATGACGTGTAAGGTTAATAACTTCCGATGCGGATTTTATGGGCCCCACCGCGGAAGCGGAACAGCTGTTTTATGTCAAAACTCATATACTATATACTTTGATTTGCATTCTACAAGAGCTGTGGATTTACAACCGCGGCGGACGCGGATTAAAACCGCATCTTAAGTTAACCGTGAAGTAAATATCCGTGTGGTGATGGATCGAGATATAGAGTGTGAACACTTCTAATCATCCACTTTGCAGATGTATATCTCTCTTTTCTGTATATTCGTCCCACGGGTCTAGTAAAAGACGACTAAGGGGCCAAAATAAGTGGAAATTTTACGAAAAAAAATAGAATATTGAATCGTCAAAAATTTATGTAAATTTACTTAATTTAAAGATAATATAATTTTTATCGAAATAATTGAGCAAGATATGTGCTAACTCGGATTCTTATCGGGGCCCTATATCAAAAGGTCAGAAGGGTGTCATGGTAATCATGTCATCAGACATAGAGCAACACAGACCCGCGGACCTGAGGCGAGGTGTCAGTGTCTTTTTCTGATACAAAACCATCTGTCATATTTTGCACGGGGAAATCTTTACAGGTGAGCACATGTTCTATGCCGGAGCCCTATGTTGGGGCCCTATGTCAGGACCTTATTTCGGGCCCTATATCGGAGACCTATTTTAGGACCCTATGTCAATAAGCAAAACAAAATGTCGGAAGGGTGTCAGAGTGACCATCTCGGCAAACTATTATGAATGCCACGAATGTTAATATGTTATTTACATAGTTAGTAATAAATACGAAATTAATTTGCTAATTATTTTAAGTAGGTCAGATATTTATTGTATAAGAAAAATACCTTAGTATTAAGAATGTAATTAGGTACATTACGTATTAAAGTTATGTAATAAAACTTAAGAGAACTGTGTTTGATTGCATTTTTAATGGCTAAGTTAGATAAGTACCTACTAGACGGATCAGTGGATGGTAAGTACCTTCAGAGAATGCTTCCGAACCAGCGGAAATACTGCTATTTTCTTCATTGTTTTATTTATTGTTTATATTAAAACTTGGTAGTGTTTCTATTTTGCCTCATGGGAGCATGAGTAGAATCCAAGAGTAGGCGTCACCATCCTCATCGTGAGCACAAACACATAAATCACAAATTAGTTGAAGTTGGTGAACTAATTTAAGCCCGATTCAGGCTGTCAGCAAAGGCATCTATGAAGAATTGATGCAACGCTGCTGTTTTAGACAATAGGTCGTTGTTTCAAAGAAAGCAGTGAAAGTACACAAGCCAAGAGAAAGTATTGGACAACGAAAACAATTATTGGTGGGAAATCCTAACTAATATTATAAATACGAAAGTTACTCTGTTTGTCTGTCACGCTTTAACGCCAAAATTATTTAGTCGATTTAATTGAAATTTTTGTACATAGACAATCTAGAGCCTGAAAGAGGACATGGGATACTTTTTACCGTGATAACCAACAGAGCCGCGAGCGAAAGTTAGGATAATTATAATAATAGGTTTTGCTAAAATTTTGGGCAAATCTATCGATAGAACTACAATATTGTACATTGACTTGGGTTGTGAAGTCGCTATACGTAAAAAGTCGAATTTGAGCCGTATCGTATTCGACTTAGAACCGGCCCTAACCGAGTATGGGAAGAATGCTCGGGGGAAAATGGTATTAATGTAACGTAAATTAAAACATTTCTACATGTTTGGGAGAAGCGTAGTTGGATTGAATTATTATTCAGTCCAACTAATCACCAAATTAATGCGATTACCCGTAAGTATACGTTGTAAACATTTTGTTTTTTTTATACATCTGACACACAACGCCATCTAGTCCCAAGCAGAGCTTGTATTATGGGTACTAGACAACTGATATAAGTAAATAAACATACTTTTTGTTTCGTAAATACATACATACATATACATAGAAAATACCTAGACTCTGAAACAATTATTTGCGATTATTTGGTAAGACCCATTTGGTGATGGACAGTGAAAATAAAACAACACTTAATATTTTTTATATAATAAAACATCAGAATATATTTAGAAATTACATTTAACAACGAATAAATTACAGCACAAAATTGTGGAAAAAAATATGTAATTACAAAGTAAAATAGCTCTTTTGATTATGAATTTCTAATTTTTTCAATTTGATATTTTTGTGCGTAAAACTTTTTCAGAAAAATTGTGTATACAAGATATGTGATATATTAATTCAAAATGATATTCAGATTAAACAGTCAAATTGCGAAACAAGCTACGAATGGTGTAATATATTTTCCACTATAGAGCTCGCGGTATACAGGTTCAAAGCCTAAATGACGCCTATCTGCAAGGATATTTAATGGAAATTCAATTCATTCAAAAAGAAGTAATTTCAGTGTTTTTGTTGGGGTTCCGTAGTCCTAACAAGAAATCCTTACGAAAAAGCTGTTGTATGTATATATAGCGGAGTATTTATCGTTGAATTGTTAAAAATATGTTAAGTTCGAGTGTAGCCAGGTCTTAGTATTGTAGGGGAGAGGGGAGGGTCAAGATAGTTATACGACTAAAAAAGGGTTTCGAAGACTCTTTTTTTATATTGAAGCCTACCAAAGTGACTCTACTTTGCCTGATGGAAAGCATGAGTAGAATCCAGGACCAGGGGAAACCATCTGCACTGTGAGGGTAAGCAATTCAACATGGTAACCGATACAAAGGCGGCCTGATTGGATGTTTCTGCATCATTCTCCCGGCCTGTAATAGCTCGAACATTACTTATTACTTTCCAGGTAACTAGACTGGATAGCCTCATTTTCAAAGTTGGGCGTATCTAACTGAATATATAGGTAGGTCCAACTTTGAAAAAGAGGTCGACCCATAAAAATAACTCGCCTGGGCATCGTTCAGAAAGCTTCACTATATGTTCTAGACTCAAATCACACGTCTCAAAACGAAAGTATTGAACCAGTGATTATGCTTCATCTCAGTTTGGGGCTAGATGGCGTTGTGTATTACATGGGCGAAGTATTTTTATTTACTCTATTAATAGGTTATGTCATTTACGTGACGTAATTAATGGCAATAATGAGTTTTGATCTTCATGGCGTTATTTGTATAAAACTAGCAACTATGAACTACGGAACCCAACATTGCCAAAAGCTGACCTGGCCGACTTTATTTAAAGATGTGAACTTTTGTGGTCAATCGTAGATAGAATAGCAATCATTGTCAATTTTATTAATGTACTAAGTAAGTAATTTAAATTATTTTTTTCATTACTTGCAAATAGATTTTAAATTACAATGACGGTGTACATTCCTTTCAAAAAAGTTACAATAATGTTACAAAAATTTAATACCTATTTGTAAAGATTAAATTGGTGTATGCATAAACATTGTCTTCTAAATTCTCCTTAAATTAATAATATAAATTTATCTGATATTGCAAAAATATACAAAAAATGAAAAAAATATAGAAAAAAAAACAATTAATTATAAAACATATTTTTACAATACCAGACGTAAGACATCTAAGATATTAATTTATATTATAACACATATATAATCCTGAATAATATTAAAAACACACAAATGAAATATACACGAAGACATCAACACTATACATATAACTACATATATAAAATTCTACAGTAAGCTACGCCTACCAAAACCTATGAAATTATGGGCCTAAAATATATAGATATATATTGCTTACCGTGGTCCAATGGGATTATTTTAATTAGGCGTGAACTTAGTTTTAGGTTTATCAAGGGCTACAAAGACAATGCAAAACATGAAATCTTCTTTTTTTGATGAGATGGCAACCATCCAAATATATCAGCTATTTCTGCCAATGTCAAGTATTTAACGTCTTCAATAGTAAAGTCTTCTAGTCTTCAAGTCATTGTCGTCATTGAATTTAATGATAATAAATGTGGATGAGATGAATGGAGACAGTCTTCCGAAATATAAAAAACGATTGCCCTTAATTCTTGGATATTAAGATATGACACTTCTTTTTAAATGTCAAGGAGAGACTCAAATTGTATATGGATTGTTAGAAGGGGTCATAATTTTTAGGAGTTGAGGTTTATTTGTTGTTGATAAATAGATTCTATCAACTTTGATGATTCTTTAGGAAAAATTGGTCATACTATTAACTACGGTATTCAATACCTTCATATAAATAGCTTTAATTTATAAAATTTAAAAAGTTTTTTGGGAAATTTAATAATTTTTTTCGGTCTTTACTTATTTGAAGTAAGACACAAAAAATTGGTTTAAATTCTCTTAAAGTAAATATTTTAATAACAAATAGGACTCAACTGACCGTTTCTATTTTTATCTCATTCATTATATTTTAGTTAAAATCGGAAAATAAATAAAAAAGAAACTATTTTTTTCTCCTTATTTTAAAAAAAATAAATGTTTTTTTCTAGCAACAACTTTTAAACTACAAAATTAACCAACTAACGTGTTTATAAACAATAATAGAGACCATTAATCAATTAGTGAATTCTGGCAATTATAGTTTTTTAATTATCAGCCGTCGGTCCCGGTTGTTACGAACATCTATGGCAATCGTTAATGAGAAGTCAGTGCCCTCAAACATACTGCCGATAAAAATGTTGGAAGTGTAGACTTCATGCTTTGCATCGACACATGTAAAGAGGATTAGAATGCTATATTACTAAAGCAGGTGAAAGGGAAAAGGAAACAGCAGTAGCTTTTAGTATTTCACTCTGAAGCTGCAATCACCCTTAAGTTTTAGTTCAGATCAATCGTTGCGTCGAGTGAACTGTGAAAAGTTAAAAGTGATCATTATATGAAATGGGAAAACTTAATGCTGGTTTATTTTAATGTTTATTTAAATTGAGAAATTTACTTATTTTTTAAATATTATTTGTGAATATGAGTTTCTATTCCAGTATAAACAGTTTTGTCTTTGAATAATCTTATTTGAAATGTTATAATTCTTTCAAATTCATGTAAACTCCTAAATTTTAACTCTCGTAAAACGTGTTTTATGGTTCTTAAGCTGACAAATTTTAGCTATTATTTTCCTAAAAAAAAAATTCCTTCCTGAATTTTTTGCCCTACTGTAAGCTCAAGCAACACTCCGTAGCTTATTCCTAGATGATACCTTTAGAAGCAAAGTGTATGATTTGCTATACTTTATTGTCGGTTCCCTGAATGTAACACTCTGTCACATTTTTTTCGTTACACTTTTTTGTTTAAAATTATTACACTTTTTCTAAATGTAATACAACTCATAATATTATTTGAAATTACGTTAATGTCATTTATAGTACATAATTGAAAAAAAAAACATATTCCCAACACGTTTTTGCAGAAACTGGATTCATTTTTGATCGGATTTCATATCAAAATCTACGTGTAAAAGAAGATAGTTTGGAAATGTTTTAGAAAGTTAAATTTTTAGCCCACTTGTCCAATACCTAAGCACCTAATGATGACTAAAGTCTACTGCTGATGATCTAATTGATTTAGATCTAGGTCTAGGATGGGCCAGGACAGTCCAAGGATGAAGCGAGATTGGTGTTTTTTTTTGGACCCTGGGGTTAATATTATAATAATATGCCTTAATTGGTGGACAGGACCTTTCCATATATGTCCATATTCATTTAGCTAGGGTAATCGATCGACTTTTCAATGCTAACTTTGACTTTTTTTGAATAAAGTATCAAGTTCTATGTGTTCTAGTCGATCGTACTACCCGTAGTCAAAACACTAAAGTTACAATACTGAATTACAATTTAACATCAACTAGAGAAGTTCAAAATACATCTATATTATAGTAACGACTAATAATTCAATATGTCCTAATATATTTTTATATAAACTTTCGTATTTCGTGTCCTCTATAAAATGAACACCGTACTAAGAAAATAAGGCAAACGGGTATCACGGAGGGACCAAATAATTATGTTATTCCGAACTTCAGGCACTCAAATTGAAATAATTATCTTTTGAAATAAATAGCTAAATCTAATAGTCTAAAATATTGATAGGAGATGATGTGATATTTAAAAAAGGCCTTACAATCAAATCATCATAATAAAGTTATTGATGATAAAACTGTAAAACTTAAATTGCGATTATTCTGTTTACAGAACCTATTAAGCAGTTATTTTGTACATCACAAACAAAACCTTTGAAACTGCAGTAAGAATATACCCACAAACGGAAGCAACGTAAACATGAATCAACCTTAAAGAATAATGACGATAATAGATACTAGCCCACTCTAGCTAGCTCTCTTTATAAGTATCACTCATCTCCTGTCTCAATATTTTAAGATACAAGTCAAATTCTAGGGAAGAAAAATTAAAGTTCTATGCGGGTTTTTCTAACGCTTACGTCAAGCTGCCGCCTAATAATTTTGAGGAACATTATTTTAAATTGCATGATTATCTTTAGCTTTGTATATTTGGATGGAATTGATTGATATCTGTCTCCTGAATTCTATATCCATGTTGATACTTTCTCAAATTCTGAGTTTAGTAATTTCTGTGATATTTGGTCAAATTATTTATTCAGTAGTTTTATTTGCTTTGTGATTTTTGAGTTCAGTAGTCTACTGTCTCACTATGTAATTAAGCGTATTTAGTTTTTTTGTGCTCTTTCCATTTTTAAGCGAGTTTTTGCTGTTTCAATTATATTTCATTTCATTTAATAATTTGCTAAATTTTGATGGTAGTGTTTCGTTATTCTGAGTTACTTAACAATACATTCCGTGTCATTTGTCGGATTCCGTTTTGAATTTTACTATTGCGATTAGCTGTAACGTTCGATTTATTTTATCGATTAGTTCAAAACTACCATCTCTTTCATCGTCTTCTACATGTACTCACACCCATGTGATGACAGCCTCGTCCTCAAAGACTCTTCTACTTCTAATGTCTACTTACGATCTCCCCACACAAACGATTAACTCTGAAGCGATGGACCCCAAACGTTTTGTTGATATTCGCATATTTTATGTTTAGGTGACAATTTCGTGATCGATCTGCTTATACAAACTTGAGTATAATGCAAAAAATCTATACTTTAAACAGTAGGTATACTTGTTTCTCATTAAAGTATATATTTTAAATATATATTTCAATCTAATTGGCTGCAATAATAATAATAAATATTTAATTACTAGAATAAAATTTACTTATAAAAACGTATAGAGAGCTGTAGTCAAAATTTAGGGTCGTATGGACAGAAACTATTTAAATTATTGAAATTATGTACCGAGTATTATGGTATAGGTACCAAATTTCAATCAATTAGTCGATTAGTAACAAAATGAGTCTGAGTGCAATCAAGTTTATGAAATACTATAGTAATGTTTGTTAAGGTTTATAAAATTTTAATTTGTGATCGGTGATAAAATTGTGGAAACAATTTATTTAGAAACAAGGCCATAATCTTAGGAAATTTAAATTATTTTTGAGATAAATAATACCGACCCTAAAATTTGAAGCCGCTTCTCTCAAACACTTCAAAATTGTAAGATTAAACAAATATATGTAAATAATTTACGTTTAATGAATATAATGTTAACCATTTTATCAGTATATAATAACTATTACACAAGGATTGGGTACATTTAATGGAAGATTATATAATCAGGGTTGGGATACATTTTATACATTGGAAATACAATCAATATAATTATGTCCAACATTGGTTAAATTTACAATGAATATTATTTTATATTAACGCCTACTTAAATAATAATCTAATAAAAAGCAAAAATAACGAAAATCACAGAGACTAGTCTAATAAGATAATAATCTATTTTATACCATTCACAATAATGTTATGACAATGAAAAATTACACATAGTTATAAAAATGTACGGAATAAAATTTATTTGGAATACCTACAAACACTAAATTTAGGAGACACGATGGGATCACAATATTATTAACATTAATTCGATAATTAACACTTCGAATAAGCTTCGTTTTCTACATGAATACCATCGAGATATAAATTTACTCGTTTAAAAAAAAAATCTAAGCTTGTCCATAAACTTGGATTTAATTTAAGCACGCTTATATAGATGGCGTTAGTGGTATATTTTTAGGTTTTGATACATTGGACCTGCTTTAATTATTATAATGACTCTATTTTTCATGTTTTTTTACTTTAAATTAAATTGTAAAAGCTATTGATTTATCTGTTATGAATCTTATATTTAATATATGTTTAATAGACTGGCAGACCAATGGTTTTATATATAACGCATTGAGTTATTATCAGTTTAATGTCTGAAATTTAAATTAAATGCAAATGTAACTACTTTTTCTTTTGGATGCAAATAAGTGAACAAGTATATATCTTATTTTTTGTTGTCTCTGATCACGTAAATAAATCATGTAAGAATTAATTTAATATGGAATAATTTTCATGATTAATTTGTACATTGTCAGCAAGATCATTTTGATATGAAGTTATGAATATTTAAATACACATTTTGAACATCTTACACTTAATGTCATCTAGTCCGAAACTAAGCAAAGCTTGTATTATGGATACTAGACAACTGACATAAATGTAATACATAAACATACTTTTTTTTTGTAAATACATACATATTACACAAAAACTGTCCAATGAATCAAAAGCCTTGGATTATACAGTATCGAGTGTTACATTAATATATATTTTCATCTATATCAACACGTGACTTAATAAAAAATCCAACTTTTAAATATTCAAAACGTCTACTGTAGCCACTACCATGTTTAATTTCAGTCCACATCAATTCAATTTCGCTATACGTAATAGTATTATATAAAATTTCGTTTATCGCCGATCCGTTTGGTTCCCGAAAGTATTTGTCATTATCGAATAAGTACGTAGCAAGCCTTATAGCAACTGAATGTTTATACCACGTGTTAGTGAAAACAAGATACATCAAATGGACTGATAAACAATGTACCGGGTTTTTGAGTTCATGTACAGCTTGTAATAGTCTAAAGTTCGGTCAACGAGAAGCGATACAAAAATTCATTTTCCTTAAAGCGAATGTGGAGTTGATAATCTATTATCTAACTATTTCCATCTTTGGTATTTTTTGTCGTAATGTGCATGTACATTCGGGCGGCTAGCTTAGCAATAAAAGTGATTCGTTTCTTATCAGAATAAAAAAAAACTATTATAAATCTGCAATAAACAATAATTTGAATTATAACAAAATATATAAAAGTCAGTTGTCTAAATTGAAACTATATTATATACTGAAATATGTTTAATAACCCAACTATCAAAAAGCTACGCACCCCTTCTGTTCTTAATGACATTTTATTGGTTTTGTTTATATTTAGTATCACTTCTTTTGGGCCGCGCTTTACTGCCTTCAAGGCAGAAAAGTCAAGCTGATGGTGGTATGAACGGGCTAGCTCGACCGTAACGGCACTACCCTCAAAAGAAGATTTAACTTAAATAATAGCATTCGTGCTGTCGTTTTTCATTGATAAATATGAAAAAAATAGGCCTCTCATTTGAAAGCAGGTTTGCGTTACTGTAGTATAAATAATTTTACAACAGAAACATGTTCATCCGTCTTTATGTTACGCTATAGTTGAGATGATCATGAATTCATACTTAGAAGTCTCAGAATAAATAATGCTTTCGATCCTGATTCCACAGCAACTGGTAGGGAGGTGACTTTTAGACAAACTATATACAAAACAGTAAGGAAATGCCTTCCTGTTTTGTACACAATTTGGAAGCCTGTTTGGTTCAACCTAATTAAGGTTGATTCCGTTTTCTAACACACCAACTTACTGTAAGGGATTTCACACACTGGCGACGCGAACACGCGCGTAGGCGCGGGCAGCCAATCCCGAAGCTGCTAGCCGCATGCGCTCACGTGCTAGGCGCGTGTTCGGTGTGTTGGACCTGGCGTGTTTTCTATATCAATCGATGTACTTGCATACAATATTAAAATCTGCCGCTCCGCGCTACGAATCGTAGCGCGGTGCAGTGTGTGAATCGCCTAAGGCCCGGCTTGGGCTGATCCGGTCCAGGTAGGACCAGGAGGCCAGCAGTAGATGTGAATAAGGCCAAAAAGGCTGAGGTGATGATGATTTAAAAAAAATATCTATCAATACTCTCTCCTCTCTATTTACCTTCTCAAGATTTTCACTAAAACGTGGTATAGTAAAACAGACCGACACATTTTAATCAAAATTGATACCCTTTAATTTTAATAAGTATTTGTGGAAGAATTAAACCCTTTACGATGAATTGCTTACATCAGTATCTTTTAAACAAATTCGATGTTTTATCGAGAGATGGCGCTAAGATATTTAAGACGCCATCTATCGGTGTTACATGTAGTTGCACGAAGTTAAGGATTTGCTACGTAGGGTGCTATGGGACTGCTAAGGTATTACAATTAATGAACTGATGTTTCATGGTTGGATTGCGTTCAATCAAATGGAAATAACATACATTCGTAACTCAAGGTTTATCAGAACATATTCCTGAGATCTTTATTTTATTTATTTTATCATTGTACACACACTAAAAGACCAAAAAAGAGTTACAAATTAAAGAGCGATAAGAAAGCCGATTGTTACGTATATAACATACGTAACAATCGGCGTTCTTATCGCTCTTTTAGACCACCTATATATTCCATAGTCATACCAGCTTCAAGATAAACTTACAGTATGAGCTAGAATAATGTTCAAACGCAGTCCAAACCATTTACATTTCAGTACACAATTTAAGAGTAGTTAACAGCACAATCGAAGAACGGGAAGCAGGCAACGGAATCGGCGGCCGAGTGCTAGAGGACGTGCAGGTTCTCGCACGATTTTGACTTGGAGTCACGGGCCCATACGCGCCCCAGGAGACCGCGAACCTGCAGTTGTAAGGGAAAAATATACATAGATTTAGATAGATATAGTTCTCATTTTATGGAAGGATAGGTGAGATTTATAGAGGAAATCACACTATTGGACTGTAGTTGGATAGAAGAGAAGAACCACCAGGAGGAGATATTCAAGGAAGACAAAATTTGAGTAAGCATGTAAAATAACGCAAACAAGTTTTTTTAAATTTGCCGAGATCTCAGTATTTCACTTGAATCTTGTTGAACCGACCAGGGCAGTACTACCCTCACACAGAAGACCATCCTAATAATGACGGCATTTCTGCTGTCGTATTTTGTTGGTGAGTGTAAGACCAGAGGCCCAATCATGGTATGGATCTCCATGCTACATTGCCTAACCTCAGAACAAGAATGGTGACCCCTACTGCTGGACTCTACTCATGCTTTCCATCAGGCAGCAAACTTAGAGTCTCTTTGGTAGGATTAAATATATAAAAAAATGAAAACGTGTGTACCAAACTCTTATGTGGATATAGTGTATTGTCAAAGTATACATTGTTTTATAGATAATAAATGTGTTCAACGAGAAGAGGCCTATGTCCAGCAGTGGACTGCGATAGTCTGATAATATTTTAAAAAAATGTGTTCACCTTGACGCTAGCGGAAAGTCTAGTCCTCTTACGGGGCGTGCTGGCAGCGGAGACGCATGGTGGCGCAGGGGTCGTAGGGGGCGCCTCACTTTCGAGTGGTGAGCGCGCACGACTACGGTTTTTACGCGATCCACTGCGTTTCCTAAAAACATATGAAATAGTGACAGTTATGACCTTAATTATGGAGATATACAATCTTTTCTGAAGTAACTATCTAGATTACCATCTAAGAGTCATAAGTTATGTTGTAAATAAAAATTAAAGAAATATAGAAATACAAATTTTTTGGCAGAAATGGGTCTGGTGGTTTCACGATGAACTAGTAATAACTAACTTTTTCATAGCTTTTCACCATCTGAGTGAGGTTACTGAAACCCAAAACCTCTTCTGATTAGGAAGGAGGGAATGGATCAATGGTAGGAAACACGTTTATGACCAAAAAGTTGCCTCGTCTACGCATTTCTTATGCCGTAACTAAAATAAGATAGATCGGCAATTTTCCAGAAATCTTACCTCAGAAATTCCATCTTACCTGACTCTCTCAGCATGCTGTTGTTTAAGCCTTATCTGCGTGAGCAATCCCACCAGCAGCTCGTCTACATTGTGGTTGATTCCCACCGAAGTCTCAATGAACTTGCACTCGTATGATGTTGCCAAATTCTTGCCCTCTGAAACCATATGCCAAACCATTTCATTTTCACCTGTACACAATTTGTTTGGTGTTTCAAGGTGTGACTTTCAAAAAGGAGGAGGTTCTCAATTCGACTGTATTTTTTTCATGTTTGTTAACTCTGAACTTTCGATTGGGTGAACCGATTTTGATAATTCTTTTTTTATTTGAAAACTGGTACCTCCCATATGGTGCCATTATAAAGAAACCAGGATCTGATGATAGAGACGAGAAATCGAAGGAACTTCTCAAACATCATAGGTACACCAGTCACGATTCCGATACCTGGTAATAAATTTTCTTTGAAGTCGGGTTTTTTGTTAAAATATTTAAGCAGTAATTTCATCTCTTCCTACTGCTGCAAGGGAGAGAACTAAAAAGTAAGTGGTTTTAGGTGTAGTACTTCATAACCCTGGTTTTTAAATAGCTGCTAATGCATCCTATAAAAGCCAACAGAAGATCCGATGGATTTCTTTTTATCTGAGAAGGTTAAGTAATGAATAAGTTAAGTTATTGCCAATCGAGGGTAAGCAAAGACGTCGTTTGGGTGACTATTTGTGGCATGATATCACTAACCACCCGAAGGCTTTCGGGGTGCTTAAAAACATCCAACGTCAAGATTACGTAGTCACAACATATTCTTACCAATCTCCAACCCGTAGTCGACCAGCGTTAAACCTCTCCTGAGAGGAGACCCAAGCCCAGCAGTGGGACATTATGGGTTGTTGATGTTGATAATTACAAATAACAACTTTTAATGATAATGTCACGATAAGTCTCCAAATGCCTCGGGGACAGTAGTTACACAAGGATTTTCTAAGTCTATTGTAAATCTTTGAAGGACAGTTACATAAGTAAACACAATTTCAGAAAGTAATCAAGAACATAATTATACAGCCACGACACGTTTCATTTAGAAGTGTATCGTTAATTCACCCGAATGATTTTAAATTTAAACCTGAACCAATTCAAACATCCTGTAATTATGGGTTCCGCAATTAGATTCCGTATCAAATGCTCAGATCTAATCAATATCAAGGACGTCTTTGTTATTTGATGACAAGGTTAAAACAATTTTTACAAATAAATAAAAATGCAGTGTGAGTTTTAAATTTGAAATCAATAATGTCTATCTGTTTTATGTATCTGTTTATTATATCTCTGATTTTCTAATCTCTGGCACGATTTCGACAGGGTTTTCGACATCGATTTTGACAGGGTTTTCGACATCGATTTTGACAGGGTTTTCGCTGGCATATAGCTGAGGTAGGCTTTTATTTTAAACTAACTTTGCTCCGCGGCGTGCTCAATAATAACAACCCCGCACAAAAGATATGTTTTTCAGTCCTAAGGAGGTAAAGTTACAATGACAGGTTATATGAAAGTCATAATTTTCAAAGTTAATAACACTAATGGCCGTTTCTATCAATATCTCAATTTAGGGGGCTGCTTATAGATAGAGTTAGGTAACGCTTAGTGATATTTAGGTTTTTACTTACCTTTAGGGTATAAAATAAGATTTTACTTAAAATTTAGTGGCTACCTACATTAAGGGTATCCTAGTAAAGAAACGATATAAGTAATGTTGGCGTAAACGGGTATAAATAAATAAAAAATAAAAAGTATTTCGGACATCTTACACACAATGTCACCTGGTCCAAAACAGTCGAACAAGATATAATCACGCGAGCAAAGCCGTAAAAGATAGCTAGTACAAGATAATTGCTTATGTAAATAAGTACATAATACAAAGGAACTTTCTTAGTACTAAACATAATTTTGACAGTTAAAACACCTCTCGAAAAAGGTTTTATATAAAAAAGATTTTTCCTTCAAGGTAAAATGTAATTGACAGTTCCATTATTAAAGTTCGGGTTTTATCAAATTTGACAATCTTTTGTTCGGAAATATTCCTTTTTCAACTATTATAAAGCTCTCATAGCTGAGTGGCTTTATGTAATTGGAAATTATCACCGAGGGCAAGCAACGACGGCACCGTCAGACCTAGATGGGTGACCGTTTGTGGCATGATATGGTATGAGCGTTTCCGTGATTCAGAGGTCACGTTAGGCAGTCGGTCCCGGTTGTTTTCATAAGCCTTCTGGCGGCTTAAAAACATTCAACGGCAAGATTATGTAGCCACAATGTGTCTGTCAGCAATTTAGATTTAGAAAAGTATTTCGTGGTGATCCTGTTATATATTATACTTAGTATAACTTAAACTAGCAGAATACCTGTATGTTTAATCACTACATAATGTATTTTTATAATGTCTATACCAATAAAGATTATTATTTTTATTATAATATAAAACAAAGCCTTCTGCCGCGTCTGTCTGTTCGCGATAAACTTAAAAACTACTGCACCGATATTCATGCTGTTTTCAAAAAATTATAGATTGATTATCAAGGAAGGTTTTAGTATACAATATGTCAAGTTTAAAATGTTTTTAAAATAACCATGTCCACTGTGTGGGCTGCTAGAGCTGCAGTAAAACCATTTATGACATTCGTGAGATTGTGTCTGAAATTAGAGAATTTAATAATACCCTCTGCACACATTGCGATAAAGCGTTCAGACAGGGAAAACCTATTTATTCTTTACAGCTCACCAATCATTGGGATAGTATTATAAGTAGAAAAATAAGAACCCTCAATCATAAAAGTGTATAAAACTATAAACACAGCTACGTTTACTAAATTTGGAGAAAACTGTGGTTTTTATGTTAACGAGTTTTCCGTCTGTTTCGTTATAAATCATAGGTTGATTTTTCATATTTACTTTTCTTGCAAAGTAAAATAAATAAATATTTTCGGACATCTTACACAGTACGCCATCTAATCCAAAACTAAGCAGAGCTTGTATAATGTGTACTAGACAACTGATATAAATACATAAACATGCTTTTTTTTTATATATAGAAATTATATATTATAGAAAACACCCAGCCTCCGAAACATATATTTACGTATAACACAAACATTTCGACCGACCCAGGAATCCCCTACCAACCCGTCTGGCCAGCGTGTTATAGCAGGCCAATACCTCCTTTTCAAGAAGAGTACTACACTATGTCCAGCAGTGGACTGTTAAAGGCTGTTGATGATGATGATTGATTATATCGGAGTCTTCAGGAGACACTAGGAGTGTCCAATTAGTCTGTGCGATCTGCTCTCCTAGCCAAGTTTCAAACGTTTATCCTTAACTATTATATTCTCTTGCTTCATTGGCTAATGTCACTCACATCAAAACAAAATATTAACCAATGAAAGAATAGACAAATAGAATAGAGAATATAATAGAAAACAAAAAACGTTTGCAACTTGACTGAAGTTGAAGCGATTTGTCGAAACGTGTGTAGCGGACATGAACTGTATGCTGTTCCACAAACTTTATAATTGGACGTTGCTGGAGAGTGAAGTTTAGAAGAAAAATTGTACTCTGCTGTCTCGAAGTACCTGTCAAACGATTCTTCTATGCTATACAATATTTGATAGCACTTATTGCTTCACAAGTTTACTATCGAACAATTCTAAGTAATTTCCTTTCCTAAAGTTTAATATTCACTTTTAACTAGTTGAATCGCGGTGTTATCCGCAGATTTTGTTTTCAATCTCGAGTATCGCCGCGGAACGAAGCTAGTTTATAAAAAATGCCTAAGTTACTTCTTAGGACATTAGTTTTATGCAAGTGAAAGTCCTGTCAAAATCAAGATACCCTATATATACCCAATACCCTAAACTAACACACAGACAAAAAAAATATTGCAATTTTGGTACAAGTGACGTTTATACTATCAGAATATGAATGTAGTAAAAAAACTGATCATAAGATATTACATACAGACACTTCAAAATGATTTATTGGTTTGGGTTTGGTTATCGTTTAATTTAAATATTTACATGCATGAACATACCTCCATATCTATTTACATTTGAAGTACATATTGTTATCTTTTCTAGAAAGAAAGTTTCAGGCGTAAGATAGCGCTATGCTAACTTAATACCTGTCTTAAGTTATTTGGATCAGATCTTATCTCTGAAACAAACGATCTTGATACAGTTTTCTGTACAAATTCTTTGTCATATAAGTGCATTAGGGTACTGCGCAAACACGACAGTAAATAAGAAAAAATATTGCAAAATAATTCAAATTCATTACTGAAGAATTGCATAATTCATTAATTTGACTAATATTTATTTATTGGTCTCAGGAGAGTGACCTTATTATGGAGAATATAAGACTATAAATATTTATAGTATATATAAACCAAATATTTGTGTGAGTAACAAATATGTGTTTCGGAGTCTGGGTGTTTTCTATGTATAATTTGTATGTATTTATAAAAATAATGCATGTTTATGTATTTATATCAGTTGTTTAATTTCCGTAATACAAGCTCTGCTTATTTTAGGACAAGATGACGTTGTGTTTAAGATGTACAAAAAATAGTCTACGTTTATACACCTCAGTACAAAACACGTCTCAGTTAAGTTGTTCAGGCTAATCTCTGGAACGGCTTGACCAATTTTGATGAGACTGTTAAAGGCATGCAGCTGATGATATAAAGAGCAATATAGGCTACTTGTTTCAGACTCTTCACCAGAGGTTGTTGTTGTGAGGGTTTGTGACTTTACACCAATAACCGCGGGTAACACCACGGGGCACAGCTAGTGTTTTATAAAATCCGTTACCGAAGCTGTTTAATAAATTCTCATTTACAAAAATTACAACAAGCCCTTTTAAATAATGTTTGTGAAATAATCTGCCTCATTGTTACAATAAATCCAAACTTCTGTTTTTACTAATTAATATGTACACAGATTGTTCTCTCATTTTAATTAAAAAAGACATAGTACAATTTTACTAATAAACGTTATTTGAAAGATCTGGCTTAAATCACAGTTTTAATACGATTACTAGCTGAGTCCTGTGGTTTTACTAGCGGTCATTGAACCGCCGCACATCAATACTAGTCTAAAAATCGGGTAAGTGCGTGTCAGGCCACGCATAGAATAGGGTTCCGTAGTCATATACAATAGTAAGTTTGTGCAATTAAAATCCTGTCAAATAGAAAATTATTATGTTTACTCATTATTTCGTTATTTTTGTACGAAGTTTTCCTAGTTAGCACATTTCACAAGTTAGGCCTCGATAACTCCGTAACTAATAAAGCTATCTAAGATCTAAGCCGTTATAGTTTACCTTTAAAGTTCATCACATGGACTACCATCATTTTTTTAGATTTTCCGAGTCAGCCGTTAAGCTTTTAGAGGGGTGGGGACAGCCTATTTTTACAAAAAGTCCTTTAAAGTTAAATAACTCGCAAACGGATATATAAATAAAAATTCGTCTTATCAACCTCTCAATGTTTTTTAAAAAGACCTATCTAAAGATACCCGACCTGATGGGGTAGACGCGAGAGAAGTATTTAGTAGTAAACTATTTATTTGATATTCAAACAAACATACAAATAAATTTTATTTGTTTGTGTAGTCGATATATAAGGCATATATTATCTTGACACGGCTGCGGTGAAGCCAAATTTGCTCGCCTTCTAATTGAAATGTTGAACATATTTCATGTACAAATAACTTTATATTTCCACGTAATATAATTGTTTAGGGGTTGATTAAAGCTCTTGTTTTTGACATAATTTATTTCAGAGTAAATTATACTCAGAAATGTACCATTCATATTACAAAATTTTGTTTAAAATACGACTGATAATTTTAACAAAAAGAAACTGACTTCAAAGAGAACCTATTTCGAGAACCAAAATCGCGACAATTATGCCTATGATATTTGAGGAGTTCCCTCAATTTCCTTGGGATCCCATCATCAGATCCCGATATGGTGACGATGGGACCACGTGTAAGCTACGCCCATTCCAATGCAAAAAGTTTTTTTGAAATCGGTTCATAAACGACTAAATCCATAATTTATTGAAAGTCAGTTCACAACATTACACTAATTTAAATAATGATTACATAAATACAAAAAATAAACCTATAATAATATAAAATACTTAAATTAACCCGTGCCCGATCGCATCTGGTGGAAAGGTGCCCATTAAGCTAGCAGCATTGCCGCGTTGTATGGCAATGGCCAACCTTTGCACCAGAAACGAGCAGGAACGAGAGTCCCCGTTTATTTCAGATAGCCTACGACCCAGTTCCCCCACGAAGCCCAAAGTTTCAGCAGCCCAGCTCCCCATTGTCTCCACCGCCACAGTGACGAAGTGGTAGTGTTGCTCCAAAGCCGCATATTTCTGCCTCTTCTTATGACAAGCATCCTCTGCCGCGGCCGACGGGGAGCGGACTGTGCGGCTCATTTAACGTAACGACTAAATTATCGCTGAACATACATAAAAAAAAAGATTCCGACGAATTGAGAACCTCCTCCTTTTTTTTGAAGTCGGTTAAAAAAGGACTTCTGCCATATTTATACAAATAATCAAAATTGAAGTTTGAAATGTTTATCTGCCTCGGGTGGGGCAGTGGTAGAGTATGACTCGCTAATCCCAGGAACAGCTTGATCGATTTTGATTTAACTTTCACTATATAGCTGATGATTTAAGGTGTAACTCGTGCACCTTCTTTTACACTAACTTCGCCCTTAGTTGACCGCGGCGGTTTTAAAGTTATAAGAAGAAATGCGTGTAACACCGCGCGACAGCCAGTACAAAATACAAGTATTACTATAACTGGAAGTTCAAAAAGTTGGTTATTTTACTAATATCACAACACCCTTTAACACCAGCTTTAGGGGCTATCCATTACTCCATCCGAGACTCGGGGAGGAGGGGGGGGATTCTACAAAAATCATCCTCACAAGGACGGAAACGGCGTACCCTTGACTCGAGGTTTCCAGGCTGGCACCACGTATCACCAGTAGGATGGAGGGGTTAAAAATGGGCTAAAAACATCACGTGATTAATGGACGGCCCCTTAGTAAATACGTTAGTGATTTTATCTATACTTTTCTAATGATAAAAAAATCAGTGACACTTGCCATCAGTAGGAACAGCTCTTGATCTTGCAAGATCAGCTTTATTGCCGACCAGGATAACAGCCCGTCTGGATGTGTGTCCTGCTGCCCAGAGGGTTTGAAGTCTTTTCTCCGCCTCAGCAAAACTGATTCGGTCTGCTGTTGAGTAGACTACGCAGTAACCATGGGCGCAGCAATCCGACTAGAGAAAGAGAACAGATTAAACCTTTTATTTTATGGTATAAGAGTAGAATGATATATTGTTTTAAACTTTCATGGTCATTAACATTAAAATATAAATCTGCGGGATTGCTGCCATGTTCGTACCTTTTTGTTAGTGAGTATCTGATATTTCGGCGCTGTTGCAAGCGCCATGATCACGGAGTAACTGAAGATCTTGTGGGTGGAATGTTATTGGCAGACAGACATATCGGTCTACCCTCTTTCGCAGTCTTTTACTACGATCGCCCCCGGTACCACTGTTCACTATCTTCACTCGCTGCATACGTGACGGGATTTTACATGGACGGGACGGGACGGGAAGTTTTGCAAACATTGTTTCATACAAAATGTGTAAGGAAATGTATACTTCACGTAGACACGGACGGGACGGTAACGTGACACGCACGGGACAAGCTAAATATCGTCGCCGACGATGTTTAGCACATCAATAGCAATTAAAGCTAATTCTTGAAATGTAAAATCCATCTTTCCTTGTTCGCAACACTAGCACGTTAGATCCGAGTCACAGTCACGGTGCGTATGCATTTACATCACGTCCCCGTTTATAACGAGGAAACCACGTCCCCGTCCCGTCCACGTCCCGACGGTAATATCTCGTTACGTATGCAGCGGTCATAACAGTATTTGATCGCGAAACTATATTTTGTTGATTACGTCGGTTTTTGCACATTCGAATAACTAAATCGAATAACAAAAACGTACATGGTGGCAATCCCGCAGATTTATATTTTAAAGGAGTAGAATGAGTAGATTTGTCATTTCATCGCATAATTGCGATAAAATTCTCTCGCATTAGGATAATTTAAATTGATAGTTAACAATTGTTAGTTTGCTTATGGATATATATGACTTAATCAAATACGAGATGAATATATTCGATGGTTTGGCTACATAGAAAGTACGGCGACTTCCACTGCGGAAGTTATCATAAGAAAACATTGGTGAGGCTTAGTTTTGCTAAGAAACATCCAACGTCAAAATTACGTAGCAGCAACATGTCTTGCCAATCTCCAATCCGCACTCGTTCAGCGGGGGGATGTATGGCCTTAACTCACTCAGAAGACCTTAGCCAGGCAGTTGGACGTTATGGGTTGTGGATGACTAGGGCGGAAATAATAACTGGCAACACAGTAGGTACATACATGAATCTCTCATTGCCGAATGGCATTAGGTGATTGGAATCAATCACCGACGGTAAGCAGCGACGGTGCGGTTAAACCTAGATGCCGTATGTGGCATGATATGTTATTAAGAGTGTTTCCATGATTCAGAGGTATATAACAATAAGCAGTCGGTCCCGGTTGTGGTCATAAGATAGCAGTCGTGAAGCTTAGTTGGAGACCCGAGCCCAGCAATGGGACGTTATGGGTTGTTGATGAATAAAGTACATTTACGTGAGAAAATAACCCTAAGAGAATTCATAGCAAACAATGACACGCCTCAAGAGCATAGAACATCATACTGTTAATGATTTTAAGAAGTATTTATATTTAGAATAAAATGAGAAAATAAAAATGTATTAATCATATTAGTCAACAATAATTCAGAAATTTCTGCTACAATAAAAATTTCTAAACGTTCACACTAATTATAAGTTAGCATTCAACTTTTCAACCCTCATCAAAATTACGTCCGAATGACCGCTTTGAAGAGGGTTACCCAATAAAAACATTATATTAAATTTGAATAAAAGCGGCATAAGTTGTGTCAAGTAATTATTGTCTGCATTCTCGAATATTATATACTTTTAAATGATGCCATCCATTGTATTTTCGGCACACACATCACCTTCGTCATCATCAACTCTTAAGAGTCCAGTATTGGACATAGGCCTCTCCTAAGATAGGAAATTTGGCCTACTGCATCGAGCTGACGATGAATTGGTATTCGGTTTCCTTCAAGTATTTTTTGTCTAAGTAATACAATAAAAAGTCATACATAGTCGCTCCCTTATTCGACTTTTAAAACACCTACGAGGTGAATAGGGATGGCGGTACTCCTTAAATATTACCCTCATACACACACCGCCACTCAAATACGCGGGTTTTTAAAAGATCGATATTCGTCTATAATGATACCTTTTTTGCAATAACTCTTGGTAAATGATAATATTTATTTTGTAAGTAAATCTTTTAAATTTCATTTACACGTCGGACTTTATAGCTAGAAGGCGCCGGCATTTATAAAGTCTCACTCTGGGAAGAAATGCCAATACTAACCAGAGATGTGTCATTCATTTTTAAGTCCGTATATGCGAGCATACAGTATAGGGTGTGATTTGGCCCTTTGAAGAATGGACCATTGTTTTGGGTCGGCATTGATTTGGAGTTACATTTTTAGCTTCCGATTTTTGTTAATAGTATGATGCTACAAGGACGTGATGATTTCCACTTGTTGAGCCTACTTTATTAAAGACACTCTTACTTCATTTGGTTTGATTACAAAATCGTATCGTATTATATTCATTACTTAACTATAAATAGGCAGATATGAAATCATAGTAGGATGCTTTTCGAAGAAGCTCAACTAATTTAATCCGACCACTTGATACTAACAGGTTGTAGCTTCATATTTGAATAGAGCTTGGCCTGCTAATAGATATTCAATTTAAGGTACCATAAGATCACATCCTAAACTAAAACATAAAAGCGTTTTTAATATAATAATAACGTGATGTTGGTGAAAAATTAAATGATCTAGGAGCTTACAATTGCATGATCTGGTGGCGCATCCAAGAAGGTGATTTCTGACTCCTCGCCAGCCAATAGCACGCATACCGACCGCTCGCCTGACTCGTCATCTGAAATGATATACTAGGTATCAGTTTTACTCATGGAGGAATAACAAGTATAATTAAAGTTTATTCAAATCTTTAATTATTTTCAATAATAATTAATATTATAGTAATAATTTTTAACCTGTTCTCTTTTTAATTTATATCAAAATATTAAATAACTATCTGAACCTCGCACTTTTACAACAAAGTTGTAACAGACAGACAGACCAACATTTTAATACTTTCATATCCATTTAATGTAAAGCTTGAAATTACAAACATACATTCCAATTTAATTTATTTTTATCTATAGATTCTATTGGCAGAGTACGTTACGAAATAAAACCTTATCTAATTTTATAGAGAATCCATTCAAATGTAAAATATAAGCTCTATAATAGACATTACCGGAATACACGAGGAATATAATGTTATAACTACTGTTTATTAGAAGAATCTGGAACAGACATGACACTTATTTTCCAGAAATACCAGTTAAATCTGCTGCCACAGGAAGCCCAAGGAAAAGAAAGACATCAATTAAACTCCTATATTTACCCATTTTATGATATCATCTTGAGTAAATGTAATGTTTAATATCTTACCAATACTGGTGTCATATGCGTGGAGATACTCCGAGGTCATAAACTGTCCCACCAAGCTGGATTTGCCTACGCCAGCAGCACCCAACACCAACACTCGGTATGAGCTGAGCCCAGCTGATGAGTCCCTGTGAAAAAAAACTGGCTTAAAAATCTTGAACCTTCTCCTGAAGTACTTCTACTGCTGTCTACTAGTTGAGAGATTTGTAATTTTTTTATATGTAAGCCTATCGAAATAAATCTATCCTTCCTGACGGAAAGCATGAGCAGAATCCAAGAGTGGCGCCCACCATACTAATTGCGAATACAAGCAATACATTAATACTGCATTTTGACCGTGGCTATGGCGGTCTTCATTACTTACATGAGACGCGTACACGGGTACACATGCACATACGCACACACTCCTACGCCAGTGAACACAAACATACGCACACACACACACACATACACACTCAGGGTTTGCTCAAGAGAAAAAGGAAGACCTTGAGTTGTTTCCTTAAATTGAAGATTCTTGACTTTGAGATGAAGATTCTTGACATATTTGAAATTACTCTACTGACCTTGATGACGCCAGGGAGCACGGCGCAGACGCTCTTGTAACAGCCTCTGTGCTGGAAGCGCTTGAGGCCACTGAGGTGTTGGATCGAGAGCGTCTTGACCTAAGAGAGTCACCTCGGTTCACCACACCTTTACCTGCAAACAAAGAGGTAGGGTTATTTTGGCACTGTCTAAACATTTTACATTACATTAAAGTAATATATCTATTTGCGCGGTTTTAAAAGAGAGAAGCTCTTTTCCTATGGAGAAGAATCTGCAAGAAGTTCCATAAATTAGTGTTTAAAAAAATAAATTTACAAATAATTGTAATTTATTATTGTTCCTCTTGTCATCATCATCATCATCAGCCTATCGCAGTCCACTGCTGGACATAGGCCTCTCCCATTGCACACCACTCTGATCGATTTTGGGATTTTGGTGTAGCATAATTCAGCTACCTTGGTGCATTGCGTGCACTCTCAAAGAGGATGGCGACTCTTGAATTAATACAGGTTAAAGGTACACAGCATGAATGTAATATATAAAATTCTCGTGTCACAGTTTTCGTTGCCATACTCCTCCGAAACGGCTTGACCGATCTTTATAAAACTTTATATGCATATTTAGTAGGTCTGAGAATCGGCCAACATCTGTATTTGATACCTCTAAAACGCGAGCGGAGCCGCGGGCATCAGCTAGTATCAACATAAAAATAGGCGATAACTCAACATAATATCGCTTCGAGTATTCCTGTTCAAAATGACCCTGGTATTCAGATTACGCCTAGATTATTAAAATAAGTGTAAGAAAGGTAGGTACTTCGTTCATTTACACTTTGTTAATTCAAAGCGTGAAAATGTTCACTCTAACAATAAAAAGTCGGTGAAAATTTTCTTTGATGTAAAATTAAGTGTGTTTCGAGAATCGGATGAAAATGAGGGTGTACTTGACGAAAAGGTGTACTATAATATAATTGTGACCCTGTGCGCTTTTACACACAAAGAAATTGGTCTTTTCAATTTAAATCAATTTGTATTTCACGTTAAAATTATTTTCTGAATAGTTTATTACAAGCTTGAAACAGTTGTAGGAAGTTTCTGCCTGTAGGTTAGGTATACCTTTCTGCTAAGCTGAAGTGGTAGCAGTTCTTTTTATGATATAAATCCTTTGAATCTTTTCTTCAAGTCAAGGAGAGGTTTGGCGTCTAATCTCACTCACTCGAAGATGAATAGCATTTATTAACATCATTTAAAGAAAAGTTGATGTGAGTGATGTTAAACAATAATTATACAGACAAAAACAAATCATCTTTACAAATAACATGTCTCAACTGGTGACCCCCAATTAGTCAAGACACTTATTTTATATTTCAGGTGGTAAGGTTCTACAGAAGAGAACATTATATTGGTTTTATTTAAACTGTTTTTACTATGTTTTTTTACCTAAATGTTTTAATTAACCTGTACTCTATATTTAAACCTACAATAATAACACTAATCTGCTTAATGAAAAGCATTAGTAGAAGCGTGGAGTAGGGCGACCATCCTTACTGTAAGTATATAGAATGCACCATGGTGGGTTAGTGAATCTTTTTGCAATATTTTCCGGCGAAGAGAATGATGCAAAATCATAGGGCCTCCGGTCTCACACACATCAACGAGAGATAACAGCACGAATACTGTCATAGGTTGGTCTTCTGTGTGAGCGTAGTACTGCCCCGATCGAGCCGGCCCATTCGTGCTGAAATCAGCATGGCTCTACTACCTATGTTTGTCAGCTTTCAAAGTAACTCCATGCCGGATTCCAAGAAAATAGATGCAGTTGGTTTGCCGCGTAAGCATCATAGACAAACAAAGAGATAGAGTTTTCTTCGAATTTATAATATTAGGGCCGATAAATTACAAAATCACTATATATGTATAGTTAATGAGGTTTAGCAGTCACATTCTCTACCCATTAAACAGGCTAGACAATCAACTATTAATGTCGCTGTTACCAATATCTACATAAGGTGTGACCATTGTTGGTTTTGTAACAACATAATGGTCCTTCGAGCCGAACCTTTGAAGCACACAATCTCAATATTTAAACAGGTCTTCAGACCTTGTCTCATCTTTACATAGTCTCTATTCAATGACCCGTAAATCCTTTCAAAACACTACAAAGGGTTCCAAACTTACATATTAATTATTCTGATTTATAAACTAGACTAACAAGTTCTTGCTTCAAGAGAAACTTTATGGTAGAACCAACAGTGTATTATTAAAACTCAAAATATACAGAGCCAGTTTGAATTGTTAGACTCTACGCAGTATTAAATGAGCTCTAGTGGTTTGAAGTCAGCTTTAACAAAGGGCATGTAACTATGTGTTCTTGAAATACCTTCTCGTAGTGTGGATAATTTGAACATAATCTCCAATTGGTTTATATTTCGGTGAGGAGTGTGTCAAAAAGGGTAAATTTGCTTTGACTAGCTGTGTCTCGTGGTGTAGCTCACGCGTTAGGAATGTAGCCAGTGTTACTTCTTTTATAATCCACTATCTGTTAGTAAAAGTCCCGTCAAATTCAGTCATGTCATTTCAGAGAATACAGAGAATACAAACAGACAGTTGGCATAAAATGATTTATTTGCTCATTTCTTTTTCATTAATAACGCCCCACGGCTGGACTCAGCTCTCCTTTAAAATAAAAAGCGGCCAAGTGCGAGTCGGACTCGCCCATGAAGGGTTCCGTAGCAGCAAGTAACATCATACAAAAGTTTTTGTAGTTCGTTGTAACTTTCATCGATGTTTTAATGTAGTGTTTTGGTTGGTATTATGTAGTATTATGATTTATTTATGACGTATTAAAAAAAAACTATTCACTAGATCTCCTTTAAACCAATTTTCGTCGGAAGTTTGCATGGTAATGTACATCATATATTTTTATTTAGTTTTATCATTCTTTTATTTTAGAAATTACACACACATTTTACCACTTTGAAAGTGTCTCTCGCGCAAACTATTCAGTTTAGAAAAAAATCATAGTAGAAATCTCAATATCATTTTTAAAGACCTATTCATAGATACCTCACACGTATGGTTTTGATGAAAAAAAAAAATTGAGTTTCAGTTTTAAGTATGGAGACCCCCAAAATTTATTGCTTTTTTTCTATTTTTATGCAAAAATATTAATGCGGTTCACAGAATACATCTACTGACCAAGTTTCTGACCAAGATTCAACAGTATAACTCTTATAGTATTGGAAAAAAGTGGCTGTGACATACGGACGGACAGACAGACAGACAGACAGACATGACGAATCTATAAGGGTTCCATTTTTTGCAGTTTGGCAACGGAACCCTAAAAAAGAAAACTCCCGCATTAGGAACATTCATCCTGTGTCGCCGGGTACTTTACAAACTTACATTAAACGGACACAAAGAACGCCCAACGCCCAGTTTTAGAACAACAAATTGTAGATGACACAAAGTGTTGTCCTTTGTGGGATTTAAACCCACAATACTTGGCGTAGACCGCTTAAACCACTAGGCTAACCGTGAAGTTATATGCCAATCGTGCACCTGACCAATAACCAAGAGAAGATTAAGGCCTTTTATCCTCATGCTGGCCGTGTGGCAAGACATGTAGTGGCTACGTTATCTTGCTGTTGGATGTTTTGAAGCCGCCGGAGGCCTCACGACGAAGCTACACGACTGTTATTTCATGGCAACTGGGACCAACTACTAAACGTGACTTTCGAATTACCGGAACGCTCATAACATATCATGCCACAAACCATCACCTATCTAGGTCTGACCGCGCCATCGTTGCTTACCCTCGGTGATTGTTTCTAATCACCCAAAGCCACTTGGCTTTGAGCACTTCTCGTTCTCTTCTGAATCGTGGCTTTTTGCATTGAGACCCATTATAATAAAGAAAATACACTGATATGCAGACAGATTACAATAATCTAATACCTAAGACGTTTTGCTTATTTCTCGCAACGTACAATTTTACCTGAATAATTCGTCAATCACAAGTCATTAATATTTTCCCTTTTCAACAATTATTTCAAACTTTTAATTACGAACACAGTTTTACTTTTGTCGCTTCAGTCATTGCTAGGGTTGCCAAGTTTAGTGAGCTTAGATTAAAACAATCTATGTAAATATAAACAACTAGCCAGCCACGTGACTGATCCTTCTCGTGACCAGAAAGGAGACTGGATTTTTTTCTAGCCCAAAAGTCTTTTGGGAACGCTACCAGTAGACGATAAAGCGGGTGAATTTTATGTATTTTGTATTTCTCCCTCTACAGGTAATGTAGTTCGGCGCTGTTGCCAGCAGATTTATATTTAAATGTTACTGACCATGAAAGTTTAAAACAATATATTGTTATTATTGGAATAGAATGTCAATAATCTATACAATAAATAGAAGACAACCCTAGAGTGTCCAAGCATTGTTTGTTTTGAAATTATTCGTTAACGGAAGAGGAAAGTTTATATTTTTAATATACTTCCACGCTTAAGAACTTTAAAACTTCTAGACGCATTAATATTTATGTATACCAGTAAATACTATAAGTATGAAACACAATAAGTTTAGCTTTTGAAATATATGGCACTAGCTTTCGCCCGCGGATCCGCCCGCGTGTATTTTGATTATTGCAGTAAAAAATTGCTTATGTGTTATTATGATATATAAGCTATAATTACTGCAAAGTTTCATCCAAATCCGTTAAGTAATTTCTGCATGAAAGAGCAACAAACATACATACATACACACATACATACATACTCACAAACTTTCGCGCTTATAATATTAGTAGGATATAACCTTTTGTTGGCCCTTTATACAGAGCTATTTAAAAGAATTAGCCGGCTCTCCAATGTAAATTTATAAATATTCGATAAGATAAGCCTTAATTAAAATTATTATAATGAGTGATATAGTAAATATAGAAACATCAGTTTGTGCTCCCATGTTCGCAAATAGCAGATTCAATAATTAGTAAATATATAAATTAAAATGAATGCTCTATATATGGTTATAAGTTGTACTTTCATTGTCAACTCTTTCTTGTCTGTACTGTGTTGTGTAGTATTGGTGATAACTTGGTGTCTGTTGCCAAAATGGCGAACATTACAAACTTACATATGTGTTAACCAGATTGTAGCAGGAACGATAGAACTAATCTGTGATACAGTTTTACTTTTGACAGAAATTTATGAAAAATGTTTCTACTATCATACTTATGTTAACACTTTAAAATACGCGTATTATGTAAAATTGTATTTTTATACATTGACGATGTGTTGGTCTTTAACCGCATCGTTACATGCGTATGTAGTGCTGGTGCTTCAGTATACGAGGAAATTGAGTTATCAGAAGAGGATATTCACGGTGTTCACACATTTGACTGTCATTCTGCTCTATATGGGGAATTATGTTTTGGAGAATCTTTCTTTAAATAGGCAGCATTGCCTACCTTTTGCATATTTTTTGCCAAACTTAATAGTTTGGTTAGTAATATTTGCATTGTATATAAGTGTGGTTGTGTCCATTCTTCCATGTGGCAACAGAAGACTTTCAAGAAGAAATGTGAGACAAGTGTGGTCCTTGATCGGAGTTGCTGTAATGTGTGACTCTTTGAAGATTCTGGTTGTGATAAAACAGTTACTAGTGGATTTACAGTTAGAAGGTCCAGGAATGGTAGTAGATATTATAATTGGGCTGGACGTAACATCAGCTATCTTTTCCTATAGATGGATTTTGCAAACAATGTTCGTGTTATTAAAAAGAACGTCTCGAGCACACTGGAAGATATATATACTAAAGTGGAGAAGACAAAACTTCAATAATTTTGAACTTGGATAGTTAAGAATGGTCGATGAAAATTTGTGACTGATTTTATTGTACATAGATTTATTTAATGAATATAGTAGTAAGAAACTGAAGAAATAGTAAAAAACAATGTATATTTCAAAACAATATTGCTATTGAACAAATAATATCGTTGGATGTATTTTTGTGAAACTACTGAAAACATGAGTATCCGATAAGATTAATTCTCATTAATTAGTACTAACATAATTTATGTTATAGTAAATATAGGAGAGTTGTATTTCCACAGTCGTAAAAAACAAATTGAGTTATTCACTTGGCAAATTATGAAAATGAGTAGTAATTATTGGCATTTCTTTATAACTGGTACTTTTATTATCAATTCTGGTTTATCAGTGCTGTGCTGTGTAGTTTTAGTGCTAAGTTGGTGCCTGTTGCCGAGTTGGCGAACTTTACAAAACTATATAAGTGTCAGTCAGATTATAGCAGGGACTTTGGAACTTATATGTGAAACCGTTTTAGTTATAGTGGAAACTTGTGAAGAATATTTTAGCATAGAAACATTTGGAATTGTTGCAAATTACGCGTATATTCTAAGATTATATTTTTATATATTGACGATGTGTTGGTCTATGTCGGCGACTTTACAGGCCTATATGAAGCTTGTACTGCTATTTACAAGGAAATTGAGTTATGAAAAAAGATTCTACACTGTGTTAACACATTTTTTAGTCATCCTACTTTATATATTGACGTTAATATTAGAGCACCTTCCGTACAACGGGCATAGATGCTTGCCTTTTGCATATTTTTTGCCGAAGCTAATAATTTGGACACTAATATTTTTATTGTATATAGACATTGTGTGTTCCATTCTTCCATATCGCAAGAAAAGACTATCAAGCAGGAATATACGGCATGCGTGGTCCTTGATCGGAGTTGCTGTAATTTGCGACTCGCTGAAAATTCTTGTTGTGATAAAACAGTTAATTATAGATATAAAGATATTGGGATCGGGTTTAGGAACAGAACTATATTTGTGGCTCGACATAGGGTCAGCCGTGTTTTCTTATAGATGGATTTTACAAACAATGTTTGTGTTATTTAGGAGAACGTCTCGAATGCACTGGAAGATGTACATACGAAAATGGAGAAGGCGAAGAGTTAATAATACAGAACTTGGATGTTCGTAAATAACTAATTTGTAATTACTAATTGAGAGAACTCGAATGTTTTGGCACGTTGTTGGAATGTCGGCTTACCAAAATATATTAATATACAAAAATAGATTTAGTCTTTGATAGTATTTACGATGATAGGAAAAAAGTGTCTTTGATAGTATTTACAATGATGTGAGAGTGCGCCAAGAATCCTAATTGTGTCAGTCTCTTATTACTTCTTCTTCTTTTAAAAAGACAACTCTCGCATTAGGAATATATTCCTGTTCCGCGGGAGACTTTATAAACATACAATAAACGGACACAACGAACATCTGTATGTTCGTTTGTGTGTGATTCAATTGTTATTTTGAGTCTGTACTCAAAATAACAATTGAATCACACAAAGTATAATCCCATGTGGTATTTGAACCCATAAAACTTGGCACAGTAGAAAGCGGCCTGGCGACAACTTAAAGCACTAGGTCAATTTTATTTTGCAGTCAATACTGTGGTATTCTTACTCTAATGTATGTGGTATCTTTGGTGTACAGAAAAGAGAAAAAAATATACCATTTAGCATTCATAATTAAAAAAATATATAATCCAATATAATTTCGTTTCGTTAAATTTTATCCCTATTGTATTAATATTAATTATTTAATATCTCTTATTATTTAGTTAAACGTATGAAAAATTACTTTTTTCTAAGCAAAAGGTCAGCCTAGAAAGGAATTATAACATTTATTCGGTATACGGTTTCTGTCAAGTTTACCGTCTATTACTATGCTGTTGTGTTACACAGTTTCCCCTTTTAGTCAACTCTTCCCTGATAAGATGAATATGGGTGGTGATACTTCGCATTCTTAAGATGTTGGTTTAAGAATGCGAAGTATCACCACCCGTATTCCTTTATATATCTATCTATCTACTATATTATTCTATCATCTATAATAACACGGATGGTCATGAAAAATATTTTTTGTGAGTAAAAGCTAGTTGTAAAAGCTAGCATAAAAACGTAGTCGCAGTTACACCTTACGTTATCTGTCAGTAAAAGTCCCATAAAAACGGTTCAGTTGTTCTAGATATTAACCAGAACAAACAGGCTGACAGATGGGCAGACAAAAACTAAAAAAGTGCTTTTTTGATGTAAGTACCATATACAATACACTTTTATATGCCTTTAGTAAAAAAAACTTTTGATTTGACGTTACGAACATACACTTCTATTTTAATTTATTTATTTATACATCATGCACATTGGTACATTTGCGGACTTAATGCCTAAGGCATTCTCTACCAGTTAACCATTGGGTGATGCAGAGAAAAATGGTAGTAGGTGCATTTTGGTTAATTATTTGTTATAAATTGTTAGAACTTACCTGTAATGCTGAAGTGTCTGAGTCGGTAATATTCCTCTTCAACGCCAGTATTGGGCATGGACGCTACCCTGGCTCGCTGCTGTGGGAGCCCCAGTAGCTGCCTCTCACCAGTGCGGGAACGACCTGCCTTAACTGACTGGGATCTGGAGTGGTGGGGACTGCCATATCTGTTGAAGGAAAGATCTTTTTAGACCTCCTGATCAACTTACGAGAATAATGGAAAATAGAATGTCGATTAAATTCAAGGATTTGTATACTTGAATATAACATTACATTTCCAAACCCTTGGGAGAGTTTGGCAGCACAGCGACCGGAATGGTGCGAGATTGTGAAAAAGCGAATCCTTGAATTTGAGAAACAGCGTTTAGCTGAACTCGACGACAAGCGCGATGAGCTTAAAGCCCGTCAACTCGCTGCCATTCTCTATAATTAATAGAGCGGTAAGCTCACTTGCCCACTTTGTGCAAGGGAGTTTGCTACGAAAGTCGGCCATATAAGCCATCTCCGGGTGCATTAGCGCCAAGCCCTATAAAGGGTCGAAGTGGTGGCCATGGCCGAAATCGGTCGGATTATTATTACTTTACATTTGCTTGCCACAGCGCCTCTACTATGCCTAATAGAAAGCATGACTATAATCTAAGTCTAGTGGTCATCATATTTATTGCGAATACAGAAAATGCAATATGGTGGCCCACACTGTAGCGGCTTATTGAATTGCTTACCGTCGGTCACGCACTCACCAACGAAATACGACAACTCGAAAGTCATGTGACGTCATTTTAGGTTAGTCTTCTGAGAGACGGTATTGCCGCACCAGTTCAGCTGGCCTAAATAACATAGATTCTAAATCTAAATATATATCAAAGAACGACGGAATTAACTGAAAATGGCTACTTTTCAAATGTTCTTGATGTTGTTACAACCTACACATAAATGTGCTTTCATCGCCACTTCTCCTCAATAAATGACATCAGCATCCATCGGTGCTAAGAATGAGAGACGCAGATCGGATTTCTCCATTGAGCGTGTATTGAACACTAATTTTATAAATCAGCTCTTCATTGAATGTGGAGTTTGGTTGAGTGGGCGATATTATGGGAATTGAAGACGATATTTACGTTTCACCGTTTCAGATTGATGTAAGAATAAATTTGATTGCCTTTATCTATTTTTGAAGATATGTACGTAACTCTACTACACCAAGAATCTTGATGGAACGTGATCTAAAGACAATCATCAATGTGTATGATATATGTCAAACTATCTAAATGCACCTGCACAGGTGGCGCAGTGGTAGCGTATGCGGCTGCTGTTTTTGAGGTCTCGGGTGTTATTCCCGGGTCGTCCGCCCCGAAAAATCTTTGTGTGATCCCCAAATATTTGTTTCGGAGTGTGGGGGTTTTCTATGTATGATATTTATGTATTTATATCAGTTGACTAGTACCCATTATACAAGCTCTGCTTAGTTTGGGACTAGATGACGGTGTTTGTAAGATGTGAAGATATAAATTTAAAATATAAAAATTTAAAAAAACCTTCTTCGTATATTCTATAGTAGCTTTTGCCCGCGGCTCCGCCCGCGTGTAGTTCTGTCATGGCGGTAAATGTAGCCTATATGTTATTCCGATATGTACCTAAACTATTGTATTGTGAAGTTTCATCAAAATCCATTCGTAGTTTTTGCGTGAAAGAGCAACAAACATTCATACATACATACAAACTTTCTCGTTTATTACATACATATAAAAAGCAACAAAATGTCTTTTTCTTTATTTCTTGCTTCCTTTACATACATTTCTCTTTAAAACTTATAAAAAATATTTCTATATTAAAAACAGGTACAAACTTGGTAACAGGTTGTCTAGTACTTAAGTTTTCTAGTACCCATAATACAAGCTCTGCTTAGTAAGGGACTAGATGGCGCTGTGTAAGATGTCCGAAATATTTATCATTTTAGCTTTTCATGAATGTTTATATTTATGGCTAAGTAGTAATTTACAATATAATAGATTTTACCGGTGTTTGTTGATAAGCACCTGTTTATTTATTAATAGGCATTAATTCTCGGTATCTCTACGGTCTCTACTACATAACGGTATTCTCTACTAGTCAATCATTTGGTGACGCAGAGAAAGTAGTATGTATGGGCATTATAGTCGAAATGTGTATGAGAATAAGACATTCAAACGTTAAGTGTGTGTGTGTGTGTGTGTGTTTTTTATGGCAACATTCATAACATTGAGTTGAAGTGACAGCTGTCATATTGGCTAAACGTCAAATGATGAATCTATCCCGAAAATTCAAACAACCGTCACTTATAAACTACGCTCATAAAGAATTGTTTATTTCCGAAGTAATTGCTAAAGTTACTGCATAGATTTTAAGTGAAGTTCATTTATATAGACTAAACATAGGATAGTGAGTCATTATTTTCAAATTATACAACTTTTATAGTTCTACCCGCGTTTTAAAAGAAGATTTTTCCATGTTAGGCCACCGAGTTGTTATAAATAAATGATTGCAAATAGAAAAATAATCCGATAAAGTACGCAAAGCAAAATTCACATAACCTTATAATGGCGACAAAAGTCAATTAAAACTGAAATAACAAGGCTCCGGGCTAAGGCACGTGTAAAGTGGATCATGTTACACGTGCCTTTAAAGGATCACGTGAATTCGTTAGCGCCTCAAGTTCTTGGGCGGTAGCGGTTTGATGGAACAAATATTATACATTATATAACACTGTATTTGAATGGTCTTAACGAGGTTTAGTCGTAGGACAACTACATATCGGCATGTTATTAGGGCCATCTATATCGGGCGATACTATGAGCTCAAAGATAGTTTCATATTCTTTTCATCTATTATTACTACTCAGTTTTCGATTAGACTGAACATTTTTAATGTGTATGTGTGCTACGCGATAACTTTGCTCTTTGTGAACTTACTTTAAAAAACTCTTTTTAATTGGAGTTGGTTACATATAAGCTTAAAAAAACGAACAAAATACATTACATGTAACAGTGAAACTCGTGAGACTCTGAAGCATAATGGTATGGTAGGCGACTGCTGTGCCTGAAGTCTCGGGTTCGATGTCTCAGACCAAATGTTTGCATCATCTGCAAATGTTTGTTTAAGAATTTTGGTGTTTTCTATGTATATTATGTACTTATTTACAAAACGTAGTTACAAATGTACACGTATTGATATCAATTGTTCAGCAGGTACCATGGCACAAGCTTTGCTTGGTTTGAGACTAGATGGTTTGTGAGACAGATGTGCGAAATATTTATTTATTTTATTTAAACCTTAAATTCAATGTTATACATTCTGCCTTTACATAATCTACTAGCTTTACATATTCAATTTAACTACTATATTGGCTACTATCTGAGCATTTCGCTATTATTATTGCGGCAACAGTTTCCCTATTAGTAATCCATTACACCTTACGACCTGTTTCCCCACATTCACACGGAAAATTAACAGAAACCATAGCAATTACATTTAATTTATTACGATTGTTTTATGTGTAGCAGTCGATGTGGTATCAACCATTTCAGATTTTAGCGATTTGCATCTTAATAAAGGACTAACTCTTCTTATAAAGCTTTGCGAAATAACTCCATATAAATGACAAAACAATGATGAAGATTTATGTTAAATTTTCACTCAAAACCCTTTCTTTTCAAATTTTTGAACTGTCTAAATAAATTTTCTTTACCCACGATTTGCTTAATTAATTTCAAAATGAATTAAGACCCCTTTGTCCTACTTACAAATACAATCTAGGTACCTTGGGTCAACATTAACTCCCTTATAACTTGTTTAAACATTTACTGAACAAACTACATGTTGAATTTTAATGATGAAGGGGCCACATGTATATATGTTTGAACTGCACTCCAAAGCAAAAATCCAGTCAATGTTAAGATGCATAGATAACAATTTTAATGTCGTAAATAAACCCATTTTGTACGCTTACATTGCAAACGCTGGCTGTACCCTACGAGATAGATCAAAATAATGTACTACAGGATTGTACATCTTAAAAAGGTCTACAAAAAGTACGCAATGGTATATGTCTATCTCTTAGGGATAACCCACAATATTTTTTTTTTTTTTTTTATATTTACGAAGCGATTATAAGCAATACAGTATTATTCCTTATCCAATTAAGTACCTTAAATACATTGTGTATTTAATATAGATTAATATGGACCTATACAGACCTATACAGCTATTAAATACGTACATAATTAACTAATCCCTAGACTACCTTTAGGTTCAAATAATATTCTCATCCAGAGTTATATGAATTCTGGAAATGGGAAACCTTTATGTAAGTATATATTTGTTTATCCAGTGAAAGTTTATTCTGCCTTTTTCAAAACTCCAGAGTTTTTAACTGACGAAAAAACGAAGGAGATTTTCAGTTCGACGCGTATATTTTTCTTTCATGTATGACCACGCATAACTTTTTATAGAGTAGTTTGATTTTGATCATTCTTTTCTGTTTCAAACGGTATACTCCGAAATTGGTACTAGGTATATAAATTAAAAAAAAACAATCCCAATCCTAAGGGTAGCAAAACAGGGGATGATTGAGCAATCATCATGCATACGAATATATTACAATCAGTGTATGCACGAGCGTGCATACACTGATTGTAATATATTCGTATGCCGCGCTTAACTTTTTACGGAATAGTTCGATTTCGATAATTCCTTTTTTATTGGAAAGGGTCGAGATTCTTCCCATATAAATTTAGAAGAAAAAACCTTAAAGGTAGGAAAATAGGAAATAATTGATCACTCGATAAATTTACAGAATTCAATTTTGATAATTTCATTTTATATAAATATTTATAATAATAATTTAATTAACAATGCATGCATCTCGTTTATTTTGGCTCTAGGGTTAACGCACTACTCGCCTCTTTGGCGTAGGCCTCCCCCAACTCATTCCACGTTTTTCTGTCTCTGGCTCTGGTCATCCAGTCCAGTCCTAGCCTTTGCGTAAATAGGTCTACCCATCTTTTTTGACGTCCTCGCGACCTTATTTTGTCTCTAGGGATCCACACTGTGATTTTCTTGGTCCATCTGTCGTTTTGCATCCGACATATGTGACCCGCCCAATTCCACTTTAGAGCTCTCACTCTTTCTACAACATCGGTAACCTTTGTCATTTTTCTGATTAACTGGTTATTTATTCTATTCGAGAGGTTTATCCCTAACATATTTCTCTCCATCTTTCGCTGACATATGGCGAGTCTATCTTCTTCACTCCTCAAAGACCAGCTTTGACAACCATAGGTTAAACACGGGATTTTTTGGGAGGGTTGAGATTATTCCCATATAAATTTAGAAAAAAATCCTTAAAGGTAGGAAAATATGAAATAATTGATCATTCGATAAAATTACAGAGTTCGATTTCTAAAATTCTTTATTATTAGAGAGGCCTCAAGATTAGGTTAAGTTAACGCTGTCTTATAATTATTTAGATACATAAAGAATTTAGTTGTTAATATTATTATTCTCTGCTTTTCAATTCTTTCAGTGTTTAATGTTTTGCTCAATAGTCTTATTGTTGATCGACACAGACATGTATTAACTGAAGTGAGCAAAACCTTGTTAAATTAATATTTGAGAACTTCCAATTGACATAATTCGGATATAAACTCACGCCTTAAATGTCGCTTTTACAAACTTTGTAACAATATAACCGATGAAGAGAAAATAATGACAGCTGCGGCGTAAGAACTTCGAGCATCTATCAATTTCAGGACGGATGCTGAGAACGAGAGCAGTAGACAGGCACTTTAACATTTACTTATAGCAAGCCAAGAATAAATATATTTTAAATATTTGGTATTGTACTCGTAGTGTCGAATGTGCAGTTAATAAATTTTGTAGGGATATTCATTTTTAGCAGGTATACTTTGTTTTTTTTATCAAAGCTATCTATGTATGGTATCTATGTATAGGTCTTCAAAAACGATATTGAGGTTTCTAACATCATTTTTTTCTAAACTGAATAGTTTGCTCCACTTTGGAAGTGTCTCTCGCGCAAACTATTCAGTTTAGAAAAAAATGATATTACAAACTTCAATATCATTTTTGAACACCTATCCATAAATACCCCACACGTATGGGTTTGATGAAAAAAATTTTTTGAGTTTCAGTTCCAAGTATGGGGACCCCTAAAATGTATTATTTATTTTTCTATTTTTATGTAAAAATTTTAATGCGGTTTACAGATTACATCTACTTACCAAGTTTCAACAGTATAGCTCTTATGGTTTCGGAAAAAAGTGGCTGTGACATACGGATGGACAGACAGACAGACATGAAGAATCTATAAGGGTGCCGTTTTTTGCCATTTGGCGACGCAACCCTAAAAAGCTAAGACACGCTTTTGTTCAAAATAAAATAAAATTAAATGATTGGTCTTCAGTCGTTACTCGAAGAGACAAAATTTTTTATATTCAATGTATGAATAGTTAATATTATGCAAACGTAAATGATAAAAGAAAAGTAAGAAAAGTAATGGAATGAGGTCACCTCAACGCTATCACGTGTTTAAAAGCAAACATAAGACTATTATTTATGAGAATAGAGGCGTAAGCGATTGTAGTAAGAGAATAGGCGCGAAACACTTGAGACCAAAACGATAAATCAATTCAGTTGCAGGCCCCCTAGCCAAGCTGCAAACGCTTTTCGTTTTCTACTCTATTCTAATTTCTGTTTCACTCTTCTGTTTTATTGGCTAATGTTTCAATCAAATCAAACCATTTTTATTTCAAATACACCAATACAACGGCACTTTTAAAACGTCAAGTAGTCAGTCGTGAAGCTAATTGTCTGCTCCAATTATTCCTACGGAGAAGAACAGACAAGAAACTCCATGGACACTCTTTTCCAACATAGATTTTATAATTTTTGGTTACATTGTTTTAGGCATTTTATTAACAGTTAGATGTGAGGACAATGTAACGATGCTGATATTTACACTGGTAGTGTCCAAAAATGATAAAACATTAATATAATAATATAATATAGCAGCTGTGAGATGACCAGCCCCGACTGGCATCGCCCGTATTACGAGCATGACCTATGCACCAGCCATCGTCCAGCTCAACCATATCGTAGGAAGCCGAACGACCCGCTACACACGCCACTGCAAGCAGGACTTTTGAGCGAGCATGACATATTCACAACCGCCAGTCAACATGTAACCACTTTTGTTAGAAGGGTCACTCACCGGACAGCCCGCGGTAGTTCGCACAAGAATCAGGGCGCCTTTGTCTGCAGAGGATTGATATGTGTGTGTGCCCTGCCGATGCCCCAGGAAATCAAGAAAACTCTTTCTCAGTTTCACAGATATATATTTTACACATAGGCCCTTATACAGAGTTGTACTAATCTTGGTTCTACAAGTAATAAATTAAGTGGGTTAACAAACAAAATATAAGTTCTAATTCTCCTAGTCACCGTCGTGTTTGGACTGGAACCAGGGGTAGATCCCTGGGTGCAGACTTCTCTCCCGGATGTGTTGGATTCACAAGGGCCGTCTTTCGGAGATGCTCACCAGAAAAAAAAAAGTATCAAAAATGGTATTGTTATCAAATGACAATTCAGTAGCCCTCTTTGTGACACAGTAACTGCTTAAGGTATGTTCGGCGCTTTATGGCCACCACCACTGGCACTCGCCTGTATCTGGCAGTGGAGTTTCAAATGAGAAGAGGGGCTTTTCTTGCAATATCCAGGTACTCCTGGCGAGGGTAGTAAAAAAACTATACCAAGCGAAGCGACCCTGTGAAAAAGATTATATCCTAAGATACACGTCTAGAACACACGATAAGGCCGAGATACAGTTTACAGATATAATATAATATTAACTCACCACAAATTGCGGACACGGTATATAAAAATTAATCTTAACAAGTAACTAACAACAGCAAAACTTAGTTCAAGATATAATACAATAAGAGAAATGAAATTTCTATGAGTGAGACCGGCTTTATATATCCTATTTCAAGGTCTATATGATATAACTAACCTACCCCCTTACAAAATAAGATAAACATCACGCCATTTTCAGAGACACAACTAGAATTAAAAAGACTATTAATACATAGTCTATGATTAAAATCGATTTGAACCCGACATGAGCGCCACCCAGTGCCTAGTTGGAGAACACAGGACTCTTTGCGGACGATAATAGGCGATGGAGTAGTCAATGTTGCCCAAAGATGGCGCTATTCTAACAAAGCGAAAAAAAGTGTGTTACAAACAAACAAACATGTGATTAAAATATTTTGTTTTGATCACGTAACTGAGTGACATTAGCCAACGAAGCAAGATAATAAAGAAATAGAATAGAGAACGAAAAACATTTGTAACTTGACTAGAGGGATAGGCCTTTTAATTTACATGATATTTTGATACAAAATTTCGGACTTTGACAACATATAATTCATTGCTTGTGTTTGACCTGAACTCGGACAAGTTGTTTCAAACCATCCGGGCTCTCATTTATATACCTTTTGCCAAATTGCAAACAACCTTTTGTGAGTTCTCAACTAATTTGTCATGTTCAATGTTTGTTGGAAATACAGGAGGTTGGTCGGATCGTAATTAGCATAGGTTTTGAAAATTATTTTTTAATATTATGTAATTTCATCTTGGGTCAGGTCAAACTGTGTTGTTGGGTTGTTCTTACAAAAAATCTTAATAGCAGTCAAGAGTATGGAAGTTTAGCGGTGTTTCACGCCCGTGCCTTGAAAAGCACGTTAAGCTGTCAGTCCCGGTTCGTTTTTTGTTATTTATAGCCTGCAAAGGTAACTCTTCTTTACCTGATGGAAAGCATGAGTAGAATCTAGGAGTGGGAGCAATCACACTCTGCGAATGCAAGCAGTGTGGCAATGCTGAACCACACTCGCTTAAAGGACCCGGGATCATCTATGACAATCGTTATTGGGAAGTCAGTGCCGTCAACTATATTAACAGCTATTTCGCTCTCAGGACTGCTAAGGTACGATGCTAGTCGCTCCATGGAAAAACTGATATTCAGGTAAAACCGGTCGACCTCGTAGCCGTCTCCAAGTAATAATCAAAAGAATAGGGCTAGGAAGATGAGGTTTTTTTTTTAATCTCTTCATAAATTATATGATAGACTGTGGTGAAATTGAGCCGATACGAACGCGATACGAGCCGTGAGAAAAAGCTAGTCAAAGATAAAATACACCCAGACGCAGTATAAATAATCATCCTATTACACGTACAATCATTTATCTTGGGTGGTAAAAGAACCCACTAACTCTAACTTAGCAGTCAAGATAGCTAACTACCAGGCCAATTAATATATATGAGTACACTGACAAATTTCTCTGGTTAAATATATGTAGTAGAAATTCGATGGCAAGGAATATCTAGTAGATCATATAAAGACGATATAAAAGATTATATTTCAGAGCCCGTATAACTACAGCAAAGAATATTATTTAAACTGAAAGTTACCCGAGGGATGTATTATCCCTGTACCAACGCATTTAATAGCTTGGGTAGAGTGCTTTTATTTATGAAGCGGTACAACGTCAGGATTGCGCAGTTATTGTGTAAAAATGTGTTATTTTTTGTGACCGTGCGATGCTAGATTGAAGACTAACGGATGGTAAGGTTAGGGTTGTCACTTATCAAATAATATTAATACTGTTTGGAAGAATAAATAGCGAAGATACTGGGAAATTAATAAAAAGTTTAAACAGCGATTTTGCGGGTCTAAGACCTAAGTATTAAGACAGAGCTGTGATAGCTTTGAAAAATTAACAGTATCCAATTTCAGTCATGAAGTTTCTATCCGCTGTCATGGTTTATTGCAGATTCTTGATTCACAATAAATTTAATATTATGCGTTTCAAAAAGCTTTTGTTCTGTGATTGAACTTCAGACCTAAAGGGAAAAGGGAAACCATTTCGAAATCTTACAAAAATGACTTTTCTCAAAATTCAAAGTATTATTTTTAAAGGTGTAGATTTAAGGTTAACTTTTAAGAAATTTAAGATATCTTTTTGTCAGTTTAAAACCAAAAAAAGGTATCTCCAAATAACTCTCTTCAAAATTCAAAGCATTGTTTCTAAAGGTTAAGATTTAAGGTTAAGGTTAACTTTTAACGAATATTAGAGACCTGCTTGCCTATTTTTGCTCTATTATAAAATAAGTTCTCTTGATTAAACATCAAGTTCAACGAAGAAAAAATACAATTTGCTAGCCTTTAACCCTTTTAAAAACATTTTTCCAATAAAGGTAGCCAATCAAATCCCAGGCGAATATCGTTTCCGATTCAATTTCCTACAATTGAATAAAACTCAGATACATTTATAAAAGCCACATTAAGAAAGTTGGACGAACGCCCTCCTAAAGCGAATTACCCTCACAAAGGGATGGTGTCTTTCATCTTTTATCTTTTTAGTGGGAATGTGACAAAAGAGAGGTTTTTACGCGCCGTCTGAAAACTTTTCGTCGTATTTCGTGAAAAGCTGAAACTTGGAATGACGGCAATTCCGACACTTTGGCTGTATTGTCCTCATTTATAAGAAAATAATAGTTTTTATTACCGAGATTAGCTTGGCAGTAGATCGTTTTCGAACAGATCAAAATACTTAAGGCGAGGTCAGGTTTGTAATTGTGTTTAAACATTCAGCGGAAATTATTCTTTAATATCATTCTAATCTTACATCATACAAAGTTCTCGTATCTGTTAATAAATATACAGCTTATATAATAATAAATATTTTTGAAATACTTAAAGATTTATGACATCTGACACACAACATCGACAACATCGTCGAGTCCCAACTAAGCAGAGTTTGTACTATGGGTACTAGTAACTGATATAAATACATATATATATTTGTAAATACATACATATTATACACAGAATGTATGCACAAATATACCGTTATATAAAATTTATGAGTGTGTGTGATTTATTGATCTCGCTAAGTTCATCAGTATTATGTATGTTTTTTTATTGTACGGCCTGTCAAAGTAACTACTCTGCCTGATGAAAAGCAGGATTGAAAGCCAAGAATGAGTGTATGTGAACAATGTAGAAGCCTGGGTTGCTTTTACTAAAATAACCATAAAATACATACCTCTTATCAAACTCGTGAAGGTCTTCAGAAGTGAACTGGCTCGTCACATCCAGCAACTGCTGTATATGATCACTGCAGACCCTAGACTTGCGTCTTTCATCATCTCTCACCAGGATGGTGGCACAACCTCCATAGTCCAAGGACAGTGAAGGCTGTTGGACAACGATAGTGGTGCGACCGGATGGAAGGGTGCTGGCTGCTGAGTCCAAAGGATTGGCTGTCACGTGAACTTGCGCCGCTGCATGTAATAAACAAAACATTTTTTTTAAAAACAATCCAACACATTATACTATTCTCAGTTAAAAGTATGTTAAGAATCACATAATATGTAAGAGATTGCAGTATTTAAGTCATGAAGCCATGAGTAATCTATGTATAGTTTCCATATGAATTTTACCTGTGCTTTGTCTTCTTGAAACAGGTGGAACAGAGTGCTGATGGGCAGATGATCGCCTTCTTGATGTCGTAAAAACTTCAGTTCCCTCCAGCTGCCTTCTGAGTTTTGCAACCTCATCTTTATAGTACTCCTTTTCTTTCGGCTTATTCTTCACTCTTGGCTCACTCACTCTTCTCTTTGTTGTCTCAGGCTCAAACTTAAAATGTGTCTCATATTTAATTTGATTAGCTTTTGGACTCTTTGGTGGATCCATTTTAGGATCGTACGGAATTTGAATGGATGAAGATGCTGCTGACGTTTGGCTGACTTGTGTTCTATTCCTCGGTTTGTCCTGTCTTCTAAGTTGCGACATAGGATCTGGGAGAGGAACATCGAAAACAAACCTGGCTGGTCCTGGTCTAGGCGATTCTAGAACATCAGTCGCAGACTGTGGTTTTGTGTAAGCTGGTGATTCAATATCAGAACTGTCTTGAGGTCTGTGATAGTGAGGCGGGGCTGTTGAAGGGGGATTGTGGGGAACATTAGGGTCATCCATGAGATTGGGCTCGGACGGTTCAGGGGGATCGGGCTCGGCGTCCATGGAGTCATCTGTGCCTGTAACGGAGGTGAGCGCTGTGGCTGCAGAGTCTGTGCTTGTGTTGATTGTCTTGTCTGATGTGGTACTGCTGCCCATAACGACCACCTGCGGAAGATTAAATGATCTGATGTTAATTTCATTTCATTTCTCTTAAAATGAACATGGGTTACAAAAAAAACTGATGTGAATTTTCACAATATTTATCTGTAATCATGTCTAAAAACCTATAAAAGTTTTGAGACTACTTTTTACCCACTTCATGATAGAACTTAATGAAATTTCGCATGGATATATTTTGATTCTTAAGGAAATACATAGGCTACTATTACCGTAGTAACCGACATACGTGTTGACGGAGCCATGATAAAATCTGTTATTAAATTAAATTATTTATTATTTTATTTGAACATTATTTCAAATCGTACCGTTGACAAGACTAAATGTTTCGTGAGCCTTTTCTATCAGAATCCTCTCGATATAATTTCGATTGTTGTAGATATTTATCAATGACTCGGCTTTTTGAACAAGAATTCGCAAACGCTTTATATCTACAATGTTCCTGTCGATGTCTTCGTATACATTTTAAAATAAACAGAAGCAAACTCGAAGTTGTTATTGTGTTTCTTCAAATTTGGGGTGGAATGAGAATCAATGATCCAAGTACATACCATAGTACCCATGCTTTCCATTAGGCAGAGTAAAATCACATAGGCAGACTTTTAAAGGAAAAGAAAATATTTTTAAATTTTCTTAGTTTTATTTAAGATCTGTGTGATGAGATAGAAAGCCTGGAATGATCTGTCTAATGTACAAGCTAACAAAGAGGGTGGTCTGACTCTTTATAAGTCCGACAGAATTCCAAATGTGTCATCAACAAATACCTATTATTATTCGTCGGTGAGTGTGATGCCAATGTAGTGATGCAGAAATACTAGGCCGCCATAGTGTGGGAAACTATGCTGCATTGTGTGCACTCGAAGATGGAGAGAAGATGAAGAAAATGGTAACCATCACTATTGGATTTTGCTCCTACTTTACATCAGGTAAATTAGAGTCTTTTGTCAGGTTTATTTATATAAAAGAAAATTCTCTTCGCGTGGTAACAGTTTAATAATACGGGGCGTCACCAGCCCTATTCAGTCGTTATGAATATCGTAAGAGGCGACTAAGGAAGTAAACTTCGCAGGACAATTTCAAAGAATGAAAACTTGAATCAAATCCTATACCATCCTGTCTGGAAAGTATAGTATGTAAATCCTTTATCAGGCCTATGTTCAGATATTAAAGGCTGTTGATGTGGTATTATGTGAACGCCAATTCTGCTTGTGAAATGAATTAAAATAAATAAATATTTCGGACATCTTTCACCCAACGACATCTATTTCAAAACTTATCAGAGCTTGTATAATGGATACTAAACAACTAATATAAATACATAAACATTTTTTATTTGAAGTACATACATCTACTACTACGATTCCCGTATGTATGATATATTATACATAGAAAACAACCAAACTCCGAATAACATATTTGCGAATCACATAAACATTTGGTCCGACCCGCTAATCGAGCCCGAGATCTCTTGATCAGCAGTTGCATACGCTAACCACTAGACCAACAAGGCAGTCCAAATTTTATTTGTTTCCAGACAAATTGAGTTATAACTGGAGTGATTGATGAGAACAAGGTTGAAAATGGTGTAACTCGAGAAGCTGCATGATTAGAGTAGAACTCCTTATATATAAATTTGAGTACTAAATGTAATTATTTCTTGAGACACGTAATATGCGGGCGTCTCATGCAAAATTAGGTAATGCCTGTGCTATTGGAATCATACAGCTAATTTATACCTAATTGTAGGTCACTGCAGGTAACACCGCAGGGAAAACTAGGTATTCAAATAAATAAAATTGATTTTTTTGACTAGCGCTTTGAACGCGATTTTCAACAACAAACGCGGGAAGAACGCTGGAATCTGTATGGTATAAACTACAATTTTAAAAATCTTTCTTTATCTGACTGTTTGTTCCGGCTAATCTCAGAAACAGCTAGACCAATATTAATGAGACTTTCACTGTCAGATAGCTGATGTTATAAAGAGTAACTTAGGCAACTTTTATTTGAGTCAGCAGTACCCCACGTTGTTGCGCCAATAGCGCCAAGTGCAGCTAGTTTTAACTAATATTTTAATTATGAATATGACTTTATTTGTTTGTTACGTTTTCACGTTTATACGGCTAAACCTTTCGTATCTATAACCTTTCGTGTAATCCAATCTGTCAGAATATCGTTCTGATTTGAAGTGACCTTTCCAACATGTCATATAAAATGTATTTCTATAAATAAATAATATGTACTGTAATTATAATCGTGTACCAAATCACTTGCGTACGCCATAGGTCGCCATCATTAAAAATACAAGGTGTGGTGTATAATTAGGCCGATAACTGGAACAATGTTCAGGGTTATTAAAAACTTACTTCGCCCTGTGGTGTTACTCGCAATCGTTGTTGTACCTTTAATACAACAACCAAATTTGACGCCACGAGGCGAAGCTTATCTGAATGAAAAGTATCATAACTTACTCTTCATCAGCTTTCTGCCTGTGAAAATCCCTTCCAGCCATTGTAGAGATTAGTCGGAATAAACAGACAGACATCTTTCTAACCTTTATTATTCCCTAAGTTTATTTGAGGTCGGCTACTAGTTCAACCGGTTTTACCTGGATATCAGTTTATATTTGAGGGCACTAACTTTCCAATAACGATTGCTATAGATGTTCATGACAACCGGGACCGACGGCTCAACGTACTCTCAGAGGCACGAGGGTGAATCTCCTCCTAACTCTCAAACTCCGGGATTTTCTGTACGAAAAATCCAAAAACACTTTTGACCCGACCCAGGATTTAACCCCGAGACCTCTTGATCAGCAAACTCATACGCTTACCACTAGACCAAGAAGGCAGTCTATGCAATAGTTAAAAGAAAAGGTTTGAATTATCGTCGCCCTGACTTGACATTAGCTGGACATAACCAATTTGTGTTTTTTTTTTCCTGATGTCGTCCTATCCGAACAGATAATTACTGCAGATACTAGTAAATCTTTATAGTCTTATTCTATTACGAATCCATAGCTACCAGCACTTTTATATCTAAAAAAATCTCCAATGGCATAAAAGTATTTACTGCTAGTTCAAGTTTTACGACCTGACCCCATCTGTACCGTAAAAGCACCAGTTGAACTCTAAATGTCGGGTAGTGAATTCTTCCGAGTTCAATATAAGGTAAAGAGCACACGGCACATAAGGGTTTAATACCATTATTTAACTGTTTCAAGCATCTACCTATTACCGTTATATATATTATATCGAGAATATAAATATTTCGGAAATCTTACACACAACATTATCTAGTCCCAAACTAAACAGAGCATGTATTATAGGTACAAAACAACTGATATAAATACATAAACAGACATTTTATTTTGTAAATACATACATATTATACATAGACAACCCCCAGACTCCGAAACAAATATTTGTGGATCACACAAATATTTGGTCCAACCAGGGAATCGAACCCGAGACCTCTTCATACGCAGCGCATACGCACACCACTAGACCATCATAAATAAAATCATACCATACATACCTTAAAAAAATATTTAATTGGCATACATACAGTAAGTAAAGGAGAAAGTAGGAGTCGTGGCCTATCAAGAGGTTAAACGGATTGCAGAAAATAGACAGGAGTGGCGATTGCTCCACCGACAAGGGCATGACGTTTAAATTGAGAAGAAGGGTTTTTTAGTGTCTGTTACTATACCATTTTCGAGAGTTTCAGTTGCCTGACTATAACAGTTCATGAGATACAGCCTGGTGACAGATGAACAGACTTCTAAACGTTTGGAAACGGAAATCTAATCAGACGTTATTTTATGTTCAAAGACATGCTTAAATAAAGTGTGCTCGAGACTTGCTGACGAGAAGTTTGTGAAGAACTGCATACAGAAACGAACACTAAAAGTTATTTTACGTGCCGTACAAGGCTTGCACTCGCAAAACTATTGGGCGAATAGACGCTGCAAACTTAAACATAAATTCAGTTACTTTTGAACTTCGTTTTGCAGGGTAGAAATTCTAGCTAAATTCAGGTAAGTTTCAAATTTTTTTATTACCGTGCAGATGTTTTGGTAGTTAAATCGTGAAGAGCCTATATATTCCTCGTCATGGTCGAGTCTCAGCTAAAGCTATACCAAAATCGTACAGAAAACCAGTTTCAATCAGCCTGCCTAGCCAAGTTGCAACACCTTTATCGTTTTCCATTCTCTTTTCCATTCTATTTCTCTAATCTCTTGTTGTTACTAATGACACTCAGTCACGTGATCAAAACAAAATATTTACCAATGAAACGAGAGAAGATAGAAATATAATGGAATTTAGAATAGAAAACGATAAACGTTTGCAACTTGGCTGGGGTTTAGTTCTTTTACTGATTTCTCCAAGTACGTAAGGATATCGAAGTCGATTTTTTTCTTTATTTCTTGTAAGAACGATGAATCAGGTGTCTCATTTGCTCCTTTGTTCCCTTATAACATATAAAACCGTAATCGAGGGAGTGTTTATCCGTAAGCCATAAATTCTCTGTTCTCGATCCAACCCAGATTCTGTGTTATCAAGTGTACCTCGTGTATCAAGAGCCTGTACTCACGAATAAGAAACAATTTCTTAGAAACATTTAATATACGTAAATGTTTTTTTGCAATCAGAGTTCCTTGTACAAGAATATTAAATTTTACGCCACAATGCGCATGTTTGAACTCGATTATTGTTCAAATTCAATGGATTCGTAATAAAAGTGTTTTATTATCTTAAGTAGCTACGTTTTGTGATTTATATCTTGTACCTACTGTGTTTTGAGGTCGAGTTTAATTTATTCTTATATCTCGATTTGGTAATATCTTTTAGTATTTTTACCGAATATAAAAGAGTTAGCTTGTAAGTTGTTTATGATTTCTACTGTACAATAAAGGTCTATTATACAACTCTATGAATGCAAAATCGACATTTGCAAACGGACCAATCAGAGACTGTCTCACAATTTAAATTTGGAGCTAAAGTCTAAAAAAAACCTAAGTTACTCAATATATCATCAGTTTTCTGCTAGTTTAACCGTTTTAACCGTTCCAGAGATTAACCCTGAACAAAAAAACAGACAGAAAAAATAAAAAAATGCATTTATTATGTTATTACTGTATCTTTTTTCATATGCATTTAGTAATAAAACTGTTCATTTGATGTTACATACAGACACTTCAGTTTTATTTATTTTTATAGATTATTCTGTCATTTTTTTTGATATTTAAAACTGACTTAATAGTGTTAATAATATATGTTAGTTTTATTTATCAAATTATTATTATTATATATTTTCGCAAACTAAACTTTTAAACTTTAAAATGGTCTCGTAATTCACCTGTCACTTAATATGCACTCTCTTTGATATATTGTAAACCAAATGAAATTCATCATTCATATTAACTATATCTATACAAATAAATAAAATTGAAGTGTCTGTATGTAATATCAAATCAAACAGTTTTTTACTAAAATAATATGAAAGTCAATACGGTACTTATATAAAAAAGCAAGTTTTGACATTTTTGTCTGTCTGTCCATCTGCTGTTTGTTCTCTGGTAATCTCTGGAACGGCTGGACCGATTTCGACGGGACTTTCACCTGCAGAAAGACGATGGCATAAGGCGTAACTTAGGCTAATGTTTTTAGACTAGCTTCACTCCTCGGCGCTACTCGCGATTTACAACAATACCGCGGGTACTACGGCGACTCAACTAGTAAGATTAATAAATCAGAAGAGTGTTAAATAATATATAAGTTAAATGTAAATTTAGTTAAATTGAGCCCCGACACCGCTCATGAATAACGTTTTGCATTTGATCAAGTGCATGTACGAGTATATTGCTATAAGCCCTAGGATTACGATATTAAACCGATTTGAATACATTATATATTCAAGTGAATAAAATACAACATAAATTATCAACATTTGCAATTGCATCGTTTGACTATCGGTTAGACGATTAACACACGCTTTACACCGAATTTCGTAGCGGTGCCCCACGCGGTAAGACGGTTTGCGCGCCTAAACGCGCGGATGGATTATGTTATTCTATAAAAGTTTGAGATAAGATAAAAATACATTTTTTAACTATACGCAAATGTCCACTCCTTTATTTGACTATTTGTTAGCAAATTAAAAAATCAATAAAGCTATGTATTTCTACTCTGTATAATTACAAATACAGTGCTAAATTGTGTACTATATTGTTCTCCTCAAACCGCTTATAACACAATTTCATAGGTGTTCATTGTGCATGTATTTTATTGGTCTACTTAAGAACTATATTGTATAGTAATGCTTTTTTTTGCCAGTTTTGTATATGTATCCTGTTTGCGTGTCCATAATAAATAATTCAAGATCCGCGCGGTTAGGCGGCGGCTCGTGTGTGAGAGATGTCCCTCCGCGCGGACGTCAGCGCGGAGGGGCGGTGGCAGCGAGGTACGTGTGATAAGGCGCATTTTCATTGGTCGTTAGAGCCCGCATGCGGGGTACGGGAGATTTCTGTTCAAGCATGCCATAGGGCCAGCAAACAAAGAAAAATTGATGTAATTAATCGTAGTTAATATTAAAAACAATATTAAGTCGATAAAACGCTATGTTTGGCCCTATGGCATGCTTGAACAGAAATCTCCAGTACCCCGCATGCGGGCTCTAACGACCAATGAAAATGCGCCTTTAAGCATCAACGGATTTAGTAGACCCCAATATGACATGAGATCCGCTTCACCGCTTGCCGCGGCGGTGCGCGGTGCCGTGTGTTAATCGCCTTAGCGTATGCGATTGCAGATCAAGACGTATCGCGATCAATGTCCTGGTCAAGCCAAAAAGTAAAATGTTTACAGTGGACCCCCGATAATCCGGACCCTGTCTAATCCGGCACCCCCTGTAATGCGACATGTCCATTCTTATTGAAAATATTTTGACGATCTTCACTAATACATGAAATTAATAAAGTTATTATTTTTGGAAAGTTCTTTAACATTAATTACTTTAATTCTATAATAACACTGTAGCTCTCTATTGTTTTGTTTAATTTACTAGATTCGACATAGCTACTTACATGATAAAGTATGTTCTAACATATAAATATTATCATTAAATTTGTTATTTGTCGGATTACAAGGTACTCTTTTGTTACAACTGTCTGACTATAGAAGGTCTTGGGCAGTGCTCTTTAATCTGACATTATCGATAGTCCCGGAGTTTGGGATTTCGGGGTCAAAAATATCGTGTCACTGAGAGCATATAAAGCTGTCGTGTGCCTGAACTCATTTTGATCATATCTGAAAGCTGTCATCAGATTTTGAGAGTGAGGGAACAGAGAGTGCACCTTGCGTACAATTGGTGTACTATATCTTCTTACTTCTTCCCTTGTCTTTATATAACTTTATATGACTCACAAATTGTTGTTCTAAGTCCGGGTATTTTTGTCCGTCTCGTATACAGTTTGTAAAATTTCCCGCAATCCATACTAATATTATAAATGCGAAAGTAACTCTGTCTGTCTGTCTGTCTGTTACGCTTTCACGCCTAAACCACTGAACCGATTTTGATGAAATTTGGTATGAAGATAGAACTGAACTTGGGAAAGGACATAGGTTACTTTTTACTGCAATAATCGAGATACAAAGGCCAAAGCTAGGTGATTATAAAAATACATAAATCGTAGGTATCAAAATCTATCACTGTTTATCTCCTGTCAAAACTTCACAGGTTGCTAGGCATAACACACTTGCATGGCAACCATAATGATAGTTTGACAATGACATATAGACCAGTAGTCCAGGGTAGATAGTTTTTGAAAACAAATAAAATTATAGTAGGATGAAACCTATTGGAAAAGGAATAGAATATTATAAAAATGAAAGGAAAAATAATTTACGGGGATCTGAGGTCGGGAAGGGGTAGGGGGGGAGGTTTTCGGGGCCTTTAAGCGGGGCGTGAAATAGTATCTCACTAAGCCGCCATACTGTGGGCCGCCATACATTATTGTCTGCATTCGCAGGAAGTGTGGTAACCCTTGGATTCTGCTAATGCTTTCCATCAGGCAGGGTAGAGTCACTTTGGATGGCTAAATATATAAAACAAAGGGTAAAGAACGGTTTATCTCGATTTCCGGCAAAACTACAAGTCCTATGGAAAAAAGTTAAATGGTAAAGTTGTAGGTAATCAAAAGATCTACAATGTTTAGGGTTCCGAAGTTTATGACTTCGAACCCTTATCGTCCGTCCGTCCGTCCTCCTTACCGTCCAATCGGTAAGTGCTAGAAAGATGAAACTTTGCATGAATATGTATTGTAATTACGTCGAAAAAGCGTTACAATAAAATTATGAAAAATATTTTTATTTAGGGTACCTCCCCTACACGTAAAGTGGGGATGTTTTTTTTCTCGCAGCTACCCCATCATCTGGGGTATCATTATATAGGTATTTTAAAAACATTAAAAGGTTGTTAAGACGATCTTTAAACCCATTTTTTGATTTAGGTATCCGTTTGCGAGACATTCCACTTTAAAGACCACTTTTTTTGTAAAAACAGGGCGTCCCCCCCCCCCTCTAAATGCTAAACGGCCGGCTCAAAAAATCTGGAAAAATTCGTGATAGTGGTCCATATAATAACTTTAAATGAAAACTATAACGAATTAGATGACTTTGTTAGTTCAGGAGTTATAGAGGCTTAACTTCTACAATGTGCTTACTTGGAAAAGTCATACAAAATTAACGCATTATTACGTAAACATAACAATTATCCATTGGATACAATTTCTAATCCACGTACCATTATGGGTGACTGAGGAACCCTTTCCTGTGCGTGGCCTGACACGCACTTGGCCGATTTTTTATTTACACTTTTTTTCACATAACCTCAAATTATATGTGAAAAATTTAAAAAACTAAGTTTATGGTTTTTTATTTTATCTTTTACAAATAAAATTATTTTTAAACGAAATTTAGTGAAAACTTACCTTTTATGTCTCGAATACACTGTAATTTATTTGATTTGAAATATTTATTTTTTCACCCGATTTTGACTTATTACCGAAAATTCACCCGTAAAAATATCTACTTTTTTCAAAAAATTAGGGTGTTTTCTGTTTGATGAAATCTCTACTTTCCGATGGTGTAATCCCTACTTATATTATAATTGCGAAAGTAACTCTGTCTGTCTGTCTGTCTGTCTGTTACGCTTTCACGCCTAAACCACTGAACCGATTGAAAATAAAGGTAGAAAGAAGGGTTTGAAATAGGGTACGAAAGTTTGTGTCTAAGTTCCTTATTATCAAACATAAAATCATGTAAGATTGTTGAATCTACCCTTACCGTGTCGCGCGATATATACGAATTCCACGCGGGCGAAGCCGCGGGTGGAAAGCTAGTACAGAAATATTAGTCCTAGTTTTCATTAATTTCTTGATTATAAAATCTTCACGAAAATCAGCTTTGACGTTAAGCATACTCCGACACGAATAACTTAATTTGCAAGGAAGCGTCGGCAAATGAAACTTACATTAATAATGAATGAAATTAAGGACTTGTAGTAAATACAAAGTGAATAGTTTGCAGCAAACTATCAGCTGCAGAAAGTTGCTGTGTCCAATTTAGTTTTTTTATTTTGTTTTTATATGTATTTAAGCCAGGAGTAAGGGTCACTATCTTCATTGTGAGGGTAGGCAATGCAGCATGGTGTCCTGGTCAAATGATTCTGCATCATTCTGCAGAATGATTGGGCCTCCGGTCTCACACTCACCAAGGAAATACGACGACAAGAATGCGTTCATTATTAGGATGTATGAGGATAGTGATCAATTTAAAACATTGTTCAGAGTGAATAAATATCAGAGAATGTTTATCGAATAAAAGTTTATTCGTTCAGCTAAAACTTCATTTGCGTTGATCAAAAGAAATACATTTTCTAGTGAACGTTTTCCATGAATCCTCTTAATAGTCACATGTAGGCTGCCACGTAAAATGGGTTGTCCAACTCCAAAATAAGTTTTCAATTCGAAACAATATTTCGTGTTCAACAAAACGAAGGAACAAATAAACTTTTTGTTTTCAATAATAGCTTTCACCCATGGCTTCGCCTGCATGTTCGACGGTTGTCGCGGTCAAAATCTTTCTCGGGCTCTAGACTATCAGTGTTCCAAGTTTTATTTAAATCGGTTCATAGTTTTAGCATGAAAACGCGATAGATAGACAATAGACAGAGTTACTTTCGCATGTAATAATATTAGTCAAGATAGTAAATTTTATGCAAATATATTATGAGTATCTATACTTCTGTATAAACTTGCTTTAACAGAGTAACATTTGTAAAATCTGTTCTTCTTAAATATATGCCTCGGGACTTGGAACTAAATGAAATATTTGCAGTTTGCCTTTTCAGCAAAAAATATGTTTAAATAATGAAAGTTTACTTGCGTAGACAGCGGCATTATAAACATGCGTAAGTTTGCCGCATACTATTTGTGTAATATGGACTTAAGGATACCACAAGCCGAGATGATGGATTGGCTGAAATAATTTGACGTGAAAGGTTTTGATTATAACATGGTTAGTAAAACTTGCCAGCTTTACAAGAAAACCCTTCCACTGTAATATATTTTCGTGTATTATATTATTATTATATTTAAGCCTACCAAAGTGAATCTACTCTGCCTGATGGAAATCATGAATAGAACCTAGGAGTAGGGGTCACCATCCGCATTGTGAGGGTAAGCAATGCAGAATGCTGACCCGTACCCACCTTGGCCGGATGTTTCTTCATCACTCTCCCGGTCCAATAATTCTGCATCAGTCTCCAGGCTTCCGGAGGCCTGATTGGGCCTCCAGTTTCTCACTCGCCCAAGAAACACGACAACATGAATATTGTCATTTTAGGTTAGTCTTCTATGAGAGGATAGCACCGTCTCGGTTGAGCCAGCCCAGTAGTGCTGGAATCAGCGTGGCTTTACAACAAGAGTTACTTTGAATTTATTATATTCGTAAAGTAAGTGTGTACCCAACCAAAGAAGCTTAGGTATATGTAAATATTTCGGCCCATTCCTCACCTCTAGGGTACACAAATATCTGCTACAAGTAAAAAGCTAATATTTTTATCAAAAAATATAAATCATAACATAAAGGATTAAGGATTGCGGCCGATCTCAATAATGTGACGGCCAAGCGATCTCTTACCCTTCCTGAGATTCCCATGAGCCTTTACTTTTATCCGTAGATTTATTTTATTTCTGAATTTATCTTTTGATTTCCCGGTAGAACATGTAAGAGGGTATGTTTTTATATTAAGACCGCTTAAAGCCAGTCATGGTGACATTTCTCATTTCACAGTTAACAGCTTACTTGTGGTGAAAAGTTAATAATATAGAATAAATAGTGGATAACTAGCGAAGGATGTCGGCAAACTAAGAATGCTGTATCAGCTATTAACAAAAAAACTTGCGGGCACCCTTATCAGAATGAACAGAGACAACCTACGCAAGATCGTAGGAACCTTAACCAGAAATTGTCTCCTCAACAAACACCGATAGGAGTAACAGATAGCGCTCTATGCAGAGGATGCATGGAAGCAAAAGAAACGCCACAGCATCTCATCATGGAATGCAATAGTGTGGCCAAGCAACGGGCAACAATTCTCCAGTCACCGGCAACATTTAAGGAGGCATACAGAAATCTTCGGAGGCTGCTTTCCTTCTAGACCAACCTAGGCTGGTTGGAGTAAACGGGATTTTTTTTCTCACGCACATCAGCTAGGACTAAGTGCGGAAACCGCCCAGGAAAACTAAAATAAACTAAAGGTGAAAAGTTTAGAAATTCTATCAAGATAAAATTTTGGGTTACTTACTTACATCTTTGGGTTACTCTTAGATCCTTCTCATGCTTTCCATCAAGCAAAGTAAAGTCATTTTGCAGAATTCTTTAAAATAATAATAAAATACTTGTACCCTACACAAAAAATCATATGTTTAATAATTAAATGCGACCCTATTAAAAGTGAAAAGACGTGCAAATAATTTTGGTTATGTATGTTTATAACTATACAAAGAACAAAATTGAATTGTTTGATTGTAATTTCATATACAAAGCTTTCACTAAATGCATATAAAAGTAAACATAAATAAATCTTTTAGACATTTTCGACACAAAGCCATCTAATCCCCAAACTAAGCAGAGCTTGTATTAGGGATAACTACACAACTGATATAAATACATAAACATCCTTTTTTTGTAAATACATACATAAATTATACATAGAAAACACCCAAACTCCGAAACAAATATTTGCGGATCACACAAACAATTCGTCCGAACCGGGAATCGAACCCGAGACCACTTGATCAGCAGCTGCATACGCTAACCACAAGACCAACGAGGCAGTCAATATTTATATATACGTCAGCCTGTGCTGCTGTTTTTAACGCCTTATTTCTGAAACGGCTGTATCAATTTAGTGGAACCTTACACTGATAGTTTTCTGAAGTTATAAGTAGTAATTTCGTTTAGTTTTATTTCAGACTATCGCGGTTGCTGTAATAAAGATAAAACCAAAATCGCTTGTCAAACCCTGGGGACGTAACTAGTCGATACATGAAATATGTATGCTTTCTAATCGATCGCTAAGAATTTTTTTTCAATACTAGGTTAGCCATTTTACCCGCGTTTGTTGTTGTAACCGCGGGCAACGCCGCAGGGCGAAGCTATTCTAAAAAAAGTAGCCTAAGTTACTCCTTATATCATCAGCTATCTGCCAGTGAAAGTCCCGTCGAAATCGGTAAAGCCGTTCCAGAGATTAACCTTAACAAGCAAACAGACAGAAAAAAAATTGCAAAAAAAAATTCTGGCATCTGTGCCGTGTATGTAGGTACATATGCATTTAGTAAAAAGCGGTTATTTTAATATCACAAACAGACACTCCAATTTTATTTGTTTGTATAGATTTACTATAAGTTTGTAATAAACTTTTTTCCAAGTGGTTGACATTTATTTAATGTACTCACACGTGATAGCCATATAAATCTTGTATTCGAAGTGTAACAAATAAAATAGAGTAATATTTCTCACTCATTTTAACTCCCAGTAAATAGCCCTTTCTATATACATCATTATTTGGATTATTTCTAACTAACTTGTGAACATAAATGAATTATACAACTTTCATTCCTTTGAGTCTCAGACGAATTAGCGCGTAATCGCTGACAGCTCCCAAAAGGAACTTTACCGTTCTTGAATGAGTAATGTTCGACTCATTCATTCTTCATTCAATAGCTTCGTATAGGGCTAATCGTTCTTTCATTCATTAATCATAATTTTGATTTACGTTGCAGGATATCTTTAAATTTGTTCAGCGTATTTTCATGTGGATTTTTTTATCATTAAGTCGGTTTTGAGTTTCTTCTACTAATTTATATCAGTTTCATCGATAGTATTACAATACTACGAGCTCAATATTTAGATTCTTAAATTTTAAGGTAAATTTTAAGGTTGGGTTTCATGCTCCATCATCTCTAAATTTTTTTGGACAGTATTATAATTTTATTTTTTGTCATTATTAGTTCACTAGTTGAATATCCCTTTTTATCATCAACAACCTATAATGTCCCGCTCGAGTCTCCTCTCAGGGGAGGGTTAAGGCCATACGACTCCACTCTGGCCGAATGCGGGTTGGGGACTGGCAAAACACGTTGTGGCAAATTGTTCTTCGTCAAAACTACAATGAATCAAAATTTACAATTCTTATATTTACTTTTTTTAAACCTACTACAATTAAGGTAATAACTCAGAAATAATATTTTCATCAAATCTCCTTAGTTTTCGTTCATTCCTCAAACTGCCGTCTTCTCCCCAGTCATTAAATCATAAAGATATTCCAATTTTATGGCAAAACTGAAATCGTAAAGTTTCTTTTTGAAGTACTCAAAATTCATGAGTTGCCCATAAACTTGACGGGAACCTGGGAAAAGAGGGCTTGGGCGGCGTTTTTTCCTAATCTTGAATTCAAACCTCCTAATTATGTAAAGTATATTATTTCGACTGCCTTGTTGGGCTAGTGGTTAGTGTATGCGGCAGCTAATCAAGAGGTCTCGGGTTCGATTCCCGAGTCGGCTTAGGCTGCCATAGTGTGGATCACCATGTTGCATTATTCACATTGCCAGAGAGTGGATTCTACTCATGCTTTCCATCAGGCAGAGTAGAGTCATTTTGGTAGCACTATATATGAAAAATAGATACTAGTAAAAAAAATAAAGTACCCGTATGTAATTTAAAATTAACAAGTTTTCAGTATGTATTTACAAAAATAAAACTATGTTTATGTATTTATGATGGGCCGACGATTTGAGGAGGGTGGCCGGCGGCGGATGGATGCGGATTCCAAGACCGGGATAATTGGCGTTCCTTGGGGGAGACCTTCGTCCATCAGTGGATGGCGATAGGTTGACACCACTACTACTTAGAAATCTCATGATCACATTTAGTAAGATTTAAATGTATTTAAATACGTATAATATCTATAGCAATAGCTCTCTGTGATTTAATGCGCGTCTTTGTACAAACAGTTGGAGTCAGCTGTACGTGTCTGTCAAATTGGCTGTTTGTGTTTTGATTGATTGTGTTTGCGGAATTAATCCGGAGCTTGTAATAGGAATATACTGGAATATTCCAGAATATCGTTTAGAAGGTGTGAATGTTGTTTAAGTGAGTTTGTTCTGGCTATCATTGTAAAGGCCGGCCGGTCGAAATTTATTCAGTTAAACAAAAAAATACATCATCTGATATTAATTCACAAATTGACTTAACGCGCTTAAAAGTCACCCGTAGAGTTTGAAACTGACCTGATCAAGATCAACAACCCATAATGTCCTAGTGCTGGGCTCGAATCTCATCTCAAGGGAGTGTTAAGGCCATACGTCTCCACGGTGGACGAGTTCGGGTTAGAGACTGGCAAGGCAACGCTGTGGCTACGTAAACTTGCCGTTGGATTCTTTAAAGCGCCCTAAGGCTTCCTAGTAAGTTTCACAACTGTTGCTTAGCGTGACCTGTGACAAAACGGTCACCCATCCAGGTACTAACCGCCGTTGCTTACCCTCGGTGATTTACTTGGGTGTTTTCTATGTATATTAAGTATGTATTTATAAAAAAAAGTATGTTTATGTATTTATATCAGTTGTCTAGTACCCATAATACAAGCTCTGCTTATTTTGGGACTAGATGATGTTGTGTGTAAGATGTCCGAAATATTTATTTTATTTTTTATTTATTGACTTGGCTATGAGCGCCAGACCAGACTTTACCGAAATACACACATGTATAAAATCCTACATACTCAATAGAAAGGGTCAATAACATGGCTCTATTGTGAATTCCTGGTAAAACTAATATTGATGGCATACAGTACCGTATGTTGTTCTTCCATTATGATTGATTAGGAAGTCAGTGTTTGATGTCTTCATATTAATCTCTGTCTACCCTCTAATTATAACAAGGATTAATGTGTTTATGAAACCTTATTGTCTTGTTGTCCTAACGGTTAGCCTATACGGCTGCTGATCAAGAGGTCTCATGTTCGATTCCCGGGTCGGGCCAAATGTTTGTGTGATTATGTGATTTGTTTTGGTGTTTGGATGTAATCTGAATATGTATGTATTTATAAAAAATAATTATGTTAATGTATTTATAACAGTTCAATAATATCCATAATACAAGCTCTGCTTAGTTTGGGACTAAATGACGTTGTGTGTAAGATGTCCGAAATATTTATGTATATATTATTTATGTGTATATAAACCATTTTGTGGATAAACTGCTGAAAATGTACCTTAAATATTAGAAACTAGTTGAAGCCCTCGGTTTTTCTCGCAGTGGTTGTTGTACCTGTACAACCGCGAGGCAGAGCTAGTGAAAACAACTACTGCTTAAATCATCAGCTTTTTGCTAGTAAAAGTCCCGAACAAATCGGACCAGCCGTTTCAAAAATTAGCTGGAATAAACAGACAGACAAAAATGTAAGAAATTGCTTTTATGGTGTAAGTAACGTAAATACTTTTATATGATGCATTTAAATATGTTCTTTGACTGCTGAGAGGTATTTAGTAATAAATATTGAAAAGAAAAGAAAAATTAAACAGCTCCATCCTCCAACAACTTTAACCAAATCTTACAACGGGTAAATTGCTATCAATTTGTACGCTGATCCCTCTGCGAGGAGACGTGATCAAAATAACGTAGCTACGTATTGAGGGGTGATCCCGTCTTTATCAAATAAGAGCTGATTGTCCATACGTGAACGTAATACGGTTACCTATCTGTGTCACTTGAAATGCATCTGTATATCTATATATACTAGGTTTCGCCCGTGTCTCCACATACATGTATCTCGATACTTGCAGTAAAAAGTAGCCTATGTGTTATTCTGTTAAATAAGCTATATTACTGAAAAGTTTCATCCAAATCCTTTGAGTAGTTTTGCGTGAAAGAGCAACAAATGAACATCTATGGCAATTGTTTTTGGGAAGTCAGTGCCCTCAAATATACTGACAACTAGTTCAAACTTCAAATTCAGTTCGCTTTTACTTTGACTGCCTTGTTGGTCTAGTGGTTAGCGAATGCGACTGCAGATCAGAGGTCTAGAGGTTTTGGGTTCGATTCCTGGGTCGGTCAAAATTTTTGTGTGATCCGCAAATAATAGCCTCGGAGTCTGGGTGTTTTCTATGTATGTTAAGTGTGTATTTACAAAACAAAAGTATGTTTGTGTCAGTTGCTTGGTACCCATAATACAAGCTGTGCTTGTGTCAGATGTCCGAAATATTTATTATGTATTTTCGGATTGCGGAGGTCCGATGGCACACGCTCTGGATAATAACTGATATTGAGGTAAAACTGTTTGAACTAGTTGCTGATCCCACATAGTCTTGATGGAATGTCTTGGGAGTGAATCTCCTCAGTTCTAGAGATAGAGTGGTTCAAACACAGTACACATAGAATTTATAGCTCGATTTCTAATAATTATATTTTTTTAAAGACAAATCTCGAATCAGGAATATACATGATATGTCGCGGGGACTTTACAAACATACAAAGAACATACAAACTCAGAACAACAATTTCTGAATAACACAAAGTGTTTTCCCACATGGGATTTTAACTCACGACACTTGGCGAAGAAAGCGGAGTTGCGACAACTTAAGCCACCAGGTCAAACGTGTAGGCAAAATATGCTTGACATAACCCCCTTATTGAGTAAAGTTCTGAGTGTACCTAAGACAGGAAGTAGTACAGTAACAGATTTACTTATAATACCGGAAATATGCTTAGGGTATTAGGGTGTGTGAATATAACCGGAAGTCTTGTAAAACGGCGCGGCGGATACAGGAAGTGATGTATGAGCAAGGAAGCTGATGTGATCTCATGAGTTTATTAAATAGGTTGGTAAATTCAGGTTCTATTGAATACATGCAATTAATAATAGTGAGGTTAAGAAAATTAATTGTTATGCTTCGTTATGATATCTAATATTTAAAATTCTCGTGTCGCGGTGCTTTTGGGTCGAGACCGTGTCTCGGCAAATGTAGCGAAGGACGTCCACAGGCCAGGTGGAGTGATGATTTGCACAAGATGGCTGGCAGGAGCAGAATGCGAGTAGCCGAGGATCGAACTAAGTGACGTACAATTGGAGAGGCCTGTGTCCAGTAGTGGACTGCGAAAGGCTGATGAAAGGTCAGATGAGTTGGGATAAAGATTGTTTCAAGTATTGCTTCTCATTGCAGTATTGTTGTCCGGCGTAAGAAACTCTTTGATACCAACTACATGAAAAGGGGTGTGGCGACATCCACATACACCCTAACAAAAACATACAACAACGCAATCTACCGAAGAAACATGGAGTAACAAACTATAAGGAACAATTAATAATCCTGAATCGCGATATAGGAATTCTCCCGACGATAAGCATATATACAAAACCCCAACTACAACCGTTGAACCGTGGCCAGCCAGGCATGATCATCTCGCCTGGTCGGAGGATCCTTCCTATGTGTGGGAGTGACACGAGACACGTTCCTCAACAGATTTATATTCCATGTATCGAATAGCTGCGCCCCGCGGTGTTACAGGTGGTTTTGGTAGTATCTTTATACCAGGAACCGCGACAGTCTAACATAAAAGTAGACTATGTTACCATTAATAACTTCATAAATCTGTAAGTGAAAAGACCCGACTAAATCGATGCATGTTCCAGAGATTAACCGTAAGAACAGACAGACGGGCAGTCAAACTCATACTCCACAGGGGTGGTGACGCTCCGCTCTGTATCCTTAATCCGTCACTATACAGAGAAATAATTTAATGTTTGTAATTAGTAGAAATTATGTGTTTATTCAGCATTCATATTAATTATTAACAGTTATTTCAAATCAAATCAAATCGAATTTCAAATAATATGAATACGAGATAACACAGTTTGGTAACATGTGACAAGCGTTTATCGCTCATGCAAAAACATCATTGTCGTTATTTTAAATTCAGGACTGAATTTTACCATACAATACCCCACAGAATTTCATTGTGACATTTAAATAAATTATCTCGATGATGTGAAAATGGCGAGTAGGATTTTATTATTATTACTCGATTTTGTCTGCAGATATGATCGCGTATATGTCGGCTATCGCAAGATTCTTAAAATTGATCAAACCTTTTTAATTGTCACCCGATGGAAATAAAACATACAGTAAATAAACATTTATGATAATACGTTTTTCGGACATCTTACACACCACGCCATCTAGTCCTAAACTAAGCAGAACTTGTATTAAAGGTACTAGACAACTGCTATAAACATACTGTTTTTGTAAATACATACACATACATAGAAAACACTAAAACTGTGGATGACACAAACATTTGGTCCGACCCGGGAATAGAACTTGAGACCTGAAGCACAGCACTCATATACGCTAACACTAACAGAAATTCAAGTTGAGTAGAGCCACTAACGGGCCGGCTCAACCGGAGCGGCAGTACCCTCACACAGAAGACCAAACTATAGTGACAGCAATCACATAGTTAGTTAGTGAATGACCAAAGGTGCAATGTAGAATACCATAGTAGATTGTCCGCATTCACGATGAGCATGGTGAGCACTAATCTTGGAGTCTAATCATGCTTTCTATTAAGCAGAATATTGTCATTTTAGTAAGCTGATATAAAAAAAACAACTAAAACTGAGCATTTTAATTTGAATACCGATAAGCATTTAATAGTCATGTATTAGTCAGCAGTACCAATGCTTTACCTCCTTCTTTCTTCTACAACTTCTCCACTTCTACGAATATTTCCGTCAAATTCTTAAATTGTCCAGTTAACCATATTGCGATCATACCTTTTACATACCGTAGTATAAATACATTTTCCAGGCTTAACCTAAAAATATATACTTTGATAACAAATTATTTTCCACTCGGTAAAATTATTGTAATAACAAACTCTGAAAGTTTTTAAGAAGGCTTTTACAGCTAAATGAGATAGACACGTCACCTCCACATCATTGAAGCCTTGAGATACTTTTTTTTTATAATTCTTAAAAGCTCTTTATCTGGAATCTAATTTTTCCCATCAAACAAAATTAAATTATTTTTCCGTGAAAGTGTTTCTCTTCCCTGTAATGACGAGACATGAAATGTTTATGAATTTTCTGGGAAATTCAGCGATGTAACGTGTTAGGAAAATTAAATAGAATTTCGAACTCGATTCAATCTGAAGAGTGGAATTGAACTGAATCGATCGATGTTTTAATAAGCTAATATATGTAAGTAATGTGTTCCATTTCTGGAAAAAGGCTCCGTACCTAGGAAAACTCGTAAACCGGTCGGTCTTGTACCTAATCTCTTTCTGGTTGTAGCACAGCCTTGGAATCGGATTATGAGAGTTTGATTGCTCACAATCTGGATTTGCACACATACTTGTACAGTATAATATCTCCTGCGTTTGGTGTACATTGAGACTGGCCATCGTGACCAAATCGACAAATGCATATAAATTATTTTGAATAAATACGTATTTAGAAACACAGCATCATCATCAGCCTGTAGCACACATACACACTCCACAGCTAGATACATGCCTCTCTAATTGCTCGTCATTTGGTTCGATCCTGGGCTCCTCGCATCCATCCAGAAATACATACTAAATTCACGAAACTTTCCAGTAAACTAGTAAAACTAGCCCTTAAATATGGCACTCCCAGAACATATTATAATGGTCAGTATAATGCAAACGATTTGTAATACTGAAAATACGCCCGAACCTAGCTACTTTTATGAGCCATCATTATTTTGTTGTTATATTAGGGATTATGGCTAAGGCCGGCGCGATACGGGCACAAATATTTTATTTATAAAGTATTTAAGAAGGCTTTACATCGCTGCTATCTTATTGAAACGTTTTCAAAAGGCATTAAAATGATTGAATTTGAAAACAAAATATTTGTTTATCTCACAATAAATTGATTTCATTTGAATGAGGATTTGCTTGAGCCAAAGAGCAGAAGAATTTATGGAATTATCTTATCTTTTTATTTATAAACTGCGATTGGAGGTATTTAGTAAATTGGGACGGAAAAGTTGTAGTTAGGATTTTTTTTAATACTTAGGCCTACTCAAATAACTTTACCGCACGATTGGCCTAGTAACTTAAGCAATCGCCACGCTACTCTCTACTGCGCCAAGTGTCGTGGGTTCAAATCCTTCATGGGACAACACTTTGTTTGATCCACAAATTGTTGTTCTGAGTCTGACTCTTTATGTCCGTTTCGTGTATGTTTATAAAGGGGTTGTCTTTTAAATAGATACAAATTTTACAATTGTTAAGTTTTGCCAAATTCATTATATGGGATCGTCTGGTCATTATGCAGTGTGAGGAATATCGACATGATGAAGAATAAATACATTCGAGGTAGCCTGAATGTAACATGATGATGATGATGATAGATGATGGGACATTGAGAGACAGCAGTTTACTCTGGTATGCACCTTGGGCATGTCAAGCGAAAAGACAAAAGGAAAGTTCTATGAAAGAGGATATCTACAGGAAACAGTGAACTGACAACTTACAGAAGAGGGTGAAGAATAAAAAAAACATTGCGTTGACTGAAAAATTTAGAAAGAGGGTCAGAAGATGATGGTGGTGAGGAGAGTCCTATGTTCTAATAATTCATTTAACTTTTCAACTGCTAAACTCTCTTCTAGTCATATCCCTTTACAAACAGTCTATTCATCTTTGATTTTCAATGTATTATTTTACAAGATTAAAGATTAAATATAATTTATAAATATAAAGTGGGCTGTTTTTTTTTTTCTCGAGTCTTCCATATTGTGTGTAGTATCTATGCGTAACCTGACACGCACTTGGCACCTTTTTTCAAAATGAAAGTGACCAATAACGATATCAAATTATATACCTAAATGGTATTCACAAAATTTCTATTTCAACATTTATGAATCTGTCACAAAAAGTAATTAGAGAAATTAAATGGTTTTTATTAGAATCGTTGCTATAAATATAATTTGTGTTAAAATTCTTATTGAATAACACATTTACTAAATCTGATTAATATTTTTTTTGATGCTTATAATAAATTTTTTTATTAATATACTGACTACAAATTATAACGCCAAAATTGTTACTTTCATATATTTTTCCAAGAACGTTTTGACATCTAATTTCGAATTGACTTATCAGTGAACTTCTACTCAATTAACATCAAAAATGTGTTACCCGCGTATTTTCGAGATAAAAAGTAGCCTACTTAAGTGATTATCCAGAACTTCTTTTTAAATTAGCCAAGTGTGTTAAGCTTAGCAACCTGTGAAGTCTTGACATAGATAAACAGTGAAACATTTTGACATCTACGATTTATGTATTTTTATAATCACTTAGTTTTCGCCTATGTATCTCGATTGTTGCAGTAAAAAGTAAAGCCTATGTATTATTCTGTTTAACTGTTTAACTGAAAAATTTCTTTAAAATCGTTCAGTAGTTTTTGACTGAAAGAGAAACAAAAATAAATAATCACATACATACATTGATGTGATTTTGTTCATCCATTTTAAAACGTAAACGAATATCCTAAAGTCTAATATCAAAACTGTGCTGTTGAATAAAAGTATCGAAAACATTTACATAAAATTTGTTAGCATTACAAGCATCTCAGCTTGTTTGGGTAAACAATCCGGAAAGTTACTCAACGCAGACAAACAAGTGCTAGGGCCAAAACATTTTAACGACAAAACGGCAATACTGCAAAAATACACTTGATATAAAATTAAACTAAAGTATTAGTCTTGTGTAAAACTGAACTCTAAAAAGAAGAGCAAGTCAAACCGTCAGTACCGGTTGTCATGGACATCTATGGTAATCGTTATTGGGGATGGGGCTTTGGGTTAGTGTCTAGAGTCCGGTAACCTTATGCTTAGCATGGGACTCCAGTCAAGACATCCATTGATTAAAAGTGCACCATTTAAGATGTCATCTTCTGTTTGTCTGATGAATAGATTCATGAAATTCTATCAGTCGTGTTAAAATTTGCTATAGTTAAAAGACAAAGCAGTCATGAGGGCTGTCGACAGAAGTGAAAACTTTTAACAAACATACTCATGTTTTTACTGTAAACGGGACTTATTCGCGATAATATTAAAGGTTACGATACCCCGTCGATAAAAAGTCCCGTTTACAGTAAAAACATGAGTATGTGTAAAAGTCGCGAAAGTTTAAAAACAGTTTTAACAAACATTTATAATTTTTTTATTTTGTCATTTTGTTTTCAACCTGTGAAATGTGTACTGGTTGCGCGTAGACCAGTGAGTACATTTAGGTGTCTATACATTCAGTCAGCTGGCTCAAGCGCTTTAATACTTAGTATAATCTACTCCCCGTCCAAAGCTATTTGTAGAAGTTTTCTCTACAAAAAATACTTTCAAAGATAAAAGCTACAAATACATAATACAGTTCTTATAATTCACCCCGATAAAGGTGCTTTGAAGTCAGAACTTCAAAAAGTCTAGAAGATACCATTATAATTTTAAACACGTTCAATGCTCTCTTACAAAGTATTTTACTACTACTAGACGCATTATCTAAATATTCTTAATATAATTACAATGTACCTGACATAAACTTAATTAAAAGAGCACTTAGTTAACTGATTTTGAAAGTGGTCGACTTATAAAATCGTTTCGTGAATTCAATTATTTGTTTTCAATAATTGAAATAGTTGGGGTCGATAATATTCTCACGGGCAGGTGTGTGTGACCTGTGTCTTCAATGTGACCTACGCTTGCTTATTCAAGTTTTAGTTTAGAGTTGTTTATAAAATACTTTTGTTAATCTAAATTCGAAGAAAGGTTATACTTTTAGATTTTTTAATCAATGACGCTGATTAATCTTGACCTTTATTTATCTATGTTGGCCAGACAAGTTGCTTGTTGAAATGGTAGAAATGATGTTTAAAAACACAGAAACACAATATATATATATGAGATATATGAGATATATATATATATATATATTATGTAGACTATGGACAGTCCCACGGTTGCTAGTTAACATCATCCTTTTAAGTCAAGATGCAAATATTTCTCGTGCATTTTCGTTACTGTCTTCAAACACAATAATGTTCTAGAACTCTAAACATCTTATAGAATGGCCAGTAGACGTAAAAGATTTTTTAATCAATGACGCTGATTAATCTTGACCTTTATTTATCTATGTTGGCCAGACAAGTTGCTTGAAATGGTAGAAATGATGTTTAAAAACACAGAAACACAATATATATATCCATACTAATATTATAAATGCGAAAGTAACTCTGTCTGTCTGTCTGTCTGTTACGCTTTCACGCCTAAACCACTGAACCGATTTTGATGAAATTTGGTATGAAGATAGAACTGAACTTGGGAAAGGACATAGGTTACTTTTTACTGCAATAATCGAGATACAAAGGCCAAAGCTAGGTGATTATAAAAATACATAAATCGTAGGTATCAAAATCTATCACTGTTTATCTCCTGTCAAAACTTCACAGGTTGCTAGGCATAACACACTTGCATGGCAACCATAATGATAGTTTGACAATGACATATAGACCAGTAGTCCAGGGTAGATAGTTTTTGAAAACAAATAAAATTATAGTAGGATGAAACCTATTGGAAAAGGAATAGAATATTATAAAAATGAAAGGAAAAATAATTTACGGGGATCTGAGGTCGGGAAGGGGTAGGGGGGGAGGTTTTCGGGGCCTTTAAGCGGGGCGTGAAATAGTATCTCACTAAGCCGCCATACTGTGGGCCGCCATACATTATTGTCTGCATTCGCAGGAAGTGTGGTAACCCTTGGATTCTGCTAATGCTTTCCATCAGGCAGGGTAGAGTCACTTTGGATGGCTAAATATATAAAACAAAGGGTAAAGAACGGTTTATCTCGATTTCCGGCAAAACTACAAGTCCTATGGAAAAAAGTTAAATGGTAAAGTTGTAGGTAATCAAAAGATCTACAATGTTTAGGGTTCCGAAGTTTATGACTTCGAACCCTTATCGTCCGTCCGTCCGTCCTCCTTACCGTCCAATCGGTAAGTGCTAGAAAGATGAAACTTTGCATGAATATGTATTGTAATTACGTCGAAAAAGCGTTACAATAAAATTATGAAAAATATTTTTATTTAGGGTACCTCCCCTACACGTAAAGTGGGGATGTTTTTTTTCTCGCAGCTACCCCATCATCTGGGGTATCATTATATAGGTATTTTAAAAACATTAAAAGGTTGTTAAGACGATCTTTAAACCCATTTTTTGATTTAGGTATCCGTTTGCGAGACATTCCACTTTAAAGACCACTTTTTTTGTAAAAACAGGGCGTCCCCCCCCCCCCTCTAAATGCTAAACGGCCGGCTCAAAAAATCTGGAAAAATTCGTGATAGTGGTCCATATAATAACTTTAAATGAAAACTATAACGAATTAGATGACTTTGTTAGTTCAGGAGTTATAGAGGCTTAACTTCTACAATGTGCTTACTTGGAAAAGTCATACAAAATTAACGCATTATTACGTAAACATAACAATTATCCATTGGATACAATTTCTAATCCACGTACCATTATGGGTGACTGAGGAACCCTTTCCTGTGCGTGGCCTGACACGCACTTGGCCGATTTTTTATTTACACTTTTTTTCACATAACCTCAAATTATATGTGAAAAATTTAAAAAACTAAGTTTATGGTTTTTTATTTTATCTTTTACAAATAAAATTATTTTTAAACGAAATTTAGTGAAAACTTACCTTTTATGTCTCGAATACACTGTAATTTATTTGATTTGAAATATTTATTTTTTCACCCGATTTTGACTTATTACCGAAAATTCACCCGTAAAAATATCTACTTTTTTCAAAAAATTAGGGTGTTTTCTGTTTGATGAAATCTCTACTTTCCGATGGTGTAATCCCTACTTATATTATAATTGCGAAAGTAACTCTGTCTGTCTGTCTGTCTGTCTGTTACGCTTTCACGCCTAAACCACTGAACCGATTGAAAATAAAGGTAGAAAGAAGGGTTTGAAATAGGGTACGAAAGTTTGTGTCTAAGTTCCTTATTATCAAACATAAAATCATGTAAGATTGTTGAATCTACCCTTACCGTGTCGCGCGATATATACGAATTCCACGCGGGCGAAGCCGCGGGTGGAAAGCTAGTATATATATATATATATTATGTAGACTATGGACAGTCCCACGGTTGCTAGTTAACATCATCCTTTTAAGTCAAGATGCAAATATTTCTCGTGCATTTTCGTTCTACGATTGCTGACACCTCAGGAGTAGCGGTCACCATCCACATTGTAAGGGTAAGCAATGCAGCATGGTGACCCGTATCATGGCGGCCTAATCGAATGTTTCTGCATCGTTCTCCCGGCATGACGTAGAATGATTGGGCCTCCAAGTCTCACGCTTACCAACGAAATACGTCATCAAGAATGCTATCATTATTAGGATGGTCTTCTGTGTGAGGATATCCCTGCACATTTTGGGCCGGCCCATTCGTGCTGAAATCAGCGTGGCTATACTACTACATTTCTGATATCTTAACGTTTACATTTTTCTTTAACATGTAGTTGTAAGATAAATGTTAAAGGTATAAGTTAAGGATAAATAAAAATGTAAAAGAAGATTAATGCCGTCTAGTCTCTATAAGAATAGAACATAATCCATATTATCCATACTAATCCTTACTAATATATTATTTACGAAAGTTACTTTGTCCGTCTGTCTGTCGCGATTTCACACCAAATCTATTGAACTGATTAAATTAAATTTGGTATACAGACAGTCTAGTGGTAGAAAGACAGGCTACTTTTTGTCGGCAAACCGACATACGCGCGGGCTTAGTGAAGAAGGCTAGTTTATTCTGAATTCCAAAGTATTTCTGTCTTTCATACTTTGAAATCTGAACCGCCTGGAATGAATTTCGATACATAGAGATAAAGAGTGAAAATCTTGGAGAACGACATAGTCTATTATTTATCGTGAGCCGACATAAATACGGCAAAATAGTCTTCCTAGCCTTATTTCCCATTATTTTTTAGGGTTGGTTACTAGTTCAGCCGGTTTTGCCTGTATATCAGTTTTTCCACCGAGCGACTGGCATCGGACCTCCGCAACCCTAAAGGAGAACTGAACTGAAAAGGTTGAACTAGTTGTCAGTAAATTTATGGGACTGACTTCTCAATAACGACTGCCATAGGTGTTCATAACAACCGGGACCGACGGCTTTACGTGCTCACCGAGGCACGATCGTAAATCACCGCCAAACTTCTAAACTCCGGGCTGCTGTTAGGAATTTCCTAAGAAAAATCCAAAACAACGTTTGGCCCGACCCGGGATTTGAATCCGAGACCTCTTGATTAGCAGTCGCATACGCTATCCACTAGACCAACGAGGCAGTTGCAAGCAAAAGCTAGTAGATAATAAAAATTGAACATTACTGAAAGAATATTATATAATTTTTTATTACTTTCTAACTCGGGGTGAGACGCTCGTTCTCAAGTGAGGAATGAAGCGTGCTCATCCAATTAAGGGGTGACTTATCACCCGTCTCGTACTCGTTAGATTGTCACATTTCTTCATTCCTAGATTTTGCAATTTACGCGACGTTCAATGACACAAGTCGTCTGTCATCGAGCTTGCGGTATTTTCGTATGGCGCCGATGAATATTATTTTTTAGTCTCTTTAGTCTCTCAATTTGTGGTATAAAATTGTGAGTGTGTTAGTTGATTATGAACAGTTGATTTCTGTGAGCCTTTTATTGATGAAAATTATGACTACTGACTAATCTTACCTACCTACCTTACAAAATTTCTGCATCACCCAAAGGTTGGCTGGTAGTTAATGTATAAGGACAGTTCGCCTACATATGTATTTCTATTTTTTTAAACCACAAAGAAGTACTACATTACCAAAGCTAGTGTCTGTTAAGTAGATACCCGCGGCACAGCTTGCATTTCATCCTTAATCATCTAGTAGTACAAAAATAGTTGACATCCTATTCTCAAACCTATTAAATAAACACATTAAAATTTGATAAGATTTGATCAAGCCGTTTCGAAAGAGTACGACAACTAACATTGTGACAAGATAGTTTTCTAAATATAGTCACTTAGTTACATTCTGCCTACACAAAAATGTATGCAAAAGTATGTACGTTTTATGTATTTATATCAGTTGTCTAGTACCCATAAACAAGCTCTGCTTAGTTTTGGACTAGACGGCATTGTGTGTAAAAATGACCGAAATATTTATTATTAATATATTATAGTTTAAACTAAAAAGTAGTATTTTCACATACAAACGGTAATAAATAGATAGTAAGTATAACTTTATAAAAAAATATATTTTTAAATCATTATTACACGACGAAAACATAAAAAATCACTCAAATTGGGAACTCCTTTTATAAAAACCTTGAATTATTTACTCATAGTTTGAACCACATGAAATACTAAAGCAATATTGGGGTCACATGTTAATGAATTTATGGCATCCCCTACAAGATTTATAGACGGAAGGGTGTCCCGTCAGGTATTTACACAAAGGTCTTGAACAAAATTTATGACATCGGTAAGCAGGTAGCTGATAAGAATACTGTATGTAGGGCATGAGAAATCCTTTAGAAGCATATATGCAAATGTGAGGACCCTAACCCTGAAAACTAAAGACAACATGCATTAAGAATATATCATTTATCGCATGGGACTTTGAAAACATACATGAAACGGACAGAAATAACACCCATAGTTGGAAAAACTTTGTGGTTTACACAAAACCTACCTTTGTGGTTTACACAAAAGAGTTGTCCCATGTGGGATGCCAAAATTTAGTGAAGTAGAAAGAGCCTGGCGTAGCAATCAATGCAGTTATGTCTATTCAAACGCGATCTACAATAAACATGGTTTTATTCAAAGTGTAGAGTGCAAAAAGTACACAGTAAGTACTTAACTATCGCCATCAGAACAAATACCTGCGGGTCAAGATTCGCAAGTAATTTAACGCCCTTTGATGTCTTCCAGAATTACGGAGGAAGGAGAATACACAGACACGGAACACATGCCCGTATGTTCGTGTTGAGACACTATACAGTAAATTGTCTTCAATGGGAATCGAACATAATAATAATATGATCTACGGTATGCAGTTTGTATCTGGAACCATTAGTTGAACGCCCCATCGATAATCATATCCTCACTAATATTACGCTTGCATGTCTATTGTCTGTCTGTCCTTATGTCACGCCAAAACCACTGATTTAAATCGTCTAGAGCTTGAGAAAGGACATAGGCTAATTTTTACGGGTGGAGCCGCGGGTGAAAGCTGGTAATGAATATTTAACTTTGTAATAAATCCTATTTATTTCATTTAATCTTAGTAACTGTTACAAGCGTTTGTTTACGTTCAATTATTATAATGACCGCTGTCAGCTATATTTAAATTTTAATATTACGTTGTAAAATATAATTAGTTATTTGGTTTGTTGAAGCCCAAAATCGATCAAAGTGGTAGGCAATGGGAGAGTCTTATGTCCAACAGTGGACTGCGATGGGCTGACGATCACGATGATGATGATTTGGTTTATTTTATAGATAACATTGGATGATCATAGGACACAACATATAATAAATACACTCATTTGCAATGAAAACGGGCGGTTTCGATTTTCTTCCTGGATGAAAAAAATAAAATACCAAAAAGGTTTAAATCATTTAAACATGATATTGGCCCGTTATAAAAGTGCCATAATGTTTATAAGAGTACTTTCCAAATTCAAATTTTTGACTGAGCCTGTTTTTCAAAGAAAACAACTTTTAACTACATTTTGTGGCGCGAATTCCCTATAGTTAATATCGACTCTAATTAACTTTTTGTCAATTTTTATTAAATTAACTGATGTCCTTGATATTTAAAAGTATTGTTATTGCTGTTTAGCAATCTCAAAAATGGTAGATAAAGTGATAAATGCGAGCAAAATTATTGCGCTGCTTGAAGAAGGTTGCAGCCAATGCTTCGTGGCTCAGAGGCTAAATGTGAGTCGGTCGACAGTTCAAAGGACCTTAATAATTTAATCAAAACGTTATGATAAAACTGATGAAAACTATTCATTCCTAATTAATTTATAAAATTCTGAGGATAACAATACCTAAAATTGTCAAACAAACAAATAGTCAAAATAAAATAGTTTTTTGCTTAAGTGCCCGTTATTTTTGCAAAAGAGTTTATATCCAAATAAATAAAATTGCAGTATCTGTATGTTATCCGAATGAACAGTTTTTTTAATAAATGTATGTCAAAGCATTACAAAGCACTACGGTGATAACATAATATTTGCATGCTATCTATATGGCGAAATGTGTCTCGCACTTTAAACATTAAAACCACCTATTGTAAAAACCACATTTTATGCAAATAAAGATTATTATTATTATTCTCTTTATTTGATAATATTTAAATATAAATTACATTTTTAAATATAAATATAAAAAATACATTTAAAAATATAAAAAATAGTAGAAGTTTTATTATTATTATTATAACATCAATATTTTTTTATTTGTCTGTCTGGCTGTCTGTTTGTTTCGGCTAATCTCTGTAACGACTGGACCGGTTTTAACGGGAATTTCACTGGCAGATAGCCGATGACACAAGGAGTAGCCCAGACTTTAGGAGTAGTTAAGACTAGCTATGCTCCGCGGCGTTACTCGCGATTCACAACAATAACCGCGGGTTACATCACGGGACTTAGCTAGAATATACTAATGTATAAAGCTGAAGAGTTTGTTTGTTTGTATGAACGCCATTATCTCATCAACTACTTCGGACATTTCGGACATCTTACACACAACGCCATCTAGTCCCAAACCAAGCAAAGGTTGTTATTATTATGGGTACTAGCCCACAAATATAAATACATAAACATACTTTTTATTTTGTAATTACATACATAATATACATAGAAAAACACCCAAACTCCGAAACAAATATTTGCGGATTAGATAACACAAACATTTGGTCCGACCCGGGAATCAAACCCGAGACCTCTTGATCAGCAGCCGCATACGCTGATCACTAAACCAATAAGGTTGTCAACTACTGGTTCGATTTGGAAAATTCTTTCAGTGCCAGATAGCTCAGTTATCAAGGAAGACTCTACATACATCACCATCAGGCGTAAAGTTAAAGATTCGTGAAAATAATCTATAAGAGTTCCTCTTAAATAGTTCTAAAAAAGTCCGGGACAGCATATGTCTGACCTATCTTTTAAGATTAGCACACAATAATCCGTTTTACGTTACGGACAATAAAAGCCGCAGAAAGAGCTGCGTGGGTCAGCTAGTTATTTTTTTTTCAAATAATAAAAATATTTATTTAATCCACAAGAACAAAAAAAAACTGCATTAGTTAAAATCTGTGTCGCAGCCATTTACGCCTCCTCCGGTCTGAGGCCGTCAGAGTTAAATAAATAATATCATATAAAAAGTATACAAATTACATCAAATGAAATAAGAAAAAAAATATAAGGTATAGAACATAAAAAAACATACTGTACTAGGTGTATATGTGTGTGTGCATGTATGTGTGTGCGTGTGTTTGTGTGTGTGTTCGTGCATGTGTATATGATACTATGAAGGTGGAGAATATTTGGAGGAGTTCTGCTAGATCTATCTAAAATCATGGGGTTTAGCCATGATTTCTAACTCTCCGTTGTTCAGAGTGTGCAGCCACTCATTTGTAACCAATTTACAAGACCTACTTGTAAGGGGATAAACAGTTAGTACTCTATTAACCCGATTATATATAACAGGGCCAACAAAATAGTACTGACGCTTAAGGACCCCTTATCTAGCAAAATTAATATGGCACACTCGGTTTGACCTTCGTATATAGGAAATGGATACCGCATCAAACGGCAATTTTGCATGTTTGCGTAATACAGTGTTAGGCAAAAAGGAGTGAAAAAGGGATTTGAAAAAGGAGTGAAAAGTGATTTGAGGAACAATTTGATGAAAAACAAAACTTAATTAATCTTGATGTTACCACATCACAATTAATCAATTACCCGAAACAAAACAATTAAAATAAACTGCTGCCATTTTATTGCCTCGGCGCCATCACGACCTATAAACTAACACATTATTGTCACCGACAGAGCAAAAGTCGTTTGAAGACATTTGATGGACGAGACAGCGTCTAAAAGAGAGGATTTAATTAAAATAAAGGAACCAATTAAAGTCCATAATGACGATGTTGAACACCTTAGGGAGCATTTACGATTAATGGCGAGTTTGGTTACGAGTTTCAGCAAAGTAATAAACTAATATTAAAGCTTTCTTTGATTAGTTTACTACACCTTTTCTTCGAAATCTATACTTGTTAACTGTTTTTAGACTTTCGCGACTTTTAGACATAGTCATGTAATGTACCATGTACCATTGTATATCTATGCTTGCTGATGTTATAAACTATCTGTATACCAAATTTCAATTAAATCAGTTTTGTAGTTTGGCGTGAAAGCGACAAGCTGACAGAGTTAGCATTAGTAAGAATTATAATTGAAATACGTAACAAAGTTTTACATATAAGCAGGCTTACTTTGAATTCCAAAAACTGGTTGTGTATTTAGATTCCTACAAATTGTACATCTACAAATATTTTTAATATTACGTTTTGTCAATAAAAATAGTAATAAATGGGGAAGGAAGGCGATATTGAATTCAATAATTTCGTGTCGTGGTGTGCAGCAACTAAACGCTTCGACTGCCTCAGTTTTATTCAATCTGTGTCTCCATTCGTGCCGTTTTTATGAGATTTGAAATAAGCTTAGCACAGCGCAATCTTGTTATGGTAATAGAAAAATAAATTTATTGCATTCTACTCCGCCTGTGAGTTCACTTATTTGTGTAGAAATGCATCTTTGCTGAAAATTGAAGAATTTCGTTTGAGTGTATGTGGCCATGCTGATTTTACGAACAAGCTTGCTCAACCGTGGCGATACTCTCTCAATTCAAAAGCAAGGCCCTTACCGGTGGAGCAATAACTCCCACTTTATCTTTGACTTGCTGTATGTATGTCAGTCTAGGCCGTCCTCGTTTTCTCATGCTTTCAATTTTCCCTTCCATTCCTTATTATATATTTTTTCTTCCTAATTATATTGAACAAACTGTTGTGTCTTATCAAATGGCCAGCCATTTTGCCTTCAATGGCGTTAAACAACTGCCACTCCTCATTTGCCATATGTAGGACTTCTTCATAGGTTCTTCTCTCCATCCAACTGATGTTTATCATTCTTCTGTATACTACTCTCTCACAAAAGACAAACCTAAAATGTCAGCATCTGAGATGTAGCATTTGCTGGATGGGTGCGAGACCGGAGGCCCAATGATAAAAAACATCTCAAGGCGCGATAGTTTGATTTACCATTCTATATTGTCTATGTTAATATTGAAAATATTGATCACTACTCTTGGATTCTATTCATGCTTTCTATCAGGAAGAGTTAAATCATTTTAGCAGGCTCACAAATTAAAATATAAAATATACAGATATTAGTAAATTCTAAAATTATTAATAACTAGTTTTCGCCCGCGGCTCCGTCCGTATGTATCTCAATTATTGCAGTAAAAAGTAGCCTTTGTGCTATTCTGATATATCAGCTATATTGCTATAAAAATTCATCCAAATCCGTAGTAATAGTAGTGTAGTAGTTCGCGTGAAAGATCAACAAACTTACATACATAGTCACAAACTTTCGCGTTTATAATATTAGTAGGATGATCTAGTCCGTAACGGCTTCTATTTATAGAGTAAGAGCCCAGAGCGATCAGACATAACTTATTTTCACATGGATGAAACCTTAACTACTCAGTAGCGTCTAGTGTACTTTTAAATACCTGCGTGTTTGTGGAACTAGATCTGTGACACCTGGGCAGATATCAGGTGAGAAAGGTAACTAAAAATAAGAGTTATCTAACTTAAATTAGTATGGCTGATCTTTATATATATTTTGTAGAATATTATTCTAAACTAGTTTCATAAAGTGTCAGACACTTTTCATGGACCAGAGCTTGTGTCAGACGCTTTAAAGATCGACAAAAAATTTATGAACTTTACTTATTTTTACATGTCTGATTTTTTAATATGTTATTAAAGTAACTATTACAAAGTTACATTTCATCAGTCAGACAAATTCGAGTGACCAAACATCCCTTAAACACAAAAATTATTCAGCCGGGAGTGCGATCATCATGCTATTTCAGAGCGAGTGAGACGTCCACAGCAACTTGGATCCCGTTTTTAGGGTTCTACAGCCAAATGGCAAAAAACGGAAGCCTTATAGATTCGTCATGTCTGTCTGTCTGTCCGTCCGTATGTCACAGCCACTTTTTTCGGAAACCATAAGAGCTATACTTTTGAAACTTGGTAAGTAGATGTAATCTGTGAACCGCATTAAGATTTTTACATAAAAATAGAAAAAAAACAATACATTTTGGGGGTCCCCATACTTGGAACTGAAACTCAAAAAAATTTTTTCATCGAACCCATACGTGTGGGGTATCTATGGATAGGTATTCAAAAATGATGTTGAGGTTTCTTATATCATTTTTTTCTAAATTGAATAGTTTGCGCGAGAGACACATCCAAATTGGAAAAATGTGTGTCCCCCCCCCCCCCTCTAACTTCTAAAATAAGAGAGTGATAAAACTAAAATAAATGTATGTTGTACATTACCATGCAAACTATCAACGAAAATTGGTTTGAACGAGATCTAGTAAGTAGTTTTTTTTAATACGTCATATATCGTAAACTGCAATTTACTGCATTTTTTTTTATTTATTTATTTATTCTGCTATTTACTTATTTAGACTGCGTCGATGATTGCGATGATTAGGAGATATTTTCTGTAATTAATCATAGTGATATTTTTGTGGTAGTGGTAATATTTTGTTTATATCTTTTTCTAACTGGTATCTTTTTTACAATAAAATAAAGATATTTCCTTATAAAATAAAATGGATCCTCATAATTATATTCACCTATCACAAATACATGCAATAAATGAATTCACTTTAATATTTAATAATTAACAACTTAATGTTGAAGCCCATGTTATTGAAACAAGAATGCGAAAATCTTAGATTGAAATTAGTAAGTATTTTCATTATATTAAATTTTTTTACTCGAGGGGTTCGATGAAAAAATTTTTTTGAGTTTCAGTTCCAAGTATGGGGACCCCCAAAATGTATTGTTTTTTTTCTATTTTTATGTAAAAATCTTAATGCGGTTCACAGATTACATCTACTTACCAAGTTTCAAAAGTATAGCTCTTATAGTTTCCGAAAAAAGTGGCTGTGACATACGGACGGACAGACAGACATGACGAATCTATAAGGGTTCCGTTTTTTGCCATTTGGCTATGGAACCCTAAAAAACGGGATCCAAGTTGCTGTGGACGTCTCACTCGCTCTGAAATAGCATGATGATCGCACTCCCGGCTGAATAATTTTTGTGTTTAAGGGATGTTTGGTCACTCGAATTTGTCTGACTGATGAAATGTAACTTTGTAATAGTTACTTTATTAACATATTAAAAAATCAGACATGTAAAAATAAGTAAAGTTCATAATTTTTTTGTCGATCTTTAAAGCGTCTGACACAAGCTCTGGTCCATGAAAAGTGTCTGACACTTTATGAAACTAGTTTAGAATAATATTCTACAAAATATATAATAATATAAAGATCAGCCATACTAATTTAAGTTAGTTAACTCTTATTTTTAGTTACCTTTCTCACCTGATATCTGCCCAGGTGTCACAGATCTAGTTCCACAAACACGCAGGTATTTAAAAGTACACTAGACGCTACTGAGTAGTTAAGGTTTCATCCATGTGAAAATAAGTTATGTCTGATCGCTCTGGGCTCTTGGTCCATTAGAAGAAGTATTAATATTGTATTACTCTTAAACTGTAGATGCGTACGTAATTATGTCTTAAATAATGAATAAAGTTTGTTACGAATAGTATATTTTATACTATCAATCAGCCTTTAATAGCTGTAACTTTTAAATAAAATCACGGGCTAAGTTAATAAACTAATTTAAAACCGGCGTCGGTGTAATCTGTCGTTCGCTCCGTTGCTCCGACGAGCTGAACAGTAAACTATCGTAAATCTATCATTTACTCTAATACTTGCCGTGTATCACACAGAACTGTGACAGCGAACATGAGAATCTTCATTTTATTTACGGAAAAGTTTTAGCGACGATTTGGGAAACCGAAATTCCTTGATGACTTTGACCTTTCAAGATAAAAGTAAATGTGACCAAAATTATATTTTATTTAAATAATATATTCCCATAATATATACAAGCTCTGCTCAGTTTGGGACTGTTGTTGACTCCGTTGTGTGTAAGATGTCCGAAGTATTTATTTGTTATTATTTATTCAAAAATTCTAAGTAGCATCGATAAAAAAATTACGTTAATGGCTTCCCATTTCTTAATTTTCGGTGCGCGAAGCCGTTCGGTGTAAGTTGATCTCAGATAGTTCAGAATTCATTTTACGGCGCATTTAGATGCTGTAAAATACTGTACAGACAAAGATGGTATTAAACTAGTTTAATGTCATCTTCCAAGCCGGGTAAGAAGCTTAAGAAAGTAATGGGTGGGGAAAATCGATTTAAAAATCACTTTATCTTAGAGGAATTCCTCTTGCGAATGAGAGCTAGTAAGCAAACCTACATTTTAGTAGCTACTACGGAGAAGATGTTTAAAACACATGTCATCACTACATGTACTTACCTATATGTAGAATTCGAATCTTTATTTGACTGGTCTTTTATCTTATCTACGCTTAATAATCTTTTATTTTCAAATTCAAATTATTTTAAAGTGGATTATTTTACGTGATTACAAAACATTTGGACATACAATATTTACTAATTGAAATTATTGTAAACTTAATATAACAATCAAATGAATTAGAAATTTCGAAAGCAAACTAAAAACTATACAATACATCATAATATATTACCATCTCATTCTCAATCACTCATAATTATACAACAGCTAAATAACGTCAGTGTCATCGAACCTTTACATCTAAATCAGATCTCTTCTCTAAAAAGTCCTTGACTGAGTAATAACATTTCTCAAGTAACAAGTGGCGCAATTCTCTTTTACAATGGTCCATTCCGACTGTGAATCTTAATTCTGATGGGATTTAATTAAATATGCGAGGACCCAAGCACAAGACACTGTTATCCAAAATCTTCGTTCTGCTACGAGTAGCTACTATTGATATTGTGTCGCAATTCCGAGCCCTGGTCCGAAACTCAAACATCTATAATTATCTATCTTGCTTTTTATAGAAGTCTATATATGTGTCTGAATCAGAGAATTAATGACTATACAAGTAATTTGTTATGAACTGACTACTACTGTCCATGGACAAAGAAAATTGAAGAGTCACAAATGCGTTTCCACCCTTTTAGTTTTATCCCTCAACCTGGAAGGAGCAGTCTGGCAACCGAAATTTAGTTCTGATATGAACCTGGACTACTCGTGAAATTTTAGAGTCTCTCCCTTCCTACATATTATAAAATAAAGTCCTCCGCCGCGTCGTTCTGTTTGTCTGTTCTCAACTCAAGTACCAATACAACGAATTAAATGATATTTTCTACCCAGATAGTCTAAAACCTGAGAAAGGACATAGGTGACATAGAACACAGATGCGGGCGAAGCTGCGGGCGAAAGCTAGTCTATACAAATAAATAAAATTGGCGTGTCTGTTTGTAATATTAAAATAAACACTTTTTACTAAATGCATATGCATACACACGGTACATATGCCAAAATATTATTTTTTTTGCAAACTAAAGTCGCTGAAGAAAATAACTTTACTTTTTATTAAAATCTATTATAATTTATAGAATTAACAAATTCAGGAAACTACCTTAATAAAATGTTCGTTGAAACGCCTCATTAAGCTACATTTGGTGAATGAACACCTACAATCACATTCCATTTGCTTTATCATTTTAATGTGACGATAAAGTCTACGTGATCGTTCACGTAACGACTACGGTCATTTACGTCATGAGGTAATGGCGGAGAAGGGGCTTGAGTTGTGGCCTTTGATTCGGTTCAAGATACAAGTCACATTATTTCACGTTCTGTACGGTATATGCTCTGCTGATTTCGGGATCAAAGAAACGTGTTTGAGATTTGTGAGGCTATTATTATTCATGGTTGCATTTCTCTTGAATATCACCGCATGTAACGAACAGTACATAATATGCTCAAACATATCTCTAAACTGTAGGTAGAAGTAGTCAACTGTTTATATTTTGCCAAACATAACGTTTTAGAATAATAATAAAACTATTTGTTACTCAAATTGAAAAAAGTCTGGAATGCTTCCATATTCGACTGTGAAAGAAGGCTCTTAAGTTTGTATACTCTGTAACCTGAACGGCGCAATAAGCGTTTTGGGTCTATACATATAATGTCTATTATATATATAATAAGAAAAGTCTGAAGGGAGATTTACACTAAATAATATGTACATGAAACTTTAAAGTTGTGTGTCAGATGTTCGAAAATGTTATAAAGATGTAATTAATTGTTGCCAACAGGTTGTGAGCTAATACGCTTTATTGAAATAGTTTCCCGGGCTAATTTGACTGACCATTGTACCATAATTGAGTTGTAACTATTGAATTAGCTGGTGGGAACGTATTCTACTTGATTATGCGACAATAGTAAACTGCATTATACATCAACCTATATTCCGTAAGTGAGAGAAATTAGATCGAACTTACTACAGTCCGAGTTCTTTGAATAGATTTTGCTGTTTTGAAGAATACAACTCCCGCATCGGGAATATATTCTTTGCATGGTAAGTCCAACACATACAAGAAACGATCATTATAAATAAATAAGTTGATATTTCGGACATGTAACACAACGTCATCTAGCTTGAAGCTAAGCAGAGTTTCTACTATGAAAGCTAGATCGACTGACAGAATACTTAAATATTGCGGTAAAACGGGTAGAACTTGTAGCCGACCCAAAATAAACTTGGCAATAAAGGCTAGGAAGATAGTTTTTATAGACTACGAATATACTATAAAGCACATCATTTTACTACAGTATCATAAAAAAATATGACTCAGTACATTGCACTTACATTACCTTTAAACTTCCTTATCTCAGACGCAATAACAAACAATTTTCAAAAAAAGTTTATTTTCAATCATTCTTTTGCCATAAAATATACCAAGAATACCAAAGGTTTACAATGTAAATTTAACAGTTTTCCGTAGTGTCAGCCTCGTTTATGGTTATAGCCTATAACCTTTATCAAGAGTAGGGCTATCAAATGCTAAAAAGGCCTTTTCAAGTTTGTCTGGTTTGTTGAGATCGGTAGGATCAGTAAAAAAGTCGATCTTTTTAGCTTTATTTTTACACTAGCTTAAGCTAGCGGCATAGCTACATTGAAAAGTGAAAACAATAACAATATTTCCTGAACTCTTGTGATCATGTACTGTTTCTGATTACTTTTTTAATTCTTATAATGCTACCTAATAAGATCACCGAATTGTGTTTGGTAATCAATGTTCTGTTACTGTAAACGGGACTTATTCGCGATAATATTAAAGGTTACGATACCTTCTATTTTCCGACGTTTCGAACGGGTTATACCGCTCGTGGTCACGGGTAGACTGATGTGAGCTTAGCGTCGCCTTCGTGATGTGCAGGTTGTGTCTACCCGCACTAGATCGCGTTGATTTCTTGTAGTGTCGGTACCCCTACACACCACACTTATGACATCTGCACGCCTTATTGCATCTTTCTGATGGTGGCTACACCCGCTGATGACTGGATTCCACGATGTTGATAGTCGGTATCCGTCTTCCCGGTTGAAATTTTTGTGTTTTTTGATTTCAACCGCTTCACGTACTATTCGGCGAAAGTAGTTCCGATCTGTGGAGAGGACCTGCGGGTCGTGTAGTTCAATCCAGTGGTTCGGTCCCGATTCCAGCAGGTGCTCTGCGATGGCAGACTTGTTTTTTGGCGGTTTTTTACAGCTGCGATATGTTCCTTCGTTCGTTCCGCTATTGTGCGCTTCGTCTGACCGATGTAGGAACTACCACAAAGTCGCGAAAGTTTAAAAACAGTTAATCAATGTTCTTCTTCTATGCTTGACGTTTGTGTAAGTATTTTCATGACTGGACTGCCTTGTTGGTGTAGTAGTTAGCGTTTGCGGCTGCTATTCAAGGGTTCGATTTCCGGATCAGCCCAAATATTTGTGTGATCCACAAATATTTGTTTCGGAGTCGGGGTGTTTTCTATGTATAATATGACATGTATGTTCTTCCAAAAAAAGTATGCTTATGTATTTATATCAGTTATTTAGTACCCATAATACAAACTCTGCTTAGTTTGGGACTAGATACCATGTGTGTAAGATGTCCGAAATATTTATTTATTAATTGCCAAATAAAAATTAAAGAAATCTCTTTCGTGAATTTTATACATTACATAAATCAAAAATCATTTACGAACAAATTTTATTATGAAATTTTATATTCAGGTAAACAAAAAACTCTATTTGTCTAAATTCATTCACGTTTAAAATATAATTTCCCTCGAAAACATAAAAACGGGAGTGGCTCAGTAATACGGCAACCAATTGACCTAAATGTATTGAAAGTTCAAAATAATGAGGGTATGGATATATTTCTGTTATTGAGGTAAGGTTATGAGGGAATAACTCCGGATTCACTCATCCTTGACATCAAATAACTTTTGGTTGCTTTCAAGTGTGTGGTGAATTCGTAATAAATGGAGGCTCTCGAAGCTTCTCGAAGAGTGATTTCAACTCTTAGTTAAACTCTTATAATTATTTTTAAACGAATTAAGAGCTAGCCAATTCATTTATAAAATACTTAAAAGTTCTTTACTTTCATTAATGACTTAATAGGTCTTGTAAGTACCTACCCGACGATCTATTCAGATTTAGTTCGTAATTTAACATTTATATAGTACTCATGTTTTTAGGGTTCCATTGTTCATGACTCGGAACCCTTAAGGATTCGTCATGTCCGTCCTCAACTTAACGCCCAAACGGTCGGTGCTAGAAAGATGAAACATTGCATGTGTGTTGTGATTACGTCGACAACGACGTAATCACACACACAATAATATTCATGTAAAGTTCAAAAGTTCAAGTGCTACAATAAAATTCCAAAAAATATTTTCATTTGAGGTAAACGTCATCGTTACACGTTGTGTAAAGTGGGGATGACGTTTTTACTCGCGTCTACCCCATCGTGTTGGAAATCATTAGATAAGCCTTTTGAAAATAATGCGAGGATGCGAAAACCATTTCTTGTTTAGGGTACAAAATGGATAGCCCCCCCTCCACTAAAAACTATACCTGAAAAAGTTCATAAAACTAGTCAATATATTGAACTTCAAAGGCAAACTATAATGGTTTAGATCATTTTCAGCAGTTACTACTAAATTGCATGATTTAGATCCCCAGTTAAGCTTCTTCTAACTGAACTGTTCTATAAAAAATCCTAAAACAGATTATTTATTTTTAATTTAATTTATAAATAACGCAATTTAATAGAATCAAAAGTAATTATTTTATTATTTGCTAAAGAAATTGTTACAGAACTTAAACTAAATAAATTTCGTAATTAAATCTTCTTGATTACTTTGCCATAGTTTCCAATAAATTATTTTATAATAATACTCAACTGTTTCTTATTCATATTTGTATAAATCTCGTATTTTCTAACACTTCAACTAATTTAAATTTAATAAAACTTTTCCGAGGGCTCCGTAAAATTTATCTCAAGTGGTTATTCAATACAACCGGGGCTTAAAAATCAGTTTAAATAAATGCTATTGTGATGAAATTATAACTGTGAAAGTAGGTAGAACTAATTAATTTAAAGATGGTTTATATTGGCCACTAGATAAAAATAATATATTTCGGACATCTTACACACAACATCACCTAGTCCCAAACTAAGCAGAGCTTGTATTATGGGTACTAAACAACTGAATATAAATACATAAACATACTTTTACGTGGTTTTATAAAACACCCAGACTCCGAAACAAATATTTGTGGATCACACAAATATTCCGAGCCTGGAATGCAACCCGAGACTTCTTGATCAGTAGCCGCATACGCTAACCACTAGTAGACAAACAAGGCAGTCAGATCATTCTATTCTTAACCGACTTCAAAAAAGGAGGAGGTTCTCAATTCAACATGTTTTTTTTTGCTATCTCAGAACTTTCGATTGGGTAAACCGTTTTTTGATAATTCCTTTTTTTATTTGAAAGGAAACCAGGATCTAATGATAGGATTCTGGAGAATTCGTGGGAAATCCTCAATATACTAGGCATACCTGTCGCGATTTGGGTACCTCGAATAGTTTTTCTTTGAAGCTGGTTTTGTATTCAATATTATGAATCATTTTAAAGTCAATTGTTTCGTCATTATAATTTTCCTGTAAGTATGTCTTCATTCACTATTACAGATAAGGGCAATGCGTCACAAAGGGTAGCTCGATGATTTTAGATGTTAATCCTGATAATTTAGATACTTACTTATTTTCCGTAATTTTTTCATCTACTATTTACAAGGAGAGCTACTGCCTTGTTGGTCTAGCGGTTAGGCGTCGATCCTGGTTATCACGAACATCTATGGCACAAATATAACTATAATAATAATAATAATAATAATAATATCTTTATTGTACACCAGGTAATTACAAAATATCTTAAGATTAGGTGTAGGTACAATTGGCGGCCTTATCGCTCGGAAGCAATCTCTTCCAGGCAACCATAGGATGGAGAGAACAAGATTAGAAGAAAGTATGGGGTAGTGTCTGGTATATCAACTGTAGATAAGGAGGAAATAATAAAGTATTTAGTAGTGTGAATCACCTAAGATGATAGTTATACATAGTATGGATTATTAAAATAAGTACATGCATATTATGAGATAAATATTAATTACATGCATAAATGGAAAGATGTGACCTAATCGACTATAAAGGTTAGAGAAGAGAGTGTAGGTTAAGGTTCATAGAGGTCTCCCAAGTAGTGCTCCCTGACTAGTCTCTTAAATGCAGTTAGAGTTTGTGCACGTCTTATTGCGACTGGCAGAGCATTCCACAACCTAACTGCTTGGACAGCGAACGAGTTGTCGAGGAATTTGGTGGAATGGCCAGGCATTTTAAGCTTCAGATTCTCTGACGACCTTAGTGGCTTGGGATGGGTATCGCGTAGGAAAGAGAACCGTGATTTAAGGTAACATGGGGTACAGGGATTAAATAGAGTGTTGTATAGAAGAGAAAGAATATGTGCATTCCGGCGAAGGCGGATGGGTAACCATTTAAGCTTTTTACGATAGGCAGAAACATGATCATATTTTCGTAATCCAAATATGAATCTGATACAGAGGTTTTGGAGTCTCTCAAGCTTATTTAATTGGTTTTCAGTGAGATCTAAATAACTGGCGTCCGCATAATCAAGAATGGGGAAGAGAAGGGATTGTGTTAGAGCAATCTTAGTAGGGATAGGTAGAAAGTTGCGTAGTCTACGCATAGATCCTGCAGCGGCGAACATTTTGCGACTCAGCTCCTGGAGCTGAGGATCCCAGGTAAAGGTACTGTCGATGTAGATTCCCAGGTTCTTAACCTTATTACTAAATGGAATAAGTGTACCGTCGCAAGAGACTTGAGGTAGTAAATTCATATCAATTTTGGAAATCAGTCTTGAACTTCCAACGATAATCACCTGCGTCTTTGATGGGTTAATCTTCAGACCATGAGAAATACTCCACTTACAGATTTTATCTAAGTCAGCGTTGATAGTACTAACAGCATTAACCAGATCAATCGGTGGTGCCCTAGAATAGATCTGGAGATCATCTGCGTAAAGGTGGTAGGACGAAGTCAAATCAGTAGTGATGGCGTTAATAAAGACGGAGAAAAGTAAGGGAGATAGCACGCCGCCCTGAGGTACACCAGCGTTAGTACTACACCAAGAAGAGACCGCGCTATCAATGTTAATACGTTGCCGGCGACCATGCAGGTAGTTGTGAAACCAGTCAATTGCAGTTGGAGATATGTTAAGAGAACGCAGTATACAAAGCAGTACGTCAAAGTCAACAGTATTGAAGGCATTACTGAAGTCCAGTAGTGCCAGAACTGTAAGCTCGCCGTTCTCCATGGCAGATCTAATGTCCTCCGTAATATGAACTAAGGTGGTAGTGGTGCTGTGGCCAGGTCGGAAACCGGACTGGAAAGGGTTAAGGAGCAGGTTTGTGGATAGGTATTTTGAGAATTGCGAATGGATTAGTCGTTCAAGGACCTTAGAGAGGAAGGGGAGAATAGAAATGGGGCGGTAATCGGAGAAGGATCCTGGGTTCTTCTTTTTGGGGATAGGTATAATATCGGCATCCTTCCAGGCTTTTGGAAAAACGCCATGAGAGATTGAGTGATTTAGGATATGGGAAATAACAGGAAGAATTTCATCAAGGTTCATATAATATATTATACAACTAGTTTAATCTTTGAATTCAGTTCCTCCTCCATAGAGTTGGGGAGGTTTGATATCAGTCGCTCCGAAGGCATCTTTTAAGCTATTGCATGGCTTTTATCGCGGGCTTTGAGCGCGGGGACCAAAACAAGAAATTTCGTAACGAAAAAAAACCTGACACCATGAAATCGGATAGAGATATGATTGTCACTGCAGTACGACAAGGACGCCACATGCGTCTCCGTGCGCATGCGTACTGCCGCCACTGGCCGTTATCCGTTGCCTTGACAACACAGTCATTCTAGATTAATAAATATTTGTTTCGGAGTCTAGGTGTATGTATTTACAAAAAAAAAGTATGTTAATGTATTTATATCAGTTGTTTAGTACCCTTAATACAAGCTCTGCTTAGTTTGGGACTAGATGATTTTATGTGTAAAACTTTCGAAATATTTACTAATTTATTTGATATTGAATCTATAACTCTCAATGCAGAAGCAAACAACGTGGCGACCTAAGGTGGCGACTGCACAAATCTCTACGCCAACCACACATTCAATGCTAATGTCTTTTACATACATATCTAAACGTATAAAAGCATAATGGTGTACCTAAACTGTTTTGCGTTGAATGGTAAAATTTAGTTGTGAGAAAAGAATTTAGTTAAAGTAAAACACACATTACTGTAGATCTAACGCTTTTACCGCCCGAACGATAAACACATTTCCGTGATTACCATAAAGTGTTTTATAACGTGTTACGCGACGGGAAATATATTTATTTTTAGTACACCGACATCGTTTGACGCACAAAACGATACAATATTATGTAAAAGCTATGAGTTTTTACGAAAGAAAACCATTTATGAGACATACATTTTGCTAAAGAAATATTTGGCTATTTGTACCAAAGAAAAACGTATTACTTTTGAAGATTGATCTTATATCCTAAATCAATAGAAAAAATGGTAAGTCAAGTATTTTTTCTTACTCTAACTTTCTGATAACAACAATTAAAGCGAATTTTTTATATTTAGTTATGGTATAGTTTAGTGACTCTATTCTGCCTGATGGAAAGCGTGAGTAGAATCCAGGGAAAGCGGTCATCAGTATTATTGTAAATGAGACAATGCACCATGGTGACCCTCACTATGGCGGCTTAGTAAAATGCAACTGCATTATTGGGTCTTCGGTTTCACACTCACGAACGAAATACGACAACACGAATGCTGTAACTTTTAGGTTGGTCTTCTGTGTGAGGGTAGTACTTCCGCAGTCGAGTCAGCCCATTTATGCTAAGGTCAGCGTGGCTTTACTATATTTTGTCAAGAACATAGTTGAGACTGATCTGGGATCATAGTCAAGACTTCATTTCTTCTTCGTAACTAGCTATCGCCCAGTAAGTAGTTAAAATCAAATTGAATTGGAACTGAATTTCTCCTCCATGTAAACTTAAAATTTTCTAAACTTCACACTCATACCTTAGCAGAAATTTCGTAAAAAGGGCATAAAAGAATCATATGCCGAGAGCCACGCGAAATTCAGCAAGAGTGAGTCAGCTCGACCAGGGTGGGACTAACCTATAACAGAAAACCTACCTATAATGAGAGCATTCGTGTGAGACCCAACGATGCAGAAGCCTCTAAATAAGCCGACATGGTGTGGGTTACCATGATATATTTTGTGGGTTAGAGGCAGGTGTAGGTTAATAATGAATATGGTGAAAACTACACTTGGATTCTACTCATGCTTTTCATCAGAATCAATTTGCCAGGTTCACAAATAAAATTACCTCAAGTGCGTGTCAGGCCAAACATAAATATTCACAGGAATAGTGACGTTCACTCGGTGAACACGAGACATAAGCATAAACTAGTAGGTCAATATCATAGGCTACATCAAACGCATAATTCATTTATGGGTCTTTCCGTGCGATTTTTTAATAGGTTACCAGCTAGTGTTATGAGTCTATTAGTGGAAAAGTTTAAAAATGTAGCCAAAACTTATCTTATACGCAGAGGTTATTATACAGTTGAGGAATTTTTAAATGATAAAGAAAAATGGATTTGACTACTTGCTCCTTGTCATTTTATTCTACTCATGAGAATGTTGTTAGCACATTGTATAAGAGCATGAATTTACTTTTGTAAGTAAAGATTCTACGTGACGAATAAAGGCCATTCTTCTCTTTCTTTTGATCTTAAAAGTACTACTATTTAATCTACTATTTAATCTACTATATACTATTTAATCTTTCGTTACCAGTAATTTGGCCAATATTTGAGCACATGTGGTTTTTACCTTTGTTGTAAGTAGATGCTCCTACTATGTTGTACCCACTGAGGCTGTTGTTTTTTTTTTTTTAAATTAGCTTATGTTCTAATTTTTAATCACTTTAATTTGCATCAGTCCTCTAACATGGTGTATAGTATATTAGTGGCAGCACCTTACCCCCATATCAGGTTTATAAACATTAAAACTATGTAAACATTGGCGATTTGAAAAGAGTGGCCGCGAGTTTTTATTGCCATGTTCTTTTCTCCGGCTTTACCTATTGTTTGCGAACATGGCATAAATGTACATGTAGAATCTTGACCTGTCACAAGAGATGTATTGCATTCTAAGTGAATAAAGAATTTTGAATTTGAATTTGAATAAAATGGGTTCAGTAGTCACCTGTAATGGATTGTGGATTTAAAATCGTTTCCAATAGATAATTGTTATGCTTACGTATTATATCGTTCTATTTGTGTATGAAGTTTTTCAAGTAAGCGTATTTTACAAGTAACTATTGAACTAACAAAGTATTCTAAGCCGTTATAGTTTTTCTATGAAGTTCAACACATGAACTAACTACTCAGGTCAGGAAAACTCGAAAAAAACTCTTTTCCAATCCACTTGGACAGGGTTGCTTTTAAGATAAAACGTCTTTAAAAAGATTTTGGTATACTAAACTACGAGAGGCGTATGTCCAGAAGCGAACTGCCAAATGTTGTTATTGATATTGACAGTGATATTACAAAATCTGGGAATCGGTCAACTCTAGGAGGCGAGCAGGCTCGGGTCATCAGCTAGCTATGATATATTACAAAATACCACTCAATTTCAATTAAATAAAGAAGAACAAGTGATTTAATAACTAAGCTGTCAGTTTTCATAATAAAGTTTGCTTCAAAACGCTTTTTTAAAACATCACACAGACGCTCCCTCACCGGACCACGAACGAGGGGTTGTCGTCGATATTAATAGGTTTCTATTTATTACTCTATCAGGGTAGCTGATGGCATATATTGGATTCCAGTGTCTGGCCATTAATTCGTTACTAGGTCGGTGTTGAGAAAGTTATTGACATTAAACTTATTTATGGAAGTAAAGATTTTTGAGGAGGTTGTTAGTGCACTTCTCGAATTGTTTGGGGTAATGACACACCAAGTACATAGAACCGAGTGGCCTTACGTGAATGGAAACAATCACCGAGGGTAAGCAACGACGGCTCAGTCAGACCTAGATGGGTGACCGTATGTGGCATGACATGTTATGAGCGTTTCTGAGAGTCGGTCCTGGTTTTTGTCATAAGAATCCACTAGTTCAACCGTACAGTCAATGATGATGAAGAAGCATTTCAATAAGCTGCCAAAATGTGGGCCACCATGATGCTTTGACTGCATTCAGAATGAGAATGCTCAAAACAATTCTTGGATCCTATTAATGCTGCCCATCAGTCACAGTGGTATCATTTTGGCAGGCTTATATATAAATTAAAAAAAAATACTAAGTCAGCAGCCGATCGAAGAAGAATTGATTCAAAAGAAAGATTCAAGGTAGAAATAAAATCCTAAAAAAGAAGATATAAATATAGACAAAAATTAACAAGAGAATATATAAGAAAATGCAACGCAACCTGAGGATAAATGACATTTGAAGAAAATAAGGTTAAAACTTGCTGTTAATGGTATCGACATGCACCTGTTCCGAAGCAGGTGCATGTCGATTATTTATCGATTTTTTTTTTGTTATCTGTCAACCATTATTTGAAACAATTAACATCTTTCGTTTATGAGCCTTCCAAAGTGATTCTACTCTGCCTGATGCATCTTGGGTTCTGCTCTTGCCTTCAATGAGCAGAACCCAGGGTGCATCAAATAATGATAATGACTTTGTGCCTCAATCGATCTTTAAGATAGCCCAGCCCCCCTAGCCAAGTTGAAAATGTTTTTCGTTTTCTATTTTAATCTCTATTCTATTGCTGTATTCTCTTGTTTCATTGGCTAATATTATGTTTTGATCACGTGACTGAATGGCATTAGCCAATAAAACAAAAGAATAGAGTAGAAAACGAAAAAGGTCTGCAACTTGACTAGGGGGTAATGGTGTTCTTCTTCCTGGGATACTTTTTCTATGATGCGACCTACGATAACGGTGACCTTTAATTTTTTCCTTGGAGCGACTGTTTTCAGTTTTCCACAACCTGAGTACTTACTAGGGAAGTTCTAAGTTCTGTAAGAAGGCTGTGGTAGAAAGCCAACTACCAGTAACCGGAATCGGAACCGATCATTTAATGTGTTCCAGAATTTGCATCTATTTTACATGTTTTTTTAAATTCACCTATATGTTTGTCTGTCAAATCAAATAGTTTTTTTCTTTGCCGTAACAGGCACTTTCGATACGTTACATTAATTACTCTAGTGGCTCGGTTCCATAATCTCATTCTTATGAAGAAAAACCAGGAAGGAACTACATTTGTTTGTGTTTACTTGTAACCGACATTCGTAAGCATGTTCACTAGTTTTTTAACTATATATATTTTAACAAGCTTGTCTTAGCATCACTTGTGTGCTTGTTTGTTTGGGAACGACTTTTTAAGTGTATTTTTAAAACTATAATTATTTATATATGGGGAATAGGCAAAACGCGCAGAAGAGTCACATGATATTAAGGGACTGCCGTCGCAAATGTCTCATAGTTGCGTCAGTTCTCCGAAGTTCAGGGGTTCAAAACCAAATTATGGACTCACCTTATTTTTATCCATTTCGCATCCATATTTATCGTAACACTTTTGAAAAACTTCACTTCACATTAACACAACTAACATTAACACCAAATGTAAAAGTAATATAATTAATTAATTAATAATTGTAAAAGTGCTATAATAATGATTTTATTTTATTTCAGAATGCCCACGAAAACCACCGAAGTTCGTCGAATATTTGGCGAAGTTAAATTTTACTTTTGAACAGAGCCTCTAATTGGTCAGTTCGCCACAAACACTTTGATTGGATTATATTAGTCAAGTTAACCGATAATGAGGGTTGTTTAATTACACGAGTTTGTAATTTTATAAAATTGATCCTCCATTGTACAACGCAATAAGTTTTTATAACGTAAATCGATGATGTTCGTTGCCAGTCACTTTTACAAATATAATCTCACAAATTGAACTTCATTTTTTATTCAAAACTGTTTTAGCTTTTTTTTATTTGATTTCTTACCTTCGATATATATATCAAAACTTTTTTGAGCAATAATAAAAAAGAATTCAAATCCTAAATCGAATGTCATTTTGTTCGAAAGTTTTTCAGTGTGTAGGTGCGACTAGCTCGCGGCAGTCGCGACGAGTGGCTGACCGCCGGCCATTGCTCACCCTTGCGTTTTGGGGTGTCACTAATCATACTATTTAAGGGCGGTAGCGAATAGAACACGACTTTTTCAATAGGTAATAATTGCTGTTTGTTACAATAAAGACTATATTTCTAACATTTATTTTAATGGTTACAATTGAGATTCCAAATTCTGAGAAACCATTATTAAAGTCTCAACATAATATCTGAATGTATTAAAATTTATTAAAAATATTGGCCCAATTCGTGAGATTAAAAAGGAGATTTTTGATGACTTTAAATGTAAAAGTTTTCAGATTGAATAACGAAAAAGTGTAAAGTGGGATATTGGAAACCGGGTCGGGCAAGGTGGCTAGAGTATAGTTTCTATCAGAAACAGAGATAAAAAAGCGGCGATAGATGAAGTTGTGAATTACTATAAGACTAATTTAGATAAACTGTTCGTATTTATTAAAAATAACTCTGCTTTCCATATGATTTCGTGGAATATTACATGTTTTATAAACCGCTGCCGCTCATGACTCGTCCCAATCATGTGCGTCACTTGCCGGCAAATATGACGTAGAGCTGTTTGTCTAGAACAATATTGTTGATTGGTAGGTCAATCGTCTCGTGACGTCACCAACACCACCCCTAGCGGAACTGATTGAACCAGATATGGAGTAATTTGATAAAAAGTTGATTTTGCCGACAGCTACGCGTACATAAAAGTGTAATTTTTATAGGAACAGTTTTTTTGCAGAGGATTGTGTACCTTACATGATTGTCTGTTAGGTTTAGTGGTTAGCGTATGTGACTGTCTATCGAGAGGTCTCGGGTAGCGGTAAAGTCACTTTCAATGATAGGCTTAAATATAAAAAAAAACTAAATTTTGATATTCCAACTTTACATACAAACGCTGGGTAGAGATCATTGAAAGGAGACCCGAGCCCAGCAGTGGGACGTCATGGTTGCTGATGAAAACTGAAATTTTGTAAATAGCCAATATTTTGGTTACCTGGTTGGAGAATTGAAATTTAAAACACCCGTTGTTAGGGCTGTTCGCTGCCGAGCACTGTTTATTCAAAAGAAATAAAACAACCGTTTTTTTGTTCGGAAGGTCATACACTATCCGAGAGTCTTAACACCGCGATTCACCCGAAACGTACAACGCCATCAATCGAGCGTGATCTCAATAAAAATACATAAAAATTTGATTGAACACCCGTCGTTTCACAAATAAATAACAAGTTAAAACTAATTATGGTATATAACATAGTATGTTACTATTCACGCGATTATTTCAAGGATTTTGAACGGTGGTTACCATGTCAAACCCTATCTGGTCCATCATTAGATGGATATCAAACTAATTTCTAAATTAAAAAAGTACATATCTTGGTCATTTCCTCACGTTGTACATATAAACATAGTTTGACCCGTGGCTGTGCTACAATAATTTTAACTTTATCAACAAATTCGTTCAAACTTAGTAGATTTATCGAGGACCGATTACATTATACTAATTTGAAAAAAAAACCTTTATACTAATTAGTCTGTTTCAGTATAGAAAAAAAATTCAAACCTAAACAAACACGCTTTGTTACATTAAAATTATTTTCTACTTTTTAGTTTAAAAGCGTGTTTGTTTAGTTTTATAAAACTATTATTTTTTTAAATATTGAGCAGTACTGTCATTGTGTCTTTTATAGTTTTCACTTGTATAATTCGGACAGACTCAAGAAAGATAAATTCAACCTTGGTGGTATTTAGTTGCTATTATTTTGTAACTCTAGTAATTATTATTTGTCAACTTTATTAAATAACAATAAAATAAAATATATATTAACCAACAATTCAATGTTAGCTTGTAAGATCGCATGTATTAAAAAAATGATTTTCTGTTTTGGTTTCCGGACGATAACTTTACGTGACAACGTCATTAGAAAACATTAACTTATAACTTCACTTTATAAAGTTTTGATTAACAAATCAGCGCCCCTAGCCAAGTTGCAAACGTTTTTAATTTTCTATTCTACTTCCCTATTTTCTTGTGACTGAGTGACATTAGCCAATGAAACAAGAGAAATAGAATAGAATACTGTTCACGTGTGAATTGTGTGCTGCCGCTGTCTCTCTTCTACTCGTAGTGGAAGAGAGATACTCGTAAATGCGTCACAAACCAAACACTTAAACCAATCTTGCCTCTCTAACATTTGTTACGCGCGCGCTCTCACGCTCGTATCAGGCGGGATGTGTCAATAATTCATGCTTTTTCTTGCACTTATAAGACGTTGTCACGACAACAACTAGTTACAGATCCGTACAATCGTACCAGCATAACTGATAACAACTGGAATACAGCAGCACAGCAACAAGTTCGCTTTTAAGGATGACCACTGTATTGTCTTACCTGTAACAAAGAACGTTATAATTTAAACTTTAACATAAAGAAATAAATATAGACTCCAAAAGGAAGCTACTTATGAAAAGAGAAAACGTAAAACAGAAATACAACACTTTTCTTTTCACATACAAATCATAGAGGAAATTAAAATGTCTGTCCAATTTTAATGGGACTTTCACTGGCAGATAGCTGATGATATAATGAGTAACTTGGGCTACTTTTAGTTTAGACTACTTTCAACGTGTGTTTCACGCCGTTGTTGCTGTAATTATATATAATCAAGCATTTCTTAGAGCCGAGACGAACGATAAGATTCTTGGAAGATAAATCTCTTCAAAAACAGAGTTAAATTCGGCTAAAATTTTCGTGGAAAAACAACATTACATTCTTTTACATTTCACAGCTTTGCTTTACAGTTTATTCAAATTTCGCTCCATTTAATTAAAAAGTGTAAATAACTTTTGTGCCGTGAATTTGCAGAACTAAATAAATGATAATTTTATCTAATACATTATTATTGGTAAGTGTACCAAGCTTTTTACTAAAATATTAACATTTGAATGAATAAAAACTAATGTAAATACTACATAACTAGAATAAATATTAAACGCCCATAACTTCGAGATATTTACTCGATGACTTGAGTTGTTACTTGACGCTAATGTCACACAGGTAAACTAATATTCAATTAATTATATATTTCTCCTCCTTCTTCTTCTTTAAAAAATAGTATTCAATTTATTATATATTTCTCCTCTACTTTTACTCTCTCTCTCTTTTCCTTCTTTAAAAACATAGAGATTAAGGAATTAGGGACGAGCTCGTTACGTCTCAAAAGGTGTTCAAATGCCAGAAAAGGCTTCTGCACAGGTATTGCTTGCTTTCGGTCGGACTAATTTGCTTTCACTAAAAAACATACGACTGCGATTAACAAACAAACATGACAAATAATTTATCGTAAGATCCAGCCCTTGTTTTCCTCAACTGCCAACTTAAATTTTTTTGCCGTAACTTTTTTGAGTCCTTCAAAAAGTAAATGTTTTTCCCAATTAGAAAGTAATTTAACAGAGTAAAAAAATAGTAATCATTGTCTATTTTGCTGACGCTAATCACCCGAACAAGAAGACTACTCAAGGAAAAATATTTTCAAAAATTATCTAACGCCGATAATTTGGATGTTAACTATTTGTGTTTAGGAGATACTGATATGTTCTGGAATAAGTGTGTTTATTTGAATGTACCATAATAAGATAAGTGTCGATAATCAAGAGTATATATTAGAAACTAAAAGATTAATACTCAAGTTCTATCTTATAGGCTAACGATAAAACTATCTAAGTGGCCATTTATTCTCGTCTATTGATTTTCGAAGCGTTTCCACTTCAGCTGGTTTATTACCGAAACTTTTTGTTGAAGTATAATTAAAAAACTAGAAAGTTTCTTCAAAGCGAAATAATTTTGTAGTACTTTTACGAGTATAATTTTTATTTACCCTATGAAAAGAGAATAATTTATATAGAATGAATTATGAAAAAGTAAAATAACTCAGGACTGCTAAGTGGCTTACTTAAAAATATCCTTTTTATTCTCTAGGAATAATTTTTTGTATGGAATGCTAAATCATTTTAGTTTTGAGAGCGATGTTTAGGCACATAACGGTCAGGTATGGTCAGGAATGATATGAGTGATTTCACGACTTTTCAAACAAGCGTATCCTTTATTGCGTTATATCTATTATATGCTTACCTTTTGGAAAGCATGAGTGGAATTTAGGAATAGTGATCACCATCCACATTGCATGATGTAGACAATGTAGTGTTATGACCCACACTATGAAGGCTTATTGAGATGCAACTGTCCGCACTTAGGGATGGAACACGACACCATGAATGGCGCACTTAAAACCTTTTCCTCTCCCTGATTCTGGAGGAAGGATTGAAATGACGTCATCGTGCTTATGGATCTTGAGATGCCGGTATACATGGGCGTTGAGAGGAAACCACCATCAGGTAACTCGTCAGCGCATTTACTTAACCACCCTCTATGAATATCTTAATCTTTCTAGCTATTATTATTATTTGAGGTCGCCTACTGGTTCAGTCGGAATGATTTGAATATCAATTTCCCCACAGACCGACTGGCTTCGGACATTCGCAACTTTTAGGATATACTGAATTCAAAGATTAAACTAGTTGTCAGTATATTTGAGGGCACTGACTTCCCGATGAAAAACCTCTCCTAAGAGGTAACAAGAGTCCAGCAATGGGACATTGTGGGTTGTTAATGATTAAAGACTTCTCATAAACGATTGCCGACCGATATTCATAACAATTGGGCACCTCCGGATTACTTAAAGTTGTTTTTAAGATTGAACGTCCCGGGAATTGAACCAGATACATCTTGATAGGCAATCGTATTCGATAACAGCTAGACCAACGAAGTAGGCTAAGACTTCCCCTCTACTATGAATTAAAAAAATCTTTTTTCTTTGTGTCTTGCTCATTAAGCTATGTATATGTAAAATTTCCTAACGATCAATTGAGTAGTAAACACGTTAAATGGGACTAAAAAACTCATTTTCGAATGTACAATGATAGATAGAAACTTCAAGTGTTGAGGAACAGGTCCGACTCACTAAGTGTGAACAAATATTTCTATAAAGGCGACGCTAAACCATTACAAACGTCCAAGAGATGCAGCCATAAAACCCCTATAGTTATGGCTCACTCCTCGTTATAACGTAAAGAATTTGTCTCACTGCATACCACATACCGGGACAAGTAAAAGACAAGATTTATGATATTTTTAGGGTCGAAAGTTATCTAATAATATTATAATATACATACGTAAATCAGGCAGAGTAGAGTCACTTTGATGGGCTTAAATATAAAAAAAAAACATACATAGTCCATGGAGTGTGGCAAAATATGTATCATTGTATCTTTATGTCTACCCAAAACTAATCGTTACTTGAAGGTATTGATCCTAGTATACCAATTTGCCTACTTATTACAAGTATGATGATAGGCAGAGACTAAAACTATATTTTTCATGATCGTGACACAGATCGCATCTCTTAGAAATTGCTCGAGTTACTGGAGTTGGGTGATTTTTGATGATCAATTTGACTGTCTAACAGTAGATTACAACCCCCGATTTTAATTGCCACTTCTTTTAATGGTTCCAACTGTATAAAAGCCTATGAAACTACCTAAATTCCTTTATATTCTTCTCTGCAGTTCACAACTAATAGTAAGTATATATAATCTTGTAGTTGCTTTAGACTTGATATTCGCATATACAACCTTACCAGTACCTCCAAAATTTATATAAAATTCAATACAACATTGACGTATACACTTACCAAAGAATTACAAGACATTATCACCACAACCACAAGACTTGTTGGTCTAGTGGTTAGGGTATGCGGCTGCTAATCAAGAGGTCTCTGTTTCGATTCCCAGGTCGGACCAAATATTTGTTTCGGAGCCTGGGTGTTTTCTATGTATATAATATGGTATGTATTTACAAAAAAAGTATGTTTATATATTTATATCAGTTGTTTAACCCATAGCAATAAGTAGCAATAAGTACCCATAACAAACTCTGTTTAGTTTGGGACTAGATGACGTTGTGTGTAAGATATCCCAAATATTTATTTTATTTATATATCTACATTACATTCAGCCATTATTGGAATAGGAATAGTAATAAATTAAATAAGTTATTTGATATTTGATGTGAAACTTTCAATTTATTATATGTGTTTACCACATTAATGTTGTATGACTTTTAACATAATGAATAAAACTAGTAAGGCGATTAACACACTGCACCGCGCACCGTCGCGGTGGGCGGTGGCGGTTGAGCGGATTTTGTAGATGTGCACCGCGCGGCAAGGTGGATCACGCGCCTTACCGCGCGGATGGATTTATTTAACGTGGTTTTGATCACAGACTGAAGTGCTGGCAGCAATCTGGCTTTTATTTTACGCACAAATACATGCATCAGCGGACTTAATGTAATATTGTTTCTTAGAAAAAAAAGAAGATATTGGGTTCATCCATTTTTACGAAGCAAAACTCTTTAACTATACGCGAATATCCTTTTTTATCCACTCCTTTATTTCATTAATTGTTAGCAAATTTCATTCTTAAATTGCAACACGTCCTGCACCAACGATGATTTATAATTTAAAATAAAGCACTGTATTTCTACTCTGTATAATTACGAATACAGTGTTAAATTGTTCTGCTCAAACTGCTTAGAACACAATTGGTGAACACAACTTCATTGGTGTTCATTATGCATGCCTTTTATTGGTCTACATATAAGAACGATTAATATTGTGTTGAAATAATATTTCAGTGTTGTATATGTCTACTATTGGCGTGTCTACAATAAATAAATAAATGATCAGCGCGGTTAAGTGGCGGCCCGTGTGTGAGGCACCACCCCTCCGCACGGACGTCAGCGCGGTGGAGCGGTGGCGGTGAAAACTGCGCTGGACCGCGCAGTCGGTCGGTGTACGTATGTTAAGCATCAACGAATTTAGTATACCTCAATACGACATGAGATCCGCTTCACCGCCTACCGCGGCGGTGCGCGGTGCCGTGTGTTAATCGCCTATTAGGCGAGTAACTCGCTGACAGTGGGACCTAAGTCTAACATACCACGATGAGAGTTATGTGGTGTTTGCACGATATTAAACTGGGATGCATTTATACCTGAATATAAAAAGCTTTGTTCTAGATAGCCGTATTTATTACATACTAGCTGAGTCCCGCGGTGCTTTCCACGGTTGTCGGGGTGAAGCAAGTCTTTAAAAAATTAGCTTAAGTTACTCCTTAGGTTATCAACTTTCTACCAAAGAAAGTCCCGTCAAAATTGGTGCAGAGAGATTAGCCGGAACAAACAGAAAAATACCTTTTTGATCTTACTGCCCTATATACTTTGATATGCATTTAGTAAAAAACTTTTCATTTGATATTACAAACAGACACTCCAATTTTATTTATTTGTATAGATTAGTCATCGATATTTTATCGGACATACCTACTTTATCTAATTCTCATAAAAATAATTATTATATAAATAAACACCCCACAGCTCAAATGAAGAAACCGAAAAGAGTCAAACAAGTATTACATATTTCTTTTTCATTTACGGGCGCCATTTTGAAAGTTTATATAACTTATTTCACTATCACAATTCATTTGACAAAATTCATCCAGCCGTTTGTGCTGTGGTGCATGCCAAATGAATGGACATATATACATATATACACTATACCCTTCTAACAAAATAATCTCATCGCAAACTATGTGGAGTCTGTGAGGTGTACTACGCACAAACATACTATGAACGACCAACGCTCGTTTTCAACACCAACTTTACTTAACCGTTTCCTTACGAACTTCGACTGCCTTGTTGGTCTGGTGGTTAGCGTATGCACCTGCTGATCAAGAGGTCTCGCGTTCTATCCCCGGGTCGGAACACATTTCTTTGTTTAATCCAGAAATATTTGTTTCGGAGTCTGGGTGTTTTCTATGTATTATATGTGTGTATTTACAAAAAAAAAGTATGTTTATGTATTTATATCAGTTGTTTAGTACCCATAATACGAGTTCTTTAGTTATATTACCATCCATCAATAGACATGTTAGGTATTAAAACGCGGCCAAGTGCGAGTCGGACTCGCGCATGAAGGGTTCCGTATCAGCATGTAACATCATATAAAAGTTCTTGTAGTTCGTTGTAACTTTGATCGATGTTTTTATAATAGTGTATGGATTGAATGAAAGGTAAATTGCGGTTAACGATTTATGACGTATTACAAAAAAACTACTTACTAGATCTCGTTCAAACCAATTTTTGTTGGAAGTTTGCATGGTAATGTACATCATATATTTTTTTTAGTTTTATCACTCTCTTACTTTAGAAGTTAGAGGGGGGGAGGGGACACATTTTTCCACTTTGTGTGAAGTGTCTCTCGCGCAAACTATTCAGTTTAGAAAAAAATGATATTAGAAACCTCAACATCATTTGTGAACACCTATCCATAGATACACGTACAGGTTTGATGAAAAAAAAAATTTTGAGTTTCAGTTCCAAGTATGGTTCCCCTAGAATGTATTGTTTTTTGCCTATTTTTATGTGAAAATCTTAATGCGGTGCACAGATTACATCTACTTACCAAGTTTCAACAGTATAGCTCTTATGGTTTTGGAAAAGAGTGGCTGTGACATTCGTACGGACAGACAGACAGACAGACATGACGAATCTATAAGGGTTCCGTTTTTTGCCATTTGGCAACGGAACCCTAAAAAGCGCTCATAGCCTAGAGGCCTTAGGTGATTGGAAATTATTACAAAGTGTAAACATTTTAAAAGACATCTAAACACATAGGTTGTTGAACACGAAATTATCACTTAGGATTACTCAGTTCTAAGTGTCTCCTTAAATTTAAGAGACGCGCTTGAAAACAGCCATAAAAATAATTTTTGACGATAGTTAAGTGCTTGTTGTCCATCGATGTCTACCTGCTTTCCTAAGACAACAAACATAAATCAATGTCAAGTAAATAAATAAATAAATAATAAATAAATATTTGGGACATCTTACACATAACGCCATCTAGTCCCAAACTAAGCAGAGCTTGTAATATGGGCTTGGAGACAACGCAGGCTAGCATGTTCAAATTCCTTTGTGTTCGGCAGACAATGTACCGTCCTGTCGCTGTCAGTCTCGGGGAACATAATTACATTCTAGATATTGTTTATGTCCTAATTGGGTAGTTTCCACTGGATAAGCAATGTTTGTTTTTGTCTTCTAAATCAACAAAATGTCTTGAAATACCGAATTACACAGCCTTGAAGTTATTTTAACTTGTTGCTAAATTTAGGGTTAGAAAGGTTTTAGGGTTATAGGATTTGCCTAAGGGTAACAGACGAGGACAACTGTCACCTTAGTAGAAGCAGACTGGTGGGACGGCGCGAGCACTTTGGTACACAAGGTAAGTTCCGGGGATTTCCTGTTTTGGGTGTAACGTATTCTCCGGCTACTAGTACCGAATCCGAGATAGCCTGGTTTTGAGGGGATTTAAACACAGAAGAAAAAGAGGATCATAGAAACTTCCCTTCTATTTGTAGTATTATCGGTGATGCATAGTTTGCTCTTATAACACCTTCGGGATGCATAAGGGTTGTGGCTCATCGTATTCTAAACCCGTGACGAAATTAATTCAAATATCTTAACTTTCTAGAGTTACACAAACGTACTTTCATCAATAAGATATATAAATCCTACACGGTTGGCCTAGTGGTTTAAGCGGACGCCACGCTGCTTTTTACTGCGTCAAATGGCGTAGGTTCAAATCCCACTTGAGACAATAATTTGTGTGATCCAGTTCTTTGTGTTCTTTGTGTCCATTTCATGTATGTTTTGAAATTCCCCCGTGACTCAGGATGTATATTCCTAGTGCGAGAGTTGTCCTTTTAAAAGAAAAAATAAAAGTTAGAAAATAATTGCTTTTAATTAAAAATTCTATCAAACCACTCAATAATAAATTGGAATTTAATTTGTAATTCTGAATTTCCCTCAATAACGTATGAACCACAAAAAGACTGAACATTTCTGCTCCTATTGTATTTAAACAATATGTGGTACAAACAAAAAACATTCTTTGGAACACTTCAATATTAAAATTAAATGGTGCTGTTTTATTTCAAAAATGGCGAACATCGACAATACTGCTTCCACAAATATGCTCAGTTTCAGCACAATACAGATCCAATAACTCCCCTCTTATGGAAGTTCAAGTATTCTATTGTGTTAAGAGAAAATATTGAGGGCACTTTTAATAAAATATTTGAAAATAGTGTATACGCTATACGTTTTGTGCATTAGATTTCTTTAAATATTACGATTCTTTTTTATTTGCTGATTCTTCAGTAGAATCAACAGGTATTCAATAATAATTTAAAGAAGAGATATTTAGAGGAGTGGAGGGGTCACAATACCCGCTAGTCGGCTACTCTTGGATTTCGATACTTTCATGCACATTATAATAATAACTACCTGGGCGAAAGAATTCTGCTCTGTTTAGGTTATTTTTTTTATGGTTTAGTAGTGGAAGTATTAGTGTTGCTATGTTGTAGTGCCAACCACCAATCAAGTAAATGTTCCTGAAAGAATAGTATAGATGTTGCAAGCAATGCTAAGAGTAATGATAAATGCGAAAGAAAAGCGCATGGAAACTCAAAAACTCGCAATTTATATATAAAAAGTAAAATATATACAAAAATTGCTCGTTTAAAGTTATTGATAGATAATAACCTCACACATCTTACACATGACCGCCTTGTTCCATACTAGACAGAGCCCGTGCCAGATTACTTATAAACATACAAGTATTTCTAAATGTACATGAGGTTGTTGTTGTACCTTTGCATCAACAACCACGGGTTTATCGCAAGGTAGAGCATAATTAATAATAAAAGTAGTATGAGTTACTCATTGTAGCATCAACTATCTGCTAGTCCCGTCAAAATCAGATAAATATTTAAATTTACTCTATGATTGAATGGGAAAAGAAAAAAGTAGTTTTCCTTGCAATTTTTATTTGTTTCTCTCTATCAGAACCTTCATAATGCGTTATCAAATATATAAAAAAACTGAATAGGTCTAGCGGTTCTCGAGTTTTGCAGTTGGGCAACACATTTGGGGATTCATATTTATTTATATAGATTGTTAAGGGTTCACACCCAGACACCGAAGTACTAGAAAAATAATAATTAAGACAGGTAAATAATCTATCCAAAGATTTAATAACTTCATCTAAATTTATATACCAATTCCTGAAGCAGTAGAAGTCTCCTAAGCCCATAAATTTAAAAGGGCAAGTCGAAGCTATAAGTCTGAATATTTTAAGCAATTTATTCCATTACTTCACAGAAAATTACCTAAAGTTAAGGCTATCTTTACAGTTTTATATATTACAAATAACAAAAGATTACATAGAGGATTATCGGTGTGATAAATTGTCCTTTTAATACCAACCCGGCGCTGGCTTACTTACACAGTACTTTTAGCCAAACGGAATATCCCGGAGTTTTACAATCACCCTATCAATCGATACTTGAGACGAACTAATAATTGTCTGAAATTCAAAACCTCTAACAGCGAAAATTAAATTTATAAATCAATTCTGACATCGAACCAGTAACCGCTGTTGCCGCTCATAATATTACATGACCGGATTAAGAAAAGGAAACAAAAATTTTAACTTAAGCTGAATATAAGAAAAAATATTTTACTTTTAACGAAAAAAATGATAAATAAATGACAGTCATTTATATTTCTGACATTGCTAGGGCTTAGAGGCTTAATATATTATGTGTTTCGGTCTACGGTTCACAACCTGGATTAGAGACAATAATGAAATTTCTGGTGATAAAGTATAAGCTAAAATTATAACACTCTATTTTCTTTTCTTTGTTTTATGAGTTGGTTTTAAGATTTCCTTTTTTTTTGGCGATTCACGACATTGCCTCGTTGAGAACGTTAAGCCGTCGGTCCCAGTTGTCACAAACTTCTATGGCAATCGTTATCGGGAAATTAGTGCACTCAAATATACTGACAACTAGTTCAATCTTCGAATTTCAGTTCACCCTTAGGGTTGTCCGATGCCAGTCGCTCCGTGGAAAAACTGAAATTCAGGTAAAACAAGTCGAACTAGTATCCGACCCCAAATAAACTTGGGAATAAAGGCTAGGAAGATGAAGGTGATGTAGATAGCCCTGCGTAGTTTGTTCCCTCAGTCGGTTCCTACGATACCCACGAGATGAATAGACTCCTATTCATCTCGTGGGTATCGTAAGAACACATTTTTACACGCAACGCCATCTAGTCCAGAACTAAGCAGAGCTTGTATTATCTGTATTAGACAACTCATAGCCGAGTGGCCTAAGGTGATTGGAAACAATCACCGAGGGTAAGCAACTACGGCGCGGTCGGACCTAGATGGGTGACCGTATGTGGCATGATATGTTATGAGCGTTTCCGTGATTCGGAGGTCACGTTAAGCAGTCGGTCCCGGTTGTTGTCATAAGGTAACAGTCGTGAAGCTTATTTGGAGGCCTTCGGGCGGCTTAAAAACATCCAACGGTAAGATTACGTAGCCACAACGTGTCTTGCCAGTCCCCAACCCGCACTCGGCCAGCGTGGGGACGTAAGGCCTTAACCCTCTTTGAGAGGAGACCCGAGCCCAGCAGTGGGACGTTATGGGTTGTTGATGTTGATGAGACAACTCATATAAACATTGTTTTTTTGTAAATATATACATATTATACATAGAAAACACCCAGACTCCGAAACAAATGTTTGCGAATAACACAAACATTTGTTCCGATCCGGGAATGAACCCGAAACCTCTTGATCAACAACCTTATACGCTAACCACAAGACCAATAAGGCAGTCATGTGTGTTAAATACTCTGTATTAATATTGTAGACCCAATTCTTAGCAATCTTGCAAACGCCTACATAATTCTGACAGGCAATTCAAGTATCCACGTTTTATGAAAATTATTATTCACTTTATAATTTGACTTTTGGAATAGCAGTTAGTAATTTTGAAGGTAGTAGAGCCACGCGGATTTCAGCACCAACAGGTTGGCTAAACCTGGAGTAAACCCTAAAAATAACAGCATTATGGGTATTGTGTTTCGTTGGTAAGTGGCATCTTGTCCCAATGATGCCGACAGATATTCTAAATCTAAAGACTGAGACATGACATTGACTACTTTTACTTCTATAACCAACATACACGGGTTGGCTAGCGGAGCACGGACGAAAGCTAGTTCACTAAAAAAATTACACTGTAAACGATATAATTTTAACAAAAAGGAACCGACTTCTAAGAAAAACGAGTACCCAAATCGCGACAATTGTGCCTATGATATTTGAGTTCCCTCGATTTCCTTGGGATCCCATCATCAGATCCCGATATTGTGACGATGGGACCACCTGTGAGCTACGCCCATTCCAATGCAAAAATATTTTTTGAAATTGGTTCATAAACGACGAAATTATCGCTGAACATACATAAAAAAAGGAGATTCCGACGAATTGAGAACCGCCACTTTTTTTTGAAGTCGGTTAAAAATGGTAATCAAGTACTTTACTGCCCTCAATTGTTTTAAAATTAGTTCATGAAAAAACTCAAATTTGTCGGTAACAGTCAGTTCGAGTCACTGGTATGACCTTGACCGTCAAGCTTATCCTCCCTAATCTAAGGTTATAGGAAATATAATTTTAAGCTATTGTATAGCTTTTATCACGGGCTTTGAGCGCGGCGACCATATCAAGAAATTCGTTAACGACAAAACCTAACATCCTAAAAAAGGATAGAGAATATAATTGTAACTGCTGTGCGACAAGGATGTGGTGGCTCTGTGCTCCAAGCAGATTAGCGCTAGCGTGCTGCCGCCACCGGCCGTTATGCGTTGCCTTGACAACACAGTCATTCTAGATTCTTCTTCCTTGCTTTTCCCTAATCCTATTGTAAAAAACTTATTACAAAATATATAATTGTTATCTACATTACACAATACATAGCGTCCGCGTCCTCCAGTACCGTCTATTGAATCTTAGTGTTTTTTTATTTCATAGATATGCTCATATTACTATTATGATCTCTGTTTAGTTGTCATTGTCTTTCGCTTTGATTATAAACATGTATATAATCAAAGGTCTTTCGGTTAATTTCGGATGTCTTGCACACATCATCCAGTCCCTCTACTTTCTTTTATTTAAAAAAACATTTATGAGAAAATGTTGGATGATTATATTGTTTGCCAATAATATTGTTAGAATGTATGTTGTTAATAGGACAGTGTATATTGATTTGTAAACTTGAATTAGTATCAAAGAAAAAAAAAGCGGCCAAGTGCGAGTCGGACTCGCCCATGAAGGGTTCCGTATCAGCAAGTAACATCATATAAAAGTTCTTGTAGTTCGTTGTAACTTTCATCGATGTTTTTATACTAGTGTACTGATTGGATAAAAGGTAAATTGCGTGTTACGATTTATGACGTATTAAAAAAAAACTACTCATTAGATCGCGTTCAAACCAATTTTCGTTGGTAGTTTGCATGGTAATGTACAACATATATTTTTTTTACTTTTATCACTCTCTTATTTTAGAAGTTAGAGGGGGGGGGGACACACATTTTTCCACTTTGGAAGTGTCTCTCGCGCAAACTATTGAGTTTAGAAAAAAATGATATTAGAAACCTCAACATAATTTTTGAACACCTATCCATAGATACCCCACACGTATAGGTTTAATGAAAAAAAATTTTTTGAGTTTCAGTTCCAAGTATGGGGACCCCCAAAATGTATTGTTTTTTTTCTATTTTTACGTCAAAATCTTAATGCGGTTTACAGAATACATCGACTGACCAAATTTCAATATTATAGCTCTTATAGTTTCGGAAATAATTGGCTGTGACATACGGACGGACAGACAGACAGACAGACAGACTTGACGAATCTATAAGGGTTCCGTTTTTTGCCATTTGGCTACGGAACCCTAAAAACTGCTTAAATAAATATGATTATAATAATTATGATAATAATTATAATTATGACGATAGTGGCACTCGGGGACTGCCGCGGTAAAGCTATTGCATAGCATTTATATCAAGGTATGCAACCTTGATATAAATGCTATGCAATAGCTTTACCGCGGCAGTCCCCGAGTGCCACTCAACTTTTTTTCTTTGTTTGTTTTTAAAAGAACACTCCCGTAGGATATTTTATTATTAGTAAGAATATATTCCTGTGCTGCGGGGACTTTACGAACATAGAAGAAACGGATACAAACAACACCTACGCTCAGAATAACAATTTGAGACTCACAAAAAGTGTAGGAAGTGTATCCTGTGTAGGATTTTAACCCACAACACTTGGCACAGTAGTTTTCTTATTATTTGATTTATTTTTGCACAGGCAAAAAAACTTTACGATCTAGTATTAAGTGCTCAAGCTTTTCGGTTGGCGGTAAATAAATATGATACGAAAGAGACCCAGGTTGGAATCTTAACCCCAGCGCCTCAGAAAGGACGTAAACTGTTGGTCCTGCTACTGATCTATCCCCTGTATCTTAAGATTAGCTACTTTATGATTGCGAAATTTTTAACACCATATATAAAATTTGTGATAAACTACTTTTTTTTCATTGTATTTCGCTGTCTGAGTGAAGTTACGAAAGATCGAAACCACCTCTCGAATTTGTATAATAAAGAGAACTAGTCTACACTTGTGATACTTGAAGTGTCCAAGAACAGCCATTAATCATTTGGCATCAGGTACACATCCAGGTCGTTTATCACCTACACCATCAAAAATCGTCCAAGTGCGTGTCAGACCACGCACAGGAAAGGGTTCCTCAGGCACCCATAATGGTACGTGGATTTAAAACCGTATCCAATAGATAATTATTATGTTTACGTTTACGTATTAGGGTTAATTTTGAATGACGTTTTCCAAGTAAGCGCATTTTACGAGTTAAGCCTCTATAACTCCTGAACTAACAAAGTTATTTAATTCGTTATAGATCTCCTTTAAAGTTCATTATAAGGACCACCATCACGAATTTTTCCAGATTTTTTAGCCCGCCGTTTATCTTTTAGAGGGGGGGGGGGGGCTGTTTTTTAAGAAAAAGAGCCCTTTAAAGTGGAATTTCTCGTAAACGGATTCCTAAATCAAAAAATCGTCTAGGGTATAACTTGTTGTTCTGAGTCTGGGTGTTCTTTATGTCCGATTCATATATGTTGGTAAAGTCCTACGCGACACAGGATTTATATTCCTAATGCAGGAGCAGTCTTCTTAAAAGAAAAGAAAAAAAAAAAAGATTGTATAGTAGACGAAAACCTAGTTTCGAAGGAGAACCTTTTGACCAGTAATGGAACATTCAAAGCTGTTCCTGATGATGACAACAAATATAACGGAGAAGTAGGTATATTAAAGAACTCTGAATCTATAGTTTGTCGTTAGTTTTAATAGCTGCCTATAAAACGAAGTCATAAAACCAGTATAAATTCTTGTTTATATTATAAAACCGGTATGTTGTCGATGACATAATTCAAGGGTCAATGTCTATGCTATTATTTATTAATGAATAATTATAGATGTTCTTGTGTTGTGGCAATTGCCTTGTGGATCTAGTGGTTAGCGTATGCGGCTGCTGATCTCGGATTCAATTCCCGGGTCGGACAAAATACTTGTGTGATCCACAAATATTTGTTTCGTAGTCTAAGTATTTTCTATGTTTATTATGTATGTATTATAAAAAGTAAGTTAATGTATTTATATCAGTTGTTTAGTAGCCATAATACAAGCTCTCCGAGCTAATACAAGCTTGTCCGAAAATATTTATTTATTTATATTATTTTAATTTAAGTTTAGAAACGGCTAATAGTCAAAATGCAGAAGGGCTCTGATTTATCTCTGTTGTTTTATATTTCGGATATCTAACACACAAAGGCGACTAGTAATTGCTACCAGTGTACGTGTTTCTCTCCCTCGCGGGTCCTTTAAGCCGAGTGAGGCGAAGGGGAAAGTAGCATCTCACTAGGCCGCCATAGTGTGGGTCACCATGATATCACACATTGCATTAACAGTGAAACCAGTGATAGACATTCCTGCATTGTGTAAATGTTTCCTATCAAGCAGAGTCATTTTGGCAGTTAATTTATAAAAAATAACCACAACACGTACTTGTTTATTTTATTTGTCCACACATCAATATGATTTAAGAAATTATAAAATTTAATATATATTTGATAGTTATAAAATATAATAAGATTTAAGAGTCAAAAATAAAATTTTAAAGTATACTGCAAAACATAGTCACCACAAAAAAGCTTGTCTCTCCATTTTAGTAAGTAATTATCCTTTTTTATCTAAAAAAATTATATGAATTGAACGTTATCTTATGTTCCAGAGTACTCTGACAACTTGCAAACTAAATTATCAACTGCGGCTGCTGTATTAAGAGCAATTTCTTTCAGGAAAAGAAGTCAATTAGATAAAGTTTTAAAAGCAATTTTCTTTAATTTTTAAATCTAGAGGTTGGGATTCTTGGTTTCCGTATTGGAGTTTTTCTTTTTATAATTTAGAGGTAAACGTATTTATTACTTTACATCTGTAGAGGACCGGATGTCTTGTCTCTCCAACATACAAGGACTATCCCCCAACCAGACGAGGTGATCGTAGCTGGTGGACATCGACATAATGCTAATTGGTGCGGGAATTCCTATATCGTGCTACTGAATTAGTAATTTCCACAGTACGGCTTGTTTTCATAGATAGCGTTATGTGTTTGATAAGATAAATGCAAAAATTGTCACACATCAATAGAATTCAAATTGTTAAAGGGTGAAAAGATGTGTTAAATGACTATCGCTATCCATAGACGCGTGCATCTCTCTAATTGACTTAATCTTTAAATAGGAACTCCTTCTAAATTTTTTTAACGGTTTTGATTAAGTTTTTTGTATGTATTTCAAAATGATTTAGATTCGCAATTAGATCTGATAGGTGGCCTTGCAATCAAGTTCTTGGATTTCAAAATTGGGCGGTACGAAGTTCGTCAGGTCGGTTTACACTAATGTGCAATTTAAACAGAATTTAAAGATTTTTTTTCATAAATTACAGTTACCTACTGCTCCCGATACATAAAAAACAAAACTTGCAAACGACAGCGTGGCATTCGGCACACGGAAAAAGTACTCGCAAATTGAATCAGGCGCTCGACCGAAAAGCTGTGGAAAGTTTAAACTCTGAAAATATTGACGAAGGCTGTTTCATGTTGCTTTGTTTATTAACTTATACCTGTGAAACACTCTATAAATTTAAAAGGACTATTTTGTAAGGACTTAGAACTTGGATTCAAATTCCTATATGTTATTGTTTGAGTATTCAGTAGGTGCGAAAAAGCCATTCTTAGACTCATATGTTTTATATATTTATATTTAAGCCTATCATATTTGTTAGGATTTATAACTATAGACACCTTTGCCTATTGACCTCTATGAATGTATGTGATTTGACGTTGTCAATAAAGCAGTTAGTCAGCCATCAGCCTCTGTGTTTCATTGATGTTACATTGGCGACGAGCGGAAGCGGACATTTTATTTTCGACGTGTGGATATCTTAAATCGCTAGATAAAATGCCAATCGGGAAAATAGAAGCCTTTGACCTAGGGTCGAAACAGTGGTTAGCGTACATTCGACGGGTAAAACAGTTTATTTTGCTTAATGAAATTAAGGACGAGCTAAAAGTGCCGATGTTAATTACGATCGTCGGCGAGGCCACGTACTCGCTGATGTGTGACCTCTGTTCGCCGGTGGACCCGGAAAAGAAGACTTTCGACGAGCTGGTGAGCCTAGTCTCTGAGCACCTGGAGCCGAAGCGGTCAGAAATAGCTGAGCGCCACGTGTTCAGACTACGGCGCCAGCGCCCAGGCGAGCCACTCATGGACTACCTACAAAGCCTCAAGCACCTAGCTTCCACCTGCAACTTCAAGAGCAACCTAGAGGAAAACTTGAGAGACCAGTTTGTGTCAGGCCTTGGTAGTGAGGCAATGAGGTCTAGGATTTTCGCGGAAACAACAATTAAGTATAAAGAGGCGGTGGAACTGGCTCTGGCGCTGGAGGCTGCAGAGAAGCATGCGGAGGTGAGCGGCAGCGTGTCGGCTGCGACGACCTCAGGCGGCGGCAGCGAGGCAGGCGAGGGTCTGCACCAGGCAAGCGCGCGGCGCGGTGCCGGCGGCGGCGGGGGCTCCCGGCCGCGCTGGCAGGCCCGCGCCCCCGGCGGCGACGGCCCAGGGCCCAGGGCCATGGCCGCAATGCAGTGCTGGCGGTGTGGGAAGCCACATCGGCCGGATCGATGCAAGTTTGTACATTATAATTGTGATCAGTGTAATCAAAGGGGTCACCTAAAAGTTATGTGTAAAAAAATAAATAACAGTGATAATAAATGGGTCGGGCGGCATCATTTCGTGAATGAGGAGTCGGACGAGGACATGTTAAACATCACAGTCACAGCACAGGGTAAGAAACCTTATTTTATTAAAGTACTGATAGACAGTTGCGAGATAGAATGTGAAATTGATACGGGCAGCAGAATATCAGCAATCAGTGAAGATTTTTATAAACGAGTATTTTATTGCTACCCGTTACAATCGGATAATGTAATGTTACGTTGCTATTCTGGTTCACCAATTGAGTCACTCGGTTATATTAGCGTAGACGTTACTTTAGGTGTTGAAAAGGCCAAGGGCTTATCACTATACGTTATTAGAAATGGAAGCCGTCCCTTACTAGGTAGGGATTGGATGCGGGCACTGAAAGTTAACCAGATAAACTTCAATGAAATATCCGAGACCTCATTAGTGAACCAGTTACGGGCAGAATTTCCGGAGGTGTTTACAGATAAGTTGGGTACATGTAAGCAAACCATTCGATTACAGCTGAGTGACGCAGAGGGAGTGTACGTGCGCGCGCGGCCCGTGCCGCTGGCGCTGCGGGCGCGCGTGGAGGCCGAGCTGCAGCGTCTGGAGGCCGACGGCTCCGTGTACCGCGTCAGCCACTCAGACTACGGCACCCCCATCGTACCGGTCGTCAAGGAGAACGGTGAGATACGCATATGCGGTGATTATAAGATAACAATTAACCCTAAATTGAAGAGAGAGTTTTATCCGTTACCTCGCATTGAGGAATTATTTGCCAGTTTGAGTGGAGGTGAAAAATTTTCTAAAATCGATTTAAAACATGCTTACGAACAGTGTATATTAACAGAAGACTCACAGCCGTATACAGCTATCACGACGCATATGGGTACATTCGCTTACCGCCGTACCCCTTACGGGTTATCGTGTATTCCGGAAAAATTCCAAAAGTTAATGGAAGAGACATTACGAGGGGTGCCGGGTACTGTAGTATTTTTAGATGATATTTGTTGTACGGGTGCTAATCAGAAGGAGCAATATGAGTAATCTCAGAGCTGTACTCGAACGGTTACGTAACATGGGACTTACAATTAAACTAAGTAAATGTGTATTTATGCAAAATGAGGTCAAATACTTGGGCTTTATAATAGATAGGAATGGCTTGAGGCCTGATCCTACTAAATTAGAGGCTATTTCCAGTGCGCCACGACCTGAAGATGTATCACAATTAAAAGATTTTACAAGAAATTCACGAGGGCCACTTGGGTATAAATAAAATGAAAAATTTGTCACGAAATTATGTTTATTGGTCTACTTTAGATCGTGATATAGAAGAGATGTGTAGGATGTGCAGCGCGTGCCGCGCGGTCCGCGACGCGCCGCCGCGCGCGCCGCTGCACCCCTGGGAGTTCCCGCTCAACCCGTGGCAAAGGGTTCATGCAGATTTCGGGGAATTTGGGGGTAAAAAGTACTTAATAATAGTAGATGCAAACTCTAAATGGATTGAAGCCATTATGATGCGTAGTACAGACTCGAGATCGACAATAGCTGTGTTTAGATCAGTTTTTGCATCATTTGGTTTACCTTCGCAGTTGGTGACCGACAATGGCCCTCCCTTCTTTAGCTTAGAGTTTAAGGAATTTTGTGAAAAGAATTGCATTCAACATGTAACGTCAGCTCCTTATAGGCCGCAAGGTAACGGGGCGGCAGAAAATGCTGTAAAAACAGTAAAAAAATGTTTAAAACGGGCGGTACATGAGGGGGAGGACGTTGCTACCGCTTTATCAAAATTTCTTTTACAATACCGTAACTGTCCCCATGCGACGACGGGTGTGGCCCCGGCGGTCGCGCTGATGGGGCGGCGCCTGCGCTCGCGGCTGGACGCGCTGCGCCCCGACATGACGGCCGTGGTGCGGCGCGCGCAGCGGCGCCAGCAGCAGCACGCGCCGGGCTCCCCGCGCTGCGCGCTACAGCCGGGGGATGCCGTGCTGGCGCGGGACTACTCCGCGAGGGGGGGAAAATGGACGGAAGGAAAGCTAGTCGAACAAACCGGACCGGTTTCGTACAAAGTTGACGTAGGTCGAGATGTACAATGGCGGAGACATTCGGATCAGCTGATCCCAGTAAATAGGAACCGGTATTCATTAACGCGGGCGAATGCTAATACAATTGCCAATGACTCGGTAGAAGTTGATAAGGACGCTGATGTTACATTTGAGGATGCGTCAGAGGGTGAAAGTGACATGGCGGCGGCAGATCATAATAGCCCGGTCTCTGACAGCAACAGTAAACAAGTGTGCAGTTCGGTGACGTCACCGCCGCCGCATCAACTGTTGCCCCCAGACATGTCGGCCCGAGCGTTGCGCGCTCTCAATAGGGCTCAACGAGCCAATAAATAATACTTAGTTAATTACCAATTTATAACTTATAAGTTTATGTTCTTATGTTATACGTTTATAAGTATCTACCTATTAAGTAAATACGGTAGAATGTAACTATTTGATTATTAATTTTTTAGTATGTAATTTCTATAGGTACTTTGAGTACCATCTATTATGTATGGGTGTTTTAAGTGAGCATATCATTTGAGAGGGGAAGATGTTAGGATTTATAACTATAGACACCTTTGCCTATTGACCTCTATGAATGTATGTGATTTGACGTTGTCAATAAAGCAGTTAGTCAGCCATCAGCCTCTGTGTTTCATTGATGTTACAATATTGACTTTACTTTGTGTGATGGAAAGCATGAGTAGAATAAAGGAGCAGGAGGCCGGGAGAATGACGCAGAATAATTGGGCCTCCGGTCTCGCACTCACCAACGAAATACGACAGTACGAATGCTTTCATGTTTAAGTTCTTCTGTGTGAAGATAGTACTTCCCCAGTACCATTTGTGTCAAAATGATACTCGGCCCATTTGTGTCAAAATGAGCGTGACGTTCTTTTGTGTCGATATTACTGTCCAAATTACTGTGCAATGAACAACGCACATACTTATGTGAAGACTATTTCACCAAAACATTTCCTGTAGAAGTAGATAGTCGAAATATGGGTCTCTTATGCTATGGGCTAAGCTATTTTTGCGATGTTTCTTACCAAGAGAATGAGGTTACAAGAGTCTCAACCCCGACTAATTCATCCTAATAACATTACTTATATCTTTTGAGTTATCCATTCATCCATAAATTGCTGTTAAAATATTTTGAAGCTTTAAAAGCCATAAATTGCAGTTTGCGCAAACTGTAAACTTTACACAATAAGTTTTAATTAATTACACAAAGTTATAAGAGTCTTTATGGCCTTAGTGCTTGCTATATGCTTTATGGCCATTAATTTAAAGACACTAAAGTTGAAAATATTTAATTAATTGTCAGCGGATTTAACGGTTTAAATGATAGAAAAACATTTTAAATAATACCGTATCTATGCTAGGTATCACATTTTATCAATGGTCTTCAACAGTTCACTGCTGGACGAAGGCTGGTCATTCTAAAATCCTTAAAATAGAGCTTGATCCTAGTTACAGAAAGCTTCAAAAGCGACGAAGTAATTTTGAACTAGCCATTTTATTGTGAACATCTATATTTTCATTCTCATCTAAATGGTATGGTTTAAAAATTCCCACAGTAGTTGTTCGTTGTAAGTTTTAAAATGACACTAGTGACCTGTTAGAGAGATCAATCTTTATGAAAAATCGAATGAGTGTCACACATGATGTCTACATCTGACATTTCGACTTTCTTGTTGGTCTAGTGGTTAGCGTATGCGGCTGCTGATCAAGAGGTCTCGGGTTCGATTCCCGGGTCAGACCAAATATTTGTGTCATCCACAAATATTTGTTTCGGAGTCTGGGTGTTTTTCTATGTATATTAAGTATGTATTTCCAAAAAAAAAAAGTATGTTTATGTATTTATATCAGTTGTTTAGTACCCATAACACAAGCTCTGCTTACTTTGGGACTAGATGATGTTGTGTGTAAGATGTCCAAAATATTTATTTATTTATTTATTATTATTTAACCTAAAAACCATCTGATGAACAACTCTAGGCACTAGGTTCTAGGAAGTTCTCACCGCGCGCGCTCATTGCTCAAATACAATGGTGCTCGTATTGTAAGCTCACTGTTACATATTTTCGACCCTTTTACTGTTACACATATGCAGGATAATGAGGAAGATACTATGAATTAAAAGTAATTTATTGTCTTAAAATAATAATAATATATATGAACAAATTAAAATAAATAATAAAATATTTCGGACATCTTACACACCATCTATTCTCAAACTAAGCAGAGCTTGTGCTATGGGTACTAGACAACTGATAAAAATACATAAACATACTTTGTTTTGTAAATACATACATATTATACATAGAAATACCCAAACTCAGAAACAAATCTACTATTTGTGGATAATACAAACTCTAAGCCTCCGAGAAAAAAACTGTAGATTATACAAACATTTGGTCCGACCCAGAACTTAAATCCGAGACTTCGAGAACAGCAATAGCATACACTACCGCTGCGCCACAGAGGCACCGATTATTTTGTTTGGGTTCCTGTTTGAAAAATCAAACTTCCACACTAGGAATATAACCTGTATCCTTTAAATAAGGTATTGTAGATTCATATTAATGACCTTGGTGACAAGGGATATTTTAAATTTTGATGTTTTTAGGTCATCCGGTTATATTTATTATATTAACTATATTATATTGACTACCTCGTTGGTCTAGTGGTTAGCATATGTGACTGCTGATCAAGAGGACTCGGGTTCAAATCCCGGGTCGGGCCAAAAAGTGTTTTTGGATTTTTCTTAGGAAATTCTTAATAGCAGCCTGGAGTTTGGAAGTTTGGCGGTGATTAACGCCCGTGCCTCGGAGAGCATGTAAAGCCGTCGGTCCCAGTCCTCATGAACATCTTTGGCAATGGTTATTGGGAAGTCAGTGCCCCCAAATTTACTGACAACTAGTTCAACCCTCGAATTTTATTTCTCCCTTAGGGTTGCGGAGGTCTGATGCCAGTCGCTCCGTGTTAAAACTGATATTCAGGTAAAACTTGTTGAACTAGTAGCTGACCCCAAATAATAGTGAGAATAAGGCTGAGAAGAAGAGTTTTCTATGTATAATATATATGGGAAAGTTGTGGCGTTCGTTACTGAGCTTCTCTATCATTATTTAAACTACGGAACCTTAAAAAAACACGATCCAGGATATGCAGCGAATACCACTGTATAGGTACTTACTTGCTTCAGAAATATCATTGCAATTGCAACTATTTATAACTGAAGGTAACGGAATTGTGTACGGAACCAATAATAATATCCAAAAGAAGTAAAACAAGCAATTGTAAGTTAGTCAGGAAATATTTTTAGAGGTCAGCTTATAGTACTGGAATATTTCCGTTTTATATTTCACTTTTCATCGTAAAACGTGGAGGTTATTTGTGATGTGAGTACTTCCTCAAATATCCTTTTTCGCATTTTATTTACAGTAAAACTTTAAGAAGTTATCTATATATTTAGTCATTATTTAACCTTTTGTGGAGGAACGGAAACAGTGTTCCTCCATCACAAAGGGAGGATCCTCCGACCAGGTGAGGTGATCATGTCTGGCGGGCCACTGCCCAACAGTTGGTGTTGGGATGTTGTATACTTGCTTATTTATACTAATTAGCGCGAGAATTTCTATATCGCGATGCAGAATAACTCCATATAGTTCTTTACTCCGTGATTCGGTGTTTCTGCGATAAATGGCACTGTAATAAGCCTACTCGCTGCGCTATTTGTGAGAGTCAAACATCAACGCAAAGCATAAACAGTTATTGTTCATTTTCGGAAAGTTCATCACTAAACGGGCTAAATAAGAGATGAAAGAAAGGGCTTGAACATTCATTGCTTGCAATGTAAGAAACATAAAATAAGAAATAATATCCCCAAGTTCGTAATAGTTAATGTACCTATTTAATAAAATATATGTTTATTCCATTTCTAGAATCTACTAAATGCTATCTCTAATAGCGTTGAAAAACGATGTTTACTAAATAATGTCTCAGAGTATAATTACATTTTTCATTATATCTTTAGGTTTTCATTATTATTAAATTATATTTTATCAGTATTAGCACTTTATGAGATGTTACATTATCTTATGATAATCCGCAAAATTACATCACTTATACCTTTAAAGAAGCAATTTTAGCATAAATATTTATTTATATGCACAAAGCCGTTTTCGTTTTACATATTTATACTAGCATTCGCCCGTAGCCCCAGCCGTGTATATGTCAGTTGTCGCGGTAAAAAGTAGCCTGTCCTTTCTTAGGTTCTAAACTATATGTTTACCAAACATCATTTAAACGGTTCAGTAGTTTTGACATGAAAGCCGGACACAGATAGAGTTAAACACGCATTTATAATATTAATTAGGATACCTAATGAACGGAAAACCGTTAGAGCTGCTAACGGTTTCCGTGAAATTTAATGTTTTGGGGTTTTCGAGGGTGAAAATCGATCTAGATTAGTAGTAGTTTACTAGTAGTAGTTTTCGAGCTTTCATTCATTTTTCTTACGTTACTTTCATTATTTTTATCAATGCTTGCGACATCTATAATAAATAAACAAATTAATATTTCGGCCATATTACACACAAGGCCATCTAGTCCCAAATTCAGCCGAACTTCTATTACGGGTACAAGACAAGTGATATTATACCTTTTTTTGTAAATACATACATACATATTTTAAATGCAAAACACCCTGACTCCGAAACCACTCGACCAAATGCTTAGTTCATTATTTTCTGTTTATTGTTTGACTTAAATAACTTTCATCTCATCTATTACTTAATACTCTTACCATAAAAGTATTACTTAAGTAGATCAACCAGTGAATTATGAATTAGAAAATCATATTACGTTATGATTTTGTTGACATTCTGTTGTTCGACATTGTTCAAGTTTAAGGGTAACTTCAAGGTCGCTTAATCAACTCTGGTAAATATTTATGAGTTCAAAATTAAAGCAATATTGACATAGAATAGACTTTATTTACATAAGATATGTAAACTATATTGTATTTTGAGTTGAGGTTAAGCATTTGATTGAATAGTAGTATTGTTAGAACTTAATTAAATTTATCACTAACTAGCTTTCGCGTGCTGCTCCGCCCGCGTGTATCTCGATTATTGCAGTAAAAAGTAACCTCTGTGTTATTCTGATATATAAGCTATATTACTGTAAAGTTTCATCAAAATCCGTTCTGTAGTTTTTGCGTGAAAGAGCAACAAACATACATACATACATACATACATACAATATTAGTAGGATTGAAACGTAATTACAATACTACCATAATATATACTTGTGACTATAGGTACTTTACTATAACTGCCACGGTGGTGAAGTAGCAGCTTAAGCGACTGTTGTGCTTGATATCTCAGGTTCGATTCCCGGGTCGGACCAAATGTTCGTGTAATCCGCAAATAGGTATTTGTTTCGGAGTTTGATTGTTTTCTATGTATAATTATGTATGTATTTACAGTAAAAAAGTATGATTATGTATTTATATCTGTAGTCTAGTACCCATAATACAAGCGAAACAAATATTTGCGGAGCACACAAACATTTGGTTCGCGACCCGGCAATCGAATCTGAGACCAGCACAGCAATCGCATACGCTACTAATACATAATGTTTTGTGTTGCCAACCTCTGTTCATTTGGCCAACCCCAATTTCTTATCTTCCTTTGTCCCGTCTAAAAATCGAAGAATTCATGTGGGGAAAGTCCTAAAAGAAACCACCCATAATAGAAATCAGACTTATAAAACCGCAAAAACATCTTTATATTTGTATCTTTCGAATTATGAATAAATAATATAATAAATAAATCAATAAATATTTCGGATATCTTACACACAACCTTACCTAGTCCCAAACTAAGCAGAGCTTGTATTATGGGTACTAAACTACTGATATAAATACATAAACATACTTTTTCTTTTGTAAATACATACATATTATACATAGAAAACACCCAGACTCCGAAACAAATATTTGTGGATCACACAAATACTTGGTCCGACCCGGGAATCGAACCCGAGACCTCTTGATCAGGAGCCGCATACGCCAACCACTAGGCCAACAAGGCAGTCGAAATGAAAGATGACGTTAGCATATCTACACATATAATAATTAAATACCTATTTATATTTATCTAAACTACAACCCGTAATCTTTCTAGAATCTCATTAAACTCAAGATCTTCCACTAAGTCGTTTAGAATATCACTGTATCTTTCCATAATAGATATTTTATAAATGGTTGTATTATCGCGCGTAAGTATCATTAGTGAAGCAGGTTTGTTTACTGTTTATCACATAATATTATTGTAAAATTGCTGATCCAGTGAACTTTGTAACGTTGTTTTACTTTTTACGTGTGGAAACCACCTAGGGGGTTCATGTCGTATTTCGTTGGTGAGTGTGAGACCGGAGGCCCAATGATTGAAGTTGTATCTCACTAGGCCGTATTAGTGAGGGAGGCTATAAATGCCTCGGAGAGCACGTTAAGCCGTCGGTCCCGGTTATATAATTTTTATTGGGAAGTACGTGAACTCGAATATACCGACAACTAGTTCAGCTTTCGAATTCAGTTCGCCCTCAGGGTTGCGGAGCTCTGATGCCGGTCGCTTTGTGCAAAGTCTGATGTTCAGGCAAAACACGTTGAACTAGTCCTCAACCCGCACTCGGCCAGCGTGGGGACGTATGGCCTTAATCCTCTCCTGAGAGGGAACCTGCGTCCAGTAGTGGGACATTGTGGGTGATGATGATAATGTTGAACTAGTAATTGACTCCAAATAATCTTGGGAATAATGAATGTTAAGAAAAAGATAAAGGAGCTAGATTTAAATTTCTGGAATGAAGATGAAGCCTCCAAGAGTTACCTTACTGTACATTACATAGCATACTGTACATCATATAGCTTATTTTTCCAAGGAACCTTCGAGCTATAAATACAGCATTTTTCTTTATTTTTTCCTTGTTATTATATTCTAATGGCTAATTAAACTTGTTATGTCGTTAAATTTATTTGCACTTGATCTGACGTAAGTATTTTTTATTGCAGATTTATTCTACTTCATTACATTGTTGCGCATTACACAGCATTCCGAAGATACATACATATATACTTTTTTTACATATACATAAGTCTACCAAAGTAACTATACTCTACCTAATGGAAAGAATGATTAGAATCCAGGAGTAGGGGTCACCATCCTCATTGTGAGGGTAGTGACCCATACTGTGGCGGCCTGGTCAGTGTGAAACCAGAGACCCAATCATTCTTGATTTGGTCTCTGGTTTCACACTCACCAACGAAATACGACAGCAAGAATGCTGTCATTAATAGGATGGATAGGACTCCAAGAACATTTATGTTCTAAGGGTTTACCCTTTAGGCGCAGTCGAGTGAATATCCGACTGATATTGAAGAGGTTGGCAAAGCCATGTCGACTGTAAGGGTGTACACATACATGGTGTGCGTGGAAACCAATATAGTGATAAGGAAACAAGGTACTTCATCTGTAACCGAAAGCTTCAAGAGGATTTAAAATGTAGGCTTATAAATTATGCACGTCTTAACAAACCAAAAAATTACCTAATTGAAATTCCGGGAGTCTAGACGTAGAATAAACGTTAATTAATTATTTATTTTATTTTTAACACTTTTTTGTTGGTTTCGTGAGTAATTACCTATGTGAAAACAAACCCGTTTGAAGCCAATTTTGACCTATCTGTAATTTTTCGTATCACACAAACATTCCGTATCGCGGTAATGAACTCACCGCCTAAGAGCAATAAGATGTGGTGAGATGTTGATTTAAGGCACTAAACCATCCATCCAACCATCGTGTAGTTAACGAACTCTAATAACGACATATAACCATAGAGTTTTCAAATTATAAACAAACTCATATACATAAATATATTTCACCTTCAAATGGTCCTGAAATAGTTTATATCACAAGATCGATTCACATTATATATATATTACCCTCAACGGTTTCTGTGTAATAAAACCTCAATAAATGTGATAAATGCGTGTATTTGTGGACAAACTAATGTCACTTACCCAACGATCTTTACATAACCATATCCCGAAATGAAATCCTTCGCCGACTCACAACGGCCGAGGCACAATACATTTCAGCGTTTTGCTGAACATATTGTTGGTAAAATAGTTTAATCCTGACGGCGGATGACCGCAAAATAGTTTGGTAGAGAGAGATCTTTCTTTAAATATATGGTAATAGTTTTAAGTTGGTTTTTGACATGATTTACTTTTAGAATAAAATCCTTAATGCAGTCAAGTGCTTTAAGAATTCATGAGTTCTTCAAGAGTTTAGAGATGCATAGAAATTTAGAGAATTATAGCCTAAATATTCATATTCATATTGTGGAGTCAAGGCCTACATACATAAATTCTGTAACGTAGTGAGTAGGACTTTACTTGTGCCATACATGATTTTTGTCGTTTCACTATATTAATAGCTATGTCAACTACATCAATAGCCTCATCGAAGTCTTCTTTGTCATTTATATTTTTTATATTAGAGGCAGCCAAAGTGACTCCCCTCTGCCTGATGGAAAGCATAAGTAGAATCCAGGAGTAGGTGCCAGCATACTCATTGATTTGAGTGTATACATGCAGCATGGTGACCCACACCGTAGCGGCTAAGTGAAATGTTACAGCATCATTCTCCTGGCCCTCGAATTGCGGCTTCCAGGAGCTGGACGCGAGAAGCCGAAGATGAAACCAAGTAGCGTGCAATTGGAGTGGACGGCGATAGGTTGTTGACGACGATGATAATGCTATTGAAAGGCAATGTATAAGAGAGCCTTGAATATTAATAAGTGTAGCTATGTACGGCTTGCGTTATTGCAGGATATCTGCTATTTATGTTAAAGACAACACGCAATAATTATTGTAAAACAATGAAATCAATGTACCAATGCATCCTTATCCTTGCCGATTTCATGTTAACAATGTTTTAATTTACGATGTACCTACTAATAAGTTCTTGTTTATATTTTTTTAATCGAAAACAATCTATACAAATAAATAAAATTGGATAATTTTGAAATAAAATTGAATTTCTTGATTATGATGATGTCTGATCCCAAAGTATGTAGGTGTACAAGTATAACTCGTGCGAGCTAAGATGGCACCTGGCTCAAAACGAAACATGATACCGTTCCTCCGCGTAATACCCCTCTGTCATCTTGCGAGTAGCGTTAGCATCAGTATTACCGTTGCACGAATCTTTCCATAATAATTTTAGTTTATTAGGTAATAACTTATGTCATATAAATCACTCCATGAATTTATTTTATTAATGTATCATTAGATTCGTCTGGACAACCCAATTGTTTTAAGAAAGGTCACACGAAAAAAGACGCAATAGTTTATAATAAAGAATATCTATATACACATGATATTTAGAGACTTCGATTAAAACGCTTATCATGACGATTTAAAATTGTATTTTATAACCATATATCAGTTCCTAATTTCATTTAAAATGATATTAGGTATTACCTAATATTATTTAAATCACTGCAGGAAGAACGCATTCGGGTAAATAATTAATGAGGCTTGCTTCCTATTGGTATGCATATGTATTCTCAGGTAGTAAAGTACCACTTAAAATAAAGTAGTATGTTATGAGAAACTACTCGAAGCAAAATAAATGTTGAAATTAAAAAAAACTAGAATAAATTATATTTTTCTTGCGCTCAGTACTTCAAACGACTGACATTTGAGTCAGGTGCCATCTTAGGTCGCACGAGTTATATGTCTTATTACACACAGATATCTAACAATTTACCGACCCATTACGTATTGATTTTTCCGAGTAGAATTCGAACCAGCTGGCTCTGGGTTAGCAGTCGAGATGACTAATCACTCCTAACATATTATACCACAAACGGTCACTCATCTAGGTACTAACCGCGCCGTCGTCGATTAGGTACCCTCGAAGATTGTTTCTTATCACCTAGAGCAACTGCGCTATGAGGGATCATACTCGTGTGTGAAATAACAAATGTATGGTTAAAATCTCACCTTCATGTTAGTGATGTTATGAATGTCATCTAATCATTAGATGTATGACAGTGATGATCATGGAAATAGACGTCATCGTGACAGTACAGAACATGTGCTTAGTAAAAAAAACACAGATGACACGTGTAGATAAAGTATGACCCTTGCACAGACAACACATAAGAAGAGGTAATGATATAGGTACCTATTACTCGTACTTATAACGTAAAGTTGAAGAGTTTTTTTTTTTTAATAATCTCAGAAACTATTGGTCCGGTTTGAAAAGTTCGTTCAGTATTAGATAGCTCAGTTATAGAGAAAGGCTACAGGTTATATATTATCACTATATGGCCAGTAGGATCGAAGTATCGAACAAAAATGTTTCAAAAACGGGGGATTTTTTTCTTTACAGAGCTTACATTGTAAAAGTTTAAAAATTGTAAAAATAATGTATGAGAGAATTGTTCCTCTCCTAACAAATCAAATAAATAATAAATAACCTGAAAATGTTTACGTCCAAATACACCTACGGTACGAGTAGAGTAGTCGAAATCAGTAATAATATTAATACAACACGTTTAGCGATGGTTTAGGTTGTCATAAACATCTATGGCAATCGTTATTGGGAAGTCAGTGCTCTTAAATATACTGACAAAATCCCCTCGGACCGTCAAATCGCCGGAGTCTGTGGCGGGGCGGTGCGTCGAACTCGAACCGACTAAATCAACACGGTGTGCAATCTTTGCACCTTAATTTTAGGAGGAGTCCAGGGTCAAATCTTCTTCTGGACCCCTCCCAGCGCATGCCCGCTCCTGATACGGGCTCCGGCTCTACAAAAATATAGTAGCAACTATTTCAACCTTCGAATTCGATTCGCGGTCATAGTCGCAAAGACCTGATGCCAGCCGGTTAGACCAGCTACTAGTTCAACCGGTTTTACTTGAACATCGATGACGTAGATACCCCAAATAAACTTGACAAAAATAAAAGCTAAGAAGATAAATAAATCTATACTAATATTATAAAGAGGAAATGTTTGATTGTTTGTTTGAAATGTTTTACTCCTAAGCTACTTGACCGATTTCGAGAATGTTTTAAAATAAAGTTAGGGATCGCTATGAAAACTTCGATAATGTAACCCAAGGTGTTAAAAAAATACCCAATAAAATCCCTATTTTGCGTACGCTGCAAACTACTGACAATAGAGCAAAGTGACGTACTACATTTTTATAGAGAACATCAATATTTACAAAGAAGTCCACGATACCGTCATCAATCATCAACAACCCATAACGTCCCACTGCTGCGCTCGGGTTAAGGCCATACGTCCCCACGCTGCTGGTCGAGTGCGGGTTGGGGACAGGCAAGACTCGCTGTGGCTACGTTATATTGCCGTTGGATGTTTTTAAACCGCCCGCTCCAACTAAGCTTCACGACTGCTATCTTATGACAATAACGTGGCCTCCGAATCACGGAAACGCTCATAATAACATATCATGCCACATACGGTCACCCATCTAGGTCTGACCGCGCCGTCGTTGCTTACCCTAGGTATGTATGTTTCCCATCACCTAAAGCCACTCGGCTCTGAGCGCTTCCACTTCCTCGATACCATACGTCTAACTATTATAGTTATGTTACAATAACTACTTTTTCATGATAAAATATTCAATATTTTTGTCTGTACAAACTAAGGATAAGAATTAACACCTTGATATTTCTTTTAAAAGTAAATGACTTTATATTCAAGTCCATATCATTACCTCTAAATTGCTCATTTAATTATTCATATCGGACATACCATTCAAAAGTTATCATGAGTTAAATATTTTTCAAAATTGAAAGAAAACGCTCGCGGTCAAGTGACTTACGGCTTTATCTACGATATAGATGTTATACACATTCAATTTGACTATTGGTTCCTGTATGTGTGTGTAATGACATCAAAATTATCTTTATAGAAATATACCATTTTTAGAGTTCCGTAGCCAAATTGCAAAAAACTGAACCCTTATAGATTCTTCATATCTGTCTGTCCGTCCGTATGTCACAGCCACTTTTTTCCGAAACTATAAGAACTACCTATACTGTTAAAAACAAAATAGGCGGCTGGTAATAAATAAATATTTCGGACATCTTACCCAGAACGCAATCTAGTCCCAAACCAAGCAAAATTTTGTATTATGGGTACTAGATAACTGATATAAATAGATAAACTAAGTTTTTTTTTTGTAAATACATACATAATATACATGGAAAGCACCCATACTCCGAAACAAATATTTGCGGATCATACAAGAATTTGGTCAGACCCGAGACTTCAAGGACAGCAGGCACAGCGCCACCGAGGCCGTCAGATGAAGTATAGCTGCTCATAATCATCATTTATTTAAGAGCTATGCAAGAGCATAGCTCCTCAGATTCAGATTTAGACAAGAGTCGATGCAACCGCTTCCCGCATTTCCGATTAAGACCCGTTTCCTTGACGCCAAGAGTATTTCCTTAATCTGGTCGATGTAGTCATGTCCCACATGTTAAAATAATAATAATAATATTCCGGACATCTGACACACAACCCCATCTAGTCCCAAGCTAAGCAGAGCTTGTATTATGGGTAACTGGACAACTGATATAAATACATCAACCTACTTTTTTTTGTAAATACATACATATTATACATAGAAAACACCCAGACTCCGAAACAAATATTTATGAATCACACCAATAATATTTGGTCCGACCCGGGAATCGAACCCGATCTTGATCTGTAGCCGCATACGCTAACCACTAGATCAACAAGGCAGTAGAAGATAGGCATATGCTGTCGCGGACTTTGTTTAGAACTTATAAAGGAAAACAATTCTAAGGAAAATAAATCCTGATTTTGAAATATTTTTCATTGGTGCTCCACTCCTATTGATCTCAGCGTGACGATTCGTATATAGCCTTCATACATACGCTTCTGCTTTAAATATTAATATAAATTTTACATAATAGTTAACAATAGTTATCAATTGGTTATTAAAATAGTGAAAGGTATCAAATTTACGCAATGGGTGGCGGTTATTGATAAGCAATGTCATTGGCAAGGTCATGATAACAATGTTCTTTAAAAACCAGTTAAGCTATTTGCTTATTAGAACATTGATTTACCACTAGCCGTATTAGAACGACAAAAATATCAAATTACGAAAAATCGTTTCACGCGATCAAATGATTTGTTTGTAACTAGTTGCGCCTCTTGTTTTTTATTGCTTTTGAATTTTTTTATACTATTTAATTTGTTAGTTAGCATAGCTTATTTTTGATTGAAAAAATGGTCCAGCATTTTTGGGTCAAGATCGTCCTTGGTAAAACAGACGACTACATTCAAACGGAATTTAGTAAGTAACAGATCCTGAGAAAGGACATGGGCTTTTTACCGCGATATCCGACATACACGCGGGCAGAGCCGCCAGTGAAAACTAGTGTTATATATAATTTATTGATTTTATTACTCGTGTTATTTTATTGTTATGAAAACTATGAATGTTAAATACTTAAAAAGGTAGAAGAGCCACTCTTTTTTAAGCATGGACAAGCCCGCTCGACGTGGGCGATACTATTCTCTAATAGAAGACCAACCCAAGGAGATGATGCAGAGGTATCTGAACAGCCCGTCGTAGTTTAGGTCATCAGGCTGCATTGTCTTTATTCGCAATGAGTGTGGTGACCGCTGTTCTTAGATTCTACTCATGCTTTCCATCAAGAGTAGAGTCAATTTGACAAACTCACTTTAGAAAAAACATTATTAAGGTGTCATAATTTATTACTAAGGATGAATCTTGTTTGTTTATTGCATTATCAAGCTGACTACTCATGATTACTTCTTTATCCCCAAGATTAACTTGATTGCCTCGGTGGCGCAGTGGTAGCGTGTGCGACTGCTGTGCTGAGGTCTCGGGTTGGATTCCCGGGTCAGACCAAATGTTTGTGTGACCCTCAACTATTCGTTTATGTATGTATATCAGCTGTTTAGTACCTGTTACACAAGCTCTGCTTAGTTTTTGGCTAGATTGTGTGTAAGATATTTCTACAACTTATAGGATATAACCGGGTATATTTAAGGGGTCTGACTTCCCAATAATGATTGAGATTAGTGTTCATGATAATCGGGACTGATTCTAAGAGACACGGGTGTGCTTCCTTACTCCTGGATGTCATAAAAAAAATCTTGCTTATTAAAAAAAACAATAGCACTTTTTTACCTACCTAATCACTTATTTTTCTAAATACTATTGTAAATTATGTCTGAACATTTAAATTCCACTCTTAGAAGACATGTTGGATATTTTTTACACTCACATAATTTATATTCATGGGATTATATTCCACAAAAAAAGAATTATTCAATTGTCAGACTGAAGTTAATTAGAATTTAACATAATTCTTAGGTATGCTATTTTAATACAAATAACAATGAATGATGTTTTATATTATTTTTAGTGTCGTAATAATGAAGCAATGTATAATTTATTCGTGACATTGAACGCTAAAAAATATCTAGACTGAGCTAGAAAAATGTCTAGAAATTACCTTGCACCCTATTCGTAGGTCTTGTGAAATAATTTTAGACCTCATTACTGTGTACTGTACACTCATTACACGGTGTAAGCAAATACAACAAGAGGTATAAAAAAATCAATGACATATAAAAAAAACAATCAACCGGGTTCCATTAAAATTGGTTTGTTAGTTTAAGTGCTACTGTGGAATATACAGACATACATAGATAGCTAAAAAAAATTACCGTTTCTATTGGATTCACCGGGTTATAATATTGCATATTTATGTATACAACAAATACAAATTTAATTTAAAAATATTTGTCTGCCATTGCTAACAACAGATTTATTTTAGTATTACGTTTTAAAATTAAATTAAACGTAAATAAATGAATTTAATCTGAAATATGTTAAACAATTAAAATAGCAGATAAATATCTTTAGAATTAATTAACGTTATAATTTCAAATATAATTAAATGTTTGAAACAAAAGTAAACACCTTTGCTCGATGTTTTTTGGCTCGCACCTACGCACAGGTTTGTTACATATATACATATAGATAGGTATGCGCCCGCGTCGCTCGGTTCAGTTGTTATCATGGCTTCGAAACGGTTCAACACAAGCTATGTGGTGCTCTTATCTTCAACGGTCATAGTCCTTGCGTATCTTCTAAGTACGCCTTGGTTTCCTATCAAACGTGACACCAAAACCAACCTGGGATACCCAAGAGACTCCTTACTAAACTTCACCGAGCTCACCTCGGAATATGGATACATTTCTGAAGAACATAAAGTGGTTACAGAAGACGGATATATACTGACCATATTCAGAATAGCAAAAGCCAGGAATTGTAATGGGAAGATTAAGTCTCCTCCTGTGTTACTCATGCATGGATTACTCCAAAGCTCAGATTCCTGGATCGATTCTGGCCCAAGTTCCGGACTCGCTTACCTGATTTCTGACGCCTGTCACGACCTGTGGGTGGGAAACAACAGAGGGAATTATTACTCCAGACAACATGTTCGTCTTAATCCTGACAAAGATCCTGAATTCTGGAATTTTTACAGTCATGACATTGGAATTTATGATATACCCGCAATGATTGACTATGTTTTGGAATATACGGGAACTGAAAAGTTGAACTACATTGGTTTTTCGCAAGGAACCGGGACGTTTTTAGTGATGTGTTCGGAAAGGCCAGAGTATTGTGATAAAGCGCAGGTATTGATCGGTTTAGCTCCTGCTGCAAGGCAAATAAGTACGAAGTCAAAGATTTTTCGAGGACTAGCACAATCTATAGAAACTCTAGAAAGTGTATTGACAGTATATGGTATTCATGAAGTTTTATCTAAAGGGGCTTTTTGTCAGGAATTCGCGTCATTTTTCTGTCAACTTTCAGAATTTACGAGAAATATATGTGTAACATTTATGGATTTATTCGATAACGTGGATTCTTTCCATACAGGGTCAATTGATAGTGTGACTAGTAAGGTATTATTTGGACATTTTCCTGCGGGAACATCAGTGCATAACATGGCAAGATTCGGCCAGAGTTTTAGAAGCAGTAATTTCCAGAAATATGATTATGGAAGGGAAAGAAATTTAATCGTTTACGGTAGTGAGGAACCCCCTAAATACAACTTAAGTGCTGTGACTGTACCTACAGTGTGTATTTATGGTAAAAATGATGGTTTAGTGGATAAGAAGGATGTGAAGTGGTTGGTGTCAAAGCTACCTAACGTTATCGAATCCGTTGAAATTGAAAATCCTTTATGGAACCACATGGATGTTACATACAGTCAATACACTAGTCAAATAATTTTTCCAAAAATAAGTGAATATTTAACCATGTATAGTACAAAATAATTTTGTTTATAGTTCTTCCTGGTTAATTAAAGATCAATACGTCATGCCGTGAGTATTATATATTAACCTAGTTCAAATTAAATGGTTATAAGTAGATAACCTTGAATATTAATTGTTGCCGTTGTAAAAAAATAACAGAGGTATAAATATATTCAGATGTTTTCCTTTTATAAGTTTCTATATGTATATAAGAGTGCCAAGGTGACTCTACTCTGCTTGATAGAAAGCATGAGCCGCCTATTCAGATGCGTCATTTGGATCTGGTCTCTCACTCACAAACGAAACCCGACAGCACGAATGATTGTTCTTCTGTGAAAGGATAGAACCGCCCCGGTCAAGCTGGCCCATTCGTGCTGAAATTAACTTAACTCTAATACCTTATTATTTTACTTTATAAGGTAAACAAGAGACTAAACAAGACTAAATTATTATAATCAATGATTATGATATTTGTATAGGTATACTTTTAACCTATTATTTTCTATAACTTCTCGTATATTTATGGAAAATTCCCTTTGTCGTCTATAAATTACTTCTTGACTTAACAATGACAAGTCAATATGTGAGTATTGATGCATGGCTATATTATCGCTAAGTCAATATCGGACATAGTAATTGCATTTTTAGATTTTAAGACATTATTTGTCTTCAAATTACAAATCAAATATAAGAGAGACGATTTCAAATTATTTATTTTTGACAAAAGTTTTGAAGGATTTGAAACTGTATCCTACAAGATGTATCTGAATATCCGTCTTTGTGGAATAGTAACTTAATTAAGGAATGCAATCTCAACCCGAGATTGCATATTCGAGATCTCGCGAGATTAGATAATCTCGGAATTTTTGGGATCTCGTTAATTAAAATAAAATATTATTTGAAAGAAAACTAAAAATTTATTCTTTAATAATAGTTACTAAATAATTAACAGTTTTTTGGATTGAAATAATCAACAAAAATAATATAGCTTAAGGAGATAAGAAAGTAATTATGGGTGATTTAGAAAGTAACTTGTAAAAAAGCAAAGTGTATTAAGGGTGCTATCTGTTAAGCATCATGTAAAGTCCGTTGCAATGTACCCAGCTGCTGAAAATGCCCTTTCTGACAAAACACTGGTTGGCTGCTGCACGCTGCACGCTGCACGCAACACACGCTGCTGCGTGTGTAGCATCGCTGACTACTGCCGCCCAATACCGTAGATCTCAAACGGGATCTCGTCATATTATGCTTTGGGATTGATCCCGAAAAATATCACGAGATATCGCGAGATCGAGATCCCGCAAGATCGGGATTGCATTCCCTAAACATAATATTATACATACATATGTACTGTATGTATATGTATGTATATATGTAATAAAGGTTAATAAACATTTTCCACCTAATTAAAAATTATATTTTGTAGGTTAATATTACTATAGTACTAAAATACTTAATAGTACAATAATATTACTTTTGTGAAAATAAATAAATTTATTATAATAAAGAATTGTATTTGTGGTTTGTTTTTCACGTCTTAAAAGCGGACCAATAACCATCCATTAGGTAACCGGGCTGGCTTGACAATCACGTAACGGCTGAAGGCAGGGAGGAATTATATATCATACTAGCTGAGTCCGGCGGTGTTACATGCGTTTGTTGTTGTAACCGCGGGCAACGCCGCGGGGCGAAGCTATTCTAAAAAAAGTATCCTAAGTTACTCCTTATATCATCAGCTTTCTGCCAGTAAAGTCCTGTCGAAATCGGTCCAGCCGTTTCAGAGATTATCCGGAACAAACAGACAGACGGACACAACTACAAAAATTGTAAAAAAAATATTTTGGCATATGTATCGTGTATATACATAATAATGCATTTAGTAAAAAGCGGGTTATTTTAAAATTACAAATAGACACTCGAATTTTATTTATTCGTATAACTCAATTTGTTTTGAGCCAACCTCAAAAGAAATACATAATTATGCTGTCGCGGACTTTTCAAGAGAAACAATTCTTTCACACATTATTGCCTCGATGGCGCAGTGGGAGCGTGTGCGACTTCTGTTCTTGAGGTCCCAGGTTTGATTCCTGAGTCGGACCAAATGTTTATGTGATCCGCAAATATTTGTTTCGGAGTTTAAGTGTTTTCCATGTATACTATGTATGCACTTACAAAAAAAGTATGTTTATGTATTTATATCAGTTGTCTAGGACCAATAATACAAGCTCTGCTTAGTTTAGGACTAGATGGCGTTGTGTAACACGTCCGAAATATTTATTTATTGTTTTCACGAATCTTTAAATGGAATCTTTAAAAAAAAAGTGATTTTTCAACGTTTTTAAAACATTTTTCATGGATAAGCTGCGTGATGTGATACCTATACGTCGTAGGGCGATGACATGCATTTAGCCTTTTCCGATAAATGGACCATATAACATTGAAATAATTTTCCAAATTAGACCAGTAGTTGCTGAGATTAGCGCGTTCAAACAAACAAGTTCTTCTGCTTTATAATATATCAGTATAGATAATATTAATTATACCCACTCGAGTATTCGTTCTTCTCAATCCTAAGCATGCTCTTTCAACTTTTGAAATAACTCATAGTAATATACTCCATTTGAAAACTATAAACTTGGACTGCCTTGTTGGTCTGGTGGTTAGCGTATGCGGCTGTATGATCAAGAGGTCTCGGGTTCGATTTCCGGGTCAGACCAAATATTTGTGTGATCCACAAATATTGATTACAGAGTCTGGATGTTTTATATGTATAATATGTATGTGTTTAGAAAAAAATGTTTATGTATTTATATCAGTTATCTAGTACCCAGAATACAAGGTCTGCTTAGTTTGGGACTAGATGACGTTGTGTGTAAGATGTCCGAAATATCTATAATTATACTTCGTATTTTATGATGAAATTATACCATACTTGGGGAACCCACAAGGTCACGGTTCAATGCACTCTTTTGGCATTAGACAATTGAACATATTTGAATATCAGTTTATTCATAGAGTTTAAGATAACTAATTGATTAGACACATTTATGTCGATGAAATAGCTTTTTGCACGTGGCTCCGCCCGCATATATGTCGGTTATCACGGTAAAAAGTCCTTTCTTAAGATTCAAAGTATCTCCATGGCTATTTTAATGAAAATCGGTGCAGCGGTTTCGTCGTACAAGGTAACAGACAGACAGAGTTACTTTCGAATCTATACAAATATATGCAATTGTCTGTCTGTAAGTAATATTAAATGAACAGATTTTTACTGAGTATACGGTACTGATATCCAAATCCATTTTTTTATTTTTTGTCTATCTGTCTGTCTATCTGTTTGTTCCGGCTAATCTCTGGAACGTCTAGATCGATTTTGACGGGACTTTCACTAGCAGGTGGCAGGTGATTTACGACAATGACCGCTGGTAACACCGCTGGACTCAGATAGCTTTTAATATTTGTATGAGTTGTGGATGAGGGTAATGTTTCCAAAACTTTTAGTAGGAATAGGTACTTTCTTTTTGTAATTATAAATAAACATACAACAAGAAGTATATTTGAGTTCTAGTACAGAATTTCAAAAGAAATTTTATCACTAGTAAATCGTAAGGGTTTAATAAATTCTTTATATTTATAATCTTAGTCAATTCAATTCAGCCTTCTGCCGTCCACATCTAAACGAAGGGAGTGCCAACCCTCCCGGCCTTGGGCAGTCTGCATCCATCCACCGCCAGCCATTTTCTTCAAATCATCCGTCGTACCGCTGGGCATCCTACACTTCGTTAATCGTTTATAATCTTAGTGATCCACACTAATATTTTCACAAACCAAAGTGTTTATAACAATAAATAAGGATTTTGGACTTTTTACACACAACATTGTCTAGTCCCAAACTAAGCAGAGCTTGTATTATGGGTACTAGACAACTGATATAAATAAACATGTACTTTTTTAATACATACATATTATAACACACCCAACCTTTGAGTTTGTGGTTTGTAATCTCTGGACCTACTGAATTGGTTTTCATAATTATTTTGGAGCAACTGCTGTGCTTGGAGGTCTCGGGTTAGACTCCCGGATCTAACCAAATGTTTGTATGATCTGCATATATTTGTTTCGGAGTTTGGGTATTTCCTATGTATTATATGTACGAAGTTACTAAAAAAAATATGTTTATGTATTTATATCTTAAGTTTATGTACCCATAATACAAGCTCTGCTCTCCTTGCCAAGTTGCAAACGTTTTTCATTTTCTATTCTATTCTCTTGTTTCATTGGCTAACATTTTGATCTGATCACGTGACTGAGTGTCATTAGCCAATGAAACACGAATATCGAGAAATAGAATGGAAAACGAAAAACATTTCCAACTTGGCTAGGGGTCTGCTTAGTTTGGGACTAGATGACGTTGTTGTGAGTAGTTTTGATTGGTCGTCGTCAGTATACACAAAAGAGTTTCATTTGCTAGCTTTAGATTATCTAATGTAGGATTAAAAAAGGAGACAATTGGAACTGATAACTAAACACTCGTTATATAATTAGTCATGATATTAAGCAGTTAAATAATACTGCCGTAATGTTTATGATAATATGTTTGAACTCTTGATAGCCATTTGTATATTATGACAATAGACCGATATTGGCATCGTTGTATAATAGTTAATCTATAAAAATAAATTAAATTGGAGTGTCTGAACAGTTTTTTTTATAAATGAATATTAAAGTATATATGGTATTTACCTCAAAACAACAACTTATTAAATGTTTGTCTTTCTGTCTGTCTTCCGGGTTATCTCTGGAACGGCTAAATCGATTTTGACGGGACTTTCACTGGAAGGCTGATGACCCAAGACGTAACTTAGGCTATTTTTTAGACTAGCCTAGTTTTGTAGCGTTTTTTGCGATTGAAAGTAATGACCGCGTGTAACACGTGGGACTCCATCTATAGGTACTAATATTTTAAAGCTAAAGAACTTGTTGGTTTGGTTGCTTGAACGCTCTAACCTCGGGAAATATTGCGCCGAACTACACATTGTTGCAGTGTTATACAGCCAAGTTATTGAGGAAGAGATTATGTGTCATGATGTTATGACAAAAGGGACGGAGTATCTATGAATTATTCAGAGATTTCCTTTTATGGTAAACAACTGCATATTTGGCCTAGTGGTTTAAATGTTCGCCACGCCGCTTTCTACTACGCCAAGTGTCGTTAGTTCAAATCCCACGTGGTACAACACTTTGTGTTATAGAAATTCTTATTCTGAGTGTTCTTTGTGTCCGTTTCATGTATGTTTATAAAGTCCCCCACAACACAGGAATGTATATTCCTAATACGGGTCTAGTTGTCTTAAGACAAAAAAATATTGTTTCAGCGACATAACATCACGTTTATAGACAACGCAGACAGGGGCGCGTGTGTCACCTAGTATATCAACATTATATTCGAGGTCAAACTCACTTTCGGTGACTATTCAAATATTCGTAGTCATTCTACATTATATTAAATTAACCGGCTAAACTGGCCTCTTTGGTATATGGCGGTTAGCACATGCGGCTACCTATCGAGATGTCTCGGGTTCGTGACATGGGTCGGGCCTAAAATGTTGTTGGGTTTTTTTCGACAAGAAATTCTCAATAACAGCCCAGAGTATGAAAGTTTGGTGTTGTTTCCGTGCCTCGGAGAACACGTTAGGCGGTCAAGCCTGATTGTCATGAACATCTTTGGCAGTGGTTAATGGTAAGTCGGGGTCCTCAAACATAACAACAATGTATGTATATCATTGATACCCAGCTCAACAATGTATGTAAAGGCCTCAATAATGAAATAACGTTCCTTATTGTGGCCTTGACTTTGAACGGGCCTGAACATGTCAGAATAGAAATCAATATAGTCTTTGGGGGGCGTCCATAAATTACGTAAGATGTTTAGGGGGGGGGGGGGGGTCGAGTCAAATCTCATCTAATCTTACGTTGGAGGGAGGAGGAGTCTCGGCAAATATCACGCAATAATTTTTTCTGATTCTTACAAAAAAAAAAAATTTTGGTCCATTTAATCCAGATTGTACATGCTTAAGATTTAATCTTAAGCGTAATACGATTTAGATCATTCACTAATTCATTCGTAAATGAAAATCATATGGACATGTTGGTTCCAATAGTATCTCTTGAGACCGCGCATGATTCTCCATTTACTGAATTAGAGAAACGAGTAGTGAATTAGAGAAATAAGAAAAACGAATATCAAATTAGTTTTTTAATCACAGTAGTTACGATTTAAGTATTCTATTGTAAAATTTTTATTACACTTATAATTAAACTCTCAACAATATTGATTACTAGTCTTAACTGGTCGTAAATAAAAGCACGAACTAATTTTTTTATTCTTTTTACAATAAAAATCCAACGGGTTTACGTAAGAAACTCAAATTTTGAAAAATCTCACGTGAGATTGGGGGATGAGGTAGGGGGTTGAATGAAATCTCACGACATCTCACCAGGGGGTGAGAGGGAGGGACAGAAAATTAAAAAAACACCTCACGTAATTTATGGACGCCCCCTTGACCGACTTACATACAAGAGGCTCTTTATTGAACGTAATTATTTTTCTATAATAGGTTAAGGAGTACCATTCCGGTAGTGAAAGCCATGCTGCTTTGTACTGCGCTAAAGTGAGAACTGAGTTCAAATCCTAGGTAGGATAACATTTTGTTTGATCTTCAAATTATTGTTTTGAGTCCTGGTGTTCTTTGTGTTCATTTCGTGTATGTTTATAAAGTCTACCCCCTTAAAGGATTACTAATGCGGGCAATTAAAAAAAAAGGTAAACGTATGTAAAATTAGTTGCTTGTGCCAATATATTGATTCTGAAGAAAAGAATCGAGACAGTCTATCTTTTCAGCCTTTCCCTATTCTTCGTATTTAAAGTTCAAATTAAATTAAGAAATTCGTTTAAAAACTTAATCATTTTGGTAGGCTTTAGTATAAAAAAATTTGAGTAGAATCCAGGTGTGGTCACCATTCTCGTTGTGAGTGCATGGAGACCCACACCATGGCGGCCTGGTCAGATGTTTGTGCATCATTCTCCCGGCCTCTGGCAGCTGGGAGAATGATGCAGAATGATTGGGCATCCGGTCTCACACTCACAAACGAAATACAACAGAAAGATTGCTGTCATTATTAGGTTGGTCTTCTATGTGAGGGTAGTACTGCCCTGGGCGATCCAGCACATTTATAACTAGCCTTTAATTACATACATATTGTTGAAATATCATTTTTTAAAACTGTTTCTTTAGTTTCAACACAGAGGAGATAACTAATCAAATACTTTAATACTGTACCACTTTTATTTCTTTGATACCTAGTCTACGAAGAATGGTAAAATTTATATATTTTTTAAGATTTGGATAAACCGATATATACTGGTGCAAAGCCGGGGTGGACAGCTAGTTATTTTATAAACCCGTCAACTATACCTACACATGTGATAGCTATGATGCCATATTAGCTGCTCCCTCTATGTTTTACATCAAATAAGTGTTATGGCGTACTTAACCCCGACGCCTTTGACTATTAGCTACACACGCAACAAAGACTATGTTGTTTTTATTGTTAACTTTTATTATGTGATTACTTAAGTACACAATGGCACGAATGGATACTGTGTTTAGACTTGTGTGTTCAATCCCTACATGGAACAACAATTTGTGTAATACACACATTTGTGTAGTCCGCAAATACTTTTATCAAATCCGTTTAATCAGTTGCGTGCCGTGCGTGCCGTGCGTCCGGTGCGGCCCAATGGACGCGCACCTTAAGACGGACCTACCCGCGGGCAAAACCCAGTTGTATATATAGAGAAGAAGTTCAGAATCCCAATATTTTTTTATATTTATGCATAAAAAACACATTAAGTCAAAAAGAAAACATTACACACACTACCATGTACTTGACACACACACACGCATAGATACTCTTTTTTAAAATCAACATTTACCGTAGCCTTGACGAAATCTGTGATTATCTACGACTAAATGTAGGTGATTAAAGAAGTTATAGTCCTTGACAATGTTATCATCTATAATTAAAAATAATTATAGTAGAATTTTGGCAACTAGTTAAAATAAAATGATCATGTATACCTTAAGGGACTGTTGAGGTTACGTAATCTTACCGTTGGATCTTTTTAAGCCGCCCAAAGGCCTCGAACTAAGCTGCTATCTTATGATAAAACCGGGTCCCAAACTAAGCAGAACTTGTATTATGGGTACTAGACAACTGATATAAATACATAAACATTTTTTTTTGTAAATACATACATATTATACATAGAAAAAACCCAAACTCCGAACCAAATATTTGCGAATCATACAAGCATTTCGTCTGACCCGGGAATTGAACCCGAGACCTCAGGCACAGCAGTCACATACGCTACCATTGCATGGATTTACAATCAAACACGGAACACAAAAATAATCAAGCTCAATTACTTTTTGACTTGAGTGGATGGTGTTGTTTTTTTGAGATATTACTTTTAGCCAGTTTTTTAGGGTTCCGAAGTTCAGCTTATAGTTTTATCATATCTGTCCGTCTGTCCTCGACTTACCATCGAAATGGTTACCCCCATCGTGTGGGGTTTCGTTAGTCTTTATATTTTAAAAGACCTATTCTTTTAAAATATAAAGACGATTTTTAACCGACTTAAAAAGAAAGGAGGAGGTTATCAATTCGTCGGAATCTTTTTTTTTTTTATGTATGTTCAGTGATAATTTCGTCGTTTATGAACCGATTTAAAAAATTCTTTTTGCATTGGAATGGGCGTAGCTTACCGGTGGCCCCATCGTCACCATTTCAGGATCTGATCATGGGGTTCCAAGGAAATCGAGGGAATTCCTCAAATATCATAGGCACAATGTCGCGATTTGGGTACTCGGAATAGTTTTTCATTGAAGTCGGTTCCTTTTTGTTAAAATTATTTGTTTTAGGTATGCGTTTGCGGGTTATTCTACTTTAAAGGGCATTTTTTGTGTGCCCCTCTAAAAGTTAATGGGTGGCATGATGGTAGATCATATTATTATGATGAACTTAGGAAAACTATAACGGCTTAGATGACTTAGTTAATTTAGGAGTTATACAAGCCTAGCTTGTTAACTTTGCTAACTTGGAACACTTCATACAAAATTAAGGCATTAAACATGACAATATTATCTATTGCATACTAATTTAAATCCACGTACCATTATGGGTGACTGAGGGACCCTTTCCTGTGGCTTGACACGCACTTGACCGATTTTTAGAGTATAACGTTTTTAATTTTTTTTGTGCCTTTTTTATTAAACCTGCGTAGAAACAAGTTCGCAGTGGCGAGTTTTTGTCATATTTCAAACAAAAAAAGCATACCTAAAACAAATGGCCTTCATTACAAATTTGTATATTAAAAAAAAATTGTGCGTGTCAGGCCACGCATAAAATATGGTTCCGTAGTCAACTACAAAGGCACGTGGATTTTAAATCGTGCTTATTATATATTTTTTACGTTTACTTATTATTTTCTGTTTTTGTACGAAGTTTTCCAAGAGAGTACCTCATCCTTACAATACAATAACACTAGCTACGCGTGAGTCGTGACTACGACTTTCAAACTTGAAAATGTACCTATATCTTTGTACACTGATAATGTGTGTCAATTATGTAACGTTGTTTAATCCACTGTAATGAAAATCTTGTTTCATACTTTTTTAAATACAAATGTTTTGGTACCGTTATAACTTAACATTTGCAAATTAAATTTAAAGTTAGAACATACAAGAACACACAATTATCGAACAAATACAAATAAAGTCACGGGTTAATATATATAAGGCATATTTATCTCAAATTAATTTTTAACCCAGAACCTTATGACCACCAAAGGGCGCCACATTATAATCTGTGACACGGCATATTGATATAGCCTATAACCGGCGGACGTCCAGGAGCTTTGAGGGAACAAATGATAATACACACATAGCCTGTCAAAGTCATACTCCTTTGGCTTTGACGTAGTCGGATAAGAATACCCGTGTCTGGCTTAGTGAAATATATAATAAATGATTTCAATCTTAAATTCAATATATTTTTTCATAAATTCACAATTTTCTGAGATTAAAATTAGTTTGTCTTTATTATTTGTTTGTGCATATTTATATTTTTGTATTAATTTCGAAAAATCTTAGATAAGAAATATTTGTAAGATAGCTGAAGTAATGTGTAGGTTCTCCACCTACTTATAACCTACATAAGAAAGTTTCCGATTGCTGGGACTTGTATATGAACTGTTCACGATCGTGATAGTTACTTATTTAAACTGGAAGGCTTTACTCTAACTTTTCTCTCTACTGTTTGTCTTTAAACGTATTATTTAGAAAAGTTTCAGATTTGTGTTATAAAAGAAGCTATCTATATAAGTGGCCGACTGACCCTTTTGTCCTGCCACCGAGGGTAGGAGTTGACCCGTGACGCTAAACCCACCCTTATTAACTTATAACTTGATGCATAGTTAAGATTGTACGGTTAAGAATTGATGACTACGCTTTCTAGAAATTTTAAAACAGTTACTGCCTTGCCTTTACTGACTTATTGGTACAGTGGTTAGCGTCTGCGGCTGCTAATTAAGAGGTCTTGGGTTCGATTCCTGGGTCGGATCAAATGTTTGTACGATCTGCAAAATTTTTGTTTCGGAGTTTGGGTGTTTTCTAAGTATAATATCTATGTATTTACAAAAAAAGTATATATGTATTTATATTAGTTGCGCTGCTTAGTTTGGGCTTAATGATGTTGTGTGTAATTCGTCCGAAATATTTATTATAATTATTTAATTAAAAAAATGTACACCACAAGTTTGATACATCGAACATACACTTGGTTAATATATTGCAAAAGTTAGATGATTCAAGCCAGACCTAGTCAAGTTTTGATTCATATATTTCAACTTGCTAAAGCGACTCTACTATAACAGATGAAACGCATGAGTAGGATCTAAGGGTAGTGGTCAACATTATCATTGTGTATTCAAACAATGAAGCACGGTGATCCACACTATGGCTGTCATTTTGGCAAGATTTTCTTAATAACTATCTTTGCATATTCATTATTTTTATATCATCATCATCATCAGCCCATCGCAGTCCACTGCTAGACATAGGCCTCTCCAATTGCACGCCACTTGGCTCAATCCTCGGCTACACGCATTCAGCTCCTGCCAGCCGTTTTGGGCAAATTTAAGAATTTGCCCAATCTCCATCTGGCCAGTGGACGTCCTACACTACGTTTGCCAAGATGCGGTCTCAACTCGAGAACACGTCTACCCCAACGGTTGTCGGTTCTGCGGCTTCTATAGCCAGCCCATTGCCATTTCAGTTTGCTAATCCTGTGGGCAATGTCGTTAACTTTAGTTCTCTACCGGATTACCTCGTTTCTAATACGAACCCTTAGAGAAACGCCGAGCATAGCTCTCTCCATAGCACGCTGCGCGACTTTGAATTTGTGGACTAGCAATGCAGTGAGTGTCCACGTTTCGGCTCTGTATGTCATGACTGGCAGGACATACTGCTTGAAGACTTTTATCTTTAGGCATTGTGGGAGCTATGATGAGAAGACCCGACGTAACTTCCCTTTCATTTCTATTTTTTTAGATTTGATTTATTTATATAATTAAAAAAAAACTTCAAGCAACTCATCCGTCTTATCCCATGTCAAAACGTCTTTCATATCAAAGAAGGCGATACGCCACAATACCGCAACCGCTGAGATGTTGTATGATATGTTCAAAAGAGTGTATTTATCGCTAAAAGCAATTTCTTAGAAACAACCTTTCAATAGAAGAAATATGCCTCACGAAAGCAATGGCTGTCAATTGATGAAGGTGTATATACTTATTTATGTATACATAATAACTACATTATACAAAAATCGGCCAAGTGCGTGTCGCATAGATTGGAGTTCCGTAGTCATAAATAATGGAATTTCGATTTAAGATCCTGTCGAGTAGATAGTTGTTATGTTTACTTTTTATTACCTTAATTTTGTAATAAGTTTTATGAGTAACCGCATTTTACAAGTTAGTTTATATAAAATCTCATTACATCTAAGCCGTTTTAGTTTGCCTCTAAACTTCATCAGTTGGACTAGTATCACGATTTTTTAAATTTTTCGAGCACGCCTTTCAGCTCTTAGAGAGGGGGGGGGGGGACACCCTATTTTAATAAAAAATATATCCTTTAAAGTGAAATAACTTGCAAACAGACCTAACTCAAAATATCGTTGCAGCAACCTGTCAATGTTTTTAAAATACCTCTCAAATGTGTGTCGCCCAGCTATTCCAATCTATGGGGTATCCTGTACAATGGGATATCTGGGCGAAAAAAAATCATCCCCATTTATGTTTTCTGTACCAGTCGAGATTTGACGCGCTTGAGGCCCAAAACGAAGGATGTTTAAAAAATACAAAACATTTATGGAGATGATGAAAATGGAATTGTCTGAGGCTTTCAATATGCCAACTTCATCAGCAAGGTCTCTAATTGTTAATCGACGGTTTTTCAACACAAAATCTTTGATTTGTTGGACATGAGCTTCGTCGGTTGAGGTTGATGGTCGCCCAGGACGCTCTTCGTCTTCGACACGTTCACGGCCTGCTTGGAAATCATTATACCACTTGTAAACATTTTAGACATAGCCTCATTACCAAAGGCTTTCTGCACGACCCTCAACGTATCCGCAGCAGAAAATAGATTCCGCAAACAAAACTAAATCAAAAAAACTTCGCAAAAAATGAAAAACTAACTTTTAGCGGCTCACAAAACGACGCGTATCTCTTCTTCTTCTTTTGATGAAATGGCAATCAGCCGAATATCAGCTATTTCTGCCAATGTCAAGTAATTAACGTCTTCAATTCGTCGTCGTAATGAATTTAATGATAAAAAAATGTGGATGAGGTGAAATGGGGACAGTCTTCCGAAAAAACAAAAAACGATCTCCGACGCGTATCTCAAACACAAATTTATATTTTGTCATGAAATTTCACAGAGATGTCACTGACAGTATTACGAAGCTGAAAAAAAAAATCTCCGAATCCTTCGACGCGCGCAGTTTAAATTCAAATATAACCTTATTTTTTGGACACAGTATTATATATTTATTTCAGTCCAAGTATTTGGGTTCAATATATTATGTAATTTTTCTCATTTTCCCAAATTTTTGTAGTAATTATGACTCAAATTATCACGTACCTATAGCTAATATTTACTTTTTTAATAATAGCCATACAGTATGTGTGTGCCGCGGTCGAAGATGTCTGAGGCAGTCTTTACCCTCAATGGCGGTGTTACCCCGCGTTACGAGTTCCACTGGCCTACATAGGCCGATCGATAGGTCGACGACCCGCCTCGTATTACCAGAGCGGGTGTTTGGACGATCTCATTAATGGCTCTTAGTAATGGATTCCAGAGTTGGTTCAATTGTAGATGTGTTGATAAAGCTTCTAACAACGATTTTTAAATATAATAATTTCGGAAAAAGTCAGTGGTAATGTGATCCTGATACTATAATAGTTTAGAAGCAACATGTAACTAGAAAGACGATTTGGTCGCTTTGGTAGAAAATATTTGTCATTTGGTACGTTGTATTATTACAACATAAAATAAGCTAATTTTAATAATAATATTGTAATAATTGTGATTCCTATCGCCATAAAGTCCCAAATTTTACATAATTTTTTAAATGTTTTTCTTCTGTGATAACAACGCCTTGAAAAATAATTATACCAATCATTATATTGTACCACTTGCTGTAGCTATATACACAGGAGCAATTTCAATTAATAAAAAAATGGCCAAGTGCGTGTCAGGCCACGCAAAGAATAGGGTTCCGTAGTCACCCATAATGGTAGGTAGATTTAAAATCGTGTCCAATAGACAATTGTTATGTTCACTTATTATTTCTTTATTTTTGTACGAAGTTTTCCAAGTGAGTGCATTTTACTAGTTAGGCCCCTATAACTCCTAAAATAAAAAAGTTATCACAACCGCTATAGTTTTTCTTGAAATAAACTTTCAAGAAAAACTACAGCGGTTGTGATAACTTTTTTATTTTATTTTTATTTTATATATGGGCTACTATCGTGTTTTTTTTTATTTTTAGAGACCGCCAGACCGCCAGTCAGCCGACAGAATATCCTGTTGTGTAAAAAAAAGGCGCTTTTAAGTTAAATAATTCCTAAACGGATACCTAAATCGAAAAATGGCTTTAGAAACCTCACAATGTTTTTAAAAGACCTATCCAATGATACCACAAAAAAAATACATCCCCACTTTACATGTAGGTAGGGGAGGTATCCCAAATAAAATATTTTATATTATATTTTTCATAATTTCATTGTCGCAGTTTGTCCATGTTTCAAAAACTTAATCAAAGTTTTATCTTTTATTACCAACCGTTCGGGCGGTAGGTCGAGCACGGACGGACGGACATAGCGAATCTATAAGGGTTCCGAGTCATGACTCGGAACCCTGTAGTTCATGAACTACAGAACCCTAAAAACTTATTAAGCTTACTTTTAAATAGTTCCACCGGTTCTATAAATATAAATGTCGGCCATGGAGGTCAGAGAATGGAGACCAGTCAACTATGCAGGAGAAATTATAGCACACAAGAGTATGGACAAACACAGGTACACTCTTTGGTTAAGGGTGAACCGACACGGCCCGAGAGATATTAACCGCAGGACCGATGCCTTTACGTGTGTGGAGTTGACACCCCAAACTGCCAAAGTCCGTGTTGTTATTAAGTATTACAATAATCTATAACTGGGATTCGAACCCAAAACCTTATGATCGGTAGTCGCATACGCTAACCGCTAGCGGCTAGAACAACGCGGCAGTTACAAAATACGTAGTAGTTTTGTAAATAATACAATTAAAATAAAGTGTATTAAGCACTCTTTTATTTTTCATCCTTATTTATTAAGATTTAAAGCAAATAATAGGTATCTGTAACTCTTAAAGTCAAGAAATATTTTCTACGAAGTTTTGAATTAATCGTACATGAATAATATAGGTAGGTACCTAATCAAAATATGTAAACCTGCCTTCTTTGTTGATCTATGTGTGTGGGTGTGTTAACATCAGATATAATGCAGGCACCACACTTCGTTATGCGGGTTATTCGCGCGCACCCGGCGAAGTGTGGAGAGTATATTCGTTTCGTTCACCATAAAAATGACAATGACACATCTCTACAACACACATATTTGCCTTAATTGAAGCTTATTTGGCATACTAGTTCGAAGTTTGGATGGCATGTTTGTTGTTTGCGCGCATAACTAATATTTGGGCGAATACGGCGTAGACACATAACGAATAGCGCATAACGAAGTGTGGTGCCTGCATAATACGTTACAACACATCAACAAAGAGTGTGATTAAAGTTTCTTTTTAACCGATTTCAAAAAAAAGTAGGAGGTTCTCAATTCGTCGGAATCTTTTTTTTCTTTTTTATGTATGTTCAGCGATAATTTCGTCGTTTATGAACCGATTTCAAAAATTCTTTTTGCATTGGAATGGGCGTAGCTTACAGGTGGTCCCATCGTGACCATATCGAGATCTGATGATGGGATCTCAAGGAAATCGAGGGAACTCCTCAAATATCATAGGCACAATGTCGCGATTTGGGGAATCGGAATAGTTTTTTATTGAAGTCGGTTCCTTTTTGTTAAAATTATAAATATTATTTATGCAATAAAAATTAATGTTATGAAGACAATGGTAAGAATGGATGAAAGAAATGAACGTAAAGGAAGATTGAATAGTCTTTCGTTCCATTCATTTTTATGGTTATGTCATTCGTTCCTTATCCTCAGCTCATAAAAAGTAACAAGATAAATATTATTTTAAAAATCCCGTCTTCACAAAAATAATTTTATTACAAAGTAAATAAAAAGACTTGAGGGTACAATGTTTGGGGACTTTCAGGATTTTATGTACTTACTAACATTCATCTCTCGTTAATTTGGGAGTGTCTCTTAGAATATTTATTTGGTATGTGTTAAAATTCCCTTGGGATGGTGATGTCAAAAACCGACTCGCTGTAGAAATACATATTGCATAAAGCGGCAAGTATTTTCTTCAATTCCACCTTTGAGTGATGCACAGCTGTTTGTAGCAATGCCTTTTTAGGGTTCCGTTGCCAAACCATCCGTATGACACAGCCGCTTTTTTCCGAAACTATAGGAACTATACTGTTTAAACTTAGTAGATGTATTCTGTGAACCGCATTAATATTTTCACACAAAAATAGAAACAAAAACAATAAATTTTGGGGGTTCCCCTATTACATACTTGAACTGAAAATCAAGAAAAAAAATTTCATCAAACCCATTCGTGTGGGGGGGTATCTATAAATAGGTCTTCAAAAATGTTGTTGAGGTTTCTAAGTACATTTTTTCTAAACTGAATAGTTTGCGCGAGAGGCACTTCCAAAGTGGTAAAATGTGTCCCCCCCCCCCCTGTCAATATTCTAATTAATATTCTAAGGCGGTACGAAGTTCGCGGGTCAGCTAGTAAATGTATAAAGTATATTATGTATATTAAAAACAAGCTGTTTGCAATAATAGTCTACCGGTTTCATAAAATATAGATATTGAAGTCGAGTTTTCAATTTGTTCTCTATTTCAATAACATCAAATAGCCACGGGTAAAGCGACCCCATTCCTTTATGTCTTTGATAAATTGTCTCGGAGCGACTCCGAGCCCTCCGTTGTCATGGGAACGCCCGCTGAGATGTTATCTTATATTTGTTATTAAATTGTTTTCAATTGTTTATTTACTTGAGAAGACAGGCATACTTACGGTTATTTCTTGCAATGTACCAGAAGCATATCGAAAGTAATTCTGTCTGTCTGTTACGGTTCACGGAGAAACTGCTAAACTTTGAAAGATATGAAGGTACTTACTACCTCTTATTAAATAAAAATTCAATATATTTTAAGGAAACCACGAGTCATCTTCTTCCTAGCTTTTATTTCCAAGTATAATTGAAATTCCCATTTTACAAAATCTTCTTCTTCTTCTTCCTAGCCTCAAGTCATCGTTGCATCATGCCTCGAGGGCACTGACTTCCCAATAACGATTGCCATAGATGAATATGTTTAAGCCGTCGGTCCTAGTTGTCATGAACATGACAACCCGGACCTACGGCTTAAAGTGCTCTCCGCGGAACGGGCGTGAATCACCGCTAAACTTCCAAACTCCGAGCTGTTATTAAGAATTTCCTGTAAGAAAAACCCAACAAAAAATTTTTGGTCGGTCCCGGGATTTGAGCCCGAGACCTCTTGATTAGCAGTCACATACGCTAACCACTAGACCAACGAGGCAGTTAAGGTCACTACGAGTAAAGGTAGTTAATGATAACATGACTATTTCTAACTTTCTTTTGACTACAAGACAGTGAATAAAACAATCTGGTTGGATTGACAGCCATTAGAAAAGAAAAACGGAAAAACTTTCTAATTAATTGTTATTCTTACTCCAAAGTTAGGAACTATCAAAGAGCTCACAAATATCTTGGAAAACTTTTATCTCTATTTAATTTAGTGAACTAGGAGTGTGAAAGACAAAGATAGCTGTATCCCATAAGTCAATTATCACAACTTCGTTAAACAACGTAATCATTTAAAATGAAAATGTTCGGTTCTGTGTTCAATATAGTTCGGTTTAATCTATGACCGGATATTAAATGGACCCATGCCCTTTATACAACCTATCTACGATTATATATGTGTATAGTTGTTTGGTTCACATAAGGTCGAACCTATGTAGGTCAAATGACTGCACTGAATAAGTTTGATTCTCTGTTTGTTAGAGCGTAAATGAACCTAGGCGCACAATAGGTGTTTATGCAATTTGTCGTTTTTGCTAGTATTTGGTTATGGGACAACGCTTATTTAATGATACTAGAGGTCGTCAAGTGGTAAATAATTTGAATTATAAGTAGCAACATTATAAAGGTTCTATTTTCAAAGACTATAACTTCTTTAATCACCGATTTCGCCAAGGCTACGCCACAATGTTCATTTGACAAAAAAGTATTTATGCCTGTTTTATTTATTGATTTAATGTATTTTTTTGTTTTAATGAAAAAAAATAGTTCACCGCACTCCTCCTCCACATCCATACAAGTAAATAAAATTTTACTAAATGCATATGTATGTATACACGGTACATATGCCAAAATATATATATATATATTAAATTTTTGTTTGTCTGTCTGTTTGTTCCGGGTAATCTCGGAAATGGCTGTACCAATTTCGACGGGACTTTCACTGGTTGATGATATAAGAAGTAACTTAGGCTACTTTTTAGACTAGCTTCACCCCGCGGCGTTGCCTTCGATTACAACAACAAACACTTGTAACACCGCGGGGCTCAGATAATAAACTATAAATTTAAATACTCCTCCGTTCACGCAATTTTCGTAAAAAGGAGTACAAGTTTATTTTTTTGATTTTGTATGTAGATTAAAAAAATGTAATGAGTTACCTTGTTGGGATGTTCGAATTCTCTCATACACATTTACAAAATCAGACTAAAGGTAAACCGTTTCTTTACTAGAAATCCCCTAACGTAGGAAGCCTGTACATTTTAAGAGAAATCTAAGCACTTAGGTGTCCCCTGAAGGTACGTGAAAACGAAATTATCACTAAGGGTGACCTAACTTTGTAAGTGGCCCCTTAAATTCAAGGGATGTTGGTGAAAACGTCTATTACACATAAAATATTATTTAATCACTTAGTATTTTACTACTACTACAGTAGTATTTTATTAAGATAAAGAAAACTATTAATTTATTTATTTTTCATTTTTTTAAGTAATAGAACTCCGATATTAATAGGTATGAATATCTTGGGACAAGAGGGACTTAAAAATAAATATGAAACGGATAAAAAAACACCATGACTTGGGACAGAAATATGTATATTAAATCATACAAAGTATTATCCCATGGGTTTGAACCCCCAACCCTCACCATAACTGCTTAAATCAATTACGCCACCTGCGCAGTCATTTATAACCGACATCTCACTTAGCATCGTTTTTAAAACCCATAAAAACCGCGATAAGAGCCACAAAAGAATCTAAGACCCTATGAAATAGCCATAAATATGATTAAAAGACCTACTAAAAGGCAACATCGGCCCTTTTTGACATCATAATCATTTATTTTAACGATATTTTAGCGTGAAGTGACTATATTTTACTATTATCGTATGTTTAAGTGTCATCAGGTAACAATATTGATTACTCGTTTAAAGACACTAAGATATTTATGTGTATATACATACGTCCATACATACGGATGTAATTTTACACGCTTTTTATTAGCTTCACCTGTATGTTTGTAACCGACTCCTTTGAGAGCGATTTTGACCCACTATGTAGATTTATCGAGGACCGATGACAACACACTACTTAATTTGAAAAAAAAAAAACAAAAAATAAAAATAGTCTTTTATACTTTCTAAAAAAATAGTTTTAAAAAACTAAACAAACATGCTTTTAAACTATAACGTAGAAAATAATTTTAATGTAGCAAAGCGTGGGGTGGTTTCTGAAAATATTTCAATAATGTCGCCCCACGCTTTTTACATTAAAATTATTTTCTACGTTTTACTTTATAAGCGTGTTTCTTTAGTTTTTTAAAACTATTTATTTTATTATTACACACAAATACGTGCTTATAGAGATTTTTTCATAAAACATGATACTTTACAAAAAATACCACTCTCAAATTAGGAATGAATCATTAGACAAAACATAAAACGGACACTAAAAACATCAGAATCATAACAACAATATATGAATTACACAACTGTTGTCCCTTACGAGGACATGCTGTAATACTAAGATAAATAAATCAATCTATAAGTATTATTTTAATGTTTACATAGTTTTTTTATAGGTAATTAAAATAATCAGTTTGCATCTGTTATCTAAAAATGTGAAACAGAATGTATGTCTTAAGCGCGGTCCTTGAAATGAAACACACACAAAAAACATGATATGTGCATCATAGTATTGTGCTATATGGGCTTGGAACACTCTGCGTAAATAGGTTTTCTCATTTAATATAGTATTACCAGTTGTGTATTAATTCTCTAAAAATATGAAACATAGGCTGGCAAAAGCTGAACACATCAATAAATTACTTAGTAAGTTAAGACTCATGTTGTACATTTTCGCATACTTTGTTCCCCTCGTGTGGTTTACTAAAATATTAACATAGATAGCTTTTGTGAGGCAGCCAGTAGAAATCAACCAAGAATAAGTATATTAATGATATGATGTTTGAGCAATATATCTTAATTTGCGTACTAAAGACGTGGAATATTATAAAACAAGAATGTATGACGTATTATTCCAAAATCCATATTTTTTTAATAGTTTGGCTTTATTTAGGTTTGAGGTCTCGGGTTCAAATCCCGGGTCGGGCCCAAGGAGCTTTTGGTTTTTCTTAGGAAATTCCTAATAGCAGCCCGGAGTTTGGAAGTTTGGCGGTGATTCACGCCCGTGCCTCGGAGAGCACATAAGCTGTCGGTCCCAGTTGTCATGAACAGCTATGGCAATCATCGTTGGGAAGTCAGTTCCGTCAAATATATTGACAACTAGTTCAATCTTCGAATTTGAGTTCTCCCTTAAGTTTGCGGAGGTCCGATGCCAGTCGCTCCGTGGAAAAACTGAAATTCAGGTAAAACCGGTTGAACTAGTAGTAGTTGAAGATGAAGATGAGATGCCTTATTCATCTGTATCTTGCAGCGTGTTTTATAAGTCCGATCGGGTACTACTATTTTTTTTTTAATATTTAAGCCTAATAAATTGGCTCTACTCGGCCTGATGGCATGAGTACATTCCAATAGTAGGGGCCACCATCCTTATTGTAAGTGCATCCTCATTGCAGCATGGTGGCCTACAGTTTGTGAGATGATTCTGAATGAATGAATGAATGAAAGAACCAACGAAAAACAGGTTTGTCTTCTGTGTGAGTGTAGTACTGCACCGGTCGAGCCGACCCATTTGTGCTGAAAGCAGTATGACGTTAGAAACTTATGATTTAGTCCTACTAATATACTTTTCTGATAGTTTTATGAATAGTTGACTGAGCTTGAGCCTTCAATTTTATGCAAAAATAATGGATTTCTTTCTACTACATATTTTTCTAATTTCATGTCTTATGGGCAAGGAACTAAACGGAATCCAATGTCCATCAGTGGACTATTTGAGGCAGTTGAGTTGATTGATCAATATGTTGATCTATACAAATATATAAAATTGGAGTGTCTGTGTGTAATATCAAATTATCAGTTTTTTACTAAATGCATATCAAAGTATATACAGTCCTGACATCGAAAAGGCAATTTTTAAAATTTTCGTCTGTCTATCTGGTTATTCCGGCTAATCTCTAAAACGACTGGACCGACTTTGACGGGACTTTCACTGACAGAAAGCTGATGACCCTAGGAGTAACTTAGCCTATTTTCTAGACTAGCTTCGTTCTGTGGCGTTACTCGAGACTTACAATAATAACCGCGGGCACACATAGCATATCATTTTTCACTAATGCTGGGATCCTATGGATTAATGTTATACAGGCTATAATCCTCCTTGATGAATAGACTATTAACCACTGAAATAATTTCTCGATTCGAAACAGTAGTACCTAAAACTGTTTAATCTCTCAATATAATCTAAGTGCCCTCATTGTCAGTAAAACCCCCTCCATTTCCCTATGTTTAAAAATCGTTTTAGTGACAAGTTTAGATACTATCGCTCAGGAATCAGAGCGCGTCGTCAAACAAGATAGTCTGACCGCTTGACCTAATATGATAATACCGCCATTTTCTATACAGGTCAGTAATGGAGCCCTTCGCAGAATGGTGTCAGACGACCCTACCGACTTATATAATAGTAAACGTCAGAATAGTATTATATACATGATGTAGAAAAGTATGATCAATTTTGACGGTTTTTTCGTAGATCGTTTTAAAAGTCAACCTCATAATAATATCAATAATTCGTTCGCTTTCACGGCAAAACTACTAAAGCCATTTAAATGAAATTTGGTACACATATAGTATAGAGTCTAAGAAAGGACATAGGCTACTTTTTACCGCAATAACCGACATACACGCGGGCGAAAGCTAGTATAAAATAATGTAATTTATGTATGAGCTTAAAGTACTAAATTAAACATCGCTGGACTTTCCCAGGGCGTTCTCTTCAAGTCAACTTTCGGGTAGTGTAGATATCTTATAAAATCAGGTAGGTGCACAGATATGAAATACTATGTAGTCAACTAGAATGTACACAGCTCACAATATATATAAACTTACACTCAATATACTTTGTGTATTATTGTGTACATAATCATGACAAAATTTCATAAATGCATATAGCAACATGTACAGCCACATTGCCGAGACCTTAGGTGATTGATCACAAACATAATCACACAACAACACCGAGGGTAAGCAACGATGGCGCGGTCAGACCTAGATAGGTGATGGTTTGTGGCATGATATGTTATGAGCGTTTCCGCAATTCGGAAGTCACGTTAAGCAGTCGGTCCCGGTTGTTATATTATATAGCCTTGAAGCTTAGTTGGAGGCCTTCGGGCGGCTTTGAAACATTCAACGTGAAGATTACGTAGCCACAACGTGTCTTGCCAGTCCCCAATCCGCACTCGGACAGCGTGGGGACGGACGGCCTTAACCCTCTCCTGAGAGGAGATCCGAGCCCAGCAGTGGAACATTAAGGGTTGTTGATGATGACTGTCACTTCTGGAAATAGGTCCCTCCAATTCCACGTAGTATAGAACATCCACAGGTTAGGTGGAGTGATGATGTGCAATGATTGCACAAGATAGCTGGCAGGAGCTAAATGCGAGATGCCGAGGATGGTACCAAGATGCGTGAGTCCTACTAATATTATAAACGCGAAAGTTTGTGAATATGTATATATGTATGTGTGTTCAAACGTTTGTTTCACGCAAAAACTACTGAATGGATTTTGATGAAAATTCGCAATAACATAGCTTACATATCATAATAACACATAGGCTTCTATTTACCGCGATAACCTATACGTGTGTGAAGCGCGGGCAAAAGCTAATTCAGTAATAATAATAAATAAAATGAAACTTCTTTATTTGGAACTGAAAACAAAATTACAATTTGTAAATACGTTCGATAATGACTATATTAGTGAAACACTGTAGCGCAGTCAATAACCTTAATAGGCGAGACGAAATTGTATTTTAAAACTGGTTTTCTACATTATCACTTTGTAAAGTTGACGAAAATGTTAATAAAACGTCCGGGCTTTTACAAAAATTTGTCCTGAAACTTCTTTTATTAAAGTTGACATGAAAATATGTTACATGTTGTATAAAATGTTTCAGCTGCAACATGAAACACGTACTTCGAGCAAAGGAAAGTTTCCTCACAAAAATGTTTTCATTTTAATCGAGTTTTCAACTTTTATACACACTGTGTGAGTCACTTTTTTCATGATATTAATAGATAAACTGCCTCGTTGATCTAGTGGTTAGCGTATGCGATTTCTCGGGTTCAAATCCCGGGCCAAGTGTTATTGGGTTTTTCAGCCCGAAGTATGGAAGTTTGGAGGTTATTCACGCCCGTGCCTCGGAGAGCATGTTAAACCGTCGGTTCCGGTTATTATGAACATCTATGGCATTCGTTATTGGGAAGTCAGTGCTCTCAAATATACTGACAACTAATTCAACCTTTGAATTTCAGTTCTCTCCTAGGGTTGCGGAGGTCGGATGTCAGTTGCTCCGAGAAAAACTCATATTCAGGTAAAACCAGTTGAACTAATAGCCGACCCCAAATAATATTGATATGACATAAAATATGCTCTTTGTACTTCATATACTATAGACATAATTTTAGCTTATGTTAATATGCACTGTTCTACAAGAAGTCAAACACAACACTGCTCATCTCATCAAACAATCGTTCGATCTTCCCCCAGCTCTACTTACTTGTTAACAGGATATACCTAACTTTAAGACAAGAATGATTAACTAGCTTAAAAGATACAGTAACAGCGATGAACAAACGCAGAGGTGAATAAAAATAATAAATATTTTGTAAATATAGATAAGACTATTTAATCAACTGACATCGGACACACAATGTCATCTAGTTCCAACAGAGCTTCTAATGGGTACTAGACAACTGATATAAATACATAATTATACCTTTATTTGTAAATATATACATATTTACGAGTATATATATATATAAAAAAATTCCGAAACAAATATTTTTCAGATAAACAATTTTTTCTACCTATAAAACTACACGCATTCGTGTATTCGTGCTGTCATCTTTCCTTGGTGAGTGTAAGACTGGAGGCCCAACATCTCAGTAACTCGCCATGGTGGGAGTCACCATGCTGCATAGTATCCACTAACAATGAGGATGGTGGCCCATACTCCTGGATATTACTCATGTTTTCCATCAAGCAGATTAGAGAAACTTTAGTAGGCTAAAATGTATATAACACAAAAGTATGATACGTAAAATATGACTCAAATGTAATAAACACGTAAAGTTAAATTCAAAATTATCTTAAAAAATAGAGAGCAAATTCCTACGACATATAGTGTTTAAAGTAATTGATATAATTTATCCATAGATAAGCCTGGCCAGTATATTTCAGATATGAGTCTATTATCGAGCACGTAGAATTCGGACAGACTTTAAGGCCTCTGCCTCGAATTTTGCGGGCAGCGGGGCGGCGGCGGCGGCGGCGCGGGAGCGGGGCGGTCAACACAAACCTGTTCTCCAAACCAGCGGGCAGATCGCGCGGTACTATAGCGGCATAATGTTGTGTTCGTAGTTGTGTTGTCGAGATATTTATTTTTATTCGCGAACAAAATGTCTCAAAGACGGCGACAACAACTTTTGGATTCAAATTTATTATTAACGGTTGATTTATTGTGGGCAAAAGAAGAAGTGGATCCTTACTATAGGGCAAGGAAAATAAATCGTGAATTTTATCGAAACTATGAAGAACAGAGACAAAATCCCGACAAATTCTACGACTACACTAGAATGAGTGTAGAAACTTTTGAATATATTCTTATTTCTTGTTTTTTATTTCTTCCCACAATTGGTTAATTATTCTTCTATTTTTATGGTTGATATCTCTGCTGTTCCATATGGGTCTCCTCTCAAAGATTGCCGAAATAATTTGTTCTTGCACGTCCGATGACATTTTGATATGTCACAAAAGAAAATTGTACTACACTATACCACAATGCAGACGCGCAGCGCGAGCGGTCACCACTTGACTGAAGTGCACCGCCCCAGCGCCGCTGCCGCGCCGCTGTTTTCAAAAACCGGTCCATATGATTTTACGCATAAGATCCCGCCGCGACCGCGCCGCCGCCGCTGCCGCCCCGCTACCCGCAAAATTCGAGGCAGAGGCCTTACTCGTTGAGATTAAGACGTAATGCCAGGCATTTTAGCGATAGGTTTTAGGATATACATATAATGTACCGGTAAGTCGGTACCAATATTCATACCAAAATTTATACCTTAGTAAGTAATGTTAGAATACTGAACTAGTGCCTAAATAATAAACATGATTCCCATCGTGTACACCGTGGTTGTTAGTCGCTTCGACCCATAAGTTCGCTATGGTTGGTAACCCCGACTTAGAACAAGGACGTAGACATAAGTTCGCTATATAGGTCCTAGCATGTTTATGTATGTATACCATAATAGCGATAAAAAGAAATAGTTACTAAAATACATTTGTTAAATATTGTTTTAAATATAGAAAAAAGAAACAACTTTCCGACCTTCATTTTTTTAACTTTCCAATTTTTTTAAGTGTGTCTTAGATGAAGAGTTTTGTTATGATCAATTGAGCATACCTAACAAATAGTCAAAGGCACTCAAGTGGCCTTTATGCACGGTACAACGAGCTTACATCGCACGAATCAGACGAACAATCTTCGTTGTATATTGAAGTTCGTGTTTTTTATGTAACGATTTCTCGTTTGTACTACATTATTTAGGTTATAAAACAGAGTATATAAAGTTTTAACATGTCTATTCATCAACAACCTATAACATCCCACTGTTGAGCTCGGATCTCCTCTCAAGAGAGGGTTAAGGCCATATAAGACCCCACACTGGCCGAGTGCGGGTTGAAATGAAATGAAATGACATCCAACCATGAAATGACAGACCTCGATCACATATTCAATAAAAAGTAGTCTACAAATTGAGGAAAAGTGTCCACCTATATGTTAATGAATAATGAAATCAAAAGTAAATTCTAAAGTAAATTAACCGTAGTACCACACATCAACATAAACCTCTCTTGACATAACAAAAAAAAAGCGGCCAAGTGCGAGTCGGACTCGCCCATGAAGGGTTCCGTATCAGCAAGTAACATCATATAAAAGTTCTTGTAGTTCGTTGTAACTTTCATCGATGTTTTTATACTAGTGTATTGATTGGATGAAAGGTAAATTGCGTGTTACGATTTATGACGTATTAAAAAAAACTACTCACTAGATCTCGTTCAAACCAATTTTCGTTGGTAGTTTGAATGGTAATGTACAACATATATTTTTTTTAGTTTTACCACTCTCTTATTTTAGAAGTTAGAGGGGGGGGGGACACACATTTTTCAACTTTGGAAGTGTCTCTCGCGCAAACTATTCAGTTTAGAAAAAAAATTATATTAGAAACCTCAACATCATTCTTGAACACCTATCCATAGATATAGGTATAGGTATAGGTATAGGTTATAGGTATAGGTATAGGTTTGATGAAAAAAAAATTTTTGAGTTTCAGTTCCAAGTATGGGGACCCCCAAAATGTATTGTTTTTTTTTCTATTTTTATGTAAAAATCTTAATGCGGTTCACAGAATACATCGACTGACCAAATTTCAACAGTATAGCTCTTATAGTTTCGGAAATAATTGGCTGTGACATACGGACGGACAGACAGACAGACAGACAGACTTGACGAATCTATAAGGGTTCCGTTTTTTGCCATTTGGCTACGGAACCCTAAATACCGACTTCAAAGGAAAACTATTCCGATTACCCAAGTCGCCACAAGTATGTCACCAGCTTTCAAACAAAAAAGAATTATCAAAATCGGTTCACCCAATTGGGATTCTGATGTAATAAACCTAAATAATAAAATTGAGAATCTCCCACTTTTTGAAGTCGGTTAAAAATAAGTTATTAACATGAAATAGGTGTTAAAACTAACAACTTAAAATATATTTTATAACAAATAAAAAAAAAACTCTAGAATTAGAACCTGCGCTGCCAAACTCGGTTTGCAAATAATGCTTAAAATGTGAAATACCCGAGTCACATACTTCTAAAGGTACACCTCTGTACCCTCTTTACCACCGTGTGAACAAAACCCACTCAAAAAGAAGCTTCTAAAGTACTCATTCTTATTATTTTTAAACGATATATCTTTGAAAAATATTCGCTGTCTTATTTTGTATGAACTACGTACAATAGGGTGCTTATAAATACGGTGGTGCAAGTGTCCATGAAGATATAAACTAAGAAGTCTCAACTTAAGAGCATTGCAACTTTTGTATGTACTCTATAAGTGTCAACCTATCGCCGTCCACTGCTGAACGAAGGTCTCCCCTAAGGAGCGCAAACCATCCAAGTCTTGAGCAGTATATCGAACTTATATTTTCCGTCGTAGGAGCCACAATTATAGCGAACTTATGGGTCGTAGCGAATCACTATTAACGTGTTCTCTTTTGGAACCATGTTTATGAATTAATTATTCTAACCTTACTTACTAAGGTATGAACATGGTATATATATTATTTTGCTCTTACAGCTACATTATATATTCTAAACCTATCGCTACAATGCTTGTAATCGCGACTTCATCTCAACAAGATAAAGAGTGTCTGAGTACTACGTGATCGATAACTGAAATATGCTGAGATAGCTGGAATGCTTATTTATTGTATAAATTCTATTAATTACTTTAAACAATATATGACGCAGGAATAAGCAGTACTCATTCAGCCACCTTCCTCAAATCGTTGGCCCATCGTGCTGCAGGGCACCCTACACTACGTTTGCCTAACCGCGGTCTCCACTCTAGCACCTTTCGGCTCCAGCGTCTATTAGTTCGTTTGGAGACATGACCATTCCCACTTCCACTGGACTGGTCCATAAATTTAAAGTAGCTTAGCGTGCGATGGAGCGTGCGATGCTGGGTGTCTCTTTGAGCGATAAGATTCGTAACAAGATTATTCGGCAGAGAACTAGGGTTATCGACATCGCATGTAAAATCACTCCATAAAGTGTGATTTAATGTGTCTCGAGGGATTTCACAAACATACATGAAATGAAACAGACACAACGAACATCCAATAACAGAACAACAATTTGTAGATTACACAAAACGTTGACCTATCTGGTGATTGAACTCAGGAGAACAAAGAACGCGAACAAGAACACTCAGTGCATTGGAAAACAGTAAAGTTTTTCTTTCTTTTTTTTTTTAAATAACAAGTCCCGTATTAGGAATATATATCCTGTGTCGCTGGGGACTTTAAAAACATACATGAAACGGATACAAAGAAGACCCAGACTCGGAACAACAATTTATGAATCACACAAAGTGTTGTCCCACGTGGGATTTGAATCCACGACACTTGGCGAATTAGAAAGCGGCTTGGCGACCATTTACACTACTAGGTCAAATATGCAGTCCGTTCAAACCAATATGATATCCATGTAGTCAGGATTACCACATAACCCTTAGAAGAAATTTATACTTAGATTTAGATTATAATAGATTTAGGCTAGTAAGTAAGTTCAGCTTCAAGTTAAAGGTTGTTGTTGATGTTGATTATAATGATGATAACATAACACACAACGCCGTCTAGTCCCAAACTAAGAAGAGCTTTTACTATGGATGCTTAGACAACTGATATGAATATATTTATCCTTTTTATTGTAAATACATACATATTGTACATGGAAAATATCCAAACTCCGAAACAAATATTTGCGGATAGTTTAAATATTTCGACCGGGAGATCTCGAACCTCAAGCACAGTAGGCTCATATGTTACCACTGCGCCATCGAGGCAGTCAATGACGAAAACTATATGCATGAAACCAGCCGACACAATCATACATAAAATTAATAACTTATAAAAATAATGTAAAAAACCTAAAACACGTTTACAAAAGTCGGTCAAAAATAAATATACCGTTGAACCTTCTACACAAGATAGTGTCTAACATACGGAATCCCTACTTAATATACGTTTTCACGCCTAAACCGCTGAACCGATTTCGATGCATTTTGGTATATAGATAGATGGAACCTTGGGAAAGGACGCAGGCTGTTTTCACAAAAAAGTTTTCTTTAAAGTAGATTTTTTTGCCAACGGATACTTAATTAAAAAAAGCGGCCAAGTGCTAGTCGGACTCGACCATGAAGGGTGCCGTAGCATCATATAAAAGTTTTTGTAGTTCGTTGTAACTTTCATCAATGTTTTAATAATAGTGTTTTGATTGAAAGAAATGTAAATTGCGGTTTATGATTTATGACGTATTAAAAAAAACTACTTACTAGATCTCGTTCAAACCAATTTTCGTTGGAAGTGTGCATGGTAATTAATGTACATCATATATTTTTTTTTGTTTTATCACTCTTATTTTAGAAGTTACAGGGCCCCCCCTGTAACTTCTAAATTTTTTACCTCTTTGGAAGTGTCTCTCGCGCAAATTATTCAGTTTAGAAAAAAATGCTATTAGAAACTCATCATTTTTGAAGACTTATCCATAGATACCCCACACGTATGGCTTGGATGAAAAAAAAATGTTTGAGTTTCAGTTCTAAGTATGGGAACCCCGAAAATTTATTGTTTTTTTTCTATTTTTGTGTAAAAATATTAAAGCAGTTCACGGTTTCGGAAAAAAGTGGCTGTGACATACAGACGGACAGACAGACATGACGAATCTATAAGGCTTCCGTTTTTTGCCATTTGGCAACGGAACCCTAAAAATCATCTTAGAAACCCTTTATTGTTTTTAAATACCTATCTATTGATACTCCATGCGATGGGATAGACGCGTGAAAAAAAATCATCCCCACTTTACGTGTAGGAGAGGTACCCCAAATAAAAATATTTTTCTTAATTTTATTGTAGCCCTTTGTCGACGTAGTTATATCACATATTCGTATCTATCAGGAAACTAGTTAATACGTTGGCACTGTAGCCAAATCCCGAAAGACTTCCCAAAACGTAATTTTATTTTCTTCCACCAATTACACATAAATTTTACTAAAATTGACTCAAATTACTCTCTACCAATATCTGTTGTAATAAAAAACACGTTCCTTTTAAACATCTTAAAAAGTCTATCAACGAAGGTCTAACTCGACAAAAAATCTCATAAAATATAATAAAATTCCTGAACAATTTACTGTTCTTTCTTTAACAATATAAAGGTTTTGCGGAGGGAACTTCGCTTAGAGAGTACTTCACAGAGAAGTCGGTGTTTGTAATTGGAGGCATGCCTTATCAACCCTCTCGATTTTGCGACGTATTTTGAATATGTAATATGGTTATATTATTATTATACCTGTATATTGTAATTGTTACTAATATATTAACTGCCTCGTTGGTCTAGTGGATAGTGTATGCGACTGCTAATAAAGAGGTTCAAAATCCCGGGTCGGGTCAAAAAGTGTTTCTGGGTTTTCTTAGGAAATTCCAGTTCCCAGTTGTCATGATCTATACCAATCGTTATTGGGAAGTTAGTGCCCTCAAATTTATTGATAACTAGTTCAGACTTCGAATTTCAGTTCTCCCTTAGGGTTGCGGAGGTCTGATGCCAGTCGCTCCGTGGAAAAACTAATATTCAGGTAAAACCGGTTGAACTAGTAGCCGACCCCAAATAATATTGGGAATAAGGCTCAGACGAAGAAGAAGAAGATATTGTAATTGTTGATAATGTAAACCTTTTTACACCATTGGTACTTACTTTTTTTAACTCAAGTAGCGAAGTATTATCCTATTTTAACATTATTAGTGTGAAAGTTTGTTAGTCTTTCACGCAAAAAATACAGAACAGATTTAGATACTTTATAATTAAATTGAGGTTCTTTGTCAAGCAACACGTCTTCTAGGATAACTAATACGCTGTCCTTAGTGGAGAAAAGGAGATGTTATATGTGTTTTAGCCCCTGTATGAAATGTGAGCAAACTTATGAATCAGTAAGTGAAACATGTCGAATGATTAATACCACAAGAACTGTGTCTAAGTTATTTTCTGTTTCGCTTTCACAATAAAGTTGGTGCACCGATTTCAACACAATTTGGCATGGTTTTATATTTGATTTTTGTGGAAGGAAATGTATGACTCCTTACCGCAATAAAATAAATATTTTGGACATCTTACACACAACATCATCTAATCCCAAAGTAAGCAGAGCTTGTGTTATGGGTACTAAACAACTGATATAAATACGTAAACATACTTTTTTTTTTAAATACATTACTTATTATACATAGAAAAACACCCAGACTCCGAAACAAATATTCGTGGATCACACAAATATTAGGTCTGACCCGGGAATCGAACCCAAGACCTCTTGATCAGCAGCCGCATACGCTAACCACTAGACCAACAAGGCAGTCGATATATTCGCGGGCAGACCTGTGGCTGAAGGCTAGTTGTAAGTAAATTGCATCGAATGAACAAAACAGGTAATGATGATCACCATTCAATATTGGTCCATCAAAGATACTACCTTTGCCTCAGCAGTCGGATCCACTAATCAGTTGAAAGCGTGACAAACAAAGTCCCATCTCCATTTGTCCGACAAAGAACTGAAACCCGACAAAATCATCCTCAGGCATCCTCCCTTTACGCAGTCAGTTAAACAACAAAGCAATACACAACGCAATATTTCTTTGTTCGCCACCCGCTATGACTACATCCGGCGGTTGTGACGTCAGTAATGAGTTCACGTCGTTTCCTGTCGCTCGTCATCGCCATTTCCTGGGGAGACTGGATTAGGGACAACATAGTATTGTGAGAAAGTATTATTTAACTTGTGAGATATTACAATAAAAGTATGTTTCTGTAGGTCTTAGTTAAGGTTATATTTTATTTCCGTTTCCTGTTAGATTAGATAAGAAGCATTGATGTAAAATTCTGTGAAAATATTTCTTGCAACTGTAACCCTATACTTCTGTCCAGCACTTTGCGGTTGCAAATATAATTTAAGAATTTCGTTGGGTTAACTTTAACGTAGAAAAATAAGAAATAATAAAATTAATAAATATTTTGGATATCATAATTTTCAGAGCTCACATACAGACAAGACAATTAACCGATTTCAAAAATGTTTTCATCATTAGTTAGACAATTTACTCCCTCAGATAGCGTCAGCTTTTGACAATTTCTGATAACTAATAATATTTTCGAAAATACTCAGATTTTCGTAAAAACCTACACGCAAAAAATTAGGTCCTGATAAATTTTGCAACTTTAAATACCCCTAGTACACAAATCCTTAACAATTATGATCCTGGGTCCTTTACGAGCGGCCTGAAAAGCATCTCAATAAGCCGCCATAGTCTGGTTTGGCACCACCTCACTTCTTGCATCGCAGACAGGAAAAGGATCTGATAACCATTTTCAGCGGTTAAATACAAAATCCTTGACAACAAATTAATTAGATGTATTTATTATTTGTATCAATCAGACAGTTACAAACTACGAAATCTAAAAGTGCGTGTTGCCCGACACGCAATATCTAACTCTGATGTTAGGTCGTACCTTTCGTGACGCAACCTTTTAAACCTTCTTCTTTTCAAAAAGTTCTGAGTGACTTTGGATTACAATACATGATCTATACTAATAACTTAACGCTAAAGAGTTTGTTTGTTTGGTTGGTTGAACGCGCTAATGTCAGGAACTAACGGACCGATTTAATAAAATATTTCAGTGTTAGATAGCCCATTTATCGAAGAATGCTATAGGCTATATATCACTACGCTAAGACTAATAGGAGCGGAGAACCAACGAAGAATGTTTCATAATCGTTTTTCTTTCTTCTTGAGAGCTTCCGCTGCGTGCACTCCGTAAACGGTTACATAGATGCAGATAATGCAGCATGGTGACATTGGTGACCCACAGTTTGGCGGCTCGTAATCACACACATAAACACATTATATTATTAGTTTTCGGACATCTTCCACACAACATCATCTAATCCCAAACTAAGCAGAGCTTGTGCTATGAGTACTAGACAACTGATATAAATACATATAACTGACAATAGACATACTATTTTTTTTTGTGAATACATACATATTATACATAGAAAACACCCAAGGACGTCGAAAGGATGTCACGACACAGGATATCTATTTATCCTGTGCCATTGTAATGTAATCTTTAAAAAAAGTTCGTTTATTACATTATTTTAGCTTTGGCTGTCAATTCTTTCATTTGTAACACGAAATATGGATCCAAATTTTAGTTCCAATTTCCAAGTCCATGTAGGACAACAGAACAGCGAGCACCAAATTGTTCAAAGTGATGGACAGCCGATACTTATTGCTTTTTGGGTGTGAATGTGAATGAATAGGTAGTTTGACAGGCGAGCTGCACATGTGCGAGGAAAATGGCCATGAACCAAAGAAATTGATTGCTACCAATTGCTATAATAATTTCAATGCGCTTATCATACCGTGATGTACTGTGTACTGTGTGTAGTGAATTACCTCCGATTTGTGCATTTATTGTCCTCTGTATATATTTGTACATAACACCAACATAAATATAAAATACTAAATAAACTAAATGTTTTTTAATAATAAACAAATATATATATTATGACAAATTATACACAACGCCATCTAGTCCCAAACTAAGCAGAAATTGTATTATTGTTATTAAACCAATGATATAAACATATAAACATACTTCTTTTGTAAATACATAAATAATATACATAGCAAACACCCCAACTCCGGATCACAAAAGCATTTGGTCCGACCCGGGCTTCGAACCTGATACCTCAAGCACAGCAATCGCATACGCTACTTACTCTACTGTGCCTCCGAGGCAGTCATATAAATTGATGCTTATATGAAAACGGTTTTATAATTAAGTAAGTAGGTATAGGTATAATAAAAACTCTTTTCTCTTGCGTTATTAAATCTTACTTTTATATAACAAGTTAGGAGACTCGACCTTATTTCAATCTGCGAACAGTTCTCGGGCGACTAAACTCTCAGTGAAATTATAATGCGTACGAATTTACATAATTTATTCCTTCAGATGGCGCTGGTGTAGTTGACTCACTTTGAAATGAAATACAGATTATAGTATACAGATATAAATATACATATTAAATATGTATATCAGTAGAGGTACTTCTGCTGTGAATTTTAAAATATCGCAACTGTTGTATTTTTCTTGTATATTAGTATGTACTTACGTATATTATAACTGAGATATTAACTCCTTCTGTCTGTCTCGCTCATACAAAAAACCACTGAACCGATTTAAATCAAATTTGGTATCTACACAGATATTCTAGAGCCTGAGAAAGGACATAGGCTTTTTACCTCGATAACCGACATACACACGGGCGGAGGCGCGAGCGAGAGCTAGTATAATATAAATTAAGATAGTTTAGAACCATAATTTAGTATGAGACTATTAAATTAAGTAATGACTTCAAGTTTGACTCATAGTTTGACTCATATTATACAGTTAACGAATTTTTATATGATAAAGAAAAATGGATTTGACTACTTGCTCCTTATCATTTTATTCTACTCATGTGAATGTTGTTATCACATTGTTTAAGAGCATGATTTTACTTTTGTAAGTAAAGATTCTACGTGACGAATAAAGGCCATTCTTCTCTTTCTTTTGATCTTATAATTAATATTTTATATTTAATCGTTCGTTACCAGTAATTTGGCCAATATTTGAGCACATATAGTTTTTACCTTTGTTGTAAGTAGATGCTCCTACTATGTTGTACCCACTGAGGCTGTTGTTTTTTTTTTTTTTTTAAATTAGCTTATGTTCTAATTTTTAATCACTATAATTTGCATCAGTCCTCTAACATGGTGTATAGTATATTAGTGGCAGCACCTTACCCACATATCAGGTTTATAAACATTAAAAGTATGTAAACATTGGCGATTTGAAAGGAGTGTTGAGGAGAGTGGCCGCGAGTTTTTATTGCCATGTTCTTTTCTCCGGCTCTACCTATTGTTTGCGAACATGGCATAAATGTACATGTAGAATCTTGACCTGTCACAAGAGATGTATTGCATCCTAAGTGAATAAAGAAATTTGAATTTGAGTGTCCGAGTACACCCGACGAATATTCGAATAGTCACAGTTCTATTACGCTTTCAGGGCTTAACCGCTGCATCGATTTTAAATGAAATTTTACATAGATATCGTTTGATTATTTATAAACGACATAGACTAATAACCGTTAAACACGCGGGCGGAGTCGAGAGCAAAAGTTAGTTATAGATAAATTACACTCAGTCACGGAATGAAATTATTGTGTTCATAACATGACCATTTGTCCTAGACAGGAATTGAACTCCTGCTTTCCATCAGGCAGAGTAGATTCACTTTTGAAGGCTTTATTAAATAAAAGAACCCATGATCAGGATCACTGATTACTAGACCAGTTAGACAATTTTCAATTTATTGACACATTTCAATTTAAAAATATCCTGTACGTATCTATTATATCTGTAAGTGATAGAGACTTGAGATAAAAGTATTGGCACATAATTACGTAAGTGGAATGAGAAAAACTTTCCAGAAATCGTTTTACACGCGATTACATCATTAGTTTTGATAAAGTAGTTAGTTTTTCACTTGCAACAAAATGTTTAGTGAAAGAAGTAATTAATTATTAGGTTAAGTACCAAGATAACAGTCTTAAGTAAAATTGTTAATATTGTGGTGCTTGTAAATCAACAGATTGTTAAAAAAAACTATGGAATTTAGGGCAATCGAGCACGGGTCACCTGTTGGAATGGGGTTAACACCACCCGTGGAATTTACTTCTCAAGAAAAGTACGTTTCTGCCCCTCTCCCTCCCCAATTCTTATAAGGCAACTAAAACTGATGTTACTGGAAACGAGCTGCAGAATGTTGCAAATTTTAGTCCAAATAATAGTGATTAATATCATCTAATGATTCCTATCAATTAGGTACAGATGCATAATCAAAGAACGAAAATCAATAGATGTTTCTTTTGTTAAGACGACTCCTGCATTAGGAATATACTTCCTGTGTCGCAAAAAACTTTACAATCATATATGAAACGGACACAAAGAATACTTAGACTCAGAACAACAATTTGCGAATGTGGTATATGAAATTCTAGACAATTATTTGTTTTTTACCACTTTTAGAAGCATCTAATTGAGCATACACATTTACAGCAGATAAGTGTACACCATTTGAACCCTTTCAACTCTGGTATGGATTAAAACGTATCATGACAAAAAGCAAAGGTACAATATGTCTAGGTATCCAATTACTGAAAACTGTATTAAATCAGATTAGCCGAGCAAAATAACACACGAAATTTAAATATAACAGATGTCAGATAATCCTGTTTAAGCTATAGCTTTAACATTTTAACAAAAAAATATATGGTGATATTTTTGGTAATTTAGCTGGTAAAAATGTAGATATATTATCATCGTCATCTATCGCAGTCCTCTGTTGAACATAGGCCTCTCCAATTGGTGTGACCATCGGTTTTTCGCATTCAGCTCCTACCACCATCTTACGCAAGTCGTCACTCCACCCGGTCTGTGGACGTCCTACCCTACGTTTGCCAAGTTTACGGTCTTCACTTAAGAACACGTTTATCCTAACGATTACAAGTTCTGCGGCCAATATAGCCAGCTCACTGCCAATGTCATTTATCATCTATACATGGGTATGAAAATATAACTTTCCTGATTAAAGGATTGAACAACGCAGAACATACGAAGCTGGACTACAAGCCTGAAATATTGGTTTGCGTAGTTAGTACGGTGTTTGAATCAACCCTCAGTAAATTTCACAAAGATATCAGCCTTGACGTCCTTCACTAGTCACAAATCTCTATCGTTTAGCACACTTTTTAGTATCTAGTCTATGGAAATAAATAAATTAAAGTGTCTGTTTGTAATAATCAATTAACGTTAAGCTATTCTGCCTATCGAATTCTTCTGGATAATCTTTAGAATGGGTGGACCGATTAGACGGGGCTTTCATTGGCAGATAGCTGATATAAGATTGATGATATAAGAAGTAACTTAGAAAACTTTTACACCTCAAGGCTCAGATAGATAAATAATATAATCGTTATCAAACTAAAGCGATTACGCCTGGTTCCCCACATTTGCATGTCTCCAAAATGACAGAAACGATTTATTAAACGTCCACATCATCCCAGTGACATATTTAATTCCACGTAATATGGGGCGAGTCCATTGTCATCTACCTGTCACATTTCCAGACGCTCCGCCAGGAACATTACAGCAATTTGGCCCGCACATTGTCGAGCCCGAGACCTTTATTGTCGCAAACAAATGTTTCACAGACCTGTGAAATATTGCTACGGGACTAAAGTCATGCAGTATCATTATTTGGAGTTTAAATAGATTGTTTTTTAAATATGTGAGTTTATCAAACTGGTTCTACTGTGTCTGATAGAAACCAAGAGCAGTGGTCACTGTAGTCTTTGCAAATACAGACACTACAATAATACAGCATGATGACCCACACTTTGGGTGTCTATTAAGACGATTCTGCATCATAGAATAATATAATATAGTAAGCTAGTTACATTCCATCTTCTTACTATAATACCCATGTGGAGGGACGGGTATCGTGTCTCTCCATCACAAAGGGAGGATCCTCCAATCAGGCGAGGTTTTTGCCCGACCACCGATTTGAACCCGAGACCTCTTGATTACCAGTCGCATACGCTATCCACTAGACCAACGAAGTAGAAAGAGAGATGATTTAGGATAATAAATATACATGCCTGTAGGTAATTAGCACTGTCCGATTTAAGGTACATTTTGTGTCCGAGTCCGTATCATTCGTAAAGGTTTCTCAGCGAACCTACTGAATTAGTACAGCCAAATAATTACTTTAGATGTAGGCGTGAAGGTACATATCTCAAGATGAAACAAATTTATTGTGGGTTACAAAAAGGTATGACTAGATTTACGGTTATTATCTAGCCTATAGCTGAAGTCACATCAATTTTTATGTCAATTTCTACACAAAAGAAATTGCTTATTTATTTTATTACACGAACATCTTCGGCAATTCCAGATTTGCCATCAAAATTTATTCTGGGACTGTTACTTTATAGTTTATATACACCCAGTAACAAATTGCAATACGAAAGCTTACTTTCCATGTCTGATTCTAATGTTTATTAAGTCTCTAATATTTATTAATATTTATTTATTCTCTTTTTCTGCATTAATAAAATAATGTTTACGTACTAAATATTACATAGAACATATTTTTGCTAGATTATGTATCTACATTATCTAGCAAATAATCTAAAGAAGTCGTTTAATTGTACAGATAGAAAATCTAAATCACATAATACCGGCTCTACACTCGCGCGTGACGTCGCGCCATGAATTCACGCCGCGAATAAACGCCGTGATCCGCGCAAGAACTGTGTCCCTCCACACTCGCAAAGCTTCACAGTCTTGTTCGCGACTATGATGGACGACGACGTGATTTCTGCTACTGTGTCACTGCTTGCAATTGCGTATTATAATTACCTTTGTGTAGTTAAGAAGCACACAAAAAAGAGATGGAGAAGAAGACGTTGGTGGATGACACGAATCCATCGCAATAGCAATAGAAACAGGTATTTTTTTCATTTTGGAGCATATTTTATTTTTTTCTGTATATTCTTAATGTTATAAATACTTTACCTACCTACTTTATTTTTTCAGTGCAACAATGAATGAACAGTTGAGTGAATTAGTTGCTGAACCATCAGGAGAATTTCATAAGTTTACGAGAATGTCTCAGTCGGATTTTGTTAACTTATTAGGCAAAGTTTTACCAATGATGTCCAAACAAGACACTCAATTAAGATCATCGATCCCAGCTTAAATTCGCCTTGCCATTGCGATATTTGGCTACTGGAGATAGTTTCGAAAGTCTCCATTATTTATTTAAAATCTCACCTCAACTAATATCGAAGATTATTCCAGAAGTATGTCATGCTTTGAATGAAGCCCTAAAGGATGAAATCAAGGAAGTTAAAAACAATTTATTATTAAAATTATTTATTAAATAAAGTATTCATTAATTAAACGTTAAAAATCAGAAGTAAGTATTTGTACTATTTATTAATCAGTCTTTTAAAAATACATATATTAATTAAAAAAAATCAAGCCTCATTGAACGCGGTGTCATACTTATTTTCATCATCATTTTTGTATTCTTGAGTAGCCGTTCGAATGCATTCATTTGATGTTATGATGATCTGTGAAGCAGCACGAGGTGGGTTTTGTTCGGGAATATGGATTTCTGGAGGTGACAAGTAGTGGTGAATTGATGGTTCGGAGTAACTGCTGTGGGAAGTATGTGCTCTATGGAAATATGATGTAGATGGTTCCGAATTCGCTCTGGTTTGTGACAAGTGGTGGTGCATTGATGGAACGGAGTAACTGCTATGTGAAGTATGTGCGCTCTGGTATGTGGGCGAAGGAGTTGAAGATGCAAGAGAATATGGTGAAAATGATGCTGAAGTACGTTGCTCATATTTAGGTCAATTACCAACGCACGCACAACCATTCCCTACGATGTCTCGTACGCTACTGCAAAAAACTGCGAGTGTAGATGCGTTCACGTTCGCGTGCCGCGAACCCTTTGTCGCGGGCCAAAAAACCGACACCGATCGGGGAACGGTGCGAAGCGCGAACGAGAAGTGTGAACAACATCCACACTCGTGATTCGCAGTTGTCGCGGGCTTTCGCGGCCGTTCGCGCCGCGAGTTTAGAGCGGGCATAAGCATTTTATAAAATACGTTAAAAGCTATCAAAGTCAAATTCTATTCTGGTATTTTTTTTTAATTTCAAGACTGAATATTTTTTGTGTCTATCTTTGTCATTTGTGGTGCGATTTAATTTTTTTTTTCATATTATTATGTATTGCTTTTCATTTAACTCAGCACTTTGATAGTGTCTAGCAAAATTATATACAACTAGCTGATGCCCGCGGCTCCGCTCGCGTTTTAGAGGTGTGAAAAATATATGTTGGCCGATTCTCAGACCTACTGAATATACATATAAAGTTTCATAAAGATCGGTCAAGCCGTTTCGGAGGAGTATGGCAACGAAAACTGTGACACGAGAATTTTATATATAAGATTTAATGAATTTCGCTGAAATCCCTCGAGTGAAGAACCATATGTTGAAAACATTCAAAATCTGACTAGCAAATTACTAAAATGTATTATGACTAAAGAGTTCTTAGAGACATGAGGTAATTTTATTCAAATTGTATCACGACTGAAATCAATTTTTCATTTAATTCCTTAAGTCCTGTAGGGGACAATATCAGAGCCGTATAATTATGATCATAGCTTAATTTTATGCTAACATGCAGCGATGCATTATGCCTTGAATAACAAGCGAGTCCGCTACTTCTAAGTAGTTGCCAAGACACGATTCCGCGCAATCTATTTATTTATTTATACACGTGTCGGTATCTTTCACACTATCGCCGCGTATCGATATCAAATAACATAGGTTCGTGAATTTATTAAATTTTTCAAATAAAACCAATTGTTTCATTCATTTAGCATACACACCGTACATATAGTAACTTAATTGATTGAAGTTATTAATGACATAACATGATAGCGAAAGCCTTTTATTCTTTAATAGGATAAGTAATATTCCATCACTGTACAGATTTAAATTCAAGGATATATAATGAAAGAAAACAAAGAATTCAAATATTTACTAATAGTACTAAACAAGCCATGATCAAAGATATTGCTTAATGATGTCTAAAGTTTTATATAATAGCCAAAGTAACGAGGTCAGGTCGGGAAACGTTGGAACATCTTATCGGATGGTAGTAAATAAGTTCAGATTTATGATATTCGCAACTGGTGATTACCATTTAGGGTTACAACTCCACCAGAAACCAGGTCAGGGCTTGATAACGAAAGTTATGTGTTCGTTTATAATGACCTAACTTGGGAACGTTCAAAACAGCATGTTAACAAAGGCCTACTAAATAATCTGATAATAAATAATCATACTGAAAAATGTTTTATAAAAACTACTTTAAAATCTAAGATTATTTAAATTGTAAACCTAGTTTTAAAAGTAAATAAACTAAAAGTGCTACTTAAATTTAGATTAAGTAGCACTTAATGCATGTATACGCTTATAAATATTAAATAAACGTATAGCACTAAAATAAAAATAAAATAAAATAAGCCTTTATTGCTGGATAACATAGTTTAGAATATATATAAAAAAGCGGCCAACCCTTCATGGGCGAGTCGGACTCGCCCATGAAGGGTTCCGTATCAACAAGTAACATCATATAAAAGTTCTTGTAGTTCGTTGTAACTTTCATCGATATTTTTATACTTGTGTATTGATTGGATGATTGAGGTAAATTGCGTGTTACGATTAATGACGTATTAAAAAAAAACTACTCACTAGATCTCGTTCAAACCAATTTTCGTTGGTAGTTTACATGGTCATGTACAACATATATTTTTTTTAGTTTTATCACTCTCTTATTTTAGAAGTTAGAGGGGGGACACACACATTTTTCCACTTTGGAAGTGTCTCTCGCGCAAACTATTCAGTTTAGACAAAAATGATATTAGAAACCTCAACATCATTTTTAAACACCTATCCATAGATATAGGTCACGTATAGGTTTGATGAAAAAAAATATTTTAAGTTTCAGTTCCAAGTATGGGGAAGGGGACCCCCAAAATGTATTGTTTTTTTCTATTTTTATGTAAAAATCCTAATGCGGTTCACAGAATACATCGACTGACCAAATTTCAACAGTATAGCTCTTATAGTTTCGGAAATAATTGGCTGTGACATACGGACGGACAGACAGACAGACAGACAGACTTGACGAATCTATAAGGGTTCCGTTTTTTGCCATTTGGCTACGGAACCCTAAAAAACACAACTTAAAACTTCAACTCCATACTATTTATTGACTCGTCTCTCGGTTTCCTTCTCCTTACCAGCTTGTCTTTCGACAAAGGCCTCTAAGGCTGAAATTTATAAAGCGTACTTAGACTTTGCTCAGATTTTGCTTACGCTAAACTTACTTAAGTTCCTGCTCAGTGTAATCTTAGCATTCGAATTTATAGTCCTCTTGGGCTAAGAATTTACTGAGTGTATGCTAAGCAAGAGCTCAGGAAAAAAAATTAAACGTTTCGATTTGCATAGCATTTTAATTTAAATTCTTGGTATTTCAAAAATATATTATTTTTAAAATAGCTGTAATAAACTAAAATATTGGTAATCTTATAATTTTTATAATTTATAATTGTATTTCAATCAATAAACCTTTAGTTTTCATTGATTTTAAGTGATAAAACCCAAAAATAACAAATGTAGGTATAAGTAAAACAAAACGTACTTGTCTTTGACTTGTCAAATGTCATAACAATATTTGAGGTTGTCTCTTGTCTCGAGTTTATTCGCAAATAATTATCAATTTCTTGTATTAACTTTTTATCTTAACCCTGGCATACCCTTACGGACTTCTGTTACAACGCTTTCGAACTAGATTACGGCTTTTCTTTCTGGACAATCGAACAATCGTAAGTAATCGCTAAGTCAAGGATTTTGGTAACTTAGACTATGCTAAGCATTTGCTCAGCTTGAGTTAAGCATTATGACTATAAATTTCAACGCACAATTAACTCGTGAGGTAAGTCTAAGCAAAGCCTAAGCTCGCTTTATAAATTTCAGCCTAAGGCTTTCCACTCGTCTCTGTGCTATGCTATGCATGTTATGCTTCGCTTATTACTACTATGTCCCACTTGATTTAGTTGATCAATCTTTCTAATTCGACAAGTTTCTATGGCGTTCTTGTATTAAGCGGTACAATGCGTATGTCACAAATGTATTTTTATTTTTTCACTTTTCTATCCTTAGAGGGTGTTAGTCGTTTTCCCCCACGATGACCAGTCGGCTTAGTGGAGAGTGTGTTTTTGCTGTTGTAGGTAATTTTGTTACTTTCTATTGCTGTACTTTCCGGTTGCCGAGATTTAATTGCTATTGTTGTTTGTTTATAGGGATGTTGGTGAGTGAATTTGATCTAGTTCTCATTAAATCAAATGCGTTATTTCTATGATTTTTAAAAGATGTGATGGTTTGCTGTATTAGGTTGAGATTCAGAGGAATGTGGTGACGAAGTAAATTCACGTTTTATTTTATCATTCATTGTTTCATTACCCTTCACTACAACCTTATCATATTTCAAAAATGCTATTTTCCCTTTATTTCTTTCTTCTATTAGCTCCGCCTGTAAAGCTTTTCTTTTAGCTAAAACTTCCTTGCGGTAATCTTCGGTGACATAAATGTTCACAAGGTCCTTCCTTTTCTTCATATATCTAGTAGATATTTTTTTTAAAATAGGATAATATCAGAAATGCTAGATCGTCTATAGAAAAAAGATTAGGTAAGATATGACACGTTAAAAAAAAATTCTTAACCAAGAAAAATATTAAAATAACCTTATTATGAGACTGCTTTAGAAGAAATTCTATTGTCATATCGGCTAATGAATGGTGCTAAGGTAATATATAAATGGTATTATTTATATTCGTTTATATTCTAAAATGCACAACAAGGCTTAAAATATCAATTCATGACGATCTATGATCTATGTTTATAACAGGGAAAACCAACTTCATTGTTCAAACATTTATTTCATTAATAAATCTATAGTAGTATAAAATCTATGCCCCAAATTCGTTCAAAATAAATATTTATGTCTAGAAACTTGCAAAGTATGCTTATTTTTCATAGCTACTTTCAAATGTCGCGAAATGCCGCCGTAGTACGTGTTTTCTTACAAGCAAGCAGGAGTAGAATGTGATTGACGGGTGATGATGTTTGAAACTAACAGGTTTCAATGTAATTATGTAAAGTTACAAAAGCCTCTCAGGTGGCTGTGACATGTAATCTGTCTACTGACACACTAGCGGGCCCGAACGTTCGATTGTTATAATATTAAGAGCTTCATTGATTGATATTGATCGTGAGACACAAATTTATCATACTCGCCCACCTGCCGCCCTGTAATTGATTAATACTGTACGGTGGAGTGAACAATTGGAAGCTTGTGAGTAATTACATCATGTGTAGCACTATATTTTAACTAACTCTGAAACTCAATTTACATGTATAGTAGTGTTGAAATCATTTTATTAGTTTAATATTGTTATTATAAGGAGAAGGGGTGCTTTATTTTCTCTTATTATTGATCCTTGACGAGAGGAGTTCCACAGGGATTCATTCTGGGACCAACGTTGCTAACTATTTAATGATACATTAGTTACAATTTTAAGTTTAAGTTTTAGCTAAGATTGATATATGCGTCAAATAATTTGAACACAACACCGTTTTACTAATCAATAATAGATTTCTTGAGCCGTGTGTAGTAGTTTTATTTATTTCTATACTTTGATAGACAGAAAAACTTTACAAATTCATACAAGCATAACTACATATACTATTATGTCCATTTACATAATATGAAACGAATCCAAAAATACAATACGATCCACAGTTAATCCTCAGTTCGTGCCAAACTACAAGACTGGAGGTTTTAGGTAGGTAATGATTGTATACTATGCCGGCATTGCTATACTCTCATTTGCACGCAAACACCAGAGTTATTATTTACACTTCACACCTAAACGATTGAATCAATATCAAGTTGGAAACACTAGCTAAAAATAACAAAGAGTTGTCTGTTAGCTAGTAATATATTCGAGTACTAAATTTATCCTAATGTTTTTGTAATATAATTTCTGTCCCACGATACAACACAGTGACAGATTTCATGATTTTTTTTAGCAAAAGTGTCTGAAAAACACTTTGATCAACATTTAATTAACCACATTGTCAATATCATCAGTATAATTTGACTGTACGAGTGGCTTTGGTTAAATCGGTCGCTACGCCGTTTCTGCCGCGCTGAGTATTGTGGGTTCAAATTCCAAGTGGAACAAAACTTTTTACGATCTATAAATACACTGTCTGGATGTTCTTTGTGTCCAATTCATATGTTTGTAAAGTCAACCGCGACACACGATTGATATTCCTAGTCCAGGATTTGTCTTTTAAAAAAGAAACTTAGGTATATATACCTAACTACATCTTTAGGCCTAGTAACGGATAGATTAGACAGTCAAGAAACTATAAAAGTTTCTAATTAGCTCTATAGAACCCTTAAAATCTTACCATACTGCATAGCATTACAGTGGTTAGGTAACCACTGTAATAAAAAAGATTTGGCCAAGTGTGTGTCGGGGCACGCACAAGAAAGGGTTCCTCAGTCACCCATAATAGTACGTGGACTTAAAATCGTATCCAATAGATAATTGTTATGTTTACGTATTAATGCGTTAATTGTGTAGGTATGAGTTGCGTTGCGTTTTCCGAGGAAGCGCATTTTACAAGTTAACCCTCTATAATTTTTGAACCAACAAAGTCATCTAATCCGTTTTAGGTTTCCTTGAAAGTTTATTATATGGACCACCATCACGAATTTTTCCAGATTTTTGAGCCAGCCAGTTTATCTTTTAGAGGAGGGGGGGAAGGCCTGTTTTTACAAAAAAGTGCCCTTTAAAGTGGATTTTTTCGCAAGCGGATACCTAACTCAAAAAATCGTCTTAGAAACCCTTAAATTTCTTTAAAAGATCTATCTAATGATACCCCACACGATGGGGTAGCCACGAGAAAAAAAACATCATCCCCACTTTACGTCTAGGGAGGTAGCCCAAATAAAAATATTTTTCATAATTTTATTGTAGTACTTTGTTGACGTAATAACAATACATATTCATGCAAAGTTTCATCTTTCTAGCACTTACCGTTTAGACGGTAAGTCGAGAACGGACGGACTTACATGACGAATCTGTAAGGGTTCCGAGTCATAAACTTGGGAACCTTAAAAAGGTAATCACTTTATTAGTAGACTGATGACGTACCCACATCAATGAGCTAGAATATTCAATTAAAATGCAAATAAAAGCTTGCTGTATCCTAGTGAGGCATGACTGTAAGTAGTAGCTTCATAAAAGCGCCAGCTAAATTCGTTACGAGTCACTTTTGTAAAAGCGTGTAATGCAAGATGCTTTTATTGCTTCACATGCATTCACTTTGAGGCTTTAAAAGCTTAGCAAGTTTATTAATACGTCAGAAGACAGGGTGTTATAGAATTATGTGTTGTTAGGAACGTACGAAAATTAGTTTATTAAGCTTAAGCTTGTAGTTTCATCAGAAAATATACATAAAATTGATATCAACATTCATGTGTTGTTTCACAGGAATGTTGATAATAATTTTGATGAAATTATTTTCTTTATACATCAGCTGAGACCCACGCCTTTTGTTATAAATAGCAAGTTGCAACGCTGCGGAAGGAAGCAAGTCTAAAAAAAGAAGCCCAATTTACTCCTTACATCAAAGGCTATCTGTCAGTGAAAGCCCCGTCAAAGTCACCCCAACCGTTCCACTGATTAGCCGGTTTCTTGAATTACATAATATTTTGATATTATTTATTTTTCCAGCTTGCTAAGATAATTCTACTCTGTCTAATGGAAAGTATCAGCAAAATCCAAGATTGTGGGCTACCACATTCACTGTGAATGCAAGCACACAACAAGCACGCGAATGTTTTTTCACGGAACAAGCAACTTGGTCAACTTGGAGTTACAATCAGACACTTAAATTTATTTATTTTGGGTACATAATAACTCAACTTACGATAATACGTCATTCACCGACGTATTCTAAATCTGGTCAGGGGTCAGGAATATACAGTTATTCAAATAACCAAGGGAAAACGTATAAATTGTTCTTGTTCAATCTAATCCGGTGCAACCCGACCACAAACACAATCGATTGCCATTATTGACTAAACAATTGAAACTCTCCAAAACCGATAAATTGTAACCAAGTCTATAAGACATATTATAAAATGAAGTCCTCCGCAGCGTCTGTCCGTCTGTCTGTTCGCGATAAATTCTAAACTACACCTATTTAAATACAATTTTGTACATAGATACTCTAAAACCTGAAAAAAGACATAGGCTACTTTTTTCCGCAACATGTACGCGGACGGAGCCACGGGCGAAAGCTTGTAACTACAGAAAGTAACCTCTAATATTAAAAATAAGACGACTTTCATCATATTTAACCACATCCTGTAATAGATACATTTATGCTAGTAGTCTGTCTAGTATATAGCGTATGCGACTGCTAACCAAGAGGTCTCGGGTTCAAAACCCGGGTCGGACCAAAAAGTTGCTTTTGGGTTATTCTTGGGAAATTCCTAATAGCTGCCTGGAGTTTGGAAGTTTGGCGGTGATTCACGCCCGTCACTCGGAGAGCACGTAAAGCCGTTGGTCCCGGTTGTCATGAGCATCTATGACAATCGTTATTGGGAAGTCAGTGCCCTCAAATTTACTGACAACTAGTTCAGTCTTCGAATTTCAGTTCTCCCTCAGAGATCCGATGCCAGTCGATCCGTGGACTGGAGGTTTTGGCCTACTATACCACGCTGGCCAGACGGGTTGGTATAGGGTTGGTTTCAAGTTTTCCTGAATTACATATACATATTTTATTTTTTATGATTTTTTGTTACCGCGATAACTGAAATAAACGCGAGCGGAACCGCGGGCATAAGCTAGTAAAGTGATGGAGTTCTCAACAGTAATACCAACAGTGCTCCCTATCTACAGTTTTTACACATCTCCCAAAAAAATTGCATAGTACCTGACGCAATACTAACGCCACTTGTACAAGCAGTTGTGAAACATTATCGTAGTAGATGATTTAGAATCGTCTGATAAGTGCCTAATATAACTCGTGTATAAACACCACACACCATTGTAAGCTGAACAAGTTCAAGACGATAACACGTAACAACAGTTTTGAAGACTACAATTGATAAATTTCAGTTTCAAAATCAATAATAAATCAATTGATCGTTTTGTATTAAAGTGAAGTGATAGTAATTTGTATATTTTGATACAATGGGAGACTCAAATATGGTTGAAGGAAATATGCCTAGTCAAGGTGACGGTCAAGGCCAAGGGCGTAGAAGAGGCCCGGTAAGATTTTTATCTTTGATATAATATTTGTTGTTTTATTTAGTAAATATAGTTAGCAGATAATTAAATCATAGTGTTTAGAATATACAAAAAATTATCTTTTAAATGTTTAGAGCTTAAATTACTTTATATAGACAACAAAGTTTTTAATGTAGAAAATAATTCTGGTTATAAAAACTTTAATCAAAGCCTCGGCTCAAATTTAAAAGTAAAAACAAGTTTATAAAGTTTTTGTTTTGTTTTTGATATTGTCTAGGTTTCAGATTTAATTTATGAACTAGTTTTCGTCCGCGGTTCCGCCTGCGACTTTGTCGGTTATCGCAATAAAAAGAAGCCTATGTCTTTTCTCAGGCTTAGACTGAGTACACAATTTTACTTAAATCGGTGCAGTGGTTTATGAGTTTATCGCAATCAGACAGATAGGCAGATGGAGGCCTTTATTTTATAATATGTTGTGATATGATTAAAACTTATTGGAGATACTTTTCAAGTAGTTATATAAAAACCTTTTTTCTCATTTATCAAGACAAGCGTTCTTTAAAATGGGGCATCAGTACTAACCACATACTTCAAAGATTAAATCAATAGATATTTCTAAACTATAACAAACCTATTTATCGGCTTCTTAAGTTGTTGATGCTGTTGTAATTATTTACTTTAATTCTTTTGCTACACATCCCTGCCAACTAATATTTTGAAAAGCGAATCATTTTGGAAAAAAATATTTGCAAATGTTATCTCAGATAGAGAAGGACTTTAATATGTTACAACTGGACATAGATCTCTTGTTGGAAAAGAGATTTTTACTTACTTTATCATGATTGTTTTGTCAATCGATTGCGTTTGTCAAAAGTTTTCATTCTCTTTCTGTTGCTTCCTTAGTCGGTTCTTACGATACCAATTTTTATAATATTGAAGCCTATCAGAGTGACTACTGAATGCCTGCCTGATGGAAAGCATGAATAGAATCCAGAAGTAGGGTCACCATCCTCATTGTGAGGATAGGCAATGCAGTATAGTGACCCATACTATGGTGGCCTGGTTATTCATTATTCTCCCGGCCTCCGGAGAATGATTGGGCCTCCGATCTCACACTCAAGAACGACATACTACAGCATGCTAACATTATTTGGATGGTATTCTTCTATGATCTGCTGTATTCTGTGTGAGGGTAATACTGCCCCGGTCGAGCCTGCCCATTCGTGCTGAAATCAGCGTGGCTCTACCTACCTACCAATCATAGAATAAACAGGAGTAGTTACATTCATGTTCTGAAACCGAGGGCAAAGACTTTTATTTGATCATAAGGATCTCTTAGTATCTTCTTAACAATTCAGACCTGTATCAGAAGTTTCTTCTGTTCTTCTGTTCCAGTGGGGTCATCGTTTCACAGAGGATGAAATACGTGTCTTCAAGGAATGCAAACGTGAGAGCTTGCTGTACCGAGCACTGCCATTGGCTGCTATTTTTGGAGCCGTCACATACGTAGCTGTTATCAAAGGTTGGTATTGTAAAGTGTGTTTAAGAACAATGGAAGATGGTTTAATATTCAATGGCCTGAAAATGTTATAGGTATATTAAAAGTGAACCTTATTGCTAAGTAAGAGTTCATGGATTCGATTTCCACCCAGGACAAAATATTGTACAATGAAAACGATCATTTCATCATTCACGCTCGACTTAAATAATCTGTTATATCTCTTAAACTAGCTTTTCCGCGTGACTCCCCCTGTGTTGTTGGTGGTCACTTTAAAGATCAGTTATTCTTTCTCGAGTATCAAAATATCTCCATTTTAAATATCATTGGAATCGGTGCCGGTTAAGCTTTGAAAACGTAATATACAAACGGACAGGTAGAAAAGTTATAAGTACTTTCAAATTTATAAAATGACTAGCTTTTCCGCGCGGCTTCGCCTTCGTGTTATTCTGATGAAAAACTTTGATCAACTTTTTCCTTCCTTCGGGGTAGAATTTTCCGAAATTCCCTCTTAGCACTCGCCTACACTCCTCAAGGAACACACATGCCAAACTTCAGTTTCCTGTGCCCTACTAGTTTCGGCAGTGCGTTGTCTGTCAGTCAGTCAGTAAACGAGCAGGAGTCGCGGGTGAAAACTAGTATTGTATAAACAATGAACCAAATAACAGTTGACAAATTAGCTGTATATACATAAATATGAGTAAAATTGAATTGTGCTTGAGCGCAGTCATCGGTGATAATAAAGTGATTGTTTACAAAGGTGAGATAAAAACATAAGCCGTAAACAAATAAAGATAATATATATTACTACTAGATAAAACGTTTTTAATAAACATTATTGCATAATACGTTTATGGTTTAGGAGGGAAAAGTTTTTGTTAGATATTTTTTTTAAATCGCTATAAATATTAATACATTTAAAGTGATTTGTTATCGGTGGCGCAGCGCATACGAGGTCTCGGGTTCGATTCCCGGATTGGAACTATTGTTTGTGTAGTCCGCAAAGATTTTTTTTGGAGTTTTTATCTTTAATATGAAGGTATTTACAAATAAAAAGTATGATTACGTATTTATATTAGTCCCAAACTAAACAGAGCTTGTATGATGGGTACGAGATAACATATATTATATAAATACATCATAATTTATAATTAATACATACATATTATAATAGAGAACAACCAATCTCCGAACCCGAGACCTTTTGATCAGCAGCCACATTCGCTAACTTATCTAGACCAACAAGACAGTTAAAAAGATGGGCAGGTAAAGGAAGTAAAGCTTATTGATTTCAGCTTTCTATACTATCCAGTCCACATTGCTTTTCCTGCAGAGTTTGCTGCCTTAGTTGGCTCTTAGTGCTCACAAACAAAGACGGTTAGGCTCCGTATCCTTAATCCATCACTGCTTCTTATAAATCACTATTTTATCTTTACAGGATATCTGACACCCAACAAAAGATTAGGCGCCATTCCCAAAGTGACCCTGGCAGCGCTCCTGGGCTATGGTATCGGCAAGTTCTCCTACAGGAAGACTTGCATGAAGAAGATGATGGAGCTCCCAAATAGCAACATCGGACAGTTTCTTAAGAACCATCGAGGACAGTGTGGCCCTTGGTAAGATATCAATGATGATTTTATATCATACTAGCTTTAGCCGGCGGCTCCGCCCGCGTGTATGTCGGTTATCGCGGTAAAAAGTAGCCCATGTCCTTTCCCAAGGCTCCATCTATCTCTATACTAAAATTCCTCAAAATCGGTTCAGTGGTTTAGGCGTGAAAACGTAACAGATAGATAGAGCTACTTTCGCATTTATAATATAAGTAGGGTCTAGCTGACCCGGCAAGCTTCGTATCACCCAATTTTGAAGTTAAGTTTTGATATGTGAAAAATAAAAAACAACAGAGCTTAATCGCAGGGCCCAGACCATGACAAATTGTAGGACGATTGAATTTTAACTAATAGGTTTTGTTACGATGTGTTTATCTATCCTTAATATGTATGTATTTACAAATAAAAAGTATGTTTATGAATTTATATCAGTTGTCTAGTACCTATAACACAAGCTCTGCTTAGTTTGGGACTAGGTGATGTTGTGTGTAAGATGTCCGAAATACTTATTTATTAATATTATTATGAGCGTTTCCGTTTCGTCACGTTAAGCAGTCGATTCCGGTTGTTATCATAAGATAATAACCGTGAAGCTTACGAAGCCACAACGTTGTCGTGCCAGTCCCCAACCCGCACTCGGCCAGCGTGGAGACGTATGACCTCAACTCTCTCCTGAGACGAGACCCGAGTCCAGCAGTGGGATATTGTGGGTTGTTGATGATGAAGTCCCTTGCGATACAGAACATTATCTTCAAAATAATTATGCAAAATTATTACGCACAGCATGAATTCGTTATCGCTAAGTAGTAATTAGAGGTTAGTGGCACTAGACCTCCCAAGATTCACTTCAGACACCCTCGAGAGCAAGCCGACTTAACATTAATCTGCGAAATAAAAGATAGGATGGTTCTTAAGAAGCATTTGGACCTTTAATTGTTCTTTTGAAGAAATTAGTTAGGATTAATACCCTAAAAGTGTTCAAGACATGAGAGAGAACATGAAATGTAAGCGAAGTAAATCCAATTTATCTTAAAGCAGATACAATTCGTATGTTTCAACTCATTATGACCAAATGTTTGTGTGATTCACAAAATATTTGTTTCGGAGTTTGGGTATTTTCTATATACAATATGTATGTATTTACAAAAGAAAAGTATGTTTATGTATTTATTTCAGTTGTCTAATACCCATAATACAAGCTCTGCTTAGTTTGGGACTAGATGGCGCTGTGTGTAAGATGTCCAAATTACTAATTTATTTATTTTATATCATGTATTTTTTTGTAATCAAGCAAAACTTTTAATCAAGTGTCTCGGGTTCAATTCCCGGGTCGGACCAAATGTTTGAATGATCCGCAAATATTTGTTTCGGAGTTCGGGTGTTTTTCTATGTACATATAAATAGAATGTATTTCCAAAAGAATTTTGTTTATGCATTTATATCAGTTGTCTACTGCCCATAATATAATCTTTGCTTAGTTTGGGACTATAGTCGGATTTTTAATTAGACGATATCCACTGACGTTTACTGTGTTGTCAGTTTTTGATGAAATAAAAATAGTGTTGTGACAAAGTGAATGATTGAAAAACTCCTGAATGAATAAAATTAATGAAATTAAAACTAATTAATAAAATTAAAAAACAATCCTAAACACAAGTACACAACTAATTCTGTGCCATTACAGCCAGTGGACTCCCAAAGAGACCTCGGAGTTATCATCACACATAACCTGAAGTGGGATGAGCATATTACAATGATAAAAAAGAAGGCAAACTCATTGTTGTATATAATTAGAAAGGCATTCTATGTTATCAATAAAGAATTATTTCTCAGCAGCTATTTAACGTACATTAGATCCTTGCTGGAATTCGCCTTTCAAATATGGAATCCATATTTAAAAAAAGATATTGTAATGTTGGAAAGAGTACAAAAAAGGGTAACTAAAATGGTCTTCTCTTTGAAAAACATGTCCTATGAAGAACGTCTGCTATAACTCAATCTACCAACACTAGAACCTCTGTTCTAAAAACATAAACAGTTCTTTTTTTTTTTTTTTTTATATATAGCCTACCAAAGTGACTCTACCCCGCCTGATGGAAAGCATGAGCAGAATCCAAGAGTGGGAGAAACCACACATCATTGCTGCGAATGCAGACAGTAAAGTATGGCGGCCCACACTATGGCGGCTTGGTGAGATGCTTTTTCACGCCCCGCTTAAAGGACCCGGGATCATAGTGGGAAGGAAACACGTGAGCTGGTAGCGAGTTCCAGCTTTTGACTGCTCGGCATAAGAAGGAAGAGCCGAACCGCTTCGTTCTAGTGCGTATTTCCTCCACTCTGAAGAGGTGACTTCCAAGTCCAGCACGCGTTGTCCTGTAAAGGAAGGGAGAAGGAGGGACCAGTTGGAAGAGCTCTTCCGAACACTCACCATGGTAAAGGCGATAGAGGACCGCCATGGAAGCGATGTCTCTCCGCAACTGCAGAGGCTCCAGGAACTCGGTAGTTTCGGGACTGTCAATAATACGGATTGCTCGCCGCTGCAACCGGTCGAGAGCGTCAAGTAAATATTGCGCGGATCCATCGCAGAGGTGAGAACAGTACTCCACGCAGGAACGAACCTGGGTCTTGTAGAGAAGACACAGATGCCCCGGCGAGAAAAACCGTCTCACCTTGTTTAGCACACCGAGCTTTCGCGAGGCCGCCTTGGTGACGCTCTCTATGTATTCCCGTCGGTTGAGATCCCGGCAAATATCCATACCCAGGATACCGAGCTTGTCCTGCATTGGCAGTTGAGTGTTCTGGAAGGTGGGGAGGGGAAGGAACGGAGATTTTTTTGTAGTGAGCGCGCACACCTGTGTTTTCTTGGCGTTGAACTCGACCAGATTCTCTTCACCCCATTGAGAAATATGGCTCAGAACCAGGTCGAGCTCAGCGACAAGCTCCCTTCGTTTTTCCTCAATATCCGCCGTTTTAGCAGATGGTTGTCCCAAATAGCGACCATGTACTGTGCTGTCGTCTGCATAGCAATGTATGTTGCCGAGTGCTAACATATCATTGATATGCAGAAGAAACAGCGTGGGCGACAAGACGGAGCCCTGAGGTACACCTGCGTTTATCCGTTGAAAGTCGGAGGCCGCGCCGTCGCATAGGACTCTAATGCGGCGTTGATGTAGAAAAGCGGCTATCCAGCTGCAGAGTTTGGGAGGCAAGCCGAATGCGGGAAGCTTGGAGAGAAGCGAACGGTGCCAGACCCTGTCGAAGGCCTTGGCCATATCGAGGCTGATGGCCAGAGACTCCCCGTGCCTATCCATAGCCTCACCCCAGAGGTGTGTCATGAACGCTAGAAGATCACCTGTGGAACGGTTCGGTCTAAAGCCGTATTGACGATCATTTAACAAGGAGTGATCTTCTAGGTAACGAACTAATTGGCTGTTAATTATACGCTCAAACACCTTACAGAGAATGGAGATGACAGCTATAGGTCGATAATTGGCCGGATCGGAGCGGTCGCCTTTCTTAGGGACAGGTTGGACATTCGCCTCTCTCCAGACCTCCGGGACAATTCCTGAGGAATACGAGAAGCGGTATAGGCGCGTCAGTACAGGAGACAACTCCGGTGCACAGTTCTTAAGAACCATCGCTGGAATACCGTCGGGTCCACTGGCTTTCCGGACGTCGAGAGACCGCAGCTCCGCAAGGACATCCTTTTGCCGGATACGAATATCCCGCATTTTGGAGTCGCAGGTTGGAATAGTAGGCGGATTCACGCCACGGTCGTCGATTCGGGAGTTAGCCGCAAAGAGATCAACAAGCAGTTGCGCTTTCTCTTGCGGCTTATGGGCTAGTGTTCCGTCTGAATATTTCAGCGGTGGTAGGGAGGGCCGGCAGTGGTTAGCCTGCACGGATTTAGCCAGTCGCCAGAACTTACGACTACCGGTAGGGTGTGCGACGAGTTCTTGGCCGATCCGTGCAATGCGCTGGGCATCCGCTCTTTTGTAAGCCCTCTTGCATTCCCTGGTGGCTTTATTGAACGCTGCTTTAAGACGATCAACGTCAGGGTCACCATGTGCGCGAGCCCTGGTCCATGCGCGGTAGGTGGATTGCTTATGTGCGACTGCGTAGGCGCATTCGTGATCGAACCAGGGGCGAGTCCGTGCGCCAACGACCTCACTGTAGGGAATGTAATATTCCATACCAACAGTGATTTCGTCAGTGACGGCAGATGCACTCTGCGATAAGTCCCTACTTCCAAAGCAGCGTTGAGCCCAAGGGATGGAAGCAAAATAATCCCGCATACCATCCCAATCTGCTGACGAGTAATGCCATAATCGTCGCCTTGCTGCCACAGGTCGTGGCGGAGCAGCATAAGGCACCGCAGTGGACACCAGGCAGTGGTCGGAGGATCCCAGAGGGGCGAGAACCGACACACAGTACTGCGCTGGATTACTCGTCAGCAGCAGGTCTAGCAAGGAGGGCGCTTGACTAGTTATGTCTGGTATCCTGGTGGGCTGGAGTACCAGCTGGGTTAGGTCATGCGTGAGAGCGAATGCGTGGACGGTTCGACCCGCGTGATCAGTTCTGGAAGATCCCAACCAGGACTCATGGTGGGCGTTAAAGTCTCCCAGAACTACCAGTTCGGCGGTCGGAAACTGTTCCTGCGCTTTATCCGCTGCCTGACTCAGGTGATCAAAAAGACGGGTTGTCTCACAATCTCCGGAATGGGACCGATAAAGGCACCCGTAGACTCGGCTTGTGGACCCGAGATCTACGTGGAGCCAGAGGATGGAGAAGGATGGGTGCTCAAGGTAGCGCAGACGGCGACAACAAACATCCGCCCTAACGAAAAGACATACCCCGGCCTTTGCCAGGAAGCATTCCTCGAGCAAATAACCGGGATAGTGGAGATATGCCGTGTCGGCAGGGCGGCATATTTGTGTCTCCGTAAGAAATAGCATGGCCGGCCGTGCCGTTTCAAGATGTTGGTGGACGGCGTTGAGGTTTGCATGGAGTCCACGAATGTTTGTGAACTCCACCTCAAAAAGCGGGTTGGTGGGAGATGAGGATGCCGCTGTAGTACGCATTTTCTTTTTACTTTTTGCTACCATTTTGATTTAAAGGGGTAAGGGAAACGTGAAAGACATGACAGTCATCGTGGCAGTGTGACACCGAGACTCAGAATGATGTGTCGGCATGTAACGGTGTAGTGAGACGGTGACCGAACCGTCGGACGGAAGGGCCCCCGTACCCTCCCGGAAGTGGTCGCCGGGTCCCACCATCCGGTCACCAACCGGCACGACGAGCCACTCCGAGATTATTCGCGACCTGACGGGGCGGCCTCCCAGGGTGGTTAACCGTGGTTGGGCCCCTCTCTATGCCGCGGGCGGCCAGCGGCACCACCGTTTCTACGGGTCTCCCTGGCCGACGGTTCCATCCACGTCACCCACACAATGACTCCACAAGCATTCCTCTGCTCGCACATATACCACGATGACTGTCACCCCTGCATCATTGGGCCTCCGGTCTCACACTCACCATCGAAAGACGACAACACGGATGCTGTCATTTTAGGCTGGCATTCAGTGTGAGGGTAGTACTGCCCCGGTCGAGCCGGCCCATTCGTGCTGAAATCAGCGTGGCTCTACTACCTACAAATTCAGTTCATAAACAACAAAAAATACTTTTTTTTATAATTATAAATAAAAAAGTATTTTTTGTTGTTTATGAACTCTTTTGTATTTTCTATTAATACAAACTTATATGTCATGTGTTCATTGACATAACTCAAAGCCGGAATTTTACAATGAAAGAAAAAATGTTTTATGGGGAAGGGTCCCGCCCTCGTAAGACTTTGGTTAAAACCTCATACCTAAACATTTCTTTTGGAGGAACGGGGGTGAAGCACCATGTAGCCGTCAAAGACTTATGTTGCCACTTTGCCTCAACAGGAATTAACCCAATCTGTTGCGGGATGTCAGTCTGGGTTCCGACCAGCTGACTTAATGCAAGGAGGACAAGAGGGTGCCAACCTTCTTGTTGGTATGTGAGTGACAAATTATGAAGCTGTGCAATCTGTGCATAGCGCCTCAGCCATCAGATACGTAACAGAATATCCTTGGTATCCGGTGACAGTAACTCTACATAAAATATTGGTTTGAGGTAAAGAGATCATAAGAAATTCGGCGCTTCCAATAGGCATGCTATCCGGACAGGCTGGTGAATCTAGAAATAAATTTTAGAGATATGACCGGGAACACCATGCCAGAAAGTCAGGCCGCGAAAAACACATGACAGATCTATTTAACAGGGTACTTGTGTCGTCTGACCCCTACATTTCTGATGTAAGAATGAAATATTAAATACAAAAATTAGACCGTAAGCCACTACCAGTGAGGGCTTTAGAACTGATTCAACCAAATCAAATACCAACATCAGATTTAAATGAACCAGATGATGTAAATGATCTCTTTGAAGATTGTGAGGATTTAATTTTTACATCCGACTTTCACAATTGATTCTTTTTAAAAGGCAAAATTTTCTGTCTGTCTGTCACTCAATTCGATTCGTTTATTTTTAACACAAGTGCAAGAAAGTACAACAAACAAACCAAAACAACAGAGCAAATCTATTGATGTTCAGTAATTTAAACACTAGAGTGAAATTTATTGACATGTATACTGCCAATACCCTTCCTGTTTGCTTTGCCTTTGCCCACAGACGAGTAATATCTTTATTAACAACCCTAAAACCAAAGAAAAAAGTACAAAACTCGAGAAGCTTGTAACTTAAAGATCCTGGATGATTAGGATTTGTTTTTTTTGTATTACTGGTACTATTGCAGGCTAGTTATTTATCAAGGTTTTGAATCCAACTAAGACAAGATATAGCTGTAAAAAAATAAATCCTGAAATAACATTGTTGTTACATTCTACTAGTATCTTATATCAGAGCACTTTTATACAATTTCATTCATAAATAGATATAATATTCTTTTATAGTTTAAAATGATTACCTATTCACACTCATTGTTCATTCATCTGATTGAATGAGAACTGAACGCATCACTATTACTTTAAATATGGCAGCATTATTTTACTAAGTGACATTAGCTACTGTCAGGTAGCTTCGTCTAATTAAAAATACGACTATAGATGGTTTTGTGTGAAGTGTCCGATTTTTTTAATTTGTATTGTGTTCAAAATCAGGGCAAGAATAATTATGAGATTCATTGTTTGTTTAAGGGGAGGCATGCGAGAAGGCATGATGATGGTTGGCGCTGGTGCAGACCCGAGAGACATACAATGGGGAATAGGACCTCTGCCCGCAGACCAAAAACCTACGGCTGAGAAAAATGGTAGGTTTTAAACAGTACTGCTTTGACTTGAAACTTAAAAGAGAAAACTATAATACTGAAAATCTAAACATTAACCTATTGAGACTAATGAGATAAACTCATATATTTTATGTGATCTTGAGCAGTAAATATATCTTGACTAATATTAAGAAGCTAAAGAGTTTGTTTGTTTGTCTGAACACCTTAATCTCAGAAACTACTAGTCTAATTTGAAAAATTCTTTCAGTTTTAGATAGCCTATTTATCGAGGAAGGCCATAGGCTATATATCATAACGCTAAGCAGAAGCGGAGAACCATTAAAGAATGTTTTAAAATTCGGGTTTTTTTTCCTCTTTCGATACGTGCGCTGCGTGAACGGTTAAAGTTTCGCAAAAATCATGTATTATAGAATTAAAAGTTGTTAAAAAAAATCGCGTCAGCATATGTCTATCTTTTAAGGTTGGCTCACTATAACCTTTTTGGTGGGAAACAAATTTGCTTCTGTGGCATAACATCACGCTACGGGCAATAGAAAATATAGACGTGGTTGTGTGGGTCAGTTAGCATAATTATAAATTATTTAAATACAGGGTGGGCCGTAAGGGTGTTGGCAGTTTGAAAATTAAATTAAAAAAAAACTACAAAACGTACAATATTTTTATTACTTGTTTAAAAAAATACAAGCTTAGGATTTTTTATGTCTTAAAAATAATGTTGTCCAGGTGACGTCCCTCGGTTGTTAGGCATTCTAAAAGGCGAAGTTGCAGATTCTCAAAAACTCTGCGAAACGTTATTCTTGGAATATTGTTGATTTCCCGAAAAATACTATTTTTGAGCTGCTCCATATTGTTTGGATTATTCTCGTAGACGACGGATTTGAGGTAACCCCACGGAAAAAAATCACATAGAGAGAGATGGGGGCTGCGTAGTGGCCATGCAATTTTACCCCTTTTCGAAATGAGTTTTCCGGTAAAAACATTTTTCAGCAGCCCTATTGACGCATTAGCCGTATGACATGTGGCCCCATCTTGCTGGAACCACTGCCTAGAGGTATCGCCTCGAGTTTCTTGCAAAGCCTTTGTTGTTCTTTTGATGTCCAAAGCCTGCGATCTCTTACGGGTTGATTGTTGCGGATTTTGCTTAACTGAACGTTTAACTCGCTGCACAATGTCGGCCGTTCTCGCAGAAATCGGACGTCCGCCAGGCATAAGTGCTATTGTCGATCCGGTTCTTTCAAACATTTTGATCCATTTGCGTATCACATTGGCACTTGGAACTTCGCTTAAATCGCGTAAACCGTGTTGGCGTCGATACAAGCGATGAAATAATGACTGATTTATTGTTTTCGTAAAACGCTCGGACACAAAATGCGCGCTCTGCTCCCGTGTACCGCTCTATGGCAACTAAATTTCCGCGAAGCAACTCGCACAGCATTATACCCCCCCGCTGAACCCCACCAAGTAGTTACGAGAAATAAAGGATTCAAATCGCCAACACCTTTATGACCCACCCTGTAAAATGTTGGATCCTATGATCCCGGGTCCTTTAAACGGGGCGTGAAAAAGCCGTTGTCCGTTGTCCGTGTGGTGACGGACTAAGAATACAAAGTGTCACCACCCCTATTCATTCCATGGGTGTCGTAAGAGGCGACTAAAGGAACAAAATAAGCAGCCAACATCACTGCCAAGTAAAGGAAAATTGAAAAAAACCCAATACCAACCCGCCTGGCCAGCGTGGTATAGTAGGCTAAAACCTCTATGGCAACTAAATTTCCGCGAAGCAACGCGCACAGCATTATACCCCCCCTCTGAACCCCACCAAGTAGTTACGAGAAATAAAGGATTCAAATCGCCAACACCTTTATGACCCATCCTGTACAATGTTGGATCCTATGATCCCGGGTCCTTTAAACGGGGCGTGAAAAAGCCGTTGTCCGTTGTCCGTGTGGTGACGGACTAAGAATACAAAGTGTCACCACCCCTATTCATTCCATGGGTGTCGTAAGAGGCGACTAAAGGAACAAAATAAGCAGCCAACATCACTGCCAAGTAAAGGAAAATTAAAAAAAAACCCAATACCAACCCGCCTGGCCAGCGTGGTATAGTAGGCTAAAACCTTCCCTTCCTAAGGAGAGGCCTATGTCCAGCAGTTTACTGTTAAAGGCTGTTGATGATGATGATGAAAAAGCATCTCACTAAGCCGCCTTAGTGGGGGCTGCCATACTTTACTGTCTGCATTCGCAGCAATGATGTGTGGTTCCCACTCTTGGATTCTGCTCATGCTTTCCATCAGGCGGGTAGAGTCACTTTGGTAGGCTACATATAAAAAATATATATACTCGACTGCCTTGGTCTAGTGGTTAGCGAATGCGGTTGCTGATCGAGAGGTCTCGGGTTTGATTCCCGGGTCAGACCAAATGTTTGTGTATTCCATAAATATTTGTTTCGGAATCTAGGTGTTTTTCTATGTATAATATGTATGTATTTAGAAAAAAGAATGTTTATGTATTTATATCAGCTGAGTACCCATAATTACAAGCTCTGCTTAGTTTCGGACTAGATGACGTTGTGTATTTATTTATTTATTATTTTGTCGTAAAATATTGTTCAAACTTGTATCCTCACCTCTCAAGATAAGCTAGGAGGGATAGCTGGTGAAGAAAAAAGTATTAGAGGGATTTGTAACTAATGGTTTTCTTGTAAAACAAAGTAAGATATTGTTACAAAATACTTTATGTTGCAAGATATTTAACACTTACATTTTTTTTTACAGACGTTTGATTTTGCTAATCATCTAATCTAGTCTGAGCCCTGACCTGGGGCTTGAAGCCAAGTATTCACGCTCTGCCTGATTAAGTTAACCTCATCATAATTATAGACAGTGTCGCAAATTAATATAAGTTTATATAATAAGTACGAAAACCACTGTAGTCTAAGACCCCTTGATATTAAAGGACACAGTGAACGGTAAATCCTAGAAAAATCTAGGATCTCTAATTCCTAGGATCTCCCATTAACTGGGACTTCGACAAATAAGCCATGAAGAATTCACCTCAAGATGTTTTGAGTTTATGCTGGTAGTCTTAGATGATACTTAAGTTATTTTTTAATCTCTTAATTTAGTTTTACTGTTGTTGAATTAAAATATTTTAAAATTTAAAAATGTCCTTTTATTTTTGTCCATACAAGGTTATGTAACTGTAATGATATGAAAAATGTATGATAACTACATACAAAAGTTAACATGTAGCTAAGTTATAAGTGCTTAAAGATTCGTCATGTCCGTCCGTCCGTCCTCGACTTACCGTCCAATCGGTAAGTGCTAGAAAGATGAAACTTTGCATGATGTATTGTAATTACGAGGACAAAGTGCTACCACAAAATTATTAAAAATATTTTAATTTGGGGGAACTCTACCCCATCATGTGGGGTATCATTGGATAGGTCTTTTTAAAACATTGTGAGTTTTCTAAACCCTTTTTTGAATTTAGGTTTCCTTTTATGAGTTATTCAACCTTGAAAGCGCATTTTTTTCAAAAAACAGGGCGATCGCCCCCCCCCCCCTACTCTCCCAGCTGAAAGGCTGGCTCAAAAGATCTGAAAAATTGATGATAATAGCCCATATATTGATCTTTCACGGAAAACTATAGCGGTTGTGATAACTTTTTTTTATTTAGGAGTTATAGGGGCCTAACTTGTAAAATGCACTCACTTGGAAAACTTCGTACCAAAATAAAGAAATAATAATTTAGCATAACAATTGTCTATTGGACACGATTTTAAATCTACCTACCATTATGGGTGATTACGGAACCCTATTCCACCATCAAAGTCATGTTAGTTTTATCAATCATCATCAACAACCCTCCTCTCTCTCCTCGTAGGAGAGGGTTAAGGCCATACGTCTCCAAGCTGGCCCAGTGCGGGTTGGGGACTGGCAAGACACGTTGTGGCAACGTAATCTTGCCATTGGATGTTTATTAGCCGCCGAAAGGCCTCCAAATAAGTTTCACGACTGTTATCTTATGATACCAACCGGGACCGACTGCTTAACGTCACCTCTGAATCACGGTAACGTTCATAACATATCACAAGCGGTCACCCATCGTTGCTCACCCTCAGTGATTGTTTCCAATCACTTAGGTGAAAGAAAACAATCGATATGAGCGCTTCTCATATTAGTCTATCTGTCAAAATATAACAAACTCTTGTCTACTTCCTTCCTGAGTATGGCAGGTAGTTCATGAACTTAGTTTAGATCATATTACCCCTAATCTTTCCGAGCCGCGAACATAAATATTCTTCTTGTAACCCTCGATCTGTCGGAGCATTCAGCCGAACCATTAGTTTCGCATTACCACACGCCGCTCTCACAATGGGACGCAATCGGGTGTAACTTCGATTCACAGTTGAACACATTCATGTATGTTGCGAGCCTATTTGTGTTACTAGTTCAAAATAAAGAGAATTCCTAGCTCCTGTAAAAATCTTTTTTCAAATATGTGTCCGGATTATTCCAAGACGATCGTTTGAACAAAAGTTATTTGTAGACTTAAGAATAGGTTGGTTATCTTTCTGATTAGCAGGTTACAAGTCAACACGTGTGTATGCCTAAGCAAAGCCTTAGGCATCTTATTTTGATAGTCCTTTGACTATCAAAATAAGATGCAACATTTTGGTTCTTAATAAATTGCAAACGCATAATTATGTCTATTCGTCACAGGCGCTAATAACTGTTTGAGTAAATAGTGAAAAAAAAGAACTTATTCTTATAACTTCATATTTAAATACCGTACCGTCTGACTCGCAAAATTAAATACCGTATGAACGACAGAACTAAATAATATTTTTTAAGTACATTTCACATCAATACAAGGCTATAGTGTCAAATGACTATCTATTTAAATCACTCATCTTCCATCTTCATAACCTTTATTCCCAAGATTTACCTGAATATCAGTTTTAGAGAGAGCTACTGGCAATAAACCTCCGCATCCCTAAAGGTGAACTGAAATTCGAACTGAAACTAGGCACTACTACACACAACTTTGAAGGCACTGATTTCCCAATAACTACTGCTGTAGATGTTCTTGTCAACCAGGACCGACGGCTTGACGTGCTTGCCGGGACACGGGGGTTAAGACCTCAAACTTCCAAACACCGGGCTAATAAGAATTTCATGCAAGAAAAACCCAACTAAACTTTTTGGTCCGACCCGATATTTAAACCACAAGACGAATTAATTACTTTACTTTACAGCTAATTGAATCACTAAGATAGGTAACTAAAGTCGCAGATATTGAGTGTTGTTTCCGACTGTTGTTTGAATATTGAACTATTAAGTAGTGAGGCGATCTGACCTTGGGCGGGGTGTTGTTGTGGTGGCGAGCGGCGGCGGAGTGTGCGCGCCTGGTCGCCTTATAGTGAAGCCGGCGGAGTGCACCGCCCAACCGCTCAGGGGAGCCCTCATCGCGAGCCACTGTCATAGCGCCGTCTGCACCTGACAAATAAAGCGCATGAAAATATATAGTCATTACTATGGTAACTAGAGCACTGATGAACATGCCTATATAACTCTGAATGCAGGAAAGGAAGGAAGAAAGGAACTCTGAAGGAAGGAAGATTGAAATCTAAGACAATAACCCATAACGTCCCACTACTGGGCGCGGGTCTACTCTCACGAGAGGGTTAAGTCAATACGTCCGCACACAGGCCGAGTGCGGTTTGGGGACTAGCAAGGCTTCGTAATCTTGCTGTTGGATGTTTAATTTAAAAGCCGCCCTAAGGCTTCTAATTAAGCTTCACGACTGTTATCTCCTGATAACAATCGGGGCCGACTGATTAACATAACCTCCGAATCGTGGAAATGCTCATAACAAATCATGCTACAAACGTCGTTGTTTCCCTCGGTGATTGTTTCCAATCACCTAAGGCCACCTGCCTATGGGTGCTTCATCATCATTAAATGAAAATCTAAATGTAGTTCAATTGTCTCAGTGGAGGTCTATGTCTAGCATAAGGCTGGTGATGATAGTATACTCCTAAATATATATTATGGACAAACTATACTCAAACACAGAAGACATGATCATGAGATGGTTATCACATAAATATTTGTTGACAGCCCCAACAAAATCATCATCTACCTGCCCTTATCCCAATTTTATTTGGGGTCGGCGCAGTATATTTTATCCTTCCATTCTACTCTATCACTCGTCATTTCACTGTCAACTTCCTTCCTATTCATATCTTCTTTCAGACAATCTATTCACCTTTTTTTTGATCTACCTCTTGCCATGTAACCTTCAATTTCCATACCCAACTTTTTCTTTGCCACATTTTCGTCATCCCTCCGCATAACATGTCTATACCAAGATTATTACTTCTTAACTTTTCATCCAGTGAAGCTTAAAACAAATTATTGACATAATTAATCCAACAAGTCTTATAACAGTTGTCATTTCTACTAGATACTACTTGATTAAAGATATTTAAAAACTGAATTACGATCGCAATCGCATTGCAATATGTTTGCTCTAGGAAATGTAACATTGACAAGATTTTACCTGGGAAAAACATTGCTAATTGATATACCACTACCTCCCTCTTGATGGACTACAGGCTTGATTTTGACCACGCCTTTTAAGTTGTTAGGAAAATTATTCATTTAAAATTAACAGAATAACTAATAAAATTATACAAGTCGTTTCAATGTTAAATCAAAATCTGAGAACACATTCAATTGCCCAAATGAGTTTTAGTATTTTGATATAACAAATGCGCAAGTGGATTGAAGGTTAAGTGCTTACCTGCGGCAAGTTCAGGAGAGGGTCGAGACGGCTGGATTTTGGGAGCTTGGTGACGCCCATCCGCCTGGAACAAACAGGAATAACAAATATATATTTTTTTAATAATTCTGATAATACTTTTTGCATCATCGAAATTAAAGTACCATAAATGACAATAGGATTATTTTTTGTTTTTTATATCGCACTTTATGATTGACCATACTCTGCGCTACTTTTTTTAAGACTAGCTTCGCCCCGCGGCGTTACCCGCGGTTACAACAACAAACGCGGGTAACACTGCGGGGCTCAGCTAGTAAGCTATTTTACTGTAAAGTTTCATCTAAATCCGTTTACTAGTTTTGCGTGAAAGAGCAACAAACATACATACTCACAAACTTACGCGTTTATAATATTAGTAAGGTTAAGTATGTTTACAAATTTACGAAAAAAAAGGAATTTTGTTTATGTATTTATATCAGTTGTCTAGTACCCATATCACAAGCAGTGCTTAGTTTGGTACTAGATTGCGTTGTGTGTACAATTTGCTAAATATATATTATTATTATAGTTGTTTATTTTATTTCTAAACAAAGTCCTGTTGAGAAGGATTTCACTTGTCTCTAAAGTGGGTACTACGATTTCTACCCTCTCTATAACACTCATCTTACTAAGCCATCTCTAACAGATCTGTGTATCTTTGGATGGCCACGTTCTTAAAAAGGCCCTTTATCGAACTAGTACATAATGTATGAGTATTGTGCGTACGACATGTGCCCTTGTCTAGATGCATTGAATTTATGATTATCATTGGTAGAGTTTTAAAACTGCCTCGTTGGTCTAGTGGATAGCGTATGCGACTTCTAATCAAGAGGTCTCGGGTTTAAATACCAGGTCGGGAAAAAAAGTGTTTGGGTTTTTCTTAGAAAAATCCTAATTTCAGCCCGGAGAACTGATATTCAGGTAAAACCGGTTGAACTAGTAGCCGACCCCAAATAATATTGGGAATAAGGAAGAAGAAGATTAGTGGAGTTTTGAGGTTGTTCGTTGTTCTCCAGTTTCAACAGAAATAAATAGATTTTTGCATTCGTACACCTCTAAGTGTAGTAGTTAGTGACCTTCGCTAGACCTGCAAACTATTGTGTATTAAACATGGTATTTTTTTTTTACTTTCACATATGATAGTCCGATCATAAACTCTTTACAAATAAATAAAATTGAAGTGTCTGTTTGTAGTGTCGAATGAAAATTTTTTAGGGTTCCGAAGTTTATGAGTTCGAACCCTTATAGTCCGTCCTCGACTTACCGTCCAAACGGTGGTCCAAACCAGAAAGATAAAACTTTGCATGAATATGAATTGTAATTACGTCAACAAAGTGCTACAATAAAATTATGAAAAATATTTTTATTTGGGGTACCTCCCCTATACGTAAAGTGGGGATGTTTTTTTTTCTCGCGGCCACCCCATCATGTGGGATATCATTAGATAGGTATTTTAAAAAGGTTTTCTAAGACGGTTTTTTGATTTAGGTATCCATAATCGGAATTGTCTATTGCATACGATTTCTAATCCACGTACCATTATGGGTGACTGAGGAACCCTTTCCTGTGCGTGGCCTGACCCGCACTTGGCCGATTTTTATTTACTAAATGCATATGAAAATATACTCGTATAGGTACTTCCATCAAAAAGCAATATTTAAATTTTTGTCTTTCTGTCTGTTTGTTCCGAATTTCACTGGTAGATAGCTCATGAGACAATGAGTAACTAAGGCTATTTCTTTTAGACTAGCATTGCTCTCCGGCATTACATGCGTACACGGTAACACAGCGGGACCCAGCTGGTATACTTATATATTTTTAAATACGTACGTAAATATACCCAGACACGCATATATTCTAAATATCTATTCAGTAGCCTCTAGACTATGGCTAGTTAGGGCGCAAGCGAGACCTGAAATTATAGCATTATTACTTTCATACATTTATTCATGAAGTCAAAAAAGATATTTCTTTTCTTACGAGAAATTAAACATGTACTTGTGTAACTGCTCAACCTTTCTCCGATATAATATTATTAACAACCAAAATGTACATAATAACATCTCTTGTCATCGCCTTGGGTGTTCATTTCCTGTTAATTGAATGTTTATTTTGTCTTCGCAAGCAATTAAGAGATATATTACACGTGGTACGACCTACACCTTTATACATTAATGGCCTTGAATTATTGATTTGTGTTGGTTGTTATAAGTTGACAAGGATAGTACAAGGACATCATTTCATGTGTCAAAATGAAAGCGATACCACTGCCTCTCTAAAATAAGTTGGTCTGACCAGTTTGATATCCCTGCCTCACAAAAATGAGCTGGCCCGAACAGAATAATACTACCATGTCTAAAAACTTGTGTCAAGTAATTGTTTGTTGTTTTGTTGCCTCCTGACTCCTAAGACAAGTGGAAGTTTCTGTTTCTCCGTTATTTTCAAAAGGCAATGTCCTCATCAGAAATATAGTATGTCTCACGTCGTGAGTTTTCCATATGCTTCAGTAAACAGCCGCGAGGAGGCGACGTCCGCGTGCGCCGTATGTTGCCTGCGCCTCCGGAGGCCAGGAGAATGATATAGAGAGATTGGGCCTCCGGTCTCACTCTCACCACCACTCACCAACGAAAGACGACAGCACGAATGCCATCATTTTAGGTTGGTCTGCTGTGTGAGGGTAGTACAGCCCCGGTCTTGCCGGCCCATTCATCCTGAAATCAGCATGGCCCTACTACCTTAGTTCAATGTGAGGTTTCCGACAAAAAATCTAGATAGAACAAACAAACACTACATATTTTAGTTATATCTAGTGCACCGCTGTGCTGCGGACAACTTCCGCTTACGCCGCCGACACAAATACATACGAATGTATGTTATTTGTTAAGCCCTATTTACATAAACTAAGGTAGGAACGTTTTTATTTAACTAGACCTATTTAGGGTTAGTTTGTTAAAGAAGTATTAAGAAAACGGACAGAAAAGAAACTGGACTGCAGCGGTAATGGGGTCAGTTCCGTGTTGTACACATATATAATAAATCTAGCAGCGCCCCGCGCTGTTACCAGCGTATCTTCAGGATAAAAAGTAGCCTGCATAAGTGATTATCAAGAACTCATTTTAAAATTAACCATTTACAAACTATCATTAAGGTTGCTATGCAAGTGTGTGAAGTTTTGACAGGAGATAAACAGCTAGCCTGTGTATCGCGATAATTGGAGTAAAAATGTGTTATTCTGATATATAAGCTATATTACTGTAAAGTTTCATCCAAATCTGTTAAGTGGTTTTTGCGCGAGAGAGCAACAAACGTACATACACACATACATATGTACATACTCACAAAGTTTCGCGTTTATAATATAAAATATAATATAAAATTAGTTGGAGTAGGATTAGTAGGATTAGTAGGAATATCGTGTCACAATGTTAGTTGCCATTCTCCTCCGAAACGGCGTGATCGATATCGCGTTTATTCAGTAGATCTAAGAAAAGGACGTAAACTGTTTTTTATACCCCTAAGGATAAGGGATGAAACGGTTGCGAGCGAAGACGCAGGCACCAGCTAGCTTATACGTAAGAATATTTTTCTCCACTACTAGCTAATCCTCTTTGCCTTATTGCTCTTGTCTTTTTTATTTTCTGTTAACCAAGCAACTTAAATAATGTGGGTCTTTTATACAATAATTAATTCCTTCTTTCATTTATTTAAGGCTGAAAGTTTCAAAAAAATCGTTCTTGGGGAATCCTTACAACATAAAAACACCAGTCTCGTCTCGTTAAAATCGGTTCATCCGCTTCAGAGTATAACTGAAATATATAGACAGACAATAATAAAAAAAAATGTGAGAACCGTAAATACTCTCATGTGAGAAGATGTAAAAACATAAATATAGTGCTAGTCTATATCCCTTTTAAAATGAAGTCATACCGTGCATCACTCCCAATGGGGAGACTTGCACTTAGGTTGAGTAGTTCTCGATATGATTGCTCTGTTCGCTGTTGATTTCTGAGCACGTCGGTTTTAATACGGTAGAGTATCTTCTGAATACGCCATGTAATTTTATCAAATGAAAGTTTCTACAAAAAACTGTGAAAGTAATGTGCCGCTGTTAGCTTAATTCAAAACAGAAATAATTATTATTTGGTTTGTATTAATTATCAAGGTTGCCATTTCCATTTGTTGCCATTGCCATGCTGATTTCAGTGGGGTGATCACCGTCCTCATTGTGAGAGCACATAATGCAGCATGGTGACTAACATCATGACGTCCTGGTGAGATGTTTAATAGCATTATTGGGTCTCCGGTCTCACACTCACCAACATGCCAGCACAAATGAAATGCACAATTCTCTACAATTTTGAGAAGTAATACAAATAGCGTAAAACCCATAGACTATGAGATATTTGCAAAAAATAAAAATTAAATTATTTTTTGCAAATATTAAATTTTTTGGGACCTTTGACTCCTTACTTTAAAACTTACGGCCATCCAATTATATGTGAATTTTGAGATCAGTTTTAGGATGCCAAAATACATGACTAAGATGACTGGCTGATAAATTACGCTCGAAGTGCTCATAGCCGAGTGACTTTAGGTGATTGGAAACAATCACCGGTAGGTAAGCAACGACGGCGCAGTCAGACCTAGATGGGTGACCGTATGGTTTATTATCAGCGTTTCCGAGACGGTCTCGTTTGTTATCATGAGATAACAATCGTGAAAGTTAGTTGGAGGCCTAACATCCAGCGGCAAGATTACCTAGCCACAACGTGTCTTGCCAGTTCTCAACCCTAACCTGTACTCGGCAAGCGAGGAGACCCGAGCCCAGCAATGGGACGTTATGAGTTGATGAAAATAAATTTCAAGACTGACCATTGAACTTGGCGCCTATTTATATATTGTCACGTAACTCGGCTTTAGTCGCCGGTTTGTGCACGATAGATAGGAGAAAGAGAAAAATACTAAATCACGAGAGTTTACAAGAAGTTTAATGTTTTAACAATCAATACAATTAGATAGAAATAATCGGAATACAAGGGCTAGTTCGCGAGCACGTTAGGGCGTGGGCTCTTGAGAGTTTGATCGGTGATGCCTCCAGAAATAGGAGACACTTATCTTTGAGCGGCGAGGCAGTAGAAAAAGGGCAGGGCTCGAGGCGCGCGCTGTTTATATAGACGCGCAGTAGCGGGGAGACGCTCGCCTGCTCGCGAGGAACGGGGCAGTGTAGCCACGTTACAATATCACTTCTTTTGTCGTTGAAGTCAAAAGCCAAGGAATAATTTCATAATATTGAACATGGCTCTTATTTCACATTTATGTTTTTGATGGGGTACTATTATTTGTATCATCTGACAACACGTTAATTGAACTTTACAATCAGCGTTTCATTATTTAGTTTTGACCGCCTTGTTGGTCTAGTGGTTAGCGTATGCGGCTGCTGATCAAGAGGTCTCGGGTTCGATTCCCGGGTCAGACCAAATATTTGTGTGATCCACAAATATTTGTTTCGGAGTCTGGGTGTTTTTCTATGTATAATATGTATGTATTTACAAAAAAAAAGTATTTTTATGTATTTATATCAGTTGTTTAGTACCCATAACACAAGCTCTGCTTACTTTGGGACTAGATGATGTTGTGTGTAAGATGTCCAAATATTTATTTACTTATTTAATTATTAGTTATGTTGAAGTTGGATTAAAGAGAATATATTAACTAAAGGAAATAATGAAGTAATTTTCAATTCTAACCCATGACTGAGCACAAAGAGACATATAGTTTTACGGTAGCGTAGTCTGAGCCAGCATATAAATCTTTGTGGCGTATTGAACCGTGAGAGAGGCGACCACTCGGCAAACAAAGTTACTGCCGGACCATTGGTCATACTTTGTAGTAGGCTGCCAGATATGGCTAAGGTCCTGCTTATATTAGTGCTATAAACTATATCTTTTAGAACGGAAATTGTTTCATATGATTTTGATGATAAAGCAATAAAAAAAAGACAAGAACTCCTACACTGTGCGGCATTTTTGGCGAAAACAGCTTTCGTCAGACCAACCCGCATGTTATTTTACTACTACTTTATAATATGTTGAAATCTAATTTCATGTAATTAGCGTAAACAAGTTTTTTTTAAATATAATACTTAAATTATTATCTTCGTCAGACTGATCCGGCCTCACTAAAGGAGAATGCCAGGTGGCCATAGTAAATTACGCCCATATGTGCCCACATATGAAACTATATGGAATCAACAGTATATAATACAGCAATTAATTGGTAAAAAATGGATTTAAAAAATGACGAGGTTACAATGTTACAAATGTTTTTATTTTCCATAAATTCGATTTTCAGTTGTACAAACATATACATACAGTAAGGTTTGTCACTTCATAAACGGTTTTAAATATATGTATAAGTATTAAAAACTTATAAATACTAATTAAAAACTTATTTTTTTAATCTATAAATAATCGAACATAGTCACATGTAAACCGTGTGGTGACGGATAAACTGTGTGGTGACGGATTAAGAATACAGAGTGTCACCACTCCTATTCATCCCGCGGGTGTCGTAAAAGGCGACTAAGGGATAAACTACGCAAGACAACATCGATGCAAAGAGAAGGAAAACTTGAAACCCTATACCAACCCGTATGGCCAACGTGGTATAGTAGGCCAATACCTCCTTTCTAAGGAGAGGCCTATGTCCAGCAGTGGTATCTTTCGTGAGCGTCTCTGATAGTGTAATGACAATGACGCTATGGTGTTGCTATGGTCCCTTCCCAATTAAGTGGTCCGTTCAGAGACTAAACAGCGCCACACTCAATTCATTAACAACATAAAGTATTATAAGTATTTTTTGAGATTAGTATTATAAGTATTTTTTGAGATTATCATGGTTTTAACAGACATTTTGCTCTTTATTCCATGTCATACACTACCAATACATCTTCAAGAAACTGAGCAGCTGGGGAAACATTAGACTGATGCCGTGCCCATGCTAAATATCAAATAACAGTTATCACATGGGCACAGCTTCCTACAGTTCGACGACCAACTATGCAATTGCAGCAATACTGTTTTATTGCTGCACGACCAGTGTAAGTTTTATTGATTAATATGTAACAAAACATACTTTGCGACTGACGTGTCTGCTTGTAATTTTGGTTCTTATTAAAGAAAGATTGGAGCCAAAGTCACTGATATCTACTGACCTGCTTCTGTCCCTACATACTTCTATATAATAAGAACCATTTAATCTTACACGCTCCCCGTAATAAGAGCGGGCTTGTATCAATCGAATGTATTCCTTGATACGAACATATGTATTTACTTCGTTTTCAATGTACCTCTTTGGTAAAACAACTTACAAGCACTTTTGTAGAAAAATGTGCCAACATTTTTCTTCGGTACCTAAACGTTTTTATAAATCAAATACTCTAAAACATTTTGTACTTTTTTGCTCACTACGCTGTTGCTTTTAACATTGTCATTTGACATTGATTTCAGTATTTTGATTTGAAAGAAAAGGTAGACTTGAGAATAAAAGTTTATTTTTGTTCACAAATGATTTACATGAGTATATATAATAATGAATACATAAAGATACAGTAAATTTATTTATTCAAAAAATTACGTTTTATGCAGTTAGTTCGAAGCTGGTGTCTACTCAACGAAAATTATGACCATATTTAACGTAACCCAACATTTAAACCAGAAGGTTTATAGATCCAGGACAAAAATTGTACGAATGTACGCTTCACTCTTTTTTAATTTACTTTATAGGAGCAAATTCGTGGTAACAGACCATTTTCCATTTGAAGTATGTAATCCCTAAAATCACAGCAGATTACAAGTTGTACAAAACCTAAAATTAGTGATAGAAAATTCAAAAATAAATTCTATTTTCATATTTCGTTGTTGAAAACCAAAAGTGTTTAATCTCGATTTGTTATTCAAAATGCTAACCAATGGATCTATAGTCAGCTCACGTCACTGTGACTAAATAAAATCTGTGTGAGCTGCATGGATAATCTTCTTCAGTATAACTTATTATAAATTGGAATGTTCGGACTTTTCGGCATATGTGTTACAACCAGCCAAAATGAATCTACTCTGCCTGATGGAAAGCATGAGTAGAATCCAAGAGGGTTCCATACTCATTGTGAATGCCGATAATGCAGCATTATGGTCCAGACTATGTGGCAGCCTTGTGAGATGCTTCTTCCTCTTTGGGCCTCTGGTCTCGCTCTAACCAACGAAACATGACAACAGGAATGCTGTAATTTTGGGTTGATCTTTTATACGAACACACTGAGTTCAAGCTGCAGGTAGAAAATTCGCGTAGAAAAAGTAATATCGTTCTTCATCTATTTTCTACCCTTTGTAACAGACATAGCATAGACCAACATGCAGTTGGCTAATCAAAAAAAATCATTTTTATATTTGAAACGGCACTTTTGAAACATCAATTAGTCAGTCATGAAGCTAATTGTCTGTTCCAATTCGTAGATCCCATGGAGAAGAACAGACAAGAAACTCCATGGACAGCCTCTTTAGTCAAGTAGGAAATAAATTGGCTAATACTTTGTTTTGACCATGTGACTTAGCGTTAAGAGACGCCATTCTATTAAATTTATTAGTTTTTTCTTTACATTTCGGATATAATAATATATAAAATTATTTAAATACATATATAAATAAGGCGATTTTTCATTAAAATGGAATATAATCCTACTAATATTATAAACGCGAAAGTTTGTGCGTAGGTATGTATGTTTATTGCTTTGCTTTCACACAAAAACTACTGAATGAATTTGGATGAACCTTTATACAGTTTAACTTTATACAGCTTATATATCAGAATAACTCATAGGTCACTTTTTACTGCAATAATCGAGATACACGCGGGCGGAGCTGCGGGCGAAAGCTAGTATATAATAAATATTTCGTACATCTTACACACAACACCATCTAGCTTGAAACTGAGCAGAGCTTGTACTATGAAAGCGAGATTCACTGATAGAATAATGATATACTTTATTTGTATCTAAATACAAACATATTATACATAGAAAATACCCAAACTCGGAAACAAATATCTGTAGATCATTGAAACATTTGGTTTGACCCAGGATTTGAACTTAAGGTCTCGTTAAGCGCCAGTGAGGCAGGCAATTGTATATTTAACTCGCGTCAATATTATAAGTACTACGGAAACTATGAGAAATGCTAGTAAGTCAAAAACATTTAAACAAAATGTAATATACATATTTGTATTTTAGTATAAGGTTTGGTATATAAAACAGACTGCATTTTGGCAACGATGTCCCATTATTTGGCACTGTTCTAGAAACACTCTGCCAAAGGAGGCTTTAATGTACTGCTGCCAAGGAATAAGTAGATTTCCTGTTGGATCAATAATAGAAGATATGGTTATTTAAAATTGCTTAAAATCTAATATGTAAAATTCTCGTGTCATAATGTTAGTTACCATACTCCTGCGAAACAGCTTGACCGATTTTAATGAAATTTTATGTGCATATTCAATAGCTTTGAGAATCAGCTACTTTCTATTTGTCATACCTCTAGGACGCGAGCGAAGTCGCGGGCATCAGCTAGTCTAATATATAAAATTCTCGTGTCATAATGTTAGTTACCAAACTCCTACGAAAAAGCTTGACCGATTTTAATGAATTTTATGTGCATATTCAATAGGTTTGAGAATCAGCTACTTTCTATTTGTCATACCTCTAGGACGCGAGCGAAGTCGCGGGCATCAGCTAGTCTAATATATAAAATTCTCGTGTCATAATGTTAGTTACCAAACTCCTACGAAAAAGCTTGACCAATTTTAATGAATTTTATGTGCATATTCAATAGCTTTGAGAATCAGCTACTTTCTATTTGTCATACCTCTAGGACGCGAGCGAAGTCGCGGGCATCAGCTAGTCTAATATATAAAATTCTCGTGTCATAATGTTAGTTACCAAACTCCTACGAAAAAGCTTGACCGATTTTAATGAATTTTATGTGCATATTCAATAGGTTTGAGAATCAGCTACTTTCTATTTGTCATACCTCTAGGACGCGAGCGAAGTCGCGGGCATCAGCTAGTCTAATATATAAAATTCTCGTGTCATAATGTTAGTTACCAAACTCCTACGAAAAAGCTTGACCAATTTTAATGAATTTTATGTGCATATTCAATAGCTTTGAGAATCAGCTACTTTCTATTTGTCATACCTCTAGGACGCGAGCGAAGTCGCGGGCATCAGCTAGTCTAATATATAAAATTCTCGTGTCATAATGTTAGTTACCAAACTCCTACGAAAAAGCTTGACCGATTTTAATGAATTTTATGTGCATATTCAATAGGTTTGACAATCAGCTACTTTCTATTTGTCATACCTCTAGGACGCGAGCGAAGTCGCGGGCATCAGCTAGTCTAATATATAAAAATCTCGTGTCGCGGTGTTTGTAACCAAAACGGCTGGACCGATTTGTATGAGATTCGGGTGCATACCGGGTAGGTCTGAATATCGACCAGCATCTATTTTTCATACTCCTAGGACGCGAGCGGAGCCGCTGACATCAACTAGTATACATATAAATGACTAACACACAAAACATTGAGTTTGGAAAGAGGAAATTTTCACACAAATATTTTCAAGTAGGAAAATATTTTTGAAGACGTCACCGCTAAAAGTGTGAAATGGATGTTAGAAGTTTATATTAAAATTCGTTATCATTGGTATCTGTTTCTTGAAACTCACAGGAAATACTCAGCAAATACAACAAGGAATAGAATAGAATAGAATAGAATAGAATAGAATAGAATAGAATAGAATAGAATAGAATAGAATAGAATAGAATAGAATAGAATAGAATAGAATAGAATAGAATAGAATAGAATAGAATAGAATAGAATAGAATAGAATAGAATAGAATAGAATAGAATAGAATAGAATAGAATAGAATAGAATAGAATAGAATAGAATAGAATAGAATAGAATAGAATAGAATAGAATAGAATAGAATAGAATAGAATAGAATAGAATAGAATAGAATAGAATAGAATAGAATAGAATAGAATAGAATAGAATAGAATAGAATAGAATAGAATAGAATAGAATAGAATAGAATAGAATAGAATAGAATAGAATAGAATAGAATAGAATAGAATAGAATAGAATAGAATAGAATAGAATAGAATAGAATAGAATAGAATAGAATAGAATAGAATAGAATAGAATAGAATAGAATAGAATAGAATAGAATAGAATAGAATAGAATAGAATAGAATAGAATAGAATAGAATAGAATAGAATAGAATAGAATAGAATAGAATAGAATAGAATAGAATAGAATAGAATAGAATAGAATAGAATAGAATAGAATAGAATAGAATAGAATAGAATAGAATAGAATAGAATAGAATAGAATAGAATAGAATAGAATAGAATAGAATAGAATAGAATAGAATAGAATAGAATAGAATAGAATAGAATAGAATAGAATAGAATAGAATAGAATAGAATAGAATAGAATAGAATAGAATAGAATAGAATAGAATAGAATAGAATAGAATAGAATAGAATAGAATAGAATAGAATAGAATAGAATAGAATAGAATAGAATAGAATAGAATAGAATAGAATAGAATAGAATAGAATAGAATAGAATAGAATAGAATAGAATAGAATAGAATAGAATAGAATAGAATAGAATAGAATAGAATAGAATAGAATAGAATAGAATAGAATAGAATAGAATAGAATAGAATAGAATAGAATAGAATAGAATAGAATAGAATAGAATAGAATAGAATAGAATAGAATAGAATAGAATAGAATAGAATAGAATAGAATAGAATAGAATAGAATAGAATAGAATAGAATAGAATAGAATAGAATAGAATAGAATAGAATAGAATAGAATAGAATAGAATAGAATAGAATAGAATAGAATAGAATAGAATAGAATAGAATAGAATAGAATAGAATAGAATAGAATAGAATAGAATAGAATAGAATAGAATAGAATAGAATAGAATAGAATAGAATAGAATAGAATAGAATAGAATAGAATAGAATAGAATAGAATAGAATAGAATAGAATAGAATAGAATAGAATAGAATAGAATAGAATAGAATAGAATAGAATAGAATAGAATAGAATAGAATAGAATAGAATAGAATAGAATAGAATAGAATAGAATAGAATAGAATAGAATAGAATAGAATAGAATAGAATAGAATAGAATAGAAACTCTTTATTTGCACACTTTGTTACAGAGTTACAATATATTAAATAACATATATAGGTAGTGTACAAAGGGCGGCCTTATTGCCATAGGCAATTTCTTCCAGGCAACCTTAGGATGGATCAATATGTATCGGAGAGACGGTGGTAGTCGACTGTGCATTAAGTTCTGTTGTAAATAAAAATATATATCCATCAATAAACAAACCTACATGCACACATACATACACAATACTTAGACATACATATATATATATATACATATATATACACACATACATACACATAAATATACATATATACATACATACATACATATATAAGGAGACGGTTAACTTGAATTACAAAGGGCACAGACTTACTTATTATAATTTGTTAAAATGTCACACAAACAAATATATCGAACACATACGAGGCGGGCTGGCTAATGACTTAAATATAGGTATTAATACTAAATCGGGTACTTGTATGATTAAAAAGATCAATATTAAAGTGTCTGTTTAAGTCAACCGTATCTACAGCGTGTTTCATTGTAAGAGTGTTACTTATTTATTTAAAACTGTCCTGTGGTGTCACTCGTAGTTATTGTTTTGAATCGCATCACGCTGCAGAACGAAATTAATCTAAAACGTCGCTTCTTCAGTCACCCATTATATTACGTGGATTTAAAATCGTATCCAATAGAGAATTCGACAATTTAGGTTAACTTATTATTTTTTTATTTATGTACGAAGTTTTCCGAGTGATTGTATTTTACAAGTTAGGCCCCGCTAACTCCTAAAATATAGTTTTCCTTGAAAGTTCAATATATTGGCTACTATCACGATTTTTTGCAGATTTTGAGTCAGCCGTTTAGCTTTTAGTGAAGGGCGGGGATACCCTGATTTTTGTTGAATAACTTGTAAACGGATACCTAAATCGAAAAATGCAAATGGAAACCTCGCAATGAAAAATTTTTAAAAGACCTATCTAAAGATATCAGGGTTGATGTCCAACCTCCAGTAATTGGAGAGGAACAAGAAGAAGAAGAAGAAGAATCTAAAGATACCCCACATGATGGGGTAGACGCGGGAAAAATTAATCATCCTCACTTTACATGTAGGGGAGGTACCCCAAATAAAAATATTTTTCATAACTTTATTGTAGCATTTTATCCACGTAATTAATCACAATATTTATTTATTGCTCCCTTTTTGTAATGGTATGGTAAATTCACTAGCTCCTGGAAGCATACAAAAATTGCCTTATACTAATTTTCGATGAGTGATACTGTGAAGGAGGCGGTGGGCGGCAGCATGCACCGTGCGGTCCACTCTGCGTATAACCGAACGAAGTAGAAGCTTGTTACTTGTGGTCGCGATCCTCAGCATTGAGAAGAAAGAAGAAGAATTTTCGATGAGATCATGGTATCAATCTGCCGGACTCATATTCGACGGTATTCCTACGGCTATTAAAGGTATACATCCTTAAATTACAACATTTATGCTATTATTTTAAGGCTCATCGATGCTGAATAATCTCAATTGGCCGCCATAGTGTAAGTCGCCATACTGCATTGTATTGCAATGAGTATCGTGACCACTACTTTTAGATTTTACTCATGCTTTCCATCAGGTGAAGTTTCTTTGGCAGGCTTATATAAAAAATATATTTTAAGGGAACCTGTATAGATCAAAATGCTTTGGAGGTAGTAGAGTCACGCTGATTTCATCACGAACGGGCCGGCTCGACAATACTACCCTCACACAGAAAACCATTCTTACAATGCCAGCACTTTTGCCGTCGTATTTCGTTGATGAGTGTGCGATCGGAGGCCCAATCATTCTTTCAGAAATTCTCCGGAGCACAGGAGAATGATGCAGACACATATGATCAGACCGCCACGGTATGAGTCACCATGCTGCATTGCCTACCCTCACAATGAGACTTATGCTTCGATCAGGCAAAATAGAGCCACTTTGGTGGTCTTAAATTAAAGTAAAAATAATGCATTTTTGGTGTTCGTGGTACAGGGCTTTCAACCTTTACCACAATCTCTGTGGTAGACATAACATTATTATTCTTATTGGCGAATAATTTATGCAAATTTCAGTAAGTGAAAATACGCTCCCTTCAGACTGTTTACTTTTAAAAAAAATCCCATTATTCGTTGAATGCTTGTTTGATATTGTAATTGAGAGGGATTAGATGTAAAGCCAGCGGGCTGATATAAAGGCTTCGGTTATTAAGCTCCATTGTGATAATGTCGTAGATAATGGACGATGAGTGTCGACAGCCGGCGGTTCGTGAAATAAGGACACGGCAATTAGGACACGCAGTTTGAACTGGAGTTTATGAGACAAGTTCACAGTTTCTAGACTTGGGATTCGAGTAGCTTATTATTATTCTGAGTATTGAAATCAAAACGATATAGATTAAATGTTGACTTTTTAATTATATTTCAGAATGTGTGAGAAATCTGGATGTTTTCTTTATTAAAAACCACACGTTTTGTTTTACAGTAATAAAAATGTATAATGGTCCACTCATAGTTGTTAGTAATCCACGATTAATCTTGAAGGATTTGAATTGAATTTGCACTCCAGAAAACAATTGGATGACGGGCACAAAAATTTATTCCGCATCTGGGTTAGTTTCTTATTATTATTTACAACTAGCTTTCGCCCGTGGATCCGTCCGCATGTATCTCATCATATCGGTTATGTCATTTTTTTATATATATTTATTTTTTATTATTTAAAATATTTTTTTAAGCTATTGCATAGCTTTTATCGCGGGCTTTAAGCGCAGCGACCGAATCAAGAAATTCCGTAACGAAAAAACCTAGCACCCCGTGTTAAAAAAGGATAGAGAATATGATTGTAACTGCAGTGCAACATGGACTAATAATTTGGCATGGCATTCGTCATAGATTGACCAAATAAAAGGGATATCTTAGGCACAATACATAGCGTCCGCGTCCTCCTGTACCGTTTATTTGAATCTCAGTGTTTTTTTATTCCATAGATATTACTATTATGTTCCCTGTTTAGTTGTCATTGTCTTTCGGTTAAAAGGATGATTATATTGATTGTCAATAATAGTGTTATATGTATGTTTTTAAAAAGACAGTGTAAGTATTTTGTTTTGTAAACTTGAATTAATATCAATAAAAAAATGGATAAGTAAAAAATAAATAAATAAATATAATAAAAAATATTATTATATCCTATGTTACTTCTTATACCTCCAAGAATATGTGTACAAAGTCTCATGTTGATCGGTTGAGTAGTTTTCGCGTAAAAGCGTAACAAACAAACTTACATTCAAATTTATAATATTAGTAGGGATTAGTTAACCTACTTCCATTATAATACGTGGTAGAGGCTGTCTAATTGGGTATTTATAAACATTGTATTTATAATTATTTTAAAAAGTATACGTACTTTGTCTAGGCTCCTAATTTTATCTACTTTGCAAGTATTTTAAAAGCTTGTTTTAAATTTTCTCGCGACTTTTACACATGACTTTTGTAATCCTAACTTATTCGTTAGAGGTTAGCGATGCCTTCGTGATACATTAGGTGTTACTAGCCTCACTTGTTTTTTTCTATTTTATATATTATAAGGAGCAAACGAGCAGACGGATCACTTGATGGTAGGTGATTGCCGCCGCCCATGGACACCCGAAACACCAGAGGAGTCACAGGTGCGTTGCGAGCCTTTAAGAAGGGAGTACGCTCTTTTTTTGAAGGTTTGAAGGTTGTATCGGTCCGGAAACACCGCAGGCGACAGTTCATTACACAATTTAGATGTGCGAGGCAGGAAATTAATAAACCTATCAACGCAATCAAGTGAAGTTATTCACACCATGAACGTATTAAATGCTTCCTTACATAAGGCCATGGCAGTACTTATGCCAAAGTAATATTTGTAGACAATCTTAAAAAAATATATGAAGCCAATACTTCTAAACAATACATGTAAGTAACCACCACAAGTCAATGTCAGCGGCCATAATGTGTCCACTCCTATCCTTAACCGAGCCTGTAATCATATCAGTTAGCGAACGTTGGAACATGAAGCCAATAATTACCTCGGTATACATCGGCGGGTTTCAATACACGCGTAAAATTATGACCTAAATTGTTCACACGTTGGAAGTTGGGTCAGTCTCTAAATACGTTAAACTAGTATTAGATTTTCAAAGGCCTTAAAGTTTGGCAATTTGAACTGTAACAGTTTTACGTTACAGGTTAGTTTTGAATACTTCTTTATGTAAAATTTTAGAAACAAGTTTCCCTGATATGACTGCACATAGCCTGATCAAAGTAGCTGTAGTATTTAAGAATCATTTAGATGGTACCAATGTTAAATAGTTTTTAAATAAAAATAACAAGTAAGTAGTTCGAATGTATGTATGTAAAGCATCATTGGAATTGTGAACAATATTCTATTTGAGTCGGTTAGTAAAATATTTCATTATCTGTTCCATAATAGCGTTCAGTTTTTATGGTTCTGTATTTCACAACTCGGAACCCTTATAGTTTTGTCACGTCCGCCCGTTTTACAAAAAGGGTATTTTTTGTAAAAACAGGGCGTTCCCTCCCCTCTCTAAACGCTAAACGGCGTGTTCGAGAAATCTGAAAAAATTGTAATGATGGTGCATGTGAGGAATTTAACAGGAAAACTAGGTACATATAACGGATTCGATAAATTTGTTTCTTCAGGAGTTATAGACGCTTCTCTTGTAAAAGTAAAGAATATTAAGTAAATATAATAATTATTAATTGAATACGTTTTTAAATTTGTGCCTTTCTGAATTCAGAGTCCAAAATAAATAATTTGAATTTATGAGTAACTACGCAACCCTATTCTATGCGTGGCCTGACTTGCACTTGGCCGATTTTAATCTTTTATCTTTAAACGGAAATGGCAACTCACCCTTTCAGGGTGATTAGTATTTACGTACTACTCTGAGAGGCCCCTCTTAATATTTACACTCTTTATAAATGATATCTCTAATTAATATGAAGATGTAATCTTAATCATCTCATCTACTAAAGTTCGTCTATTACACTGAATATGTGTGACTTCGATAATTTTAGGACAAGTTTGAGACTCTTCTTCTTTAACATTATTTTTCATTGATTACTGCCAAATTCTATACATTTTTATTGTTATTTTTTAGTAATGAGTCTGCGAAAATGACTATCAGCGGAATCCAAGAGAAGTGGTCAACTCATTCCGAATACAAACAGTGGAGCACCATGGTGACCCGCAACATGGTGGGCTATAGGTATGCTTTTGTATCACAATAAGACTAGTAGATCTCAAGAAAAGACTCGATTGATTGCTAGAGTTTTAATTCTCTTATTTTCCTTACATACGTGATATCCCAATTCTAACATTGACACACAGGTAGAAGAGCCACGCTGATTTCAGCACGAATGGGCAGACTCGACCGGGGCAGTAATACCCTCACACAGAAGACCATCTTATAATGACAGCAACCTTGCGGTCGTATTTCGTTGGTGAGTGTGAGACCCGATGCTCAATCATTTTGCATCTCTCCCGGTCTCCCGAGCCGAAAAGAATAATTCAGAAACATTGACAAGGCCGCCATTATATAGATCACTTTTCTCCATTGCCTACCCTCACAACAAGGATGATGACCGCTACTCCTGGATTCTACTCATGCTTTCCATCAAGCAGAGTAGGGTCACTTTGGATGGCTTAAATATAAAAAAAGACAAATATTTGTATGTCTATGTAATGTATGTAAGTTGCTTTACAGATGTAAAGCAACTTACACACGCAATGATTCACTATAAATAGACGACGTTTGACGATTCCAATATTAGATTACCGCACAGGAATTGTGTGTGATACGTGTAATTAATGAGCTTTTGATTACCTGTCTACTGCATCAATTGATTTATAGGGTTTCACGTACGAACGGCGCCGTAACGGCTTGTGGTTTAAATACATTACCCCAAATACCTTCACCGTAAACCTTGTAAAGTAATAGTATGAACTAAATATAATTTTGAATTTAGGCATATAAAATTAAAGTTCAAAAATAGATGTGATGTTTGAAAAGTGGCAGTGGATTAAGAACACGGAGTGTCTGCAATAAAATTGGAGTGTCTGTTTATAATATCAAATGAACAGTTTTTTTACTAAATGCATATTTTTCTTCTACTTAGCGTTATTCTCAATATTATTTGGGCTCGGCTACTAGTTCAACCGGCTTTATCTGAATATCAGTTTTTCCACGGAGCGACTGGCATCGGACCTCCGCAACCGAACTGAAATTCGAAGGTTGAGCTAGTTGTCAGTAAATTTAGGGACGTCACCGCGGGGTCGATGAGGAGATGGACCAACTTCATGAGGAGTACCCAGAAGCTCGGAAAAATCTGAGGCTGGCCATCTACAGGTGCTTTCCGGGCACGGTTGCTTCGTAAAGTATCTGCGCTCGGTCGCGAAGAGGGAATCGAGTCCCGCATGCCACCACTGCGACTGCAGTGAGGACACGGCCGAGCACACGCTGGCGGTCTGCCCCGCATGGGCAACGTGGCGCCGGGCCCTCACTGCAGTCATCGGATTGGATCTCTCGCTACCGGCCATAGTTCGCTCCATGGCTGGTAGCGACAGTTGTTTTACAGCGGTCGCAACCTTCTGCGAGGAAGTAATCTCGGAGAAGGATGACTTCCTCTAGGACCAAATCCACCGCCGGCGAACGGGGCGGCGAAGCCGCGCTCATCTGTGCCTCACACCGCCCTGAATCTGGCGGCGGGTGAATGAGATGAGTTTTCCCCTCCACCTTTAGTCGGTTCGAGTCCGACACACCGCCCCGCCGAATCGAAAACCCCGGCGGGGTGAAGGTCCGTGGGAATTTCCACACGTAAAAAAACAAAAAAGTTGTCAGTAAATTTGAGGGCACTGACTTCCCAATTAAGATTGCCATAGTTGTTCATAATATAAGACGCTTCGAATGCGTGGTACGGAACCCTTATCTCGCGAGTGTCACTCACACTTGGCCGATTTTTTCTTTATTCTTTTCATTATTTTTAGTTTTATATCATTTATGGCAATTCCAGATATGAAAATAAACACAGTATTTATTCATTAATACTCTACTTCTACTTCAGTTCATAAATATGTATACTACAAAAACATTTGTTTTCATCACTGCAAACATAATCCATTTGACTGGGTAAGCAAACGGTCATTTATTTTGATAAAATACATGTTTATATGACTGCAAAGAATAAATAGCTATAGCTCTATTGAAAGTGAATCGTTGGTCTAGTGGTTGCGTATCTGACTGCTGATCAAGAGGTCTCGGGTTCAAATCCGGGACGGCCCAAAAGTGTTGTTGGGTAACCTTACAGGAAATTTTAAATAGCAGCCCCGAGTCCGGAAATTATGTCTCCCACATTTTAAAAAAATACCAGAATATTAAAGCAAAAAGTTAGAACAATAAACTGCTGAGGTTTTTAATTCAGGTAACACCCTGTAATAAAGATGTTAGAAGTTTTCAAAAGTTGATCAGGGCTCCCGCTAGGAACGTACGATCTGTTAGGAGAAAAACAAACTTAAAACAGAAAAACAATATGAAATAAATACAATGACGCTTAAGGTACCGATTATCCATTTACCTCACGTATCGCGAGCCTGTTCCGCTTGAATAAAATGTAACAGTCTGTTCGCTGTATAATAAAACGCCTGATAGAAACAGCACGGCAACAAAATGTAGCAAATAACTACGATCAGAATTGGAAGTGGTGCCACGCTAAAATTTGTATAAACTCAAAATATTTTTTTGCTACTGTTTTGGTTCATCAACAATACGTCCCACTGATGGGCTCAAGTTTCCTCTCAGAAGATGGTTAAGACCATACGTCCCCGAGTTCGTGTAGGCAGCCTGCGGGTTTCGTGTTGAGTTAGGGACCGACCAGGTGAGATGATCATGCCTGGCGGGCCACGACTCAAGGGTTGATATTATATCACTTGTTTAGTACCCATAGTACAAGCTATGCTTAGTTTGGGACTAGATGATGTGTGTCAAAAATATATAAAAATGATCTTTGAATTGTATTGAAATTTGAACTCAAGTGGTGCAGATCTTTTTGAGCTCTTAAAGCTTTATATATATTAATAAATCGTCTAACTAATATTTATATGTGTTTATAATTCATAAGTTAGAAGTACTTACGGAGCGGGGCGAGTGAGGTGTGGGGTGCGGGAGCTGGGGAGGGGCGCGGCGCAGGCGGGCTAGGGCGCTCAACAGCCCGTCCGTGGTCACGACGCCCGGCCCCGCATCTGACAACAAAACATTCATACATTAATCACATGTACTGAAAAAGCACTTTCTAAAAAAATATAACATGGTCCTTCGAGCCGTGTTCCCAAAATTTTTGAACTTTTGGATCATTATAGCGCAAAAAGATCTATTCATATCGACTTAGGTTGTTGCCTCTTAGAAATCATGAGGTTACATTACCTGTGCATAATGTAACCTGATGATTTCTTTATCTAAAGGTGACTGTAAAAGAATGAACACGCACTTGACATGTTAGTAAAGCTCAACTTTCGTTTACAAACACTTACATTGCTAAAACTATTTAAATAATTGTTGCAACTGCTGCAAACTCATATAACCGCATTCGCAAAGTCATCCAACTCAAAACTTCAGTATATTTAACTTCTGTTCTAAACTACACTGTTGCAAGTTACACTTATTGGAAACTCCACTATCATGATTTGACATGTGTTGCAACTTGTGACTAACTAGAGTTTATATAAATGAAAACCAATTTAGTAAACGCTTGTAATAAGATCCGACGGTTCTATTGTTACAGGTTGGAATTGTGCGAAGGACGCAAAGTTTAAGCACTTAACTAGGGGATCTATTACAAATAGTTCTGGAGTTATTTCGAATAGGGTCAGGGATCGGGTTTCGCATCTAAATTTTAAACTTGATTTATAGAAACAGACTTCAATAGAAACATGTTGAATTGTTATGTGGGCTACGTATTTATGAACTGTGTGTTAGAATTTGCACGGACTGATTTTGATGGTAGATAAGGAAAAAACACGCCAGAGACGATAAGGTAGCCTGATGGGTATAAGTCTATTTGAATGTTCGAGGTTTTTTTAGCTAGAATATACCCGATCGATTCCTTAACCATTAACTACGCTTCGATACTCATTGTGCCTTAGATGATTATTAAAATAGAAACAGTTCTCTATTAATAGTATAGATAGACGTAGATATATTAAAACACGAACTAAGAATACAGATATTACATAATCAAATTGCTACACTAAAAACATTTAACGTGTTGTTGAAGATTTACAGCGCGATGAACACCTAAATAGTCCCAACGTTCCAACAAAGTCCTTACCAGCTTTAATCTGCCAAAACCATCTAAAACTAGTTTGTGCTCTGTTGCAGCAGAACAAATGTGTAATATGGGGAGTGAAGTTACAACAATTTGCATAAATTGTATTGTGATGATGTTCGTGAGATGTGAGGCGATGGGTTGCTGTCGCGACGGGAAATATTGTCGAAAGTGATATCTGGTATTGATGTGTACTTACAAATTCGTTCAACTTTTATAGTGAAACTTGCTTTTATTCGCAGTTTGCCCGGTCGCGACCTTTGTTCTTTCTCAAGGTCCAGTCAATATCTACACTGAAATTCAGACATATAGCCTTGAAAGTGAAACATACAAAATTACTTTCGAATGTGGTGGCAATTTAATAAAAAAAAGTTAAACGTAAGGATATTGACGGATGTTACAATGTATTAATTAAAAGATTAAATAGCTTGTTCTTGTTTACTTGTGGACAGTCACGTTGCCTATTTACCTCATCTGTATAAATGATAATTAATTTCGTTATTAATCATTGTTTTATTGATTTTAATACTAAAAGATGCGGCTTATAGTCATGGAATAGGTCAATCTTTTAAAGAGAATATTATTGACGTCATTCCCAATAAACTGTAATAATGTTTTACGTTCCAGCCATCCTTTTTTGGGTTCCGTAGCCAAAGGGTAAAAAACGGAACCCTTATAAATTCGTCATGTCTGTCTGTCTGTCCGTCCTTATATCACAGCCACTTTTTTCCGAATCTACAAGAACTATACTGTTGAAACTTGGTAAGTAGATGTATTCTGTGAACCGCATTTTATTTTCACACAAAAATAGAAAAAAACAATAGATTTTGGGGGTTCCCCATACTTAGAACTGAAAATCAATATATATTTTTTCATGAAATCCATGCGTGTTTGGTATCTATGGATAGTTCTTTAAAAATGATGTTGAGGTTTTATTAATGGCTAATATTTTTTTTACTTAGTAAATTTATTTGTTTATTTATAACTTGTTGCACTTGTTGAACAAAGGCAGTCTACCTTCAGGTGATGTAAAAATAAGATGCGGTAGGTGCAAAGATAACTTTTGTTTGAGACATAACGAGTTTATTCTTATATGAGCGTTTACCTTTACTTTTGTTATATTAGTTTTCTAATATCGTTTACGTCTGTAAAAAGTGGACTTTGCTATCGAGACAGGAAGTTGTTTTTAGCTAATGCCGAGTTAGTAACACTTTTGAGGTTGTCGCCCGTATATGGGCGTATGTCTAGTACATTTTCTATTCACAAAGTTGCTTTCAAAGACAACACCAGCACTAAAAATATATTTTGTGTCATGAGAGTCTTACAAACATACATGAAACTGCACAACAATTTCTGAATTACACAAGGTCACAATTGTCACATATGGGAATCGAACCCAAATGACTCAGCGTAGTGGAAAGCGATGAGGTAATCACTACGTCACCAGTGTAGCACAAATTTGGAATTAGAATTCGTTTTTGTACTCTGCCCCCTCATATTAAACAGAAAAATAAAAAATATCGGCTAATTGTGTGATAGGCCACGCATAGAATAGGATTTCGTAGTTAACTACACGTGAACTTAAAATCATGTGATATTTGTTTACTTATTTTTTCGTTATTTTTTGTGTTTAAAATACCTCTCTAATAATACCATACACAATGGAATAGACGCCAATGAAACAAAAATTCTCATGATGTTTTTAGCACTTTGTTGACGTAATAAAAACACATATTCATGCAAAGTTTTATCTTTCTAGTACAAACCGTTTGTATGTTAAGTCGAGGACGGACGGACGACATGACGAAACTATAAGGGTTCCGAGACATGAATAACGAAACTTTTATAAAAAGTAACAAGTAAGTAGTTACTTGAAATGTAAGTGAATTCCAGATCGATAAATTGAAATTTTTCAAAGAATTTGTAATTAACATGGCTCTTTAACACTGAATAAACTCATATTTACACACAGCAACAACATGAATTACGGAACCCTAAAAAGCCCACGGCAACCTACCGCGGGCAAAAGCCACTTATAAATATTAAAAAACTTAATTTACCCGTAATTATTTCGAAGTAAGTACTGAAGCACTGTTGAAATATAATAAATAGAAATTATGGTAGTACATTTGTCTTAATACAATTTTCAATTACGCGGCTTATATTATGCAAATGTATTCCTATAATTTATTAAATCCTTCTAATACTACAGTTTTAGGAATTACTGCATAGATTACTTGTGAAGGTCAGAATATATTTATTGTAATAGTGTTATTCTAGCAGTTAGTCGGCTAGTCATACTGACTGTGAAGGCACTGTTAGTGGCACTCGCGGTCATTTTACTCTTACTAGGTAGTAGAGTCACGCTAATTGCAGCACGAATGGGCCGGCTCGACCGGGACCGTACTACCCTCACACAGAAGACCAACCTAAAGTGACAACATTCTTGCTGTCGTCTTTCGTAGGTATATGTAAGACCAGAGGTCCAATCATTCTGCATTCTGATGCAGAAACATCTTACTAAGCCGCCATGGTGTAATTCACCATGCTCTGCATTGTACGCGCTTACAATGAAGAGGGTGGTCCCTACTTCTGGATTCTACTCATGCTTTCCATCAGGCAGAATAGAGTCATTTTGGTAGGCTTAAATATAAAACAAAAAAGTACCACCAACTTGAAATTGCGGTAGTTGATGGGTTTTAAGTCGTAAGCAACCGTTAAGAAAGGACTTTGGCAATTTCACGCCTTTATAGCCTAGTCTTTTAGTGTTGTATGGAAGATAGTCGTTTTTAAACTTAGAATTAAGACGTAGATAGTAACGCGAACGATATCTCGAACATAAACTAGTTTAATACATTTGTTTTTGAGTGGAACCACGAGTTAAGGAGCATTTTCATTGGTCGTTAGAGCCCGCATGCGGGGTACCGGAGATTTCTGTTCAAGCATGCCATAGGGTCAGCAAACAAACAAAAATTGATGTAATTAATCGTAGTTCATATTAAAAACAATATTATGCCGATAAAACGCTATTTTTGGCCCTAGGCATGCTTGAACGGAAATCTCCCGTACCCCGCATGCGGGCTCTAACGACCAATGAAATTGTGCCATTATACAGCAAGTTTAATATCATGTGCGGGTAAACCCTTAGCCTTACATTTGCGCAGTATTATCAAACCTCTCGTGAATACCAAGTAGCCGGGACATATCAGATAGCTTGTGTATGAATATGGTAATTTTGTGGACAGTTCTTTGACCGCACCAACTCCCTGTAGTGTTGGACTAAATATAATCCGAGGTATAACTTTGACGCAAACGTATTAAACATATTTTCAAGTTTTTTTGTTGGTTTTGGGACATACATAATTGTGATGTAAAATTATTATGATTCGAAACAAACCTGGGAAAAATGTCGTGAGAAAATATCAGTGAGGACGTCAATCACAATGTTTTAAAAATACGAATATAACAGAGAATAAATACCTAAGTTTCACTATATTGAATCTATGTAATTCTCTCAAATAATTTCTCTCAAATTCAAATCAATCTGCATCACCATCCCATAATTTCCATAAACGGATTATTATAAAACTAAACGAAGAATTATAAACTTCCCTCGTTGAGCCATGGACAACGATAGTTTGATTTCAATCTTCAAAATGCGTGCCACATGCTTGCCGTTTTCTAAATCTAGACGTGATTCTATATTCCTATTAACTCAATCAACCTATAGCCCACTGCTGAACGAAGGTCTCCCCCAAGAAGCGTCTTGGGCAGTCCGAATCCATTCGCTGCGAGAAACTTTATTTAATCATCTGTTCATCGTGCTGCAGTGCGTCCTTACCGTGGTCTCCATTCTAGCACACAACAACTATCGTCTAGAGACATGACTGGTCCACTTCAACTTCAGCGTACTGATTCTCCGTTCTATGTCTGTATGTTCTGTCAAATAATCTCGTCACGAATTTATCGAACCAAAAGACACCCAGTATTAGAAGTATCATTTTAGATACTTAAGGTTCTTGACCCGAGATTAAACAGCCACTGTCACCAAGTACGTCAATGCTTAACACCCACCTCATTTTATTTGCTAGAATCATGTAAAATGATCTTTGCACCTTTGCATTCATCATTACAAGATTTGTAAACATGGTGCAATTACGTAGTTTAACAAAATTGATTTAAAATAAATCAGGTCATGGTAAACATGACAATATTGTGATGATGTCACGATTGTTTCTTATAAACATATCTGTGGTGATATCTTAGTGATGTACTTTTTATCGATAATTTAAATACTAAATGCTAGTATTTGTTTTACTAACAAAGATAAATGTCTAAGTTATAAATAGTATCTATATGTTAAGACAAAATTGGTTTTATTTTACCTAAGAAAAGTTGCATTTTTCTTAGTTATAACCAAATGCTCTCACTACTGTGTATTTTACTAAATATTAAGAATAGTAACGAACGTCAAAATAGGTACTTGTAATTAATTCAATGTTATACTTAGTACAAATGAAGAAACTCAATAGTCCAAGGAATTAAAGGAGATTGTCTAGATTTACTCAATTACAATTCATTCTGTCTCACACATACAAAATCAATTAAAACAATGGCTAACGACCATGATCATAAGTGAACGTTACATTAATTACCACGAATAAGTTGCATCGCAAAGCGGAAATATTAATGCACTGATGAAATCGATAAGATTGTGACGTCATTTTGTCAATGAATGCCCATCACTACAGTAAATAAATGAACTTCTTATGAATAATGGAAACATTGTAACCTATCACAGTCTACGGTCGCATCTCGCTATAATCGGTCGCTTTATAAAAACGTGCAAACAATTCGCATACAATTATGAAATAACGCAACAATGCTCATTATCTTAATAACTGTTCTTACCACAAGCGCGGCCCGTACGACGCATAGCTATGTTAACATCGAAAGTGATAGTAAACATCTCTCGTTTTTACCAGTGCTCGATGTAAGTTCTACATTCAGATACGGCAATGGAAATCAATTGGTTCCAGCTTACTCGTATCCGCAAAACCACGATTTGAAATCCAGTGATGTAGTGTTTCCAGGATCAAATATACACCGAAGAGTTGATTCGGAATACGCCTACACGTATCCGTATGAAAACAGTAATCGTCAGTGGAATAGACCAACTGTTACTGAAGCAGCTCAGCTCAGCGACAGATTTCAAGATAATGTAAAAGAAGAAAATGTGTTTAATTATCTAAATGGAAAAAAGACTCAGAAACCAGGAGCAGTTGCTAATTTTGAAAATGGTCAATTTGATAAGCCACAGAATAACTCAAAAAACAATAGTGCACAGTTAGAGAAGTTGAACATTAAACAACAGATTAATATAAGTAATTACACTAAAAGTGCTAAGACCATCATGAAACCAAATAGTACAAATCTAAATACTCCTAGAAATCTTAATATGTACCCAACAATAGTTAACCAGAACAACAGTAGTTTAAATCAAAGTTCAATAAATTCTAATCAAAATTCTGTGAAAAATATGAAAAACAACAATTTTAATAATAGTACTAATACAAATATTTTCACTACAGAGTCTTACAATAGAACTATGGGTCCAAATATTAATTTAGATGTTGGTGGTACTTATGGGACTAAAACTCCGCGAGAAAATGAAGTAAAAGAAGAAAGTGATGGTGATAGATGGATTTGGAGTAATAGTGAGACGACTACGTTGGTGCCTTTGAATGACAGAGCAGCATTCGCTGGGAACAATTGTCCGGCTGGTACGGTCAGGATCAGAGATACTTGCGTAGCTGTGGATTGAAGTGTCAGGACGTTACCGAAAGGTTTGATGGTACTAAACCGTTTTTGAACCTCGGTACCAAACTGGTATTAGTAATAAACTGGTTGAAGTGAAAGTTAGCGGGTGGAAACTGTGGTGGCGTGTGCTGAATGTTATAATAAAGTTAAATTTTGGTAACATTTTAGCAGACTGAATGTTTTGAACAAGTGTTAACAAATTTCAAAGTGTTAATAAACATGGTCAATTTTAAGTTTTTTTTTTGCTTAATTTTCTAGTCTTAAAAAATAATAACATTACTTAGCATTTCAAAGTGACTCTACCTGGTTATCTATTTCAAATTTGAATGGGTCCCAACCAGATTTCGAAACCACTTCATATGTGACGAAATTCTAGGCTAACCAATATAAGAAATATACTGTGGGATTGAGAACTTTCTTATTTACATTCAGATAAATTAAATTTAAGTGAGAACCAGATCCCAATAATTTCAGTTTGTTCATTTTGACTGCACCGCTGTCGTGGTTTAAGCGGTCGCCACGGCATTTTCTATTGCACTAAGTATTGTGAGTTTGAACCCCAAAGGGGACACCATTTTACATACACAAACTGAGTCTTCATCTTCTTTGTGTTTCTTTCAGGTATGTTTATTAAGTTTTCCACGACACATAATAATAAATAATTATAATAAAATAATTATAATAATTATAATAAAAAAATAAAAGAAGCGCTCATAGCCGTGTGGCCTTAGGTGATTGGAAACAATCTCCAAGGGTAAGCAACGACGGCGCGGTCGGACCTAGATGGGTGACCGTTTGTGGCATTATATGTAATGAGCGTTCCCGTGATTCGGAGGTCACGTTAAGCAGTCGGTCCCGGTTGTTATCATAAGATAGCAGTCGTGAAGCTTAGTTGGAGGCCTTCGGGCGGCTTAAAAACATCCAACAGCAAGATTACGTAGCCACAACGTGTCTTGCCTGTCCCTAACCCGCACTCGGCCAGCGTGGGGACGTATGGCCTTAACCCTCTCTTGAGAGGAGACCTGAGCCCAGCAGTGGGACGTTATGGGTTGTTGATGTATAATAAAAGAACTTTATTTTATAAGCACAGCATATAACAAATAGATTAAAATGCAATTTTCCAAACAATAATAAGAAATAACAGAGGACAGGTCAACAGATTTTTTAGGCTTGTAACATTTGCTAATGTCAATAGCAAATGACGTGGCATTGACACGTTAATGACGTGTATTACAAACAACACAAATTATATTTTGTGGGACGGTCCCCATTTCAGCTCATCCACATGTTTTATCATTAAATTCATTACTACGAAGACTTTAAGACTCTAACTAGTTGAGAATGGCAGAAAAAGCTGATATTCGGCTGGTTGCCATTTCACCAAAAGAAGAAGAAGTATATTTTGTGTGACATTCAAATTGCAAATAATAGTCTACATTAACTGATACATGACAACACAGAATATACTTTCTTGATACGGAAGCTGTCTTTTTAAAAATGTAAAACATTTTTTAATACAGCCTGCAGAACGCAAGGTGTTCACGTTACTGAATATCAACGAACTTACGTGACCTATGAGAACTGATTTCCTTAATCGACAATGTTAAGATTTTTTTTATAGGCTACCAAAGTGAATCTAGCGTGGCTACTACTTACAAAAAACTTTACTACCTATTTTTAAGATACAATAAAATCATTATAGAATCATTGCCCAATGTAAATGAACATATATACATATTCTTGAGTGGAAACCGCGCCCACATGTGGTAGGACGTCCACAGGCCAGGTGGAGTGATAATTTGCGCAACACAGCTGGTAGAAGCTGGATGAGAATAACCGAGGATCGAACTAAATGGCGAGCAATTGGAGAGGCCTAAGTCCAGCAGTGGACTGCGGTGCGATGATAATGATGAATAGTTGTGTTTAAAATAATACAAATTTCTAAAGTACATTTCTCAATAGCGAGAGAAAAACATCAAAATGTATAGTCTAATTTACTTGTCTTGTCTTTGCTATTTATAACTAGATGACTTTTCCACCCGCTTTTATATCAATTATTGGGGTACATAATAGTATGTATATTCTGATGTATAAGCCATATTATAAATATCTATACATCCATCGTTATAAACATTGTTGCAATTGTTAAATTACTATCCTTAGGGTACTATTTTCTACATCAATTATGAGAAAATATAGACGAAGATGATTTATAAAAGTTTTTCATTATCTGTTTTTATTTAAAACTTGCTTTTACATGTCGTGCCGCGTGTATGTCGGAGTTCCAGGGATTTCGAGGGTGCACCTAGTTCACTTATAGACGGAGTGCAGTTTTTGGTCTGGTCTGTGCAAATACTCCTGAATGGATTTGGTTGAAACTTAACAGTAATATAGCTTATATATTAAAGTAACACATAGGCAAATTTGCACAAATTGCAAATAAAAGTATATTAAGTACATGTAATGTATTGTCAAGTTGTAGGGCTACCTTTAATTGACCACATGACTTAGTGGATAATGATCCTGACTACTAAGACAGAGGTGGTGAGTTCGATTCACACAATGACAAACATTAGTAATTTTATTTTACTATTAAAGGCCACTCGGCTATGAGCGCTTGCTCGAAAAGGTCGTTCTTCTTAAATAGATGCCGATGAATTCTGTGTGTAAATGTAACATTTATCTATCACTAGCTGACCCGGCGAACTATGTACCGCCTTAGAATATTAATTCTTAATAAAGTATTGTGTTTAGTTATTAACTGATAGTGACAAATCGACAGCAGCACAGATTAATAAATAGTTTGACCGCAGCGCCAACTAACGGGCCCCTGCCGGTATCGCCACAATCGTTTTGTTGCTGCTAAATCTGTAATATCTTCAAAAGTATTAATTTAAATTACATACTGTATAGGGCCATATTCATCTATATTAACTACACAATGTATTTAAGGTACTTTATTGGATAAGGGTTAATACTATATTGCTTAAAATCGCTTCGTAAATAAGCCATTATTTCTCGTAAAAAATGGTTATTGTGAGTTATGCCTAAGAGTTAGACATATACCATCGCACATTTTTTGTAGATCTTTTTAAGATGTAGAATACTGTAGTACTACAATACATTATTTTGATCTATATCGAAGGGTACACCCAGCGTTTGCAATGTAAACTAAATGGGTTTATTTACGACATCACATTAAAAACCTCTAAAATTATCAATGTTTATCTACTATATTAAGCATGTATTATACATAAAAACGTTCATCTTGAATCACTCTATCTGTTTAAGAAAATGATTTTATGAATCCGTTGCGTAGTATTAAAGATTTAAGCATATATATAGGGATATAGGGACAGAGAAAGCGACTTTGTTTTATACTATGTAGTGATAATAATAATAATAATAATTTTTATTGAAGTAAAATTAAATGTACAAAAATTACAGAATTTGCTAATGGCACCCAAACTAAGCTACGCTTGTATCTTGGGCTGCCATAAAATTAACCAGTGACAATAGTGGAATTAGACGCGTACAATATACATTTTTAGAAAATATGAAATAAAGTTAGGTATTAGACTAAAAAGATAAAAGTATAATAAAATAGAAAGAAAGAAAACATAAGACATTAATATGTTATGTACATCATTCATTACAATTATCAATCAAACACAATGTCTCCATACCCAGATAATAGCACATGTGCTTGGTAATGTTTGTGTTTATCAGCTGTGTGATTCGTTTGAGGTCGAACGACCCTGGATAAGATGTGTTAAGGTTGTTGTTATTTGTTTTTGTTTCACAATAAAACATTATATTTGTTCGTGGTACTTAGGTGCCGTGTCCACGGGTTAGAGAAACGCGGCTATATTACGTCTGTCTGTTTGTCTGAGTCACAGGAAATCACGCTGAAATAATAATGCCCGTTACACACGTTTCCACAGATCGGTTCATCTTACTTGAGTACACACGTTCGATATATCTGCCTCGATGGCGCAATGGTAGCGTATGCGACTGTTGTGCTTGAGGTCCCGGGTTCGATTCCCAGGTCGGGTCAAATGTTTGTGTGATCCGCAAATATTTGTTTCGAAGTTTGAGTGTTTCCTATGTATAATAATCTAATAATCTATTGAAAAAACTATATTTATGTATTTAAATCAGTTGTATAGTACCCATAATACAAGCTCTGCTTAGTTTGGGACTAGATAGCGTTGTGTGTAAGATGTCCGAAATATTTTATTGATCTGTACAGATCGGTCAGAACGTGTGAAGCGGCCATAATTGCTGGTTCATGACGATGTTCGTGATCCGACGCTATTCTCTTGTTAGTGGAGATGGTCCCTTAAACTTTTAACAGACACTAACTCCCGTTTTCACCTACTATACTTAAACCCTCTCCTTACTAGGAGCCTCCTACATTCCTCCTAAATTTTAAACAATACCTAATCACTTACGTGTCCCCTAAAGGTTGGTTAAACAAAAAGATCACTGAAGGTTACGTAACTCTTTTTAAATGACTTCTTAAATTAAGTGTGTGTTAGTGAAAAGTAAAAACAACCATGACTATATTCTTGATATAAGTGTTGGGTTCAAATGTGATGAGTACAAGTGCTGAATAAGTGATAAGATAATAAGATATGTATGTGTGTTTCTCTCGAGTTAGTACTTATATAAATACACTTATATTTACATAAATCTGTACAAGTAGCTTGCCTTGACTGACTCGAAATTTTGGTAGCTATTGTTTTTTAAATTGTAAACACCCACTAAAAAAAGATTTTTGATTATTTCACCTAGGAGTTAAATAAAGGTTGAAGTTTTGTATCGTAGTTTGGCATTTTTAAAGTTAGAAATATGAAATACGAAATTACGTGAGGAATGCCTCCTTCAATAGCTATTATTGAAACAAAAAAGTAATTACAACAAGAATGGGCCGACTCGACTGGGGTGGGACCCTCACACAAGACAAATCTAAAATGACAGCGTTCATGTTGTCGTCTTCCGTTGGTGAGCGTAAGACCGGAGGCCTATTCAAACATCACACTAAACCACGGTGTGGGTCACGATGCTGTATTGTATGCATTCAAAATGAGGATGGTGGCCCCTTCTTGGATTCTACTCATGTTTTCCATCAGGCAGAGAAGAGTCACTTTGATAGGCTTAAATATTTAAAAAAATAGATTCTGCACTACAGTAACCGCTGATGAACGTTTGAATACTAGGTGGGCTGAAAAGATGCCGACCTCAACGTGAAGATGGCAGCTCCCATTAATAACAAGCACGCACTGAATGTCGTTTGTAAAAGTGTATAGAGTTCCAGGAAACTTTGTAGAAAATTTTTGTTGTTGATCTGAAATTTTTCTAGAAACTTTCGTATTTCTAAATACAATTAAATCTATTAAATATATAATATAATTGTCATGTCACGTGGTTGCTTACGATGAACTCCGAAACTATCATAACAATTTTCATATTAGAAGTAACATAGGATACTTTTATGAAATTTTTTTACCGCGATAACTGAAATAGACGCGAGCAGAGCCGCAGGCAAAAGCTAGTACAAAATAATTTAAAAGTCTAACGCAATATTGACCAGGAGCATAAGGATATTAAGTTAATATTGTCACCACTAACAGAAATTTTGCAATGTAAATACGTACAGAGGATAAATATAACAAAACGATTACACAATACATACATTGCATATGTAATTTCCTGATATTTTTAAGTGCGATTGTAACAGACCATTAAAGTGTGAATTTTAGCATGTAGTTCCACTTATATTTATTAGATGGCGCTGACTTAACTACCCATGAATTTATGACACAGGCATTACCCAGGGTTATGTCATGAGACCCATCTTTTTTCTTATTATTTTATTTTTTTTCTTAAAAAAGACAACTCCCGCATTAGGAATATAAACTCTTGTGTCGCGGAGGACTTTACAAACATACATGAAACGGGCACAAAGAACACCTGGCCTCCGAACAAAAGCCCCCGTAAAACAGTAAAATTCCTAGTACGAGAAATGTCTTTTTTTTAATGCCTCTTTGAGAACAAAAGACGAACTAAACGGTTTGACAGCTCGTTTTTAAGTGTCTCGTTTAAGTGTCTGTATGTAGTATCACATTAACAGATTTCTGCTAAATGCATATGAACGTATACATATACATGGTACATCAAAAAAGCAACTAATAGATTATTTTGTTCGTTCCGGCAAATTTCTTGAACGGCTGTGCCGATGGATAGGTGCGATTCATAACGCAATACATGAAGTTTGGTGGCGACAACTCCAGATGAAGCTGGTGTGTTATGGTGATGAAACAACACCTCTTTTTCGTCAAATGCGGTCGTTATTTCATCATTTTTTTGTCGAGGTAGTCCAACATCTCACTGTGTGTGTAAATACATTAAGTGAATTGCTTTAAAATTGAAATTATAAACACTTCATAAGTTTCTTTTTATAGATTATACCTACCTTATCTTTGATGTGATAGATTTATACCTTAAAACTTATTGGATTTCACAACTCGCTTTTATAGTGTTGTGAGTTATAGTTAAGTCAGATAACAAACATAATTTGTGAGAGCTAGAACTCATAAAGTTGTATCATAAAATATGTGATAACTTTATGAGTTACGGTAAAACGTAATAGTCACGTGAATATACGTATGCACTTGGTTGTCTAAGCCAATAGACTTACAACTTTGAAACTACGTGTTACAACTGTTCCAACGATACATTTATTTTGTACAAAAATATTAATAAATTAAAACTGTTTTTAGACTTTTGCGACTTTTACACATACTCGTGTTTTTTTGCTGTAAGCGGTACTTTTATCGCGAATAAATCTCGTTTACAGCAAAATATAATAATAATAATAATATAAATATTTCAGAAATATTACACACAACGTCATCTAAAGCCAAACAAAGCAGAGCTTGTAATACGAATACTATACAACTGATATTAATAAATAAACATAGTTTTTTTTTGTAAATATATGCATATTATTTATGAAAAACACCCAGACTCCGAAATAAATTATTTACGGATCACATAAACATTTGGATCCACCCAGGAATCGAACCCGGGACCTCTTGATTAGCAACCGCATACGCTAACCACTAGACCAACAAGGCATTCATAATAAATGTTGTTTTAAAATAACTTCCTTATAGTATACAGAGCGTCATCATCTTTTAATAACTAGGGTCGTAAAAGATGATTAAGGGTCCAAACTCACTGCAAATACAAGGGAAACTGTTAACAAAATCGAGCAGTTACTGTATTTGACTTGACGACTGCTCCATTTTGACAGACTGGTCATCTTGTGACATCTACCATCCCCCAGAGACACTAGCCTCTATTATTATTGACTAGCTTTTGCCCACGGCTCCGCCTCCGTGTTGGTCTATCATTGCGGTAAATAGTAGCCTATGTGTTATTCTGATATGTGAGCTATGTTATTCTGAAGTTTCATCGAAAGCCGTTCAGTAGTTTTAGCGTGACAGAGCAACATATACGTACTCACAAAGTTTCGCGTTTTTAATATTAGTAGGATTGATAGAAAGCCTTCGGTAATTGGAAACAATCAACGGGATCGCGGTCAGTACCTAGCTGAATGAACGTTTGTGGCATATGTTATAAGTGTTTTTTGTGATTCGGAGGTCAAGATAAGTAGTCGGTTCCGGTTGTTATCATAGGTAACAGTCGTAAAGCTTAGTTGGAGGCCTTCAGACGGCTTAAAGACATTCAACGGCAAGATTACGTAGGCACAACATCTTGTCAGACCCCAACCCGCAATCGGCCAGCGTGGGGACGTATGGCCTTAACCCTCTCCTAAGAGGAAAACCGAGTCTAGCAGTGGGACGTTATGGGTTGTTGTTGTTGTTGTGTAGGTAAGGCAATCACAGGCTAACCAACCACTAAGTTCTCAAACCTACTAGTCAGCTGAATATAAATAAATATTTCGGAAATCCCACACACAACGTCATCTAGTTCCACACTAAGCAGAGCTTGTATAACGGGTACTAAACAACCGATATAAATACATAAACATACTTTTTTTTATAAATACATACATATTATAAATAGAAAACACCCAGACTCCAGTACAAATATTTTGTGGATCACACAAATAATTGGTCCGACCCGGGAATAGAACTAGACCAACAAGGCAGTCAAAACCTTCACTAACAGATTCTAAGTCTAACTAAACCTACTTAAATTATGTTGTTAATGTAATTATTGACTTGATTTCCGCACGAAAAAACCCTGACTGTAACTTTTAAAATGATCAATATCTCCTATAGATAATTTAAGTATCAGTCGACGGCTGACCGTGAACACGACCTGTGTTGGCGGTGGATTCCTTATTTCACAATGAATACTGTTATACTTGTAACATTACTGACTGTGTCTATAATTTTAGTGCAATCAAAGAATATACCGAACTCTTATACACCTCCAGAAGACGTACTCAATAAGATATTCGCTGAAGACAAACCAAAATTGAAATCAATACCAAGAAGTTGCGCCAATAACAATTGTACTATTGAGGAAATCTATGAAATATTTGACGTGGAGCCCATTCCTGTAGAAATCAAAATGAAATCAAACAAGAAGGAGACCAATAGAGTGGCGTTTGCTGGAGAAGAATGTCCGTCAGAATTTGTGAAAATTGGAGGGAGTTGTATTGAAACTGATTAAAGTATTACTCAGACGGAGTACGGAGTATCACCAGCCCCATCACATGGGTGTCAACAGCCGGCTAATGGAGCAAAACCCTATAGTATAAAAAGACAAGAAGGAGATGGAATACTTGAAACTATATTATGTCAAAATTTTCTTTCTAAAGAGATCTATGTCCTGAAGTAGACTATTAAAAGCGTTTGAGGAATATATTAGTTAAATAAAGAAATTTAAATATATTGAATATTCAAAAAATGGTCGGTGTAAAGTGTGGTTTAAATAATTGAAATAAACGAGAATTAAGCACATTAAAAAGATAGCGAAACATAAAAGGTTCACCTCAATCATTATCAGGCTAGGAGAACACTGACCCGGAGATTGAGGATCTTGAAATTTTAATAAGCCTTAATTGACTTCCATAGATATGTGTGTAAACGTACTCCACTTTGTAACCCAAAGGTATTCATTAGACTCTATGTCATTATAAGACGAATCGTTTTCATTATTGACATGATAGAAGGACGTGCTCTGTTGAATATAGGCTGCCTTTAATCACTACCTGGAAGAAGATTGGAAGTGGATCTTTATGAGATCGTCGAATCTCATAGATTGGCTGATTTCGGTCCTTTTTCAATCATTTAGAATAGTATTATAGTAAAGTGAATTTGTAAATAAATGTGCTGTGGTGTTTTACTCAAAGTCTTTGTAATTAATTTGAAGTGTAATTATTTTTTTTAACTCAAATTTAAGGCAGAATTTATAGTTAAAATGTAACCAATGTAAAACACTCAACTTAATGATCAAATTTATTTAAATTGCACAGTTTTGCATAAGATTTTTGTATTGAAAAACTACATTGTCTATTGTACAAAAGTAAAATATGTATTAGTAACAAAGTCTATTTCTCTTATAATGATGACCCAACTCAAGGAAAATGTTCATCTATGTATGTGTGCAAAAACAATGTAAGTAAAAACTTATATTTGTTCAGTAACATCCTTAATATTCTTGGTCTTTTGCTTCAAACCGCAAATTATTTTGAAGACGTTGTATAAAATATAAACAACTAGATTTTATCCTTCCTCAAGAATCATAGTAACTATCTCTATTTCGGTGGAGCGGTTTAGCCGGGAAATCATACCAGACTGATAGAGTTACATTTAAAACCCTTCATTTAGACATTCAACATAGGACCATAAATCCCCTCCCGATGTTTCTGGAAGAGAGAGGTCCACTCATAAAGAATGGAGCGTACTCGTGAGAAGAGAGCTGTCAATAATTGGCAGCAATAACTTATCATGAAGTAAATCGTTAATATTGTCATCACAAATCATTCTATCTACTAGCTGTTTCTTAATATGTTGGTAATCGAGGTGAATAGTTATAAGCTATATTTCTGTAAAGATTCATCTAAGTTCATTCAGTAGTTTTTGCGTAAAATAGTAAATAATAGTCATACATCCTCAAAATTTTCACATTTATAATATTGAAATATAATTCGGTATGTCACTGGACTCACAATTATTATAATAAATATTAACCGCAGTAATTAATTGAAAATTTGTAAATTGGTACATATTCAATTAAAAGTAACAAGCACGCGTATACTAAAATTCCTTGTTAATTGATAATTAAATATCATTACGAATAAAATGATTTTACGCAAATACATAGCTCCTGCTCAGTGCACTTTAGCTTCACGGTGGGCGTATTGATCAACTGTTGTGGGTTCGAATCCGACATGGGCCAATACTTTGTGGGTTCTATAAATTGTTGTGTTCTGAGTCTGGATGTTCTTTGTGTTCGTTTCTGTTTGTTTGTAAAGTCCCCCGGATACAGGATGTATATTCTCCTAATGCCGAAGTTGTCATGGAACAAAATAAATTGCTTGCTTACCTTCATGGAGCAACATGGTAGGAAGCAGCCATACGCAGACGTATCAAAGTATATGCCTCGTTTTGCATAAGATTTTTAAACTGCCTGCTGCTATTCGGCTGCCGATCAAGAGATCGATTCCGGCGTCTGACCAAATGTTTGTATGATCTGTAAATATTTGTTTCGGAGTTTGGGTGTTTTGCAAAGGTTTGTAGCAACAGAAGTCCAAAAATCATTACAGGCTGTACATTTGTTAGAAAAAAAAAGAAAATTGAAACATGTTTCAAAATTCAAGACTTAATTTTCTTTTTAATTTTTTCTGATAACTACTATGACTTCAGAAGGGTGACCACTATGCCAGGTGAAGGGTTCCAGCTTGGCGTCGACTTCTAGGACATTCTGTATGTTAAAAAAAGTATATATGAATTTAAATCAGATGTCCAGTACCTATAGCAGAAACTCTGATTAATTTGGTACTTGATGACATTGTGTGTCAGATGTCCAAAATATTTGTTTATTATTTAATATTAGCAGTACTATACATAAAACTACTGCTACAATTGTACTACAATACATATCAGTAGAAATTATCGAACCGGTTTGTGGTTTTCCTTGAAAATATATACTAGTATCTGAAATTTAACCGCATTGAATGCGCTATTATTTTATTCATATCAATTAAGTATTAATAGTGAAATTTTAACGATTTCATGTTAACTAATAAAAGCGACCAAGTGCGAGTCGGACTCGCCCATGAAGGGTTCCATAGCAGCAAGTAACATCATATAAAAGTTTTTGTAGTTCGTTGTAACTTTCATCGATGTTTTTATACTAGTGTATTGATTGAATGAAAGGCAAAATGCGTGTTACGATTTATGACGTATTAAAAAAAAAACTACTTAATAGATCTCGTTCAAACCAATTTTCGTGGGTAGTTTGCATGGTAATGTACAACATATATTTTTTTAGTTTTATCACTCTCTTATTTTAGAAGTTAGAGGGGGGGGGGGACACACATTTTTCCACTTTGGAAGTGTATCTCGCGCAAACATATTCAGTTTAGAAAAAAATGATAGTAGAAACCTCAACATCATTTTTGAATACCTATCTATAGATACCCCACACGTATAGGTTTGATGAAAAAAAAATTTTTGAGTTTCAGTTCCAAGTATGGGGACCCCCAAAATGTATTGTTTTATTTCTATTTTTATGTAAAAATCTTAATGCGGTTCACAGAATACATCAACTGACCAAATTTCAACAGTATAGCTCTTATAGTTTCGGAAATAATTGGCTGTGACATACGAACGGACAGACAGACAGACTTGACGAATCTAAAAAATTTATTAGAATAAATGGTATTTATAATAGGTTGAATTGGTCGTTTTAATGTATTTTCTCACTATAATTAATGAGTATATTGTTCCGGTTGTTATACAAACATTTTTAGTATTTCTTTTAGTATGTATTTAAATGAGAGGTTGGCTCTATTAATTCTAATATCAGCACGAATGGGCCGGCTCGACGGGGTGGTACTACCCTCACACAGAAGACCAACCTAAAATGACAGCATTCTTGTTGTCGTCTTTCGTTGGTGAGTGCGAGACTGGAGGTCCGATGATGCAGAAGCCGAAATAGTGTGGTTTCTACATTGTATGTATGTACAATGGGGATGGTGACCCCTAGTCTTGGATTCTACTCACGCTTTATATAATACTAAAGTAGAGGTAGAGTCAAGAACTACGGAACCCTAAAAAAGACTGTTTGGATGGTATAAGCGGTCACTACGCTGCTTGCTACTGCGCAGTGTTGTGGGTTCAAATACCGCAGGGGACAACTTTTGCGTGATGAACAAATTGTTGTTCTTAGTCTAAGTGTTCTTTATGTTCATTTCATGACTGTTAGAAAAGTCGCCCGCGACGCATGTATTTACACAATGCAGGAATTGTATTATAAAAATCGACTAAAAGCGTGTCAGGCCACGCATAGAATAGGGTTCCGTAGTTACCCATAATGGCTTTCGTCGTGTACAATAGATAATTGTTATATTTACTTATTATTTCGTCATTTTTGTACGAAGATTTCCAAGTAAGCGTATTTTACAAGTTAAGCCTTTATATTACTATAACTTCATAACCGAAAATGTTACGTAAGCCGTTTATAGTTTTCCTTTGAAGATCATCACATGGACTACCATTATAATTTTTTTCAGATTTTTCGAGCAAGCCGCTTAGCTTTTAGAGGGGGGGGGGGGCCTGTTTAGAGAATAAAATAAACGGATACCGGATATACGCAAATCAAAAATTGTCTCTATAACCCCGCAGTATTTTTAAAAGACCTATCTAATGAGACCCCACACAATGCTATAGAAGCGGGAAAAAAAGCATTCCCACTTTACGTGTAGCGGAGGTACCCCCAAAAATATTTTTTATGATTTAATTGTAGCACTTTGTCGACGTGATAGAAACACATATTCATGCAAAGTTTCATCTTTCTAGCACTAACCGTTTGGACGGTAAACCTATAAGGGTTCCGAGTCATGAACTACGAAACCCTAAAAAACTTGCTTTCTTGAACAACAAAGGTATGAAATATAAAATATACATTTACAATTTTTACATTTAAATTTGACACCAACAAGGTGATTAAAGCAATAGGTGACCTATTGGGTCAAAGACCTGACCACAATTTTACCATATTTAATTACAGGCCGTGTGATATGTTCCAACTAGTTAGTATTCACGAGGCGTTTGATAATACTGCGCAAATGTGGGCTAAGGGTTCACCCGCACATATTATTAAATTTGCTGTGTGTATGAGGCTATATTCAACGATAATATCGTTAGAAAAGTCAGAAAATATGAGTTTATCCATATTTGTATTTAATTTGAAAGATTAATTACAAAATCATCAAAGATTTGAATTCATGGATCTGAAATTCGCTTACATTTCAAATAGGTACTTCGATTTTTCTTTTTTTTTAATACAACGTAGTTCATGACTACCTATGGATGGAGGGCGCCACTGTGCTGCGATAAACACCAATTCCGCAATTTAACACGAAAAATAATGTTAAAACAATTATTTAAAATGCAAAAAGTGATAAAAGTTACTTAAAAGTGTGTGATTCAAGAGAATTAATGAAGTCAGTGTTATCTAGTTACAAGCAAGTTGTAAATAACTCGAGAGAAAAAAAAGAAGAACTAACTGAGATACAATTACCAGTGCTGCGGTTTTGATGATCGTTTTCCGTTGCTTATAGGATTATAAACTCAACGTGAACTGTTCGGTGAACTTTCTATTTAAATGAGAATAAAAGAAACAAGTATAGTGAAGATAAATCCCGTATTTCTAAAAAAAACACATCTACCCTCGATGAAATATAAATCACATGCAAATTTTCTTTTCCACAAAAAGTAATTCACAGAGCAATTGGTTAAATTATTAAGACCTATACTAACATTATTCAATGTGTTTTAACACAAACTAGCTGAACCACGCAGCCCCGTCTGCATTTTGAATAACTCGTAGCGTATTCCACGCCAAAGTGCTAACTACTTACACACATGCGCCGATAGAGGACACCACTTATATCATAACAAACCTTAATAATGGAAGAAGTTTTATATACGCTAAAAGCAATAAAAAAGGAACTAGACGAACAAAGAATTGAAATTAGGGAAACCGGAAAAAATGTTACGGAACAAGTTACACAAAATATTACTAGTATATTCGAAGAAAAATTTTTGGTATGGGAAGGAAAACTTGGAGAAATAAAAGAAAAAGTGGAAAATCAAGAAAAGAGAATTTATTACCTGGAAAAACAAGCAAGAGTAAGAAACTTAGTATTTTTTGGTATCGAGGAAAACGAAACATCATATATGAGTTTTGAAAAAAATATAATTAAATGGATTGAGCAATATTTCTCTACTAAACTGACTTACAGCGACATTCAGGAGATAAAAAGACTGGGAAAGAAAGGAGAGAGACCACGTCCAACTGTTGTAACTTTTACTACACTAGGAATAAAAATTGAAATATTTAAACAAAAAGGAGCGCTAAAAGATACACAATACTATATGAAAGAAGACTTTCCTAAATATGTACTTGAAAAAAGGAAGGAGTTACAGGAACAACTGAAATTAGAGAGAGAAAAGGGAAATACAGCTTTACTCAAATATGATAAATTGATTGTATCAAAATACCAAAGTAAAAGAAAATTTCGGTCATCCCCAGAAAATACCACACAAACTAAAATGGACAGGCACACTCAGGCTAGTAAAAAAAACAAGACACAACAGTTTGACAAGACAGCCACTAGGTCAAACAGCATTTCAGAAGGATACATAAATCCTAGCATGCTCAACTTCTTGGTCAAAAACAATGCGACCAAAACTTACAACAACGATGAAAGTAACAGCGAGAATATATAGCAACTACGCCCCTCCTACCATACAGATGCCACAATTGAACAAAATAATAAACAAAAACATAACAGAAAAAATCTTCCAACCCGGCTGGTCACCGTGGAAGAATACGACCAAAACCCTCCAATGAATACACCAACAGAAGAAAAAAATACCCTAGATAAATATAAACTAACAATTGCAACATACAACGTCCGGACTCTTTCATCATATGATCGCTTGCTTGAATTTGAAGAGGCTATAAGAAATATAAAATACGATATCATTGGTATATCTGAAATGAGAAGACATGGGAACAAAATAGAAGAGTATGAAAATTTTATAATGTGCTACATAGGACAAACTCCTGGCAAATATGGGGTCGGTTTTATAATAAATAAGTCCCTCAAAAATCACATAATAAGCTTCAATGGAATAACAGAGCGAGTCGCAACACTAAATATAAATATACAAGGTCATAAGATATCCATCATACAAGCTTATGCACCAACAGAAGCATCAAGCAAATATGATATTGAAGAATTCTACACTACAATAGAGAAAGCTTTGGACACAGCATACAAAACCACAATACTAATGGGAGACTTTAACGCCAAGGTTGGAATTCCCAAAGTCGATGAATATTTGGTTACTAAAAAGCACGGATACGGCGTAAGAAATGAAAGAGGACAGAGACTGGTAGATTTTGCGCTTCAACATAAACTAATGATAATAAACACATGCTTTAAAAAAAAACAAAGTAGAAGATGGACATGGCGATCCCCCAACGGACAATATAAAAATGAAATTGATTTTATTCTGTCAAACCAACCAGGAATATTCCAAAATATCGAGACGTTGAACCTGAACTATCATTCGGACCATAGAATAGTCAGATCAACAATATCACTAACCAAGCGAAAAATATCTAGAGCCAAATTTACAAATGGCCAAATCAGCCAACTTAAGAGCGAAGAAGAAATAAGCAAGTACAATAAAAGCCTAATTTCACAGTTATCGACAGCTCCAACTATAAACGAAAACACCTCGGTACAATATTGCTACGACAGGATAGAAAAGGCTATTACTTTTAGTTTAAAACAAGCCCGTCTAAAGAGAGTTGAATATAAACAACACAAAATAATATCGACAAGTACAATAAGGCTATTAAAGAGAAGAAAAGAATTACAGAGAACTAAAAACAAATCACGAAGTGAAAAAAATGAACTGACAGCATTATATAAAGTCGTCAATAAATACATAAAATCAGATTACGCAAAATATAAACAAGACACGATAAAAGAACATCTACAAAGCACCGGCAGTACAAAGAAAGTCTATAAGAAACTCAGGACTAACACAACGTGGATAGAAAGATTGAGAAAAAAAGATACAGAACTATACACTAGAGGCGATATCATTGCTACCGCAACAGAATTTTATAGAAATCTATACAGTGACCGAGACAAAACAACCATAAATTTTGACACAGAAACATATGACACACAAGAAAGAAACATTAAAACAATAGACGCAACAGAAATAATTGAAGCAATAAAGAAACTGAAGCTTGACAAAAGCCCTGGTTCAGATAATATTTCAAACGAAGCACTGAAAACAGGGCACATAACTTTGGCTGTACCATTAGCTAAACTATTTAACATGATTCTGCAAAAGTCTGAAACACCGTCCCAATGGTCGGAATCAAACATCATATTAATATATAAAAAAGGCGACCCGAAGGAAATCGGAAACTACCGACCAATTAGCTTGCTACCGAGTCTATACAAATTATTCTCCACAATTATAACTATAAGGATTACGGACACTTTGGAAAAAAAGCAACCGGTGGAGCAAGCAGGCTTCAGAAAAGGTTTTTCGACGGTTGACCACATCCATACGCTTGAAATGATAATGGAAAAGTATCAGGAAAGCCAAAGAACACTTTATATAATGTTCATCGACTACCAGAAAGCCTTTGATACGGTAAGACATGCAAGTATCTGGGAAAGCCTGAAGGAACAAGGAGTGGAGGAAAAATATGTGAATGTCATCAAATCCATATATAAAAACAATAAAGGTAAAATTAAGCTTGAAACCTTAGGCCCGAGCTTCCCAATAGAAAGGGGAGTTAGACAAGGCGATCCGCTGTCTCCACTATTGTTTATAGCTGTCCTCGAGGCGATCATTGGCAAGCTAGACTGGAGCGAACGAGGATTATACATAAATGGCACTTACTTAAGCCACCTAAGATTCGCGGATGACCTAGCACTGCTATCCGAGTCATCCTCCCAACTACAGAACATGGTAGAAACCCTACACCAAGCTAGTGTAAAGGTGGGTCTAGAAATGAACATTACAAAGACTAAGACCATGACAAATGGCTTGAAAATACCTATAATGGCTAATAGCAAACCATTAGAATACGTAGAAAATTATGTATATCTGGGAAAAACTATAAGCTTTGACAGGAAAAATAGAAACATAGAAATAGAGAAACGAATAAAATTAACATGGAACAAATACTGGGGTCTAAAGGACATTTTTAAAAGTAATTTACCACAAGCCATAAAAACAAAAGTCATGAACTCGAGCCTGTTGCCATGTTTGACATATGGTTGCCAAACGTGGAAATTCACTGCTGAAACAAAACATAAGTTAAGCGTCTGTCAGAGAGGACTCGAACGAAGTATGTTAAATATAAGGAAGCTGGATAAAATAAGACACACTAAAATAAGAAAGATAACTAAAGCAACAAACTTTCTGAGTTACGCACAAAAATTGAAATGGAAGTGGGCAGGACACGTTGCACGGCTAACAGATCATAGATGGACCAAAAAAGTAACATTCTGGAAGGGCCCACTAGGCAAAAGGACAAGAGGTAGACCCATTACAAGATGGGAAGATGATATTAAAGCAATAGCCGGTACAAACTGGAGAAAAGTAGCTGAAGACAGAGTCAAATGGGCATCATTGGAGGAGGCCTTCACCCATTCTGGGGTTCCGGTAGATAAAACTTGATAACTTTAAAAGTAACTATAAGTATCATAAAATTAAGAAAATAAAGTTAATTAAGTAAAAACAAATAAATAACATAGAATAAACTAAACAAAACTAACACATACATAGATAGATTTTAAGTGATGTAAATTTAAATAAACTAAACAAAACTAACACATACATAGATTTTAAGTGATGTAAATTTACTGGAAATAAAAGGCTTTTTTATTTTTTATTTTTTATTTTTATTTTTATTTTATAGTTCATGACTCGGAACCCTTAGAGTTTCGCCATGTCCGTCTGTCCTCGACTTATCGTCTAAACGATTAGTGCTAGAAAAATGAATCTAAATACATATATGTGTTTCTATTTTAGTTTTCCCCTATACGTGAAGTGGGTATGATTTTTCGGGGGACGTATGGGCTTACCTCTCTCCTGAGAAGAGAACCGAACCCAGCCGTGGGACGTTATCGGTTGTTGATGATTACGAAGCCTACCAAAGATACTGTACTCTACCTGATGGAAAACATGAGTAGAATCCAGGAGTAAGGGCCATCATTCTCGTCGCATGCGGCACCGTACAGTATTTAGTGAGCTTACCAAACAATGCATTAATCATACCAATTTTACATAGATTTTTCTGTTTTCTTTTCAGTTCATTGCTGTTAAGCAGTCGGGGTTTTGTTTCTATTTATTATTAACAACATTAAATTGAGAAACGTACTGCAAAATTGATTTTTCACAGGCAGTATTGACACAGATTACTAATCAGATGATTTTGATAAGAAAAACTGGAGTCAAACCTACCTGGGATTTACAGGCAAAATAGGCAATAAGGGATGGTATCGGTGGGATGAGCAAATAACAAAACAGGGTAAAGCCACACAGCTCAAGGCCCAACATCTGAAAGTAGTCTTAAATTTTCGAGTCGGCGGATTTTCAACTGAGCTTCTGAAGCTGGCTGCAATATTTTCTGCGCGACTTCCTGCTTGATAGCAAACATTTTTCTTAAAATCTTTGGCACCGATTCATTACCAATTGAGATAGATAAATGAGAAGCGCTCATAGCCGAGTGGTTTTAGGTGATAGGAAACAATCACCGAGGGTTAGCAACAACGGTGCGGACCTAGATGGGTGACCGTTTATATCATGATATGTTATGAGCGTTTCCGTGATTCGGAGGTCACGTTAAGCAGTCGGTCCCGGTTGTTATCATTAGATAACAGTAGTGAAGCTTAGTTGGAGGCCTTCGGACGACTTAAACACATCCAAGGGCAAGATTATGTAGCTAAACCATCATCCTGGCAGTCCCGAGAGAGAGAGACCTGAGCCTACCAGTGGGTAATTATGAGTTCTTGATTTTGATTGATTATCAATTTCGACACAAAATGTAAACAATTTTATCTATTTTTAAAACTAATAGTTATTCTCTTTGCAAAAACGACAGACTGTTGTGTATCAGCAAAATACGTTATGGGTACTCCACTTCGATCCACGTTCCTGCACTAAAACAGTACACTCAACTATTACAAGAATGTCTTCTAACAAAAAAATAAATAAAGAGAAAACGAATAAGGAAAAGCAAATATGCTTTTCCTTATTGGTTTTCTCTGATCGTAGTGTCACTCTGGTGGAGCCTGGTATACATTGACTGCACGAATCGTATTGTTGTTCCGACTCTTTGTGTCCGTTTCATGCATGTTTTTGATAGAGGATCAGGTGTTGTGTTTTAAAGAGATTTAAAAACAAGAGCAGTATTTATTGGGATCTGTTTTACAATGCAAAACAACAATACAATAATACAAAATTTAAAAGTACAACAATACAAAATTTAAAAATACAACAACACAAAATTTAAAAATAATAAATTATAAATAAAATATAAAAATTTGTAACAGAATTGATTTTTAATAAAACGATAGTATATATAATCATATATAGTTAATAAGATAGTATAGATAATAAGCTTTGCTTTGGTGTAATAACCCAAAATACATCATTAATTACCAATAGCCAAAGTTCCCTTGGACCAGTAAATAAAGAAGCTGCAGTGCAGTATGATAAGTATCTATCTGTATAATATAAGACAGTGTATATATATCACATAAGTGCGTGACACCTGGCTCAGTGCACACGCTAATGGCCGATAAAACTGCCATAAACATCCATCGTTAACGGCGATAGTTTCAAGTAATGGCATGGTTTCTCACGTACATCCAACTTGTATATCACTAGATAATATCACAAATGGAAAAGGAAAATGTAAGCATATTCTACACAAAGATACGGGTTAAAGGCGTTCCTGAACATACGTTTTCTGTATTTGCTCTGCTGATGAAAAATCTGAATATAATCGAAACACGACGGCAAAAAATTTGTAATTCTTGGTTGATCTTCTGTGAGAGCTGCTTAATTCAGCGTGACTCTATTACCTTCAAATGTAGTACCTTTTCTATAGTAGCTAGTAGTATAGTCATATAAAATTACTTCACTGACCGAGTGACTCATAAATCAATCAATAATATAAACCGCTAAGGCTACAAACTAGAAATTTTGAGAGCTCCGGCTTATAATATGTGATTCATTCTCAAGGTTTTTGAAATATCAACCTTAAGGGATGGATGGCCATATAGGGGTTTCAAGTTTACTCTGTCTATATGTCTGACTGAAGAATTTTAATGAAATTGAAAATTTGACACACAGATGGTCTAAAGCCTGAGAAAGGACACGGACTACTTTACGGCGATAACAGACATACACGCGGATTGTTGAAATTTTCACCAAAAAGAATAAACAACTGTGTGATGTTCTGTGTGTATACGTATCTCTCACATGTTTGTATTTACAATTATAATAATATTTATCTGGTATTTGTCTAGCTTTGTCTAGTTTAAAGTCAGACAGCCTTGAACGAGATAATACATATAACCAGTTAGTATTAATATTATTTGGCTTGGAGTATGTTGACATTTTTATTGAGATCATTTATAAGTTATACATATAAATGCGGTTTTATAAAATAAATATTTGAGATATTTCAATCATATATTGAAATGTTTATTTATTTATTGTTATATATGATTGAGATAAATATGAGTACGTCAGTTACATAAGTAATTTGAAAGTGATGATATCAAGGAACGAGATTTTTAAGGACTACGAAACGTCGAACAAATTAGATAGCTAAATGATTACATTTTTTATGGAATAATCGATGGACAAGAATAACTTAAACTAAATTAAATAAAATTTTTATTGTATTTGATTTTAGTCGTAGTAGTAAAATTAAAAAAAGGCATTTGTATTCTCAGACTATGAAAACATCTCTCGATCTGAGTTACAATCCTTGTAATATGTATTCGGAGAGTATCATGAGTAACGTTTGCTATGAGAATCTCAGAAATCATCAGAAAAAAGAGTATTGTTTCGAGGGTTCCGTATCTTTATATTGCTGTTGTTCTGCTTTTGAATAAATCCATACACGATGACAGTTATGCGTAGGTTCATGAACTGTTAACTAAGTGATTTTTAACGAACTGTAAAAGTTTTTTATAAACTTCTAAATACAACACATAAGGACTTGAGACCCTCCTCTGTTTGTCAATACAAAGCAATTTCACCACGTTACTCAAGTGACAATAAGCCTTCGTCGACATATCATAAAAGATTTTCATCGTCTTTTTCTATTTCCCACTTTTTGCTGTACTTCGCTGCCTTTTGAGAAGAGTTTATAAATGGCATTGAAATAAAATTATAAGTTATTTAATATCGTGTTGTACGTTACTAAGTTATTGGCTTAGATGTTATCTAGCTGCCAATAGAAAAAAATACAAGAACACCTACTTACTTATAAATCATTTACATTATGAATACATAATACTATATTAAAAAGGACAGTTGACGTTTGCGCACCACCGCGATCACTCCGTAATCTCGTCGCGGATACAGAAAGCAATTTTCTAACAATGAAATATACTGTACTAGTGATTCTAGCAGTGATTACGACACAGGTGACATCAAGTATAGCTAACCTGTTTAAACCTCCAGAAGAACAACTTCGTATCGTGTTTCCTGATGAATACGAGGTTATTAAACTAAAAAGTCCTAGAAGTGAAATAAATAAGGACACAAAAACAAGTTGCAAAAATGAAAATTGTACTTTGGAAGAAATATACGATATCTTTGGAATTGATCCGACCCCGTTACAAATCAAATTGCAATCAAAAAATGGCGAAGATCGAATAGCATTAGCTGGAGACGAATGTGCTTCGGGGTTTGTTAAAGTCAATGGAATATGTATTGAAGAAGATTAAAGCAAAAAGACTCCACGCTTCAGAAAAGAAAAAATCCAAATGTTTGATTCAAACAGAATTCTAGAGTCCAACTCTTCAGCTGCAGTTTTAAAATTAACCGGAAAAACTAAGTGGTCTAAGAATGCTCAGTTTTTGTTAGAAAAGTTGTGATGACATCATCTTAAAAGAATTTAAAATATTGTGAATCTCAGTGTAATACAATGAATTTTACAAGTGCTATGTAACATGAAACGTGATTGGATTGTACTGATGTTTCTAAAGGTACGTTGCGCGTTCGAGCCAACTTGTCTGCCTTGGACGTATCAGACTCGTCAAACTAGGTTGTATGCTTATACAAACAAAAAACACATTATAAGAAACAGTAGTTATATATAATTATTTAATAAATTTCGTTTGTTTAAATCTGAATACTCTTATTTATTAGGCATTCTTGTCATATCGTCGGCAAATGTAATGTCAATGAACTCGCCATGGTGATAATTGTGTACTCACTACCATGTAATGTGCTATGGTTTTCTTTCGTTCATTCTGGACTTTCCTTTATCATTCCAATGTACTACACTATGACTTAGACATGTTACCTCGATTGATTGTATTCGTAATAATTAAGAAGAGAGATAATTAATCCCCAGATACTTAATGAATGAACATGAATCCGAACCCTTTTTAATTGACTTTTTTTTAGGGTTCCGTAGGCGAATGGCAAAAAACGGAACCTTTATAGATTTGTCATGTCTGTCTGTCTGTCTGTCCGTCCGTATGTCACAGCCACTTTTTTCCGAAACCATAGGAACTACACTTTTGAAACTTGGTAATTAGATGTAATCTGTGAACCGCATTAAGATTTTCAGATAAAAATAAAAAAAAACAATACATTTTGAGGGTCCCCATACTTGAAACTGAAATTCAAAAAAAATTTTTTCATCAAACCCATACGAGTGGGGTATCTATGGATAGGTGTTTAAAAATGATTCTCTTCCAAAGTTGAAAAATAACCCCCCTGTAACTTCTAAAATAAGAGAGTGATAAAACTAAAAAAATATATGTTGTACATTACCATGCAAACTAACAACGAAAATTGGTTTGAACGAAATCTTGTAAGTAGTTTTTGTTTTAATACGTCATAAATCGTAAACTGCAATTTACCTTTCATTCAATCAATACACTATTATAAAAACATCGATCAAAGTTACAACGAACTACAAGAACTTGTATATGATGTCACTTGCTGATACGGAACCCTTCGTGGGCGAGTCCGACTCACACTTTTTTTAGTTTTCGTCGCAATCTGCTAACGTAAGAAGTATAATAGTATAAACTGCCTTGGTGGCGTAGCTGTAGCGTATACGACTGCTGTGCTTGAGGTGTCAGGTTCGATTCCCGGGTTGGACCAAATGTTTGTGTGATACACAAATATTCGGAGTTTGGGTGTTTCCATAGTGTAATATGTATGTATTTACAAAAAAAAGAATGTTTATGTATTTATATCAGTTGTCGAGTACCCATAATACAAGCTCTGTTTAGTTTGGAACTAGATGAAAGTGTTTACTTTTCGTCCTTATTTATTCCCCACATATGATTTGTATTAGTCTTGTAAGATCCTTACTGTTTGATAATTGTTTATTGCTATATGCTAATATGCTAAATCAGCATTCATGAATTATTAGCAGTGATGACTCCATTGCGTTTTACAGACTACTTAATCGTCTAGCTTTTTCAAACAAATAAACTTATTGCTGCTTATGTCAAATTAACGTTTCTCGAACATAAATAAAAAAATATAAAGAATAATTTAATACTCTAATCTGTTATCTCCACAAATTAACCTACAATGAAACAGAAAACCTACTTTGTATTCCACAATAAGAAAACACACACCCGCCCAAAAGACGCACACGCAAACACACATACACATTCATATTTATATAAATGTAAAATGTTTAAAATATATGTAATTCATAAATATTTGTACATATAATTACAATAATAAATAAATTATTTATACGGAACAAGTTCAGTTTTACAATAAATAAACCCACCAAACTGCGGAGCAGTTTGTCGGCTGGATTAGCGCTTGTACATACTTAAAAGAGTTCCTTACAATAAAAACTTAAAATAAAGTAGTACCTACCTCATTACAAATTACAGTACATTTTAATAAGTTTCAATGTGAACAGCATTTCAAAAAGCCACAAAGGTTTTTAGTGAATAATAAAATATGAATATCCACCCACAGATTTCATACTTCATTCACTAAAGTTTACCAAATTGTACTTCTGTGTTGTTTGCATAAAAAAACTATTATTATTATTATTTACTTATTTATTCATATTCATGGTCACTGCAATGCCTGTATTCGCATTGAGTATAGGAACCACAACTTCTAGATCCTACACTATTATGTATTCTGTGATCCTACTCATGCTTTCCATAAAGCAAGCAAAGTTACTTTGGCAGGCATGTAAAAAAATAAAAATCTCATAATAACTATACCACTATACAAATAAATAAAATTGGAGTGTCTGTTCGTAATAATAAAATATCTAAACGCGTTAGTATGTTTACACAGTACATATAGCAAATTAAATTTTTGTCTATCTGTTTGTTCCGGCTAATCTCTGAAACAGCTCTACCGATTTTGACGGGTCTTTCACTGATAGGTAGCTGATGATATAAGGAGTAACTTAGGATACTTTTTTTAGACTAGCTTCAATCCGCGGCTTCACCCGCGGTACGACAATAACCGCTACCACTTATTATATAGTAATATTTATTGAATAAATATTATTATGTGTCACATTTACAAAGTTGTTTCGCAAATTTATATTGTGTAACCACTGCGAGAGGTCAACTTCCAATCGTTTTAAATTATTCGTGTGTCGTCATCAATTTGAAGATGTAAGATAAATCTTTTAATCTTTGCATGATTAAGATGAGGTAACAAACATGATTAAACGTAAGTAGTATTTTTGCTTAAATTTAATAACTAATTTCAAGATTAAACGATCTGAAGGTTGACTGGGACAAAATGCTCTATGCATAAAGTATGCTGAAATATAAAATTGGATAGAAAAATTATATTAATCTATAATTAAAAATTATTCATAAAAATACATAGCCGTAAATAAAAGATTATGGAGAAATACACGACAGAAACACACTTGCAATCATAGCAAATGTAGTTGTGTCGTGACTCGTGTTTGAAATAACATGAATTTAAAATACAGTATTAATATCGATTCCGTGGTTTTATTATTTTATTTATAATATGTATATATTTTTTATTATGTATATATTTGTATCATCACGAATGAGCCGGCTCTATCGGGGCGGTACTACCTAATAATGACAGCATTCGGTTTGTCGTATTACGTTGGTGTGTGAGACTGTAGACCCAAGTATTCTCCACCATTCTCCAGGCCTTATGAGGTCGAGAGAATGGTTCAGAAACATCTAACCAAGCCCCCGTGGTATGGGCCCTACTTTTTAATTTTACTCATGCTTTCCATCAGACAGAGTAGTCACTTTGTTAGACTTAATATTATAATTATAAAAAAAAATACAAAATAAAGTATGTTTATGTATTAAATTTATATCAATTGTTTAGTACCCATAATATAAGCTTTGCTTAGTTTGTCCTAGATGACGTGTGTACGGTGTACGAAATGTTATTAATTATTATCTGTACGAAGCCACAAACTGCCTCGTTGCTCTAGTGGATAGCATGCGTATGCTAATCAAGAGGTCTCGGGTTCGAATCCCGGGTCGGGCCCAAAAGTGTTTTTGGGATTTTCTTAGGAAATTCCTAATAGCTGCTTAGAATTTGGAAGTTTGGCGGTGATTCACGCCCGTGCCTCGGAGATCACGTAAAGCCGTCGGTCCCGGTTGTCATGAACATATATTATATGGCAATCGTTATTGGGAAGACAGTGCTCTTAAATTTACTGACAACTAGTTTAACCTACGAATTTCAGTTCTCCCTCAGGGTTGCGGAGGTCCGATGCCAATCGTTTCGAGGAAAAACTGAAATTCAGGTGAAACCGGTTGAACTAGCAGCCGACCCCAAATAAACTTGGGAATAATGGCTAGGAAAATGATGTGTAGAAAACCACTGTTAAGAAATGTATATTTTATTACAAAGCGTTAACAAATGTCATGTAAAATAACCTGAGCGCTACTTTCTATAAGTTTTAAAATAACCCGCGGGTTTTTGTACTTCAATTAAACTGTGTTTATTTCCACGTGACAAATGCTATACCGCTGACCGTGAAGACATAATTTTATATTTAATTTTACTCCTCAGGGTCATTCTAAAAGTATAAACTTAAAGATACCTAACTATTTTGCTTGCTTTAAACAGCGATTTATATCATTAAAATCGCATTTATAATAATAAGTTTAAATTTAGCATCAATCTCTACTAGTATTTCAATATCAAAAAGTTTTTTTGTTTGTTTGTTAGAACTCGCTAATCTTGGTAACTAATTGAAAAAATAATAATTGAATAGTAAATTAATCAAGGAAGACTATCGACTATTTAACATCACGCCACAGCTATTGGAAGCTGGGCACCGTTAAAAAATATGACAGAAACGAGGAAAATTTATTACGGAATAAATTTTCCATTTTTTTTACACCGACGTTGCTTATGACAGCTTATAGTATACTATGCCTTCAATTTGATATATAGATATTAATTAAGGTGGGTATTTTTTAAATTACTTATGTAGATATTCATTGCCAATAAATTAGGCTCGTTCGGCTGAAATTTAATTACACAAACGAGCCTGATGTCTGCTTCAATTTAAAAAAGTTTTGGAGTTTATTTGACAGAGCCGGAGCTGTTTAATTTCTAATTTCAGGTTTAACAGTTGCCTAGAAGCTACTTTCATAAGTAAAACTGTGTTTCAAACTACAACTAAATATCCACGGATGATATTAAAATATTAATTATGGCTATAATTTATACACACACTAGTTTTAGCCCTCGGCTAAACCCGTGTCTGTGTCGGTTATCGCAGTATAAAGTAGCTTATACTGGCTAAAAAAATTCATATAAATCGATGTAGTGGTTTTGGAGTTTATCGCAAACAGACAGACGCGGCGGAGAGCTTTATTTTATAATATTTAATGACATTTTTATGGGCCATTTTCAGCAATGGCTGGTAAAATTCTATATTGAACTTATCTGCCAGATACGATCTGATTTTGGTTTCACAAGTCTCCGATAGAGGCAAAGTCAGATAACCATATTTATGTCGGTCATTTTACACTTAAATCTATTCAGAACATAATTTCGTAAAGGGTATCTTTCTAAAGCTTGATGCACAGATTTGTCACGACTCATGAAATATTGCCAATCTAATTTTCAATCTCTTCAAATCTATACAAATAAATAAAATATGAGTGTCTGTATCTATGTGTATGTCTAATATCAAATTAACAATTTTTTACTTAATGTACAAAACAGGTGCTAACATCAAAAAGACATGTCTGTCTATTGGTTACAGGTAATCTCTGGAACAGCTGGACCGGTTTTGATGGGACTTTCACTCTGAGAAAGCTGATGAAATAAGGAGTAACTAAGGCTATTTTTCAGACTATCTTTGCTGGGCGGTGTTACTCCCTTACATTTATTTATTAACTTTTTCCTATTTTCTATGGATACCAAAACTCTGATCAGTATCATCATCAGCAGGAAAAAGAGTTCTTGGCCTACTGTACCATTTTGACCAGATGGACCTTTGTGTCAAGTTTTTCTTCTGTAGTATATGCCCACGGGATAAGTTTGTGATACTCGGTATTCTTATGACCTCACTAGTTACGACGCAAGAATGTCTATATCGCGATTCAGGATTAGTAATCACTCCGTGGGTTACTCTCTAGTTTGGTGTATCTTCGATAGATGGCGCTGTAGTGTGTTTTTCACTTACGCTATATGTGGAATTCACCAAAATTGTAAGCAAAGGGCCATATTAAATTATATACATATAAATGAGACTGAAAATGATTCAAAGGAATGGCCCGAATTCGTCGTAACAGTATAATATTTGAATATAACTCTTTCATTATCTCGCCTTTCCAACTATTCATTAAGGCGACACACTGGGCACCGGAATTCTTCTATAAATTATAGTGACTTTCGAATACTTGTATCGCATCACATAATATATTCAAGCATATAGCTTCAAAAATGTAGGCATAGGCGTATTTAATTGTTTAAGTTTCAAAAATTACTTTTATTTAAAAATTTAATAAACTGTTACTCAACACGTACAACACCCGCACTGGAAATATTCTTGTATCGCAGGCAATTTCGACGCATACTATTCTTTATTATATATATTATATATAATAAAGAATAGTATAGCCTCGTTGGTCAGATGGTTAGCTTATGCGACTGCTAATCAAGATGTTTTTCTTACAGGAAATTCGTAATAATAGCCCGGAGTCTGGTAGTTTGGCAGTGATTCAAGCCCGTGCCTCGGAGAGCTCGTTAAGCCCGCTTTCCCGGTTGTCATGAACATCTATGGCAACCGTTATTGAGAAGTCAGTGCCTTCAAATATACTGACAACTAGTTTCATCTTCGAGTTTCAGTTCTCCCTCAGAGTTGCGGAGGTCCGATGCCGGTTGCTCCGTCTAAAAACTGAAATTCAGGTAAAACCAACCCCAAATAAACTTGCGAATAAAGGCTAGGACGAAGAAAATATATATATAAGCCTACCAAAGTGACTCTACTATGCCTGATGGAAAGTATGAGGAGATTCCAAGATGGGGTCACCATTCGCATTGTGAGTGTAAGCAATGTCAAAGTCACCCACGGCCTGTGGAAGCCGGGAGAATGATGAGAAGCTTGAATGAAACGGACATAAAGAACACCTAGACAATTATATCCCATGTAGAATTTAAATCCACGTTACTCAGTGCGGTAGGGACCGGTCAAATACTGTAGCCATCTATTGGTAAAAGAATTTTCAAAATCGGTTCAGTATTTCCAGAGATTATACCTTACAACGTTTCAAGCTCACATACTTTAAATCTTTACCTGAGTATAGATAAATACCAAATCCCTATTTCCATTACCTTTCAAAGAAGTGCAATTGATTCAATTTAATTGAACTGGCTTTACGTAAATTAAATCAGGTATAATGATTAATGCTTTAGTAAACAACTTTATTATAGGACTCAAAGCGTTCGTCTAAAGTTAGATTGCTCAGGGTTGTGAACGGCAGCAGAACGAAACAGTCTGCGGTCTGGGTCTCATTAACACATTTATTGCAAACATTCTCTGAGCGCAATTATAACAGGCGTGTTTGTGCTTCGAAACTGGGTTTAGTTTCGTTTTAATTAATGATATTTCAAGGACTAGATGTTGAAATGCTCTGTATTTGTAATGGAATATTTGTCAAATGGATTATTATACAATAGGTTGCAACTTATACCTGAATTAATGTATGTATGTTAATTGATAGGAGAGCAACGTTGGCGGTGTTACCCTCACACAGAAAGCTAACCTAAACTTTCAGCATTTATGATGCCGTTTATCGTAAGTGAGTGTGAGAGCGAAGGCCCAATCATTCTGCATCTTTGATACCGAGCATATGCATAGTCATCTTACTAAGCCGTCATGGTGTAGGTCACCATGCTGGATTGAATGCACTCACAGTAAGGATGGTGGCCCTCACTTCTGGATTCCATCAGGCAGAGTGGAGTCACTTTGGTAAGTTTAGATATAAAAAAGTATGCTCGAGATTGTCTGGAGTTTTGAATGTTTTACCAGTTCCTGATAAAGTTTCCGATAGTTATTTGTAATAAAATACTATATCTCCAAATTGAGTAAGGTTAAAGATTCGAGACTACCTGAACTGAAGAATGTGCATAAAGATAAAAGAATATCTAGTTTATTTTCCTGCCTGAAATGAATATAATTATGCCTGCTATAAAATAAAAGTGTTACCACTGATCATTAACTTTTAATATTCGACAAAGATAAGAAACGACAGCATATATTATGGTTAATTTAACAAAACCAAAAATAATTTACTAACAATGAACCTTCGAAGAAGATGCGAAGAAATATTTTCAAAAGGGAAGATAGATACAAAACAAAATAAGTAGAGCATACAACACGACACGCATATCATTCGAATCACTAGTTTATAATAAATCTAAAGTTTAGTAGTAAAAACACCCATTAGAATGACGATTACCTACGGCCTAAAGAAACCTGTCAAGAAAACCCATCAAACTTCAAACAATTACCATCAACATAGCCTTCCGAAGTTCACGCCACCGTTTGACCTCTCACACAATCAAAACTTTCTCCAAGAACAACCTAATAGTAGTAAAACGTCACAACTGCAACGGTGACGTCACAATATGCCGTGACTAGCATCATTTTGCGGGGTCGAGAACTTTTAAAAACAAAATGTAGTAACTGGCAAAGTTTGTTGGAAATGTTCGCGTGTTGTTCCATGTTTACAAGCAGAATTAGTTTGGAAGGTAATTTCAAGTTTCGAACGGAAGTGGACATTACACCTGACAGCTACAATTTAAAGTAACGAAGTGGAACAATCTTGACACTTTGATTGGCTTACCTCAGCTCAAGTTTGGGGCCAAAGCAACCCCGTTTTACTTTTTTATATCCCTCTGTTTACTCGTGGAACTAATCCTGACAACATTACGTTCTATAGTCTAGATTGGAACTTGGAGATTAAATAGGCAGGTCTGGAATTAAAATAACGTGTATTTTAAGCATCATTATGTGATTTAAGTAGTAACTAAAACCTTTGCACACCCATAAGGGGAAAGGAACTGTAACCCCTCACTAAAGTAAAAACTTTGTAACCTATTAAAAGTGACAGAACTTCACCCACAAAATTGTATTTATAATAAAGTTATTATTATTGCCTTAAAGATTTAGTTTTAAGAAATTTTCAAAACGTGAAAATAGAATGTAATCTATATACAATTTGCCATTTACACTAAACATACACAATTAAATACATACAGTTTTGAATACATCAATTAGTTAAATTTGATTTGACGTAATTTAAAGATTACGCACGATTTCTTAAATTAAATATCGCAAATATATAGTTTTTAATGTGGGTTTTATTGGTTTTCATAAATCAAACATGGACTATGTTCGATTTATGAATACTTTGAATATGATTTATTTATTACTAGCTTTCGCCCGTGGCTCCGCCCGCGTGTATATCGCTTATCGCGGTAAAAAGTAGCCTATGTCCTTTCCCAAGTTCAGTTCTATCTTCATACCAAATTTTATCCAAATCAGTTCAGTGGTTTAGGCGTGAAAGCGTAACAGACAGACAGACAGAGTTACTTTCGCATTTATAATATTAGTAGGGATTATTTATTGTTAGTTGCCCTAGGTGATGATATAATAATATTTACAATAATAATTTTGTACGAAAATAAGATGCATTTATTAACATAATAAGGTAAATGCAACAGACAGGCTTTGTTTACAGGAAAACTTCTGAATATTTTCTATGTCTGGTTTAACCCCAGGTGAAGGGAAAGCGGTAAACTATGACAATGACCCCCTGTAGGATGACTGTGAAGTTTCATAACACGAATTGCTATTATTTGCACTTTTGTAACATGACAGCAATATACACTGAACACCTACAGTTATACTTATATTTTTAAAATATTACTTTAAACTGTCGGTCCCAGTTAGCATGAACATCTATGGCAATCGCTATTGGGAAGTCAGTACAGAAAACCAGTTCAACGTTCGAATTTCAGTTCTCCTTCGGGTTTGCGGAGCTCCAATGCCAGGCGCTCAGTGGAAAAACTGATATTCAGGTAAAACCGGCAATAAAGGCTAGGAATATGAATAGCGTTTTTGTGCAGCTGTTCTACATACATACTAATGCATGATACATATTTAAATATACAATATATAACATACTTTCGCACGCCAACAGAACTAGGTCCTGTAAAATATTACGAAAGAAAGAAAGAAAGAAAATGTAGATAGATATATGAAACGCAGTTATTTCCAAATATTTTAGTTGTTGTCTTAGCCGTGTTCAAATAAAAGCTGAGTATACGACATGAGACATAATTTATCTCGTATCTCTAAGTAACAGGTAACTCAACAGAATCGTTACCACGTCTGTGCAATTACATTAACGCCGTCGCTTCTCAAACTCTTGCTAACTCAATTCTGTTAAAACTTCGCCACAACGACACAGGAGCTCCTCGAATATCCTCTCGATAATGTTGCTATATTTAACAGATGAATTTATCCCACATTCACGTAAAAATATGTAACTGACAATAACAATACCTGCTCCCCTAGCCAAGTAGCAAACGTTTTTGGTTTTCTATTATATATTTATCTAATCTCTTCTTTCATTGGCTGATATTTTGTTTGGATCACGTGACTGAATGACATTAGCCAATGAAACAAGAAAATGGAATGGAAAATTTTTGCAACTGGGCTAGGGGGCTGTTCTTCATAAAATAATTACATAATTTGATGTGGTACTGTTACTTTGAATTGCATTAAAGTGTTTTAAGTTTTCATCACAACCTGTATTCCCTTGGAGTGTCTGCCTTTGTAAGGAGGAGGAAGAGAAGAATGAACGGTACATATCCTCCTGGGATATTTGCTAGCTCATTCTATCCAAACTAGCTACCTATAACAAAAGCCAAAAATAATATATCCATTAGCAATATTTGTCTGGGTTTCAGCTACCTTACACTTATTACGTATATATTTACTAACGGGTTATCGTTTTTAAGGCATAGGGAGCAAAGAAGGCAAAAAACTCGCGTGTGATGTCGGGGATTCCACACTTATACACTCTTCTGCATCAGAGTTTGACGCAGCTCTTCTATAGCCATAGCTGGAAATCATTTGTTTAAATCTTTTTTTTTATTTATTTGAGGCTACCAAAGTGACTCTACTCTGTCTGATGAGAATCTAGAATTAGAGGTCACCATCTTGATTGTGAAAGTAAGCAATGCAGCATGGTGACCCATACCATGGCTGCCTGGTCAGGTGTTTCAGAAACCGGGAGAATGATGTTTGACTAGCGTGATACAATAGACCAAAACCTGCTTTTGGTTTTAACTGCATCAAGTTATGATGTGAATATGTGTCAAAATATTATTAACAAGTTTTTCATTTAGTGCAGTAAACATTCCTACCATCAATTTCCTCCAAAATTCTTCAACGTGGCAACACTCAACTCGTAAAATAATGAGTGTTGCCATAAGAAATTGCTTTCCGTTAGTTTAATAATACTGGTTGAAAATTGCTAACGACAATTAATTAAGACATTTTAGCGAGGATGGCGCAATGTCATATTGTCACTTTACAAATATATCGAAAGCTTATGGGCCCGGTAAATGATCAAATTTGTTTGACAAACGCGTCAAACACAGCAGCACACGATCAAATAATTTGACAAACACGTAAATTTGTCAAACAAACTTGATCGTTTACCGGGCCCATTAGAATTATATTTCCAGAGAGAAATAAAGGATAAAAAAAGCGGCCAAGTGCGAGTCGGACTCGCCCATGAAGGGTTCCGTACCAGCAAGTAACATAATATAAAAGTTCTTGTAGTTCCTTGTAACTTTCATCGATGTTTTTATACTAGTGTATTGATTGGATGAAAGGTATATTGCGTGTTACGATTTATGACGTATTAAAAAAAAACTACTCACTAGATCTCGTTCAAACTAATTTTCGTTGGTAGATTACATGGTAATGTACAACATATATTTTTTTAGTTTTATCTCTCTCTTATTTTAGAAGTTAGAAGGCCCCCCTTCTAACTTCTAAAATAAGAGAGAGATAAAACACACATTTTTCCACTTTGGAAGTGTCTCTCGCGCAAACTATTCAGTTTAGAAAAAAATGATAGTAGAAACCTCAACATCATTTTTGAAGACCTATCCATAGATACCCCACACGTATAGGTTTGATGAAAAAAAAATATTTGAGTTTCAGTTCCAAGTATGGGGACCCCCAAAATGTATTGTCTTTTTACTATTTTTATGTAAAAATCTTAATGCGGTTCACAGAATACATCGACTGACTAAATTTCAACAGTATAGCTCTTATAGTTTCGGAAATAATTGGCTGTGACATACGGACGGACAGACAGACAGACAGACTTGACGAATCTATAAGGGTTCCGTTTTTTGCTATTTGACACCGGAACCCTAAATAGGACTAAATTTATTTAAAAGTGAACAGAGACAACTGAGAATAATTTGTCTGCTAGCTTTTCATCCCAGAAGAATATATGGAATATTTCTGCTAGCTTTTAAACTTGAGTCTCATAAATAATATTTATGTTATGTATGTGTATTTATTAATACACATAGTACCTAAACGCTGTCCATTCCTTTTCCAGGAACAAAGCAATTCTGGCGGTACCGGCCGGGGCGTGTTAGTTGGCGCTGCTGTCGATTTGTCACTATCAGTTAATATCTAAACACAATACTTTATTATGAATTAATATTCTAAGGCGGTACGAAGTCCGCCGGGTCAGCTAGTGTTAAATAAATTACAAAATACATTGGTGTTTCCCTAGCGTTGACGAAAGCTTAGAAACAACTCAACTTGCCCTGCCCCATAGGCCATCTTAAACAGAATAATAAAGCAATAAAAGTATTGTACAAACTTTATAACGCCAATTTAAACTTCATACTAAATTTCAACCGCATTGAATTAACAAAACCGAGAATTCTCGACGAATGTTGCAGGCTCAAAAATAAACTAGAATTAGAAATTCCAATGAATTGTTACTGTTTAACAAATCCATGTTTGAGAAGCCGCAGGGCACCAGAGCTAATAAAATACCTACACAAAGACCAGTATTTATATATTCGTGAACCTATTGTACCGGTAAAGCTTTGTAAAAAACTTCTGCCTCGGTTTGCGAGTATTGGATGTTCTTAAAATTAAACAACCTTTATAGCAAGGGGTAAAATGACAATCACTTTATGATGTTCAAAATGTAAAGGATTAATTTAGTTCTACTTTACTAAAAATAAAAAGATTTAAGATACATGTGAACACTGAAAAAGAAAGAATTACCTTCTTACTTTCATAAGGAAAGGTAACAGAAGATGAAGTCTATAACGACGTGACATTACTTCGGTCGAGACCCCTCGTTTGTAAGGAAACAGGTTTCTTGATTGATTTATTGCAGGAAAATACGTATTATGTTCACATTTGACGTAAAGAATTTTGGTTAAGTAATAATAGTGAGATTCATAATAATTAAACAACTTTTTCACAAGCAGGTGCTCAGTACATATAAATACTAGTTAGGTAACACTTCTAAAGATGGAGAGTTTCAAGGTAACACCTTTCTGTCTTCTCAAATGAATATTCTGATCAAAATTTTATTCATTAGTATGTGTAACTGCACTTTTTAGATAAGCATTTTTAAGTGATTCTGGCTGGCAGGAGCTGGATGCGAGAAACCGAGAATCGAACCAAGTGGCGTGCAATTGGAGAGGCCTATGTCCAACAGTGGACTGATGATGAATAAAAAAAATAGTTACACATAAATAAAATAAATATTTGGACATCTGGCACACAACATCATCTAGTCCCAAGCTAAGCAGAGCTTGTGTTATGGTTACTAGACAACTGATATAAATACATAAACATACTTTTTTTTTGTAAATACATACATATTATACATAGAAAACACCCAGACTCCGAAACAAATATTTGTGAATCACACAAATAATATTTGGTCCGACTCGGGAATCGAACCCGAGACCTCTTGATCAGCAGCCGCATACGCTAACCACTAGACCAACGAGGCAGTCAAACATGTAACTATAAATGGTGTAAATAAATTGTTTTCGGATGTAACTTATTTACAAGTATAGGTATGTTCGTGCTGTGTGGTTGGCAATGGGGATTATTTACTTATTTTTTTGTTTATTTTATTAATACATCTTTATTCCATACCAATACAATACAAATTTGATAAATAGTAGTAGTTAACCAGTGTAAGTATTCCTTTAGCAATCCCTACATAGCTTACTGATATTAGAGAGACTTTTCTTGAAGGTTCGCAGAGATTTGGCCTTTTCCTTTATCTCAGGCAGGTTATTCCAGAGTCTAACGGCTTACACTAAGAACGGCTTGCCAATAAATTTTGTAAATCAAGCCATAATCCTTGCACTAGAATGAGCATTTGCATATTCCGCTTCACGGCTTAGCGTTAAAAGTTTATCGAATGAGTGTACAGATTCGTAGTGGTTGCAGCGCTCACCTCACAGCCGCTGTTTCCTGGTATAGATTGATCCCATGTATGACACATATTATTGTTCTAAGTCCGGATGCAGGAGATGAAGTCATATAAAACATCAAGGAACAGAAAGGAACAGTTTAACAGTCAATAGTCTGGGACTGCTTAAACAGTAATCATAGGATGTATTTATACTGTGAGTAGTGGAGTGGAGTTCAACGAGTGTAGACGGCCTCGTTGTCTAGTGGTTACCGTATGCGACTGCCGATCAAAAGGTCTCGGGTTCGATTCCCGGGTCGGACCAAATGTTTGTGTGATCTGCAAATATTTGTTACGAAGCTTGGATGTTTTCTATGTATAATATGTATAGTACCAGTTGTCTAGTACCATTAATACAAGCTCTGTTAAGTTTGGGGACTAGATGTCCGAAGTATTTATTATTATTTATTATATAGGTTTAATCTAGAATATATTTATACACCATTGTCCAAGGTGAACGATCATTATCATTAAAATGACTATTCATTATATACAAATATATAAAACCGATTTACTAATAGTTGGATGGTTTTCGGAGGTATTCATCATCACATTTATTAATAGCTAATCTTTTTACATCTGTTCATTAAGTTGTGGAAATTCCCCGGAACAACAAATATTACTAAATAAGGAAATCATATTTTAGTGATCATACCTAAATGGGTAGAGATTTACGTAAGCAGAACCCACAGTTAGGGGGAAGATGAAATGGAAAATAATTTAGAACGCATCAGAAAAACTGGGTGATTAATGATAAATTATATTTATTTTTGTGAGTAAATCTTTTACAGATATTTTTACACATCAGACATTAAAGCTAGAAAGTGCCGGCATTTCCTAAGACTCGCTCTAGGAAGAAATGCCTTAACAAATCACAGAGGTGACTCTTTTTTTAAGTCCGTGAACATTGATTAAGCAAAAAAACTGCGAGTACAGTAGAGGCCCTGGATTGTCCTTCTGAAGAAAGGACTAAACTGTTGAGTCAGCCTGTTTAAACAGACAGCATACGAGTCACAGACATCGTGATATTACTTTTTGTTTCAACATTATTATTTGTTATGAAATCTCTATCGATAAATTTAAGATATCTTTATAAAAAGTATGACTAATAAAAAAATATTGTTAAGATAAATAATTTTTTTTATTAAAATCGTACATTATTGGTTTCCACTTTACCTCTTTTGTAAAAAAAAAAAGTTAGAGGTCCTTGTTAGGGCCACCCTGAAGATTTTATGTGAACAAACTAATTTAATAAACATGACAATTTATAAGATACACACTAAAGGGCTTTATTTGCGTTAGAACATTAAAGAAAGAATGTTTTGTAAAATGATGTATTAATTATTTATTAGACTTCTGTTTAACTCAATCACATTGTAGGCGATTGTTGACCATCGTACAGCAAATATTTTGATACCTCTTCATGCCATTGGGACACTTGGAGCCGTCAAAATCTACTCTGTCTTCGTACACTAAATCGCCATCATTGTTAGAATTCATATTCACATGACTATTGACGTCAATCATCAAGACTTTCTCTGACACATCTTCGCTTCTTTCATCATCATCTAGGCGCCGAGTTACTTCAGGTTGCACGCTGGTTTCAGGGGTGTCTTCAGTTAATGAAAATATGGCCATCGGTACTGATAGAGGAGCAGTCTTCACACTCGCGACAATTACAACACAGAAGAAGATTATCAATTTTCCTGCCATTATTTACGACAATGTTTGGAAACTAAACGACAGTAGTCAATAGCTAGTGTACACAGTGTTAATAGGCAATAACCCTGCGATATTTAATCCCGAGTGCGCGTTACCCCGATTTATATAGTACATCTAGTAGTGCGATTTCCACGTCATCACAACATGGGAATAACATAACGTAATACATATGTCTAAGAAGAACTTGTGAACTTGTAATTCCCTTACGTATAAGCCCAACATTACGTCCTTACTTTATCTATTTTACTACTTTACCTTGTATTATAGGTACTAAATAACTGATATAAATACATAAACATACTTTTCTTTTTAAATACTACCTATTATACATAGAAAACACTCAGACTCTAAAACAAATATTTGTGGATCACACAAATATTTTTGGTCTGACCCGGAAATGGAAGGCAGACCAACAAGGCAATCAAGGTTAAGGTTTATGTTATCATGGTCACTCCAATATTTTTCACATTTTATATGGAGTCGGCGTGATGTATATATTTATTTATTTAATTATAATAAGTACTACCACATCATACATATTATACTTAAACAAATTATACTAACATGTGTTAACCAGTTAATGGTTTTGGCAGAAAACAATTGTTATATTTTTATTTAATTAGGGTTCCGAAGTTTATGACTCGGAACCCTTATAGATTCGTCATGCCCGTCTGTCTGTCCGTCCTCGGCTTACCGTCCAAACAGTAAGTGCTAGAAAGATGAAACTTTGCACGAATATATACTGTAATTACGTCGACAAAGTGCTTAAATAAAATTATGAAAACTATTTTTATTTGGGATACCTCCCCTACACGTAAAGTGAGGATGTTTTTTTTTTCTCGCAGCTAAATCATCGTGTGGGGTATCATTAGATAGGTCCATTAAAAACATTACAGGGTTTTTAAGTCAATTTATTGATTTAGGTATTCGTTTGCGAGAAATTCCACTTTAAAGGGCACTTTTTTGTGAAATCAGGGCGTCTACCCCCCACTTCTAAAAGCTAAACGGCTGGCTCAAAAACTCTGGAAAAAATCGTGATGGTGGTCCATATAGTGAACTAATAACGAGGAAAACTATAACGGATTAGATGTTTTTGTTAGTTCAGGAGTTATAGAGGCTTAACTTGTAAACTGCGCTTCCATGGAAAACATTAATAAGTAAACATAACAATTATCTATTGAATACGATTATAAATCCACCTACCATTATGGGTGATTGAGGAACACTATCCTGTGCGTGACTTGACACGCACTTGGCCGATTTTTTAATATGGTTATGCAGAAATCCTACCTAAATCTCAAGACAATGCAAGTGTACGCACCGACCTCGACCCACTCGGACGATGAAGTGGAGGATATGTTCGATGACATACCAAGGAACCCTCCACTTCACGACTAAAACCCACTACAACGTTGTTATGAGTGACTTTAACGCCAAACTGGGAGTATAAAGTTGCAGCCAATCCATATGGTATAATATATATATATATATATAAATATATATTTAAGACTAAGAATCATAGGGGGCAAAAGCCTTGTTGGTCTAGTGGTTAGCGGGTTAGCGTATGCGGCTGCAAGAGGTCTCGGGTTCGATTCCCAGGTTGGACCAAATATTTTTGTGATCCACACATGTTTGTGTCAGAGTTTGGGTGTTTTGTTTTGTGTCAAAGTTGACCACAGCAAGTCGTTGCTTCCAAACTGGTAAATACAACACCAAATTATTGTAAAAGAGTAACTGTATCAAAATGTTGTAGGCCAGTCTTATTCCACAATACCAGAAAGTGTCCGATAGCCAACAATCGGACAGCATAAATTGTAGTACCTCGCTGAGCCCTTAGGACAACCCATCTTCTAGAATTAAATTTTCCCTTCTGTAGGGATTCCCGCCTGCCTGACTACTGACATCAATTTTAAACGACTTCATGCAGAATGACTCTTCTTCGTCACTTTTGCAGGGAGCTAGATGCATAATTATTGTAGGTTCTACATTGAAATCAGGAATATCTCCAGTCAGATTAGATACAAGATATAGAAACACTCCTTACTGTCCGATACCCGTTGCTCCGATTTATATAGTAGCATAAGAATAATAAGACATTTGCGATATTTCCTGTACCTTACGTACCATAGCTTTGCAGATAGCTTGTAGAGAATCGTAATTATATTCGATACGTCAACTTTTCCCCTTTAACATATATATTTAAAATGGTTAGCCTCGTTGGTCTAGTAGTTAGCGAATGCGACTATTGATTATGAGTTCTCGGGTTCAAATCCTGGGTCGGGTCAAAAGTGTTGTTAGGTATTTCTTGCAGGAAATTCAGTGTTGTTAGGTATTTCTTGCAGGAAATTCTTAATAACACGCCCATGCCTCGGAGAGCACGTTTAGCCATCGGTCCCTGTTGTCGTGTTTTCTATGGCAATCGTTATTGGAAAGGCGGTACCCTCAAATATACTGACAAATGTAGTTCAACCTTCGAATTTCAGTTCTCCTTCAGAGTTGTGGAGGTTCGATGCCAGTCGCTCCGTGGAAACTAGTAGCTGAAGCCAAATAAATGATATTCAGGTAAAACCGGTTGGACTAGTAGCTAAAGCCAAATAACTGATATTCAGGTAAAACCGGTTGGACTAGTAGCTAAAGCCAAATAACTGATATTCAGGTAAAACCGGTTGAACTAGTAGCCGAAGCCAAATAATCTTGGGAGTAAAGGCTAGGAAGAAGAAGATATATATTTAGAATCGTCTGTGTATTCTGTATGGTAAGCGGCGCAATCGAGCAGACCCGGTGAGTTTGGTTTTTATAATATTGTTTACCACATTACAATATAATTAAACTTTACTAAAGATAGATTTGGACACTGAATTAGATAGACTCGCGTTTAACCTTAAGTCAGTTCTAATGTAAGAAGCGGGCAATAGTGGAAAACAAGGCCTGTATCACACTGGTTTAACTGGTACCATGATTTAGTCATGGTAAAAGTAATAAATAAATGCTAGAATACAAATCAAAGACAATATATTGTCAGATGTAAGTCATGCAATTAATTTACAGACATGTTCTTGCTGTGACATTTACAACAGGAATTTTTCACACTGGTTTTTCACTCTTGTGAGAAATTACTTCTATTTAAGACATATATCAACGTGAGAATAGCCAGTCTATAAACATTCTCAAGTACTTTTTCTGCACCTAATAATGAAGTAATTTTTTGCATGCACGGCCGAAAGTTACAAGCCAATGACAGTCATTAGCCTGCTGGTCTAAGAGTTGTGGGACTGGACCGCTAAATAGTGATCATAGGTTTGATCCAGACAAAATATGCGACTGTGAAGGCACTGACAAAGAAAACAGGGAAGAAGTAATTCGTAAACGGTCGCGATCGTCGATTCCCGGGGTTCTCAGAGGTACTGCTGCGCCTGGTACTACGAAGATACATGTTGCCGAGAGACGAAGATACTTACACCTATATTACATACGAGAAGGCACAATGGTTGAGCAAGTACATGAACATCTTAACTCCATATGTGGCAGTGTCGAATGCACGGTTGAGAAACTGAGGTATCGTTGGGCCTACGCGTCCTTTAAGCTTGGAGTTCCATTAACGCGTGCTGAAAATATAATGTCTTCCGATTCCGATAACTGAGCCAAAGACATATGTGTTAAGCCCTGGCGGTAGAATTTTCACGCTAAAGACAGCAATATTTAAGTGTCGAAAGCGATTATTTGAGCTGAAAATATGCAATCAAATAATATGTTCATGGCCTAAGGACGAAGACTAATACATGCATAGTAGTGTCACTCAAAGTAAATATGATATAATAAGGCTAATATATCATATTCACACGGAGACCTTTCTTACAAGCTCTGTATCAGATAGTGAACTTTTACCACTTTCATATGCATTCTTTATTGTGACTTACAACAATGTAAAAAAATATGTTGTGTTGTATATTTGCCTCCTAACAATAAGGATGAGCAATATTTAAATATGTTGAGATGTATAGAAAATGTGATTTGTACCTACCTTAACATGAATGTTCTAATCCTAGTTGACTTTAATTTAAACTCTTGTAGTCGCGATGTAAAAACTAACCATTGATTTTTTGTGATTTTTTTTCACTGAATCAATATAACAATGCTTGGAATGCTTGATCTCGTGCTTGGTAGTTTTGAACCCAATCAAATAGTAATAATAAGTTTGCCATCCGTCGAGATTTCATCGACAACGCCATCTCGGCAACAAGTGACATCTGGTTCGGCAGTCAGTTATGACTGGAATTTATTGAGATGAACTGGTCTGACTTATTGACAGCAAGTGATTGAACGCAGTTCAGTTGTTTTACGATAAGTTAAATGAAATCATAAGTCAGTTTGTACCATTCAAAAAGCATCGTGAATATAATCGGCGATACGTATATGCAAATTAGTATAACCATCATCACCACCAACAGCCTCTAACAGTCCAATGCTGGACATAGGCCTCTCCTTAGAAAGGAGGTTTTGGCCTACTAATACGTACAACGCAGAAATAATAAAAAATATACAAAATAAGCCCTTTTAACAAGAACGATTAAATGAAGAGGGTAAAGAATTTCACAAGGCTATGTTTATAAACCAAAGAGAGAGAGTGAAAAAAATAATTGACTATGAATATTGAAAATACATGATAGTACTACAAAAAAAGATGACTGAAGAAATAAAAGAGAAGAAAAAAGATAGGAGGAATATAGATACGTTTGTTTATGAAAATACTGAGGTAAGAGATCAAGTAGCAGCTGACGCCTTTGCCAGATATTTTGCATCGGTATTCCATCCAGATAAACCTTTAGTAAGCCCGGATATGGCTGCTAAAGCTGGATATAACTGTCGCTATGCAGCCTCCGACTCGATCATGGCAGTTGATGAGATAGATCTGAGAAAGGCAGTGAGGCGCCTGAAGCCACGATCAGATGCCGTCCCTGCATCTGGCCAAGGTTTGTATATCGATTCTTGAAGGCCCACTGCTGTATCTCTATAACCTTGCCCTGACTCAGTCACGATATCCCGAAAGGAATCTAAAATTTAACTTTTCAGTTACTTAAAAAATAAAAGGGTGCTAAACTTTAAATCGATCACAGTGGTGTGCAATGGGAGAGGCCTATGTCCAGCAGTGGACTGCGATAGGCTGATGATGATGATGATGAAACTTTAAACAACTACTTAAGCGGTACACAAAAGCCGTCATCTAGTCCCAATCTCAACCCTATGTATTATTATTTATTACCTATTCATGCAAAGTTTCATCTTTCTAGCACCAAACGTTTGGGCGGCAGGTCGAGGACGGACGAGCGGACAGACGGACATAACGAATCTCGCTAGAAAACCTCCACGTGGTGCACCCTGGAAACGCTGGCGATGTTGTAAGACATTTCCGTCAGTGGCCAATATTTTAGCAAAAGAGGAAGCCCATTATCGGCTCTCGGGCAAGGTCTGGTCCAGCAGGGTGGGCGTGTCTGCCGGTTGCCCTGCTGGCTCTACGTTCTTCGGAGCATGGAGGAGGTAACCTCGGTAAAAAACCAGAAGGTAATGCCCTGTATGGGCCACAGTTTTCTCCGCTGCTGGTGGTGGAGAAAAGAGGACGGGCTCGGCGTGTACTGACACGAATCGACGACGACGAACGACACAGAAGAGTGCTGTGGTCATGTTTCGCGGCTCTGATCTGAACTGAGTTGGAGAACTGGACCGCTAAACAGTGATCATAGGTTTGATATACCCACAAGATAATGATTCTATGAGTGGGTGTATTATGTATAAGTAATTTTATCAACAGTCTCCTTAAGGCTCAGTTTAGCTAGCTAGCTTGAGATCTGACGATACATTTATATTTGATATGTACACAGGTCTTAGGCGAACATCCCTTCGTGGTTGCCCAATGCCACTGTACTATGTTATTTGATAAGTTTTTTATGACCCTGAAATTCTTAATTAAAATATTACTAATGTATATTATAACTGGGTACTATGGCAAAGTAATTTAATATTTAGATAGTGTAATTTCACATAATTTACTTATAATTGTTTCTTTTCCTTGGATATCGAGTTATTTATTGTTGATCTCCGTAAATTTTGTCGGTCTAGTGATTACCGTATGTGACTGCTGATCAAGTGGTCTCGGGTTCGATTCCCGGGTCGGACCAATTATTTGTATGATCTGCAAATATTTATTTTGGAGTTTGGGTGTTTTCTATGTATAATATGTATGTATTTACAAAAAAAGTATGTTTAAGTATTTATATAAGTTGTCTAGTATCCATAATACAAGTTCTGCTTAGTTGGGGGAATGTCCGAACTATTTATTATTATTTAGGTTCAATTCATACCATTATTGCTATTATGCAATATATTTATACACCATTGTCCAAGATGAATGATCATTAAAAATACTATACATATAACACCATTTTGCCTTGCCCAAACTTTTAATAAATACAAATGTCTAAAACCGATTGAATAATACTCATTAGTTTTTCGAGGTATTCGACTTTGTTTATTTATTAATGGTTAATCTTTTTACATCTGTTTCACAATTTGTAGAAATTCCCCGGAACAACAAGTATTACTAAATGAGGAAATCATATTTTAGTGATTATACCTAAATTTGTACCATGAGTTAAAATTTACGTAAACAGAACCCAGTAATCGGAAAGATGAAGTCGAAACGCCTCAGGACGCAACAGAAAAATTGTGTGATTAATGATAAATCATATTTATTTCTGTGAGTAAATCTTTTACAGATATTTCTATTCTACACGTCGGACTTTACAGATAGAAGGTGCCGGCATTTCCTAGACTCACTCTGGGAAGAAATGCCGAAACATATCACAGAGGTACCTCTTCTTTTTAAGTCCATGAACATTGATTAGTCAAAAAAAATTGCGAAATAAAAGGACTAAACTGTTGAGTCAGCCTGTTTAAACAGACAGCATACGAGTCACAGACATCGTGTTATTACTTTTTGTTTCAACATTATTATTTGTTATGAAATCTCTATCGATAAATTTAAGATATCTTTATAAAAAATATTACTAATAAAAAAGTAATGTTAAGATAAATAAAAAAATATATTAAAATCGTACATTATTTGTTTCCACTTTACCTCTTTTGTAAAAAAAAGTTAGAGGTCCTTGTTAAGGCCACCCTGAAGATTTTATGTGAACAAACTAATTTAATAAACATGACAATATAAAATAAACACACTAAAGGGTTTTCTTTAGGTTAGAACATTAAAGAAAGAATGTTTTCTAAAAGGATCTATTATTATTTATTGGACTTTTGTTCCGCTCAATCACATTGTAGGCGATTGTTGACTATCGGACAGCAAATATTTTGATACCTCTTCGTGCCATTGGGACACTTGGAGCCGACCAAACCTGCCCTGTCTTCGAATACAAAATCGCCATCATTGTTAGAATTCATATTCACGTGACTACTGACGCCAATCATCAAGAATTTCTCAGATAGATCTTCGCTTCTTTCATCATGATCTAGGCGCCGAGTTAATTCAGGTTGCACGCTGGTTTCAGGGGTGTCTTCAGTTAATGAAAATACGGCCATCGGTACTGATAGACGAGCAGTCTTCACACTTACGACAATTACAACACAGAAGAAGATAAATATGAATTTTCCTGCCATTATTTACGACAATGTTTGGAAATTAAACGAAAGTAGTCAATAGCTAGTGTACGCAGTGGTTATAGGCAATAACCCTGCGATATTTAATCCCGAGTACGCGTTACCCCGATTTATATAGTACATCTAGTAGTGCGATTTCCACGTCATCACAACATGGGAATAACATAACGTAATACATATGTCTAAGAAGAACATTTGAAGTTGTAATTCCCTTATATTTAAGCCCAACATTACATCCTTACTATATCTATTAAATATTATTTGTAACCCACACACATTTTCAATAAAATGTAGCTTGTGTTACATAAAGGTTAATAAATAAATATTTATAACATTTTACACACAACGTTATCTAGTCCCAAACTAAGCAGAGCTTATATTATACATAGAAAACACCCAGACTCTGAAACAAACATTATTGGATCACACAAATGTTTGGTCCGACCCGGAAGTCGAACCCGAGATAACAGCCGCATACGCCTACCACTAGACCAACAAGACAGTCAAGGTTAAGGTTTATATTATCATGGTTACTCTCCGATATTTTTCACATTTTATTTGGAGTCGGTGTGATGTATAAAATTGCAAAACATTTTAGATGGAGTCTTTTGTGATCAGCTTTTCCTTGGGAATCCTATTCATATTGGACAGGAGAAAAAGTTATGTTTCTTAGATTCCTTAGAAGCATCTGACAAGGCCGCCGTAGTGTGGGTCACCATGCTGCATAGCCTCACCTTACTATAAGGATGGTAACCCCTACTCCTGGATTCTACTCATGCTTTCCATCTGGCAGAGCAGAGTCCTAGGTCCATGTCGCAAATTTCAAAACATGTCTTAGAACTAGCATATAAGAGACGGAGTGGTAATCTAAAATTTAACTTATCAGTTATCGAGTTAAAAAATAAAATGGTGCCAAAATTTAAAGAACTACTTAAGCGGTACACAAAAGTCGTCATCTAGTCCCAATCTCAACCCTATGTATTATTATTTATTACCTATTCATGCAAAGTTTCATCTTTCTAGCACCAAACGTTTGGGCGGCAGGTCGAGGACGGACGAGCGGACGGATGGACATGACGAATCGTAAGTCATAAACTACAGAACCCTAAAAGGAACAGCACAATCAGGCGCAAGGACACGGTGTAGTACCAACACCGCGCAGCCTCTGGGCCGATTCATGTATTTTAATTAGGCTTTACTTAATTTGAGTAAAACTGCTTTTTAACGTTAGAATGTATCGTTTTTATTCTGAAGAGCTTTCGTGAAGATCATGACAAGCTTGCGAAGAAGGTAGGAGAACGCTTTTAGACTTGGCTAGAGTACAAATTTAACAATTTCTTCGGCTGGTGTAATTATGTGATTGTCAACAAAATAAAAATAAAAAGTCCTTCAATATTTTCACATTCGCATTCTTACTCATCTTTGTTTTCTTCATACCAAACGAGCTATATATAAACATAATGAATCAGGGGAATTAACGCCACCGCACCGAGTTATTTTTATTTAGGCATTTATTTTATTTTTATTTCCTGCATCACAATTTGTACGAGGCGGACTTATACCCTCATAGCAGTATTTACCAATCACTCATTTTGTACTTGACTATTATGAAAGATAACAACAAAACGTAATCCAATAATACATACGTTTATGGATTAGTATTATATCTAATAAAAAGAAGACGAACCTAAAATACCAGCATATGTGCTGGCTCAATGATGCAGAGGCATCTCGTTAGGTTTCCATAGTACGGGTCACATGTTTCATTGTCTGCGGTATGGTGAACACCACTTTTAGATTCAGAGAGCGTTGATGTGGAGTCATTTTATGACGCTTGTATGTAAACATTTTATTTATGCAAGACTTTATGCACAGATGTGAAAAATTAAAATATTTAATCGGTTTTGGCAGAAAATAATTCTAATATTTTTGTTTAATTTTAACATAGTTACGCAGAAATCCTACATAAATCTACAGGTAGTGCAAGTGTACGCACCGACTTCGACCCATTTGGCCGATGGAGTGAACGACATGTTCGATGACATACCAAGGAACCTTCCACTTCACGACTAAAATCCACTAGGTACAACGTTGATCCATGGTCCTCTATGGGGCACTCGTTTGGTCTGAGGACCTGGAGGGTTCCTCCCGCTGTAAGGCTCAACTTAGAAGTCTGCAGCGGCTGATGGCCATACGGATCGTACGGGGCTACCGCACCATCTCGTATGAGGCAGCGACGGTCTTGGTGCGATCTCCACCCATCGACATTCTGGCCGATATGTACACGATGGTCTATGACCAAATTCGTTCTATCGGTCGGGATGGCGAGGGGACAGCGCCGGATCAAGAGGCCGGAATGCTACGGCGGAACGCACATGCTCAAGCTCTGCGGTGTTGGCAGGCACGGCTCGAAATTCAGGGCTGTGCTAGCCAACGTGCTGTCGGAGCCGTTCTGCCGAACTTCGAAGCGTGGGTAAAGAGGACCGGCTGTGTCACCTATCGATTGACTCAGATACTCACCGGGCACGGTTGTTTCGGTGAGTATGTGAATCGGATGGGACGTGAGGCTACAGCACAATGCCACCGTTGCAGGTCTGACCGGGACTCCGCCCAGCACACGCTGGAGGACTGCCCTGCTTGGGAGTCTGAGCGTCGAGTCCTGGTCGGACAGATCGGATGAAACCTGTCACCGCCAGCATTGATCGCGGCAATGCTGGCGAGTGGCGAGGGATGGGAAGCCGTGGTCTCCTTCTGTGAGAATGTTATGCTCCAGAAGAAAAGTCCGCAGGGCGGGATCGGGAAAGGGCTGATCCCGCTCGAAGAAGGAGGCGAAGGGGACGCGGTAGAGGCCGCTAGCTCCCCAATCATCGCTTAAGGGTCGCTGCGGTCACATCCTGGGGAAATGTGACCGCTACAAACGACTCGAGATAGGTGACACCCCCGGTGCGGCCGGGGGGTGTCGTTTAAGGCGGGTTGATGTTTTGCCTCTTTCTGTACAGAGCGGTGAGAGGCGCAACAACATCCTGCCCCAGGGGTGAAACTAGTCACAACGGGATGTACCTCAGACGTTGAGGTACGGCAGGGGGGACACCAGAAGCTGCTGACGCGCTCCTGGTGTTCCTCTCAACTGCCGAGGTAGGCCGCCGCGGGGTTTAGTGGGTAGACTGGTTGCCCGGGAGTCCCACACACGCACTTCGTTCACCCCACGAAGGGTATGGTGCGAAAAGCATTCCCTAAAAAAAAAGGTACAACGTTGTTAAGGGTTACTTTGACACCACAGTGGGAGTACAAAATTGCAGCGATTCGGTAATAGGATTCCATATATTTAGGGCCCAGAATCATAGGGGACAAAAGCCTTGTTGGTCTAGTGGTTAGCGTATGCGGCTGTTGATCAAGAGGTCTCGGGAGAACGTTAAGCCGTTTATTCCGGTTGTCATGAATATATATAGCAATCGTTATTGGAAAGTCAGTGCCCTCAAATATACTGACAACTAGTTCAACCTTCGAATTTCAGTTCTCCCTCAGAGTTGCGGAGGTCCGACGCCAGTCGCTTTGTGGAAAAACTGATATTCAGATAAAATTGGTTGAACCGAAAGCAAATAATCTTGGGAGTAAAGGCTAAGAGAAGAAGACAAATATTTAGAATACTCTGTGAGCAGACCCGGTGAGTTTGGTAGCAATAATATTGTTTACCACATGGGGTAAAATATAATTCAAGTTCACTAAAGAAAGATATGAACACTGAATAAGATAGAATCGCTTTTAACCTTACGTCCTTTCTAATGCAAGAGTGGGGAATAGTGGAACACAAAGCCTGTATCATCATCATTATCAGCCTATCGCAGTCCACTGCTGGACATAGGCCTCTCCACTTAGTTCGATCCTCGGCTACTAAGCCTGTTTCACACTGGTTTAACTGGTACCATGACTATCTCATGGTAAAATTCATAAATGCTAGAATACAAATCAAAGAAAATATATTGTCACATGTAAATCATGCAATTAATTTACAGACATGTTCCTGCCGTGACATTTACAACAGGAGCTTTTAACTCCTGTGAGAAGTTCCTTCTATTTATGACATATATATCAACGAGAGAACTGACAGTTCATAAACATTTTCAAGTGCTTTTTCTGCACCTAATAATTAAGCACATAGAGAAGCACATACAGAGGCTGGTCTAAGAGTTGGGGAACTGGATCGCAAAGCAGTGATCGTAGGTTTGATCCACCCACAATATAATGATTCTATGAGTGGGTGTATTATGTATAAGTATTTTTATCAACAGTCTGCTTAAGGGTCAGTTGTGGTTGCAGTCTAGCTAGCTAGCCTGAGATCTGACGGCCGTATGTGAGTTGTGTCAAGTTAACATTATAGGGTCGATACATTGCTATATCTGATATGTACCTATACAGGTCTAAGGCGAACAACCCTTTCGGGGTTGCCCAGTAGCACTGTACTATGTTATTTGATGAGCTTTTTATGACCCTAAAATTCTTAATTAAAATATTACTAACGTAAATTATAACTAGGTCATACTATGACAAAATTATTAAATTTTTAGATAGTGTAATTTAGTTTTTACATTTTCATTTCCTTATAATTAATAAATAAATAAATATTTTGGACGTTTGACACACAACATCATCAAGTCCCAAGCTAAGCAGAGCTTGTGTTATGGGTACTAGATAACTGATATAAATACATAAACATACTTTTTTTTGTAAATACATACATATTATACACAGAAAACACCCAGACTCCGAAACAAATATTTGTGAATCACACAAATAATATTTGGTCCGACCCGGGAATCGAACCCGAGAACTCTTGATCAGCAGCCACATACGCTTACCACTAGAATAACGAATAATTGTTTCTTTTCCTTAAATATCGAATTATTTATTGTTGATCTCCATAAATTTACTACTATAATAAAATTCTGGAAAGTACGTTGAATCAACAAGAATTACTCAATAAGGAAATCAGCTTTTGTACCTAAATTCGTGAAGAATCAGATCATATGCGAGATCAGATGCGAGGACACAGTATAGTGCCAGCACTGTTCTTTGTATGAACTTTTACGAAGTTTTTGACTAGTGTAAGCTCGATTCGTAAAGGAGGTAGAAAATTTTGGTATTTTGCAGCTTTTGGATTCAGTAAAAGACAAATTTAACATTTTATTTGCCTGATGTAATCGTGCGTGAGGCAGTAAAACAAATGTAAATAAACCGCATTATATTTTCACTCACAGTTATCTCTGTTCAAGAAGTGTAAACGTGGAATACATAGAGCATACTTCATTTTACTTAAATGATTCATTTATTTATATTATTTCCACTTTCTGCATTTCAATATGTACGAGACGAACTTAGACGAACATTTTGTACTTTTATAGTTTGAAAGGTGGCTACAAAAAGGAAAAGTAAATAAAAATGCGTGTAAGGACTTCATATATACTCGTATTTTACTCACAAATACCAACTTAAACTAACAACATTCATGCTGCCGTATTCCATTAGGCGCGTCCACACTGAGCAAGCAGCCTCGTGAGGCAATTGCCGTGCGAAGCAGCTCGGTTAGTGTGGATGTGCCTCGTCCGAGGCAAGCGCGCGCGTTTCCGCGGGCGAGCGACCGAGCGCCCGAGCCATCGAGTGTCGGTTTCTGTTTTGCTCAAAGGCACCTCGGCACTCTGGACGCTCGCGTATTTTGTTTCGTGCCTCGCTCAAAAAGCAGCAGCTGCCACCGCAACAAGTACGTGTGGTGCCATGATGTCTTAATTCTCAACTGAACGAACGATCAAAACGGCTCGGGCTTGCTGCGCGCGGCAGCCTCACGATGAAACCGAGGCTGTTGCGCTCGACCGAGGACGGTTTACTCTCGAGGCTGCTCGCTCTGTGTGGACGCGCCTATTGATGAGCGCGAGACCGGTGGCCGGATGATGCAGAAGCATACAGCAACATATACACAGTGTTGGTCACTAAACTGCATTGTCTAAATTCACGGTGAGTCTGGTGATCTTATACTCTTAGCTTTTTACTAATTTTTAGGGTTCCGTAACCAAATGGCAAAAAACGGAACCTTTATAGATTCCTCATGTCTGTCTGTCCGTCCGTATGTCACAGCCACTTTTTTCCGAAACCATAAGAACTATATATATACTTTTGAAAGTTGGTAAGTAGATGTAATCTGTGAACCGCAATTAGATTTTCACATAAAATTTGGGGGTCCTCATACTTTGAACTGAAACTCAAAAAAATTTTTTCATCAAATCCAGAGTATGGATAGGTGTTCAAAAAAGATGTTGAGGTTTCTAATATCATTTTTTTCTGAATAGTTTGCGCGAGAGACACTTCCAAAGTGGAAAAATGTGTGTGTGTGTGTGTGTGTCCCTGTAACTTCTAAAATAAGAGAGTGATAAAACTAAAAAAAATATATGTTGTACATTACCATGCAAACTACCAATGAAAATTGGTTTGAACGAAATCTAGTAAGTAGTTTTTTTTTAATACGTCATAAATCGTAAGCCGCAATTTACTTTTCATTCAATTAATACACTATTATAAAACATCTATCAAAGTTACAACGAACTACAAGAACTTTTATATGATGTTACTTGCTAATACGGAACTCTTCATGGGCGAGTCCGACTCGCACTTGGCCGCTTTTTTTATTTTCGTTAGACAGAGTAAAGTCACTTTGCCATCTATGTTATTTAATAAATCCTTTTCTTCCTCTGCCTAGCCTTTATTCCCAAGATATTTTGGAATCGCTTAACTCGCACTTTACCTCAATAAACGTGGGTAACATCGCGGCCATCGCGGGGCTATAAATATTAATTTCCTAAATACCCTCAAAAGTAAAATAGGAAAATGCGCCATCAAACACAGTTTATTTTTGTTTTTATTTAATTAAACCAGTGTCATTGTATTTTTATTCCACAAGATCACAACGTGCCACATTATCCTCAACAATCGGACAGCAAAAATTGAAATACTTCACTGAGCCTTTAGGACAGTTTGGGGCGTCGAACACATCAAGCATTAAATTTTCACTTCTGGGGGGAATTGTAGGCATCTGACGACCGACTCCACGCTTGAACAGTTTCTTGTAAAATAGCTCTGATAGATCTTCTTCGTCACTGTCATTGGGATTTAGATAATTAATTATTGCAGGTTCCACATTGTCATGAGGAGTATCTCCAGCCAGTGAAGATATCGGCAACGGTGCAGGTATAGCAGCACTTCTCGCGGTCGCCACAAATACAATGCAGAGGAAGATTATCATAACGTTGCCTTTCATTGTAAATGATATTGCTTTCATCTGAACGATTGTTGCAACTCGTGTACGAAGCGTTATGAGCTGTAACATAGGAGTAATTGATCCTGAATGCATAATGCTCCGATTTATATAGTAGCTTAATATTCATGAAATATCCTACCATGTTACCTCAAAGCACCATACCTTTTAGGTGAATTTATATAGAGACGTAATTATATTCGTTACGTTCACTCTTCATCCGTATGTTATATTTAGAATACTTTTCCTGAAAAGCATTAAACGTAACATAATCAATAACTAGGCTCCAACAGCACTCTAGGGAGAACACTGACATGTGATTTAAGATTCTCCATGAAACGAAGCTGCCTGGAATACGCCTAAAATATAGTAAAATCAGTCTCCGGACGATAATTTCATGTGATAACGTTATAAGAAAACATTAACTTTTCAATTCACTTTATATCAGTTGATATAACAGTTCACATGTGGGTTGTGTGCTGCAGCTGTCTCTCTTCTACTCGGATGCGCCGGCTGGTTAAGTGAAAGAGAAACAATTGCGTCACAATACGGAAACTTAGACCGATCATGACTCTCGATCCGATCGTTTTCACTTGTTCCACGTTCTTGCTTCCACGCTCGGCTCTGGGAAACGTGACAATGTGACATGCTTTTTCGTGAGTGTAACTGGCGTTCATTGATTTATAAAACACTAGATGACCCAGCGAACTTCGTACCGCCCAACTTTAAAATTCCATAACTTGATCGCAGCGCCACCTACCGGGTCCAATTGCGAATCTAAACCATTCCTAGATCCCCTTGAACACACCCAGAAAATTTCATCAAAATCGGTCCAGTCGTTTGAGAGAAGTTCAGTGACATACACACTCACAGAAGAATTATATATATAAAGATTATCATGTCAAAAATCAAACTCACCCCTACCCCACGCGTCATTTTGGATAGTAAAAACTTGAAAACGCTTATTTTAACTTCAAACTACATTCCAACCGCATTGTTTTCACAAAACCGAGAACCCTCGACCAATGTTGTTAGCTTGAAAATGAACTAGAAGTAGAAATTCAAATTAAATGTTGCTGTTTAACAAATCCATGTTTAAGAAGCCGCATATATTCATGAACCTATTGTTCCGGTAAAGTTACAAAATAAGACTACATTTCGGATTATAATTGTGAGTTTTAAAAGTTCCTAAATATTTTATTTATATTGTAAGCGCCTGAGAGTCAGAGTTGTTAGTAGGCCAATACCTCCTAAGGAAAGCCTTTTTCAAAGAGTATTGATGAACATGGTAAGCGACGCTATCGAGCAGATATGGGTTTGGGTTCTGGTAATTACTCACCACGTTAAATATATCATGGTCATCATTACTAAATACAAATAGATTTAAAGATAGAAATGAACACTGAAACAGAAGCGCACAAAACCAAGTGGCCCTAGGTGATTAAAAACATCCAAAAACAATATGTAATAAGTAACAAGAATAAGTAGCCACAACGTGGTTTTGCCCACTGGCAAAACCACGTTGTGGCTACTTATTCTTTTATTGTTGGTATTTTAGCTCACTAGCCAGCCCGTATCCAGCACTTGACCATAACACGAGCTCAGTAGTGGTAGTAAGAAATACTTTTAGCATAGCTTTTCACATTTAGTCTTTTGTAATGCAATAAGTAGAGAGTAGTGGAAGACAAGACCTGCACCACACCGGTTGTACCGGCAACATGGCTACCTCGTGGTAAAATTCTTAATTAATTTCTCTTAAATATTCTGATTCAGAAAATTAGCTGGTAGTAGTAACTGGAGCCCTTTAATGCAAAAAAGGAAATACAAATACAAGCAATCTCAAGGCAAGTTAATGCCGTAACATTTTCAACAGGAGCTTTTCACTGAACAATTATTTTTTTAATGTAGCGTAGCATATTATAGTGAAGTATATATGTATATTTATTTATAGCCTTTTTTTGGCGGAAAATGCTTTTCGCACCTTCGTCTCCGTTGGGAAGAGGAAGGGCGTGTGTGGGTCTCCCGGCGAACCGGTGTACCTACTTAATGCCGCGGCAGCCTACCTCGGCAGTCGGGGGGAGCTAAAGGAACGCATCAGCAGCTTCTGGAGTCCCCCCTGCCGTACCAAAGGGTACATCCCAGGGTATTCAAAAAATTACCCTTATGGCACGACGATATCGCGCCTCTCACCGTTTTACACAATCAAAGGCTAAGCGGCACCGGGGTACCGCCTGTCTCGGGTTGCTTGTAGCGGTCAAATTTCCCCAAGATGTGGCCGCAACAACTCTAAGGCAACGATTGGGGAACTAACAGCCTCTACCCCTTCGGATCCGTACGCGTATATGTCAGTTATCGTGGTGAAAGTTTTGAAGTTTTTTTTAAAGACAGCTCCCGCATTAGGAATATAAATCCATGAAATGAAAACAAAGAACACCCAGACTCAGAATAACAATTTGTGATTCATACAAAGTGTTGTTCCCAAACCCACGTAACTTGGCGACGTAGATAGCGGCGTGACGACTACTTACGGTGGAAACTCATTATCGGACGCGGCTGACAGCCGTGATCTAGAGTATGAACATACACTGAGCTGTGCAAACTATCGGACGTAAGTCTCGGATGTGACCTTTAACTGACCTTGAGCGTTCGGACGCCCAACAGAAATCTGGTACAAGACCGACTAACGAGACTGTACACACTTATCAGTTTCCATCTTTAAACCGGACTTTTTAGTAAGGACGTAAGTATTCATAACAATTTTGATTTCCGCAAATTAACCTATATTAATATGGAAATTCTTTTTATGACCACGACATGTAGGTACCTAACTACGTAATAAGGAAATCAAATTTTACCTGAAAAATAACTGCAAATTGTAAAATGAGTTGTGATTTATGTAAACGGAACCCAGTCAGAAAGGAAGACAAATATTGAAAGCACATCAGAAAATCGGCCAAGTGCGTGTCAGGCCATGCATAGATTAAGGATCTGTAGTCATTCATAACGGCATGTAAATTTCAAATCGTGCCCAAAAGATTGTGATGAAGAATTGTTATGTTAACTTATTATTTCTTTATTTTTGTACGAATTTTTCGAACAAAAATAAAGAAAGAAGTGAAGTGCATTTTACAATTTACGCTCCTGTAACTCCTGAACCAAAAAGTTATCCAAGCCGCTATAGTTTTAATTTACAGTTCATTAAATAGACCACCATCATGAATTATTCCAGATTTTTTGTGCCAGCCGTTTAGCTGTTAAAGGGGGACGCCGTGTTTTAACAAAAAGGTACCCTTTAAAGTGGAATTTCTCGCAAACGAATACCTTAATCAAAAATGGTCTTAAAAATTATTTAAATCTTTTTAAAAAACCTACCTAATGATACCCTACACGATGGGATAGCTGGTGATGGAGAAAAAAAAACTTCCCCACTTTCCGGGGCGGCGACGCCCTGTTTTTACAAAAAAATACACTTTAAAAATTAACAAATAAATACTTTAAAAATTAATAAATAGTTAAAAAAAACAAAAGCAAGGAAGATAAAACCAATAAAAGTAGTACTTTCCACACAATATTGTGAACAATGGTGATGGAACCATGTGATTGTTTTTGCTCTTAACTATCTATTAAAGGGGTAGATATTAACCTCTGTAATACTTTGTTATAACCTATATCTTAGTTATTACTAAATTGAGATTATATTACTAAATTACTAAACCGAATAGTTTGCGCGAGAGACACTTCCAAAGTGAACACTTTAGAAGTGTCTGTCCCTGTAACTTCTAAAATAAAAATATATCATGTACGTTAACATGCAAACTTCCAACGAAAATTGTTTTGAACGAGATCTAGTAAGTAGTTTTTTTAATACGTCATAAATCGTAAACCGCAATTTACCTTTCATTCAATCAATACACTAATAATAAAACATCGTTACAAGTTACAAAAAAAAGTTACAACGAACTAAAAGAACTTTTATGTGAAGTTACTTGCTTCTACGGAACTCTTCATGGGCGATTCCGACTCGCACTTGGCCGCTTTTTTTTCTAAACGAGTAGTTCTTAAGAAGAATATGCACATGACAAGAGTCACGCAGTATATTTATGTCGCACCCACTCCGGTGAGAAGTGGAGACTCTACGCTTGAAGTCGGGTTCGAGTTTGAGACAGAGGTCAATCATTGTATCAAACTAGGCTTGGTGGCTTCGGGCCCGGAAACGGGCTAGGTACGGCAGGCGCCTCGGCCGCCAGAGATCAGAAAACGATCTTCGTCCTCCATAAGCGCATACCTGGGGATGACAGGTGAGGCCATCTGTGACCCTAGCAGAAGCAGGCCCGGGTGCGCGCCCCCCTTTTGGGGAGAGCAAAGCGGAATATCGGGGTTCCCACACAGAAGGGGGCCTTCTACAAGCTTTAGGTTGCCCGAGGAACGGTGCTTCCTTTCGAGGGTATACCTGGTTCCTCGCTTCATAGTACCCCAGATGGCGTGCAGTTTTAGTCGGTTCGAGTCCGACATAGCTGCCAACTGGTGGTATCCGTGGCGGCTTTCGGAAAGCTGTGTTACTATTTCTCGTCCTAAATATCGTCCGCAATATCTCAAGAGGACAATCTTTTACCAATGTGTGTTGCTAGTGATGCCCTTTTTCAAGGTAGCTATGCTGATTTCAACATGAATGGAGCGTGCGTGTTTCATTGGTGAGTGCAAAAGTTAAAAGGTAATATAACTAAATCTAATGTTAAAAGATGTATAGAATCCTTTCTTTACTCAATATGATATATGCGAAAGTAACTGTCTCTGTCTGGCTGTCTGTTCGACTTTCTCGGCATAACTACTGAACCTGAATTTGGTACTCAGATAGTCTAGAGCCTGAGGAAGGACATGGACTTTGTACCTCGATAACCGATATACACTCGGGCTGAGCCGCAGCCGAAAGCTAGTCTCTTATAAATCATCAATCAGCTATCAAAGTTTAGATATTCCGCAGGAAAAATGTTGAAAATTCCACATCTAAAAAAGATCTATTTCATTTCTTTTAATTGTAATATTAGAGCTATCTTTTAAGTATGAAATCTAAGTTAAAGAAAAGTTAGTTAGATTATGAAATATGTTGTCAGTTTTAAAATAAGATTTGTCTTTTATAATCATGAACTATGCTGAAGGAGTGACTATGCGGAGTTGCAGGATTAATTTCGAGTTTTATTAACATCGTACTCAATGTCTATGGCGTTATAAGTAAATATCTATGTCTAGATGTATATATGTATGTATACATATGAACTAAGAACGAAAAATACTTCTGCATACACTAAGTGGCAGCATGGCAGTAACAAAATACTTTTATTGATGCCTTTTATATGAATTTGTGAATAAATAGGTTTCACTACTAAAGACGAACTAAACAGCTTTCATTGAGATAGAACACAAATGAAACAACTGTTTTATATCATTATGTTTTACTTCTTTGACTTCTATTCCACTTGATCACACATCACATATCTATCGACGATCGGACAGCAAATACCGAAATACCACAGATAACCTTTGGGACATGTGGAGGGAAATGACATCACTAAATTTTCACTTTTGTTGGAGTTCTTATTCGTCTGACGACTGCCTTTACTTTTTAATGTCATTTTTAGATCTTCACCGATTTCGTCAGCATCTTGGCGCTGAGTTACTGCAGAATACACGCTAATCTCAGAAGTATCTACAGTTAGTGAAGACGGTTCCAACCGTGTAGCTACAGAAGCACTCCTCGCACTCGCGAAAAATATAATACAAAGGAAAATTATCCCAATATTTCCTACCATTATTAACAATATTGTGTGGAAACTAAGAGTCTTGTTGTAACCACCGCATTAAGTGTTAATGGCCAATAGCACTGCGTTACCTCCTTTATATAGCACATTCAGTAGTACGTGTATCACCATGGGGATAAAGTAATACATTAATATTTAAGAAGAATTTGTTGAATTGTAATTCCGAGACGCATTGTGTCAGCATTACATCCTTAAGTTTTATATAGAATACTACTTGTTACCCTAATACCAAATGCTCTTTTAATTTTAATCTGTATGTAAGACATCATCGCCATTGTCCAATCTTTTCATAATTTCATTTGGTTATCAGATGTAGAGGTAAAAGTAGTGTTCATTTATTGATTTTGGACTTCTAAGATAGGACTTTCACCAAGACACGTTTTCCGATATCAAAATGTCCCTTTATGTTCAAAAGGCGTAACCATGTCTCTTAATAATCCACAGTGTTCATTGTGATATATGTGCAATTGATTGTTGATTGATGTAATGACAGTCCTTCACAACAGACAAAAGCAGATCAGCAGAATCAGGTGCAAGGAGACGTTGTAGTGGCAGCACGGCGCAGCCTCTGGGCCGTTTGGTATCTTTTAATTACTGTTTTTAAGCTCTCGCGACTTTTACACATACTCATGTTTTTACTGCATACAGGACTTATTCGCGATAAAATTAAAAAGGTTACGATGGTTACCTTAGAAGGTATGTAACCTTTTTAATTAATAAATTAAATTTTTGTGTTTTTTGATTTCAACCGCTTCAGGTACTATTCTGCGAAAATAGTTCCGATCTGTGGAGAGGACCTGCGGGATATGTTCCTTAGTTCGAACGAACTAAGGAATATATCGCAGCTGTAAAAAACCAACAAACAAACAAGTCCACCATCGCAGAGCGCCTGTTGGAATCAGGACCGAACCACTAGATTTAGCTACACGATCCGCAGGTCCTCTCCACAGATCGCAACTATTTTCGCAGAATAGTACGTGAAGCGGTTGGAATCAAGAAACACCAAGGTTTCAACCGGGAAGACGGATACTGACTCTCAACATCGTGGAATCCTGTCATCAGCGGGTGCAGTCACCATCAGAAAGATAAAACAAGGCGTGCAGATGTCATAAATGTGGTGTGTAGGGGTACCGACATTACAAGAAATCATCGCAATCAAGTGCGGGTAGATACAACCTGCACATCACGAAGGCGACGCTAAGCTCACATCAGTTTACCCGTGACCACGAGCGGTATAACCCGTTCGAAACTTCGGAAAGTAGAAGGTATCGTAATCTTTTTAATTTTATCGCGAATATTCTGGAAAAAAAAATTTATTTAGTTTTTTTTAAAATTTGTAGAAAACTGCTTGTCGGCGTTAGAATGTTATCACTGTTCTTAAAAGCTTTATCGAAGTTTTTGATGGAGCAAGCGTGATATATAAAAGATGTAGGAGAACACTTTTGGGTTTAACAAGAGATACAAATTAACCATTTTCTTCATCTGTTGTAAACGAATGTCAGGTAGTAGGTAAAACAGACATTTTAGGTAGTATCAAGGAGCTACATACAAAACAAAATAAATCAGAGTAGTTAACACTAACGTGTTATTTATTTTATTTACAAATTTGCACGAGGTAAACTCAAATCCACATAGCAGTATCTGCTAGTCAATTATTTTCTACTTTAATAATACAAATGAAAAGTAATATAATTACGTAGTTGAATCAAGAAGCATTTATGATACTGTGTATTCTGTTGCAAAATTTTGTAGGTCAGTCTAATTTTTCTTCCCTTCCACAAGATCACAACGTCCCCGACCGTCAACCAACGGACAGCAATTTTCGTAGTACCTCATCGAGCCCTCAGGACATTTATCGGCAACGACAGCCGCCCTATTTTCCACAACTACATTTTCATTTGCATTGAGATTTATACCCACCCATTGACTCACGTCAATTTTGAAGAACCTAATGTAGAACGGCTCTTCTTCGTCACTTTCATATGGGGCTAGGTGCCTCATTATTGCAGGTTCCACATTGTCATGAGGAGTTCCTCCAGTAAGTGAAGATACCGGCAACGGTGCAGGGACAACAGCACTCCTCGCGGCCGTCACAAATACAATGCAGAAGAAGATTATCATAACATTGCCTTTCATTGTAAATTGTATTGCTTGAAAACTGAACGATCGTTGTAAACATGTGACTGGTGTGCGAAGCGTTACTGGCTGTAACACTGAGGTAATTGATCCCAATGCACGTTTCCTTGATTTATATATTAGCATAACATTAACAAAATTTCCTACCACACACGTGATGTCATCGAGTACAGTAATAGATTTAAGAAGAATTTGTGAAACTGTTCTCCTGTTTGCACGTTATCAGGTCATTCCTAAGTACCTACATATAATACTGTCCGTTTAAATATGGAACATTTTTAGGTTGAAAAAAGACTTTGTCTAGTTTGAATAGTGTTGACGCCTGGCGAGATTAGTTTTTGGTACTGTAATCGTTTCACACATGACAATAAAGAAGGTGAGTCGGGGAAATAAGTCTAGATGTAACAAGAGAGATGCAGATACTTAGTGTAACTTACGGGTGAAGAAAGTACGGTTGAGTTCTGTAATACCCTGATACGTGGCTTTAGATAGTGGGTTTAGATATAAGGAACTGACAGACTTTTAATATACTTTCAGGTATAAGAGGACAAAACAGTACGAGTAAAGGGATCACCTTGTAGTAAGTAAGAACCGCCGGCCATAACACCAAAAGACTGCATAACACCATTTTTTTTCTATAGTTTCTTCATAATGAAATATTTAATGCTCTACAAGTCATGTAAACGAAGACCGCGCTAAATGTACGCCACAAATAAAAAATTACAGAATAAATATTTAAGACTACACATTCCAGACTAAGTTCACTCGAAAACCTCTTTTTGAAAATGAAAGGCCTATATCCAGCAGAGGACTGTAAAAGGTAATTATGTGACCTTCTCATCACATCAACACAATGTGATGAGAAGGTCACAGAATTGGATTTGGGCAGCCCAGGAGTCTTGGGAAAGGCGTATGTCCAACAGATCTGGATGTTGCAATAACAGGTTTCCCTCTATCCATGCAAGATCCCTCCTAGCTCAGGTGCAAAGTACCATACCGTGTGGTTTTAGTCGTTCCTATTCCGACACACCACCTTTCTGTAAACCCCAGTGGTGTGAGAGAACCTAGAGGGTTCACGTTGCGTTTAAAAACTGTACTTATACGTGTTTCGGTTGAGATGATGAAGGGAAATTGCGGGTTCAACATGAAAGGAAAAGTCGGCTTTTATTTACGTTTTCTTTTGTTATTATTTTAGTTTAGTTATTTCTGCTGTGCGCACGATTGTGTTGCCATTTACTGGGTGCCATCTGAAATTCAGCGGTGCTCGGTAACCGCTGAGATGGCAATTATTGTTTTTTATTTATTTACAATATATATGTATTTTCGTGTCATATTAATACAATTTTATTTTACAATGCAATATAAATTCTTTTTTAATTTAATCTATTTATCTATTTTTAGGGTTCCGTAGCCAAATGGCAAAAAACGGAACCCTTATAGATTCGTCAAGTCTGTCTGTCTGTCTGTCTGTCTGTCTGTCTGTCTGTCTGTCCGTCCGTATGTCACAGCCAATTATTTCCGAAACTGTAAGAGCTATACTGTTGAAATTTGATCAGTCGATGTATTCTGTGAACCGCATTAAGATTTTTACATAAAAAAAGAAAAAAAACAATCCATTTTGGGGGTCTCCATACTTGGAACTGAAACTCAAAAATTTTTTTTTCATCAAACCTGTACGTGTGCGGTATCTATGGATAGGTGTTTAAAAATGATGTTGAGGTTTCTAATATCATTTTTTTCTAAACTGAATAGTTTGCGCGAGAGACACTTCCAAAGTGGAAAAATGTGTGTCCCCCCCCCCTCTAACTTCTAAAATAAGAGAGTGATAAAACTAAAAAAAATATATGTTGTACATTAACATGCAAACTACCAACGAAAATTGGTTTGAACGAGATCTAGTGAGTAGTTTTTTTTTTAATCCCTACTTAATATTATAAATGCGAAAGTACCTCTGTCTGTCTGTCTGTTACGCTTTCACGCCTAAACCACTGTATCGATTTTGATGAAATTCGGTATGATGATAGAACTGAACTTGGGAAAGGACATAGGCTACTTTTTACTGCAATAATCGAGATACAAAGACCAAAGCTAGGTGATTATAAAAATACATAAATCGAAGATGTCAAAATGTATCACTGTTTACCTTCTGTCAAAACTTCACAGGTTGCTAGGAATAACACACTTGCATGGCAACCATAATAATAGTTTGTAAATGACATATAGACCAGTAGACCAGAGTAGATAATTTTTGAAAACAAATAAAATTATAGTAGGATGAAACCTATTGGAAAAGGAGGAGAATATTATAAAAATGAAAGGAAAAATAATTTACGGGCGATCTGAGGTCGGGAAGGGGTAGGGGGGGGGGAGGTTTTCGGGTCCTTTAATCGGGGCGTGAAAAAGCATCTCACTAAGCCGCCATAGTGTGGGCCGCCATATATTATTGTCCGCATTCGCAGCAAGTGTGGTAGCCCCGACCCTTGGATTCTGCTCATGCTTTCCATCAGGCAGGGTAGAGTCAGATTGGATGGCTTAATATATACAACAAAGGGTAAAAAACGGTTTATCTCGATTTCCAGCAAAACTACAAGGAAAATAGTTAAATGGCAAAGTTGTAGGTAATTAAAAGATCTACAACTTTTTAGGGTTCCGAAGTTTATGACTTCGAACCCTTATAGATATGTCATGTCCGTCCGTCCGTCCTCGACTTGTCGTCCAAACAGTAAGTGCTAGAAAGATGAAACTTTGCATGAATATGTATTGTAATTACAGGTTTGTTAAGACGATTTTTTGATTTAGGTATCCGTTTGCGAGAAATTCCCTTTAAAGGCAAACTTTTTGTAAAAACAGGCCGTCCCGCCCGCCGAAAAATTTGTGATAGTGGTCCATATAATGAACTTTAAATGAAAACTATAACGAATTAGATGACTTTGTTAGTTCAGGAGTTATAGAGGCTTAACTTTTACAATGCGCTTACTTGGAAAAGTCATACAAAATCAACGCATTAATACGTAAACATAACAATTATCACACACTTAGCCGATTTTTTATAATATCGTTGATCAAAACACTATTATTAAAACATCGATCAAAGTTACAACTAACTACAAGAAATTTTATATGATGTTACCTGCTGATACGGAACCCTTCATGGGCGAGTCCGACTCGCACTTGGCCGCTTTTGTTTTTTATTCTAAAGCTTTGTGTTATATGACTGCACGGTTGGCCTAGTGGCTTAAGCGGTCGCCACGCCGCTTCCTACTACGCCAAGTGTCGTGAGTTCAAATCCCACATAGGACAACACTTTGTGTGATTCACAATTTGTTGTTCTGAGTCAGGGTGTTCTTTGTGTCCGTTTCTTGTATGTTTGTAAAGTCCCCCGCGACACAGGAATTTAATTTCTAATGCGGGAGTTGTCTTTTTAAAAAAAAAAAATATATATATTTTTTAAAAAGTTTTCCTTGATTTGCTTACATTTAATATTGTTTACTCTAATAGATTATTTACATTTGATAATTAATGATGACTAACATATTGCAGGTGTATATAATTTAGATAATTTAACTTATTATGGAAAATCAAATACTAAAGTCACGTATTAGGAAGGAAGGAAGGAAATACTAAAATATATTTCTAAATAATAAAATACAAACCAAAAGTCACAGCATTCGTGCTGTTGTGTCTCATTGGTAGGTGCGAGACCGGTGTCAGTGTGGATCATCATACTGCATTGACTACATTCGCAGTACTTATGTTGAGCACTACACTTAGATACTACTGATGCTTTACATCAGCCAGATTGGATTAAGCTTGGAAAGCTCATCTATAATCTATAAAAATGAACAAAAATTAAGCGTCTGTTTGTAATATCAAATGAACAGTTTTTCAATAAATGCTTATGGAAGTTCATACGATTTGTTTGTCTGTCTGTCTGTTCGTTCCAGGTAATCTCTGGAACTGCTTGATGGACGGGACTTTCACCAACAGAAAGGTGATGATAAGGATTCACTTGGGCAAATTGATTTTTAGACTAGCTCTGCTCCGGGGCGATATATATAACCGTGGGTAAAACCGCCGAACTCAGCTAGTATAAAATGAAATTATAGTATGCTCACTGAAATCATAGGCTTCACCAATGTTGACAGATGATCAGATATATTCTGTTGACAATTAGATGCACCCGCCCTGGTTGTCAGATGAACATCTGTGGTAATGGTTAGGCCCTTCGTACACAAAGCTACGCAAATCTCCGATACTCAACGATTTTAGTCTCCAAGCGACTACCGCCATACAAATCCGTTGAGGTTCGTACACGAGTCGCGTCGCCGACATTTGTAGCGCGGCCCGCGTCGCGCCAGTCGCGAAGTCACCGAGACTTATGTATCGGCGATTTTCAAGATGGCGGAGCAATTTTTAATAATAAATTTGTTTCCGAGGTGAAGAAATATCCTTTGTTATACAATACATACAGACTACACTTTATATTTCTCTCTATATACGGGTGAACCCAGTATCTTCTGTTACGACTTTTTCTTTGTTTTCGATAAAGATAGTACAAAATTATAGTTTCATCATCACTTGTGTCAGAGATTTTGGCAAAAGTGTGATCTGTTTAATCGTTACGCCTATATAATAGTGATGAATAGGCAACTTGCGTCTTGCGATTCAATGTCGTGTGTACGGACCGTGCGCTACTCGATACTTGATACTAATGTCGTATACAACATTAGTATCGAAGCGCAAATTTTCGATAGTAGTTGAGCCCTAAATAGTCCAATAGCAGTCTTTGTATAGAAGTTTGAGCTTAAGATTTCCACAACTCAACTAAATGACAGTTTGGTAGTTGAGTTATGGAGATCTGGTGCCAGTCAATTCCAATATCGAAATAGAGTTAATCGCTCAATTAGTGGAAAGTCTATTCAGGGTATTGAGTATTCCTATAGGAACTACAAACGGGATTTTTTAAGTAATAACTAGGTAAGTTAGGTAAGCATAAACTTTCTGCCTTAGAAATGCTTTTGTATGCGCTCTGTGCACATGACATGTACTGCTGAGGGCTAACAGCAGACCCTAAGAATACCTGTTTCACAAAACGCGTGCCTCTCGGCCCCATATTACGTGATTGAAAGTAATAAATTTGTGTGTCCTAGTCTCAACAATACTATTGTTATTATAACACTGTTATACTCTATTATTATTATTCTCTCTATAAAATTAATGTACATATTGATTAGATTTTTAAATATACATAATAAATATATTCTTATCATTATTAGTATTCTCTTTATTGGATCGATATATTTATTGATTACACCATAAAAATACACATTAAAATAAATTCAAATATACTTAGGATACAGGGATCTAGAAACCAGTGGTAAGGGCTCCAAGGACAGCAACCTCCTCACTATACGTGCCATGACAAGGAGTACTGCCTTCTGCATTAGACCCTTATCCAGCCACCTAACGTAAGCCTCTTAAGGTGTTGATAGAGACTCTTGTCTATCACACGATGAGGATATCTCACGATTCTGTAAAGTCTTGATATTTATTACATCCCGACCCCTCAAACTTTCGCGGGATGTACAATCTCATAACCGACGAGCGTGGGTGGTGCATTCGGAATGCAGTCAGCAAAGCACGGACTCTCCTGTACTTATTAGTATAATACAATTTGCATGAGGTAAGCACGAAGCCATATGGCAGCATCTGCCAGTCACTCATTTTGTGATTAGATAACATTAAAAAATAGCTTTAAAAAAGGAAGGTGAAATAAAATTGAGTAGTTGAATAAAGAAGTATTTATGATACAGTGTATTCTGTTGCAATATTTTCTCTCTCATTTTTCTTTCCTTCCACAAGATCACAATGTGCCCGACCATCAACCAACGGACAGCACAGATCGAAGTACCTCACCGAGCCCTCAGGACATTTGTGGCCGTCAAACACTAACGACATTAAATTTTCACTTCTGGGGGGAGTTGTGGGCATCTGACTAATGACTCCAATCTTTAACAACTTCTTGTAGAATGACTCTGATAGATCTTCTACGTCACTTACATTGAGATTCAGATGATTAATCATTGCAGGTTCCACATTGTCATGAGGAGAATCTCCGGTCAGTGAAGATACCGGCAACGGTGCAGGTATAGAAGCATTTCTCGCGGTTGTCACAAATACAATGCAGAGGAAGATTATCGTAACATTGCCTTTCATTGTAAATATTATTATTATTAATTGTGATATTGTTTGAAAACTGAACGATTGTTGTAAATAACTGGTGTACGAAGCGTTCCTGGCTGTAACACTGACGTAATTGATCCCAATGCACGTTTCCCGGCTTTATATATTAGCATAATATTGACTAAATATCCTACCACACACATGATGTCACCGAGTGCAAAAATACATTTAAGGAGAATTTGTAGGAATGTACTTCTGTTGGTCATGTTAACATTTCATTCCTAATTCATTCCTCATATAATTCTGTTCGTTTAAATATTTTTGTTTAGTGGTGACGCCTGGAGAGATTAGTTATTGGTAGTATAATCGTTTCACACATGGCAAACAAGAAGGTGAGTCAGGTAAATAAGAATAGATCTAACAAGAGAAGTAAATACTTACCCTCAAACAAGTTTGAATACTCTCGGAGAAAGTAGATGATTCTACACAGGTAGTGGCAAGACTGTTGAACGTATTCCCATAGGATTTACAAAAGGGCTAAGTACATGACAGGCCAGTCAGTGAATAGGGTTCTGTAGTCACCCAAGTAAGCACATTTTACAAGCTATAGTTTTATGACTCCTGAACTAACAAAATTATCTAAGCCGTTATAGTTCTCCTTTAAAGTTTAGCATATATTCTAAAGTAACGATTTTTTTTTAGATTTTTAGAGCCGGGACGCCCTGATTTCACGAAAAAATGCCCTTTGAAGTAGAATAACTCACAAACGGATACCCTAATCAAAAAATGTTTCAGCAACGTCTCCATGTTTTCAAAAGACCTATCTAATGATACCCCACAAAATGGGGTAGCGAGAAAAAAACCTATCACCTCACTTTACGTGTTAGGGACCCCAAAAAATATACTTTTCGTGATTTTATTCCAGCACTTTGTTAACGTGACAAAGATACATATCCATGCAAAGTTTTATCTTTCCAGCACTAATCGTTCAGGCGAATTTTTAATTTAATTTCGTTTAATAAATCGAGGACGGACGGACGGGCGGATGGACATGACGAAACTATAAGGGTTCCGAATGAACTACAGAACCCTAAAAATGATAAATTTTGAGAGCGGTAGGTAAGCATTCAAGGTAATGTTACGAAATAGATATTACTCATACTACACATGGTCTGCGGCGGTTTACGCATACCAATACCTCGAACTGATTGTACTTGACTATTGCATGATTCTCCCTTTATTATAGGTGTACTATAGGTACATACATTGAATCCCATTTGTACTTTTACTATAAACTACCGTTAGCCCGTGGCTCCGTCCTCGTGTATGTCGGTTATCACAGTAAAGAGTAACCTGTTCTTTTTCAAGAATCAAATTGTCTCAAAATTGTATTGAAATCTTGACTTGAATAAGACGGAGAGCCTTTTGTAGGTCTCTATCATAATCAATACCAGTTCAAGCCAGGTGATCCTTCACGGAAAGTGGCTCTTTGTTGAGCAATTCCAACAGCTTCTTACGAGGCTCGTCGACACTATCTCTTCCCTTTTAAGTGTAGCCAGCTTCAACAGGATGGCTGTAGCTGGGGTTTAGTCCTGATCGATGCACTGGTGTGGGCGAGTTTCTTCTCAGGCAGCTTTTTAGAGCTTTGAGCTTATGCTCTTTAGACCTTATGCTCAAAGCTCTAAAGGAGCTTCCCGATTAGCAAATATCCTGAAGCGAACGATTTGACAAGTAGAATAACTATGTATAAACACTTTCATTCTGCTTGAACACTCTATAAAGCGCTCAAAGACAAGTGGTCTTAGGTGATTGGAAACAAGCACTTAAGGTACGCAACGACGGAGCGGTCAGCACCTAGATGGGTGACCATTTGTAGCATGATATGTTATGAGCGCTTCCCTGATTCGGAGGTCAAGTTAAGGAGTCAATGAAACGAAGTTATATGCCTTCGGGCGGATAAAAAACATTCAACGGCAAAGACTACGTAGCCACAACGTGTGTTGGAAGTCTCCAACCCGCACTTGTCCAGCATAATGCCGTTCCGGTCAGCGTAGCTTCATCACCTATTAACTAGTGTCTAAGGGTTAATGAAGGAGGATTTTAGGATGAACTAATGAGGAATCAGCATCACGCACAGCGTCTGTCAGCCGTAGTAAAATCGCGCATTCTGCATTTCTTTGGGCATGTCTCCAGACGGGATGGCGACTCCATAGAGCGGCTGGTAGTGCAGGGAAAGGTGGAAGGAGCCAGATCACGCGGCAGGGCACCTATGCGCTGGACTGACCAAGTGAAGTCCGCAGTGGGTAACCGTGTGACTGACTGCGCGAGACAAGCTGCCAATCGACAGCGATGGCGAGAAATCGTCCGGAGAGCTGTGTCCGCCTCGGCCACCGACGTGGATACCTCAATGTGACCACGACCACTCTGCCAAGAGCGAAATGATTGAGAAGAGGAATGAGGAATTTACGTACCATAAAATAAAATAAAAAACATTCGAACAGAATAAAAACTGTTAAGTACATATATTTAATTTAACCTTCGATTAAATCACAGCGTGCCATTTTATCAACGAGCGGGCAGCAAAGATTCCCATACCTCAACGTACCTGCAGGACACGTAGGAATGTCGAACGCTCTGTCTACTGACAATGAATTATCTTCATTATTTCCATAGAGTTTAAGAGGTCTAAATGCAGAACTACTCCTTGCGTTCGCGGCAAATATAACACAGAGAAAGATAATCATGATGATTCGTTTCATTGTCAACGATATTTATTTTGGTTCGAGCTGAAAACTGAACGGCTGAAGTCACTGATGCACCAAGTATTACTGGCCAACAACACTGAGCTAATTGGTAACCCGACTTATATATCAGCAGGCGAATATAATATCTTGAAAATTGGAAATACAGTTGTAAAATTTAACTAAACACTTCTCACTATTTCATCTGTGATTTGTACATATATAATATACTGACATACATTATATTCTAGTATCCAACCCAAATAGTTCCCGTGAGTCTCTCTCAATTCTTTATTGGCTACAAAGTTGACATTATAGACTCAAGCCACTTCTAAAACGTACCAAAAAAAGGCTAAGTGCGTGTCAGGCCACGCACAGGAAAGGGTTCCTCAGTCACCCATAATGGTACGTGGATTTAAAATCGTATTCAGTAGATAATTGTTTTGTTTACCTATTAATGCGTTAATTCTGTATGACGTTTTCCAAGGAAGCCCATTTTACCAGCTAAGCCTCCATAACTCCTTTTCTTTTTTTTTTAACGTGTGGAAATCCCCACGGACCGTCACCCCGTCGGGGGTTACGGCGGGGTGATGTGTCGGACTCGAACCGACTAAAACCACACGGTGTGACCCTCTCTGCGCCTGTATATTGGAAGGAGTCCAGGGACGGGATTTCCTTCTGGACTCCTCCCAGTGCCTTGCCCGCACTGTTGCGGGCACCACCTCAAATTTCGACTTTCTAATTGGGCAACGTCCGGTCACACGCGGACGCCGCCCCCTCGCGATTGGCCACTACTGCGGACGGACGGGAAACCCGTCCCGCCCATCCGCGGCCACTCTCAGGGCGGCATGAGACGCAGGTATGCGCGCCTCCGCCGCCCGGGGCGCCGGCGGCGGATCGGGTCCGAGTGGATGTGATCCTCCCGGGCCTTCTCCGCCACCTCCTTCTGCAAGATTACGTCCTCGCAGAAGGTTGCGACCGCGGTAAAACAACTGTCGCTGCCAGCCATCGTTCTTATGACGGCCGGCAGCGAGAGATCCCCTCCGATGACTGCAGTGAGGGCCCGGCGCTGCGTCGCCCATGCGGGGCAGACCGCCAGCGTGTGCTGGGCCGAGTCCTCACTGCAGTCGCAGTGGTGGCAGGCGGGACTCGGTTCCCTCGTAGCGACCGAGTGCAGGTACTTTCCGAAGCAACCGTGCCCGGAAAGCACCTGCGTCAGCCGGAAGGAAAGGGTCCCGTGCTGCCGCCCTGCCCACTCCACGATGACCGGCTGGAGAGCCTCCACGGTGGCGAAGCCAGCGCGTGGGGTCGACGTTGAGAATGGCCGCCTCCTCCAGTAGGTCCCTGTCGAGCTGGGCGACAGCCCACCGCGGGAAGCGGTAAGAGCGCCGCGCCGCGTGACCCCTACTGGGGTCTTGGGACCGGGAGAGCTCCAATCGGATATAAAGGTGATCCGAGAGCGTCTCAACCTCTTCCAGAAGCCTCTATAACTCCTGAACTAACAAAATCATCTAATTCGTTATAGTTTTCCTTCAAAGTTCATTATACCACCATCACGAATTTTTGCATTTATTTTAAGCCAGCCGTTTAGCTTTTAGAGCCAAGCCAAGTACGAGTCGGTCTCGCTCATGAAGGGTTCCGTAGCAGCAAGTAACAGCATATAAAAGTTCTTATAGTTCGTTGTAACTTTGATCGTCGTTTTTATAATAGTGTATTGATTGAATGAAAGGTAAATTGCGGTTTACGACTTAAGACATATTAAAAAAAAACTACTTACTAGATCTTGTTCAATCTAATTTTCGTTGGAAGTTATAAATTAGAATAATAAATCTCGCGCAAACTATTTAGTTTAGGAAAAATTATATTAGAAACCTCAATATCATTTTTGAAGACCTAATTACAGATACCCCACAAGTATGGGTTATTTTTGCATAAAAATCTTAATGCGGTTCACAGAATACACCTACTTACCAAGTTTCAACAGTATACTTAGTTCTTATAGTTTCGGAAAAAAAGTGGCTGTGACATACGAACGGACAGACAGACAGACATGACAGACATGACGAATGTTCGTTCGACGAAGGTTCCGTTTTTTGCCATTTGGCTACGGAACCCTAAAAAGTGCCCTTTTAAATGGAATTTCTCGCAATCGGATACCTAAAACAAAAAATCATCTTAGAAACCCTGTATCGTTTTTGAAAGACCAATCAAATGATACCCCACACGATGGGGGACTCGCGAAAAAAATAAATAATAATAAAATAATAATAATAATAATCATCCCCACTTTACGTGTAGGGGAGTAACCCAAATAAAAAAACATGTGGCACTCGGGGACTGCCGCGGTAAAGCTTTTGCATAGCATTTTTATCAACTTACCTACGCAGTTATATTTATTTATTTATTTTTTATTAATGCAGAATTTTTTTCTTTGATAGGTATCTATTCAAGTTTACAAAACAATATTCACTGTCTTTTTACCAACATACATTCTAACAATATTATTGCCAAACAATATAATGATCCTATTATCGGAAAGACAATGACAACTGAACAGAGAACTTAATAGCAATATGATACATAATTATTTTATAACTATGGAATAAAAAAACACTAAGAATATAGACGGTACTGGAGGACGCGGACGATGTAAATTGTAAAGTACATAACAATTATATATTTTGTAATTAGTTTTTTACAAAAGGATTCTAGAAAAGCAAGTAAGAAGAAGCTAGAATGAGTGTGTTGTCAAGGCAACGGATAACGGCCGGTGGCGGCAACATGCATGCGCTAATCTGCCTACAGTCCCTACAGAACACTCGCGCGACTCGCGGGGCGGCGTGCACACCCCGCCCGCGCACCCGCCCTAGGCCTCGCACACCGCCACGGAGCACATCCTTGTTGCATTGCAGTTACAATCATATTCTCTATCCTTTTTTAGATTGTTAGGTTTTTTCGTTACGGAATTTCTTGATTCGGTCCCCGCGCTCAAAGCCCGCGATAAAAGTTATACAATAGCTTAAAATATTTTTCATCATTTTCTTATGGCACTGTCGATTTAACGACAACACATATTCATGAAAAGTTTCATCTTTCTAGCACTTACCGATTGGACAGTAAGTAGAGGACGGACGGACATGACGAATCTATAAGGGTACCGAGTTATATATTTGGAAGTCCTAATAAGGCTCACCTTAATGTCTGGATAGAGTTTTTTATGTACCTAACAACATCCAAAATTACCCTACTCTGGCTGCTATAAAGCATGTGTTGAATCCGAGAGGAGTGGTGGTCGCCGTCTTTATTGCGAACGTCGACAGTGCAGCATGGTGACCCACATTGTGGCGGCCTAGTGAGATGCTCCTTCACGCCTCGGTTAAAAGACTTGGGATCATATTTAGACTGCAGGCTTAGCACTTTGTGTTGTTTAAATATAGTGTACCTACTTTTTTTTCTCTCTTTCCAACTATTCGTTATCCATGGTACTCAGTTCCTTGTAATGTAGTATTTTTTTGCTCGATGCTTAAAATACTGTATCACTAAGCTTAAATACATGAACTTTATAGAAAAAGGCCAATTGACAACTGCCAATTCGGGTTAAAAATGTTATAAAAAGTTTGTTTAATTATTTTATTTAAATATTTAGATAATAACAAACAAACTTACATTGCTTCCGCACATATAGTGATCTATCTCTCATGCGGAAAGCTATAAAATAAATCTCATTTGTTGATATTTTGTATAATAATTGCTGTGGAAAATCAGGATCAGCTAAAGGTTATCCAACCTAATTCTCAACGCACATTTCTTACTAATAAAATAATGTATGATTAGGGTTACGTCAATCTACGTATACTATATCTCGTGCAGACTGGAGAAGAGAGGAGATATCTCATTGAAGGCAGAACTTCCATCATCATCATTTCTTTTTTGTTCTAACGGCATTTACTCGTACATTGAGGTCCATGTTAAACATTTACAAAGACAAAAGCTTATTTTTTATGATATTATTAAAAAATAATGCTGCATTAGTATTCAGCAATGCTTACTCACATTAAAATAAATCATATAATAGATATATTACACTACATATTTTAAAAAGTCCTCCGTGTCTGTTGTCTGTCTGTTCGCGATAAACCCAAAAACCACTGCACTTCACTAATTTTGTACCCAGATAGTCTTAAGCTTGAGAAAGTACGCAGGTTACTTTTACCGCGATAACCAACATTGTCGCGGGTGGAGCTACAGGCGAAAGCCAGCAACAAATAAACTTCACTCAGATACAGCACAATCGTGACAACCAGATAAACAACAAGATCGTGTTCGTCACACAAAGATTTATCTTGAGTTAGAATAGATGCCACTACCTCTAGCTAGGCAGATAGAATATTTAACTACTAGACCGACAGGACAGATAAGTTATATAAAAGAAAGGTTATTAATTGGGCCAAATTACGTTACGTTCGAGATACGTGGTAGGTACGTGACTTCACACACGTGTACGTGTCCCTAAAAAATATTGAGTTACATCAAAACCACCAAACCACTGAAAGCAAAAGAGTCATCCAAATTATGGATTCGCAAGTCTCCCGGTAGTTTGTACATACGCTATCCACATGCCACTGTAGGTGATATCGGCTTGCGGTCGAACCTGCCCAGTGCAGGTATTTCTTATATACATTATTACGTTTACATTAAATTGACTCATCCTTAGTAACAAGCTTTATGGTTGTATAATTTTATTCCTTATATGATGTTATGTTACAGCATATCTATTCTAAGTATGTATTACATTTCGTATACAGAAAACCCATAGTTTTAGTGAGAACTCTTGTTTTATTAATTAAATACTGAATAAATACTGCGTTAGTGACCTAGACCTAGTGAGATTCTTCTGTATCGTTGAGCCTCCGGTCTCGCATTCACCAACGAAATACGACCTCATGAAGCTGTCATTTTAGGTTGATTTCATATGCGAGGGTAGTACCGCCTCCTAATAGTTTGAATTATCGCATAGTTTCCTAATTATGGTAATAGAAATGGGTAACTAGTGATACATACACTGGTAGAGCCAGAAAGAACTCATCTTTATTATTCCAAATATTATTCGAGGTCGGCTACCAGCTCACCCCGTTTTACCTAAATTTTTTAAGTTTTTCCGAACGATTTTCAGTTTTGAACGACTGGCATCGTATCTCTGTAACTCTGTGGACGAACTGAATTTGAAGTTAGAACTAGTAGTCAGTATACTTCTGACAGTGATAAACTACATAGAAAAGAGTACCGTCAAGTAAGAGGTTTGAAATTGAGGCGACGTCTCACGTTGTGCGGGGTTCCTCGGACCACTCCGACCACCTCGAATATTAGCTACGATTGAACCATTCGAGAATGTCTCTCTCCCTTGCTAAGCGGAGCTTATTACACCGCTGACTAGCTGGTCCCTGCAGGGGGTCAAACAATTGAATAAGACGGAGACCCTTTTGCAGGTCTCTGTCAAGCCTGGAAAGTGGCTCTTTGATGAGCAATTCCAACAGCTTCCTCCGAGGCTGGGCGACGCTGCCCCTTTTAAGTGTAGCCAATAGGACGGTTGTACCTGGGGGTTTTCTGGTCAATAGCCCTGTATGATGCACCAATATGGGCGGCATTCTTTTCAGGCAGCTTTTTTAGAGCTTTGAGCTTATGCTCTTTATAGCATAGGCTCAAAGCTCTAAAGAAGCTACCCAATTACACAAATATCCTGAAGCGAACGTTTTAACAAGCAGAATAACCATGCATAAACACTGTCATTCTGCTTGTTAAAAAGTTACTCAATTGTAAAAAAAAATATAATCCGAAAACAAAAAAAAAACTGTGGCTACAAGTCTTAAGTCATCTTTTAAAACACGCGACTTGGTTCTAAGAAGTTCATCTCCCAAGATAAAATCTTTTGCTTTTTGACAGGATTTCTTTGAATTCTCTCTCCTACTGCTTTGATCGCCTTTTTCGTACGAACACTACGCGGATTGCCAGATCTTTTCCTCTCACAAACAGAGGCGGTTTCCTTTTACCTAACAATGGCCCGGTACACGGGCATTTGAATAATACCAAGCGTATGGAGAGTTCCTAGAATTGTATTTGACCCCATACATACTTTGTGTTGCTTGCTCGTGGAGGGTTTACCCATAGTCACCACGCTGGGCAGGCAGGTTGGTGATCAGTGATTGCTCAAGACGGCTAACAGGAGCTGAATACGAGTAGCCGAGGATCGAACTAAGTGGCGTGCAATTGGAGAGGCCTATGTCCAGCAGTGGACCACAATAGGCTGATGATGATGATGATACTCTGTGTAATGCAATCACAGTGATTCGGTTCTCATTATCACCCATTTTAATATCACTGACAACCGACTGGCGTAAACAGGAAAAAAAAAACAATAACAGATCATTAAAGAATGACAGGTTCCCAATTCCAATTTCATATTTATATTTTTTATTTTAAATAAGTATACATATAATACGAAAATCAAAATATGAACATTTCCTTATATACAAACAATTAAATTTAGCTTTTGACGATTGACGAATATAACGTGACGTTAGTTCCTCTCGATAAAATACTAATTTTATAAATTTTATACCCATTAACATAAATTTTGTTAGAATTTCAGTGAATAACAAGGCGAACAGGAATATCCCTTAACATAATTATGTAGGTACCTATATAAACCAAGGTACAAACTATAGACATCAGTGTCAGTTTGTCAGTTGCTGCTTCCGCATACCTCACTAGCAGTTAATACAACTAGGAATTCAGTTTACTGAAAAAATCAGTCGATCGACAATGGGAGCGATACGTGTGATGATCCTTTTATATTTGATGTTCAGTGTTGAAGCGAAAAGTATCACAGGCTATAAAAATCTAGGATTAGAGCAAAACATCGAGGAAGGCTTTCCGACGACAGATAGACACAAGGACCAAAGTAGTTCACAAGATTACGACGAAGAGCTACTCGACTTTGAGACAGTAACACAGGACTCGGTTGAGATTGAAGAGACTAGAGGAGGGATACATGATACCAAAGTGTCAATAGAATCGAGAATAAGTATTGTAGGTGACTGCATGCCAGGGCATATGTGGTACTTTGGTAAATGTTGTCCGATAATAAATAGGAAAGCTATTTGTTAATAGAAATATTAATATACAAAAGTTGTTGCTCTTTTATTATTTGTACTTTCTTAAATGATGTGATATTAATATGTGAGCGGAGGGAGGTGGGAATCTTGCACATGTCATTCATTTTAACACTGACATTTAGAGGATGCGTTAGAGAAGAAGATGCGATGCTATTACATACGAGTACTGATGGTTTCATTTGCAGTCTGGCCCAAGCTCCGTCTGTTATAGAAACAAGTGGCCGGTGTTAGATGTGTGAAGTTGTTATGTTATTTAATTTAGAACTCTAAAATAAAACATATTGTTTCACTTCAATATGTTGTTTGTGATAACGAAAGTGAAGACACTTGCTCAATGTACCTAATATTTAATTTACAGTATAAATTTATTGTTAGACTCTAAATGTATGTAATATAGTAAATGAATTACCTATACTAAGATTGTCTATAATTCCACAAAACCGTTTACAATACCTATGTGTAGTACATATGTATCACCAATTATTTCGGATCACCAACAAATGATACACACTTCAAATATGCATATAAAGAAAACAAAATACATGCCCTGTGCTCATTCAGTTATCACAGGTAACATGACTAACATAAAATTCCAAAAAAAAGATCACGTGATTAATGGACAGCCCCTATCTGACACTGGGTGTTGGGTGTACGGGCCGTACTCTGAATTTTCTTATTATTCTTTTTACTTTTACAGGTAGAATTTTCGAGAACTATGTGATGAAATTAGCTATAAAATTACTTATAAATGAAATGTGATGCCATAGAAGTAGAACGTGTATCCGAGTAATTTCTACATGACAAAATTCAACATTTTACAGTTTATTTCTTTATAAGGTGAAAATATTGCGATTTTTAGATGTCATTCTAGAAGATTTACGTTGACAGTCTATAATCACACTTCGCGTCAAATGCACCGACGTCAGGACTCGTATTTGGTCACTGATCTGATCAATGTGAGTGTATTTTTTTTCTTCAGCAGAAAATGTGCCCGTAGGATTCAAAATTAACTTTTAAAGACTCGCTTGCGTTGACTAAATCTACCTTTATACTTAAAGACCATGTATCTTCATATTAATGAAACGATTATAACGCTGATACCAAATGTGGTAATTATTTTTTGAATCCGACATAATTAATAAATTTTAATGAGATCGATGTTTTAGAAGTATGATATATTTTATCATCAGTCCGTTGCAGTTCTCTGCTGAACATAGGTCTATCCCAAGATATAGGCCCCGCAACGGGCCAGGTACCAGGTAGCAGAAGCAAGCCAGGGTAGCGCCGCAAGTAATACACAACATGTGTCTGTCACGACTTTAAAATATTAAAAAAAAATGCTTGGGAAGTTGAATTATATACTTTCGGCTGATATACCACAGAGCTTGAAAGAGACTAACTTTCAAATCTTCAAACAGAGCGTCCTCGTTGCAATGACGTATGGTGCTGAGACGTAGACACTGACTGTAGCGCTGATCATTTAGCTGAGACTCGCTCAACGCACTATAGAAAGAGCTATGTTAGGAGTCTCGGAAGCTATGATATATCTGAGGGACAAAATTCGAAACAAAGTAATACATCAGAGAAGCAAAGTCAACGATTTTATAATTTTAAATAAGCCTACTAAAGTGACTCTACGCTGCCTGATGGAAAGTATGAGTAGAATCCAGGGATATTGGCCACCAACATCATTGTGAGTCTAACGAGGATAAACAATGTGGCACGGTAATGCTACTACGTAAAACCGGAAACTAATTGACAAACAGAAAAAAATAATTCATAAAAATGTATTGAAAACATGCAAAGAACCATCATCTGAATCAAAACTATTCCAGTAATTTTACAGTACTGCTACATTTATAAAAAAAAAGTCGTGTGTCACTCGGGGACTGCTGCGGTAAAGCTATTGTATACCATTTTTTATCAACTTATGTAGGTAATTATAATTATTTATTTAGTTTTTATTTACGCATTTTTTTTCTTTGATATTAATTCAAGTTTACAAAACAATATACACTGCCTTTTTATTGTCAAACACTAAAATCATCCTAATAAACGAAAGACAATGACAACTAAACAGAGAACATAATAGTAATATGGGCATATCTATGGAATAAAAAACACTAAGATTCAATAGACGCACTGAAGGACGCGAACGCTATGTTTTATGTAAAGTAGATAACAATTTTAAATTTTGTAATAAGTTTTTTACAATAGGAATAGAAAAGCAAGGAAGAAGAATCTAGAATGAGTGTGTTGACAAGGCAACGGATAACGGCCGGTGGCGGCAGCACGCATGCGCTAATCTGCCTATAGAGCACGGAGCCGACACATCCTTGTCGCACTGCAGTTGCAATCATATGCTCTATCCTTTTTTAGGGTGTTAAGTTTTTTCATTAAGGAATTTTTAGATTCGGTCGCCGCGCCCAAAGCCCGCGATAAAAGCTATACAATAGCTTAATAATTTTAACAAAAAGGAACCGACTTCAATGAAAAACTATTCTGAGTACCCAAATCGCGACAATTGTGCCTATGATATTTGAGGAGTTACCTCGATTTCCTTGGGATCCCATCATCAGATCTCAATATGGTGACGATGGGACCACCTGTAAGTTACGCCCATTCCAATACAAAAAGAATTTTCGAAATCGGTTCATAAACGACGAAATTATCGCTGAACATACATATTAAAAAAATAAAAGAGAAAAAAAGAAATGAGGACCTCCTCCTTTGTTTAGAAGTTGTTTAAAAAGAAAATTTATATAATATATACTATATTGAATTTTGCGATTAATGAGAACTAATATAATTACCCTGACATTGGTGTACGTGACTTTAATAATAATTCTTAGCGTGTCAATTAATCATCGTTCAAATAAAGTTATAATATCCCGAACAGGAATATCCCTAAATCATAATTACGGTGCTATATAAACCAAGGTTCAAACTTTAGACATCAGTGTCAGCTCGTCAGTTGCTGCTCTCGCATACCTCACCATCAGTTAATACAACTAGGAATTCAGTTTACTGAAAAATCTGTCGATCGACAATGGGAGCGATACGTGTGATAATCCTTTTATATTTGATCTTCAGTGTTGAAGCAAGAAGTATCACAGACTATAAAAAACTTGAACCACAACGGCACTTCAAAGGAGGCTATCGGACTACAGACAGACACAATTACCAAGGATATAGTAGTTCAAAATATTACGATAAAAAGCATTTCAACTTTGAAGCAGTATCACGTAAGGGTTTGGTTAAGGATATAGAGTCTAGAAGAAATATAGACAATACGGAGGGATCTCTAGTATTAAAATCATTTTTGCGAGGGGACGCTTGCCCGAGAGGGTATTTGCGGTACTTTGATGTATGTTGTCCTATAAAGGATGGACAAGCTTGTTGTCCATAGAAATATACCAAACTTATTATATCGTACTTTTTAAATGATGTGATGATAATATGTGACGACTCAGTAAAAGATACCACGTTTTTTAGTTCTGTGCCCGAGCTTGTTAGGAAGAGAGCGTAGGGGGTTGGGATCTTGCGCATGTCAGACATTTTAACACTGACATTGAAGATTTAGAAAATGCGTTACAGGATAAGAAGATTTAGAAGCTGCGTTAGAGAAGAAAAAGATGCGATGCTATTACATCGTGCAGTATTACATACGAGTACTAATGGTTTCGTTTGCAGTCTGGCCTAAGCTCCGTTTTTTTTAGAAACAGGTAACCGCGTGTGAGATGTGTGAAGCTGTTTGTTATTTAATTATGAACTCGAAAATAAAACATATTGTTTCACTTTAATATGAAATTTGTGTTAATGAATGTGAAGACACGTGCTTAATATACTTAATATTTAATTTTAATTTACACAATAAATCATTATTATACTCTAAATTATTGTAATAACTGAATTATGTACAATGCGATTGTATTAACTTCCATAAAGTTATGCTGAACAAGTATTGAACTGTTTTACAGTAATTACAGTCCACCAGTTTTTATTTTTATTTTTTTATTTTATTTTGTTCGGAATACCAACAGCTTAAATATTATAAAATAAACATTAAACATAGTTAACAACAAAGCCATTTACAGGTAGTCGCAATTAGATACAAAACATTAACAACGCTACGAATAGTAATAGTAAAGAAAAAGAAACAGAAGTAACATGCTTAAGAAAAGCAACAAAACATAACAGACATTATACCTTTTGGGTTGGGAATACAAATGTGTCAAAACGAAAAATAAATAAAAAGAGAAACTAATAAATGGTTACGATCCTGGGATCGGGCTTAGGAAATGTTGAATCATATGCTTTTTGACAAATGAAGGCTTAGATCTAAAAAGCTCAAACTCGCTGCTAAATTTATGCATTTCATTGACAGATTTACTCGCTCTAATAACAAATGAATTTTTGCGGTAGTTAGTTTTTGTTCGAGGTACTGCTAGGGGTGGATTGTGTCTAACACGTAAATTATGTGGTACTCTAATATTAATTTTCTCGAGAAGAATCGAGCAATCTAATTCTCCGTTTATGATTTTTAGCATGGTTATTATATCAGAAACAGTACGTCTATTCGCTAAAGGTAAAAAGTGATACTTCTTCCATCTTGCAACATATCCATGATCAATAGTCTTACACTTATACTGCATAGTACTCGAGGATACTGCGCACCAGTGTACAATACAGTATTTTAATGGGTTTAATATTTTTAAAGTTTGATGTAGATCTAATGATAAAACCTAAGGTTTTGTTAGCTTTTTTCACGATGAAGTCAATATGTTTATCGTATATCAGTTTAGAATCGTGTATGACGCCTAAATCCTTAATTGAATCCACGTAACCAAGCGGTACATTACTAATGGTGTAGCAAAATTTAATGGGATTGATTTTACGGGTAAAATTAATTGCATAACACTTGGACACATTTAAGTCTAACTTATTTATTCTACAATATTTTTCGAAATTATTTAGATCATTCTGCAGCAGCTCACAATCAGAAGGACTATTGATCGCCATAAATATTTTTGTATCGCCTGCATAGGAAAGAAAACTCGCGTGTTCTAGGCATGAACCAATGTCGTTAATAAAAATAATAAAGAGCAGAGGCCCTAACAGGGAACCCTGAGGAACACCAGAAGGGATCGGCATCCAAGCAGACGTTAATCGCAACAGCCTGAGATCTATTTACAATATATAAAGAAAACCACCTGAATAAGTTAGCGTGTATTCCAGGGTTATTCAACTTCTGCAGAAGGAGCGAATGATCGATACGATCGAACGCCTTGCTAAAATCGGTAAACACAGCATGCACTTGACCCCCAGATTCCATATGTAATGTTGTGAAGTCATTAAATACTAGTAAATTGGATACAGTTGATCTTCGCTTCAAAAATCCATGTTGTTCAGGGATAAAAAAGGATTGTAACGCAATGTATACCTGATCATACACAATTCTTAACAACAACAGAATCCTCAACTCTAGCTAGGTACGACTGATAACATTCCTCTTCTAATTTTGATGCGCGTTTACGGAGCAACGAATAGGTAACGTAATCTTCTAGGTTGTTATATTTCTTGTATTTAACGTAGTATTTATACTTTTCTTTTAAAACTTTTTTGAGAGATGAATTGTACCACACAGGAAAATGTTTGCTAAGCTATAATTTTTGAGGTATGTGCGCATCCCGAAGATTCCATAAGCACCTATAAAAGACATTTGTGACGTCGTCAATTGAGCCTTTAGCTAAAATCTCATTCCAATTAGTTTTAGAAAGATCAGAGTTAATTTGGTCATAGTCACCAGCCCTGTAGTTGAAATTTTTTCTTTTATTTTGTGAAAGTAAATTATAAGTAGGCAGTTCTAATTGGATACAGATCGATTTATGATGTGGGATGAACAAGTGGGTGATCGCAGTGCTTCACTTCCACATTGATATTACACAACACAAGATCTAAGATCCTATTATTTATATGTTTTAGATAATTATATTGATGAAGGTTAGATTCTAATAATACATCCAAAAAATTTGTTTGACTTTCATTAAAATTACCCGTGGGCTCCATCATACTACCACCTACTGGTAGCCAGGTGACAGATGGCATGTTAAGGTCACCAAGTACCAAAAATATATCATTAGGGCTGGAATGAAAATTAATGCCAAGCCTATCAGAGAAGTTTACTAACTGAGCATTTATTGAGTTACCTCCACTTTGGTTACATAAATATAGGGTACATACATGTAGTTTAACAATGCCACTATCTGAATGAAAAGTCACTAAAACCCATATGTCCTCAGCTGCCGAGTGCCAAGTCGGTCAGCAATACCGTCTAACAGCCAAGACTCAGTTATAGATATTATATCAAAGTTATTAAGAATAACGTTTCTCTTAAAAAAGCTAGTTTTGGTACGCAGACCTCGAGCATTCTGATAAAAGATATTAAGCTGTGCTAACATGGGTTATGATATTTGTTTCAACTGTGGGTAAGCAGGTGAGTAAAAGGCCTAGGGTTAAGTATCCCCGTTCATATACGTCTAAAAATTTGATCATAAAAATGTTCGAATTTCGTAAGTATAAGTATAAGATATTCTTTGTTACTATCAAGATGTTATTATCACGAAAGACAATACTGTTTCTAAGATTTCGGAAGCACAGAGCAGTAATAATTACTAGCGGAGGTTTACTATAAGTAACGAAAACCAAAGTGTTAAGATTCCGAAAATATAAGGTAGTTACAATTAATAACAAACCACACAATACACTATTAGGAAAGTAAAGTAACTCGATAGCCGCAAAAACCAGTTTCTGTACAATGTTAACATATTTAGTAAAAATAAAATATTGACTAGTAGTATGATAGCTGCAATGGAGAATGAACCCTAACTGTATTAAGTTAAGACTAAGAAACGTCAATAAAGCAAAATCACTTATAATCGTCATTGGATGACAATAGCGAGGAGCGAGAAATACAAAACAACCAGGCTGACCCAATCTTCGGTCGCAGCAATTACAATAACATAGTATGAAATAACATTTAAAAAATATTGTAAGTATCAAGCAAGTTCCTAAGATATATTGTATAAAAGAAAATAAATTATTTTTCTTTCTGAAAAAACCTAATAATATCCTTTTCTGTTCTTACTCTGAAAATAGGTGATGTGTCCGACTTTCTTACCAGAATTTTACAGTGCTTTACCCATACATATTTGAATTTGTTTTCGGTGGCCATATCCTTCACTCTTTTCAAAACTGACTTGTTGTAGAGAGTCAGGTGGTCGTTCACGAACACTTTCCCCTCACTCTGAAAGCCCAGGTCAGAGATGACAACTCCTTTGTGTTTACGAGCAGCTGCCACAAACTCCTCTTTAGTGTAACGATCATTCAAAGCCATTATAATGGTTTTAGGAGAGTCTGATTTAATACTGGGGTTGCGCGCTATATAGTTTATGTCCTCTTTGCGCACAGAGCACCGAATAAAGTTAACGATCCTTCCTACTATATCGTAGAGGTTCTCAGACTTTGTGAGCGGCACACCTTTAATCTTAACGTTGTTGGCACGGGCCCATTGCTCTTTCTCCTGCAGATCTTCCTTGAACTTGTCCAAGTCCGCCTTAACAGTATGAAATATGTTGACAGTTTCTTCAACACTCGAGACCCTGGATTGTAATAAATCGCACTTTGTCAAAGATTCCTCAGCAGTTATTTGCGCATATTCAACGGAGACTTTTAGATCACAGACATCTTATTTGATGCTTTTCACTTCCACCAGTGATGCCAGGGGCTCCAGCTGCCTCATTATGCTATCAAGCGTTGATCGCATTTCGCTCAATTGCTGAGATACTTGCTGATTAGAAGACACTCCCGGGGATGAGACAGATTTACAATCAGTACATCGCCAAGTGGTTTTGCGATCTCCTAGTTTTCGGAAGCCCATTTCAGTTATGCCAGCACATGCGAAGTCAAACTGACGCTTACACAAGCAACAGGTAGTACCGTCGTTCGCATTTTCACCACAACGTGCACACGAAAACATAATTTGAGATTTACGAGAAAGCGACCCCGGAGTTTATGCACCCTGCGATAACAGTCCGACGAGCGATGCGTGTTACCTCGACTGAGTTAAAACGATGATGAGTACTGAGCAATACTGGTGCTTATCACCAAAATAAAGTTAACAGAGGTTCAACGTCATTAATTCAGTGAAATGAGCACTTACTTCTGACTCCTTGGAACCAAAAGTTATTTTAAAGTTAACGTCAAAAACGTCTTTTCGTCTTTAATCTGTATCATTAAAAAAAATTAGAACTTAGTCCAAGTTACATTTTTGCATTCGTCATCTTTGTGTAACCTATTTAGAGGAAGAGCCCAGAGCCGCCAGACCTACGTCATTAGTGCAAAGCTGAAATTTTCAGGATTATGGCCATTAGGCTACGGAACCCTAAAAACGACATCAGATTTTTTCATCGGTGATGTAAACCCAAGTTGGACATAATGTTCATTTCTCTTCTTATGCCAAAGGTTCAAAAGGAAAGACTTACAAATACTTTGAATTACATTTTCATTAAAACCGTTTTCTAAACACGAATCCTGAAGTCTTGACATGCCACACTGTCGTGCTCCAACAAATATAACCTTTAGTTGCTCACAGTGCCGCCCTTCCAGTTGTAGGGACAATCAAACGAGAATTTATTAAGACTTACTTTCACGGATGAAGGGTCACGAAGAAAGGCTATGAACTCCAACATCAAAGGACCTCTACAACAGTATCAACGTCTTTGTAGGTCTTAAAGTAGAAATTGATGGTTTTGTTTGGGAAAATCGAAATATGTACTTGCCGAAACTATTATAATTTTCATGTAATTCACTGAGCGAAAACATATTTTTATGAATTGGAAATCTCCCATGTCTTTGTATCAGTTTGTTTTTATCAGTTTCATACTCGCCAGCACAGCACATGTCGATTAAAATATAATAAACAAATATTTTTCGTACATCTGACACACGATATCATCTAGACGTAAACTAAGCAGAGCTTGTAATATGGGTACTAGACAACTGATATAAATACATAAACATACTTTTTTTGTTAATATATACGCTACCACTGCGCCGTTAATTATTACACTGCACTTCAGAATTGAAGCTGAAACTTGTATATCTATACAACTAAATAGAGATCGAAAATGACCAGAATTGTTTGTAGAATAAGATGATAGGGTCGCCAACCGTGCCGATTTTTTGCTCGACTTGGCTGGACACTGCCCTGACCCCAGATATAAATGTCTGCTTGTAATTTCAAATTAACAGCTTTTCATCAAAGCATATGATATTAAACGAGACTAAAATCTATTATTTCTCTCTGTTTCCTCCGGCTAACCTCTGGTAAGGCTGGACTGAATTTGACGGGTCTTTCACTGGCAGACAGCTGAGGATATAAGAAGTTATTTGAACTAGTTTTATTTTAGACTTGTTTCGCCTAGTTTAGTTATCATAAATTTTTGTTATTAAATAATTAAAAAATATGTAAATATTTTCGGACATCTTACTCACAACGTCATCTGGTCTAGGCAGAGCTTGTATTATGGATACTAGACAACTGATATAAATACATAAACATATTTTTTTCGTAAATATATACATAATATACAAAGAAAACACCCAAACTACGATAAAACATTTGTGGATCACACAATTAATTGGTCGATCTCGGAAATCGAACCCGAGACCTCAGGCACAGCAGTCGCATACGTCACCACTACGCCACAGAGGCAGTCAAGTAAAAGTACAACAACAGCTATAGGCACATCACGGTGAACTAACTATAGTCTAAAATAAAAAGTTCCAGTAATGATATTTACATCGTCTAGCGGTGACATTGTAGCAATTTTAAGAAGGTCCGATTACAAAGGTCACGTGATACGTTCATCGATCTCACCGCACCTTTAGACAATCGAGCGTTTAACCCTTGTATCCTTTAACCTTATTGCTAATTTATAAAGTTTCTAGCTTTTCCCTGCGGCTCCGCCCGCGTGTAGGTTATCGCGGTATTCTTAAATGTAAGCTATATTATTATGAAAATCCATTCAGTAGATTATGCGTGAAGACATACATACATACGGGCCGTCCATTAACCACGTGAGGCTCGAAAGCGGGGAGGTTGACAAAAATCACGAAATATAAGAAGGGGGGACGCCATTGCACACCACTCTGATCGATACTACAACATAACTGAAGATACAAATTGTTTCATTGAGACCATACTTAGACAATTACTATTATAATACACACACAAACGCGGTCATACCTACATACACTTATACACACACGCGCCCACACCTTTTAACTATAAAAAAACTTGAAAGCTTAGAAAATTAATTTTGTTACCTATTTAAAAACATCCAACGGAAAGCTTACATAGCCACAACGTGTCTTGCCAATCCCCAACACACACTCGGTCAGCGTGGGGACGTATGGCCTTAACCCTCTCCTGAAAGGAGACCCGAGCCCAGGACGATATGGATTGTTGATGAAAACTTTTCCTTTAATTGCTCCTTTTATGAAACACCTAGAGGGACTCAGCTTCCATCTGCTGATCAAGATGTCTCGGGTTCAAATCGCGGGTCGGTCCAAAGATGTACTTGGGTTTTTCTTACAGGAAATTCTTAATAACAGTCCGGAGAATGGAAGTTTGGCGATAATTCACGTCCATGCCTCGGAGAGCACTTTACGCTGTCGGTCCCGGTTGTCATGAGCGTCTATGGCAATCGTTATTGGGAAGTCAGTGCTATCAAATATACTGACAACTAGTTCAACCATCGAATTTCAGTTCTCCTTCAGGGATGCGGAGGTCCGATGCCAGTCGCTCCGTGGAAAAACTGATATTCAGGTAAAGCCGGTTGAAGTAGTAGCGAATAATCTTAGGAATATAGGCTAGGAAGAAGACTTAGTGTGGAAGCCTAGAGACACAGTTTTACTATATAATTTTTGCTATGTTATATTTTGCTAATTAAAGATTCTACTCATGTGAATTTTGTTATCACATTGTTTAAGAACATGATTTTACTTTTGTAAGTAAAGATTCTACGTGACTAATAAAGGCCATTCTTATCTTTCTTTTGATCTTATAATTAATATTTTATATTTAATCTTTCGTTACCAGTAATTTGGCCAATATTTGAGCACATATAGTTTTTACCTTTGTTGTAAGAAGATGCTCCTACTATGTTGTACCCACTGAGGCTGTAGTTTTTTTTTTTTTTAAATTAGCATAAGTTCTAATTTTAAATCACTATAATTTGCATCAGTCCTCTAACATGGTGTATAGTATATTAGTGGCAGCACCTTACCCCCATATCAGGTTTATAAACATTAAAACTATGTAAACATTGGCGATTTGAAAGGAGTGGCCGCGAGTTTTTATTGCCATGTTCTTTTCTCCGGCTCTACCTATTGTTTGCGAACATGGCATAAATGTACATGTAGAATCTTGACCTGTCACAAGAGATGTATTGCATCCTAAGTGAATAAAGAATTTTGAATTTGAATTTGAATTATTGAATTTGATACTTATGCTATATTTTGTCGATGGTCAATATTCACAAACTCCTCCAAAACACAGGCGATGTCTATCACCCGTACGAACATATAAGGAGAACAACCCAGCCAATCTTAAACCCTTAAGTTGGAGCTTAATGTAGAAAAGCCTTACGTTCAACTCGAACTGAATCAAAAGATAAAATCTATTCGGGGCTTAGTTTGTAAATACATACGTATGTTTCTGTATGTGTGCAATGTAACTTTCTGTGAGTAATGACTTGAAAACTAATACAAGTCCCCTTAAGACATTTATTGAGATAGGTTCAATTGTCTGTCTAAAAGCTGCGAACTAGATTAAATTATAGAATATAACAGGGTACCCGTGCTAGTCCACAGAATTAGTTTAAATGAAAAGCTGCTCATTCAGTTATATGTAATTACAACTAACAAAGGAAAGTTAGTACCACCTAATTTAAAATTAAATTAAAAAACATAATAATAATAAAAAAGAACGCCACTAGGCAAAAGAGCCATAAACAGCTTAGAAACGGCAATTTAATCAAAACCTTAATTCTAGCAAGATCAGACTAAATCAGACAGACGGTGTATATAATTGTTATTTTTTGAAGTTAGAAAAAAAATCTCCAAAAACGTCTAAATCGAACAAACGAGAAAGTTTGTTGTAAGACTTGGCCATTCTGGTCAACGGTGAGGTAAGCCCCAGATTAGTCTTATTTCTACGTAAACTGAATAGTCTGTAGACACTTGAGCGTGGTAACCTACTTGGCGCTGAGATGTATATTCTTGAGGTTAGTTCAGGATAATCTATCTTATTGTTAAGTACGTTATACAGGACTGAGAGATCAAGGAGTTTCCGTCTATCGTTTAGTGATATTAAATTAAAATGTTTAGACTTCCCTCAGGGATTGATTACATATGGAGTATGACCCTTGAACCTTTTTCTATTTTTAGTGAAGGAAATAAAATTACACTTGGCCACATTTAAATATATTACTAAGCTCACACCATTTAGCTAAGCGGTCAATATCGTCTTTCATTAAGTTGCAATCGTCGAGACTTCTAACATGCCATAATATTTTGAGATCGTCAGTGAATAAATATGCAGGTAAGTGATGGAAACATTCCAATATATAATTAATTACAATTAAAAACATAAGGGGACCCAGATGTGATCCCTGTGGTACGCCTGAATGAACAATAAACTCATAGGACTGAACGCCAATTACGACCACAAAGGACCTACGCTTGGTAAGGTAAGACTCAAACCAGCTCAGAATAGATCCTCCAAAAGTTCAGCAAGACTCAAAAATAGCGTGGCATGATCCACCTTGTCAAAGGCCTTCCTGAAATCTGTATATACAGCATCCACTTGAACTCCTTGATCCAAATGGTGGGCTACAGTGCCTATAAAAGTTACAAGATTGATGGTGGTGGATCTTTTCTCAATAAAAACATGTTGTTGCTCAATAAGATGTGGCTTAGTTAAATTGTTAAGGTAAGGGTATATTGAGGATTCAAAAATTTTAGGTAAGATAGACGAAAAAGAAATTGGCCTGTAGTTCTTAATAATATTCTTGGGACCATCCTCTTTCATCTGCTAAAATAGTCCCTGTCTACAAGACAGGGAATATTTTAGCAGTTCTGCAGTAAGAAGGAAATTACCCTGTACTGAGGGATTCATTAAAGATGATTGTTAATGGGAAGGATAATTGATTAGCACAGTTAGTCAAAAATGGCTGGTAGGCCATCTGGGCCCGGCCCCTTATTTAAGTCTAGTCTTTTCAATTTCTTATAAATATCATATTCATGCAATAAATGTGTTTAGATAGACTGAACCACCAATAGAGACCGGATTTGTAGATATGTTAGTCACCCGTAGGCCTTTAGATTTACTGTAAATGGAAGAAAAATGTTTGGCGAATAGACTACTAGCGTTAATCAAATCAGTTGCTTTTTCATCGTCTAAATACATTTCAGATGGTATACTACTCTTACAATTCCGTATATGTTTAATGAATGTCCAAAAGTATTTCGAAAAAAAAAATATTTTTACGAGACTTTCAAATTCATGCAATCTAACTGTGTTAATTTATTTTTTAACCGCAATCATTACGCCGCTACCCGTCTTCTTGGAATGATAACCCATCACATCACGATCTCGCCTATACACAATAGATCGATCATCAAATAATTCACCATCCGATAAATTACTTTGTAGCCAATTTTCGGTAACAATTATTACTTAGGATGATTATGATAACACCTATGAGAAGTTATGTTTTAATTTAAGTGGAGAAAGATATAAATGAAAAAGCTTTAATTATTTAATCAAGTGTTTTCGAAACATAAGAAACCGCATACGATAGATAAAACTAGAAATAAATTGATAGAAATATGTGAATTATACACAGAGAGAATGCGTATAACTTGACGAACCCCACCGACCTAAATACGTTCCAGTTTGTACCGTGATACTGATTTCGTACTTTGCAAAAAAAATGCTTATTAAGTCAAAGTTATTGCAAAAAAAAAGTTCACTAAAGAAACGGTTGTGTCAAAAATTTTAAGTTTATAAACCCGATTATATTTCTAACTTTTAAAATTAAAACTGCCCATTGAAAAATATAAAATGATATTTATTTAAGTATTACATTATCAAAAGAGTTATTAATTTATTCTGCCTTTAAAGTGGTCAAATTACGACACACCATCCCCTCGTATGGGGTATACGAGGGGAAGGTTTATCATAATCGGACCACTTTAAATGCAGGATAAATTAGGAGGTGGCGGCTTCGGTTATTTTTAAATAGTAAAAATATAATAAATAAAGAAAAAGATTTGACATCGGAAAGTTTATGCAGCAGAGCAAAAACTCTCTGAGCAAGACAGGCGTTTAGCATATATATTTATTGTGCTAACCAGATTGAGTATTTTTACCAAGTTGTAATCGTACGCGGGTTCTCATCGTAATCGAAGATCCCTCATTCAAGAGTAACTGACATTTAAGTATAAAATAAATTGCGGTTTATACGGGTCGCTTACGGGGATATTTTTGCTCCATAAAAATCCAAAGTTAGCAAAACCCGTCCACCCCTGCTTGATATTTTTTGCGCATTCATATATTAGGTAATTCGATCGTATTCGAGACCTAAATAAATACAGACTGCGATTTCAGCTCCGTAGCTCATCAATGTATTTTGTCACGTGACTATTGGTTTGAGTAGAAATGAAGTTTGTGAGTGATATTGTAAACTTTTTCAAAAGGATCTAGTATAGTAGAACCCTTAAACCCCTATACAATTATTTTGTAGTAAAAGAATAGAAAATGAAAAGAGGTGGTAATAATTGAAATAATTTCCGCCCATTTATTACATTAACCTAAATTTGAGACGCTGAAGAAATTTGTTAATCAGCAACAGCTATTGATTATGAAACGAAAGATAAGTAGGTTTATATTTGTAGATTTGTTTCTCGTAGCTTTTTTATTACCTAAAAGTTAACCTGATCGTTAAAAATAACATTTAACTTAAAGATTTTGATTATCCTCTACCTTTACTTATAACCTATTAAAATGGTTTTAATAATACTGTACCTACTGCTTTGTATTTTTGAAAGATAATGATGACATAAATAAGACACAATTTGGACAAAAGTACACTAATGAAATATTCATGTATTAAATCACCATTAATCCAAAATACATAACATTAACATTATCTAAACATACCTAATAATGTTAACAACTGTAAAAATGCAGTTACTGTCAAAAGATATGACAGGGTGATAGCAAGTCTCGTATCAGCATATTACCATAACCTCATCATCAGATCATCAGAGAACTTGAAGCTGAAAATGCCTAGCCATTCCACCAAATTTCTCGATAACTCGTTCTCTATCCAAGCAGTTCGATTGTGGAACGCTCTACCAGTGGCAATAAGACGGGCAAAAAATTTAACTACATTCAAACGACTAGTCAAGCAGCACTACCTGGGAGACATTAATGTCGCTTAATCCACCTTATAACTCTCCTTCTTACTCTAATAGGTCACACCATTCCTTTTATGTATGTATCTACTTAATTCTATAATTCCAGTATATGTATGTAATCAATATTTGTATTTTTAACTCATAATAAAACGTTTTAATTTTCCCTTCTTCCCTACTTTCAATACACCAGACACTACCCTACATTTCCTCCAAATCGTGTTCTCTCCATCTTATGGTTGCCTGTAAGAGATTGCCTCCGGGCGATAAGGCCGCCAATTGTACCTACATTCATACCTAGTTATAAGTACTCTGTAATTACCTGGTGTACAATAAAGTTATTATTATTATTATTATTATAACCTCGACACACTGTATGGTGCGGCGATTACAACCTGCGATATTTAAAACATTTGCATTGGATTTAGATATAACTGGATAACATCACCTTTCGTCGATTACAAATTGTATCGATTATTTTTAAATGTGTGAATATTGATACATCAATATCCAATACATATAGCGATTTTCCAGTAACTCATTACTGAAATGCGTTTCCAAACAGCATTCAATTACATTAAATACGTTTATGTGATTGAAGGCAGCATTACTTCGACAAGTTCATGAATATGAAAGTGTTAAACGATCCATTCTTACGTAAATTATATTATGTAAATAGGATGGATAAAAACGCTCGTAGCAACACACAGCAAAAAGGCACAGCCTTCGCACATGGCGAGACGAAAAAAAATGGAAATTTATTTTTATTTCGACCGGGTCACAATTTATTGACGTTCCCTTGGTCCTGTAATGTAACTTAATAGAAAAACTCACTCACCGTACAAATCACTCCCGGAATTGATCCTTATTTGTGCTCAAAACCTTATTTTTGACAATTTAATTGAAAATGTTCACCATAACACACGCGACGATTTTCCACGAGTCAAGTGACGAGTGCGACGTGTTCGCGCACTGGCGCCTGCCGTACAACTAACTGATGACAGGGCAGTGTTTACGACGCAAAGCGCATGCGTCTACAACTACCCTCAGTTCCACAAACCAATCAAACTAATTTCAACCCTATCTAGTCGTCATAAAGTTGTTTTGTTTCATGTTTGAGTGTGTGTTGTGTTGCGGTCGCTTTGAAAGCTTTCGCATTCGCTTCGTTTTTCAACGCTGTTCATTTAGTGTGCGTTATTGTGATGCTCAATGGCTGCCTCATCACTCATCACGGCCTGCTAGGTATTTACCTATCTGATTATAATCCCGGGTTGGATTACACACTCCGGGACGTTGACCCCGCTTGATAGATGATGTATATTAATCATAGTTTTTGAAGTTTATTCATTATTTTGACATATTTTGTACTCATAAAGGATTGCTAATCAAGTTAAAGCAAATGATTTTGTGTTTATAATTTGGTTAGTACTAAGAGGATCACGTACTTTATATAGGTACGTCCTGTTACCGATACGATTGTTTAGCGATACCGATTTGTTATTACGATTGTACACAGCTATGGATTGATACATTTTAAATATACCATTTAAGTATCATTAGTCAACGAATCAAGTTCAAGGTCTGATTCTAGTTACACAAATCTTAGAGATTAACACATATGAAGTATTGTAGATTTGAATTTAAAAAGTTTTTTGTCACTTTATACAATTTTTTTTTATTAAATCTTATATTTTAACAAAACTAAAAATACACCGGTCCTGCAATCTAAATATGGTTTTGCATGCTTTCCATCACAGAGTCTTATTCTATGTCCTCTACGAGAGAAATGAGCTCTCGAAGTGAGAAGAATTTTTTGATATCATTCTCGGATTATTCGATATTAGCTTTCGCCTGCATCTCCGATAGTTATCGCAATAAAAATTAATCTATGTCTTTCTCAGGCTTTAGAAGCTGCTTTTGCAATTATAATATTAGTAAGAATTGTTAAAATTCGGGTTTCGTGTTGAATGACTCTCCATAGTTAAAATTTATTTATCTTTTCTTTAAAGCAACCTAATTCACAATCTGATCATGATTTTTTGGTGTCGAGTGTACTTAATTACGTATGTACAATGTATACATTCAAATACTTTAATAACATACATATATATTTCTTAGTTTCTAGTAACAAGTAAGCGATATATACAGTATATTTGTCTCAATAAAGACTACTACTAGATGATACTAATTATTTGGACAGATAAAAGCGGAGACTAATCTGTGTTTACGGCCTGTCAAAACGTGTTAAAAATCATGGCGTTATAAAAATTATCCCCTGTCTGTTTAGAAACAACTTTTTTTTAATATGATAGAATGAGTGCACGAACTAAATAAAGATCGGTATTTAGATGGTGGATTTAGTGACCTATACGAAGGTCCTACCTATAAGAAGTAACTGATGTTTCCAAGTGTTTTGCTAAGTAGGTACTTACAGAGAGAAAAAACTTTAAAAACTTGTCAACTACTTACATTGCGTATAAGACATACTAGTAGTTTCGTGTGTAGTTATATCTACAGACAAAACTACTGATATGTAAACTGTTTTGCTAATTAGGTACCTACTGACAGAGAAAAAAATTAACTTTTAAAACTTGTCAACTATCCACCTACATTACGTAAACATACCAGTAGTTTTGTCAACATATCAGTAGCTTCGTTTGGTAGGTACCTAGGTTCTATGTTTTTGTGTTATCAATTTAAATTAAACGTAAGTACCATTATATTCCGGAAAACATTGTTTAATTTCTTCCCACAACCTTTTTATATTTATGTCGGGGATATTTTGACATCCATATAGGCGGTCTATTTAAAATTTCTGTTATAAAAGCCTCGGTATCCATTACCGCCATAAAATCGTCTAAAATTTTTTGTTTTTATTTAACGCCGCTGAGTCCGTCACTCCTGCACGCCGCACTGTTTCGTGGCGTCGCACGCACATACTAACTTGTGCCTTTGTTCCTGCCGCTCTCCATACCGCTCGCCGCTGTAGCAATTCGCTCGGCAAAAACCGCTAGCTTTTTCGCTATGAGCGGCGACTCGAGGCGTGCCTCGTACATTTTTATACTTTTGATATTACCGCTCGGCGTTTCGCTCTTAGCTGCCGCTCACAGCGGTAAGGTCGTGAATGGGCCGTTAAAGAGGGTTACTCCCGCTTTTCGTACTCGTGTTAGGTCAGTAGATTTACTGTCAGTCGTCGATGTAATGTGTTGTATCAGAGTGCTTGAGGACAGCCCTCACTATAAGGAAAATAGGGAGACAGCTTGAATTGTCCTTAGGATGTTCTTGACAGCCTTGTTGGTCTAGTGGTTAACGTATGCGGCTGCTGATCAAGAGGTCTCGGGTTCGATTCCAAATGTTTGTGTGATCCGCAAATATTTGTTTCGGAGTCTGGGTGTTTTCTATGTGTAATATGTAGGTATTTACAAAAAAAAGTGTTTTTCTGTATTTATTTCAATTGTCGAGTACCCATAATACAAGCTCTGCTTAGTTTGGGCTTAGATGGCATTACGTGTAAGATGTCCAAACATTAAAATAAAAATAAAAAAAGAAGAACGATGATCAGATAGGTGCAATGTGTAACTAAGCAAATATTTTTTTTGTGTTGACTGGAAATGTTACTACCGCATGCTTCCAACATCCAAATCATAGATACTCATGTTTTTACTGTAAACGGGACTTATCCAAAACTTTGAGCCTTCCAGAAAAGTGAATGCGAGTAATTTCACTATATAATGTTATTAGTTGTTGTTGTTGTTATACTAAAGGTTATTTGGTGGTAATATAAATAGTATTAATAGTTAAATAAATATTTCGGACATCTTAACGTCACCTAGTATCCAACTAAGCAGAGCTTGTATTATGGGTACTATACAACTGATATAAATACATATGTAAATATACTTTATATATAAATACATACATATAAGGATTACCTTAGGCTACTTTTCGCCCCTTCGCTTTGCCCGCGGGGGTGACCGTGGTTACAACAACAAATGCGGGTAACGCCGCGGGGCTCAGCTAGTATATAATAAAAACAATCGATAATTGTCATCTCATGTTGGTGCTCACGTTGAACTCCGAAAGTATGCTGTGGTGGTGTGTGGTGCTGTCATGCCTAAATAAGATATTTAACTTAGAGCAAAGAGATTATGAGACACAGTCATAGTCGGGTGGGTCAGATAAAACAGTAATATTCTCAGAAGGGATCGCTACACTATAGATAGACAAAGCACTTGTCATTTATCAAAAGCATTCGCTGATAATTAAATTAATTGTGTACCCAACGGTTCTGAGAGCTTAGTAGAGGCAATTATAGTGGAGTCCCACGTTGGGTGCCACTATTATTGCAGATATAAATTACTTTTAGCTTCATAAATGATTCTCTCAGTTATTTTGTGTAGGTGTTATAGTTAAAATGTATAACGGATAACAATCGTTAATTACTTCATTTAATTTATAAGTATATATAAGTTTGCAGCCTTCGATAACCTCACTGAAAAGTTTGAGTAGTTAGTATAGCCCAAGTAAAACACTTTTAATAATTTTATACATAATAGCTTCTGTTACCTGGGCTATTATTAAGTGAACCGGAGACAGTCATTCGCAATGGTCAATTTTTACGCGATTGACCGTTTCAATTGAAGGTGCGAATAATGGAGCGTCATACGAATCCATAATTGCTCGGGAATTGGATCGGGTGCGTGACGCGACATATCCGCTATATTTCTGGACTAGCGATTGACAGAAATCGGTCAATCGTATAACAAGACGTTAAATTTTATTCACGATTTTCAATGGGTTTCAATCATAACTTCCATCGTTCATCTTCAATCACGTTGCGATCGACAATATCGTCAATTGCCTCTTTATACGATCATTTGGTACTTTAATGACGTAAAAATTGATAATTGCGAATGACTGTCTCCGGGGCACTCGTGTGAATCTATTGATACCTCATCATTAAAATCGGTTCAGTAGGTTAGGGAAGACGGTGGAACACACAAACAGCCAATAATATTGCCATTCCTTTTGGCTCCGCCGCAGTCTGCTAAAAAGACTACTTACACCAGATTTCCTTAAGAACGGTCGGTGAAGAGGAATCACTCCGATCATACCCAGTTTGGTCCTCACTCAGGTGGTTCTTTACGCTCTTAAATCCGTCGGTATTACTACTTCCTTTCTGAGTAGAGGGGGACATAGAAAGGAACTACGTACCTATGTGACAATTTAATTGTAAACGTGTTGATATCTTTTGACTTTTGTTAATACAGTTAGATACTGTAGGTATTCAATTACAATTAATTAATTTATAACATTTCCGTATATATGAATGTAGGAACATTTTTTGTTTAATATTGAACGCATACAAACTAGTATTGTGTGAATGATGCAACACTACGTGTGAATAGAGGGGGTAAAAGGAAGATGGCGAGCCAACAAGTAGAAGTAGGATGTGCTAATTTGTTATTTTAATTATTTTCAATAAAAAAGAAGTTAAATCAATTGTAACGTTTCATTTCGATCACTGCTCCCACATGAATATTTTACAACGTATTATATAATAAGAGATAGTACAACTAATATAATCAATATAACCAGCTGCCAGGTGGTCGGACCATATCAAAAGGGCAGCAGGGCCGACCAGGACGCACCCTATCCAGAAGCGAATGGAGAACCATGGAAGAGGCATATTTATGCCTTTCCAATCTCTCTTACGAGACACCTCAGCATATGCTGAGGAAGAAGAAGATTACAATCATAAGACCTGTAACTAACCTATGTGTCTGTAAAATTATTTTTATGATTTTGCCAAAGTGACTCATGAAGAGAATGAAAATCGGCTAAGAGCGTGTCAGGCCACGCACAGGAAAGGGTTCCTCAGTCACCCATAATGGTACGTAGATTTAAAATCGTATCCAATAGATAAAATCGTTATGTTTACGTATTAATGCGTTAATTGAAATAATAAAGTCATCTAATCCGTTATAGTTTTCCTTCAAAGTGCGTTAGATGGACCACGATCACGCATTTTTCCAGATTTTTTGAGCAAGCCGTTTAGCTTTTAGAGAGGGGGGGACGCTATGTTTTTACAAAAAAGTGCCCTTTAAAGTGAAATATCTCAAACGGATACCTAAATCAAAAAATCGTCTTGGAAACGCTTTATTGTTTTTAAAAGACCTATCTAATGATACCCCACACGATGGGGTAGCCGCGATAAGTCGAGGACGGACGGACAGACGGACGGAGTGTTACTTACACTATAGCGACTTATTCAGATGCTTCTGCATCGTTGGGCCTGTAGTCTTAGTTATAAAGAAAATAAATAACGATTGATTGTATTTTTTTCTTGAATTCACCTCCTCACTTTACTAAATCAACATTTCAAATGTCATGTTTAATTTCCAAAGTGCAAGATAGTCGGTAATATGATTAATATCATTATGTATTTATGGGAGTGGGCAGTAAATTATAGTTGATAAAATATGGGTGTATAACACACCCCCATTACATATTCAAAGACTTAAACATTCAACAACTGTTTATTTTATCGAACAAAGTGGCGTTCTCGCTCATACAAATGTTTTCTAATTAGTGCTAATAATTATTAAAAAAAAATGGCTAGGTGCGTGTCAAACCACGCATGGGATAGGGTTCCGTAGTCACCCATAATGGTAGGTAGATTTAAAATCGTGTCTAATAGATAATTTTTATGGTACTCCATTACTTTTGTTATGTGAGTTTATTTAATAAGTTAGGCCCTATAGCTCCTGAAATAAAATAGTTATTAAAACCGCTATAGTTTTCCTTGAAAGTTTAATATCTGGACTGCTATCATGAATGTTTTGAGCTAGCCAAATGGCTTTTAGAGGGGGAGGGGGGGGGAGGAAGCCCAATTTTACAAAAAAAAAATGTTGTGTATTAAATTGCATTAAAATCGGTTCAATAGTTTTGGCGTGAAAGCGTGATAGACAGAGAGTTTCGAATTTATACTATTAGTAAGGATTACATACCCTAACCAAGTCATACATCGACTCACCATCTAACCTGTAGATGCTTAAACTGGAAAACATACATATATATAAGTAAAATTGAAGTGTCTGTTTGTAATTTCAGGTTAAAAACTTTCTCTAAGTGCTTATGAAATACTTGCATCAAAATTTTTATTTTCAAAATTTATGTCTGCCTGGGATTGGACTTGTACTAGAAGATAGCTTATGGAATAAGGAGTAACTTAGGCTACTTTGTTTTCAGCTGGTACTGAATAAATTAATTCCATTTTACAAATATATATAAGGATATCAAGAGTTTGGGTTCAATATTCCGTGTGGGCATAGTTTGCTTCGGTTGGTACTTCATTACTCAGCTCGAGGGTCCCGCGGCGTGGTTGTAACTCCAATTAATTGTTACCAAAACAAACGCAGCTCCAACATTACTAAGATACACAGACGCAATAAATACATCCTCTTATTCCGCTCGACAGACCTCGCCCTCCGTACCCGCCCCTATTTTTATCTGAGCCGAGGAAGGTCCCATAATGTGCAACAGTCCCGCCATTCTGTAGCCTGCCCTAGGGTTGTAAGACTATAAATACGTACTTGTGTGTGAGTATTTTATTTTTTATTAGATGCTTTAACAAATTCGTCTATTTGTTTTAGTTATTATTGAAATCGGTGCAGCGGTTTAGTCGTGAAAGCGTAACAGATAGGTAGAGCTTTTTTTTATTTACAATACATATTAGTATGGAAGTATGCGTAATGTAGATAATAATTATAAAAAGCCGCTAGGTACCGAAGTGTCATTATGGTTCCGAAGTTCATAACTCGGAACCCTTATAGATTCGTCATGTCCATCTGTCCGTCCGTCTGTCCGTCCTCGACTTACTGTCCAAACGGTAAGTGCTAGAAAGATGAAAGTTTGCATGAATACGTGTTGTAATTACGTCGACAAAGTGCTACAATAAAACTATGAAAAATAATTTTATTTGGGGTACCTCCCCTACACGTAAAGTGGGGATGTTTTTTTTTCTCAGGGCTACCCCATCTTGTGGGGTATCATTAGATAGGTCTTTTAAAAACAAGAGTTTCCGAGACGATTTTTTGATTTAGGTATCCGTTTGCGAGATATTTCACTTTAAAGGGCACTTTTTTGTAAAAACAGGGCGTCCCCCCCCTCGAAAATCTAAACGTCTGGCTCAAAAAAAACTGAAAAAAATCGTGATGGTGGTCCATCTAATGAACTTTGAAGGAAAACTATAACGAATTAGATGACTTTCTTAGTTCAGTAGTTATAAAGGCTTATCTGGTTAAATGCGCTCACTTGGAAAACGTCATACAAAATTAACGTATTAATACGTAAACATAACAATTAGTTATTGGATACGATTTTAAATCCACTTAGGGACTACACACACTGGCGACGCGAACACGCGCGTATGCGCGGGCAGCCAATCCCGAAGATGCTAGCCGCACGCGCTCACGCGCCTAGGCGCGTGTTCAGTGTGTTGGACCTGGCGTGTTTTCTATACTAATCGATGTACTTGCATACAATATTAAAATCTGCCGGTACGCGCTACGCGTCGTAGCGCGGTGCAGTGTGTGTATCGCCTTACCATTATAGGTGACTGAGGAACCCTTTCCTGTGCGTGGCCTGACACGCACTTGGCTTTTTTTTTTAAATCGATTGGTTGAGATCCTATTTCCGTTTTATATCAAATTACAATATTTCTAAACGAATGAAGTGATATTTATAAATAGGAAAGAGTCTGATTTATTGCTAACTAAATATGAATGTTCCGCGTAAAAGGGAACGGCCATTTAGAAAATACCGACTATTTTGAGTCACGAAGTAGATTTAATAATTGTCACTTCTTGTAAAGAGATGGGTCAACGATAGGTGCTAAACCCGCCCACTGACTTTCAACTCAAAGTCAAAGTTTTATGTCGTACTCGTAATTCAATAGGTATATCTAAGGTTCTGTGTCACGTAGAGCAAAGACTCACCAATCCAATTATTAAGTTTTATACTTTAGTAGTGGACCCACGCAACCTATCCTATTACCCGTAGCCTGTTGTAAGTAAGTAAGCCAACATTAAATGTAGACAGACATGATGTCACAGACTTTTCTTACAACTTTTAAATAGGAGCAATACTTTTATACATTTTTGAAACATTTACCGTTATATGCTGCGTACGCGATGAAAGCTGAAGCTTCCAAAGTAATAATTTTATTCCGTTTACACTAATTTTATAATACTCTACTCATTTTGGTCGTGGTGTGATGATCAATCGCCTATAGTCTTATTTAATAACTGGATTACTACTAATAGTTTGGTTTGGTGGAAGTCCTGACTGGACTTCAACCAAACTGAAAAGAAACAAACTTCAGCTTAGGCTTTCATTTATTTTGATACAAAACAGTCATTAATACAAAGCAATATGTAAATGTAGTTAACAGACAGACAAGGAGTACCCAATAATGAATTTATATCAGAAGTTTTTTGTCAAACTACTGTGAAGGAACGGGAATCGTGTTCCTCCAACACAAAGCGAGGATCCACCGACCAGGCGAAGTGATCGTGCGTGGCGAGCCACTGCCTAACGTTTGGCGTTGGAATGTTGTACCTACACGTTAATTGGCGCGAGAATTTCTCTATCGAGATTCAGGATTAGTAGTTACTCCGTATAGTTCATTCCGTGTTTTCTTCGTGTTCAAGTGTTAATTCGGCAGATGGCACTGTTGTATGCTTTGCGCTTTACGATATATGTGGAAGGCGCCACAATACTATACATGTCAACTATCCTTGAAGATTTTTTTTATTTATCCAGTACCTATTATGTAAAATGTACTGAATTACATTACGAACAAACAGATAAAGTTGCATGTCTCAAGATATCAAGAAATGTGACAGTACAGTACAGTGCACTATTCTGACTACCAAGGAAACTCGCCGCATAGTAAATACGCTCCGGGTGTCATGTATATTACAATCCACCTGACCCCATTTTGATACAAAGTTACAAATGTTGCATAACCCGATGGCCGATCGCTGTCCCCTGTGCTCCCTAATCTAAATGCAATTTTATATTAACTGCCTAGCTTTGTTTACATCTGGTTAACTTGAATTAACATACCTAGTGTGAATTACCTGAGCAACTATACTTTGTCCATTCGTTTATTGTCTTTTTGACAGGTCACGCCTATAAATTACCGGTATTTTTTTCGTAATAATGTACTACAGTAATGTCGTACTTTATAGACGGCTAGGGAAGTGGCCAGTGTGCATAGCTAAAAACAACATATAAAACAGTTCTTGAAATACGATAAATCGACTAAACGATTAAAATAATCTATCATATTATTATGATCAAAATAATTTGACTTCATGTAAGTATTGTTTCTGTAAATTTAATAAAATAAAAAGGAAATTAAAGAAGTATGACTTCAAGATTGATTATTTGCAAGGAATTAAGTCAAAATTTTGGAATTTAAGTTCAAACATAAAATAAAGAACAATAACTGTGCATTAATTAATTTATTTTTGGATCAGTGACTTAAAATGTAACTATGCACGTGTTAGTAAAATGTAACTTTGAAACGCGTGGTTAATAACGTTTAAATCCGGAGTTATGAGAAAATACATTTGAAAAATCACATAATACTTACATTACCGACCTTCAAGTGACTGTGTTAGGAAGTTTTCTTTGTTCTGGGCCAATTATATATCATAATAGTGCACATTTTATGTATTTACAATCCTGACTTAAAGAATATTATATCGATTGATAGTCCAGTCAATAAAAGCTTAACTTTGCCATTTTGGTTGAACACCTGCAACCAACGCCAAAATTTCCATAAGTCTTCGTAAATTAATATACTAAAATTGCAGGGTGCTGCAATACCGGCAAAGGGTGCAAATACATTGCAAAAGGGTGCAAAAACAACTTTTTCGTCTATATGTCGCGATTGGCTGGAAAAATAAAAAAAGATCCTACTACAAAATTGTAGGAAATTAAATCCCCTACAAAAACTTGGAAATGTATTTTCGCGTATCTCTCATAGTTTTTGCACAAAATGCATATAAAGGTGCAAAATTGTAAAAATATTATTATTAATCTTTTTTTTTTCATTTTGAAGCGATCCTACATGTTTCTTTGGGATTTAATTAATATTTTTCGGACATTTTTGTTTACTTATTTATACCTTTTTTTCATATACCTAATAATCTTGACAAAAAATTCATTTCAATTTGATTAAATATATTTTTATTTAATATTTTTTTTATTCCATCGGATTCAGAGCAAATTTGCAAATTTTCAAATTTGAGAGAATGGTCATCTAATGAACGGGAGGCATGTAATATGTCTGATAGAAATGTTATATACGATGGTGATACAAGAGGTGAAATGCCTAAAAAATCCAGAAGGCAATCTCTCATCATCGGTGATATCTGTTGTTGATATCTTGTTGTTGTTGTTGTTGTTGATATCTGACCCGGGAACGCCGCCTTCAGAATATCGGTTGTGTATCGCGCAATGTTTGCCGTTGCTCCGTCTTGTTGGAACCACATGTCCTCCAGTCCTAATTAAAACTCGGTTAACATGGCCTATTAGCGCGCACCGTTCACTGTTGTCGTTTGACCAGCGGCGTCCTCGAATAAAAATGGATCGATGACTGTTCCAGCTTGAACAGCGCACCATGCAGTCATAGCGATTATAATGGCTTCTCGTGCTACACTCGTGGATTTTCGGTGCCCCAGAAGCGATAGTTTTGCTTGTTCACGTACCCGCTGAGGTGGAAATGAGCCTCATCGCTCATTATTATTTTGGTCGAAAAATCGTCTACTTCGTCCTCGAGATTAAGAATCGCATGGGCGTAGGCTACATGCGTTTGGTGATCGACAGGCAGCAGCTGACGCACGGACATGCACAGGTCTTTGACCAAAATTCGCCTTAGGGACGACCGGCTGATGGCTAATTGCGAGGCACGGCGTCTGGTCGATGTTTCAGGCGACAGCTCGACATCCTCAGCAACAGCTGCGATATTCTTGGTAGAATAGGCGCTCCGTGGCCGGCCACTCTTGGCAGCGTCTCTTGTGGTCCCTGGCCAAACGGCGCAGTGTTTGCGCAGTTAGTGCCGGACGACCGGGGAATCGGCAATGGAATTCGCGCTGCACCAACACTACAGACGAATTGTTACGCTAAAGAATAGACACGATTATTCCGTGTTCCGCGGGGAGTGTATCGCTCCCTGGCTTGTTCACTTGTATTCCACACTCTATATAGTTTACAAATGTCAAAACAGATTTGACATTGGCCGCCATTTGCAAATATAAGAGCATCTTTCGATAGGGTGATTTCTTTTGGCCCACCTTGTATTGCGGTCAGTATTATCAAAGACATATTGAAGGAAAGCATCAGTAATTATAGTCTTCTGAGGTTAAATTATTGATGAAGCTTCATGAAGCTAAATATTATGGTATGATGTGCAAACACAAAGTTTGCTTAGTAGATTGATAACTAACATCGATCCTGTTTTTCGATAAATGTGTGTCTCAACAGCTAGTTGAAAAAACGAATGAAGGATTTAGGACGAAGTGAGTATATATTTTTGGGATAACAGGACATTCATCTCACACGATATTTTCATCATTTTATAATAATTTATGTATGAAGCAAGTTAATAGTGGAGGTATTTCTGATACAACGTTATCAGGGAATTTGTCCGGTTGTAGATAACTTTTTGTTTCGTAACGAGTTTATTTTATCCTGTAAAATTTCTGCACATACAGTGATAATTGTTTTCTTAGCCATTTCACTGAGGTCCTCACTCTTACCATACCAATCACTACAATCAGTATGCAATCCTGAGAGGATTGCATACTTTTCACAACAATTGTTGCATCTTACGTTTTCTTCATACAAATAGAACATAAAAGTGAAGGATTCATTGTTTCCTTTAAATTGAAAACAGTGAATCAAGTTTATTTTGTAAAAAATCACTTTTGGACAGTTAGACGCACAAAAACGAAATATCCCTGAAACGACAGTTTGGAGTATAGTATAGTAAGTGACAAACAGTTAGTTGAGCATTTTCTGCTGCAGTCTTACTCATTGCACTCAGCGAGATGGTTAAACAAGCGCATGTGTGTGTGTTCTCAATGGTACTATTTTCGTCGAGCGCAAGGTTCTCATTTTTGTCAAAATCTCTATCTCTTTCGCTCTTCTTAGGAAACGTCTGGTCTTATTCGAGCACATGGGTCCTATTTTTCGATCCTATCCTATAGATCTTGAATGGGACTATTTACGTCGAGCGCAAGGGTCTCATATTTGTCTTATTCTACCTATTCACTCTTATATTGAAAACTCTTAGTATAGAACATTGGAATCAGTGGGAGCAAAAGAGTAGAATAGTAGTAGAAAGAATAATATAAAATATACCACGCTCTTTCTCCACCAGTGATATATTATTAAAAACGTCCCCCTGAAATTAAATTTATAATAGCTCAGGTAAATGGAGAGGTAATATATACTGCAAATATACGTTTCAAATGCAATTTTGCTGTGAATCCAATGGAATAAAAAATAAAATAAACTTAAATTATCACTACATAGTATAAGCCAAAGTAGCTTCCACTCTCTGTCTGTCCGTATAAATGCTTCGATCTTTAAAACTACGCAACGGACTTTGACGTCGTTTTCTTTACTAGATATAATGATTCAAGAGGAAGGTTTATATGTATAATACATGCATAAAGGTAGAGAAACATTGATAATTTTAGAGGTTTTTAATGTGATGTCGTAAATAAACCCATTTTTTTACGCTGACATTGCAAACGCTGGCTGTACCCTACGAAATAGATCAAAATAATGTACTACAGTATTGTACACCTTAAAAAGTTCTACAATACTTTCTTTCTTTTTACTAGAAATAATGTATTATTTACGAAACGATTATAAGCAATACAGTATTAATCCTTATCCAATTAAGTACCTTAAATACTTTGTGCATCTAATATAGATTAAAATGACCCTTTACAGTATGTAATTTAAATTAATATTTTTGAAGATATTACAGATTTAAAATGCAGGAACAAAGCGATTGTGGCGGTACCGGCCGGGGCCCGTTAGGTGGCACTGCTGTCAGTTTATCAGTTAATAACTAAGCATAATATTTTAATGATTATTCTGAGGCGGTACGAAGTTTGCCGGGTCAGCTAGTCACAAAAAAATTTAAATGTTCTTTTTGCCAAGATTATTAGGTAATTAAAAAAAAGTGTAAATAAATAAAATAAATGCCCGAAACATATCATTTGAATCCCAATGAAACATGTAGTATCACTTCAATATGAAAAAAAAAGATTAATAGTAACATTTTTGTCATTTTGCACCTTTAAATGCATTTTGTGCAAAAACTATGAGAGATACGGGAAAATACGTTTCCAAGTTTTTGTAGGGGATTTAATTTCCTACAATTTTGTAGTAGCATCTTTTTTTATTTTTCCAGCCAATCGCGAGATATAGACGAAAAAGTTGTTTTTGCACCCTTTTGCAATGTATTTGCACCCTTTGCCGGTATTGCAGCACCCTGCAATTTTAGTATATTAATCTACGAAGACTTACGGAAATTTTGGCGTTGGTTGCAGGTGTTCAACCAAAATGGCAAAGTTAAGCTTTTATTGACTGGACTATGATTTTGATTTCAAATCGCATCGGTGACGTGTGAGTCACTAATTTCGAAATTTGTCGAACTGTCAAAAAGATAATAAATGAATGGACAGAGTATAGTAGAATTAGTCATTTCGGTCATGCGAATATATGCGGGTGGAGGAAACAAATTCTACTCATCTGATTCGTCGGCAGAGGGCGTGCGGTGCTGAACTTAGCTCGTGATCACAGTCAGTGCAACTATGTCGAATCGTCAGGCAGTTCAAAGGTAGGCATATGTTTCATGAAAGTTCTTCCGAAACGACAGATACAGTTTTATATGAAGTTTCTCGTAATAAGAGACTAAAGGCAATTTTCTGCTCTAACTTTTCAGGCAAAGTAGCGTCACTTTGGTATGCTTACATAAATAAAAAGAAAAATATATATATAAACAAAATGAGTCGAATATATTAATAAATCTAATAAAAAAAATTGGTCAAGTGCGTTTCAGGCCTGGATTACCTCATGCTTTCCATTAAGCAGAGTAGAGTTACTTTAGACTTCAATAAAAAAACAGACACAGAGTATGATTATCTTACCTTATGATTAGCTGATCATGTATTATTCACGAATCAAAACTCTCTACAAAAGTTAATCATGTAGTTCAATCATGTAATTCAAAGTTAGTAATCAAAAGCCGTCGGTCCCGGTTATCATGAACACCTATGGCAATCGTTATGGGGAAGTCAGTACCCTCAAATATACTGACAACTAGTTCAATCTTCGAATTTCAGTTCTCCCTTAGGGTTGCGGAGGTCCGATGCTAATGGCTTCCTGGAAAAACTGATGTCAAAAATGATGTTGAGGTTTCTAATATCATTTTTTTCTAAACTGAATTGTTTGCGCGAGAGACACTTCGAAAGTGGAAAAATGTGTGTTCCCCCCCCCCCTCTAACTTCTAAAATAAGAGAGTGATAAAACTAAAAAAAACATATGTTGTACATTACCATGTAAACTACCAACGAAAATTGGTTTGAACGAGATCTAGTGAGTAGTTTTTTTTCATACGTCATAAATCGTAACACGCAATTTACCTTTCATCCAATCAATAGACTAGTATAAAAACATCGATGAAAGTCACAACGAACTACAAGAACTTTTATATGATGTTACTTGCTGATACGGAACCCTTCATGGGCGAGTCCGACTCGCACTTGGCCGCTTTTTTTACTTTTTCAAAAGGTGCATTATAATATTAAGTTTTTCATTTATTTTTATTTTATAGTGGCATAATTGATCAATACGGACGAAGTAAGAATAAAAAAGTATATAAATTATATTAGTTATGATTAAAGTTATATTTCAGATCATAACAAAAATTCTTATATGTAAGTCTAAAAATCTACAATTTACGAACCTCATATTCAAGTAGGAATGTTTTAGGGTTCCGTAGTTCAATACTCAGAACCCATAGTTTCGTTATGTCCGTCCGTCTTCGACTTACCATTCAAACGGTGAAATTTCATGTGATTACTTCGACAGTGCTACAATAAAATTATGAAAAATATTTTTATTTGGGGTACCTCACCTACACATAAAGTGCCGATTTAGGTATCCGTTTGCGAGTTATCCACAATGATGACGAATTTAAAATCGTGTCCAATGATTAATTGTTGTTTACTTACTATTTCTTTATTGTTGTACGAAGTTTTCCAAGTTAGAGCTGTTTACAAGTTAAGCCCCTATAAGTTCTGAAATAAAAAGTTATCTAAACTGCTGTAGTTTTTCTTTAAAGTTCAATTATATTGATTATATCATGAATTTTTCAATTTTTTTAGATTTTCTAGTTTTATGGTTAATAACTTCTTCTTTTCTCTCTTTGTAGAGCTCCAAAAACAAGCGAGAACACTCGACGCGTTCGCGTTTCTGCAGTGACGTGAGCATTCTCGGAACCCATCTTGCACTGACCTTGGTCATCCCAAAATGATAATGTAGAACATTTAAAATACGTTTTTCGGATACTCCAACTATTGCCTTGTGTGGTTGCCTCGATTGGCCGTCTTGAGCTAGGGTCGTCTTCAATGGACTCTCTTCCTTGTTTGAAAAGACCATGCCACTTGTAGATCATGGTTTTACTAGGGGCTGAGTCCCCGTAAACCACTAACAACTCTTAAAACATCGTCTAAGCAGATTTTCCTTGCTTAGTAAGGAACTTAATTGTTCAATTAAGTTCCTTACTAAGCGGTGTTCAATTTTCTGCATACTGGCTGATTACTTCCCGATTTAGTTGTTTGTAGGTCGATAACTCAAAGGTTAATGAATCGATTTGGTTCAAACTAGCTATATATACTGTTAATGAGATTCTTAACTAGTGACTACCTGGAAGAGCAAACCTACCCCCACCAACACCTTCATTCCGCGAACTTTTTGACCTCCTCTCGTACAGACGAACATGACGAATCTGTAAGGGTTCCGAATCTTGAACTACTGAACCCTTAACGTTTGGGACTACATTTGATTATTTATCACTAGCTGACCCGGCAAACTTCGTGCCGCCTTAGAATAATTCATAATAAAGTGTTATGTTTAGTTACTATTTACCGACTGCACGGTTGGCCTAGTGGTTTAAGCGGTCGCCACGCCGCTCTCTACTGCGCCAAGTGTCGTGGGTTCGAATCCCACGTGGGATAACACTTTGTGTGATTCACAAATTGTTGTTCTGAGTCTGGGTGTTCTTTGTGTCCGTTTCATGTATGTTTGTAAAGTCCCCCGCGACACAGGAATTCATATTCCTAATGCGGGAGTTGTCTTTTAAAATAACAAAAAAAAAAAAAGTTATTTACTGATAGTGACAAATCGACAGCAGCGTCAACTAACGGGCCCCGGCCGGTACTGCCACAATCGCTTGGATCCTGCATTTTAAATCTGTAATATCTTCAAAAGTGTTTATTTTAATTACACACTGTAAAGGGCCATTCCTATTAATCTGTATTCAATACACAATATATTTAAGGTACATACTTAATTGGACAAGGATTAATACTATATTGCTTAAAATCGCTTTGTAAATCATTTGTCTCGTAAAAAATAAAAATGATTATTGTGGGTTATCCCTAAGAGATAAACATATACCATTGAGTACTTTTTTGTAGACCTTTTTAAGATGTACAATACTGTAGTACATTATTTTGATCTATCTCGGAAGGTACAGCCAGCTATTGCAATGTAAGCGTAAAAAAGTGGGTTTAATTACGACATCACATTAGAAACCTCTAAAATTATTAATGTTTCTCTACTATATGTATGTATGTATTATGCATAAAAACCTTCCTCTTGAATCACTCTATCTATTAAGAAAAATAGCATCAAAATCCTTTTCGTAGTTTTAAAGATTTAAGCATACATAGGGACAGAGAAAGCGACTTTTTTTATACTATGTAGTGAAGAGAGCGAAAGTGATGAAACAGGTAGTAGTAGACCATCAGGAAACTTCTCTAAACTAGTTTCAGCTAGTCTTAAGTCTTGAGTAAACTCTTGTAATACAACCCTAATTGTAATCTTCCAGTGATAGCGGCGCTGTGTGCTACGAGGACCATGACATCGACGCAATTCTATCATCTTTACTTAGTTTGAAGTTAGATGGCGTTGTGGCAACTTCCACATATAGCGCAAGAGAAAAACATACAACAGTGCCATCTACCGAAGAAACACGGAATGAACTATACGGAGTAACTACCTACTAAACCTGAATCGCGATAAAGAAATTCTTTCGAGAAGGAGATTAGCATGTTCATACAACCGTTGGACAGTGGCCCGCCAGGCACGATCACCTCACCTCGCTTGGTCGTAGGATCCTCCCTTTGTGATGGAGGAACACGACACATAAACAAACATTAACCTCCACAGCGTTGTATGTCTGATGCCTGAAATAATCTCGACCGTGGCGACAGTCCTCCTCCTTAGTCCACAACCATTATATATAATAAATAATAATAATAAATAAATAAATATTTCGGACATTTTACACACAACTATATGCTGAGGCCTTATAGTCACATACTCACACAGATTATTTTACTTTATATTTTTCTTATATTTTATTAATTTTTTTGTTTGTTCTGTATTAAGTCTGTTTGTTAGTTGTTTAGTGTTGTTAAAATGTACATTGTTTTTCTCGTTCCCTTTGTGAGTGTGCCTAATAAACGTGTTCTTTCTTTCTTTCTATATGTAATACTATATGATATGACCCACTCAGCGTGATGTTATACCGAGGAAACAAATGTTTTCCTTAAAAAGGTTTTAGGGTACTAACCCTATGAGAGACATTTTGCTGCCGCGACTTTTTTAAGAACTTTTCAAGAGGAACTTTATATATAGTTAGATACATTATATTTACGAATATGTAATGTAAGCTATCGCAAGAAATATTTCTCCCGTGTTTTAATGAATGTTTCCTTAATATTCCGCTTCTATTAGTAGTCGAAGCGTGATTATATATGGGCTTCGTCTAACTATCTAACAGTAAAGGATTTTTCAAATTGGACCAGTAATTCCCCATATTAGCGCGTTCAAATAAACAAACAAACTCTTTAGCGTTATATAATAATCTATTAGTATAGATATAGATTGTACAGTTGACATGGTTTACCATACTTTGGTAGAACGACATTATAAACAAGCGAAAATGTCGTCGTTGAAATATTTCGATAAACGATAGTTAGGTACGCCTAACAGTCGCCAACTTGTGTAAACGAGTAAAAAATCATTTTTAAATTATTTACAGCTTGCAATAGGTGCTTTATTGTGAATTCTGTACGACTCGCGAAATTGCCAATTTGTCCTCGCGCCAGGCGCGTGCGTTACCCCAGCAAAGAAGCAAAAAAAATTGGGTCTTAGAGAGATGAGAGTATAACAGAAAATTTGTGTGTTCTGAGGTGTAATTTGTTACAAATAGCAAAATTTGTGCATGTAGTAGTTTAAAAGTTATTCGACAAAAACACTTTTTGCTGGAGTAACGTTTCAAGCGTTACCCCAGCAAAAAAATTTTTTTTTAAACGTGTCAGACCCAAACGAAATACATGAATACATAGCTTTTGTTCCGTATTAAATGTTAGCAAACAGCAAAATTTGTGTGAGCTGTGGTTCTTAAGTTATAGTCAATTTTGCTGGTGCAATATTTTGGACTTGTCTAGAACTTGAAAATGGCTGAACGCAGAAGTTTGAAAAAAATACCATCGATAAACTTTTATTTGCTTAAATTTTTTTAGTCATTACTTTTTAATTTTTTTGATGAACACTGATGTAATTAAATGATTTTGAAAATCAGAAAAAATCTGTTTTGCTAAGAAACCAGTGTATTTACAATCAAATAAAAAGCTTTAACATGTAGCCATGGTATGTACATTTATAATGACTGTAAATCTGGATTAAATAAGTTTAAGCAATATGAAGATATAAGTAAATATTATTAATTTGAAATGGTATATTTAAGTCATCGAATACGCAGTTCCTATTAAACAAGGAAACATGGCAAACTCTAAAAAATTTAAGTATATCATCAATAAACAAGCCTGTAAATTTCAGCTATCAATTTAATGCTTCATTCGAATTCAAATTAATGCAAAACAAAATCAACTCAGTTGGGAATAGTGTTTTATAAAACAATATAAAAATTACAAAATTTCATATAGTATGCTATATTTTTTCCTTTTTTTGTTCTTGTTATGAGAAAAATAATAAGTTACATTCACCGCATTTTACAAGAAAATGTTACCAAACATTGTAAATATTTATTTAATTCATTGTTAAAAAAAACTAAAAAATATCTAAGTGAGTATCTAAACATGTTGAAATTACTCAACTATCTGGGATTTTTCTAAACATTTATGTACTTAAGTGAGCGTATAAGACTGATTTTACGTAAAAAAAATAATCATACTCAATTCAATATTCTTGTCACCCGGACCTAACTTTTTTTGTTCGTAACTGTAACAACAAAATATTCTATTATACCATTCATTTCAGATGTCAGCCGAAGGTATGGCGCGGTCGCTTTTACGTAACCTTTTAACTTGGTCGGGTTATAAGAGAATGTTGTTACATTCTTGTTTTACATTTAACTTTTATAATATTCGTGATTGATAGCTGAAATTTACGGCTTGTTTGTTAATGATATACTTAAATTTGTTAGAGTTTGCCACGTTTCCTTGTTTTATAGGAACTGCGTATTCGATGACTTAAATATACCATTTAAAAATAATAATATTTACTTACATATATCTTCATATTGGTTAAAGTTACTTAATCCAAATTTACAGGCATTATAAATGTAAACCATGGTTATATGTTACAGCTTTTTATTTCATTGTAAGTATACTGGTTTCCTAGCAAAACAGTTTTTTTCTGATTTTCAAAACCATTTTTAGGGTTCCGAAGTTCATCACTTCGAACCCTTATAGATTCGTCATGTCCGTCTGTCCGTCCGTCCGTCCGTCCGTCCTCGACTTACCGTCCAAACGGTAAGTGCTAGAAAGATGAAATTTTGCATGAATACGTGTTGTAATTACGTCGACAAAGTGCTACAATAAAATTATGAAAAATAATTTTATTTGGGGTACCTCCCCTACACGTAAAGTGGGGATGATTTTTTTTTCTCGAGGCTACCCCATCGTGTGGGGTATCATTAGATAGGTCTTTTAAAAACAATAAAGGGTTTCCTAGACGATTTTTTGATTTAGGTATCCGTTTGCGAGATATTTCACTTTAAAGGGCACTTTTTTGTAAAAACAGGGCGTCCCCCCCCTCTAAAAGCTAAACGGCTGGCTCAAAAAATCTGAAAAAAATCGTGATGGTGGTCCATATAATGAACTTTGAAGGAAAACTATAACCGATTAGATGACTTTCTTAGTTCAGGAGTTATAAAGGCTTATATGGTAAAATGCGCTCACTTGGAAAACGTCATACAAAATTAACGTATTAATATCTACGTAAACGTAACAATTATCTATTGGATACGATTTTAAATCCACATACCATTATAGGTGACTGAGGAACCCTTTCCTGTGCGTGGCCTGACACGCACTTGGCCGATTTTTTTTCATTTCATTTATAGTTACATATAAGTTAGCATATAACAATTTAGTGTTGGGAACCTCCTTTTAAGCTATGGTTGCTTGTGTCAGGAGATCCCACTCTTCCATAACAAAGAGAGTGAAACTTATACTTATTTAAACATGCAAGGTTGTGTGTACGGTGTGTGTGTGTGTGTGTGTGTGTGTGTGTGTGTGTGTGCGTGTGCGTGTGCGTGTGCGTGTGCGTGTGCGTGTGCGTGTGCGTGTGCGTGTGCGTGTGCGTGTGTGTGTGTGTATTTTGGGATAAGTGGATGAATGAATGAAGTGGATAAATGAACCACTAGTATACGTGCTGTAAAAGCATTTCAGTGTCGTCATAAGACAAGGTCTTAATCCAGCCGATCAACTATGTAAGCAAGCTTATTACAAATTAGAGGATTACATTGCCGACAAGAATGCTTGGCTTAATGCTGGTCCTGCTCCACAGTCACATGATTAATTCTCAAATTATTTAGAAGTTAGTTTGAAGTTAGTTTGTATTTCTGGCATATGTTAATTTTATCTTAATGATTGACATTCTTATATTTTTCTTTCTTTTTTTTTTGACATTGGATAACCATATTTCTGACATGTACGTATTATTGATATTTTGTATCTTGTTGTTTGACATTTCTATTATTATTATTATTTTTGTTATTAACATTATTGCATAATAAGTTACTTTTTATTGACATGTTCCAAATATTTATCGCACTCTTAGAGAGTAGCATATTTATAAATAGTTTTATTATTGTTTAACTGCGAACATTTTGAATTGTACATGTGAGCACTTTGTAGTCACTAGTAGCATAAGTTTGTTTGTTGACTGGAGGTTGTGAGTATGTCATGCTCACTCAAAAGCCCTGCTGGCGGTGGCGTGTGTAGTAGGTCGTTCGGCTCCCTACGATATGGTTGAACTGGACGATGGCTGGTGCATAGGTCATGATCGTGATACGGGCGCCGCCAGTCGGGGCTGGTCATTTCACAACATCTATTTATTGTTTAATTATTTATGGACAATCCTGTGTAAATATCAGCATCGTTACATTGTCCTTACATTTAATAAAATGCCTCAAACAATGTAACCAAAAATTGTAAAAACAATGTTGGAAAAGAGTGTCCATGGAGTTTCTTGTCTGTTCTTCTCCATAGGATCTACGAATTGGAACAGACTACTGACTGACTACTTGATGTTTCAAAAGTGCCGTTGTATGGTTTATTTGAAATAAAATGGTTTGATTTGACTTGAAAAAAAATGCGCTTACTTAAAAAATGTCATACAAAATTAACGCAGTAATACGTAAACAGAACAATTATCCATTGGATACGATTTCCAATCCACGTACCATTATGGGTGACTGAGGAACCCTTTCCTGTGCGTGGCCTGACACGCACTTGGCCGATTTTTTATTATTTACATCGGTGTTCGTCAAACAATTTAAAAACGAATGATTAAACAAATTTAAGCAAATGAAGGTCTATCGACCGAATCCGTAATTAGAACGTATTTTAATGTCCTACAATAGGTATAGGTAGGCAATGTATCTTGTCATATCGTAAAGCTCATTGGATTCATTCAAGCTACACGCCGGGCACAGAAAGAATTATATTCGAACGGTCAAATATTAAAAAAAATTACGCAGTTCATTATAAAGTCGCTCGCATTGTCTGTCCGCTCTGATCATTTAAATTACGCAAGGTATTTAAACGCAGTTTTCATAATAATTAAAGTTATCTTTTAGGGAAGATTTATTTGTGATTAAATTAATGTACTAGATGCGCCCCTCGTTGTTCCCCCCGTATCATTATTGTTGCTATGCAAATATGTTATGCCTAGCAACCTGTGAAAATTTGACAGGAAATAAACAGTGATACATTTTGACATCTACGATATTGAGTGCGTTCCACTTGGCGTTCACAACGATCACGCTCACGACCGCAGTTTTTCCCGTTCCACTTGCTTGTGAGCGTTACTATAGTAAACTCAAGTGGAATGGAATAAAGAGCGTTTTGGGCGTGGAGGTAAATAATATAAAAATTTTATAAAAAAACAAAAGGTTTAAGAGGTTAGGTTATAATGTAGATGTAAGCCTTGAAAATAATAATTAATTATTGTTTAAATCGACTTAAATTAAAAAACTTATAATTTAATTTTTTGTAATATTAGTGGTGTATTTTATTAATTTATGTTCAAATGTAAATAAAATATCGTTTGCGGCGGCAATTGGATATTTGGTAACAGGTCTCATTAATGCTCTAGAAAGTACTAGTTCAACCAGTTCAGATGAAGAATGGAATACGATTTTACGAAAATATGATTGTGAAAAAATCAAACCATAGACGTAAGTTTAACGGTCGCCATTTTTGATGCTTTGACATTTGAAAAGGCCGCCAATATTCTCAATGATCACCACGACCCACCTTTTTAAATGGGTCGTCGCGAGCTTCGCGTGAGCGTAAGTCATGACGTCATGAGTGACGTTTTGGCCGCGACCACAACGACCGCGGTCGTTAAGTGGAACGACTAAAGGAGCATTTTGATCGTTGTGGGCGCTTAGTGGAACGCACTGATAATGTATGAATGTATGTTTATAATCACCTAGCTTTCGCCCGTTTATCTCGATTATTGCAGTAAAAAGTAGCCTATGTGTTATTCTGTTAATATCTAATATATAAAATTCTCGTGTCACAGTTTTCGTTGCCATACTCCTCCGAAACGGCTTGACCGATCTTTATGAAACTTTATATGCATATTCAGTAGGTCTGAGAATCGGCAAACATCTATTTTTCATACTCCTAGGACGCGAGCGGAGCCGCGGGCATCAGCTAGTCTAATATATAAAATTCTCGTGTCACAGTTTTCGTTGCCATACTCCTCCGAAACGGCTCGACCGATCTTTATGAAACTTTATATGCATAGTCTGGGTGTTTTTCTATGTATAATATGTATGTATTTACAAAAAAAAAAGTATGTTTATGTATTTATATCAGTTGTTTAGTACCCTTAACACAAGCTCTGCTTACTTTGGGACTAGATGATGTTGTGTGTAAGATGTCCAAAATATTTATTATTATTATTTATTATTATTATTCAGTAGGTCTGAGAATCGGTCAACATCTATTTTTCATAGCCCTAGGACGCGAGCGGAGCCGCGGGCGTCAGCTAGTCTAATATATAAAATTCTCGTGTCACAGTTTTCGTTGCCATACTCCTCCGAAACGGCTTGACCGATCTTTAAGAAACTTTATATGCATATTCAGTAGGTCTGAGAATCGGCCATCATCTATTTTTCACACCCCTAGGACGCGAGCGGAGCCGCGGGTATCAACTAGTAAGCTATAAAACTGTATTTTTTTTCCAAATCCGTTCAGTAGTTTTTGCGTGAAAGAGCAACAAACATACACACATACATACATACATACTCACAAACTTTCTCACGTTTAATATTAGTAGGATTATTTTATTGGAACACATATAAAGTCAATGTTTCTAAAAACATAATATTTTTTATATTATAGCCAATACTGACAAAATTTTACGAGTAACATCTTCGATCACAAATTATTGATCGAAGAGTAACATAAACTACAAATAACCTACAGTAATGATTTAGACATTTTTAATATAATTTAATAATTTATTTGTGGATTATACCAACACATATTTTGAATAGGTGACTCATTTCTGCACTCTAATTCCAACAATAAGCTTCTCAAGTAAATGGCTTATTTCCTTACAAATATTATAGTCATATATTCAGCTTCTGTACTAGATTATGCTAATGTTGGTTGTTTTTTACACTTAAAAGACATGAAACTAGCACACATCTTGAATATGTATCCAGTACAAGACTTACGGTCCACACAATATGATGATTTTTTTCAAGTATTTTAAAATAAGTTTTACATGTTTCCAATGTGTTTCATTATAATTTTTATTAAACTGGGTCTAGTAACAAACAGCATAACATATATCTGGGCGGGTTAACATAGATAAATAAACTAAAGTTCCTATTATTGCTGGTAAGGATACTGAGTACAATGAGTGTCTCCCTTCTCTAGCTTTAAATTTACTTCCATTGGGGTACTGACTGGGTTACAATTTTTCATGATAATCCTATCTAATAAATGCTCTACAAATTGTTCCTGATCTACAAAAATCTCATTATTGTTTCATCTGACTCTCATTCCTAAGCATTGTCTAATATTACCCAAGGCTTTTATTTTAAATTTAGATTTAACTTAGTCTTAAGGTATTCAGTTTACAGTTACAAAAAATAAATAAAATTGTCCACATATAAGGCTTTATATCATCCTGACATTATCAATATGTTTAACAAATAAACAAGGTTCATTGATTGACTTCCTATACCCCAAGGTTTGTAAAAAAAACATCCATGCCCTAACTGATTCTTTCAATCCGTAGATTGCCTTTTAGGGGTCCGAAGTTTATGACTCGGAACCCATAAAGATTCGTCATGTCCGTCTGTCCGTCCGTCCGTCTGTCCTCGACTTACCGTCCAAACGGTAGGTAAGTGCTAGAAAGAGGGAACTTTGTATGAATATGTGCTGTAATTACGACAAAAAAGTGCTACAATAAAAATAAGCAAAATATTTTGTTGAGAATTGATCAAATTGACGCTAGTCCAACTTTGATATAATCCTCTTTATTGATTTACTAAAAGCCAATTAATAATTCTATATTCGAAAGTATTCTTTTTAAATGTCTATTGAAAGGCGATAAGTTTTTGTGAATATTTTTCATGTCAGAACGTAAGAAATATTGAAAGCATTAATATGTCCTGAATTGTTATTTATATAAAAGTATTGAGCAACAATCCGTTGATTGTATAGCAAGAGTTTTGTTGAACAAAACTAAGCCAGAATATGTAAAAGGTACCTTTTCTTTTATATTTTGAAGCATGTATGAAACTAAACAATAAACGGAATGTTTGTCAACTTTTGGACTGTATTTATTTGTAACAAACCCAAAACCCACTGAATGAAACAACATATTTTTACTTGGGGTACCTTCCCTACACGTAAAGTGGAGATGATTTTGTCCGTCTACGAGAAGCTCCACTTTAAAGGGCACTTTTTTGTAAAAACAGGGCGTCCACCTACCCCTGTAAAAGCTAAACGGCGCAAAAAATCTGGAAAAATTCGTGAGGGTGGTCTATATAGTGAACTTTAAAGGAAAACTGTAGCAGATTAGATGACTTTGTAAGTTCAGGAGTTATAGAGGCATAAGTTGTAAAAGGCGCTTCCTTGGAAAACGTCATAAATTAACACATTAATACGTAAAAATAGCAGTTATCTATTGGATACGATTTTAAATCCACGTATCATTAAGGGTGACTGAGGAACCCTTTTATGTGCGTGGGGGATTTTTTCATTTAACATATTTATTTAATCAAAATATCTATGTACCATTATTATATATACATTGCTGCCATCTAATAGGAAGGTCATTTTTATCTTTGCGATAGAACTCTAGTGATCTAGATTCCACAAACTGTGTGAACGCATTTTGTACTGCCTCCTGGGAAGAAAACTTTTTATCACGTAGAAAATTGTCCAAATTACGAAAAAAATGGTAGTCCGTTGAAGCAAGGTCTGGCGAATACGGAGGGTGACGAATGTTTTCTAATTGCAATTCCTCTAGAGTTGAAATGGTTTCTGTCTGACACGCATTTGGCCGATTTTTTTACTTTTAATACTTTCTTTTTATGACATTTCAAATTATTTAATAAACATAAATACACATCTTCAAATGCCCATTCAAAAAAGCTGTGGTTACATGAAGGTGAGTTATTTCTAGATTATATTTAACACTCAATACAAGCAATAGTCTTATTGTAGTGACGGTCCACTGGTGAAAATGTTTCTGTATAGTCTGTGCCTGGTCGTTGTGTAAAACCCTTGGCGATTAACTGACCATAATATCGCACATTATCACAACTGTCCACTTTTTTCTTGAACACCCACTTACACTTAACCTCTGTTGTTTGTTTTGGCTTGTCCACTACTTTCCAAGCTTCGTTTTCTTCAAATGATTTTAATTCCTCCTGTAAAGCTTTACACCATTCTTTTTCATTATTCTCTTTATATATTATATTGGTTGGTCTACACATGGATTTGTACCGGTTTCAACACACACATTACTATAACTAAACCTCTTTCTTCCTCTAACTAACATCTTTAGCGGGCTTTGTACACTGTATTTTTTTAACTCTCATACCAGGCGCAGTCGCAGCCTAAAATTTTGGAGGGGGTCACTCACTACACTAATCATCATCAACAACCTTTAACAGTCCACTACTGGACATAGGCCTCAACTTTGAAACGAGATTTAGGTTAGGGTAGGTAAAGGGTTTGTTCACGGGATACGACTGGGCCCTACGAGGGCGTCTCCCCCCCGGGCTGGGTGTAATCTGCTGCCCTGGTCACGGCTCGGGGGGCAAACTTTGATGAGGCGGCGCGCCTGGCCACTACAGGAGTCTCCCTGGTGGTCGGGCGCATCGAGGCGCTGGGTCCACGGGTGGCCCTGGATAAGACGGATGCCCTGTTATTCCATGGGCCCCGTCGTGGTCCACCCACCGGCGCCGCCATCGAGGTCAACTCGGTCCTCGTACCGGTCCGGGCCCACATGAGGTATCTGGGCATGGTCCTCGACGGTAGGTGACTCTTCGACGAGCACTTCCTACAGCTTGGTCCTAAGTTGGTGGGCACTGCCTCCGTCCTAGGACGACTCCTGCCCAATCTGGGCGGGTCCAGTGTCCCAACTAGGCGACTGTACACGGGGTTGTCCGGTCAATGGCACTTTACGGTGCACCGGTGTGGGTGGCGGCTCTGACCGCCCAGAATAGGGCGCGCCTCTGGCGCCCCCATAGGATATTGGCGGTCAGAGCCATACGCGGATACCGCACGGTGTCCACAGAGGCGTTTTTGCCTTGGCCGGAACACCCCCGCGGGACTTGGAGGCGGAAGTGCTCGCCGAAGTCTATCGGCGAGTGGCTGACTTCCGGGCGGAGAGCGGATTTCGCCCTCCGCCCGAGGACGTGCGCGAGTGGCGCAAAGCCGTTCGCCAAGCCACCATGCTCAGATGGTCGTTCCGGCTGGAGACTCCACGAGCTGGCTTCACCGCCGTGGACGCTCTCCAGCCGGTCATCGTGGAGTGGGCAGGGCGGCAAGGGTCCTGCCCTTTCCTTCCGCCTGACGCAGGTGCTTTCCGGGCACGGTTGCTTCGGAAAGTATCTGCACTCGGTCGCTAGGAGGGAACCGAGTCTCGCCTGCCACCACTGCGACTGCAGTGAGGACACGGCCCAGCACACGCTGGCGGTCTGTCCCGCATGGCCGACGCAGCGCCGGGCCCTCACTACAGTCATCGGAGGGGATCTCTTGCTGCCGGCCGTCATAAGATCGATGGCCGGCAGCGACAGTTGCTTAACCGCGGTCGCAACCTTCTGCGAGGACGTAATCTTGCAGAAGGAGGTGGCGGAGAAGGCCCGGGAGGACGACATCCACTCGGACCCGATCCGCCGCCGGCGCCCCCACCTGCGTCTCATGCCGCCCTGAGACTGGCCGCGGATGGGCGGTTCGGGTTTCCCGTCTGTCCGCAGTAGTGGCCAACCGCGAGGGGGCGGCGTCCGCGTTTGACCGGACGTTGCCCAATTAGAGAGTCGAAATTTGAGATGGTGCCCGCAACAGTGCGGGCAGGCGCTGGGATGAGTCCAGAAGGAAATCCCCTCCCTGAACTCCTTCCAATATACAGGCGTAGAGAGGGTCACACCGTGTGGTTTTAGTCGGTTCAAGTCCGACACACCCCCCCGCCATAACCCCCGACGGGGTGATGGTCCGTGGGGATTTACACACGTTAAAAAAAAAGGTAAAGGGTTTGTTTCAAGTTTTCCTTCTCTTAGTAGTGATGTTAGCTGCTTATTTTGTTCCTTTAGTCGCCTCTTACGTCACCTTTTTCTGTATATTCAGATTTCCGCATATAAATGCCTAATCCGAACAAGTTCATTCAATTTGACCTTAGATTTTGGGGGGGGGTCATGTCCCCTGTGACCCCCCCCTTCGGACCGCGCCTGTCTCATACACTGCCAAATGTTTCTCCTGAAAGACTAATGTCTGTGTTTGGTTCTTCCTATGTAATGTCCTCATTGTTACTTTTCTTAGTTGATTGTTCAGAGTCCGAATTATCAGAAGATGATTTATGTTCTATGCTAATCACTATAATCAGAAAATGAGTTATTGTTATCATTTATTACAGCTTGCATATTATCCCGTAACGATTCCCAAATCGCATTTACGTTAGGATATACGTTAAAGGATAGGATTTACGTTAGACTTTTTAAGGTGTACAATACTGTAGTACATTATTTTGATCTATCTCGTAGGGTAAAGCCAGCGTTTACAATGTAAGCGTAAAAAATGGGTTTATTTACGACATCACATTAGAAACCTCTAAAATTATCAATGCTTCTCTACTACATTAAGCATGTATTATACATATAAACCTTCCCCTTGAATCACTGTATCTATTAAAGAAAACGGCATTAAAATCCGTTGTGTAGTTTCAAAGATCTAAGTATTGATAGGGATAGACAGAGAGCGGAAGCTACTTTGTTTTATACTATGTAGTGAAAATGCAAAGTATACTCTATGTGTGGGTGATAACGTTGGTTTCTCTTTATTGCTAAGATATTTTTGACTACTTTGCACGCTTAGATACCAATGAACAACCTATTTGATAACATAAATATGAACACTCTGTCAGTATTATTATTATTACTCTGTCTATTATTGACAACTGATTTGCCAAGATCTTTTGACCACTTTGAATGCGTACAACAATATGAGCACCTTGCGTGCCAACATAAAAATGAATTAATGTTTTTCACATTATTTTGACCACTTTGAACGCCAATATCATTATGACGCTGACTGTACAAAATACCAGATACTAAGCCGTTAATTTACGAAGATATGAAAATGTATGGCGCGGTCCCTTTTACGTAACCTTTTAATTTGCTCGGGTTATAGGAGAATGTTGTTACAATATTTTTTTTAGATATAACTTTTATAATATTCATAATTGATAGCTGAAATTTACATGCTTGTTTGTTAGTGATATACTTAAATTTGTTAGAGTTTGCCACGTTTCCTTGTTTAATAGGAACTGCGTATTCGAATACTTAAATTTACCATTTAAAAATAATAATATTTACTTATATCTTCATATTGCTTAAAGTTACATAATCCAAATTTACAGGCATTATAAATGTAAACCATGGCTATATGTTACAGCTTTTTATTTGATTGTAAGTATACTGGTTTACTAGCAAAACTGTTTTTTTCTGAATGTCAAAGCCATTTATTTACATCAGTGTTCATCAAAAAATTTAAAAACTAATGACTAAACAAATTTAAGCAAATGAAGGTCTATCGATGGTATTTTTTCAAATTTCTGCTTTCAGCCATTTTCAAGATCTAGATAAGTCCAAAATATTGCCCCAAAATTGTCAATAACATGAACCACAGCTCACACAAATTTTGCTATTTGCTAACATTTAATAGGTAACAAAAGCTATCTTTCCATGTATTTCGTTTGGGTCTGAACCGCTTTTAAAAAAAAAAAACTGGAGTAACGTTTGAAACGTTACTCCAGCAACAAGTGTTTTTGTCCAATAACTTTTAACCTACTACATGCACAAATTTTGCTATTTGTAACAAATTACTCCTTAAAACACACTAATTTTCTGTAATACTTTCATCTCTCTAAGGCCCAATTTTTTTTGCTTTTTAGCTGGGGTAAAATCTACACAAAAGAAACCACAAAGTAGAATACTCCGATACAGCAAACCTGTCGTAGCATTGGTAATCTATTTACTCTTAAGTAGGATATAATCATATATACGTATACTACCAAGGCTATGTCTTGAAGATAACTTAAATATTTCGGACACCTAACATACTCCGCCATCTATTCCCAAACTAAGCAGAGCGTGTACTGTGTGATTACTTTTTTTTGCTGTAAATACATGCATATTATGCATAGAAAATAACCAATCCGAAGATTTTCAGATCACACAAACATTTGTCAGAGCAGGGAATTGAATCGGCGACCTCATGCACAGCAGTCGCATACGCTAACCACTAGATCAAGATAGCATCTCACTAGACCGTCATAGTGTGTGTGCCTGCATTAGCAGTGTGGTGGCCTCACTCCTGGATAATAATCTTGCTTTCATCAGTACAAAATAAAAAATTGAAAACTAAATAAATACATGTATTACATAATTATGTACTCTAATTTTTTTTTTTTATTTTAGTCTTTAGGCTCAAATACAGCTCAAATAGGACTTGAATGCTGTAGACATTTTCTCCCAGTAGACCTTAGGGCGATGCAGAGCCAGGCATGGTAGATGCACAGAAATACTAATTGTAATTTATTTTAAAAGGAAAATAAATATATTTAATATTTCTTCTATACGGTCAATCTGGGTAACTTTGATTCATTCGGGTAACATTCACAGTGTGACCTTAAAATAAATAAGCTTTCATACGGAGGTAATGTCAAAACTTTTTTCTGAAATTTGCGCGCGAGTTTATGCTATTCAAACAGTGTAAAACTTTTTGAATATTTTGTGATTTTGGTTGCTAACGAGGTAAGTGATAAGTTATATAGAGTCATTTGTAACGGAATTATCATATTTTAATACAGCATTTGCCTATAATTACGTCTCTTTATCTAATTACTATAACTTTGACAGTGTTTTGAAGTATTTTTTTACATAATTTGACCTACATAATTGACGAGGATTTGCTCTATATGGAGTGGGGTGAATAAACATTTTAAGGTCAAGTGTTCATAAATTATAATTTTTTCTAATTATTTTAGCTTCTTTTCTATTTAGTTACACAAAAAATGTTGCCTTATACGTGTTTTTGATACTAATTAAAAATATGTATAACAATGCCAAATGTCGTAGACTGATTATTGTTTTTTTTATAAAATATAAGACAAAACTAGAAATTAATGGTTTTATTACGTCGGTTATACCGACTTATACCCATTTAGAAGAAAAACATAAACTAATGTTACCCAGATTAATACAAAATATATTAATTATAACTCGTGCGAGCTAAGATGGCACCTGGCTCAAAACGAAACATGATACCGTTCCCCCGCGTGATACCCCTCTGTCGTCCTGCGAGTAGCGTTAGCAAAACTATTACCGTTGCAAGAATCTTTCCATAATAATTTTAGTTTATTAGGTATTACCTAATGTCATATAAATCACTCCACGAATTTATTTTATAAATATATCATTAGATTCGTCTGGATAACCCAATTGTTTTAAGAAAGGTCACACGAAAAAAACCAGCATGACGACTATGAGACGCAATAGTTTAAAATAAAGAATATCCATATACATATGATTTTCAGAGACTACGATTAAAAGGCTTATCATGACGATTTTAACCTTTTGACCGCCAGGGTCACATATATGTGACAAGCGAAAATTGTCCCTGTACTCCAACGTCACAAATATGTGACAAAAAGCGGTGCACCGAAATACGAAATAAAGCCTTTAAACATTACTTTTATGCCTTTAAATTTATATAAGTACCTTAGGAAGAAGCTCTTACTGTTATCTATTGCCATAAAACTATTTAAATTGCTTTATGATATTAAGAAATTTTACTCTCAAAAAGAAAGAAATAAACTCTTAAAAAAGAATCTCCCCACACGCCAGAGTCACAAATATGTGACCACTAGTGATGTAGGGCACGTTAGATGATATCGTAAGTTTATATTAAAATTTCGTTAGCCTGTTTTATTTTTGTTGTTAAGTTTTGTTATTATACTTATTCTGTTAAAATGAGTAAGAAAGTAATTAACAGCCGTGCTCGTGAAATGATAATTAAAGTGGACAATTATTTTGTAAAGAAGAAAGAGGACTCATAGTTATTGATACAAAATATAAGCAGTGCCCTAAAAAATGCTTCGTACACTATTGAGGTTTAAATGAAATAAATAAAAGTTTTAAAATGTCCATCACAAGTTGCTTGCTTTTTCTTTCAAAACTCTACTTGTTACTTTTTATGCCAGGTTTATAGAAGCTAGTATTTAAAGGCTATAAACGTACATACTGTTTTACATTTTGTAAATTTTCATGTAGTTGATTATATACTTAACCTATTTGAATCGTGTATTTTTTTTAAATATCTCCTTCAACGGAATTAAAGAAATCTAATTTAAAATACGTGTTTTAATTATTATTAGTTAATATTATACTCGATAAGCGAGATAGTACGTTTCTACATCCTTATTTGAGAAGCGCAATATTCATAAAAATGACGTACCGTCCACGCCAGGGTCACAATATCAAGACAACAGATCAAGAATAATGTTGTACCTATAGTTATTATATTTAATTATATTGTCGTCTCAATTCTGTTTTTACAGTATTAAACAACTCTGTAAATAGTGTATAACTATTACTAGAGTAGGAAGAAGTGTAATGTTGAAATAAATTCAGTGTTATAAGGACATATATTTTGAAATTGTAGACGAAAATAAAAATATAATTCATGTTATCGATAAAGTTTTGGAATGCTTATTTTTTTCGTAGGTATTTGCGCTAAATTTTAGGTCTGGCGTTGAGGGCAAGTTGATGAGTTTTTGCTCTGGCGTTCAAAAGGTTAAATTGTATTTTATAACCATACTAGCTGAATCCCGCGGTGTTACCCGCGATTATTAAAATTGCGACTATAATTTGAGATTTAAACTATCCTATCTCTCAAGTTAGATCGAACTGCACATGGTGTGCGAATTTTATTATAATCAGTTAAGTGGTTTAGAAGTCCATTGAGGACAAACATTGTGACACGAGATTTATATATATTAAGATTTCAGTTCCTAATTTCATTTAAAATGATATTAGGTATTACCTAATATTATTTAAATCACTGCACGAAGAATGCATTCGGGTAAATAATGAATGAGGCCTGCTTCCTATTGGTATGCATATGTATTTTCTTAACTCATGTAGTAAAGTAACACTTAAGATAAAGTAGTATGTTATGAGAAACCTAATTAAAGCAAAATAAATGTTGAAATTTAAAAAAACTAGAATAAATTATATTTTTCTTGCACTCAGTACTTTAAACGACTGACATTTTAGTCAGGTGCCATCTTAGGTCGCACGAGAATGACGAATTTTCGTTCTTACGTACGTGACATCACTGTTTGATGGTAAAGCTACGACTATTAAAATACCCAGGACACAACACTGTTTTATTAAGAAAACGATGTGTCCACACAAATATCAACAGCCTTTAAAACAGACCTCTTTTGATAGGGTCACCCACCATGCTGCATTGTGTGCACTCAGTGACCGCCCTTGGATTATTTTCATGCTTTCCTTGACTTGACTGCCTTGTTGGTCTAGTGGTTAGCGTATGTGCGGCTGCTGATCAAGAGGTCTCGGGTTCGATTCCCGGGTCAGACCATATATTTCTGTGATCCACAAATATACGTTTCGGAGTTTGAGTGTTTCCTATGTATAACATGTATCCATTTACAAAAAAAAATGTTTTTTTTTTATATTAGCTGCCAAAATGACTCTGCCCTGCCTGATGGAAAGTATGAACAGAATCCAGAAGTGGAGGCCACCATCCTCACTGCCACAACGGACAGTGCAGCACGGTGACCAACACTATGGCGGCCTAATAAGATGCTTTTTCACGCCCCGCTTGAAGGACCCGGGGTCATAGAAGGGAGGAAACACATGCGCTGGTAGAGAGTTCCAGGTTTTAACTGCTCGGCATAGATAGGAAAATCCATTGACATACGCTCTCGAACCGTTTAGTTCGAGAGCGTATGTCAATCACTGAAGCGGTGGCTTCCGAGACCAGCACGTGTTGTCGTCCTGTATAGGAAAGGGGAAGGGGGGTACCAGTTGGAACAACTCTTGAGAACACTCTCCATGATGTAAGCGATAGAGGACTGCCATGGAGGCAACATTTTTTCGCAGCTGCAGGGGCTCAAGGGACTCGGTGACTTCGTTACTGTCGATAATGCGGACTGCTTACCGCTGTAACCGATCGAGAGCGTCAAACAAATACTGGGCGGATCCATCGCATAGATGAGAGCAGTACTCCACGCACGAGCGAACGTGGGTCTTGTAAAGAAGAAACAGGTGCCCGAACGCGAAGAATCGTCTCACCCGGTTTAGTACGCCTAACTTCCGCGATGCCGAATTAATGACGCTCTCAATGTATTCACGCAGGTTGAGATCATGACAGATATCCACCCCCAGGATACTGAGCCTATCCTGCAGACGCAGTTGAGTGCTCTGAAAAGTAGGGAGGGGAAGAAAGGGAGACTTCTTGGTAGAGATCGCGCATACCTGTGTTTTCTTGGCGTTGAACTCGACCAGATTCACATTTCCCCATTGAGAGATGGGGCCGAGAACCCGGTCAAGCTCTGCGACAAGCTCCCGGCGTTTTTCCTCAATGTCTGCTAGCTTGGCTGTAGGGTGCCCAAAATATCGCCCGTGAACTGAGCTATCGTCTGCATAGCAATGTATGTTGTCAAGGGCTAAAATATCATTGACATGCAGAAGAAACAGTGTCGACGACAGGACGGAGCCCTAAGGTATACCAAAAAGGCGTGTCGTCTCGGAGTCTCCAGTATGAGAACGGTAGAGGCACACATATATTCGGCTCGTAGATATATTCCACGTGCACCCCGAGGATGGAGAAGGATGGATCCCCAAGGCAGCGCAGACGGCGACAACAAACATCCACCCTGACAAAAACCCTGACGAAAAAAGTGTTGATCAGCAAAAGCATTCATGAAACGTCGACTCTCAGGGTGAACAAAATAAAAGTCAAAATTGTTTTTCCGCTTCATACTCACTGTATGTCTTTATTAACTTTTTTTGTATTTTTTATTATTTATATTTTAAAACTTGTGTTTAAATCAAATGTAAGTTAATTTTACATAATATATATATCTTGAGTGTATTTACACGCTTTCTATGTACAAGTGGGTATGTACAGGACTATGTACAGACTTAGCTAACATTATGCTACCCGTGGGGCGTGGAGGGGGACACCTCACGTATACAAATATCAATAAATGCATGCTCTATACTATATATAATCACGTGCCCACCCCTGTTGAACCCGTGAGGGTGTCGTAAGACTCGACTTAAGGATCAAACTACACAGGGCAACAGCACTGCAGAGAGAACGAAAACTAAACAGCTCTGGTCTATTGAGGAATCACTGTGGGTTGTGCGCGCGGTTGCTGCGGACACAGTGAATACAAGCGTTGTGATCGATGAGGAAAGACAATATCGGCAGGAACCACGACGCACACCGACCCTCCCCCTCCCTCTCCGCTACACGCACACAACAGACGCACTCGGTGTACGCTCGATGCACTTACAAACTACTTCGTACAATAATATTTTATTTGCACTCGTTAAGTAATATATTTTTTTTTTCATTTTAACTTTATTATAATATTTAGTTTTCAGCAACACTGGCATTAGTACTATGACATCTCGTCTATATACACCGACCCCATAAGACATTACATGTTCGGATGTATACAGCAGTTTACAACACTACAGTCTAACACATCACATATTCTCAGTTGGAATTGGGAACATGTGATACATATTTGTTACAAGTTTAACGTTAAATTACAATCGTTATTGCTCTTATAAATTGTACCGTACATTATAATAATCACTCATTACAAACTTCCTCTAGTTATGTATTACAATATTGTCACATAACATTATTATGGTAACGACAAATTCCGGTTGATCGGTCATTCTGACAATCTCTTTTCATTGTCATTTACGATACACTTCTTTAATTTTAAGTTGTAAGCTACATTACATAGATAATTGGAAAGTTATATGACGTGAAGTTATATAAGGTAATATGACGTAAATGACCGATATTACCGAATAGTTGTGTGTCTCTATGTCGCAGGCAACTAGCCTAATTAGCCGTTCAGTTAATATCCTTGCTTTTTTACTACACGACCTCGTTCAATTAGCGCCCTAAACTTTATATAAACAGCCAAACAAAACTATATAAAATTGTTAAATTGATTTGATTACGTTTTCAAAAACTCAAAAAGTATTGCATCGATGGGGATTGAAACGCGTGGCATTATATTTTTGACAATCAAGATATACCCTATATCTTGCTTGTCATAAATATAATGGATTCCTATATACTTGACACAATTTTAGGCAAGTGTAGTGTACTTTATGCAAAGTTCGTGTAAGTGTGGCGAAGTTCGCAAATATTGGTAATGTTCGGGTCGGAGCGTGCATCTATCGAGGCACGCCAAACTATTAGTTCCAGTGGGAAGTATGCGAGGACACACCAGATACCTTGTGCAAACAATGTTTATGCTGTCTTGCGAATAATGCAACACGTTTACAACTTGCTGCAGACTGTCCTCGTTACACTGATAGTTTGCAGCTCACAGTCGACAAGATGTGTTTAATTTATTTAGATTCAATACAAAACGTATGTCTAATGTCAACTAATATACAATTACACATTTTATTTAGATAATTACATCGAATTAAATTTGTACTACAATAGCGCCATTTTTGACTTCAACATTCCTACTGTTTGATTTAATTAGAATTGTGAGGTGTTTTTACGAAACAGCACTACTGTCAACATTTTTTCAACAATATAGGATACACGCCAAATTGTTGGTGAGCCCTCACGTCATGTAGAGATATCTCCAAAGCGCAAATTATTAGTGGCGAATTATTTGTCAACTATAAGTCCGTATATTAGCCGCTCGACACTGTAACTGCACAATTAGCGAGTGGGACGCGGGCGTGAACTCGACGCGACTGAGGGATGGGGGGGGGGGGTTGTTAATCACGCCACATTTGCCAGGTTACCGTTTATTTTTAGATTGCCATCTTGTACAGAATTTACAAATGTAGTAAGTGTTATTTGGTTATTTTTAAGTGGAATTCTTATTTAACTCATGTCACAATGGGTTTTCATATTTTTTCAAGAGTACTCTTGTCATAATACGAGCATTTTTTAAATTGCCGTTTACACAACTTCGTCGCCGATAAAAGGACATCATCCAAATAAAAACTGCAGCTCTTCAGACACCTTAATCTACATTCAAAGCTACCGAGTAACATATTGTTGTACATCTGCTTAGCCTACGACACGATAATAATACAATTTTAGCCAATAAATAACTAGCCTAGACAAATACGCGTTAGACAATAAGGCCACTTCGTATCTACAATCACTTATTATAAATCTACTCATTTTTAAAAGTTCCCTTTCTTAAAGTCATTGACATGTTCTGACGTTCGTTTAGCAAGGTAATAAAAAAATAAAAAATAAATATTTTGGACACATTACAGGTGCTCGTACTGTAATTATATCTCGCTTTACGTAATGAGGGAGCTGTCAGTGCAAAAACCGATGGTTTATATTCTTCGAACGCGCAGTTTTTCAATTAGCCAAGAAGATATCGTGTGACAGTGATGTATTTACGCGAATTGTAACGTTCATGCAAACGTACGCAAGGACATTGACTCACTGCTGCAGAGTGGGTCGAACAGGGTGTCTCAATCGATATGAAATAATGTCTAAATATTTCAATCAAGTAAAAAGTCAAATCGCGGTTGTTTTTTTTTTTGTTTTGGGAAAAAACTATTTATAATATAACATTAGAGGCTAATTTTTGGTGTGGTGCCATTTATTGCTAGATTAGTGATTTAAATTCTTGACACAGCAAGTTTCTTATGAACTCTTAGAACTTACACCGTCTGTTACGATTTATTGTGGCTAAAAATGTAAAATATATATTACTGCCTGAAATGGTTACGATTTAGAATGAGTCAAAATATCGTGTGGCTTTTGGTAAAGACAGTCCGCTATCGCTCGTGGTGGGTCAGTGCGATATATCCGCGTTGCTCTCACTGTTCCGAGCTATCAGAGAGGTTCAATGCAGGCTGAGGGCGCGTCCCTGTGCATTAGCAACTGGTTTACATTCTATTATTACATATCAACATTACAGAGCAAGGTATTATTAAAGGACCAAATGTGACAAAAACTAAACTTTGAAATGTCGATGTAAATAAGTTAACAGGCCGCTTCATTTATTACTTATTATTTCTCGATTCTAGATATTTAACAATAATAATGCAAATTTTCGTAAGTTTCATATGTCTGAGAATATAATCACAGCAAGTGATGTCCAGGACATTCGTATGCGCAAATACCCGAGAGATAAAATATCAAAATTCAACAGTTAAGAGTGAACACACTACAGATTAATGGACATTGAAAAATTGAAAGCAACTAAATTATTAAATAGATCTATTATTAGAAAAATTAAAAGAACATGAGAGAAAATTTGACTAATTAAATTAAATTGGAAATTCATTTTATTTTGAACACATAAAACGTTTAAAACTATTTCCTATTGAAAAGTTGTCAACTCCGCAATAATACAACTACCCACCTACCCAGTTTTATTGTAAATTTTCCCTAAACGTTATTTGTCTAGTTGAGAGGTAGCTGCAACCACAGTCGTCGTTCTAGCGTCTACAACAGATAATCATTTCCCGGTTGTACACTGCAACGGTAAATTTCATATCTTTTACGTTGCCATGTCCCTCCCTTGACATGTTTTCCTGCCACTCACGAACCTGGGTAAAGGAAATATATCTCACTAGGTCAGTGTGGGCTCACCACTTCATTGTCCACGTTTGCAATAAGGATGGCGACCTCACTCTACTCACGAGAGTAGAGACATTTTAACAGCTGTTATATGAAAACTAGTAATATTGTCTTACCTATAAGTTTTTGAGAATATTTAGCTAATTTTCACATTGATCTAGCCGATTTATTTAACAGCTTGGCTGACGCTGACAGTTACTGATATAGTTAAGTTGTCAGTTCTCATTACACATTGCTATTATTTAGTCAGACAATACAAACATCACATCCAAGCTTGGTATGGTAAATGCGAATGTAAGTTTGTTGGTTTATGCGCCAAAATTATTCAAACATTCTTGATTAAATATGTTTTACTCAAAAATCTATGCCCGACGAATAGCGAACAAAGCCTCAAAAACAGTTATAAACTTTATAATTTTAACAATTCTGAAGAAAGAAGTGCAATTCTTCATCGTGCGAGTGGCAAAGCGTTGTTAAGAGTCAAATCTTCTATTTGGGTAAACAGTGCTATGACTAAGCTGTATCGTGTTCCTCACTCCCACGCTTGAGGCTTAGGGTCAACTCACCTGCAAATACGAGTATAAAGCTTATTCCGAGGTCTCATATCTTCAGTTTATAGCTCAATGACTGACATACACCGTTCATCTTTACATATAAACTGACAACTTAACTATATTAACACTAAAGCCTAAGCTAAACTACCAATTTGTGATTATAGCCGGAGATGCTGTTTTTCGTAAGGATTTTTCTAAATTTCACCCCTAAACTTGAAAAAATATAGATGAACGTATGTTTAGAAGTTCTTCAGTCGGCATTATCTGAGTTGAGAACTGACCGATACTCAAGGTGCCAGTACCGGATACTGGTGAGTTGACCCCAACAAAAGCAAAGTATAATTTAACAATATTGTATGTACAAAATGCATGTTACAGTCACTTTATATGCTATCACTTGAGTGATACAATCTTCCTGGTGGTAGCCATACACTATGCATTAACATTGCAATGTTTAATTATTATTACGTGAATGTTTGGTAATAATAATGTATTACAACTACATACAGTGAGAGCCATTGACCTGCACATATTGCTGTACTGAAACTGCGAGGATTTTTTTTACATTTATGATTTTTTCTTTGTTTTTCAAGTCGAACAAAACTTATTTATATGATGCTGGTGTTCTCTAAATATTACGTAAGCAACGTTACAAGGCAATTGATTTTTTTTAAAAACAAAATCACTTTCTTCGAAATCACTCGTAGCAAATTTTAATATTTAGGTAGAGATTACTCGAATTGAACACGACACCTCGTGCACCCAATATTCTTTAACTAACTAACATTAGTCCTAGTCAAGGATACATGACACGGAGGCAGTTTATTGGTTATACTACAAATACTTATTACACTAACTTTATCTCTATTGCCTATATACACACATATATATATATTTATATATCATTATTATATCACAATTTGGACAGCGCTCACTGCGATAATAATTCATCAGATATAATATTAACTAACAAACCGACAATATCATTCATTAAAAGCGTCGTTATATATTACAGTTTTTAATTTCAGAGTAATTTTTTTTCTTTAGTTTTTTAATTCCATAAAATATGGATTATTCTTTTAATACCCCTTCATAAATTCACAAAACTATATTGTTGAGTAACACGTCCATCTACCACTTTTAAGTCCCGATAAGGGGCCGTCCATTATTCACGTGAGGTTCTATCAGGTGTATTCATTTTTTCGTCAAGCGCGCGATTTGTAAACCGAAATCGGCGTGCAGTGTTCCCCTTGACTCGCCGTTTCCAGGCTTAATTTTAAGATTTTTTGAAGGTACTAAAAATACATTTGGTTTTAGTGGGGGGTCGGGTTTGTCTAAACCTCACCACGTATCACCAGAGGGGAGGGAGGGGTTAACAAAGGGGAAAAAAAAACACGTGATTAATGGATGGCCCCTAAATGCGCTATCGAACATTGAAGCCTCCGGCCGGTCCATGTTTAATAATTCCGGGAACAGACATTTGAATACGCGAAATACTACATAAGAGTAAAAACTATTTATCTTTTTAGTATTTACAATTTACAACAAACCCAAAACTAACGCTACAAAATGTATAGTACTACAAAGGATCTCTTAATAATCTATTATATATATCTATATGTATAAAAATGAATCCCTATTTCCCTTGGTCACGCTACCACGCGTGAACGCCTTGACCGATTTCACTAATATTTTTTTGTTGTGTTTGTTATTGTCAGGAAAAGGTTGTTATAAAAGAAAAAACTTAAAAAATTGCGCGGAGAATTAGAAAATTTAATGACAATGTTAGTAACCATACTCCTCCGAAACGGTTGGACCGATTTTTATGAAATTTTATATGCATATATCTGTAGGTCTGAGAATCGGCCAACATCTATTTTTCATACCCCTAGGACACGAGCGGAGCCACCGCATCATCTAGTTACAAGATAGAAATCATCGAACCGATTCATTGGCGCTGGCCATGGCAAGGAGCTCACTATCTCTGTTTGTGATAGTGAGCTCCTTGCCATGGCCAGCGCCAATTGTTCCGTTAAGATCTGAAAGACTTGGTTATTATCATGAGCCTGCACAGCCAATTACTGTGCTGATGTAACAAACATGTGGTGGAGGTACGTCTGTGTTTGTATAGTACGATGTACAAACACTTATTTGTATACAAAAACGAAAGACGCTAATACAAATTTTTCCTTTATTGTTATTATTATTGCATTCGCTGTAAGAAAATAGTGACGCACCTATCAAGCCCCGCCCCCTGGTTGCATGATTTCGTACGAAACGATAATTTCTTGCGACCTGATTGATCAAGGGGCGCAGCTTGATGATCCCTGCGTCACTATTTTCTTACCGCGAATGCAATAACATTAATCATTATAAGGGGTATTGTACTACTATTATCTCTTGTAATAAGAGACTGCTCCGTTCGTTAAGTTGCCGTTTTACATTTACACAATACGACAGTTAAATATCTTATATATAGCAAACATAGTCAATTCCATCAATGTTATTGTGAGATGGATGTATATGGATTTCAAGATGGAAACAATGTCCCGCATCGTGAGCGGAGTGAACGAACGGCGCGGTTTGTCCGAGCAAACGAATAGTTTCTTGTCATTCGTATTTCAACCTAAGCCACGTGAGTGACAGGGGTACGTGAGCTTTTATCTACTCTTCTATCTCTCGGGGATAGATGGACTAAATAATGCTATATCTAAGTTAGTCTGTGGCGGAGCTACACCCGCGATCTCTCCGCTGTGTGTTCCTACTAGACAGTTACATGTTATTTCAGGATACACACAACGGCCATATAGCACAGTTACTTCACTTATCACGGCTTATAAAGGCCGTCAATACATTTTTTTCGTTTTTTTGTTAAATTTTTAATAAATAACTATATACAAAATGTTCCCACTCCGTGCACATATAACGATGCGCGGTCGGGAGCGAGTCACTGTACAGTAATGAAATGCCTACATCAAACCTTATTACACCTAAAGTTATAAATGTACAAATAAATAAAACGCGACGAAGAGATCTACCGCTAGATGGCGCGAGTGGTGTTCGATTAAGGCAATCGTCAAAGTTCGGAACCTGGCTACACGTTACTTACTATATGTATAAATATGTACAATATTTACAAACAAACCGTCTCATACCGGCCCGTTCTATCGCTCAACCTGTTCACCGTTTGGTAGAAATAGGTGACGTAATCAATAGTAATGTAATTAACAACCATTTCAACGACGAGAACCTTTCCACGTGACAATGCACGTGATGACGGTGTTAGATTATTTAGCAATTTATGTTTTTTTTTCACCAACAGAGCTAGCACAGATCTTTTATTATTTATGAAATATAATTTTGTTCGTATGCGTACAGATTTGAGGGAATCAATGATTGATGATATGAGTGTAACGCACTGGTGGAGTGGTGGGGCTCTGGTGAGTGGATCATCGCTGCGTGGCGGGCGCGTAGGGGCGGCGCTTCTTGTGGTGTCGGTCGGGGCCGCCGTTGTTGTTGTTGTGGTGGTGCGGGTTGTTGTTGTTGGGCGGGCGGTAGCGCGGCGGGCTGGTGTAGCGGCGCATCTGCTTAGACGAGTAGGAGCGCTGGTTGCGCTTGGGGTTGCCCTCGCCGCCGCCGCCACTGCCGCCGTACCGCACCACTCCTGGGGAACGAACGCTCTGTACTCTACTCTACTGCACGGGACATTACCCTCGAAACAAATAAATATAGCGTCAATTGATTAAGCAAATAACTTAAATTCAAAAATAAATCTGAGCACTTTTTAATATTAAACAATGATATGAAGTGTATGTTAGTATGTAAACTCCATAAGAGTATTATGTATATGTAAACACTCCTTTATGTTGATATATGATCCGATGTGCTTACCTTGTACTTTACCTAATGCGCATAATTTTATAATTATTAGAGCGCTCAATAAACGGACATTGAACAAGACGGTTGTTTCGTATTATTAACTACTTTCTTGGACCCCCAACATCACAGACGCAAAGAAGTCTAACACGATGACTAAAATAGAGTTTATGTGGTAAAAAAAAGCCATTGGATTACAAAGAACAGAATTGTTCTTAATGCTCGCCGAGGTCGCTGGATTTATCACTTAATTAATCAGGTATTGGTCGCACTGTAAAATTTAAACGAATCGGTAAAATATTTTTTTTTATATTGAACACCGTAGGTTCCATACATTTACTAGATATTCTCGGAACCTTTGACTTTCACAGAATAACCGAACATGACCGTTTTTGAGAAATGTCAAACGAGCGGCAATCTATATTATCTATATTAAAAATGGGTACTTTTGCAAGCGGCGGTAAGGATCCGATAGTATGTGTCGAAATCTCAGATACGACCGGCCGGCATCGAACGGTTTATACGTTCGGCAAAAATATTAAACTAAACCAGCTAAAAGTGCTCAGATCATTTTTAAATAAAAACATAGTGCGATGAAGGAAAGCGAAAGTAAAATAAAGTAATAAAATAAAAATAAACGTGCGTACGTACTGTGCGGTGGTTGGCGAGGATGTGGCGGATGTGTCGGATGTGGCGGGTGTGGGGGTGGTTGGGGCGCACCTGACTGCAGGTTGTTGAAGTCGGAGTTGCTAGTGATGTGGTGGATGATGAGGCTCTGGTGCGCGGACACGCGGCGCGGCGTGGGCGACGAGCACTGCAGCGCCGACAGCGGCGGGACCGCGCCGCCGCACCCCCCGTCCGACCACTCCTGACACCACAACAAACAAATCAATACACCAACATAGCTCCTATCGTCCTTCTCTATTAGCTTTGCAATGCGTAATAAAGAGACAGCAATCGCAGCGCGACTGCCACGCCGCCAAGCAGCAATTTCAGTCGCGGAAAGTTTGTCTTCAGAGCGCCTTTAATAGCTGTACTTATAAATAGCTATATTGGATTGGATGTACTGTCTTACCATCCACGACATACTGATACACACGTGTACGAATATATGTAACAAGCTTAATACTCACTAGATGTCGCTAAATGTATCAAATCGTGAATTTTAACTATACTCTGTCCATTCCTTTAATATCTTTTTGTCAGTTCAACAAATTTCGAAAGTAGTGATGCCCTCACACGTCACCGATTCAGTTTGAAATCAAAATCAATCGATATAATATTCTTTAAGTCAGTACAGTCAATCTGGGTAACTTTGACAGATAATTGCGATATTTTACACAATTTTATAAAATTCAAGCATACAACACGACTGTATTTTGCTTTTTTAGTGCTCTGATAACACTTTTCACACGTAAAGATTAATTAAATTCTCTAAAAAATTATCAGTCCATAAGAAAACCTGATTTTCTAGTCTGTCAAAGTTACCGTCATTACATGGGTAACTTTGACACACATAGAACCATTCATATACATACACATAGAAAAGTAGTAATTATTATATTTTGTATTAATCTGGGTAACATTGGTTTATGTTTTTCTTCTAAATGGGTATAACCTACGAATAAATAGTAAGTCAGGAAGTCTAACTCAGAACAAATTTCACACAAAAAGTGGCCCTACTTGAAACCAAAACCACTTATGAAACAATATTAACCGAGGTTAAATGGACATTGTTTGTAATTGGTTTGAATTCAAAACGAAAGCAGGGATTGGTTCATGCGCTTACTGCAATGTCTGTTATGACAGCAGAGTCATAGTAGCGTGGACGATGTTATGTAATAAGTCGACCGGACATAACATAATAATAAAACAATATAATTGTATAATGTTTATGTATTTGTTTTTTTTGTAATAAACTCTATGTCCCCCGAAATATAATTAATTTATTAAGTTTTGGCCTAGAAGACATTAAAAAAGAATCTTTTTTCGCAAAGTAGTGAAGACTGATTCTGAGAAATTCAACGATTACACATTTTATAAAAAAAAAGAAATAATCATTATTTGTTTGTCCGGTGACTGTTTTTCTGCAGTATTGCTAAATCCATTTTTCTTTAATTGGTATAAAATATTTTTAAGCGAAATATCCATCACAGCTAATCTTTCATTTCTGCGTTCTATATTTCTGATTTGTGATAGTCGTATCAAAACAGTTTTTTTTTTATAATAATAATTTATTCACACAAAATAATGTGTACACAGTTGTCATTGAGTACATTTATTGAGAGTCACAGTCCTTGTTTTAACATCATGCGAATGGCAGTAACAAAACAGCAATTTTCTGTTTATTTAGCTACTAGCCGTGCCCCGCGGTTTCACCCGCGTTTTTCTCTTTTCCGTGAAAAAAAATAGGTTTTCGATTTCACACCTTGTGTTACAAAATAGAAATTTTATTACATATCCCTAATTTTGAAAAAAAAAATAGCCTATAGTCTTCCTCGATAAATGGACTACCCAACACTGAAATAATCATTCAAATCAGACCAGTAGTTCCAGAGATGAGCGCGTTCAAACAAACAAACTCTGCAGCTTTATAATATTAGTATAGATTAGGTAGCTATCACATATCGTTGAACATGACTATTTAATCGCATGTTTTTAGAACGAGGGTTTTTAGAACAATTTTTTTCGTAGTTTATATTTTAGCATGTGTGTTCTAGGTGTATTCAAAGCAAATTTAATATCTGATGATGGTATATTTATTGGCGTAACGCATAATCCTCTTTCTTTAAAAGTATTGACTTCGTCTGAAACAAGATTACTATCAATTTTTTTTTTGGTTCCTCTGCAACACCATCGATATAGTCAGTGATGATTTTATTCTCCAAGAAAAAAAAAATACACTCAAAAATTTACTGACTTCATGTTGCATAGTATTGACCATCTCGGTTTGATAACATATTTGCAAATCATTAAATATAATTTCATTTATGCTACTACTTAAAAGTGAAAAGTGATCCCTGGACATTTTAGCCTTGTATGGCTCCCGCACCACTTCACTGGCATGATTATAGACAACCCAATAATAAATCGAAATATGGCGTATGATTGCTTGCAAGAACAATATCCGACTAATGACGCGGTGGACACGACTTTTAAGCCCCGCCTACTTGGACACGACTTTTAAGCCCCGCCTACTTGGACACGACTTTTGTTGGGTCATTTTTAGAGCGCAGTTAGACTTCCTGACTTATTATTTATTCGTAGGGTATATTAGACGTAATATAAACATTAATTTCTAGTTTTGTCTTATATTTTATAAAATAATCAATAATCAGTCTACGACATTTCTCATTGTTATACATATTTTTAATTAGTATCAAAAAACCTTTAAAAACACGTTTAAGGCAACATTTTTTGTGTAACTAAATAGAAAAGAAGCTAAAGTAATTAAAACAAAACATTTATGAACACTTGACCATAAAATGTTTATTCACCCCACTCCATATAGAGACAATCGTCGTCAATAGGGTACCGGACAGTAAACTGATTAAAATCTGAAAGGTACTTAGATAAAAGAAATATACTGTTTTACGACTATTTATCGAATAATAATTTCATATAATTCATTGCTTTATTTTTAAATGACGAAATAAAAGTTGGATTTTTACGATATTTTTTGTCTATACTGAAACACCAATCACGGTGCGTGACGTCAGTTGTGGACAATCATTGACTGCACGGGTTTATGCTACTTATTTTTCTCTATTATTTCTTTAATTGCGTTAAGTTCTAAAAGTTATATAAAGATAACTAATACATTAGAATACGATAATCGATTCTAAGTATCTTTTAAGTGGTGTTCATCCAGTTTTTCATAATGGAAACAGGATTTACGAAAGCCGACAATCGGAATCTTCCTATAGTGGATATGTTCATGATTTGCAATTTTTTTGCCAGTAATTCAGACTTTTGTGACACGGAATTTCGGAATGTAAAAACTTCTGTGTGAGTATTACAACTATATATTATATTTTATGCCTTAATATACCTAGGTGCTTTAAAAATACTCTTGAAATAACAAACAAAACATAACCTAAAAGTTACAAGCTTCAAAGAATGTACATAATATTATGTCCGTTTTGTCACGCTTAAGTAAAAATATTTTTCTCTTTCACTTATTTTCAGATCAGCAAGACAATCATACGGCGATGATGCTATAGGATATGTACAACTTCGGCGTGATTCCGACTTGTGTACCATTAAGTGCAGGGTGTGTCCAGAACACAGAACTCGTTCAAAATCATATGCCGCGACTATGATAGTAAATGAAAAGGAAGGTAAAGTTGTACGCGTCGAGTGTCATGATTGTGCTGCATCTACAGGTGGTTGCAAACATTCAGTAGCTTTCCTGATGTGGGTCCACAGAAGAAATGAAGAACCATCGAGTACAGAAACTCAGTGTTACTGGAAAAAATCAAAACTAGCTCAAGTTGGTACCAATATTAAATTCATAACTACCAAAGATATGTCCTCACTTAAAGTACAAGCTACGCGGAATGCATTGCAAAATGATATTCTGTCCCAATTTCTCCAAGAAGCAACAAACCGAGGTGTAACCAACTGTGGGTTATTAGACTACAGCAAAAATAGAACAAATGAGATTGAGAAGTTTTCACTACATCATTTAATTCTAGAACATTGGGATGAAAGCGACTGTGGTGCATTTTTGAACAAAATATCACAGTATTTTTCAAATCAAAATATTAAAATTATTGAAGAGAATACTCGGGCTCAACATAGAAGCAGGTTATGGCATGAGCTAAGGTATGGGCGAATTACAGCTTCAAAAGTTTACGAAGTAAGCAAATGCCATACTGCAGATGGATCATTAGTGGCTGTGATTATGGGAGCCAAAATTCCAGACACGAAAGCCATGAAGAGAGGCAGGGTATTAGAAAGCAAAGTTAGAGTAGCAGTAGAAAAAAAACTAGGCAAAAAAGTAAAAGAATGTGGCCTATTTATTGCCCCAAAAAATCCTTTCCTGGCTGGTACACCTGATGGTATTTGCGATAATGAAATTTGCATTGAAATAAAATGCCCCACCAGTGAAAAAAGTTATAATAATTACATAAAAAATGGAAAAGTTACACAAAAATACATGGCTCAATTGCAAGTCCAAATGTATGTAACAAATTTGAAACGAAGTTATTTTTGTGTTGCCGACTATAATTTTGAAGACACAAATAATGTGGAAATAGTGTTAGTTACATATGACGAAAATTTGTGTACTGAATATATTTCCAGTGTATACAACTTTTGGAAGAAAAATATATACCCAATATTATACAACAGTACAAAATAAAATAAACCATGTCTTAATATACTCATAATTTGTTTTCTTTATTATCATTCATTAATTAAAGACATTACAATGGTTACATAGAAAAATATATGCAATAAGTAATAAAATTATTTCAAAACAAATCTTAATGCCTACAATCTAAATACATTGGTGGCAGTTGCCGCAGGACCGTGAAGGCTTGAAAGGTAAAGCCTTTACCAAAAGTGGGACAATGTGGCCTAAACTAGAACTAGATTAGTACACAATGGGGTCCTGTAAATTTATAAGAGCACATGCCACAATGACACATTCATCTAGCACACTTATCAATTTAGAATTTACCACAGAATGTGGTTTTAACATTGAAAATTCCCGTATTCTCCGACTAACCCTCTCAATGTGTATCCTTAAGCTCGCAATCTGTTTCGTTTGATGAGCCTCTTTCTTACTTAATTTAACCTCTTGAATCACACTTGGAGGTCTTATTAGATGACAATTTTTTTGGATTAAAAGTTGTTCAATATGCTTAAAACCACGATCAGCTAGGACACAACTTCCAGACTCTAGTTGGTCAAGGAACCCACAGTTTTCCACAAGTAAGGTATCGCTTATCCGGCCTCCATATCCTGATGATATAAAATTCACCAAACCATTTGGTGTACTTGATATCAAGTATTTGATAGTATTCCCTTTCTTATATTCAGACCATGTTAATGCCTGATGTACTGAATTAGAAGGCTTTTCTATTTCTATTTCAAAGCAGTCTATAATGCAGGTGACATTGCAGTAGTGGTGCCTAAATGCGATTGGAAGGGATGTCTTTACTTTCTTCTTATCTAACTTTACAATAAATGATTTAAGAACATCAGCAATAACTGGAATACACTTTCTAAATATTTTGCCAGCATATGATGGAGATATTCCAAATTGATCAGACAGTTCTGAGAATGTTGTATTCAATCTTATTTTTTTCAAACACAGTAATATGTTCACAATTGGTATCTTGGTGTTCTTTTCAATTAAATTTAATAAAAAGTAACAGTTATTAGTTATTCCAATATAGAAGCGTGGTTTGGCTTCAATTATTTTACATATATCGTCTTGGGCTTGCTTTGCTTCTCTCTTCTTTTCTAATATAGCTTCCTCTTCATTGAAGCTACTGCTGTCGGACAGTGATTTCAACTGTAATGATTGGACTGAAGGGGACGACTGCTGAAATATTGTCTGGCTACACAGTGATGTGTCACTATCAGATCTATCCATATGTAATTTTCTACAGGTTTTGGAAGCACCTAACATAGCTGGCTTCATATCTTCTGCATTGACGGGAGATGTTGCTACAGTTGACGTCCATGTTTTGGTTGGTGATGTTGCAATATTATGGGATTTCAATTCTGTCTGTGTCGACTTGCTTCTGAAATATGTACTCTTGACAAAAACTTGAACTCCTTTATCTTGAGTTTTTGGCTGATGTTCAACTATGACTTCTACAGGTGAACCTTTTTTTTTTTTTTTTTTTTTTTCGTGCGGAAATCCCCCCGGATACCACCAGTTGATGGTTATGTCGGACTCGAACCGACTAAAACCGCACGCCGCCTCGGGTACTATAAGCCGAGGAACCAGGTGTACCCTCGAAAGGAAGTCCCTGGAACCCCGACGTACCTCGGGCCATCCACGGCTTGCAGATGACCCTCTCTTGTGTGGAAACCCCAAGTTCCAGAAGTCTGAAAGGAGGCGCGGGCGCTTCGTAGCACTCGCGCCGTCACCCTGGCCTGCTTCTGCTAGGGTAACAGGTGGCCTCACCTGTCACCCCCAGGCTTGCGCTTATGGAGGACGGAGATCGTTTGACGATCTCCGGCGCCTGAGTCGTCTGCAGTACCTGGCCCGTTCCCGGGCCTGGCGGACCGGGAGGGTTCTAAGCCTCTCCCGGTCCCGCTCCGCCATCTCCTTCGCAAGCATGACTTTCTCACAGAAGGAGACAGCGGAGTTCCACGCACTCTCGCTCCGTATCATGGCAGCAATCATGTTACGGAGCGAGAGAATCCCCACTCCGATGGCCGCCTCGAGGTCACGCCTCTGCTCCACCCACGCTGGACATTCGGCTAACGTGTGGAGCGCCGTATCCACGGTTTGGCCACCGCAATGGTGGCACTCAGGCGTTGGCTCTTTTCCGATTAGACACAGGTAATCTCCGAAGCACCCCTTTCCAGTGATCACCTGTGTCAGTCGGTATGAGAGGCTGCCGTGATGCCTCTCGAGCCAATCCTCCATAACGGGTCTTACCGCCGCAATAACGGCGTGCCCAGCGCTTGGTTGCCCAAGTCGTTCTCTCCACTCCTCCACGAGGACCTAGTGGAGTTGGGATCTCTGATCCTCGATTTCTCGAGGTTCAGGACCCCCACCCAACTCCCGCACCTCCTTGCGCCACTGATAAAGAGCTGCAAGGGCTCTCGCCTCCAGGTCCCATGGTGGAGTGCCGGCCAGGAGACTTGCTGCCTCAAAGGAGATCGTGCGGTACCCTCTTATGATTCTGATAGCCAGCACCCGCTGCGGTCGTCGTAGCAGCGCAACGTTGCTGGCCTTCAGAGCCTCCGCCCATACTGGAGCCCCATAAAGGGCCATCGACCGCACAACCCCCGCGTAGAGTCTCCTGCAGGAGTCATCGGGCCCCCTCATGTTTGGTAGCAACCGTGCCAATGCACGCGCTGCGCCAACCAGCTTGGGGACCAGACTTCGAAAGTGAGATTCGAAGTCCCATCGGCCCTCGAGTACGAGCCCTAAATACCTCATAGAGGGCTCGATGCCGATGCGAGTGCCTCCTACTATGAGACTGAGTCCATTAGGTGGCTTCTTCCGAGGCCCATGGAAGAACAAGGCCTCGGATTTGTGCAAGGCCACCTCAAGACCCAGCCGCCGGATTCGCTCCACAACTTGGGCAACCCCGGCCGTGGCCCTCAGGGTCGCCTCACGATGCGTCTCCCCCCACGCCATCACAAGCGTGTCGTCCGCATAACATGTGATGGCGACACCTTCTGAGAATGCACCGCGAAGCACCCAATCGTAGCCAATATTCCACAGGAGCGGTCCTAAGACCGACCCCTGCGGAACACCGCACGACATCTCACGCCGACCGAGACCGGTTCTACTTGGGTAAACAACGGTCTACAGGTGAACCTAAAACAAAGATAAAGGTTTAAATTAAATTTGATCTGTCTATATCTCTGTGCAAGTAATAAACACACTCCAAGACAGAAATAGATACATTTTGGTTCTGATAGGTACTTACTTGGAGACAAAGTTGCATTTACTTCTTTGGTATCACTTTTAAATGTACTGTCTTCAAGAGCTTCCTGTACTAAAGCCAATCTTTGCCTTTTGATAGCAGCGGGCCGAGATGTTACAGTTGAAGTCAAACTTCTTTTTCTGTCACTTTGACATAGAATTTTTTTAGGGAGACAGCCAGGTTTCAGCATGACTCTACCAACATTACCCATTACATGGTATCGCATGTAATTTTCCATATCATTCGGCAGCTGAAAGAAGTAAAAATTATGTACTTAAGCTCTCGTAAATATAACTTCTAACAGTACACAACCTATATTTACAACAAATTAATTTAAGCACATTTCATTCTATTTATTGGTAGTAACAGTAAGTAACTAATGTACACTTACGTCAAAATGATCTTCACAAAAGTAAATTGGTGAAGTAACAGACATTCCGTCGCACTTCCTTCTCGCTAAGTCCAACCATTCTTGGCACATCAATAAATATTTTATTTGGAGTTCTTTTAGATGTGTTCGTGCATTGAGGTACTGCACACCAACGGTATTTTTGTCGTTCCATATCAACAATTATAGAATGTACGCCAAGAAACAAAACTTTTAACGAACTTAAGCAAAGAATATGTAATGTAACACTACGACGTCATGCGGCTGTTTCGTTTTGAACTCATATGACGTCACGCGCTGTCAGACGACATAAAGTGGCGTTTTGGCGGGTTTTTTAAACAAACAATAATAAAACATGATTTTGAGTACATAAAAGGCTCTAAATAAATTTATTTTTATTTTTTATGGGTATAAGTATCCATAAAGATTAATTTAAAATACTTTCTGAAAATTTGGCCGATCCCCTATTATGTAGGTCAAATTATGTAAAAAAAATACTTAAAAACACTGTCTTAGTTAGCCTGTATAAAAATTAGTAATTATAGTAATTAGATAAAGAGACGTAATTATAGGCAAATGCTATCTTAAAATACGATAATTCCATTACAAATGACTCTATATAACATCTCACTTACCTCGTTAGCAACCAAAATCACAAAATATTCAAAAAGTTTTACACTGTTTGAATAGCTTAAACTCGCGCGCAAATTCCAGAAAAGTTTTGACATTACCTCTGTATGAAAGCTTATTTATTTTTAAGGTGCGCTTACGGAGTTAGGTTATAAATGTAAAGCTGTAAGAAGTATTTGTAAATTGTATTGGTATCATATGAAAAATAAATCGAATCTAGTTCATGGTCACACTGTCAATGTTAGCCGAATGAATCAAAGTTATCCAAATTGTACGTATTGTAAATAAATAAAATGTGCACTATTATAATATATGTAATTATAATAGACCCAGAACAAAGAAAACTTCCTAACACAGTCACTTTAGTAAGTATTATGTGATTTTTGAAATGTATTTTCTCATAACTCTGGATTTAAACGTTTTTTAACGCTTGGTGCGTTTCAAAGTTAAAGTTTAATAACACGTGCATAGTAACCTTTTAAGTCAGTGGTCCAAAAATAAATAATTTAATGCACAGAGTTATTGTTCTTTATTCCAAATTTGAACTTAAATTCCAAAATTTCCACATAATTCCTTGCAAATAATCAATCTTGAAGTCATACTATTAATTTCCTTTCTAACCGACTTCAAAAAAAAGGAGGAGGTTCTCAATTCGTCGGAATCTTTTTTTTTTTTGATGACTGCACGGTTGGCCTAGTGGCTTAAGCGGTCGCCACGCCGCTTCCTACTGCGCCAAGTGTCGTGGGTTCAAATCCCACGTAGGACAACACTTTGTGTGATTCACAATTTGTTGTTCTGAGTCTGGGTGTTCTTTGTGTCCGTTTCATGTATGTTTGTAAAGTCCCCCGCGACACAGGAATTTATATTCCTAATGCGGGAGTTGTCTTAAAAAAAAAACTGTTTTATATGTTGTTTTTAGCTATGCACACTGCCCACTTCCCTACCCGTCTATAAAGTACGACATTACTGTAGTACATTATTACGAAAAAAAATACCGGTAATTTATAGGCGTGACCTGTCAAAAAGACAATAAACGAATGGACAAAGTATAGTTGTTCTGAACTCGTACTTCAATAACCCAAGAGTCAGCTGTATGTTTCTTTAATATCGTATGACTATCACTAGATATAGTTTTTCTCAATATTGATGTTAATTATTTTGTATTATCGTAAGAGAATTATGCATTTTTACATGTGATAGAGGCCTAGTAGAAAATTGATTTGTATGTTGTTTTATACCGTACTGCTGTAAACATGAATTTTTGTTTCTTTTTAAAAGCAGATGCATATGCACTACTGTAAAATTAACCTTGATTGAAATTGATCATGATTTTGTAGAAAACTGTATATGAACAGTTTTCAAGTTCCTCTTTTGCAAGGTTTTGGTTTACTACAATACGCTGACCAGTCAGGTTTCAAATTTTGTTCTGTTTGTAGTGATGTAGTCTCTCAATCAGCTATTACGACACCCACTATATTATTTAAGTATATTGTATATAGCGTACCTGTTCGCTGTCGGAGAGGTCGTGGTCGGTGGGCGGGTGGTCGGGGTGGTCGGGATGGTCGGGGTGGTCCGGGTGGATGGGATGGTCGGGGTGGTCGGTGCGGTCGGGCTGCAGGCGGTCGGGGCTGGCGGGCGGCGCGGCGCGCAGCGGGAAGAAGTAGGTCTCGAAGGTGTCGCGCACCCAGCGCCGGTACTGCAGCACGTGGTCCGTCACGCGCACGATGCGCCCCAGCGCGCTCTCCCGCGCCAGGCACGCGCTGCCCGCGCCCACGCCCTGCTGCAGGATTATGTAGCCGTAGTCGAACGCCTGCAACACACCACACATGCACCCTTACTCGCACCACTACGCACTACGTCACCGAGATAGGGCATCTCGAATGAAATGGGAATGGAACCTTGGTAGGCTCAGATAGAATGAAAGGACGCCCTACACCTCAGACGGAGGCAGTTTGCACCTATTTGTACCTGTTTGACTTGAATGGCTCCATAGCTGGAGCGACCGATGTCGTTGCCGGGAGTCAGCGGGTCCTCGATACACAGCAGCGATGGCCTGTGACCGTCGTTCATCTCCTGGAAACAGATAGATCTTTGTCATACACCTTCCATAACACTATTCATATCACTAAACTACAAACCCAAGGTTATTAACAGTTATTTTTTTAATAAGGGGGGGGGGGGGCACTAAGAGCTCTGAAAAGCGAGGACAGGAAGGAACGAAGACTTTATTGTGATGAGAGCGCGCACCCGTTTTCTTGGCATTAAAAATTCGACCTAATTCTCATTACTACCTCATTGTAGATACACTAAGAACAGCCTTAGACTCTATACAACTACTTGTGGATTACACAGTGTTCCCGTGGGTTTGAATCCGCAACGCAGTATAAAGCGGTGCGGTGACCTCTTGCATTGCACCAACCACGAAGTAATTATAGTATTGTACTCGGTTCGATTTCCTCGATTTAAATAATGACTCATTCAACTCTAGATTTTTATCCGTTTTATTTTTGCACTTCTAAAAATAGTCTCCTCATAATCGACAGGCGTCTGCTTTATCTACTTCCAGCTGTTTTTATAAATTTTCTAAATTATGGCTTTGATCGTGTAACTGGGAAGTATTAGACACCGCATTAATAAATAAAGTTGAGTTGAGTTTGGATATAAAGTTGAGTTGAGTTTGGATTAAGAGTTTTGAAAATGTATTTATAGTTCCTAATAAAAATATTGCAGCTAGGTAGAATCAACCTCGACGACGAGGTGAATAGAAGAATTCATTTGGGTTAGACAGCGTTTGGAAAGCTACGTCGAGTCTTTTCGTTGTCGATCCCACAATGCCCAAAAACTAAAGTTTTTAGTCACTGCGTCATGACATACGGAGCCGAGACCTGCACACTCAATCACTGCGTCCTACATGTCATGACATACGGAGCCGAGACCTGGACACGGTTGGTTCACAAGCTTAAAGTTGCTCAGCGTGCTATGGAAAGAGCTATGTCGGCTATGTTGGGGTAGAAGAGTTCTGGAGTCGAGACCGCGTTTCGGTAAACGTAGTGTAGGACGCCCTCAGGCCAGGTGGAGTGACGACCTGCACAAGATGGCTGGCAGGAGCTGGATGCAAGAAGCCCAAAATCGGTCAGAGTGGGGTGCAATGGGAGAGGCCTATGTCCAGCAGCGGAGCTCGATAGGCTGATGACGAAGATTACGACGAATAAAAATATCTTTACAAAATACATACTTGTATACTTCTATTAAAAATATTTTTGGAATATCCTTATTAAATGACAATAGACCGACGTTTTCTGTAGTACAGCTAGATTAATTTTTATTCTAATCGAAATGATTTGGATCAGTAGATCTAAAAAGAATATAACACTATAACACGAAAAAATGCATGTTTTTGAAGTAACAAATAATATCACATGTACCGTATACTATAATACTGTCATTTATATCTGAGTTCTCAGTCAACGCTGAGCTCGTAAGGAATGACTGATGACTATTAAAAGCCCTTCTAACAGATTCTATAAACTAGTATCCGATGACTATTAAAAGCCCTTCTAACAGATTCTATAAACTAGTATCCGATGCCTATTAAAACCCCTTCTAACTGATTAATGTAGTTGATTCTATAAACTAGTATCAATGATTGTACGCACCTTCTGGATCTCATCCTTGGAGACGTATGATCCACCATTCTTGACCCGTATCGCAGTCTTCACGTAGTTAAACTTTCTACCGTACAACTCGAAAAACTCGATGAGCAAGACGCCGAGGTTGTGTGGCTGCCGCAACCGCTCTGGGCGAGGGTGCAGCTGCAGGAAGCTGATGCACATGAGGATCAGAGAGTAGGAAGAAATGCCCCCTGTGAACACTTCGTTCAGGTCACGTTGGAGGAGGAACTGCTTCAGCACCATCACCAGCCGAGTCAGCACTGGGTACTTCTCCTGGAATTCACAACTACAATTTGAATTCTGGTTCACTGCTTTCTTATATAAATTGAGATAATCATGAAACAAACGAACTTTTTTTTTTCAAAAATACTGATTTTATCACATCATCATCATCATCAGCCTATCGCAGTCCACTGCTGGACATAGGCCTCTCCCATTGCACACCACTGTGATCGATTTTGGGCTTCTCGCATCCAGCTCCTGCCAGCCATCTTACGCAGGTCGTCACTCCACCTCGCCTGTCGACGTCCTACACTACGTTTACCGAGACGCGGTCTCCACTCCAGAACTCTTCTGCCCCAACGGCCATCAGTTCTGCGGCTAATATGGCTAGCCCACTTCAGCTTGCTAATCCGGTGGGCTATGTCGATGACCTTAGTTCTCACATCGACGCATCGATATTAAGGTTGAAATAAAATAGTTAAACAAAATCCAAGTCAGAGCACTCACCTTAAACTGTTTAATGAGTTCAGCACTCTTGACACCGCTGCTCATGTTGAACGATATATCCACCTGTACATAAACACATTTTAAATTATTGTTGTACATTTACACCAGTCCACTAGCGAGTTGATGTTCGTTAATTAATAGTCGCATATAAAATTTTCATAACTAGCTTTTGTCTGTAACACGTCGGTTATCGCAATTATGTCCTTCCTCAATAAAATTATCTCCATGCCAAATTTCATTGCAATCTCTGAACGGCTTAACCGAGAACGCGTAACAGTCAGAGCGGATCTGGGAGACAGACACAACAATCGAGCTCATCAATTATTTTATCTTAGATGGTAAATCTAACTTAATTTATTATTATTTATATTAGAATTAAAATATTGATTGTAAATGTAAATACTAATTACATGTGTTACGCTTTGGGGTCTTAACAACTCTACTGATTGTCATGAAATTTATAAAATCTCTTTTTCTAAATGTTAACTAATCTAACTTTTAAGGCAAAAATAAAGAACATACAAGCAGCGCACAAGCGGTCTTATCGTCGCTTCTACTATGCCGAGTGCAGTTTTATCCGTGCCCACATAGGACAACACTTGTGATCCACAAATATCGGACTGGTTGAGAAAGCCGATTGGATAGGTACATCAACTAGTCTGGTACATGACTGAAAATCTTCTATTGGTGCACGGAATGACCACCTAGTCATCGCAACACGGTACTACGTGGCGGTGAGTAGGTAACATACAAACTTTACATATAGTCTAAGATCCCACCGCTTGATTCTGCAGCTATCTGTTTTTTCGAGACAACTAATTTTAAATTAATGTTTATAAAGTTTACAATGCATTAGGGATAGGTTGCCTATCAAAAATTAGCCGCAATTACCTGAAATTAATTTCAGTAAAATTATTTTGCTGATGAAATTTGCAGCTATATGTTTTTTTAGTGAATTTTACGACATTTGAAAGAAAATAATGTTACGAATTCAAAAAGAATTGGTTGCCAGCTCTCAGTCAGCCGCAACGTTAGGGTTGCCAGGTGTAAACAGGTATATTAGTGTTAATTATATACACACACTTGTTTTTTTTAAATCTTAATACTAAATAAATACATTAAATTTTTGACAGGCATCTGTCACCTTATATCGAACATTAAACGAACGTGAAAATCGAGAAGAAATTAATGTTCCTTACAATTCACAGACCTCTCCAACCCAGGCCTACAAACTTTTACATTACTTACTTACTTCCATGCATTTAGTAGCTGTAATTATTCAGCTGCGTTTTATGATAAAGGAAAGATCAGGCCATTCAATTTTTTTTTAAATTTTGAAAAATATACTATTTGAAAGGTCCTATTAGGACCTTTCAAATAGTTTTCGCATCGTTGACTAATGCCAAGTCCTTTTTAATGATGAAATAATTTCTGTTGTTCAGAAATTTACCAAACTTTTGTAAGGCGTAAAAAATGCAATATGTCAATAGAGTGTAGCCTTATTGCATTTTTTTTGGATAAGATAGGATAGGATTTTGCATTTGCTTAAGATCTTCCAAAAATAATATTCAGGGACAAGAAGAAATTTTTTTTTAAAGAACGTCACGAGTTTTGACTCGAAATTGATTCCCTTATTGGAAATTATAAAAACAAAATTTGTTGAGAAATTGTTTCATAAATTGCATGTGGCAAAATGTAACTAAGCCGTTTTGTATTACTTTTAATCCAGAAGACTACGGTTGGTTAGTAATTGATGGTAATTTAAAACCAATATGGTTCATTGGCGATCCAACTCCAATGACTGTAGAAGATATCTTGTAAGCATCAAAAGAATTAACTTTAGATGTACACCAACAAGACATAGATGAAAATATAGAAGTAGATGATGACTCTGATGATTCAGATGATATTGACACCGATACATACAATGAATAAGAAAAATTAAAGACGTATAATTATAAGATTTGCATTAAGAATAAGTATAATGATTCAACATTATTAAATATATAATTAAATATAACATAATTAGTAAAAAATCAAACTTTTTACTTTTATAATAAAAAAACTTTGAAATAAAAATCATTCTTTAACGTCATCATTATATGTTCCATTGCTCTGATTGACTAATGAAAATTAGTGTGTATGAATTGATGTCTACTAATTATCCCAAATTATTAATGATAATATTAATAAGATTAATCATAATAAAAGCCGTTATTAATCTAATAAAATCAGAAATATTACTATACATGAACATTGAACTAATAAACAAAAAAACTCCGATTTTCTTAGTAATGTTAAAGCAAAACAATAGTTTTCCCAGAATGTAGCTAAAAATTTGATAAGAGCTTCTTTGAAACTGATTTTTCATAAACTTTCGCAGAAGTTTTCAGGCCTGGGTTCTAGAGGTCGGTTAATTGTGTATGGAACATCATTAATATAAATGTTTATACCTGGCAACCCTAACGTTGCGGCTAACTGAGAGCTGGCAACCAATTCTTTTTGAATTCGTAACATTATTTTCTTTCAAATGTCGTAAAATTCACTAAAAAAACATATAGCTGCAAATTTCATCAGCAAAATAATTTTACTGAAATTAATTTCAGGTAATTGCGGCTAATTTTTGATAGGCAACCTATCCCTAATGCATTGTATACTTTATAAACATTCATTTAAAATTAGTTGTCTCGAAAAAACAGATAGCTGCAGAATCAAGCGGTGGGATCTTGTACTAATAGAACACATCGTTATCATATTATGTCATTCATTGACGCACCAATATCATTGAGAATGTAAGGCACTTATCACCGCGCACCAGTGTTATCAATCACGGCGATATTCGCCACTGCGCGACCATTCAAAACAACACGTCTTGTAAGATTATATTTAACACCAGCGATACTAAACGATAAGTAAATGAATTAATGTCTTTATAAATGTCGATAATAGGTACTCCAAATATTGGTGCGATGTAGATTCGTATAAAAACAATAGCTATGAACAGGAATTGAACCTGAGATATCCGAGATCGTAACGACCAGCAGTGCGAAATGTATTATAGGAATTTAATAGCGCTAATAGCGAAATTAGTATAAATTCTTTGAATATCCGATTTGGATAAATTATTGATATCAAATTAACACATTTAGTTTATGTACACAAACGAAAATTATCTAATATTTCGTCAATTATGTGCTTATATACCATGAGATCCCAATGTGAACAGACATATATTCCAATGATGTATTTATTTTGTAGACTAGTTATTTAGTATGTACCTAACTACGGCAGTGCTCGCTTCCATTGAGAGGCGTTGTGCGAAAACGCTGCCGTACACCAGCCGCGCTGCCGTGCGGAGTGTGACGCAATAGTCATTAGCATACCAGAGCGAGGTAGACGCGCTAATCAACGACACGAGACTGTCTTGGCGCATACCAACCTCGTACTAGGAAAGTAGGTTGTATACTTTGGGATACATGCTGGCTTGGTAAGTTGGGCCAAATAACGGAATTTAATTACACATTAGTGTATTGGCGTTTTGATAAATATGGATGTGGGATTTCTTTTAGCTGTAAGAGGGGTACGGTAATTTGTACTAACGTTTATATATACTGTTGGCGCCAAGATTATGTAATGTTCGGATCACTATTTTGTTAACCGGCCAGTGTTATCTTATCACCTACCAGATAATTAGGTAGAATAGATTAGATAGATTAGATAATTGATAACACTTCGTAAGCCCAAACGTCTTAGTGTAGTAATCTACATAGTCACGAAGTTGAAAGGTTTCATTACATACATTTAGATCGTACCTTAACGTCAGAATATTTGTCAGTCATCTTGACGATGGGCACGGTCGCCTTCTCCAGCACCTTGATACTCTCCTTCTCCGCGATGTCCTGAACGACCAGCTCGCGCTCTAACGTCCACAGAGGTAACTTTTCCCATTGCCCTGCAACAATTAACATCGCAATCATTACATAAATATAAATTAATAAACACGTATATATACGCTTATATCCCTTGCTATAATAAGAAGCATGCTAAACGTGTACATTTTGCCTAAATTTGGTCACTTTAAATACCTAGTACCTACCTACCTAGATATTATGTAACTTGCGACCAGTCTACAGAAATCATCCAACCACGCAGGAGATATTATAGTACCGAGTTTGTGCAAAAACAGATGCACTCTCTGTTCCCTCACACTTCGATGGTCGGCTATCCGACACGACCGGGGAGGGACCAGGCGAACGTCAGGGCATAAGGAACCGCGGCTTTATAGGCTCTCCCCTAACTTTCTAACTCCGGGCAGTTAAAAATATTTCTATAATCGGAAAAACTCTACAACCGACTCGGTAATCGAACCCAAGACCTCTTAATCGGCAGTCGCATACGCGTACCGCTAGTCCAACGAGGTCTACTACCGTATAACGTCTACATCTGTTGGCTAGATTCCATGTATCTCGACGATATGACTTGACATTTTTACAAACAATTTTTATCATAGGTATCAGTGGAGGTAGCTGAAAGCCATTGGATGCGGGCAGCACAAGACCGGTGGTTGTGAAGAAGTTTGGGTTGAGGCCTATGTCCAGCAGTGACCTACGACTTTCTGCTGCGATGATGATGATAGTACATTAATATATATATATAAAATCATCATCATTCTAATTAATATTTCAAATGTGCTTTAAATCGCAAATGAATGTTCATCTTGTATCTGTGTAAATATCAGCATCGTTACATTGTGCTCACATTTAATAAAATGCCTTAAGCAATGTAACCAAAAAATGTAAAAACAATGTTGGAAAAGAGTGTCCATGGAGTTTCTTGTCTATTCTTCTCCATAGGATCTACGAATTGGAACAGACGATTAGCTTCACGACTGACTACTGACTGACTACTTGACGTTTCAAAAGTGCCGTTGTATGGTTTACTTGAAATAAAATGGTTTGATTTGATGATTTGATTTGATCTTATATATGTCACAGTCCGCTACTCTACTACTATACTATCAATTATTTCCGAAACTATAAAAGCTATACTGTTGAAATTTGGTCAGTCGATGTATTCTGTAAACCGCATTAAGATTTTTACATAAAAATAGTAAAAAAACAATACATTTTGGGGGCCCCATACTTGGAACTGAAACTCAAAATTTTTTTCTCATCAAACCTATACGTATAGTCGTATTTTTAATTAGACGAAGCTACCTGACAGTAGCTAATGTCACTTAGTAAAATAATGCTGCCATATTTAAAGTAATAGTGATGCGTTCAGTTCTCATTCAGTCAGATGAATGAACAATGAGTGTGAATAGTTAATCATTTCAAACTATAAAAGAATATTATATCTATTTAAGAATCAAATTGTATAAAAGTGCTCTGATATAAAATACTAGTAGTATGTAACAACAATCAGCTTTTTGGCGGCTCAACGCCGCGCATTATGTTTTTTAGTTTTATTAAATAGATAAATTTATTTTAAAAAGAAAGACGAGGATTCCTGATGTTCAAATGTGCTTTGATCAAAAGATATGTTTTTTTTGTAAATATTCAAAAAAAAATGTATTAAAATCTTAGATCCCATATGAGTTTCTGTAAATCTACACATGTCCACCTTTGTGGCTTTAACATACACAAATAACACAAAAATATAAGCCATAACATGAAAAATACGGGAGAGAAAAACAAACATTTTATTTCAGGATTTATTTTTTTAGAGCTATATCTTGTGTTAGTTGGTTTCTAAACCTTGATAAATAACTAGCCTGCAATAGTACCAGTAATACAAAAAAAAAACAAATCCTAATCATCCAGGATCTTTAAGTTACAAGCTTCTCGAGTTTTGTACTTTTTTCTTTGGTTTTAGGGTTGTTAATAGAGATATTACTCGTCTGTGGGCAAAGACAAAGCAAACAGGAAGGGTATTGGCAGTATACATGTCAATAAATTTCACTCTCAACTCTAGTGCTTAAATTACTGAACATCAATAGATTGTTTGTTAAAAATAAACGAATTGAATTGAGTGACATACAGACAGATTTTTTTCCGATTTATACAATTTTTTAAAAAGAATCAATTGTGAAAGTCGGATGTAAAAATTAAATCCTCACAATCTTCAAAGAGATCATTTACATAATCTGGTTCATTTAAATCTGATGTTGGTATTTGATATGGTTGGATCAGTTCTAAAGCTCTCACTGGTAGTGGCTTACGGTCTAATTTTTGTAGCCTCTTCTTCACTCTTACATCAGAAATGTAGGGGTCAGACGACACAAGTGCCCTGTCAAATAGATCTGTCATGTGTTTTTCGCGGCTGACTTTCCGGCATGGTATTCCCGGTCATATCTCTAAAATTTATTTCTAGATTCACCAGCCTATCCGGATAGCATGCCTATTGGAAGCGCCGAATTTCTTATGATCTCTTTACCTCAAACCAATATTTTATGTAGAGTTACTGTCATCAGATACCAAGGATATTCTGTTACGTATCTGATGACTGAGGCGCTATGCACAGCTTCATAATTTGCCACTCACATACTAACAAGAAGGTTGGCACCCTCTTGTCCTCCTTACATTAAGTCAGCAAATGGTCATCAGCAAATCATGGTCAGCAAAGTCATCAAATGGTCGGAGCCCAGACAGACATCCCTCAACAGGTTGGGTTAATTCCTGTTGAGGCCAAGTGGCAACGTGGGTCTTTGACGGCTCCATGGTGCTTCACCCCCGTTCCTCCAAAAGAAATGTTTAGGTATGAGGTTTTAACCAAAGTCTTACGAGGGCGGGCCCCTTCCCCATACCACATTTTTTCTTTCATTGGAAAATTCCGGCTGAAAAGAGTTCATAAACAACAAAAAATACTTTTTTACTTATAATTATAAATTTGTTTATGAACAGAATTGTTTGTTTTTAGAACAGAGGTTCTAGTGTCGGTAGATTGAGTTATAGTAGACGTTCTTTATAGGACATGTTTTTCAAAGAGAAGACCATTTTAGTTACCCTTTTTTGTACTCTTTCCAACATTACAATATCTTCTTTTAAATATGGATTCCATATTTGAAAGGCGAATTCCAGCAAGGGTCTAATGTACGTTAAATAGATGCTGAGAAATAATTCTTTATTGATAACATAGAATGCCTTTCTAATTATATACAATAATGAGTTTGCCTTCTTTGTTATCATTGTAATATGCTCATCCCACTTCAGGTTATGTGTTATGATAACTCCGAGGTCTCTTTGGGAGTCCACTGGTTGTAATGGCACAGAATTAATTGCATACTTGTGTTTAGGATTGTTTTTTAATTTTATTAATTTTTATTAATTTTATTCATTCAGGAGTTTTTTCAATCATTCACTTTGCCACAACACTATTTTTATTTCATCAAAAACTGACAACACAGTAAACGTCAGTGGATATCGTCTAATTAAAAATCCGACTATAGGGTATCTATGGATAGGTGTTCAAAAATGATGTTGAGGTTTCTAATATCATTTTTTTCTAAACTGAATAGTTTGCGCGAGAGACACTTCCAAAGTGGAAAAATGTGTATGTGTGTGTGTCCCCCCACCCCTCTAACTTCTAAAATAAGAGAGTGATAAAACTAAAAAAAAAATATGTTGTACATAACCATGCAAACTACCAACGAAAATTGGTTTGAACGAGATCTAGTGAGTAGTTTTTTTTTAATACGTCATAAATCGTAACACGCAATTTACCTTTCATCCAATCAATACACTAGTATAAAAACATAGATGAAAGTTACAACGAACTACTAGAACTTTTATATGATTTTACTTGCTGATACGGAACCCTTCATGGGCGAGTCCGACTCGCACTTGGCCGCTTTTTGGAACTACTAGTGGTATGACCTTTCGAAATTTAACTCGCTACCACCGACGTTATTATTATCAAATAGAAATCTCATTTCATAAACATAAACAAAATAGCTTTATGTGTGTATGTGTATGTCGCATGTCCTTTCTCAGGCTTAAGATTATCTGTGTGCCACATTTCATTTAAGTATTTCAGTAGTTTTGGCGTGACAGTGCTAGAAAGATGAAACTTTGCATGGATATGTGTTTCTATCACGTCGATAAAGTGCTCGAATAAAATGATGAAAAAAAAAATATTTTCATCATTTTATTCGAGCACTACACCTAATGTGGGGATGATTTTTTTTTCTCGCGGCTACCCCATTGTGTGGGGTATCATTTGATAGGTCTTTTAAAAACAATAAAGGGTTTCTCAGACGATTTTTTGATTAAGGTATCCGTTTGCGAGTTATTCAAATTTAAAGCGCAATTTTTTGCATAAACATTCAGGCGTCCTCCCCCTCTTCTAAAAGCCAAACGGCTGGCTCAAAAAATCTTAAAAAATTCATTATAATAGTCCATATGTTGAACTTTCAAAGAAAACTATAGCGGTTTTGATAAGTTTTTTATCTCGGGAGTTATAGGAGCTTAACTTGTAAAATGCACTCACTTGGAAAACTTCGAGCAAAAATAAAGAAATAATAAGTTATAATAATAATAATAATAATCCATTTATTCACTCTCACAAATCTTTCCTAAGCTAATGTACAATATAGCGTGGTGACAGCTTCAGTTTTTAGGTAGCTTCGTGAGAGACTGGTGCCTGAAGTAGGTTTAGAAAACCTGTAAATACAGGTCACCAGGGCCCCCCCGCAGCAACGAATCTATACAAAGCAAATTATGTATGAACCCTGTATTTCGATAAATGTAACTTTACTCAAGAACTGATTTACAAAAAGTGAACGAAAAATACAAAAAAATAAACAAATAAAAAACAATTAAAACAAATATTATAAAATTAAGCTGGAAACCAGAACCCCTGTGTATGTATAGTAGTGTGTTTGTGTATGTGTGGAATGTGAATTTATGTTTATAGTGTTGTTGAGAATGCTATGAGTGAGAGATGCGAACCTCATTTAGGGCACAAGCTAACTGCAAGCGCTCAAAATGATCTCAGTAGCCCGATAGTCTAAGTTGTTAAGGTAGTTGATAACAGATTTTCTACATTTTGATTTTAGCTGAGAGTAGATGTTTAGGATTTTATTTAATTTATTGTAAAGATAAGGACCCATAAAACAGAAAAATCGTAGTGTGTGAGACAAGTTGTATGATTTTCGTTGACAGACTGTTCCCTTTCGACGTTTATCCTTTAGTAAGTTATGGTCATATCGTAATAGGGAATGTTGTTTTAGGACCGAATGCAGAATAAACGTTTGTCTAACAGTGAGTACTTTCCACTTCTTGTACAGATCGGCTGTAGGAAATTGGAACGAAAGACCAGCGCCCACTTTGAGGATTGCACGCTGTGCCCTCTCAGCTTCAATAAGATGGGTCTTAGCGGCACCTCCCCATGATGTTATACAATAATCAATAAGCGACTGGCAAAGGGCATAATAAACCGTTTTGATAATCGGTTGATTTGCAGAATGTCTTAGGGCTTTAAAAATGTAGATTAGTTTGCGTAATCTTTTAACGAGGTTGTTGATATGAGGCCTAAATGTTAAGGACTGGTCCAGTGTAATACCTAGATATTTTATATTTTCGACTCTTTGCAGAACGCGACATTGGTTAGAGGAAATACCAGGAACGTATGTAGTCGCGGAAATTGTGAAAGAAGCTGGTGGCAGGAGGTCTGACCTGTATGCAAAAGTGACATACTGGGTTTTTGAAACATTGAGCGTCAAGACGTTTGAATGCAACCATTGACAAACTGTATGGAACCCCTTTTGTGCAGCATCAAAAACCTCCCCCCAGGAATCCCCACCAAAGCAAAGAGCCGTGTCATCCGCAAATGCGATTATTTTTCCTTGATGCAGTTGGAGTTTGCAAAGATTGTTCATATAAATGAGGAATAATGTAGGCCCAAGAATACTGCCTTGTGGTATCCCGTATTCGACAGGGCGTTCATCGCTTAATTTGTTATCGATTTTAACTATTTGTTTTCTGTCTGTCAAGTAGTCTGTGAATAGGTTTAAGGGGGTTCCTCTTACTCCAATTCTGTCCAGCTTTTGAATTAGGTGCGGGATAGAGACCGTGTCGAATGCTTTTGCTAGATCAAGGAACACCGTTAAGCATTTTTTCCTATTATCTAAACCCGTTACAATTGTATGCAAAAGCTCGTGCACCGCGTCGTCAGTAGACATACCACGGCGAAATCCGTATTGTGCAGCCGATATAAGATTATTAGACTCCAAGTATCCTATCAACTGTCGATTTAACAGACGCTCTAAGATCTTAGACAAAGTCGGTAAAATTGAAATTGGTCGGTAATTCCCGACACAGTCTCTGTCACCACCCTTATGGATGGGTTTAATAACTGCTATCTTAAATGCTGATGGAAAAACACCCGTTGACACAGCCAAATTACAAATGTGTACGATTGGAGGTATAAGATAGTGTGCATACCTTTTAATAATTTTGCCAGATATCTGGTCTATTCCCACAGCACATCTGTCTTTGAGGTTTTTAATTAAATGAGAAACTTCCTTTTCATCAGTGGGTAATATAACAAATGACCCAAGACTACCCGACGGGGCATTATCACTGCTTACTGATCCACGCTGATTAGATGTAGTGATGCGCTCGGCAAGGTTCTTTCCAACCTCAGCAAAGTAGCCGTTTATTTTGTTTAGACTCTCTTGTTGGTTATTGACTGCTATGAGACAAGAAGAATAGTCTTTTGGCTTATTTGAACCACTTATAGCGTTGACCACGTTCCACAACTGTTTTTTATTGCCTTTTGCTGCCTCAATTTCATCCCTCTCGTAATTCTGTTTGGTTTTTAGGGTTCCGAAGTTCATAACTCGGAACCCTTATAGATTCGTCATGTCCGTCTGTCCGTCCGTCCGTCCGTCCGTCCTCGACTTACCGTCCAAACGGTAAGTGCTAGAAAGATGAAAGTTTGCATGAATACGTGTTGTAATTACGTCGACAAAGTGCTACAATAAAATTATGAAATATAATTTTATTTCGGGTACCTCCCCTACACGTAAAGTGGGGATGATTTTTTTTTCTCGAGGCTACCCCATCGTGTGGGGTATCATTAGATAGATCTTTTAAAAACAATAAAGGGTTTCCTAGACGATTTTTTGATTTAGGTATCCGTTTGCGAGATATTTCACTTTAAAGGGCACTTTTTTGTAAAAACAGGGCGTCCCCCCCCCCTCTAAAAGCTAAACGGCTGGCTCAAAAATTTTGAAAAAAATCGTGATGCTGGTCCATTTAATGAACTTTGAAGGAAAACTATAACCGATTAGATGACTTTCTTAGTTCAGGAGTTATAAAGGCTTATATGGTAAAATGCGCTCACTTGGAAAACGTCATACAAAATTAACGTATATTAATACGTAAACATAACAATTATCTATTGGATACGATTTTAAATCCACATACCATTATAGGTGACTGAGGAACCCTTTCCTGTGCGTGGCCTGACACGCACTTGGTCGATTTTTATTTTTATAAGATTGCAGCAGAAATTCCGATAGCGCTTGTATGTCACTTTCAAAGTCTCATTATTGGGGTCGTTTTTTAATTTTTTGTAAAGATTGTCTCTGTTTTTCATGCATCGCAACAATCCTCCAGTGACCCATGGTTTCTTTATAAGTTGCCTTCTGGGAGTGTTAACTAGTCGAGTGTTTTCTTTTATCGCAGCGGATAGGCGTGTCACTAAAAGATTTGTAGCCTTATTCGCGTCACTACACTCAAGAATGGTTTTGAAATTAATTTTCTCTATTGAATCGTCAAGGCTTGTGAAATTAACCAAGTAAAATTCATTATTGCAGAAGCCTGGGCGGACTTTGGGGCTAAAACTAACAGCTACACATTCGTGGTCAGTAACTGAAGACTCGATTACAAAGCAAGTAGGGTTTGTTTTAGATTTTATCATTATATGATCCAGGCATGTACGTCCGTGCGTTGGGACAGTATATCCAGGAAGCATAGAATGACCTGCAAGTACATTTAGGTAGTCATATGATCGTCTATCGAAACTATTCGGAGTTATATCGATGTTAATGTCACCACACAGAAATATATTTTTATAGTTACTTAATTTAGAAAGGAGTGCCTCGATGGAATTTATAAAGTTAGAGGTATTTGATTGACCTGGTGGGCGGTAAATGCCAATTACACATGTGTCCTGGCTTATTTTCAGGAGTAGACAGTTGGCGTCAACAATCTGGGGTTCCTCATGAAGAACTTTTAGGCTCTTGCTGTAGTAGATTACGACACCTTCGTTTTGGATTTGTGGGAAGTAGTTGATACGTAGTTATAGTTATCCAGCACAGGTATATATTTGGCAGAGGAAAGCCAGCACTCTGACAAGACTAGAATATCCCAAGGGGTTTGTGATCTTTGAAGAAACGTTAGAAAGTTTGGCATGTTACAATTAATGCTACGTATATTAAGGGCTAATAGATTCACAGTGGAGTCATAAGTAACCATAGTAATTATCTATTGGACACGATTTTAAATCTATATTCCATTATGAGTGACTGGCCATTTTTTTCTTATTCTGCCTCATGCCTTAAAGCGATTCACACACTGCACCGAGCTACGACGCGTAGCGCGGAGTGGCAGATTTTAATATTGTATGCAAGTACATCGATTAGTATAGAAAACACGCCAGGTCCAACACACCGAACACGCGCCTAGGTGCGTGAGCGCTTGCCGCTAGCAGATTCGGGATTGGCTGCCGCGCACCACGCGCGTGTTCGCGTCGCCAGTGTGTGAATCGCCTAAGACAGGGTTAAGAGGAGCCTATTTTAAACATCTGCGTTGCAGGCTACCCGGGAAAACTTTCGAGTGTTGTTGAGCCGGAATATTCGGATATGTTTTTTGCGGGCTTCTGCTGCTTCTTCCGATAGTTGTCCAGTGGGAACAGTGGCCTCTCTTACCACTTCAGCTCCATGACGCAACACTGCGAAACTGCTTTTGGTAGCGATGTGGCTCCATTAAGCCACTCGGCATTGATTTTAGGAATCTGGCCTTTGTGTTGCAAGTAGCTGACCATTTTTGTTGAATATGGTGACTGATGATAGACAGTTTTTGCTTTACGTCAGCAATATTTTGGTCATTTTCTGCATATTGACTGATCAGTCCCCGTTCCATAAATTACAATTATCAGATAAGGTATTTGAGCATTCCATTATACTTAACAAAGCATTTGAAGTCATACATAACCCTTATTCCAGAAGAGCCTATAACAAAATTACACAAAATATAAGCGAAACTTTGTTTAATGATCTCGTATGTGTCTACGAAAAAAAATTACTAAAAATAGAGGGGTGCATTGGGGTGGCTGTTTTGTGCTTATTTATATATTTTAGAGTATATTTTATAACGAGCAATTACTCTTTTGGCTTATAAGTTATGAGAAACATATTAAAAATCCCTTCGATTTTCAAAAATGAGTTTTTTTAGCAGTTGTTTAGTGCTTACTTCTCAAAAATATAAGTAAAGAAAGGCTATAAATTAGTTGTCAAAATTAAATATCAATAGAAGTACATACCTGGCTGTGCACAATTCAAGGTGAAAACTAGCACAAAATAGTTCAGTCACGAGATAGCAAATATTTGAAAACAATGAAATCTGAGCGCATCGAACAATCACAAGAAAACTCTGGGCGAACGGTTACTTCCGACTGAGCCCAACGACGCACAGGAGCCCTTAGCCCCTAGCGCTTTGTGTTTTCTGCTATTGTATGGAGAGATTATATGTAATTATTTTTGGAAACAATGGTTTAGAGGCAATAGAACATATATTTAAAAAATATTTTAACCAACTTTTAGGACCAATACCACTCTGTGCGACCGTCATTACTCTTATCAGATATTTTTTCACTTTGTTCACAAAAAGATATAACATTTTTATTACTTCTTTCCTGTACTGTTTTATTTACAACTGACAAGTCCGGACAAGCGTTATTTTGGACTGTTGTGTGTTTCGTGATCTTTTACTCCGACTTTTGTTTACGACCTTAGAAGCTGGTATCTCTGTAAATTGCAGGTCACCGCTTCGGCTGGTATTCATATGTCAACCTTTAACGATTCTATTTAGAATGGAAAGGTTAGTATGCATCTGTGCAACAGTTACCGACTGACGTTTACGCTATGAAGGCCGACTTGTCTGTCCGTCTAAAGCCTGCGTCTCTGACCTTTCCCAACGATAGTATTTTGACTTTTCTGTTTCGACGTTAATGGATACTAAATTATATTTTCGCTTAGGACACTAAAATATTACGACACTTCGAATCTAGTCTTGGATATTATTCATCAATTTCGTTGGACGCCTCCAACGTTCTTCAGATTAATTTCGTTGGTAGTAACACTTGTGTTAATCCTGACCTACGGGAGTTACAGTGGTAAACGTGTGAGATTGATTAATTCCAAGTTTGACAGAATAAATTGCACGTGTACAGAATGTAAACAAACACGCACCGAATGTTCTCGCAGTCCAGCTGAATGTAACAGTTGCAATGTGACATTGTCGTGTGCCCACACACACCGCACGCACACAGAGCAGGCGGTGACTCACCCGCTCATTGATGCTACGGACGACACCAGTACGGGTGTTGCTTATTATTGTGTAAGATGTGTATTGTGATCGTTACACATACCTAACCTAGTTGATAAATGCCATCACTTTCGACTGCCTTGTTGGTCTAGTGGTTAGCGTATGCGGCTGCTGATCAAGAGGTCTCGGGTTCGATTCCCGGGTCAGACCAAATATTTGTGTGATCTACAAATATTTGTTTCGGAGTCTGGGTGTTTTTCTATGTATAATATGTATGTATTTACAAAAAAAAAAATTTTGTTTATGTATTTATATCAGTTGTTTAGTACCCATAACACAAGCTCTGCTTACTTTGGGACTAGATGATGTTGATTGTAAGATGTCCAAAATATTTATTTATTTATTTACTCTTCTATATTGAGACGCCATCCAAGGTCAAAATAACACGCATGGAATTCCAACTGTTTGTTAAATAATTAAATTATTCAAATGGGCATTCATTACATAAGTAAATATTAGGGAAGCAAAAGTATTTGATTAAAATACTGCCCCACATTATTCCGACATCTATAGTCGGCATTACTCGGGGCAGTATTGTAAATCATATTTAAATTTAAGGCACCGCGCCGATTGTTTATTAAATTGTTTTTTTTTAATGACAAAAGCCGTCAAAGATAGCAGGAACCATTGCTCTTGCACCCCCAAAGTCTATGGCAAGTTCCTTTATGCTCTATCATGCCCAAGTATTCTACAGCCTACTTGTATATTTAATTTTAAAGAAAATGACTACGAGTACTCTCTGTATTTTTATACATACATTATAATAATAAAGGTCATTAACAATGTACGAACAATATACGTAGTTATGTAAACACACCGACGCGTTAGACATTAATTGTTAGTTTTTGTGTAACTGTTTAACGCGGAATACGATGATTTACTAAATTATGTATAAGAATTTAAAGAGTACAACCCTCGTCAATATCATGCCGCTGTTTGTACGTACATTTAAAATTATTTAATTTAAATTATTGACAAACTATTTTGCCTACAAAATTAAACAAAAAGGCAATTTGTGACGGAGGTAAGGGCTATTTTTTGACAGTTTCTTGCTGCAATATTATAGCCGTCAAGTTACTGATTACATATCTCAAGACAGTGCAACAACTGCTGTAATATTGCTCTATAGCCCAGCAATATTGTCAATTTATTTCATTATAGTTGCAAGTATTTAACGTCTAGCCGGCTATATTGCAAATGATTTTTCAGGCTTGCTTAAAGTTGCAAATATACTGAGCTATATTGGTCAAGAAAAATAGCCAACAGTATGCAATTTTTATAACCCGTTCACAAGCCACTTTAGATAGGTTTCAAGTGTTGTAGGTGATGCTGTAATCAAAATCGTGAAGGTCGAAGCGACCTGTTTACTCATTTAGTCGGGACGAATAAATTCACCAAGAAGACCATATCACAATTTGGTGATGCCTAAACGCCAGAAAATGTGAAAATACAATTTTCTCATAATCTTGTCAACACAACAACATTGTTTTCCCTTAAGAGTTAATGCGAATTAGCTTCACTTAAGTTTCCGAAACTGATTCGCTATTTAATGAGTGTAGTATGTAAGTGTTTGATTGCAACTGTTACAGCTCCTACATGCAAGACTGCAATGACGGAACATTAGTGAGCACAATGAACGCGTAGGTAGTTACGTGCCTCAATCGTGCCGAGGTCGGCCGATCAGAAATAGACGATCGACACTATCCCAGTATTCGTGACATCGTACTGTTAAACCGTTTGTAATGGGACATGCCACTTTTATTTACCAATAGAGGTATGTGTAAACTCGATATTTCATAAAAGTTCATCCTTAATAATACATATTGTAAATGCGAACGTAACTCAATCTACCGATTTAAATTAAATTTGGTACACAATTTAAAGAGCCTGAGAAAGGCTATATATAGGCTACTTTTTACCGCGATAACCGACATACACGCCGGTGGGAACGCGTGCGAAAGCTAGCTAGTCAATAACAATGAACTAAGACTTCTTTCCGATTCCAATGTTGAAAATACAATGACAATTGGCAACATTTTTATACGAATTCAGAAAAAAATGTGTTTGCAAAAAGTGCATGTCGAATCCGGACAAAACAAAAGATTTTTTGGACTTTGAAACAGAATGTAAAAGCAAAGCATGTAATACTAGAGCATTCATCTTTCAAAGAAACTCTCAGATTTTGAGATTAGTTGCCTTTGGTATATGTAGGATGTTGATTGGTTCATTAATAATTCAAGTAATAATATATTTTGAAATACAATCATCACATTTAATGATAAAACTCCAAGTTAAGATAGGGTTAAACCAAATGTAAGTGTTTTTAAAAAGCTTAATAAAATAATGATATTCGTATCGCTTGGCGACAATACGTAAGCTTATATCTAGAACATCGTCCTTATTTAGCGAGTTCAGGGCCTTGCGTCGCGGTGTACTTTTATCACCAGTAACTTTCCCGACTCAGTGTGGCATGCCAGCTGTCTCCTGTCCGCATCTATTACACCATTCAAATACTTTTTTGACAACGTCCCAACCTCTGTTTTTTTTTTGTAAATACTTTAACCAATAACTATTACATAGCATTACAGATGTACCTACATTTTGAACAAACGACATCGTTTGGACCGTACTTCCTTTGGTAAAAAAAAGCGGCCAAGTGCGAGTCGGACTCGCCCATGAAGGGTTCCGTAGCATCATTTAAAAGTTTTTGTTGTTCGTTGTAACTTTCATCAATGTTTTAATAATAGTGTTTTGATTGAAAGAAATGTAAATTGCGGTTTATGATTTATGACGTATTAAAAAAAACTTCTTACTAGATCTCGTTCAAACCAATTTTCGTTGGAAGTTTGCATGGTAATGTACATCATATATTTTTTTAGTTTTATCACTCTCCTTTTTTAGAAGTTACAGGGGGGGGGGGGGACCAACATTTTACCACTTTGGAAGTGTCTCTCGCGCAAACTATTCAGTTTAGAAAAAAATGATACTAGAAACCTCAATATCATCATTGAAGACCTATCCATAGATACCTCACACGTATGGTTTAGATAAAAATTTTTTTTTTGAGTTTCACTTCTATGTATGGGGACACCCAAAATTTATTGCTTTTGTTCTATTTTTGTGTAAAAATATTAAAGCGGTTCACAGAATACATGTACTGACCAAGTTTCAACAGTGTAGCTCTTATAGTTTCGGAGAAAAGTGGCTACGGACGGACAGACAGACAGACAAACATGACGAATCTTTATGGGTTCCGTTTTTTGCCATCGGAACCCTAAAAAAGCTGCCAAGTGCGAGTCGGACTCGCCCATGAAGGGTTCCGTAGCAGCAAGTTACATCATTTATAAGTTCTTATAATAATAGTGTATTGATTAAATGAAAGGTAAACTGCGGTTTACGATTTATGACGTATTAAAAAAAAAACACTACTTACATGTATGTACGTATTACATGGTAATGTACAACATATTTTTTTTTTTATTTTATCACTCTTATTTTAGAAGTTACAGGGGGGGGGGACATTTTTCCACTTTGGAAGTGTCTCTCGCGCAAACTATTTAGTTAAGAAAAAAATGATATTAGAAACCTCAACATCATTTTAGAAGACCTATCCATAGATGTATGTATCCCACACGTATGGGTTTGATGCAATTTTTTTTTATTGAGTTACAGTTCCAAGTATGGGGACCCCTAAAATGTATTGTTTTTTGTCCATGTTTATGTGAAAATCTTAATGCGGTTCACAGATTACATCTACTTACCAAATTTCAACAGTATAACTCTTGTAGTTTCGGAAAAAAGTGGCTGTGACATACGGACGGACAGACAGACAGACAGACTTGACGAATCTATAAGGGTTCCGTTTTTTGCCATTTGGCACCGGAACCCTAAAAAACCCAAAATAACACACTCAGCGTCTCAAAACCGTCCTCATAAAATAAGCGCACAATTTAAAATTGTGCTACTATTTCAAATATCCTCGCGTCGCTCGCGTCTCTGTGCGCTTGATAAAAATGCCGAAGTGTGCGATGCGGAATTGTAAAAATATTACGTCAAGAACGTTAAAAAAGGATGGGATATCGTATTTTCGGTAAGTAAAAGAGTTTGTTAATTTGTTTTTGTTGTTTTTATGACTAAATATCGGAAGCAATATGTGATTTTGATTTAATTTTTCTAAAAACTTCACTCAACGGTCCAAGTATAATACGATAAATTTCAATGGCCGCTTTTTCAGTGTAAGAACGACAATTACACAACGTTTTATTTTAGTCGCATAATCCAAACGACCCTGTTCTGAATTTAATGGAGTCGATTTTATTTTATTGTGTTTAAATTTTTTAATTTGAACTTTTTTGTATTTAGTTTTTAATAAGTTTTTATTCGTTACAAAATATATAATAATAATAATATAGTTATTAATCGATTTGCAAAAGGAAAGGAGGTCGTTCAAACGACGTTATTGTTAAAGTTCGTAAATATTATATTACCTATTATATCTATTAATTAGGGGGCAACTTATGGGTTCGCGACATACTGCATGCTAACTTTCACATGGATTAGAAGATCGAGGTTTGTGATTAGAAGCCATTGTGGGTCGAAAAGTATAACGGCGGCTCAACATTAGTGCCGTGAATTCAGAGTGACACCCCCCTGGTAATAATATGTTCTACTACGAAAAATTTAAATAATTGATTTTAAGAGTTAATATTTTCATTGATGTACACATGTCCTACCCAAAAACATATTTACGCTCGGATAAAAGTATAATTATGGGCTTGGAACACAATTTAACTAACTCTTAAAATACTAACTCAATGTATTTAAATATTTTTTTTTTACAAATATTCGTCTTCACTCCATGTTCTGTCCTGCCGGCTAGCTTCGGTCGTAAAATTTGATTGGTCATTGTACACTGCTTTGTAATAAAAACTTTAAACAATGCGCGTAAGGTTGAATTTGCAAAAGATATGTTTATAGCATAACTGAAACTACCCACATTGATATTTTTATACATCAATGATTAAGTAGGATAGTTTCGTATGCCGCTTTTGTTTGAGACTGTGCATCTAGCGTTTTTTTATATAAATTCTATAAAATGACTTTCACCGCATGCGCTGCGTAAACAATGAATGATAGAACAAAAATATGTTCTACGATATTAAAGGACATATTAATATCTATAAAGAACCTCGCGGTACCATATGTCCAGCTATTGTTATTGTGTAACTATAACTACATTTTTTAAAGAAATCCTAACAAAAACCATACCATGCCTAAAAGACCATGTTATTCATTTGCTTAACATTAATCCTTATCCAAATAAATGACGAGATATTACGAGTTTAAAAATGACAACCTAAACTTACTTTGCAATGGTGATGAATTCGCTAGTAGTGCCACATTATTAAACTTTGGCCAATAATAAATTTTCTTTAGAGGTAACGTGGCCAAGACGTCGCGTCGTTGGCTATCCCGGTATCAAAAAAAATGCAGCATTGGGAAGAGTGTACAGCGTTCATCCTTCTCAGTCTGAGTTTGTATCTTAGGTTACTACTTCATCATGTGCGTGGCTCAAAATCGTTACAACAATTGTACACCCGTGCGAAGCCGGGATAAAAACCCAAGATGAACAGTCTCAAACAAAAGTATCACCGCAACTATCACCAATTATACCTACGTAGTTATAGATAAACTATAAACATATCTTTTGCAAATTCAACTTTACGCGCATTGTTTAAACCTGTTATAACAAAGCAGTGTACAATAATATACCAATCAAATTTTACGACCGAAGTTAGCCGGCAGGATAGGACAGGGAGTGAAGACGAATTTTGTATATATTTTTAATTATAACATGGAGTTAGTATTTTCAGAGTTAGTAAAATTGTGTTCTAAACTCATAATTCCACTTTTATCTGAGCGTAAATATGTTGATGGGTAGGACATGTGTACAGCAATGAAACAAATATTAACTCGTAAACTATCACAACGCGCATCATAAATAAGCATCAAGTTTAACTTGATATTGAAAAATTGCACTCAAAAACAGGAATTAATCGTATTAGTTACGCCACGATGACAAATGTCAAACCGGGCTTCTTATTTTGTGACGACTATAAGTTGTCCCCTAATTAAATGAAATAAATAAAAGTTTTAAAATGTCCATCACAAGTTGCTTAGCTTTTTATTAAAACTCTACTTGTTACTTTTTATGCCAGGTTTATAGAAGCTAGTATTTAAAGGCTATAAACGTACATACTGTTTTACATTTTGTAAATTTTTATATAGTTGATTATATACTTAACCTATTTGAATCGTGTTTTTTTTTAAATATCTCCTTCAACGGAATTATAGAAATCTAATTTAAAATACGTGTTTTAATTATTATTAGTTAATATTATACTCGATAAGCGAGATAGTACGTTGCTACATCCTTATTTGAGAAGCGCAATATTCATAAAAATTACGTACCGTCCACGCCAGGGTCACAATATCAAGACAACAGATCAAGAATAATGTTGTACCTATAGTTATTATATTTAATTATATTGTCGTCTCAATTCTGTTATTACGGTATTAAACAACTCTGTAAATAGTGTATAACTATTACTAGAGTAGGAAGAAGTGTAATGTTGAAATAAATTCAGTGTTATAAGGACATATATTTTGAAATTGTAGACGAAAATAAAAATACAATTCATGTTATCGATAAAGTTTTGGAATGCCTATTTTTTTCGTAGGTAGTTGCGCTAAATTTTTGGTCTGGCGTTGAGGGCAAGTTGATGAGTTTTTGCTCTGGCGTTCAAAAGGTTAAATCAAAATCACATATTGCTGTCTTTATTTATTCATAAAAACAAAAAAAAACAAATTAAAAAAACTCTTTTACCTACCGAAAATACGATATCCCATTCTTTTTAGGGTTCCGTAGCCGAATGGCGAAAAACGGAACCCTTATAGATTGGTCAAGTCTGTCTGTCTGTCTGTCCGTCCGTCCGTATGTCACAGCGAATTATTTCCGAAACTATAAGAGCTATACTGTTGAAATTTGGTCAGTCGATATATTCTGTAAACGGCATGAAGATTTTAACATAAAAATAGAAACAAACAATACATATTGGGGTTCCCCATACTTGGAACTGAAACTCAAAAATTTTTTTTCATCAAACCTAGACGTGTGTGTCACCATCTATGGATAGGTGTTCAAAAATGATGTTGAGGTTTCTAATATCATTTTTTTCTAAACTGAATAGTTTGCGCGAGAGACACTTTCAAAGTGGAAAAATGTGTGTGTGTGTGTCCCTCTAACTTCTAAAATAAGCAAGTGATAAAACTAAAAAACATATATGTTGTACATTACCATGCAAACTACCAACGAAAATTGGTTTGAACGAGATCTAGTAAGTAGTTGTTTTTTAATACGTGATAAATCGTAACACGCAATTTACCTTTCATCCAATCAATACACTAGTATAAAAACATCGATGAAAGTTACAACGAACTACAAGAACTTTTATTTGGTGTTACTTGTTGATACGGAACCCTTCATGGGCGAGTCGGACTCGCACTTGGCCGCTTTTTTAACGTTTTTGTCGTAATATTTTTACAATTTCTCAACGCACAATTGGGCATTTTTAACGAGCGCACAGAACCGCGAGCGATGCGAGACTATTTGAAATGAGCGCACAATTTTAAATTATGCACTCATTTTATGAGGACCGTTTTGTGACGCCGAGTGTGTATCTTGGGTTTTTAGGGTTCCAAAGTTCATGATTTGGAACCCTTATAGATTCATCATGTCTGTCTGTCTGTCTGGCGTATGTCACAGCCACTTTTTTCCGAAACTATAAGAGCTATACTGTTGAAACTTGGTAAGTAGATGTATTCTGTGAACCGCATTAATATTTTAACACAAAAATTGAAAAAAATCAATAAATTTTAGGGGTCTCCATACTTAGAACTGAAACTCAATATATATTTTTTTCATCAAAGCCATACGTGTGGGGTGGGGTATCTATGGATAGGTCTTTAAAAATGATATTGAGGTTTCAAATATCATTTTTTTCTAAACTGAATAGTTTGCGCGAGAGACACTTCCAAAGTGGTAAAATGTGTCCCCCCCGTAACTTCTAAAATATGAGAATCATAAAACTAAAAAAAAATATATGATGTACATTACCATGCTAACTTCCAACGAAAATTGGTTTGAACGAGATCTAGTGAGTAGTTTTTTTTAATACTTCATAAATCATACAGCGCAATTTACATTTCTTTCAATCAAAACAATCGATGAAAGTTACAACGAACTACAAAAACTTTCATATGATGTTACTTGCTGCTACGGAACCCTTCATGGGCGAGTCCAACTCGCACTTGGCCGCTTTTTTCAATACATCAATGACTACTTACATAAAAAAGATCGCCTTGTGAACCGACTACAAAAAAATAAAGTTCTCAATTCGATTGTATTTTTTTCCAACTGAAGCAATTAAAAACGTGTATTTAAAAGTGATGGCAGTTTGTAAAAGTTGTTATTATCTTAATTGGATCACATGAATGTTGATAAAATCGACCAATGTGTCTAAGTAGTCAAAATGCTTTGAGAATTATAACCTCTCAGCACGAACCCAAAATCCATCCAGATCAGTTAATTTTCTTGACGGGATTGTTTACTACGATATAAACTGTAGCTCCCACCTGCTCCTTCATGGGATCTAGGGTGGACGTCGGTCAGTAAATTAAATACTTCGGCGTCACCCTGAATAGTTACGAGGCTTCGAAGACAAATACGTGCAAATATTCAAGTATTTGAGAGCGAGGAAGAGTTCGAGAGCTAATACTAGAGTTCAATGGGTAGCGGTTCGTCTTATCCCAACAGGTCATCGGAGTCCAGGCGGTGGAGTATCTTTTAGTGGAATCAACATCCATTTGCATAGCCGGAATAGCGTCCAGCAAGGTAGCCAGACGGATTCTCGGTGTCAAGACATTTGTGACACCTTCTACTTAAATAATCCACTTAGAGTTTCATAACGTTTTGCTAATAATTACTGACAATAACTTCATTTAGAAAACGTACCGAGCATGAACTCCTGTCAACAGAACACTATAGTTATCCCTAATGAGTATTTATAGAACAATGTTAAATAATAAACAAGAATATGACTTCCTCACTCTTGACCGATAATGTTCTGAGGTCAGATCCGGGTTCAAATACTAGGATTGATCATATTTTTATATAATAGTATAAGGGGAAAATTACTTGAAAGTAAATGAACACTGCCGTCCATAAACATGTACAACTAAGTCACAAATTTTAATGCTTTGTCTTCTTTTTCAGTTCCTGTTCATCAGAATGGGGAAGATAGGGATTTTTTCTACCCTCACCGCGAATGAAGCGCTCATAGCCGAGTGGCCTTAGGTGATTGGAAACAATCATCAAGGGTAAGCAACGACGGCGCGGTCGGACCCAGATGGGTGACCGTTTGTGGCATTATATGTAATGAGCGTTTCCGTGATTCGGAGGTCACGTTAAGCAGTCGGTCCCGGTTGCTATCATAAAAGCTTAGTTGGAGGTCTTCGGGCGGCTTAAAAAACATCCAACAGCAAGATTTACGTAGCCACAACGTGTCTTGCCTGTCCCCAACCCGCACTCGGCCAGCGTGGGGACGTATAGCCTTAACCCTCTCTTAAGAGGAGACCTGAGCCCAGCAGTGGGACGTTATGGGTTGTTGATGTACCCTCGCCCATTTGATAAAAATCCAGAAAGAAATGTTTAACATGTTTCCTTTGAGGCCTTGGTTTCACTCAGGTCAAATCTGCACATTTTCCAATTTTGCCATTTCTTTCTATGCAATTTCAACTAAATGTGTTATAAATATAAAAATGAATCCATATTTCACGCGTGAACGGCTGGACCAATTTCGCTAATTCTTTTTATATAATATACCTTGAATTACGAGGATGGTTTTAGGAAAAAAAAAATATATATCTGATTAGTTTTATTGGAGGGGTTCCGAGAATACAAAGCAATTGAGTGACGTTGAATCGACTGTTAGGCGGTAAGAAGTTCGCGGGGTCAGCTAGTGTGTTATAAGGCTCTTTACAGATATGTTTAATCCATACTAAATCAAGAGAAGGTGCAGAATATTAGATCACAAATAGATCGATGTTAGATTAACAAACTCATATGAAAGCGGGAGATATTAATATACTTCTTGTTTTGTCTTTCTTGGAGTAAACAACGGATTGGCTTTTACTTTTACATTATGGATCCTGAGTTGCACTTACATCCTGAAAAATGTCCTATTGGACTTCTAACAGAGAATCTTTGTACGTTTGATTATAGGCAACGTTTACATATAGGGCATGGGAGTTGGCGCGTTTGTACAGTGTTACGTTGATCGTGACGGACAGCGAGGCGTGGGCAGACGCAGACAGTGACCCTCGATCGCATTACATGGCTAATTTACAAATTGTACCACGACACGCTCTCACACGTCGCCTCCGGGACGGAATTCCGCACGTTCACGGTTATTAACCTGATACGAATTATTATTATTATTACTCTGTTTATAAGTAGTACTAAATTAAAAAATCAAATCACTTTTTACCGAGAAAACTGACATACGTGCAAAAGAAATTATTTAAATTAGTTACGGAATAAATTGTTATTTACGAGTAAAAGACACGTAACTGTCTAAGTAGCTATACACCAGTAGGGAAACAGGTTTTTCCGTTGGCAATACCAATTCAATATATAGTGGTGGATGCTGAGATAATCATTGCAAGAGATAATTTTGTGTCTTGTCTAGCTATGTTATTTACAAGGATAATGGATTGACTGATGTCGATTAAAAGTCAAACCTAATAAATTTATATATATTTAGGCTACCAAAGTGACTCTACCCTGTCTGATGGAAAGCATGAGCAAAAATCCAACAGTGGGGGAAACCACACACCATTGCCGCGAATGCAAACAATAAAGCATGGCGGACCACACTATTTCGGCTTAGTAAGGTGCTTTTTCACGCCCCCCTTAAAAGAACCGGGAGCTGCTAGTGCAGCTTTTGATTGCTCGGCATAAGAAGGAAGAGCCGAACCGTTTCGTTCTAGTGCGTATTGCCTCTACCCTGAGGTGGTGACTTCCAAGTCCAGAACGTGTAGTCCTGTAAAGAAAGGGAGAAGGAGGGACCAATTGGAAGAGCTCTTCAAAATACTCCATGGTAAAGGCGATAGAGGACCGCCATAGAAGCGATGTCTCTCCGCAACTGCAGGGGCTCCAGAAACTCGGTAGTTTCGGGACTGTCAATAATGCGGACTACTCGCCTCAACATGATGGCGCAACACTATATGTACGTGACGCTGCGACGTTGCATCGAGACCCGCAACATTTCCCTCGACATTTTGAGGAGCATTACGTGACGCGGGGCATGTTACCAGCTCTCGTACTGAGAGCGGGCGCACGTGTTGCGCGTCAAGCCTCGTATACACTAGGGGACAAATTGTTCCTCAACAACAATGATGATAAAACTTATTCTCTAAGTATATATGTAAATCCCTACTAATATTATAAATGCGAAAGTAACTCTGTCTGTTACGTTTTCACGCCTAAACCGCTTAACCGATTTGGATGAATTTTGGTACTCAAATAGTTTAGAACCTGAGAAAGGACATATGCTACTTTTTACCGCGATAACTGACATAGACGCGGGCGGAGTCGCTGGCTAACGCTAGTATATAATAAACTTATTCTATATATATTTATATATGTATGACTGCACGGTTGGCCTAGTGGTATAAGCAGTTGCGACGCCAATTTCTACTGCACCAAGTGTCGTGGGTTCAAACCCCACGTGGGATAACACTTTGTGTGATTCACAAATTGTTGTTCTGAGTCTGGGTGTTCTTTGTGTCCCCCGCGACACAGGAATTTATATTCCTAAAATGTAATAATAATAAAAAATGTATTCACTTTTACCTTTACAAAAGATTTCAGATAGCCGAAAATCACTTACAATATTGACTTTTGTTTCTCGTTCTCGTAAATAATAACGCATCCACCACTCTTTCTTTCGTTTCATCTTTTTTCCCGATATAAGAATGTACGCAGCACTAATCAACACAACTGCTTTGAGCGATATCCGTCACTGGCTGGCGCACGAACCTGGGTCTTGTAGAGAAGACAGATGTCCTGGCGAGAAGAACCGTCTCACCTTGTTCAGCACACCGAGCTTCCGGGAAGCCACCCTGGTGACGCTCTCTATGTATTCCCGTCGGTCGAGATCCAGGATACCGAGCTTGTCCTGCATTGGCAGTTGTGTTCTGAAAAGTAGGGAGGGGAAGGAACGGCGATTTTTTTGCAGTGTAGTGCAGTGAATTCGACCAAATTCTCATCACCGTATTGAGAAATAAGGATAAAAACCAGGTCGAGCTCAGCCACAAGCTCCCTTCGTTTCTTCTCAATATCCGCCCTTTTAGCAGAAAGGTATGTTGCCGAGGTCTAACACGTCCCTGATATGCAGAAGAAACAGCGTGGGTGACAAGACAACCCTGAGGACACCTGCATTTATCTTTTGAAAGTTGGAGGCCACGCCGTCACGAAGGACTTTCAATGTAGAAAAGAGGCAATCCAGCTGCAGAGTTTGGGAGGCAGGCCGAATGCTGGAAGCTTGTAGAGAAGCGAACGGTGCCAGACCCTATTATCGAAGGCCATGGCCATATCAAGGCTGATGGCCAGAGACTCCCCGTGCCTATCCATAGCCTCACCTCAAAGGTGTTTTATAGTGTAGAGCCTCGGACATTAATAGTCCTGAGCTCAATGATGAGAGTTATAGTTACCCCAAAGGTGTATCATGCACGCTAGAAGATCACCTGTGGAACCGGTTCGGTCTAAAGCCGTATTGCCGATCATTTAGCAAGGAGTGATCTTCTAGGTAACGGACTAATTGGCTGTTAATAATACGCTCAAACACATGTCAATGGAGGTGACAGCTATAGGTCGATAATTGGCCGGGGCGGAGCGGTCGCCTTTCTTAGGGATGTGTTGAACATTCGCCTCTCTCCAGATCCCAGGGATAATTCCTGAGGATTACGACAATCGGTATAGGCGCGTCAGTACAGGAGACAACTTCGGTACACAGTTCTTTAGAACCATCGCCGGAATACCGTCAAGTCCACTGGCTTTCCGGACGTCAAGTGACCGCAGCTCCGCAAGGACATCCTTTTGCCGGATACAAATATCCCGCATTTTAGTATTTTAGTCGCAGGTTGGAATAGTAGGCGGATCCACACCACGGTCGTTGATTCGGGAGTTTTTCTCCTGCGGCTGGTGGGTCAATGCTCCATCCGAATATTTCAGCGGTGGTCGTGAGGGCCGGAAGAGGTTAGCCTGCACGGATTTGGCCAGTCACCAGAGCTTACGACTACCGGTAGGGTGTGCGACGAGTTCTTGGCCAATCCGTGCAATGCTCATCCGCTCTTTTGTAAGCCCTCTTGCATTCCCTGGTGGCTTTATTGAACGCTGCTTTAAGACGATCAACGTCAGGGTCACCATGAGCCCGAGCCCTGCTTATCTGCAACAGCTTGGGCGCACTCGCGATTGGACAGGGGCGAGTCCGCGAGCCACTGACCTCACTGTGGAGAATTTAATATTCCATACCGACAGTGATTTCGTCAGCGACGGCAGATGAACTCTGCGATAAATTCCTACCTCCAAAGCAGCGTTGGCACCACAGTAGACACCAGGCAGTGGTTGGAGGATCCCAAAGGGGCGAGAACCGACACATAGTACTGCGCTGGATGACTCGTCAGCAGCAAGTCAAGCAAGGAGGGCGCTTGACTAGGTATGTCTGGTATTCTGGTGGGTTGGAATACCAGCTGGATGAGGTCATGCGTGAGAGCGAATTCGTAGACAGTGCGACCCGCGTGATCAGTTCTGGAAAATCCCAACCAGGACTCATAGTGGGCGTTAAAGTTTCCCAGAACTACCAGTTCGGCGGTCGGAAACTGTTCCTGCGCTTTATCCGCTGCCTGACTCATGTGATCAATAGACGGGTTGTCTCATAATCTCCGGAATGGGACCGATAAAGGCACCCGTAGACTCGACTTGTTGGCCCGAAATCTACGTGGCGCAATAGGATGAAAAAGGATGGGTCCTCAAGGTAGCGCAAACGGCGACAACAAACATCTGCCCTAACGACATACCCGGCTTACGCGAAGAAGCACTCCTCGAGCAAATAGCCGGGATAGTGGAGATATGCCGTGTCGACATGGTAAAGCATAGCCGGCATTTAATCACTACAAAGTATAAAACACAGTCGCTTTCTCAGTCCCTATGTATGCTTTAATCTTTAAAACTACGCAACGGATTTTGATGTCATTTTCTTTAATCGATAGAGTGATTAAGGAGGAAGGAATTTATGTACATTTTAAGAAGTCCGCGATGGTATATGTCTATCTCTTGTGGGATAACCCACAATAACCATTTTTTTACGAGAAATAATGACTTATTTACGAAGCGATTTTAAGCATCATCATCATCAGCTTATCTCAGTCTGCTGCTGCTGGACATAGGCCTCTCCCATTGCACACTACTTTGACCGATTTTGGGCTTCTCGCATCCACCTTCTGACAGCCATCTTGCGCAAATCGTCACTCTGCCTCGCCTGTGGGCGTCCTACACTACGTTTGTCGAGACGCGGTCTCCACTCCAGAACTCTTCTACCCCAACGGTTATCAGTTCTGCGGCTAATATGGCCAGCCCACTGCCACTTCAGCTTGCTAATCCGGTGGGTTATGTAGATGACCATAGTTCTCTGACAGATAACTTTATTCCTGATACGATCCCTCAGAGAAACGCCGAACATAGCCCTTTCCATAGCACGCTGAGCAACTTTGAGCTTGTGGACCAACCGCACCGTAAGTGTCCACGTCTCACCTCCGTATGTCATGACAGGTAGGACGCACTGATTAAAAACTTTCGTTTTTAGGCACTATGGGATCGACGACGAGAAGACTCGACGTAACTTTCCAAATGCAGCCGAACCCAGCTGAATTCTTCTATTCACCTCGTCCTCGAGGTTATTCCTACCCAACTGCAAGGTAGAAATATTTTTGAACAACCTCGAGAGCGGTACCGTGTATTGCAATCGGTTCCGGTTGTACATGTTGATTGGTTTTATCCAAGTTCATCAGTAGGCCGATGCGCATAGAAGAATTAGCTAGGTCATTCACCATCTGTTGCAGGTCCTGCAGTGTCTCTGCCATTTTGACGATGTCGTCAGCAAATCGCAAGTGAGAGATGTATTCGCCATTGATGTTAATGCCACGTCCTTTCCAGTTCAGCGTCTTACATCATATCCTTCATTGCATTTGTGAACAATTTCAGGGAAATAATGTCCCCTTGTTTCACTCCTCGATGCAATGGTATGGGCTTTGTTTGCTGGTTCTGTACTTGGACGGACATGGTGGCGTTATCGTAGAGACATCTCATCACTTGGATGCCAATCTACCTGGCAACGCTGCAGGGACTCCAGAACAGACCAGATCTCAACAGAGTAACTCGTGGACTATGAAACTTCCCATAGTCCACGAGTGCTAAACACAGTGGCTGATTATACTCTTCGGTCCTCGTATAATCTGCCGCACTGAGTGGATGTGGTCTATGGTGTCATATCCGCTCCGAAATCCGGCCTGCTCCGGTGGTTGAAATTCGTCGAGTCTTCGCGCAAGACGGCTCGTGATGACTCTTGAAAACAGCTTGTAGATGTGGCTTAGAAGGGAAATGGGTCGATAGTTCTTCAGCAAGGTCTTATCACCTTTTTTGAAGAACAGCACGACTAAACTTCTACTCCACATTTCCGGAATTCCCCCTTCAAAGAGGGCAGTGTTGAAGAGCTTTTGGGACCTATACGTGTGGGTATCTATGGATAGGTGTTTAAAAATGATGTAGAGGTTTCTAATATCATTTTTTTCTAAACTGAATAGTTTGCACGAGAGACATTTCCAAAGTGGAAAAATGTGTGTGTGTGTGTGTGTGTGTCCCCTCTAACTTCTAAAATAAGAGAGTGATAAACCTAAAAAAAATATATATTGTACATTACCATGCAAACTACCAACGAAAATTGGTTTGAACGAGATCTAGTAAGTAGTTGTTTTTTAATACGTCATAAATCGTAACACGCAATTTACCTTTCATTCAATCAATACACTAGTATAAAAACATCGATGAAAGTTACAACGAACTACATAAACTTTTATATGATGTTACTTGCTGATACGGAACCCTTCATGGGCGAGTCCGACTCGCACTTGGCCGCTTTTTAGTCATAGCGTCGGGGCTTTACCACGTCCACCTCCGTTGGGGCTGTTTCTTGAAAAACGAATTCATCAATCACGTATCATTAATCATGTACAATGTACAAAATCATGTACAAAACTGTAAAACCCAGTACAAAAATTCGCGATAGTAATGTAAATCCAAAGCTTTATCTTTTAAGACATCATGTTCAATCGCATGCTAAAACATTTTAAATGCAAAATGAATTAAAAAGTAAAACGTCATTTTCAGTATCCACCTTTGTACACGATCACGGCAGTGTCAGCAATCCCAAACAGAACTTGTTACAAAGAATCGCAGGAGCCCAAGCTCAAGAGGTCAGGTCGTACCTAGTAGACAGAATGCCGTTCAACTTTTAGCTCTATTGTCAGATCAACTCCAAGATGATTTTAACTATTATCATCCAAACCACATAATATAATTTACAAAGTTTTGTTCACCTAAAAACCTTAAAAGAAAATATTGCGCTCAGTGCGGGAATGAAGCAGACGTGTATCCAGTTGCTATTTTAAAATTTAAATCAGTGTTCCACTATAATAAACCCTATATGGTTATAAATAAGTGCTAAATTACAATAAGTGTGTCAATTGTGTCTACTACTATTTGAAACGGGCCGACTTGCAATAGCCGAAGGTCACAGTAGCAGCAACCACCGCACCTCTTTGGGTAAAAAAGACCTCCTTTTATTTTTTGACTAGCTCATTAAGGGCGTCGCTTCACAAGTGTAAGCTAAATTTCGTTTTCTGTGGTTACTACGAATTTGGTGTGTGGTATAAATTATGAGCGTTCAGCGTACTACACCTGGCCCAAGCGAATCGCTAACCGATTCGTTACTAATAAATGATGAGAATCGAGTAACCCAAAGGAAACGCAAACAACCAGAGCACAGGTGTGATTGTGCATCTGAACTTAAAGATTTTCGAAAGGATATTACAACGATACTACAGAAATTCACAATAGCCCAAGAAACTACATTAAATACCATGCGGGATAATATTGCTGAAATTAAATCGCAAATAAGTGATATTAAGGAACTTACTGAAAGTCTAAAACATGAACAGATTTCAATGCAGACTCAAATATCAGACCTGAGTGTTAAGACAAAAACTACAGAAGAAAAAATTCGATTTATGGAGTCGGAAATTGTGTCGCTAAAGACCAATCCAAGTATTAACACTTCTGTGCCACGTCTTGGTGAACATATTATACATGAGATGCATGAACGAACATTTAGGGAACGTAATATTATTATAAGAGGTATACCAGAGTCTAGAATGGCGAATATTGAAGAGAGCCGCTCTCACGACACGAATAAGGTAGCGACTATAATAAAAACATTGATTGAAAACTGTCCCAATCCCAGCAATGTATTTCGCCTCGGTAAATACAATTCATCTAAAGACCGCAATATCAAGGTTTGTTTTGATTCTTCGTATACTGCAAAACTTCTGCTTCGTAACAAACACAAACTACCAACCGAAATAAGGATCTTCCCCGATCAAACACCAGGGCAACAGATTTATATGAATGAATTGAGAAAGGAATTGGATCAGAGAAATGCCAATGGTGAAAAGGATTTAACTATAAGATATGTAAAGGGATTGCCAAAAATAGTTCCAATCAATTCTTCAAAAAACTAGTCATATCAAACCCTATAACAAGCAACAAAACAAAAACTAATAATTTAACCACCTACCAAGTACTCAACAATTATCAAAATATAAATACAAATAAATCAAGTCTTAATTTCTTCTATGCTAATGTAAGAAGTATATGTAGCCCTGGCAAGCTTGATGAACTTTTGTGTATACTGCACTCCTTCAGAAAATGTATACATGTGATACTCTTAGCGGAAACATGGATAAAATCAGACGAACAAGCTCAACTGTTTCAAATAAAAGACTACGTTCACTATTATAACCTTAGATCTGGTGTCGTCGGTGGTGGCGTATCCATATATGTCCACAATAATTTAAAACAAGACTTAATAGCATCTATATTTTCCGGTGGAAACAACTTTTTATGTGTGCATTTGCACAAGTATGCACTAAATGTTGCAGTTCTTTATAAGCCTGGACACTCAAAATTGAATGAATTTCTAACTACATATGAGGAAAAACTTTTAAGTAAAACAAAAACGTTAATTTTTGGAGACACAAATATAGACTTACTTGGTAATGACAGTGTAACTAGGCGATACAATGCAATGTTGACGGAGTCCGGCTATAAACTTATTAACAAGAGAGATCCAGAATACTGCACCCGTGAAACTGGGTCAACAAAAACGATAATAGACCATGTTACAACCAACATGAAACAAAATAGCTTCCACATGGCTATATTTGAGTCATCGCTATCAGATCACAAGAATATTTATCTAGAACTCAAACGAGTGACTCCGCCACAGAAGCAAAAAGTACAGTATGAGGCTACCGATTATTTAAAGCTGTATAAAATCCTGGAATCAACACAGTTTGGTGTTGATACGAACACTTACGAGTACAATGCATTATACGAGTTCATAAAGAAGGCCATAACTGAAGCTAAAACAAAAAAATACAAAGTATTGAACGAACCCCAAAAGGAATGGATAAACCAACAAATCATTTTAGGGATTAGCGAAAGGAATGCACTGTGGACTAAATTAAAACAAGACCCTAACAACTGTGCTCTGCAGGTGCAATTCAAAGCCAAAAGAGATCTCCTAGTGCACACAATCAAGGAAACCAAAGAGAAATACTTCTACGGGCAATTCAAGAAATCTGATGGAAACCCGAAAAATATGTGGAAATTAATAAATGATCTTACATATAATAAAAAATTTGCTAATTGTGCTCCCCCAAACTTGAAACTTGATAATGGCACAATGGCTACTAATCCTACAGACGTATGTGAAATTTTTAATAGGTTTTTTGCAGACATAGGAACACAATTAGCAGACACGATTCCATCCACTAACTGCAATACTGACCCGTATATTCTACCTAGACTTAACCAAAACTTGACACAATGTGAACTATCCTATTTCTATCCATGTACTAGTAAAGAGGTGTCTTGTATTATTGATGAATTAGATCCCAATACAAGTACCGGAATTGATGGTGTTAGCACAAAGGCGTTGAAATGTATAAAAGATCTTGTCATTCAACATCTAACAGACTGTTTAAACCAACTTTTGAGCAACGGGATATTTCCAGACAACTTAAAGGTCGCTAGAGTCACTCCTATCTATAAGTCTGGTGTTAGGTCTGACCCGGGAAATTACAGACCGGTTTCGGTGTTGCCAGTACTCTCCAAGGTACTAGAGAAAATTATATTTAAAAGGCTAGACGAGTATTTAAACAAAATCAAATTTATATATAATCAACAATACGGGTTTCGACCTCAATCGAATACGCTCAGTGCTGCAATTGATTTAATTACCAATATTAAAACTAAAATTGATGGGAAACAGTTGGCACTGGGGGTGTTCATTGATTTAAAAAAAGCTTTTGATACCATTAGCCATTCCCTGCTACTTAAGAAACTGTTGAGTATTGGTGTTACCGGAGCCGCCTACAATATGCTTAAGTCTTACTTAAGTGATCGATATCAGGTAGTTAAAGTGGGAGAACACCAAAGTAGTCGCAAATCGTTAGCTTGCGGAGTACCTCAGGGCTCTGTCCTGGGACCTTTATTGTTCCTAGTGTACATTAACAATATAGACCAAGCAGGCCTACACGGACATTTAACCCTATATGCAGACGATACATGCTTATTTTATTTTGGGAGCAATTTTACTGAAATCATTGAACTTGCTCAAACTGACCTCGACATACTTCAAAAATGGTTTCAGTACAACCTCCTCACTGTTAATACTTCTAAAACATCATACATAGTATTTAAAGCCAAAAATAAAAAACTGTCCGATTGTCCTCAACTTAGAATGAATGGCGAGGTATTGCGACTTAATAACCAAGAAAAATACCTTGGACTCATTCTGGACAGCAACTTAACATGGAACGCCCATATACAACACATTACAAACAAACTTTCCTCACTAGTAGGCTCATTACACAAAATAGTTGGATGTATACCGAAAAAAGTTCGGCCTCTAATATACAATGCCCTTGTTAAACCTCATTTGTTATACCTCATAGAATTATGGGGGAATGCATCTGAAACAAACTTAAGGCCAATTCAAACCATACAGAATAAAATAATCAAAATATTACATAATTATGACTTCCGAACACATACTAAAACTATTTACAGAGAGACTAAACTACTAAACATAAAACAACTTTATATGTACAACACATGTATCCTAATCTATAAAATAAATCATAAACTCATACACTCACAAATCAGTTTCACAATGAAAGGTAAAGCCTACAAATATGCTACACGTCGCGCTAATCACTTAGTATTGCCTAACATAAGAACTAACTACGGTAAACGCAACATAACGTTTAGGGGAGCACAGATTTACAACAAACTTCCAGCTGATGTAAAGGATGCGAGTTCTCTGAAAATATTTAAAAATAAATTATTTAGTCACATATATAATAATGAAACACTTTGAGCAAAATCTTTTAACTTGGACCACCGCATATCACAGGAATGCAGAGAGCTCGCACCTTAAGTAATTTTAATTTTATTATTGATATACCCGCATCGAGTTAGATAATGTTATTTTGTTATATATTGTTCTCATGTAAGTGACGATTGTCTTAATGAGAAATAAAGATCTTTAAACCGAAAAGCATTTTACTTCTAAAACTTGTTTATTGTAGTTGTTTAAAAAAGAGTGCAATGATATAAATGCACTTTCATAACAAGAGCAACGTTCTCGGACAATTACATAACGCTATCTAGACCTAAATTAAACGTAGCGTGAACCGCAATGTCTACAACACAGATAAAAGTATATCACTTAAAATATTATACATTGTTGTAAAAATATTTGACTTCATAAAGGGATTCTCAATTCCGCTGAATACTGTTAATTTTCTATTAACAACCTTGTTTTAATAATTCTGCTTGTCAGGGTTCCGTAGCCAAATGGCAAAAAACGGAACCCTTATAGATTCGTCATGTCTGACTTGACGAATCTATAAGGGTTCCGTTTTTTGCCATTTGGCTACGGAACCCTAAAAATGATGTTGAGGTTTCTAATATTTTTTTTTTCTAAACTGAATAGTTTGCGCGAGAGACACTTCCAAAGTGGAAAAATGTGTGTGTGTGTGTGTGTGTCCCTTGTAACTTCTAAAATAAGAGATTGATAAAACTAAAAAAAAAATGTTGTACATTACCATGTAAACTACCAACGAAAATTAGTTTGAACGAGATCTAGTAAGGCTAAGTACACACGAAGCGTTTTTCTCCCGTGCCCGCTGCGGTCGTGGAACTGCGGTTTTTTTTCTATACACACGAAACCGGTTATTAGCTTGGTTACGCGGCCATCGCGGTTGCGATCTTCGCCCGCCACGTTTGCGGGCAATGATCGCAAGACAGGCGGTTGCAAGATGCGGTAATGTTCAGTTGAGGTTCAGACCGCCATGGACACACACCAGAAACGAGCTGTTGCATTATATTTACTTCACAGAAGAATTAAAAAAAAAGACCAGAAGGTTTTGGGTGCATCCACTAATTCAAGATAGAGATCGTACCCGCCAAGCTAACGAAGAGCGCGCGGGTGCAACCCGCCGAGGGCGCGGGCGACCGCGACCCGCGCGGTTCTACAGGTTGCCCGCCGGTGCAGCGGGAGCCGCAAACAACCGCGCACGCCGCGGGCGTAAAACGCGTCGTGTGTTGTGCTTTGTTTTTTTTAATACAAATCTGCATTCTACGGAAGCTGCGAGCCCGCAACCGCAGCGGGCACGGGAGAAAAACGCTTCGTGTGTACTTAGCCTAAGTAGTTTTTTGTTTAATACGTCATAAATCGTAAACCGCAAGTTACCTTTAAGGCTAAGTACACACGAAGCGTTTTTCTCCCGTGCCCGCTGCGGTTGCGGGCCCGCAGCTTCCGTAGAATGCAGATTTGTATTTAAAAAAACAAAGCACAACACACGACGCGTTTTACGCCCGCGGCGTGCGCGGTTGTTTGCGGCTACCGCTGCACCGGCGGGCAACCTGTAGAACCGCGCGGGTCGCGGTCGCCCGCGCCCTCGGCGGGTTGCGCCCGTTCGCTTGGCGGGCGACCGCATCGTGACATGTTTGTATACCTCGGGATGTTTATATATTTGAATTAGTGGATGCACCCAAAACCTTCTGGTCTTTATTTTTTTAATTCTTTTGTGAAGTAAATATATTGCAACAGCTTGTTTCTGGTGTGTGGCGGTCTGAACCTCAACTGAACATTACCGCATCTTGCAACCGCCTGTCTTGCGATCATTGCCCGCAAACGTGGCGGGCGAAGATCGCAACCGCGACGGCCGCGTAACCGCGCAAATAACCGGTTTCGTGTGTATAGAAAAAAAACCGCAGTTCCAGACCGCAGCGGGCACGGGAGAAAAACGCTTCGTGTGTACTTAGCCTAATTCAATCAACGAACCACAAGAACTTTTATATGATGTTACTTGCTGATACGGAACCCTTCATGGGTGAGTCCGACTCGCACTTGGCCGCTTTTTTTATATTAAATCAACATTTTGTATATTGAACACTTTCATTTAACCTCGAACATTTTTGACAATTAGGTACAAAATTAATAATCGCAGAATTCTTATTATTACATATCTATGCTATTATCTGTTTAGTTTATGAAGCGTTAAACGTGTAAATACAAGAAATTAATATAATGTGGAAACATTCACAAGGTGTAGTTGATGTCATCACGCAATATATACAGCCGCGTCGGCTCGGGGACACGCGTCCTTGACGTCGGTTCTTTACGACTTCGTCTAGCCGCCGACGTCTCGTTTCCGCTAGTGTACTATGTAACCAATAGTACCTAAACAGCCTTGAATACTGAGATAATATTCGGATTGGTGACTTGGTATCTTTGGCCAGTGTCCTACACAATCACAGGACTGACATACGTAACTCTGGTCTATTTGAGCTGGATTCTGGTTTATTTGATGACTGGTGGTATCCTAGTTTATTTTCCTTAATCCTTACCCTCAGCCCAATCTACATTTTGCCAGTCCGTTTCAAAATGCTTACATTCCCAAACAGTTGACGTCATGTTACATATTACAAATGATTGTGATAATGTCTAGTGTTTGATGGACTCACCTATTACGACCAAGTCAATATCACTAGTGGGCAGGTAAAGACCGGTGCGGAAGGAGCCGAACACCTCGACTCGCGCTTGCGGCCACAGCGCGAGGATGGCGCCTCGGATACGATTTACCACCGTCGAACGCACCAGGTGTTCCGTCTCCGTCGGAGACATGTACAGGTAGAAGTGTTCGATCTCCTCGTGTAACCTGAAACAGACAAACATACATACTCAGCAATGAAATACAAGAGCACCAATTCTGTCGTTTTTATGTTGGTCTTCTATACGAGAGTAGTATCGCTCCAGTCTACTATAGGTAAATCCATGTCCCAGTAGACTATAGGTTACATCATTTACATTGCAATGGCAATAAGAATGAATTTTGCACCAGAGATTCGAGTTCAGTGCCACTGATTAGCCGCTAAAAATAACTTTCAAGTAACGAATGCTGACAGAGTGAACGGTTTTATTAGTACTGCAATGTCATTAATTCGAATCGCCAGAGCTAAAATAGTCTAAAACATGTCTTTAATATTCATCAAGGTTCAATATCAACAAGAAATAGAGAAAATTCAAAGCGATGAAAAATGTTTCAGAGCAGGTAAACATTTAGATTGGTGTAGGAGTCTGGCTCAAAATAGCAAGCTCACATGACAACAGATCGACTACAATAGAAGACGGGAATATTTAGCGCAGACAACTAATGTAAGCATACAATTAGTTCAAAGGATAGAGTTTATTGAATTTTGTAAATTGTATTTAGTAATTTGTTTGTTGTTGTAAATTGTAATTTGTAAATTGTAATTGAACGTTGTAAATAGAGCAAGCTACCAAAACAAACTATTGTTCGTTCCAACCAACATCGCAGTGAGTGACAACAGACAGTGGGTTTTCCGGGACTTATCCGGACGGGTCTCTTAAGACAGAAAAATAGAAAACCATTATCAACATCTAGAGGGCATTGTGTTGGCGATAAGGACAGGAGGGCAAATATGTAGGTAGTGAGGTGGGCTGGCAAGTGTGAGACCGGAGGCCCAATCGTTCTGTAGAATTATCTAATCAGGCCGCCATGATTATGGGTCACCATGCTACAATGCCTACCCTCACAATGAGCATGGTGACCCCTACTCCTGGATTCTACTCATATTTTCCATCAGGCAGAGTAAAGTCACTTTGGTAGGCTTAAACATAAAAAAACATGGCTTGGAGAAGATGTTAATGGAAAATTGTTTTTAATTTAGTAGTTTCATATTACGTTTACATCGTATGTCAAAGTTTGAATATATTTACTGAATATTATACCGCCTCGGTTATGCTGTGGGAGTGTATGAGACTGCTGTGCTTGAGGTCTTGGGTTAGAATACTGGGTCGAAAAAAGTGTTTATGTAATCTACAGACATTTGTTTCAGAGTTTGGATGTTTTCTATGTAGTTATAATATGTATTTAATTATTTATTTACAAAAAACAAAGTATATAAGTATTTTATTTATCTAGCTTTCATCTTACAAGCTCTGTTTAGTTCGAAGCTAGATGACGTCGTATATAACATGTCCGAAATATTTATTTAATTTGTGTATATATAATACAAAGTTCGAAAGTTTTGTTTATCAAATTGTTTTGTAACATAAATCAAGTTAATAATTTCCAGTCAAAGTATAACCGTCCTTGCAACTTGACAGCTCAAAATTTATATAGTTTTTGTAGTTTGACGAGGTATTTGTTAGTTCAAACTTAAAGTCACTAAATTTGCTATTTTGTCAACTACTTTATATCAAGCAGAGTATTGCTAAGCTTCAAAAGAAGGTGAAGGTTCCTAGAGGAGGTGACTTATTTTCTTCATGTTATACTTACTATATAGTAGGCCAAAACCTCTTTCTAAGGAGAGGCCTATGTCCAGCAGTGGACTTTTAAAGGCTGTTGATGATGATGATGATACTTACTATATATTAGTAATTTAAAATTCGGAATCAAAATATATTTTTACGATAAGCACCACTTAAGATACGCAATTGTTTATCATTTGTACACGCGAATATGTTAGGCGTACACACACAGGCGATTATCAAAGTGTAGTGGTCCAAGAGCCCAGAGCGATCAGACATAACTTATTTTCACATGGATGAAACCTTAACTATTCAGTAGCGTCTAGTGTACTTTTAAATACCTGCGTGCTTGTGGAACTAGCCCTGTGACACCTGGGCAGATATCAGGTGAGAAAGGTAACTAAAAATAAGAGTTATCTAACTTAAATTAGTATGGCTGATCTTTATATATATTTTGTAGAATATTATTCTAAACTAGTTTCATAAAGTGTCAGACACTTTTCATGGACCAGAGCTTGTGTCAGACGCTTTAAAGATCGACCAAAAATTAATGAACTTTACTTATTTTTACATGTCTGATTTTTTAATATGTTATTAAAGTAACTATTACAAAGTTATATTTCATCAGTCAGACAAATTCGAGTGACCAAACATCCCATAAACACAAAAATTATTCAGTCGAGAGTGCGATCGCGAGAGCACTATGCGCATGCGTCTCAGAGTAAAAAAATTAAATGTAATGAAAATACTTACTAATTTCAATCTAAGATTTTCGCATTCTTGTTTCAATAACATGGGCTTCAACATTAAGTTGTTAATTAATATTAATATTAAAGTGAATTCATTTATTGCATGTATTTGTGATAGGTGAATATATGAGGATCCATTTTATTTTATAAGGAAATATCTTTATTTTATTGTAAAAAAGATACCAGTTAGAAAAAGATATAAACAAAATATTACCACTACCACAAAAATATCACTATGATTAATTACAGCAAATATCTCCTAATCATCGCAATCAAAAATCTAAATCTAATCGCGCAAACTATTCAGTTTAGAAAAAATGATATAAGAAACCTCAACATCATTTTTGAAAACCTATCCATAGATACCCCCCCACACGCATGGGTTCGATGAAAAAAAATTTTTTGAGTTTCAGTTCCAAGTATGGGGACCCCCAAAATGTATTGTTTTTGTTTCTATTTTCATGTAAAAATCTTAATGCGGTTCACAGATTACATCTACTTACCAAGTTTCAAAAGTATAGCTCTTATGGTTTCCGAGAAAAGTGGCTGTGACATACGGATGGACAGACAGACAGACAGACAGACATGACGAATCTATAAGGGTTCCGTTTTTTGCCAATTGGCTATGGAACCCTAAAAACGGGATCCAAGTTGCTGTGGACGTCTCACTCGCTCTGAAATAGCATGATGATCGCACTCCCGGCTGAATAATTTTTGTGTTGATGTTTGGATGTTTGGTCACTCGAATTTGTCTGACTGATGAAATATAACTTTGTAATAGTTACTTTAATAACATATAAAAAAATCAGACATGTAAAAATAAGTTAAGTTCATTAATTTTTTGTCGATCTTTAAAGCGTCTGACACAAGCTCTGGTCCATGAAAAGTGTCTGACACTTTATGAAACTAGTTTAGAATAATATTCTACGAAATATATATAAAGATCAGCCATACTAATTTAAGTTAGATAACTCTTATTTTTAGTTACCTTTCTCACCTGATATCTGCCCAGGTGTCACAGATCTAGTTCCACAAACACGCAGGTATTTAAAAGTACACTAGACGCTACTGAGTAGTTAAGGTTTCATCCATGTGAAAATAAGTTATGTCTGATCGCTCTGGGCTCTTACTCTATAGGTTTTGTATAGTTTGTGTCCAGAGAGCCATGTGTAATATAAACAGCAGTCACGTTTGAAATAAAGCAAGCGTGGTCACCATAAGAGAGTGCGCTAATTAGCATCGTGCGAGTGTATCACGTGTCGCGTGTCACCTTCGCGTCCAGCCCGGGCTGGCCTCAACCGTACACCTTTCACCCAAACACTGCACTACCAGTTCTAGACCACATTCTTGTCTGCGAGTAATTATATCAGCCAGTCTTGTTAATCGCTATCTGATAAAGTAGCAGTTTTCTAGGCATGGTGTATAAGAAACTATGTTGTCAATTCTTTTTAGGGTTCCGAAGTTTATGACTTCGAACCCTTATAGATTCGTCATGTCCGTCTGTCCGTCCGTCCGTCCGTCCTCGACTTACCGTCCAAACGGTAAGTGCTAGAAAGATGAAACTTTGTATGAACATGTATCGTAATTACGTCGACAAAGTGCTACAATAAAATTATTTTATACTACACCTGATCGGAACAGTAGTCAATATTCCCTGAAAATGAAAAGAGAAAGTTAGTCTTTTCCTTGACCTAAATAAGCGGGAGGAAAAAATGTATGAAAATCCATTTCTAACGTGTTTTAGCGGGAGAGAATGTTGTATGAATTTTCATTTCTCATGTGTTATCTTATCTATGGCGCGCGCCTGCCCAAAGAGTTTTCATATAATTTAAATATGGAATCTCCGTGCCACTGACATCCTTTTGTGAAGAATAAAAAAAAACAAAAGAAGCGCGAAATATTTATAAATATTATGTCATATTCTAAGCTAAATTGTGTCTTACATGGTGTCTACGTTTTGATTTTATTTTATAAATACTTTAAATGTTCCTCACAGGTGTAGTATAAAGCAATGTGTAGCACTCGGGTGAAAGTCCCATTCCTACCTCGGGAGTATTGTGGCCCTAGGCTGCGCCTCCGGGCCACAAACTGCTCCCTCGCTAGTAATCGGTTCCTTTCCTCCCTCGGTGAACAATGTACTATTATACTACACCTGATCGGAACAGTATTCATTATTCCCTGAAAATGAAAAGAGAAAGTTAGTCTTTTCCTTGACCTAAATAAGCGGGAGGAAAAAATGTATGAAAATCCATTTCTAACGTGTTTTAGCGGGAGAGAAAGTTGTATGAATTTTCATTTCTCATGTGTTATCTGATCTATGGCGCGCGCCTGCCCAAAGAGTTTTTATATAATTTAAATATGGAATCTCCGTGCCACTGACATCCTTTTGTGAAGAATAAAAAAAAACAAAAGAAGCGCGAAATATTTATAAATATTATGTCAAATTCTAAGCTAAATTGTGTGTTACATGGTGTCTTACGTTTTGATTTTATTTTATAAATACTTTAAATGTTCCTCATAGGTGTAGTATAAAGCACTGTGTAGCACTCGGGTGAAAGTCCCATTCCTACCTCGGGAGTATTGTGGCCCTAGGCTACGCCTTCGGGCCACAAACTGCTCCCTCGCTAGTAATCGGTTCCTTTCCTCCCTCGGTGAACAATGTACTATTATTTAGGGTACCTCTCCTACACGTAAAGTGGGGCTACCATAACATGTGGGGTATCATTATATAGGTCTTTTAAAAACATTAAAGGTTGTTAAGACGATTCTTTGATTTAGGTATCCGTTTGCGAGAAATTCCACTTTAAAGGCCACTTTTTTGTAAAAACAGGGTATACCCCCTCTAAAAGCTAAACGGCCGGCTCAAAAAATCTGGAAAGATTCGTCCATATAATGAACTTTAAATGAATACTATAACGAATTAGATGACTTTGCTAGTTCAGGAGTCATAGAGGCTTAACTTCTACAATGTGCGTACTTGGAAAACGTCATACAAAATTAACGCAATAATACGTAAACATAACAATCATCCATTGGATACAATTTCTAATCCACGTGCCATTATGGGTGAATGAAACCCTTGGAACGAGGACCCCTTTTCTGTGCGTGACCTGACACGCACTTGGCCGATTTTTTTTTATAGTTTTACTACTTCAATGGTTCAAAGAACCGAGATAGTGGAGTCACACTGATTTCACACACACTCTCACACAGAAGATTAGCCTGAAATGAAAGTATTCGTGCTGTCGTGCCTGGTGTGGCCCAATGACGTATAAGCATCTCACTACGCCGTTATACTGTGGGTGGTGCATGCTGCTTTGTTTGCATTCACAATAAGTATGATGACCACTAATCTTGGATTCTACTCATTCTTTCCATCAGGCAGGGTAGTCACTTGGTCATGCTTAACTACATTAGAAAAAAACCATTAGTTTTTCTCGTTTAACATACCTATTTGTAATATTAAAAAAGAGTAACTAAGTAAAAAATATCAGTCGCTTTAATGTTTCAAGTTTATTGTTTTATTTTGCCTGTTTGTTCGGGCCATTTCCTAGAGTGGTAGATAGCTGATATCATTATGCTACTTTTTAACCGACTTCAAAAAAAAGGAGGAGGTTCTCAATTCGGTGGAATCTTTTTTTTTTTTTTTATGTATGTTCAGCGATAATTTCGTCGTTTATGAACCGATTTCAAAAATTCTTTTTGCATTGGAATGGGCGTAGCTTACAGGTGGTCCCATCGGCACCATATCGGGATCTGATGATGGGATCCAAAGGAAATCGAGGGAACTCCTAAAATATAATAGGCACAATGTCGAGATTTGGGTACTCGGAACAGTTTTTCATTGAAGTCGGTTCCTTTTTGTTAAAATTATATTGTTCCAAAAATCAGAAAGGAGAACAATATCGAATTAAAAGCAAGAGACAATCTCTCACGTAGCTCAAAAGCTCAGTGCACCTAGTGACGTTGAACATTCAGGAATAGAAATAGTATGTACTTAGTCACTCGACCTGGAATTTTTTAAGTGTGTTTATAAAAATAAACATTATTATCAATTTGTAAATACCAAAATTATACACGACCCTCATGTGGGATCATAAAAGGTGCTTCTAGAGCTCAGCTGAAACTTAAGAAAAGATCTACATCTGAATCTTATTCCGTGTACTGCGCAGTCTTTCGTTCGACATCTTGTGAAGTTGACTTTGCTCTCGTTTATGTTTGATATTTTTTCTAGAATCGGCTTTGCTTTTGGACTGTTTTTGTTTACTATCACGTTGACCTTATTAAGGTTGCATATATTATGTAAACAATGTGCGACCTCCTTATATTAAATAGAAGAAAAAGAAGAAATGTTTAAAAAGTCAGTTCTCGAATATGACTGTTCTGTGTCAAGTGTATTATTTAAAGGAACTGAACTTTGTGTAAAAGATCATAATGTGTTGTGAATTCAGTAAATAATATTGTATAGAAAACTTCTGATAACCTTTATTAAATGTCAAAGTAACCAAAAGTCTTTCAAGTTTATTTGAAAATCAACCCTGCGCACTCTGAAGTTTATTGAAGTTCAACCCTACGATTTCAACAGACCTTGGCTCTTCTATTCCGGACATTGATTAGACATAGCGACTTGTACTCGATTTTGGTGTTTGTTGTTACATATATTGTACAAACTCTGTTTCAACATGTCGAAAAGAGGACGTACAATCAACAGCCAATCTCGCGAATCGGTTGTGATGTTAACCGAATACTTCGAACGCGAATCAGTTACTGGTGGACCATTATTCCCCGTGCACAAGTGCAAGATCGCGTAGCAGAAGCACTTGGAATCGGAAAAAGACTATTCGAACCATTTTGAAGGAAAAGTATGGGTCTTCCGGTACTGAAGAAAATGTGTTACATACGCCTAAGAAGAGGAAGAAAAGCAAGCCTGTAACAGGTATTGACACATTTGACGCAGATGCTATTTGAAACCACGTATATGCTTATTATGCGAGAAGTGAATACCCAACTGTAAGTAAGTTGGTGATATCACTAAGAGAGGCTGGCCTGTTTAGTGGCAGTGCAACATCTTTAATAACAATTATGAATCAAATTGGTTTCAAATACAAGAAAACCGACAAGAGGAAAATTATGATGGAACGATATGATATAATTTTGCACAGAGTATCATTCTTGAGGCAAATGAACAAAATTACAAATTGGGATACTGTCATATTTATCGATGAAACTTGGCTGAACTCGAATCATACCGTGCCACAGCCATGGACGGATGATGCCAAGGCATCTTGTTCAAAAGTGCCAATGGATAAGGGTGGACGCCTAATAATCTGCCATGCAGGATCAGCCGGGGGAGGTTTTGTGCATGATGCTCTACTCGCATTCGAGTCCAGAAGTACAAAAGAACACCACGAAGAAATGGATGCAAATAAATTCTTAGAGTGGTTTACTAAGTTGTTAACAAACCTCCCCGAACAGTGCACAATAATTATGGATAATGCACCTTACCATTCAGTTCAAACAGATAAGGCACTCAAGCAAGGAAAAAGGCAGATTTAGTGGCGTGGCTACAAAGAAAAGGCGTAGAAGCTGACATGAATTTATTGAAAGCTGAACTGCTGGAATTAGTAAAACAAAATAAACCTGCCAAATTAAGATATAAATTCGATGAATTGGCACTTCAACATGGTCACAAATTGATAAGAACGCCGCCGTACCATTGTCAGTACAACGCTATTGAATTAATCTGGGCTCAGGTCAAAGGATACGCAGCACGTCATAATACAAAGCCACCATTCTCCACTAAGAATATGATGACATTGTTAAAAGAAGCTTGTGATAAAATAACTAAAGAAGATTCGGCAAAAGTGGTAGAAAAGACGCGAAAAATCATAAAGGAAGATTAAGATAGAGACGTCAATATTGATAATATTATAGAAAATGAAATAATTATATATACAGGCGACGATAGCTCATCTGGCTCGTCATCAGAAGAAAATGATTGATTTCACTTTTCTCGATTTTGTTGTGATTGAGATAAATGTTAAGACAAATTGACATTTCTTTCCATTGTATCATTTCAAATTTTTTTTTTTTTTTTTATATTTAAGCCTGCCAAAGTGACTCCACTCTGCCTGATGGAAAGCATGAATAGAATCCAGGAGTAGGGGTCACCATGCTCATTGTGAGGGTAGGCAATGTAGCATGGTGACCCTTACCATGGCAGCCTGGTTAGATTATTCTGCATCATTCTCCCGGCCTTCGAACGGCGGGAGAATGATGCAGAATGATTGGGCCTCCAGTCTCACACTCACCAACGAAATACGACAGCAAGAATGCTGTCATTATTAGGATGGTCTTCTGTGTGAGGGTAGTACTGGCCGGGTCGAGCCGGCCCATTCGTGCTGAAATCAGCGTGGCTCTACTACCTTGAAAAATTGCCTATAACATTAAATTTTAAGTTATATGTTCTAATTATAACTTAAATCCAATGCACTTTAAGATATATAGTCAAATCAATCAAATACTCTACAAGTTTGAATCGATTTATCGTAAGTATCGTGCACCAAGTCGTATGATAACATCACTAGTTACGCTACGATGACAAATGTCAAACCGGGCTTCTTATTTCGTGACGACTATACTTTATATTAATAATTACTTTTGTAATTCTAAACTTTAAAGAGGCCTATATCCTGAATAGAAAACAATATTAGAGCTGAAATTCGCTTGTCTAGAGATATGAATGCTCTCTGTAATTTATTAATAGTCATTTGAAAACGCACACTTGACGGAGTTTAACGGCTAGCTTGAATATAACTTAACGCTAAGATACTGTACTGTACTATTGCAAATATACATACTTATACATCCTACATATAAAGTACAGGTACAGACCTAACGACCACTCTCATCGCACAATTGTATGTCCTGGGTAGGCCTGTAATTAACAACCTCTGACTCTGCAGTTCGTTACAAATGACTAGATGGACAAGTATGTTAAGACTGTAACCTCCATAGACAGTTACAGAGAAGAGATCATACTGCTGTTAAAAGATAAACAAGGTTAAGTTCAAGGTTAGTGGGCCGTTACCTAATCGCGCGGTCAGTACCTAGATGGGTGACCGCTTCTAACATGATAAGTTATTAGCTTTTTCGTGATTCGGAGGTCACGTTAAGTAGTCGGTCCCGGTTGTCATCATTAGATAGCAGCAGAAGCTTAGTTGAAAGTCTTTGGAAGGCCAAACTTCCAACCGCAAGATTACTTTATCGACCCAGCATGGGGACTTATAGTCTTAACCCTTTACTGAGAGGAGACCCGAGCCCAGCAGTGGGACATTATGGATTGATGATGATTGATGAAAATACAGGCAGTAATGATTAGATGTATATGCAAGTGTATTTAAAAAGTGATTTTATATTTCGCTACGGAATTAAACTATTTCCACTATGAAATACACTTACTAAAAAGTAGATTAAATCCGTTTAAATTTTTTGTGAACACATTGTGTGGAGAGAATTAATTCTAACAAGTTCCGCAAATCTGAAATTAAAAAGAAAAGCAACTCCCGCATTAGGCATATACATCCTGTGCCTCGGGAGACTTTACAAAGAAATATGAAACGGACACAAAGAACACCTAGACTCAGAACAACAATTTGTGAATCACAGTGTTGTCCAGCGTGGGATTTGAAGGCACAACACTTGGCGCAGTAGAAAGCAGCGTGGCGACCGCTTAAATCACTTGGAAAATCGTGCTGTGTGACCGTGACCCAATATAATATAGTCGTTGTTATGACCATAAAGTGATAGAAATAAGCTAAGTGTGTTCTCAATAGAAGAAGGTTAGATATTTCACTTAATTTTTAGCTGACTATTGTATGTTTCACCGGAGCGCCTAAAAAACTGAATCGATTTTACGAATAAGGTGTGGATAAATTCATAATAATTGCCCGGGTAATATTCGCTACATTACACAATGTTTTACGTAGTTCGGTAAAATGTCTATAAAATATAATATATTAAATATGTACTGTTCTTATTGTAGAACACGTTTAAAATGCAAACAAAATACTAAGATCGGATACGAACTATGATAGAACAAAATAGAGCGTGTGTTATAGCGTGATCTCAATATTTTTCGTAAACCTAATACCCTACCTATCTTTAAATTTTATACCCTATTCCACTCGTACCTCCTCAGACAAACAAAATAGCTACTCATATGACAAAATCCATAAAATTGTTAAGTCTAGAGTGCCTGGCAAAGAATCGTCATACACATGCATGCCTAGGCATGCCTTTTAAGTTCTATCGTTTCCATATTTCCGGGCAATTTTGAATTTAGAACTGTTCTATATTCGAATGTGTTTAAATTATGAATCACAAAACAGTTGAAAGTAATAGGATTAACGTTATCGTTTAGTCACAGCGTCGATTGGAATCTGTCAGGTTACGTACATTACAATTTTCTTCAACTTTAGAAGAGGCCTGACACGGCTTCAGTGAAGATAACATTATTGCTGTGAGACAACTAATTTTCGAAGGTCATCATGTGACGTATCGAGAGATTGAGACTCTATTAGGCATCTCAGGGAAAATCATTCAGAAGATCTTGCATGAAATGTTGTTCGTTCTCGAAGCACTTCAAAGAAGATGGTGGCCACGTTCCTTGGAAAAACTGGCCATGTTGCGACTATTACACTTGAAGATCGTAGTCGGTTATCGCTGAGTGGTATATCAGTTTGTTTACCACAAGTCATCGCCGAACTTCGAAAATCTAACTCAAACACACAGCGCTCGTCCACCGAGTATTTGAAGCAGGAAAAAGTAGAAATTCCTGACCATCCTCCATACAGTCCTGACCTAAGCCCTAACGATTTCTTTACATTTCCTAAAATTAAGAAAAGTCTCGTGGTCAAAGGTTCCATTCCGGTCAAAAAGCAGTCGACGCTTTCAAGTCAGCGATTTTGAACGCCCCCCTAAATTTAGAGTGCAATAAATGTTATAATAACTGTGTTGAACAAATGGAAAAGTGTATTGAGCTACGTGGTGAACACTTTGAAAAACAATTAAAAGTACTATAATGTTCTAGTTCTGTTTATTTCTTCAAACGAAAAAACTTAAAAGGCGTGCCTCGTATCTGTATATTGTTTTCTTCCTAGCCTTTATTTCTAAGATTGTTTGTGGTCGGCTAATATTTCAACCGGTTTCACCTGAACATCAGTTTTTCCACGGAGGGACCGGCATCGGACCTCCGCAACTCTGAGGGAGAACTGAAATTCGAAGGTTACTAGTTCATACACATATATATTTATACACTGAAAAAATAGAAACCTGGCATTCTTCTTTTTTCCATGTGGAGAATGGATGTTTTTTAGACCTCTTAGTGGAAACTACGAGGGGAGGTCAAAAAGTTCGCGAAATGAAAGTGGAGGGGGTTGAAATTAAACACAAAACTATTTTTTCTTTTCAATATATTCTCCCTTAACCCTAATACATTTTTCAGATCTTTCAAATACTTAATTTGTTTATGCCATCAAAAAATCATAATTTATCTTTGGCCGACTTGACTTCTTCATCGTCGTCAAATTTCCTTCCACGCAGCTCTTCATTTTTGGAAATAAATAATAGTCACTAGGGGCTAAGTCTAGACTATAGGGTGGATGGTTTAGCTGTTCGAAGCCGCATCGGTGAATGGCAGCCGTCGCAACATGGTACGTGTGAGCACACCTTTTGACAGCTTTCCTCTTCTTTTTTCCTTGATGGCTTCTTTCAATTTATCTAATAAAGAAGCGTAGTATTGTCCTGTTATAGTAACACCACGATCCTTGTAATCGATCAGTAAAATACCTCCTGTATCCCAAAAGACAGTCGCCATGATCTTTCCGGCCGATTGTGACACTTTAAACTTCTTTGAAGGCGGTGTGCGTTTCTTATGCCACTGCATCGACTCTTGCTTCGATTCAGGTTAATAATGATGAACCCAGGTTTCATCTCCTGTAACAATCACGGCCATAGCTTCTTCTTTTCTCTCTCTGAAGAGCTCCAAAAACAAGCGCGAAAACTCGACGCGTTCGCGTTTCTGCAGTGGCGTGAGCATTCTCGGAACCCATCTTGCACTGACCTTAGTCATGCCAAGATGTTGATGTAGCACATGTAAAATACTTGTTTCGGATACTCCAACTATTGCTGCGAGCTGCTTCTTCTTCAGCCGGGCATCTTCCAATAGAAGTTTCAACTTTTTCGACGATTTCCGGTGTGGTTGCCTCGATTGGCCGTCCAGAGCGGGGGTCGTCTTCAATGGACTCTCTTCTTTGTTTGAAAAGACCATGCCAATTGTAGATCATGGTTTTACCAAGGGCAGAGTCCCCGCAAACCACTAACAGCTCTTAACAAATCTTCTGAGCTGATTTTCCTTGCTTGGTAAAGAACTTAATAACGGCGCGGTGTTCAATTTTCTCCATACAGGCTGATTACTTCCCGATTTAGTTGTTTGTAGGTCGATAACTCAAAGGTCAATGAATCGATTTGGTTCAAACTAGGTATATATACTGTTAATAAGATGCTAACTAGTGACTACCTGGAAGAGCAAACCTACCCCCACCAACCCCTTCATTCCGCGAACTTTTTGATCTCCCCTCGTATGTTTAGTCAACAAATCTAGCAGTGGGAGCACTTGCTCTTCTGTGCTGGAAGCAGACATGTACATGAAACACATTCTATTTTTGACAGTCACCGATAATTCTCTAAAGAAGGAAAGAAGACTTGCTTCATGAAAACTAAACCTACCCGCACCTTTATATTCGCTTTCGTATCATATCAGGAATGATCGGTCGATAAAGTATCAGCTACAGAGTTTTTAATAAACAAGCCAGTACGAATGTGTGCACCTTAGTTCAATGAGTCCACTCTCATCAATCTCACCTTAGTCCCTTTACTCTTTTTAGACTCGTGATTCACTAGTGGTATACGTTAATGTTGCCAGTCCTAGAATGCATTTTGAGTTTCTATTTCAGTTTACATATACAGTATACAATTACATAGTTTTTTAAGTTTCTAATGAAACCTGGTTGGTAACAACTTACCTGTTGCACTTGTTACATTAGGTGGAAAGAATTGAACAGATTGCATATTGCAACCTTCAGATAATATTTCCATTCAATAAAGCAAACTAAATGCGTGTCGGGTGTGGTTGATATCGCACGGTGGTAATTCTCCAATTAACCGTGTACGCACATAGCTTCACATTCTTTCCTTTAACAACTATTGCATAAGAGAAGCACACTCCAACGTGACGCCAACTACGCACAAGTGTGCGATAATATCAAGTCTCATTTTTATATGCACACGATTTTAACTAAGGAAGTTTTGTGTTCCAACACTGTATAACAATAAAAGCACAGACTTGTATAGACCGATATAGTTCTTGCACAGTTCACATGTCGCTTGGGTTTCAGACCTCTACTGTCCCTACTCAGGAATACACGAACACATCTCAAATCAAATAATGAATTAGGATTTCAATCAAGCCATGATATTTTGAGGAAATCGATCCGTGACCAAATATGTATACAAGTTTTTCCTAACACAGTAGATTGGTTAGATCTATTCTGTTAGAAGGAGCACAACCTGACAGTGGGCCAGGGATGACGCAGCCTCATTACGACTTATCTTCACGTAGCGAGGACTGCAGACGGAGCTGGGGCTCGCATAGACCACTCTCATGCAACAATAAACGAGCTTGCTTAGACTAAATCACCTCTGCATCTCAGCACTTTAAAGAGACCTTGGCGTCGATGAACTATAGTGAGATTGTATAATTATACTCATACATAAGAGAAGAGATATTCTTTCTGTGTCTACTTACAATTCCAAAAACAGTGCAAAATTATAAACAAGAACGCTTAAGAACAAAACAGGTAAGGTAGACCGCGCCATAAACATTAAGCTGTCGTCATAACGTATTGGCATCCATCCTCTTCGAATACAAATATGTCACGGTAGCTTGTGGTCGCAGCTGTGATCCTCGAGAATATGGTATACGTTATGGATACAATATAAATTATATACAAAATCAGATTTACATTGTCTTGATCAATATATTATTATAATATTTATTGATAATAAAGAACTAGAAGCCTACCTAACGTACGTGCACTTTAAATTAATTTGACATGATCGTACTCCCGATCAATTCTCACAAGCATAAAGAGATTAATGAACACGCAGTGACAGTTATATTAATATAAATTATAGTAACAATATTCGTTACGTTCCGAAAAGCTATAATATATGCGTTCACCGAGTAAGTATCTTTAGTGACATAAAAAATGTGCATTAGTCCATCGTCCATATGACAACGTGGCGCTCTGACGCAGTGATGGATGACGAAGTCTCTAAGCCCATCATATCAGGTACAATCTCGCCACGAAACAAGCCGACGATAACACAATATTTTATCACAAACCAATTTGTGCGTAACAACAGAAAATGAATTTGTCTACAGAGCGACCGGTACGTGTCACGATTACCTTGAGGGTTACGTACCGTATTTTATATGTTGTAGGTACACACATACCTATGTATTATTTACTAACTACAGTTATGTGAAAGAATACACGACTTAATTGCAAACCGAATGTAATTGTGAAAAGAAGCTCATTTGACAAAGGAAAATTTAATATTATAGTTAATCTCAGATTTTAAGGTTACTATTATAATATATCGATGAAAAACATTCAAGGAACAGGTATGTCAATTTTATGTAATAAACTTGCAAGTTTACAAAAACAACAAATATTATAAGTCTGGTACCAGCACTAACAATATGTTGTAATATCTTTAAGTAAGTTGTTCTAATTATATTTAATTTAATTATGACTAAATTACACCTATATTCATATTCAACATGCACAACTATAATTTCTGGCATCAACGCATAAATTAATTTACCTTAAAAGTTAAAAAGTCATATTATCAATGATGTTATGCCTAATAACGATTATATCCTTTAGAAGGATCACTGTTCAAATATCAAAATTGTATACGTGTTTCAAACGTTACAATTCTGTTTAAAGTTTAACCAAAATTATCGTACAATAATATTACTTGTGTAACTTGTACCTATTTCCAAATATTTTGTGTTGATAAAGGAATGCATTTATATCAGTATCTTAAAACTCATAAATCGTACACTAACTGAAGTACCTTATAAATTAGTTTCAATTAGGTACAAAAGTTAAAAGTGCGAGAGAAAGCTGTATTCACAGCCACTTTTATATCCAATATGTTCCCCATTAGAGTTTTTAATCACGCATTTAATTATCATTTAACGCATAGAAATATTTACTTAAAATTAAGCAAAATTAACTTTTATTTAAATTACCTTCAGAGCAGTATTAAGTCAAATATTTTTCGCCTATTTCATTAATTTCATGGAATTAATAGAGAAAGAGACCAACAAAAATGAGTAAGCCCAAAATAATCAATAATAAAATAATATGTATTAATAAAAAAAAAATACCACTAGGCACAAAAATTAGTGAGCCGGAAAATAATCCGGCAAAGCTAATAAATGTCAAATTACGATAAATAAAATAATTACTAAGCCTGATGATAATAATCTGGCAATACTAATATAATTATTTGTAATTAAAACAAAACAATAATAAAGCCTAAAAATAATGCAGTAGGGCTGATTTATGTTAAATTATGAAAAATAAAGTAATCAATGAGCCTGAAAATAATCTGGCAAAGTTTATATATATCAAATTTAGATCAAATAAAAAGAAAATTTGTATGTAAGTCTGAATACAAATAGACAAAAGTAATTGTTCTAATCGATATCGATTAAAACATTCTTTGTACGCCAAATATAGTATAATCACCAATTTTGTTTTTCTGCTAAAAACACAGCAGCAAATGACTCGGTGACAGCAAATTCGTGAAAAGGTGTAAGGAAATTTATGTATCCTAAAAAATGTAGAATCTTTACTATCACTATAATTATATATATTTATTTCACCACAAGGTTGAATTGCTAATTAAAAGACTAATTGCTAAGGCAAATAGGCAAAGCGATATACAATCACTTCAAAGCAATCAAAGATGGTATTTTGGAGAAAGATCTAAGATTTAACATCTTCATATACCTAGTAGTAAAGGATAATTGTTCAATATAAAAGGCAATGAATTTGATCATATCATACAATACAAAACACGTTGTGGTTGCTAAAGCCCTTACTGGGAAGATTTTATTTTTGAATTAATTTTGATATTCGTTGGTAAGTGTGAGACCGGAGACCCAATCATTCTGCGTCAAACATTTTACTAAGTCGCCATGGTGTAGGTCACCATACTGTATTGTATACACTCACAATGAGGATAGTGGCCCCTACTCCTGGATTCTACTTATGCTTTCCATCAAGCAGAGTAAAGTCATTTTCATCAACAACCCATAACGTCCCACTGCTGGGCCCAGGTCTCCTCTCAAGAGAGGGTCATAAAAAAAGTAATAAAGTCATTTTTGTAGGCTCCAATATTTAAAACAAAAGCTAGAATGCCATAGTACACAGGAAACTTATACAGGGACGTAAAAAACCGTATTTGTAATAATGCTATTTCAAATAAATTATATAAACAAAATAAAGTGTGTAATAAATTAAATAAAACGTTAGGTGGTCTCAAACAATCATTGTATTGTTAGTTTGAGTACTTCAATGTTGTTGTTAAAAGTTAAAGTATGGGTCTTTGAAAATTGAGAAGTGGATTCTTATAAATAAATATTAGACCAAAATTGTATAAGTGTGAAATTGCATATGTAAACAAACACTTCATGAATAATTGTAAATGATATTGCATTGTGAGGATGTATTTATATAAGCTAAAAAATATTTATGGTTTGATATTTTGGAATACGATTTAGAGAATGCAAGATCTTTATGATTTGAAATAAATAAAAAATAAAAATATCCTTGGTATCTACATTCAATAGTCAAAAATGCAATTTCATTATATGTATTTATATCAATATCAATCCATTTATTTACAACATGCTTTAATCCGTTTTTCGAAGAATTTCAAATGCATCTTATGAAAATGCAGCATAATGCCTGATATACCTACTTACACAATGATTTCTACACGAGATATCTGTATATATATCACAGTGTTTAAGTAGATATCAGTCTAAAAATAACGAATAGTTATCGAAAGGTTTAAAACATCATTCTCACTCTATAGTCTTAAATCAATATTTAAGATTTATTAGTATTTAAGTTTAACCGGTTACGGTTATTATTTTAGTTTAACGTCTAAGTGTACTTTTAATAGACATTTAGTAATCAGTTACGCAAATTCTATTTATTCAAAGAATTTAATAATTGTACTAATAATGTTATTGTGTCCTCAAAGACGAGTGTAATATGGCATAATATGAGGCTGTAAGAAAAACAGTCAGTATGAAGTTGCTATTAAGTAGCATTTCAATTCAAATGAAGGGAAATAGTAAATATATTACTATTCCCAATACTGTCTAAAGCCATAAAAATCGAAACATGTCGATAGCAAATACACTCTATAATGGAAGTAAATCGCTACTGAACTCATAAAGTTAGTTCAAACTTCTACAGGAAGGTAACTAACTGATATGTTAACAAAAGCGATACATTTCCAAATTTGTAAGATTTAAGACATAAATTTATACTTCATTGATGTATTAGAGAATGATACGAAGAATTTTTCGTAACGCTTGTATTAAAAAAATAAAAAAAAAAATACTTTAATTGAATTTTAATGTAGATATTATTTGAAAGCAAATGTAAAAAGGAATTAAATCGCAAATTACAACGTACAGTTAGTAACTAACTAATATTATGTTTACAAAAGGGATACCCTTAGAGGAGTTCCCAGATGTAACAATCAGAATTTATAGGTACCATATTATGTAATAATTAATGTTAAAACTGAAATGTTAAAGTGGCAGGCACCATCATTGTATGCAAGAGATTGTCTTCGAGCTTTAAGGCCGCCACTTATACATACCTAGCATTCATTTCTTTTGTAATTAGCTGATGTTACTACAATAAATTCATTATTACTATTATTATAGATTATAAAAATAAGAGTATATTTCTATAGAAAATCAACTAATACTCATTAGTTGAATCTGATTAAAGTCAATCTATAAAACCGAAAAATTTCGAGATGTTATAATATTTAAGACTGAATCTGAAATCATACTCCATTGTATAATCTATTATAACATAAGTTTATAAGTCGTAATATAATAAAATGTTAAAGTTACATTATATTTCCATATATCATGAGTCATGATGACATATTACTTAATGTAACTGATATATTGGCAAAAGCAACATCCTTACAATTATATTAGATTTAAGGCAAAGTATGTGTTTACACTAATTTTAAAATACAGACAGATGTGTTGTTGGGGAGTTTGTTCCTCCGCTTCTTCTTCCCAACTAAAACACTAGGAAGTGGTGATGGGGGGGCGTTTCTGGGGTCTGTCTTATTGTTTTATAGGAATAATAAGTTTCAAAAACACTAGCACTCAACTTAATTTTAAATTACGAATTGTACACTTGCATTTTTTGAGGGGGACTGTTGGTTGTAACAAAAAACCCAAGCCTCCACAAATAACTAAATGGTATACATTGAGTGTTGAGTGAAATAAACTGATAAAGATTTCTTTAAAACAAACTTCAATTTGTCATGCTCACAATAAACCGAACTGTTGAACAGCACAGACGAAGACGTGTTTTATTATCCTCTGCGCCAATAATCCCAACAGTTAGATATCAATAAAAACAATTTCAACATAGGTACTTTAAAGTGTTTGGATTTATAGGGGGTAGCCATACCCACTGCAAATGCAAGCAGTATGGCGACCCACATTATGGTGGCCTAATGAGATGCTTTTTCACTCCCCGGATCATAACAGGAAGTCAAATAAGTAAGTAAATTAAAACTGTAAAAGTAATGCGGAAGACTGAGAATTTGCTATATGTATGAGAGACACAAATAGCCATCTCTCCCAGTCTCTTTCTTTCTCTCCCTACCATAGTATGGGTAAGTCTTGTGTTGAATGCAATGCAATTTTTAATAAAAAAAATTGTGATTACCATATAGTTAGTACTTGCTTTCCAGACTGAACCTCTCTATATTAAAACCGGCAGTACATATTATACAAGTTTTACATACACTATTCACACTTATTTGTGTTTAAATATATATATTTAAACACATTTTTGGTTAAATGTAATATTATCCATCTCAGAGGTCTAATATGTCCATAACATTATATTTTAATTATCTATTTGCAAACTTAAGTTGCAAAGGAGTTTAATACTTTTTTAAACTTTATTAAAAATTAAGTTTATGGATCACAGTTAATTCATTTCTAAAAATTGAAATATCTCCTTTTTGAAAGTTAAGTTAATCAATTGTCGGGGCATAAATATAAATAGCAAAATAATTATAAAAAAAAAAATGGAATATTTGATTTTTGTAAACACCTATTAATACGGATGAACTTGGACAAAACCAAGGTCATGTTCAACGAACATGTACTACCGGAACCGGTTGCGATACACGGTACTGTTCTCGAAGTTGTTCAAAAATATGTGTACCTCGGGCAGACTTTGCAGTTGGGTAGAAACAACTTCGAGGACGAGGTGAACAGGAGAAATCAGCTGGGTTGGGCGGCGTTTGGGAAGCTTCGTCGGGTCTTCTCATCATCGATCCCACAGTACCTAAAGACGAAAGTCTTCAACCAGTGCGTCCTACCCGTCATGACATACGGAGCCAAAACGTGGACACTCACGGCACGGCTGGTCCACAAATTCAAAGTCACGCAGCGTGCTATGGAGAGGGCTATGCTCGGAGTTTCTCTCAGAGATCGTGTTAGAAACGAGGTAATCCGGCAGAGAACTAAAGTGATCGACATAGCCCACAGGATTAGCAAGCTGAAGTGGCAATGGACCGACAACCGTTGGGGTAAACGTGTTCTTGAGTGGAGACCGCGTCTCGGCAAACGTAGTGTAGGACGTCCACAGGCCAGGTGGAGTGATGATTTGCGCAAGACGGCTGGCAGGAGCTGGATGCGAGTCGCCGAGGATCGAACTGAGTGGCGTGCAATTGGAGAGGCCTATGTCCAGCAGTGGACTGCGATAGGCTGATGATGATGATGATGAAACACCTATTTGTATTAAGGTAACTCAGCACTTTGGTCAGATAATTTTTGAATAACCATGTAAGTATGTGAGATTACTGATTTTGAAATAAAAAATACTTTTTCAATCAATGCAACTAACCAGTGACCTTCTAACTTTGTTATAAATGTGACATGACAGGTCTCCAAAGACCTTTTTATACCGTTTCATACCATTAGATGCTATTAGACTTTAAAAACAATATTTGTATCTCACTTGATAAACACAAGCATTTTCAATTTATTTTTACCATTTGGAAGTCATTTCTCATAAGAGTCTTCTAATACAGCTTTAAATCATAAAAAACTATGTGCCCTTAAACGTAATAAGAATACAAAAAACAAACGTGTTTGGAGGAGGGTATGACTAAATAACCGTCACTGTCAGGATGATAAGATGTCCTCGCACAAGTGGAAGGGGCTCCAGAATTAATAGTAGTAATAATATATGCGATATGTTAGCTAATCGCCGCAAGTCCGGCTAGCACGGAGTGTCACGCCGCACCGCGGCCCCGATCATAACCAACACGTTGACACACTAGCAAGCACAAAAATAATCAATTAAAACGTCACTCACCCCAGAATTCCCGGCTTGTAATTATAATTGGGTATCCGCCACGGACAGCCCCCGTATGCACCTATAAGAGCATCGTGGTTTTTGTTCAGGTTAAACGTCGATGCGCGGTTATCGTTCATTTTCCTCCGCGCGGGATTAAAATAATTGTTATTTCTACTTTCACCGTTCACATCGTTTATTGGTATAAAGTCTTGTGCTTTATTCACATTAGGGTTAGCGTTTTCTAAGTTTTTCAAGTTCATTTTTTCTATATCACTTTGAGTTTCCCAGATACGAAGCCACAGGCGCTTCGCGGGTCCTTCCTGCTCGGGCTGATACCACGCGACGGCGGGATCCATTCAGCCGGAGCAAGGTTCCACTATATGGAATGATACATACTGTTGTATTTCACATTTAATATATTGTAATGAAAAATAACACAAAACAAAAATAAGTCACACCACATTCGGAACATGGACGACACGCGTATAGTTGACACTTTAACAACTAGAGGGAGCCATCTTAGCAAAATAAGTTGGAGATTCTTACTCAGTTGTGAGACTTTATTTCAAAGAAGTTAGATATACATACATAAAACCTGACAAGACATAGTTATTAAATTAATTATATTTTTATTAGTATTGATAAGCTAAAAATGTGTAACTATTTATTCACAAAAAATTGAAACAGAAAGTTCACTGATGACAATAAAAGGAAATAGAAAATGGAACTGTTCGGATACAAGTCATAACCACAAATTTTTATTTTATCGAAAGGTTCGGTTTTCGGACAAAACGTTGTTGTTTTTCTCATATCATTTTTATTTATGTATGCATATCTAAAATGATATTAACGATACACTTATTAATAAAATTTGATTTTTCATTCTGAACAATTTTTTGGTCTTATTTTTGGACTAAGGCATTTAACATTTTGTTTGGTTTTTGGTACAATTCAAAATTTTACAAGATTTTTTTTAATGCTACCTTGTCTGCTCTGTTTCTATATTGCATCGTGCACTTGTTGTATGCAGCCCCACTATTCTTTCCTTTCTACACTCTTACAATAATTTTCTTGAAGCTGTTCATGCATCTCAACCTTCTGCAACTCCTATATAATCCTAGTGTCTAAATTTCTCAACTGTTAAAAAGACTCAAAATAATTGTATGACAAGTTATATAATATATCTATACTATGCGATGCGTGTTAGGGTGCCCGCACACACACAATAATATTGTGACAATAATATTGTGACACACGGCCCCGCAATATTGGCAATAAAGTACGTATTGCCGATAATATTGCGTGTGTGCGGGCTGTATTGTACAATATTATTGTGGATTATAGTGTGCGGGGCCGTGTGTCACAATATTATTGTCACAATATTATTGTGTGTGTGCGGGCACCCTAACGTTAGTCCGTACATAAAGTGAACATGAATATACCTACTGAGGCCGAAATTCCGCCATGTTTAGCGCACCAAATGTCATTGTCAGTGAGTTCAGCAGGTACCTGTCGTGTCAAAAAGTCAAAATAACCAATTATCCTTCAATATTTTGCATATAATTTAAAATAATTGAAGCCAAATATAAAGAATTACGTTAGATACAGTTATAAGTCATGAATGGATTTGACTTATTTAACTACATTTCTACGCTTAAATAATGTTAGTTTATTAGCTGGTGTTGTACATTATTTATTGACTTTGATATCGATTTTTTAATATGATTGCTTGTATGAAATTTCTTATTGTATCATGCTACCACACTTAAAAATATGTACAAAAATAATAATTAAAACATATTATATAGGGTACCAAGAATTGAGCGTCAAAAGAAAAAGTGCCTGAAAGCCATTGGAATGGAAAATATAAAGCCAAATGTAAACGATATCGTTTACATTTGGCTTTATTTTTGTTAATATTTTTTTTGTTAATAAAGATGATAAAAGTTTCAACAAAACTCTGGATGTGACTCGAATACAAGATGATGCCGTGCCTTTCGAATTTGTAAGAGTAAGATAATACTATATATACTTTTATAGTTATTATTGATAGATTTTTTTATTATAAATATATTTTAATACACACATATATTATTTTACAATAATTATTTTCAATATATATTTTTTACATCAAAATTTTCATTTAATAATAACAAATTTAGACCTTCATCCAGTGACCTTTTATTATCCTCAGTTGTCACGCAACTCGGCTTTAGTCTCCGGTTTGTGCACGATAGATAGGAGGAAGATATATATACTAAATCACGAGAGTTTACAAGAAGTTTATTGTTTTAAATAATCAATATACAATTAGTACAAGGGATAGTTCGCGAGCACGTTAGGGCGTGGGCTCTTGAGAGTTTGGTCGGTGATGCCTCCAAAAATAGGAGACACTTAACTTGAGCACTGGACCGCCCGCAGCCGGGCAGAAATGGGCTGGGCTCGAGGCGCGCGCTGTTTATATAGTCTCGCGGCCGCTATTGTTGCTGAGCGCCGCCAGGATTTAAATGGGGTAGCACGACGACGCGATGTCCATCCCACACCTGCGGCCGCTGTTGTTGCCATGCGCCGCCGGGATTTAAATGGGGTAGCACGACGACGGGATGTCCACGCCACAAGTTGATTCAAAATCTGCAACAAACTTGGTAAATAAATATTTAGCAAATATTGGTAAGAACCTAGCATCAAAAATTATATCAACAAATACCGCACATTACTGTAACTCAGGGATGACCGACGGCTGTTTGCTTTCTCCTCAGTCCTCAATGTCTCTTTTCAAGACTGACAACTCCGAAATTAACTACCTTATTTTAAGTCTTAAAAATACAACAGCTACTGGTTGGGATGGCATTTCTACTACAATCGTTAAAGATACCAGATCTGCACTTACACAAATAATTGTATATGTGTTCAACCTCTGCCTTGTATCTGGTGTTTTCCCAGATGTGTTTAAGATAGGTCTTGTACACCCCGTGCACAAAAGCGGTGACAGAGACAGTGTTAATAACTATAGACCGATTTCAGTCCTTACCACTCTTTCAATAATCATGGGGAAGTTATTAAACAACAGATTAAAAAGTTATCTAAACAAATATAATATTTTGGCTGAAAACCAGTTTGGTTTCCGTAGTGGTAAGTCGACCGAAGATGCTGTGTTAGAATTAACAAACTCAGTTGTCAGGCAATTTAACTCTAAATCTAAATCAATAGCTATATTTTTTAGACCTTTCAAAAGCCTTTGACACTGTCTCTGTACCGATTTTGCTGGGGAAGCTAGAAGGCATTGGTATTCGAGGGGTGGCATATGACACTTTTCGATGCTACCTAGAGGGCAGGCGTCAGTGTGTTAGTATAGATGGTTTTGTGAGTGACCTAGAACCAGTGGTATTTGGCGTGCCTCAAGGTAGTGTCCTCGGCCCTACCTTGTTCTTAATATATCTGAATGATCTATGTAAACTCGTGCTAACAAATTGCAAGATTATAATCTTATGTTGTAACATACGCTGACGATAATGTTCTTCAGCTGCACGGTGAATCTTGGTCAGAAACGGCTCTCTATTCTCAATCGGCATTATGCACTGTTTCCACCTGGCTATCCAAAAATCTGTTCACCTTAAATGTAGAGAAAACAAACTTTATTGCGTTTGCTCCAAAATTTACGTCATTGCCTACTGGTATAACATTGATGGCTCATAATGTCATATGTGCCCATAGCTCAAGCTGTTCTTGCTTACAAATTACAAGTGCTGTTAAGGTAAGGTATCTGGGTGTATGGATTGACAGTCAATTGTCCTGGCAAGTACACTTAAAAGTTACTACCACCAGGATCAGGAAACTAATGTTTGTTTTCAAAAACCTGAGAACAACCTTAGATCTGCGTACACTGAAGATCGTTTACTATGCCCTTGCTCAGTCCGTTCTCTCATATTGTATTGGCGCCTGGGGTTGTACTGGAAAAAATAAGCTGCTTACTCTGGCGAGAGCTCAAAGAGGAGTACTAAAGGTCATGAAATCCTATCCTATCCGCTATTCTACTGTTGACTTGTATAGAGAATTAAATGTGCTCACGGTCAGGAAATTGTACTGCTTAAATATAATCTTACGAAAACACACCGAATTAAAGTTCAGACCAAATCCAAACAAAAGAAGAAAAGACAGAGTATGTGATGTGAGGTTTTGAAGAATAGAATAGGTTTCTTAGGGTGCCCACACACACACAATAATATTGGCAATAAAGTACGTATTGCCGATAATATTGCGTGTGTGCGGGCGGTATTGTACAATATTATTGTGGATTTTAGTGTGCGGGGCCGTGTGTCACAATATTATTGTCACAATATTATTGTGTGTGTGCGGGCACCCTTACTTTTTACTATTTTGGCGCCATAATATGACATGATGACATTTAGCATAACCATCAAATTAATAGAAAATAGAAATGTATGTGATCTGTGGATAAGATAAAAGTATAGTTTTATTTCTAAACTTCGCAATAAAGTATCAAGCCCATTAAATATTTTCTACCTTGACTCGGGCAGGAGTAGTTTTTGATAAAGAATATACCTACTCGAACTGTAACTAAAAGTTGTTATTTAGTGTAACACAAAAGACGTCGATAACTAGTTTGGTATGTACTTTTACCCTTATTGTTGTTGTATTTCTTATTAGCGTGCTTAAATCATAAGAATTTCACTTACATAAGTAAGTGAAGTTCTGTGTAAGTAAAAGTGCAGCCCCAGAGATAAACAGTTGAAATCTTTTTGAAGTAGTTTAATCTTTCTGCTTCTGTTTGTTTAAGTTTTGCTCGCCGGTAACTGAAACTTTCATTTTTAATTAATTTATTTTATCAATAGCCAGGGAACAGTGTTTATGCATGACTAGTCTTCTAATTGAATTTATTCGTTGATTTATGTTTAATAACTTTTCTGTATTTTAGGATACATTATTCACGGTTCTAAATCAATTATCATATGAGTATTGTGTCCCGAGTTGTCAAACCATGTAGGATTATAAGTCAAATAAGTTGTAAGGTAGTAAATCACATTTCCCCACAAACAAGGCTTGTATATAATCCGGTAGTAACATTCAAAAGCGTCCAAGTAATGGCCCAAAGAAGTATAACATCTTTCTTCAAGTTGACACCTCCTAAACCTGCTGTCAAACAGGAGAAGAAGGACTATGAGGAGACTAAAGTGGAAAGTGATAATGAGAAAGACAGCTCTCCAAATACTAATGGGAATGGAAAGGTAATGTTAGTTTTTACATGGTTTTGAACTGAAATACAAGTTCTTGAACCTGAAAACTTATTTAAATACTGAGATGTAGTATATATTTTAGATATGTAGGTATATGTAGTTTTATAAATAAGATGTAGTATGTATTGTAAAATTATTCCTTATGTTTGAACCAGGCTGCACTTAGGATGATCATGGACAAACTGGCTCAAACAATATACAAATAGAATAGATTTATAATAAAATAAAATAAATTTGTTAACTGAAATTTATTTCATTCTGTTCATTTGCTAGATTGCAAAGAAAAATTTAATAAAAGTAAAAGACGACAGAACTAATTCTGTCATTCTAGGTTGGTGTTCTGTGTGAAGATAGTACTGTCCTGGTTGAGCTGGCACATTCATTCTTAAATCAGTGTGGCTCTACTGTCTGTAATAGCAATGATGGGCCTGATGCTTGAAAAAAAAAATGTTGTACTCATTTCCTCATCATTATTTTCAAGATAGCACAACTGGTCTGTTGGTCAAGTAGTTAGTGATCCTGACTGCCAAAGCAGAGGCTGCGGGTTCGATTCCCACCTGGGATAGTTCTTTGTGTGATGAACATGTTTGTTCTGTGTCTGGATGTAATTTATCAATAAAGAATACCATATTTAGATAAGACTGGTTGCACTTCATTACTTTATCTGGTTTGGGATCCATTGGTTGTGTGTTAAATGTATGAGGATATTATTATCTTAAATGTTTATTAGTGGAGGATATTATTATCTTAAATGTTTATTAGATCATTTAAATGCAGGTTAAGACCAAGACAAAGAGACCTAGACTAGAAAGCAGTGAGAGTGATGGATCACCTCGGAAGAAACAGAACACTCCAGTTGTTAGTTCTAATAAGGTATGACTTTCTGTATTATAACTATAATAAATTGATCTACTACTAGACCAACTAAGTCCACAGTGAAGCTTAAACTTATTTATAAGTCAAGTTTATTACGTCAAGATAGTACCTGACGAAAGTACTAGATTGGGCCCTCGGCGGGCTCAATAAGCTAAAAAAAATATTATTGGAAACATGACTGTATGGTTAGTGCCTGATTTCTTAAAAGCTTTTTGTGATAATCATAAAGTATCTTTAGAAATTTAATACTGGACAAACCTTGAACTGGTTCTACACAATTTTTCTTTGATTAGTAATAGTATAAATTTGATAGAAAAACTCACAAAGGCTTTCGTGGTCTCAGCATCCTAGGGAGTGGCACAGGGGTCCATTGAGGCACTTATCCTGTATAGTATCATTTATCAGCAAAGATTGACAGAGAAATAACTGTAACACATTTCAGAAGAGCAAAATAAAACGTCAGCGCATTGAAAGTTCAGGTAGTGAGTCTGAAACGTCGCCCAAACCAAAGCAAGAGATTGAGTCTCCAAGGAGTGATGAAAAGGACATCAAACCAGACCCGGACTCGCCATCCAAAAACAAAGAAAATAATCTTACAGAAACTGCTTTACCAAAAACAGATACATCACTTAAAACCAAGAAGAAAAATGCACTGGCCAAGAGTACTAAAGAAAAAAAAACTCCAGCCAAACGGAAAAATAATGCATCCTCTGTTAAAGAAGAGGATGATGACAGTAAAGCAAAGAGAAGTCCATCTCCAGTCAAAGTAAAGCTGGATAAAGAAGATACAAGTAAAAAAAGTAAAGCTGAAGAAAAACAGGCTGTGAAGGTAGAAGAAGCTAAAAGTGAGAATAAAGTCATTGTTCCAGGTGAGTTCCTTGTAACATTCATTCATTCCACCCATCCAAAATGTGACCAATTGACAATACGGATGGCATAATGGTTAAACCCATCGCCTCGCCGCCTAGTTACTAGACTAAGGTATTGAGGCTTCAATCCCACATGGTATAACACTTTGTGTCATCCACGAATTCTTGTTCTAATTTTGGAAGTTCTTTGTCTCCGCTTCGTATATGTTTGTAAAATAATCAGGTTTCAAGCTATAGCTTTTTAGAATCCGATCGGTCAGCGGGCGGGGCTTGATCGTCACCTTTTTCTTAATACGAACGGACTGTACAGTAACAGTAATACATTTGTGAAGCACAGAAGCAGAATATGACCCGTCCAAGTCGAAATATCATCCGATCAATGACGCGTGTTGGGCGGCGGGGGCTCCGGTGCCGTACCTGGCGCTGGCGCGCACGCTCGAGCTCATCGAGGGCACGTCCGCGCGCCTCAAGATCATCGACATCCTCAGCAACTACCTGCGGTCCGTGATCGTCCTCACGCCCGAAGACTTGCTCCCTAGTATATACATGTGTCTCAACCAGCTCGCTCCCGCTTACCATAGTTTGGAACTCGGTAAGTGAACATGTTGTATACTCTAATGCTTAAAACTTAATCCACTGTTGGGCTTTTTAGATCCTTGGTTAGAAAGGAGGTTCTGGCTGACTTTGTCATATTACCCAGGCAATACCTATCATAGGATTTATTTTAACTTTTTCTACTCTTTGTTGACTGATCATCATCATCATCAACAGCCTTTAACAGTCCACTGTGGACATAGGCCTCTCCTTTGAAAGGAGGTTTTGGTTGTTGACTGATACTGTGTGTTTATTGTATTATTTTTAACTAGCTGCGCCCCGCGGTGTTACCCGCGTATATCATTATGGTTGCTATGCAAGTTTGTTATCCATAGCAACCTGTGAAGTTTTGACAGGAGTTAAACAGTGATACATTTTGACATCTACGATTTAATGTATTTTTATAATCACCTAGCTTTCTATAGTTTATCTCGATTATTGCAGTAAAAAGTAGCCTATGTCCTTTCCCAAGTTCAGTTATATCTTCATACCAAATTTCATTAAAATCGTTTCAGTGGATAAGGCGTGAAAACGTAACAGACAGACAGACAGACAGAGTTACTTTCGCATTTATAATATTAGTAGGGATTATGACAATAACAGGAAAAATAAACTTCTGTTTTTCGTTTTTTTGATTCGTTGATTTGTCACTATATATTATTATATAATACATATATTATAAATGTAAAAACCTTTGGGCGCGTTTTATTGTCTGTCTGATCGCTATACACTTAAAACTATTTTTTTTTAAACTTAAAAGACAGCCTAAAGCCTGAGAAAAGACATAGGATACTTTTTACCGCGATAACCGACAAAGACGCGAGCGGAGCCGTGGACGAAAGCTAATTGGATCTAATAAATTTAGAGAATATCTTTACATTTCTATTCGTGGTTTAAATAGTCATATAATATAGATATTATAGATACATACACAATGTCTGTTTAAAATTTCTAATTAGGCATCTTTTTATTAGGGCCGTAGCCGAATGGCAAAAAACGGAACCCTTATAGATTCGTCATGTCTGTCTGTCTGTTCGTCCGTATGTCACAGTCACTTTTTTCCGAAATCATAAGAACTATATTTTTGAAACTTGGTAGGTAAATGTAATTTGTGAACCGCATTAAGATTTTCACATAAAAATAGAAAAAAAAAACAATACATTTTGGGGGTCCCCATACTTGGAACTGAAACTCAAAAAAATTTTTTTCATCAAACCCATACATGTGGGGTATCTATGGATGGATAGGTCTTCAAAAATGGTATTGAGGTTTCCAATATCATTTTTTCCTAAACTGAATAGTTTGCGCGTGAGACACTTCCAAAATGGAAAAATGTGTCCCCCCCCCCCTGTAACTTCTAAAATAAGAGTGATAAAACTAAAAAAGAATTATGTTGTACATTATCATACAAACTACCAACGAAAATTGGTTTGGACGAAATCGAGTAAGTAGTTTTTTTTAATACGTCATAAATCGTAAACCGCAATTTACCTTTCATTCAATCAATTCACTATTATAAAAACATCGATCAAAGTTACAACGAACTACAAGAACTTTTATATGATGTTCCTTGCTGCTGCGGAACCCTTCATGGGCGAGTCCGACACCGCACTTGGCCGCTTTTTATTTTAGATATGTATAAGAACAAAGAAGTGACTTAGTCACCTTTTCTTTTAGACCGTCTGCTCAACGGTATTACCCACGGTAGTTCTTGTAAAAGGACAACAAGAACAACGGGTAACACCACAGAGAGCAGTTAACAATATACTTCGATCACAAATAGTATGTACTAGATTCCCGATAAGCGCTTCAAAAACGGCACGAAAAATAAGACCACAAATAATTTTTGTGGTCTTATTCCAAATTAGTATAGTCCAATCATAGCCAACATTAAGGCGTAAAATTGCCGCAGTGCTCGTTCAAAATCTGTCTAAATAATCACCGTAACAGCAAGGTTTTGGAAGGAATATTTTTTAAGTCTAATTTTCTAAGTTTATATGATTCAATGTTTTTCATAAAATAATAAACAGAATTATATAGTAAATATAAATAATATGATTCAATTAACTAATATCATAATTGTTCGGCCAATGTTTGCTACAACGCATCAACTATTGTATCAAACATCGCCTATTATTGAACAGGGAATGCATGGAGTAGTGTGGTAAAAAAAATATGTTAAAAAGTTTATATGTGTAAATGTTTTAAACGCATATATTGAAAAGGATTTGTTTTCTGGAAGAAACGAACACAGACATAAAATAAGTCTAATTTAACTTATTATAGAAAAATTCATTGATGTAAGATTACATTATATTTGTAAAAAAGAAACCGCTCGCATAACTTCTAAAAGACAGCTTTATAACAAGCTGAATCTGTTTAAAGGTAATTATACCTACATTAGTATTTTAATTACTTCTGTATAAAGAATACACCGAAAACATATTTCTTCATTCCTTTCATTTTTTTTACTTTAATATTTTTTAATTTTTTACTAGCTGAGCCCCGCGTTGTTACCCGCTGTTACGGGGCGAAGCTAATCTAAAAAAAGTAGCCTAAGTTACTCCTTATATCAGCAGCTATCTGCCAGTGAAACTCCCGTCGAAATCGGTCCAACCGTTCCAGAGATTACCCGGAACAAACAGACAGACAAAAATTGTAAACAAAATATTTTAGCATATTATGTACCGTGTATACATATTATGCATTTAGTAAAATGCGGTTATTTTAATATTACAAACAGACTCCAGTTTTAGTTATTTGTAAAAATTACCTATTTGTTGTAATAACGGCAAAGTAAAATAGTACCTACTACTTTTTGAATCGGCCAAAATTATTTGCCACCAAACAAAACAAACCTAATGCAGGCACCACACTTCGTTATGCGCTATTCGTTATTTGTCTGCGCCGTATTCGCCCAAATATTAGTTATGCGCGCAAACAACAAACATGCCATCCACACTTCGAACTGGTATGTCAAATAAGCATCAAATAAGGCAAATATGTGTGTTGTAGAGATGTGCCACTGTCATTTTTATGGTGAACGAAACGAATATACTCTCCACACTTCGCCGTATGCGCGCGAATAACCCGCATAACGAATAGCGCATAGCGAAGTATGGTGCCTGTTTAAAACAAATATATTCGGCAACTCTTACGTCTTTCAATACTTACTGTGTTCTGAGGTTCTGAGCTTTGAAATGTAATACCAAGAACTAACTCTAGTTCCATAATACAATAAGCATGAAATTGTAAACAAAATGTTTTTAACCTTAAAACTTATACTTTAAGTATCATTTTAGAATAAATATTTTTGTACTAATAACTTCTTTTTTCAAACGAAATTTTAAACTTATTCCATAATATTCTTTCTCTGACGAAGGGACCTAAATAAATATATTTTGCAATAGTAATTAAACTTTATGTTTAAGGCAATAAGGTTTATAGTAAACTGAAGTCGTTAACATAATTAAACTTTTTTCTAAGAAATGAAGATGTTTACGTGTGTGCAAACGTGGCCACTTGAGCGTCTTATTTTTGTTCCTGATTCTAGTACTTTTATTGATCGAAGACAATATATTCGAAAATTTGTGAAAATCAGATAAGAGCTTCTTAATAAAATAGAAGATAACTATAACCATTGAGATTTTCTATTAATTTATTTTGTTTTAATGTTTTCTTTTAGGAATATTTTTAGTTAAAAATAAATATGTTATAGCAAATCTCGTATATGTGTAAAGTAAAGCATGTGTTTGTGTGGGCTGGTGGCAGGTATTGCGGAGACGTACCTGATGAAGGCGGTGGGGCAGTGCACGGGGCGGTCGCTGGCGCAGGTGAAGAGCGCGGCGGCCAAGTTCGGGGACCTGGGCCGCGCCGCCGAGCAGGCCCGCGCCACACAGAGGACCATGTTCACGCCCGCTCCGCTCACCACCAGGAAGGTCTTCAACGCGCTCAAGGAGATCGCACACATGACCGGTGAACGCTCTTTCCTTTTCTATAGGCCTTTCCACTTCAGCTCGATCTCAATTACGTTTGGTGAACAATCCAGTGACGGTTTCCAGTGAAATCCAATGGTTTCACCGGAAAAGCATCTCCCTAGTCAGTGTAAGTCATCATGGTTATCCAAATTCATCAGTGATTTGGCAACTTTCAGATTCTACTCACACTATAATAAGAAACCGAAATTATTGTATTAAGCTCATTAAGAACATCAAATCAGCTTACGTTAAAGAACAATTTCACAAGACCAAAAATAACGCTGAAGCTACGTGGAAAAACATTAGGAATGATACCGGGACAGCTGTCAATGAGGGGTCTTCGATAATGTCGTCAATGAGTTTTTTACGGGTCTAGGCGGGAAACTGGCTAAAAAATTTGCATATAGTACAAGTAACTTAAGAAAACTGCTGTAACATAGTGACATGTAACTCGCTAGTTTTCCTTCCCGCTGATGAAGTAGAAGTCACCCCTCTGATTCTTGGATTGAGAGCAGACGCTTCTGTAGGCTGGTATTTTGTACGGATTGTTAGTCTTGGCTACCTACCTTTGTGCTAGTAATTCTTCCCCTTAAGCTGTTTCCCATAAGCCTTTAAGAAGGCAATTGTTCTTCCTATATTCAAGAGTGGGAACAGACACAGCGTCAATAACTATAGGCCTATCTCAGTTCTGCCTGCTATATCGAAGATGCTGGAAAAATATAAAATTCTAAGTAAAAGATAGGATGGTTTCAGGGGCGGCAGATAGACTGAGGATGTAGTTTTGGTGCTAGTAAATGATGTGGGGACAAAATTAGATAGCAAAACGATATGTCTTGCCATCTTTCTAGACCTTTCTTGGGCATTTGACACTGTGTTTGTTGACTGTTAGCCACTGACGTCGGTGGAGGCACTTTTAAGATCTTGCAAGACTATCTACGACCATCTACATTAAAGGTGTTACTAGTGACAGTGCAGCATTAAATTATGGAGCCCCTCAAGGTTCAACCTTCGGTCCAACTTTTTCTCATCTATTATAATAAATAATCTATGTAATATGTTTATACCTCATTGCTCAATATTTGTATATGTAGATGATACAGCACTGGTTATCCACGGTTGAAACTGGCTCGAAGCTATGGAAAATGCAGAGCATGCTCTCAGGTCTATGATGGAATGGCTATCCATTGTGAATTACTGTATTGTCGTATGGGGTTGTGGCACCTAAAACTTCTCTTCTTTCTTTGAAGCGGGCCAAAAGTCCTTAAAGCCATTCCGATACCCTAACACTGAACTTTATAGTGAGTGTCAAGTGCTGACTGTGAGACAGCTCTTTGTTCTCGGTACTATCCTCCGTAGGCATCCGAATGTACCACATAGCTCTGATACTGACAACAAACGCAGATATTTCGATGTATGTCCAGCGCAACAAAGGTGCAAAACGAGTTTCGCACAGTTTAATTATACCTACATATCGAACTGTCTGTACAATAAACTAAATAAATAAGGTGTAAAGCCACAGTTATTGTTACTTGACTATAGACAAGACTGAGGATTTAAAAGGAGCTGGATGCGATAACCCCTAAATGGATCGGAGTGGTGTGCAATGGGAGAGGACTATGTCCAGCAGTGGACTGCGAAGGGCTGATGATGATGAGATCCTAAGATAAAGCACTAATGCCTACACACTAAAACAAACACTCGCGCACACATACACACAATCCCATATACACAAACACTTACCCACATTCACACACATACACAGTAACACTACACTTTTTGTAATACATATGTAAAACGATACAGTTGTAGTTTCATACAGTAGCAACTGAGGTAGTGAGTGTGGATATTACTTTAGTTTAATGTTTTTTACCCATTTCACTATTTGTATTTATAGTTTATTTTTGTTTAATGCTGTTTTCATCGTCCAAGTATTCCTAACTTATGTTTTTATTGTACGCGAGGACACTGGTCCCCTAAACGTAAGTTAAATCTTATTCTGGGTACCAGAGTTCATAGTAAATACTCATAATATTTCATATGTTTTTGAAGTTGTATGTGTATTTTTGTCCACATATTGAGAAATAAATCTATAATCTTATTATATTTAACCTCTACCTTTGCCTAGTGATTTTGATAACTTAGAAAAAAACATGAAGTTACCAAAAAAAATGTAAAATGAATTTGCACTAAACCTCCTGGGTGAGTAAAATGGTCTCAAACATATAACGTATTCCTATTTCTAACAACCGATCTTACTCGTATCTCATCGTAGCAGCATTGTTTCTATATGATAGTGAATCAAGGCAAATATTTATAATATCAAATGCTATCTTATACTAACACACATTATGATGCATATGAAGAAGTACAACTAAGTAATACTAATGACGTTTATAAACTGTATGCAGGTCACGCGTCTGTGAACAAGAAGATAAACAAGATCCAGTCTCTGTACGTCGCGTGCCGACACTCGGAAGCACGATATTTGATCAGGTATTGTACTGCTAAACAATCTTACCATCATTGATTTATTTAAACTCCTAAACTTGTCATTGTAATGGTATCGCTGTTGAAATACTGTAAACACACAAACTAAATAAAGTACTCTCTATTAAATGTAAGGTTATATGTGCAGGTCGTTGGAAGGCAAGTTGCGAATAGGCCTGGCAGAACAGTCAGTTCTTCAAGCGCTGGCGTTAGCCACCGCCACCACCCCACCGGACTCTGACGGTGTCAAAGTACTGGACGCTTCCAAGGGGCTATCGGTCGAACAGTTCAAGGCGAGTAAGGCGTTTCTAGCTGAGAGATATAAGACCACTCACAGAGCTCTTATATTAAATGTTATTATCGTACAGGCGCGGGTGGATGAGCACGCTCTGATAATAAAGACGACGTACTGCGAGTGTCCCAACTACGACTCTATCGTCCCGGTCATACTGCAGCACGGCGTGAAGGCGCTGCCCCAGCACTGCCGTCTTACACCTGGGGTACCACTCAAGCCCATGTTGGCACATCCCACCAAGGGAGTCTCAGAAATCTTCGACAGGTAGCGACACCTACAATACTTGACCGGCAGGGTCTGTACCATAAACTGCCAGCTTCAAGCTTACATTAACATATCTGTGTAGGTTCGAGAAGGAGCAGTTCACATGCGAATGGAAGTACGACGGTGAGCGCGCCCAGATCCACGTGCCGGGAGACGACAAACCGGACCTCACCAAAGCGGCCATCTTCAGCCGCAACCAAGAGAACAATACCAGGTGAACATCGCAGACCATCGAACGCTAACCCCAATGGAGTGACGGCCCAAGGATTACAGGCTGTGTTTTATTGATTGTTATTGAACTGTTGTACAGTAAATACCCGGACGTGTTGCGGCGCCTGCCCGAGCTGCTGAAGGAGTCGGTGCAGAGCTGCGTGCTGGACTGCGAGGCGGTGGCATACGACACCGAAACTAAACAGATACTGCCCTTCCAAGTGAGTGCACCTACACAACTACTTATTTAGGACATACGCTTCGTAGCTCACTAGTATTTGAGCATGAAGTTAAGCAATCATTGCATGCTCACTATAAGGATCTAGACAAGTGATCATCACATACAACATTATCTAGTCACAAACTAAGCAGAGCAGGTAATATGGGTACTAGACAACTTATATAAATTCATAAATACTTTTTTTAGAAAACATCCAATGTCCAAAACAAATATTTGCAAATCATACAAACGTTTGATCCAACCCGAGACCTCTCGATCATACGCTAACCACTAGAAGCCAGTCTAAATGTGTGGGACAGATGACCAATTTAACACAATATGAGTCAATGCCATTTCTCGATAAGCCATCGATTCCAGTTGCTATTTAGACAGCTGTGGCAATAGTTACTGGTAATCGAAGCCGTAAGAAGTTTGACAATAGTCTTTTTTCTACTGGTTTCGATATCACCTAGACTCCTAGAGCTCGGGTTGTGGAGATCTGATTGCTTGATCTGAGTTTGAAAGAAGGCTTAATGAGTATGTCGGTAGGTCCTGTCCACGCGCAAGCGCAAGGACGCGGCGGAGGCAGACATCAAGGTGCAGGTGTGCGTGTTCGTGTTCGACCTGCTCTACCTTAACGGGGAGCCGCTCGTCACTCAGCCGCTCAGCAGGAGGAGGGAACTGCTGCGGGAACACTTCGCAGAAAAAGAAGGTCAGTTTAATTTTTTTTTATATTTAAGCCTACCTAGGTACTTACTCCATTACTCCATTCTGCCTGATGCTAAGCTTGACTAGAATTCAGGAGTAACCGTTCTCATTGTGAGTGCAGACAAAGCAGCATGACGACCAATTGGCCATTGGCTCTCGCATTCACCAACGAAATAGGACAGTATGAATGTTGTCATTTTAGGTTGATTTTCTAGTACTGCCCCAGTCGAGCTGGCCTAATTGTGCTGAAATCAACATGGCTACTACATCCAAGACTTAATTTTCGCCATTATGTTTATAATCGTATGATTTGGAATAAAAAATACTTACAACAATAAATTTTCTTGCATTTACAACTCCTATTGACCACTAGCCCAGATAGTATAATAGAGATATTTTTTGATTGCAAGTAAACTTTAGGTGTGTTGTGTGTGTGCGGCAGCTTCGAAGTACGATTGGAGTTTTCGTCACAAAAAACATACCTGCTACAGCGCCATCCATCGATAATACACTGAACTAGGTATTGACTACTAATTCTGTATCGCGATATAGAAGTTTTCGTTGTAAGTTGATTAGTATATATACAATTGCTTAACATCTACCGTAGGGTTGTGGCTGTCCAGGCATGAGCACCTCGCCTGGTCGGAGGATCTTTTGTGTTGAAGAGATACGACATCCGTTATTCTATAGTATGTTAAGACGCTGAGTGCAGCCAATGACCTTGAGCAATGGATACGGCCCTTTTTGTTCGATAAAGCAGCGCCGCGTTTGAGACGCGGTTCGTTATCGGTACTACCACAGTCTCCGAGAACTAATATTCGTCTTTGAATTTGCACTCTGCTTTTAACACAGGGCCTTAGAATATTTTAGATAGGGCAAAATAAAAATGCTATCGTAATGGTATGATAAAAAAAGTCATGTGGCACTCGGAGACTGCCGCGGTAAAGCTATTGCATAGCATTTTTTATCAACTTATGCATTTTTTTTTTAATTTTTTTTTATGTAGTATTTTTTTATTTAATATTAATCCAAGTTTACAAAACAATATACACTGTCTTTTTAGGGTTCCGTAGCCAAATGGCAAAAAACGGAACCCTTATAGATTCGTCAAGTCTGTCTGTCTGTCTGTCTGTCTGTCTGTCTGTCCGTCCGTATGTCAGCCAATTATTTCCGAAACTATAAGAGCTATACTGTTGAAATTTGGTCAGTCGATGTATTCTGTGAACCGCATTAACAATTTTACATAAAAATAGAAAAAAAACAATAGATTTTGGGGGTCCCCATACTTAGAACTGAAGTTCAAAATTTTTTTTTTCATCAAACCTATACGAGTGGGGTATCTATGGATAGGTCTTCAAAAATGATGTTGAGGTTTCTAATATCATTTTTTTCTAAACTGAATAGTTTGCGCGAGAGACACTTCCAAAGTGGAAAAATGTGTGTCCCCCCCCCTCTAACTTCTAAAATAAGAGAGTGATAAAACTAAAAAAAATATATGTTGTATATTACCATGTAAACTACCAACGAAAATTGGTTTGAACGAGATCTAGTGAGTAGTTTTTTTTTAATACGTCATAAATCGTAACACGCAATATACCTTTCATCCAATCAATACACTAGTATAAAAACATCGATGAAAGTTACAACGAACTACAAGAACTTTTATATTATGTTACTTGCTGGTACGGAACCCTTCATGGGCGAGTCCGACTCGCACTTGGCTGCTTTTTACCAACATACATTCTAACAATATTATTGCCAAACAATACAGTCATAGTATATAATATGAAACTATTCTGAACGCGACGATACCGTCAGAGCTCAGCGAGTATGAGATTCGTGTATGATGCAAAACTACATTCTGCAGTCCATCTCCTTCAGAGCTATTTTCCAATAGTCTTCTTTTGCTGTAAATAAATAGTCCATGAATTGTTAGTTAGATTTGAGTGACATTTCAGGACGTGCAGTATTTTACACTGTTCTTACCTTGGAACTTCAGAACATTGAACGTTTTGTGAGAATTCCACATTTTGCAACCTGTGATTAAATAATAGTACTTATTTAATTTAATATCTTTATTGCTTAATTATTATGATGATAATATTATGCGGTTAGATACACTATCAAAAATGACTATGCATAAAATAAGGCCATCATATGATACATTGTGTAACTAAAATGGCAGAGTCTACGACTTTTGTAAGTTTATGTATGTTACGTTCTTCAAGACTAAAGCTGGAAACACATTATCGGACGCGGCTGACGGACGCGGCTAACAGCCGCGACTGTAAATTGTACATTATTTTATTAAAACATTAATAGAGTGCCTTGGTAATATATTTTTATTCATTGTATTAAAATATTGACTCAGTAATATACATATTTATGATAATAAATTGATTTTAGTGGAAAAATAAGTGTGCACAGTCTCGTCAGTCGGTCTTGTGCCAGATTTCTGTCGGACGTCCGAACGCTCAAGGTCAGTCTGTCCACGACTTACGTCCGATAGTTTGCACAGCTCAGTGTATGTTCATACTCCAGATCACGGCTATCAGCCGCGTCCATTAGCCGCTTCCGATAATGTGTCTCTAGCTTAAGCTTGTTCCACTACACAGTCGACAGTTTTTAGGGTTATGAAACTACATTACGTCTTTGTAAGGATATCTAGTTAAATAATCTTACATGTCAATCAAATTATAAGTTTATTAATAAAATAAATTATTCTTACCTTTATAGCCTCGATCATAATATGATTTTATTTTGTTTTTTAATAAAGTTTTTTAGATTTATCAGCTAAATATAGCGTGCGAGTCGAGCGACATAGATCCGTTTAGCAGCGCGCCTCAGCGCTCACTGTCGTTCTCGATAGGAGTGACAGAGAAAAAGCACTTGAAATAGAAGGGCGTAAGTGCCAAACCACAAAATTCGTTATTTTTTTGTAAAAGTTGCAATTTTTTAAAAAATCAAAGTTAGCCATTTCCTTCAGTTACATATGATACACAATTTTACTTAATTTCATTTACATTACTTAAAGCACAACTGTGTAAAGTCAAAATTCAACTATTTTCAGAGGCTACTTTGATTATTTTTTTTATCGAGTGAAGTTTTTCAAATCGTGTTTTGGAAATAACCACTATGTGAGGAATATGTTCAATTATAAAGACATTGATTTTGGTAATGATATGAGCGATAGGTTTTTATACAAAACGATCTATATTTACCTCTATTTTGGTTATTCAGCCTCTTAAACGATGCGCATAAGTAGTGACAAAGTGTAGCAGCGTAACCCCACACTTTTAGTTAACTGCGCATTCAAACTTTTATGAAATCAGAAATTGTTTCTTTAAAAGTATATTCTAAAAATTGATATAACGAAGACAACCGCGATAATATGTACAATAATGGTGTACATGTATATCGGCAGGGTCGTGGCAGTTCGCGCAGTGGAAGGACTGCAGCGGCGTGGAGGAGGTGCAGCAGTTCCTGGACGCGGCCGTGCGCGGCTCCTGCGAGGGACTCATGGTCAAGGCGCTCAGCGGACACAACGCGCGCTACGACATCGCGCGACGCTCGCACAACTGGCTCAAGGTCATCCACCATTACCCACAACTCCACCACTCAAACACCACATGGGACAATACCTTTTGTGATTTATCGATTATTCTTCTGAGTTTGGGTGTTCGTGTCCGTGTTACGTACGTTTCTAAAGTCCACCGGAACTCTTGATTTATTCCAAATGCAAGATTTAGCTTATAAAAAGAGATTTATTTTGTTTCTAACTAAAACTAACTGATTTAAATCTTAATAGTTGTAACTTTAAATCCATGTTTATATGAAAAAATTGTGTGTACCGTTTGATATTGTGCACTTTATAGTTTGTAAACAGCTCATATATTAACAATGAGTTAATAAGTTATTAGTAAATCAATAAATCAGTTATCTATTGGCCTAAAGGTTAGTGATCCTGACTTTTAAACCAAAGATGTGAGTTTTGTTACCACTAATATTTCTGTGAAAAGCTCAATGTTTGTCAAGTTTAGATGTATATACTACTAGCTTCGCCCGCGGCTCCGCCCGTGTGTATGTCGGTTATCGCGGTAAATAGTAGCCTATATCCTTTCCCAAGTTCAGTTCTATCTTCATACCAAATTTCATCAAAATCGGTTCAGTCGTTTAGGCGTGAAAGCGTAACAGACAAACAGAGTTACTTTCGCATTTATAATATTATAAAGAATTGGGCTTATAAAGAAATGTTGTGGTGTCGTGTAGCTGAAGAAGGACTACCTGGAGGGCGTGGGCGACACGCTGGACGTGGTGGTGGTGGGCGCGTACGTGGGGCGGGGCAAGCGCGCGGGCGCGTTCGGCGGGTTCCTGCTCGCCTGCTACGAGCCGCACTGCGAGGAGTACCAGTCGCTCTGCAAGATCGGCACCGGCTTCTCTGACGACGACCTCGCCTCCCTCACCGCCACGCTCAACGAACACGTCATCGACGCGCCCAAGAGCTACTATAGGTACTTTTACCTCCTGACAACATTGTCGTTCAATAAATATGTACATATCTCATTTGGACGACTGGCGTAGTGGCTTGAGCAGTCGCCACGTTGCTCTCTATTGCACCAAGTGTGTGTTGTGTGAGTTGGAATCCCACATGGAATAACGCTGCGTCAATCATAAAATATGTGGGTGTTTTGTTTGTCTGTTTGTAAAGTATCCCGCGACGCAAGATGTATACATTCCTTTTAACAAAGTTGATTTTTTTTTAAGTTTTTTTTTTCTTATTCTACTTTGGCTAAATTTAACATCTCGTAAGCAGACTAGGTTAATTCTAGTTGAAATTACATTGTTTTTAATTGAATTGTTCTTAATACAGTTTACATTTCATTTAAATAGAATTTAAACTTTTCCATGCAAAGTGAATTGTTTAATTTGGAACTAAACAATTGTTAAATTGTTTAGTTCCAAATTATTATGTAGAATTACTTTACAGGAATAAAATTCTGGTGATAATTTTAATATTGTTAAATTAAACAAAAATAAGCAGTTAATGTGTCAAATTTATTACAAAAGCAGATCGATATCATTTAGTATTGTGGAGAAACGGGTGTCGTGTTCCTCCGACACAAAGGGTGGCTCCTCCACCAAGCGAGGTGATCATGCCTGATAGGCCTCGACCGAACGGACGATATTGGGATGTTCTTATATACAACATCTAATCGGCGCGAGAATTTCTCTATCGCGATTCAGGATTAGTAGTTACTCTGTATAGTTCGTTCCGTGTTTTCTTCATGGTTCAGTGTTTCATCGGTAGATAGCGCTGTTGTAGATTTCCACTGTATGATTAACAAAAGTTTTGTGTTAAGACAAAAGCAAATAATTATATGTGGTAGTTATATGTTATATGTAGAGAGGTGTTTGCTGGCAGGTATGACTCGTCTCACGCGCCGGATGTGTGGGTGAGTGCGCGCTGCGTGTGGGAGGTGCGCTGCGCCGACCTCTCGCTCTCGCCCGCGCACAGAGCCGCCATCGGCCTCGTCCACCCCGACAAGGGTATCTCGCTGCGCTTCCCCAGGTACACACCCTGCACACATCCTCACCGCCACTATACCTCTCGCTCTCGCCCGCGCACCCAGCCGCCATCGGCCTCGTCCACCCCGACAAGGGCATCTCGCTGCGCTTCCCCAGGTACACACCCTGCACACATCCTCACCGCCACTATACCTCTCGCTCTCGCCCGCGCACAGAGCCGCCATCGGCCTCGTCCACCCCGACAAGGGTATCTCGCTGCGCTTCCCCAGGTACACACCCTGCACACATCCTCACCGCCACTATACCTCTCGCTCTCGCCCGCGCACAGAGCCGCCATCGGCCTCGTCCACCCCGACAAGGGTATCTCGCTGCGCTTCCCCAGGTACACACCCTGCACACATCCTCACCGCCACTATACCTCTCGCTCTCGCCCGCGCACAGAGCCGCCATCGGCCTCGTCCACCCCGACAAGGGTATCTCGCTGCGCTTCCCCAGGTACACACCCTGAACACATCCTCACCGCCACTATACCTCTCGCTCTCGCCCGCGCACCCAGCCGCCATCGGCCTCGTCCACCCCGACAAGGGCATCTCGCTGCGCTTCTCCAGGTACACACCCTGCACACATCCTCACCGCCACTATACCTCTCGCTCTCGCCCGCGCACAGAGCCGCCATCGGCCTCGTCCACCCCGACAAGGGTATCTATCTCGCTGCGCTTCCCCAGGTACACACCCTGCACACATCCTCACCGCCACTATACCTCTCGCTCTCGCCCGCGCACAGAGCCGCCATCGGCCTCGTCCACCCCGACAAGGGCATCTCGCTGCGCTTCTCCAGGTACACACCCTGCACACATCCTCACCGCCACTATACCTCTCGCTCTCGCCCGCGCACAGAGCCGCCATCGGCCTCGTCCACCCCGACAAGGGTATCTCGCTGCGCTTCCCCAGGTACACACCCTGCACACATCCTCACCGCCACTATACCTCTCGCTCTCGCCCGCGCACAGAGCCGCCATCGGCCTCGTCCACCCCGACAAGGGTATCTCGCTGCGCTTCCCCAGGTACACACCCTGAACACATCCTCACCGCCACTATACCTCTCGCTCTCGCCCGCGCACAGAGCCGCCATCGGCCTCGTCCACCCCGACAAGGGTATCTATCTCGCTGCGCTTCTCCAGGTACACACCCTGCACACATCCTCACCGCCACTATACCTCTCGCTCTCGCCCGCGCACAGAGCCGCCATCGGCCTCGTCCACCCCGACAAGGGTATCTCGCTGCGCTTCCCCAGGTACACACCCTGAACACATCTTCACCGCCACTATACCTCTCGCTCTCGCCCGCGCACCCAGCCGCCATCGGCCTCGTCCACCCCGACAAGGGCATCTCGCTGCGCTTCTCCAGGTACACACCTGCACACATCCTCACCGCCACTATACCTCTCATGTGTCGAGTAAAAACGTCACTAAAAGAGCTAAAGATAACATCAAAGATAAAAGCAACAAAAACGAAAGCTTCATACAGACCCGCCTAGTATAGAACGACACTCTTATCATACAAATATGTTTAAGAATGAAATTTTGTTTTTTTGGGGCGATAGGCTGCTGATGATGATGAGTTATTTATCAGTTCATAATAACAGGCGGTTGTTTTCGTATGAAAATCTAAAATGTGCATGTGTGATGATCACCCCCTCCCTAAAATCTTCTCCGTTATTGCGAGTAGAAGCCTATATTGAACGGTGAATGTAAGCACTGCTATTAATATTGATTTCAATATTAAAAAAGAAACAAACATATTATATTCAACAAATTGTGTAGGCACTCATTACACGTGTCGCTAAATAGTAAGAGATTAAGAGTAGTATGAATGGATCTGTAAGAAGCATTAATACATGTTTGTGTGGCAGGTTCATCCGCGTGCGCGAGGACAAGGGCCCGGAGCAGGCCACCTCGGCGCAGCAGATCGCCGAAATGTACCTGGCGCAGGACCAGGTCAAGAACACCGCCAAGAACGACAACAAGTCCAATATCGATGATTTTTACTGATCTTTATTTTATGTACATACTTAATAATTATATAATTTTTTCGCGTAACTATTATATTTCATTTAAAATATTACAAGTTGAATCAATTCTTAGAATTCCGTAGTTCATAACTCGGACCCTTATAGTTTCATCATGTCTGTCCGTCCGTCTTCACCTTACCGTTGAAACGGTTAGTACAGGTAAAATGAAACTTCGCATGGTTATGCGTTTTTATTCCATACTAGCTGACCCGGCAGGCTTCGTACTGCCTCAATCGATAAATAGAAGACCTAAACTTTTGTATAAAATAAACTTAAAACAAACCATAGATATAGAATATACCATAGATTGGTTGTGCATTTCAATAAGCGAGACCAAAAATGAAATGCAATGGTGTGCATCAAACTTGCACGTGTGTGTAACGAGCCAGTGATGCGCTATGCACAATTATTTTTTTCGATAACGTACCAACTGGTATAAAAAATCCACAGGGATTAAGTACAAAAAACTACGAAATTAAAAAGACATCTTTATTTATAGAACTTTTAGTGGATACACAGAAACAATGAAAAACTGTTTAAATGTTTATTGTGATAATTAAGTGATAATAATGTTACGAAATATTGCTCGTACTTTGTGCACTTCTGTTTACTAAACAGTTTTCTTCAAAATGCCTGCTACAAATGGTTCAATGTTTTTTTGGTTAACCATTTTCCTCAAATGTCTGCATTTTGTGGTGATCTGTAACAATAATAATAAATTTATATATTTGTATATATTTAAGTTGCCAAATAGTCAGTATAGAATGGTTTTAATAAAACTAATTGATGAATATTATTTAACCACTGTGACTATTATCGATATTTTTATCGACATTGTCACTTCACACTTGTAGGTATGTGAGGTTAGAAACAAAATAAATTCACGTATTTAATAATTCTTTTTATACAATGCGAAAGCATCCTAATTTATAATGACCCTAAACTAGATAATATTGCCTACCGCTTGATATATAAAATATATGACATCGCATTTAAACAAAGCTTATTTAGAGGCATATATGGCATTGTTTACTTACATGTTAAATGAACGATTTTGTGGATTTTCTTTCTTGGAAGCTTTACATCCAGGTACTGTACACGTCACCATGATAAAACAAGCTTAATAAATAATAAACCACAACAAAATACTCAAGATTCCGACAACAAAATACTCAAGATTTCGACAAAATAACAACAATAATGTTTCGACCTCGACGGGCGCGAGTCGCATACAGGTGTGTAGCGTATCGGTGTTTGGTCTCGTTTATCTGTCGCGCTCTAACACACGTAAACTCGTATTGTCTCTTTTCCGCAAAAGCCAATCTATTAGTAGGTATTCTATATCTATGAAACAAACAAAAGGAATCCATAATCAATAAAAAAATTCAATACATATTTATATATTCACCTTTTAAACCTTCTCTGGACTTCTACAAATAATTCAAGACCAAAATTAGCCAAATCAGTCCAGCCATTCTCGGATTTTAGCGAGACCAACGAACAGCAATTCATTTTTATAATATATAGATAGATTTTTATTTGGGATAAGTCTCCTATAAGAAGGGATATTTTTTTTCTCCATTCTACACCATCATAAGCAGTTGTATTAGATAAATATTTAAAAAAAATTTAAAGTGTGTAAAACCATTATTTTGTTTAGGTATCCTTTTCAGACTTATTTAACTTTTAGGGGCATTTTCTTTGTTAAAACAGGGCGCCCCTTCTTGAAAGTAGTAAAGCCACGTTGATTATAGTACGAATGGGTCGGCTCGGCCAGGACAGTACTACCCTCTACCCTCACACAGTATTAGTGCTGTCGCATTGCGTTGGCGAGTGTGAGACCAGAGGCTCAGAATCTCAGTTGAAACATTTCACTAGACAGACGCACTGTGGGCCGAAAATCGGCTTTCATAGACTTAGGGACTTCAATTTGCAAGTGCCGGTTTTTTTGCCGGATATAGCTTCTATTAGTCATTATTGTATACAAAAATAACACTCTTTCGGAGTCCCTAAGGAGAAATTGAAGTCCCTAAGTCTATGAAAGCCGATTTTCGGCCCACAGTGAGACGTGGTGTGGATCACCATGCTGCATTATATGTACTCACAATGAGGATGGTGACCCTTACTCCTGGATTCTATTCATGCTTCCCACAGTCACTTTGGGAGGGTTAAAAACTGAAACAATTGGAACGATTTTGACGAGCCTCACTGGCACTTGATAGCTGCCTCGGTGACACAGTGGTAGCGTATGCGACTGCTGTGTTTGAGGTGTTGGACTCAATTCCCGGGTCCAATCTAATGTTTGTGTGATCTGTAAATATTTGTTCTGGAGTTTGGATGTTTTTTTATGTGAAACATCTATAGGCGCACGTAAAATAGATTTCTGGCCTGGCGACGCGTCGCCACGGCACGCTATACGATGGTATATATATACAGTCTATATGCAGTAGTGTGTACGGTGTGGCGTAAATTATAATTATACTTATAATATAATTATTTAATTATAATTATTATAATTATACGCCACACCGTACTATTTTAATAATTAGTAATATTGTATTTTATCATTATGACATATTTAGTTCCTATTACAATATGTTCTTTTCTGCATATTACTTTTACAAAATAATGGCGATGTAAAAGCTGTGGACACATATTATTTATGTATGTACTGGATTCAAACGTTATAAAACTAGATAATAAGATATTTTGTACTATACATTGTTTGTGTTCCTTGAATTAAATAAATAAATAAATAAATGTTTCATATCTGCCAGGCGTCCCGTGACGGCTCACATTTTTTTATGTATGTATTTACAAAAAAAAAGTATATTTATGTATTTATATCATGGCTAAGACTAAATGGCGTTGTGCAACTTTACAACAACTAAATAAATAAACATTTCAAACATTATAATGTTTGAAATGTTTATTTATTTAGTTGTTGTAAAATCACAGTATCAACCACAGGGCTTAGTTGTTAGAATAAATTTCTCGATTTCCTATCAAAATTGAATTATGGAACACTTGATTAACAACCAGATTATGTGCTAGTTTCAAATAAACGCAAGGAGGCCTGTGTTCAGCATTGATGGACTTGAGATGACAAAGAGGAACATAAGTATGCTAGCCACTGAAGTAATAACCAAACGGACACAATAATACTATTCTCAATCTTATAAAAATGATTTATTATTTACAAATACATGATTTTTTATTTTATATTAATGGTGCTAATGAACACAGTTTTTTAACACATTCAGTTATTCATATCAAAAACAATTAAATTGGTGGCATTTTTATTACATATATCTGTATATATTCAGAATCATAGGCAAAACCTAGGCCATACTCTTAAACTCAATCCTAATATGAATATAATTAAATAAGAGGCATAGTCAATTCAAGAATTTGAATTATTTTAATTTAAATACCGATTGTGTGGTGACAGATTAAGAATACAAAGTGTCACCACCCCTATTCATTCCATGAGTGTCGTAAGAGGCGACTAAAGGAACAAAATAAGCAGCTAACATCACTGCCAAGAGAAGGAAAACTTGAAACAAACCCTTTACCAACCCGTCTGGCCAGTGTGGTATAGTAGGACAAAACCTCCTTTCAAAGGAGATGCCTATGTCCAGCAGTGGACTGTTAAAGGCTGTTGATGATATTAATGAAATACCGATCGGTCAGAATTGGAGTCAAGAATAAGGCTCCTGGTTAGTAGAATGAACTGCATCTCACACAGATTAATACATTCAGTTGTTCCTTTTTATCCTTTACCTTATTTTACACCTTCAGTACACATGTGTTAACTCTGTAGCTAAGTCAGATGTTCCTCGTTTAATAACAATGTTCCACTTCCAGAGATCTTAAATAACACAAGAAAATACTAACAAAAGTGTCTCTGGTTGTTTCAAAAGATAAAAGATTTAAGCCGAGAAAAGTACTAACTACTCAAGTTAAGGAATTTTGGGTCTTGATTAAAAATGCATACACCTAAAACAGACTATCTGTTACGAAAGTTACTCTTTAGTTTGTTTGTAACTATTGAACCAATTTGGATGTTATTGATAATGATAATTAGTTATATAGGATATAATGTTACTATTTATCATGATATTCCACATACATGGGGGCAGTACAATGGGCAAAGGTTAGTTTGATTGTAAATAACATGATAAGGTCATTTACATAATAAATACATACATAAACACTAACTTCATCATAAACCATCATGAATTCGTTAAAATTCAATACTTACACAACATATAAAACAATGCATGTTATTGTAGACATCCTTGTTAGTGTTCCTTCAAAATTGTCTTAAACTGCTTTTACTAATATTGTTACTATTAACAAAGTGCAATGCTTATTACATACTTAGTTGCGAAACAACAGGACACACACATGGAAGTCACAGCCGAGTGGTTCTCTGTGGAGTAGACTAAAGTCAGGCAGATGATAACATACAAAGCAATTCAATAACATTGTTCTCCATCCTTAACTAAACTTAAACTAAATAGTTTACGACACTCAACATACACCATAAAGTCCATCATAGCATATCTATGCAACAATATGACAGACGATAACGGTGCTGGGCTACCGCCTGGCACCGCCCCGTTGGTGGCCGCGACCTCCGCGAACGTACGTCTTATGACCGGCGTGCTTATTGCCACCATGCTCTGGAGCCCCTTGTACAAATCGTTCAGTCTTGTTTGGGTGAGTAGGTACCGTGGGTGGCTGGGTCTGCAATGATCTCATGGGCGCATGTGCACCATTGGATCGATCTGTTACAGGAGGCGTAGCACCTGCCGGCACTGGTGGTGGTGTCGGTATTGGTTCACTCATATTTACTTGCTCGTTGAACAGCATACAAAACTCGCCCACTTTTTGAATATCGCCTGACTTGCCAGAATATAATGTAAGCGCAGCCCTCCATAGTGACGAGTAACCGCGCGTAAGCCTCACGATATCGCCGGGTTGGAGTAGAGCTCCCGGCTCGTCCCACACAGATAGGTTAACGGAAGCAGTCGCGTCAGCGACCCGCAGAGTTCGCACTTCACGAGCCTCCTTAGTCAAAGTAGGTTGCCCCACTTCCAACACTATAAACTCTGCATTGATATTCTTCATTCCAGGTTTCAAATCTTTAATTTGAACGTACTGTATGTTACTCATGGCGAGATCGTTTAAAAATTAATAGAATTAAACTTTAGACTAGATTATATGTTTGGAGAATACTGGCATGTCAAATACTTAACATATTCAAATTAACGGAGAGAAAATAAGCTGTGTGGTGTGTGGTTTTTAATTTTTTGCTTATACTCTATCTAATCTATTTCAATATGTCCAATTACGAAGGTCCCTTTTGACACTTCTTAGAACGTTCAACGTAACTCTTCACGTTTAGCTTAATTTGAAATAAAAATTATTATTCATGGTCAATTTGCATAAGGTCGTAAATAAACATTTAAAAAGTACACAATCAATCTAAATCATTATACAATTAATTCACACACACAATCAACATATAGTCCAGTCAATAAAAGCTTATCTTTGCCATTTTGGTTGAACACCTGCAACCAACGCCAAAATTTCCGTAAGTCTTCGTAGATTAATATACTAAAATTGCAGGGTGCTGCAATACCGGCAAATGGTGCAAATACATTGCAAAAGGGTGCAAAAACAACATTTTCGTCTATATCTCGCGATTGACTGGAAAAATAAAAAAAGATCCTACTACCAAATTGTAGGAAATTAAATCCCCTACAACAACTTGGAAACGTATTTGGGCGTTTTTCAAAATTTTGCTCCGTTACGTACAGGATGTCCATTTATTTTCACATAACAAAATTTTAAATAATCGATGAAATGTAGACATTTACAATGAACTAAGGTATAAGAAAAACCTTAATAAAACAATGTAAATTGAGTATAATTTCTATTTAATGTATTATTATAGTGAGGGTTGCCAATACAGGGGTCTTGTACGTTACATTTTCATTCAAAGTAAATAATAACTCAATCATATCAAAGTTAATCAGCTTTATTTATAATTAATCAACAACATAAAAATCTTCTAAAATTTAATACCACTTTGTGATATCTTGCCTCTTAGTGCTGTTTAAAATATAAAATATGTCTTGTACGTAACTAAATGGCACTCTGGACTATCAAACTTTGTGAATAAATAACTATTCTGAAAGACTAACATTATAGGTAAGTTTTTTTAAATACAAAAAATAACAAAAAGACATTTAATATATATTAACAAAAACATAACTCCCAAAGGTTTCTTCATAAAAAAATAAAAACTATAACAGCCAAAACAGGACAGTTACGTATGTGGACAACAGTCGTTACGTTTAGGAACTCTAAAGCTATGTTTACAACGAGCACAATTTCTAGTCATTTCACAATATTATTCAACATTTCAAAAACGTCGTGATGTGACATATTATTTAAGTCACATCACTTACTGTACTTATTTCTATAAAATTAGTCAATATCACAGACTGTTTTGATTTGAGCATTTTAAAAATATATTTTACAAAAAACTTAGGGGATTCAAGTCTATCTCACTTTCATTTTCATATTAAGTAGGTAACAATACTTCTTAACTTACAAAAAAATCCAACAGATACAAAAAAATGTCAAATAAGTAGTAACAAAAATAAAATAGGGAACCAATAAGTAGGTAGTTCTGCGTAATTGTTTGGTCTTCTTTTAGAGTAACTTTTTCATTTTCCAATAGCTCAATCATCTTTTTGTGTTTAGTCTCTAGGCGAAATCTATTTTTAATTAAACTACTAATAACTTTCTTTAACCTTTCACAAGTTTTTAATGTCCTTTGATATCTTTTATAATTTCGGTAATTCAATCTCTGTTTTTTCTTCAATTTTGTATTATCTTGCATCTCTGGCACTGTCACTGGAACATCTGGCTTAGTATTATTTTCTTTTTTATTTTCCCTTTTATTCCTTTTTTATTATCTCCAAATTTTCCGTCTTTTTTCCTTTTCTTCCTTATTTAGTTCACTTACCTTGAGTTTATGTCCTTCAGTCTTTCGACTTCTTTCTTTTTATATTTGTTGTATTTTTCTTCATTTTCTTTGTTTTTGTCCATATCGCCGTTGTTTTTGTCTCTCTCGGCACCAGTCAACGGCATAATTTACCTGAGTAGGAATAAATTAATTTGTAAGGAAGTGCCGAGGATGTGAGGAATTTTAGGGTTCACCCTCTTTATCGCTAGTCTAAATAGGATATTTATAACATAATAAGGAAACCTGCTCACCATGAGGTGACTAGATCCTATAAAGGTAATCAGTTTACCTCTCTGGGTAGATTATATTTTTAATTTATATTAAATTGCACAAGACAGTATGAACGCATCTTTAGGAGTCCAGTACGTAACGTTTTTAGTCCACCTAATACATCACGTCACGTCCTAGACGTTACGTATAACGCGGACTTGTCATTATATGTTTTTTTGGTATAAAAAAAGTTGATTATAGTAGTTTACTAGTACACATTCATTATCTACAACATATTTACTTATAATATAACACGAGTAGTATGGGCGTTTTTCAAAATTTTGCTCCGTTACGTACAGGATGTCCATTTATTTTCATAACAAAATTTTAAATAAACGATGAAATGTAGACATTTACAATGAACTAAGGTTTAAGAAAAACCATAATCAAACAATGTTAAATGAGTATAATTTCTATTTAATGTATTATTATAGTGAGGTTTGCCAATACAGGGGTCTTGTACGTTACATTTTCATTCAAAGTAAATAATAACTCAATCATATCAAAGTTAATCAGCTTTATTTATAATTAATCAACAACATAAAAATCTTCTAAAATTTAATACCACTTTGTGATATCTTGCCTCTTAGTGCTGTTTAAAATATAAAATATGTCTTGTACGTAACTAAATGGCACTCTGGACTATCAAACTTTGTGAATAAATAACTATTCTGAAAGACTAACATTATAGGTAAGTTTTTTAAATACAAAAAATAACAAAAAGACAATTAATATATATTAACAAAAACATAACTCCCAAAGGTTTTTTCATAAAAAAATAAAAACTATAACAGCCAAAACAGGACAGTTACGTATGTGGACAACAGTCGTTACGTTTAGGAACTCTAAAGCTATGTTTACAACGAGCACAATTTCTAGTCATTTCACAATATTATTCAACATTTCAAAAACGTCGTGATGTGACATATTATTTAAGTCACATCACTTACTGTACTTATTTCTATAAAATTAGTCAATATCACAGACTGTTTTGATTTGAGCATTTTAAAAATATATTTTACAAAAAACTTAGGGGATTCAAGTCTATCTCAGTTTCATTTTCACATTAAGTAGGTAACAATACTTCTTAACTTACAAAAAAATCCAACAGATACAAAAAAATGTCAAATAAGTAGTAACAAAAATAAAATAGGGAACCAATAAGTAGGTAATTCTGCGTGATTGTTTGGTCTTCTTTTAGAGTAACTTTTTCACTTTCCAATAGCTCAATCATCTTTTTGTGTTTAGTCTCTAGGCGAAATCTATTTTTACATAAACTGCTAATAACTTTCTTTCTTTAATGTCCTTTGATAACTTTTATAATTTCGGTAATTCAATCTCTGTTTTTTCTTCAATTTTGTATTATCTTGCATCTCTGGCACTGTCACTGGAACAGCTGGCTTAGTATTATTTACTTTTTTATTTTCCCTTTTATTCCTTTTTTGTTATCTCCAAATTTTCCGTCTTTTTTCCTTTTCTTCCTTATTTAGTTCACTTACCTTGAGTTTATGTTCTTCAGTCTTTCGACTTCTTTCTTTTTATATTTGTTGTATTTTTCTTCATTTTCTTTGTTTTTGTCCATATCACCGTTGTTTTTGTCTCTCTCGGCACCAGTCAACGGCATAATTTACCTGAGTAGGAATAAATTAATTTGTAAGGAAGTGCCCAGGATGTGAGGAATGTTAGTGTTCACCCTCTTTATCGCTAGTCTAAATAGGATATTTATAACATAATAAGGAAACCTGCTCACCATGAGGTGACTAGATCCTATAAAGGTAATGAGTTTACCTCTCTGGGTGGATTATATTTTTAATTTATATTAAATTGCACAAGACAGTATGAACGCATCTTTACGAGTCCAGTACGTAACGTTTTTAGTCCACATGGGCGGTTTTCAAAATTTTGCTCAGGGCTATTTTGCCGTGTCCTACGAGTTTGACCATTGATTAAAAGGCAAAAATGTAGGAAGTGAGTATCAAATTATTTTACGTTAGGGTAAAATGTTTAACTTGCTGTAAAAAAAAAGATAAACATAAGACTTAAACGGAAAACATATTTTAATATTTAATAAAATACCAAATATTATCCTACTTTTTCATGTGTCCTTCATCATATCCTGGATTTTGATTACGTATTTTGGAGAATATATAAGCTATATTTGGATATCCTTAGTATTACTCGAATGAAATAACTCATTATATTTGTTTTTAAATAAAATATAATAAGGTTGTAGTATATTTTTCTAATATAAATACCGAAATTATCGGATTTAAAAAACTGGCCACAGCGGACAGTCCTGTACGTAACGGTATGATTTTATAAAGAATAACAATAATATTGTCTTTGGCTCTTAACTATTTTTAAGCAATGCCATATTGACGATGTTTTTATCATTCCTTCGTTCTTTTCCTTTGAATTAAAACTGAAGAAATTCAATCGTCAACACTTGCGGTCCGTGACGTGCGTGACGGGTCTGTTTTGTTTGTCCGGTACGAACATTGATTTTGAAAGGTAAGACCCACAAATTTTATATACTACTCGTGTTAAATTATAAGTAAATATGTTGTAGATAATGAATGTGTACTAGTAAACTACTATAATCAACTTTTTTTATACCAAAAAAACATATAATGACAAGTCCGCGTTATACGTAACGTCCAGGACGTGACGTGATGTATTATGTGGACTAAAAACGTTACGTACTGGACTCGTAAAGATGCGTTCATACTGTCTTGTGCAATTTTTATATAAATTAAAAATATAATCCACCCAGAGAGGTAAACTCATTACCTTTATAGGATCTAGTCACCTCATGGTGAGCAGGTTTTCTTATTATGTTATAAATATCCTATTTAGACTAGCGATAAAGAGGGTGAACCCTAACATTCCTCACATCCTCGGCACTTCCTTACAAATTAATTTATTCCTACTCAGATAAATTAAGCCGTTGACTGGTGCCGAGAGAGACAAAAACAACGGCGATATGGACAAAAACAAAGAAAATGAAGAAAAATACAACAAATATAAAAAGAAAGAAGTCGAAAGACTGAAGAACATAAACCCAAGGTAAGTGAACTAAATAAGGAAGAAAAGGAAAAAAGACGGAAAATTTGGAGAAAACAAAAAAGGAATAAAAGGGAAAATAAAAAAGTAAATAATACTAAGCCAGCTGTTCCAGTGACAGTGCCAGAGATGCAAGATAATACAAAATTGAAGAAAAAACAGAGATTGAATTACCGAAATTATAAAAGATATCAAAGGACATTAAAAACTTGTGAAAGGTTAAAGAAAGTTATTAGTAGTTTAAGTAAAAATAGATTTCACCTAGAGACTAAACACAAAAAGATGATTGAGCTATTGGAAAATGAAAAAGTTACTCTAAAAACACTCACGCAGAATTACCTACTTATTGGTTCCCTATTTTATTTTTGTTACTACTTAGGGCTTTCACACACTGGCCACGCGCTCACGCGCGTGGGCGCGTGGCAGCAGATCACGCGCGCGGCGACGGTTGAGCAGATCTGCCCGTTCGAGCAGATTCTACCGCGCCTACGCGCCTGCCGGCTTTGTCGCCAAATTGCTGGGCGTTGTTCAATTTCGAATATAAATGTATCCGTGTCCAGATCCATCGTGAACAAGTCCTTATAGCACGAAAACAGGCGCGATACTTCGTTCAATTTCGTATATAAATGTGTTTACTGCTGCGGCCCGCCACGCCTAAGCGCGCGGTGGCAGAATCTGCCCGCGGCACGCGCCCACGCGCGAGCGCGTGGCCAGTGTGTAAAAGCCCTTATTTGACATTTTTTTGTATCTTTTGAATTTTTTTGTAAGTTAAGAAGTATTGTTACCTACATAATGTGAAAATGAAACTGAGATAGACTTGAATCCCCTAAGTTTTTTGTAAAATATATTTTTACTAAATAGATAAATGCTCAAATCAAAACAGTCTGTGATATTGACTAATTTTATAGAAATAAGTACAGTAAGTGATGTGACTTAAATAATATGTCACAGCACGACGTTTTTGAAGTGTTGATTAATATTGTATTGTTTCTAAAATGACTAGAAATTGTGCTCGTTGTAAACATAGCTTTAGAGTTCCTAAACGTAACGACTGTTGTCTACATACGTAACTGTCCTGTTTTGGCTGTTATAGTTTTTATTTTTTTATGAAAAAACCTTTGTCAGTTATGTTTTTGTTAATATGTATTATATGTCTTTTTGTTATTTATTGTATTTAAAAAAACTTACCTATAATGTTAGTCATTCAGAATAGTTATTTATTCACAAAGTTTGATAGTCCAGAGTGCCATTTAGTTACGTACAAGACATATTTTATATTTAAAACAGCACTAAGAGGCAAGATTCCACAAAGTGGTATTGAATTTTAGAAGATTTTTATGTTGTTGATTAATTATAAATGAAGCTAAATAACTTTGATATGATTGAGTTATTATTTACTTTGAATGAAAATGTAACGTACAAGACCCCTGTATTGGCAACCCTCACTATAATAATACATTAAATAGAAATTATACTCATTTAACATTGTTTGATTATGGTTTTTTTTAAACCTTAGTTCATTGTAAATGTCTACATTTCATCGTTTATGGGCGTTTTTCAAAATTTTGCTCAGGACTATTTTGCTATGTCCTACGAGTTTGACCATTGATTAAAAGGCAAAAATGTAGGAAGTGAGTATCAAATTATTTTATGTTAGGGTAAAATGTTTAACTTACTGTGAAAAAAAAGATAAACATAAGACATAAGCGGAAAACATATTTTAATATTTAATAAAATACCAAATATTATCCTACTTTTTTATGTGTCCTTCATCATATCCTGGATTTTGATTACGTATTTTGGAGAATATATAAGCTATATTTGGATATCTATAGTATTACTCGAATGAAATAACTCATTTTATTTGTTTTTAAATAAAATATAATAAGGTTGTAGTATATTTTTCTAATTTAAATACTGAAATTATCGGATTTAAAAAACTGGCCACAGCGGACAGTCCGGTTACGTAACGGTATGATTTTATAAAGAATAACAATAACATTGTATTTGGCTCTAACTATTTTTAAGCAATGCCATATTGACAATGTTTTTATCATTCATTAGTTCTTTTCCTTTGAATTAAAACTGAAGAAATTCAATCGTCAACACTTGCGGTCCGTGACGTGCGTGACGGGTCTGTTTTGTTTGTCCGGTACGAACATTGATTTTGAAAGGTAAGACCCACAAATTTTATATACTACTCGTGTTAAATTATAAGTAAATATGTTGTAGATAATGAATGTGTACTAGTAAACTACTATAATCAACTTTTTTTATACCAAAAAAACATATGATGACAAATCCGCGTTATACGTAACGTCCAGGACGTGACGTGATGTACTATGTGGACTAAAAACGTTACGTACTGGACTCGTAAAGATGCGTTCATACTGTATAATGCAATTTAATATAAATTAAAAATATAATCCACCCAGAGAGGTAAACTCATTACCTTTATAGGATCTAGTCACCTCATGGTGAGCAGGTTTCCTTATTATGTTATAAATATCCTATTTAGACTAGCGATAAAGAGGGTGAACCCTAACATTCCTCACATCCTCGGCACTTCCTTACAAATTAATTTATTCCTACTCAGGTAAATTATGCCGTTGACTGGTGCCGAGACAGACAAAAACAACGGCGATATGGACAAAAACAAAGAAAATGAAGAAAAATACAACAAAAGAAAGAAGTCGAAAGACTGAAGAACATAAACTCAAGGTAAGTGAACTAAATAAGGAAGAAAAGGAAAAAAGACGGAAAATTTGAAGATAACAAAAAAGGAATAAAAGGGAAAATAAAAAAGTAAATAATACTAAGCCAGCTGTTCCAGTGACAGTGCCAGAGATGCGAGATAATACAAAATTGAAGAAAAAACAGAGATTGAATTACCGAAATTATAAAAGATATCAAAGGACATTAAAAACTTGTGAAAGGTTAAAGAAAGTTATTAGTAGTTTAAGTAAAAATAGATTTCGCCTAGAGACTAAACACAAAAAGATGATTGAGCTATTGGAAAATGAAAAAGTTACTCTAAAAGAAGACCAAACAATCACGCAGAATTACCTACTTATTGGTTCCCTATTTTATTTTTGTTACTACTTATTTGACATTTTTTTGTATCTGTTGGATTTTTTTGTAAGTAAAGAAGTATTGTTACCTACTTAATGTGAAAATGAAACTGAGATAGACTTGAATCCCCTAAGTTTTTTGTAAAATATATTTTTAAAATGCTCAAATCAAAACAGTCTGTGATATGATATGATATATGTGACTAATTTTATAGAAATAAGTACAGTAAGTGATGTGACTTAAATAATATGTCACATCACGACGTTTTTGAAATGTTGAATAATATTGTATTGTTTCTAAAATGACTACAAATTGTGCTCATTGTAAACATAGCTTTAGAGTTCCTAAACGTAACGACTGTTGTCCACATACGTAACTGTCCTGTTTTGGCTGTTACAGTTTTTATTTTTTTATGAAAAAACCTTTGGGAGTTATGTTTTTGTTAATATATATTATATGTCTTTTTGTTATTTTTTGTATTTAAAAAAACTTACCTATAATGTTAGTCTTTCAGAATAGTTATTTATTCACAAAGTTTGATAGTCCAGAGTGCCATTTATGTGCCACATATTTTATATTTTAAACAGCACTAAGAGGCAAGATATCACAAAGTGGTATTAAATTTTAGAAGATTTTTATGTTGTTGATTAATTATAAATAAAGCTGATTAACTTTGATATGATTTAGTTATTATTTACTTTGAATGAAAATGTAACGTACAAGACCCCTGTATAGGCAACCCTCACTATAATAATACATTATATAGAAATTATACTCATTTAATATTGTTTGATTATGGTTTTTCTTAAACCTTAGTTCATTGTCAATGTCTACATTTCATCGTTTATTTAAAATTTTGTTATGAAAATAAATGGACATCCTGTACGTAACGGAGAAAAATTTTGAAAAACGCCCTTATTTAAAATTTTGTTATGAAAATAAATGGACAGCCTGTACGTAACGGAGCAAAATTTTGAAAAACGCCCACATAATACATCACGTCACGTCCTGGACGTTACGTATAACGCGGACTTGTCATCATATGTTTTTTTGGTATAAAAAAAGTTGATTATAGTAGTTTACTAGTACACATTCATTATCTACAACATATTTACTTATAATTTAACACGAGTAGTATATAAAACTTGTGGGTCTTACCTTTCAAAATCAATGTTCGTACCGGACAAACAAAACAGACCCGTCACGCACGTCACGGACCGCAAGTGTTGACGATTGAATTTCTTCAGTTTTAATTCAAAGGAAAAGAACGAAGGAATGATAAAAACATCGTCAATATGGCATTGCTTAAAAATAGTTATAGCCAAAGACAATATTATTGTTATTCTTTATAAAATCATACCGTTACGTACAGGACTGTCCGCTGTGGCCAGTTTTTTAAATCCGATAATGTCAGTATTTATATTAGAAAAATATACTACAACCTTATTATATTTTATTTAAAAACAAATAAAATGAGTTATTTCATTCGAGTAATACTAAAGATATCCAAATATAGCTTATATATTCTCCAAAATACGTAATCAAAATCCAGGATATGATGAAGGACACTTAAAAAAGTAGGATAATATTTGGTATTTTAATAAATATTAAAATATGTTTTCCGTTTAAGTCTTAAGTTTATCTTTTTTTTTACAGTAAGTTAAACATTTTACCCTAACGTAAAATAATTTGATACTCACTTCCTACATTTTTGCCTTTTAATCAATGGTCAAACTCGTAGGACACGGCAAAATAGTCCTGAGCAAAATTTTGAAAACCGCCCGTATATAAAATTTGTGGGTCTTACCTTTCAAAATCAATGTTCGTACCGGACAAACAAAACAGACCCGTCACGCACGTCACGGACCGCAAGTGTCGTTGACGATTGAATTTCTTCAGTTTTAATTCAAAGGAAAAGAACAAAGGAATGATAAAAACATCGTCAATATGGCATTGCTTAAAAATAGTTAGAGCCAAAGACAATATTATTGTTATTCTTTATAAAATCATACCGTTACGTACAGGACTGTCCGCTGTGGCCAGTTTTTTAAATCCGATAATGTCAGTATTTATATTAGAAAAATATACTACAACCTTATTATATTTTATTTAAAAACAAATAAAATGAGTTATTTCATTCGATTAATACTAAAGATATCCAAATATAGCTTATATATTCTCCAAAATACGTAATCAAAATCCAGGATATGATGAAGGACACATAAAAAAGTAGGATAATATTTGGTATTTTAATAAATATTAAAATATGTTTTCCGTTTAAGTCTTAAGTTTATCTTTTTTTTTACAGTAAGTTAAACATTTTACCCTAACGTAAAATAATTTGATACTCACTTCCTACATTTTTGCCTTTCAATCAATGGTCAAACTCGTAGGACACGGCAAAATAGTCCTGAGCAAAATTTTGAAAACCGCCCATTTTCGCGTATCTCTCATAGTTTTTGCACAAAATGCATTTAAAGGTGAAAAATGAAAAAAATGTTACTATTAATCTTTTTTTTTCATATTGAAGTGATACTACATGTTTCATTTTGATTCAAATGATATGTTTCGGGCATTTTTTTTAATTTATTTACACCTTTTTTCAATTACCCAATAATCTTGGCAAAAAAAAAAAAAATTATATGACTAGCTGACCCGGCAAACTTCGTACTACCTCAGAATAATCATTAAAATATTATGCTTAGTTATTAACTGTTAAATTGACAGCAGTGCCGCCTAACGGGCTCCGGCCGGTACCGCTACAATCGCTTTGTTCCTGCATTTTGAATCTGTAATATCTTCAAAAATATTAATTTAAATTACATACTGTAAAGGGTCATTTTAATCTATATTAGATGCACAAAGTATTTAAGGTACGTAATTGGATAAGGATTAATACTGTATTGCTTATAATCGTTTCGTAAATAATCCATTATTTCTAGTAAAAAGACAGAAAGTATTGTAGAACTTCTTACTTACTTACTTACTTACTTCGCTGGCTCAGCGACCCAAAGTGGGTCTTGGCCTCCGACTGTAGAATGCGCCATTCTTTTCTATTCTGTGCCAGTTCAGACCAATCGGGCACTTTCATCTCTTTCATATCTCGGGCAATCTCATCTTTCCAGCGGTATCTGGGTCGTCCCACTGGCCGCCGCCCTACGGGCTTCCCGAGATATGCTTTTTTAACAGCTCGATCCTCACCCATTCTTTCGATGTGGCCAAGCCAGCGAAGTCGGGCAGCTTTAATTTCCCCGATAATATTTGGCATTGACAGAAGGCTCTCTATCTCTTTGTTATACCTTTGTCTCTGCTCTCCATTCGCACCCACCGTTGGTCCCAGAATCTTTCGCAAAATCTTACGTTCTGCAACTAAGAGTTTCTCTTCCTCCTTGATCGTTAGGGTCCAGGTTTCGCATCCGTACATCAAAATCGGCCTAATCACTGTTTTGTAGATGCGAATTTTGGTAGTCCTGCTTATTACCTTGGAGACTAGTACTTTGTGAAGGGCTGCGGTACATCTTAGTGCGTTGATAATTCGGGTGTTTATTTCCTCCTCTCTCTGATTGGTGTCCGTGATCGTACACCCGAGGTACTTAAATTTACTTATACCTTTGTAGGTTGTGCCATTTATTGTAGAACTTCTTAAAGTGTACAATACTGCAGTACATTATTTTGATCTATCTCGTAGGGTACAGCCAGCGTTTGCAATGTCAGCGTAAAAAAATGGGTTTATTTACGACATCACATTAAAAACCTCTAAAATTATCAATGTTTCTCTACTTTTATGCATGCATTATACATATAAACCTTCCTCTTGAATCATTCTATCTAGTAAAGAAAACGGCGTCAAAGTCCGTTGCGTAGTTTTAAAGATCGAAGCATTTATACGGACAGACAGAGAGTGGAAGCGACTTTGGCTTATACTATGTAGTGATAATTTAATTTTAGTTTATTTTTTATTGCATTGGATTCAGAGCAAAATTGCATTTGAAACGTATATTTCCAGTATATATTACCTCTCCATTTACCTGAGCTATTATAAACATAATGAAATAACAAAATCGAAGCTTTTCATTTAGAAAAAAATTGAGAGCCAAACAACATCGGATGACTTCTTTTGGCCCACCTTGTATAAGAAACCTCAGGTAGTAAGGAGACTTATCATTGTTTAGGAGGCATAGCAGTGTACACTCCAGCAAGTAGTGTTTGATATAAAAGAACTCCAATCAAATGTATAAAAATCTGCAGCGCAATTAGCATCTACAACAGATATCACCGATGAGATTTATGATGAGAGATTGCCTTCTGGATTAAAAACATCACCTATGCAGATCATAGTAAACTATGTTTAAGCATTTCACCTCTTGTATACCATCGTATATAACATTTCTATCAGGCATATTACATGCCTCCCGTTCATTAGATGACCATCCTCTCAAATTTGAAAGTTTGCGCTGAATCCGATGGAATAAAAAAAATATAAAATAAAAATATCATATCAAAAAAGGTATAAATAAGTAAACAAAAATATTAATTAAATCCCAAGGAAACATGTAGGATCGCTTCAAAATGAAAAAAAAAATTAATAATAATATTTTTACAATTTTGCACCTTTATATGCATTTTGTGCAAAAACTATGTGAGATACGCGAAAATACGTTTCCAAGTTTTTGTAGGGGATTTAATTTCCTACAATTTTGTAGTAGGATCTTTTTTTATTTTTCCAGCCAATCGTGAGATATAGACGAAAACGTTGTTTTTGCACCCTTTTGCAATGTATTTGCACCCGTTGCCGGTATTGCAGCACCCTGCAATTTTAGTATATTAATTTACGAAGACTTACGGAAATTTTGGCGTTGGTTGCAGGTGTTCAACCAAAATGGTAAAGTTAAGCTTTTATTGACTGGACTAATATTGTTTTTAGAGATCGTGCATAAAATAATTAAAACTTTGAAAGATTATAATATTTTACTCAAAACGTAAACGCATAACGTTTACGTTCTATAGTTTTATTTTTACTTTTTTACATAGTGACGTGAATAAAAGACTCGTATAAAATCGATTATAGACCGATTCCTTTCGCGAGAATCGCGAGTGAAAATCTGTTAACACTGCGTCCACCTCTTGATCACGACCCGCCATTTTATTTGTGTTGTTTCATTCAGTGGGTTTTTGGTTTGTTATAAATAAATACACTCCTTAAGTTGACAAATATTCCGTTTATTGTTTAGTTTCATACATGCTTCAAATAATAAAAGAAAAAGTACCTTTTAAATATTCTGACTTAGTTTTGTACAACAAAACTCTTGCTATAGGTACAATCAACGGATTGTTGCTCAATACTTTTTTTATAAATAACAATGCAGGACATATTTATGGTTTTAATATTTCTTACGTTCTGACATGAAAAATATTAACAAAAAGCTTATCGCCTTTCAATAGACATTTAAAAGAATACTGTCGAATATAGAATTATTAATTGTATTTTAGTAAATCAATAAAGAAGATTATATCAAGGTTGGACTAGCGTCAATTTGATCAATTCTCAATACTCCTCCTTGATCAATTTATTTACAGAGAAGCTTTTCAAAAATTCTTCTGTTGTGTGGTTTGGTGAGAATGTCTGCGATCTGCTTGCTGCTCTCTACGTGTTGCAGTGTAACAGTATTGCCAACGTGTTGCTTAATATACTTTCGTGGTATCTCAATGTATTTCTTACCTCTGGTTGTCTTTCCTTCGTGTGAATTCTGTAACATGTGAATTGCTGACATGTTATCGACTTTCAGGGTGATCGGCTGATCACTTTCCAGGATACCAAGTTCCAGTGCGATTCTTTTGATCCAACACACATCGTCAATAACAGACACTGCGGCTCGGTACTCGGCTTCTGCAGTTGAAGTTGTTACCAGACGCTGCTTCTGTGAGTACCAGATCACTGGTCCTCCTCTCATCACCAATACTCCACTCGTCGAATGTCCTGTCTCAGAGTCTCCTCCAAAGTCTGAATCGGTAAATGCTACGAGTTCTTTACCTCCTCCGAAGTAGATTCCTGCTGTCACTGTCCCTCTCAAATACTGAAACACACGCTTCACCATCGCCTGATGGCTTTTCATGGGCTGGTTGCAGTATCGACTAAGGTAGTTCACGGCAAAGCTAATGTCTGGTCGAGTGATTGTAGCTAAGTACAATAAACTCCCTATTGCTTCTCGATAATTGTTGTTCATCGGAAGTGCCTCGTCGTTCTTAAAATCTTTAATCTTGGTGATCATTCCTTGCTCAATGGGTGTTGATACAGGGTTGCACTGTTCGAGTTTCATCTTTCTCAAGATCTTCTCCGTGTAATAAGGATGGTTCACGAAGATGCCATCTTTGTCGATGTTAATTACCATGGCCAAGTACGTTAACTTGTTCTCTAATTTCTTACTGAATGTAATCTGAAATTTTTTGCTTATCTCATCTAAGAGTCTGTATATTTCCTTTTCATCTTTCCCAGCTATCAATCCATCATCCACAAAGAGTGAGAGCATAATGCTCTAGTCCTTGTTGTAGTAAATACACGGGTCGTCATCTGTGTTGATCAGGCCTAACTTCTTTTCAAAATGTGTGGTGACTCTCTCGTTCAACATCCTTGGAGCTTGCTTGAGTCCGTAAAGACTCTTAACCAACTTGCAAACTTTCTCTGATCCATCTTCAAATCCTTCAGGCTGATTCATATAGATGACTTGTACCAGATATCCATACAAGAATGCCGTTTTCACATCGAACGATATTAACTTCAGTTTCTCTGACGCTGCGTGGCTTAAAAGTAGTCGAATCGATGCATGGCGGGCTACTGGGCTGAATGTCTCTGTGTAGTTCACTCCCTCCTTCTGTTCAAATCCTCTTGCTACAAGTCGGGCCTTATATCTTCCGTCTGCTTTCTCTCGAAATATCCAACGACAAGTGATCGGTCAAGTATCAACTCCCAAGTTTTCATTTCCATTAGCGAGTCGTACTCCTCCTGCATTGCTTGTCTCCACTTCTCATCTTTGAGTGCTTCATTCACCGGGATGTCTTCTGTTTCACCAATCATGGCTACTTTTGCACTCTTTCCTCCACCTCTTGAGTCAAGTACATAGTCTCTTAGTCTCGGTGGTGGTTGTAAAGTTCGACGATCTCGCAAAATTCTCCTTTCTGGCTCTTCTGGTGGTTGTATCCTACTTTCGTTGTCGCTAGGCTCCTCAGCACTTTCTCCAGTTGTCCAGTTGTCCTGTTCTTCGTCTCACTCACTGCTGCTTTCTTCTTGCTTCTTAGGTGTGACCTTTGCTGTCGATGTCTCAAGTTCAGTGCCCTGCCTCAGTCTTATCTTTTCCTCATCAAAGATTACATTGTCTGAACTGATCACTTCTCTCTTCTCTTTCATATAAATCCTGTCGCATGGTGAATCAATATCATAGCCAACCAGAATTCCCTTTTCTGATTTTCTACTAATCTTGCCTCTCTTCTGTGCTTGTGTCAGCATATAACATTCACATCCAAAGTGTCGTAGCTTATCAATTTTCATTTACCTTCCAAACCCCAATTCTGCTGGGCTCTTTCCTGGTACGTTGCTAGTTCCTGTCTGGTTGATCGTGAAGATCGTGTGGGTCATTGCCTCTGCCCATAGTCTTTCGTCCAAGCTATCTGCTTGTTTCATTGCCTTGGCTGCCTCACCAATTATTCTCATCTCTCTTTCAACCCTTCCACTTTGTTCTGGCGTATGTACATTCGTAAAGGTGTGAAAGATTCCCAACTTGTTCATCAGATCTTTCATTTTTGCATTCTTTAGTTCTGTGCCGTTATCAGATCTCAGACTCTTCACTCTCTTTCCTAGTTCATTTACCACAAGTTTCAGGTAGCTTTCAATCTTTTCAGAAGCCTCACTTTTGGTCTTCAGAAAATAACAGCTTCGGTAGTGAGTAAAGTCGTCCTTGAACATAAGCCAATATTTGTTTCCTCCAAGAGATGCGATGTTCATCTCGCCAGTGTCTACATGAACGAGATCTAATGGCTACTGAGCTGTCTTGGGATTGTTCGAATGATGATGATCGATGTTGCTTGCCATATGAGCACCCTGTGCATACATAGTTATTCCAGTCATCAATGTAATTGATCCTTTTTCTCTTCAGTATGTCTCTCACATACTTCACGTTTTGATGGGCTAGTCTTTCGTGCCATACTTTAATCGACTGGGCCATCAAACTTGTTTCTTCTCTCCTGAGCATCATTTTATAGAGATTTCCTTTGCGCTTTGCTATTGCCACAATTTCCTGCCATTCAGACTGTAGAATGTTGACACTTTAACATTCGCCTTCTGTACATGTCCCTTGTCCAGCATCTGACTTACTGAGAAAAAATTTAATTTGAGATTTGGTACGTAGATCACATCTTCAAGTACTACTGGATACCACTTTTGACCATCAAAAGCCTCCATCTCAATGTTCCCGACTGCAATGCCATCTAAACTGGTTGCATCTCCAATCACAATTGGAATCGGCTCGTCCAGCTCGACAAGCTGTATAAATAGAGATGTCATTGTCCACTGTTGAGAATGCTGTGGTCAAAAAAGCCTTTCTGCCTGACTTTCCGTTTGCTGACTTATTACCTTCTTCTCGGGATGGACAGTCCTTTGGCAAAGTGTCCTTTTTACTTACAATTATTGCATGAGTATTTCTTCTTACAATAGTCGAGATATTTCTGACACGCTTTTCCTCTACATTCCTTGATCACGTGACCTTTCTTCCCACATTTGTAACATGCGAACTGTGACTTGTCCAGCTTGCTCGACGAATATCTTTGTTTCTCACGTCTTGCCATGAGAGCATTGCTGGTGCTGTCCTCTGCTTTTGTCATCGATTCCTTGAGTTGCTCGTCCTCCAGTCTGAGACGTTCAATGAGAGTATCTAAGTTCTTTGTAGGTCCTGTCACGTTGTTCCAAGATGTTCTGAAATGTGCCAATTTTGGTGGTAAGACACTCAAAATTCTCGTCATAACCTAACTTTCTTTCATTTGATCTTCTACAGTTGCCACTTCTTCAGCCAAGTCCATAATCTCCATACAATTCTCTACTACTGACTTACTTTCATCATACTTAAATGTGAAAAATTTGATTCGGGACGTTTTTGTCGTTACATCTGTCTTTGTACCATACAAACTAACTAACTTGTCTATCATGTCTTTAGCAGTTTTACAATTTGCTATTTTGTTCGCAATCTTACTGTTTACATTTAAACCTATCAACGTTTGAGCTTCAATATCTTTCTTTATCCAAGCTGAAACGGTTGTTTCTGACTTAGCATCTACTGGTCTGACTTTCTCACCTGACACAATGTCGTACAGGTCTTTATACTTGAGTGCTAGATTTAATTTAAATCGCCATGAAAAGAAATTTACATTTCCCTGACTGTCTTCACTTAACATCTCCAACTGAGATTTTACTGTATCCATTTTGCTTTAAATTTTACAATTTGACTGACTTCTGACTATTATAAAATAAACAAAATGAATATACAATCTTACGTGACGATTTTCTGACTTACAACTATTACATTTTCATGCAAGTCTTTGCTCACTTACTTTGCTCGCTTACTGACTTACTGTGCGATGACTGCTTCGACCTTGACGTCGCTGACAATTCTAACGTTTTGGACTACTTTCGTGGACTTCGCCTTCGTGGACTTCGCCTTCGTGTTCCTTACATTACTTTCAACAAACGTTTTACAGCTGCCTGGGCCCATAACCTGTTGTTTCATTCAGTGGGTTTTGGGTTTGTTATAAATAAATACAGTCCTTAAGTTGACAAATATTCCGTTTATTGTTTAGTTTCAAACATGCTTCAAATAATAAAAGAAAAAGTACCTTTTAAATATTCTGACTGAGTTTTGTTCATCAAAACTCTTGCTATACAATCAACGGATTGTTGCTCAATACTTCTATATAAATAACAATTCAGGACATATTTACGCTTTCAATATTTCTTACGTTCTGACATGAAAAATATTAACAAAAAACTTATCGCCTTTCAATAGACATTTAAAAGAATGCTTTCGAATATATAATTATTAATTGGCTTTTAGTAAATCAATAAAGAGTATTATATCAAGGTTGGACTATCGTCAATTTGATCAATTCTCAACAGTTTGATTCTTCAGTACGAGTTCAGAAGCCTTGTTTATGATATGTGTGTTCAGTTTTTGTGTGTTTTTATTTCGTTCTTTTTATTGTAGTTAAAACTGTTTGATAATATTTCCTGCGTCATATATTGGTTAAAGTTAAAGACGAAAGTTATACAGAGATATGCTTGACCAGCACATTGCAGAGATGTGCTGATTATCGAGCACGTAGGATTCCGACTGTCATTTCCTCGTTGATATTAAGACGTGTTTATTGTGCAGTGTAGCCATAGGTTTAGAATATATAATGTGGCTTTAAGGGAGGTAGGTGGCGCTGTTCGCCTTGTTAACATCGGCTCCGTGTTAATAAAATATATAAAATAGTAAATAACCAGGAATTGATAAGAAAGTGACATTTAAGTGCTCAACTAAGGCAAGAGATGCTGTGATATTGTTATCTCGTTACGAAACTAAACCATTATGATCTTTGTGTTAAGTGATAGTGATCGGCTTCGTTAAAAAAAAAAAAAAAGTACATCTAAAGAGCTGAGAAATTGACGACAAAGGTAAGCACTTTGGTTCCGAGGCCACATCGACAGACTGAAATGGTTAAATAATGTACACAGTGAGAAAAATATCAAAACGAATATAAAAGAACCGTTATTTTACAACATTTAAAATTGATCAACAATTGCTGTCAAAAACAACTGTCAGCTTTGTGTCATCTATTCCCAGATAGATAACGCCACTGTACATTTATAAGATTTAAAAATTTGCAAATAGCGCTACCTGCTGACACAGTAATTGAAACAATAATTATTGATCTCTGATCTATATCACCAAATTTAGACTACTCAAAAATAGAGGTCGCTACTGTGTGAAGTCGCTGTTGCATATTGGAAGCATAATGTCTGAGAATGTTACTATTAGAAGGCGACAAAAAACTAGACAACCTGATTTGAATGTGTCCGATTCTGTTGTGGACGATACGATGATTAATTCATCTTCTGAAGACTTGAATATATCTGTAAGAAGTATTCCTGAATATTCATCAATTAGTTTAACAGAATTTCATGATCTAAAGAAAGATGTCATACAACTGCGAGACGAATTGTCGATTGCTCATGAAGAGATTATTAATTTAAACTATGAATGCAATAAACTTAGGACAGAACTAATTAACAAAAACAATCAAATAAAATTATTAAAAAATGTATCCTTAAATACGTCAACACGTGAGTCACATAATACACCACAAAATGTTATAAGCACACCAACACATATTAGAAAAAGTATATACCGGCCCTCATTACATTGTGCCCGTAAGAAACTGTTGATCCAAGATGAAACACCTAGAGGTAGAAAGATATTGTCACAGTCAATAAGAATCGAAACGTCGCCTAGTACAACTTTCAGTAGTAAACATCCGGTGGAGGAGGCTCTCAGCGAAATTAAAAATCGGAAACCATCCGCCATACCTAATACAACTAAATCGGTCATTAAGGGACAAAATCGTACAACAGATGGCGCTACAAGTACAGAAAAAAAGAGAATTTACATAGTGGGTGATCAACAGGCACGGTATTTGGCTCGACAAATGCATAATGACATGAACATTAAGCGTAATTATTCTTACAATATATTTGGATTAGTAAAACCACGGGCTACGAGTAGTGAAATATTAGACACATGTAGAAATATTAGCAGACAACTTACCAGCAATGACATAATAATCCTGTCTTTTGGGTGTAATGATAAATATCCATATCAGTTTTTCTCAAATCTTAACAATATACTTTATCATTTTCGTAACCTAAAAGTATTTATTGTTAGTGTCCAACACAATCCATACCTTAATGAACGTTTATTGAACCAAAACATAAAATTGTACACTAGAAATTGTAAAAGCTGTGGTTTTGTTGAAGTTAGTGGTAATATGTATTTGTGCGACTACCTTAAATTTGTTAATATTTTGAGTTTTAAATTGCAGGTGGAAGTAGAATGCCTATTGTATACTAAGAAATTACAAAATACGAATTGTTCAGTGCAAGCAGAGAGCTCTTCTCACACTAGATTAGCCGTGGAATCTGGAGCTATCCCTAAATTGAGTAAGGCCACTATACCATGCTACTATAAACCAAAACAAACACAATTATATATTGTTGCGGACTCGAAATGCCTTGATTGTACTGCTGAATTAACAGAGACTAAAATAAAATTAACCCCTACCATAAAAAAATTGACCCCTACCATAAAAAAAGGAACAATACCGTACTATTTTTCGCTATCTAGATTAAAGTCGCCAAAAAATCGCCACAGTCAACCGATAAATGACACTCAGGACGGTAAGTTTTTTCGTCCATAACACTGAATACTATTTGACTATTTTACATCAAAATATTGCGGGTGCCCTAAATAAAACTGATGCTATTGTGATAGCATTATCAGAATTGTCAGAAAAGGGAAAAGATGTTGGTATTTTATGCCTAACAGAGACATTTATCCAGAGAGGTACTGAGCATATGTTGAGGCTACCAGGATATAAATTAGCTTCATCGTATAGCCGTACTTCAAAGAGGGGGGGTACATGTATATTAGTTAAACGTCAGATAGACTACAAACCTGTTGTAAACATAAATGACTTGGCTTGTAACTTTAATTTTGAGTGTACAGGTATCGAATTGACATCACAAAAATTTATAATCATTTCTATATATAGAACCCCAAATAGCAACCCCTATATCTTTATTGAGAAGCTCGAAGAAATGCTTTTACGAATAATGCGTAGAGATAAAAGGGTAATAATATGTGGCGATTGGAACATTGACACATTAAAACCAAGCAAAATAACTGAAACACTTAGGAGTCTTCTTAAAAATTTCGATATGGTACTACAAATAAAATCACCAACACGTCAACTAGCCTGTCTCGATCAATTTGCTACTAATATAAAAAAAGGAATTGTAAGTGACATACACTATCTAGCTTTATCAGACCATGAAACGGGCCAGATTTTAACGATAAAATCACATAAAAAACGTGAAGTAAAGTGTTGGTACGATCAGGTGAGAGACTATAATGATGAAAATATAAAAAAATTCTGTTTTAACCTTTCATCGATTAGCTTCTCAGAAATATATAACAAATCAAACTTAAATCAATCTTTCCAGGAATTCCATCAATTATTAACACTATTTTATAACCTCCATTTTCCTACTCTAACAATCAAAAGAAATAATAAAAGAAAAACAACATCATGGCTAACGAGAGGAATTAAAAAATCAACTGCAGTAAAAAGACATCTTTATTTTAAATATAAGCTATCCGGTAAAAATAAGACACAAAATAAAAAAACGTACAAAAACTACAATAGAATACTAAAAAAGTGTATATCGAAGTCACAACAAATACAACATAAAAAATACATTGCTACTAAAAAAAATAAATGTAAAGCAGTGTGGGATATTATTAATGAAAAAATTGGATCTGATGATGTAAAAACTGACATAAACACAATTATAAAAGATGACATGACATACGATAACCCTGTTGACATATGTGAGGCATTCAATAGTTATTATATTAACTTTACACACGACATAAAATTCGATTTTAAGATTGAGGACATTAATAAAACTTTGACCCAGTATAATAATATTGATACAATTTTCTTAAAACCTACGAACGCTATGGAAGTATTCACAACCATTAATAGCCTTAACAATACTTTATCAGTCGGCCTCGATGAAATTAGCACAAAAATAATTAAAGCTTGTTCAAAAAATATTTGTGAACCTCTTAGTCATTTAATTAATATGTCCTTTGAAGAAGGCTCTTTCCCAGAAATTCTTAAAAAGTCTATTGTTAAGCCACTATTTAAAAAGGGAGACGTAACAAATATAAGTAATTACCGCCCTATTACACTAATACCCATTATTTCTAAGATATTTGAAAAAATTGTCTTAAAAAGGCTTTACGATTTTGTTACCGAAAAAGAAATTTTAAAAAAAGAACAGTTTGGATTTCGAAAAAATAGTACTACATCTTTAGCGTGTTTTAGCCTTCTTAAAGAAATTACTGAAGCGATAAATGACAACAAGCCTGTAACTGCAGTTTTTTTAGATATGAGCAAGGCATTTGATTTTGTTCATCATGAGACTCTACTCCATAAATTAAGTCGATACGGCATAAGGGGTAAGGCTAATGACTGGCTCAAAAGCTATCTTTCAGATCGGACACAATGCGTTGAAATAAAAAAACTTGAAAATGATACTAAAATTAGTTACAGATCAAAATTTCAAAGCAACCGACTAGGTGTTCCACAAGGTAGCGTTTTGGGTCCATTTTTGTTTCTACTTTATATTAATGACCTACCTAATGTCACTCGACATAGGACTGTACTGTTTGCGGATGATATTACACTTATAATAAAATGTCAAAATAAAGATATATATGAAGAAGACATAAATAGCACTCTCGGCAACGTTGTGCATTGGCTCTGTATCAATAATCTTAAAATAAATCTACTCAAAACGAAAATGATACAATTTCAAACTTATAGACAAAAAAAACTTGATCTAAATATAATTTACAATAATACTAAAGTAGAAGAAGTGGATTCTCCAACGTTTCTAGGGATAGTCTTAGATAAACATTGCAGTTGGAAGTCGCACATTGAACATGTTTGCGACAAGTTAAATAAATTTGTTTATGCCCTAAAAAGAATCCGGGAAACGGTTTCGACAGATGCAGCACTCGGTGCTTATCATGGCTATGTGTCCTCTGTACTTGCATACGGCTTACTATTGTGGGGAAATTCAGTTGAAATCGAGAAGGTATTTCGTGTACAAAAGAAGTGCGTGAGAGCAATATGTGGGGCATGGTTTATGGATAGCTGCAGACCAATTTTTAAAAGGTTCAACATTTTGCCACTGGTTTGTATGTACATAAGGGAACTCTGTGTTTTTGTCAAGCAGCATCCTCAATACTTTGATCTTCAATCAAATGTAACAAAAAGAGATGTTATACCTAGAAATGTGTACAAAATTTATCAACCAAGGAGTAAACGAGAAATTCATAAAAGAAACTCCTACATAACTGCCATTAAAGTATACAATAAATTGCCAAATGTTTTTAAAGATCTGCCCCTAAAACTGTTTAAAACTCAAATAACAAAAGGGCTACTTGATAAATGTTTTTATAATTTGAATGAATTTATGACATATAAGGAATGAGTACATATTGACATACTTTTTGTGATTTTTTTTTTTTATATTATTCTCTTTAATGACTGACAATAATAATTATTCTGACATCTTTTAAAAACTGCATACATTAATTTTACTATTGACATCTATTAAAATGACAAAATATTAATTGAACTATTGTGACATTTAATTATAATCTTACCATTTGAACTATTTATATCTGTAATTATTATGTGGAAATGTACGGAAATTATTGTGCTCTAGTAATATTTAAAAAATATATATATTATTGCATGCTTTTAGTACAATAAGGGAATAAACCATTTGCACACCATTGTTATGGTAGAATGTACTTGATCCTTGTAAAAACGTTATCACCTGTTCTGTACTACATTCTTGCAAATAAATAATTTCATTTCATTTCAAGAGCATAACAAAGAGATACTATGTTCATAACTTGGTATGTAAGGGTAGAATAATAGTATAGTACTTAATAAGTAAAAATGGCCGCTATATTATATACTGTCATTGTTATTCAATATCCACCTATATGTTTGCCATAATTGTGGACCCCTATGACGGACCAAGCGAGAAAATATAAATTCACTATAATAATTATTTCGCTGTTATTAAGTTTTGACTGTTATTTGATTTAGCTTGTTTGTATTTATAAACGCTAAGTCTGATAGTGAGGCCACTAAAAGAACAGTGTTGTGCAGTAAAGCACGCGGTAGTAGGTGCGCCTACAAGAATACTATTTGAAAGAGAGTATCAGAATGGTGGTCCATTGTTGCCACTTTCACAAGTGACTAATCGAGTAAGTGCAGCTTTTGGTATTAGTCGAAAAACTGTTTCCCGAATAAGTAAGGAAAAACTAGACCAAAATAAGTTCCATCATGATAAAATATCATGTGATATTATTTTATTAAATTTAAGAAACAGTTATAAAAAAGTTATTTGATGCTAATCCATTTTCTTTTTAATACGATTTTAGTTTGTTCGTGATCGTAATCGAAAATCGATTTCGTCGAGTACCGACTATAGCGGTACTTTACTAGTACTTGATTATTGACATCTGTCAAAAGGGACTTCGTAATTCGAATAGTTTTTTTTATACATTAAAGCTTAGTAAAGACAAAGAATACCTATAGACTTGACATAAGTGTGCACCCGTAAGGGTGCCCGCACACACACAATAATATTGGCAATAAAGTACGTATATTGCCGATAATATTGCGTGTGTGCGGGCTGTATTGTACAATATTATTGTGGATTATAGTGTGCGGGGCCGTGTGTCACAATAATATTGGCAATAAAGTACGTATTGCCGATAATATTGCGTGTGTGCGGGCTGTATTGTACAATATTATTGTGGATTATAGTGTGCGGGGCCGTGTGTCACAATATTATTGTCACAATATTATTGTGTGTGTGCGGGCACCCTAAGGGTGCCCGCACACACACAATAATATTGGCAATAAAGTACGTATTGCCGATAATATTGCGTGTGTGCGGGCTGTATTGTACAATATTATTGTGGATTATAGTGTGCGGGGCCGTGTGTCACAATATTATTGTACAATATTATTGTGTGTGTGCGGGCACCCTAAGGGATAGGAACAAAGTACATCAAATATTAATGTTGCCAGGTTAAAACAATTCTTCTTTAATAAGGGAGAATCGTTATTCCGTTTACTGTTCCAAACGTTTAACAAATCTGTCAAATATTAGAAAAATTTAAATATGGATTCGAACAGTAGGCCCTCAAAACGAAAGCTGAGGATGAACCGTGATCGGAATCAACCACATTTTTATCCTCAGGAAATCTGGAGGACAATAAAACACAAATTAAATTTCCTCACCATGTGGGGTAATTTCAAAACATTTATTCCTAAAATGCTAGTGACCTTGCAAAATTACATTACACATAAATTGGTCGTTCAAATTATAGCTGTGACAACCAGTTTTTAACACTTATTTTCAATTATTTCTGCACATTGACAAACAACAATTAATCTAATTAATCGTAGTTAATATTAAAAACAATATTATGCCGATAAAATGCATTTTTTTATACTTGGGTGTGAAAGTTTATAACACAACACTGTACCATAGTTTTTAAAGTATCTGGGTTAAAAACAATTCGATACACTTGAAATCACACGGTAATTCCGTCAAAATGCCTTATTTGCACTTCTGATATAATTGCTGTTTAACATAAGTTATGTGACAAACTATACGGCGATAAGGACAAAATATACGTATCTCTATTTTTCTCTAACACACAGGAAAATGGTATCGCTAACTCACTCGCTCGTGGTAACGCTGTTGGCGTGTCAGGTCTATAGTAATTCTTTGTCTTTTGTCTAAGATATAATGTAACCACAGAGAATTTTTAACATAACCTCAAATTTTAAAAAACTGTATCAGTCAAACTGTCTAAACAAAACAATATCTTTTATATCATCTTCTGTGTAAATATACTTATTCTAGTTTAAGAGTGTAACAATTATTCATTATAGAGTCAAAAATTGCAATAAGAGAAGTTATTTTCTCTGTCAGAGTTGGCACAGTGTTGGGAAGATTGTCTTGTTCACAGTGATTAGTACGGGAGAAGCCGGTATGTTTAACCAATTAGGCGGGGGTTCGAGCAACCCCAACAAGGATCTCGAAGTCACATCGCCCCCCGACGACACTGTCTCGGCACTTGAATTTTCACCAGCTTCGCTACAGCAGACATTCCTCATCGCCGGCAGCTGGGACTGTCGAGTGAGTAGTTACATGTAACACCAATTTCTAGAAGTACTAAACTGCGTTTCGCAGGTACGATAAGATAATCACACTTTAATTGATTTCTTATCATGTAGATATAGCGTTTTGATGTATGTTGTATACATAATGGATCTGAATCAGTCATATACCTAAGCATTGTTATTGTCACTACTGCAGCACCTAAGAAATTTTCTTAATTATTATTGCTATTACAGCGGTAGGTATGTGACTGCTGTGCTTGAGGTCTCAGGTTCGATTCCTGGGGTGGGCCAAATGTTTGTGTGATCTGCAAATATTTGTTTAGGAGTTTGGGTGTTTTCAATGTATAATAATATGTATCATTTTACGAAATAAAAAAGTATGTTTTTGTTTTGTTTCAATTTATATCAGTTGTTTAGTACCCATAGTACAAGCTCTGCTTAGTTTGGGACTAGATGGCATTGTGTGTAAGCTGTCTGAAATACTTATTTATTATGTATAGAGGCAGTTGAAACAAATGATAAAATGCTGTGTCCCGAGAATTCCTTAATAGTTCTACTTGTTAGAATTTTTTTTTTTATTTATTTATTTATGCCATGTTCCTATACATACAATGGTTTCAAACATATCTTTTAAAGTTATTTGTTGTTCATTAGTAAAATAAATCATGTCAAAAAAAAGTCAGGTTAATACAGTAGAATCAGTTTATTATGACTCCGCCTATTATGGCGTAATTACACCACAAAGTTTGGTTTTCACATAAAATTCTTTGTAACAGTCGGATATAATGACTTCGCTTACAGTGACATGTCGCTTATTAGGACCCATTTTTAATAAATTTTGTCCCTATAAAGTTACCGACGTACCTTCGGTCATGTTCGTTGATTCCCAACGACGTGTGGCATATTATATATGGCTGGTTTTTGTTTTGATAATTTTTGAAAGTTGAACGCCACAATTTGTTTTGAGAAATAAAAAATGACATTTCAACTTCGTAAAGCATTTACGATTGCGAAGAAAGGTGCAATAAAATGCAGCATAGAAAACGGAAAATCAAACTTTTCTCTCTCAAAGGAATTTGGCGTAAAAATTTACACACATACATACATGTCTTACCTGCAATTTTTATTTCGATTGAATATGCTATATTTATCTAATAAAACAAGTATTTACCTGGATAAAAGAAGGGTGTTTTTTTTAACAAAATGTTTTGTATGACGTCCGCTTAGTATGACGTATTTGTCAATTCCCTTCGATGTCATTATAAACGGAAAGTTTGTAAATTGTTGGTCTTTCACGGAAAAATTACTGAACAGATTTGGATGAAACTGTACAGTAATATAGCTTATATATCAGGATAACACATAGGCTACTTTTTACTGCAATTTAGCGGGCGGAGTATTTACAGTGATATTGTCCTACGTAGTTTTGTTTTATTTTCATGTAAATAATTACTATTGTATGTAATTTCCATGACAGGTAAGATGTTGGGAAGTGGAGGCAACGGGCAAAACAGTGCCCAAAGCGGCACAGGCTATGGAGGGACCAATATTAGATGTGGCATGGCATGATGTGAGTATTGTTATAAATCGAGGTAACTTATATCTTACTAAATGTAAAAAAATCTATTATCTTTACCATGATTTCAGGATTATAATTAATAATTTTGAATAGTAATGTAAATAAATAAATAATTATGTACCTACACCAAATATTGTAAATCTCTATTTTCAAAAGAATCTCATAAGGAAGTTTCTTTCATGTTTTTCTATGGAAGTGTGGAACTGCACAATTCAAATCATTAATGGAATGTTTCGAAAGTGCCTCAAAATTGATCTGGAAAAAAAAAGGTCGTGTGGCACTCCAGGACTGCCGCCACAAAGCTATTGCATAGCAGTTTTTATCAACTTAAGCAATTATAAATTATTTATTTTTTATTTAAGCAGTATTTTTTTTCTTTGATATTCAAGTTTACAAAACAATATACCTACACTGTCTTTTTACCATCATACATTCTAACAATATTATTACCAAACAATATAATCATTCTATTATCCGAAAGACAATGACAACTAAACAGAGACTGCACGGTTGGCCTAGTGGCTTAAGCGGTCGCCACGCCGCTTCCTACTACGCCAAGTGTCGTGGGTTCAAATACCACGTAGGACAACACTTTGTGTGATCCACAATTTGTTGTTCTGAGTCTGGGTGTGCTTTGTGTCCGTTTCATGTATGTTTGTAAAGTCCCCCGCGACACAGGAATTTATATTCCTAATGCGGGAGTTGTCTTTAAAAAAAAAAAAAAGAGAACATAATAGTAATATGGGCATATAATTTGATTATGTTAATAATCAAAGAGCATGTCCATGGAATAAAAAAAACACTAAGATTCAATAGAAGGTACTGGAGGATGCAGACGCTATGTATTGTGTAAAGTAGATAACAATTATATATTTTGTAATTATTTTTTTTACAATAGAATCATAGAAAAGCAAGGAAGAAGAATCTAGAATGGCTGTGTTGTCAAGGCAACGAATAACGGCCGGTGGCGGCTAGGGTGTGGGTGTTAGCTTTTTTCGTGACGGAATTTCTTGATTCGGTGGCCGCGCTTAAAACCCGCGATAAAAGCTATAAAATAGCTTAAAAGCTTTTGATTTTATGACATAATCCTAAAGCTTTGATAATGTTACCATAATGTAACACCCATAGTTGTTATTTAAAACTAGTTTCATGAAAAATACACTTAATATCCCTAATTTTGACATGGGATTGCTGATTTGGCAAATTTCAACTGCTTTGTGTATAGGTAATGTAATTGAATTTGTTTTCCAGGACGGTACAAAGGTTTTCATGGCATCCACAGACAAGAGTGTCAAGTGCTGGGACCTGGCCTCCAATCAAACAGTACAGGTATGTGCACATCTCCATAGAGGAGCTAGTACTCATCACAATATTATTCAATGTGTTAAATGAGTTATCTATATTTACAAATGTATATATCTATCTATCCTAAATATATAAGATATACATATAAAAATGAATAGCTGTTCGTTAGCCTCGCTAAAACTCGAGAACAGCTGGACCGATCTGGCTATTTTTGGTCTTGAATTATTTGTGGAAGTCCAGAGAAAGTTTAAATGGTGAATATATAAAAAGGAGTTGCATTTTTCTTATTAATTATGGATTCCTTTATTTATACAAAAGTTTAGGTCTTCTATTTATCGAGTGAGGCAGTACGAAGTCTGCCGGTCAGCTAGTACATAAATAAAATTGGTATCTGTTTGTATTGTACATTGTTGTTTGCAGGTGGCAGCTCACGAGGCGCCAGTGAAGACATGTCATTGGATCAAGGCACCCAACTACACCTGCCTCATGACCACCTCGTGGGACAAGACCATCAAGTTCTGGGATACACGCAGCTCTCAGCCCATAATGAACATGAACCTGTCTGAACGCTGCTACTGTGCTGATGTGGTAAGTTCTTCAGTTAGTTGGTTATTACCACTTACATGTGTTGAATAGATTCTATCCGTTTGGTTTGTGTTACTCTATGTACGAAACATATATTATGTTGTAATATTGGAAATGGAAACTCATCTTTTATTTTATATTACCTTTATAGAAACCAATTTTTTAGAGATTATTCAAACTTTAATGTGGCCTACATTAATATCATAGTTTACAAATGCTTATTGGTCAGATCACACTACAAGACCTATTTCCATCTAATAGGAATCTTATTCCAAATTCAAGTTATGATGAAAATAGTTAAATAGAATCAAATTTAGGAGTACCAAACGTCAAGATTCCAATAGCGATCGATCAGAATTGAAATCAAGTGTCAGGTCTTAAAGCATCCAACACAAATATAATCATCTTCAATAAACCATGTCTTGCTTTAGGATTACCCAATGGCGGTAGTGGGCACTGCAGATAGAGGTATTTGCCTTTACTCTTTGGAGGGCAAGCCGGCCGAGTACAAGCGTCTCGAGTCTCCTCTTAAGCACCAACACCGCTGCATAGCCATCTTTAAGGATAAGAAGACCAAACAGCCTACCGGCTTCGCTCTGGGCTCTGTCGAAGGCAGGGTGGCGATACAGTACGTCAACCCTACCAACCCCAAGGACAACTTTACGTTCAAGTGCCACCGGCCTCCCGCCACCACGGGTGGATACCAGGTACGGTTCAGTTTTAGTTAGCTTGATTGGAATTACTCAATAATTCATTCTTCTACTGTTTATCTCTTTTTATACCTTTAGGATATCTACGCTGTGAACGACATTGCGTTCCACCCAACACACGGGACGCTGGCGACCGTGGGGTCAGACGGCTCCTTTTCCTTCTGGGACAAGGATGCTCGCACCAGGCTTAAGTCATCGGAGATGCTGGACCAGCAACTTACCAAGTGTGCTTTCAATCACAATGGACAGATCTTCGCGTATGCCGTGGGCTATGATTGGTCCAAGGTTGGTGATCACTTCTTTAGCATAAGTGTATGATTTTGTGTATTACATTATTATGGAAGTCAAAACTAGTGGTATATGAAATGTACGATCTGTAAAAACTAAACTTAATCCTTATTCTACTATATATCTATAACTATATCCTTATATTATAATTGCAACACTGTGTCTGTCTGTCGCCTTTCACGGCAAAAATATTCAAACAATTTAAATGACATTTAGAACAGATTGTCCATGAGAAAAGACACACCCATGGGCTAACTACTAACTGAATTTATTCCTACTTCACTTTCCAAATTAACATTATAACATGTATGCTAGTCCTAAACTGGTTATATTGTCAGAAGTCAGTGTCAGTAGATATCAATATATGCATAGTAGTTTTAATAGTATCATTTATAACAATAAGATTCCTATATTCACTGATATGATTCCAGGGTCACGAGCACTTTAACCCAGCCAAGAAGAACTTCATCTACCTGCGCGCATGTTTAGAGGATCTTAAACCGCGGTCCACTTAAGGGCTCCCAGCCGTTGTGTACTATATATACTGTACTGTACATGTTGAAGTCACATTGGTGTACCTCACTCACCTGGTACTGCCACTCTATCAAATCAACTTGCAAATACAAATTATACTTGACAGTCAAATGTTTATTGCTAAATGTGTGCAGTGTTTATTAAGTGTATATTAAGAATAAATAAATTGTAACAAAATGTAATCCATTTATTTATTTCACTTTTAGATAACCAACTAAATTTACAAATTAAAATTAAAATAATTGTTTGTGTTGATATACAGAACAGAAGTGACTGGAGCAGTACACTGTATAGGGTTCAACTAAACTTGTTCTATGCAATCAATGATGCCCGTGGTCATCACCACTCCCTAAGGCCTTTTGTATCCCAACTGTGAGTAGGGCCAGGCCCAATCCTGCAGGGAAGCCACGGAATACACATAACATGAATCTCTTTGTTTTAGTGCCAAAACCTGGGTGGTACCTCCATGCTTCATTTCTGAAAAAAAAATTGAATAATTTTTAATTTACTAATATTAACATTGATACAAATGCTTACACACACACACACACACACACACACACACACAAACATACACTACACTAGTTGCATTTTCGTGTCAGATTTCATCAAATCAACAACCCATAACGTCCAACTGCTAGGCTTGGGTCTGCTCTCAGGAGAGGAATCTCTAAATACTAATATTGCATCTGCACAGCTTTATTTTTCAAAATGATATTTCCTAATGACAAACTAGTTATCAAAGTAAATATTATTTAATTACACAAGTGACTTGTTTTTCTCTGAGCAAATATAAAAAGTAATAAGCATAGCAAAATATACAATAATCTAATCAGGGAAAAACTAGTACCTAAGATTTCATTAGATAAATATGAAAAATATTTGTCATCTATACAAGTTTATGACACACACACAGATACAGAACTGAGCTACACCCAAGTAAAGAAGTTAATAAGAGCACACATTGCATTGTGCTTGATTATCTACAACTTTATATTTCTTTATACAATAGAGTGGCAAACAAGTCCATCATTTATTATGGCTTAACAAAGTACTGTATATTCATATATATATATGTCATTTTCCTTATAATTCACATTAACTTTATTTAACCTCTAGAAATAAAAGTGAAAAAAACTTGTAGGGATATCAACAGTAAATGTAAGTAAATGACTCGTTACCTGATCCACGGGTCCTTCAGCCCCTTCTTCTGCAGGGCCTTCTCGAGTTCTTCAAGTTGGGGGATACCCTGGATCTTAAACTGTTTGTAGCTTGGAACTACGTACGCAGGACCATGACCGTGGCCACCCATCTATATAAATCAGGACAAGATTACTTTTCTAGGCGAATTAATAACAAAAACCTAACCTATGACACTGGCTGTTACATAACTTATAAACACGATTTTAATCATTTACTTTTTTATGATATTTTTTAAATTCGTTGTAATTTACAAATAACAAGTAATAATAAAATGCTAAACATAATATGCGCAAAAAACTACCTTTGGAACAATTTTTACAATTTGACAGCAACTTGTTTTTTGTAAAACTCACTGAAGTAGGAAAACTAGAAAACCTATGGATGGAAGTTAAACGTCAACAAAAAATTCGTGCCACTATGCCGTCATCTGCGCGCTAAACATGGCGGTTTCAGTGCTGCCCAGCAGATTTTAATTTTATTAAGTTTTATCGATAAACGTCTTGGCTCATTTTATTTTAAATATTATTGAGTATTAATTATTTGTAGAATTTATATTTTAATAGGAAGTAAGTACATTGCTATGTGCAAAGATACTTTGATTTAGATGTGTGAAATCTAAGAAACGTTTGTGCTTTAAATTTGCCAAGTAATGGATATGACGATTTTTAAAAGATGCTACACTTATTTTATAAAGTTATAGTTTGACAACTCAGTGACCGCAAAACATAAACATATGGCGTAGTACAGTCATCTGCCCATCTCTAGCATGCTAAATTTTATCGTCGTTTCTTATGTTGCCGTCTCGCTCGCACTTGCGTATATGCACGTCGGAAAGAGATGAAAGCTTTATTTTGGCGATAAAACGACAGCATGCTAGCTATGCTGTTTTGGATATCAAAGTAGGAGTACGTGTTTTTCTTAGACTACTTACCAGTTACCTCTCTATTACAATCTATTTGAACTAAGTTGCTGACTCTAAAGTCCGTAACAAACTACTGCAACGCACCTCACGCCGCACCATAAGTGAGAATGATTAAAATTTTAAACTTATCAAGGGACAGAGTGATAAAAAAAACAAAACACCTTCAGAATATTTATTTAATTACAAACGTCATTTGTTATGCATTCCGCTCTAAAATCTGTCGAGATACTCCTTTTCACCGTGTATACGATAATTTAAGTACCAGCAACAGCATGAGGAGCAATATGTGTGTACTGGTCATAGGTACTGGTATTGACAACTTTTAGAGGGACCTGTAAATAAAATTGTGGTGTAAGACAATAGTTTACATTTATGGTATTAGTAAAGAAATATAAATTATTTATGAATTTACAGAGGTAGAGGTGTCAGGACAGGAATTGTTTCCAACTGATTTTCTTTTAATATGCCATTTTTTAGGGTTCCGAAGTTTATGACTTCGAACCCTTATATATTCGTCATGTCCGTCTGTCCGTCCATCCTTGATTTACCGTCCAAACGGTAAGTGCTAGAAAGATGAAACTTTGCATGAACATGTATTGTAATTACGTCGACAAAGTGCTACAATAAAATTATGAAAAATATTTTTATTTGGGGAACATTTACGTGTAGGGGAGGTACTCCTACACGTAAATGTTTTTTTTTTCGCGGCTACTCCATCATGTGGGTATCATGTGGGTTATCATTAGATAGGTCTTTTAAAAACAATAAAGGCTTTCTCAGACGAGTTTTTGATTTAGATATTCTTTTGCGAGAAATTCCACTTTAAAGGTTACTTTTTTATAAAAACAGGGCATCCCCACCCCCTCTAAAAGCTAAATGGCTGGCTCAAATAATTCATGATAGTGGTTCATATAATGAACTTTAAAGGAAAACTATATCGGATTAGATGACTTTGTTAGTTCACGAGTTATAGAGGCTTAACTTTTACAATACGCCTACTTGGAAACCGTCATATAAAATTAACGCAAATACGTAAACATAACAATTATCCATTGGATACGATTTCTAATCCACGTACCATTATGGGTGAGTGAGGAACCCTTTCCTGTGCGTGACCTGATACGCACTTGGCCAATTTTTTTGTTGGCTGGCATGTTGCTGCAAAATATTGAAATATTATTAATAATTGTGTCCACAGTTTTTTTTTTCATAAAGTTTGCTTAAATGATGACATAAAATAAATATCATTCAAATAGGGCAAATACGTTTCTTGGATGGAATAGCAACCACAAAACCCATAAGTTTTTCTAAAATAGTTATATAGAATGAGAATGACATAGATCACAACAAGTTGTAACTAGCATATCAGTAATAATGTAGCAGCAACAAGTATACCAAAGGCTACAAGTAAAAGTACAAATTTCAATGAAACGAGCAGTCTCCACGAGGGTGAGAGGCACGAGAAGACATATTAAGGCCTTCGACTGCAAAGACAGAGCAGGAATTATTTAATAAGCCCACAGTCCAACGACATCTTGGATCATCGTTCCACCTTAAAAACTTGTATATTAGTTTTGATCCTTTTGTAGCACGTTTTGTTGTAAAATAATATGTATGTATTGATATTTGTTTATAATAAAAAAAGTATATCAATACTAACTATGAAAGTATATACAGTATTAACTTACTCTTGCGAATTTGAAGGGCACCGCATCATCTTTTAGTTGAGTCACATCCAGAGTTTTGTTGAAACATTTATCATTCCTTCCATTCATTCCATCATTATTCGAATCCAATGTCTTCCAGCCACTTTTTATTTTTACGCTCATTTCTTGGGATCCTATAAAATATGATTTATTATTATTTCTGTATGTTTTAAACGGGGTGGCAAGATAAAATAACAAATTTTATATAAGCCATCATATTAAATAGATATCAAAGTCGATAAACAATGTACATCACCAGCTAATAAATCAACATTATTTATGCGTAAAAATATAGTCATATAAGTCAATTCCATTCATGACCTATAACTGCACATAAGAACCTTGCTAATTATAATGTAAATCTTTCTTTATTTTACCGGCAACTTTAACAATAACCCATATTTTTAATGTAAATTAAAGCGTACCTGTGTATGGTTAAAGATGGCTGATTTGGTGTTTTCCATATGCCGCACCCTATTACACTACAAACACTATTTGCGACGTAATTTTGATTCAAATGCGAACATTTGGCTTCAATTATATTAAATCACAAGCAAAATATTGAAAGATACGGAGTTATTTTAGCTACCCTTTTTTTTTTTTTTTTACGTGTGGAAATCCCCGCGGACCGTCACCCCGTCGGGGGTTACGGCGGGGTGGTGTGTCGGACTCGAACCGACTAAAACCACACGGTGTGACCCTCTCTGCGCCTTTGTATTGGAAGGAGTCCAGGGAGGGGATTTCCTTCTGGACTCCAACCGGCGCCTGCCCGCACTGTTGCGGGCACCATCTCACAATTTACTCTCTAATTAGGCAACGTCCGGTCACACGCGGACGTCGCCCCCTCGCGGTATTTTAGCTACCCTACCCCAGCCTGCAAATTTATGATATTCGCAATAAAAAAAATACTAATCGACAGATTTTAAATAGCTCAATTCAACTACGTAGCCCTTTCAAATTGCTCACCTTTAATTATTTAATTAAAAACAAATAAAGTCCTTGAAAAAAATTTAATTTATCGGTATATTCAAACTCCTATATCTTGTGATGTATACAATATTTCAAATTGCTCAAAGTTCTAAAATACTGCTCAAGTTTCATTTGTAATTGCTCAAGTAGAGTTCTCACCAGCTCTACTTTCCTTAATTATTAAATATATATAAATAGTTTGAATAAATTTAACGTATAGATAAGTGAATGCTGCGCATGCGCGCAAACAGTAACGCGAGTCGCAAGGCAAAAAAAATCAAGTGTTTCATAACCTCATCATTAGGGCTCGGAATCGGTAGTTTAATTTTATGTACTTGCAGAAATAAAGTCAACGTAAGCAGAACATGGATAAACCTAAAATCAGCGTGATTTCCGGGACCTTAAATAATGCAATGCAATGTCAAAGCACACTTATGTCATTTTACATAATCATGAAAATTACACTTATTGTTTATTTGTAGGTTTATAGGAGTGAGTAGAAGGAAAAAAATCATTTTCAGATATTACAGATATTTATTGCACGTTTACAATATAAATCAAATTTAAAAATAAATATATATTTATATTAACATTAAAGCACTAGTGTTGTTCCGATGGTGTAATTATTCGTCTTCGAATTGAAGATCGCCAACATAATCATCATCGTCATGTTTATTATAAAATAATACTATGATTTTCTCGGCATTACTGGGTGTCGAGGAATTTCTTTTCATATTCATAATCCATTTATAAAGCGAAAACAGAGATAGCAATAAAGAAAGCGTGCCGCGTGCACCGCACGCGCAAGTGGTCACATACTTTGCATTCCTTAGCGTTATTGTTGCTATTCGTTTCTTTACGTTTTTATTGTAAAATTTTATGTTAACAACTTATTATTACAACAATAAGCTAAAAGATGAAATACTATTTTGAAAGTTCAATATAATATTTTTACAATCTCTGAAAATAGTAAGTTCCCCGGGATTTCACAGGCATATCCATACTATTGATATCATAAAATTGCAAGTACGTAGTTAAATTGAGCTATTGAAAATCTATCGATAAGTATTTTTTTCATTGTATTCTGGGGTTGGGTAGGTTATTGTTTGGTTAAAAATTTATTCAAATTATTTATATTTATTTAATAATTAAGGAAAGTGGAACTGGTGAGAACTCTACTTGAGCAATTACAAATGCAACTTGAGCAGTATTTTAGAACTTTGAGCAATTTAAAATATTGTATATATCAAAAGATATAGAATTTTGAATATACGGTTTTTTTTTAAGGACTTTATTGATTTTTAATTAAATAATTAAAGGTGAGCAATTTGAAAGGGCTACGTAGTTAAATTGAGCTATTGAAAATCTATCGATTAGTATTTTTTTCATTGCATTCTGGGGTACGGTAGGTTATAGTTTGGTTAAATAATTATAAGAATCTCCAAGAAGAAGTAAACAGGTATCTTTGATTACTTCTTCTTGGAGATAGCAAACATAATGAGCATGTATACTACTACTTATTTTGTTTTGGAGCAAAGAAGAATATATAGAAAATACTTTGTAAACAGACATAAAGTTACAAAATAAAGTTACCTTTTAGTCATGATTTGATTTTTGTATAAATTGAACATAATGAATAGGTCAATAAATAATAAAAATACCTGTTATTAGATGATGTTGTGCTTGGAGTATTACAGTTTCATTTCACTATGATGAGGTTATGAAACACTTGATTTTTTTTGCCTTGCGACTCGCGTTATTTTATGCGCGCATGCGCAGCATTCACTTATCTATACGTTAAATTTATTCAAACTATTTATATTTATTTAATAATTAAGGAAAGTGGAGCTGGTGAGAACTCTACTTGAGCAATTACAAATGCAACTTGAGCAGCATTTTAGAACTTAGAGCAATTTGAAATATAGTATACATCACAAGATATAGGAGTTTGAATATACAGATAAATTAATTTTTTTTCAAGGACTTTATTTATTTTTAATTAAATAATTAAAGGTGAGCAATTTGAAAGGGGTACGTAGTTAAATTGAGCTATTGAAAATCTATCGATTAGTATTTTTTTCATTGCATCTGGGGTAGGGTAGGTTATTGTTTGGTTAAAAATTTATTCAAACTATTTATATTTATTTAATAATTAAGGAAAGTGGAGCTGGTGAGAACTCTACTTGAGCAATTACAAATGCAACTTGAGCAGCATTTTAGAACTTAGAGCAATTTGAAATATAGTATACATCACAAGATATAGGAGTTTGAATATACGGATAAATTAATTTTTTTTCAAGGACTTTATTTATTTTTAATTAAATAATTAAAGGTGAGCAATTTGAAAGGGGTACGTAGTTAAATTGAGCTATTGAAAATCTATCGATTAGTATTTTTTTCATTGCATCTGGGGTAGGGTAGGTTATTGTTTGGTTAAAAATTTATTCAAACTATTTATATTTATTTAATGACAATGAAATTTGGTGCGCTAAACATGGCGGATATTCGGCCTCATTATTATTATGTACGCACTGAAATACTGTTATATTGTTTTCCTACGAGTTACATTGCTGAGTAAGAACGAAATAGATATATGTTTCTGTGTGTGCCTTCAAAATGGATGCTATTTATTTAAGCAATTGTACGTTTTTTTTTTTTTATATTTAAGCCTGCCAAAGTGACTATACTCTGCCTGATGGAAAGCATGAGTAGAATCCAGGCGTAGGGGTCACCATGCTTATTGTGAGGGTAGGCAATGTAGCATGGTGACCCCTACCATGGCAGCCTGGTTAGATTATTCTGCATCATTCTCCCGGCCTTCGAAGGGAGGGAGAATGATGCAGAATGATTGGGGCTCCGGTCTCACACTCACCAACGAAATACGACAGCAAGAATGCTGTCATTATTAGGATGGTCTCCCGGCCTTCGAAGGGCGGGAGAATGATGCAGAATGATTGGGGCTCCGGTCTCACACTCACCAACGAAATACGACAGCAAGAATGCTGTCATTATTAGGATGGTCTCCTGTGTGAGGGTAGTACTGGCCGGGTCGAGCCGGCCCATTCGTGCTGAAATCAGCTTGGCTCTACTACCTACTGTAACAACGTTCATAGAACAATATGTCGTGTATTATAAACTTAAAAGGTCTATGGTAAAACTCAATGTTGCCACTGTTTCACTGTTTGCCTGTTCTTTACTTGTATGATTTATGATTCTTTACTAGATAAGCACGTATTTTATTTAGAGTTTGAAAAAGCCGAAAGAATGCCGATGTTACTCGTAACATTGAAAAATGATGCATATTCAAATAAGGCTGTTTTCTTTATTTTAAAAGACAAAATTTGTTGGTTGGTGAACGCTTAAACAACTGTGCCATCCGGTCAGTAAATAAATAAGTTTTGAAGATTTGATATACAACGCCATCCATCTAATCCCAAAGTACGCAGAACTTGTTGTATGGGTAATAGTACTAGACAAGTGATTTAATTACATGTACTTTTTATGTAATCACCCAAATTCTTAAACAAAATAAGTGCATATCGTACAACATTCAGCATACAGTAGTCACATACATTGTCCCTGCGCAACCTGGCATCGAAATCAAATTAAAAAAACCTGTTTCTTTGTCATGATTTACACCTTTGATCTTATCACCCATAAAAATAATTAACAAAATAGTCTCTTTTTAACAACGAAGTCAATATATATACCTAACATATCTAGAATATATAAAAATGGTAATCAACATCAACAACGAAGATCAACTTTTGTCTCCAAAACATCGTAGAAAACAATTTTACTAAACTTTAGGATAGACATGGCGGCTATTTTATTTGGCGATAAATATTTCGTTTCGATGGTTAAACTATAGGAACTCCAAAAGATGCAATTACCAAAATTCTTATTTCATTTCGTTTTCATGACAATAATTTAGGCAAATCTTTACGATTTATGTTACTCTTTGTCTGTGGCAAACAGAAAAACAAAACCACCGGTGGTCTCAGTAGTCTGTGGCCTTACCTTACAAACAGGCTCAAACTCAAACAGCATAAATACGTAGTGTTACATATACAATATATACATACTCTTTGACAAACAGTTTCGAGTAGTCGTAAGGGATTGCCGTACCGTTCGTTCTTACTAGAATTTTCCTATTTAACTCTGAATATTCTAAATTGTTCTTTCTAGAACTTTAGTCAATCAATAACATATTAAAATATATTTAAATATTGTTTTGGTAGCGGTGACATAGATTATCAATCGGCGAAATGAACGCAAAGCGTCTTTATTAAACAGAAATAGAATTTGATCAGGTGTTCAATATATCGAGAGGCAAGTTCTTTGTGTTATATTCGTGAAACTTATGATGTGTGTTTGTACGGTCGAAGAAAACGAAATACAATGTTAAGACAAAGGGAGCATGCCGGCGCCGGCTGGAGCGCGGCTGCGACCATGGCAATGCTACTGGCGACGCTCGGCCTGTCGCTCGCCACAGAGCCGCCACTCGCCATCACAGGTATCATCAATAAATTCATCATGTTTAATTTATATTCATTAATTTTGAACTAAACATTACATACTCGAAATCGACTTGAGAATGCCCTTTCAATCATTATACCGCTGTTGCTCGGTTAAATGCTCATGCGCGGTTAAATGAAGTAAAATTTGTTGACGAATAGTAATTCATTCATAATTTACAAAAATTTAAATGATATCATTCTGTAAAGCGTTTTCACAATACGAGTTGACTCGGACCGAGTACACTCGTACGAGTCGGCTTCATGCGAGTGTACTCGGATAGTGGTTTACACACGATAGCAGTGCACTCGTACTGTGGTTATTTGTCTCTTTGCACAATCAAGATGTCGACTGATCTGCTGCTGCGAGGTTTAGAAGTTGTAGCAGATGTGCTAATAGCGATTACATCAGATAAAAATCTTTTCGTACCATGCTAATGAGGGCAAAAAAATATTATCAACTACAGATCCAATCCTTCTAGATTGTTTATTTTTGATTTTTCCTGAGAGTATGTACTGCGAATGTAATTTATTTTGGTATTTACACCTTGAGACAAGTCCAAGGTTCAGGTTATGAATAAGGCGTAGTATTGCTGCATTTTTTTTTTAATAACACATGCCAAGGTGAGTTTACTATGCCTGATGGAAAGCATGAGTAAAATCCATAAGTGGGGGTCGCCATACTCACTGCAAATGCAAGCAGTATGGCGAACCACATTATGGCGGCCTAGTGAGATGCTTTTTCACGCCCCACTTAAAGGAAGAGCATTTCGAGCATCTTTATTTTTACAGTTCTTTAATCGCACATTTCACAACACTTCCTCCACATTCCACAACAATTTAGTTCTAAAAAGCTAACAGTGTCAAGTTCACTCCACTTTTATTAGTTGATGCCATTTTGTTTTCATAAAAATGATCCGAGTGAGCTTGAAAAATAGAGCAGAGTCCGAGTCTATTCGGATTAGACGTCGGCGTCCGAGTACACTCGGATTAGGTGTTTACATTATACGAGTACCGTCCGAGTAGACATCTGAGTGCACTCGGTCCGAGCCAACTCTTATTGTGAAAACGCGGCTTAAGCAATATTTATCCCGTTTTATTGTTGCACGTCCTGGAGAATATAAAATATTTGCCATTGTTTACTTTCTTTGATAATGAGATATCCAGTTTTAATAGTTATTTTAAATATAATTTTGTTTGTAGGATTCTGCCACTGGGTGTAGGCTCCTCTTGCATGCCCCTCCCTGTCCCGAGCGGTAGCAGCTTTATATCAGAAATTAAGAAGAAGCATTTTTGTATCATTTTGCATGTTTCATGATTCTGTCGGCTGTTGGATCTTCAAGACCTTTAGTTGCATGTAATATATCTAAATAAAAATGTTAAAGATATTCATGTATTTTGTTTGATTTTACAACCAAGATGTGAAGTTGAAAATTGTTTTATTTATTTATGGAGCATGATGAACTTAAACCCGTACTCAAAAGTACAAAAAGCTTATACTAACCACTTATATTCCTATATAATTATATTATTAGTGCTTTCAATGGGATGTTGAGCAGGCACTTTAATATGCTTGCTAAACTATTTAGTTTAGTGGAGAGTCTATTGGATGTTCATCCATAGATGTAATAGGTAGTATCTTTGCAGTAGTGCTTTTAGTTCCTGTCTCCTCCAAGTAATGAGTAGTGTGCAGGATCAATTAATGCAACATTGTATACCAATAAAAAAAATCTATCATTTTTGTCTTTCTATTAGTATCAGCTAATCTCTGAAGTGGCTTTATCAATTGTGAATTATTTCCTTCGCAGATAACTGATGATATAACAAGTAACTTAGGGTAATTTTTGGATTTCGTAGTTAACAAATCTGAACCCTTATAGTTTCGTCATGTCCTTCCATCCTCAACCTACCTCCCAAATGGTTAGGCAAGAATTCTGAAATTTTACATGGATATGTATTTCTCATAGATATAGAATATACCGTATTTCTATACATCCACAATGTGCTAAAATAAAATCATGAAAAGTATTTTTATTTGGGGTGCCTCACCTACATATAAAGTGAGGTGAGTTTTTTTTCTCACGACAACCCCAACGTTTTTTAAAAAAATTGACAGGTTGTCGATTTTTTTATTTAGTTTTCTGCCTGGCGATTTTTTGATTTAGTTTTCTGCCTGGCGATTTTTTGATTTAGTTTTCTGCTTGGCGATTTTTTTTGTTAAAACGTCCCCTCTAAAAGCGAAACGGCTGTATGCAAAATCTGAAAAAAATATCGATGGTAGTTCTTGTGATGCACTTTAAAAGAAAACTAGCGGCTTATATCACTTTGATAATTTAGCCAGGATTTATAGAGGCCCAACTTGTAAAATGTTCTTACTAGGAAAATTCGTACAAAAATAACGAATTAATAAGTAATCATGACAATTATCTACTGGGCACTATTTAAATACACGTGCCATTATGAGTGACTAAGGACCCCTTTCTATGCGTAGCCTGACACGCACTTGACCGATTTTTAAAACTAGCTTCGCCACGCGGCGTAACCCGCGGTTGTTGTAAATATAAAATAACAACCTCGTTTAACAAATAAAATTAATTGACCAACAATCTAGTGACTTGTTTTAGGGCTTCAAGTAAATCTGCGTTCAAGATGTTCTTTTTAGGGTTCCGTAGTTCATTACTCGAAACCTTTATAGATTCGTCATGTCCATCGGTCTGTCCGTCCGAACGACCTCGACCTACCGCCCAAACGGTTAGTGCTAGAAAGATGAAAATTTGCACAAATATGTGTTGTAATTACAATTTTAATTTTTTATTTACCTATACCCCTAAACGTAACTGGAGTTGTTTTTTTTCCTTTCGTGTATCCCATCGTTTGGGGTATCATTAGATAGACCTTTTAAAAACACTGTGAGGTTGCTAAAACCATCTTTTGATTTTGGTATCCGATTGCGAGTTATTCAACTTTAAAGCGTATTTTTTTGTGAAAATGGGTGGGACGCCCACCCTCAAAAACTAAACGACTGGCTCAAAAAATCTGTAAAAAAATCATGAAAGTAATCCATATATTAAACATTAAAGGAAAACTAGCTGTTTAGATAACTTTTTAATTTCAGGAGTTATAGGGGACTCACTTGGAAAACTTCGTACAAAAATAAAGAAATAATAAGTAAACAACTACCTATCTATTGGAAACAATTTTCAATCCACCTATTATTATGGGTGACTACGGAACCCTGCGTGGTCTGACACGCACTTAGCCAATTTTTTATTTACGACTGCCAAGGTGACTCCACCATGCTTGATGGAAAGCATGAGTAGAATCCAAAAGTGGAGGTAGCCATAGCCAACATAGCCATACTCGCCATAGATCAACTGACTTGCACGACTTCATCCGCCTTTAAATGCGATTTGAATACATTTTCTTTAGTTTTTCATTGAAGCTCAACTACTATTACTCGTGATGTTATAAATAGTCTGTTTATAGGTTTCTTCGATAATTTGGCCATCCAGTTCTAAAAGATTTTTAATTCAAACTTGTAGTTCTTGAGATCAGCGTGTTCCACCAAACTGTTCAGCTTTACAAGTGTAGACATTAATCTTAGACCGTTGTTTCAAACTTAGTTTCAATGTTGTGCATTATAATAATAAAATTAACCGCACTAATTGTTCGCTGTACATAATTTTTGAAAAAGAGATTATATCCTATACGTAATATTATAAATTGAAAAATAACTGTCATGGACGGCTAAACGGCTGAACCGATTTGGACGACGATCGGTGTAGATATAAATTGGACCTTGAAGAAGGACATGAGCTACTTTTAGTACTTTTAGTACTCCTTAGTAGTACGCGATAACCGACATACAAGCGGGTGGAGCCGCGAATAAAGCTAGTAGACTAGTAGATAATAATAAAGTTTATTGAACACGACTTATCACGTACGTTTCCAAAACATGACATTTCTTGACCATTAAGGCAATACAGACGGATATTGTACAATCCTGTGTGCTTTGTGTAATACAAAACCAAAACCGCATGCCGTGATAACCACACGGCTTACGTCTCCTGCCCGCCTTCTTACAGATCGTTTGATTTGAACAGGCTTGGTGTAATATTTCAACGACAAAAGCAACTTTGAAGACTTTATATTTTATTTTCTTATTCTTAGCATTTTATTTTTTTCTATTTAATCTTTTTTAACGAAGTGTGTTTTTTTGAATGTGATGTGACCGAGTTGTGTCATCATCACTGTCATGCTCATGAATAACCTTAAACAATCTACCACTGGACACCTTAGAACTTAGGATTAAATCGTTAAATGTTACAAATTACAGGACAACACACCGAATCTTAGCGTTAATATTAAACGGATGTCTGCTTACATTCAAGCGACACGAGTCTCATTGACTATCGGACATTTACAGACACAAAAGTCAGGAAACTTGGTCAAGAATTTCAATGCCACAGTTACTGCAGTTGGGAATCATGGCAGTGTTGAAAATCTTGTAGTGTTTCAGCTTAACTCCGAGGAAAGGCATGAGATCAAAGAAAGATTCTATGAAACTGTATAGTTCGTTTTCTCATTTTAATGATCACTTCAGTGATTCGCTCCTGAGTACAGGCCGTGCCGTGATTTGAAGTACCTACATGTATCAAGTGTGTCTCAAGAGGCGTGCCATTGAATAGTTGAACCATTTCAAAACCGACTGCTAATATTACGTAGTGCCCAAAATATATGTGGTTAAATGAAGAGAGCACTACCTCCATTAAACCTACGCTACATAGCTAAAAAGGTATTACTTATGACAATATTTGAGTTAGATTTCTTTCTACATACATAATATATTTAAAAGGAATCGCTAGTTAACTGTCGACGAGAGAGCACCGCTCGGCCTCTCCGACACAATAAAAAACTTGCGAACCGGTCGGGGTGGTCGTGCCCGGATGGCAGCGTCCACTTGCACTAGCCGCCAGCTTGATAATAATTAGTTACCTGCTCATATCACGCACACTAACTTGTAGCGTACAACCTAGTACACTGTGCAGAGCGCAATCGCTAAGCGTCGCTGGCAATTATTCCGTAAATAGCAAGGTACAAAGTTTTATAAACTAACTACTTAGCGTTGTTTGCTCACAACAACACTAAATGGCCATCTTTCGACTTGAAATGTAATTGAAAGTTTCCAGTTTCCGACATTGTTCTTAGTTAGATACATACTACATTGCTTCCTGCTTCATTACTTACATTGTGGCGTAACCCGCGATTGTTGTAAAGGTACAATAACAACCTCGGTTAACAAAATAAATTAAATAAATAAATTGACCAACAATCTAGTCAAAAAGACTTGTTTCAAGGCTTCAAGCATTTCTTGAGTTCTAGATGCTTTTTTTTATTTAACGCCTGAAAATTTGAATCTACTTTGCCTGATGGAAAGCATGAGAAGAATTAATCAGGCTACTACAATATGGCGTCCTAGTGAGATGTTTTTTCACGTCCCGCTTTAAAGACCCGGGAACATAGTAGGAAGGTAACACATGAGCTGGCAATGAGTTCCAGTTCCTGGATGAGCTCATAGCCGGGTGGCCTTGAAAACAATCACGGAGGGTAATCTACGATGGGGCTGTGAGTCCTAGATGGGTAACCGCTTGTGGAATGATATTATGAACGTATCCTTGATTCGGAGGTCACGTTAAGCAGTCGGTCCCGGATATTAACATAAGATAGCAGTGATGAAGCTTAGTTGGGGGCCTTCGGCGGCTTATAAACATCTAACAGCAAGATTACGTAGCCACAACATGTCTTGCCAGTCTCCAAACCACACTCGGCCAGTGTGGGGAGGCATGGAATTAACCCTCTCATAAGTGGAAAAACAAAGCCCAGCGGTGGGACATTATGGGTTGTTGATTAATAGAGGACTGCCATAAAAGCGACATCTCTTCGCAACTGCAGAGGCTCGAGGAATAGGTACTATCTATGACGCTGACTCTTGGCCTCTGCTGCCGATCGAGAGCGTCAAGCAAACACTGCGCGGATCCATCGCAAAGTTGAGAACAGTACTCCACGAACTAGCAAACTTGGTTCTTATAGAGATGACGCAGATGTGGCGGCGAGAAGAACCGTCTCACCTTATTTAAAACACCTAGCTTTCGCGAGGCTATCTTTGTGACACTCTCAATGTATTCCCGTCGGTTGAGATCCCGACAAATATCCATACCGAGGATACCGAGCTTATTTATTTTAATCAAGTATTTGACAGATACGTGCTTCATTTTGAGGAGTACTAATGGTTTTGTTGGCTTCCCATCCTAAAGGTGAATCAATTGACTAAAGAACCAACTGGAATTATTTCTGAGAAAGCTGACCATTGAGAATAAGTATTTTATCCTTCATTTCTTTTATATTAAATATGTTCTTAAATAAGAGGTTGAACGGTAGAGCAGCTTTCAAGTATTTGTGGTTAGAAGCCATTACGAGTACATTATAAAACAAAGCATGTGTCTGTTGGACTCGGCTGTTTGTAGCTATGTTGTAGCTATGTGTGTTGAAGGCGCATGCGCATCGTCTGTCAATCTTAATCGAGCGCCACGGACGCTCCTGCGGGCTGGGGAGTCGATGCGCGGCCGCACCGCACTCACACCAAATGGAGCTAAATTAAATAAGGAGCCGTAATGCACGGCCGCGCTAATCATTCTGTTAGCGCAAACTTTTGAGTGAACATAACAAATGTCGCGCGCTACTTAGCGCTTTGTAAGCAGCGCACTTCATTATTTCATACACCCACTAATATTACTTATGTACGTACTTATCTTTAATGTAGGGCTGCAGATGAACTAAATCAATCTAAATAGTAACAGGTATTTCTACGAGTATGTAGTATAAATACTTGATATAATACGGAACATCAAACAGATTAAATAGATGTACCTACTTATATATATATATATCTATATATAATATATATGTAATCTATCTTGAGAATATTTTTCAGCTTAAAGACATAAGTACTAAAATGCCTTGTTTAAAGGCATGAATTATTTAATTGGTCATTCCGAGACTACACATGCCGTGGAGCATGTTGTGAGTGCAAGTGCAACACCGCGGCGGCTCACCTACTGCGCGATGACTGCGCGGCTGCCAACTCCCTGACACAATTAGTATATTATATCCTTTGTGCCAAAGCACACGTGCGTATAGGTGTAGCCACAGTACCGTCAACAGACGTGCTCGTGAACTGCCATAAATAATTGAACAAGAAACTTGAGATATTGAATAGGCAGGTACACTCGCACACTATCATTACAAAACCTAGAACGATGGGCGTACCCAGCTTTTACTCCGAGGTGGAGCAAAATTAAGAATCTACATAAATTATTGGAATATTGAAAAATGTATGTAGGGATTGAGGTTACCGGAGCACCACCCCCGTAGAGTGCTCCCCATGGATTGATGGTTAAGAACCGAAAGTTGATAACGCACTTCTGACTCTTAGGTTGCTGATGTTCAGAAGTAGTCACTTACCACCAAGTGTCCTTTCTGCTTTTTGTCTGTCTTCACTATAACAGAAACTACATATGTCCTACTTTTATACTAATTTGTTATTTCAGCACGCAATGACATTGTAATGTATAATTATTATTTTTATTCATTTAAATTTTGCTATGGCGAGCAATATTTGCTCTGAAAACAGTGAGAGTTCAATATCATTGTTGTTGCACCGGGATTTAAATCTCGCTGTCGTTGGTTTTGCCATCAGAATTTGAAATTCTTTTACTTTTTTTATTTGCGAGCCTGCCAAAGTGACTATTCTGCCTGATTGTAAGCATCAGTAGACTCCAAGAGTAGTGGTTATCATATTTATTACGAAAGTAGACGATGCAGTATCGTGTCCCGCAAATGGCGGTCCATTGAATCAGCTTGGCCACGTATATTATATATCTCTTCATCTAGTGCAACTAGCGAACATCTGCTTTATCAAATCAAACCATTTTTATTTGAAATACACCAATGCAACGGCACTTTTGAAACGTCAAGTAGTCAGTCAGTAGTCAGTCGTGAAGCTAATTGTCTGTTCTAATTCGCAGATCCTATGGAGAAGAACAGACAAGAAACTCCACGGACACTCTTTTCCAATATAGTTTTTACAAATATGTATACGATCGGGTAATTTCGTTTGCAACAAATTGATTGTTTTGTGTTGTAAATTGAGTTGTTATCAACTCAATTTTGACCTATCACCGACATGAGGTTTCAACAGGACGGTGTCACATAGTCACATAACCAGCCAATGAAACAATCAATTTAATGCAAACGAAATTTCATTTCGAGAACCATAGCTGGGCACCGTTAATCAAATAGTTAACATCGTTAATCCGCTACAAAAAAAGTTAGCTTCGTTAAACGTTAAAGCGTTACATTTAGGAAGAATTAACGCATGTTAACGTTAATAGTTAATCCGTTAATATGTGTAAAATTGCAACTTGAATTTGAACTAAACGTGAACTTATAAAACCTGTTGGTTAGGTTCTGAAAGTTAACAGGTTAAAAACATAACAAAATACCTGTATAATTCAAATGTGTAATTTAATCGTCGGGCATAAGGTGCATATAAGGTCCCCTTCATGAACATTAACATGTTGAAGTTCTCGTCTGAAAGCGAGGTTCGTTTTGGTCTTAAAATGTCTTTCGCCCGTGGAAAAAAGATGTTTAACTGCAGCGCTTGAGGGTATAGTAGTATTGTATTTAATGAATAGATTTATGAATATCTGTTCTGCAAGGAATGCAGCATTGTTGAACGAGTCTTTTGATTTCATGTCCAGCCACATTTTAACGAAACTTTGCGCTTTACTTTTAAAGAGTTGGAGCTCTTTGGAGCTCGTTGGAGGTCTTTCTATAGACTGAGTGACAGAATTTAAAAGAAAATTTTAATTTATAGACAGTTTCTGCACTTGTCGGTAGTAGTGATCTGAGGTATGTTTGAATTACACTGCACTCTTCTTTATCAATTATTAACTGACAGCACTCCCTTACTAAGGCAAATGATCAGTGAGAGTATTTTTTAATAACAACACAATCAAAACACTCGCCACTAACTAATGAAATGAAAAAACGAAACAAATCTCTTCGCAGTTTTCTTTTTCACTTGCAAGCGCTGGCAAAATATATCTAGTTTTGTTTTTGTTTCACTCGCTGCCACGCGCCGCCCGGCACTTGAACCTGTTTTACCGTGCCGTGTAGTAACTATTAGGCAATGGATTGATGATTAACGGACTTCTGCATGTTAAAGGAAGTTAGCGCGTCCGTTAAATTTTTTAAAAGTTAACTTATAAGTTAATCCGTTAAGCAAAATATTAATTTCGTTAATTATCGGATTAACGAGTTAATGCCCAGCTATGGTACCTTCCTAACGTTATTATAACTGTGTGAGGTTTACAGGTTATAGGTCCACAAAAAATTAGTACTATCCTACGATTAAATAATAAGTCAGGAAGTCTAACTCGGAACAAATTTCACACAAAAAATGGCCCTCCTTGAAACCAAAACTACATAAGAAACAAAAATCAATCACAACCCAGGTTAGAAATAGACATTGTTTGTGGTTGGTTTGAGTTCAAAACGAAAGCAAGGATTGGTTCATGTGCTTGCTGCAATGTCTGCCATGACAGCAGTGTCAAAGCAGCTTGGACGATATTATGTAATAAGTGGACCGGACAAAGTTAATAATAAAACAATTTAATTGTATAATGTTTCAAATCAAATCAAATCAAACCATTTTATTCAAGTAAATCATACAACGGCACTTTTGAAACGTCAAGTAGTCAGTCAGTAGTCAGTCGTGAAGCTAATCGTCTGTTCCAATTCGTAGATCCTATGGAGAAGAACAGACAAGAAACTCCATGGACACTCTTTTCCAACATTGTTTTTACATTTTTTGGTTACATTGTTTAAGGCATTTTATTAAATGTGAGCACAATGTAACGATGCTGATATTAACACAGGTCGTGTCCAAAAAGAATTAAACAATAAATAGAAGTTGTGAGATGACCAGCCCCGACTGGCGGCGCCCGTATTACGAGCATGACCTATGCACCAGCCATCGTCCAGTTCAACCATATCGTAGGGAGCCGAACGACCCGCCACACACGCCACCGCCAACAGGGCTTTCGAGCGAGCATGACATACTCACAACCGCCAGTCATCAAACAAATTTTTTTTTTTTTTTTTTTTTTCTAATGTGGGTAGTTGAAAGTACAACACACTTTTTGAAAGCTCCAATTATAATTATTAATTAAAAATAGAAAAACCATATTATAATATAATTTTAATGAATATAATAAATCTTTAAAATAAATACCTGCTAGTCTAGTGTTATATCCATAAAATAACTAAGATTGCAAAACACAAAATTAAAAAGTAATCACAGTGTCACAATGAGCAGTTTGCAAGAACTACAGGAGTTTTTTGAGAAGAGGATGGCGACCTTTGAAGCGGATCTCTCAAAGAAGACCTCTAATAATGCTAGTCTGGCTAGTCTCGCAGAGGACTTCAATTCATTTAAAGCTCTCATTCTTGATACCCTGCGGTCCTTCAAGAGTCAGATGAATGCTATTGTAAGTGAGTTGGACAACATGGAGACCCGCAGCCGCCGCAAAATTCTTCTTGTACACGGTGTAGCAGAAAAAAAAGATGACAACACACTGCAGCTGGTCACGGAGGTCGCAGTAAGTAAGTTGGGAATGGGCTCTTTTACATCTGAGGACATTAGCCGCTGTCATAGGATGGGTCGACAATCTTCTGGTGACAAACCAAGACCCATTCTTATAAAATTTAAATCAGTAGCAGTGCGGGACAGAGTCTGGGCGTCCAAAACTAAACTCAAGGGCACAGGTGTGACCCTCTCAGAGTTTCTGACCCGGTCGCGACACTTAGCCTTTATGGCAGCACGCGAGGAATACGGGATCACAAAATGTTGGACCAAGGAAGGTTCGGTTTTTGTTATGGGTTCTGACGGTTCACGCCACCGTATAGCTTCTGTCGCGGATCTCGACCAGATAAGGTCAGTGGTTACGGAAAAGGCCACTGCAACCAAAACCCAAGCTCCAAAACAGAAAAGAGCAGCTGCCAGTTCCAAAAAATAAGTGCTATGTATGTTTTGTTTACATGTTGATGTTTGTTTGATTACTTTTTTCTGTTAAATGTGTTTCAGAATAGCGTTGCATTGTCTGGGTGACAATAAATTTAAACATTTCCACGCTACCAATATTGCTATATAAATAATCAAATCACTTTCCTACAACATAAAAATACTCATAATTTATTGTTATTGTTAGTTTACCTTACTTTTAATACTTTTAAAATTGCGTTCCAGACTGTCAAGTGTCAATCGTTGTTGCGACAGTAATACAAAAGTTTGGAACATTGTGTTTTTGCACGAGAAGTTCACCCAGATGCTTGTAACGTACCATTATATTATTATTATTTTCTTTGTAACTGTCAAGATTGTCAATGTTTTACATGTTATTTTCTTCCTTTATTTTGCTTGGTTTAGTTAATAGTGGCTAATTTGTGTGATAAAATGTCAAACACATGACTGGCGGGTGGATCAGTGAGTAATTTTGTTTTGTTTTAAATTTTTCTTTTTATTTTCTTGTTGCTTATTGAGTACTTTTATTGAAATTTAATAACCCATTTTTATATATATATTTATTTATTTATATTGCTATTTGTATTTACTTATTTATTTTGATACGTTATCATGTCTGAGTCTGACTTAATCTATAGCGATGATGACAGTTTTTATTCTTCCAACAGCCATAATACTAGTTTTGTTAGTGTACCCTCACTTCAAGAAAATCTTCAGTGTCGGTTTTCGGATGCTCCTCGGAATTTTAATGTAGTCCATATTAATGCCCAGAGTATTCCAGCTCATTTCCCCGATATGCTGGCTACTTTTAACTGTAAAAACTTACACGCCATCTTAGTTTCTGAAACATGGTTAAAACCTTGTTTACCCTCTACATCTTATAATCTTCCAGGCTTCCATCTTATAAGGAACGATCGCGCGATTGGTGGTGGTGGTGGTGTTGGTATATATCTCAGACAACATATTCCATTCACCATAGTGAGTATATCCTCACAACCCCCACCACCGGACGCGGGTGAGCACCTCTTTTTAGAATTAGAAATTAATCATGCGAAAATTCTACTAGGCGTTTACTACTCTCCATCATTGCGTACTAATTACTTTTCCTCCTTCGAAAAATTGCTTGAAAAACTATCTCCTTCTTATGCCCACACAATAATATTGGGTGACTTTAATACTTGCCTTTTGAAAAAAGACTATCGCTCTTCTTCGCTAACCAAAGTGGTGGAATGTAACAACCTATCACTATTATCCCTTGATGCTACACATCATTTTCCTAACTGTACTCCCTCTCTTCTTGACCTTATTCTTGTCTCTTCTGCCAAACATGTCATCAGCCATGGTCAGTATCCAGCTGATGCATTTTCTTATCATGACTTGATATTTCTCTCTTACGCTATCCGTCCCCCCAAGGCAAAGCCGAGAATTCTTGTGCAACGTAATTTTAGTGGAATGAATCTTGCCAAACTTAAAGAAGACGCGCGTAACATTGACTGGTCTGCTTTATTAGATTCCCAGTGTGTGAATGAAAAAGTTACAATATTCACCGAAAAATTAATACAACTGTACAATGTGCACGCGCCCCTGCGATCGATTAAAATCAAACATTTACCTGCCCCATGGCTCACTGAGGAGATAAAACAGATTATGTCCAAGAAGTGCTCAGCGAAAAGCAAATACAAGCGTCGACCAACAGATGCTAACCTGGAAAAATATGTGTACCTAAGAAATCTCTGCAATAAGATGTGTAGAAACGCACAACGCCAACATATTCACTCTTCCGTAGAAAACGGAGATCCAGCAAAAGTCTGGAAATTTCTAAGAACATTGGGAGTTGGAAAGTCTCGTGAAAACTCTATTCCTAAAAATTTAAACATTGATTTACTTAATAAACATTTCTCTGCCTCTTCTGACATTAGTAATAACACTAAAGCCAATACTTTAAGAAATCTTTCCTCTACTCCAACTCCCAACTATCCATCTTTTATGTTTGATCAACTGTCTGTTTGTGATGTTAAGAAGACCATCCTAGCGATCTCGTCGAATGCAGTCGGTAGTGATTGTATCAGCCGAAACATGATTCTCCCTATCCTTGACGAAATCCTGCTTATCCTATGCAACATCTTGAATTACTCCATCACAAGTGGTGTTTTTCCAACTGCATGGAAAGATGCTCAACTAATCCCTCTGCCTAAAAAATCCAAACCCTCTTCGTTTTCTGATTATCGGCCCATATCCATTTTACCTTTCCTATCCAAAGTGCTCGAGCGCCTCATCCACTCTCAGCTGAGTAACTTCCTTTCCAAAAATTCATTATTGAATCCCTTCCAATCCGGCTTTCGTCCTGGTCACAGCACTTCTTCTGCGTTGGTACATATCACAGATAGCATCAGACTAGGCATGGACAGTGGAATGATCACAGTACTCACCTTACTCGATTTCAGCAACGCTTTTAATACTGTAGATTTTCACATTCTGCTTGCCATACTACGGTCTCTTAACATATCTCCAAGGACAATTGATTGGTTTCATAGTTACCTGTCTGGTCGCCGGCAACGTATTTGCATCGAAGACTCAATGTCCTCCTGGTGTGATATTTCTGCTGGTGTACCACAGGGTGGCGTTCTATCTCCGTTACTCTTCGCAGTTTTTATAAACTCAATCTCTGATAAATTAAATTCTCACTACCATCTTTATGCAGACGATCTACAAATATATACACAAGCCAAGCTTAACTTATTACCGGGAGCTTTCAATGCAATTAATGCTGACCTGCGTCGCATTAGCGATTGGAGTCTTAACTACGGCCTTAAGGTTAATCCTGTAAAAACGCAGGTATGTATTATTGGCAGTCCCAGAATGATCTCAAGGGTTAACTGGACACAGCTGCCTCAAATACAGTTCAATGGCACTAACCTTGAGATTAGTACTAGCGTCAAAAACTTGGGTATTTATATCGATAGCACTCTTTCCTGGGGTTCACAAATGCAAGAAGTTAGTCGCAAGTTATTTGCTTCGGTCGGGTCTCTCCGAAGACTACGAAACTTTCTTCCGACTGCAACTAGGGCTGCACTTGCACAAGCACTTCTTCTCCCAATTCTCGACTATGCCGATGTCAGCTATCTTGATCTCACTGAAGCACAACTCGATAAGCTTGAGCGACTTCAAAATCTCTGTATACGATTTGTATTTGGCTTACGAAAATATGATCACGTCTCTGAATTCCGTCGAATGCTCAAGTGGCTTCCAATTCGCTCTCGCCGGAATACTCATATTCTAACTCTTCTCTATAACATTTTGTTTAATCCCAGAGCTCCTTTCTATCTCAAAGAACGATTCAAGTTCCTCAATGACACACATGCAAAATTTCTGCGGTCATCCGAGAATCTGAGACTGGAGATGCCTCTGCATTCCACCAAATTTTATAATCAGTCGTTTACTGTTGAAGCAATACGATTATGGAATGCACTGCCGACAAATATTAAGAAAGCGCAAACACTAACTAAATTTAAAAAAATGGTCCATGAATACTATGCATCATAACTCAGGTAATCACGAGCAAGGATATGTAATTTATGGTTTTGTTCCTAGAATTTCATTTAATTAATTAGTTATATATATGTATGTATTGTGTATATATATGTGTATGTGTGTGTATGTATATATGTATGTATATATGTATGTCTAAGTATTGTGTATGTATTTATGCATGTAGGTTTGTTTATTGATGGATATATATTTTGTTATTTACTACAGAACTCAATGCACAGTCGACTACCACCGTCTCTCCGATACATATTGATCCATCCTAAGGTTGCCTGGAAGAGATTGCCTATGGCAATAAGGCCGCCCTTTGTACACTACATATATATGTCATCTAATGTATTGTAACTCTGTAACAAAGTGTGCAAATAAAGAGTTTCTATTCTATTCTATTCTAAACATATATGCTACTAGTGACTACAAAGTGCTCACATGTACAATTCAAAATGTTCGAAGTTATACAATAATAAAACCATTTATAAATGCTACTCTCTAAGAGTGCAATAAATATTTGACACATTTAAATAAAAATAATTTATTAAGCAATAATGTTAATACCAAAAAAAATATATAATAATATAATGTCAAACAACAAGATACAATTAAAATATAATTAATACATGTCAGAAATATGGTTATCCAATGTCAAAAAAAAAGAGAAATATAAGAATGTCAGTCATTAAGATATATCATAAATAATTTGAGAAATAATCATGTGGCTGTGGAGCAGGACCAGCATTAAGCCAAGCATTCTTGTCGGCAATGTAATCCTCTAATTTGTAATAAGCTTGCTTACATAGTGTGCGTTTTACAACATTTTTAAAACGTTTCTCTGTTAAATCTAGTATGTTTTGAGGTATTTTATTATAAAATTTAATACAGTACCCCATAAAAGATGTATGCACTTTTGAGAGCCTAAAACGTGTGTGATGTGCGGGTTACGGGGAGTCAATAATTGAAACACAGGTGTACGCCACGAGTGATTTATTACAACTGTTCTTATGAACTAATTAATACATTTATGAATATGCTTAGACTACACACTACACCACGGGGGTACAAGAAAAAAAAAAAAATTCATACATTTTTTTTTTTACAAAATTAGCACGACACTAAAACATAATTACTATTTTTTAAACAATTTTGTCCGATTTTTGTGTACAACTTCTTCTTTATTGTTTTTCAAAATTATTACATTAGGTTCCTTATCTTTAATAACATTATATGGACCATTATACAATGTACCTAATTTATTGTCAGTCTCATTTTTTAACAATATTAAATCACCTTTCTCATATTGGACTTGGTTTACATTTTTATCATACATAGATTTTCGCACCTGTTTACTTTTTAACAAATTATTTTGTGCGTCTCTGTGTGCTACTTGTAAACGATATCTTAATTCTAAACTATAATTATCTGGGTTATATAAAGGTTCTATGCTACTACTTATTCTAGTCGGAATGTCACTTGGTTTTCCAAAAACTAATTCATAGGGGGTGTACTTTGTAGAGGAATGTACAGTGTTATTAAAAGTAAAGCACCAAAAGGGTAGCCAGTGGCTCCAAGTTTCAGGGAAATTTTCGCACTGTATTCTTAAGAATGAGCCTAAATGTTTATGTGCATTTTCGAGTGAACCAATCGACTCGTGATGGTATGAAGTTAAGTTTAGTTTTTCAATTCCTAAAATTTTACAGACCTCTGTCATAGTAGATGACATAAACTCAGTACCTCTATCTGTGGCTATAGTTTTTGGGATTCCGAATCTTAAAATAAATTGATTAACAAATGCTCTAGCAACGGTGACCGTTTCCTTATTTCGAAGAGGATAAGCCTCAACAAACTTACTTAACTCACACTGTAACGTAAGTATATAATGATTACCATCTACATCTTGATCTAAGGGACCAACTAAGTCTAAAAATACTTTCTCGAAAGCAAATGAAGCTGTGGTTGTAATCACCATCGGCTCTTTGGTATTTCGCGAATACTTAGATTTTTGACATTTTTCGCATTTATTTACAAAATCTTTTACGTCTTTTTCCATTTCTGGCCAGAAATATTTTCTTTTAATATTATTAATCATTCTACGAATGCCTGCGTGACCACTAGTAGGCAGTAAATGATAGTCATTAATAATAAATCGTTTATCATTTTCATTAACAATTTTTTCAACACCTCGTAAAATACATATCCGTGGACCGGTCCATATATCCTTACTTTTAATCTCGTCTATTAGTTCTTTTATGAATAACGCGTTACTATTTGTTTTTATTATACACATTTCGTCGACGTAATATTTTTACATAATTGGCTTAATTTCTCCACAAAAACGGCTCGCGTGTATTGTGCTTTGAAATCAAGATTAATGTATAAGATTCTCTTATTTTGGGAAAAAGCAAAACACTCGGTTTCTACATCTATACCCACTTGTTTTCGAATCCTATTCAACTCTTTTCCTTCTAGTAAAATCATCTCTATCGCACCACTCGGTATCCGCAATAATTCCACGATTCTCGGTTGATCAGGCCGATAGTCTGTGTCATTATTGGTGATAAGAGGGACACTTCTATTTGTAATATCTTCTAGTTTCTTTTTCTGTGCTCTAGTCATTACGTTAATTATTTTATCATTGATACACTTTAATTCCTTTGAGTTTATTGATTTCCTTTGAATTTATTCTAGATAACGCGTCTGCTACGGCGTTTTCTTTACCTTTAATATACACAACGTTAAAATCGTATTCTTCTAATGTTAACCGAAATTTTAATAGTCTACTCGATGGATCTTTCATTCCAAATAAATACAGCAATGGTTTGTGGTCTGTCATAATTGTAAACTTTTTTCCTAAAAGATATGGCCTGAAATATTTAACTCCCCATACTATCGCAAGCAATTCCTTCTGAATAGTTGGGTAGTTTCTTTCAGCTTTATTTAAGGGTCGACTTGCTTAAGCGACTGGTCGCATATCTTTATTACAAAGAACTGCTCCTACTGCAATGTCAGAAGCATCAGTTTGTAAAATAAACTCGTTTTCGTCTGAAAAGTCTGGATATTGTAAAATGGGGGGTGATACTAACGCTTGTTTCATAAATTTAAATGACTTTTCGCATCGGTCAGACCATACAAAAGGGACATCTTTTCGACATAAGTTATTTAAGGGAACGGTTATTTCTGCAAAATTCTTTATAAATTTTCTGTAATAGTTACAAAATGCCACAAAACGTTTTACTTCTTCTGTATTTTTTGTTGTAGGATAATTTTCAACAACTTTTATTTTTGCTTTATCTGGACTAATTCCATCTGCTGACACAGTGTGTCCTAAATATAATAATTCCTTTTTCAAAAAATTACATTTGCTGGGATTTAGTTAGGTTAACTTTTCTAAGTCTCTCAAAAATATCTATCAATTTTTTATTGTGACTCTCGAAACTACGTCCAAAAATTACAAGGTCATCAAGGTAAATAAAACACTTCTCATACGTTAAGCCTGACATGGCAATAGTCATTACCCTTGAAAAAGAACTTGGGCTGGTTTTAAGACCCATTGGCATTCGTTTCATCTGGTATTGTCCAGTGTTAGTTGTAAAGGCAGTTATTTTACGTGACTCGGGGTCTAAGGTCACTTGGTAATATGATTGACTAAGGTCTAAGTGGGTAAAATATACGGCTCCAGCAAGAGACTCTAAGATATCAGTGATATTCGGTAGGGGAAATTTATCATCCTGTATAACTTCATTTAATTTACGGTAATCTATTACTAATCTCCACTTTTTGTTATCATCATTTGACTTTTTCGGCACAAGTAAAATGGGGCTAGACCATTCACTTTGAGCTTCCTCTATAATATCATCCTGTAACATTTGCTTAATTTGCTTATTTATTTCGGGTTTTTGGCTATGTGGTAACCTGTATGGTTTTGTATAGACGGGACTAGCATTCGGTTTTAAATAAATATTATGTTCGTATGAATTAGTAGTTGTAAGCTTGTCACCTGGTAGGTAAAAGATATCATTGTACTTAGTGCAAATCGCTTCTATCGTCCCACGCTCAGAATGATATAAGTGATCCAATTTTAATAATTTTAACAAAGTATCAGCTCTTTCTGCGTTTGATTTATATTTCATAAACTGACATATTTGGTAATCGTGTAATGAATGCAGATCTGGTTGGAAAGTTGGTATTGTGATTGATTCTTCTTTAGTATTTAATATTTTAATAGGAATAACGTTATTTACTGGCTTTACTATTAACGCTGCTAAAAATAAACCCTCTTGTAATTGTTGTGGTAAAACAACACAGTCATTATTTAATTTGTTATTTTTGATTGGTATGTAATGAATGGACTCACTTCTCGCAGGAATGGCCAAGTAACTATGTGAAATCGTAGGTGATGCATACAGTGGTATAATATTTTCGCATTCGTTATATAAAATTAGTGTATCATTTTCTAGGTTAATGTGTGAATTAAATGCAGATAAAAAATCTAAACCGAGAATTCCATCCGATTTACAAGGTAAATCATCGAACAGGTAAAATTTGTGATTAAAACTACTATTTTGGGTCCGCAAAGTAAGATTAATATAGCCGTTCGAATAAACTTTTCCACCGATACCATTTATTACAATGTTATCTTCATACAAAGGAGTATGCTCTGATAAAGCTTTCCTAGAAATAGCGGAAATGGACGCGCCAGTGTCAAGTAACCAAGAACGCCAGGAACTGTTAATGATAAAATGAACGTACCTTAAATTTTTGTTACAAGTTAAAATGTCATAACACTTAGGACCGAAAAAACTGGTTTTTAGTCTCTGTCTTTTCATTATTTGTTTGGCGGTTCTCGCTCACTTCAGCTGATAAAAATTTTTGCTGATTATTGCTACCTCGAGTACCTCTACCACGATAATAACCACGATTATATCCAGAAGGGTTATAATTATTTTGAAAGTTTGACTAAGTATTACCTCTTCCGCGTGTATATCCACCACGGGGATTACCCTTAAACCTTTGCTGGTAATTATTATTATATCTGTGTCCCGTATTGTGATTGTCACGAAAATTAAAACCTGGATTATAATAATTATTCCGACCTCTCCTATTGAAGTTATTATTAAATCTGTTGTTCGACTTACCTCTCGCGCTAAAAATACCACCGGAAGTCGAGGGCTGCCCCAGCTCCTCGTCCTCCGCTGCACGCACCGCATCTTTCAACTCGGAATAGTTCCGTGCTGAAATTATAGTGCTTAGGCGTTTATTTCTTAATCCATCAGAAAATCTTTTGATAGCTAGTTTTTCGTTTATAGGTCTTAGTATCTCGCATGTCTTTTCATTACCGTTAGCTTGCGCAAGAGTGAGGTGTATAAATAATTCTGATAATTTATTTCCATATTCACTGATAGACATATTATTTTGACTCAAATTACTTAATTGACAAAGTATAGAATTGGCAGACTTTTTAGTAAGTAAATAAGTTTTTATATCCTGTATAAGGCTCGCTACGTCATCATATTCGCATTTTAGTTTAAGTTTAGCAGTTTTAGTTAGTCTTGTTTTCAAAACAAAAGAAATATTTTTTTTTTTGATCTGTATCCTTTAGGCAATCGCTATACAATTCTACAGTGTCTATAATTTTTTCTGTCGTATCTTCTGAACCATCCATAACGGGTTGATACCCGTTATGGATGGTTCAGAAGATACAGTTTTGTATCAAACTTCTGGATGTTGCAGTTTTGATATCAAACTTCTCCATGTTTAAAATAATTGGTTCTACGTCACCTTGAAAATTATATGACAAGATCTTATCCTACATAACATCTATTCTCTCCCTAGCTTAACTGGGCCTAGCTTCCTCAAAGTAACTTGAATATCAGATAATTCATTTAAAATTCTTTCCAAATCTTTTTCCATAGAATAAAAAAATTAAGACATACTTACATAAACGAAGAAAATGTACCTAGTAGTTTGATCCTTACGCGTATAAATTATGGTCAATATGTATTCATGTGACATGTGACATTCCGAAATACTTAGGCTGTAAGTTGCTGCAAGATATAAGAAACATAAAATTATGACAAAAGTAACAATTAAAGTGCGCAGTAATATAATTAATTGTTCATTTAAATTTATTTTTAATCGGAGTGACCACTATTGTTCCGATCATGTCTTTATTGGATGATGTAACACTGCTGATTATTTTATTCACTCACTAAATATGTAATTACGATTTGAACGAATACGTATATGAAATATACACATATAAACTTTTGTCACTCGGGCGCATACACAGGACACAGGATTCATATATATTATTCACACGAAATCGTTTCCTTCTTCACGTTCTCGTTTTCCCGATAACCGCAAACGCATTCTTCTTATAAACTGTGATTCAACATGATTCTTGATCCACTTCTTTTGTTTGTCCTTGTTTTTTCCATATAATTACGATGATTATAATCGCAAAAATTGTCAAGGCCGACGCTAATAATATGTTATTTATCAGGATATGAGATTCGACCGCAGTATTACTTCCTCCGGATGCATTTTGCGCAATTGTGACCTCCTTGTCCTCAGTTTTGGAATAACTCTTGCCCATTTTTTGACCGACGTACTCGACTAGTTATGAAGAATGTTCCTCTAGTTATATTCATTTTTTATAACTTGAATATTATAAGCGCTCTAAATCAGTGCACCGAGGCACACAGGAATTCGCTGAATTGCAGAATTCGCCCGATACGCGACACCCGGCAACAGTAGGTAGGCAACCTACACCGCGGCGCTCGCGCATGGCAGGGTCGCCATGTGATGTGCGGGTTACGGGGAGTCAATAATTGAAACACAGGTGTACGCCACGAGTGATTTATTACAACTGTTCTTATGAACTAATACATTTATGAATATGCTTAGACTACACACTACACGTGGTTGAATTAATTTATCCTTATTCCTAGTATTAGACCCATGTCTATCACATCTTTGATTGAAGAGATGTAAATTTTTTCGAACATACATTATGTTTTCATAGATATACTGACAAGGAACTGTCATGATTTTGATCTCCTTAAAAAGGCCCCTAACAGAATCGCGACTGCGGAGACTACACTCGGTTCCAAAAATTACGGGTCAGTCACAAAAATTGAAATACCTCCAGAACTGTAAAAGCTAGATCAATGAAATAAAAAACAGAATAAAGACTTTTTAGTTGCGCTTCTAATAGCATATTATTTAAACTGGTTGATGAAAAAAATTTCATTAGAAAAACAAAATTTAAAAAAATGACTATTTTTAAAAACAAAATTTTTGTTTCATGCCATTATGGATGCTTTCCATTTCTATTCTGTCACAAAAAAAATTATCGTGAACGTCTTCCACGTGCATAATTATTATTCTGTGAGGTGAAGCATGGCAGTCACGCTAGAGGAATGTACCAGAATCCTAACTTTTTTGGAACTTGGGCGGAGCCAGCGTGAAACAGCCAGAAACATTGGTGTATCTTTGTCGACTGTTCAGCGGGTAGTCCAGCGGTACCAAGAGACCGGATCACACCTTAGAAGACCAGGAAATGGCAGACCAAGATGCACAACGGCCAGGGAAGACAGACAACTGGTGGCTACAATGCTCCGAAATCGTTTTCAAACTGCTGTTGGTCTAAAAACTCACTTTATTCGCTTTGGAGGTGGCAATTTAAGCGCTCAAACAGTAAGAAGACGTCTTGCTGAAGCAAATTTGAAACCATTGAGGCCCGCAAATGGCCCCAAACTGGAACGGGGACATCGAATTGCAAGACAGAGATGCGTGCGCGAACACCTAAACTGGACACTAGACGATTGGTCTAGGGTAATGTTCACGGACGAGTCTAAATTCATGCTTTATAAGCATGATGGTAGGCAGTTGGTGTACAGAAGACCAGGGGAGCGCTTCCATCAAGCGTGTGTGGAGGAAAAAGTGGCGTACGGTGGAGGCTCCGTACAAGTTTGGGCTGGGATTTCTGCTGAGGCCCGCACCGAGCTGGTGCTCATTCAAAATGGAACTCTAAATGCAGAGAGGTACGTGGAAGAGATCCTCAATGAACATGTAGGTCCTTTCATGGCCAGGATGGACCGGCATGGCATATTAATGCATGATAATGCGCGTCCCCATACCGCCAGAATTGTACATGACTACCTTGAAGAGGTCGGTATCGAACTCATGCAGTGGCCAGCGCGAAGCCCGGACTTAAACCCCATCGAGCACGCCTGGGACGAGCTTCAGAGATGCGTGAAAGGTCGAAACCCCCCACCAATCACGCTTCCCGAGCTCATACAAGCACTGGTGGAGGAATGGGAAGGTATTCCTCAGCACCGGCTCCGAAATTTGGTGTACAGCATGCCTAATCGCCTGGAAGCTGTCAGAAGAGCTCGTGGAGGCAATACAAAGTATTAAATGAAGAAAGTGATGAAAAACAGCAAAAAAACAATCATAAAAAAAATGTAATCTTAAGAAAAATATGACTACTTTAGTTTTTTTTTAATTTAAGATTAATATTGTGGGTGTAACTAAGTTTTATTTTATTTTTTATCTGTATAATTAAATTCTCAATTGAACAGTCTTCGTTTCATTAGGATGGCATACGTAGTTCGGGAGATATTCGGGTTTATGTGACTGACCCGTTATTTTTGGAACCGGCTTTATATACAGGGTGAATTTTTGAGACGGGACAGTAAGGACAGGTACCTTAACGGTTATAGTTAAAGGAAAACGCTTTTAGGAGACTATCCATAATTTTTTAAGATATTCTGAACTGCATTTACAGATTTTGGAAAAAATGTACAGCCAGCAAGAAAATGGTCATTTTAAACAAAAACTTTTTTTGATGCCAATCGATCCTGTTTCTTATAAGGATCAAAAGTCGCTACTGGACCGACTGAGGTTTGAGTACTAGAAATGTCGGAAATCGCAAAAAACTTTTCTTATACATTTGTACCGAATTATATCATTTTAGACGCAGACAAACATAACTTACATTTAGAAATAATAATTTTCTTGGATAGATTTCATTTAAAATCCTTGTTAATGCATCTTTCAGCTCCTGAATACTATTGTAATTTTTTTTGTGTACCACATGTGACATCCACTGTGACCCGAACTGCCTATTCAAACTGGTGTGGCGGAGCGCCATCTTGCTGAAAGTAAACTTTTCGCAATTCTGACAGGAGCCATTCATCCAACTGGTTTTGGAGATTCTCTAAAATGACGTGGTTATACACGGCAGAATTAAGAGTACCTTTATAAAATTCCACCATTACCACTCGATACCTGTCGCAGTGGATACTTATTCGCGTACCACACCAATGCAAATTCCGTGTTCCTATTATTTACAAAATACGCTTAATACAAAAGATGCATTAACAAGGATTTTAAATGAAATCTATCCAAGAAAAATATCGGCTGCTACTAGCTCAGTACAAAAACGAGTGTGCAAGACTTATCTTTTCGTTAAAACGACGGTCATTTTAAACAATTTATTTCGTCTAAGAGCATTTAGTCTGTAGTCTGTAGTCTCAGAGCATCTAAATGTAAGTTATGTTTGTCTGTGTCTAAAATACATATTAAAATGATTTATTTCCGTACAAATGTATGGGAAAAGTTTTTTTGCTATTTCTGTCATTTCTAGTACTCAAACCTCAGTCGGTCCAGTAGAGACTTTTGATCCTTATAAGAAACAGGATCGATTGGCATCAAAAAAAGTTTTTGTTTAAAATGACCATTTTCTTGCTGGCTGTACATTTTTTCCAAAATCTGTAAATGCAGTTCAGAATATCTTAAAAAAATATGGATAGTCTCCTAAAAGCGTTTTCCTGTAACTATAATGGTTAACTTTTTGACCGCCAGGGTCACATATATGTGACAAGCGAAAACTGTCCCTGTACGCCAACGTCACAAATATGTGACAAAAAAGCGGTGCACCGAAATACGAAATAAAGCCTTTAAACATTACTTTTATGCCTTTAAATTTATATAAGTACCTTAGGAAGAAGCTCTTACTGTTATCTATTGCCATAAAACTATTTAAATTGCTTTATGATATTAAGAAATTTTACTCTCAAAAAGAAAGAAATAAACTCTTAAAAAAGAATCTCCCCACACGCCAGAGTCACAAATATGTGACCACTAGTGATGCAGGGCACGTTAGATGATATCGTAAGTTTATATTAAAATTTCGTTAGCCTGTTTTATTTTTGTTGTTAAGTTTTGTTATTATACTTATTCTGTTAAAATGAGTAAGAAAGTAATTAACAGCCGTGCTCGTGAAATGATAATTAAAGTAGACAATTATTTTGTAAAGAAGAAAGAGGACTCTTAGTTATTGATACAAAATATAAGCAGTGCCCTAAAAAATGCTTCGTACACTACTGAGGTTTAAATGAAATAAATAAAAGTTTTAAAATGTCCATCACAAGTTGCTTGCTTTTTCTTTCAAAACTCTACTTGTTACTTTTTATGCCAGGTTTATAGAAGCTAGTATTTAAAGGCTATAAACGTACATACTGTTTTACATTTTGTAAATTTTCATGTAGTTGATTATATACTTAACCTATTTGAATCGTGTATTTTTTTTTAATATCTCCTTCAACGGAATTATAGAAATCTAATTTAAAATACGTGTTTTAATTATTATTAGTTAATATTATACTCGATAAGCGAGATAGTACGTTTCTACATCCTTATTTGAGAAGCGCAATATTCATAAAAATGACGTACCGTCCACGCCAGGGTCACAATATCAAGACAACAGATCAAGAATAATGTTGTACCTATAGTTATTATATTTAATTATATTGTCGTGTCAATTCTGTTTTTACGGTATTAAACAACTCTGTAAATAGTGTATAACTATTACTAGAGTAGGAAGAAGTGTAATGTTGAAATAAATTCAGTGTTATAAGGACATATATTTTGAAATTGTAGACGAAAATAAAAATATAATTCATGTTATCGATAAAGTTTTGGAATGCTTATTTTTTTCGTAGGTATTTGCGCTAAATTTTAGGTCTGGCGTTGAGGGCAAGTTGATGAGTTTTTGCTCTGGCGTTCAAAAGGTTAAACTATTACCTAAAAATACAGTTATGTTTGTGTATTTATTGAAAGTATATGTTGTTATTTTATCCATTATTTGTTTATATGTTGCCCCGGGCATGCAATAATTTTCTACAGAGTGACCCAGATTGTTACTCAACAATTGCCCAAAACCTTTGCCAATGCTATCTGAGACCATTATGGAGTGATAGCTGTCTAATGGACTGCTATGACTGGGACTAGTAATAGATTGAACTGATAAGTCATGTACCTTTGTTTGATTTGTGGTAGGTACCGAGACACAAGCCTGCATATTTCCTAACCTGGTAGGGCACTCAACATTCTCAGGGAGATCAATATGGCTTGAATCCCTGATGCATGTACATTGATTACTGCTCAGTGTCAGCGAGTCCACCCTGTCTGCATTATAATTACACAGGTCTACTAACTTACTTGCAGCAAGGATGTGTTCATCTATTTGTTTTTTTGAACATACATACTTATTGTATAAAGCACTAAAAGAGTCCTCTAGATCTTTAATTTCATTTTGCAATCTTTGAGTGTCTATCTCATAAATGCTTTTGCTATCCTCCAACTTTATATATATTTTGTTTTGTGAAAAGTGAATTTTCATGAACCTCAAAAATTAAACATGGTTTAATTCGACTAAACAATGAACTTATTATTTTCAATGCTATAGGTAATTCTCACAAGTCTAAAAAGCCGGACCGGCGTTATATACCGATTGTAATCGTTCATTAGTGTTGTTTTCACTTTCTTTAGTATTCCTTGAAGATGTTGGAGTTTCTTCAAGACGAATCAACTGCGTGAAAAACTGTTTCATTACAGATTAGATAAATAATAAATAAATAAATAATTATTTTATTAATAAAACAGTAAGTACTTACAACACAAACTGGTACTGCAGTTTTGTGTATCATTGTATAACCTTTTAATGATTTGCAAAAATCTTTTTCATCAAAATTAATAGATCATACTCTGCTGGTTTTCACAGGCATCCAGTCATAATCCTGTTTTTCCAACATAACTGCAGCTTTTTTGCCGAAGTAACGGTTTGACAGCTCCTTTTTGGTGAGAGTCGCCAAAAAATACAATCAAAAATTTACTGACTTCATCTTGCATAGTGTCGGATTGATAACAAATTTGCAAATCATCAAATTTAATTATAATTTTGCTACTACTTACTAGTGAAAAGTGATCCCTGGACATTTTAGCCTTGTATGGCTCCTACACCACTTCACAACATACGCTGGAATGATTATTGACAACACAATAATAAATCAAAATAGGACGTGTGCTCGCTTGCAAGAACAATGTCCGACTAATGACGCGGTGGACACGACTTTTAAGCACCGCCTACTTGGACACGACTTTTGTTTGGTCATTTTTAGAGCGCAGTTACATTTCCTGACTTATTATTTATTCGTAGGTACTATCGTACTCTTTATACTTTAAAAAATAACCTAATATTCGAGGTAAGCTATGGGAGGAGGGCGGAGGTAGGTATTTACTGCTAACTAGTCTTTAGCGGAGTTCGCAGCCTATAAAACAATAATGCTTACATGTTGCGAAAAATAAACCTTGTATAAATATTAATATTGAGTACCTATTTCAAGGAGTAACAGAAAAAAAGACCAAACGATACATGCTTTTGCTCATAGAATAAAATTAACCTAAATTTGAAAAACTGCATCAAAACACTTCAGCTTGCGATAAGATATATACCAGATTCAGAATACTTTAAATAAACAGCCTGGATGACTGAATGTTCGCAATCATTACAAAGTGCGTAAGCTGCAAAGTTGACTACTAATTGATTAGTGCTATGTTGTATAGAGCACGAGGCATCGTTTTTCCTAGGGTGCGTCTTCCATCTCTCTACCTCTGTAAGGTGGAATTGTCCTCAGAAAAATTAGCACAGTAGCAGTTTAACTTGTTTTCTTTATTGTTAATAAACATGTACGAAGATAATATACAGTTATGTATACGTACCCACATCGGTACAGAGTTGCAGATAGTTGGCAGCTCACGGCCCGTTGTTATGAATGAGCGCCGTTAGCCGAGCTGCAGTGTCGGAGGTCTGTGCCTGACCCCAGATAGCAAGGCTATCTGCTCTTAGCTGCACCGTGTACACTCTACGCCCCCGAAACATCTACGTTGCTCTCTATTTATTTCACATTCTAAACTTCAGTAACGGCTTATCAGAGGGTTACTTTAGATCTTAACATTATGTATTCTGTGGTAAAACACCTCATTGCACAAGTTCGTGGCAAAAGAACTATTTATATTTTACATCACGCACGTTTGGTGCATAGGCGGACATTATAGTCGGCATTAATATCTAGGCATTCTGCACGAGTGAACTGATTAATGCTAACAGTCAATAGCTTAAACTCTAATTTAAAATATACCATTAACGTTTTTTGATACGAATAACAATATTTGAGGTATTTTTATAATAAAATACCTCAAAACATACTAGATTTAACAGAAAAACGCTGGTCCTGCTCCACAGCCACTTGATTAATTCTCAAATCATTTAGAAGTTAGTTTGTATTTCTGACATAATATGTTAATTTTATCTTAATGATTGACATTCTTATATTTTTCCCTTTTTTTGTGACATTGGATAACCATATTTCTGACATGTATTATTGATATTTTAATTGTATCTTGTTGTGTGACATTTCAATTTTTTTTATTTTTGGTATTAACATTATTGCATTATGTTACTTTTTATTGACATGTTCCAAATATTTATTGCACTCTTAGGGAGTAGCATATTTATAAATGGTTTTATTATTGTTTATCTGCTAACATTTTGAATTGTACATGTGAGCACTTTCTAGTCACTAGTAGCATAAGTTTGTTTGTTGTAAGGCGATTGTGCATGTCATGCTCGCTCAAAAGTCCTGCTGGCGGTGGCGTGTGTAGCGGGTCGTTCGGCTCCCTACGATATGGCTGAACTGGACGATGGCTGGTGCATAGGTCATGCTCTTGATACGGGCGCCGCCAGTCGGGGCTGGTCATCCCACAACTTCTATTTATTGTTTAATTATTTTTTGGACACTACTTGTGTAAATATCAGCATATATCGTTACATTGTCCTCACATTTAATAAAATGCCTTAATCAATGTAACCAAAAGTTGTAAAAACAATGTTGGAAAAGAGTGTCCATGGAGTTTCTTGTCCGTTCTTCTCCATAGGATCTACGAATTGGAACAGACAATTAGCTTCACGACTGACTACTGACTTACTACTTGACGTTTCAAAAGTGCCGTTGTATGGTTTATTTGAAATAAAATGGTTTGATTTGATTTGATTTGATAAAAAGTTATCGTCAAGTTGATTGAGCAAGCTGATTGACCAATCAATGCAGTACTACAGTCATTGCTTTAAATGAAACAGCCAAGATTGTTAATAGCTAGTTAATTGTATGTATTTAGAAAATATCACTGTGATAATGCTATTACGTTTTTCATGTGGAAATCTATGATACCCGCTTGTGGGGTACGCAAAACATACAGTTATTTATGTAACACAAATGTTTTTTCTTTCGGCATTAATATGTTTTGTGTGCCGAACAATTACAACTGACATTGAGCTTAGTACTTTACAAATAGAGCTAATAAACCTAATATTTATTTCAATCGTAACAAATGTTACTATTTGAAGCTGACCCTTCAGGTAATTGGTATTTAGACTGTACGAGTACGACTATTTTGTTTTACACATAATTGTAGGACCACCGTACAGAACCTAATTAACTCTAGTGCATTTCGTACTATTACAATTTATAATTGTTCTTACCAACAAAATCAATTCAATAAAATCCCGCGGTGCTTTTTAAGGACAGCACGAGGTACTTCTTTTTCTAAGAACACCTTATAAGGAACAGGCAACGAGAGATGTCTCAGGTCCATTGGTTTATGGGCATAGAACAGCGTTACTGAGAGCCACAGTAGACTGTATCTTCTAGACTAGTAGTAGGCTGAGAGCACGCATTTTGTTTACTTCTGTTGTCTCTCCCTAATCGATTCATTTAATTAGACGGATGACTGTCTGACCTCTGAAGCGCCCGATCCGGTTGATACTAATCATTGTCAGAGGCTGTTAACCTCTACTCAATTGTATGGACTTGGAACATTTATCTCACACAAACTGCTCGTTTATTGAGAGTAAATTAAAGTAAGGGTGGAACTTTGAGTCGTTTGAAGTGGTCCTTTGCCTTCGAAGGTTATTATTAATGACATGCCGAGTGTTACCTGCGGTTTTTGTTGTAAATCGTAAGTAACACCGCGAAGCGAAGCTAGTCTTAAAAAACATAAGCTAAGATACCTCTTATTTATTTATTTTAGACGATTCAATTTCATTTATTTGTCTACAGATAGACGGGTCACGCATGGATTAGATACTACCGTCCCTTATAATCCACAAACCCATATAATCAAAAACCCTCCGGAAACCTCACTCTCGGTGATAAGCAAGTAAATAAATATTTAAGAGCGGTGTGCTTGGAGGTCGTGAGGGCCGTGGTGCTTGCGTGGGTGGTGAGTTAGGGAGGATGGTATGTACTTGTGACAGAGGACAGTTGTTGTTGCAGATGAGGGCGCGGGCGTGTCGTGCTCGGGCGAGGAGTGGCCGTGCGCCGACGCGCTGCGCTGCGTGCCGCGTGCCTGGCGCTGCGACGGACGCGCGCACTGCGCCGACGCCTCCGACGAGCTGGACTGCAACCGTAACTTAACATATTGCTTATTTGTGATCTATCATTGTTGCTGCCAAATCCTTACCACGAGTCTCTGGGAAAGCCGAAGGGAAGTTTTATTTACCAGTATTTTTCGTATTCTACTAAATTTCTCTTATCTCTTATTTCATTGACTCACATTTTCTTTCGATCACGTGACTGAGTGAGAAGCAGAGTAGAGAATAGAATAGAAAACGAAAAATGATTGTAAATTGATTAGGGGTACCAGTTGTAGTTACCAGATGACGGTGAAGTGAGCACAGTTCGCAGATGTATTTAGATACGGATGTATTGATCGTTATCGTGATACAATATCTACATGCGTTCACTCTTGACGAGAAGTAAATGTACACTACATCTGACTACAGAGATGGGCGACAAGCGGATCCAAAGTACGTTACATAAAATATTTGTTTAAAAACCAACTTGTTGTATAAGCTCATGATACTTGATTAAACCACGTGAATTCTTAAGGGTGCTTGTATTGGTGTACCGGTTGTGGGGTCGCAATGCACTATTAAAAATGTTATTTTTGCTTAAACAGCTTCGCACAAACAGTGCCACGGCGACGAGTTCCGGTGCGCCGTGAACAACTTGTGCCTGGCGCGCGCCTGGCGCTGCGACGGCGACCCGGACTGTGGACACAATGATCTCTCCGATGAGGACCCCTACATCTGTACGTACCTGCTGTCATATCGACTCGTTGTCTATTTTGACCTTACGTAAACAGAAAACGTTGGCGAAAACAATATCTCGTCTTTATAATGAAATTTCTTAATCCATGTCTCCAGGTCAAAAAGACTTTAAGTGTCCAGGGAACTGGGCGCGGTGTGCGACGCCCATCGAGGGCCAGTTCACGTGCGCACCGGTGTACCACTTCTGTGACGGGGAGAGACACTGTCCGGACGCCAGCGACGAGTGGGACATCTGTGACAACTGTGCGTATGTCGTGGCACGCATTGCTTTTAGTTTTTTGCATTTAATTAAAGTTAAAGATTCTTGTTTGTTATGAGAATCTCTTCATAAGTCAGATTTATAGATATCGTGAGGGACACCGCTTTGTAAATCAGACATAATCATACGTCTATTTGTAGTACCCTATGTTAAGTATGTGTGTATTTACCAGTCACCGCGAGCTCCTGCGAGGCCCTGCACTGCGAGGTGGGGTGTCGGCCTACGCACAGCGGGCTGGCTTGCTACTGCCGCGAGGGCTACGAGCCTGATGACAAAGGACATTGCGTCGGTGAGTTTATCTAGTACCTACCTACTACCTATTAAAATATTGTAATAACCAACACTGTAAATACGATGTATTCCTAGCCTAATTTCGCCACGCGGCTAATCTCAACGAAGAACAGCCAAATATGTAGGACATAGTGTACAAGTATATATGCGTATACAGGTGTACTCTCATGATCCTATGAAGGCTATCCCACACGACTGGAAAAGGTCTCGAGTAGCACCGACGGCTTCTTGTGGTTACCAAGGCACGGAGGTTAAGACCCCAACTTTCAAACGCAGGGCTGTTATTAATTACTTCCATAAGCAGAAAATCTTAATATCATTTTTTGGCTCGACCTGGGAATCAAACCCGAGATCTCAACACTAAACTGACACCAATAAAGCTTTTGTTGTAAATATACTACATTTTAGCAATTTCGCATAAACAGTATGTGATTTCTCTTTTGTTTATTTCCCTTGAAAATATTTGCTCTCCCTCTACTAGCATGAAACAGGGACGTCGAACCGATTAAAGTTCTAACTGAAGTCAAAGCTATACCATATACGGCTTTCTGTAAAATATTCAATGATGTTCTATGTTGGAAGTGCTTCTTCAATCGGAGGAATCTGATTACGATACTTATGGTGTTACCGTCGCCGTCGTTGTCTTGCGTAACGACACCATGTCGAGGCGTTACTAGTAATATAAGTATATACGTCGCACAAACATGTCCCAGTTACAGTTGGGTATAAAGTATCGAGTTCTGTTCCAGACACCGACGAGTGCCGGCTGGACGACACGTGCGCGCAGCTCTGCAACAACTCGGTGGGCTCTTACACGTGCACCTGCGCCGCCGGGTACGCGCTGCACGACGACAAGCGCAACTGCCTCGCTATCAACGGTAATCTCTAACTCTAAAACGGTGCTCTACCACATCGCCTTTAACATCTCAAAATTTATTATTATTTGTGCATACTAGTATTATCTGATTTTGGTTTATCTCGTAATTTCGTAATCTCGTAATTGTGAACTTTGTTGTAATCAAGATTAGGTCTTGCACCTACCGCATCATATTTCTACATAGCCTAAAGGTTGACTGCGAGAGAATACCTTATTGCATTAAGTTCGTCTTTGTACAATATGTGCAGTAAGTTTAAATAAATAAATAATACAGAGGCATTTGGACATGTTCATCAATTGAAGGGTTGTGTGTGAAGTTTATGTAAAATAATATGTTGACGCGTGTTGGTCAGAGCCTGCGGACGAGCCCTTGTCGCTGGTGGTGGTGACGCAGACGGAAGTGCGGCGCGAGTGGCTGGACGCGCCGCGCTCCCGCAACCGCTCGCTGAATGCGCTCAACGTCAGGGCGGTCGACTTCCATTACACTAATAGGTCAGTGAACCTCGACCTCACTCACCTCACTCGAGTACGGTTCTCCGTATTGTTTGCGCACACATACATTTGAATGTTCTTAAATAAACGTATATTGACAGGACGATATGCTATGTGCACCACAACATCAGCAAGTCTAGCATCGTGTGCGTGGACGCGGACGACTTCAGCAAGAGGACATTCGTAGGTGCGCCTGACTTCTTCCCCGATATCAGCGGTGAGTTCGACTTAACTGTCATCTCGGCATTTTCATATGATATGCCATGTGTCAATTAGCTTTCATTCTTCTTCTGCGGTTGTGAGTATGCCATAAGAATAAAATGTTTATTTTGTTAAAACTCTATACTTATTTTGATCGTGTCCCATGAGATAATGTGCTTGTCGTGAATCAAATCAACGCCAACGTGTTGCAGCGGTAAGCCACATGGCTATAGACTGGGTGTCGAACAACTGGTACCTGGTAGACGGCGGGCGCGAGGCGCTATACGCGTGCGAGGTGAGCCTGCGCCACTGCCGCCTGCTCGTCGACTCCGCCCTGGCCAAAGTGCACGGCTTCGCGCTCGACCCATCCGCCGGGTCAGTATCCGTTTCCTTTTTATGTTTTGACATGTGTATGTTTCTCTATTTTACTCAATTCAGCGACTCGTCCGTTCCCGCGTACGGTACTCACGGTTGTTTGCGCTGGCAGGTGGATGTTCTGGACGGTGTGGGGTGCGACGCCTCCGCGTGTTGAGCGCGCCGCGCTGGACGGCTCGAGCCGCGAGGCGCTGGCCACGCTCAAGCTGGTGTACCCCTCGGCGCTGACGCTGGACCTCGCCGCTAGGGTGGTGTACTGGGCCGACGCGTACCTTGACGCCGTGGAGCGGGCCGACTACGACGGCGCCAACAGACGCACAGTGCGAAAGGGTTACGCGGTGAGTGACACAAGCGGCGTCGGGTCGCCGGCGGTTCGATCGTTCATCACCGCCGCCGGAACCGGTTCGAAATAGTGTTCGTCGACTAATGTGCGCGCGGTGCACATTACAGACGCAGGAACTGCAGCAGATCTCGGTGCTGGAGACGTGGCTGTACCTGCCGGTGTGGCGCGACTCGTCGGTGGCGGTGGTGACGCGATACATGCGCGCGCCTTTTGCGCGCGCGCCGCTGACGCTGTTGGGGCGTCCGCTGGCGGCGCTGGCCTTCCACCGCCAACGCCAGCCGCCGCTGCACCATCCGTGCGGCGTGCGCAATGGCGGGTGCCGGCAGCTGTGCGTCACGGCGTACAGGGCCGGCGCGCCGCACGCGCTCTGCATGTGTCGCCATGGGTACCACCTCGCCGGACACGGGGACTGCGAACGTTAGTCGATTAAAGTAATAATCAAAACGGGACCCTTTCGTCGTACCGATGCATGTATTCACGCGTGTGAATGTGATGATTTAAATTTAAAAATATCCCGGTCTTAGGACTTCAAGGTACCGCGGATTCGAATGATAAATTTATCTATACGACTCGAGGCAAAGTTTAACAATAATAATAATAATAAAATTTATCATTAGAGACCCAAATCAAACAGTAGACATTTGCAGACACTGCAGTTCCGCTCCAGAGACCATACAACACATAACCGGTGCCTGTAAAGCTTTAGCAATAACTGACTACAGACACCGTCATGACCAAGTGGCTGCTGTAGTTCACCAACATTTAGCACATAATTATAACTTCATCAGTAAAAAGATTCCTTACCATAAGTATAAACCGGACACAATCCTCGAAAACAGTGCTTGTAAAATCTATTGGGACCGAACGATCATAACCGATAAAACCATTACAACCGTCCAGACATAACTATTCACGATAAAATAGGTAACGTTATTTACATCATCGATATAGCAATCCCCAATAGCCATAACCTTCAGTCAACAATTTCAGAAAAACTTTCCAAATACCAAGACCTTGCCATAGAACTCAAAACCCAATGGAAAGCTCACACAGTCCACATAGTTCCAATAGTTTTATCATCAACAGGCATAGTACCTAAAACTCTCACACAAAATCTTGAGTTGCTTCAAATGCCTTCACATTCTCTCTATCTACTCCAAAAAGCCACCGTACTCAATACCTGCCGCATAACACGTAAGTTCTTAACGTCATCATCTGTATCATCCACTTATTCTATTTAACGTATCATGCTTGGTTTAGGCCCGCATGATACGCATACTACCCCTCTAATAAGGGAGAGAAATTAAATTTTAAAATAATAATAATAATAAGCATTTATTCTCCTTTCACAAACGTTTGCTTTAAGATATAAAGGTACAATTATGACTTGCCTTCCGGATTCCACCTTTGTGAAAGACTGGTGCCTGATATAGGTTATAAAAAGATAACCTGTGTTACAGGTCACCAGGCCCTCTGCACGGTAAGAATAGGAGGACAATAATGACCGTCTGAGAGACTTTACATTTTAACAAATGTATACTATAACAATAAAGTAAGGAAACACAAAACAAAGACAATATCTCATAAAGACATTACACTTATGATTAAAATACAATTTGATATAAACAATAATCTTAACTAACTCTATAAATATAGATAGAAAGTGAATCCCTACTAATATTATAAATGCGAAAGTAACTCTGTCTGTCTGTCTGTTACGCTTTCACGCCTAAACCACTGATCCGATTTTGATGAAATTTGGTATGTAGATAGAACTGAGCTTGGGAAAGGACATAGGCTGCTTTTTACCGCTATAACCGACATACACGCGGACGGAGCCGCGGGCGAAAGCTAGTAGATTAATAATATGTATGGAGTGGAGACCGCGTCTCGGTAAACGTAGTGTTGGACGCCCACAGGCGAGGTGGAGTGACGACCTGCGTAAGATGGCTGGCAGGAGCTGGATGGGAGAAGCCCAAAATCGATCAGAGTGGTGTGCAATGGGAGAGGCCTATTTCCAGCAGTGGACTGCGATAGGTTGATGATGGTGATGATTATTATTAGTACGAGGCGGAAGATGGCGCACTGAGTCGTAACGTTTCGTGCAGGTGTGGAGCTGGACAGCTACTTGGTGGTGGCGCGCGGCTCCCCGCCGCTGGTGGCGGCGCTGTCGCTGCGGGGCGGGGCAGGGGTGGAGGGGAGGGAGGGGGGCGAGGCCCTGGCGCCCGCCACGCACGCAGCTCGTCCCACAGCCGCCGACGTGGACCTCGCCGCCTCGCACCTCTACTACTGCGACGTGCACAGGTACTGCTACTACCCGCTACCGTGCGCGCAACTTCAGACTCTTGTAGCCCTACTAAATTACATTAAATTGGTTGATGATCGTAAACACGAAAAGTGAGATTGATTGCTAACCATCACCGAGGGTGATCAACGACGGCGCGGTCAGTATCTAGACGTGTATCACACGTTGTGGGCGTTTTAGTGATTCGGAAGTCACGTTAAGCAGTCTGTCCCGTTTGCTATCATAAAATAACAGTCGTGAAGCTTAGTCGGAGAACCTCGGTTGGCTTAAAAAATGACGCTATGGCTTGTCGATGATGGCATTAGCTATAAGCATAATTGATGAGCGTTGAATATCTTGGCAGATACGAGATAGTGCGACAGAAACTGGACGGATCGGGGCGCGAGGTATTCATCGGCGATGACGTGGACAACTGCGAGGGTCTCGCCGTCGACTGGCTCGGTGAGACGCATTATCCGTTACGACGTAATTTAAGCTATCGACTTCATTTGATAAAATATGAGGTATATATGCGGTGCGATGTGTGTGTGTGCAGGGAGGAACCTGTACTGGACGGATGACGCGCTGGGACAGGTGTCGGTAGCGCGGCTGGACGACGCAAACGCGCGCCGTGTGCTGCTGCGCGAACCGCCCGACCGACACTACCACCCGCGCGCCATCGCGCTGCACCCTGCCAACGGGTACCTACACATACACTACACTACTGCTAACATTTGGAATTTGATTCGCACTGTTATATTGTTTCTGTCCATTACATTTACTTTCACGATGACCCGCCATCTTCGGAACGATTTCCGCGGGACTTTTCTAAATCATATGCCTGTCATATGTACGATGTCATGTCGTCAATGAATACACACACACGCTTATTTGTCCGTTAAAAATCTTTAACAAACATCTATCGAAGATTGCACCTTACTAATAAAATAATTTTCGCTTTCCTTTACAATAGGTATACCCCATACAAGAGTTTAGTTTGGTTTAGTCGGCATGTATTTACATGATGTCAAATTTTAGTGCTAGGTATTCGTCTAGTTTGACGTCACCCCTAAATTCGTGTAAACTATCCTCCCCGAATGCGAGTGTAAGCAGCGCGTCACTCTGTCCAGCACCATGTACTGGTCGGTGTGGGCGTCGGTGCGGTCGGAGCGCGGACGCATCGAGACGGCGCTGATGGACGGCTCCTCGCGCCGCGTTCTCGTGGACTCGCAGCTGCACTGGCCGGGTGGCCTGGCGCTGTCCCCCACCTACGAGGAGCTGTACTGGTGCGACACCTACCTCAACAAGATCGAGCGCCTCGTGCTGCGCACCGGGGAGAGGACGCTCCTCCTCGACCAAGCTACCTCCAACATACTCAAGCCGTACGGACTCGCATTCTATGAAGGTGTAGTATCGTCCTTCGCGTCGTACGAAGTAAACTAAAATAAACTATAATACGTATATATACGTATCGACGTCCATTGCTAGATGGCCTGTCAGATCGCCTATACAGAGCGTCTCCGAATTTAGACTGCGATGCGAGTTCACGCCATTAACGACGTTAACGTGTCCAGGGTGGGTGATATGGAGCGAGCACGGGACGGGCGCGGTGCGGCGCCTCGAGCCCAACGGGAACGTCACGGAGCTGTACCGCCTGCCGCCGCCGCTCTACGACCTCAAGCTCATCTCCGACTCCAACGTGCACGGTGAGCGGGACCAGTTCCTATCGTACACCAGTACCCGCATGCCATTCGTCGACTCGAAATTCGTTGAATGTATGATCGCGCTCAGGTAAGAGCGCGTGCCGGCTCCTGCGCGGCGGCTGCGCGGAGCTGTGCCTGGCGGCGCCGGGCGGCTCCCGCACGTGTGCCTGCGCGCAGGGCCGCGCCCCCGACCCGAACGACCCCGCTCTGTGCCTGCCCGCCGACACCCCCAAGGACCCCGCCTGCCCCAAAGGGACCTTCGCCTGCAAGCACGGGTCAGTTTTCGCTATTACGAGTGCGATACTATTTTGTCTTCTGAATTGCATTACCTCGTTTTCAATTAAGTATTAATAGAATAATAGTGAATTTTCGCAGGCGCTGTATCGACATGTTATACGTGTGCGACGGAGATCTCGACTGCACCGACGGTTCGGACGAAGACTCGCTGCCCGGCGGACCCTGCGGTAAAGTATCTCCCGATGTCGGCCGACACCGCCTAGCTCCGGGTCGCCCCCTGACTTACGATTCGACTGTTACAGCGAACGTGACCTGTGACGAGGAGCAGTACACGCGCTGCGACGGCAACAGATGCATCCCCAACAGCTGGATCTGCGACGCACAGAAAGGTAGGTTTGGTCTCGCGTAAGCCTCGGTGGGCCGCAGTAGCCAGTACATGTAAGTGTGTGTCGGTGGCGCAGACTGCAACGACGGCAGCGACGAGACGTCCCAGGCGTGCGCGCGCACGACGTGTCGCGCGCTGCAGTTCCAGTGCGCTGCATCGCGCCGCTGCATCCCCGTCAGGTGGCGATGCGACGGTGCGCCCGACTGCGGCCGCGACGACCTCAGCGACGAGCAGGACTGCGCCGGCGCACCCTGCTCGCCCCTCACCTTCGCCTGCGACAACGGCGCCTGCCTGCCTTGGGAGCTGTACTGCGATGGCCACGCCGACTGCGCCGATGCCAGCGACGAGCGTGCCTGCCGTGACGCCTCCTCCGCTCGGCCGCCGTCACCGTCGCTCCCGCCCCGCCACGACCACAAGTTAGTACACGCGTCCGTCTATACTTTTTCTCGCTCTATTTTCTTCAATAAAATGCTCTTCCCGATAGATATAACTTCTTTGAATACGATGTCTTAATACCGCTCGTAGAGCCGGGTCTAGCTTCCGGTCAGCAATAGAATAGGACTGCAGTAGAACGCGATATACATATATTATGAGAAAAAAAAGAATGTCCCGAGCCGATCCTCGGTAAATACGTATACGTCATTTTCTAGCCGCCCTCATCACGACAACGGGGTGTGCGAGGAGCACGAGTTCCAGTGCAACAACACTGAATGTATTCGAAAGGTGAGATCGCCCAACATATTCAGCTTACAACTTTAGCTTGGTCGACCGTTTCATATAGCTCCAACGTTTCAATACGTTGGACGCGGTATAGCATGAATAATGTATTGATTTATTTTTTAAATTTATTTTAGGAATTTAGATGCGACGCGCGCGTAGACTGCCTCGACGGCTCAGACGAGGTGAGCTGTGCGCCGGACGCCAGGCCGAGCACGAGCACGACCGCGCCGAGCACGAGCACAGTGCGCGGCGAGGCGGCCTGCCCGGCACCCTCCCTGCGCTGCGATAACGACAGCCGCTGCGTGCCGCTACAGCAGCTGTGCGACGGAGTGCCCGACTGCGCGGACGGCGCCGACGAGGCGGACCGCTGTGGTGAGCGAGATTAGCCCACGTGGCACGTCCTATAGCTAAGCGGCTGTTATATTATTAAAAGGCTCTATATTAAATTTATCAATTAAATTACTTAAAACCATAGTTTCGGTAATATACATGAAAACAAACATTAGTTCCTGTCTTATACATAAATATCTTACATATAATTCTCATGTAACGTTGTTGCTTACGATGAACTCCAAAAATATCAAACCGATTTTCCAGTTTTTTTAGGGTTTCGTAGTTCATGACTCGGAACCCTTATAGATTTGTCATGTCCGTCCGTCCGTCCTTAACCTACCGCCCAAACGGTTCGTACTAGAAATATAAATCTTTGTATGAATATACCCGTATGTTGTAATTACGACGACAAAGTGCTACAATATAACTACGAAAAATATTTTTCTTTAGTACTAGAAAGTCCATTTATTCATACCTAAAAGCCTAGCTGTAATCGCAAACTATCGTCGATGTATACATATATTAAGCTTTATACATTTTAAAGTCTCCGTGCGCATTAAATTACTCCATCGTTCGGTGTGTACCGTGTCGTTGGATCTGAGAGGTGTCGCTCAGAGTACCAAAACCTTTTTTATTATTTTGAGCATATCCGTGTTTACCCGTCTGTACGGGCAAGTCGGGTGTAGGTAGCAGCGTATGACCGGAGGTGTGTGTGATGTTGTAGGCGAGCCGATGTGCGCGCTGGCGGCGTGCTCGCACGGCTGCCGCGCGGCGCCAGGCGGGCCGGTGTGCTGGTGCCCGGTGGGGCTGGCGCTGGGGCCCGACGGCGCCACGTGTGGGCCGCTACCGCGCGCCGCCTGCTCGGCCTGGGGCGCCTGCTCGCAGGGCTGCGCGCCGCACAAGCACCGCCACAAGTGCACCTGCGACAAGGGCTACCGCCTCGCCGACGACGGCTTCACCTGCAAGAGCACAGGTACCCTCCCTCTCTACTCTCTACGATACCAGCCTCACTCACTGATATAGCGATCTGTTCCGATCTATTCGACTTGAATAGGAAGGTTGAAACATAATCTGGCCCGTTTAGAGGTCGCGGTCGATTTTTAATACATTCCTCAAAAAAATTTTTAAATTCAATATTTTGTTAACGATGATATTATTTTTCGATATTCCTTTTAATATTTTTTTAAAAATGCTGTGGTCAGGTCAACGACTTACTCGATCACGCGCTATCGTTCAACGGAACTTGTAAAAATGAAATTGACATGTGCAGACGGCGTGACGCCGCTGCTGGTGTTCAGCAACCGGCACGAGGTGCGGGGCGTGGAGCTGCCGGCGCTTACGGCGCGCGCGCTGGTGTCGTCACTCAAGAACACCATCGCGCTTGACTGGCGGCGCGACCCCACCTCTGGCGCTGTGCAGCTCTACTGGACCGACGTCGTCGACGACAATATCTACCGCGGCCTCGTCGTCGGCAACGGTACCGAGGCCGACACCTTCGCACACCACGCTTCCCATTCACTATTGTTACAGCTTATAAATACATTTAAAAACTATATTCCAATAAACTTAAAAGACATAAACGCAAGACTAAAAATAACACAAATCAAGCACTTCAACGCTTAAAAATTTTTTTTTTTTAGTAATTTGGAAAATAATATTTAAAATGCTGGATAAACACTGCGAAGGGACATTTAATTTATCTTTATTATCTAGTAATGAACCTGTACTAATATTATAAGGCTGAAGAGTTTGTTTATTAATTTGTTTGTTTGAACACGCGCTTATCTCAGGATGTATTGGTTTCCTGTGAAAAAATCTTTCAGTATTAGATAGCCATAGTTATTGAGGAAGGCTATAGGGTATAGGCTATATATTATGGACCCAAAGGAGCGCAGTGTAAGAATCACTGAAAAAAGTTAAAAAAAAACTGGATAAAATATTTCTTCTGAAAGCTTCTATTGCTTGCGCTGCGTAAACGGTTAAAGTTTCACAAAAGTAATGTGTGACATTATTGGTCTGTTATAAAACTTTAAAAAAAAAATCGCGGGAGCTCAGTATAGCTCACTATAGCCTTTTCATGGTAAACTAATTTGGTTCCACTGTACAACATGACATCAGGCAATAGAAGACCTGCCTCTTCTATATCAATATACATTGATATAATCTGTGTGGTCATAGCGCTGAGCGGTATCGAGGCGGTGGTGCGGCAGGGCCTCTCCACGGCGGAGGGGCTGGCGGTGGACTGGGTGGCCGGCAACCTCTACTGGGTCGAGAGTAGTTTGCATCAGATAGAGGTATATTTTTATCTTCTTCTTTCTACTCTTTGTTATTCTTTTTACTCTTATTTATTTGGATGCCTACTTACGATGGAATAAACACATAGAGGCCTTGAGTTCTCGAATCCGAAAACTAATATATATTGTCAAAAAACTTAGAATGTCTGCTGATAAACATACTCTAAAACTGGTATATTATACACTGTGTCAATCAATAATATCCTATTGCATTTCGGTATGGGGCGGAGCATGCTCTAATAATATGATTAAGGTTGAAAGAGCACAGAGAGCTGTTCTGAAGGTACTTGCAGGCAAACCTCGTAGATATCCCACAAAACTATTATATGAAGAGTGTTCAGTTTTGACTGTGAGACAGCTTTTTGTGCTCCAAACAACGCTGCGCAGGCATGTGCGTATTCCATATGTGCGGGGTGATAGGCGTAGAACGGACCGTATCTGTGCAATTGAGCCACGCAGAACTGCTGCTGCTATCAGGAGTTTTTCCGTGAACAGCTGTCGCCTTTATAATCGTATTAGCAAGATACTTTGCATTTATCCCCTGCCACTTAAAAAATGCAAAAAAACTTTGGAATGCTGGCTGTTGACTCTGGATTATTGGGAGACCGAGAAATTATTGAAAACGATATCATGACTGATTGTGCTTGTACACATACACTGCAAAACCCACCATAAACAAATACACATCAAATACACACTTACATACACATACACTCTTATTCATCTTAGCAGCACAAAACAAAATCTATAGACTACAGGCCCATGTCAAAAATGGATGGGTCATATGAACCACCAGGTGACGTATATAGGACGATATAAGAGCATAAAATAATAAGATTCAGCACTATGCCGTCACTTGTAGGCTGTCCAACTGAGTGCTGGTGAGAATTCAAAAGTGCAGGTAGAGTGAGTACATTTTGGTCATATATTTTTGTACGGCATTTTTACCATCGATAGATCCATGAAAAATAATAAGAAAGCGCGCAGTGCCGTAAAAAAATAATGCGCCACAAAGTAGGTATTTTTTGTTGATTTTCTTACAATTTTCAGGGTAAATTTGGTCATTTCATTCTGTACGGCATCAGTTTCATACTGTTTCAATACAGCTTCTAATCCATTATTCCGCAACGCCGTACAAAAATCATGCGACAAGGGGAAAAAATCGAGGGTTGCAACCCCCACTCTTTCCGTGGTCCGGGGGGTGATTTGAAAAAGTACGGCTTTGGTTCCAAAACATTACCTAGCACTCAAAAGTACCATTAAAAATAATGCCGTCAAAAAATTATTGTTCATTTGAATGTATATTTATAATTATTTTAATTTCATGGTACACTTAATTTATAAAGCTGTAAAATCATTTGACTCTGTACGGCAACTTTTTTTTTAACATGATATTGTAAAATACAATTGATAAATAGCATTGCCGTTCAAAAGAAACTGTTCTAAAAAAAAATATTGAGAAAAACAAAAACTGAATTTTATTAAATTATTGCAAAACTTTAAATATTCATAGATTAATAAAACATAGCAATTTTCTACATGTTTCCCTTGTTTTAAATAGTATTAGGATAAATTAATTAGAAAAAAATTATGCCGTACATTTTAATGCAGACCATATCTTTTAAGCTGATGAAAATGACGCTACCATTTTAAGGGTGTAGTACTTTATGGCCATCTGATACTGTACGGTATTACCATATTTTTGAAGAGAACAATAATTGATAATATGATAAAATCATTAAGACGTCTAACCGAAGTAAAAGGGTGTGTATATAATATTCAAGAATTGTAACTGTTAAACCCAGTATCAACAGTTTTGGATACTTTTTGGTTTAATATATACTCCAAACATTATTGATACATGTATATAATTGATTTGTTTCATTGTAATGTGAATCATCATCATCATCATCATCATCAGCCTATATCAGTCCACTGCTGGACATAGGCCTCTCCCATTGCACACCACTTTGATCGATTTTGGGCTTCTCGCATCCAGAGTAATGTGAATAAACAAAACAATTTTTTTTTTAAAAAAAATCGATATATTTAAAAAAGATAATACAAAATAATATTTAAATTAAGTTTATTTTTATATATATTTTATATTATATATTTTAATTCAGTAATAATATTGTCGCTCTTAGCTTGAGACTTTGACTACAGTGAGCTCACATCTCAAGATACGACGTTGGTCAATATTATTTTTTTGTAAATACCCACCTGTATCGGGTTAATTATTTTAATGAATGTTTTATTCTCATGTAAGTGACATTTGTCTTTTTGAGAAATAAATTTCTTTAAACCGAAATTATTCGGTATCAGAATCAGCTGCTGAGGTGTTTTCGGAATCAACGTCTTCATCGACACCCGAATTATCTTCTCTATCATTTTCTGAAACATGAATAAGTTTTTGTCAAAATCAAAGTCTTACGTACAGATTAAAGATGTAAAGATTTATTTATTTACCTATGAGGTCATCGACTTCTTCGCCTGATTCCTCATCCAGTTCTGTTATGTCACTGACTTTTTGGGAGCATTCCTCGCCGTGGAACCAGTCGAAAACGTACCGACCGTCATTTAAAATCCATGAAAAGCTTATTGGTAGTAAGTTCGACGGTAAAAAAAAGTCGGTCGTAAAAGCCGCTGGTCTAAAAGCCAACATTTGACGAGCCATAGCCGACATACCGGCCGAAATGGTGCACCGCGTCATCGAAAATTGGCGTGAGCGGGCGACCGTCTGCAAAAAGAGCAGCGGCGGTCATTTGGCCGATATTTTATTTAAAACATAAATGGAATAAAATTATCTATCAAATAAGTCAATCGGATGCATTTTTCATAAAAAAATGTGTGTTTTATTCAATTTTTAAACCATGACGTTCTTATTGGTAGACCCCATATATCCGAATAAACTACATTATGACTACTTAGCACACAGTACAGTAAAGGCAGGTGTAGATATATGCCTACAAATGCTAAACGTCGTAACAAAACGTCGCTCTGTAAGCGATATAAATTTATGTAAATTATATTTATATAATATTTTTATACATTTTTTATGAATATGAACTTTCAGATTTTTGCATTGAATTATTGCATTAGGTACAAATAAACTATCTAAATGCCGTATAAAAAAATATCGTCATGAATTTTACCTTACATTTTATTAAATGGATTTTTCTTACATTTCGTTCTATGGATTTTTCCTTATTTCACCTACAAACCTTTGGACCAACTAAAATGTACGGCATGTAAAAAAATATTATCTATGCATAAAATACTTTCAAAATAAATTAATTTTATGTTGTATCAAATCACCCCCCAGACCACGCAAAAAGAGGGGGTTGCAACCCTCGATTTTTTCCCCTTGTCGCATGATTTTTGTACGGCGTTGCGGAATAATGGATTAGAAGCTGTATTGAAACAGTATGAAACTGATGCCGTACAGAATGAAATGACCAAATTTACCCTGAAAATTGTAAGAAAATCAACAAAAAATACCTACTTTGTGGCGCATTATTTTTTTACGGCACTGCGCGCTTTCTTATTATTTTTCATGGATCTATCGATGGTAAAAATGCCGTACAAAAATATATGACCAAAATGTACTCACTCTACCTGCACTTTTGAATTCTCACCAGCACTCAGTTGAACAGCTTACAAGTGACGGCATAGTGCTGAATCTTATTATTTTATGCTCTTATATCGTCCTATATACGTCACCTGGTGGTTCATATGACCCATCCATTTTTGACATGGGCCTGTAGTCTACTACATTTAATGCTCAAAATCTTAATTATAGGGATAACTCAAATTGTAAATTTATTTTATTGATTTTAATATTATTTTAATTTCTAAAAGAATGAGCTTGTTCTAATTTTTATTTTTTATAGTATTTGCTATCATATGTATGGAACCGTTCCAACTATGGAAGGCGCTGGCACCTGTGACACAATGTTTTAATACATTAGTACAGGTGCTAACGTTTCACATTTAAATGTACCATACTTTATGTTTGTAAATTGTGATTTCAATGTGATAATGTTGTGAACCTACATTTCTGAATTAATAAAATTTATTTATTATTATTATTTATTCCTAATATTATTTGGGAGCAGCTCCTCAACCAGTTTTACCTGAATATCAGTTATTACGTAGAGCGACTGGCATGGGACCTCCGCCACCCTGAAGGCGATCTGAATGCAAAAGTTGAACTAGATGTTTATGACAACCGGGACTGACGGCTCAATGTGTTCTCCGAGGCACGGACGTGAAATACCGGCAAATTCCATAATTTGGGCTGCTAATATTTTGTTTTAAGAAAAACCGACCCGGGAATCGAACCCGAGACCTCTTGATCGGCAATGGCATACGCTTAACCAATGAGGCAGTATTTTACAAAATATAAATAATAATTTTATACATATTTTTTAAAGATCTTATTTTTAAAACGGTCGCCTTTAAACGTCTGCCTAAAATGTACGCACCGTAAGTTCGTCAGTGTTGTGTATTTGTGTATAAGGCGTGTGTGTGTGTGTGTGCAGGTGGCGCGACTGGACGGCCAGTACCGGCGTACGCTCATCGCTGGCGACATGGACAGCCCGCGGGCCATCGCGCTCGACCCGCGCGTAGGTACGTACACGCCCACTGGCACTCCTCTGTACCGTGATAAAAGACAAGCGACTGATGTCGATAACTACCTATATACCGATAGAACGATAAAAGATTTGTTGTCTTTCTAAGCCTGCTCGTTCATCTTGTCAAAAATAATACTACCTATATTATCTCAGAACTGCGATTCACAAAGCTCATTACAAAAATATTCCTCCGAGGTATTTACAATGACTACGGTAGTCAAACATTAGCACGATTCAACCAACCCAGAAAGCGCCATCTAAATACTGGACTTAAATATTTGCCATTTTTTTGGCAAGGTGTATAATGAGACTCATGTGGTGTGATAGTCTGTTTAATTTAGTTCTCAATAGAGCTTATATACTAAAATGGTGCGTGCATATAATTACTTTATCAAAAAGGTTAGTCGACGTCACAGGGGACCGAAGAGCTGGCAGCTACCTCGGACAAAGAATTATTATAGCTATTCAAAGGGGGAACGCTGCCAGTATCTTCGAAACCTTGCCTAAAGGGACTCCTTATAATAATATATTCTAGTTTTATTATAATTTTTAAGGTTTTTAGTTTTTAGGTTCATTGTTCATGTATATATTTATCTTTATTGTTAAATAAATTCATATAAGTATTACTTTATTTTATCTTTGACTGTATCTTATAATATGTGGCTTCTCTTGGTTATCTACATACGTGTAATTATGTAGGACATATTGTCGCTACATAGGCCCCCCCTTTAAAAGGAAAATTATAACAATTCCTAGTAAATTTACATACTTTCAAAAAATGATTAGTTAATAGTAATTAATAGTAATGTATGTACTATAATGTTCTATGCTTTGCGTTGCTTCAATAAAAATTGCTGACGTCTGTTGTGACCGTTGTGACGGGCGGTGTCTGTTTCGCTGCACTGTTTAGGTTATTGCGCCTTGACCTCCATTAGCCGTCATATCTATGCTGATTATTAGCCGCCAGTGTTTTCATTCTTCTGTCGAGGGCCCTGAGTATTCCGTAGAGAAGTACGATGCCGATGGTGATTGCCATTTGACCAATTGCTATGTTTTGCGTCCACCGTAGTTCTTTTAAAACAAGGTTTTTTACTTGATCGGCTTCATTTTGATTCAGACAACTGTCTGCGTTGTAGACGATTTATTTGGTTCTTGGAGCTTTGACTACCCATGGTTCTAACGGAGATGCCAGCGACGAAATATGATATTTAAAAAAATGCTTTGAGTATTTTTTTAATTTCTTTTTTCAATAATAATCATATTATAAAAAAATAATTCAAAACAAACATATAACCGAGAGTTGCGACCTTCACGTGTCAGCGTCGGTCATATGTAGGACATATTGTCTCTACAAATATACTAAACTGGTCACTACAAAAGTAAACTTATAATTGAAGTGTCCTTGCAATATAAATTTAAATTTATTATAGCGCTTCCATATCGTGAAAGGGGTAAGCAGAGGAATTAAGAAAAACATAAATAAACTCAAAGACTGATTAACCTTAACACCCGCTGCAGAAGATACCTTCCTAGTTTGCTTTAAAGAAAATTATAAAAAGAAAATCGTTGGTAACACAGATCATAGAAAGTAATTCTTAGTGCGGCGTTCTTTGAATAATTTCAAGTTTTTCGTAGCCGCTGCTGTGAAATGTCGATAGGTCTATAGATTCAGTCATGTTAATAATAATGTCGCGGACGCTGCAGGTTACCTGTTCTGGAGCGACTGGGAGCAGGCGGCGCCGCGCATTGAGCGTTCGTCGCTGGCGGGGCGTCGCCGCCGCGCGCTCGTGCGCGTGGACACGCTGGCGGGCGGCGGCGGCGCCTGGCCTAACGGCATCTCGCTCGACTACCGCGCGCGCAGGTTGTACTGGATCGACGCGCGTTCGGACTCCATTCACACGACGGACTATGAGGGCGGCGATCATCGCGAGGTGCTGCGCGGTCACCCGTCTCTATCGCATCCCTTCGCCATCACGGTGTTCGAGAGCCACGTCTACTGGACGGACTGGCGCAGCAACAGCGTCGTCAGGGCCAACAAGTGGAACGGTAACGCTCGCCGATCGCGTGTCCTCATTCCATGAGACGAGTGCCGCTCACTCAATCACAATCTCGGCCGCAGGCAGCGACGTGACGGTAGTGCAGCGCACGCTGACGCAGCCGTTCGACGTGAAGGTGGTGCACCCGAGCCGCCAGCCGCCCGCCGAGCGCAACCCGTGCGGCGTGCACAACGGCCGCTGCTCGCACCTCTGCCTCATCGACTCGCCCGACGAGCGCGTGTGCGCGTGCCCGCACGTCATGCGCCTCGCACCCGACAACACCACCTGTGAACGTATGCCTCTTTTTACGTTTTATGCGATAGGGGACAAACGAACAGACAAATCGCCCGATGTCGAATAAAAAATGGAACACGAGCGCCGCGTCGCTCACTCACACAATCACCTTTCGGTGGGGGAAGTGTCTTCTCACTCGCCTTCCTCTGCACAGAAACATTCCTAATGCAAGAGTTGTCCTTTGCGTGAAGTGGGAGGAGTGGGAGTATCTGTGCGGTGCGTGGTATAAAGTGTGGTGTGGTCGCAGCGCACGAGGAGGTGCTGCTGCTGGGGCGCGCGGGCGAGATCCGCGGCGTGGACCTGGAGGCGCCGCTGGTGCACATGATCCCCGCGGTGTCGGGCCCGATGCTCACCGCGCCGCACAACATACACTTCGTGGCGGCCGACGCCGCCATCTACTGGGCCGACATTGAGGTCTGCTTTTTGTTATTTCTATATATATACAGGGTGACCCGGCGAACTTCGCACCGCCTTAGAATTAATAAATATTGTGTTTAGTTATTAACTAATGGTGACAAACCGACAATAGCGTCACCTACCGATACAGCCGGTACCTTAATTAAATTTAAATTATACATTTGAATATTTTCTATTACGTTATAAAGGGCCATATTGCTTTAAATTAAAAGCACAATATAATTTATGGTACTTCATTGGGTAATGTTTAATTTAATGCTGCTTAAAATCGCTTCGAAAAAAAGCCAATATTTTCGTAAAAAGTAAAGGATAAAATGGTTTGCAGTGTAAGCCCAAAAAAATGTGTTTATTTACGACATCACATTAGAAACCTCTAAAGTTATCAGTGTTCCCCCACTATATTATGTATGGTTTATACATACAAACATTTCTCTTGAGTCACTTTATCTATTAAAAATTAAAAAAATCTGTATCAAAATCCGGTGCCTAGTTTTAAAGATCTAAGCATATATAGGGATAGACAGCGGAAAGTGACTTTGTTTTATACTAAGTAGTGATTTAGGCCTACAAACGTGACTCTACTCTGCCTGATGTAAAGCCTGAATCTAGGAGTAGGGGTAACCATCCTTATTATATTATGAACTAGCTTTTGCCCGCGACTTCGTCCGCGTGGAATAGTGACTTCCGGCAGAAAAGTATAGATATCTGTGCCCGCGACTCCGTCAGCGTGTAACCCCTTGTGTGTTATTAAGTTAAGGTATTGGTAAAATTGTTTAGATTACGTTCAAATGAGGTTTAAGTACCTATAAAACAAAAATACTTCAGCGCAAAGCTTCCAGGTAAACTATATTGAAAGTTTCCCCCTTCCGGCACGTGAACATAAAGATTTCTAGAACTGCTAACACGGGAAAGAGCAACGTATAACTGACCATGCGAGAAACAACTGACACCGAGATCTACTCCGGCAACACGAAAAGTCTGCCCTTGAGCCTTATTAATTGTCATTGACAACTTTGACAACACTAACTTTCATAGAGTTTAACCGATGTCTTCTTTCCTCTGCCGATTCTTGAGAACGCGCATTTTTCATTCTCTTAGCATCACTCGAATTTCGAGATAAAGATGGTCGTTTTTTAGGTGGCATTGTGTATTTTTAATCGACGGTAGGTAACTGAAGCTACCTTACACTTACGAAATCTATTAATATTAAATAATAATTATATAATAATTATTTAACAATTATATATAGTAAATATATAATAATTACTAAAATAAACTATTAATATAATTAAACACTACCAAAATAACTAATATGCGTACCTACTACTATTTCACTTATAATCAGAGATCGGAATTGGGTGTGTGAAAATACCTAAAGTTTGCAGTAAGTTTGCAATAATAATATGGAGCTGTTCCAACCACTGTTCTTGCAATTGAAATAAATGTTTTAATTTTTTTTTATGCAGTGCAGGTTTAATAATTAAAAAAAAAAGCCGACTTCAAAACTATGTAAAGACGCGAAAATGTTCGTTTTCCTTGCATCAACCTGTAGCAAAACTTTTTAACTTAAGATACAGATCAAAAAAAGAAATTAAAACCGCATTAGAATTTTGCAGATATATAAAATTCTGTGTTTGACCGACAAAGAACAATTGGGACTAAAAAGACCGAATTTTAACCGGAAAAGTACAAAACAAAAATTTTTTTAGAACTGTATTAGCAGAAAATTTATTTAGAACTGTATTAGCAGCTTGTAAATGTTTATAGTTCGGTGTTTCAAAGGTAAGGAACATGTAAAAAAAAACAAAACTAAACCGGTAAAATTCAAACCCGGTTTAACTTAAGTGGTTGTAACAGCTCCATATTATGTCCCGCTGCAAACTTTAGGTATTTTCACACACCCAATTCCGATCTCTGCTTATAATGAAATAAAATGTAAACTAATAATATATATAAACACTACCAAAATCTCTAATACCTATTTCATAAAATAACAACAAAACAAACCTAAAAATAAACTATTCAAAGACTAAAAGTCGGTCTGATAAGCACGGTTTGTAAATAACAATTATTGTCTGTCAATAAGGTCGAACAGTCTGAACGTCTATGTTATGTGGGTGGTTTCCGCACTTAGTCCTTTAGGTGGACCATTGTACGTGAAGGTCTGAACGTCTATTCGCATCAACAACCAAATATTGTATGAAGCTCGCGCGCGGACCCCTCCGGCTTTATATACCTCCCGCAGCGAAGCGCATCAAACGATACACAAAAATAATCCTGATAGCATGATAAATGCGCTAATAAGTCATCGCGCGTGAATACATCACGCGCGATAACTTATTAGCGCATTTCATCTATACTAATATTATAAAGCTGCAGTTTGTTTGTTTGTTTGTTTGAACGCGCTAATCTCTGGAACTACTGGTCCGATTTGAATGATTCTTTCAGTGTTGGGTAGTCCATTTATCGAGGAAGGCTATAGGCTATTTTTTTTTCAAAATTAGGAATCCTTAATAAAATTGCTACTTTGTAACACAATGTGTAAAATCGAAAACCAATTTTTTCCACGGAAACGAGAAAAAAGCGGGTGAAACCGCGGGGCACGGCTAGTTTCATGTATAACTTTGGTGTTTCTACACCGATTTACATTTTTCTTTTTAGATTGAATAGGTAATAATGTTAACTTTTTTTAATTAGGGATGAGTGAGAGTGTTGTAAACGTAACAGTAGACAGATATAATCAGAAAGCTCCGAATTGCTAAGCTATCGGGAGTTTCACGTGTATATTTTTATATAATTTTAAGGAGAACATTTCCGTCATCCATGATTTCTACGTAGCTTTAACCACTAAGGCTACACACGCGACGGAAGCTTAAAAAATGGAGTAACTTCTCCCGTTTTCCTAATATTTCCCTTCACTGCTCTGCTCCTATTGATCGTAGCGTAATGAAAAGTACACTTTAACCTGCCCAAGAGTATGAAAAATAATTGTGCCAAATTTCGTTAAAATCCGTCTAGTAGTTCTTGATTCTATAACGAACATACAGACAGAAAGACAGACAGACAAACATTTTACTGTTTGCATTTTTGGCATCAGTAGCGATCCCTAATCACCCTTTGATAGTTATTTGTTAAATATATTACATGTACAGAATTGGCCTCTCTACAGATTTATTATAAGTATAGACTAGCTGACCCGGCAAACTTCGTACCGCCTTAGAATATTAAATTTTTTATTAAAGTATTGTGTTTAGATAGTGACAATTCGGCAGTAGCGCGACTTAACGGGCCCCGGCCGGTACCGCCACAATCGCTTTGTTTCTACATTTTATTGCTTTATACTATGTAGTGATTTGCAGACGATGTAGCTCAGTGACCTCATTATGGCGACCTAGTGAGATGCTATTGCATCATTGGGCCTCCGGCCTCGCACATCGCCGATGAAATACTACAGCACGTCTACTGTTATTTTGTAGGTTGGTCTTTGTGTGAGAGTAGTACTGTCTGGGTCGAGCCGGTCCGTTCGTGCTGAAATCAGCATGACTCCGCTAACTTGTGTCACGTAACTCGGCTTTAGTCGCCGGTTTGTGCGCGATAGATAGGAGGAAGAGATAATTTAAACTTAGATACGAGGATTTACAGGAAGTTTATTTATTTTCACAATCAGTATACAATTAGATAGATATAATCAGAATACAAGGGATTGTTCGCGAGCACGTTAGGGCGTGGGCTCTTGAGAGTTTGGTCGGTAATGCCTCCCAGTAAGAGGAGACACTTATCTTGAGTAGCGCGCGTAGAAAAAGGAGCGCGCGCGCGGAGTAGCGGGGAGACGCTCGCCTGCTGGCGGGGAACGAGGCAGTGTAGCCACGTTACACTTGTTACCTTAAGAGACACCGATAATTTCTAATTTCATTTTCGAAAACAAGATTGGTGAGTCCTTCGTTACTGAAAGCCTTAGCGATGAAGAACGCCGATGGTTGTATCTTAAAAAGTACCTTTATACTATATTACTAATTTATTATTCTATGTAATTTACCTTGTATAAATGAATTTATACAAATCTACGACAAACCCAAAGCTTAAACAAGACACAATAAAATAATATTTGTATGTGACTATTTGTAGCCCCGAAGAGCCCGAGCAAGGGTAATATTTCAAATATTTGTTTTCGGTCGGTACGGGCAGACAAACGAGATAAAGCGCACCGGTCTGACGGGCGGCGGCGTGCGCGTGGTGGCCGACAGCGGCGTGGAGTTGCCGCGGGGCTTCGCCCTGGACTGGGCCGCGCGCCTGCTGTACTACTGCAGCGGCTCGGCGCTGGTGGTGAGCAACCTCGCCGGCGAGTATACGGGCGTGCTGCTGGACGGGCTGGACAACATGACGACGCTAGCCGTGGACCCGCGGCGCGGCAAGCTGTACTGGGCGCTGGCACTGGCTGCCGGCGAGCGCATCGAGGTAGCGGATGGCGACGCCGGCCGCCGCCGTACGCTGCTCACCGCCGCTGCCGACCCTCTCCTCTCCGGCGTCACCAGTCAGTATACCACCCACCTACGAGGGCTCCACCGCTGAGATACTATTATTAGAATCTCAATATTAGTACTGGGACGTTTTACACATCGCCGTTACGCGTTATATTATTTGCGAACAGGAGGCGACACTTATTTTCGTCTCATCTTAAGAGCTTCACAACTAAATTATTTATTTATTCATTATGTTTTGTAAGCGAATTGTAAAGATCATAAAAACATACATACATCTGCAGGCATGTGCGTGGACATAGACACCAACCGGTTGTACTGGGTGAACGCGGGCTCCGCCACCATGCAGTACCTGGACCTGACCACCGAGAAGTATTACACGGTACGTAGAGTACCTGTATGTATGGTAAGTCATGCGCTATGGCGATGTGACGGTGTTGTTAACATATGCTCTCAGTGTAAACGTCTTTAGCGCGTTGCAAACTTTTAGTGGTGGTGTAACGTGTCGAAGCTGCCTGAAAAAGTTTACTTGAAATCAAAGTTATTTAATTTTGATTTTCACATACCGCAAGAAACGGGTATTGTACTATGAGTATGTCATTTCGACACAATACGGTAGATTATAGTGTTCTCTACCACCGCCGATCCTTGCCGCTCTATTCGAGGGGTAGTCGGATTTACGTGGACTGTACTACTATTGAGTCGTGGGAGTGAGGCGAGTAATGCGATGTTTAATGTTGTACCTTGGTGTCGCGCGGAGTCCAGTTGGAGACGCAGGGCTTGGCGCGGCCGGTGGCGCTGGAGGTGTACGGCGAGCGGCTGCTGTGGGCCGACGGCGACGACCACTCCGTGCGCTCCTGCGACAAGCGCTCGTGCGCGCACCACACGCACCAACTGCTCAGGAACAATACGGGTCAGTGTCACAAAAATAGTGAGCTGTTTATCCTTTCAACTTTATTTATTTACCGGCTTTTAAATAGATGACGAACGACAGAATATGACGGGTAAAAGAAGCTTTATTAACCGATTTTCAAACCTTTTACTAACAAGATATAATCTTCCTTATAGACCGCCGAGGTCGCTGGGTTAATCACTTATATTAGTCAGATATTTATAACTAAGTACTGGTTTGTTCTCGAAGATTCTAAAAGCCATACAACATTCAAACATGATACTTTCTGAGCAATGTAAGCATACCATAACAAACATAAAATATTATTAGGCAATTGTTTGTTTGTCCTGAAGAGAATATTAATAAAAAATATACTCTTTATTTTATTCAGTTATTTAAAAAAATACCTTTAAAAATTAAACAAACATGCTTTTAAACTAAAAAGTAGTAAATAATTGTAATGTAAAAAGCGTGGGGGACGTTATTGAAATATTTTCAGAAAGCATCCCACGCTTTGTTACATTACAAATTATTTTCTACTTTTTAGTTTAAAAGCGTGTTTAATTAGTTTTTTTTAGAAAGACTAAAAAAGACAAATTTCTTTTTTTTTTGTTTCAAATTAGTGTGTTGTCATCGGTCCTCGATAAATATACAAAGTTTGAACGAAATCTGGCCGTTTAAAGTGGGTCAAAGTCGCACCCAAAGGAGTCGGTTACAAAAATACAGGTGAAGCTAATAAAAAGCTTGTAAAAATACCGAACGCGAGATAATTGCTACAATGCATTATTATTAGAAATTATCTAAAATATGTACGGCCAAACCAAATGACGAGTCCGGGGTCTTCTGATACAATTTTCAATCCTTGAATTTTCTGCCTATCATGTTTTATTAACCGACTTAAAAAAAAAGGAGGAAGTTCTCAATTCGTCGGAATCATTTTTTTTTTTTTTTTTTTTTTTATGTATGTTCAGCGATAATTTCGTCGTTTATGAACCGATTTCAAAAAATATTTTTGCATTGGAATGGGCGTAGCTTACAGGTGGTCCCATCGTGACCATATCGAGATCTGATAATGGGATCCCAAGGAAATCGAGGGAACTCCTCAAATATCATAAGCAGAATTGTCGCGATTTGGGTAATCGGAATAGTTTTTCATTGAAGTCGGTTCCTTTTTGTTAAAATTATTTATCTAATCGACTCATCTTATCGAATCGGACGCGAGGAGGAGATTCGATGACACGAGTCCATAATCGAGGAAGTCACAATCAACCACAGTCGTCTACGTTAAATATAGAGCGTATAGCCTCGTGTCTCATCGAATCGACCGGTAGATAATAATTTAATTATTGTAAATAAAATATTTATAAAAAAGAAACGTAGTAAGGTATACGGCCACCGTTCGCAGAGGGCGTGATCTCGCTGCGCGTGTACGATGCGCGCGTGCAGCGCGGCATCGCGGGAGCGTGCTCGCTGCGGCGCGGCGCGTGCGCGCAACTGTGCGTGCCCGTGTCCGCCACCGACAGCGCCTGCCGCTGCGCCGCCGGATACGTACGTGACGGCGCCGCCTGCTCCGGTAAGTTTCGCGGCGCGAGCCGATCTCGTCGCCGGAGAGCGCACCCTTCACGCCTCGTTTTTGATCGACAGCGGTGGACGAGGTGGTGGTGTACTCGGTGAGCTGGGAGGTGCGCGGCGTGGCGCTTGACGGCGGCGGGCGCGGCTTGCTGCCGCCCGTGCCGCAGCTGGCGTTGGCGGCCAGTATCGACTACGACGCGGCGGGCGAGTGGCTGTACTGGCTCGACTCGGAGGCGGGCAGCGTATGGCGCGTGCGACGAGACGGCACCCGGAGAGAGCAGCTGCTGAGCCAGCCCGCGCTGCTAGACGCGCAGCCATCCGACTGGCTCGCGGGCCTCGCGGTGGACTGGCTGCACGAGAATGTGTACTGGTCGGAGCCGCGGCGGCGCCTGGTGCGAGTTTCGTGTCTGGACGGCGCTCACCGCTACGTGCTCCTAGACACTGACCCGCTACCGGTCACCTGTGAGTATCCGTCGCTACGACTATGAGAGCTCGTAGGGTACCGAGTTCGAAAATAATTATGACGATCTCTTCGACAGCACTAGCCGTGGATCCCCTTCGCGGATGGCTATTCATGGCCGGCGGGGGTTGGATCCAGCGCGCACTACTGAACGGCACGGAACGAGATCTAATATACAACGGCACGGCCGTCGCAGATATAGCGCTCGATATGAAGGTAATCTCTATAGTGGTTGTCAAGTTCCCTCAAAAATAAAAAAAAAATATATTCTAGGACCATAATCGCGTTTAAATATTTTACACGTGTGAACGCTACATGTAAACCTATAACAAAGGAGTGAACGTTTGATGGGCCCTTTGCAGGACGGTTGGGTGTACTGGGTGGAGTCGCGCGCGGCGCAGGTGCGGCGCGTGCGGTACGAGGGCGGGGCAGCTGAGCTGGTCGCGCAGTTCCCGCCGAATCACCACCCCGTCGCGCTTGCCGTTTACAACGACTCCCTCTACTGGCTCGACACGTGGGTCACCACTGTTTTCATTCAATACAGATTTAAAGCAAAAACTGCAAATTATAATATAATTCTATCGATTGATGGGTATTCCAAGGTATTAGGGCCACCCTGATGCCGGGCCTGGCCCGGCTCGACCTGAGCGGTACTATCGTCGCACAGAGCAACCTTAAATGACAGCATTCGTGCTGCCATATTTTGTTGTGAGTGCGAGAGCGGAGGCCCAAATTTACAGAATAATCTCACTAGGCCGCCATAGATAGGTTATGATTACTCTTGGATTCTCCTCATGCTTTTATTGCGTGTTTACCCAGGGAGTCTAATGAGACGACACGTTGATTGTAATGCTTTAATAATGACTCTCTTATCTCTGTAAGACTCCGACTAATTTTACTTAAACTAAAGCTTATATACAATGTAATATGTAGACAGTTTTAGGTGGGGCGCTTACTATGAAATATTATTTACTTAATTGCTTAATTGACAATATGTTGTTTGTTCTTCCTTATTTATAATATTATAATATTACTATTGTTTGGCGGCACGTACGTTAACTTCAGTAAAACAATTATTTAATCACGTAGCCGTGTAAAGATCTATACTACTATTTTGCTGTGGGTTCGCCATAGATATTCCCCCTCTGAAGAGAAGAAACATCCTTATTATAATTGGAATCTAACCGTCTGGTGGGAGACTCTACCAGAACGTGTCCTTTTTTCTGTTTGCTTATCTGCTTGTGAAGATTCTGTTATCTTGTCTCCGATTGTTCGTTCGCTTATCTTGCTATTGTTTAAAATAAATGCTGGTTTAAGTCTATCGATAGCTACACTTTTTTGTTTTCCGTTTATCAAGATCGTGAAGATCTTATCATTGCGACTGATGACAAGATAAGGTCCCTCGTACGGTGGTGTGAGGCTGGGCCGTAGTCGGTCACAACGTAAGAAAACGTGCCTACATTCCGCTAACTGTGGGTGTACGAATATCTTGTCGTTCTTGCTTTGTCTTTGTGGACGCGAAATCATGTGTTCTAAGTTATCCTTAATTTCTCTTATAAAATCTGCGTACGTTGAGTTATTTTGTGTCTCGAAAAATGCTCCAGGCAGTCTAATTGTTGAACCGTATACTAGTTCAGCTGCCGAGAATCCTGTGTCTTGCCGTAAACTCGTACGTATGCCAAATAAAACGGTAGCTAACTCTTTTGTCCAATTAATTGTGTTTCCTCTTGCTATCAATGCAGTTTTTAATGTTCTGTGCAATCGTTCTACTTTAGAATTTGACTGTGGATGATATGGGGTGGTTCGAATTTTTTGAACTCCCATTAAGTTTGCTAAATTTTTGAATATTTCAGATTCAAATTGGCGTCCCTGGTCTGTGGTAATGTATTCAGGGCATCCGAATCGGGTTATCCAACCTTCGTATACCGTTCTGGCTACGGTTTCTGCAGTTATATCAGCTATGGGGAATGCCTCTGGCCATGAAGTACAACGATCTATCATTGTGAGTATGTATCGTTTGTTTTGAGAAGTGGGTAGAGGTCCTACTAAATCAATATGCAGATGGGAAAATCTTCCCGTTGGCATGAATTCTCCGAATTGTGACTTTGTATGACGATGTATTTTTGCTCGTTGACATTGTAAACATGTCTCCGACATCTCATTTACGTCTTTATTCATATTTTCCCATATATAGTTAGCTGAAATAAGTTTCCTCGTAGTATTCTTACCAGGATGGCTAATGTTATGAAAGCTTTCGAAAATAGTTTTCCTGAATTTGAGTGGTATAAAAGGGCGTTGTTTTCCTGTTGATATATCGCAATAAATCTTAATATTTTCATTTGGAAATTGTATTAATTCTATTTTTAATGATTTATTGGCTTTTAGTCGTTTTAACTCGCTATCATTCTTTTGATATTTTTCTACCTCGTGCCAATCGATTGCAGAGGGAAAGGTTATCGTCTCGATAACTCGAGATACGGCATCGGCTACCACATTCTTGTGGCCACTGATGTGCTGGATATCCGTACTGAATTGTGATATATAATCCAGATATCTGATTCGTCTAGGGGTATCATCCAATGATGGCTTCTTGTCGAAAGCATGCATTAGTGGTTTGTGATCCGTGTAGACTGTAAATTCTCGTCCTTCTATGAGTCTTCTGAAGTGTTTTATAGCCATATAGATTCCTAGCAGCTCTCTATCATAGGTAGAGTATTTTGTTTGGGCTTCACTAAATGATTTGGAGAAAAAAGCTATTGGTTCCCATTTTGTTTTTCTTCGCTGCTGTAGTACAGCGCCTGCGCATTTGAGACTAGCATCTGTCATTAACGCTATTTGTGCGTTGCTGTCCGGATATGCCAATGTAGTTAATTGTCGAATGTCCTGCTTGCAGCGTTCAAACGCGTGGTTTGATTCAGTATTCCACTGGATAACCGTCTTATCATTTTTCTTACTATTAATTAAATATTTATTTAACGGTGCCTGATGCTTTGCTGCGTGTGGAATACTGCTTCTGTAGAAATTAATCATACCCAAAAAACGTCGTAACTCATTTACCGTTTGTGGTTTAGGGTAATTGTTTATAGCTTGAATCTTTTCCATAGTAGGAGTCAACCCTTGGCTCGTTATATGATAACCGAGGAAATCAATCTCCGACTTGGCGAATTCACATTTGCTTGTGTTTATTGTTATGCCGTTTTTATGTAGGCGCTTAAACACCTCCTCTAAGTGTTCATAATGTTCCTTAAGGTTATTTTTCTTGTCAGCGATAAATATGTCGTCCACATATACAAATACGTAGTCCAAGTCTCTGAATATAGAGTCCATAAATTTTTGGAAGGACTGTGCTGCATTTCGTAACCCGAATGGCATTCTGATGAATTCAAATAGTCCAAAAGGGGTTATTATCGCTGTTTTCTCTGGTTCAGCAACGGGCAGTATGTGAAAAGCTTTTTTTATGTCTATCTTGCTGAATATTCCTTTTCCGCTTGCTACATACGTAAAATCGAGTAGCCTTGGCAGCGGGTACCTGTCTGGTACTGTTATTTTATTTAGTGCGCGGTAATCTCCGCATGCTCTCCATTCGCCATTCTTCTTCTTGACTAAATGGAGTGGCGATGCCCATTGACTGCTTGAAGGACGGCATATTCCCATGTCCATCATATCTTGGAATTCTTGTTTTGCAATCCTGTATTTGTCAGGAGGTAATGGACGTGCTCGCGTAAATACTGGGAAACCCTTTGTTATTATTTGATGCTGTACTCGGTGCTTAGTCTGTAGATTCATTGATCTAGGCTTTGTAATATCTTCATATTTCTCTAATAATCCCTTTATTGGTTCCTGTAGAGAAGCGTTTATAGATCGCACGGATGCAATTTTTGTTCTTACTATTTTGGCAGGCGTTTTCAGACCTGTTTTTTTATCGATCAGTTTTTTTCCGTGTATATCCACTAATAACTGATAATGATTCAGAAAATCAGCTCCCAGGATTGGCATCTTGACATCGGCAATGGTAAATGTCCATTTAAAGCTTCGGCGCAGTCCTAGGTTAAGCGTTAAAGTGCGTTCCCCGTATGTATTTATAGGGGTCCCGTTTGCGGCGAATAATTGGTATTCGCATGCCTGGCTCTCCTTATTTGTGCTATTTATAACCGAAATGTTAGCACCCGTGTCGACTCAAAATCTATAACCACTGTTTGAGTCAGTTATAGTTAGACGGTTTGCTGGGTGGATAGCACAGAGGCCCGTCGTATTCTGTGCTAATTTTAGTTTTCCGATAGCCTGTTATTTTTAATTGTATTCCATGAACAAGGCTTATTGCATCTATATGAATCCTGCTTGAACCGATTATGGAAATAACATAACCCATTATGTGAGTTTCTGTGGCGCGACCTTGACCGTGAATGTGGCGTATGTCGTGTTTGGTATTTGCTGCGTTGCATAGGTCGATTCTCGCGTATGCTGCGTAATGCATTTATTTCTATTCGCATGGCTTCAAGTTGTGACGTTATGTTTGTAACTAGGTTAATGTCAACCGCTGTTTCTTGAGTATTTCTTTTGTTGTAGGTCAAGTTTTCGTATATTTTATCGGCTAACTCGCTCAAGTTGTCTAACGACATATTGTTTGTAACCGATAATATCGCTGTTAGCGAAGCGGGGAGTTGCCTTAGCCACAGCAGGCGAATAGTGTCGTCGTTTATTTTCCCACATCCAGCTTCTTTCATTTTTCTCAGGAGCTGGGAAGGCTTCTGGTCTCCAAGGTCCATTTCTGCTAGTAGTCTGTGGAAACGTCGGTGTTCGCTCTCTTCGTAGCAGTTTATTAGACGCTCCTTGATGGTGGAGTACTTGTTTTCGCTGGGTGGGTTAGTTAATATGTCACTGACTTGATGGACGACCTCTTTCGGTAGTTTGGATATTACCATGTTATATTTGTAATCTTCGCCCTGTTTTTGTGGTGCTATTATTGCTTCAAACTGGGCGAACCATAAACGTGGGGAGTCTGTCCAAAATTGCGGTAGTTTATCTGTGACGGTGATAGCAGCAACTGATTCGCACCCCGTGTCGCCTCTTGAAGGAGTTGTCGTTGGAGCCATTTTTGGGATGTGATAATTTCGTAATGCTATTGCTCTCTAGATTCACTGCTGAACACCATATAGGGTTCCGGTCGTCCCGGTATTATATCAGCACTAGAAACCAATAGATCACGTCGGGGTCACCAATTATTGCGAACTTATTTCTTCTCTATTGGTCCGTCGCAGGGTCCACGATTATAGCGACTTATAGGTGGATATCGAATAACAATGATCGTGTATTCTTTTGGAGCCATATTTATTAATTAATTACTGTACTCTTATTCTAACCTTACGTACTAAGGTATGTACATGGAATCTCTTCGTTATGATCCTATAGCTACATTATATATTCTAAATCTATCGTTACATTGCACAATAAACACGTCTTAATATCAACAAGGAAATGACAGCCGGAATCCTACGTGCTCGATAATCGGCACCTATCTGAAATGTGCTGGTCGAGCATCTCTGTATCATTTCCGTATTTTATTGTAAATAATATATTATGACGCAGGAATATAATGGTGACCCCGACGTGATCAAGCCGAGTAGAGTCATTTTGAGAGCGAGAGAAAAATAATTTGATTTCATCTTTATCATCGTCGAGTCAAAATCGTCGTGAATGAATGAAAATTACTCACCTACATTAATATTTGTCGATTCTCGGCTGCGGCTCGTTCGGGCGATGTAGGACGGCGAACCGAGGCAGCGTGCTGGCTGCCCCGCTGAGCAACATCAGCGCGTACCGCGTGCTGCGCGACCACGTGGGTGACAGCCTGCGCGACGTGCTGGTGTGGGCTAGCAGCGCGCAGTCGCGGCCCGCCTCGCCGCCCTGCCCGCCCTGCGCCGCGCTTTGCCTGGCGGGCCGCTGCGTCTGCCCGCACGGCCGCCTCGCCGCCGACGGCGTGTCCTGCATGCGTAAGTGCCACCCGAATCCTGTGCGATATCTCTCGTAGGCGAACGCTCATCGCAGCTTCGTTTATGTCCGTGTACAGCGTACGAGTCCTTTCTGATGTTCTCGCGAGTCACCGAGATCGACAGCGTCCACCTGGAGGAACAGAATCTGAACGCACCCTACCCGCCCATTCGTGACAAGTAAGTTAAATTTTTATGTCTTCATCGATTCTAGTGAATTCAGTTGCCGACACCCGCTAACGTCGCTCGCGTCGTTGTCCAGGGAGCTGATGCGCAACGCGATCAGTCTCGCGTACGAGTTCGCCGGTTCGCGCCTGTTCTACTCCGACATCCAGCGCGGGTCCATCAACACGGTGCTGTTCAACGGCACCGGCCACCGAGTATTGGTGGAGCGGGTGGGCGCCGTGGAGGGTATGGTGTACGGTGCGAGCACCGGCACGCTATACTGGACGTGTAACAGCGAGCCCGGCCTGCGCGCCGCGCGCCTGTCTGAGCTTCTGCGCGCGGCCAACGAGGGCAGGCCTGCGCGCGTCGCTACCGTGCTGCGCCTGCCGCGCGGAGACCGCCCTCGCGGCATCGATTTCGAGCCGTGCGAGCGGCGCCTGTACTGGACCAACTGGAACGAGTCGCATCCCTCCATTCAGCGCGCTTACACGAGCGGGCGCGAGCTCCGAACGATCGTCGCCACCGATATACTCATGCCCAACGGGCTTGCGCTCGATCACGCCGCCAAGCACGTGTACTGGGCGGACGCGCGCCTTGACAAGATCGAGCGAATGCACTACGACGGTTCGCACCGAGCCGTAGTCACCCGAGCCTCGACCGAGCACCCCTTCGACCTCGCGCTCGCCGGCGACTGGGTCTTCTGGACCGACTGGCTCGCGCACGGCGTGTTCCGAGCCGACAAACGGGCCGGAGGAGCTACGGCGTTGCGCCGGGACGTGCTCCGACCGATGGCCGTTGTGGCCGTCACGCCCGACCATCAAACCTGTGAGTCAACCGAAAGTCGATACAACGACGATACATTCCGCCGTTCCGCCGTCAAATAACGATAGAGATATTTCTCTGATCAGGTTCATCGGACCCGTGCGCATTACTCAACGGTGGCTGCGCCGAGCTGTGCACGCACGACGCGCGCGGATCGGCTGTCTGCGCATGCGGCGCGGGGCGTGTGCTGGCGCCCGACGAACGAGCGTGCAAGCCCGCGAACACCACGTGTCCGCCCGCGCACTTCGTGTGCGCCGAGGGACCGTGCGTGCCCGAGGAGCTAGTGTGCGATGGTGTGTCACACTGCAGCGAAGACACGGACGCGAGCGACGAAGACCTGTTCTACTGCAGTGAGTCACTTGCGATATTTCGATCGTGTAGGATCCTTGCGAATGACGCGCACTAAAGGTGTAACTGTGGTAGCGTCGCGGGTTTGCCCGGGCGACACGCTGGCGTGCGGTGCGGGCGGGCGCTGCGTGAGAGCGGCGCGCGTGTGCGACGGGCGGGTGGACTGCGACGACGGCGCGGACGAGGCGCAGTGCGACTGCCCCGCTACGCACTACCGCTGTGACGACGGTGCGTGCGTGCCGCTGGCGGCGCGCTGCGACTCGGCTGTGCACTGCCCCGACGGCTCCGATGAGCGTGACTGTCCCGCCTGCGTGGGCGCGCACTGCGACCCGCTTACCACCGGTCAGTACATGCACGTATTCGTCCTCGTGTGATACTGAACTATGTATTACTATTGTGTTATTTTTATAATTTCACCTGGATTTCGTCCGAACGTCGATACGATAGCTAAATTATGTAGTGAAATTGTAGAGTCGAGTTTGTTGTTTGTTTTGTTATTACCTTTTTAACTTAGAATTTAACGAGTAAAATGACCTATTTTTCTTGTTGCTAATCTGTAACCAATGGTGTGGGTAAAATAAAATGAATCGTTAAACGCTTCGGACAGTGTCGCATGACGAGAAGATGTGTTTATTATGTATTGAAGTGGTAAAGTAAGATACGAAACGGGTAATATGAAGTAGTTTATTTTAAATGTACAATGTACCTAGTTAGAAATAATACACTGTATGTGCATATGCGTCGCAGAGTCGAATGCTATCGAGACGAGCGGTCGGCCGGAGCCAGCGGCGCCGGAGGGCTGCACGGGCGCGCAGTTCGCGTGCGGCAGCGGCGAGTGCGTGCCGCTGGGCTGGCGCTGCGACGGCCGCGCCGACTGCGCCGACGGCTCTGACGAGACGCTGCACTGCGGTGAGTGCCCTCGCAGCGCGCGCTCGGCGCTCGCGTGCGGCACTCTGACGACACGAACTTCATCCCGCAGGTCGCCGCAACGGGACGTGCGGCGCGGAGCAGTGGACGTGTCCGTCCTCGCGGGTGTGCGTGCCGCTGGCGGCGCGCTGCGACGGCGCGGCGGACTGCCCGAGCGCTGAGGACGAGGCGGGCTGCGCTTGCCACCCCGGCGCGCCCGCTTGCGCCGATACCGGCCTCTGTCTGCACCCGGTACGCTCGTTTTTTACCGATTTTTGACTTGAAAAACTAGTGTGCACTTCACACTACTTCACAGATTCGGTTCCTGGAACTTAAAACTCTTAAAGGATCACCGGTGTGATCAGCCAGCTATCGAGACACACCGGTGATCCTTTAAGAGTTTGTTTGTAACTATTATTATTTCTACATCGTCCGTGCGGTGACGGATAAAGGACCCCTATTGGTCCCGTGAGTGTCGTAAGAAGCCACTAAGAGAAAAAAACATAGTTAAAAACTAAAGAAACACTTTTAAATTAAAAAGTAGAAAATAATTATAATGTAACAAAGCGTGGGGCGACGTTATAAAAATATTTTCAGAAAGCACCCCACGCCTTGTTACATTAAAATTATTTTCTAATTTTTAGTTACAAAAGCGTGCTTGTTTAGTTTTTTAAAGCTATATTTTTTTCCTAAAACTAAAAAAGACTAATTTTTCTAAACATTTTTATTGTCATCGGTCCCCGATAAATCTACAAAGTTTGAACGAAATCTGGCCGTTTAAAGTGGGCGTGGGCAGTGTAGTTGACAACTAGCTTTAAGCGTACGTACTGTTAGTTGATCAGTAGCTGTAAACGCGCGTATAGCGCTGGTTACCTGCTAGCTGTCTAGGTGTGGGCAGCGAGTAGCCTTATCTTTGTCTAAGGTGGTGTCTGTGACAAGATACTAAAATAGCTGTCATCACTATATTCAGGACTGTGTATTTAAAGTTTGATAAATATTTATTAAATATAAATACTCAGAGCATGTATTGCGACGGGGACGCTGACTGCGCGGACCGCTCCGATGAACCGGAAGGTTGTGTAACGACCCCCACCCCGGACTCCCCCTCGTTGTGCGGCGGAGCGCATGGCGCCTTGCAGTGTGCAGGGCGCTGCGTGCCGCGCGAGCACGTCTGTGACGGCCGCGACCACTGCATGGACGGTGGAGGGGGCGGGGCCGGCTCCGATGAAGATCCGCTCACGTGTGGTAAGTTTCACCTGCGAACTTTTCGTGTCTCGAATAAATCAAAGGACTTACTCAAAGTAATATAAAATTTGTCAACAACATGGATATAATAGTACATAATAGGCTAGTAGGTAACAGATAAACGAACTGTTATATATATGTAATGTATATTATAATGCCTAACGGCTCTATTCCTATCCCTTAGTCAGCACCTTTGGTAATTGATAGTAATTAGACAGCAAAGTCGAGTTCAGTTCGATTCCATCATCCGCGCGTAACACTTTACCTTTTTTGAGTCCTTTTAAAATCAATAAACGTTTAGATTTTCTGTGTAACATTGGTGGCAGCGATAGGATACCAAAAGTGAAGGTATCTTCTAGGACGTCTCCTTCAGGTCTCAGTTTATTCAACAAAAAGTGTCAAAGTGCTAAAATGAACTCATAATATTCAAATTCCATAAATATATTCAAAATCCATACATAAACGTCCTTCCAATATATTAATATCTTTTTTTTAAAAGAGCCTCTCGTTTTTCTGGGTAAAAGAACGGTAAAAACGATGTAGTAAAAAAGTGTATTAACGGGTTATTCAACATGAACTTTGTTTTCTAAAACAATAAAAAAATTACATGAAAATGATTGTAATTGTTAATGTACTACAAAGAGAAAAGTTTGGTAATTATAGCGAAATTATGTCTTCACGCTTGTTCAATTGTCGGGGTAACCAATTATAGCGAATTCATGGGTCAAAACGAATAACAAACACAGTTTACACGATGATGATAAAAAATGATGATAAAATGATATTTATTACTGTAAGTAAATCTTTTCAGACATTTTTACAAGTCCGACTTATAGCTAGAAGGCGCCGGCATTTCCTACGACTCACTCTGGGAAGAAACGCCGAAACAAACCACAGGGGTGTCTTCTTTTTTCTTTTTTTTTTTTTTAAGTCCGTGTACAATATCAAAGAGAACTATGTGAGTGCAGTATAGAGTCTGGGTTGGCCTTTTGAAGAAAGAACCATAGTTTTGAGTAGACCTGTCCATACAGACGGCATACGGCATACGATGACAGTCATATTTAATATTTATTAAATAGATTTATACTTCTAACCTTACACAATAGGATATGAATATTGACACCGACATACAGCTACATTATATATCCCAAAATCTATCGTTGCAATGCTTATAATCACGTCTTAATCTCGAGATAAAGACTGTCCGAATTCTACGTGATCGAAAATCATATATATCATATCATATCTGAAATATGCTGACCAAGCTTATCTATGTATAAATTCTATCAATTACTTCAAGCAATATATTATGATGATGTCTACCACGACGATGCTGTCAAATGTCGATTCTCTCATCAAAGTTTTTAATCAGTTTCTGGCTAATCGGCGGGTCTATTTCGTTAATCACTTCACGGATTCTAAGTTTTGAGGCTACAATAAAAAATTAAGTCATCTTCATATAAATTCTTTGTTTTATTATGTTTGAGAAAATAAACTTCTTGTTGAAAAACCCGTTATTATACTTTTTTTACTTCATCGTTTTCACCGTTCGTTTATCTGTTACCTACTAAGGGGGCGTCCATAAATTACGTGAGATGTTAAAGGGGGGGTCGGGTTAAATCTTATCTAATTTTACGTTGGAGAGAGGAGGGGTCTCGGCAAATATCACGCAATTTTTTTTCTGATTGAAACAAAAAAATTTTTTTTTTAAACTAAAATAAAAAAAAAAAAAAAAAAAAATATACTATTTTGGTCCATTTAATCCAGATTGTACATGCTTAAGATTTAATCTTAAGAGTAATCGTAATACGATTAAGATCATTCCCTATTATTTCTAAAGAAAGTAATTTCATTCATACTTCGACGTTATACATCTACTGACTGTCAAACCACTATATTTGTTTCATACCAAATAACTAAATTTAATCAAAGTGCAAAGCAAAGTGCGACCCTCACGGATTGTCACAAGACGAGATAATGAGTTACTGTGCGCAAGCGCCAACGGCTAGATCAGAACGAAGTTGAAGGAGCAGATTATTTTACTGAAAATCATATGGATATGTTGGTTCCAATAGTCCGCTCTTGACACCGCGTCTGATTCTCCACGGACTGAATTAGAGTAGATATTCTCAATTTAATCACAGTAGTTACGATTTAAGTATGCTATTGTTAATTTTTTATGGCACTTATAATTAAACTCTCAGCAATATTTATGCTGACTAGTCTTAACTAGTCGTAAATAAAACCTTTTACAATAAAAATCCAACGTGTTTACGTAAGAAACCCACATTTTGAAAAATCTCACATGAGATTGGAGAATCGGGGAGAGGGTTGAATAAAATCTCACGACATCTCACCAGGGAGGGAAGGAGGGACAGAAAATTAAAAAAAAAACACTTCACGTAATTTATGGTCGCCCCCTAACCTAATCTATCATATTTATTACACGCGCGTCACATTCGTTACATCTCTTAAATGGTGATAGAGAGATCTAGTTACAGTGACGTGACGCCCTTGGAAAAAGAATTTCTTTTTTATGTGATTATAAAATAGTGAGTAAATTTGTATTGGGTGAATGTGCAGCTATGTCGGCGGGCGAGGGCCCGTGCGCGCGCGGCGAGTGGCGCTGCCACAATGGCGCCTGTGTGCCACGCCGCGCGCTCTGCGACGGTGTCAACGACTGCGGCGACTACACCGACGAGTGGGACTGCAGTGCGTATACCGACAACGTCTTCCTATTTTAGAATGCCTCTTTCCTCGACCATATAATAATATATCAATGCGATATTACCGGATTCAAGGTGCGCGATGCATGTAAAAGAGGTGCTGTGGAGGAAACGAGCAGACGCTCGAGATCGTCAGATTATAGATGTCAGTGTATCGGGACCCTTAGAGTTTCTCTCCCTAGAGTCTCGGAAAGGAGCGGTTTAGGTTCCGGTAACTTCACTCACTCCAAAAGCGACGAGAGAAACGTTCGAATAGGTGTTTTGTGAAGCGATGGTATCGGTTCGATCGAATCCACCCGCTATACACTCGTGCATAGGGTGGTGGTCTCGTCGCGTACCGAGGTGTATTTGTGTCGTGGTCGGTGTGCAGACGTGGCGGAGTGCGCGGTGCAGAACGGTGGCTGCGCGCACAACTGCTCAGAGCTGGTGGTGGGGCGCGCATGCTGGTGCCGCGCTGGCTGGCGCCGTGAGCCCGACGGCCGGGCCTGCCGCGACGTGGACGAGTGCGCCGAGGACGAGCCCTGCGACCACCACTGCAGGTAGCGCCCGCTCTCTTTTATCGCTCGTCTACCTTTATATACCACATGCGACGATTCGACCGGTGGCACCCACCGTACGAGTCGGTTCGAACTTTAGTCGATTCGAAGGTATAGGTATTAATTCTTGACCAATGATATTATAATATCATTGTTCTTGACTCTGTCTTCTTGAATGTCAGTAATCGAAATCGATTGTTCGTTTTTGTGCGCGGCAGGAACACGCTGGGCAGCTTCGTGTGTTCGTGCGCCGCGGGCTACCGGCTGCTGGCAGACGGCGTCACCTGCTCGCCGGTCTCCGGTGAGACAGCCATGATTAAACAGCACATAGAGACCATGGTTTTGCTACAAACTGCATCCATACGTTTCTAGCTAATTCGATCTATAGTCGTATTTTTAATTAGACGAAGTCTACTGACGTTTACTGTGTTGTCACTTTCGATTTTAGCGGCCATCATAATGAATTATTTTTTACATTTTCTAGATATGTATTAAACTTCAACACATACCTACTTGATTCAAAGAATTGCGTTGCTAGTCTTGTGCATTTTTGTAGGGGAGAGGGGGGCATGACGGGGTAGCGGGGCACAAAGGGGTCACCCATACTTAAAGAGAACTATTCACTCTAGATGTGTTGTGTTTTCGCTAATAAGTAGCCATTTTGTATCTCTCTCTAATCTGACAGTGACCGGCGACTAGACTGCGCGCGTTTGTTTTTAAAAACAAACAAAAAACGATTCTCAACGTAATGTCATGTAATTTTGAGTGACTACGAATACGCATATATAAAGGTAAGTGTTTAAGTCGCTACTATCATATATTTATTTTGGTTTTGCAGATATATTACTTTATTGATTTGTGTTGAATAAAAATACTTTAACCGTCACTCATTTTATTTTGTTATCTATTTTAAATAATGTAAGAATTGGGGCATAACGGGGACATGGCTGCGAGGTACCCCATTAAGCCCTTGTTTTGTATTAACTGAAGGATCGTTCTTGATGATTTGATAATAGACTTGTTTTTATATGTATACCTAGGAAGAAAAGTTCGAAATTTACTTGGTCCGTGGAGCTCCCTCTGGTGAAGAGAATACTGACGAAGATACCATGTGCCTCTACTGCCTTGGCGTGAAGCACACTTATTTAAAGTCTTCGGAAGGTTGGGTGGCTTGCCAACTATGTGAACGGTGGGCTCATACAGCGTGTGCTGGTGTAGACGACGACAATACAGAAGAAATGCACATCTGCTTGTACTGTGATGCAAAATAAATACGTACCCCATACTGCCCCTACCCTGGGGCATGACGGGGTTTTCATTATAGTTTCAAAAAATTAAAATTATAACGTCATATGCTTACTAACATCACCAAATTTTATATCAAATGATATTTAAATAAGTAACGAAAGTGTTGTGATTAGTTTTGAATAATAAATACATTGCTTTGATTATTTTACTATGTATTTTCCTTAGCGTCCCCGTTAAGCCCCCCCTCTCCCTTACATGTTGTTTTTGGTGGAATTTTAATATACCAATGCACTCATAAATTAGAAATAACGGCAATTGACTCATAGGTAAAAAGTAAAAATACTAATTTTTATTTTTACATGGGTAGCGTTCGGTTAAGAAATTACGTATTAATTTTCACCCGGACAAAGTGTTAATCAACTGCTAATTGATAATAAGATTCGTATCTTATTATCAATTAGCCGTAGATTAACACTTTGTTCTCGTGGTGTGTGTGTGACAGCGGTGCGCGCCAGCTTGATCTTCACGAACCGATACTACATCCGACGCGCGCCCGTACTGAGCGCGAGCGCGCCTCCCGGCGAGCACGAGCCCAGCGAGCTGCTCGTGCACGACCTCACCAACGCCGTGGCGCTGGACATGGACTGGGCCACCGGCTGCCTCTACTGGAGTGACGTCACACGCCTCGGCTCCTCTATCCGCCGCTCCTGCTCCACCGAATCCCACTCGATGTCGCCTCCCGCGCTACTGTCCGCGTCTGCCGCTTCACCGCATCACCAGCTGCTCCACAGCGCTACTTTACAGAATCCAGACGGGCTGGCGGTCGATTGGGTTGGTGGCAATTTGTACTGGTGCGATAAAGGCACAGACACGCTGGAGGTGTCACGGCTGGACGGAACTCACCGACGTGTTTTGCTACGAGGAAACCTCAGCGAACCGCGAGCTCTGGCTCTACATCCAAAGCGCGGGTGAGCGATGTAAACTTCATAATAATCTATCTAATCTGTCTCTCTCTAATATAGTTGTCTGATCTCTGTTGGAAGATCCTCTAAAACGATCTAACATACAAACCGAAGGCAAAGAGAGTTTTGTAATTGCATGTAACGATCTAAGGTTCAAACTACTCCCGATTTGGTGAACACTGTGTCGAGGAGGGTGTAAGTGTGTTCCGATCTCGTAACGTAGGTAAGTGAATGTTGCAGCACGCTGTACTGGTCGGACTGGGGCGCCGCGCCGCACATCGGCCGTGCCGGCATGGACGGCTCGCGTCGCACCGTGCTCATCGCCGCAGACTTGTACTGGCCCAACGCGCTCGCCGTCAACAGCGCCTCCGACGAGCTGTACTTCGCGGACGCGCGGGAGGACTACATCGCCGTGGCCGACCTGGACGGCAACAGGGTCCGAATACTCTTCTCTAGAGGTAACGGAAATCCTCAACAACGACAGTTCCGAGCGTCGCGTTCAAATCAAATCAAATCGAACCATTTTTATTTCACATAAACCAATACAACAACACTTTTGAAACGTCAAGTAGTCAGTCAGTAGTCAGTCGTGAAGCTTACGTTCCCATTCGTAGATTCTATGGAGAAGAACAGACAAGAAACTCCATGGACACTCTTTTCCAAAATGTTTTTTACAATTTTTGGTTACATTGTTTAAGGCATTTTATTAAATGTGAGGATGAGGACAATGTAACGATGCAGATATTTACACAGGTAGTGTCCAAAAATAATTAAACAATAATTTAATATAGAAGTTGTGAGATGACCAGCCCCGACTTGCGGCGCTCGTATCACGAGCATGACCTATGCACCAGCCATCGTCCAGATCAACCATATCTTAGGGAGCCGAACGACCCGCTACACACGCCACCGCCAGCAGGACTTTTAAGCGAACATGACATACCTACTCACAACCTCCAGTCATAAATACTTCTCTCTAAGAGCGCGCTAAATGTTTGGAACATGTCAATAAAAAATATGTAATAATGTAAATACCAAAAAAAAAATTCTAATAAGATACAATTAGGTATATTATCAACTAACTGACCCGTGCCCACTTCGTTGGGCATAACTTAAATATAAAAGTTAGACATATGCTGTCGTTGACTTTTTTGTAGGCATTTTCAAGCTCCACGTCTTTTCTTTAGAACTCAAAATGTATATTTCATAGTTAAGGCAGCGTTCGTAAGAAACGCTTTTATTCGACCGTTTTTTCTCCGATTCACTTTGCAAAACGGACTACCACGTAAAAGCCTTTTTATTTTTATTTTTTTATATAACCTATGACACTCAGCAATAATGTGGCTTTCTATTGGTGAAAGAATTTTTAAAATCGGTTCAGTAGATCCCGAGATTACCTCTTACAATTTAACAAACACACAAACTTTACTTCTATAATCTTCTTTATATATATAATTCTTCTGTGAGTGTGTATGTCACTGAACTTCTCTCAAACGACTGGACCGATTTTGATGAAATTTTTTGTGTGTGTTCAAGGGGATCTGGGAATGGTTTAGATTCACAATTGGACCCGGTAGGTGGCGCTGCGATCAAGTTCTGGAATTTTAAAGTTGGGCGGTACGAAGTTCGCTGGGTCCACTAGTATTAGTATAGAAGTATAGATAATACATGTCAAAAATAAAATGGTTATCCAATGTAAAAAAAAACAAAATATAAGAATGACAACCATTAGGATAAAATTAACATGTCAGAAATACAAACTTTTAAATTATTTGAGAATTAATCATGTGGCTAATAAGCTTGCTTACATAGTGTGCGTTTTACAACATTTTTAAATCGTTTCCCTTTTAAATCTAGTATGTATAAAAGATGTGTGCACTTTATAGTCTAAAACGTGGTTGAATATTTATTCCTAGTATTATACCCATGTCTATCACATCTTTGATTGAAGAGAAGTAAATTATTTCGAACGTACATTATGTTTTCATAGGTATACTGACAAGGAACTGTCATGATATTACCTCTTTAAAAAGGCCCCTAAGAGAATCCTGACTGCGGAGACTATACATAGCTCTAATGGCTCTTTTCTGCAGAATATAAATTGTCTCTATTTCTGCAGCACGTCCCCAAAGCAAGATGCCGTATGACATGATAATTAATAAACTAATCATGCGGTTTCGTCATCCGATAGTTGCCGAACTTTTCTAACAGCAAGTGATTTTTTGTTCCAACTTATTACGAAGTTTTTGTTAGTTCGTTGTGTTTTATTCGTACTGGTGCCAATAAATAATCAAAATCATGACTAACCATTAATTTGTATTTTTTGATAGCCTAATTAATAGACAATTAAAAATCTAAAGTAAAATAAATCTTATTTTACTAAAAGTTGATTAAAAATTTAATTAAAAGTAAATGGATTACTTGAGAGTTAATTTTCTCTGCAATTTTTAGGGTTCCGTAGTTCATGACTCGAAACCCTTAAAGGTTCGTCATGTCTGTGCGTTCGTCCGTCTATAAGTCTGTCCGCCTGTCCGTCGTTCCGTTCGTCCCCGATCTACCGCCCAAACAGTTGGTACTAGTAGTCACCCATAAATGGAACTTTAAAGGAAAACTATAGCGGTTTTGATAACGGTTATAAGAAAACTTGGAAAACTTCGTACAAAATTAAACAAAATAGTAAGTAAACATAACATTTATCTATTGGACACGATTTTAAATCTACCTACTGTTATGGGTGACTACGGAACCCTATTCCATACGTGGCCTGACATGCACTCGGACAATTTTTGGTTGTAATTGCTGCTATAGTTTGATATGTAGTCCAAACCACACAGATCTAATCGGTTCCAGTTCCGGCATAAAATCATTACCAATATACCTCAAGTACTATAATTATTATCTTCACATTTCACAAAAATGTTACACTATACACACGCACACACACATACGCACCTACTTCAAGAGACAGCAGTCTATTTACCAAGTGTGAAAAGAAATGGAACAAAAAGAAAAGATGTATCTGCGGTTCGGAACGCGTCATTCGGAACTGAATATGTAAATAGTTTTAATGTGCACAGAGCGCATGCCGTGGCTGCAGCTGCACCACGTGTTCGCGCTGGGCGTGTGGGAGGGCCGCGTGTACTGGAGCGACTGGGAGACGCGCGCCATCGAGAGCTGTCGCCGCCGCCCCGACATGCACTTTAAGGTAATCATCCCTGTCTAAGTCACAGTAATAATAACTTAGTACCTGGCTGGCCGGCCACTACTATTCTACTATTTATTGTTTAACAACGCCATCTATTTTCTCTAAGTACTTATGGTGTTGCTGTTTTTGAGTACAAACCACTTACCAACTAAGTCTTACTGAAAATGAAGTAAAGATGCCGCAAGCAATGATATGATTAATGCGAAAGAAACGTATGAAAAGATATTCGATTTTGTGAACTTTGTTCTATCACTGGCCGATTGATGGCGCTTATGAATCTCGCTAAGATATACCAACATGAATTAATATAAGGATAAAATATTAGTAAAATTGTGTCGTATTTTTGTGTCCGGATCAGACTTAGCTTTGTATGAATGGCAAATAATTGGTTTAGTACCCATAGTACAAGCTCTGCTTAGTTTGGGAGTAGATTATGTTGTGTGTCAGACGTCCGAAATATTTTATTTAAATATTTCGCGATACTTTTGGGAAGTGTACATCAGGATCTAAGATGAATCCCTCATTATACTACCATAGTTGAACCACAAATTGGATATGGAACCTTGCAAACGAAGCGTGAGTTACCAAATTTTAAGGGTTGCCTTTTATGATATACTTAAAGGGCAAACGAGTAATATTTAGTACTGGTTACTGGTGCTATATTCCTGGTTAAGAAATTACTGTTTAGCGTTATTCGGTCATTCTGTTATGTTATTATGCTATTTTGTATAAAGTGTGTTAACTGGTGTATGATAAACTTTATTCTATTCTTGTTAATTACCAAGCTGGTAATGTTGACCTTTGGAACTATTTCGCCACTGAACTGGTTGTGAATACTAGGGGAATCAAATAAAACCACTGTATCCTGATCTAGCGAATAGCTCCCTGATAGCTCAGATAGCTTCCAGATTGCTCTCTTTATTAAACAATATTTACATATATATGGGGCAGTCGGTAACAAAAAATAGTGCGATTTAATTTACGGTACAACGCCATCTATCGAGCTTGACCTACACTACAAATGATAAACATTCATGAACATACCGCCCACCAAGGACATTTAGTGAGCGAATGTCCTTCAAATTGATATAATAAACAACAATCTGCACTATACAATTATTATTAACAAATTGAACTGTTCTTATAGCTACATTTGAACTTATACATCTTTATATCTGTGAGTTGTAAGAAACGTGTTCTAAGTATAAAGTGACCTAAATTATCAATAACAAATTAACTTAATCTATGCGTTTAATGAAATAAGTATTATATCATAACAATCTTAGTATATCTAAAATAAAAAGTAAAGTTATTCTTCTACCGGTAAAATGCATAATTTGGATGTTGGACGCTTAATTACTGACGATTTCGTGCGTATTGTAACGACTCGAGTGATATTATCGCCACCCGGGTGCTTTTCAGTTACACGGCCCAATAACCAACGGCAAGGCGGTAAATCGTCCTCCTTAACCAACACTATGTCCCCTACCTTGGGTTCCGGAACTTGGTTAGACCATTTATAACGGTTAACAAGATTAGATAGGTATTCTTGTGACCAACGATTCCAAAACGTCTGTAACATCCTTTGAATCAATTGCCAACGCGATAAGTAGTTAACATTTGCATTCTCATAATTAATGTCTGGTACATTTACTAGAGGTTCCCCCACCAGGAAATGTCCAGGCGTTAATGGGAGTGGTTCACTAGGATCCGTCCCGTCGATAACACTCATAGGCCGCGAGTTTAAGCAAGCCTCGATCTGACTGAGTAGCGTGCTCATTTCTTCGAACGTCAATGTCGCATTTCCGATCACTCGCTTTAGGTGGTACTTAGTGGATTTAACTCCAGCTTCCCAGAGACCGCCAAAATTGGGACTATGAGGAGGAATGAAATGCCACTCTGTACCCTGTGTTTCTAACTGCTCCGCTATTGACGCTTGTATAGAGGATAATTGTTGTAGTTCTCTAGATGCCCCTACAAACGTAGTGCCATTATCACTCCATATTTTTGCATAGTGACCGCGTCTTGAGACAAATCGTCTAAAAGCTGCCAAGAAGGCTGGGGCACTCATGTCACTTACTACTTCTAAGTGAAGAGCGCGAGTAGCCATACACACGAACAAGCATATATAGCCCTTGTAAGAACGGTGACCACGGCCTTTCGTTGTTCTAATATTTATAGGCCCAGCATAGTCAACACCACTGTGTAAAAAGGGTTGTGCTGGTGTACATCGCTCAGACGGAAGTGATCCCATAAATTGGTTTCTCGTGAGAGCCCTTTGTTTAGCACATACGACGCACTGACGACAATACTTTCTAACCAAACTCTTAGCACCCAAAATCCAATAAGCTGATCTTAAATAATTAGTCATTAGTTGAGGCCCTCCGTGCATAGTCTTTAGGTGGCCATCGGCTACGACTAGATTGGTGAAGTGACTAGAATGAGGAAGAATTATAGGATGTTTTGTACCATCGCTGATGTGTGACCTTTCGAGTCTTCCTCGTACTCGCATGATTCCCTTTTCGTCCAGATATGGGCAAAAAGCTTTTAGCTTACTATTTTTTGTTTGTATATATCCAGTGTCCTTTAGTTGTTCGTATTCGATCTTAAATATTTCTCTTTGAGTTATCTTTATACAAGTGTTTAGTGCTTCCTCTAATTCTAACCTTTGTAAATAACCCTTGTGATTCCTTAAGATAAACCGCCGACAATATGCGATTACCCTAACTAATCTTTGCAGACTAGAGAACCTTTCGAAAATAGGCTGTTCTAGGGTTACTGCTAGGTGAGCCTTCACGGACTGTTCTAAATCTGTATTTATATCTGTTGATCTCTTATATACTATATTTTTATTTTCAAGTAATGAAGGTCCCTGAAACCACAAAGTGTCATTTAAAAGTGAACTAGGCAATAATCCTCTCGACGCACAGTCTGCTGGATTATCCTTCGTAGATATATGAAACCACTGAGAAGACTTCATCGTGGTCAATATTTCCGTTGTGCGATTCGCCACAAACGTCTTCCATCGGCTTGGGTGACTGTTAAGCCAAGCAAGCACAACGGTTGAGTCGGTCCATGCTGTGATTTTATCCTCCTTGATGTTCAAGACTTGTGCTGTTTCCGTGAGGAGTTTCGAGAGTAATACGGCTCCACATAACTCCAAACGAGGGATACTTAGCTGTTTGATTGGGGCCACTCTGGTTCTTGCAACCAACAATGAAATATGTACTTGACCTCTAATGTCTATTATACGCAAATAAACAACAGCTGAGTAAGCAGCCTTGGAGGCATCACAAAACCCATGTAACTCGAGTTCATCCCCTGAATTGGTGCCGAGCCAACGTGGGATTTGAACTGAGGTAAGTAGACATAACTCCTTACGATAGACATTCCACTCTCTTACCAGCTCAGTTGACAGTTCATCATCCCAACCAACTCCAGCAAGCCATAGTCTTTGAATAAACATTTTAGCCAAAACCACACTAGGTGCTAACCATCCTAATGGGTCAAATAGTCGGGCTATATCCGATATTATTGATCTTTTGGTAACTGATGCGGCCGTCGTTGTGGGCAGATTTATGGAATACTGGAAGGTGTCCTGCTTACGGTTCCAGGTAAGTCCTAGAATTTTTATTGAACTATCCAGCTTAATTTCTACTTCTTTATCTCCATTTTGTACTATATTTTTTGTCCTAGCTTCCTCGCTCTTGTTTGATCTACCTTGTTCCGTTAAGTTGATTTTTTGTAATATTTCTTCATTATTTGTACTCCATTTTTGCAATATAAACCCACCCTTTTCTAACAAGCTCGTCATTTGACTATATATTTCGATACCCTCTTCGACGCTATTACAGCCACACATCAAATCGTCCATATAGAAGCAATTCAAGACCTTTTCTGCTGCAATTGGGTATCTCTCACCTTCATCGTATGCAAGTTGATGCAGAGTTCGAACAGCCTGATAGGGAGCCGATGCCGTCCCGAAGGTAACTGTAACCAGCTCAAAATCTCTAATTTGCTCTTGAAAATTGTCACGCCAAAGGATCCGTTGGTACATCGCGTCTTCATCTCTGACCTTAATCTGTCGGTACATTTTTACTATGTCCGCGACAAGAGCAATAGAGTGAACCCTCCACTTCATTACAATGTGCCTCAGATCTGCCTGTAACGTCGGTCCAACCATCAAGGTGTCATTAAGTGACACTCCGTTGCTGTCTTTCTCGGAAGCGTTGAATACAATTCTTACCTTCGTCGTTGATTTATCCTCTCGAATAACTGCATGATGTGGAAGATACACTGCGCTTTCCTTTTCATTGTTATCCTTCTTCACCATCCTCATATGTCCTAATTGTAAGTACCCCTTTAATATTTCTCTATACCTTCCCTTTAATTCTAAATTTCTGTCTAATCTTTTTTCCAGCGATTTAAATCTCTTCTCTGCTATACCTCGCGAATTTCCTGAAGTACAATGAGGAGGCTCATCTCGGAACGGTAACTGTACAATGTACCGACCATCAGGACTTCTCTTAGTAGTATTACTATAGAATTCTTCGCATTTAATCTCTTCCGGTGTAAATATCCTAGTTGTACTTAAGTTTTCTTCTATTTCCCAAAATTTCTTTAAGCTGTCCTCTGCCTCAATATGTGCATGCATTACGTTTAACTTTATTCTATAATTTTCATTCTCGTGGGCGTCGTAATTGTTTGAACTAATAACCGCACCTGATAAAACCCACCCCAAGGCAGTGTTCTGAGCGATCAAACCGCCGTTGGGACTCTTAACTATGCCCTCCTTAATGATGCAGCTGTAAGCGTCTGCACCTAACAAAAGGTCTATTTTATTAGGCAAGTTGAAGTTTGGATCTGCTAATTGTAGATTGTTTACCTTCACCCATTCGAAGTTATTTATTACTACGTGACGCTCAGGTAAATAGGAAGTAATTTTTTGTAATACATAAGCATTTATATTTAATTTGAAATCCGGATCACCTCGCGATTCAATCGTTAAGTTAACTGTGTACTTGATAGGGGTTGAGTTATTTTCACCTAAACCTGAAACAAGTCCGCGGATCGGAATTCGCTTTAAATTAAGTAACTGCACTGTAGACTCGGTTATGAAGCATGCCTGAGAACCCTGGTCGAGTAAAGCTCTAACCATCTGGTACTGTCCAACTCTGGACTCGGTCTTTACTAGCGCTGTGGCTAATAAAACCTGTCCTGGTTTAGACACCCTACCTGTTGATAAACATGACACTATTTGATCAGTACTAGTCGAGGGACTAGTGGGTTCGATTACCGTTGATGCTGGAAATGTAACACCGACTTTGTTTTCTGACTCCTCGCTAGGGTGCAATAAGGTGTGGTGTCGCTTATGGCACACTTTACAAGTTGTATGCTTCTTGCAGTCGTATACTGTGTGGTTACTACCTAGACAATTAAAACATATTCTATTTTTAGCAACAAAACTACGTCTGTTCTGAAGAGATTGTTTCGAAAACGCCTTACAAAAGCAAAGCTTATGTTGCTCTGAACAATACTCACACCGCATACTATAAGATGAACTAGTGGCCACCATTGCTTTCGCGTGTGGAAAATACGAACCTGTGCTGACCTGATGATGAACCTTTGTGGGCTGAATGCATTCCAATGCTCGAAAGCGATTTTCAATGAACGTTTTAAATTGATCAAAAGTGGGTAGTTCGTTATTGGATTCGTTGGTATTACTAAACTCCCACTGTTTGCGGGTTTCTGGGTCTAATTTAAAAGTTATAATATGGATGATAATAATATCCCAAGTTGTTACATCTATTTTTAAGTTTGAAAGCGCGTTTAAACAATCAGTGGTGGTGTCCAACATCCCTTTCAACAATTCTGCCGATTCGACATTCATACGCTTTTGTGCAAACAAGCGATTCAATATACAGTTAGCAAGGTATTTTTTATTATTGTATCGCTTTACTAAAAGATCCCAACACTGGTTGTAATTAGCTTCAGTTATGGGCGTGTGTCTGATAAGTTGTTCGGCCTCGCCAGTGAGGTGACTTTTCAAATAATGTAATCTTTGTACGTTATCTAATGCATTGTTCTTATGTACAAGTGATAAAAATAAATCATGAAATGTTGTCCACTCATTATATTTGCCGGAGAATGTGGGTATTGCGATTCTCGGTAATTTTAAAAAACTGTTTACTTTAGTACTAGCCACAGATATTGGTTGTGCTGATTCATTTACAATTTGAAAAGATTTCAATGTAGTTTTCATCAAACTTTTGTAAGTTATGTAAATATCTTCAGTGGTATCATATATATTGACTATTTTCTCCTCATATTCTCCTAAAGTAAACTTCTCGTATAATTTAGTATTAGCGTTTTTAAAAGAAGCCCAATCACTCTCTAATAACTCCAATTTAGTTTCAACAAATTCCAAAGTTAATCTTGTCTTAGGACTTTTTTTAAAATTAGCCAATCCCTTAGTAATTACATTCTTTAAATCCTCTAGAACTTTAATTACTCCTTCCATTTTTAAATCTAAATTTACTCAAATGAAGAATGTATTAAATTATCTCAAACATAAACAAAATAAAAAGTTTTCGAATCAATTTTATTATTATGAAACTTTGTGGGTACTTTGAAGACAGTACTATCCACAAAAGTTTGTTTACTATGTAATGTTACTTTTAATATTTTGTATGAATCAAAGCGATAAATTTAACAAGTGTTTTAAACTATAATAAATCTAGACGAGATCGGGTATAGATTTCCCGTTCCGTCGTTTTTTATAAAACTATTCTAAGTTTAACATGCACTAAATATTCTAAGTTCTAATTTCTAACATGCACACAATAACGAGTCACTAACAAAATACAAAATCAAAGATATGAAATCAAAAGTTCTGTTCTTCGGCGATTATTAAAGTTAAATCTTGTTGAGAATAAGGTTTAAAATTGCTTGAAATCTTTCAAGTTTTTGCACTAATAAAACGAAAAATGTACTCACAGAAATATTGCACTAGTCTCACTTGTTTCGTCGGTTGAACTGTAGGTGGCGTCCTCCTGCGGCGCTATCTTGAACTAATGATCACGACGGAACAATCCTTTGTAGCTGAACTTGATATCTGCGACTTGTAGATTTCACAAGTACGTCTTCACCATAGGTGAACAGATCACGTATTCCGTTTGTTGCAGCGATCCACTGCGAATACGTGTTGAAGGAGTGCAGTCCGCTAGGAACCGCTACTCACCAAAATTGAACAATCGGTGTCCAAATCCGGGTCGTTAGGACCAATGTTAATTACCAAGCTGGTAATGTTGACCTTTGGAACTATTTCGCCACTGAACTGGTTGTGAATACTAGGGGAATCAAATAAAACCACTGTATCCTGATCTAGCGAATAGCTCCCTGATAGCTCAGATAGCTTCCAGATTGCTCTCTTTATTAAACAATATTTACATATATATGGGGCAGTCGGTAACAAAAAATAGTGCGATTTAATTTACGGTACAACGCCATCTATCGAGCTTGACCTACACTACAAATGATAAACATTCATGAACAATTCTATTTCTGTCTCACTCTTTGACTCATTTTATTTAAAATGTGGAACAGGAGAGTAACGCGAGCACCGAACTGAGGACGGGTGGCGCCTACGACTGCCGCACCGTGCTGCATACCGTGCACAAGCCCATGGACCTGCGCGTGCACCACCCCGCCCGCCAGCCGCCCGCGCCCGGTCAGTCCCAGCACTCCGCTCCTGCTCTGCTCTATCGTCTACCTTGTAACTGTCACTCAAACAAACTTTTTCTTGTGTCATAGAACTGTCCGCTCTATGCGCGGCGCTAAACTGTTCGGGCTTGTGTTTGCTGACGCCGGCGGCGGAGAGTGAGGGAGGCGAGGAGGGTGGCGGCGTCGCGGGCGCGCGCTGCGAGTGCCCGGAGCACTGGGTGTTGGCAGCCGACGGGCGCTCGTGCACGCCCAACTGTACGTCGGCTCACTTCGTGTGTGCCACTGCGCTTAAATGCATCCCGTTCTGGTGGCGCTGCGACACGCAGGACGACTGCGGTGACGGATCGGACGAGCCCCCTTCGTGTCCGCCCTTCCGCTGCTCGCCGGGCCAGTTCCAATGCGATAACGGGCGCTGCGTGCATCCCGCTCACCTGTGCGACGGCGCGCAGCAATGCGGTGACGGTTCCGACGAGAGGGACTGCGACAAAGTATATATTTGTGCCGTGCGAATGCTCGTTTAGAGGTCCCGCAAACCACAGTAACTAACATTAGGTGCGTCTCCCGCAGTTCACGTGCCTGTCGTCGCAATGGAAGTGTCGCGGCAACAGTACGGCGGGGGTGTCAGCGCGCTGCGTGCCTGCGAGCGCGCGCTGCGACACGCGCCGCGACTGTCACGACGGAGACGACGAGGACGATTGTCCGCCGCGAACTTGCCCACCGTACCACGTGAGTGCTAACGATTGAGATATAATAAAATTCTAGTGCCCTCTGTATCGTTTTCGAATACTGGCGTTCACTACAAACAATCGTATGTCTGAAAAATTTCAATTTCCGTTTACAGTTCATGTGTGCAAACGGCGGCTGCGTGCCATTGGTGTGGGTGTGCGATGCGGACTCAGACTGCGGCGACGGCTCCGACGAGACTGGCGAGCTGTGTGCGAGTCGCAGCTGCGCCACCGACGAGTTCCGCTGCGGCAGGTACGTCCTTCTTCCGATCGATTCGTCTCACGCATCAATGGCGTAATTAGAAATCGTGTATCTCATGAACGCTTTCAGCGGCCGCTGCGTGCCGCTGGAGTGGGTATGCGACGGAGAGGCGGACTGCCCCGGGCGGGAGGACGAGGCGAAGTGCGGAGCGGAACGCGCACCCGCGCCCTGCCAGGCCACGTACTTCCGCTGTCCCGACGCGCGCTGCATCCCGGGTCGCTGGCGCTGCGACGGCGAAGACGACTGTGGTGATGGCGCCGACGAGATGCGTTGCGAGCCGCGCGCCTGTTCCGAGTCGGAGTTCCGCTGCGCGTCGGGCGAGTGCATCCGCGGCGCGCTGCGCTGCTCGGGCGTGCCGGAGTGTGCGGACGCCAGCGACGAGCGCGAGTGCGCAGCGTGCGGGGCGGGTGCGCGCGCATGCGCCTCGGGCCGCTGCGTGCGCCTGGAGTGGTGGTGCGACGCCGAGCCCGACTGCGAGGACGCCAGCGACGAGCTACAGTGCGGCGCGCGCGACGTGGCGGCCTGCGCGCCACCCGCCTGGCGCTGCGACGGCCGCGTGGATTGCGCCGACGGCCGCGACGAGCTGCCAGTAGCGTGCGAGGCGCACGCCTGCCCTCACCCCATGTTCAGGTGGGTACATAGCGTCATCTGCGCCCTTTACGCGGTGCCGCCCGTCGTTAGAACGCTACTGATGTTCGATTTCCCGCCGACGCAGATGCAAAGACGGCACGTGCCTACCGTTCAACCTGGTGTGCGACGGGTTCGAAGACTGCGACGGAGATGAGAATCCAGCTTTCTGTATGTACTGTGACGACGATGTAGAACTCGTTTGTTCTGAGAACGCGATTCGACACTGATTTGTTTACGTGCATTGAGCAGGTGACCGTCGCCGCTGGCTCGGCGAGGAATCTGCGTGCGCGTCGGACGAGACCATGTGCGACGACGGGCGCTGCGTCGCAATTAACGCCTCGTGTGATAACTACGGTAAATGTTTTAACGTGCTGTAAATATATCCGAACTTTATTTACTATTCGCTTTAATATAATACATTCAAAAGTAGCTCTGTCTGTCTGTTACTTTCGCGGCCATGCCAGGACATGGAAATACTTTGATTGATTGTGTAACGTGGTGGTTTTCTAGGGGTTATGTATCCTGTGCGAGACCTAGTATCACCACGTCACAAAAAAAATATAATAAATATGTCTTGGGATACAGGTATAGACATAAAAGTTACGCTAAGCTACTAGAGGTTCTAATATTTATATATTCTACTGGACCTAATACATGAACATGACATTTATTCTTACCATTTCTCAAACACAACAATGCAATAATATTATAATGACATCATTAACTAACTAACATTAACATCATTACAACTAGTGAACGCCGGGGCATATTAAAGTCTCTTCCCTAAGATCACTGTATATTCCCAGCCCGGGGAAAACTCAGCCGGTTCCTCAAACACATGGGGTGTAACGTGGCGATGAGGTGGGGAGTTAATATTATAGTGCGAGAGCCCAATCACCACGTCACAAAAATATTTATAAGTTTTTAATAGTGAACTGCCTAGGTTGTACTATGGTTGTAATATGGTTAGGTTGTCTAATAGATCAATGCCTTATAAACTAAACAAAACATACATATTACTTTAATAAATTAATTCAATTTCTATTTGGCCTCAAATACATTCCTAGACCTCTTTTTGGTTATATAGTGTAGTGATAGGTTTTAGAATATAGCTGTAAAAGCAAAATATATCCATACATAATATATACCTTAGTAAGTAATGTTATTATAATAAACCAGTACTTAAATAATAAACATGGCTGCTATAATATATACTGTAATTGTTATTCCATATGGACCCATAAGTTCGCCATAATTATTGACCCCTACGACGAAACAAGCCTGAAGATATAAGTTCGCTATACTTGACTTTCATATTAGATACGGGATGTTAAAGTTCTATTCGAACGGTGAGTACGCGTAGATTACTGAGAGATTCAAAATGTATCAGGTGCATGCCGCTGGGACACGTGTGCACAATTGTGTCTGCGCAAGACTCACAGTCACATGTGCAAATGCGCCGCCGGATTCCGACAACGAGTGCTCCCGGACGAGTCCAGCACGTGCGAGGCCAGCGGCGAGCGGCCACGCGTGCTGGTCGCCGAGGGCGGGGAGGTCCGCCTCTGGCACGCGCTCAAGCACGAGCGTACCGCCAACAAGGAAGAACCCGAGCTGCATATAGACAGGTTCGTTCCGTTCCCCTCCTCGCTTTTATTATATTTTTTGTGGAGAACTTTGAACGACGGTACGTCCGTGATGCAGGAGCACCGGTGTAGAGATTTGGTGCCTGAGCGGTGCGCTTCTCGAGGGCGAGTGGTGGGTCGTGTGGGGCGACGAAGCGGGTAATCTGCGCCGCGCCAATCTTACGGCCGGCCTGGCGACGAACAGCGAAGACTTCGCGAGAAACGCCGAGATCATAGTGAGTATTTTTCGCTACCGAGCGCCCGCGGCGGAAAGCGACTCGTGAGTACATCGAGCGGTTCGCAGGCCACCGCGGAGGCGCCGGTGCGTGGTTGCGCGCTGGAGGGCGTGTCGCGGCGCGTCTACTGGACGGCGGGTGGCGCTGTGCACGTGAGCGCTCTGGACGGGCGCGCGCGGGTCACACTGCATTCGCGCGCGCACGGTGCCGCCGACGACCTGGTGCTGCACAACGCCACGCGCCAACTGTTCTGGTCGGAGCGCGGCGCCGAGCCGGGCGTGATGGCGGCCGGGCTGGACGGCGCCGCGCCGCGCTGGCTGGTGCGGCGACGCGTGCGGCGCATCACGGCGCTGGCGCTGGACGCGTGGGCGCGCCGCTTGTACTTCGTGGACGGCTACTACGACACGCTGGAGTCCGTGCGGCTGGACGGTGGAGAGCGCGTGTTGCACGCGCAGTTCACGCAACGCCCTCCCGGCGCTCCGCTGCCGATACACGTCTACGTCGATGGAGGTGAGTCGACCGTCCACTTAAATCTTCGACACATAATTACCTACGCTCATAGAGTCACGCTTATTTTCAAGAAGGGTAGTCCACTTTTAACAATATTCTATCCTTATGAGTACATGTTGGTATGTATAAATTAGCGTTTTGAGTGGACAACGACATTAACCTGTTAAGTGGGCTGTAAAAACAAATTAAATCGTTAAACAACTGCTAAGCTAATAAAGCTCGATTTGGTTCTGTCATGTTATTGGACTATGTAGCGACAATATTTCCTACATAATTACACGTAGTTAGATAAGTCACATATTATAAGATAAAGTCAAAGATAAAAGAAAGTAATTATACGCACGCACCAGTTTAGTATATAAGCTCTATTAATAATTAAATTATAGAGATTATCATACCACCTTTAGTCTCATTATACACCTTGCCCAAACGATGGCAAAGACTCCTAAGGTCACCTTCCAGCTCCAGCACCAGATGAACTCCATGTAACCCAATGTACCTTTTTTTCCCTGGTCCTCCCAGAGAGGACAAATTAGAGCAATTTTGTGTTATATTTTGGCACTAGCTTTGGCACCCGGCGAACTTCGTACCGCCTTAGAATATTAATTCATAATAAAGTATTGTGTTTAGATATTAACTGTGTACAGTGACAGTGACAGAGCTGGTGGAGCAGTGGAGGTTTCTCCGTAGTAGGTAGAGTTCAGATAAAACAGGAGTGTGCTGTAGTTAACGTAAACCCGATTTATTTGTACATATAAAATACTTGTTACAAGTTGCCCAATCAGCGATTTTATACTACAACGCGACGTGTGTTTAGTTCAATGATCGATATTGCACACCACTTGTAAAATGTGTTGTTATTCTATATATATTTATGTTAAGTGCGGAGTCATCAAATCATGTACGAGCTCGTACATATTCCAGACCCCAAAAAGGAGGTATCGGGCAGTAGGATAAGAATCGCTGTTACATAGTTGAAAGTTAAAATTAATAAGTAGTAAATAAGTAATCTAAATGTAATCGATATAAGAGTTATAAGAATGATAATAAAATAAATTTAAATGTAACCAAGTTAATATTAAATTGCATTGATAAAGTTAAGCTCATCAAAATTAAATTGCACGTCCTCGTTGTTTTGCTTTAGTGATGAACACTGCTTGGCTTGAGTTCCTGGCCTCTCAGCTGATGTAGTCGTTCGGGACCTAGTCTTAGTCCCGCGCTCCGCCACCGAATATGACTGAAAAATATCCTGAATCGTTCTAGGCTGATAAGGCTGCAGCTCGATATCCTCATAGATCTGAGTAGTGGGGTTAACCTTCACTCGTCTGGCACAGTATCCACCTTTCTTAACTAGCCAAATTAATAATGTTATAATAGCACCTACTAGAAGTAAGTAGCAGATGGTGAATTGGTGTAGGTCGATCGCCGTGATTGTGGTCTGGTCAAGTTCGTTTTTGACGATATCGATGTTTCTGTATTCCAATAGATGTAATTGTGATGGGGTTTGTGTTCTGATTATTCCATTGATTGATGTATTCAGAAGTGGAACTTGAAAGTCTAGGTCTAGTTTCGCTTTGCTGTTGTAGCTGTGGCGCGAGTGTATCAGGAAGCTCTTAGTTTGGAGGAGACATCCTTGTTTCAACGTTACAATAGAGGAAGTATTGATTACATGAGTTATGACGTCTTTATCGCATATAGTTCGTAACGTGCAGGAGTCACAACATAATGCTATCCAAGTATTTTGTGTATGTAATTCAATCCAGCGCTCTTCACATATGCTATTTCTTATATTACCCGGTGAACTCGTACGTTGACTTAGTAACCTGATTTCACAAGGGGCATTGTCATTTTCGATATGTTGTATTGGTAAATTTAAGTTGCAGATCCAACGTTGACTGCTGAGTTCGTTGCAATTCGTTAATTGTTCTACTGTTATGCGGATGTATTTTTCTTCATCACGTTGATAGTGGGGGTTGGCGAAGTCTTTCCTTCGTTTGTTTCGAAGTCACGAATAGGTAGGTGATGATTTGGTAACAGGTCGTTTAATGATCCCCGTAGACGTCTTTAAACTTGTAACCCGGAGCTTATTGTCACTGCCGCTATGTACGTCAACAATACGACCCAAGGCCCACTTTCCAGGAGGTAAGTTGTTGTCCTTTATCAAAACGACGTCATCCTTTTGTAAGTTAGGGCAACCCCCTAACTGTTGGTCTTTGCCATTTGCTATGAGTCTGAAGTTGTGTAAGATATTCACTTGACCACGTTTTACAGAATTGTTGAAGCTTTCATCAATTCATTTTGTCATCAATTCATTTGATCAGTGAGTCTCCAACGTTGTCTTAAATTAAGTTTCTTGTCATCTTCGTGACTGATGAATGAAGATGATATTTCATGGAGCGGACTGCCGACTCCCATAGTCCCCCCGCGGTTACCAGGCAGGAGCATTGAAGTGCCACTCCACTCCCAATTGGTTGAGCTCCTCGTAAATAGCTCCGATAAAGTTGGTACCACAATCAGATTAAACATGGCTGGGTGCTCCGCGTCTCGCACACAATCTCTGGAAAGCCGTTATGAACATTTCTGAACTTAAATCAGATCTATGTGCACTGCTTTAGTAGTCATGCACACAAATATTGCAATGTATCCCTTTGACGTCCTTACTCCTCTGCCTTTATTTAGTTTTACATCAACGTGCCCCGTAAAGTCTACTACGATATGAGTGAAGGGGCGACAGGGGGTTACTCGGAATCTTAGTAGATCAGCCATGAGTTGAAAGTTTTGTTGTGTTTTGAAACGATGACATCGCACGCAGCATCTGAGCTGAGTTTTTACTGCTCTGTTGCCGCCCACTACCCAATAACGTTGACGGATATAGGCTAGCGTAAGCCGGGGTCCCCCGTGTAATGTTGCTGCGTGAGCCTGTTCAATTAATAGTAGTGTATATCTTCCATTTCGAAACAGGATACTCGGGTTGCTCATCTTTAGGGGTAAGTTAGTCTTATTGAGGCGTCCACCGACGCGCATAATGCCATCCTGATCCAGGTAGGGGTTTAGTTTGTATAAAACACTCTTGTACATGTACAGGTCTGTTTTGAGACAATACGTTTAGTTCTAGTTCAAAATCGCAATTCTGTGCATATTTTATAAACTTGGTTGGAGGTTTCAAGTTCCTTTGTGGTTAAGTTATGTGACCGGATATTGTTCGAGTCAAATTCTGTATCGGTCACTGCCTTTCTTAGCGTTATAGTAATAAAGCGTATTATCCAGGTCAATACCCTGTTGGCTCGTGTTAGAGAGCTATGTTTGTTTAGTAAGTTATTTAATTATTATTGTGATTGTCAGCTTTGTTTCTGATCACAATTTCTTGTTTTTTGTCAATTTTTGTAGTAAATAGACAATTTGAGTTAAAATGCTCCTTTCTTCTAAATGTAGTTAAAATAGCCGGACCCTTCCACCACAGTTCGTAGTTCAAAAGTTTGCTTGGATATACTCCTTGCGTGGCGCAGTCAGCGGGATTAGATTTTGTATCAATATAAGTCCATTGTGACGCTGGTATTACTTGTGTTATCCCTAAGAGATAGACATTTACCATCGCGGATTTTTTTGTAGACCTTTTTAAGATGTACAATACTGTAGTACATTATTTTGATCTATCTCGTAGGGTACAGCCAGCGTTTGCAATATAAGCGTAAAAAAAATCACATTAGAAACCTCTTAAATTATTATCTACTATATTATGCATGTATTATACATAAAAACCTTCCCCTTGAATCACTCTACCCATTAAAGAAAATTTCATAAAAAAATAAGCATACAATTAAAGATTTAAGCATACAAAGGGACAGAGAAAATGACTTTGTTTTATACTAAAGCCGGTTCCAAAAATAACGGGTCAGTCACATAAACCCGAATATCTCCCGAACTACGTATGCCATCCTAATGAAACGAAGACTGTTCAATTGAGAATTTAATTATACAGATAAAAAATAAAATAAAACTTAGTTACACCCACAATATTAATCTTAAATTAAAAAAAAACTAAAGTAGTCATATTTTTCTTAAGATTACATTTTTTTTATGATTGTTTTTTTGCTGTTTTTCATCACTTCCTTCATTTAATACTTTGTATTGCCTCCACGAGCTCTTCTGACAGCTTCCAGGCGATTAGGCATGCTGTACACCAAATTTCGGAGCCGGTGCTGAGGAATACCTTCCCATTCCTCCACCAGTGCTTGTATGAGCTCGGGAAGCGTGATTGGTGGGGGGTTTCGACCTTTCACGCATCTCTGAAGCTCGTCCCAGGCGTGCTCGATGGGGTTTAAGTCCGGGCTTCGCGCTGGCCACTGCATGAGTTCGATACCGACCTCTTCAAGGTAGTCATGTACAATTCTGGCGGTATGGGGACGCGCATTATCATGCATTAATATGCCATGCCGGTCCATCCTGGCCATGAAAGGACCTACATGTTCATTGAGGATCTCTTCCACGTACCTCTCTGCATTTAGAGTTCCATTTTGAATGAGCACCAGCTCGGTGCGGGCCTCAGCAGAAATCCCAGCCCAAACTTGTACGGAGCCTCCACCGTACGCCACTTTTTCCTCCACACACGCTTGATGGAAGCGCTCCCCTGGTCTTCTGTACACCAACTGCCTACCATCATGCTTATAAAGCATGAATTTAGACTCGTCCGTGAACATTACCCTAGACCAATTGTCTAGTGTCCAGTTTAGGTGTTCGCGCACGTATCTCTGTCTTGCAATTCGATGTCCCCGTTCCAGTTTGGGGCCATTTGCGGGCCTCAATGGTTTCAAATTTGCTTCAGCAAGACGTCTTCTTACTGTTTGAGCGCTTAAATTGCCACCTCCAAAGCGAATAAAGTGAGTTTTTAGACCAACAGCAGTTTGAAAACGATTTCGGAGCATTGTAGCCACCAGTTGTCTGTCTTCCCTGGCCGTTGTGCATCTTGGTCTGCCATTTCCTGGTCTTCTAAGGTGTGATCCGGTCTCTTGGTACCGCTGGACTACCCGCTGAACAGTCGACAAAGATACACCAATGTTTCTGGCTGTTTCACGCTGGCTCCGCCAGTGGCGTAACAATGCCACCTGGGGCCCGTGGCAAATTCTTATGATGGGGCCCTATCAGTAAAAATGGTCACGTTATACTCAGTTTAATTTTAATAAATTTCGAGATTTACGAGTTCGAGTTGTATATGTCCCACTAATGGATATAGGCCTCCTCTCTTAGACGAGAGGGAATGGTCTGTAGTCCCCACGCTAGCCCAATGCGTATTGGAGACTTAGCATTCATCCATAGAAGAGTTAGCGTTTTTGGACTTCAACAAACGGAACTTTTAAAGCAAAAACGGCATCATAACGTCCTGCCTCTAGTAGGGTATAATGATTTTAATGTTACTGAAGTTGAAGATTCTTTTTTAGATATAAAACTTGATAATATATATGGAATATCTTTTGATACTATGCCCAAAAAAAATTTAAATTTGTTGAACTGTTTAAAAAAAATTTGCATATCAATAACCTCTCACCTCACTCACATTGAGTACTAGATTTAAATTATGAGCAGCACAGTGAACATATACGGCATTCGGCTCGACATTTTTTTTGAGTTTTTGAACTCCTTAATATGTCCCTTTCATAGTGTTAGCACCATCATATCCTTGTCCTCGACACTTGTTTAGTGAAATATTTTTGTCATTTATGGATTTATTAGTTTACTTGGACATTGCTAAGGCTGTTTGATGCTTAACTTCACGATATCCTAAAAATGTTTCTTTAGTGACAAGTGCCTTTGGGATCCCATTTCACAGTAAAGTTCACAAATTTAATCAATTTATGAAATATCTTAAGTTGTATCGAATATGATAGAGTAGAATGGTGTGGCATTACTTCATTTATCAGTAAATTTTCAACTTTTAGAACCAGGAAAAAAATTAGCTCATTTTGTATTTTTGGACTTAATTATTTTATCTTGTAAAATCGGGTCTTATTTTCCTAATAACTCAAATATACTCAAAAAGTTTCCTTTGGAGCTTGGATCACTGCTATCTGCGTTTTCTCTGTGGGCACGAAAGGCTAAAGTGAACATGTTGAAAGTGTCAAAGTAACATCAAGTAGAGGAGCCTAGAAAGTACTTGGCGCCAAAAAGATTTTTCTTTTTGATCATAGACTCTTGCTCTTCATCGAGTGTTCCATGTAGCCGTCACTGTTGATACGTAAGACAGGAATCCAGATGAATTTTCGATGTCTCGTGTCTTTATCCAAATATTTTGTATTTTGTTAGATGCCCGATTTGCGAACAGTTCACAATACGCTGAAGTATTAAAGAATAGAATAGCCATGTATGTTCAAGATTCACGCCAGACTTGGAAACAATATAGTAATGTTTTTCTAGAAAAGATCTATTGTCACTATCATTTAAGAAAGGGCCCTTAGCTTTTAAATTTTGTCCTTAGCTTTCAGTTACCTCTTTAAAATTACCCTATTTAAAGTATTTTTACAATTTTGTTCATGCTAAAATATAATTCTCTTTAAATTTTGCTAGTACCTTGTTGTGGTTGTTCTGGATTTGGATGTATACTTTTAGTAATGTCCAATTCTTTACATCTAGTTCCAATTCCAAGATCCAATTCTTTAAGTCATAAGTTTTCAAGTACTGACTAATTTTAGGTACCCTTTTTTCCATCATTTTCGTATTCAATAAAAGAGCAAACTTAAAAAAATATACTTTTTTAAATAAAATAAATACTCAGGTTACAGTTTAAAAAAATATTTTAGAGATCGCAGCCTCTTGGGGCGGGGCCCTCTTGGGTCGGGGGCCCGTGGCATTTTGCCAGCCCTGCCACCCTATTGTTACGCCACTGGGCTCCGCCCAAGTTCCAAAAAAGTTAGGATTCTGGTACATTCCTCTAGCGTGACTGCCATGCTTCACCTCACAGAATAATAATTATGCACGTGGAAGACGTTCACGATAATTTTTTTTGTGACAGAATAGAAATGGAAAGCATCCATAATGACATGAAACAAAAATTTTGTTTTTAAAAATAGTAATTTTTTTAAATTTTGTTTTTCTAATGAAGTTTTTTTCATCAACCAGTTTAAATAATATGCTATTAGAAGCGCAACTAAAAAGTCTTTATTCTATTTTTTATTTCATTGATCTAGCTTTTACAGTTCTGGAGGTATTTCAATTTTTGTGACTGACCCGTAATTTTTGGAACCGAGTGTATGTAGTGATGTAGTGATTGCTTATCTTTCTGGCATTTACATTAATAGAACCTAAACTCGGCACGCGCCCCTTCCCCTCCCAATTCTAAAAGCTAAACGGCTGGCTCAAAGAATCTAAAAAATTCGTAATAGTAGTCCATGTGATGAACTTTAAAGAAACACTATAACGGCTTAGATATCTTTATTAGTTCAGGAGTTATAAGAGTGTAACTTGTGAAATACGCTTACTTGGAAAACTTCGTACAAAAGTAACTAAATAATAAGTAAACATAACAATTTTCTATTGGACAAGATTTTAATTCGACTCGCCATTGTATATGACTACGGAACACTATTTTATGCATGGCCCGACACCCGACACACTTGTCCGATTTTGTTAAACGTTGAAGGAAAAACGAGAGGAATAAGTAATCCTTAGTTCGTCGTGAATGAACGCGGCCTGGTCCTTCTTTGAATCTTTCTGGAGTTTATTCCTTCAGAGACGATTTACATATTTAGTCCGTGTTATGCAAATTTTATCAACTTCGCGTTATAACAAGTGTCGCGTCGGGGCCGACACTCTTTTTAATCATAATACGTTGTATGTGACATACGCGCGCACGGTTCGCCGCGCCGGGTGGAAAATAACCCATCCAAGATAATCTCGAACATTTTACTCGCGAGTAAGTAACGACACTGTGGTTTCGCAGAGGTCCGTCACGTGGGCAACTCGACGGCGGCCGCTGCGGCGAACGCGTCGGTGGTGTACTCGCGCGCTTGCCTGCGCATGGCGGTGTGGGAGGAGTGGGTGTGGTGCGCGCGGCCGCGGGGGCTGGCCCGAGTGCCGCGCCGCGCCGCGCGCCGACTACAGCCACGCGTACAGGCGCCGCGCCGCGCCCTCACCGCGCTTGCGCTGCTGCACCCCGTCATGTTCGCACCCGCCGGTACGTGTCACGTCACACATACCTCGCACACGTTCCCAGCGAATCTCTAATGTGAGCGTGTACGCGTGCGCAGGAACTTCGGACCCTTGCACGGCGAACGGGCGGTCGGCGTGCGATGCGAGCGCGCTGTGCGTGCTGAGTGCGGCGCCGCGCGGCTTTGCGTGCCTATGTCCCGACGGCCTCGTGGCCCTCGACGAGACGGTCGCCGGGGTCGGTACCGTACGCTTTAAACCGTTCACTCTTCTGATGATGAAGCTACGCGCGAGTGACGACTCCTTCTGTCGGCAGGAGCGGCGCCGGTGCGTCATATCCCGAGGCAAGGCCGATGGGCCCGCGGCGAGCGCAGGGCCCCGCGACGAGGCGACGTGCCCGCTGTCGTGCGGGCCGGGCACGTGCGTGGTGGAGGGCGGCGTGGCGCGGTGCCGCTGTCCGGGCGCGTATGCGGGCGCGCACTGCGAGCACTACCGCTGCGCGCTGCACTGCCACCGGCGTGGCCGCTGCGAGCCTGACGAGTCGGCCCCGCGCGCGCCGGACTCTCCAGTGCCGCTGCGCTGCGACTGCTACGCCGGCTACGGCGGTGCGCGCTGCGAGACGCGCCTCGCGCCCTCCGTCCGCCCTCCGCTCGACCAGGTGACCCTTACCTTGACCTTGGTGTTCTAAAAGTTCTCTCAAAAGTCTCATAAAATCTGCGTCGCAAGTTATTCAAAGTTAATGTCCCAAAAACAGTTTTTCGTCATTACTTCGATTTCTTTGGCTCCCGTGATGGTAACATGTCTTACAAAATTGTACAATATAGAATTTGCGACAATTTTGACTTACATTTTCATTTTATACGCTCAACCGTTATGTGATAGAGGGCAGACAGTCCGTAGCGCTCAGCCGTACTCCCTGTAATGCGAGGTCAACTGGATCTGAGTGAATAATACCTGTTCGGTTACTGACTGACTGAGAGAAAAGTTCAAAATTAACAACTCCAAATTACTGAGTGCAGATTAAAAAAAAACAATCTCCTAAGCTTTACGTCGCACATACTACTTTCATTATGAGCATCCATGGAACGGCGAAATCTTTACCACCTTAGATTTAAAAATATATTATATATACATATTTTTATATGATATGTATTATCTAACAATATAGTTAAATTGAATTGGCTTGAATTCTCGAAATATACTTTTTCGATCATGATTTAAGATTTTGTAAATTGGCTAACACCCACATGGGAAATTTAAATTCAATTAACAGACTACCCTGTAAACATGCCGTTAAAATGGTGGTCGAACTTTTGATAAAATTTCACTGAGTTAATTTAATTGTTTCTTTATTTTATTATTATATTTTTTTTTAGTTGATTTCAATTGTCCTACTAAGTAATTCGTTTTTATACGCCACTCGATACGTGTTTATCGTAAAATGACAGTTAATAAACAATGTTTCATAATGTTTCATCATCTCTGTAAACAGTTCATGAACATAGATGATGAAACATTGTTTAGGATACGTGTTGCCGTGCTCCCCACTACGAGTGGAGACTAGTGGAGAGCAAGATGAAACATTTAGTATATAAACAAAAATCAACAGGTGCGGACGTGTTTTGCGCGAGTTTATAAACATGGAGGTTGTGTGGTCTAACAACCAAATTTCGATGCTCATAGAGCTTTATCACCAACGTAGTATTCTTTCTCAATAGGATGCCGAAATTTTGTTTCTTTTTTTTTATTGATGGTCCAATCAATCTTAATAACATTTCAAAATCAGTTGGTGACATTCTGGTGAAGTTCGGAAATGACCCATCAAATCCGCGGAGATCATTAAATATATAAAAAAAGAATAAAAGGTGGTGTATTCGAAACTATTCAACAAATAGTTTCGAATACACCACCTTTTATTCTTTTTTTCGATTAATGCTCTTGTGAATTATTATGTAAGCAGCAGAGAGCATCACTACCTCCTCGGGCGACATCCTGTGAACAGCTGACAAGTGCGGACGGCCAAGTTTCAGAAACATGTGTTTATTGTAAACTTGTCATAAACAGTTTATCAGCAAATAAATGTTTACTACAATAAAGCCACGTATTCATTAGTAAACATTTGTTGTTAAACTGTATTAATTGAATAGAAGTTATATATTTAATGACCTCCGCGGATTTGATGGGTCATTTCAGAACTTCACCAGAATGTCACCAACTGATTTTGAAAAAAATAGAAAAAAAGAAACGAAATTTTGGTATCCTATTGAGAAAGAATACTACGTTGGTGATAAAGCTCTATGAGCATCGAAATTTGGTTGTTGGACTACACTACCTCCATGTTTATAAACTCACGCAAAACACGTCCACACCTGTTGACTTTTGTTTATAAACTAGATGTTTCGTCTTGCTCTCCACTCGTAGTGGGGAGCACGGCAACACGTATCATAAACAATGTTTCATCACCTATATTCATGAACTGTTTATAAACTGTTTACAGAGATGATGAAGCACTATGAAACATTGTTTATGAACAGTTTATAAACAGTGTTTATTAACAAATGTTTACTAATGAATACGTGGCTTAACGCCACTGATCGGCCGCGACGAGCTTAGTCTCTAACTGTTAGAGACTATTTTTTTGGACGTTTAGACGCTCTAACTGTATCTAGACATGTTTATAATCAAAGAAAATTAGATTCACTTTAGGCTCTCCTAGATAGTTGTCGTGTCGCTGTGATATAATTCTACTATTTTAGATTTATTTAGATATAATTGTACTGTTTCAACGTAAAGTTTGTTCTGCACCAAGGACCCGTGCTCTCGTACTCGCTGCCAGAACGGTGGGACTTGTACGTCGCACGGGGACACGGCGACGTGCACGTGTCCGCCCGGGGTCACGGGCGCCCTCTGCGAGTGTGACGGCGAGCAGTGTCCTACTAACATTTGCCAATCTTTCTGTCTCAACCAGGTTTGTGTGCTTTAAACTATCTTTCGATTCGCCCTGTTTTCGTGAATGTAACCGTGTTTTGATGTGTGTATGTGCGTGTGTCCAGGGCACGTGCAGCGTGTCGGGTGTGGGCGCGGTGTCGTGCGTGTGTGCGCGCGCGTGGAGCGGAGAGCGGTGCCAGCGGCCCGCCTGCGAGGACGCCGACTGTGCCACGCCGCACCGCGACAACGACACGCGTAACCTGAACAACGCCACCACCACCACCGCCGAGCCCGACAGTGAGTCCCTTACCATCTTGCATAGTCTTCCTGAAATCTCATTGAGTACACTTTTGTATCAGCACTTTGCGCTAGAAGTAAGAATGCGAGGGACAGATTGTCAATAGTTGGAGTGAGCGCATATGGGAGAAAGACGATCACAAAAATCGGGCTCGCGTCGCCGCGCCGAGCCCATGACACGATGACAAAAAAGACTTGACTAATAAGGACTAGAAACGAATTCGCAAGGAAATCTCAGAACGACAGATGAAATAAAGCGAGTAAAATACGGTATTTTTTTAAATAGACGACGACTTTAAAATTTTACCACAATGTGTGATCGCGCGGTCCATATACAACGTCTACACCAAGCGCGCCGAGAGACTGAGGCGCCTGTGTGCTAGTAACAAAACCGACAACTGACGGATCGTTCGCGGCAAGGAGCGCGGGCTCCTGCCGCGCAGTTTGGATCGCGCGAGTCAAGTCCAAATCAAATGCTCCTGTATAGCACGCTCCTGCCGTCCGCGATCGGAGCGCGTTGGATCGTCTTGTGTGGGCTAATGGCCTGGTAAACTACTTGAGTTACTTAAATTATTCTTTCAGTTCAGTTTCAGCGGAAAAACTACAGGCTTTTAAAAACTTAAACGAGAAAACCCAAAAATAGTAAGTGAACTACACACACGTATATACAAAGTTTTATTTATTTATTGATCAAGTAAAGGTCCAACAAATAAACGTTATTGTTAACACAAACAGTCCACATAAAAAGTCGATAGAATACAAGAACCCAATTATTTATATATTTAGGTTTCAGTGTCAGAAATATTTAAAAATAACAATTATATTACACGATAGAAGTCATTTATTAAACTAACAAAGTTAAGGAAATAATAATCTCATTTAGTTGAACATTTTCATAACAAATATATCGTAACAAAACACTAATCACTTATACAAATCAAACGTTAGCTATTGACAAAGTTTTATTAGACTTTCAGCAATTTAAACTATAGCTGTAAATCGTCATAAGGTAGGGATGAGTTTCCTAAATATATTATAAATAATTGTGTTTTTATGACGAGTTTTCTTGCGACAGTACATTTGACCGATATGTAGATGCCGACCACAATGACCATGACACGCGGGTCCAAGGGTCAAATTAAGTCGATATAGCACACGCCAACTCGTACGAGATTAGTGTGGCAACAATTACAAAGCACCGGATGAAGACGGCAACACACCTGAACCTGAAGTCAGGTGGAAACATGACTTAAGAGTCTTTCAGAAGATATTTAATTCCGATTTCTTCAGCGGGGAGCTGCCTGAAACATGGATCAGAGAAATGGTGGTGCTTTCCTTTTTAAACAGGCCATAATATCCTGCTAAGCAACCATAGACCCATCTTTTTTACGTGAATCATCTCCAATACGGATTCGATGACTTCTAGTGTCCCGACAAGCTTGAAGGAGGAGGGGGCGAGGAATTTGAACTCTAAAAACCACCCTTGACCCATCCGGCGTCGCGAGCCCACCTTGTGTCAATCATGATTGACGATTGACAATACAATCGCCGGTCCTGTCTTTTGTAGAGGCAATAGACTTTACTGCATGTTATAGTATTGGTAAGTTGTGGCTTAAGCACTCTTGTAGTTCGGAATATAAAAAAAAAGCAAATACTTGTGTAGCTCAGCAAGCATAACAACCGATGCCTATTTAAGTGCACGCATACATTAATTATCTAACATCTAGAAATTATGAAGTGGATCACGTTTTAGGTTATGTTGTTTCGATAATAGTGCAGCATATCAAAGCGCCAACTCGAGGCTAACGAGGTGAACGTGTTCATCGATTCGGGACGGACGGTGCGCCATGTGCTGGCAAACAGAATTAATTAATGCGCCCTTGGGTCCTTGCATCAATTTAGTATTTGTGCTAATTACCACGTTGACGCATGTGATGAAACGTGGATGACACTTATTGTTATCGGCATATAAATTTTCCCTTTGTACACATCGGAAATTTTACCTGCTCTCTGGAAACTGAAAAGGAATCTCATTGATGTAACTAGGGTTGCCAAGTCGCCAAACGCAATAGCCGGACAGAGCAGCCAGTTTTGGCCGGTCATTTGAGTAGAATGACACCATACGTAATTGAGAATTTTGTGTCTCAGTATTAGCCTTATTCCCAATATTATTTGGGGTCGGCTACTAGTTCAACCGATTTTACCTGAGTATCAGTTTTTTCACAGAGCGACTGGCATCGGACCTCCTCCCTAAGGGAGAACTGAAATTCGAAGGTTGAACTATTTGTCAGTAAATTTGAGGACACTGACTTCCCCATAAAGATTGCCACAGATGGTCATGTAAACCGGGACCGACGGCTTTACGTGCTCTGGCGTGAATCACCGCTAAACTTCCAAACTCCGGGTTGCTATTAGGAGCTTCCTAAGAAAAAATCAAAAAATCTTTTATTTTTGTCTCAGTATTAATAAGTAGAAAAAAATGAATGTAAAATCAAGCTTTTTCGATTATTGTCATAAATGGTTTTAAATATTCTAATGAAATGATAAATAAAATCGAAAGCCTTCTCTGTATCTTTGATGCAGTTCTGATAAATGGCCATAAAATAATGAACAGCCCACAAATAGCCTTCTTTAAGTCATTTTCAAAAAAATCTCATAAAGTTATTGATACATTATTCTTTTCCTTTTTTAGGAAATTTGACTGAATATATATTTTTTTGATTCGATCATATAAATCAATTATAAAAACCTTCATATAGCTGAGAAAAGACTTAGCCAGCGTGTCTTTGAATGATAAAGTATTTGATTGAAGTGAATGTATAATTCTGAGCTAATATCCAATAATATTCTGATTACTAGTTGTGTCACTACACGAGGTGTACTGTTTGCTTTGCGTTATCCGTGCTCTAAACGTGGTTTAAATCATAATCAAATTGCTTGATGAAAAATTGACCTACTGATATATATACAGGATGGATATGACAATACGACATTAAACGAAACCGCGGGCCTTAACGTTTTGGTTTACATACTTTCGATTGTATAATTTATCAAAAATTAAATTTACTTTTAAACCAAATGAAATATCTTAAAAAATTAAAACCAATAAGGACATCATTTGTAATTTAAGTTCACCAACCTGAGCGATAAAGCTGAGTGAGGTGGGCGAGGTTTAAACAAGTTACGTTGTTAGAGTAGGTGTGTAATGATACCACGTGCATGTTATAATATGCACATATTTCTTTAACAACAACTTTTTCTTCTTTTACAAAAATACAAATTCTGGATGTATCTACTATTTACTCGTAGTATATATATAGCTAATATTATTTCGCACTCTTGGAAGTAAATTCTAAATTGTCATTTGCAGCCATACTTTTATATTTTGGTCATCTCGTCGTCGATGTAACTACTGGAGAAGCACTATCTCTATTGGGAGACATAAAATGATTTTCTAGTATCCTCTAGTCAGTTAGTACAATACTCCGACCTATGGTAGAACAAATACAAGTGCTCCCTTAACGTTCACGTCTTCACGATATTTGTGTATAGTATGTATAGTATGATATCCGTGTATCCGGTGTATCTGTTACTGGCAATCTGTATAATACGGCGTTTTATATATACCCGGGCTATGTATACAATATCTACTTTTTCGTAGGTATCCTAAAAAAAATTAAAAGGAGTTATGAAAAAATAATTAAAAATTCTAAAAATGATAATAAGAAATTGTGGAAAACTATTTAAGTCATCACGAATACAACTAAACTCAAAGATTCTTTCATGAACTATTACGTTCTGGCCATGATTTAGGGGACGTAAATTCCGTTAACAACTATTTCGGAAATATTAGGAGAGTTTTAGCTAAAAACATAGTAACTGGTTCAAACTATACTGGATTGGTTAAGCCGAGGACGTATTTACACTTTTTTGTACTCTTGCCAACTGACTGTTCTGAGATTAACACAGAATTAAAAAATCTAGAAAGTGACTATGCAGTGGGTTTAGATATGATCTCAGGAAACATTCTAAAGTCATATAGTGACATTCTCACATTAACCATCACACACATCTGCAACCTGTCTTTTTCAACGGGAGTATTCCCCACAGCTTTAAAAAAAATCACACATTCATCCGGTGTACAAGGGTCAGGGGGACGGAGGCTGTGTCAATAACTATATACCTATTTTTATTTTACCGACATTATCAAAAATCTTAGAACGTTTGTTAAATAAAAGACTGATTAAGTATCTGGAAGAAAACAATTTGCTGACAAATGCACAATTTGGATTCAGGGCTAAAAGATCTACACCTGATGCGGCACATGAGCTAATTTGTAGTCACAAATTTAGACAAAAAGCGAAAGGCTATAGGAATACTTTTTCTAGATTTAGCAAAAGCATTTGACACAGTCTCTGTCCCACTATTGTTGAGAAAGCTGGAACTTCGGAATTAGGGGTTTAGAGCTAAAATTATTTAATAGTTACTTAAGCAACCGCACACATTTGGTGAGAATTGGAAATGTACGGCGTGATGAGTTACTGGTTTCTTACAGTGTACCCCAGGGGAGTATATTGGTCCCTACTCTTTTCCTAGCTTGTATTAACGAACTGTGTCAGCTGGATCTTCCTCATAATGAAATCTACACTTACGCAGTTGATACTGTTCTACTTTTTTGGGGTGGTAATTGGGCAGAGGCTTTCTCTTATGCTCAGAAGGGTTTTAACATAGTCAACAGATGGTAACAAGCTAACGTCTTAACTCTTAATGTAGACAAGACTCGATATATGACATTCTCTATGAGAGGAAGATAATAATTTTGTCATTATTGGTCCTACGTGTCCAAATAATGATTAGTCAGGTTGTTCTTGTCCCAGAAATTAGAGTTTTAGGGAGCACACTAAGCAATTATCAAAAATAGTACGAAAGTTAGTCTACATTTTTAAAACCCTGAGACGCTGAAAGGAAAGTGAGCAGGTCCGTCTACTTATCACTGTGCCAGTCTCTTATAACGTATCGTATAACATCTTGGGGCAGAGCAGCTAAAAAAATCTCTATCTCATTGAGAGATCACAAATAGCCATACTCAAAGTTAGTTCCATTTGACCATACTCCATCTTACTACGGACGGCTTCTTACGAAGTGACGTACTAACAGTTCGTCAGCTCTTTGTGCTACATACAGTAATGAGCAGAGATCGGAATTGGGTGTGTGAAAATACCTAAAGTTTGCAGTAAGTTTGCAATAATAATATGAAGCTGTTACAACCACTGTTCTTGCAATTGAAATAAATGTCTTTAATTTATTTTTTTATGCAGTGCAGGTTTAATAATTTAAAAAAAAAGCCGACTTCAAAACTATGTAAAGACGCGAAAATGTTCGTTTTCCTTGCATCAACCTGTAGCAAAACTTTTTAACTTAAGATACAGATAAAAAAAAAAAAAAATCGCATTAGCATTTTGCAGATGTATAAAATTCTGTGTTTGACCGACAAAGAACAATTGGGACTAAAAGACCGAATTTTAACCGGAAAAGTACAAAACAAAAATTTATTTAGAACTGTATTAACAGAAAATTTATTTAGAACTGTATTAGCAGCTTGTAAATGTTTATAGTTCGGTGTTTCAAAGGTAAGGAACATGTAAAAAAAAAACAAAACTAAACCGGTAAAATTCAAACCCGGTTTAACTTAAGTGGTTGTAACAGCTCCATATTATGTCCCGCTGCAAACTTTAGGTATTTTCACACACCCAATTCCGATCTCTGGTAATGAGGTAACATTCAATGATAGGTTTTGATCCAGTTCTAATTTCCCAAAGGCGTAGAAAGGATAGGGTCTGCAACATAAATAAATTTACTTGTAGTTTTTCACATAACTACTTTTGCTATTTAGGTGCTTCCCTGTACAACAAAATAAATTATTACGCATTATTTCCATTTATGCTCATACGACATCTACATGCCAATCTGTGATAGTGAAATGGTTATAACATTAGATTATAACATTATATATATACACACACACACACACAACACACACAACACACACACACACACACACACACACGCAACACACAGACACATGCACACACACGTTTATATAAGCGCAAAAACACACACTGAAGAAACCGGTACATTGTTTTATCTAGTTTTATTTTATACCTCTCACTGTTTGTTAGACTACCTAACTAATATCATGTATTCATGTTTATTATATCATTTATACAACAGCAAAGCTATGTGTCAGCGGAGTGAGTGCCTGCTGATCTGAGCTACAGACTCACGTCTAATTCAGACATCAGTCCTCTCACGACCTCTTCTCGTCTCTCGAACTCGTCTCGTCTTCTAATTCGAATATATATATTCGAATTAGAAGAGTTCGAGTAGCTTCTTTTTGAATTGTCCCCACATTTTGCACATTACCGGTTGCGCATTGAGCATATTGTATAGAATAGTTATTTAATAATAGAAAATAAACTTTTTTATTTCTCTTCTCACATTTTTAAAGATAAAATTTATAAACATCACAGTACAAACTGTTTGTACTACAAGAGTAACTGTAAAAAAGAGAAATAACAAACTGTTTTAATGCTTGTGCTTCCTCAGTTATCACAGAGATCACAACATGGCCATTGCAAAAATTAAAATAGGTACAAATAGTGTTCACAAATAGCTTATATAATAAAAGTTAAAAATAGGAACGAATCTAATAAAATATAACAATAAAGGAAGCTAAAAATAGAAAATAATTGCCAGTAGTAGTACAGACACATTTATATTTGAATATAAATTCAAATATAAATATGTGTATTTAACACACACACACACATATTTATATTTAACACACACATACCTATTTATATTTAAATTTAAACAGAAGGTAGGTACGTCAACTATTAAACATTTATGTAACAATAGGTAATGATATTTCATGCATTGCCTGGGCGCCCCGGGCATTGTATACAATAACTAGGTATTGAATAGAATACCTACCTGAATTCTATAGATTGCCGGTAATAATATATCTACTAGCCGTATAACGATATCGAAGTATTGTTTAATTTAAACTCACGCAAAATAACTAGTCGTTGCATAATAACGAACAAACATAAGTAACTAATGTGTAGGTACTGTTACTACAAAAGGGTTTTTTAATCACTACAAAATACCTAAGTATTCAGAGACGCGAGACGCGATGAAAGCGATTCATGTCTAGTTCAATTAGGTACGTTTAAAATTAAAAAATCGGGCAAGTGCGTGTCAGGCCACGCATAGAATAGGGTTCCGTAGTTATATACAATGCCAAGCGATGTCCAATAGATAAGTGTTATTGTTATTTATTAATTCGTTATTTTTGTACGAAGTTTTCCAAGTGAGTGCATTTTACAAGTTAGGCCCCTATAACTCCTAGAATAAGAAAGTTGTTCAAACCGCTATAGTTTTCCTTGAAAGTTTAATATATGCTCTACTATCATGGTTTTTTTGTTTTTTTTGAGCCAGCCGTTTGGCTTTTAGAGCCCTGTTGTTGCAAAAAAAATGCGCTTTAAAGTTGAATAACTCACAAACGGATACCTAAATTGAAAAAAATATTTAGCGATCTTTAAATGCTTTTTAAAGACCTATCTAATGATACCCCATACGTTTGGGTAAACGCGAGAAAAATCACATCCCCTCTTTATATGTAGGGGAGGTACCCCAAATAAAAATGTTTTTCGAAATTTTATTGCAGCACTTTGTCGACGTAATTATAACACGATATAGATAGATAGATATAGCGTGGGACGTTGACGGAAAGAAGCGGCAGGGATCAACTCGAACAACTCCTCGGAGCACTCTCCGTGGTATAAGCGATAGAAGATACAGAGTGATGCTACATCTCTACACAGCTACCAAGGGATCAAGCCGATCTGAAATATCCTGGCAATCGATGATTCGAGTCGCTCTCCGTTGAATGCGGTCCAGAGGGAGAAGGTGGTACTGTGGTGCCCCGGCCCAAAGATGGGAACAGTACTCCACATGCGAACGAACCTGTGCCTTGTAAAGTAGCAGGCGGTGCGCCGGTGTGAAATACCGTCCGGCTCTATTGGGCACGCCAAGCTTCTTTGAAGCTAATTTGGCCTTACCCTCTATTTGGTCACGGAACTGGACTTCTCCCGATATACCGATACCAAGAATTCCAATATTGGCAGAGGCCGTTAGGGGAGTGCTCTCAAAACGAGGTGATACGACAAACGGATATTTTTTTCAGTGATCGCGCAAACATGTGTTTTTGTGGGATTAAATCGGACCAAATTTAGTCGACCCCTTTCTGAGATTATTTTGAGGGAAGTCTCAGAATGGGGTCTCAAAACCTCTGTTGATTTTAATCTTGAACCTAGCTATGTTAGTACCTACCGAGTGAACTAACACCGATACATTCCACTGCCTTTTTTATTATATATCCGCTTGGTTTCCTAAACACCTGTCATAAGAAAGCATATTAGAAGTGCGCACTCTTTCACAAAAGCGATCACAGGCGACCTATCGTTCAGTTGAAGTCGACGTGTTTAATGTACGATCTTCAAGTGTTTGCCAACGCAAGGATCTTAAAAAAGTCAAATGCTCACCAGCCGTCACGACTGGCTGACTGTAAATAACAAGTAAGAAGCTATTATATATGTTGAAAATATAAGTGTATCATTACTAGTTTTTGTTTGCGGTTCCGCCTGTAAATATTTCGGTTATCGCTTCAAAAACGCCTCGACTGCCTTGTTGGTCTATCTAGTAGTAATGTGTCTAAGAGCCCCTGAACCCCAGACATTCGTCATTTTATAAAAGCGTTTTTGAACATAATATTACATATTAAACGCGTAACCGGTCTTTGTCTTAGTGTATTTACACTAATTTAAAGTGCAAATAGTCTCGTGTGGTGGACGGTTTGTTATGATGAAATCACGAGTATTTAAAACATCGTGTACCTAGTTGCTATTATGAAGTAAATAAATCAATGAAATGGTTTCACCGAATTGCTAATTCTTTTTGATTTAGGTAGTTGAAATATTTCTGTTCTGTTACTAGTCAAATTGTATTATATTGTCCTTTCCTTTGCCCATTGAACAAAATGCTATAACTAATATAGTTATGTAAGAAATGAAAAGAATTAATCCGGAAATATGTGTTTAGTTAATTATTGTTAAAATATTTTGTTTTTGTGTTTCTTGCAGTGTTGGGCAAAATTTAATTACACGGGAACAATTAACAATTGAATAATTGTTAATTGTAAAAAACCAACTAACAATTAATTAATTGTTAACTCTTAGTTTTACAATTAACAATTAATTAATTGTTAGTTGGTATTTTACAATTAACAATTAATTAATTGTTAACTATTCAAATCAAATCAAATCAAACCATTTTATTTCAAGTAAACCATACAACGGCACTTTTGAAACGTCAAGTAGTCAGTCAGTAGTCAGTCGTTAAGCTAATCGTCTGTTCCAATTCGTAGATCCTATGGAGAAGAACAGACAAGAAACTCCATGGACACTCTTTTCCAACATTGTTTTTACATTTTTTGGTGACATTGTTTAAGGCATTTTATTAAATGTGAGCACAATGTAACGATGCTGATATTTACACAGGTCGTGTCCAAAAATAATTAAACAATAAATAGAAGTTGGGAGACGACCAGCCCCGACTGTTAATAGTTTTGCAATTAACATTAATCAATTGTTAATTGTTTCTGCAATTAAACTTTAATTTAATTTAAATAAAGTAAATAGAAGAAGTAGAAGATAGAGGACTAGCACAGGGTACGGCTCTCACTTGACTGATAACCTTGCAGTCAGCAGGAAGCCGTTGGTTCCAGGCCTATCCGCCGCGCTAAATCGTTATCCGTGGGAGTTATTAGGGGAGGCTTATGTCCAGCAGCGGACGTTTTTCACCTCATGTGTAATTTCTCGTAAATAGAAAATAAAAGGCAAGTTATAAGTACTAAGATAATATTTTCTACTTCAATTTAGTCAGTCAAACTAACTATGTGTACCTTTAATGTTAGTTTGATCAGTCAAACTATCAGATATTTAGTCAGTAAATGACAAGAAAAAATACATATTTTAATTACAGATATTAAATCACAAGTATTATTTCTTATAATAATTCAGATTGCATTTTAGGACAACTCTTTTTTCAAACATACTATCTGAAAATTTGTGACTTTTCAGCAAATTAGTCATTGTTGCGAAGAAAAAAAGACGCTCTACTGATGCTGACGATGGCAATGGAGTATTAAATCTGATAAAAACAGCTTCAGTTATCTCAGGATATCGATCTAGGAGCTGAAGTCTTGGCTTTCTTCGGTAAAAAATTAAACGCAACATTAACAGTTCGGCTTTAGTCAAAGGTGCATCAGAAGAGTTAGTTTCCGTCATAGATGTATCGGAATCTGACGAGTCAGCATCAAAATTGAAAAATATGTTTTCTTGGTTGACCTTTTTTGTAGCAACTGCTGCAGTTTCATTTTCATTTATTTGTTTAGAAATACACGTCATAAATATTTTGAGAATCTGTTCGGTCTGAGGGCTCCAAGCAAGTCAGCAACTTATTTTTGAACCGAGGATAAGATAGAGCAGCTATAGCAGCATTTTCTGTTTCAGGTTTGGTAACATCGAATTGTTTTTGAAATCTGCTTTCAACGCCTTGTCATATAGATCTCTATCAGAGGCTTGCAATAAGCAAAGATATTCTTTTTTTCAATTTTCTGCAGTATTATGCGTAAGGCCAGAAGACACGGCATCACTATACCATAATATGTGTTTGTCTCGCTTTGCATTATGATAAGGGCTTCTGCCACAGGTGCAGCACAGATGAGATATTATTTTATGTAGTCAAATTCATTTTCTTTGATTACGTTTTTGATGTTCAAAGATCTATGAAGAATTAAGTTTTTTTCTTTGATGCTCTGTATTTGCTTCAGAGAGTTAAATAAGCTGTTCCATCTAGTTTCGCCAGGCCGGCTTAATGTGTGTTGCAATACATCTTGAATTATTTCTGCACTCTTTGGTCGTACTGCAGCCTTTCATAGAACATTGCATTTCTTCATGACTGTAGCATGCATATCCGACAATGTATTTTGAGCGTTTAAAACTTTATTTGCATCTGTTGTTGCACAAAGGCTCAATGTGTGTGCACAGCATCTCAAATGCACAGGTAGTAAATGCAAATCTTCAGGATTCATTAGCTCAGTCTCTTCATCATCTGACTCAGAGCTATCTTCAAAAGACTGAGAATCTTGAAATTGTTTATCTATATCTACAAGTTCAATGTTGGATAATTTCACACCAAATATTTGAAAAGCTTTTACAAAATTGCTGCTATTGTCGGTTACTGATGCAACAATTTTGTTTGAATTTAAATTGTATTCTGTATTTATTTCTTGTAAGATATCCGATAAACGATCGTAACTATGGATGCCTTTAAATCTTTGACAGGCTAACGCCACTGAAGCTCTGCGCAAGTCATCTTTGATCCAGTGCACTGTGACGCCAATAAAACTTCTTTTCTTACTAGACCAAAGTGTACTGTCCATTTCAGATATTTCTAAATCAGTAAAAATCTTTAAAAAGTATGGGTCTTCTATTGCACGTAATGGAATCATAGAATGGATAAAATATTTCAAAATATTTTCGTCGAACTGATCTTGGGTTGGCTTATTTTTACCAGATTTCTTCATTTTGCTTATGTCGATTTTGGCAGTATTTTTGGTTATTTCTTATTTATTTGCCCTCTTTTTCTTAACGTATGTTTTGTACTCCTCGATGCATTGTTGTCCATGGTTCATGGTTCAAAGGTTCATGCGTCTCATCATTGTCCGAAACACTCACACACATAGATATATTACTGTCGTCTTCAATGTAATCCGTCATTATGCTTTACACTTGACACAGGTCACACACACACACAATTAGTAACATATAATTTGTTTCCGTTTTGGTATAGTGAAGCAAACAAGTTTTATTTAGAATAGCAAGCGACATAGACACGACTACTTTTCATTTCACACTGCAGACGACTGATGTTTGCAATAGCGATGGCCGTTAAAGTAACGAACTATAGGCCGACCGTTTATCTGAGTCCTCGTCTTAAACCTTTATGTCTATTGTCACTACGTTGAAATTTAAATGCATCATTATGCAACGTGCACAAACTTATTATTATCGTAGAAGAAGATGACGATGTATTACTTTAGAAAGTGTGAAAGAGAGTTTGCCGACTGGATTGTGATGTGATGATTTAATTGTGAATAAATCAATTGCAATTAGTTTTGCAATTAAATTAATTGTGATTAAATCAATTGCAATTAATTTTTCGATCAATTACTACGATGATTAAAATATTAATTGATTAATGCCCAACACTGGTTTCTTGTAGTGCACCTGTGGCGGCTGACGGATGGTTCAGAAGCGAAAAGTTGCACCTTTTAATTACGAAAAGTGGTGTGACTGATATTTTTGATCACATTGAAATTTGCTTTTTATTATTGTAGTATTATTATTGAATATAACTACTCTCTACTTCTTACTTTCTTCCTGGCTTCGTTCTCCTCCGAAACCATCGTATTGGTCGCAGAGGTGTCGGAGTAGCTATTTACTTACGTAGCGACTTTCATCATAAAATCGTCACAAGTTCTTGTGGCGCTAGCGACTCCGCCGAGTACCTTTTTATCGAGATTTGCCTTAAGGGTGCAAAAGCCATCTTAGGTGTAATTTACTGTCCTCCTACTGTCAATTACTTCACTGATTTAGAATCGGTCTTTGACTCCTAGGGATCTGAGTATGCGCATCATATAATCATGGGGGATTTCAATGTCGATCTCTTTGATTCCTTAAACCCCCGAATTCGTAGTCTCCTTAACAATATAGAGTCGGCCAATTTTCATGTTTCTCCTCTCCAATCTACACACCATAACAATTCTAGACATGATAACTGGGCGCCCATGGAGGAGACTGCTACAGTTGAAGGCAAGGTTCGGGTGTTTAATGACTTTGTATGATAAGCACGCACCTGCGAGAAAGATCAAGATGATACACGTACCCGTACCCTGATTAACCGAAAATATACAAATGGCGATGCGCTGTAAAGATCGTGCCTTTCGCAAATTTAAAAAAACCCGCTCCGAGAGTAATTGGATCATCTACAACAGTAAGAAACCAAATGATACGTAACGTTAAATGCCACCACATTTTCCAAAACATATCTTGTTCAACGCACGCCTCTATTTGGAAGTTCCTTAGGACTTTGGGTGTAGGTAAGTTTCAGCATGCCAGTACATCTGTGACTATTGGTTTGGTCGACATGAATCGTTATTTCGTCACATCTCCTTTGATGTCCAGGCTTCCACGGCAGAACATCGAAGCCTTTCATTTTCTCCGGTTGCATCGGATGAGATCAAAAGCATCATAGTCAAAATAACTTGCAAGGATGTGACGAGATAAGTCGCTTTAAAGATATCACCATATTAGACCAAACGACAACAATATGTCACAGATAACTTAAGTCAATGACATTTCTAAACGAGCTTTAAAATAAATTAGATCATTTAGGAGTGAACGCCATCTGGCGCATAATGGTGAACTATTTTGCAACGCACTTGGACAGAGAGCCAAATTGGGAACCTTTTCACAGGAAGATGGCGCTGCAAAATTCAGTAGTTAGTGACATTCACAAATAACTTTTAAACAACAAAAAATTATATGTTACAATATATACGTATGTATATATTATATTCTTTTATAAAGTCTTGGCACCTCTTTTTAAAAAGACACCTACCACGTCCTTACTGTACCATCTAATGGTTGACTGGTAGAGAATGCCTTATGGCAGTAACCCCGGCTCATTCTAATGTAATGCAGGAAGTGTTTAAAATAGATAAAGTAAATAAAACGATCTGATTTCGGTTATAAATTCCCCATCTTTCGGGTTTTGGGAATATGAGAGGAATGTAATCCGAGAAGGCACATAAATACATTGAGGCATGCATGAGGGTGGTGAACCCACAGATGAGACATTTAGTGTTGTACGGGCCAATGACCGTACATTTGGCGCGGTCAGCATTTTACGTTAACATCGTCGATTAATTACATTTATAAATTAGTGCACTTTCAACAGTCACAGGGTGTACTCACTAGCATATCATTTACATTATATCATTAGATTAATAAGTCATTTTGCAACAATAAATAGTATCATTTCAAGAAACGTCTATCATTCAACAAGCTGTGTACGCGACCCGTACATATATGGTCCTTCGAGCTACTTCGGTGAAGTGTCTTCTGTGGTTTCCTACAAGTGCATCGGTCTACTTGGCCTCCCACAAGCGGTAATCACTAAGTAGATTGAGACGAGCGTCAAGAAACTTTGTAGAGAGATCGCAGGTACACTGCATCTTTTATCAGTGACTAATTATCAATCAAACATTTTATTATCAGTACCTATCAAGCATCAAACAGCAATTATCAGATCAACTATCAAACAACAGTTATCCATCAAGTATCAAATAACAATTTATCAAGCAGCAAACAACAATTATCCGATCAAATCTTCAAATTTATCATATCAAGCATATCAAGTAAGATCTTTCCTATTTTTAACTTACTACAAAAATGGAGGATTTTGTCGCAAACCAAGAACAATTAGTCTGCGCGATGGAGCAACTGCTTTCGTCATTCAAGAAGACATTAAGTGGACAATGTGGGTGCAGTGCAGACACGGTGCCAATATACTTCATGAAAACAAATCACACTTTATATTCGGCCTGTTTTAGAATATTCAGTTTATTAGAATTTATTGTGGCTTTGTGGTAGCTGGTAAGTTTAACACGTTGCAAAGTTTTGCGTTCCAAGCTACAGCGGCACGTATATCTTAATTATGGAAAATTAGGTATAACGTCAACAAGACAACAATTAATACATTTTAATTATTGCGGGTGTCGCGCGGTGTTATGGGGGTCATAGTGTTGTGAAGGTAATTAGTAGAGTCGTTTTAAGTAAGAGTTACGTCAGCGAGTGCAGCCTCGACAAACTGGTCTCGCGACCTTGACCTTACACGCGGCGCGGTCGAGGCCGCCCCTCCGCGGAGCGCTGCGCATGCACTCGTCCAGAGCGTGTAACCACGTACATTGCTTGTAAACGCACCGGTATGTTACCAAATACAGCACTGATTCATTTCACTATCACTGGCCCACTTTTTAGGGTTCCGAAGTTTATGACTCGGAACCTTTAAAGATTCGTCATGGCCTTCCGTCCATTCGTCCGTCCTCGACTTACTGACCAAACGGTTAGTGCTAGAAAGATGAAACTTTGCATGAATATGTGTTGTAGTTATGTCGACAAAGTGCTACAATAAAATTATGAAAAATATTTTATTTGGGGTACCTCCCTTACACGCGGCTATCCCGTGTAGGGTATTGTGTTATTAGTTTATTAGGTACCTACGCATATTGTAAAATGCGCTTCCTTGGAAAACGTCATACAAAATTAACAATTACCTATCTATTGGATACGATTTGAAATACTCGTACCACTCTGGGTGACTGAGGAACCCTTTCCTGTGCGTGGCCTGACAGGCACTTGGTCGATTTTTTTACGTTTTATTGTTGTTTATAGTTCATAAAAGATAACTTAAGTGCAAGCAACGGCCCATGAATAAACAAATTATCGATGTTACCTATTAAGGTAGTTAAGGTCGTAGAGAACCTACTTGGAACAGAACTGCACATAGGTATATTTAGATTGCACCCGTTGCGTTGTTTTAAGACTGTTTATGTAATTTTACACCATTAAGTGCGTGTATCTGTTATAGTACACCATTAAGTGCGTGTATCTCCTGTAAATTGCTTACCATCAAGCTTGGAATACCACTCTGTGTCGGTGTACTTAGTACTTAATTTTGCGTGGTGAGTCAGAGGCGGGGCTTACCCGCCGGCCGCCACCGATGTCCACATGTGTGGAAATACCGCGATCTCTGTCAGATTCTTAGATTATACGTTTTCCTCAACTTAAACTTGTAGTAATTAAATGACGAGTAAGCGCGAACCGGATTTTCATTTTTGTGAATCCACAATACACTTTAGATTGTCAACTATCTCGTTTAGTCGTGTCGTATATTAATTAGCTACTTTACGTTTAGTTCTAAACGCTCACTGATTGATAACAAACATTTATTAGTTTGTAATATGTATGAACATTTCGCAATTTTATTTCCTTTCAAATACCAACTGCTTTTGTAATTCAGCCTCTGACGACTGACCTCTGTGAAGTAAACGAACAGCGTCGCTTTGTAGATGTTTGCCACACTCGCTCCTAGATAACGATCAAGATTTACGTTACTTGCAATATGTAATTTATTTTTTATTAAATATTTCGGACATCTTACACACAACATCATAATCGTTTCAAACTAAGCAAGCTTGTATTATTGTAATATTATATGTAGTAGGTACACTGTTTTATTCATATTCAAAGTCAAAGAAAAGGGGTGTAGAGGCAGCCCGTTGCCTGTCCGCTTGGCAAGCGCTCTAATGAGTGAATGTGAACCGCTTCACTCTGTAGTGACGCAACTAGATGACGGCGACGTGTCCGTGTCAGTGAAGCTGTTGTGGAGTTGGTGTGGCGAGCGGAGGTCTCTGCTCTGTGCGCTGTGCAGTCGACAGTCGAGCTCGTGCACTCTCAGCGGAGTGGCGGAGCACAGCGCGCGCACTAGCTAAGACACGCGCAAGCCCGCGCACCACGCGATCTCACTGTTTACTTAACTCACTTTTAGCTCTACTTAAAGTAAGGGCTAGGTACCCATATATGTTACACTCTGCATGGACTCTGTGGTACGCGATCGGGAACAATTGTGAACTTGACTCTGAGTTCAATCTTGGAAGGGGATCTGAATCTGTGCGGCTGCGACATAATTAATTGCAGTGGGCCGATCAAAGGACATGGACAGGGGGAAGAGTCGAGACTGGCGCGGTGAGTTGTCGGCGAGTTAACATATCTGAGGCACCCTCTACCCACGCATCGCCGTGCCATCTCATTAACATTTCATTGTGGGTACGAGTGTGTGCTTATATGATAGATCCAGGAGTGCATGTTGCCGGACGCTCCTGTTATGGCGCATGAATGCCGCAAGCGCGTGATCAAGCACCTACGTACACGAATAAAGATGCTTCCGAATCTCACGCCCTCTCGTAAATATTGTATATGCACTTGACACAAGTATGGACCGAACACAACATGCATATCGGCAATTAGGATCAGAAGGCGTCTTCCGTGTATTAATATGTTTGAACATCTAGGCGAAGAACCAGTGGAATAGGTCAATGTGAACACACGATGCGCGCCGATCACAGTCGGCCGCAGTAGTGGAGTTCAAGCAATAGACCATTTTGTTATCATTGCGTCGATGTTAAGCATAGTTAGTGGAGACAGACAGACAGACAGAGGTAGTGATCGACTAAAGAATAGTGAGGTCGTCATACAGCTCTGGCTGCTGCGAATGTTCTTGGTACTTAAACATGACATGTCTCAGCCATTTATATTGTAAAAAAAGAGGCCAAGTGCGAGTTGGACTCGCCCGTGAAGGGTTCCGTATCAACAAGTAACATTATATAAAAGATATTGTAGTTCGTTGATTGAATGAAAGTCCCGTCAAATCAGTTTAGCCGTTCGATAGATTACCTGGAACAAAGAGACAGACAAATATTTTAAATATGTTTTGTGAATATACTTATGTACCGTAAATACTTTCATAATATGCATTTAGTAGAAAACTATTAATTTGATTATACAAACTTATACTTAAATTTTATAATTAGTTTAGTTTATATATATTATTATGATCCTTACTAATGTTATCAATCCTAATAAAAACGCGTAAGTTTGTGAGTACGTATCTATACATACATGGATTATGTATACATACGCATTTATGTGCACGTATGTATACCTGAATGGATTTTGATGAAACTTAATAATAATATAGCTTACATACCGGAATAACAAATAGGTTACTTTACCGCTATGACAGACCTACACGCAGGCAAAAGCTAGTGCTATAGTAACTCTGTCTGTCCAGCCGTCACGGCAAAACTATTGAACGGATCTAAATTAAATTTGATACACAGATAGCCTAGAGCTTGCGAAAGGACATAGGCTTCTTTTTATCGAGATAACCGATATACATGCGGGCGAAGCCGCCAGTTAAAACTATTTATTATATGAATAGAGAAAAAGTATTTTTGTTGACAATTAGTCACCACTGAGTACGTCATCGTCGAGGAAAATTAAAAATATATATTTACTAGCTTTCGCCCGCGGCTTTGCCCGCGTGTGTGTCGGTTATCGCGGTAAAAAGTAGCCTATGATCTGTCCCAAGTTCAGTTCTATCTTCATACCAAATTTCATCAAAATCGGTTTAGGCGTGAAAGCGTAACAGACAGACAGACAGACAGAGTTACTTTCGCATTTATAATATTATGTAGGGATCGTTTACGTTGAGAGTGACAAAAAATGAATTTCGATATACTCGTAAAAATAATAATTGAGGTGTAATGTATGCAGAAGCCGATACGGGCGAGCCGGGTGAGGCCGGCGAGGGGTGCGCGTGCCAGAACGGCGGCCACTGCGTGTGGACGGACCGCGGGCGAGCGTGCGCGTGCGCGGGCGCGTGGGGCGGCCCCACGTGCGCGCTGTACGTGGGGCACGACCACGCCTGCGCCGCGCGCGCCTGCCCCCCGCCTGCCATCTGCGTCTGGGGCCCCGACGGTGAGTCAGACTCTTCCTGCCCTGCTGCGCCCTTTGTATCGCCACTAAACAATCCATTCGTGCCGCGTCCACAGCTAGCGGAACGAAGGTGTACTGCGCGTGCTTAGAAGGCGCGTCGTGTACGTCGCCGCGAGCCCAAGGAGGAGCAGGCGGGGCGACAGCGGGCGTGGTCGCGGGCGGCGCGTGGGCCGGTGCGGGACTGGCGCTGCTGGCGCTGCTGCTCGCCGTGCTCGTCGCGCTCTACGTGCTGCACAGGCGGAGACAGTACGTATTCTCGCTATCCTCGCCTTAGGTAATGACCTACTGATTATTGTTATATTGTCACAATAAAGTTACAACGTACGTTTTTTGCAGTGGGGCGTTCGTGCACGCGCGGCTGGCCGACAACGTGGAGATCAACAACCCTATGTACCTGGCGGGCGAGGACGAGCTCGAGCCGCACGCCGACCACTCGCTCACCGTGAGTACTGCGCTCTAAGATGCACCTATCGTAACGTGCTGTTACCTTTTCACGTGCATCGGCGAGCACTGTCAGGCATTCGGAGTTTATTGGAGTTTAATTAGTCTATTGAGTAGTTTAAAATTGCTTCCTCATGGAAATTTACCAATTTAGCTACTTTTGTGTTGTTTTCAAATATTTTTGAACAAGTAAATAGTTAGAGGATGCCAAACTGGTCTGCATGATACCATTGTTCTTAAAGGCAAGCCGAGTCTACTAGTCGTATTATAAACATATATTGTGGTAACAACTTAAAGCATCGGGAGTAAGAGAATAGTTTATTTCCTTGCTTTTTTTTAAATACTACTAAAGAGCGACAGGTACTCGTAATGTCCTCGAGGTTAACATGCGACGACACTTTTTACAGAACGGCGGAAACCATTTTGCAAACCCCGTGTACGAGAGCATGTATGCAGCGCAGCAGAACAACCCCGGCGCCGGGCTGGGCGAGGTAATGAGCTCCCCCCCCTCCGGCGCCCCCGCGCACGCCCCGCGCTACGTGCGCCTGCGCCGGGACCCCTCCGCCTCCCTGGCCGAGCGGAGCCTCAACACCTGAACCGCTCATTCTGTGCTACCATACATTCGTTGAACGATAGCGTTGCATTACAGTTTAACTTGCAAATAATAAACAAAATTTATCATAATTATTCACAATAACACAAAAGTAGGTACATGTAAACAGGCAGATTTCGTAAGGTTACGATGTTAACGACCGGTTCTCGTAATGTGCTCGGCGACGTGTGCGAGTGCTATCGCTGAAGGTGAGCCGAGAGAAGGTCGATGGTTGGTTTTTCCGTCTCGCCGAATTTTATTATAACGTTTAAATAGGTACTTCATTTTGAAAAATATGTTCGAGGGAGTTTCCCAGTTCTGTTTGATATATTTATGTTGTACAAAGAGAGAAAATTAATTATGAGCAATTACGAAATTGCTGTACCAAAGCTATGTAGCGATTACCGAGGTCGCGATGCAGTGCGTCGCCTTTACTTGTGAATGTCAACTGTAAAATGTTTATTGATAAAATAAATGGAAACCTTAAGAACATTGACTGACTGCCCCGGAAACGCAGTGATAGCGTATGCGACTGCTGTGCTTAAGGTCTCGGGTTCGATACCGGGTCGAACTAAATGATGATATACAATATATATATACATAGTTTACAAAAAAAAAGTAAATAGTTGTCCAGTAGATACAAGCTCTGCTTAGTTTGGGACTAGATGGCGTTGTGTGTAAGATATTTTATTTATTAGACAAACGTATGTCTAGTTTGGAATGTATACACAGTTTTAATACACAGTTTTAATTTAATAAAGAAATAAAGGCAGATTTGGGACAGAAGGAGGGTCTCAACTTTTCAAAATAATTGAAATGTGTCACGACGTGATACATCTATATATCATCTGTTCTAGCTATACAGCTACACAACGTCTAACTCATGAGGCAGGGTAGGGTCACTTTAGCAGGCTCATAAATATGTAAATAAAATAAATATCTGCAAACAACAAATTTTAATCAAACCTCTAGTGAAGGGATAAACTGTAGGTAGTCTGTAAAACCTGCACGCACTAGATTGTTCACGGGGACGTCAAGTAGGGGAAGGACAAAGGACACCCATATAAAGTTCACTTAAAATTCAGCTCTGATCAACTCGATCCCACAACTGGCACAAAATATATTCTCGCAGTGAAACATTCTACATCCACCGTGGACTGTAATGTGATTATTTTGAATTGTTATTGAATCGACAATATATCGATAATCTTAGAATCTTTACAATACTTTATTATTTTACTACGAATGTTGCTGACAGTTGATCGGAACTGGATTTTGACCAAATTGTTGTTACGAGAAACGACCTACAGAAGAGGCCAGGCGGAGTCAGGCGTGGCCCTGTACGCACCTGCATCGCACACCAGATGCCGCCCAGCTTTGGATGAACATCCTCGTCAAATGTTAATAACAATTAGGGACTATAGGGCTACGGTCCTGCTTCATGTCTGTCTATTAGTCTGACGGGAATCTATATCAAAAGTTGGAGCAGCCTCATACTAGATCAACAAAGGACCTCCTTTCGGTTACACTAGAAACAAGTATTTGTTATATTAAGTATCCAACATTTTATTTTAAATGTCTCATATCTTTCGACGTAATAAAAGCGACAAATTAAATCCGGTTTACCCTTTATATGATTCATCGGAACTTCGTTCGTTAGCAGCTTTTAGGAGCTGTGCTTACCAATACATAAACGGGACGCATCCCCCCGTGGCGTGCATAGAATTGCTACTTCAGTATGTCCCCTCCGAAGTAAATTAAGTAGTTTAAATAACGATGAATATCCTCCAGAGTAAGTATATATAGTATAGTATATATAATATAGTGATATACCGCAGTAAGCTTTTTAAGAGAATACGCTTAAATTGGTGCAGCTTACGTGTCGTACTAGGAACTTATTTTTCTTTCAACTTTCTAAACAGAACTGTTTCAAAAAAATAGATTAGGTTAGAACTGTGACTCCACATAGCTGTGTACACACACCAGAATTTAAGTAATTGCCATGCGTTACGATCGGGTATTGCCAACTTACCGATCGTTGCCAAAATAAGAATGTTTGAGCTCTACGAAATAAAACCTTTGTTTCTAATTTGAGCTTTTGTGGTTTATATTAAGCTGAGTAATCAATTTCGTTTAGAATTGGCATTTATTATTATCGCAGATTTTTAATTTATACCTAAATTAAAAAACATGCTGTTTGTTTTACGGTGATGAACAAAAATAGGCTAATCTCTATTTTGCGACGCGTATTTTGCTTGACTTGATATCTTACTGCTGTACGTCACCGTCTAAGGGAATATCTAAGCAGCATAAAATTTATGCATTTTATCTTTAGAAAAGCTAATTCACTTCGGCGGCGACGTACCGTAGTAGTTCTTCCATATAGACCATATAGATCGAGTAACGAGTACGTATAATATGTAAGTAACGGTAGGCGAGGGTAGGGTAGGTGGGAGGGACTAGGGAGGTGGTGCTGTAGTGTGCGTGTGACGTGTCCCGCAGGAGCACGCCACGCTGCTGGCAGCCGCGCGCGCCGAGCCACCGCCCGAGCGCGCCGCGCTGCTGTGACGTCACCTGGCGCCGCCGAGCCGCCGCCCCCGCCCCAGCCGCCTGCTCACCGCGCCTCGACCCGCACACCCCGCCTGAACGACGAGCCAGTAGGACTCGACAATATTCTGACCCAGTAGGCTGCGAATCGACTCTGTCGAACAGTTTTATAAGTTTTATACCTCCTACATGAGTGCAGTTCGTATTTGGTTGAGACATATTGGAGTTCATAAAAAGTTTCATGTGGCGTACTAGGTGCTCCCACCTTCGGTCAAACGTTGCGATCTCATGCTAAAGAGCACCTCAACGATGGTGAACTCTTTTCAGATTAATAATGCTCTTTGAACTAGCCTATAATGAAATATTATTCATATAATATTTCAATAAAAGTCGTCGAGCTGTAGTAAATTTTAAACTTGTTCTCTTTAGATATTCGCGTGTATGTAGCAAGATGAAGTCAGTACCTTCGTCACTCTCGATTTAAAAACACTATCTCACATGTATCAATTTTACAAACATTGGACAAAAGCGCTCACTACTGCGCTGTTGTAGCCCCCACTAAAACACTCACGTTTAGTAATGAGAGCGTATTGTGAGTAGGTAGGTATATTGTCGCGTAATGCACCGCGCGTTACCAGCCACCAATACTAGCTGTATTTCAAGTGTATTCTCTATTAATTGAACTGATCCGAATGAATCTCATGTGCAATTTAGGCGTTGTATATTATTTTTGAAGGCCAGTCCAGATAAGGAGTTGCCCTAAGTGTAAATCCTACGGCTGTAGAGCGTACCTGCATTAATTAGTAATGCATGTTTTCATTACGGGCAGCTAATTGCCATTGCGTTGTGAAAATTTTGTGATTTTAATTTATACTTTTGTAAGAAAGAGTTCATATTTAAGTTTATATAAATGCGGTCCTAACTATCCTATAGAAATATGTATGATGTACCGACTGTTTCTGATTGAGGAGGCAGCATTGTACTAGTGAGATCAAACTTTGATGTCGAACGAAAAGTGTAGTATTAATTACTTATGTAACTTGTGCCAAATTATTGTGATTGATTGGAAACGTATTGTTGTGTTGTGTAATTTTATAAAATAAGTTGAATGTGACGGGCATCGTGGCACTTGTGAGACCCTGCGCCGTTTACTCTATTGTTTTGCTCAAATATCCCGCGATGAGTCGGTGCCCAACAGTGGAGCCGGCTCGATCCACGTGTAACATACCGCACCGTGGACATCCTGTACACGCATGAGTACAATTCCCATATTTAGCTCTAAAACATTTAAAGGTAATTGAAGTAGGTATGTTTCTATTGTTCATCACAAGACTGTAGAAAACGTGTACATAGATGTAAGTCAATCAATTTTAGTAATAAAAAGAATCTCTCAATAGATTTGTGTTTCTCATTTATTGTTTGACTCCTAATCAGACCACTGCTACTAGACACTACACCGACATAATCAATAAAAAACACATTCCTTTAAAATACACGAAATCATCAAAGTTTCCTGTTTGATTTTCCTGTTTTATTAGTGAATTTAAAAGCCAAGAAAAGCATATATTGTTAAATTGTACAATTGAATCGTTTTCTGTTCTAAGGTGGCAATATTGCTTATTTCTAAATGATTAGTGATTATTTAGATCGAGTCCAAGATGATCGGTCTAATGAAGTTTTTTGTCTTATATTAACTTCTCCTCGAAGAATTCAGGCATTCCTGGAACAATGTTCAACTGTGACAAATTTTGTAGAGTATTCAGTTCAGTTTATGCGAATACTGATTTTGCTAATAATATTGACTTATACCACAGAATACATAATAGTACTAGTACAGAAGACTCACTCCGAAAAATAATTTAAAGAAATAGGGACCCTTGGTGTCATATAATTAAGTTCCATTCAGATCCATTGATATATTTTTTAATACATTCATGTTCAGATCGCACAGCGCCGCATCACCTACGATTTATATCTTAATATATATAAATCTCGGGTCACAATGTTTGTCCTCAATGGACTTCTAAACCACTTAACCGATTATAATAAAATTCGCACACCATGTGCAGTTCGATCTAACTTGAGAGATAGGATAGTTTAAATCTCAAATTATAGTCGCAATTTTAATTTATTGCTAATTATTGTGTATTAATATTCTAAGGCGGTACGAAGTTCACCGGGTCAGCTAGTTTACTATAGAAAGAGACGCAATTGTAGAATTGCGTCTCTTTCTATCATGTAACTCTTACTGTTCTTAGGTTGTGACAACATCCTTTAAACTAACACTAAACATATTTAAAAAAATCTATAAAAATGTACTCGGGATAAAAAATTACTATGTACAGACTGACAGCACAACTATTGAAAGTAGGCAAACGCAAGCCGCGCGATTACACTAGTGTCATTCAATGCATCTCGACATTACCATATAAGGAGATGCGCAACACCGGAAACGCTATTCAATGCGCCCAGCTTAGAACATTCTAGTAATTCCATTGTTTTTAATACTAAGAACGTCTCCCATCTCGGTCTGACCGAAAGCTCCATCTCATCACCGCGCGAGGACCGCGTATATATCTGTCTTGTTTTTGAGTAGTTCGGCCGTTCGGGGCGTGATGTGCCGTACCTTTTTCTAGAACCCGGAAAAGGTTCTGACCTTCCTTTTGTTCGGTCTCGGCAGTCACGTAGACCTGATCTTGATCTTGACAAACAAAAACCTACGAAAATTGTATCGTCTCAAAAACTTTCTACCTGTTAAAAGTAAAATTACACTCATGCAGTCCTTGATAATCCCGACAATCGACTATGGTGATGTGTGTTACTTCGACCTGAATGCAGACCTCCTTAATAAATATCGAAAATAGACCGACATCTCAATAACTGCATTCAATTCTAATAACATCCCCCTGGACAAGGGGACCACCCTACGGGTTGAAGAAGACCACCCTTCGGGTTGAAGAAAACCATCCTTCGAGTTCAAGAGCGACCAGTCTTCGGGTTGAGGACGGGGTCCACCCTTCGGGAAGATTGTCCGAGGCGCAACCTACGTGCTGACCGCAGTGTGCGGCCGCCTGACCAGTACGCGACGAGGATCGTTGGTCACCCATCCACGAGCCAACCTCGGAAGGGTTGCTTAACCCCAACTCGACCTGCGCGGCCTCGCCCCGTAGTCGCGGAGACCAAAGTTAAGTGTGCCTAGGGTTAGACCTTTTCCAAAGAAAAAACCTTCCAGTGCCAGAACCTACCCCCTGGTGTAATTAGAGACTCTAGTGCTCTGTAACCCCTAGCCCTCTCAAGGGGGGATTATTTGTAACCCCTAGCCCTCTTAAGGGGGAATTACACACTGGCAAGATCAGCAGTAGAACATGAATCCCAGGGTGCCTATAAATAGATTTAAATAAAAAGTAATTAAAAAAACAAAGAAATAGAAGCTAAAGGTGTGTGCATATGTTGATGGGGCATTCAGGGAACACTTCAAAGAAAACCACTGTTATATAGTATCACATAAATATATTTTAAAACTAAAGAATTGCAGTTTACATAATGTAGGTTGTTAGAAAATAAATTTAAGGTACAAGTTTCAGCCTATACTATTCTTAGGAATAACAAACATATAATCAACCTAATGTAGGTTGTTAAAAAATAAATTTAAGGTACAAGGTTCAGCTTATACTAATTTAGAAAATTATGGTGTGTAAGGTCTTTTCAAGACCCTCCACACTACAAACAAGAGGTAAGTCAGTAAAAGATCGGGTACAAAGTACTGTTTGTACCCGAATGTAAAATAAAATAAATATACCTGTCTATAGGTCAGACAGGTTAAATCAGAGTTAAAACAATTAACCGCCTTGCAGACCCGAAATGGTCTGAAGAGAAACGAACTGCAGCCGCCATAAAGAAGAGAGAGAAACGCAGATTAGGCTTCGCGACCCACCAGGCACAGCTGTGGGCCTCAGTGTAAGGCCTCACCCCTGCGCCGAAGCGTCGCCGGACCTCCTCCAATAGGTCCGACACAGAAGAAGAATGTTGGCTGAAGGGTACACCCTCAGCCTATGCATTGAGGTTGAAGGGATTCCTTCAGCCTTAGCGTTGAGCCCTACGGACAAAAGAAATAATCCTAAAATCGATCCCAAAGTCACGACAAAGTCTAATGTAAGGTTTTAAAAACTTACCACATTATATGGGCTCGAACAAATATGGTTTCACCCCATGTTGAAGATTAATAAGTATATACTTCTATGACAAAAACTTCAGCACTACGACAGGTAAGGCAAAGTATGACCCCCTCAGATCGAGTCGCCGACTTTTACACACAAATTCTCGAAGTTTCTAGAAAAAATCTAATCCCACTACAACCAGATGTCACACAGATCAAAAATGAGCCACAGATATTATATCAATTTGACATCCCGTAAATATAGTGTCAACCTATCGCCGTCCACTGCTGGACGAAGGTCTCCCCCAAGGAACGCCAACCATTCCGGTCTTGGGCAGTCCGCATCCATCCGCCGCCAGCCACCTTCCTCAAATCATTGGTCCATCGTGCCGCAGGGCGTCCTACACTACGTTTGCCTAATCGCGGTCTCCACTCTAGCACCTTTCGGATCCAGCGTCCATCAGTTCGTCTGGAGACATGTCCGGCCCACTTCCACTTCAGCGTGCTGATTTTCCATGCGATGTCGGTAACTCTAGTTCTCTGTCGAATAATATCGTTGCGTATTTTATCGGACAGAGAGACACCCAACATTGAACGCTCCATCGCACGCTGAGCTATTTTAAATTTATGGACCAGTCCGATAGTGAGTGTCCACGTCTCGGCTCCGTATGTCATTACGGGTAGGACGCACTGGTTGTAGACTTTGGTCTTAAGTGATTGAGGTATTTGTGACTCAAAAATATGACGTAGCTTCCCGTATGCCGCTCAGCCCAAACGTATCTTCTGTCGGCTTCCAGATCGAAGTTGTGCCGGCCGAGTTGGATTATTTGGCCAAGGTAGATATATTTTTGCACAACCTCGATAGCAGCGCCATTTACGGTTACGGGACAAGGTGATACATGCCTGTTATGCATGACTTTAGTTTTTTCTATGTTCATCCTCAGTCCCACTCGTTTTGAACAATTATCTAGACTGTTGAGCATTTCTTCCAGATCCTGCAGAGACTCCGCCAGAATGACTATATCGTCTGCGAACCGCAAGTGTGAGAGGTATTGGCCTTTTATATTAATTCCCTGTCCATCCCAATCGAGCATTTTGAAGACGTCTTCCAATGCATTGGTAAACAGTTTCGGAGATATGACGTCTCCTTGTCTTACCCCCCGATGCAATTGGATTGGTCTTGTGCTCTTTTCTTGTACACGGACGGTCATCCTTGCGGCTTCGTAAAGACCTCTCATCACCTGGATATATCGGTGGTCCACCATGCACCTCTGCATGGAATCTAGGACAGCCCAGGTCTCGATGATATCGAAAGCTTTTTCGTAGTCCACATACGCTAGGCAGAGAGGCTGATTGTACTCTTCTGTCTTCTCATTTATTTTCCTAATAGTGTGTATGTGGTCCACAGTACTGAAGCCTTTTCGAAACCCTGCCTGTTCCACGGGCTGGAAGTCGTCGAATTTTTGGGCAAGATGGTTAGTAATGACCCTCGAAAACAACTTGTACACATGGCTCAGGAGTGATATTGGAGCGGTAGTTCTTCAGTAGGTTTTTATCTCCTTTCTTGAAGAACAATACCACCAAGCTCCTGCTCCATGCCTCCGGTCTATTGCCAGTGTGAATGACGGAAGTGTAAATAGTCTTGAGAGCTCTACTAACATGGGTGTACCTCCCGCTTTTAGGAGCTCTATTGTAATTCCGTCTTCGCCCGGAGCTTTATTGTTCTTCAGTTGTTCGAGTGCCACTCTAATCTCGCCCAGATCGACGTCGGGAAGCTCGTCTGTGAGGTGGCGTATTAGTCTAGCACGCTGATCGTCCGCGCTGGGGGTCTCAGGTGGGTGGGTTCTTGAGGAATATAAGTCCTCGTAAAACTTTTCGATTTCAGCGAGAACTTCTGATTTAGAGGTGACGGTGGTGCCTTGTGGTGTTTTTAGTTTAGTCAGAAGGCTATAGGAGGCACTTGGCTTAGCAAAGACTTTTGTGCCCTTATTTTGGACAATCGCATCCTCGATTTCTCGAGAATTTGACTGTCGAAGATCACGTCTTATTAGCCTCTTCACCTGCCTGTTAAGATCCTGGCGCTCAGATGGAGTGGCGTTTGTTGTTTCTCGTCTTTTCCTCATAAGATTTAGGGTCTCGCTTGTGAGTTTCGACTTGCGTCCACTGCTCTTCGGTCGAAAGTGTTTAGAGCCCACCTCACGAACGATCCGCACCAGACTGTCAGCGGTGTCGTTTACGTCCTGCACGGTTTCCAACATGGCGAATCGGTTTTTAGCTCCAGCTGGTAGCTTTTGCATTCAGCTTCAACCTGGGGCAGATCCCGTAAATAGCTTTGAATAAATTAGTATATATTCAAAAGAGAGCGCCATCTGGCGCATGCCTTGAACTATTTGCATTAAACATTTACTATTTTATACTACATTGCTACTACATTTACTAAGATAATAAATAATAAGTCTTATAATTAATATATAGTTTTAGAACCACATGGCCCTAACAATGAACGTCAAAAAAAGAGGACTTACTTTCCAAAACTGGAAGGGATGACCGAAGTAGACGGACAAATGTTTCTTCTTCAATTTAGCCACCACCATTATTGGAAAACGAGTATCTTCTGTGATGTAAAACCTTGTTCAGACGATACCGAGAACGACATTAACAGTGACTGAGTTGTATCCATTTAACTTGTTGCTCGGGTGACTAATAACAGAGGAGTACAGAGAGTTACTGGTACTAAAAGAGACATAGGAAATGTTTTATATATTGTAATAATAATGCAATAATAAATATATAAATATTTCGGACATCTTACATACAACATCATCTAGTCCCAAGCTAAGCAGAGCTTGTATTATGGGTACTAAACAACTGATATAAATACATAAACATGCTTTTTTTTGTAAATACATACTTAATATACATAGAAAACACCCAGACTCCATTTAGCGACATCTACAAAAAAGCTTGAGCATCTAAAAATTAAGTGTTACACCTCGTAATTTAATATTATAATAAAATTGTAATCGACAATAATTTTCTTCATATTTTTTTTGTGTAATAAATTAATTTATTCTCGTAAATTATTGTTTTTCTTGTTTTCTTTGTGCCCGCGGTCAGGCGGTAGTAACACTGTTCTGACGATATTAAGGTTATCTCCTCTTAAAAAAATCTTTATAAACTACTTTTTCTGTAGAATTTTACTTTAGTGAACAAAATTCTTTCCAAATAATAATAAGGTAGTTGATAGTAGTATGTCATGACAAGTAGGACGCACTGGTTAAAAACTTTAGTTTTTAGGCACTGTGGGATCGACGATGAGAAGACTCGACGTAACTTTCCAAATGCCGCCCAACTCATGACATACGGAGCCGAAACGTGGACACTTACGGTGCGGTTGGTCCACAAGGTCAAAGTTGCTCAGCGTGCAATGGAAAGGGCTATGCTCGGCGTTTCTCTGAGGGATCGTATCAGGAATGAAGTTATCCGTCAGAGAACTAAAGTCATCGACATAGCCCACCGGATTAGCAAGCTGAAGTGGCAGTGGGCTGGCCATATTAGCCGCAGAACTGTTGACCGTTGGGGTAGAAGAGTTCTGGAGTGGAGACCGCGTCTCGGCAAACGTAGTGTAGGACGCCCACAGGCCAAGTGGAGTGATGATTTGCGCAAGATGGCTGGCAGGAGTTGGATGCGAGAAGATCAAAATCGATCAAAGTGGTGTGCAATGGGAGAGGCCTATGTCCAGCAGTGGACTGAGATAGGCTGATGATGATGATGAGAGTAGTACTTTAATTTTAATATATTCGCGCATACCTACTTACGTTTTCGGAACCCGCACAGTAAGTGAGACAGGCCTGATATTACTCAAAGATATTGAATCACGCCGCCTTACTATAATTACTGTAGGTACTTTTACTATCTACATGTACGACGCGAACAGATTAGTTCCTACCTAACACCTAAAACCTTTTATTCAGACATCCGTAACAAAACAATATCTTTTACATGGATTAGAAGATCGACTTTTGTCATTAGAAGCCATCGTGGTCATCGAAAAGTATAACAAAAACTTCAATAATACGCGAGAGCGATGCGGCGACGAACGTGACGCGTATCGTGCGTAAGCGACAGCCCCAACGGCATGCCTGTCCGGGCAGGCAGGCGCTGATTATACCTAAACTGCGGACACCCACCTGCTTATACTCAGGGCCCTCTTCTAATAGCGATGTGAACTTAATTAATGTTCATTTAGATTATTGCAAAAGAATTATAACGTCAAGGGCTCTGTTCTGGACCTTTTTCACCATTTTTGGTTTACGGTTGCGAATTACCTGGTAAATTAATTAATTGGGCTATGGAGGCCTACTGTCCTACTTGTCCAAAGCCGAGTCTGCATTGTATTATTATACTATAATTGCAACATCATTGTTTTATTAAGCAGTGATCTACTGTTACCAAATTGATGGTATATTCCAAATACCTTTTTAAGTGCGTGGACAACCGTGAGCAAGTCGATGCAGTATATACCTACTTCTGCAAGGCTTTTGATAAGGTGGATTACGCAACGTTGTTGAAAAAGTTTCATTTTAAAGATATTCGCGGGAATTTATTGCGCTAATAATGAAATTAATGTCATTTCCGGTGCTCCTCAGGGTTCTATTTTGGGACATTTTTGTTGTTGACATAAATGACATTGGGTAAGGCCTTAAAAAATCACACTTTCTTCTTTATGCCGACGACCTATTACTAATATACTTTAGGATTAGAACTCGAGATGGTTGTATTGTGCTGCAAGCCTATCTCACAGGGGGTAGTACCTCCGACCCCCTCCCAATTTGGCCAGCGCAAACCCATTTTGAGGCTGTCTAGGTCTTGCAGGTAGTTGGTTACTATGTTTACTAGAACTCAAGTCTACCCCTTTTCTCCTCGGAATAAGGGACTTCGCACTCATTTACGACGTTCCCTCCGCCTGTCGAGCCGATTAGTTTTCAGTAGGTTTCGCCTAGTAGTAGTAGACTGACTAAATCTGGCTGTTCTCTCGCTCTCAGTTCATAGTAATAAAATAACATAAATCAGTTAATAAGTCAGTTTAATTACCTTATATCAGTTTGTTGTTTCTTTAACCCATTAGAAATCACTGTTCTTAATCAAGTACAGCCATATTTCTGAATGTCAATTAAGAAACTAGAAAAAATCAAGGATCCTACTTTAATATTTCATTTAACCATAATATTGTTTACCTAAATTGAACAGTATTACGCAATTACGTGGGTAATATAATTATTTTTTGTCAAAAAGTGTCAGATAAAGTACATGTCAAAGTAAATAATATTATACAATTCAACTAATAATTCATTCCTAAAAGAAAACTGCAGTCAAATAAATGTTTTTGTACTCGGTTGAGTACAATGATAATTAATACCATTGACCAGTAGCCATTATTTTACTTACTCGGTCGAAAGTAAAATAATGGGGTGTATTTCAGTATAGAAAAAGAGACTATAATTATTATTATGGAATGCAGCAGTGTGGCCGAGCAACGGGCACAAATTCTACAGTCACCGGCAACATTTCGGGAGGCCTGCAGTAATCTTCGGAGGCTGCATTCCTTCTGGAGTGAATGGGAAATAACTCTTCACGATCAATGGTCTAATAACTAGGACTAAGTGCGGAAACCGCCCAGAAAAACTAACTAACTAACACTAGATGTATAATGTGAAATAAAAATACAAAGGTACGTAGAGCTAAGTTTTCTTAAAAAATTTTTGAACAAACTGACATGTATCTTCAAATTTATCAACTAGATCAAACAGAAACAGACAGCTGAAAAATGGAAAAGCCCCGGGAGAGGACGGCGTTGAAACAGAATTATTGAAAGCTGGAGGTAAGCCCGTACTGAGGGAGCTCGGGCAGATTGCGCGGTACTATAGCGGCATAATGTTGTGTTCGTAGTTGTGTTGTCGAGATATTTATTTTTATTCGCGAACGAAATTTCTCAAAGACGGCGACAACAACTTTTTGATTCAAATTTATTCCTAACGGTTGATTTATTGTGGGCAAAAGAAGAAGTGGATCCTTACTATAGGGCAAGGAAAATAAATGGTGAATTTTATCGAAACTATGAAGAACAGAGACGAAATCCCGACAAATTCTACGACTACACTAGAATGAGTGTAGAAACTTTTGAATATATTCTTATTTCTTGTTTTTAGGGTTCCGTAGCCAAATGGCAAAAAACGGAACCCTTATAGATTCGTCAAGTCTGTCTGTCTGTCTGTCTGTCTGTCTGTCTGTCTGTCTGTCCGTCCGTATGTCACAGCCAATTATTTCCGAAACTATAAGAGCTATACTGTTGAAATTTGGTCAGTCGATATATTCTGTGAACCGCATTAAGATTTTTACATAAAAATAGAAAAAAAACAATACATTTTGGGGGTCCCCATACTTGGAACTGAAACTCAAAATTTTTTTTTTCATCAAACGTATACGTGTGGGGTATCTATGGATAGGTCTTCAAAAATGATGTTGAGGTTTCTAATATCATTTTTTTCTAAACTGAATAGTTTGCGCGAGAGACACTTCCAAAGTGGAAAAATGTGTGTCCCCCCCCCCTCTAACTTCTAAAATAAGAGAGTAATAAAACTAAAAAAGATATGTTGTACATAACCATGTAAACTACCAACGAAAATTGGTTTGAACGAGATCTAGTGAGTAGTTTTTTTTTAATTTTTAATACGTCAAAAACCGTAACACGCAATATACCTTTCATCCAATCAATACACTAGTATAAAAACATCGATAAAAGTTACAACGAACTACAAGAACTTTTATATGATGTTACTTGCTGGTACGGAACCTTTCATGGGCGAGTCCAACTCGCACTTGGCCGCTTTTTATTTCTTCCCATAATTGGTTAATTATACTTCTATTTTTATGGTTGATATCTCTGCTGTTCTATATGGGTCTCCTCTCAAAGATTGCCGAAATAATTTGTTCTTGCACGTCCGATGACATTTTGTATTGATAAATTGTACTAAACTATACCACAATGCAGACGCGCAGCGCGAGCGGTCACCACTTGACTGAAGTGCACCGCTCGTTGCCCGCCCCCCGCGCCGCTGCCGCGCCGCTGTTTTCAAAAACCGGTCCATATGATTTTACGCATAAGATCCCGCCGCGACCGCGCCGCCGCCGCTGCCGCCCCGCTACCCGCAAAATTCGAGACAGGGGCCTAAAAGCTTTTCAACGCTATCCTGTTCGAAGGGGTTCTCCCTTCAGAGGCGTGGAGTAGAAGTGTGGTCATTTTGTTATTCAAAAAGAGTGACAATACCAGGTTGAAGAACTAACGACCCTATTCCCTCATAACCAGAGATCGAAATTGGGTGTGTGTAAATACCTACTAATACCGACCACGGTTACGGCGGGACAGGGGGTGCTAAGAATCTCCGGGTTACGGAAGGCCACCACAAAAGACTGACCCTGGCAACATTTAATGGCCGCACATTACGGCTAGACTCGCATCTAGCGCAACTCGAGGTGGAACTTGGGAAGATTAGATGGCATATCTTGGGGTTATGCGAAGTCCGAAGAGAGGGGGAGGACACCATAACCCTCGACTCAGGCCATCTTATGTACTTCCGTGAGGGAGACCAACAATCCCAAGGTGGCGTTGGGTTTCTGGTTAATAAGTCCCTTTCTAACAACGTTGTAGAAATATCTAGTGTGTCGAACAGGGTAGCGTACCTCATAATCAAGCTCACCGAGAGATATTACTTGAAGGTAGTGCAAGTGTACGCACCGACTTCGACCCACTCGGACGATGAAGTGGAAGATATGTTCGATGATATATCGAGGGCCCTCCACTTCACGACAAAAACCCACTACAGCGTTGTTATGGGTGACTTTAACGCCAAAGTGGGAGTACAAAATTGCAGCGAATCGGTAATAGGATCCCATGGGTTTGGAAGCAGGAATCATAGGGGGCAAATGCTCGTCAACTTCCTCGAACGAGAGGGGTTGTTCTTGATGAACTCTTTCTTTCAAAAACGGCCCCAAAGGAAGTGGACGTGGCGGAGCCCCGACGCTATGACCAAAAATGAGATTGATTTCATCATGACGGACAAAAAGCATATATTCAGAGACGTCTCAGTGCTCAACAGGTTTAATACCGGCAGTGATCACCGACTTGTCCGAGGCTCTCTGAATATCGATTTCAAGGCTGAACGTGTCCGCTCGATGAGATCTAGGCTCCGACCAACTCTGCTCCAAGCCACGATGGGTTCTGAAAAATTCCAGTCAAAACTGGAAAACCGATTTGCTGCCATGGAAACCACAAGAGACGTTGACCAGAAGCTTCATAATGTGGTTCGGATCATCAGGGAAGAAGGTTCGAGATTTTTTTAAAATGCAGCGTAAGAGCGGGAAGTCAAAGCTTTCAGAGGGGACTCTTAGGTTAATGAAGGAACGACGTGAGAACCCACCTGTCACTTCGTTAGGAAAACGGACTCTGAACCGAGAGATCAGCAAGCGTGTAAGACATGACCTCCGATGCTCCAATACTCTTTTTATTGAAAGAGCGATCGAGCTGAATCGGGGGTCAAAAGTGTTCGCGCAATCTCTCGGAAGAAGCCACCTGACGAAGTTGACCACAGCAAGTGGAGTAGTCGTTACTTCCAAGCCGGCCATCCTCTCGGAAGTGGAAGGCTTCTATAGCGGTTTGTACGCTTCGCACGCATCTCGACCTGATCCCGAAAATGAGGATCCTAGAGCCAAATTAACACGCCACTACACCGAAGATCTGCCAGAAGTCAGCATTGACGAAATCGAGATGGCTCTTGGACAGCTGAAAAATGGAAAAGCCCCGGGAGAGGATGGCATTACAACAGAGTTGTTGAAAGCTGGAGGTAAGCCCGTACTGAGGGAGCTCCAAAAGCTTTTCAACGCTGTCCTGTTCGAAGGGAGAACTCCAGAGGCGTGGAGTAGAAGTGTGGTCATTTTGTTTTTCAAAAAGGGTGACAAGACCAGGTTGAAGAACTATCGACCCATTTCCCTCTTAAGCCACGTCTATAAGCTGTTTTCAAGAGTCATCACGAACCGTCTTGCGCGAAGACTCGACGAATTCCAACCACCGGAGCAGGCTGGGTTTCGGAGCGGATATGGCACCATAGACCACATCCACACAGTGCGGCAGATTATTCAAAGGACCGAAGAATATAATCAGCCCCTGTGTCTAGCATTTGTGGACTATGAGAAGGCCTTTGACTCGATCGAGATCTGGTCTGTTCTGGAGTCCCTGCAGCGCTGCCAAGTAGACTGGCGATACATCCAAGTGTTGAGATGTCTCTACGAGGCTGCCACCATGTCCGTCCAAGTACAGAATCAGCAAACAAGGCCCATACCATTGCATCGAGGAGTGAGACAAGGGGATGTTATTTCCCCGAAATTGTTCACAAATGCAATGGAGGACTTGTTCAAGACGCTGCACTGGAAAGGACGTGGCATAAACATCAATGGTGAACACATCTCACACTTGCGATTTGCAGACGACATCGTCATCATGGCGGAGACGCTGCAGGACCTACAACAGATGCTGAATGATCTGGCTGACTCTTCTGTACGCATCGGCCTACGGATGAACTTGGACAAAACCAAGGTCATGTTCAACGAACATGTACTACCGGAACCGGTTGCGATACACGGTACCGTTCTCGAAGTTGTTCAAAAATATGTGTACCTCGGGCAGACTTTGCAGTTGGGTAGAAACAACTTCGAGGACGAGGTGAACAGGAGAATTCAGCTGCGTTGGGCGGCGTTTGGGAAGCTTCGTCGGGTCTTCTCATCATCGATCCCACAGTGCCTAAAGACGAAAGTCTTCAACCAGTGCGTCCTACCCGTCATGACATACGGAGCCGAAACGTGGACACTCACGGCACGGCTGGTCCACAAATTCAAAGTCACGCAGCGTGCTATGGAGAGGGCTATGCTCGGAGTTTCTCTCAGAGATCGTATTAGAAACGAGGTAATCCGGCAGAGAACTAAAGTGATCGACATAGCCCACAGGATTAGCAAGCTGAAGTGGCAATGGGCTGGCCATATTAGCCGCAGGACCGACAACCGTTGGGGTAAACGTGTTCTTGAGTGGAGACCGCGTCTCGGCAAACGTAGTGTAGGACGTCCACAGGCCAGGTGGAGTGATGATTTGCGCAAGACGGCTGGCAGGAGCTGGATGCGAGTAGCCGAGGGTCGAACTAAGTGGCGTGTGTGTCGAACTAAGTGGAGAGGCCTATGTCCAGCAGTGGACTGCAATAGGCTGATGATGATGATGATAATATTAATATAAAACTAAAACACCTATTTAATATTTAAATACCTACTTTTAATGCAAAACTATTACTAACTCGTATATATAAGATGGCCTGAGTCGAGGGTAATGGTGTCCTCTCCCTCTCTTCGGCTTTCGCATAACCCCAAGATATGCCATCTAATTTTCCCAAGCCGTAGTAGCCGTAATGTGCGGCTATTAATGTTGCCAGGGACAGTCTTTTGTGGTGGCCTTCCGTTACCCAGAGTTTCATAGCACCACCTGTCCCGCCGTAACCGTGGTCGCCACCATGATCATGAATAGCGGGACTACCGGGAACTGGCGGCCCTGGCTTTTGGTGCTTACGCATGGAGGTTAATGCCCTTAATCACCACGCTGGGCAGGCGGGTTGGTAATCGCAGGGCATAACTTGTTGTACCGATGACGCTGCTGCCCGTCACCGGCCTGTTTGATTTAGCTACGCCTGTTAGGATGGGTATACCGCCATCGGTCGGTCACCAGAGCCTCGTTCGTCATTCAGCAGGATGTACTATATTGGCTTGGAGCGATAGATCGTGGTTCGCCCTCTTACATCCCCACGATATTATTATTAAATTTATTGAAATATTTTACATACACATTGAGTCCTCGAAATTTAAGTTGTTAAAAATTCCAGATATAACAAATACTAATAAGTTGTGTAAATTTAGAACAGTCTAGCTGCGATATAGACCTATGATTGTTCGTCAAAGTGAGATAAATACATTAGTGAAGAAATCCGCTTACAGAGGTGACTAGTTAATTAAGTGTGTTTTGAGTGAATATGGAACTAATATCAGTGAGCAAACTCAACCATTAGTGAAATCTAAGCCCATTAAAGTGCTTAAGACTAAACTATTTAATAATAACAAACCACAAAAAATACAGAAAAACAATACACTATAAAGGAAAAAAATTAGATGTCAAAAATTCTGTCAAAAATTCTGTGAAAAATTTATCTAAAATATTCCGTTTTTTTTAAATAATTGAATAACAAAATATTAAATCCTTTTCTCCTTACAAGAATTTCACACACACGCTTCCACTGCGCGAATCTATTATTATCTCTCACCCCCTTACACTAGCACTACTTACACAAAGGTTTAGAATTAAAATACCTAAAAAGACCTAATGACATATCACAAGAGAATAGCACAAATCACTTTAAAGAACCTAGTCACTAACTTAATCTTCACCTCCATTAACACCATCGTGACCTCCATCATCACTTATCTTCATCTCCATCGTGACCTCCAACAACATCACAATCTACATCTCATCTTCGTTATCTCCTCCACCATCACTATCGTGACATCCATCACTTTCTACAATTTCATGATCACCTCCATCATGATCATTAAAAAAACACCAACAAACTCCGCCTCCTCATTTCTCATCAGCTTCACGAAAAACATCAACCTCCGTCTCCTCCTCTTGGTCTCATCAGCTTTACCAAAAACTTCAACAACCTCCATCATCCTCATTTGTCACATTTTTCAATTGTTTCCAAAATAATTCGTCCTTTCTTTTCTATATCTTCTTCAATAAAATTGTCATTACTCACCTTAGAATAATTACATAAGAAATTATTCTAAGTTACTCACATTAGTTTCTTCACTTTGTTAATTTTCAATACCGTAATTTCTATTTCAATTTTATGCTGGGCCCATAACCTCTTGAACGGTGGATGTGGCTAAATCATTTTTATAAAACCATACGGTCACTTCAGAAAATAATAAACTGATAAATAGATTTTCTCATTTTAGAATATAATTCAGTTTAGGTACATTGCATTATGAAAAAAAGATTATTATATTAAATTACAAAGACATGCTGATACTTCTAGAAATATTTACGGAATTAATAATTTTACAATACAATTTTTTTCAATTTAAAATAAAACTACTTCTTAAGAAAATAATCCAAACTTTATAAATCAAACCTACCAGTAACATAATACAAATAGGTTGCTTATCTGAGATTACTCATTCAACACCGCCACCTTATTGAGCGTATGAAGCGCGCGCGATAGGGGAGCGCGCTGCGTCATCAAGTTGGTGCGCGCACGCGCCACCTCCAGCAGGCACGGGCGCTGCCGCCGCGAGGTGTACTCGCTTGGCGCGCACAGTCTGATCTCCTGCAGGACGGCTGGGTTATGTACGTGACCACGAAGTACTTTAAATATATACTTTTATTGATATTAAGTCGTAAAATACAAAATAAATGAATCTAATCTAATAACGACGTCATGTGCGTTACAAACTAACAACAAGTGAAACAATCGACTATAGAGCGCATAATTATACCGGGGCGGGGGGATCCTCCCCGCGACATGTATGAAGTTCATTTTTTAGTAAAAAATAAGGATTTGCTCACACTATTTGAGAAGATCTCATTTACAACAGACATTTGGACCAAACTAATTTCGAATGTGTATTTATTAAGTCTGCCAGTGCATGGCATAAATGGAGATTTAAAAGGCTGAAATCTTTCCCTTGCACCACTTCACTCCGACTCCGGTTCCGACTCCGATAAATCAAATTTAAAAACACCGACTTCGGTTCCGATAAAATTACCTCCATTACATCGCGGTCAAAACCTGTCCCAATCTGAATCTGTTCCCTGTATCACTTAAACAGGGAATTAAAGTACAGAATCCCAACTACAGAGGTAAATATCTTAAAAATCCTAGAATTCAAATCTCAATTCACCAGGTTTAAAAAGTCCCATTAACAGAGGTAATTCAATGAAAAAGTACCTGGACCTCATTGCAACTCTCAATAATAGAGGTTTCTCACTTATCCAGGTCCCATTTATCCAGGTCCCACTTAACCAGGTTTCACTGTATTAAGAGAAATTAGCTATGCAATTATTTATAATTGAAATGTGATGCCATACATGGCACTAGAATGTCAATCCGATTAGTTTCTACATAAGAAAATACAACAGTTTTTAGTTTATTTCTTTATATGGGGAAAATATGAAGATTTGTGATTTATCGCCACAATTCTAGAAGATTAATGTTGACAGTCAACAATTACAAGCAGCGTCAACTGCAATGACGTCAGGACTCAACTTTAGTGGAGATGTGCAGATCTGCTTAAGCTCTCCTCTTTGTATTTGCTCCGTGGGTGAAACACATGATTGTAGTAAATTCTTTGTTTACCTGTGGTGCAAAAGAAACACGACTGTCACAACGCTGACATACACATGTCATGACTTTGTGTGCCAACCAATGTCTGGATCAAATGCTATAACGCGATCTGTGGTGGAAATTGGTTTACAGCGAGCAACTGTTAGTGCGAGTAGTGTTAACTTAGTGGTCGTGAATGTGAGCGAGTGGGGTGTACCGTGTACACGCTATGGAACCGTGGTGCTGCGAGCCAAGCCAGACCTAGGCCCTGTTTTGTTCTCCACATGACGCAAGGAGAGTAGCGTAGCCCGCTATCGAGTGAGTAGTAAAATACTGTGCAGTGGCCAATTGATTAGCTCTGGTACTCGTTCTTGGTACCGCAATCGCATCCGGAATTATCTACGTCACAGCAAAATTATGTTGTCACTCATGTATATAATAAAATAAATATATATCGTATTAACTTTTTACCCGCGATTTCACCCGCGTGTTTGTCGGAAATTATGGTAATTATTTTCGGGTTATTATATAGCCTTTGTAGGCTATACATATATGAACCCGAAAATAGCCACAAGCTTTACCTCTTTAAAATAATAGTGTAGCTTGTAACAAACGGTAGTGGTTGAGGTGCAGGTGTCAGGCCTGAGACGCAGCTGCGCACACAATGCGACGCTGAGAGGAGAGAGGACAGCCTGCTGTCAAACGTTCAGAGATGTTTGGTGTGAGCGCTCCTGCTTCAAGCGCGCGGCCCTTCTATTTCTTTAGCGAACTGTGACAGAGTGCCGCCGCATCTGGAGGGTTACTGCAGAATGAAGTTTAAACGAATAAATAAAATGGAAGTGTCTTCTGTAATAACAAATTAACAGTTTTATTGTTTCGTCCTTCGAACCCTTATGGTTTCGTCATGTCCGTCCGTCCGTCCGGCCACCCTCGACTTACCGTCCATGATTCTGTGTTTTTATCACGTTGACAAAGTGCTAAAATAAAATCAATAAAAAAAATTTTTAGGGTATCTCCCCTACCCGTAAAGTGGGGTTGACTAATTTTTATTGCGTCTACACTATTGAATGGAGTATCATTAGATAGTTATTTTAAATATATAGAGAGGTTACCACGACGATTTTTTTAACTTAGGTATCGGTTGTCGAGTTATTCAACTTAAAGCGCATTTTTTGTACTTAAAACAGAGCTTTTACTACGCTACGTTTACAAAGTGCTAAATTACCCTGAGAAAAAATGGCATCAACTAGGCCTTTTAAAAACATTGTGTGGTTGCTAAAGCCAGTTTTAGATTCAGGCATCCGTTACTTAAAATTATATTTAAACCAAAACAACACACCGTTTAAATTATAAATTTTCAACATTTCTTACAATGATGTGATATTATAGAAAACTAGCTAGTGCCAGTTTGTAGATGTGTCTGGCCGCCTCTCCGAGGTACACACAATGTGATGGTATGAGCGGAACACTCGTGCATCCATCGGTGTAGAGCCTGCCTGTGAGCAGAAACTCTCGGTTCAAGTTCCAATATGGGGCATCAGCGAAAACGCTTCATGCAAAAGTACGCATAAGCAAACTTTATTATTTTAGCAAAAATAGTAGGTACTAATTCTGTTCTTCAAAAACAGTCTCTAAATTAAAAATCATTAAAAAAATATTTTTTAGAGTCAAAAATAGTCAATATACACTGACGGACTCATAAGCTGCGTCAGAGTAAAAAACGACTTTGAAATGAATATTTTAACCAAGTATGCAAACTTTCTACACAGATTTAAATTGAAACATCTAGATTAGTTCGTTAACTTTAAAACAGCGTAGGGTTATATGCTTAAGTTTAAGTTTGTGTACTAGAAAGGACTTTAAAACTTTTTTGAAGAAAAACAGAAATTTAAAGAAAATTGATTTAATTAAAAAATTGGTTTTAACAATGGACACAAGCTTTATGCAAGGTTTTTTTATGTTTAAATAAGGTATATTACCTCTAAGTGCCCTTATTATGGATTCTAATCGGTTCCGCATAGATTTGATTAGGGTTATTAAAACATCTTGCGGAATATTGTCCCAATCTTCTGAAAGTGCTGTTCTTAGTTGTGCTACTGTCGCAGGCACAGCATTTCTCGCATATACAGCTTTATTAAAATTGTACCAAAGATGCTCAATGGGATTAAGATCCGGGCTGCGTGCTGGCCAATTCATTGTACGTATCCCAACCTCCTCGCAATATTGTCGAACTTGTGTAGCAGCGTGCGGCCGGGCATTATCCTGCATTAAAGTAAATTTTTTTATTTATTTATTTATTTATATCTTTCTTACAATATCCTAACAGACTAATCCAATGCGATATTGTAGTTAATTTTTTCTAAAAACTAATTACATCTATTGGTAACAAATTTCGCGAAGTGCTATATTTGTGAATTCACTCAGAGTACAATAAAATATATCCACCTCGTCAGCTATGAGGTTGAGCGTGCGCAGAGCGCGCGTCAGAGGTGCCTCGCGCAATAAGTTAGTGCGAGCGCGCAGCACGGCCAGAAGGCGCGGTCGCCGCCGGCGTCCCGCGTAGCCATCTGGAACGCACAGATCCACCCTCTCCAACACATCTGCATTATGTATCCCACCCCTTACTACCCTGAAAATATATGTTACGAGTGTGAGTTCTCGCCTGACCCTCAGTTCATTATATCCTACCATTCCTAACATAAACAGGGTGGGATACATTAATGGATAAAAAGGATAGACACCATACTGCTTCATGTAAATAAACCTGATAAATTTATTTTGTACGCGCTCCAACATGACACTATATTTAGTTTCATGTGGAGCCCAGATAACTGCGTTACATTCTAATTGACTCCTAACAAGTGCATTGTTAAAGCTGTAATAGCGTTTATATTTGAGAAGTCTTTAGCTGTACGAAGTACCAATCCCAAATTTCTGTATGCTTTTCTACAAATCTTGAGTATGTGATCACGAAACGTCAGCTCAGTGATAAAATGTAATCCCAAGTCTCTCACTTCCACTACCCGGGTCATCGCAGTCCCGTCCATCGTGTACTTGTAGTGGATAGGTGTGCGTCCACGTGTGAATGAGATGGTCACACACTTCGACACGTTGAATTGCAACTTGTTTTGCCTGCTCCAGGTTACTACTCTGTCTATGTCCCCCTGCAGTTTTTCACAGTCTGCCGTGCTTCCAACAGGAAGGGATAATTTTAGGTCATCCGAGAATAACAAACACTCGGCGTCCTCTATTTCACAAGTTACTTCCCTGACTTACGCCTGATCTAGTAAAATATGGTCGCGTTTGGTGTCCCGCATACTCCACATATTGCTGTCTATCCCCCATATAGCTTGCGAAGAAGTTAAGCAAATGCGGAGTGAACCCGACGCCAGCTAACTTCATCAGCAACACGTCATTATCGACCAGATCGAATGCTTTTTTAAAATCGAAGAATGCCGCGTCGGTCTGCCGCCCACTGTCCACTGCTGGTACTACTTCCATCACGTGGCACAAAAGATTACTTGTGGTACTTCTTGCAGTTCGAAATCCGTGTTGCGCGTCTGCAAGTTGTGAGCGCACTTGTAGATATATATTTTTTTGTATAGCGGATTCAAGTACCTTTGCGGGTGTTGATAGCACCGCAACCGGTCTAATAATAATAAATATACTCCTCTATTTCAGTACCCGAACCTCCCTTCGGTACCGGTATAACCCGGGTCGTCTTCCACCTCTCTGGGAACACTGCAGATTCAAGGCTAATGTTGAAAATATGCAACAGCGGCTCCGCTAGGACCCTACGGCAATCCCTAAAAATGTAAGGAGGGAGACCATCAGGCCCCGAAGATTTTTTCGGCTTAAGTCGTCGAAGGGCACCCATTACGTCATCTAATTGTAGCCTGTCGAGATGAATCCGCGCCGCTCCGTTTTCTCCTCCTGCCTCCGCCATTGCACCACTCACATCTAATCTGGGCTTCTCTTTGCTATAGACAGAGCAGAAATACTCAGCAAAATTATAAGCCGCTTGTGCGCCCGACAATGCCAGTACATCTTTTATAATTGTTGCCCTAGTCCTACTACCTACACTCAGGATAAATGTATCTAGAGCGTATACAACTTCACTTTTTTTTTAGTACACAGCTATCTATAATTGTAAATAAAGTATCATAAAAATAATTTAAACTCATTTCCAAATCAAAGCAATAATATTTTCGCCTATAAATCCCATGTAAGGCACCACGTGATCTTCTAAGATCTCTGTTATGTAGCAATGTGCAGTCAAACCCCCTCTACTACCGTTTTGACGGACCATTCTATGAACACAAGTTCTGTTCGCCCGTTAATCGATATGCTACCCCAGACCATGCACGAACCGCCTCCAAAAGGAACACGCTCCTCAATGGAACTTTGAGCATATCGCTCCCCACGTCGACGATAGACTCTTCTGCGACCTTCTGCACCATATAAACATATCCTACACTCGTCTGTGAACAATACGGAGGCCCATTGATATAAGGCTCAAGAGTGGATTACGAAGCGTTTGCTCAGCGTAGAACTGATGTCAAAAAAAAACTAAAAACCGCACAGGAACAGTATCGACAGCGCGTACAGGATCACATGACAAGCGACCTAAAATCTTAATAATTTAGGTTATCACGCGAATCTTAAGCGAGCTTGTCTGTGAGCTACAGACAACTTTGGACCATTTACAGTTTATAAGGGGCGATATCCGCTTCCTTTAACTTTCTTCTTATTGTTCGTGTAAAACGTTTACTCCACGCACTTCATTAAGCTCTGTTTTGATGTTAACTGACGTGAGAAAACTGCCCGAGTTCTGCCTGTACCACGTCTCCTTTTGTAAGACTCTCCACAAACCTACTGCAAATTCTAGATACCGTAGACTGGTTTAAATTTAAATTTCTACCAATCGTTCGTTGATCCAAGCCCTCCCGCACCAATGCTACAATTTGATCAGCTTGTTCGGACGAAGTATCCATATTATGGTTCAGAAACTCTCGATGAGTTAACAGAAATCCAACAATTCTGCTGGTAACAATAATTCAATTGTCAAAAGAATAAAAAATATTGAATAAATTTTAAAAATTTGCTATAAATAACACGCAAATATGCTACGAGTAAATTTTCTTTTCCCGGCTATATTCATTTGTTTTACTGCAGTTGCAGTTTATGAGTCCGTCAGTGTAGTTACATAGTAAAAACTAAATATATAAAAAAGATTCCGACGAATTGAGAACCTCCTCCTTTTTTTTGAAGTCGGTTAAAAAAGGAAGTCGTTTTTGAAAATAACTTCTTACCGAATTTTCATAGATCATTGCTACGTCGAAAGACAGCATTTTTGTAATTTCTCATTTAAAGTTATAAACAAAAATGTATACGAGAACTAGTGGAACTGAAATAAAATTTCCTACCTTAACACAACGATTCGAAACGATTCTTTTCGAGTGCGCACTCGACACATGAGTAACGTCACTATTACATAACAAAAGGAATAAATGTTTCTATTGTAACAATCTAAATATTATCGTACATGTTCTCATTCAAATATCACGTAAGAAATAATTGCTCGAAGCATTAAATAATACATTTATTTAAAGAGGTTGCTAGGGCCTTTAATGAAAATAAGCGGATGAAATCTAAAATTTACGTAATTGTTAAAATTAGCATTACCTATTAGTATATTTCGCCATCAGTAAGACACCATAAAGGAAAGCGTCTATACCTTGTCCATTCCTTTATTATCTTTTTGACACATCACGTCTATAAATTATCGTTTTTTTTTCAAAATAATGTATTACAGTAATATCGTACTTCATAGACGCGTAGTGAAGTGCCCTGTGCATAGCTAACAATCACAGACTATAAAACAGTTCTTAAAATTGATAAGTCGATTAAATGATTAAAATAATCGATCATTTTATAAAATAATTTAACTTGTGTAAGTATTGTTACTGGTAATTTAATAAAATAAAAGTCGTGTGGCACTCGGGGACTGCCTCGGTAAAGCTATTGCATAGAATTTTTTATCAACTTAAGCAATTATAATAATTTATTTTTTATTTATAATGCATTTTTTTTATATTAATTGAAGTTTACAAAACTATATACACTGTCTTTTTACCAACATACATTCTAACAAACTAAATCTTTCTTTCACTTTGGAAGTTAGGCCTTATAATGCCAGTCCACAAGGCCGGCGATATAAGCGATGTCAAAAATTACAGGCCGATCACTATACTATCTGTGTTCGCCAAGTTGCTAGAATCCTTGTCATGTCCTTACGTATCATGGTATATTAAGAGTGTTCTCGTAGACTCTCAACATGGATTTGTATCTGCTCGCTCGACTTGCACCAATCTTGTGTATTTTATTGATGACATATCCCGTTGTTTAGACGGTCGCACTCCCGTTGATTTTATTTATAATGACCTCTCGAAAGCTTTCGATAAGGTTCCTTACAGTATATTATTACAGAAGTTATCGCTACTTGGTTTCGCTGGTACTTTTCACAAATGGTGCTCCTCATACTTGCGCGAGCGCACATCAAAGGTAGGTAATCAGTGGATGTGAATCGGATCTTTTTTCTAATATTTCTGGGGTTCCTCAAGGTTCTCATTTAGGACCTATATTCTTTAATATTTTCATGAACGACGTCACCTCTTGCCTCAAAAATAGCAAACCATATCTTTATGCAGATGATCTCAAGTTAATGAGACCAATCAGGAATGTTCAAGACAAAATGCTATTGCAAGAAGATCTTGATGGGTTGGTTAGTTGGTGCAAAGATAACAAAATGGCACTAATGTTGACAAATGCTGTTATATTCGCTTCACTCGAAACCGTAATGCTGAATGGCTTGGGGTTTATACAGTATCTGACCAACGTATTCAAGAAGTCACAAGTGTTAGGGACCTTGGACCTTTCTCCTGCATCATCGCGTTCCCAAAAGACATATTACTTAATTATTTAACAAACTAGCTAGGGATATTGGGTATACAATTGAATCATGTAATATAAAATTATTACAATCTATCTATCCATTAGACTCTTCTTCATAATTTAAACTAGACTAGTCAGATGAGACCTCCGTTGTATTGTTTAAATGTATAAATATTTCTTATTTAGTGATCTATCATTTATACTTTAAATTATTTCATATATAATTTAAAAAACTAATTAACGAATAATAAATATTAAAACTAAAAATATTTAATTAAATCGATTAGAAGTTTTTCCTCAATAAAATTGATTTTAATTTCAAATCGAATCGGTGACGTGCGGCGTCAAAAAGATATTATACGAATGGACAGAGTATAGGTTGATTGTACTCGTAACTGTGCCTAAGATGCTCACCATCTATCGATACCACTCAACGTTTTGGTTCTCGTATCAGCTTTGTTCTCGCAGTAGCTTAACTGATGATAGTCTTCCCCGAAATCATATTTAAACTCTTAGGTATTCGATCTGAAATAGACTACTCGTAATTATTTCCATAATCTCTTTATTACTACTATTTTACATCATCAACAACCCATAACGTTCCACTGCTGGGATCAGGTCTCCTCTCAGGAGAGGGTTAAGGCCATACATCCCCACGCTGGCCGAGTGCGGGTTGGGGACATGCAAGACACGTTGTGGCTACGTAATCTTGCTGTTGGATGTTTTTAAGCCGCCCGAAGGCCTCCAACTAAGCTTCACGACTGCTATCTTATGATAACAACCGGGACCGACTGCTTAACGTGACCTCCGAATCACGGAAACGCTCATTACATATAATGCCACAAACGGTCACCCATCCAGGTCCGACCGCGCCGTCGTTGCTTACCCTTGGTGATTATTATTTTACATATTGTAGTGTATTTTTTAGTGGCGTGGTTATCAGGACACGTGCCAAGTTTGGGCACGATCACAGATCATAGGCGCGATCCTCGCAGTGCTCATCACCTAGTTGAATGTGTGTCGTCTGTAGACAACACTGCCTGCTGCCCACTGCCGACCCGCCTGCTAGCGTATCACTTCCGTATACAGACAATTATTTATTTAAAATTCTAACAATCAGTATGCCGTAGATTATCGCATTGATCTACATTTGTTACACAACAATGCTATCGTAATTATCGCGCCAAATAAATATTTATCGGAAGGAGTAAAGAAGCTGAGTCACTGCACTCACTGCTAGGTGCGCATGTTGTATCGTATGCAGACGTACCGGCCGGGTACTGGTGAAGTGGTGAGTGAAGGTTGGGTCGCCGTGACTTTGTTGCGGTCTCAGATAACAGCACCTATCTATGTAACTCGTGGTATCTAAATCGTCGTATTTTTATTTGTGTAATAAAGATAAACATTGTGCCGAACTCAATAGGTGTGAGTGCCGTGCGGTGTGCGGTTCTGGGACTGTGCACACGCACATACACACACACACACACACTGTGTGCTCTGCTCACTGTTGAGAACACTTTCCTACTATTCATTTAGTTAATCACGAATGACTGTATAGCGTAGCGTTACAATGAAAATACATGTAATATCCATGTCCACGCAGATATCAATGTTGAGACATTGATTCAAACTGAATTTGATAAGTCACAGTACTGGTCTTGGTGGACTTTTCTAATGCCTTCGGCACCGTCACTCACGAAATCCTGCTAGCTATCCTGTCACACCTAATGTTCCACTCAGAGGCACTGGAATGGTTCTCGTCCTATCTTCAGGGACGACAGCAGTGTGTTCGTGTTGAAGACTTGTCTTCGAGTTGGTGCGACCTCTACTCTGGCGTCCCTCAAGGCGGCATATTATCTCCTCTCCTCTTCGCAATATTTATTAACCTCATCACACAACATCTTCAGTGTTCGTATCACCTGTATGCTGATGATCTGCAGTTGTATTCACAGGCAAGGGTGGAAGACATAGAGCAAGCCGTTGACAAAGTTAACAAGGACCTGGAATCCATAAATTCCTGGTCGCTTAAATTTGGGCTGTCTGTAAATCCCACTAAATGCCAGGCTATCATTGTAGGAAGCAAACGCATGATTTGTAGGTTGAATACCGCCTCAATTTCACCGATCTTATTCAACGGCTCGGTGATACCTTTTAGCCCTGTAGTCAAGGATCTGGGTCTACACATCGACACAACTCTCGATTGGCGAGCTCAGGTAACTCACGTGAGTCAAAAAGTAACTGGGAATCTGCGAACACTTTATCGCCTCAAGAATTTCCTGCCTCCTAAAACCAAAATAATGCTCATGCAGTCCTTAATCATCCCGTTAATCGACTATGGTGATGTGTGTTATTTCGACCTGAATGCAGACCTCCTCAACAAACTAGACCGCCTTCTTAATAACTGCATTCGGTTCATTTTTAATCTTCGCAAGTATGACCACGTGTCTGCTTTACGTTCCCAACTGAAATGGTTACCGTGACCTCTCCGCCTGCGCCTGCGCCTGCGCCGCAACCAGCGTGCTCTGACCTGTTTATTTTCGATTCTCACCTCCCTATCCTCACCTACTTACCTTGCTCCCTACTTCCGTTTGTTGTCCTCTAATCACAACAGAAATCTTCGATCAGAAAGTAATCTGCTTCTCTCATGTGTCTCCCACAGTTCTGACTTCGTGAACTCTTCGTTCTTTGTCCAAGCAGTTCTACTCTGGAATGCGCTCCCTCTTGAAATCAGGATGTCCACTAACCGTTTCGTATTTAAAAAGAAGGTACATGAACTTCTTCTCAACGATATGGTAGTGTCGTCGTAACGAGAATACACCAACAAGTTTTCTTATATTCATAGTGTAAATATGTATCTATAATATGTAAATATATTTAATATGTATGTATATATGTATATGTGTGTATGTATATATATATATATGTATGTATGTATGTGTATATATATGTATATGTGTGTGTATGTGTATATGTGTGTATATATGTATTCATAATATGTATCATATTTGTTTAGAAATAAACATACTTTATCTTTTATTTAATAAGGATATTTTATATGTCGAATTATGTAACCTATGCGCGCCTACCTCACAATATTTCTCCACCACCCAAAGGTCGACTGGTAGAGAATGCCCTGGGCATTAAGTCCGCCGATGTACAAATGTGCATAAAGTTATAAAATAAAAATAAATAAAATAAAATAAATATGGAAAATAAACCTTACAGGTAGCAAAACCTTGGATCAATGAGTCCCGCTATACTGTACAGTACTGAGTGGCCGGGCGAGCATGCTGCCCGCGCAGACGGTAGATGCTCTACTGGCGCAACAAACAAAACTATCAATTATACTCACAGGTGTCAAGCAATTATTATTTTTTATTTATTTAGTGACAGCATTCATTTTCAATTCATTTACACATATTCGTGTGAGTACATATCATGACAATTAATCACCATCACAAGCAGTCTTTGGCAGTTCAGCAAAGAAGAAACAAAGGTTCAGTAGAGACGAGGCCTCTTCTTTGAAAAGAGGTTTTATTCTACTAATATATATTACGCGCCATGACAATGAATGCATTGAACTTACATTTACCAATTGCACACCAGGATCTCATATTATTATCAGATTGATAATATTTGATGCAATGTATCAATTACAACAACAACCCTCAACGTCCCACTGCTGGGCATGGGTCTCCTCCCAGGAGAGGGTTAAGGCCATACGTCCTCACGCTGGCCGAGTTTGGGTTGGGAATTGGCGAGACACGATGTGGCTACAGCTACGTAATCTTGCCGTTGGATGTTTTTAAGCCTCCCCAACGCCTCCAACTAAGGTACATGACTGTTAACTTATGAAAACAACCAGGACGGACTGCTTAACGTGACCTCCTCTAATCACGGAAACGCTCATAAGATATTATTTAAAATGTTGTGACAACTAATTAAAAATGTTTCAAAAATTAATGTTTAAAAACGATTTTAAAGAATAATATTGGCCAGGTGCGTTTTAGGCCACGCACAGAATAGGGTTCCGTAGTCACCCATTATGGTAGGTAGATTTAAAATAGTGTCCAATAGACAATTGTAATGTTAACTTATTATTTCTTTATTATTGTACGAAGTTTTCCAAGTGCGTTCATTTTACAAGTGAGGCCCCTATAACTCCTAAAATAAAAAAGTTATCAAAACCACTATAGTCGTAGTTTGCCTTGAAAGTTCAATATATGGGCTGCTATAATGAATTTTTCCTAATTTTGCCCGCCGTTCAGCTTTTCGAGGAAGGGGGGTTTAAAAAAATGCCCTTACAAGTTGGATAATTCCTAAACGAACACCTAAATCGAAAAATGGTTTTAGAAACTTCACAATGTTTTTAAAAGACCTATCTAATGATACCTCACACGACGCGGTAGACTCGTTAAAAAAATCATACCCACTTTACATGTAGGGGAGGTACCCCAAATAAAATATTTTTTTATAATTTTATTGTCGCACTTTGTCCACGTAATTACAATACATATTCATGCAATGTTTCATCTTTCCAGCACCAACCGTTTGGGAGGCAGGTCGAGGACGGATGGACGGTCAGACGGACGGACGGACATGGCGAACAATGGCGAATCTATGAGGGTTCCGGGTCACGAACTACGGAACCCTAAAAAGCCGACGGGAACCTAGGAAAATACTGTTTAATTACGAATATCGACAAAATATGGTGGAAATACGTCCCAACCACAAATGATTGCGTAAAAAATATTGTGTGGAGGGCATTTGCCAGCCTGTTAATGAGCATTACTGCTTGTTATATTAAAAAAAACGGTAACAAAAAAAAGTCAAAACTAAAACTTATGCTTTTGCTTTTTGAGGAGTAATGATGAACTTCGTCAATATTATAACTATGAACTGGCCTCTTTCACTATTTGATAACGGTGGAATGAGGAAATCAACGCTATACGAGATTTTTGAGTAATGTAAAACTGATGCTAATGATGTTACAATTTTTGTTTACATTATTAATGGTGGTATTTGCTTCATAGATTAAAATAGGAAAAACTAAAAAGTTTGTTGATATTTTTTAACAGTATATCAGATATTTACGGAATAACTATGGTACCAACGTTATAGTTGTATTTGATAGATACAATAATATGCCTCTTACTACAACTAAGAGCAATTTCTAGGAAACAGCAAAGATAAAAATTGGTTTATCAATCTTCTCTGCAAAAATTTAGTGAAAATAATATTGAGTAGAGTCAAGCAGAAAGTGATGCAGATCTTTTAATTGTACAATCAGCTCTTGATAGTTCCTTCCATAATGTAGTTGGAGGACATAGATGTGTTAGTGATATTGATGGCTTTAGCACCTGATCATAAAGAAATATTTTTCTTGAAACCAGTGAAAAATAATGTCTTACAACTCGAGTTTACTCGACAAAAACCATGTTAATAAAATATTCAAATATTACCAAAAATCATCTCTTATTCATTCATGCATTCACTGGATGTGACACTACATCTGCTTTTTATAATAAAATAAAAAATAATTTTATTAAAAAATTAAATAGTGATCAGAAATTACGTGCAATAGCTGAAACTGTCATGGTCCAAGAGAAAGCTGAAGAAATACTTTTAAATGGAGGTTTTTATTGTATTCTCACCATGTATGGTGCTAAAACTGCCCAAAGCTTGAATGAGCTGCGAATGCATACAAGCGTTTGATATAGCATTAGCTTCGAAAAACAAGAGCGTACAACTAAGCTCGTTGCCTCCAACAGTACACACAGCAAAACAACATATTAAAAGTTCCTGCAAGTTCAACAATGGAAAAATATGCTACAATACCTCCCGAAGATTGGGGTTTGCAAATAAAAAAATATATGAAACCAATCACAATGACACAACCCGCAGTACCAATAAACATTTTGAAAATTATATTTTGCTCTTGCAAAACAGAATGCGGTTTAGCGTGTGGCTGCAGAAAAAGTGATATGCATTCTCACCCGCTGCATTGTATGCAGGGAAGTGACTGCGATAATCACCCACCACCAAGAAGATGATGTTTTTAAAACACAAATAAATGATTAAAATTATATGTTCTTTCTGAAAAAATTAAAAAAGCACAAAATGACTTGTTTACTGTTATTTTTTTGAGTTAATAAAACATTAGAAAGCTAAAAACTTGTTTCCTCATAAAGATAACGTACATATTGCTTAACAATAATATAAAAAAAAGATCCAAATTGGAGCTGTTTCTGAGGACTTACATAGATTGCGTGTTTTACGGCTTCATTGACGCGACTATTATAGTTTCGTCATGTCCGTCCGTCCTTGACTTACCGCCCAAACTGTTAGAGCTTGAAAGATGAAACTTTGCATGATTATGTGTTTTTATCACGTTGACAAAGTGCTAAAATAAAATCAAGAAAAAAAAATGTTTTTGGGCATCTCCTTTACCCCTTTACCCGTAAAGCGGGGATGATTATTTTTTATCGCGTGTACACTATTGTAGTGTAGACGCGATAAAAAATAATCATCCCCGCCGTGTGGGGTATTATTAGATATTTCTTTTAAAAAGATTGAACTCTGAAACCCACTCTGAAAGCTTGAAACCCCTGAACTTGTCAGACAGGTTACTCACCAGCCACTCAGTGGTAGATTCAATGAGCCCAGGGCACCTATAATAATAAAAAAGTTAAAGATATGTGTGTGTGTGTGTGTGTGTGTGTGTGTGTGTGTGTGTGTGTGTGTGTGTGTGTGTGTGTGTGTGTGTGTGTGTGTGTGTGTGTGTGTGTGTGTGTGTGTGTGTGTGTGTGTGTGTGTGTGTGTGTGTGTGTGTGTGTGTGTGTGTGTGTGTGTGTGTGTGTGTGTGTGTGTGTGTGTGTGTGTGTGTGTGTGTGTGTGTGTGTGTGTGTGTGTGTGTGTGTGTGTGTGTGTGTGTGTGTGTGTGTGTGTGTGTGTGTGTGTGTGTGTGTGTGTGTGTGTGTGTGTGTGTGTGTGTGTGTGTGTGTGTGTGTGTGTGTGTGTGTGTGTGTGTGTGTGTGTGTGTGTGTGTGTGTGTGTGTGTGTGTGTGTGTGTGTGTGTGTGTGTGTGTGTGTGTGTGTGTGTGTGTGTGTGTGTGTGTGTGTGTGTGTGTGTGTGTGTGTGTGTGTGTGTGTGTGTGTGTGTGTGTGTGTGTGTGTGTGTGTGTGTGTGTGTGTGTGTGTGTGTGTGTGTGTGTGTGTGTGTGTGTGTGTGTGTGTGTGTGTGTGTGTGTGTGTGTGTGTGTGTGTGTGTGTGTGTGTGTGTGTGTGTGTGTGTGTGTGTGTGTGTATGGGAGACCCAAGGAACACTTCAAAGACACCAACTTTGCATCAGTATCACATACATATATTACTCATTAAATATTAAATTTGAGATTTAAAATATCATAATTTGATCAAATAAATTTAATACAATACAAATAAAAAAGCGGCCAAGTACGAGTCGGACTCGCCCATGAAGGGTTTCCGTATCAGCAAGTAACATCATATAAAAGTTCTTGTGGGTAGTTGTAACTTTGATCGATGTTTTAAAAATAGTGTATTGATTGAATGAAAGGTAAATTGCGGTTTACAATTTATGACGTATTACAAAAAAAATACTTACTAGATCTCGTTCAAACCAATTTTCGTTGGTAGTTTGCATGGTAATGTACAACATATTTTTTTTTTAGTTTTATCACTCTCTTATTCTAGAAGTTACAGGGTGGGGGGGGGGACATTTTTCCACTTTGGAAGTGTTGTAACACTTTTTTTTGCAATTAAAGAATTAACAAAATAACCTACTATATTTAAAAATAATTTGTTATTAGCGCCATCCCTCTATGGTCTAAGGGTGTCACATCACAACTGATTAGCGAGTGCGAATTTAAGTTGTTTCACCAACGATGCACTAGATGGCGTTCACATCGAAATGTTGATATTGTAAATGTGTTTTTAATCTGTGTAATATTGTATCTGTCCTCTTGAGATATTTGATCTGTCAATTGATATTTTGTTCGAAAGTGGGGTTGATTCTTTCCAGAAAAATTCTAGTTTTGCATATAAAAGGGAGTGTTCTTTTCTGAAGGATTCATTTTCTACTGCTCTTTTGAACTACAGTTACAGTATACCTATCTGTGTCGTATATCTACTTGTTTATATTATTACTTATGAATAAACCCACATTTGTGGTAAGTTTTTTTTAATTCTTATAAACTGTATTTAGAGTGTCTTTTATGTAAACATATATAGGAATGGTGTCTTTTTCCTAGGGTCCTAAGCTACTGCTGTGGAATAATCTTCAGAGCTACGGCTGATTAACTACATTCTAAGCTACTGCTGTAGAGTCATCTTCAGAGCTTCTACTGATAATATCGGGTTGATCCTCGGGCATCTCTGCTGAAGAGGAATAGAGTAGCCAGATACGTGCCGCACACCCTGAAGTTGGTTGCTGGTATCACGTATTGGATCCGTTTCTTTTATTTTACTTGTACCTACTTTTTGTTCGCCGGTACGCGTCTCCTAAGGTCACGCGATGAGGGACCCCGGGGAAACACATCGAGGTGGCTGTGTGTTCACACGTGTGTGTGTGTACACGTCCCGGTCCGAACGACAGGGGGATAGGTAGAACAAGGGAAACTTAAACAATCAACTTTTTGTATGACAACCCACTTTCTTATATTTTGTATGTAAAGAGTAGATTAATTTAAATTTTATATTGCTGACGTACCTTTAATGTATTGACCATAATGTAAGATTTAAACATGCTAAATATATATATGTGTGAGACTGAACAGTGTTTATTTTTTAAATTCTACTTGTGAACGGCGCCCTGGGTATTTCATGCTCTGCTGCTGACTCGTCGGTGTGTAATTCCCCCTTGAGAGGGCTAGGGGTTACTAAGAATCCCCCCTTGAGAGGGCTAGGGCTTTGATTATATACATGTCTAGATGGAGTGTTGCGCTGCATTTGCAATAAAAACAACAGGCCAGATTTGCAGGGCTTGTGTGCATGTTACACACACATGCAAGCGTAGTCTACGGGTGCGCGCATGACGTGACAGCGTTCTGAGTGATACCAGCCCTTGAATGTTTTCCATAAAAGGAGGGAAAATAATTGTGTATTGATTTTGAGATTTATAAGTATGTAATTTGTATTAAATTTAAAGTCAGTCAATATGTATTAGAGTTTTTGCTTTTGAGTTACTAGGTAAAATATATGTTGGTGAAAAAGGGAATTGCTATTAAAGCTTATTTATTCTTAATACTTAACAACAATTTGGTAGAAATATACCCTGTGCCCTAGAAAGTAGTCTGATGTTCCGGTACTTTGAAAGGCGGACGAAGGAAAGCCAACTCACAGAGGCCTTTAATTAAGTTAATATACAACATAGTTATATTTAATTTAATTACTATATTTTTAACTAGATGTTCCTCGCAATTTCTCGTAAATCTTGTTTTTTATATCGTTCTCGTTAAAAACTCAAAGAAGGTATAGCTTCCGATTAGTGAAAGAATTTTCAGAATCGGTTCAGAAATTCTCGAGATTAGTGCGTTTAAACAAACAAACAATCTCTTCAGCTTTACGTCGTACATACTACTTTCATTAATAGCATCCATGGAGCGGCAAAATTGACACCCATATCAGATTAACAATATCTACCACCTTAGATTTAAAAATATATGATATATACATATATATTATGTATTAACCAGCACTATAGTTATGATTCAACATTTTGTAAATTGGCTAACACTCACATGGGAGATTTAAATTCAATTAACAGGCAACCCTGTAAAAATGCCGTCAAAATGGTGGTCGAACTTTGATAAAATTTCACTGAGTTAATTTAATTATTTCTTTACAATATAGTTATTTAAAGTTTACTTACCGATGATAACGAATTTTTTTAGTTGATTTCAATCGTCCAAAGTAATTCCTGCACACTTTTATCATGCAAAACGTCAGTTTTATACGCCACTCAATACGTGTTTACCGTACAATGACAGTAACGCCACTGATCGGCCGCGACGAGCTTAGTCTCTTACAGTTAAATACTATTTTTTTGGACGTTTAGACGCTCGAACTCTCTATCTAGACATGTTTATAATCAAAGGGCTAGGGGTTACAGTGTCTCTCGCGCAAACTATTCAGTTTAGAAAAAAATTATAGTAGAAACCTCGATATCATTTTTGAACACCTATCCATAGATACCTCACACGTATGGGTTTGATGAAAAAAAATTTTTGAGTTTCAGTTCCAAGTACGGGGACCCCTAAAATGTATTGCTTTTTTTCTATTTTTATATGAAAATTTCAATCAAGGGTTCCGTTTTTTGCCATTTGGCTACGGAACCCTAAAAAGGTGGGTTGAAACGAATAAATATTAAGTATTTTTTTTTATAATTAAATCCCTCTGCAGATTGGTCAGGAATGGGCAGACATCCACAGGATCACCTTACAGACTCGAGGTAGTCTGCTGAGGTCTCTCACAAGCCCTAGGTAGCTCGTGTTCGTAGGAGACAGGTAACGGTGATCACAAAGTAGGTGCTAGTTATTGAAGGTAATAAGAGATAATAAAATTAGTACGTAACCTTCTTCAAGATACAGCAGCGAGCTTGAGAGTGAGTCGCACGGCGCTGATATACCTATCACAAGATCTCGTCTGCAGAAAGCCACGAAACATAGAACTGGTAGTCCAAAGGGAAAACCTTCAGACGTAACTTTGAGCCCTACAAATAAAATAATACTCCTCATGTTCTCAATGTAAGAAAAAAATATTATGGAAAAAAGTTGGGATTACTCACCACAGAAGTGGGTACTTAAACAAGAATTTAACTCAAATTGAAGATAGGCAAACACAATGAATATAACTTCAACAGGATATCAGCAAGAACAGTAAAATGATCTTTTGATCGATGATACCTCGCTTTTTAAAGAGTCTACATCGAATCTTCGAGAGAAAACCCCCTCTCACACTCCAATACGAACGCAAGACACAATATGTCACCGTCTGCTTGGATTCAATGCGACAAAATCACGGTGTAATGAATCGTGTACAGTTTACCATTATAACCCATGATATTTCAATTTGAGAGTATTTGAAGTAAAGTAAATTATCAGAGTAAACGCCAACTCGTAAGAAAGTTGCATCAAGATACACTTAGAACTACAGTGAGAAAGAGAGCGCTGAAAACAACTTCTGCACGAGATTTTTTTTTTAATTATTTTAAACAAAAAAACAAACGTTACAAGCTAACAATTGGAAAGTGTAAAATACTGAAAAAAATCATGATGGTAGTCCAGGTGATCAACTTTAAAAGAAACTATGAGGGCTTAGATAACTTTGTTGTTCAGGAGTTAAAGAGGCCTAACTTGTAAAATACGTTACTTGAAAATCTTCGTACAAAAATCGAAATACTTAGTAAACATTACAGTTATACATTGGACACGATTTTAAATTCTTATGCCGTTATAGGTGACGGCAGAACCCTATTCTGTGCGTGACCTGACACGCTCTTGACCGATTTTATGTTTGTGGTGAATTGACTTTAAAAAAACAAAGCAAAATTTTACAGATAATACCAATGTACCGTCTCAACGTATCAGGTAGATAGTACCAATGTGCTATGACACTATCTTACCGATCACACATCAATATGATTGTGTAAGTATTTTTCTCTTCCGGTACTCATCCAGACAAAATTCGGTTCCCATACATTTGTTGCATAACGTGTCAAAAATTTGAAACATTGGAAGAGAGAATGACTATGTGGTTGGCCTAGTCGTTTAAGCAGCCGCTACACGGCTATCTACTGCGCCACGTGTCGTGGGTTATGATCCCACGTGGGACAACATATTGTTGCCATGTTGTTCTGACTCTGGCTGTTCTTTATGTCCGTTTCATGTACATATAATCCGTTATAGTTTTCCTTCAAAGTTCATTATATGGACCACCATCACGATTTTTTCCAGATTTTTTTATCCAGCCGTTTAGCTTTTAGAGGGGGGGGACACCCTGTTTTTACAAAAAAAGTGCCCTTTAAAGTGGAATTTATCGCAAACGAACACCTAAATTAAAAATTTGTCTTAGAAACCCTTTATCGTTTTTAAAAGACCTATCTAATGATACCCCACGCGATGGGGTAGCCGCGAGAAAAAATTTACATCCCCACTTTACATGTAGGGGAGGTACCCCAAATAAAAATATTTTTCATAATTTTATTGTAGCATTTTGTCGACGTAATTACAACACATATTCATGCAAAGTTTCATATTTATAGCACATACCGTTTAGACGGTAAGTCGAGGACGGACGGACGGACATACGGACGGACGGACGGACGGACAGACGGACATGACAAATCTATAAGGGTTCCGAGTGATATACTTCGGAACCCTAAAAAATCGTAACATGTCACAGTTTCGGATTGCTATTTTTGTGTTACTGTAATAAAATGTATCGACCTAAAAATAATACACAATTGAATTCCCAAGCTTGTCTTCAGAAACAAGACTTGCGCCTCATAACGACAATTATTAATTATCCATACCAGTACCATCTGCTTCTGAACCCAGAGACCTCACAAAAGAATGGGAATTAGAGTAGAAACCTTAATCACCTCACTGGGTCGGTGGATCCTCTCGTTGAGTTGGAGGAACACGACTCCCATTCCTCCAGAATAACAGAAAAATTCGAGAGACTCTGAATAATAAACCCTTCTATCTAATTTATCTCTGTACATGGTTTAACCAAATATATTTGACAAGTGATTAGTCTTGTAAAAAAATGTTGATCCCCTTCAAGGCTTATTTTGGCGAAAAACCGTAGCGTATATCTTTAATTCTTTCAAGGATTTTATATATCTCTTTATCAAAAATCATAATATAAGCGTAACTTGACCCCTATTTTGGCACCTTCAAGGTTTGTTTAGTAACAAAACGTAGAATGTTTTCCAAGGTTTCCTTTATCTCCACAGTGAATGATATCAACGTGGGTTTTAGGGAGTTAATAGCGTGAGCGGGAACGAATATTGCATATCACTATGGACACTATATTTAAAGTGCCTCTCTTCCATGTCATTTAATACTACTTGTACAGCTGAGGTTACTTGTTTCTTATAAAATGCAAAATAAAATTTGCGGAAGCTGTGATACCAGATGAAGTCATCCTTTTTGGTTTTTATTTCAAATTTTATCTGTCTGTCTGTTGTGTGTAGTCGTGTTGATTGTGTGTAACCGCGGGTAAGGCCGCGGGGTAAGGCTATTCTATAAAATGTAGCCAAGTTAGTCTTTATATAAAGACTAACTTGGCTACATTTAGCTATATAAAGCTAATAATATTATTAGCTTCAAAATTGATCAGACAAAAATAGTAAACTATCAGGCATATTATTTCTGGTTGTTATCGTCTTGCTAACGGTAACTATTTGCACAGACACAACCAAGTAGCCAGGATCGTACATCAACAACTTGCCCTTAAATACCAACTTGTGAATTTGGAGGCGCCGTACTACAGGTTCGACCACTCGACCCAGTTCTCGAGAATGGTCGTATGCTACGATTTATTGGGATCGATTTATTATTACAGACAATTGTTGCCAATGCCTGAAGTAGGTTTAGAAAACCTGTAGTTACAGGTCACTAGGGCCCTCCCGCAGCAACGAATCTATACAAGGCAACTTACCTATGTATGATCCCTGTATTTAAGTAAATGTAACTTTACACAAGAATAGATTTATAAGAAAAAGAGAAAGTAAACAAAAATAATAATTTTTAATTTTTTATTTTATAAACATAAATACTTATTTGATAAGTTATGTTGGACACAAGATACTCGTAGTGACATTTATCCTATTAGCACAGAATACTTAATATGCTATTAGGTCGTCACTTCACGTCTGGACCGTACCTACACATCGCACAACATCGGTTAGGAGAAATTTTAAATATGCGTTAACAAAATGACAACAAACTGACTTGCCTCCACCTATGCGACAATTTAATACAACTTTAACATATTATAAGACATATAAAAATATTTTTAAACCAACTTAAAGTAGCCGTGTGTATTTTACATATTTAGCTATTACCTCATTGTCAGCATTACTCCGTTTTTTATCTTATTTGTAGTAAAATTGAACAACATTCGTGTACGTAATTAATTCCTTAACTTATTTAGACTTAGACGCACTTATCACGTTCAGTTGTTGCTGAAATTTAGCGCAGCAAATGTTTGTATTGCATTGTGTTTTTAAAAACATAGAAGTTGATTAAGTGTAACAATACAAACTTGATTATTTATGTAAATGCTATGTAAAATCCTAATTTATTTTAATATTAATTGACTGACATGACAGTGGTCCGACTCGCAAGCCTACAGAACAATCCCCCAATCAGAAGTAGGCACCGGTATCTGTGTGCCCGACCTATCGAGATTGAACTACATAATTAAATATGATGTTGTATTAACATGACTAATGTTAAAAGTACGACAATCACTGCGTAAACTACACTACACATGGAAATCATTTATTAAAATATTGATGCCAAATGTAATACCTAATACATGTGTAATGACATTATCTGTGAAGATTTACATCGTGTTATGGCTGTATCGGGCCCTAATCTCGAAGGGCGATCAATCCTGATACGGAAGCGGCGGTGGGCCGAGTGGCGAGCTGTCACCAAGCAATGTCACGATTGTGCTGTCGGAGGAGGGAGCCCACTACTCGTACGGCTCTAATGTATAGAGTAGGCTCCGAAAGAACATCGGAGGTGCATGCAATTATTTAAAAAAAACATGTAAAGGGCATTTACAGCTTGAACAGTGAAGGCAGAGTGGAGAGTACGGGACTGAGGGGAAGGGCAAGAAGTAGGCGATTGTCAGAGGAGCGAACGGTCAATGGTTAGGTGGCTTTCCTCCGAATGATGCTTTCTTCAAACGAGCTTAAAATGAAGTTACTTTACATTCTTGTCCGTTCTGTCAAACGAATCAATGGATTTGAAAGCAGTTTGCACTAACAAAAAGGATAATTCCAAATAAACCTCGGGCAACGCCGCGCGACCAACACTATTGTCCGGCCGCTCAAAGAACGCGTTTCTGAAAACGGATAATTCCAAATAAACAACGGGCAACGCCGCGGGACCAACACTATTGTCTATTTGGATTTATCTTTTTTGTTAGTGCAAACTAACATTGGCATACTACAGACATTGGCAGAATAACAATAAAATTGGCAGAATTATCGACATCGGTACAGTTTGACATTAGAAGAAGCATTAAAATGAAATTACTTAGGTACTACTTTATAGTTTTAGTAAAAATGGCAACCCAAAAGTTTTGGTGACCGCCATTTGGTGACATTTACAAACAGTCGTCTCTTGTCGTCTCGAACGCATAGACTACGTTCTCCAGTGTTTCTCGTTCTGTATTTTCTCGTAACTGTTATTGTTGTATTTTGACTGTTCTTCTTGATATACTGAACTTTGCACTAATCTGGACTGTGCATAATAACAATACCGAAACGCGGTCAAACATCAAAAGTTAAATTCGTGAACTAATTATCAAATTACAATATTACTTTAAGCGTGAAAACAAAATGGCGGACCTTTGATTCCTGTCGACGAGGCCAAGAACGTATCTCTCAGGCACTTGGAATGAGCAAACGGAATATAACAAATATTATTAAAGAAAAGTTCGGCTCATCTAGTCAGTTACATTAACGGATAACGCCCCTTATCATTCGCGGCAGAAAAATAAAGCATCTACTTAAGCTAATGGAAAAGAGGAATCGGTGGCTTGGTTGCAAAAAAGTGTCATTGATGGAAATATGTCATTGCCAAAAGCAGAGCTGGTGAAATTAATCAGTGACCATAACTGGAGTACGGTCATCGCCATCTCTGAATACCTCCGTACCATTGTATGTACAATGCATTAAGCTAATTTGGGCTCAATTAAAAGTTATGCAGTCCGTCATAATACTTCTCCACCAAAAGATAAAGATGCTTTTAACAGAATGCAAAAAAGTCACAAGAGATGACTGGATGAAGGTGGTTGAAAAAACTAAAAAGATTATATTTGAAAACTTTGACCACGATAACCGTAGAGATACTATGATTGACAATAATATGATTATACATGTTAGTGAAGATGACAGCGACTCCTCAATCGAATTGGAAGATTATATTGTTTGACATAGTCTTCAAACTATACACTATAGACAAGGCTTAAAATTTTGTATTTCATAATATAAATTTTCCAATAAATAAAGCATTTTCAAGCCCTTCGTTACATTCAGAAATTAAGATTTAATTCAATTCATTGATTCATAAAAAAAACATTTTTAAATTATGAATATTTTTTGAAAATATTAAAATATCTGTTTTTAGACTTTTGCACATACTCATGTTTTTACTGTAAACGGGACTTATTCGCGATAATATTATAAAGGTTAGGTACGATACCTTCTATTTTCCAACGTTGAGAACGGGTTAGGTATACCGCTCGTGGTCACGGGTAGATAATATTATCGCGAATAAGTCCCGTTTACAGTAAAAACAATATTAAAATATATTTCATATTAAAATAACAACAATAATGAAATGAAATAAATATGCATAATGAATGAAATAAATAACGTTACTAAATATTAGGTATTAATGTTATTTATTGTACATCACTAGTCATGACTAGGTGTCAGAAACGCATTTTTTGAGCGGCCGGACTATCGTCTAAAAAAATAGTCTGTTGGTACAGCCGTACCAGATATTTTTTGAAGTTACAATTTTTTTTATTGTGTTAAACATAACATAACCTGACAATTTCAAAGATTTCTAATGTAATGTAATAAAAAAGCGGTCAAGTGCGAGTCGGACTCGCCCATGAAGGGTTCCGTATCAGCAAGTAACATCATATAAAAGTTCTTGTAGTTCGTTGATTGAATGAAAGGTAAATTGCGGTTTACGATTTATGACGTATTGAAAAAAAACTACTTACTAGATCTCGTTCAAACCAATTTTCGTTGGTAGTTTACATAGTAATGTACAACATATATTTTTTTTAGTTTTATCACTCTCTTCTTTTAGAAGTTACAGGGGGGGGGGGGGGACACACATTTTTCCACTTTGGAAGTGTCTCTTGCGCAAACTATTCAGTTTAGAAAAAAATGACATTAGAAACCTCAACATCATTTTTGAACACCTATCCATAGATAACTCACACGTATGAGTTCGATGAAAAAAAATTTTGTTCAGTTCCAAGTATGTCGACCCCCAAAATGTATTGTTTTTTTTCCATGTTTATGTGAAAATCTTAATGTGGTTCACAGATTACATCTGCTTACCAAGTTTCAAAAGTATAGTTCTTATGGTTTCGGAAAAAAGTGGCTGTGACATACGGACGGACAGACAGACATGATAGGGTTCATGATTTCTCGAGCTTTTCAATTTCTCGGGTCTCGAGAATTCTCGAGGCTAATTTCTCGAGGTTCTCGGGTTGTCGAGAAATTCACATTTACGTACGTTTTCTCATAATTTATAATGACAGCACCATTTTTGAGTGGTTATTTAGAACTTTTAAAGTAGCTTCTATTAAACTAAACAAAAAATCAACATGAAAGCAAACGTTAATATCTTAACTTTTATTTAAATTAAAATCACAGCACCATGCCATGAAAGTGAATCACAAATGATGATGATGATGAAATTTGTGATTCCATTTATTGTGAAGCCGTCTTTTGCAGCCAGCCTCGCCAATATTTCACCCAATGATTGTATCGGTAGAGTTTTGAAGTTTAGTTTTTGTTGCTGCTTACTTTCATACACAGGCCTGTTTTTTTTTCGGTGCACTCACACCTGAACTTGTAGATACTTCAGATTCGGATTCTTCTCTTCTTGGGTCCCGCATTTAGTAATAATGATTTTATGCACATGTGCTAAATGTCTCACCAACCTGCTGGTATTTGAACCTTTGCAAGCAATGGTATTTAGGCACTTTAGGCATTGCGCATTTGCAGATTTTTTTTTTTGTAATATTTCCATACTTTGATGCTTCCATCTTTACTGTTACAGTGACGTTTCGGTAAAATTTATAACATACGCAATTCAAATTTTTAATAAGCCCTTGGAATAGTATGTGATACACACAACAAAATTGGCAATATTTATCTCACAAATTTAAAATGACACTAATTATTTTTAAATGACTTACTTAGAAAAACTTACATCTTGTATACGTCTTGTATATTATTAAAGTTTGACTAAAAAATAATAGAAAAGGACAGATAGGTACATACTCGTACCTAGTAGAATTTAAGATCATATTTAGATTATATTATTGATAAAAATAATATGAATAATAAAGCCATGATGTGTCAATAAAAGTGAAAAGACTTACCTGTTTGATTTCAATTTATCACGTAATCTGTGAAACACTCTTGATTTCTCGAGTTCTCGACTTTTCTCGAGCTTGATTTCCCGGGAACAAAGCCCAACGATTTCCCAATAAACCCTAGACATGACGAATCTTTAAGGGTTCCGTTTTTTGCCAGTTGGCTACGGAACCCTAAAAATATATGTCCACCAAGTGCCTGTCAGGCCACGCATAAAACAAGGTTCAGCAGTCACCCATTTTAAATTTGTTTTCAATAGATAATTGTTATGTCCACTTTTATTATGTAATTTTTGTATAAAGTTTTCCAAGTAAGCGTAAGTTTACAAGTTAGGCCTCTATAACTCCTGAACTAACAAAGTTATCTTAACCGTTAATGTTTTCCTTGAGTTGAGCCGAGTTTACTTTGATGATTCTGATTAGTTTTTATTACATGGATTACCATCATATTATTTTCAAGATTATTAGATCCAGCTGTTTCATTTTTAAAGGTGGGGCGACGCTCTGAACACAAAAAGATGCGCTTTAAATTTGAATAACTCACAAACGGATGCGAGAACTTACTCCAAATATAACGTTTTTCTTGATTTTATTTTAGAACTTTATTGACGTGATAAAAAGACATGTCCATACGTCCAAATTAGCCAAAGTTACCTCTTATGTCTGTCTGCCAGTGAAAGTTTTGTCTAAATCGGTTCAGCTGTTCCAGAGATTAGACGGAACAAACAGACAGACAGAAAATTACTTTTTAGATTTAAGAGTAGTATACTTTGATATCATCTTCCGAGCCTTTACGCCGTTATTACACCTTCGCGTTCGTATGCGACAGCGAAACAATGAAAAAACTGTCAGTAAATATGGCAGAATTTCGCATACGCTACGTCTCACTCTAGCACTAGGCTACATGAAATAGTTGTCCTTGTCGGTATTGTTTCGCAAGGAACTGCGAAATCGTCGCTACACAGACGCAGTTGTTTCGCTAGTGGTGTTTCGCATCGCAAGGTGTTCGCATGCGTTCTGTCGTTGAAGACAGATTTTGGTACCATGGAAGCCGAAAATGTTGAAATATTTATGAATTCAATTCGAAATTATCCCGAATTTAAGCAGTTGGTCACGCAAATTATAAAAATGCTTACTAAAAAGAGGTGGCATGGAGGAAAGTCCGCAGTCCACGTAAATTACAATCACATTTCTTTGCGAAAAACTGCTATGTACTAACATTCCGCAGATATGTCGCTACCACAGTAGTTTCGCAGTGATTCGCTGCCGCATACGAACGCGTAGGTGTACTATCGGCGTTATACCCAAGTTTATTTGGGGTCGGCTACTAGTTCAACCGGTTTTACTTGAATTTCAGTTTTTCCACGGAGCGACTTGCATCGGACCTCCGCAACCCTAAGGGAGAACTGAAATTCGAAGATTGAACTAGTTGTCAGTATATTTGAGGGCACTGACTTCCCAATAACGACTGCCATAGATGTTCATAACAACCGGGACCGACGGCTTTACGTGCTCTCCTAGGCACGGGCGTGAATCACCGCCAAACTTCCAAACTCCGGGCTGCTATTAGGAATTTCCTAAGAAAAACCCAAAAACACTTTTTGGCCCGACCCGGGATTTGAACCCGAGACCTCTTGATTAGCAGTCACTTTGATATGCGTTTAGTAAATAAAATTGGGCAAGTGCGTGCCAGGCCACGCATAGAATAAAGTTCCGTAGCCACACTTAATATGTAGTAGGAAGATTTAAAATCGTGTTCAAAAGACAAATATTATAGAGGGGGAGGCAACGCCCTGTTTTAGCAGTCTCGCAATGAATTTAAAAGGCCTATCTAATGCTAACCCACACAATGGAGTAGACCCGAGAAAAAAAATCAACCCTGCTTTACGAGTAGGGGAGGTAGCCCAAACAAAAATATGTTTCGTAATTTTATTGTAGCACTTTGTCTGTAGTTCCGAGTCATGATCGGAACCCTCAAAATCAATTTTTACGCTACTATTGAGAAGAAGACAGTTAAGGTATCATTTAGAGCAAGAGCCCAGAGCCCCCAGACCTACGTCATTTCTGCAAAGCTGAAATTTTCAGGATTATTAGTACAATGTCTTGTTAAGATGTATGCGTACCCATCAGCTTGAAAGCGGGGCCGTTTCTCAGGTAGCGCGAAGTACAGGTAGATAAAAACCTTTATTTTTTATTTTTCACTTCACTTTCACAAAAAATCATAATAAAGTTGCCCGACTACACACAGAAAACGTGTCACTACTTACAAGTGAGCAAGGCGGCGCGCGCGCGTCTGACGGGCCGCGGAGGCGCAGGGAGCGATGATGACGTGACAGGCGCCAATCAAATTCTTATTTGAATCTACAAAGAGCCTTGTTTGATTTTACTAGGAGATTATTTAATATAACATATTAGATGATTGCAGTAATTTAATTAATTTATTGTTTCAATTACATGAATTCTTTAATGCTAGTATATAAAAATCGTAGATTTTACTTTTTACCTTGTTTAATTCTATTTCATACCTTGTTTATTATAACATTTGCAATGATTATTCCAAATTTGCGCCTCGTTAAAATAATATATAAAAATCGTTATTCGTACACAGTGTCTTTGTAAATCCGAATAAAATAAAATAATTATTTTGATTAACATTCTGCACAAACTCAAAGAAGTATAAGTTGTTATAAATAAAGCTTTCATTAAATTTGAACAATACTTCCTTTGTCGTTTCATACAAATTCAGCTTGCTATTACAAGTAACTCCATTTGTTTGCTGTTACAATAACCTTGTTTTCAGTAAACAGGAATAATGTTATTGCAATTACTTTGGTGCCAACTAAGAGAAAATACTACTTAGTTGGGGTGTATTTTTTTTCAGTGTACGATTTTAAATCCATGTACCTACCATTAAGGGTGGCTGAGCAACTCTATTCTATGCGTCGCCTGACACGTACTTGTGCGACTTTTAGGGTTCCGTAGCCAAATGTCAAAAAACCGGAACCGTTATAGATTCGTCATGTCTGTCTGTCTGTCCGTCCGTATGTCACAGCCACTTTTTTCCGAAACCATAAGAGCTATACTTTTGAAACTTGGTAAGTAGATGTATTCTGTGAACCGCATTAAGATTTTTAAATAAAAATAGTAAACCACAATTTACCTTTCATTCAATGAATACACTATTATAAAAACATCGATCAAAGTTACAACGAACTACAAGAACTGTTATATGATGTTACTTGCTGATACGGAACCCTTCATTGGCGAGTCCGCTGTCCGCACTCGCACGTGGCCGCTTTTTAACCTATAATATGTATTACATTTTTTGTATAACAAAGTTTTATCCAGAGTCCTGAAAATGTTATTTCATACTTTTTCAGGTAGGTAATTTGATTGAAACAGTCGGGTTTTTTGTTTCTTTACTAAAAAAAATAAAGTAATTTTTTTTTTAAGCTCGACTACATATTGCTAGCAGAAGCAGTACGGTTTCTTAAATCAAACATAGAACTAAACTTAAAAATGAACTCTATTTTTAACCGACTTCAAAAAAAGGAGGAAGTAGTTAGTAGTTTACTGTGAGACTGTGGTGTCTCGTGCTCTAGACTGCTCTAGAGCTTGCCCGAGCCGGCTTGCTTACTCAGTCGGAGTAAATATTCGCAACTAGTCATTCATGTAGCTAACGTATCAAAAGAACTTGAAACGGCCTCACTTAAAATAAAATCTTTTTGATTTTGGAAATTTAATACAGTGTACCCACTAACATAAAAAAAGCGGCCAAGTGCGAGTCGGACGCGCCCATGAAGGGTTCCGTAGAAGCAAGTAACATCATAAAAGTTCTTGTAGTTCGTTGTAACTTTGATCGATGTTTTTAACCGACTTCAAAAAAAAGAGGAGGTTCTCAATTCGTCGGAATCTTTTTTTTTTAAGTGTATGTTCAGCGATAATTTCGTCGTTTATGAACCGATTTCAAAAATTATTTTTGCTTTGGAATGGGCGTAGCTTACAGGTGGTCCTGAATTAAGATTTTCACATGAAAATAGAAAAAAACATCACATTTTGGGGGTCCCCATACTTGGAACTGAAACTTCAAATTATATTTTCATTAAACCAATACGTCTATGGACAGGTCTTGAAAAATGATGTTGAGGTTTCTAATATTTTTTTTTTCTAAACTGCGCGAGATAAATAGTTTGCGCGAGAGACACTTCCAAAGTGGAAAAATGTGTGGCCCCCCCCCCTTGTAACTTCTAAAATAAGAGAGTGATAAAACCAAAAAATATATATGTTGTACATTACCATGTATACTACCACCGAAAATTGGTTTGAACAAGATCTAGTCAGTAGTTTTTTTTTAAATCACTAGACTATTATTAAAACATCGATCAAAGTTACAATGTACTACAAGAATTTTTATATAATGTTACTTGTTGATACGGAACCCTTCATGGGCGAGTCCGACTCGCACTTGGCAGCTTTTTTGTTGGTTGATTACTAGATCTAGTTCAAACCAATTTTCGTTGGTAGTTTACATGGTAATGTACAACATATATTTTTTTTAGTTTTATCACTCTCTTAGTTTAGAAGTTAGAGGGGGGGGGGGGGGGGGGGACACACATTTTTCCACTTTGGAAGCGTCTCTCGCGCAAACTATTCAGTTTAGAAAAAAATGATATTAGAAACCTCAACATCATTTTTAAACACCTGTCCATAGATACCCCAGACGTATGAGTTTGATGAAAAAAATTTTTTTGAGTTTCAGTTCCAAGTATGGGGACCCTCAAAATGTATTGTTTTTTGTCCATGTTTATGTGAAAATCTTAATGCGGTTCACAGATTACATCTACTTACCAAATTTCAACAGTATAGCTCTTGTAGTTTCGGAAAAAAGTGGTTGTGACATACAGACGGACAGACAGACAGACAGACAGACAGACTTGACGAATCTATAAGGGTTCCGTTTTTTGCCATTTAGTTTTATCACTCTTATTTTAGAAGTTACAGGGGACACACACACATTTTACCACTTTGGAAGTGTCTCTCGCCCAAACTATTCAGTTTAGAAATTTTTTATCAGAAACCTCAACATCATTTTTGAAGACCTATCCATAGATGAATTATAAAACGTACATAATATGTTTGATGAAAAAAAAATTTTTTGAGTTCCAGTTGCTAGTATGGGGAACCCCCAAAATTTATTGTTATTTTTCTATTTTTGTGTGAAAATCTTAATGCGGTTCACACAATACATCTACTTACCAAGTTTCAAGAGCATAGTTCTTATAGTTTAGGAAAAAAGTGGCTGTGACATACGGACGGACAAACAGACAGACAGATACACATGACGAATCTATAAGGGTTCCGATTTTCGCCATTCGGCTACGGAACCCTAAAAACTGTCTATTTGTTCCATTAAAGCCTTGGAACGGTTAACCCGATTTTGACGGTCACTGGCAGATGGCTGATGATATAAAGAGTAGTAACATTAGGCTTCTTTGCCTCTAGAATTGCCTCGCCACGCGGCGTACCCCGCGGTCAATATAAACGTACAACAAAACCGAGGGTAACACGGCAGAATTCAGCTAGTAAAGAAATAAAATAACCGTGAACTGGACAATAGCCCTACGAGGGAATAAGTGCTGGTATAGTCACGTGCTTCTGAGATATGGGAGGGGTGAACTGTGTAAAGCTCAGTGACGAGCGAGCGTGCGCATCCTTGGGTGTGTCCTAGCGGTGCAACACGAGCGGCGGTCCCCGCCCGCGGCGCCTGGCACGCCCAGCCAATTCACAGAGCGCGGCCTCGTCGTCAATTCATTTATAGGTTTTCCTATGTACCAAGATAGATAAATAAGAGTTATTGTGAGTATAATGTCCACGCTCATGTGGCAGACGCGGCGGACAGGGGAAAACATCACACGGGGCCGGTGGTCGGAGGAGGGGTCCCACTAGGCCGCCGCCTCCCGCCGGTGCACGCGCATCTCGCCGCGCCTCGGCCCCTCGCCTTGTCGCGCGTTCATGTTAGATCTCCCGAATTAATTTGTATGAAAATTTTTGTGCCTGTAGGTACCTATGTCGTACTACTTCCAGCGCGAATTACGTCATAAGAAGTACTCGATTTCATCGGTCGTTACTGGAAAAATACTAGGGCCACGAATGTTTCCTACGAATTGTCGCGCAGATATCGAGGTGAGCTTAACTTCACAATATCAGCGGCGATAATATGATTTATGTACCTGTGCTGATTGATATTATCTGACTGCACTAAACATATTTAGGTATGTATGATTTTTCTTGGCCTTGCCTATACGAGTATAATAACATCCAAGTTTTATTACTCTCAGCGCGTTTTTAAGCAAATGTACTTTGTTTAGGGTTGTCGTTATTAACTACCTATTTAGAGGGCTGCCTATGTATTGTTTGTGGTTGAGTCAGAGTAGCTGTACAATATTGTAGTAGGTGGTTATTGAGGAGCAAGTGCAGATGCGAGGGTAGGGAGGCACGGCTCGGGTTGACGAGACGCACTCTGTTGCAGGTGAGTGGTACGGCGAGAGGGCGGGAGGGTGAGAGGGCGCGCGAGGAGCGCCCGCCACCTCTTCACTGTCCGCTGCCGAGCGGCGAGCGCGCGCGCAAAGCGCACAGTCGCTCCGCCGTCCACACTGACGACGAACGCGCGCGCGCTGCTAGCTGCTGCTCGACGTACGCGCATGCGATTGACCCGTAACATAGTCACACGAGAGGCGCCATGAGCTCGGGCAAGAGGAAGCTGTCGTTCCTGGGGTTCGCCCCGCAGGTCAGTACTGTCTGTATTGCTCAACATTATACTTGTTGCGTTATACCTTTTTTATGTGTATCCAATATATTATAATATATGTTCTATAAAAATCAATTGCTGTTCGTTACTCTCGCTAAAACTCGAGAACGGCTGGAGCGATTTGGCTAATTTTGGTCTTGAATTATTTATAGAAGTCCAGAGAAGGTTTAAAAGGTGAATATATAAAAATGAATTGCATATTTTTATTATGGATACCGTTTTTTTGGTTTAATTTTATTTTATACAAAAGTTTAGGTCTTCTATTTTATCGATTGAGGCAGTACGAAGTCTGCCGTGTTAGCTAGTATATTCTAATTCTAAAAATCCAATCCAGTCCCGCGGCAATTTTACCGCCCTCGTGAGCATTCATAGCATAACTTTTAGTTTATTATACTTTGTTTACAATGAAAGTAGGCACTTTGATTGTAATCGACTTCAAAACGTAGGATACGTTCAGTCTCCAGCCAACGCGAGCGCACTGCTCCTGTTGATGCAGAATCCTTCTGACCCGGGAGCCGCTCTCAGTAAATTTAAAATTCTATGCGAATGTATACATATCACACATTATATAAATATATATATATATATATATATAGGTGATATAATAATATAGTGACTTCAATATTGTTTCCCCTATTAAAATTAAAGACATGCCATCGGTCCTCTTGTCTCTCAGGAGGCTGTTTATTGACCGATTAAACATCTCCCTGTTCGATCAATGTGATTTTTGCACCCAACCTCCTTTTTGTGAATTGTAGACCTTACTAATTGCATTCCTTCGACAACGACACCTCGTTTCTGACTCCACATGAAGTAGTTGAACAAAGTAGTTAGGAAGTCCACAGCATGTCTTACATACTATTATGTGTAGTGCAGTCATCCACCTACACATTCACGACGGTGCGCATTAGAGAATAGCGAGTGTCGAGTGAGGGAAGCTGCGCGGATGGTCTCGTTCCACCTGATTGGTGTGGTGTCGTGGCCGGCACGGTGCAGGCGCTTTCGCGGTCGCGTAGCCCTTAACAGCTGTGAAGCGCGACGGCCGGGGCCGTGCGTTGCCGCAGAGGCCGGCGCACGCTACATTCTGTCTGTCTTTCGTTACACAGATCACACCTGTACGATGCAACTGTACACTATTTCCGAGTAAGCATTTTACTTTACGCGACAATTTATTAGATACTAATTATAAGTCAGTACACGAAAACGATTAGCGGTGATCGCGTGTGCTCCCTCGCTCCTTAGTAAAACTCCAAACCTTGGTCCACTGAATAAATACGTGATAATCCTATCTCCACAGCTATCTCATTTAAGCCAACTAATCCTTCGACAATACCCTTGTCGTCAATAGATCACCTGGCACCGCCATCGCCACGCGCCAGTGCGAGCGCAGACTACGCTAATCTATATAGCTTGTCATTGCTTGGCGATGTTTTTACAAGTCATACATAAATATTGTACTACCGAATAGAGATGAGCATCAGACTTGAAGGTATCTCACTGCTGACTTTAGCACTTTAGAACTTTTGCGAATGTCGACTTTCGTTAATGTTAATTTAATAATTTTAACAAAAAGGAACCGACTTCAATGAAAAACTATTTCGAGTACCCAAATCGCGACAATTGTGCCTATGATATTTGAGGAGTTCCCTCGATTTCCTTGGGATCCCATCATCAGATCTCGATATGGTGACGATGGGACCAACTGTAAGCTACGCCCATTCCAATTCAAAAAGATCTATAAATATGAATTATTTAAACGACGCAGAAAATACAAAATACTATAATAACGAAATGATAACATGATAATTGTGGATAAGTGCAACAGATGATAATAAAATTCAATGTACTTATATAAATTGTGACTTTGTTGATAGAAAGAATTTGTAATTACTCAAGTGTCTGGTTTAACCCCTAGACTCCGAGAGCATCGCGGTAGGGGGAGTACCCATATGCTGGCGTTCCTCTGTGTCAAAGCATATGCCCAATATCTACGAGTACACTGTTATGACACTGAATGTGTTAACGCGTAGTGAAATTTTGTCATTTTTGGATTAATCGTTATGTGCGAGTTCGTAGTGACGGGAGATTGTTTTGTATATATGCGAGTCTAAAATGAGTGCGTGTAAAGATTTGTCACGCAAGAAACGATGGATTGTTTTGTATTAGATTGAGATGCCTACTCCGGTCCGCGGGCCTGGTCTGCCCAAACGTAAGGGCAATACAGAAAGAAGCCTCTAAGGCTGTTGATTTGATAGTAGCGAAAATCCTTTAGGAGTTTGTAATGCCTAAACATATTTATTTTAAAACGATTACAATCCCAAGGAGGGTACGGTCGGTCGGACGGCCCTACAAGACATAGCTACAACCATTTCGAAATAAACCGTTTTAGGAGCATGTGAAGTCACCAAAATGAATGAAAAAACTCGCTTTAAACCCAGGGGACAATCGTACAAGGCCATATGATATTTTACTCGGCGTTCAATTTACTGATTAGTCGGCCCGTACGCGATGGACAAATGTTACAGATTTAATTTAATTATTTGTGTTATATAATCTGGCCCCTATCATGTTGCAGCGGTACATTTGCTTATCACAATTCTTGGAGTACAATCATCTCATGGCCATTTGACGGAGTCATTGCACGTTAGGTATATGTCGGAGAGTTAAATGGCGCCATGGGTGGTTCTGGATGAAGTTATTTGATAGAAACAAAGACTTAAGTGAGGCCACACGTCTAGATGCAACTTTAGTTGTACATCCGGCGCGAGCTAGGCGCGAGTCCATCATTCGAATCTGTCAAACCTGACCCTGCCTGACTATGTTGCTATTCGTTACAACAACACTTGACTCTTGTTCTTCATTGACTTGTTCCACTCGCTCACTTTTACAGCTATTATTCCTCCATCATTATCCTGAAGCCGTGTATAATTCTCAACTGTACGTAAATGTTGGAACATTTATTACAGATTCAAAGATGCAGAGCTTGTTTTGTAGCGACTTTACTATTCACTTCCAACAAATTATTAAATGCGTTTGTTTGAATGTTGTCATGTTTTAGCAAAAATGTTGCTGTTATTCCTTGTAACATTCTAATGATTGAATTCTCAAAGGACTTCTTTCTAAATACTTGAGTAGGCTAAACAGTAAGTTGTCTACTTTACATAGATCGCTCAACAAGGCCCGAGCCGATGTAAACGGTGAGTCACCGGGTGTTCAAATTCAATAATATTCAAATCGCATTTTTCGGCAGCTACTCGTCCACCGCGGATATCACGTTATCTCGTACAAGGTGCTTACATTCTCTTAAGGAATGGTATTTAGAGATATGGCGCTGTTTACGCTAAATTTATCGGCTCGCAATCGAACCGGCGGATAAGATAAACGGGTGCGTTTCTGTTCCGCGTACGACAAGGCGATGGTCGAGCTGTCACGTGCCTTCAGCGCCTCGCTAAGTACCACTTAAGTCATCATCTACCCCATCAACCTCATATATTATTTTAAAGGACGATATCCGCATCAGAAATGTCCCTTTCACACAGTCGTCCAATGTACGGTTTAACCGACTACACTCACTTCAGCATAAAGCAACCTAAGCTTAAAAGAGTATAAGTGGCGAGCGAACAAACTTCTAGTTAGTAGGGGTCTTATTAGATAGGTCTTTAAAACATTGGGAGGTTGCCTTTCCTTTTCTTTTCCTTTCCCTCCCTCTAAGAGCTAAACGACACGCTCTAAAACCTGAAAAAATTATGATTAGTCCATGTGTTGAACTCTAAGAAAACTATGACGGTTTGAATATTGATTATATTTGACACTTGAATATTTTAAGTAGAGTATAATTAGATATTTAAAATGAATTAATAACTACAATAAAAAAGCGGCCAAGTGCGAGTCGGATTTGCCCATGAAGGGTTCCATAGCAGCAAGTAATATCATATAAAAGTTCTTGTAGTTCGTTGTAACTTTGTTCGATATTTTTTTAATAGTGTATTGATTCAATGAAAGGTAAATTGCGGTTAACGATTTATGACGTATTAAAAAAAACTACCTACTATATCTCGTTCACCTATAACCTATAACCAAAATATTCAAAGTTAGCACATTATTGAATTTCAAATAATTACCAACATTATTTTTGCAGTTGTTATTAAAACCATACATTCACACGTAGGTATATTTACTAAAATATATAAAGTGTCCGTAGCAATTGTAGGAAAACCACAATTTAGTACCACATGTAGAACAGTTACGTACTTTACTAAGTCAAGATTGTTGTACGAGGGAGTGCAACTTTTTAATAAATTACAATGTGAACTCGTTAAGCACAAAGTTGAAGAAACATGTACTTGAAACTATCTCTCCCACCTAAACTTAAATAAGACTAACAATACGTTAGGTTTGTAAGTTCGTCTTATGTGACACAACTAGCTAACTAACCACAAGTTAAGTGCTCGCGTAAATTGTTTTTAATGTAATTAGTAGCAAACTGTGTGTTTTACTACTGCCACTACATAGTATATAACAAAATCGCGGTCCGCTGTCTGTCTGTGCCTATGCATTCCTACTTAGATCTCTAAAACTACGCAACGGATTTTCGTACGTTATTTTAACGGATACAGAGATCCAAGAGGAAGGTTTTTATGTATAATATATGCGTAATATATAACAGTAGAGAAACATTTTTTAAAGATTTCTAATGTGATATCGTAAATAAACACATTTATTTGCGCTAGATTGCTAGAGATAGATCAAAATAATGTACTACTGTATTGAACACCTTGAAATGCTTTACAAAAAAGTTCGTGATGGTGTATATGTTTTCGCGTTAGTAATATTAGTAAGGATAGAAATGTACCATATTAAGAACGCGTGACCACGGCTTTTAAAACTTGATTATGCGTATCTCTGTGCTCTGATAATTATCTCGACTATTTGGCTTCTTCAATAACGTTGTTATAATCTTCTAATTCTAATCTTGTGTCCTGAAAATCCTTTTTCACACTTGTTTAGCGTCGGTTTTGTCGTAGCTGGGTTATAGCTTTTACTTTTTTATTTAAAAGGATTTGTTGTCGTTATAATATTAATTTATTTGCAAAGTATATTTGAATTAACAAACCAAATTGACTGCAATAAATTGTCTGAATAGACAAGCATACCGTAGAAATATTTATTTATTTATTTAAGGGTCTTACAACAAGGAATACACAAAAGCAAAACAAAATAACTCATTTAATTAAAAGCCATGTCCTTCCCCACTTAAAGGAGACCTTCATTTATTTAAAAAACATAATTTCTATCTCAAATTATTATTAAACAGTACTTTGTAACCGTTAGAGGACGGCACAATAGTTTCAAAGACACCTCATATAGCCTATAACGAGCGGACGACCAGGATGCTTAGCTAATGACGTACAGTTCTGATAAATAGTTAAGGAGCTATGAGGGAACATAAATATACATACATATCATAAATCTCCTTTGGCTTTGCCATAGTCGGGTAAAAATGTGATTGCTGTACATTATGACTGTAGTTTGACATTACAGTGTCACTAAAACCAGACCAGCCAGACCATTATATTGTAAGAAATGAAGTCCACTCACGACAATCTACGTTTGAGAGAATTTGCTTAGAAAATGTACACAATCAGAATTATGGCTATTACAATTTGATGCACATTTTGATGTCGCTTACTAATGTAAGCAATAGCATGTAATTGTCTATGTACTCCGGAACCAAACATCGGTCATCAATGTATTGTTGTGATCGGTTGAGTAGTAGAAACGTGAACAGTCATAAACAAAACTACATGATAGATCAATGTTGCACGTAGGCTAGTGCACAGTCCTGGGCGGGCAGTAGCGCGGTAAAGCAGCGGCTGGCCTGTTTGTAAACGATCTATACCAATAAAGTGATGCATATGAAAGTATATTTGGTATTTACATTAAAAAAGCAAATTTTAATATTTTTGTCTGTCTGTTTGTTCGGACAATCCCCTGGAACTGCTGGCCCGATTTTGATGACAGATAGCTGATGACGTAAGTAGTTACTTAGGCTATTATTTTAAGACTTTGCTCCGCGGCATTAATCGCGATTTAGAGATCATTTTGCTAAGTAGGTGGATACCACAAGCTCGTCTACCATACTTTTCCATACCATAAATAATGGTACACATATTTGCCCACACCGCTCTCGTCCTGAACAGTTCTAAGAAAGTAAGTTATCGTATGTACGCGTGAGGTCATCCTCCACGGTACATTAGAGCTACGACGCAAACCACAGCCTGTCTGTGTAGTGTGTACATAGACACGTTCACATATTCCACCAACACTGCGGTTCGTATATTTTTGAGGGCTCATTTGCATATGAATTATTATCGATTCGTTGAAATAGTCGTTCGCGGAAACACAAATAGGCCCTGATATCTGCTACTACTTACTTAGCCTCTCGTAAACATGTCACTCAGATGGCTACTCCCTGATACGATAGTAAAGACAACAGAGCGATTAATCTTTTATTTGCTTTACAGATTAGTTGTTACAATCTGTCAAATGTGATTGAATAATTTTAACTTAGGGATGTTTATAAAAATGTATGCGTCAGTTACCTTCCGTTGCCTAGGGATTTAGAAAATCTAATTGTACCTAAGCCAACTACATATTAATCTCGTGGTGTGTTGATGGCAATACTGGATGGGCTTGACTTAAAAATAAAGTTCTTTGTGCATATAAATATCATAAAGATTCATTTCTATGAACAAATAATAGTTTTATTATTCTACATGCGATATTAACCTAATTTATTTGATGTCATGATTCCCAAATAATGTCATTAATCATTTTTAGGGTTCCGTAGCCAAATGGCAAAAAACGGAACCCTTATAGATTCGTCAAGTCTGTCTGCCTGTCTGTCTGTCTGTCCGTCCGTATGTCACAGCCACTTTTTTCCGAAACTATAAGAGCTATAGTGTTGAAATTTGGTCAGTAGATGTATTCTGTGAACCGCATTAAGATTTTCACATAAAAAAAAAAAACAATACATTTTGGGGGTCCCCATACTGTGAACTACTGGGAACCCATACGTGTATCTATGGATAGGTGTTAAAAAATGATATTGAGGTTTCCAATATTTTTTTTTTCTAAACTGAATAGTTTGCGCGAGAGACACTTCCAAAGTGGAAAAATGTCCCCCCCCCCTGTAACTTCTAAAATAAGAGAGTGATAAAACTAAAAAAAATATATGTTGTACATTACCATGCAAACTATCAACGAAAATTGGTTTGAACGAGATCTAATAAGTAGATTTTTGTAATCGTACATCATAAATCGTAAACCGCAATTCACCTTTCATATTCACCAATCACCATTCACCAATCAATGCACTATTATAAAAACATCGATCAAAGTTACAACAAGAACTTTTATATGATGTTACTTACTGATACGGAACCCTTCATGGGCGAGTCCAACTCGCACTTGGTCACTTTTTTTTTGTATTAATTAAATAAACAGCTTGTACTGTCATATATTTGATCATCTTATATTTTGGCACGTGGTCACGGTAGTGTATGTGGTCACTTAGTATCGCCACCCGGTTCATTACATCTATGCTGACACTAGCTGACCCACGCAGCCACGTCTGCGTCTTCTATTGCCCGTAGCGTGATGTTATACCGTGGAAACAAATATTTCCCATAAAAAAGTTTATAGTGAACCAACCATTAAATTGTCTGTGTGGTGAGGGATTAGGAATACAGAGTGTCACCACCCCTATTCATCCCGCGGGTGTCGTAAAAGGCGACTGAGGGATAAACTACGCAAGAAAACATCGATACAAAGAGAAGGAAAACTTGAAACCAACCCTATACCAACCCGTCTGGCCAGCGTGGTATAGTAGGCCAAAACCTCCTTTCTAATGAGAGGCCTATGTCCAGCAATGGACTGTTAAAGGCCGTTGATGATGATGACACCCATTAAAGATAAACATATTATTATGCTTGCGCAGACTTTTTTTACAACGTTTCAAGAGAAACGGTTCCTTTACACTTGTATTTTCACGAATCGTTAACCATTTACACAGCGCACGCCATGGAAGCACTCAAAAACCTAACCTAGTTTAAGTCAGTCGAATTCAAAATTTAAATTATGATAGGTACTTGTTTAGCTTCCTTCAGTTCAATGGTTTAAGCAGTAGGATTTTTGTTTTTTTTTTAATTCCTTTAAATCAAACATTTTAGTTATATGAACCGTCAAGATCTTTAAATATCAATTTGTAAATTCGTAGTCATTACAGCTTTTAATTATAATTCCAATAAAAATACATTCTTGCTAAAAAATCGATATTTGCCAAGTTTTTATCTGTCTTGACACCATGCTATTTAGTTATCTTCTAGTGAAGACAACCACCAGGATGGTGGCTTTATATTGTATAGCAGTGATCAGTGTGCACTGCAATTGGAACAAAATTTTGCTAAGTTATGACCTTATGACCCTATAATGATAGAAAAGACTTAGTGAATTTAAACAAACCCTATAAACGACCATCATCATCAGCCTATCGCAGTCTACGGCTGGGCATAGGCCTCTCCCATTGCACACCACTCTGATTGATTGGCTTCTCGCATCAAGCTCCTGCCAGCCATCCCGCGCAAGTCGTCACTCCACCTCGCCTATTGGGCGTCCTACACTACGTTTACCGAAGCCCGGTCTACATTTCAGAACTCTTGTACCCCCAACAGTCATCAATTCTGCGGATAATATGGCCAGCTCACTACTACTACAGAGTCCGATATTTATTATAACTTAACACAGTGTTGTCTAAGTGCAGTGCACACTGCTCACTGCTCACTGCTATACAACATAAAGCCACCGTCCTGGTGGTTGTCTACACTAGAAGATAGGGCCGATAGAGGCTCAATCCCTCAATCTCGCTCTCGCTCGCCACTTTCCACTACGGCTGAAACTCACCGCGCCGACCTGAAAGGATTCCATCGCTACCATTACAAACATACCATTACACACTCTTTTGAAACATTACCTATCATTAGTAATGCCATTAATTAAATATTTCCTTATATTTTTATTATTATTCTATTAAAACAAGACAATAAGTTTATCCCTTTCTATTTCTCTACCACTATGAATAAGATATCTTATTTATGGGTGAACTAGCTTTCGCCCGCGGCTCCGCCCGCGTGTATTTCGGTTATCGCGGTAAAAAGTAGCCTATGTCCTTTCCCAGGTTCAGTTCAATCTTCATACCAAATTTCATCAAAATCGGTTCTTTGGTTTAGGCATGAAAGCGTAACAGACAGACAGACAGACACATTTTTAACATGTTAGGTTCAGTTATCGAAATATTTCATACGGATCAATCAAATCTTTAGTTCATACAATATTAGTAGGTTTAGATAGATATATTTTATATTTAGTATTTTTGTTAAGTGCCAAATATTCATAATGTACATAAGTCAATGATATTATATATCATTGACATAAGTGTAGTTGATTTAAGGTTCACCTGACTATGTAGACCTTGTTCCTTAAGACTCTCACACAGTCCAGCAGCGATCAGTAAGTCCTTAGCAGTTTGCAGCTGTACTCCATCTCCTCAAACCTCCTTTCTAAGCTTACCTGGTTACAGGCTTTGCATTATTACTGCCATTTTTAACCGACTTCAAAAAAAGGAAAAGGTTCTCAATTCGTCGGTATCTTTGTTTTTAGGGTTCCGTAGCCAAATGGCAAAAAACGGAACCCTTATAGATTCGTCAAGTCTGTCTGTCTGTCTGTCTGTCTGTCTGTCTGTCTGTCTGTCTGTCCGTCCGTATGTCACAGCCAATTATTTCCGAAACTATAAGAGCTATACTGTTGAAATTTGGTCAGTCGATGTATTCTGTGAACCGCATTAAGATTTTTACATAAAAAAAGAAAAAAAACAATACATTTTGGGGGTCCCCATACATGGAACTGAAACTCAAACATTTTTTTTTCATCAAACCTATCCGTGTGGGGTATCTATGGATAGGTGTTCAAAAATGATGTTGAGGTTTCTAATATCATTTTTTTCTAAACTGAATAGTTTGCGCGAGAGACACTTCCAAAGTGGAAAAATGTGTGTCCCCCCCCTCTAACTTCTAAAATAAGAGAGTGATAAAACTAAAAAAAATATATGTTGTACATTACCATGCAAACTACCAACGAAAATTGGTTTGAACGAGATCTAGTGAGTAGTTTTTTTTTAATACGTCATAAATAGTAACACGCAATTTACCTTTCATTCAATCCAAACTCTATTATTAAAACATCGATCAAAGTTACAACGAACTACAAGAACTTTTATGTGATGTTACTTGCTGATACGGAACCCTTCATGGGCGAGACCGACTCGCACTTGGCCGCTTTTTTTTTATGTATGTTCAGCGATAATTTCGTCGTTTATGAACCGATTTCAAAAATTATTTTTGCATTGGAATGGGCGTAGCTTACAGGTGGTCCCATCGTCATCATATCGGGATCTGATGATGGGATCCCAAGGAAATCGAGGGAACTCCTCAAATATCAAATTGTTGTTTATTATGTAATTGTTAAAATTATTTTACTTGCAATTTTATAATTATACGTAATGCGTACCAACAATATGCAAGCGCATATGCATGCCTAATCTGCTCATTGATCAGGCAGGATATGCACAAAGAGATGGCGCTAACGCGGCGCGCGGCCCACATTGCCGCGACCTCGCTCACTACGATCAAGTGTGATCAAACATCACTGTCGTGAATGACACTTTATAATCCGACCGCGGGAAACCTAAAAAGGAGAGTTACTAGGCTATCGGTAGATCCGTTTTTATTGGCTGCTTCGTTACTAATAGGCTGTACTTGATTGGATAATGTATGTATCTTAGGTCTAATGTTTAATCTACACCTGATCGTAACAATTTTATTATAGGTTTAAATACCAAATGAATGTTTACAAAAGTGTATATTTTGTTATCGCCAAGATAACTTAGACGAGCTAGCGTTAAGCGGCTTCAAAGTAAATTTATTAGAACAGTTGGTTCAACGCGAGACGAACCGTGTCTCAGAGACGATCGTGTCGAACACCCCCGGCTGGCTGGCACACCTGGTGAGCTGTCTCGTGCTCCCCGCTCTCCGCGCCTGCGAGCGCGACCTCGCTTCGGCACGTGCTGTTCTCAAGTGAAGTCAAGTGTGTGTAAACACATTCGTATTCTCACCGCGAGCTTGCGAATGTACCTATATACATACATATATTGTAGCCATGTATGTACTCGCGGCGTATGCGCCCCGATAGAGGCCTAATCCTCCAGTCTCGCTCTTGCTCGCCGGTTTCCACTACTGACTCACCGCACATTCCTGAAAGGATTTCATCACTCCCATTATAAGGACACACTAGTTTGAAACATTACCTATCGTTAGAGATGCCATATATCATTAGTGAAAGTTACAATTCGACACAAAACACGGCTAAATGCGAATAACATAACTTCGATTCCAATCCACTTCAAGTAATTGTGTGATTAGATCGTGAGTAAAGTAATCATTCTAGTTTGATAAATGAGCCTTGTAGGAGCCATTATTTTAACATGTTTATATAAGTAGCTCAATTTTGTCTTGACTTCTCAGTATTTTTGATGTTTTAGAATTTCCGTGACATCATCTTGTTAACATATCAAATTGCGCCGAAATCGATGATAATTGGAAACAAAAAAAAACTTTTATGACCAAAATATAAAAAACAAATGTGATAGGTGCAAATGCTTTAAGAACATGTACCTATTATCAGCTAACTAAGCTCCCGAATCACTAACTAACCGCTCTCGACACGCTCTCACACTTAAGGATGTAAGGTTTTTTTAAAAAAAAAAGATAAATATATGTATACGATATTGATCAAATTATATTGATATATCGATATATCGGTCTATTGATCGTCTCTCCCCCTCTCGACTTCCTAATCGTTTATAGTTTTTGTGTGTGATTTAAACAAGTCAATTTTGGTCTATTTATTATAATGTGCAAGTCAACTTATATTTCATAAGTGAGTACCGATACAACTGAAACTTTTGCTAATAAAAGCTAACACACATAAATTATAAACAATTAGGGTGCAGCTTCGTGGATGGCACTATCTATAGCTTAGAGCACTTCTTAATGTTAGTTTCAAGAAGTTTGTTTTATAAATCGGACTAAAAGTTAAAATAAGTTTATTTTCTTTATCAAAAGTAGATCTATCTGTTAAATAATATGTACATCCAAAAAAATGTTTAGTAGAATATTATCAGTACAGTACAGTAGTATCATAGGTGTCAGAACTTTTGTCAGAGGCACTAAGTACATAAAATTGACTTATTTTCACATGTTAATATCACCATCCTGTGGGGTATCATTAGATAGGTCTTTACAAAATATTGAGAGGTTGCTAAGACGATTTTTTTAATCAAGTATCCGTTTGAGAGGTATTCCACTTTAAATCAGATTTATTTTTCAAAAAACAGTATCCGCCTCTGTAGGAGCTAAATGACTGGTTCGAAAAATCTGACAAACTCTTGATAGTAGTTATAAAATGATAAACTTAAAAGGAAAACTATAACGGCAGATGACTTTGTTAGTTTAGCTGGAACAAACAGAAATACCGTGTTACTTGTGCTATGGTTGGTCGAACAACAACCGCGAGTCACATCACAGAGCACGGCTAAAGCTTTGCTGTGAATTAGGTAATGAATAGATAGGCAGTAGATGGTGTCACAGCTTGTACGAGTATCGCACGCCGCTCAAGTAGGAACCGGTCGCGTTCGAGTGACGCACGCGTAACACATTCACGGCCAACCTTCCTAAATGCTTCATTAATTCAATAACTAAGTGTACACTATGTTTTGGCGCTACATAATACACATGATAGCGCAATAATGTCTTAGATGTGCCTTTTTGTAGGATTCTTAAGTTGTATGCCTCTAACAGTCCACCAGTGGACATGACACCTTAGCCAGGAGCTCCGGGCCTACTTTATCGCGCAATTTAGTTATAGGCAGTCTCTGAGTCGGAAAAATTTAAATAAATTGCTACCATGACAGTCGCATTTCAATACATTTATGATAATTTAGTTCATGTAAAGAAAAACATTCATTTATTCAAAAAGTTTTGCGAAGTTATATTAGAAACAAAGACACACGAGCGTTGCCAACCACTAGATTACAAAAAGTGAGGAAGTCTTTTCGCTGTCAAGGTGTGTTTATAATTAAATTATAGCAAATATCAAGAACTATGTATTAATAAAATTAAGTTCTTAATAAAACGAAAACTATGTGAAAAGGCTTACTATAAAGTTTTAGAATATTTAATCTGGTAGCTTTTTAGAAGCTACGGGGGGGGGGGGGGGCGGTTACACATTTTACACTTTGGAAGTGTCTCTCGCGCAAACTATTCAGTTTAGAAAAAAAATATTTTAGAAATCTCAATATCATTTTTGAAGACCTATAGATAGATTTGATTTGATGAAAATTTTTTTTTTGAGTTTCAGTTCCAAGTATGAGGAACCATCAAAAATCTGTCAAAAATTTCGTTGCCAAATAAATATAATTTCTCATGAATACCGTGTTGGTATGACAGGTTAGCATTGGGTTTGTTTCAAGTTTTCCTTCTGTTGCAGTGATGTTGTGTTACGTACATTGCCTACATACTACATAGACAGGTACTTAGTCGCCTCATATGACTCCCACGAGATAGATAATTATATAAGCAGTTGCACTTCATATTCTTTAAACGTCTAATTGACCATTTGTTTATTTAAAACATATAATAAAGTAAATACTTATTCATGTTTATCGTCATGAAGTCATGAATCATGATTTTTATAGAGTAAGACTGCTTATAAGTAAGAAATTGATAAGACAACAGGAGTGTCACAAAATATATTATTAAATTCGTCTGAGTTATACATTGTATTGTAACCTCACTAAACACTATATGGTGCTGCATACAGTGACAAACGTAATTTTGGTAGATCTTTGTTTGCCTTTGACTATGATACCCATTTTGATAAGGTAAGATAAAATCTAACCCCCACTCTTGCCCTTGCCCCCGTACCACGCCACAGATGTCAAGCAGGTTGTAAGGTGCTCCGATGACACCTGGTGAAGGTGGTTGGAAGCCATTGGATGCGGTCCCATACTTCACAACACCGGTTATTATGAAGTATGGCCTATGGGAGACCAGTCGTGGACGTCTTATGGCTGAGATGATGATGAGGCTCATACATAAAATGTAGACTAAAAAATTATATAGTGCAAAGAACAGGAACAATCAAAACAAAAGAGAAATTGTAGGTTGCATCAAACTTATACGAACTTCAAGGAAACGTCATATTTAACATTGTGGAGTAATACCGTGTGTCGATGTCGATTACATTATTGCTGCTGTTAAAACTTTGAATTAAAAACAACAAATCCGCGACTGTGACGATGGAAGACTCTAAGTCAGTGATAGTGTTACGTATGTCTGTGTGTCTGTCTGGTCGCCCACATAACAAGTACGCGCTACTCCGCGTCTCGCCGCGAACTGTCTGCCGCGCCGTCTCGTATGCGTCGCTCACCTACGATACAGCGTTTAACATTTTAATTGACTACTAATAAAATCTGAATACGAAGTCTGACAAGTGGCACTCAGTGCTAGGCTTAGGTCCAGCTGTAACTAACGAAATACCTAGCTGTGTGGTGATTTCGAGGCCAGACATAGCGCTGCGTATCGATAGTAAACAAGATACTTGATCTTTAAATTGAGAACAATTAGAGTGCAACACGCATTGCCGGGGCTTTCTGCGATAGGTAAATAATACGAACATTTCAAATGTTCCGTAGCATATGTTAACATGTAAAAATAGGTTAGCTCAAAACGAATGTAAGTGTACGTACCTACTGACTTACCCACAGGCGTAGGTACTCACTGCTCACGGGGAAGGGTCTGCACGACGACTACTTGTGTAGGATAATAATTATTGTAACGAAAGCCGCGGACCGATTCTAGTCTACAAAATATTAGTCTAAGTTACTCCTTATGTCATCAGACATCTGCAGTAAAAGTCCCGTCAAATTCGGTCTAGCCGTTTTTGAGAAAGACAGACAAAAAAAAAGAAAATGTCTTTTTGGGGTAAGTCCATGACTCGGAACCTTATTTCATGTCTGTCCGTCCTCGACTTACCGTTCACACGGTTAGTGCTATACAGATGAAACTTTACATGGATGTGTATTTGTGATGTGATAAAGTGCTAAAATAAAATCACGAAAAATATTATTATTAGGGGTACTTACCTCCCCTACCCATTTTTACATTTTGTGCTATACACCTACTTAGCTGGCGTATATTGAAAAATAATGGTAATTTATAGTAATCGATAGCGATACAAGATCTGGGTGAGTGGTCGACGAGATACGTGTTATGTGCACCACACCACTCCTAAGAAACATGCTTAGTACTATGCATGGTATGTTTGAATGGTTGGCCCGATGTAGTAGAAGTTGTAGTGGTCAGCACGGCTGGCTCACTGGCGCTGTTCGCGTCGGTAGTGACGTTCATTCGAGCCTTTTTTTTCGGTAATGTTCCAGCACTAACAAATGATTTCTATAGAACAATGAAGACAGACTAGGCACAGCCTCTGTGCTGGTCTCGCTACGTGCGCTGCAGCGCTGGCTCAGCCGGCCCCGCGACCGGCGCACCTCAGTCTCGACAGCTCCCACGCCTCGCTACGACTCTCATCATATTGCACTGATCCCACGATTAAAGTTTTTGCATGGATGTATTTTTTGCAAATAATCTCAATTTGCAATTAATTCTCAATTGGATTATTTGTAAACCATATTTGTAATAATTGGCTACGAACAAAAAGCTTGTGGAAAAAACCCAACACTACGGTTAACGAGCCGCGGCCGCGACCGCGACGCGACGCGATGAGACGCCCGCCGACAATATGATCTAGCTATTCACCTGTAACATACGTTTCTTTATTAAAGCCATAAACATTTATATGTGACGTTCCGCTTTCATACAGCTATTGGTCTAAAGTACGAAACGACGAAGAATGTTATATAAATTGTGCAACAACCTTGGCAGAGTTACAATAAAGTCGGATTGTAGAGAGAAGGGTCATCATCTTCCTAGTCCTTATTAATCCCAACAATATTTTGGGTCCGCTACTAGTTAAAGGGTCGAATAATCATTAGCTAAGATAATGTAAGCTCGGTACCCTAGGTGTGGATATTTCCCGGGTTCTTAATCTACGGGAATTCATTGAGAGCGTTACCAAGGTAGCCTCGCGAAAACTCGGTTAAACAAGGTTAGACGGTCTTGCCGGAGCATCTGTGTCTTCTTTAAAATACCCACATTTGCTCCGACATGGAGTACTGTTGTCATCTTTGCGCTGGATCTGCGCAGTATTGAAGCTCCCGATCGGTTGCAGCGGCGAGCAGCCCCGTAGTCACTGAGTCACTATCTTTACAGTTGCGAAGAGATATCGTCTCTATGGCAGTCCTCTATCGCCTTTATCGTGGAGAGTGTTCTGAAGATCTCTCCCATTCTCACTTCCCCTAGAGGACAACCCATTAATCATCTCACTAGGCCGCCATAGTGTGGGAACTATTTTTTAATCTGTGGTGTGGGTTAGCATCGCCACACGCCCTCATTCATGCTCACACGTCTGCATTTGAGGTGTCGTAGCCTCCACTCCTGGATTTAACTCATGTTTTCTATCAGGCAGCGAAGAGTCAACTTAGCAGGCTACCAAATAAAAAGAAACATCTCGCGCATACGTAGAGCCGAGCAACTAATAAGGCAACGAGCCACTTGTTAATCTCCTGTAGTCTGTGGGACACGACCTTAAGATATTTATTTAGTACTGGCTGCACTCCGCGGTGTTACCTCCTGCATTCTGTAGTAGTAGTGTCTTTACGACAAGAGCGGACGAACCAAGGAACTGCAATATATACGAAGTGCCCTTAATCGCCTCCTACAACACTTACGGTCCACAGCACGGTAATATTATCTGACTTAATTTAACAATAACGTGTGTCATAAGTTACATTACAGCTGCGAACATTAGGAAAATACCTATAATTGAATATTACCTATTTCATTCACAACTAATTATTTTTTAATCAAACTTAAAATTCAATATTCACGATTACTAAACTAGAATAAAACCTAAATAGTAGGTATATAAAATTGAAGGAGGTGGTTTACATATTATTTTATTATTTTTGTACGAACTTTTCCAAGTTAGCGTATTTCACAAGTTAGGCCTCTATAACTCCTGAACTATTACTACCTAAACCGTTAAAGTTTTCTTGAGTTGAGCCGTGTTTACTTTGATAATTCTGATTAGTTTTCATTACATGGATTACCATCATATTATTTTTCAGATTATTAGACCGATCCGTTTCGTATTTAAAGGTGGAGGCGATACCCTGTTTTATTTAATAAAAAGATGCGCATTAAATTTAATTAACTCGACAAATGGATACCTAAATAAATAAATCGGCCTAGCAGTTTCTAAATTTTTTTAAAAGACCTATATACTGCTACCCCACATGATGGGCTGAACTTGAGAGCAAAAAATAACCCTATAAGTGTAGGAAAAATACCTCAAAATAAAAAATCGGCCAGGTGTGTGTCAGACCACGCACAGGAAAGGGTTCCTCAGTCACCCATAATGGTACGTGGATTTAAAATCGTATCCAATAGATAATTGTTATGTTTACGTATTAATGCGTTAATTTTGTATGACGTTTTACATGGAAGTGCATTTCACAAGTTAAGCCTCTATAACTCCTAAACTAACAAAGTCATCTAATCCGTTATAGTTTTCCTTTAAAGTTCATTATATGGACCACCATCACGATTCTTTCCATATCTTTTGAGCCAGCCGTTTAGCTTTTAGAGGAGGGTTTAGCTTTAGCCTGTTTTTACAAAACAATGCCCTTTAAAGTGGAATTTCTCGCAAACGGATACCTAAATCAAAAAATCGTCTTAGAAACCCTTTTTTTTAAATCTTATGATACCCTACACGAATGGTTAGCCACGAGAAAAAAACATCCCCACTTTATAGGTGTACCCCAAATAAAAATATTTTTAATAGTTTTATTGTAAGACTTTGTCGACGTAATAACGACACATATTCATGCAAAGTTTCATCTTTCTAGTACTTACCGTTTGGATGGTAAGTCGAGGAAGGACGGACGAACGGACGGACATGACGAATCTATAAGGGTTCCGAGTCATAAACTTCGGAAGTATTCGGAACCCCAAAAATGATTTTGGTGATTTTATTTTAGCACTTAATCGACGTAATAAAAACATATTCATGTAAATCAAATCAAATCAAATCAAACCATTTTATTTCAAATAAACCATACAATGGCACTTTTGAAACGTCAAGTAGTCAGTCAGTCGTGAAGCTAATCGTCTGTTCCAATTCGTAGATCCTATGGAGAAGAACAGACAAGAAACTCCATGGACACTCTTTTCCAACATTGTTTTTACAATTTTTTGTTACATTGTTTATGGCATTTAATTAAATGTGAGGACAATGTAACGATGCTGATATTTACACATAAAGTTTCGTCTTCTAGTACTAACCATTTGGGTGTTGAGTCGAGGACAGACAGACGAACGGACATTCGATACTATAAGGCTTCCGAGTCGTGAACTACGTCACCCTTAAAATAGACTGTTCTTTAAGTGGATAAATAAATGAAGTAAACGTAGATCGGGTCATTCTAGTTATAATAATACGGAACAATATCGCCGTATCAAACACATTTGTTGTAGACGATGCTATTGTAGTGCACTAATGATTTAGGGACAAAAGCGGCATGCGCCTCCTGTGCTGTTCTTGTATGACCCTGCGATACTGGATACCCTCCTAGTTAGAGAGTTGTCTTTTTATTGAAAAGACTAGCCACCCGCACCGGCTCCGCACAGTGGCTTATGTATTTAACAAAAACATTGAAATGTATAAATCATGACCCACTCTTGGTAGGTTTTCGCCAAAGAAATCATTCAAATAAATCACTGCAAACTTATAAGAACGGTCACACTTTGTGTTGCCAAATTGTTTGTGTATAGTACCTACCTATCTATGATGTCTTCGTAGATACAACAGTCACTTAGAGGTTGTTGTGTCTTGTGTCTTCAATTTCCATTTTGATAAATATTAAACTCATAATAACTTTTCAATGGTATGTCCGATTTGAATAATTCAAAAAGTAATTATTATAATTATAGAGATAATGATGTGGATTTGAATATAAAGTGATTTATTTGAATAAGTATTAATACCAAGGTGTTAATGTTAATACTTATCCTTTAGTTTGATCGGACGTAAAAGTTGAATATTTTACACTGAAAAAGTAGTTAAGTATTGTGACATAACTTTAATAGTTAGACATATGGCATCGTAGACTTTTTAGGGTTCCGTAGCCAAATGCCAAACAACGGAACCCTTATAGATTCGTCATGTATGTCTGTCTGTCCGTCTGTATGTCACAGTCACTATTTTCCGAAACTTTAAGAGCTATACTGTTGAAAGTTGGTAAGTAGGTGTATTCTGAGAACCGCAGTAGTATTTTCACACAAAAATAGAAAAAAAAACAATAAATTTTGGGAGTTCCCCATACTTAGAACTGAAATCCATAAAATTTATTTATCATCTTACCCATACGTGTGGATAGGTCCATCTATGGATATATCTTCAAAAATGAAATTGAGGTTTCTAATATCATTTTTTTCTTTGCGCGAGAGAAACTTCCAAAGTTGTAACATGTGTGTCCCTGTGGGCTGGGGTACGTATCTATGGATAGGTCTTCAAAAATGGTATTGTGGTTTCTTATATCAATTTTTCTCTAAACTGAATAGTTTGCGCGAGAGACACTTCCAAAGTGGTAAAATGTGTCCCCCCCCCTGTAACTTCTAAAATAAGAAAGTGATAAAACTAAAAAAAAAATATGATTTACATTACTATGCAAACTTCCACCGAAAATTGGTTTGAACGAGATCTAGTAAGTAGTTTTTTTTTAATACGTCTTAAATCATAAACCGCAATTTATCTTTCATTCAATCAATACACTATTATTAAAACATCGATCAAAGTTACAACGAATTACAAGAACTTTTATATGATGTTACTTGCTGCTACGGAACCCTTCATGGGCGAGTCCGACTCGCTCTTGGCCGCTTTTTTTTTGAAAATATTGATGTCCTCTATAAAAATGTAGTACATAACTTTGCTCCATTGTCAAGTTTTGGCAGCGTACGCATAATTTTTACACTTTGGATTACATTACCGAAGTTTTTATACGGGTCCCTAACTTTTTTGAAAACATGCTATAGCCTATGTCCATCAGGGATAATGTATGATTTTAATGGCGAATGATTTTTGAAATCGGTCCAGTAGTTTCGGAGCCTATTCATTTCAAACAAACAATCAAAAGTTTCCTCTTTATAATATTAATATAGATGAAATGATGAATCAGTGAATCGTCTCTGATCAGTTGACACGTTGCCTTTTGCCGAGCCCATTCAAATAAAAATCCATGCGTTCAATATAATTGATAACGAGTTAACGTTTGCTAAAAATACAAAACTCGTTTTACTAATTGTATTAGAGCGTATATTTATTTTGTCCGTGAGAATTAATTGTAGGGTTTCACTAACACGTGTTAACTTCCATATAATTTCGATGTTTAATGTTAATTAAGGCGAAAACATCATGAGAAAAATCTATGCAAATATCTTTATACTGAAACAAGAATAATATGTTTTAGGAACAGAAAAATAACATATTTATTTTTCACCATCTATGAGTCAAGAAACTGACTGTAGCTATGGCAGCAGACTTCAAATGTGGCTTAAAGTATGTAGTAGCAATGCGGGTGCTTTCCTTGACTCGGCACTGCTCGTTAGAGGCCGACTAAATATGCTTGCTAAGGAAAGGATAATCATATTATGCTACTTACCGAGGTGTATCATGCATAAGGCCCGAGTGTCTCGACGAAAGGCTTTCTCTTCCAGTGACAAATTGTGCAAATAGAAAATTTACAATCAAATCCAAGTAACTGCATCCAATAAGAGATATTGCTGGACGCTGAGGCCGGACCACGTTGTTTCAATATTAGTTTTATAAATATGTGATGAGATATACTCCCAGTCGATTTCGTCATGGCTCAACGGAACTCAGCCGAATACGGGGAGTTCTTTGAGCCTCGGCAGTTGTGTAGAGTTTTTTTTTTTTTTTTTTTTTTTTTTTTTTTTTTTTTTTTTTTTTTTTTTTTTATAACTGTATGCACATTTGTACATCGGCGGACTTAATGCCCAGGGCATTCTCTACCAGTCGACCTTTGGGTGGTGGAGAGAAATATTGTGAGGTAGGCGCGCATAGGTTACATAATTCAACATATAAAATATCCTTATCAAATAAAAGATAAAGTATGTTAATTTATAAACAAATATGATACATTTTATGAACACATATATACACACATACACACACACACACACATATACATATATACATACATATTAAATATATTTACATATTATAGATACATATTTACACTATGAATATAAGAAAACTTGTTGGTGTATTCTCGTTACGACGACACTACCATATCGTTGAGAAGAAGTTCATGTACCTTCTTTTTAAATACGAAACGGTTAGTGGACATCCTGATTTCAAGAGGGAGCGCATTCCAGAGTAGAACTGCTTGGACAAAGAACGAAGAGTTCACGAAGTCAGAACTGTGGGAGACACTTGAGAGAAGCAGAGTTTTTCTGATCGAAGATTTCTGTCGTGATTAGAGGACAACAAACGAAAGTAGGGAGCAAGGTAAGTGGGTGAGGATAGGGAGGTGAGAATCGAAAATAAACAGGTCAGAGCACACTGGTTGCGGCGCAGGCGAATGGGTAACCATTTCAGTTGGGAACGTAAAGCAGACACGTGGTCATACTTGCGAAGATTAAAAATGAACCGAATGCAGTTATTAAGAAGGCGGTCTAGTTTGTTGAGGAGGTCTGCATTCAGGTCGAAATAACATACATCACCATAGTCGATTAACGGGATGATTAAGGACTGCATGAGCGTTATTTTGGTTTTAGGAGGCAGGAAATTCTTGAGGCGATAAAGTGTTCGCAGATTCCCAGTTACTTTTTGACTCACGTGAGTTACCTGAGCTCGCCAATCGAGAGTTGTGTCGATGTGTAGACCCAGATCTTTGACTACAGGGCTAAAAGGTATCACCGAGCCGTTGAATAAGATCGGTGAAATTGAGGCAGTATTCAATCTACAAATCATGCGTTTGCTTCCTACAATGATAGCCTGGCATTTAGCGGGATTTACAGATAGCCCAAATTTAAGCGACCAGGAATTTATGGATTCCAGGTCCTTGTTAACTTTGTCAACGGCTTGCTCTATGTCTTCCACCCTTGCCTGTGAATACAACTGCAGATCATCAGCATACAGGTGATACGAACACTGAAGATGTTGTGTGATGAGGTTAATAAATATTGCGAAGATGAGAGGAGATAATATGCCGCCTTGAGGGACGCCAGAGTAGAGGTCGCACCAACTCGAAGACAAGTCTTCAACACGAACACACTGCTGTCGTCCCTGAAGATAGGACGAGAACCATTCCAGTGCCTCTGAGTGGAACATTAGTGTGAGAGGATAGCTAGCAGGATTTCGTGAGTGCCGAAGGCATTAGAAAAGTCCACCAAGACCAGTACTGTGACTTTAGTGTCCTCCATGCCTTTCCTAATATCACCAGTCACTTTGAGGAGGGCGGTAACTGTGCTGTGGCCGGGCCTGAAGCCAGATTGTAGTGGACTAAGAAGGTTATGTTTATAAATGAATTGTGAGAGCTGCTTGTATGCACAGGCCTCTAGCACTTTAGACAGGAAGGGGAGAATAGAAATAGGGCGAAAGTGTTCAGGAAGTGAGGGATTACTTTTTTTTGGGAGAGTAATGACGTAAGCCTTACGCCAATGGGAGGGAAAGGTTCCGGAGTCGAGGGAGAAGTTGATTATGTGGGTAATTATTAAGAGGATGTGGTCCAGGATAGTTACGATCATGCGTCGGCTGATTCCATCATAGCCCACAGCATTAGAGCGTATGGATAGGATGATCTTTTTGATGTCCTCAGGAGGCACGGGAGAAAATGCAAATGAGTCAATACTGGGACTGCTTAGTGCGGATATATAATTTAGTGTTTCATACTTAGTTTGAAGATCAAGAGTAGTTGGAGACGAGAAATGACAGTTGATATCATTCAAACTAATACTATTTTGGAATTCAAAATGTTTTTGTTTACCAATACCTAATGTAGCCAGAAATTTCCATATGCTGGAGGAAGGACAAGATTCAATGTTTTGAAGAATGTATCGGCGTTTAGCGTTCCGTATCACCTGGTTACACCGATTCCTTGCTGTCTTATAAAGGGTCCATCTGCTTTCACACCGATCCTTCCTAAAACGAATAAAGGCCTGATCCCTTCGTCTCATAGCTGCCCGGACTTCTTCCGTCATCCACGGCGCCGGGGCACGTTTGATTTTTAGTATTTTAATTGGAGCGTGAGTGTTATATAGGTTCATGATGGTTTCATTAAAAATACTGACTTTACTGTCCACATCGGTGGCAGCGGCCACGTTCTCCCAATTCAACAAAGCAGCATCAGCATGCAATTTGTCAACATTCATGCATCGAAAACTGCGAATCTGACGAACCTTAGGAGTTGCTTTGGGAGGCTTCATTGTATAGGAAAGGAATATCAGATCGTGGTGGGAAAAGCCGGGAGCAGGAAGTTGACCGTGGGAAGACATAAGGTTTGGGGATGAGGTGAGCATTAGATCAAGCCAGGTGTCATGGTGTTCAGTATTATGGTGGGTGGCTTGAAGAGGCAGGACGTGGAGACTGGTTGCTTGGATCATTTGAAGCAGTTTGCGTGTTCGGTAGGAGTTCGGGGCTAAAAGGTCAGTGTTGAAATCTCCCATGATGATGTGATGTAAACATTCCGACCCTAAAGATTCCAGAACTGTTTCCAGACTGGAGAAGTAATTAACAGCAGGAGGGCAATATACTACACCCAAAATGATGTTGACTCCCTTGACACAAACCTCAAGGAAAAGATATTCCGCACTTGTTGCAGAAGGATTGGAGGAAGAAGAAGCGATAATTTTATAAGGTAAGTAACTGCGAAGGTAGATAGCAACGCCACCGCCTCTTTTATCTAATCGGTCGTTGCCAATAAGGACAAAGTCAGTGAGAGGATATAAGGTAGAGGGTAGCTGAGGTTTGAGTCAAGTCTCCAAGCCAAGTTTGAGATATCGCCTCTATGGCAGCCCTCTATCGTGGAGTGTTCTGAAAAGCTCTCCCATTCCCCTACAGGACAACAAGCGCTGGACCTGGAAGTCACCGCTTTAGTGTGGTAGACTTACACTCTCGATCTCAACGTTTCAACTCCTTGGTTGGACTGATTTTGACGGGACTTTCACTGGCGAGCAAGTGGAGGCGACGTGCCTGACTAGGAAGAAACTGTTTATTTAATATTACAAAAATCGAACAAGTGCGTGTCAGCCCACGTATAGAATAGGGTGCCGTAGTCACCCATAATGGTAGGTAGATTTCAAATCGTGTCCAATAAACAATAATTGTTATGTTTACTTATTATTTCTTTATTTTTGTACAAAGTTTTCAATGTGAGTGCATTTAACAAGTTAGGCCCCTATAACTCCTAGTTTTCTTTTAAAGTTCAGTATATGGACTACTATCATGATTTTTTTCTGATTTTTTAAGACAGGGACGCCTTGTTTTTCAAAAAAATCGCTTAAAAGTTGAATAACTCGCAATCGAATATCTAAATAGAAAAATAATTTTAGCAATCTCGTAATGTTTTTAAAAGACCTATGTAATGATACCCTACACGATGGGGTGAACACGAAAAAAAATTCATCCCCACTTTACGTGTAGGGGAGGTAATCCAAAATAAAAATATTTTTTTATAATTTTATTCTAGCACCAACGTTTGAGCGGTAGGTCGAGGACATGACGAATCTATAAGGGTTCCGATTCATGAACTACGGAACCCTTCAAACACACTTCAGTTTTTATTTATTTGTTATTTATTTGTATAGATGCGAAAGTAACTGTCTGTCAGTCTCTTTGTCACGCTGTCACGACTAAACCGATTTTAACCGAACGTAAACATATTATGTAAAGATGATGCCGTCAAATATGTAAGTAGGTAGTATACAAGGCAATTAGCTACCTCTACCGATCGATAAATCCGTGGTCGGTTGTTGGCGATGTGCGTGGTCTGCACTCTGTAGCCTTGCGCAGCGCCGTGTAGTGCACGTGGTGGCACCACTCAACACCACCTAATTAGATAGAGCCGGAACCTGCTCTCTGCACCTCTGGTTAACATACTTGTATATTTGTCATTGAAAGTGTCACACGTCGATCCTCAGATGTCAGTGCTCCTGCACTCCATGTCTAATGTGTCAATTGGCAAGCGCGAAACCCAAGTATCCCATTGTTCATTAGTTTACGACATCACACAACACCATTTGAGCATTATCAACACAAATATTAAGTGCAACATAAGTGTCCGTTTGTAATTTCAAATTCACAGCTATTCACTAAATGCGGAAATATTTGCAATGTACCTATACGATACGGACATTTAAGTACATCGAAAAATCTATTTTTAAATTTATTGTCGGTCTGTTTGTTCCGGCTAATCTCTGGAACGGCTGGATCGATTTTGACGAGACTGTAACTGGCAGAAAGCTGATGACATAAGGAGTAACTTAGGATACTGTTTTAGACTAGCTCTGCCTCACTCGCTCACGGTACTATAATACAAGTAAACATTTTGTCTGTTTGGTCTGCGCCTTCTCATTCCTCTCGTTCCTAGGTAGCTGATGGGTTGTGAGTGGACAACTACAACCATAGATAGTATGTGCTGATGTCAGGTTCATTATATTTACCCAACTGATAAATTTCTTTAAATAATAGGCAATAAACCCACTCTAATACGATAAATATAACAAGGACTTCTACCTCCCTCAAGACATACCTAAAGAGTACCCCATTGTAGCTCACGACGTCGATATCGACGCTTCATAAAATTCAATACTTTTACGAACATTAGGCAGCAGTAGGTAAATATGAGTGCAAATGCTACTAGAGTCACTAACAACTAATCGATACCTACTGCTCCGTGCACATCGAAAATATATTGAGCTGTTTGAATACACGTTTACAGACAGGCCTTACAGTCCCTTGACGGTGCGTGTTGATGTAGGTACCTCACATTTATTGATTTGTTGAACTTTTGCGCAGTTGTTTAATGTGTTGTTATGGTGCAGGCGGCGGGCGAGGACGAGCTGCAGTTGGACGAGGAGATGGAGCGCGTGGTGTGGGGCGACGCGCCGACGCGCTTCCCCCCCAGCGCGAGCGCCGAGCCGCGCCGGGACGATGCCGCGCCTCCTCCCTACTCGCAGACCCTCGGTCAGTAGAACTCACTTCTGGCGAATGTCTCAGCTAAGTGGACATATGGCTCATGTCCTAGAGCCCCCGCACTCACTCACATGTTGTGTGTACAGATGGTGGCGGCGTGGTGTCGGGTAGCCAGGCCGTGTCCCCGGCTACGCAGCTCCCCAGCGCGCCGAACTCCGAGCCGCAGGTGAGTCCGCTCCAACGACACGACCCCACTACACCTGTATCCTCGATCGATACGAGCTTCAGTGTCAAGGACAGGTGGGAGCGATCAGTGTCTGTGCCAGTACCGCGTTGGTACAGCGCACCGCCTGACAACCTCATTCGTTACGCGCAGTGCTCTTTCAACATAATAAATATTCTAGTGGACAAAACAACCTGGTGCGCTGCCACCTGGGCACCGGCTAACGGCCGCTGCGGATGTTCTGCTGTCAGACAGACAGTAAGCAGTATTGACGTGTCCGTTTGTACGTAGATATCGGGCGCGTTGTCGGGCTCCGCTTCGGGCGTGAGCGACGAGCCGCGCCACGTGCAGTTCGACGGAGACGACGCCGCGCCGGCCGAGCCACTGGACGATGCTGACGACGAGCGTCGCAACCAGCGACACGCGTGAGTCTTCCTACACTCTCCACAACTCGCTATAATGAGTAGCAAGGCACACCAACTAATCCCTTCAGCCACCTTCTGAACTCAGAAGAACTTAGGGCTCCTCTCGCTACACATAGGTTGTATATATAGATACAAATATATAAAGTTAGAGTGTCTGTATGCTCTGTATGTAATATTAAGTGAACAGAATTCTACTAAATTCAGATGAAAGTATATACAGTACTTACATAAAATGCAATTGTTAATTTTTTTTTTGTATTCCGGAACAAACAGGCAGACAGTCAAAATTTGGAATGGCTGGACCGAGTCTCTGGTTAGCGCAACTGGTTTTCTTTATGTAATACTGCGTACTCAGCGAGGTTTTTATATAGATGGTTGAAATGTTTGGTTTTTGTACTTTTAATTCTATAGTCAAATGTTTTTTTTAGTTGCTGAGAATAGTCTCACATATGTCTCATATCGCATATTGCTTAAAACATAAATTATACTTTTTTGGAGATCTTACAGAGATTCCAACCGACAGACATAAAACCATAAAAATGTATTTTTAGTCCGGGTTGGACCTGGATTACAAATGAATATTTCCCTTTATAATGGAACGTCGGTCAGTAAACTATCTTTTGTTATTGCTCCGTATAAGAATATTGTTAATACGTGATAATCTGTGCAAAAGTGTCACTAAGTTTACGTATTTCTGTGATTTATGTATAAGACTGCCATCCTACGCAAAGGTACAGTGTTTTAGTGCTGAACTAACTAAAATAGACTAGATTAAATACGCAGAAATTTTCTCAATGTACCGCCATAAACAAATAAATAGTGTGTTTCGGATGAACGCGTAAGCGACACATATGACACGGCGCTTGTGACATTCTTCTCGCGAGGTTGCTATCCGCACAATACCGACTTTAAACCGAGGGATTTTATTAGTGTGCGTTTGAAGATATTTAAATTATTAAATATAATAGTTTATGCATTTCAAACTGGGACATCATAAATATTGGAATATTATTGTGCCAACCTTGAGATATCCGCTTGTCTCTTTACGACACCTCACGAGTGACCACCTGGTGGTATTTGTTGTTTGGGTTTTCGGTGTGTTTATTGTTTGGAATTTCAAGTTGTAGGGCACAATGCCAAGGCAACTACTTAGAACGCCGCCGAAGTCAGGTACCCCTTCTAAGTCTGAGCCGGATATCCAAAAACTTTGCGTAGACGATACTCCGTTGTTAAATGTTACTCAACGTGCCAAGCGTAAATGTGTGACTGCTGAGTCTGATAGCGAGTTCGACAGTTTCAAGATTGAGATAAGAGAGATGATTAAAGAGCTGATGTGTTGCCAGAACACTCGACTAGATACATTGGAAAATCATATTAAGGAAATTAAAAGCCACTATATTGAGATAAAGACAACCAGTAACGAGCTCGAAAAGTCTCTGTCTTTTGTATCGGATCAACTGTCGTCTCTTGAAGGCAAGATCTCAGGCTTGGAAAAGGAACGGAAAGCGATGGTAATCAAACTAACCTTCCTGGAGAATCAGCTAGAGACCCATGACCGTGATCTCGTCAAAACATCTGTGGAACTACGCAATCTACCTAAAAGAGTACCTGAAACGAAAACTATGTTGTATGATACGATTACACACTTGTCAAAGCAGTTGAACATGGAGATGGACCCTGCATACATTCGTGATGTAGCTAGACAACCCTCAAAAAAAGAGAACCCAACTTCGAACGTAACAGTGGAATTCTGCAATACTTTATTGAAGACTAAGTTCTTGGCGGCTGTCAGGCAGTATAATAAACAAAATCCTTCTAGAAAACTAAACACTTCGCACCTGGATATAAAAACTGCACAGGACACACCAATTTATATTTCAGAGCAATTGACTCCTAACGCCAAAAGACTGTTCTATCTGGCAAGAGGCTATGCTAAAACAAATCAATACAACTTCTGTTGGACTTCCGACGGGAGAATAATGCTGAAAAAGGACCCCAGTAGCCAGACCATCATTGTTAAGCATGAACAGCAGCTAAAGCAATTACCACTGCCTAGCAAAGCATGACTAACTACTTATAAATATATTTACTGTCATATAGCTTATGGATATAGTGACTATGATCACCAGTACATGGTTGCATTGACTGATGTGTTCGAGAATCAAATTACAAGCCCTCCTAAGCTACACAGAAAAGGTATACACACGCATACACTAAACACATACCCACTCCCTCCACACACGAATCAAATCTATTGTCACATTCTACACACTTACCGCTATATTTACACAATCAAAATATTCATCACATTAAAATATTCCCTAACGAATGACAAACATATATTCAGTATGAAAATATTTCTTAAATCTCAATACCGTAATTCAAAAACTATGATATTTAACCGCTGTAACAAAATCGCATCGTATTTCATTGAAAATGTAACCAATTTACTTCATCCCCTTTTGGTCGACATTAACTCATTGTAAAATGACCACTAGTTTTAATGATTTGACTGACAGAATTGATCAACTCTCTGCAACAGAAGTTCACTCATGTGTTCCAGAACAAACTGCAGCCCTCGTAAAGGACCCTGATAAATTTCTAAAAATCTTTTCACAAAATATCCGATCAATTAACCGTAATTTTTTAAGTTTACAGTCTTTTATGAACCGTATCTCTTTTAACTGTGATGTGATAGTTCTGACTGAGTGTTGGTTACCTTGTTCCAACAACACCCACATTCCTCTATTGGAAAATTATACTGTTTTCAAAACAACTAACCACAAAAACCAATCTGATGGCATAGTGGTGTACGCTAAGTCGGAGCTAACAGCTATAGTCGAGGAGCTTGATCTTAATCAAAGTGCTACAGGTATTATCATAAAACTGACCACCGATGTGGCAATAGTTTGCATTTATCGCTCACCCTCAAATGACAACCCCAGCAATTTCATACAAGCTCTTAACCATCTACTGCCATCACTCTCCAACTTTAAGTCTGTAGTCATAACTGGTGATATAAACATTGACATCAAGGCTAATACACCTGATTTACGTTCCAATGAATACCTAAATTCCTTAGCTTTTCATGGGTTTCTCCCAGCACACAATCTTCCAACTCGTGCTAACAACTGCTTAGATCACGTCATTTTAAGAACAAAGTTTCCATCAATTTTATTTGTCTATGAATCTACAGTTACTGACCATTACTCTACGTTAGCCTGTCTGAGTTACCAAACTTCTCGCAATAACCCTAGTTATGTTGTTAAAAAGATCGACTACGGGACTCTGGACAAAAAAATATCAGAGATTGATTTTAACCCTTTATACTCCTTGGAAGACCCAAATACAGTCACAGATAGCATTATAAAACTTTTAACGACAGCCATTAACGATTGTGCGACTTGTAGGAAAGTATCATCAAATAAAAAAATCCTAAAACCGTGGATTACTCCTGGTCTACTTCGATGCATACAAAATAGAGACTTGCTTCATAAAAAATTAAAACAATGTCCTGAAAGTGTGGTGCTGAACGTTACCTATAAGCGATACAGGAACTTCTGTACAAAACTCTTGAAAAAAAGAAAGAGAGAACATGATGCAGAACAATTAAATAAAGTAACTCATAATCCAAGGCTGCTATGGGATACTATTAGACAAGTCACCAATACTACAAAACACAAAAATTCTTCCCATCACTTACTAGAGTCTTCTTCCTCACCTACCCAAGCATGTAACGACGTTAATAACTTTTTCGTCAACATCGGGAAAAATCTTGCAGATAACATAATAAATAATAAGTCACCAAATGAAATCTTCACTAACAATTCCTCTAACAGTTCTACACCTTGCTCATCTTTTGTTTTAACTTGCACAGATCCAGCCGAAATTATATCCGTCATAAACTCATTACGGACTAATACTGCTGTAGGATGGGACGGTATATCGTCCTCATTCTTAAAGAGATATTCTGTCTCACTGGCACCCATTCTTAGCCATCTATTTAACCTATGTTTTGACACTGCTGTCTTTCCTAGTGCTTTTAAAAAGGCTATAATCCATCCGATCTTCAAGGGTGGTGACGGGAGTCAATCGAACAATTACCGTCCAATTGCGGTTCTGTGTTCATTATCCAAGGTATTGGAACGCCTTCTCAATAAAAGACTAATTGCCTACCTAAATCATTTTAATTTAATATCACCACAACAATATGGTTTCCGTCATAAAAAATCAACTTGTGATGCTATTCATGACGTCACAAACTTCATAATACAAAATCTAAATAATAATAAAACAGTTCTAACAATATTCTTGGATCTTGCGAAGGCGTTTGACACTGTTCCCGTGACCACACTGTTACTCAAACTTGAACAAATGGGTGTCAGAGGAAAACAACTTGCACTAATTCAAAGCTACCTGACAAATCGATCACAAGTGGTTAAAATTGGTAACCACTTAAGCAACCAGCTGCCAATACACTACGGCGTGCCACAGGGTAGCATACTCGGTCCCACGTTATTCCTCGTGTTTATTAATGACCTCTGTAAAATCAAAATACCAAACTGTAGAACTGTGTGTTATGCAGATGATACCGCACTGACTTTTGTTGCTGACACGTGGACAGAACTGGAAAGCAGTGCACAGTTTGGTTTAAATGTCGCCTCGACATGGTTTCGGTCACACATGTTAACGTTAAACACTTCTAAAACTAAGTATGTCACTTTCTCCATTAGTTCAATATCCCAACCCCCATTTCCTCTATCCCTTAAAGCCCATTCTTGTAATATTCCATCGCAGCTGGTATGTAACTGTCCAGCGTTATCATCCGTGGAACACATAAAATATTTAGGCGTGATCCTTGACCAGTATCTGAATTTTAAGCTTCATATCAATACACTTGTGGGCCGAGTTCGTAAACTGATTTACGTATTTAAAACCTTGCGGCATATAACAAACCAATTCATTATTCGTAGAGTATATTATGCCCTATGCTTACCTGTTGTGACCTATTGTATTTCCTGCTGGGGTGGCGCAGCTAAAACTACTATGAAACCACTTGAAGTAGCACACAGAGCTATTTTAAAAGTAGCAACATTTCGCCCCATAACGTTTCCAACAACTATACTGTACGATGAATGTAACCTTCTGAACGTGCGACAGCTGTTCATTTTGCATGTTTCCCTCCTTCAACATCAAAACACTCCTTATAAAAATATTACGAAACGTCGAAAGGACATCATCTGCGTGATTCCAAAACCTCGAGCCTCCTTCATTAAACGATTTTTTTATTACCTGGGACCCTACTTATATAATAAAATTAACTCAACACATCCAATATACGGGTTATCGCAGTTTACATGCAAGAGGGTGCTTTGCTCGTATTTTAAAAATAAAACGTATGATGAAACAGAACGAATTTTGCCATAATAAATTATTATTTTGTTTGTTCATATTACTTATCACACACACACACACACACATATACACAACACACACACACACACACACACACACACACACACACACACACACACACACACGCACGCACGCGCGCGCACGCACGCGCACACACACACACACACACACACACACACACACACACACACACACACACACACACACACACACACACATTTGTTAATCCCTACACTTCACTTAGTAGTTTAAGTAGTAACTCAAATTCAACACCCAAAGGGGAAAGGAACTGTTATCCCTTACCACAGGCTACTCTGTAACCTATCAAGGGTGACATAACTTCACCCACAATATTATGTCCACGTATAAATTGTCATTGTAAATTTGTAAATTTGTAAATTTGAATACCCGGCTGGATGCGCCCCGGACGGTGTCTAAAGTAAGACGAAGCCCTAGCGTGTTGTTTGAGGGTTAGGCGAGAGCGCGTCGCGTCCGTACCGACTGTACACGCTACACGCTGTAGGTACTAGCCTCACCAGTCACCTTGAACTTGTCAAGGACTAAGCGATTAAACTGTTTCCGCACGATACTATTTTAACCGATTTAAAAAAAGAAGAGGGTTCTTAGTTCTGTATTTTTTTCTTTTTATGTATGTTTACCGAAAACTCCGTCAATTGTGGACTGATTTTAACCGTAGATTCTGCCATGGTGGCCATGGGGCCATGTCAGGATCTGATGATGGGATCCCAAGAAAATTGAAGAATACCCTAAAATTTATAGGGATATATTGTTTTCATAATTCTTTAAAACTAATAAAGCTATTCCAACATTAGCATCTGGTAGGCATCATTTCATGATTATGAGCTTGATGATGGAAGATACAACTCCTTAACGGTTAGGAGCTGGAAGATGATTCTTTATATGCATGTGTGTTGCCTTTAGTCGTATTCTTTCAAGTTAATTAGGTGATATTATACTGATAGAAGGTACAACCTCATAACGAAACCTCAGATGTATTTGTATGTATGACCATGTATCAGTTTTAGATACCTAGCCCACATTACAATAATACTTTATTTAAATTAATTAACTTATTAGAGACAAGAATTAACTAAGTAATTTAAGCCGGGCCAGATTAAAGCCAGTTGTTTACGGTTTTTATGTTTCTTTTGATGGTTTTTTTTATTATTCTTTTTTCCTAAAGTTTTTTTACATACGAGTACGTACCTACACAATATCCCATCAACATGGATATTGTTATTATCCAAAAAAATCCTTTTTTGGACCCAACAGACGATTGTTAAGGTTCTCTTATACTTTTGAGACGAATGTGATCGAAATTATATGAAACGGGTTAATATATGAAAACGTGAAAAAAAAAACAGTACCAACTCTTCTGACCGGCGCGCGGCGCGGCGTTAAATAGTAGACATTGTCTTTGTATGAAAAGGCGTATCTAAAGTAGTGAACTGTTAAACAATGTTGAGGAATATTTTTTTTTTATAATTGAATGTAAGCTACAACATTTGTATAAATAAATACGTTATTCTCAGACCCGATAGACAATTTATTGGAAGAAATCCAGAATAAAAGAGTTACGGGATGTTTGGCGCTCTTTGGGAAAGGTAGTAGTGGACAGCTAAAAGGCTAAAGTACTTTTTAAATGTAAATAATTATTCAGAGGTTAAGGAACTTATCAGATTGTATTGTAAATAACCTCCATTGCATTATAGACCTGAGAATACTTGTGCATAATAGTGTACGGAAAAAGCACGATCGTCGTCGTAGACACTGTGATTTCACCTTTAACATGTTTAGATTTGCTTTAAACGTCAGGTAAAGCTCAAGTGCACGAATCACAATGTGATCACGTTATTTCTCGTCACCGTCGTCATATTATAATGGAACGGCAAAGTTTAAAACTTAACATACGAGTATAATTATCAAACACGACCAACATCGTGACTCAAGGCTTGGTCCGCTTGGTGTCACGTTACATGTCATTTGGTCATTGTCAGAACAGATCAGTGCCAGGCGTATTGAGGCTCTCGCACACAGTAAGCGTTATAATTCAGCAAAACATATGACACACGTTCGGATAAGTTCCTTGGGGGAGGTGTTCATTCAGCAAAGCAGCGCGATGGTAAGATGATGAGTAGGCGACAGTGATATGCTGCTGAAAGTGTGTGGACTGTGGAGTAGTTGTGTGTGTGGCTTAGTGTCGTGCGGTCGTGCGAGAGTAGAGCGATGCGGAAGCAAGAGCCGGTGGTGGCGGGTGGTGGCGGGTGTAGAGAGCGGCGGCGGGCGGCGCACGTGCTCCGGCACAGAAATAGACGTCGCGTGACATTGGCATTGAGTCGGGAGCCGAGCGCGGACTCACACGCCTCACCATGCCCGTCACCTACACGCGCTCCTCGCAGCTGGCGCACGAGCGGTGAGCATCACCCTCACACGCATGCCCGTCGTCGTCCCGCTCATGTCAATGTCACCACCCAAAGAGTTTCTACTAGACATTAGAAAGTTAGATATACCCATCCGGCAGTGGCTCAAACTATCACTCCAATAAGCTCTAGTGTCGGAACCGCTGAGACACACAGACACAAATAGAGTTCAATCACAATGTGGGTGTCATCACAATTGAGCACAGAGTAATTTAACTTTGGTTTACATGTGTATATCCCATCTATTTACACCTGTGTGTACATGTACACGTACATATATGGATGATTGTGTGAGCGATGCCGGAACCGCGAACATACAGGTGTAAGGTGTTATCTGGTGACAGGTGGCAGCCGCTCACCTTATCGTACTTCCGACTTGAGGAGAGATTAGGAGTTGACTCGCTGTTACATATGGATGGCATGTATGTCGTGCGTTATTGGTCGCCCTCACTAATACATACTAGTGGTTAGCGTATGCGGCTGCTGATCAAGATTCTCGGGTCAGACCAAATATTTGTGTGCTCCACAAATGTTTGTTTCGGAGTCTGGGTGTTTTCTATGTATGTATTTTTATCAGTTGTTTGGTACCCATAATACAAGCTCTGCTTAGTTTGGGACTAAATGACGTTATGTGTAAGATGTCCGAAATATAATATATATATATATATTTTTTATAATAATATATTTATTAATAAGGTGTGAAAGGCACGAGGAAAACATGTACGACATAATATATACGTGTACATATAATTACGTGTCATCAGGTACAACAATTCAAATTAGTTGAATCAGCTATCAATCAGTAATTATCTCTACTACAAACTCCAACACTTACTGTTTCATTTTGCTCTATAATTTTGTGTATGGAATTTTAGATTTAACCATACTATTATTATCAATTCGAAAGTAACTGTCTGACTGTCTGTCTGTTATACTTTCATGGCTAAGTTTAGTCGACTAAACAGACAGACCGAAAGTCAGAGTACTTTCGAATTTATAATGTCAGTATAGTATGTACGAGATAGGATTATATTCTACCGCTCTGTGCTCTCAGGGTTCCACTGTTGCATGTTGGCGAATCACCGCAACTTTTAGTTGATGGTGGTCACCTGTGTGTGTCTATTTGCTACTGTATTAAAATTGAGCAAACCTAATGCAGGCACCACACTTCGTTATGCGCTATTCGTTATGTGTCTACGCCGTATACGCCCAAATATTAGTTATGCGAGCAAACAACAAACATGCCATCCACACTTCGAAATGGTATGCCAAATAAGCATCAAATAAGGCAAATATGTGTGTTGTAGACATGTGTCATTGTCATTTTTATGGTGAACGAAACGAATATACTCTCCACACTTCGCATCATAACGAATAGCGCATAACGAAGTGTGGTGCCTGCATAAGACATATCAATCAAAGACGCCGAACACTCGCTTGTTCGAGCTTAACCAATCAACTTATAGTATTTCTACGGCTATTAGTTTCTATCAATGTATATTATGCTTCGCTGTCAGTCTGTTTGGCAAGGACACATCCTTATGTGTAACAAGTATGTATGGTCTAGTCAGTCGTAGCATACCTTCCCGCGCATTTACACAAAAGCAAATATGTAACAAAGTGTTTGTGCTGTCCGCGTAATGACGACTAAAACTGGTTTCAGCGCTATCATGTTCACCTACTTGCTATGTTTACCTCTTTCTCCAAAAGTTAATAGCATTAACCTTGTATAGCGATAATTCATTCCTTTAAGTATTTTCATTGAGGGTGAGGACAATCTTGTAGGCTTTGACGATAGTTGACTTCTGAGACAGTATAAGCGTATAGATGCTGACATCGTGGCGAAGTTAGGCACGTATGTCCAAACTTTTGGAAGAGGTTCGCTATAGTGTTGATTATGTAGGCATAACTATTAACAGAAAATATATTTACTTAAAAAAAATTTTTCATGTGCATAACCACTAAACAACAAGCTATTTGTGTTAGAGTGTCAGTCAGTGTAGGTACTTGCCGATAATCAATTACGAGGCAAAATGACAAATTTTTACTGCTACATCGATAAGCACATCAATGCTCATTTCATATCGACTGTTAGCTGCGTCGTAATTTTTTCTAAATACGTACCTACCGACCGATCGATAGTCCTAACCATACCTACTAGTCCGGGACTCTCCCACTGCTGGACATAGATCTGGGCAACAATTCTTGTGTTGCCGGCATACGGCGTCTTTCTGCGATCTTCACCAGGTCACTATTTAAATTCGGATTCTCAAAACTTTGTTGCTCTGTCTACCTGTTTGTTTATCAAATCTTAATTATTGACTGCCTTGTTGGTCTAGTGGTTAGCGTATGCGTCAGCTGATCAAGAGGTCTGGGGTTCGATTCCCGAGTCAGACCAATTATTTGTGTGATCCACAAATATTTGTTTCGGAGTCTGGGTGTTTTTTACGTATAATATGTATGTATTTACAAAAAAAACAGTATGTTTATGTATTTATATCAGTTGTTTAGTTGTTTGTGTTTAAATGTCCGAAAATAGTTATAATTTCCTATAGCGTTGCCTTTCTAGAGAAAGGCAACCCTATAGGAAATTGTAACTATTTTCGGCCATTTGTCAAATAAAAATGTTTCAAAGTCACTAAAAATGTTTCAAAATCGGGTGAAAAATATTATTTTTTGAGAGTTCCCATTGCGTGCGTAGCGTCAACGGATAAAGAAGCGTCAAAATAACGTACCTATGTAAAAAGTGCATAAAATTAAGTATTTTAGCTCTAGAGAGCTAAAATACTTAATTTTATACTGAAAATATTATATAGTTGATACTCCGCGCCTATTGGTTGTAGCGTGATGATATATGGCTTATAGCCTTTCCTGATAAAGGGGCCATCCTATCCATCCACCATCCACACTGTTCCTGAGACTAGCGCGTACGAACAAACTCATCAGTCTTATTATATTATTAGTACAGATACGATATACTTTTTATAAAGATAATAACAATAAATATTTCGGCAATCTGACACACAACAGACAGACAAGAAGACAATACAAAACCATTCAAACAGATATTTTATAAAACTTGTTTAAATTACAGACACATAATATACACCAACATAAAACTCAGTTTGTAAATATTATGTTAGCGGCAATCTGTATAATTTATACCGGTAATAATTTACCTACAATGCCTGGGGTCGTCAGACAATATCTTCTTCCTAGCCTTATTCCCAATATTATTTGGGGTCGGCTACTAGTTCAACCGGTTTTACCTGAATATCAGTTTTCCACGGAGCGACTGGCATCGTACCTCCGCTACCCTAAGGGAGAACTGAAATTCGATGGTTGAACTAGTTGTCAGTAAATTAATAAAATTAAATCTCTGGCAGAGAGTAGTAGAGTAGAGTAGAGTAACTTAGACTATTTTTGTATGGACTAGCTTCCCTCCACGGCGATACTCACGATTTATAACAATAAATACAGCTTGTATGAAATATAAGGAATATTATTGTCCATTAAATACTGTACCTGTAGATATTCTGGTTTACCGACAGTAGGTATCGATTAGTTGTTAGTTGGCTATTGTAGCATTTGCACTCATATTTGCCTGCTGCCTTCCATTATTGTCAAAAGTATTGACTTTTACGAAACGTCGATATCGACGACCGCTTGTGGTGTCAGATCCATTCCGGTTCCTGCCATACTTCACAAGGGTTCCATACTTCACATGCGTACTTTAAATTACTTCTAAAAAGAGGTGCAATTTAAAGAATATTTAAGTATTTAAGAGTATTTAAAGTTTTTGTCTGTTTGAAGTCCTCAGACAGTCGCATTGCGTCACCTAAGGTTCGGAAGCTTTGTCGACAATTGCATATCACATCGAGTCTAAATGTTTGTATAAATTACATTTCAACTTATTTTTGTAATAATACTTACGTAAAAATCCAGCTAAGGACGAATAAGGCTATTTTGTTATTACACATTTCATACACAATACTTTTCTAAGCAGAAATCAGTGCTTATAAACACACGAACATATAAACACACAATTCACAAACGGATGCTTTAATCAAAAGTCTTTACAAAACTATATTGCGCTTAGTGACACCTCTCATCATGAGGTCGACAAATCTGTACTCATCATCATCATCAGCCTATCGCAGTCCACTGCCGGACATACTATACTATTAGTAGGTACAATTACTACTATACTATTATACTCCTTGATCTTTAATCTTATAATAAATCTAGAAACTCAGGAAATAGTAGGCCGATTTCTAAAACTATTTCAGTGTAAGATGTTCACCTTTAAAAATTGTAAAGAAAAGTTCCGCGACAACAAGTGTCTATCTTATAAGGATGGCTCTCTATAACTACTAAACCTTTTCGATTGTCTAAAGGTGATGGTGATGGTGAAGGCTAAAGGTGCGTGGAGACAGTATTAAAATGTCGTCCTAGAGATAGTAGATAATTTCAACATTTCATTTTACCCTGTAAAGTAACAGTTTCTACCACTAATAGAAATGACAAAAATAAAAGGGTTCCGTTTTAGCTACTTTGACTACAAAATGCGGTGCCCATTTTATTCATCTATATTACTTCATCTTGAAAAATATTTTCAGGTGTAATATTAATTTAAATGTGTGTGCAATTCTAAAAAGCATTTGTTTTTTTGTTTAGTAATCATTTTCATAGTATCCTCTCAAGTATTGGTAGATATAAAGAGAGTTTGGAATGGTGGTGTCGTGTTGACCACAGACGGTCGGCTCGCGACTTCGTAACCGGCCATCATCATATTGTATCGTTTTTAGTTCACACTCGTTTGGAATGTTGCCGAATTTTTTACTAGTTTTTCGTTAAATTTATGTGTACTTGAAAGTTTGCACCACTTCAACGGAGCGCGGCCTTACTGGGGCAGGCCAAGAGGAGAGATGGACGGGACTGACTACACATTTCCATCCGTAACTTCAAGCAACGGATAGGCCAGAAAACAATCTTTAGATTATATGAGTATGCACATAGAACCAGGTTTTCATAGATTGACATTAGATTGTCAAAAGCTGACTTAATCGAATATTCTAAGCATGGAAAGTCTGCCAAGAGCGTGTTAAAATTTATTTCTTTCATTATTTTTTTGGCGAAAACCTAGGTATCCGTGCGAAGCTGGGGCGCACGGCTAGTCTTTATATGAACTAGTGAACGCCAGGTGTTTGAAATTCGACCTTAACTACATTTTATTAAGCTTTCTGCACTTCTCCGCCATGTGAACTTTATCTGTGCTAAATTTCATACTGCACTGGCATAATTTTCATAAAAACGGGCACAAAGTTTTTGTTTCACGTATTTATATACAGCTGACTGTTAATAATGTACGTATAGTTATGATACATTGAACATACTCGTTTGTAGTAACACAACTAACTGGTCAGAGTTCAAGTATATAAGCACCGAACGTAGTTTCCAAGTTTAGTGCGTGCTTTTTTTATTTTTATTTATAAAGGATATGATCGCGGCCGTCACGCATTACTTAGTATTACACAATATTTAGATTTTGATTAAAGGAGAAACCCGAAATCCATACAAACTTGGGCCTGGCGTTACAGCGCTAGAATTTGGTCATAAATTACAATATCTATGACGATTTCACGAGCCTAATTTTCAGGTCTCCCAGCAATGGCCAAATCGGTAAAATCAGACTATGTTTACATTTTAGGTTATGTTTATTGTTTGAGTTATTTTAATGAAAAGTGTGTCAGGCCACGCATAAAATAGGGTTATGTACTCACCCATAATTAAATCGTGCCCAATAGATAATTAATAATAATAATAAATAATAAATATTTCGGACATTTTACACACAACGCCATCTAGTCCCCAAACTAGACAACTGATATAAATACATAAACATACTTTTTTTTTTGTAAATACATACATATTATACATTGTTGTATTTGCTTATTATTTCTTTATTTTTGTACGAAGTTTTCTAAGTCAGCTTATTCACAAGTTAGGCCTTTAAAACTTCTAAAATAAAAAAGTTATCAAAACCGCTATAGTTTTCTATAACATGAAAAACACAATTTGATACATTTGTGTTTTTCTATGGCATAGTCACATTAATATAAAAATGCAAAACTACCCTTTCATGCTATATTTAATGCTGCCAGTTGTAGATATTTTGAATTGCCGCCATTGTAAGTAGTTGTGTCACGATTCGCTGGCCAGACTCTATTTACATTGATTAAGATACCTATTAAAACAATCATTTATACTAAAACAAAGAAGTATTATTTATTTATAACAGTATCGATTTCCACTAAATCGATCCTATTTTAGGAATGCTACGTTTGTGGAGCTAGTTACGTATATTGAAATAAGTGTTGCAGAGGTTTACAAAGATTGTTTAAAACAATAGAATTCTACTTATTTTCTACACTTGGCCATTGCAAATGAAGCTAAGATTTCGATAGGTTAATCAAGCAAAATAGACGAATTTTTTGGTACATATCCCATTCGTGTAACGCTTAGGCCCAGAATCGGGTTTCTCCTTTGGGACTAAAAATTAATAAACATACTTATATACACATATTTTCTACAAAACAGTATAGTGAATAATAATATATAAGACGTTTCGTGTATATAATATTGTCAACAAATAAAACAAGCAACACACACGTACTGAGGTCGGATCCGGACCATGTCGGCGTGGAGTGGTGTGGAGGCTCTCAAGTGTGAAGTGATAGATGAGCCTAATGCTGGCGAAGATATCGGTGAAAATGTTGTGGACGCAAACAGTACAATCTCTGTCGAAGTACAATCTGCAGACTCCGACGAGTGTTTTCTAATAACCTGTGAGGGAGGAACAGAGAGAAGGAGAGAGTGCCTAGGAGAGCACGTTAATCTGTCGATCATGTTTGTCATGAACATCTATGACAATCGTTATTGGGGAGTCAGTATCCTCAAATATACTGTCAACTATTTAGTTCAGGGGTGAGGAGGTTCGATGCCAGTGACTATTTTTAATTTTATTCCTCTAAAGGAGAAAAAAGAGATGATGATATTAAAATTTTATGTTCTGAGAAAAAGTAAGCCAAAGGTAATGCGAGACTTAAATGATAGTTAATCTTCATTACAGGGTTAAAATTACAAACTCATATTATCCGATTGAAAAATCATAGATCCATTATTACACTAGATTTGAAATTACGGACCTCAGATAAAATAAAATAGCGCACGGCCTTTACTCCTGAGACTTTTTAGGGTTCCGTAGCCAAATGGCAAAAAACGGAACCCTTATAGATTCGTCAAGTCTGTCTGTCTGTCTGTCTGTCTGTCCGTCCGTATGTCACAGCCAATTATTTCCGAAACTAAAAGAGCTATACTGTTGAAATTTTGTCAGTCGATGTATTCTGTGAACCGCTTTAAGATTTTTACATAAAAATAGAAAAAAAACAATACATTTTGGGGGTCCCCATACATGGAACTGAAACTTAAAAAATTTTTTTTCATCAAACCTATCCGTGTGGGGTATCTATGGATAGGCATTCAAAAATGATGTTGAGGTTTCTAATATCATTTTTCTCTAAACTGAATAGTTTGCGAGAGAGACACTTCCAAAGTGGAAAAATGTGTGTCCCCCCCCCCCCTCTAACTTCTAAAATAAGAGAGTGATAAAACTAAAAAAAATATATGTTGTACGTTACCATGCAAACTACCAACGAAAATTGGTTTGAACGAGATCTAGTGAGTAGTTTTTTTTTAATACGTCATAAATCGTAACACGCAATTTACCTTACATCCAATCAATACACTAGTATAAAAACATCGATCAAAGTTACAACGAACTACAAGAACTTTTATATGATGTTACTTGATGATACGGAACCCTTCATGGGCGAGTCCGACTTGCACTTGGCCGCTTTTCTTGTTTAGGAAAATTTAATGTGGCCATTGTCACCAGTGTTTCAAGAAATGGATAATGGTATATGAAATAATAACATTGACACTCAGTACCTACTTAAATGGCGTTTATTATTAACATTCATCTTTCGGTGCTTTGCGTATGTCTTCAATAATACATTGTAATGTAAAGCAGGCACCACACTTCGCTATTCGCTATTCGTTATGCGGGTTATTCGCGCGCATACGGCGAAGTGTGGAGAGTATATTCGCCAATATTCGCTTTATTCGTACGCATCGAATAGCGAATCGCATATACGTCGACTTGTCGGTTTTTTGACACACTTCAAAGGACACGAATAAGGCGAATACACGCATCGACTGCCCACACTTCGGACGGGTAGTGAAGTGCCCTGTGCATAACTAACAACCATAGACTATAAAACAGTTTTTGAAATAGATAAATCAATTAAACGATTAAAATAACCTATCATATGATCATTATGATCAAAATAATTTGACTTCATTTAAGTATTGTTTCTATCAATTTATTAAAATAAAAAGGAAATTAAAATAATATGTTTCGTTCGTTCATTGACCATTAAAAATGACAATGCCCTGTGCATAACTAACAACCATAGACTATAAAACAGTTTTTGAAATAGAATAAATCGATGAAACGATTAAATTAGTTTATTATATGATCAAAATAATTAGACTTCATTTAAGTATTGTTTCTGTGAATTTAATAAAATAAAAAGGAAATTAAAAGAATATGTTTCGTTCATTCGTATGGTTTCGTTTTGTTCACCATAAAAATGACAATGACACATCTCTACAACACACATATTTGCCTTATTTGATATACCAGTACGAAGTGTGGTGGCGTGTTTGTTGTTTGCGCGCATAACAAATATTCGGGCGAATACGGCGTAGACACATAACGAATAGCGAATAACGAAGTGTGGTGCCTGCTTAACAACAATATCGTCGCGAAACATAATGGCACATAGCAGAAACGGGCAGCTGAAGGTCGGCTCTGTCGAGTTGTCTTGCGGAACTGAGGCCGGCGCCCACGGCATCCCTACTGTTGGCATTGGCGCCCGTGACGTAGCGCACTGCCGCTCTCGAGCTGCCAGCGCCCTGTCGCCCTCCACGTGAACCGACATCGCGAGACGTAACGACGGTGTACCCGGAACTAGTTCCATATTGTCTGTCGGAGTTGGATCAGATTCGTTTACTGTACACAGTTCAAACGTACATGTTCGGCAAAACAACTAAATATAATCAATGCTTGCAATTTAAAATCATCTGATTTCGGTAGATCTGTGACGCGCATGGTCCGCCATTGACGTTTAGCTTGCTAATGGCGAGAGCTATGTCGGCTACTTGGCTCTTCTTCGGATTCTTCTCAAGTGAATCACGCCTTGTAAATAAATGAGTCTTCATTTTTACTGTGTTTAAATTGTTTGCCTACACGTCTACATATTTGCAGTATATGTAATACCTAGCTCTTCTGCGAATACTCATTAAGGTATTTACACTGTGTGCACTCTGTACATCGGCGAGTTGAACGTGTTACACGAGTGAATATCAACCGTTCTTTGACGAAGAGTACACAGAGGAGGTGCCTTTTAGTTGTATTTAGTTGAATAAATATAATATCTAATCTAATAGCATATATAATATCGCCCGCGACTCCGCCTGCGTGTATCTTAGTTATCGCGATAAGAAGTAAAATTATTGTCCTTTCTCAGGCTCTAACTAAACTATCTGGGTACCAAATATCATAAAAATCGGTTCGATATAAGCCGAACAGACAGAGTTACATTAGCATTTATAATATTAGTAAGGAAGTAAGGACTAGGAAGGATGTTTATAATTGACTAGTTCTCATACTAACTGATTAAATAAGTATCATCAATATACATTGGTCAGGGACAAGAACAGTGGCGTGGATAAGCCTGCCAGTGGTGACTATAACCCAAGGCTACTCGGACTCTGCAACTGGTCATAGACTCTCGTGAGTTGTCAAAACGTGAGGCTCGCAGGAGGCTCATGTACTTTTGTTTCCCCAGTGGACGCAGATGAGCTACGCATACATTATGTAATTACCAGATAATGAGAACGAGAACAAATAATAACGAGTCTTATTATAACATATTAAACATTAAAGACAAATTAATGGCTCTCCACCGGTAACTTGAAATTAGTAAAAAAACTAAATTATACTCATGATGACTACATTACAAACATACGTAACTATGTTTAGCCTTGGACGACCGGAGCTGAGATGATTATTATTGGGACGGAACATATGACACTGAATGGATATATATATACCATTGGCGTATCCAGGTTTCAAGTTAAGGAAGGGGCTTTGTGATACAAAGTCTGGAAGGAGAGAGTGGTCGGGGATGTTGACGCCAGGCACTTTCCACCTTCACTGTCGGTCTGTTACACGGTTTCTGCCTACGGTGGATGTCTTTTTGCACTGCTCAACTGCTGCACTGGTTTCCGTGAATTTTTAATGTTGATTTTGATTCTCAAGGAAGGACATATTATAATAGGGTTCCGTAGTCATCCATAACGGTAGGCGGATTGAAAATAGTGTCCAATAAGTAGATATTTGTTATATTTACTTATTAATTCGATATTTTTGTACGAAGTTTCCCAAGTTTGCGCATTTTACAAATTAGACCTCTGCAACTCGTGAACTAATTATAGTAATTTAAGCCATTAATATAGTTTTCAAAATAAAGTTCATGACATGGACTACGACTACGATCATGATTTTATTCAGATTTTTCGATCAAGCCTTTTAGCTTTTAGAGAGGGGGGACGGGGACACTGTTTTTACAAAACAATGTGCTTCAAAGTTAAATAACTCGCAAACGTTTCTCTAAATAAAAAAATGGTATTAGCAACCTCTCAATGTTTTTAAAAGACCTTTTTAATAATACCAAATGAAACCATCCCCATTTTACGTGACGGGAAGGTACCCCAAATAAAAATATTTTTCTAAATTGTACTGTAGCACTTATTCGAAGTGATAACAATACATATTCTTGCAAAGTTTCATTTTTCCCCATACTTAGAACTAAAACCCATAAAATTTATTTTTCATCTAACCCATACGTGTGGATAGCGCCATATGGATATATGTTCAAAAATGAAATTGAGGTTTCTAATATCATTTTTTTCTTTGCATGGGATACACTTCCAAAGTGGTAACATGTGTGTCCCTCCCTGTAACTTCTAAAATAAGAAATAATACGCCATAAATCATAAACCGCAATTTACATTTCTTTCAATCAAACCACTATTATTAAAACATCGATGAAAGTTACAACGAACTACAACATCTTTTATTTGATACTTGCTGCTACGGAACCCTTCATGGGCGAGTCCGACTCGTACTTGGCCGCTTTTTTCTTGTTCCAACTGTTTGGGCAGCAAGTCGAGGACGGACCAACGGACGGATATTTTTCAAACTTTGTATATATATACATATATAACTTGCCTTCAATTTATAAAGGAGAAAGTTTGCCGTAAATTACGTGAGAATAACTGAAGTGTTCACTTAAGACATTTCCTCACCCCCTTCCTTGGGAATTGAACTGGCGTCCCGCACTCGAGCACACGAGCGACATGAGCAAGAACTGACTCTGACTGTATGCGCCACATCGCCAGACGACACATGTCGTCGCTGATAAAAACGTTCGTTAATACCGACGACAAACAGACCTCAATTCTTTAGTTAGCCAAGAAAATAGTAGTTGATGACAAGTATTTAAATGAGAACAAATCCTACTTCCTACTATCCTACCAATATTTTAAACTATTATAAATGAGAAAGTTTGTAAGGATGTTTGTGTGGGTGTGGTGTGTTTGTTTGTTACACTTTCATGCAAAAACTACTGAACGAATTTTCATGACACTTTGCAGTAATATAGCTTAAACATCTGATTAACATAATAAGTAAATATTTATAGAGATTTTTTATAATTTAGTCATAATATAACGGTAACTGTCAAGTAAGTCAAAAAAAACAGCCCTCTGAAAGCTATCTTGGCGTGCGCTGCCCAAACCGTTGGACTTTGATTATAAACATGTAATTTATATTTGTCACTTTATGTATTGAATGTAGATTAACTGTGTCTTTTACACTAAGTAATTTGGACGAATAAATTAAAAGGTATCACGATATGACTGACCTGAATGAAGCATCAAGCGCCTACTATGCGAGAGAGAGAGAAAGGTGCGGGGGGCGCGGGGGTGGAGGGGTAGTCAATGCATTGCCATGTTAAATGTTATTATAGATGATAGCTAAGAGATTGCTATGTAAATAATAAAATTAGTGTCTGTAGGTAATATCGAATGATTTTTTTAAATAAAACTTATTATTTATTATTGCATAGGCTACTAATTACCACGAAAGCTAGTTACTTTATTATATTTCATAAGTAGGTAGGTGAAGCAACAGATGTAGGAACATACTCGTACGAACACTAGTTTACAAAACTTGCCAATAGATTTTCAAACGCCTGCTTAGAGACTGCTTCATTTACGACCTTCAAAATGACTATTTTTAGTGCACCGCAAATTATTCACTGTCACTTTTTTTCACAATATGAACAAAAATAAAATAAAAGCTAATGTGTGTGTTGATGCACGAAGTTCGCGCGCCAGCTGCGGTCGGTGTTCGCCGGAGGGCGCTCCTCTCCCTCTCTGGACCATTCACTTATTAATATATCAATAGAGAAACAATCAACATTTCTTTAAAATACACTTATCTATACAATTAAATAACATAGAATTTTCTGTTTGTAAAAATATCAAATGAACCGTTTTTTACCCGACTACGGATAAGCTAAAAGAGGGTTATGATTTTGACAGACTATGTATGTATTGTATGTTTATTTGTTCCCTTATACCTCCTCAACTACTCATTAGAACTGAACAAATAAAGTATGGTTAGAATCGTCTTGATCGTCCGATGGTTATAGGCTATATGACGTGTCAATGACTCTAATGTGGGACTCTAGCGGTCCTAAAATACTGTTTATAATTAATTTGAGAGAAATATGCCGTGTTTGGTATCATTGGAAAGGGCGTTACTTTTACATTTCAAAAATGTATATATTATTAGCATTCGCTCTGGACTTTCTTCATATTTATGCGATGATTGTAAGTTTTCTATGGTATACTTTCTGATCAAACAATTTATTGTTGTCGGTTTGATTTGTTGAATCTAATATATTTTGCAAATAAATTAATATTATAACGGCACCAAAACATTTCAATTATAAAAATAGTAAAAAAAAAAACAACTAAGACAGACAAAAAACGACGCTGAAAAAGTATGAAACAGGATCTGTCTGTCTGTCAATATGTCTTTTTGTTTCGGCTAATTGCTTCGCAGCGTTACTCGTGATTTACATAAAAAACTGCGGGTGACACCGCAGGACTCAGTATTTTATTTAAATGTATTTAAACTGTAAATGATACATATAAAAACATTACAAATTTGATCTATTTAGTTAATAAGCTGAATTAGTCGCCCGAGTACATCCATGGTAAGATTCCAGGTCGTCATATACTCTTATTATTATTTAGTATCACATGTGTTCCAGGGTGACCCCAAGTGATATTACGATACCGTGTAACTTGTTTATATGGAGAAATGTGGGATACCTGACTCGCCTATGAGTTACAAAAGAGCAGTTTGACTAAATAAGTTTGTTTTATTGACAACTTTGCATTCAAATATGGCTCCGCACTTTGTGCCTCTTTGAATACTCGCTTATAATTTCAGCATAAAATAAATAATAATAATAAACATTTTCGGACTCTGACACACAAAATCATCTATGTAGTCCCAGAGCTTGTATTCCTAGATATTTATATTTATATATACATATGTATACTAGATATCTGATATAAATACGTAAACATTCTTGGTTTTTTTTCTAAATAAATAATAATAAATAATAAATATTTTGGACATCTGACACACAAAATCATCTAGTCCCAGAGCTTGTATTCCTAGATATTTATATTTATATATACATATATTGTATACTAGATATCTGATATAAATACGTAAACATTCTTGTTTTTTTTTCTAAATAAATAATAATAAATAATAAATATTTTGGACATCTGACACACAACATCATCTAGTCCCAAGCTAAGCAGAGTTTGTGTTATGGGTACTAGACAACTGATATAAATACATAAACATACTTTTTTTTTTGTAAATACATACATATTATACATAGAACACACCCAGACTCGGAAACAAATATTTTTTGAATAACACAAATAATATTTGGTCCGACCCGGGAATCGAACTCGAGACCTCTTGAAAGGCAGCCTAATACGCTAACCACTAGACCAACAAGGCAGTCTAAAGAGTAAAGAGTAGAAAATCGGTCCGAGTTCCTCAGCTCGTCTTAAGCAACAAACTGAAACGAGAATTAAATAGGTATAAGCAATGATATTAAAGTAAACCTCGATACCTCGAAAAACTAATTTGACAATTTCTTCAATGTACGAAATAACTTGTTGTTGTATTGGCATGATTCCTACATTTCGATATCCTGGACATGGACATGAAGGTCTCGGATCAGACTCGTTCAACCCGTCGCTAATCACTTTGATTTTAGGTTCACTTTAAAAAGTATTTGTCAACTAGACCTCAATCTTCAATATCAATATTCACGTTCCCTAGTAATCTTTAACAAGTAAATTATTAAATTTATATTCATGGGTTGAATTGGTTCTCAATTGGTCACATCTGACACGTCGTCAAAGAGACTTCATTGAGATAGATTTAATTTTAAATTACAAGAACAAAAAATGAAGGAGAAAACCGTGAATAATAAAATACCAATTTCGTTTGATGGGACTGAGTGCTTAAGTCATTGTCTTCGACGCGAAACAATTTGGTAAGAACAATACTTTAATATACGTAAGGCAATTTGTCAAGTCGAAAACGGAGCAAGGTACAGTCAGCGTCATAATGATATTGGCGTTCAAAGTGGTCAAAATGATGTGAAAAACACTAATTCAATTTTATGTTGGCTCGCAAGGTGCTCAAATTGTTGTACGCATTCAAAGTGGTCAAAAGATCTTAGCAATCAGTTGTCAATAATATGTTATCTGACAGAGTGTTCATATTTATGTTAACAAATAGGTTGTTCATTGGTATCTAAGCGTTCAAACTAGTCAAAAATATCTTAGCATTAAAGAGAAACCAACCTTATCACCCACAGATAGAGTTTACTTTGCAGTTTCACTACATAGTATAAAACAAAGTCGCTTCCGCTCTCTGTCAGTCCCTATAAATACTTAGAGCTTTGAAACTATGCAACGGATTTTAATTCCGTTTTCTTTAATATATAGAGTGATTCAAGAGGAAGGTTTTTATGTATAATTCATGCATAATATTATAGTGGAGAAACATTGACAATTTTAGAGGTTTCTAATGTGATGTCGTAAATAAACCCATTATATACCCAACGTAAATCCTATCCTATAACGTATATCCTAAAGTAAATGCGATTTTGGAATCGTTACGGGATAATATGCAAGCTGTAATAATTGATAACAATAACTCATCTTCTGATTATAGTGATTAGCATAGAACCTAAGTCATCTTCTGATAATTCGGACTCTGAACCATCAACTAAGAAAAGTAACAATAAGGACAGTACAGAGGAAGAACCAACCACAGACATTAGTCTTTCAGGAGAAACATTTGGCAGTGTATCAATAAAAGAGTTATAAAATACAGAGTACTAAGCCCGCTAAAGATGTTAGAGGAAGAAAGAGGTTTAGTTATAGTAATGTGTGTTGAAATCGGTACAAATCCATGTGTAGACCAGCCAATATAACATATAAAGAGGCTTTAAATGGGTTAGAATAAAGCTTTACAGGAGGATCATTAAAATCATTTGAAGAAAACGAATCTTGGAAAGTAGTGGACAAGCCAAAACAAACAACAGAGGTTAAGTGTAAGTGGGTGTTCAAGAAAAAAGTGGACAGTTGTGATAATGTGCGATATTATGGTCAGTTAGTCGCCAAGGGTTTTACACAAAGACCAGGCACAGACTATACAGAAACATTCTCACCAGTGGACCGTCACTACAATAAGACTATTGCTTGTATTGAGTGTTAAATATAATCTAGACATAACTCACCTTGATGTAACCACTGCTTTTTTGAATATGCATTTGAAGATGTGTATATGAGTTTACTATACAATTTGGAATGTCATAAAAAGAAAGTATTAAATTTAAAAAAAAGTGGCTCTGACATACGGACGGACAGACAGACAGACATGATGAATCTATAAGGGTTCCGTTTTTTGCCATTTGGCAACGGAACCCTAAAAATCGGCCAAGTGCGTGTCAGACAGAAACCATTTCAACTCTAGAGGAATTGCAATAAGAAAACATTCGTCACCCTCCGTATTCGCCAGACCTTGCTTCAACGGACTACCATTTTTTTCGTAATTTAGAAAATTTTCTACGTGATAAAAAGTTTTCTTCCCAGGAGCAGTACAAAATGCTTTCACACAGTTTGTAGAATCTAGATCACTTGAGTTCTATCGCAAAGACATAAATTACATTCCTATTAGATGGCAGCAATGTATATATAATAATGGTAGATATTTTGATTAAATAAATATGTTAAATGAAAAAATCCCCCACGCACATAAAAGGGTTCCTCAGTCACCCATAATGATACGTGGTTTTAAAATCGTATCCAATAGATAACTGCTATTTTTACGTATTAATGTGTTAATTTATGACGTTTACCAAGGAAGTGCCTTTTACAACTTAAGCCTCTATAACTCCTGAACTAATAAAACCATCTAATGTGCTACAGTTTTCCTTTAAAGTTCATTATATATACCACCATCACGAATTTTTACAGATTTTTTACAAAAAAGTGCCCTTTAAAGTGGAGTTTCTCGTAAACGGACACCTAAATCAAAAAATCCTCTTAAAAATCCATTATTGTTTTCAAAACACCTATCTAATAATACCCCACAAGATGGGGTAGTCGCGAGAAAAAAAATCATCCCCACTTTACGTGTAAGGGAGGTACCCCAAGTAAAAATATTTTTCATAATTTTATTGTAGCACTTTGTCGACATAATTACAACACATATTCATGCAAAGCTTTATCTTTCTAGCACCTATCCTTTGGACGGAAAGTCGAGGACGGACGGACGGACATGACGAATCCATAAGGGTTCCGAGTCATAAACTTCGGACCCCTCAAAGGCAATCTACGGATTTAAAAAATCAGTTAGGGCATGGTATAAGCGTGTGGATGATTTTTTACAAACCTTGGGGTATAGGAAGTCAATCAATGAACCTTGTTTATTTGTTAAACATATTGATAATGTCAGGATGATATATAGCCTTGTATGTGGTCAATTTTATTTATTTTTTGTAATTGTAAACTGAATACCTTATGACTAAGTTAAAATCTAAATTTAAATTAAAAGCCTTGGGAAATATTAGACAATGCTTAGGAATGAGAGTCAGATTAAACAATAATGAGATTTTTGTAGATAAGGAACAATTTGTAGATCATTTATTAGCTAGGCTTATCATGAAAAATTGTAACCCAGTCAGTACACCAATGGAAGTAAATTTGAAGCTAGAGAAGAGAGACACTCATTGTACTCAGTATCCTTACCAGCAATTAATAGGAACTTTAGTTTATTTATCTATGTTAATCCGCCCAGATATATTTTATGATGTTTGTTACTAGATCCAGTTTAAAAATAATTACAATGAAACACATTGGAAACTTTTAAAACATATTTTAAAATACTTGAAAAAAATCAAGCATTTTGGTTTTTAGGGTTCCGAAGTTTATGACTTCGAACCCTTATAGATTCGTCATGTCCGTCCGTCCGTCCGTCCGTCCTCGACTTACCGTCCAAACGGTAAGTGCTAGAAAGATGAAACTTTGCATGAATGTGTATTGTAATTACGTCGACAAAGTGCTATAATAAAATTATGAAAAATATTTTTATTTGGGGTACACGTAACGTCGGGATATTTTTTTTTTCTTGCGGCTACCCCATCATGTGGGGTATCATTAGATAGGTCTTTTAAAAACAATAAAGGGTTTTTAAGACGATTTTTTGATTTAGGTATCCTTTTGCGAGAAATTCTACTTTAAAGGCCACTTTTTTATAAAAACAGGGCGTCCCCCCCCCTCTAAAAGCTAAACGGCCTGCTCAAAAAATCTGGAAAAATTCCTGATAGTGGTCCATATAATGAACTTTGAAGGAAAACTATAACGGATTCGATGACTTTGTTAGTTCAGAAGTTATAGAGGCTTAACTTTTACAATGCGCTCACTTTGAAAGCGTCATACAAAATCAACGCATTAATACGTAAACATAACAATTATCCATTGGATACGATTTCTAATCCACATACCATTATGGGTGACTGAGGAACCCTTTCCTGTGCGTGGCCTGACACGCACTTGGCCGATTTTTTTTATTTCGTTTATGTCAATGCTGAATGGGCATGAATATGAAAATATCCAGTACAAGACTGACGGTCCACACGATATGATATTGTGTGGACCGTAAGTCTTGTACTGGATACATATTTAAGAAGTGTGGTAGTGTCATATCTTTTAAGTGTAAAAAACAACCAACATTAGCTTAATTTAGCACAGAAGCTGAATATATATGACTATAATATTTGTAAGGCAAGTGAATAAGCCATTTACTTCAGAAGCTTATTGTTGGAATTAGAATGCAGAAATGAGTCACCTATTCAAAATATGTGTTGGTATAATCCACAAATAAATTATTAAAAAAATTATATTAAAAATTTCTAAATTATTACTGTAGGTTATTTGTAGTTTATGTTACTCGTAAAATTTTGTCAGTATTGGCTATAATATAAAAAATATTATGTTTTTAAGAAACATTGACTTTATATGTGTTCCACTAAAATAATCCTACTATTTTATTCCTAATAATATTATACACGTGAAGGTTTGTGAGTATGTATGTATGTATGTATGTATGTGTGTATGTTTGTTGCTCTTTCACGCAAAAACTACTGAACGGATTTGGATGAAACTTTACAGTAATATAGCTTATATATATCAGAATAACACATAGGCTACTTTTTACTGCAATAATCGAGATAAACGGGCGAAAGCTAGGTGATTATAAAAATACATTAAATTGTAGATGTCAAAATGTATCACTGTTTATTTCCTGTCAAAACTTCACAGGTTGCTAGGCATAACACATTTGCATAACAACCATAATGATACTCGGGTAGCACCACGGGGCGCATCTAGTACATTAATAAAATCACAATAATAAATCTTCCCTAAAAGATAACTTTAATTATGATGAAAACCGCGTTTAAATACCTTGCGTAATTTAAATGATCAGAGCGGACAGACAATACGAGCGACTTTATAATGAACTGCGTAAAAATTTAATATTATTTGACCGTTCGATTATAATAGGTACTTTCTGTACCCGGCGTGTAGCTTGAATGAATCCTACGAGCTTTACGATATGACAAGATACATTGCGTACATTGTAGGAAATTAAAATACGTTCTACAAAGCCGAACAGTTGATGAGTATGTAACTTATACAAAAAACCAAAAACGCAACCACATCGACTCATTTGCTGAAGTTTCTATGGCCACCTTCCGGCTCCATCATCAGACCCTGGTTACCATATAGTATCAAAGTACTCGTAAAGGCGAATAAAATGAGCCCAATTTCGATGGGGTTGCGTCTAATTACGGAGTTCCTATGGCCACCTTCCAGCTCCATCATCAGACCCTGGTTACCATATAGTATCAAAGTACTCGTAAAGACGAATAAAATGAGCCCAATTTCGATGGGGTTGCGTATTATTACGGAGTTCCTATGGCCACCTTCCAGCTCCATCATCAGACCCTGGTTACCATCTTAGAGTGTCAAAGTACTCGTCAAGAAGACGAATCAAATGAGAATTTTTACCCGAAAATAAATAATCGTATCAATAATTCTACTTTTTATCAAAGAAATTTCAATTGGTTTTATCTCATTTAGATACCTACATCCATACTCCTTTTCTCAGTATAATATTGTAGATTACCTATGATTCAATAGAATATTGGACTATGTTTTTTTATTATCATTCGAAACAAAAGACATGTCAATTACGTCATGCAAGAAATGAATGAGAAAGGTATTGAAGACAAAAAAGGACAAACATTTAAAAGTAATAATGAATCTGCAAAGTATACTCTATCTGTGGGCGATAACGTTGGTTTCTGTTTATTGCTAAGATATTTTTGACTAGTTTGCATGCTTAGAAACCAATGAACAACCTATTTGATAACATCAATATGAACACTCTGTTAGCTAACATATTATTGACAACTGCTTGCTAAGATCTTTTGACCACTTTGAATGCGTACAACAATTTGAGCACCTTGCATGCCAACATCAAATTGAATTAATGTTTTTCACATCATTTTGACCACTTTGAACGCCAATATCATTATGACGCTGACTGTACAATGGGACATCTGGACACGATAACGATTATGAGTACAAAGCGTCGCCACACATGGCTGACATGTGTACGGGAGTACCTGCCGCCGCGCCGGGCCGACGTGCTTGTAGGAGAGCACTCAATGCTCTTTTACACGCACGTCGCTGCTGCGTTGCGTCGACGAGGCTAGAGGGAAAATCTATCGAAAATGAATAAACGGTCTCCTAACTAGAAGCCCCTAACGTAGGTAACTCCCAAATTTTAAAAGACAGCTATGCACTTAAGTGTCACTTAAAGAGCAGTGAATACCTAAGTACGAGTGCCACAAAAGGTTACCTACCTCTCTCTAAGTGGCCTCTTAAATTGAACTGACGTTAGTGATGGGTACGCCGTTATTGTGACGGTAAGACCTGTTATGATTGACTCGAGAGGCGTCACGGGGCCCTCTTATACCGGGTGGTGCAGGTGATCACTGGAGAAGGATGTTTCGGTGATTACCTGTGTCTGATCCGTAAGGAGCTAACAAAGAGAACATCGATTCCCATAAATAAGGGGATACAAGCCGTAGGTAGCCCGAACTACGTCGGGGTTTGAGGAATTTCCCTTCTAGGGTGCACCTGGTTCCCCGGCTTCTAGTACCAGTAGGCTTCTAGTAGAGACAACGTGCGGTTTTTAGTTGGTTCATATCCGTCATAACCACAAGTTGGTGATATCCTATGGAATTTCGCACAAAATAGAGGACAATATGCCGCTGTACTAATGTTAGGAACCAACGTGTGTCTGTGTGTGTTCGATCGCATTTTGTGCGGTACCGTGACATCCGTACGATCATCATATTTGTCATCAAGATTACAAACGCGGATCCTACATTTCCTATCGCTCACCCAATTTGGTATTGATCGCAAGCTATAGTTTGGAACACTAGGAGTACCCGAACAGGTCCTCTCGCAACCGACACCATGCTAGACCAGGCCTTATTCTCGGTTGTTGTTTTTGCCTACCTGCCGGGGAACGCCACGGGGCAAAGCTATTTTAAAAAAGTAGCTTTATTTACTCATTATAGTATCAGTGAAAGAGGCGTCAAAATCCGGTGATTAGCGGGCTCAAACAGACAATCAATCAATTTTTTTTATATTTTTTAATTTAGACTTATGTAATTTATTCTCATAAAGACACATGAGCCACGTACATGAGAACTTAATATTTTAACTTATAAATAACAAACACTTCAATTTAATTTATTTGTAAAGGCAAATTTGGTACTGAATCTCAATAAGATAGGTACACATACGTGTAGCCCTCAACAAACCCTTGCACTAACTAATTGAATTTTTCGGTGTGATAACCAGAAGGGTCCGTGTGGTGACGGATTAAGAATACAGAGTGTCACCACCCCTATTCATCGGTGTCGTAAAAGGCGACTAAGGGACAAACTACGCAAGACAACACCGATGCAAAGAGAAGGAAAACTTGAAACCAACGCTATACCAACTCGTCTGGCCAGCGTGGTATAGTAGGCCAAAACCTGCTTCTAAGGAGAGGCCTATGTCCAGCAGTGGACTGTTGAAGGCTGTTGATGATGATGATGAACCAGAAGGGCCCTCACCGCTACGGTGAGCGCGGCTGATTGGTTGCCCTCAAAAATACTTACCTAAGTGTTGTCGTCGTTGGAAATGTTTACGTTAACAAAAGCAGCTAGCTCTTCAGTTGTGCTTCAGGGTGTTTGATCGGTGTTTGTTGCCGGCAGGCGACACCTGCACCCGCACAAGTCTCGTAAGTATTCGCTGCAGGAGGGCGCGCGCGGCGGTGGGGGCGGGGGTGGGCTGGAGCGGCGCGTGTCCGTGGAGCCGGGCGACGAGCCGCTGCGCGAGGCCGACGCCGCTGAGATGCTCTCCCACCGCAGCGACGACCCGCGCGCGCTGCGTCGCCACAAGATACAGCCCAGGGTATTGCTACTCGTTTTTACTTCTATACGCTACACCCAGAAGCCTCTCCTATGACACCTTAAGTACGGTTTGGTTTCGTTTACATGGATCCGTTCCGTAAATACCACATGAATCCTCCAGAAGATCTTTTTGGATTTATTTCAATTTCGATCCCCTCGAGGATTTATTTATAAGTTTTTGACTAGATCACTAGACTTCCCCTGTGCCGTCAGAAAACAATTACATTCCTTTGGTACATAGCGGTGAATTGTGAAACAAGCGAGCATTATAATTGCAGGCGATGACGACACATAGTTTCCGTGAAACACGATGCTACTGCAGAGTTGTAGAGTGGTCGAGCCGACAGTTGTTGATTTTGATAACAAAGGGAGAAAGGAGAGACGAAGTGACAACGTGTGTGATTTATAGAATGATCAATGTCGCCATCACGCACACCTAAACGGGTTTCATTCTTCGCTTTTTCATTAAGCCTTGTATTCGTTACAGTGCTTATTTTAAATATTTATAACACTATAACAATGTTCATGATGGTGTATGATAAGCAAGTGTGATGAGAGATAGCAAAACATCGACAACACCATTATATCACGTCCATGTGCATGACAAAATATACCCTTGAATGCGCTGTTTTGTTCCCAATGATGTAAAAAGTGGCACGGTTACTGTCCAGCCCGTGGACTGGATGGATGGTGTTGCTAATGTGATTTTACACCTTGCTCTCAACCTTAGTCTTAGCATCGCGGAAGGTTTGAAATAAATTCAATACATATTTTGTATCAGCATTTACGACCAGAACTACCCGTCTGGTACCAAACCTCCTTTTTAAGGATAGGCCTATGTCTAGCAATGGACTGTTAAAGGCTGTTGATGATGATGATGATTTACATGGTCGATGTAAAAAGGACTCGTTCAAAACACCTATTGTAGCAAAACAATAGTGATACGCGCCGGCGCTAATTTTACGAACGACAGCGACGTTTACACAAGTTGAGATTGTTTTTAGTAAAAAGAATCTGTTGTGTTTTAATTACAACAATATTAATATTGTACATTAATATTGCGTTACGACGCAGACTCTGTGATGTTCACTCTATATGCGTCCGATGCATTGCAGTTTGATGAGCATTGATTACGACGAGTGTGTGACAGGGTTCGACGGTGCACGTGGGCCGCAAGGACGGCGGCGACAAGGTGCAGAACATCCTCTCCGACACCACCTACAAGAAGATGTACGACCACAGCCCGCACTCGGTGAGTTACTGTTCACGTTACTCGTTCGCTGTTTATGCTTCGGTAGGTTTGGTGAATGTTGAGATGCTTTGACCAAGCGTGTTTCGCCACAGGTATTTGTACAACTAGACGAACTGCTGGTGACTGACGAGGGCGAGTCGGAGTGGAAAGAGACGGCGCGCTGGATCAAGTACGAGGAGGACGTAGAGGAGGGCTCGGCTCGCTGGGGCAAGCCTCACGTCGCGTCGCTGTCCTTTCACTCACTGCTAAACCTTCGACGCTGTCTTGAGACCGGCGTGGTGCTGCTCGACCTCGACGAGAAGGACCTGCCCGGCGTTGCCTACAGGTTAGCCTCTCTCCTGATAGCGTTTTTACATTGTTCCAACACTCGTTCGTAGTGAAAAGATATTGTTATAAAAAAACTAAAAATACCATGTACGAAGTATAAGTTCTTAAATAGACATTTCCTAACAGCGAGGCGTGCTTGTTGCAGGGTAGTGGAAAGGATGGTGACGGACGGACTCATCGAGGAGGACGACAAGCCGGTGGTGATGCGCTCGTTGCTGCTGCGCCATCGCCACGTGCACGACGACCGGTTTCGTTTCAGCATCAGTGCACGCAAGCACTCGTCTTATACCAGCCTGCAGGTACGCTCTGTTCAGAGTTGAGTCTCGCCCTACTACGGCGTCACCTAGGCACCGCGCCTTTCTTTTATTGCCCTTTAATCAGTTATAGAATGACAGAACAATCTTTATCTTAGTTTTAAATAACAACACGTAACGTACAAAATGATAAAGTAGCAGATTATCAGCGCACCCGCCGACGGTTTCAGATATGAACATATTTATCTGACGATACTGTAAGCCGATGTTTGGCATTTGTGAAAATTGTAGGTACAAGGTTAATCCGATAGCAAGGCCTCTGGTACTCGCGTGTTTTACCTACTACCGGCGGGCGCGAGTGAGATAGAGAGAGAGCGAGAGAGAGAGAGAGCGAGAGAGAGAGAGAGCGAGAGAGAGAGAGAGAGAGAGAGAGAGAGAGAGAGAGAGAGAGAGAAACGCCTGGGTAAGACAGGGTACCTACTGACGTGGTGTTGGTGCGCAGTCGCTGTGGCAGGAGGAGGGCGCGTTGGGGGCGGCGCGCGCGCGCTGCTCCGTGTGCAGCACCACGGCCGCCTGCCGCCGTCACAGCGCCCACCTCATCGTACGGACCGAGCCTGTTGTGCGAGTGTGTCCTCTCCTCACGCCTCACTACACCCTCGCCCCTCACCCCTCACCCCGCCCGGCCGCGGTGCCCCGTAGACGTCACTAGTGCGCACCGCGGCACTCCCCTCACCCTGGAGTTTTGTCATGACGCCATGTCGCTAGCTGTCACCCATCGATACGTACGTTGTAGCCTTTGTATCAGTGTGTACCCGTATCTCGTAGCTACCACGACAGCATGTGCACTAGCAGCGAGCCTCATTTTGTAACCATTAGTATTTTACGACGTTTTAGAACACCTCATCCTTTGTTAGTTTGCGTTTAGCCTTAGAGAAACGTCACGGCTTAGCCACACAAATACGCAAATGGAGCATGCAGTTGGGCTATTAAATATTTATTCTTTTGTTTAGAATGGACATTAGATAAGTATCAATTCAACAATGTATGTACATTATTCTAAGCAACAAGTTATCACGTACGCGACCACACAAAAGAACTACCCAAACGGCTACTCATTCAATACATAGGTAAATACTCAATACACACTCGTATATTGTCACTTTGTCTATTCTTGGGTAAGAAGACATCTGTAAAAGACACATTCGCCCACGCAGTAGGTATGCATGTTCCATACGTTTGTAACATGTTTGCGGCTATGATAAGCAGATACATGAATTATATTCATACACCATAAGAAATAAAGCACTGCACTAACTGTATTTAGCTTTCGCGACTTTTACTGTATGCGCGCGAGTTCATGTCCATCGGGGCCAGAAGCGATGCGCCTGACGTCGAGTGTTGACCTTGGAGGTTGTAACGCGCGCTTATCGATACCGAAAATTTACGCTAACGCTATTGTGTTATTTCATTGTGAATAAACCATGACATGACTAGTCCTTTGAAGTAATTGAAGTCAGCGACGGCGAAGATACTGATTCCGACTCTGATCTGTCGGTTGTCTTTTCATCTGATAGTGATTGAATTGGAATTTAAAAAATATTCTTCCCCATTTGAAATAAATAAGTAATTACATACTCATCACATTTATTTTATTTCATTATTCGCAAAATTACTTTAAATTACAATAAACTTATCTACTTAAACTTTAAATTAAAATAATTATGGTTGTCTGGAAGAAATCGCCTTGAACGATAAGACAGCCAATTGTTGTACATATTATTTGTAACTCATATGATTCTTTTCTTTTGTGCTATTTTGTATTAACAATGAAGACAATAAATAAACAATAAATAAATAAACCAAATTGTCAGCTGTTGGCTAAATCGGTAGTTATTATCGACATTAACATAATTAATTATGTCACAGCACTACCGCATTGCTCAGGATGAACATGAACTCGCGCGCCGTCGACGTAATAAAAACACATGTCCATGCAAAGTTTCATCTTTCTAGCACTAACCGTTTCGACGGTATGCCGAGAACGGATGGGCGGACGGACGGATTGACATGACCGAACTTTAAGGGATCCGAGTCATGAACTTCGGAACCCAAAAATAATGTAGGTGTGATATAAAATATGAAAACTTAAACACACGATAAACATGCGCTCAAACAAAATAGCAAATAGTCGTCTGTCTTCAGGTGTTTGACGTACCCGTTATTGATTTGGCATAACAGAAACGAAATGTGCTAGTTATATACAAAACTGGTTTAACAATTCGTTAACGTTTTGCATCTAAATAAATATTTAATCATTTACTATTGGTATGGGTGATATTTAATTAAGCATCAACGCAAGTACATCACATGAATTTATATATATTTAATGAATTTATATTCCTAATGTGGGAGTTCTTTTTAAAAAAAAAAAAAAATGAAGAGCGCGGCACTAGTAATGGCTTCATGGTCCGATTGAAAGTTCTGCTTGGTCAGACCGTAAGACGATTAGGCTTGTAAATGAACAGGCGTCTGTAACTGATGAACTGTTGGCCTAGTGGTTTAAGCGGTCGCCACGCCGCTCTCTACTGCGCCAAGTGTCGTGGGTTCGAATCCCACGTGGGATAACACTTTGTGTGATTCACAAACTGTTGTTCTGAGTCTGGGTGTTCTTTGTGTCCGATTCATGTATGTTTGTAAAGTCCCCCGCGACACAGGAATTCATATTCCTAATGCGGGAGTTGTCTTTTTATAAAAAAGAAAAAAAAGAAAAAAAAAAGTGCATGAAGTAAAAATAAATAAATACTGTCTGATCAGTTCAATCAGTGTTTCACAGTCTTATTCAAAAAAAAAAATACTAAAAACATGTACTTTTTGAGCGCGACACGAGACACTACTTGTCCGGAGCGGCGACCGTCTCGCTGTCTCCTGTCTCGCGTCTTTGTCTCCGGTCTCGGTCTCGCTCGCGAACTGGCACCTATACATTGCCTAACGTCAACTGACGGTCGCGGTCTCTTGTCTCGGTCTCCTGTCTCCGTCGCTTGTCGCTGTCGCGGTGCGAACCGCCACCTTAAGCGTAAAGTGACTCCACAATATTTACAGCGAAAAAAAAGAATGTTCTTTTTAAAAGGTCAAAAAAAGTCGACCTTTAAAATTGTTGACAGACTGACTAGTTCTAGGACGTCAGAGATGACTTTTTTTTTATGTGTGAAAAATCATCGTGGACCGTCACCCCACCGGGGGTTACGGCGGGGTGGTGAGTCAGACTTGAACCGACTAAAAACCACACAGTGTGCCCTTTCCGCGCTTCTCCGTTTAGGAGGAGGAGAAGTCCAGGGTCACATCTCCTTCTGAACTCCCCCAGCGCCTGCCCGCTCCTGATGCGGGCACCGTCTCTGTACAACGACCCTCTCTTAGGCGGCGTCCGGTACACACCGACGCCGCCCCATCGCGGCTGGCCACATAATGCGGGTGGAGGGAAAACCCGTCCCGTCCACCCGCGGCCACACTCAATCCGGCATGAGGCGCAGATGTTCGCGCCTCCGCCGCCCGGTTCGCCGGCTGCGAATTAGGTCCGAATGGATGTCATCCTCCAGGGCCTTCTCCGCAGCCTCCTTCTGCGTGATTACGTCCTCGCAGAAGGTTGCGACCGCGGTAAATGAGCTCTCGCTGCCGGCCATGGAACGAACGGCACAACATCGCGAATATCGCACACGGTGTACACATCGGGGCTTTCTACTGCGCTGACACAAGATCAAACTTAACATTTTTCTTGACTTAAAAGCTAAAGTACCCGACCAATTCTGTAAATAGACGTATATAACGGATACGCTTTAGACTTTTATAGAAGTATCGCTACTGGTTACAACATATTTACACGTGACAATGACAAGTTTTTTGAACCCCTCGTGACTAACTTCATATTTTCTTTATTTATAGGCTATTCAGGTTTTTGTGTGAATTTTCTATTGCGCTTAAAAACTACTAATAGTCGTAACAAAGTGAAGAAAGATCTTTAATGTTGACGCAACTATAAATGGCAGCTCCTCATGACAAATGTAGCGCTGATCGTTACTTGTGAATGTTTATGTAGAACCTGGCAGAGGGGCGGCGTCGACGCAGCTCTCACGCTCTGCCTTTGGACCGTGCCGAGGCGCGAAAGCAGTCATCGGCGGCGGGGCTGGACCTGCGTGAGGTAGAGTATCTTGCCACCGCAACGGCCGAGGCTGCGGGTTCGCAAGATGAGTTGCGTCGCCCACACAACGATTCCATCATGAAGCGAATTCCTGGTGACGCCGAAGCTACCACCGTCCTCGTCGGCGCAGTGGGCTTTCTTGAACAGCCCACTATTGCCTTCGTGCGTCTAGCTCAGGGCATCCTGATGCCGTCCATCACGGAGGTACCGGTGCCGGTGCGTTTTATGTTCATTCTGCTGGGTCCGAGTGGTGCCGATTTGGACTATCACGAAGTGGGTCGGTCCATTTCTACGCTCATGTCGAACCCTACTTTCCACGGTATCGCGTACAAAGCAGAGGATCGTCGTGAACTATTATCCGCTATCAACGAGTTTCTGGATGACTCCATAGTGTTGCCACCTGGAAATTGGGAGCGACAAGCTTTACTACCGTTTGAGGAGTTGCGCGCCAAGAGTGAAATGATCAGGCGGCGCAAACGAGATGCACTAGAGCGCAAAAGAGCCGCGGGAGAGCTGCCCGCACCACAGTCTGATGAGAAAAAAGCTCTGCTGGCAGCCGAGGCGGGAGGCGATCCTTACAAAGAACCTGACGACCCTCTCAAAAGAACAGGCAAGCTTTTTGGCGGTGAGTAAACTATTACATTTGCTTTGATGGTATTGTAATGAAATAATTTCGCCTTAGGTCACCTATGTATGTATGTAAAACCTTACAGGCGTAATACGAGATATAAAGCGGCGGTACCCGTTTTACGTGTCAGACTTCAAGGACGCACTCAATGGTCAGTGCTTGGCGGCCACAATCTTCATGTACTTTGCTGCGCTCTCCTCGGCTATTACCTTCGGAGGTCTACTGGCTGATAAGACCTACGGCGAGATTGGCATCTCTGAAACACTGGTATGTGATCTAGCCGCCTAAACTGTTAAGCTTATATGTAAACATGTCACCAGCCTATATTCTTTCAACTAAACTTCAATAGAACTGACACTTCTATGTTATGTAATGGGTGAATACTGATGCGCGTTTGATGGCCAGGTGTTCACTTGCGCGGGCGGGGTGGTGTTCGCGCTGGTCTCGGGGCAGCCGATGATGATCACCGGGGCGACGGGCCCGTTGCTGCTGCTGGACGAGTCACTCGCTAACTTCTGCCAGTCTTACGGTTTCGACTTCTTGGCAGCACGCATGTACTGTGGCTTCTGGATGATAGTCATCGCATTGTGTGTTGCATCCGTCGAGGGCAGCGTTGCCGTCAAGAGGATAACCAGGTGAAGTACTAGCGGTAGCTACGAGTTCTAGGCTGCCCACTGTATTGCATCTTTTTTATAAATGTTTGAACCTACCAAAGTGATTGTACTCTGCCTAATAGAAAGCATAGCCCACCACCCTCATTATGAGTGCATACAATGCAGCATGGTGATCCACACAATGGCGACTTAGTGAGAAGTTCCTCACTAAGAATGATTGGGCCTCCGTTCTCACACTCACCAACTAAATACGACAACACGAATGCTGTCGTTTTAGGTTGGGCTTCTTAGTGAGAGTAGATTTATAGATTGAATGAGAATCGTGCTGTAATCACCATGGTTCTACTACCTATAGCTATTTATGTACCTATGCTCTAATACCTATAGCACTGTCAGATAAGCTGTTGATTTCAACCACAACATAAAATATCAACTGCCACGTCATTTTGTATTGACATTAGCAAATGTCACATGCACAAGCCTCATAACTATTGTCATCTGTTTTTATACTGTGTTTGGAAAACTGTTTTTTTATCTATCTGCTGTATATTGTATCTATCAAATAAATTTCTTGATTATTATTATTATAAGTATTTTGTCTCATAAGCAGTCGGTTGTAAGTTTAGTTTCGCTCCCCCTTCGTGTACCTACTCTTTCGATCGGTTTCATTCCAAGACAGTATTGTTATTAGTGAGTGAAGTGCAAAGGTAATTGTACATGTTTGACAATTGCGTTGACAGATTCACCGAGGACATCTTTGCTTTTCTAATCTCTCTCATCTTCATCGGCGAGCCAGTGACCAGCCTCATCAACGTGTTCCGAGCGCACCCGCTCGGCATCGAGTACAATCCTGCCACCGAGCCGCCGCCGCTCAACGCCACGCACGCAGGTGAGAGTGATCAGACCGGCTCTGTGACTATACAGCTGGTTCGATTCCCGGCTCCGACCAAATCTTTCTGTGATCTATGTATCATATGTATGTAGGTTTTTACAAAAAAAGTACAAATGTTTTTGGTCTAGTATCCGTAATAAAAAAAATCTCCTTAGTTTGGAAATAGATGATGTTGTGTGGCAGATGTCTGAAATATTTATTTATTTGTATTATGACTACATCCGACCCTACATTATTTTTTACTCTATCCTATATTTTTAGTCGTCGTAATATTACAACAATATCCACTCAATTTTCTTTCTGACTGTTTAATATATTTATCTTATTTTTTATTTATTAAGTAAGGATCTCCAACAAAAGATATACACAATAATATTACAGTAATTAAATAAAAGAGTGTTATGTCAGTGTACTCCTTCACTTACAGGAGATCACAGCAAGCAATAAGATTTTTTTTCGACCAAGCGAACAATACACATCCAAATACAAACAATAAGTAAACAAATTTAAAAACAAAGTAACAAATATGCAAACGCAACAATGAGGCTTACTCCACACCACCCAGAGCTATTAAGCTCTTCTTGTAAGTATGTAGACTGACTGAGACAAATATCCAAATCAGTTCTCTTAGCCAACATGTTATACTGCCTACAGAGTGCCTGCCTACATGTGGTACAGCTGCGAAATGATATTACATAATCATGATGTTAGATATACGAGTGTAATGTTGAACCAAGGAAACCGATAGTCACTTCTGTGAATGACATGACATGTTCACAACTTGGAGTAGTACATATTAGTGTTAGTAGCTGCGAGTGTACATGCTCGTAGCTCGTATGTTTTGTCGCCGGTCCTACTGGTACATTACACAACAAATATTTGTATGATTATTATCTTAGGCCTCATGAAAGCCTATTGTAATCGTAAGCAATGTTGTGGCCGGGACATGGGCCTCTCCCGTTGCTCGCCAAGCGGATATTTGGATTAAAAATTACCCATCTAAATATTTCGTTATAGGTAATTGAAAATTAACCAAAGTGTAATAAAATAGGTATCTACTAGACATAGATACAAAAACTCTGTTAACGTGAGAATGTTCAGCAATGGGCTGCGATAGGCTCGTGATGATGATGATGATCGTACAACTTTAAATGATGTAGGTACAGTACCTACTATGTACAGCGCTATTCATCAATCAATGTCGATATTCAAACACATAACTATTACGTAACCTCTATTTTATTGAACTGTACAATAGTGACTGCTCAATATTGAATTTTGAAGTTCCAATGTTAGTGTTATTATCGTTAACTACGTCAGGTTCACAGAAAATCGGCAACATTAGTACGAAAGACTTCAGGCGTCTATTGAAGCAAATCAAAATATTAATAATAAATGAATAATAATAATAAATGTTTTGAACTACTGACACACAACATCATCTACTTCTAAACTAAGCAGAGCTTGTGCTTTTTTTTGTAAATACACACATATCATATGTCGAACACACAAACTCCGCAACAATATTTTTAGAAATCATATAAACATTTGGTCCCCGGCCTTGGAATCAACCCCGAAACTCTTGATTGTGATTTGTCGCATAATATTGTAGACGTATGTAAAAGCTTTTGTGTGAGCAGTGACCGGGCCGGCAGTAGGCATGCCCCCGCAGCCCAACACCGCGCTGTGGTGCACCATGCTGACTCTCGCCACCTTCATCATCGCCTACTACCTGCGCATCTTCCGCAACGGCAAGTTTCTCGGTCGAAGCGTAAGTCGTCTTCCTATTGCATCAGCAAACATTTATTATTTAATAGCCGTGAATCGTTAGTCAAGCCGCGGAGCTAAGTTAGTCTAATACAAATAGCTTAAATTAAGCCTTATGTCATCAGCTTTCTGCCAGTGAAAATCCCGTCAAAATCGGTCCAGCCGTTCCAGAATTAACCCGAACATACAGACAAAAAAAACGGAACCCTTATAGATTCGTCATGTCTGTCTGTCTGTCCGTCCGTATGTCACAGCCACTTTTTTCCGAAACCATAAGAACTATACTTCTGAAACTTGGTAAGTAGATGTAATCTGTGAACCGCATTAAGATTTTCACATAAAAATAAAAAAAAAACAATAAATTTTAAGGGTCCCCTGTAATTGGAACTGAAACTCAAAAATTTTTTTTTCATCAAACCCATGTGTTCAAAAATGATGTTGAGGTTTCTAATATCATTTTTTACTAAACTGAATAGTTTGCGCGATAGACACTTCCAAAGTGGAAAAAGTGTGTCGTCCCCCCTGTAACTTCTAAAATAAGAGTGATAAATCTAAAAAAAATATATGTTATACATTACCATGCAAACTATCAACGGGCGTATGTCATGGGCGAGTCCGACTCGCACTTGGCCGCTTTTTGATGTAAATATCATAATATATATATACTTTCCTTAGCATTTAGTAGTTCATTTGACATTTAAATTAGGTATACACTTCAAGTTTATTTATTTGTATAGACTAAGTTTCGCCTGTGTCTTCGCCCGCGTGTTTGTCAGATTTCACGGTAATAAGTAGTAAACTATCCGTGTGCCAAATTGCATATATTGTACAACTTTATTCAATCTAGCTTAACGAACTTAATGCCCAGGACTTTCTCTACCAGCCAACCTTAGGCGGAGGGGGGGAATGTAGATAGCTAGCAGAAACAGATACAAATAACATAAACTAACACATCATCTGCCTGCCTTTATCCTAATTTTATAGAATTTTATTTTATTGATTGAAGATTATTAGATTACGGGAAACTTTAACCAAGATCAATATAAGTGGGTGAGAATGAAGAGTTGAGAAATGAAAAGAAACAGGCCAGCGCTCGCTGATTACGGCGAGTTATAGTCTTCAAGGCAGGACCTACATAACCTTTTCTCAATCGGTAGTTTCACTTTTCTGTGATATTTTTTAGAAAGCTGAGAACTATTGTAGGTATTGTTCAACTTTCACTTATGCAGCTAATAATGTAAGAGCAATACGTTGCCAGGCTCGTCGTGCGCTCGGTGACTTCGGTGTGCCGATTGCGATCGTACTGATGGTGGGCGTGTCGTGCCTGGTGCCTGTTTGGACGGAGACGTTGCGAGTACCGGCCGGCCTCAGCCCTACCACCGCGCGCAGCTGGTTCGTGCCGCTCAACCCCGGCTTGGAGACGATCCCGTTCTGGGCCGTGCTCGCCATGGCGCTTCCCGCTCTCATGGTTTACATCATCGTGTTTATGGAAACACACATCGCCGAGTAAGTCCATCGCATCGGCGAATTGCACATATTTTGTTTACAAACAATATATTTTCTCATGTTCGTATCCATTGTCCGACCAATATGAGTACTCGTGTCAGACCGGCTGTGCTGTAATGTTCTAAAGCGAAGTTATGCGCGAACGTATGACACCTCGAATGTATCCTATAGCTATTCGTAGAAGGGCGCGCGAGCGTGGCTCCGAGTGAGTGTTCCGTGCTGTAGCAGGTGGGTGTGTTCCGCAGGTTGATCATCGACAAGCCAGAGCGCAAGCTGAAGAAGGGCAGCGGGTTCCACATGGACATCGTAATCATGTCGACGGTGAACGCTATGTGCGGTCTGTTCGGCGCGCCGTGGCAGTGCGTGGCCACCGTGCGCTCCGTGAGCCACGTGTCGGCGCTTACCATCATGTCCACCACGCACGCGCCCGGGGATAAGCCGCACATCGTTGAAGTCAAAGGTAAGCACTTGTCAGTCCGACGTGACGCGTCAGCTCACCGGGCATACCTACCAGTGACTCACTCCTTTCACTTGCAGAGCAACGTCTGACGGCGCTGCTAGTGTCGGTGCTGGTGGGCATCTCCGTGCTAGCCTCGTCCTACTTGCGCCTGGTGCCTATGGCGGTCCTGTTCGGAGTATTTCTGTACATGGGTATCTCTGCGCTCGGTGGCATTCAGTTCTGGGACCGTTGCATTCTACTGTTTAAACCCGTGAAGCATCATCCGCAAGTACCTTACGTAAGAAGGGTGAGTAAAACATAACATACTAGTAGTTCAAACATAATCCATGATTAAAACTAATTGAACCGGTAGTCCTGAGTACTTTTACTATGCTAGTGGTGGTTATTAGATAGGACGCCGAGACTTATTGTGTGGTTCTTAGTGGAATGTGGATGTGCAGGTACCGACGCTGAAGATGCACCTCTACACGCTGATCCAGGTGGCGGGACTGAGCCTGCTCTACGCTGTCAAGTCGTCCCGCTTCTCCCTCGCCATGCCATTCTTCCTGGTGATGATGGTGCCACTTCGGATGTCCTTAGTCTACCTGTTCACGCCGCTGCAGCTAAGAGCGGTAATAAAAAAAATACATTTATTTATGTTCACATTGCATTTCCGCTCTAAGAAGTTATTTTTAACGAGTCATTGAAACGTATCCACAGTTGGATGGCGCCCAGAAAGATATAGACAAAGACGACGAGCCAGACTTCTACGAAGAGGCACCTCTGCCGGGCTAGACGCGCGCGTCCAACGAAGCTTAGTGGGCGAGAATGGTCGCACCCCCGCCACTTTTCTATATTACATGTCTGTCTTTATTTTTTCACAATGACGGTCTGATGAGTCAAACTTTAAGTATGTGCACCGCATTTGCGAAATTATTGCACCGGCTCATCTTTTACCGTTCCTCTGTCAAGCGCTAAACGGAGGGAAGATCCTTTGACCGTCTAACCTTATTGATAGTTATTCCACAATTAGTGGCTCTTATCATTTACAATATGTCATAGCTTAAAGACTTACGAGTTCTATGTACATATCTGTACGGCAACCATAAATCAATTAACCACATACAGTTGTTATATTTTCTGGTTCAAGTGACTTATGAGAGCGAATCGAGCTGTTATTTTTTCTTAGCTGTCTTAGCTATCTCGGATACTTAAAGAGGGCAATCAATGTTAGGGTAATTTGTGTTATGATTGCGAATAAATCTCACAAATAGAACTCCGCCACGGTGTACTTATCAAAACACACTTTCTGTTCAGACAAATTATTGACTGCGGTATTAACGAACCGATACGACCTCAACATAAATGCTGTTGCGTACAAGTGTGTGCGTAATGACATGACGCGGACATGTTATGCTACATTATACTAGGTATATTGATTTGAAAAGTATAATAAAGCACTTCATAAGCTTAATGTGTAGATATAAAGCTTATGGAGAGTTTTAACTGGAGCGCTTGTTGCGCCTCCGATGCATATTTATTTATCATAATATAAGAAGATGTTTTAGTTTCAAATTTATGCTCAATATTAATGAGTGTTAAGTATAAGTTGTTCCGGGTACCCGCGCGTACTTATTGGGACTTTGTAACTTCACCAACTGTGTGTATAAACCCCTGACGCGTCGGTTAGGCTATATTTTTAGCTTTAAATTTGTGATATCACATGTGATATGGAACGAGTAGGAGCACCCTGCGCCATCGCAGCAGCTCTTCGCTAGTGCCGAGCGTCACCTGGCTCCAGTCATAGTGCCTTTGGCCTGTTTACATATGAGCCAACATCGGTGACCCGATGTATTATTTCATAGTAAAAATAAAAAATGTATTACTTCATAGTATTAGACATAATTTATTTTTGTATGTGTAAGTACATGTAACAGTTGGACAGTGAACACTCGGCAATCGAATGTCACTTTAATGAATGTGCTGAGCTACAGCTAGCATAGGAACGTATTCCTGGCGGTTAGGGAATGTGCCTCTGATGTCCTCACACAGTGCCACCGAGATCGAGGCTAGTGTGGAGACCTCGAGAGATCTTTCATCGTAAACACTCGTATATACTTACGGTGTGTTACAAGTTCAATATTAAAAAGTAGCTAAGGTATTCAACTATGTAAGTACTTAGTACTTAATTACAACATTCAAATGATTGGTTTATTAGAGAAATTTGTACATACATTTTGAAAATGAAAAATATTTATTAATTATAACCATTGGTCTACATGACTTACAAAGTTGCTGGGGCCTTCTTTTAAGTTAATGAATAATTATGAGCGTTAGGAGTAGCGAGGCCGAGGGTCAGATGCAATAGTTGGAGGTGAGACGTTTGCCGACCGAGCTGACCGACCACCAGCCGCTGCTTGTCAGTGCTTGGCGTTCGTCGCTCAGTGCAACGTGCGCACGTACATTAAGAGATGATACTTACTTGTTCCACATTAGGAGTAGGGCTGCTTGGGTATTATTGTAAGTTTAATTATTATTTATTATTATTAAATGTTATTTTTCTGTTGTTGATGATGTTATTTTAATAAATAAAGTTACCGAAATAATGTAATTTCATATTTACCTGTTTATGAAGCTTTTCCTCAAGTGGTTGCATTACATAATTATGATTTTGGTGGTTTTAAGTCATTTGGTCGTTATTATTTGGCGACTGCGATTATGGGTTTCTCTCTATGTTCACTAAATGTAAGTAGAACATAGTTACTTGTTATTCCGTCTCAAGACTGTGCATTGCAACCACAGATAAAAGAAACATAGGAGATTAGGTTTGTACACAAATTTATTCGTGTTCAGATGTCTCCGCGTTTCTCCCACTTCCTTCACTAACACAAAACCAAAAATTGTAAGCACGGCACACAAGCTCCTATTTCTCCCGCACACAAAGAAACTTACAGCAACACCAATAAACCCACTAATATAACACATTCAAAAAGAGGGCGGCGCATCTACCTGTAGCTACGGATTCCGAATAAACACACATGTGTGCAAATTATGCAACTAGTAATGTTAAGTGATAATCATAGAAAAATATCGATTGAACTTCAGTTAGCTATATTACCTACTCTTTCTCCTAAAGATTTCATTGACTGTGAAAAGCAAAACTAAACAGGAGTTTAATTCGAACATATTCTATACAAGCGATGTTTTATCATAATTGGAATTTAACTAACTAATTACCAAGAAACAGGATATCAACTTCTCGAATCTAGACTAGAACACAGGTAAAAGTGCAAGAATTTTATTGATAAGGGTTTAATTAACCAGTAAAATGTAAATATTTATTTAAAACTTGCCGCTTAGACAGTTTAGGTGTTGCGTTCTTAGTACAGTAGTGTAATCTTACGTTTGCTTATTTTTCCATTACGGCTTTTATTAGTATTATCAAATGGTTAATCATTGGCGATTGATCGTATTGGTGAAAATTTATTGGGACGAGCAAATTGTGCCAATTTTTTTACGAACCAGCTTGAACCCCTTCCTGTCGCATTTATCCACATTTTTTTAAGTTTTTGATCCTTCAGATAGCTAAAATTTTAAAAATAAAAGCAAGGTTTAAATTATGCTTGAGTACCACAATAAATTAAAAATCTAAACTTTTTTATTTACACTTTTTTTACGTTTACATAATTATAATATTTTAATTTATTTATATCTTTAATAATCATGCGTACATAATAGGATCGTATAAAATATCGACAATCATAAATATCACAACACATCTCTAACACAAGCCGGCCGGCAGCGGCCGCATCCCGAAACTATCATGTGAGTGAGATTATCAATAAAACACTTATCCATTGCGCTATTAGACCAGCCGATTCAATGATCGATTCACACTAAGTAAGCAATGGATTTAAAAGTTTTTAGTTCCTAAAGAAAAGGATTGATTTGGTATTTCATCATATTTTTAAAATGTTTTAATGAATTCAGTATGAAAAACTATAATATTATAGTACTTATATATGAAATTAGATGCCACCTTTCTCGTAATTTACAATACAGCTGTTATTTTTGCAAACAATCGCTGAACAACGCGGCATTTTGTCAAAAATCATGAGCAGTGAAGACGTCGCAAGTTGGCATTCGACTAATGTCCGAAAATGGCATCAAGCCGCTTTGAGGCCAGATGCGTTCGCAAGCGGCACGCCTCAATTGCATATCTCCTGTGTTTCTTTTATCTGTGATTGCAACCGACCATTTAACTATGCTCTATTTCACCCAATAACAGTAAACAATATGTAAGCTGATTCATATGACATGATCAGCATTACGTAAACAAGTTCCCCAATAAATAGTCACTTAGCTTTTAGAAAAAAAATGATTTAAATGATGATTGGGGCATAATTAGGTATCATATAAATCAATTTTTCAAGAACTTAAACAGTCTTCTTGCTAGAAGCCGCCTAACGTTATATATCTAATGGATTTTAAAAGACATTCAAGCACTTAAAGGTTTACCTAACCCTCATGTGTATAAGTGACCCCATTAATTTAGGAGACGACCATCAGACATCGTGTTTATAAAGGAACTAGGCACTAGCGGACCGGCGCGCGTTTTCCTTGAGTGTTCTTGTTGCCACGGATAAATCAAGTATTTTTTCTGATTAATCTTACAGTCAATGGCTTTCACAAAAAATAAAGCTAAAAGAATTTACTGAAGCTGAGAATACTCTCCTACTACCTCACAAACTCACAAACTTTGAGTCTTTATAAGTAAAATTACTGTAGATATACGGTTTCTATTGATTGATGCCTCTATTGTGAATGGAAATCAGTGATAAAGTGATATGATTTGAAATAATGTGTAAATGTGTTTTTTATTTAGACCTTTTTCGTCTCGACAGTTCACTCGTCGGCACAGAAGTGTCTTGAACCAAATACTAATTAATTTAACGACTCAAAAAAAGACTAATGCTAACTTGGTTCCGATCTTTCCATCTTCGCAGAGTGCCCGAATGGATTGTCAATGAGCTATTACTCAAAAGAGGTTCTGTTTGAAAGAAAATTCCAATGGTTCTGTAAGCACAGCTTGTATTATAGGTACTAGATAATTTTTACAAAAAGGAACCGACTTCATTGAAAAACTATTCCGAGTACCCAACGCGACAATTGTGCCTATGATATTTGAGGAGCCTCGATTTCCTTGGGATCCCATCAACAGATCTCGATATGGTCACGACGGGACAACCTATAAGCTACGCCCATTCCAATGCAAAAAGAATTTTTGAAATCGGTTCTTAAACGCCGAAATTATCGCTGAACATACATAAAAAAAAAAGATTCCGACGAATTGAGAACCTCCTCCTTTTTTTTGAAGTCGGTTAAAAAAGACAACTGATATAAATACATAAACATACTTTTTGTTTGTAAAGCCACGTATTCATTAGTAAACATTTGTTGATAAACTGTTTATGACAAGTTTACAATAAACACATGTTTCTGAAACTTGGCCGTCCACATCCACACTTGTCAGTTGTTCACAGGATGTCGCCCGAGGGGGTAGTGATGCTCTCTGCTGCTTACATATTAATTCACAAGAGCATTAATCGAAAAAAAAAGAAGAAAAGGTGGTGGATTCGTAACTATTTGTTGAATAGAAGTTATATATTTAATGACCTCCGCGGATTTTATGGGTCATTTCAGAACTTCACCAGAATGTCACCAACTGATTTTGAAATGTTATTAAGATTGATTAGACCATCAATAAAAAAAATAGAAACGAAATTTCGTCATCCTATTGAGAAAGAATACTACGTTGGTGATAAAGCTCTATGAGCATCGAAATTTGGTTGTTGGACCACACTACCTCCATGTTTATAAACTCGCGCAAAACACGTCCACACCTGTTGACTTTTGTTTATAAACTAGATGTTTCGTCTTGCTCTCCACTCGTCAGTGCTGGATTTACACATTTGCCGCCCCAAAGCTTTAAAATTTTTGCCGCCCCTACTGACTCCGAAAATTAGATACACTATTCACAATAAAGGTAATTAATTCCTTTCTTTAGGCAATAATCTAGTTACTGGATGACTTTTATAACTTTTGTTGTTTTTTAAGCTAATCAAAGCTTGGTTTTTACCGCACTACTTATATTGTTTGGTAGGCTAAGGAAGATACGTAAGTAAGGCCCGATACTGTTAAGCAATTTTTTTTTTGTTTTCGCGGGGAATGCTTTTCGCACCATACCCTCCGTGGGGGAGAATGAGGGCGTGTGTGGGACTCCCGGCGAACCGGTCTATCCATTAAACCCCGCGGCGGCCTACCTCGGCAGTCGGGAGGAGCTCCAGGAACGCATCAGTGACTTCTGGATTCCCCCCTGCCTTACCCCATGACTGGGGTACATCTCAGGGTAATCAATAAGGGCCTAGCTACTTTTAGCATAGGTGATCGGTGATTTTGCGACTGCATCTATGCTGCATCCCGTTTTAGCGACTTCCTACGTTCGATCGCGGTATCAAAATCGCGCGTCATATTGCATCGAACGCGGTATCGGAAACGCGCGTTTTAGCGACTGCTCAGATGCTTGGATCGCGTCGGCTTCTGAAAAGCGACTCAATCTCCGCGTTTGGCGGTTTTAAGTGTGCGGTGTGGAGCGTTCGGTCGCCGTATTTAGCTTCTTAAAAGCGACTAGTTGCCGATCGTCGATACTAAAAGTAGCTAGTGTGCTGTGGCCTTAAATTACCCTTGGGACAGGACGATATCGTGCCTCTCGCCGGTTTACACAATAAAAGGCGGAACACCGACCCGTCCCAGATGACATCCCCCAGCCGCTCGGGTCGCTTGCAGTGGTCTCATTTTGCCAAGATGTGGCCGCCATGACCCTTAGGCAACGATTGGGGACTAGCTGCCTCTACCGCGTTCCCTTCACCGCCTCCTTCGAGCGGGAGCGGCCCTTTCCTGATTTCACTCTGCAGACTCCTTAGGGAGCACTACGTTCTCACAGAAGGAGACCGCGGCATTCCATCCTTCATCACTCGCCAGCATTGTCGCGATCAATGCTGGCGGTGACAGGGTTCGTCCGATCTGCCCGACCTAGTCTCGACGCTCGGACTCCCACGCAGGGCAGTCGTCCAGCGTGTGCTGGGCGGAGTCCCGATCGGACCCGCATTGGTGGCATTGTGCCGTAACCTCACGTCAGATTCTATTCAAATACTCACCGAAACAACCATGTCCGGTGAGTATCTGAGTCAAACGGTAGGTGACACAGTCGGTCCTCTCTATCCAAGCTTCGAAGTTTGGTAGAACGGCTCCAACAGCGCAATGGCTGGCACAGCTCGCTCCAGCTGGCTCCTAGACCGTGCGTTCTGCCGTAGCATTACAGGCACATAATCCAGCGCTGTTCCTTCGCCATTCCGACCGACAGAACAAATTTGATCGTATCGTATCCATGTCGGCCAGAATGTACATCAGACGGTGCAGACTCCTACGTTCGCCAGGTCCATAGACCAGACGGGTGCCCCATAGAGGACCATGGAGCAGAAGCACTTCCTCGAAGCGTCACCCTCTGGCCAGTATTAGAGTATCGTCCGCATAGCAGACGACACTTAGGCCAGAGGGTAGACTGGTGCGAAGGACCGCATCGTATGCGATGTTCCATAATAATGGGCCCAATACATAGTCCTCAGGGACTCCCAACACACTTCCCTTCGATTCTCCACCCCGTTCCGATCCACAAACTTCACCGTCCTCCATAGGCCTCTATGATCTAACTATGCACCTGTCAATGTCAATATATCCAAGACTTGGCAGTACTTGGTCGGAGGCGGCGGGGTGTGGAGGAAGTACGCGAGCGAGTGAATAAAATCTCAGGGAGATGTTGGACGCTAGCATGCCGTCCGGATACTTCCCTGAGAGAGCGGAAAGCTGGTTAAACTCCAGAAGACAGGACGGTCTGTCGATTTAGTCACGGCCTATAGGTCCATCGTGTTGCTGGACGAGTTGGGTAAGCTGTTTGAGAGGGTGCTCTCTGCCCGTATCGTCCGGCACCTATGCGAGGTGGGTGGATCTGTCGGACATCCAATTTGGATTTTGGGAAGGGCGTTCGACGGTCGATGCCATATTGAGCCTGAGAGCATTGACCGAAGAGGCAGTAAGTAATGGCGGCGTGCTGTTGGCGGTGTCTACGGACATCGCCAATGCATTTGATAGTCTGCCATTTAGCTGCAACAGGGAAACACTCCTGTATCACGGAGTGCCTGAGTACCTGAGGCGGCTAGTTAGACGAGAGTACCGTCATGTACGAGGGCCAAGGTGGTGTATTGAGACGTCGGGCCTAGTCGTGTTTTGCAGTCCTCAGACCACTCCTGTGTGTGTAATACGATTGGGCCCTTCGGGGGCGTCTCTCCCCGGGCTGGACGTTATCTGTTATGACGATGACACTCAGGCTTCATCCAGGGGGGGGTGTGAACTTTCAGGCTGGCCACACTGACCACAACAGGAGTCTCCCTGGCGGTTGGGCGCATTGCAGCGTTGGGCTTACTGGTGGCGCCTCCATCGTGGTCAACTCGGTAATTATACTGGTCCGGGCCTTGACTGTAGGTGTCTCTTCGACAAGCACTTCTAACAGCTTGTTCCGAAGCTAGTGGACACTGTCACCGCACTAAGACGACTTTTGCCCAATTTGGGTGGAGCCAATGTCGTGACGAGACAACGGTACACGGGAGTTGTCTGGTCTATGGAACTGTACGGTGCACCGGTGTGGGCGGCGGACGCCTCTGGTGGCCCCAGAGGATATCGGCGGTTAGAGCCATATACGGTTACCGCGGTCGCTACCATAGAGAGATAAGCAATGATGGTGCCCGCCTCAGTAAGAGGAGGCACTGGGAGGGGTTCAGAGGGCGTTAATAACAGGTTCCTTGGGCCCCTGCTATTTCGGGTGCAGAGTGGCACACCATGTGGTTTTAGTCGGTTCGATGCCGACATACAGCCCCGTTGCAAACTCCGGTAGCGTGACGGCCCGAGGGGGTTTCCACATATCAAAAAAAGTATTTTAAGTGGTCGACACGCTGCATACTACTACTCGTAGGTTCCTACGTGGGAAAACACTTTGTGCGATTCACAAATTGTTGTCCTAAGTCTGGATGTTCTCTGTGTTCCTTTAAGTATGTTTGTAAAGCTCCCCACGATACAGGATTTATACTCCCAATGCGAGTATGGTCTTTCAAAGAAATAAAAACAGTTGTGTGTCCGCAACCTTACTTTTTTTTTATACTAATTTATTTTTTGGGCCATTTTGCCGCCCCCTAATTCTGCCGCCCCAAGCTTCAGCTTTTTCAGCTTCTATGGTAAATCCGGCCCTGCCACTCGTAGTGGGGAGCACGGCAACACGTATCATGAACAATGTTTCATCACCTATGTTTATGAACTGTTTACAGAGATGATGAAACATTGTTTATGAACAGCTTATAAACAGTGTTTATTAACAAATGTTTACTAATGAATATCAAATCAAATCAAATCATTTATTCTGCAATTAGGTTACATGAACACTTTTGCAAGTAAAACTTTTTTTGAGCAGATGAGTTCGGCCTTTCCTAACTGGACTAGCCCTGAGAAGAAAGGACGAAACAAACTCAGGTATCACAGTCTCTTTTAAAGTCCAGACAATATTCTTAAATGCAAAAGACATATATAAAAGCGATAATTACAATTATGTCACAACTATAATAATTTAAAAAATGTCAACAATAGCAACAAATTAAAATAATATTTTTTTTAAATATGTAATGTACATTTAATTATAAATTATCGTCACATCAACATAAATTTAAACATTCAAAATAAACAGCATGTGCAGAATGGGCAGCTCAATCCCAGGCGGTTTGATCATCAATATATTCTGCTATGGTATAATACCCCTTTGCGGATAACTTAGATTTAATGGTATTCTTAAATTTCCGTAATGGCAAATTTCTAATAGCAATAGGGAGTTTGTTGTAGAAGCAGTGCTGTATTTACACATTTGCCGCCCTAAAGCTATAAAATTTTTGCCGCCCCTACTGACTTCTGAAATTAGAAACACTGTTCACAATAAAGTTAATTCCCTTTTTTAGGAAATAATCTAGTTACTAGATTATTTTTAAAACTTTTTTATCGTCGACACAGGATTTATATTCCAAATTCAAGAATGGTCTTTGAAAAAAAGCTTTTTTTTTTGTACCATATTTTTTTGGGCCAATCGGCCGCCCCCCTAATTATGCCGCCCCAAGCTTCAGCTTTTTCAACTTCTATGGTAAATCCGGCCCTGTGTAGAAGCGTATACATTGTCCCATGAACGAGTTGCCTACTCTGTGGAGACGAGTGACGTGAACACAAAGATTATGTTTGTTTCTGGTATTTACCGAATGAACATCACTGAGTTTAATACGTGGCATTATACATACATACGAAACACACAGACTCCGAAACAAATAATTGTGGTTCACACAAACATATAGTCCGACCCGGGAATCAAACCCGAGATCTCAAGCACAGCAATCGCATACGAGAGGCAGTCAAATATGTATTAAAGAAATATGACGCAAACCGCAAACAAGTTAGGTACCGTAAAACAAATATTCATAATTTAAGCTCACAAGAATGTACAGAGACTTAGGTAATGATTAACTTGAATTATAACCCTAAGAGAACAAAACACTAAAGGTTACAAACGACCTTAGATTAAAGAGTATATTAGGTAGAGAATATTAGGTCAGTTAATCTTGAATGGTAGAATCAGATGTGACTGTGACTAATGCGATCACTTTTAAACCGAAAAGACACATAAGGACTGATTAGAAAACAATTAATTTAAGCTTACATTTTGAATTAATTTTAACATAATTGTGAAACTTATATAAAATACAGATTTATGTCAGATAACTAGACACATACAACTAGACATGTTACTACTTATGGAGATTTTCACTAGATTTTCACGAAGTCTTATAACTCGTGCGACCTCAGATGGCACCTGACTCAAATGTCAGTCGTTTAAAGTACTGAGTGCAAGAAAAATATAATTCATTCTAGAGTTTTTAAATTTCATCATTTATTTTGCTTCAAGTGGTTTTTCATAACATACCACTTTATCATAAGTGGTACTTTACTACCTGAGTTTAAAAAATACATATGCATACCAATAGGATACAGGCCTCATTCATTATTTACCCGAATGCATTCTTCGTGCAGTGATTTAAATAATATTAGGTAATACCTAATATCATTTTAAATGAAATTAGGAACTGAAATATGGTTATAAAATACAATTTTAAGTCCTCATGCTAAGCCTTTTAATCGTAGTCTATAAATATCATATGTGGATATTCGTTATTTCAAACAATTGCGTTTCATAGTCGTCAGGGTGGTTTTTTTCGTGTACCTTTCTTAAAACAATTGGGATATCCAGACGAATCTAATGATATATTTATAAAATAAATTCGTGGAGTGATTTATATGACATTAGGTAATACCTAATAAACTAAAATTATTATGGAAAGATTCGTGCAACGGTAATAGTGATGCTAACGCTACTCGCAAGACGACAGAGGGGTATCACGCGGGGGAACGGTATCATGTTTCGTTTTGAGCCAGGTGCCATTTTAGCTCGCACGAGTTATACATATGACGCAATTTCAAACTTTACAAATATACCTAACATTCAAAAATTAAACTAATTCAAACATACTAGTAATATTATAAAAGCGAAAGATGTGTGTATGTATGTTTGTTGCTCTTTCACGCAAAAACCACTGAACGGATTTGGATAAAACTTTCATAGCGGAGCGCTTCCCTGATGCAGCTGAATGGCAGACTATTGAAGGCGTTGGCGATGTCCAAGGAAACCGCCAACACCACTCCGCTGCAGGTCACTGCCTCTTCGGTCACGCCCCTAAGGCGCAACACGGCATCGACCGTCGAACGCCTCTCTCAGAAACCTAATTGGGCGTCCAGCAGGTCGGGGCCCATCTCGCAGAGGTGCCAAAGGATGCGGGCAGACAGAACCGTATCAAACAACTTACCCACCTCGTCCAGCTACTCGATTGGCCTATAGGCCGCAAGGTTGGCACTTGGCAACCCTAATTTGATCACAGCTATATGACCTCCCCCTGGTGCCAAAGCTGGATCCGCAGTTGACTCAAACCACATGTTACAACAGATTTATACGTGAGACTACTTTGCGTTCTAAGGCTCCGCTTTAATTTAATTTAAAACGATAAAAATCGGCCAAGTACATGGCACGCACAGAATAGGTTATCGTTGTCACTCATAATGGCACGTGAGTTTAAAATTGTGTCAAATACTAAATAATTATTAGGTTCATTATTATAAGGCTATTTTTTAAGCATTTATCATTTTATAGTCTGTGATCCATTTATTTGAGCCCTCTGCTGGCGAATTAAGGAAACTAAAAAATCGACGTCAAACAAACATGTCAGTCACACGCATAATGGCGGTGGATGTATTATTTTTTGTGAATGGCTAATTCTAATGAAGTGTATTTGAGAAAGGCTAAACTCGGCAGCATGTTCGTCGCATAGTCTGTGAATATTATTTGATTAGGCTAAAGACATAAAGGTGAAGTGATTTCTGACAGGAGTATGGCGCTCACGGATTTGCGTCCGCGGTGTTATTGAATTTAAGCGTGCGACGGTGTTCCTGCAGTGGGCTCCTATCACCAGACGTCCAGAATCTCAGCATGGGGGCGCAGCAGGCGAAGGAGCGAGGAACAGCCAGCGGCGCGTCTATGCGCTCGGCACGTAGCAAGCCGCGGGTGCCAAAGGACCCCCGCATGCTCGGCTCGAACATATTTACAGAACATAGCGGTGAGTGTATTGGGATATACCACTATGAAAATATTTACTATGGTCGTGTCTTGCGGTTCAGTTGGACAGGAAAGCGACTCCGAGCCAGTGCATAGTGCGTGCTGAAGCGCCGTTAGGTTCTAATGTTTAAACTAGGTCTAGGCAGACGTGAAGTGCCTATGTACGTAGAATCATGGGTTAGCTCAGTTTACGTCGTACTTTATGACAGTAAGTCCTGAATTGTCTGATTGATATGAACAAATGTGTAAGCTTGCTACTGCGAATGCTGTATTTGCGTCCTCTATCTTTGTTCACCTTTGTCATGTCCATTCTCATTGACCATTCCTGTAACCCTTGGGATTTACTTGAGCGTGTTCTGACTACTTCTGACATGCCAAATAGAATAAAAGATATAAACTCTTCACTCAGAGAAGTGTCAGTGGAGCCAAGGTGCTTGGTGGTCTGTATGAGAAGCTACACAATGGATTAACATATATGGTGAGCACATGTTGCCCTGCTTCTATAAGTGGTTTTACGAGTGCTTGTTTAATGTTATTGTCAACTGAATGTTGGTACTTAATTGTTGTCATTGCTTGGCCATTGTCTCATTACTTGGTTTAATGGTAAGAGGTTCCACTACTACGACTAGTTGAAGGGGCTACTGCCTGAGGTAGATCTGAACAGACAACATTAGAGAACTTCTTATTGGTTTCTGTTACTTACACTTGTTTGTGATACAATATGAATAAGAAAATGATTAACTATTAATATGTATCCCAATTAGATATTTGTTTTTACATGTTAAGAATTAATTAATGTCACACATTCTAGACACCCACACTTATATGACTACCATTCACTTTAGTCAGTACTTGTAGCACTTAGAGCTCTCCTTGTACAGCATGAAAATGATCACATAATTATGTACAGTATACATAGTCAAGGTTTAACTTTATTTGTTGGCTACAATTTTATGAGAGCAGCTACTTCCTGTATAAAGTGCATACTTTTATTTCTGTACTTACATTAATTTTGACATATCTATTGAAAATGAATATATTTATAGCAAAAAGAGTAATGAAAACGGGCTTAGAATTCGGCAGCATCTACGGGCAGTCAATGAGCACTTTGATTGATTCTCAATAATCAATGTAGTCTAAGCCTACCTTATGATGTTACCCAGATACCAGAAGTTCAAAATAGACTAGAGCTAAGCTATAAAACAGCACAGCACTGTTGGTGAGAAGCATGTCATAATTAGGATTAAAGTGTGCTTACTGTTAAATAATGCTGTGTGTGTGCAAAGCGACTTAATCCACCATTCTACTTACTGTACAAGTTATAATTAGTCATTATATTTTATTGGCACATAATAATTTGACATTCTAACTAATACAAAACAGTTCATAGGAATGCTGTTCATTGTTTATTTATATATATTCACTGTGTGTGTGTATGTGTGTTGTTGAATTAATATTCATTTCAAATTTGGAATATAGAATAGTTACATATCCCTTTACACCCAAAATTATGAAATTGAGAGTTTTGACTTTGAAAAAATGTTTACTGCACCCAAAACTATATTTGCGAACTCCACCCACATCGATAGATCGTGAGTCCATCTTAGATTATGGAAAATTATACTTTATTAGCATAGAAACAAGTTCGGACTTGTCAATCATCTACAGGAAGCAGCAGGGATGAATGCACTTTTTGACAAGAGCACCTGCTCAAGTAAGTACCTCTTATTTCAATATATTATTCAGATTTAAAGACACTTTTTTCTTAACACGTTAGTCGCCATGTCGGACAATGGTGACCGCCAGTAAATGTTTCATTCAGGCCGCGTCGGACATTGGTGACCGACAGGGCACACCTTACTTTGACTTACGCTCACAGGCCGGCGGCCACTTTTTCATTGGATTTGCGCATACTAAGTGACCCGCGCGGCCTTGTAGAGTATTAAAAATATTGTGTCACCCTAACTTTTTTGCATATTTGGAATGCTAGAGACGAAAAATAAAAATATTTGCAAAATAAAACACAACTTAGCTAATCATTTGTTTATTTGAAAAAGAGATCAATTCTTAATGTTTTTTTAATAATCGGTATTAACTTTAGACACAAAAAATAATTATAAATCAAAAAAGACCTAACGATGTTGAACATTGAAACAGTCTAGGCACATGTGTGGCTTTCCGGGGCACATCGGACAAAAGGTTACAACTTTTTTTGTTTTGTTGCGTGCTGTTTGCCTGTCAATAGTTTGTACGTTTTTCTTGTAACATCCAAGACAATTTCTTCGTGATTGTTTGGCCTTTCCTTCTTTTCTTGACAGCTGATGTTTCAGTCGCGACTGCCTTGGTGTTTCGGTCAGTTGAGACTGGTTTTCTTTGTTTGTAGACATGAGATAGTCAACTAGCGCTCTTCTAAACTGTACGATGGATATTTTTTTTTTAGTTGTTTGTTTGTACAACACCAAAGCGTTTACAACAGCTGTATTGAGAAGTAATTCGAATCCTAATTTTCGATACCATTTTACTGTCTTCCTAAGCGGAGTCGAGTATGCAGACATCTGGTCCGATAAATCCACTGCTGATTTCGCTTCATTGTAGTCCAGAATTATCTATGGTTTTATTTTTTGAACACCCCTTTTATTTGTAATATTTCGAAAATTATCGGTATGCTTTGTTGATAACAACAACACTTCTCTCTTATCCCTCCATTTCATTACTGTTATCCCTTTTTCGTTTTCACGTGCAATGTGTTCTCCAATTTTCAGCTTCTTCTGAGTAACATCTTTAGGCAGTCCTCTCCTATTCTTTCTTACCGTCCCAACGAGATGAGTATCAGCTTCTAATAATTTATCTGCCAGGCCCACACTCGTGTACCAGTTATCGGTATACATAGTGTGACCTTTATGAAATAAGTTCTTGCACAGATTGAGGACGACGTTTGTAGGTGTTGTGTTCTCAGTATCCAATTGTTTGCCAGCATATACCTCTAGTTTAAATGTGTACCCAGGGATGGTACACAGTTTAAATACTTTAATCCCATATTTATGTCTTTTTTGCTTCAGGTACTGTCGAAATATTATACGGCCACGAAACGGTACTAAACTTTCGTCTACGCAGAGTGACTCATTAGGACAGAAGTGTTTTTCGAAATTTGTATTGAGGGTACTTATCAATGGGCTTATTTTATGTAGGCGGTCACCTCTTATTGCTTCTTCATTGTTGGAAAAATGGAGCATGCGAAGAAGCAATTCGAATCTGTTACGGCTCATTGCATTTTTCACAAAGTTTTGTTCAAAAACCGGGTCATTCGACCAATAAAGAGATATAGATGGCAACCTCACCATACCCATGTGTACAATTATGCCAAACATCTTTTTAATCTCTTCTATATCTGTTGGTTTCCATTTGTGCAATCTAGAACTTCGCTTCAATCTCGTTTTAGATATAGTTTGATGAGCGAAAAGATTTGTTTGATAAACAATACTTTCAAAAACTTCGTCCGGTACCAACAATGCATAAAACTCCTCAGGGCTAGAATTACTCATAGAGTGTCTCAAGTGAAATGGTTTCAAACCTGGAGATTCCGTGAAGGGTATGATTCGTGGCTGATAACCAGTTGTGGTTGACCAATTATTGGTAGATGTTGATCCTGCAGAGGATGGTCGCATAAATGTTTCATCTGTATCAGATTCCGACTCAGACAAAACTCGGCGTCTCTTTCTTTTCCGATGTATGTCCAAAATATCTTCATCACTGCTGTCACTCAAGGAAATACGTTTGTGGTTACACTGTAATTCAGTACTTTGCAATCCTTCTTGCAGCACAAACTGTGTCACAATGTTATCAATTTCCACTAAATCTTCTTGATTGAATACAAAATCTTCAAAAGACATTGTTGCATGTCATTCAGCCTAATAATTTCACTATTTGCATAAGTAATACAGGTACTTGCAAACAGCGTAACGTAAACAAATCGAGAACACTAAATAATGACCTTCACCAAGGATGCGTAACTGCTAAATCAAAACAAAGTTTGTAATTCGTCGCGTCGCGCGTCTCGGTGGCGCGAAGAAAGGGGTGGGGTGTGTGGTTGTCCGCCAGAGTGACCCGCGCGGCGCAATTGAAATAATTATTCCGTTCAGGCCATGTCGGACTAATGTGTCCGTCAGTAGTATATAAGCATTATATACAAGCTATCACTATGTAATCACACCATAATGCTTACCACACCTTAACTCAAAGTAATATTTAAAAAAAATGGGTGACATTTTTTCAATTTTTTTCAAAAATCTCTTTGGCAACTAACGTGTTAATATTGCTTGATTATTAGTTGTAGAAAATGTAAATATGTATGTGTTTTTAGTACATTACGTTAATTGTTTTTAGAGAACATGCTTCAAAATTTAAACTAATATGATCATGGCATATCGGTGTTAGTATGAGAAATTAATGTAAACTATTCCTATGCATGTTTTTGTTCTCTTAGTGGATTATTTTTTTATTTATTTTTTTCCTTAAAATGCCTTACCAGTATAGTAGGACATTGATATTACGATCTAGTCTACGGACTAATGAGTAATTTTACTTTGACTTGAATTAATAAAACAAAACTATAATAAGATTGGGTCCATTAACACTATGCTTATTGTCTCTAATTAATTGAAGCCACTCTGTTCTTGTGTTCCTTTAATACACTGCATTAATGGTATTATTTCGTACACTTTGCACTTTCATTTTAACTAACTCAAAGGGTTTTATCCTTTTCAGTCTTCTTTTAATATTCATATTGTCAAGGAGCTGGATAGCCTCAACATTGACTGGTGGATTATGACATTAAAATTTATTTATTTTATCCATTGATTTACCACTAGCCGTAGATCGATCATTAACGCTCAAAAAATGGGACAGAAAAGTAGTGCACAAATAGCGACGCGTGCACTCCTTTTCCCCAGTGTGTGACAAGGCTAGACGCCGCGTTGTCGCCTCAATACGGTGAAGTTTGTTCCCGTCATACCGAATGGAGCCGAAAGTCACCGATTCTAACACTCGAGCCGTATAATCCGAATGAATTACAAAGCACTACGCGCCGTTATAGATAATATAACGGCCAGATGTCTATTGTATTAGACGGGTTGTAATACATCGATATACCGATACGTAGGAATGTATAGTTAGTTGGTGACAAATTCTCGGCTTGTTTTTGTATGACGCGCTCTATCTACGGCTAGTGGTAAATCAATGATTTTATCACTTAAAGGGCATCCCATCTCGGAAGATGCAATATGTGACTTGTTAGAAAATGGTAATATTTAACTAGAGAGGAGCAGGGTGAACAAATTATCGACGATAGATCACCTTCGGTATCTCCCTCAGATTTTCTATTACTACAATTGAACCTACCTACCGATTGAATCAACCATTGTGTGTACATCAAGAGCCCCGTAAAACTTCTGTCCCTAGTGATAGATCGAGATCACCTACAAGTTATCTTGGAAGATACAAAGGAGCGTATTTGAAAGAAAACTGGTTTCACAGAAAAGCCCAATAGCATCCTACTTTGGACTATTGGCCCATTGGACTATTTCAATGATTACTTTGACACTGAATTTTTAGAAAAAATCTCTCACTATACAAACTTATATTAACTACGCACAACGGGCTGTGAACTCAAATCGACAGGCACGGACATTGCTAAATTGTTAGCAATACATATTATCATGGGCTGCATTCTATATCCTCGAGTACCGTGGTATTGGAGAGCTGGTACAAAACTAGGCCTGATTATTCAACTGATGACAAGAGACAGGTTTCTTACTACTCTCACTTCGCAATGCGCTTCACGTCGTCAATTCCGATTCTCCAGCTGCAGACGATACAGACAACCCACTTTGGAAAGTGCAACACATGATTGACAAAAAGACACCTGTAACAAACTGGAAAGAGTTCTAGGTTATTTATTCTGTTGAAGACAGGTGATATCTTTTACAGACCGCTGTAAGTTACGGCAAGTGGCAAACCCAGACATATTGGACTAAAAAAACTTTGTTCTACCACTTCCGAAGGATTGATGTTAAGATTTCGAGATTTATAAAGGTGCCAAATCAAATTTAGGTAATCCCGGGAATCTAACCCGAGACCTTTTGATCAGCAGCCGCATATTATTACATTATTACTACATAGGGTCTGTCCATTAATCACGTGAGGCTTGAGGGAGGGGGGAGGGGTTCACAAAAAATCACGAAATATCACATTTTTTCTGCAAATTTTCCCATTTTTTTCATTATCTTTATGTCAGACAACCTGTGACCTTTCTACTCTACCTCTGAACGTAATTTTTGTAGTCTTTAATTTTCTATAATAAAATTAGTTTACCAATATTTTTAAAAAAAGTAAAATTTTTAGGTACTAAAAAATACACGTGATATATAAGGGGGGGGAGGGTAGTCTTAAACCTCACCATGTATCACCAAGGGGGAGGGGGGGGGGCAGTCGTTGAAAAATTCCAATAAAAAGATCACGTGATTAATGGATGGCCCCATAGTTATCAGTTATTACTAAAATTAATGTTCCTAAACTAATGGTTGATCTAAAAATTAATATACTTCTAGTCTTAAAGCTAATTATTAAAATAATTTGATTTAAAGGGATACTTTATCAAAATCTATACTGAAAAATGTGTAAAAGGAGATTGTTTTATATGTTAAATAAAAAATATATACATAAGACACTGTTTTATTTCCATTATTCAGTATGATAGAACCTGGTGATGATACAGATTCGCGACTTACAATTATTTTCTGAAGCTCACGATCGTGAGGGTCTGATTGCTGGAGACCATCATCAACAAGATTTTTTTAATGATTTGTCTTAAATTATATGGACACTAAGAAAACCAAGTAACCACATTTTGGCAGTATTTATAAGCATTTCACCTCTCGGGTGTAAAGGGATATTCGATATTACATCACTGAGCACACGCCATGCCATGTTGATATTGCAATATACTTTTTACTGAGTTTTTAATTAATTTGAGAAGAAAGGAACCAACAAAGAGCTTATACCTTAGGGTAATGGCAAACTTAAATGGGACTTAATACCACTTGGAGATACACAAAGATAACTGTACTAATACTGTAGAATTATGCGTCTTAAATAGTTCTAAATAAAAATCTGCGACACATTTACCTTTTATGTGCAAGTCACTATGATCAAAATAGTAAAACATAAATACAATTAAATTGGATATTTTATATGTTGTCTTTTACGCTAAGTAATTGGGACGAATAGTTTAAAAAGCGGCCAAGTGCGAGTCGGACTCGCCCATGAAGGGTTCCGTATCAGCAAGTATCATCATATAAAAGTTCTTGTAGTTCGTTGTAACTTGGATCGACGTTTTTTAATGGTGTTGATTGAATGAAAGGTAAATTGCAGTTTACGATTTATGACGTATTGAAAAAAAAACTACTTACTAGATCTCGTTCAAACCAATTTTCATTGGTAGTTTTCATGGTAATGTACAACATATATTTTTTTTAGTTTTATCACTCTCTTATTTTAGAAGTTACAGGGGGGGGGGGGGGACACACATTTTTCCACTTTGGAAGTATCTCGCGCAAATTATTCAGTTTAGAAAAAAATGATATTAGAAACCTCAACATCATTTTTGAATACCTATCCATATAGGTTCGATAAAAAAAAATTTTTGAGTTTTAGTTCCAAGTATGGGGACCCCCAAAATGTATTGTTTTTTTTTCTATTTTTATGTGAAAATCTTAATGCGGTTCACAGATTACATCTACCTACTAAGTTTCAAAAGCTTTTTCTATTTCTTCTTCTGGTTCTTATGGTTCCGGAAAAAAGTGGCTGTGACATACGGATGGACAGACAGACATGACGAATCTATAAGGGTTCCGTTTTTTGCCATTTGGCTACGGAACCCTAAAAATGATCACGATATGAGTAAACTAAATGAAGCATCACTAACCGGCTACAATGAGAGAGAGTGAGGTGCGCGGGGGCGGAGGGGTAGTCAATGCATTGCCAATGTTAAATGTTACTACGCGTTCATTTCGAGATTACCGTTACCTCCCTTCCCGCTTCCTCATACCGCGCGTAACATCGTAACAATTAACGGTACTGTAGACAAAAACTTTTTTTTTTTGTTTTTGAACTGCATTCTGATATGAATATTCATAGATGTGGGCTATAAGAAAATTAAAGTTTGGCGTCCTTTATAAGGCAATAGAATACATTATTTAGGTATAAAGAAGATGAAAAAATGTAGAAAAAAAAAACATACTGAATTTTCCACAGCTTTAAACACACAGAATACGGTGTAGACACATAACGAATAGTGCATAACGAAGTGTGGTGCTGCATGAAGTATAATATTTTATTTGTTTTACAGTTACTTTATATAATTCTCTTTCCTGTTTTTGCACCTACCGCATCATATTACTACATTACCCTAAGGTTGACTGGTAGAGAATGCCTCATGGCATTAAGTTCGCCTTTGGACGATATGTGCATTAAGTTTCAATAAATAAATCGATAAATATATAAAATTGGATTGGAATAAAAAAATACACTGGAATCCATAGATGCATTATTATAAGCCTTTTATTACAGACAAAAATTGCTGACTCTAAATTACAATAAAAAACTTAATCCTAGCTTATTTAATTTTCTGACCCCGCAATACTTGTCTGTTTGTATTGTATTGACAAAGGCCTCCTCCAGACATAACCACAGATCTCTATCCTTGGCTGTTCTTGTAAACAAATATGATATTGACAAAGGCCTCCTCCAGACATAACCACAGATCTCTATCCTTGGCTGTTCTTGTCCACAAATATGATAATTCTTTTATTTTATCTTCCCAACTCTTTAATAGCCTGCCTCTATTTCTTTTGATGTCTCTCGTATAACCAGTTCAGCACAGATTTGCTCCACTTTTCATTTCCTCTCACTGTGTGCCCGGTCCATCTCCACTTTAGTTTCTTTATAATTGGTGTTATCTTCTTAGTTTTAGTTTTGTTTCTTATTACCTCAGTTCTTATTTTGTCTGACAGTTTAAATCCTAACATACTTCTCTCTCCATTCTGGCAGGACTTTTTCTAATATCGGCTTTTGTAAGGGCCCATGTTTGGCAACCATAGGTGAAAATCGGAAGTATGCATGTATCAAATAGCTTGTGTTTGATTGCTATAGGTATGGTGCTGCTCTTCATAACTTCTTTGAGGCTCCAGTAGCTCTTCCAAGCGTTGGCTATTCTAGTCTCAAGTTTCTATCTATAGATCTATATAAATAAATAAAATTGGAATGTCTGTTTGTATATGTGTTGTATAACTTTTTAATTCACGAGTTTTGATTCTTTACTGCAATTACACAAAGTCTTTTTGGGAAAGGAAATTGACAGATGTACCTATCTAGGTAGTTTATTTGCTATGGAAACTTTTCGAAGTTCGAAGCTTTTTATTTATTTTACTTGAATGAACGGAAACAACTCTTGTTTGAGGAAGGATTATTACTCGAACTTTGGTAATTAAGCTTTGAAATTTGATTTGTTTTATATTATACAGGGTGAATTTTTGAGATGGGACAGTAAGGGCAGTTACCTTAACCGTTATAGTTACAGGAAAACGCTTTTAGGAGACTAATAATAATTTATTATGATATTCTGAACTGCATTTACAGATTTTGGAAAAAATGTACAATGTACAAAATGTCTGCAAAAAATGGTCATTTTAAACAAAAACTTTTTTGATGCCATCCATCCTGTTTCTAATAAGGATCAAAAGTCTCTACTGGACCGACTGAGATTTGAGTACTAGAAATGTCAGAAACCGCAATAAAACTTTTCCCATACATTTGTGAATGGAAATACAAGGGAAATAAGATAATAACAGTTTTTGTCAAGCTGGCCTCGCGGCTTACTGAAACTAGGAGCAATAGCGCCTGCCTAAGTAGACAATAATAATAAATAAGTTGAATCGATAATCTTCTACAATATTAAAACCAAAACAAAAATTAAAATAAATTTTAATATTTATTGTAGACACAGACAAACATAACTTACATTTAGATGATCTGGTGATTCTACATTATTCAGTGGCTGTTTTAAATCTAAATTACTATCACTTGTCGAACTGTTATAGATAGATAGATGTATTGTTATCAGCAGAACTGGTACAGTAGTAGTATTATAGCTACTGTTGTTCTCTTCTGCATATAATACTAGTAAATCTAACAATTATTTCATATTTAACTTCATCCAAATGTTAACCCGTATGGTATGGTGATACCATACATAGATTTTTCGTTTTTGATAGACCTTTTAATGACTTTCCATGGAACATGGTAGCAATCGTTCTTAATATTCTGCTCATTAACAACTCTAAAGAACAATCTTTAGATCAGCTACTGGAATAGTTTTGTAATGTAACATTGCCAAATCTAAGTTAGTGTCACTATCTTATCATGTTTTAAGTAAACTTTTTACAATGCCTATTGCTTTTTCTGATAATCCATTAAGTTGAGCATAATGTGTTCTAGTTTTCGCTTTAGAATTCGGAAATAAGTGTGCCAAAACTGAAAGCGAATCTGTACAGGAGTATTGGAACAAGATTCAGGCGGTAATCCTTGGAGCGGCGAAGGCGGTGCTTGGCGTGTCTAAGGGTGGACGCAAGTGTGACAAGGAAACTTGGTGGTGGAACGATACAGTCCAAAGGGAGACAAAGATGAAGAAATCCCTGTTTAAGAAGTGGCAGGGCTCAGGATAACCCGAGGATCGCGACGCATATATAGCTGTAAAGCGCGCCAATAAGAAAGCTGTAGCCAGAGCCAGAAGTGACCACATACATCCTCTTTATGACAGGTTAGCGTCCTCTGAGGGGCAGAAGTTGATCTATAATCGGGCACGCTCCAGGATCAATGCAGCATAGGATATTTCTAAGTGCCGCTGTGTAAAAGATTCCAGGGGTAACCTGTTATGCGAGGACCTCGCGGTGAAGGAGAGAGCGCTTATACTTTCAAGAGTTGTTAAACAAACAACATAAACAGGTGCAGCCACCGGATCTTCCTCCAAACCAAGGACTAGTGCTACCGATAACGTCTTTAGAAGTTTAGACTGCTCTGCGCCGCTCGATGAATCGGATAGCTGTGGGAGCCAACGGAGTCCCAATCGAGGCCTGGAAGGCAATGGGTCTTCGTGGTGTGGGCATATTATCCAATCTTTTTAACCGCGTACTAGTCATCGGAGAGATCCCAAGCCAATGGAGGATGAGTGTTATTACACCAGTTTTCAAAGGCAAAGGGTCGGTCCAAGAGTGCGGTAATTACCGCGGAATAAAGGTCATGACTCATGTCCCACACCATGAAGATCCTTGGACGGATAATTGACTCCCGAATCCGACAGGAGTACACTGTCTCGGAATGTCATTATGGGTTTCGGCCGGATCGGGGAGTCATGGACCCGGTTTTTGCCCTAAGAATTGTGGCAGAGAAATACAGAACGCAAAATACTCCTCTGCACTGCTTATTCCTTGACATGCAGAAGGCCTTCGACCACAGAATACATAATAGTACCAGCACAGAAGACTCACTCCGCAAAGTAAATTAAAGTTATAGATACCCTCGGTGTCAAAAGATTAAGTTCAATTCAGATCGCACAGCGCCGAATCACTACGATTATATTTACCTACAATTGCGTCTCTTTCTATCGTGTAACTCTGAACTGTTCTGACGATGTCTGTTCGACCGGCGTGTCTGACCCGGCAGGCAGCCGGCCGACTATACCTAAACTGCGGAGTGACACCCCCCTGCTTCGACTGTGTTCATTGTGTGGTAATCTGGTGGGCTTTACGTTTAAAAGGGGTTCCGGAGATCTGGTTCGTGATTCTAGTTCTTTGATTCGGACCGCTGTTGGCGACACGAAACGCTTCCCCATCACCGTCGGGGTACATCAGGGATCGTTGCTGTCTTTTTGTTCAGTGTCATATTAGACGTCCTATCAGACAGAATCAAAGACCCGCATGGTTGCTTATGTATGCTGATGATATCGCACTGTCGGACATGGATAGGGGCAGGTTGATATGACGCGTCAAGGTGTGGAAGGAGACGCTTTAAAACAGCGATCTGAAGCTTAATGTGGCAAAGACTGAATATTTGGCCTTAAGGCCAAATATTCAGGCCAAATATGAGTTTAAACTCAACAGATCCCACACCCGTCCGCATTGGCGATGACTTGGTCGAGCGCACGGACCAAGTTAAATACCTGGGATCTATATTTCACTGATCCGGTGACATCGATTGCGACGTGCGTGGGCCAAATGGCGTGAGATGACTGGTATCCTTTGTGACCCTAAAATGCCAGTCAAGTTGAAGGGACAGGTCTATAAAACAATCATTAGGCCTGTTCTTTTACATGGCTGTGAAGCGTGGCCTTTGCTAGAGCGAGACAAGCGGGAGCTGCATGTCACGGAAATGAATATGTTTCGGTGCATGTGTGGAGTCACGTGAATTGACCGTGTGAGGAACTCTCGCGTCCGCGGTAGTCTTCGTGTCCGCGACATTGCGGACAAGTCGCAAGAGTATCGCCTTCGCTGGTATGGACACGTGTTGCACCACCCAGCTACGTGGGAAATAAATTTTTGGCCATGCCACCTCCACCGGGCCCCGGCAACAGACCCAAGAAGTGCTGGCTTGACGTCGTAAGGGATGATATGCGTGCCAATGGTCTTACAACGCAGGATGCCGAAGACCGTGCGAAGGTGAGGAAGAACAGTCGGAAAGCGGACCCTGGGCGTCTCCAGACGCAACCGGGAATAACGCTCGGATGATGAATGTGTTCTAGTTTTTATTAAATCAATTTCACTTTTCAAGAAAAACTGCTAGAAGTCAAAGCTACCAAATTGCATATTGTCACTGACTATACATTTACGTACATTTGAAGCTGATTTGTTTTCTAACCACTCCATTTAGACAAATAAACGACCACAACTATGAAGTCCTTTCCTGCCCAATGGCCTACATATTTCATGAGATATTAGAGGTTGTTTACAATTAGATACTCTATATCTTGCACAGGACTTACAGGCTAACACATGGTTCTCTATATCTCGTAACATACCTGGCCAATACAACATTTAAGTAGCGCGCTTTTTACATTTCATAACTCCTCCTGTTTGTCCTTCTAAATCCGTCCGTCCGTCCGTCCTAGGGTTATGAAAAATAGATGTTGTGCAATTCACAGACCTACCCAATATGCACACAAAATTTCATAAGAATCGGTCAAGCCGTTCGGAGGAGTTTAACTACAAACACCGCGACACGAAATTTTTATATACTAATATTATAAAGGTGACTAGTTTGTTGGGTTGAACGCGCTAATCTGAGGAACTACTGGTTCGATTTAAAAAAATCTTTCAGTGTTAGATCAAGGACGGCTATAGGCTAATATCATCACGCTAATTCCAATAGGAGCTGAACACTTATGAAGAATGTTTTATAATTGGGGTTTTTCTTCCTTTTGAGAGCTTCCGCTGCGTGAGTGTTGTGGGAGTCTATCCTAAAAGGTGTTCAACGTTTAACAGATCATTTCGCATGAAGTATCTACTTCATATATCTTGCTATTAAATTAGGTTACTAGTTTTGAATCGGATTGACTTTGTTTTGACCTGTTTGCGACGCACTAAACTAATTGAAATATACTTAAGCATCAACCTCAGGAAGCCACAATAATGTCGCCAATGTGTGACTCACACATCGTGTGAATGTGTCCATCAACTTTGAACTGACGATGACGACCTGAAGGGCGGTCACAACCACAGATAAAAGAAACACAGGAGATATGCAATTGAGGCGTGCCGCTTGCGAACGCATCTGGCCTCAAAGCGGCTTGATGCCATTTTCGGACATTAGTCGAATGCCAACTTGCGACGTCTTCACTGCTCATGATTTTTGACAAAATGCCGCGTTGTTCAGCGATTGTTTGCAAAAATAACAGCTGTATTGTAAATTACAAGAAAGGTGGCATCTAATTTCATATATAAGTACTATAATATTATAGTTTTTCATACTGAATTCATTAAAACATTTTAAAAATATGATGAAATACCAAATCAATCCTTTTCTTTAGGAACTAAAAACTTTTAAAATAATTGCTTACTTAGTGCGAATCGATCAATGAATCGGCTGGTCTAATAGCGCAATGGATAAGTGTTTTATTAATACTCTCACTCACATGATAGTTTCGGGATGCGGCCGCTGCCGGCCGGCTTGTGTTAGAGATGTGTTGTGATATTTATGATTGTCGATATTTTATACGATCCTATTAAGTACGCATGATTATTAAAGATATAAATAAATTATAATATTATAATTATGTAAACGTAAAAAAAGTGTAAATAAAAAAGTTTAGATTTTTAATTTATTGTGGTACTCAAGCATAATTAATACCTTGCTTTTATTTTTAAAATTTTAGCTATCCGAAGGATCAAAAACTTAAAAAAATGTGGATAAATGCGACAGGAAGGGGTTCAAGCTGGTTCGTAACAAAAAATGGCACAATTTGCTCGTCCCAATAAATTTTCACCAATACGATCAATCGCCAATGATTAACCATTTAATAATACTAATAAAAGCCGTAATGGAAAAATATGCAAACGTAAGATTACACTACTGTACTAAGAACGCAACACCTAAACTGTCTAAGCGGCAAGTTTTAAATAAATATTTACATTTTACTAGTTAATTAAACCCTTATCAATAAAATTCTTGCACTTTTACCTGTGTTCTAGTCTAGATTCGAGAAGATGATATCCAGTTTTTTGGTAGTTAATTAGTAAATATTCCAATTATGATAAAACATCGCTTGTATAGAGTATATTCGAGGGAAACTCCTGTGTAGTTTTCTTTTCACAGTCAATAAAATCTTTAGGAGAAAGAGCAGATAATACAGCTAACTGAATGTCATTCGATATTTTTCTATGAATCACTTCACATCACTAGTTGCTTAACTTGCACATGTGTGGTTTTTCGAAATCCGTAGCTACAGGTAGAAGCGCCGCCCTCTTTTTGAATGTGTTATATTAGTGGGTTTATTGGTGTTGCTGTAAGTTTCTTTGTGTGCGGGAGAAATACGAGCTCGTGTGCCGTGCTTACAATTTTTGGTTTTGTGTTAGTGAAGGAAGTGGGAGAGACGCGGAGACATCTGAACACGAATAAATTTGTGTACAAACCTAATCTCCTGTGTTTCTTTTATCTGTGGTCACAACCAAGTTATTGAGTTTTGTCGATACGATTATAGTTTTAAATACCCGTGAATATATTCATATGCTATTAGTGAAATGCTAATTTGAAATTGCAAACAGACACTTCAATTCTATTATTATATAGATTTTTTGTTAGAATTATAGAAATACTGTTATTGAACCTACCTGAATTTAAATATTTAACACACATTTGGACTCTCGAGACGAGACGAGTTTCTTTGAAACTTCTTTTTCCTGTCACAGTACTGCTTTGACAATATGTCTTTTAAATTGGCGAATTTATAAAACTGATTGACTACTATGTTCGATAATGTATCCCACTTTTGCTAGGTAAGATAAGCTCCATTGGCAGAGTTGCCTCCACATTAAGAATTAGACAGTTCTACATTCATAAGTATCTGTATGTTTCATTTTTATTGCTGTACGGTATGGAACCAGAGTTCCAGACTCTAATAAAAATTGCTTTACGTGCCCTATGATGCATTACCTAATATATCGTCAAATTTATAAAAATATAATGTGTCCGTTTGTTAATGTAATGTGTAATGTGTGGAACGGGTGTACCGATTTAAACGGGACTTTCACTGACAAATAAATAGCTGATGACATAAGGAGTAACTTAGGCTAAAGAATTTTTGCCTAGTTATGCTCCGTGGTGTTATTCGCGATTTACAACAATAACGCCTGCAGTTAATTAACACTGAGAGTTAACACTGCTTTAATCAGATACTTTTAAATATAATAATGAAGACCAAGACTAGATAAATATGTTACAGCATTTTTATGCAAGCATAGCACAGAGTGAGCATTACTGTGCTATGCTTGCATTTGTCTTGTCGCGAATGGTGATAGGTAGGTACTGTAGACCAGGTCACGGTGACAAATATTGGATATCTTAAAACCGCACTATGCCAGTGTTTTCAAGCTGTATTGGCACTGCCTTTACTGATAATGGGATTTGTACTAAAGAACTAAAAATCTTCGCTGGTAATGGCCAACGGATCAAGGTCAAGGGTGGGAAAGCGGCCAACATTCAGTTCAATGATAATTATGTACCGTACTATAATCTAAGTGGAATTAAAGTATTTGTCCATAAAAATGATAAACACGTTATGACCGTTATCGCGGTAAAAAATATCCTTTGGCTAAGGCTTTGAACTATCTGTGTACTAAATTGGTTTTAATTCGAAAGCGCGACAGACAGATTAAAAGACATGTTTCGAATATAATAGTAATTATTTTCTAATACCCTTCAATAGTTGTTTTAGATTATGTTTCAAAGTAATCGACATGTATACCCAACTTGGTAGAATAGATCGATCGATCGGTTAAATTGTCGAGCCCGATGCGGTGCGCAAAGGTGCTTATATGCCACAGCCCATTGCCGTGTTCAACGCATTAGCACACAATCGCATTCCAAACGAACCCATCATGCTCCTCAGCGGCATTTCTCTTTCTTATTCGAAGAACGGAGTCAACTATATTCCCCATGATAATGAAGCGGATTATTATTCGGGATAACTGTATATTACTATTGAAATATAAGTATTTTCAAGAAATCGTCACTGGGGCTTTAAATTGTGTTACGGTCTTTGTATGAAATTTATTAGGATTTTTATATTTTTCAGTTCCCTTTTAGAAAGATCCACTCCCTGATGTCCTGTGATCACCTACGACCTTTGCTACTTCGCGATTTTCGTTCGTCTATCAGCGAGAATCATGTCGTAGACTTTTTCAATGATTTCCTTGGTAACCGCGTCTGCTGGCCGTCCGTAATCCGTATTTGATGAGGAGCGACCAGGACGTTTGGCAGACGGGGTTACCGGCTATACATCCGTATGTTTTCCCACGTTTAAATTCGTTGAACAATATCTAACTGTGGTCATAGTTGGCGACGAGTCCCTATATACAGCATAAACACTTTTGCTTTTAGTGGTAGTACCGTAATATTGGCCTCAGAAATTGCTCTGTGTATGTTGCTACCCGTATGCGCGCTGGCATTGACTTGCATGAAAAATAAGTTTTTACATTGACTGTCTCGATGGCACAGTGGCAGCGTATGCTACTTCTGTGCTTGAGGTCTCAAGTTCGATTTCTGCGTCAGTCCAAATATTTGTATGATCTGCAGATATTTGTTTCTGAGTTTGGATGTTTTCTATGAATGTATTTACAAAGTTAAAAATTATATAATAATAATAATGCATTTATTTTTCTCATCACAAAGGTAGTTACAATAATATGAAGGTTAGAAACAGTTAGAAATAATACTAAACTACTAAAAATACTAAACTAAGTATATATCCTCCTGGCCTTTATTCCCAAGTTTATTTGGAGTCGGCTACTAGTTCAAATGGTTTTACCTGAATTTCAGTTTTTCCACGGAGCGACTGGCATCGAACCTCCGCAACCCTAAGGGAGAACTGAAATTCGAAGATTGAACTAGTTGTCAGTATATTTGAGGACACTGACTTCCCAATAGCGATTGACATAGTTCTTCATGACAACCGGAAATATGAAATACTAAACTAAATATGAAACACTAAATTATATATGCGGACTAAGCAGTCCCAGTATTGACTCTTTTGCATTTTCTCCCTGCCTTCTGAGGACATCAAAGAGATCATCCTATCCATACGCTCTAATGCTGTGGGCTATGATGGAATCTGCCGATGCATGATCGTAACCATCCTGGACCACGTCCTCTTAATAATTACCCAAATAATCAACTTCTCCCTCGACTCCAGAACCTTTCCCTCCCATTGGCTTAAGGCTTACGTCATCCCTCTCCCAAAAAAACCTTCACTCCCTGAACACTTTCGCCCTATTTCTATTCTCCCTTTCCTGTCTAAAGTGCTTGAGGCCTGTGCATACAAGCAGCTTTCACAATTCATTTATAAACATTAACTTCTAACTACAATCTGGCTTCAGGCCCAGCCACAGCACAGTTACCGCCCTTCTCAAAGTGACTGATGATATTAGGAAGGGCATGGAGGACTAAGGTTACAGTACTGGTCTTGGTGGACTTTTCTAATGCCTTTGGCACCGTCACTCACGAAATCCTGATAGCTATCTTCACACACCTAATGTTCCACTCAGAGGCACTGGAATGGTTCTCGTCCTATCTTCGGGGGTGACATCAGTGTGTTCGTGTTAAAGACTTGTCTTCGAGTTGGTGCGACCTCTGGCGTCCCTCAAGGCGGCATATTATCTCCTCTCCTCTTCGCAATATTTATTAACCTCATCACACAACATATTCAGTGTTCGTATCACTTGTATGCTGATGATCTGCAGTTGTATTCACAAGCAAGGGCGGACGACATAGAGCAAGCCGTTGACAGAGTTAACAAGGACCTGGAATCCATAAATTCCTTGTCGCTTAAATTTGGGCTATCTGTAAATCCCGCTAAATACCAGGCTATCATTGTAGGAAGCAAAAGCATGATGTGTAGGTTGAATACTGCTTCAATTTCACCGATCTTATATTATCTTATTCAACGCCTCGGTGATAAATTTTAGCCCTGTAGTCAAGGATCTGGGTCTACACATCGACACAACTCTCGATTGGCGAGCTCAGGTAACTAACGTGAGTCAAAAAGTAACTGAGAATCTGGGAACACTTTATCGCCTCAAAAATTTCCTGCATCGTGAAATCAAAATAATGCTCATGCAGTCCTTAATCATCCCGTTAATCGACTGTGGTGTGATGTATGTTATTTCAACCTGAATACGACCTCCTCAACAAACTAGACCGCCTTCTTAATAACTGAATTCGGTTCATTTTTAATCTTCGCAAGTATAACCACGTGTCTGCTTTACGTTCCCAACTGAATTGGGTACCCATTCGTCTGCGCTGTAACCAACGTGATCTGACCTGTTTATTTTCGATTCTCACCTCCCTATCCTTACCTACATACCTTGCTCCCTACTTCCGTTTGTTGTCCTCTAATCACGACAGAAATCTTCGATCAGAAAACAATCTGCTTTTCTCATGTGTCTCCCACAGTTCTGACTTTGTGATCTCTTCGTTCTTCGTCCAAGCAGTTCTACTCTGGAATGAGCTTCCTCTTGAAATTAGGATGTCCACCAACTGTTACGTATTTAAAAAGAAGGTACATGAACTTCTTCTCAACGATATAGTAGGGTCGTCGTAACGAGAATACATCAACTGTTCTATTTTTCTTACATTCATAGTGTAAATATGTACCTCTATAATATGTAAATATATTTAAAATGCATGTATTATTTAAGTTCATGTTCATAATATATATCATATTTGTTTATAAACTTACATACTTTATCTTTTATTTAATAATTATATTTTATATATTGAATTGTGTAACCTATGCGCACCTACCTCACAATATTTCTCCACCACCCAAAGGTTGACTTGTAGAGAATGCCCTGGGCATTAAGTCCGCCGATGTACACATGTGCATAAAGTTATAAAATAAAATAAAATGTAGAAATGTAATATCTATTACTAGCTGACGTACTAGTACTGATAGGATATATAGGATAGTCGGACTGACACGTCGTAGGGGCATGAAAAATAGATAGTAGCCGATTCTCATATTTACTGAATATGCATTAAAAATTTCATAAGAATCAGTCCCACTGTTTCGGAGGAGTATGGGAACGAACATTATTACACGAGAATTTTATATATAAGACTAGCTGATACCCGCGGCTCCGCTAGCGTCGTAGGGGTATAAAAAATAGATGTTGGCCGATTCTCAGACCTACCCGATATGCTCACAAAATTTCATACAAATCGGTCAAGCCGTTTCGGAGGAGTATGGCAACGAAAACTGTGACACGAGAATTTTATATATTAGAGATAACGAATATATATGAATACTAGCTGATGCCCGCGGCTCCGCTCGCGTTTTAGAGGTATCAAAAATAGATGTTGGCCGATTCTCAGACCTACTGAATACGCATATAAAGTTGCATAAAGATCGGTCCAGCCGTTTCGGAGGAGTATGGCAACGAAAACTGTGACACGAGAATTTTATATATTAGAAGTATGTGGATATATATGACAAGTAGGCACCTGTTTGGAATTGTACATTTTCAGTTCGTAATCTAAACCCAGCAACTTTTATTTAAATATTTGCTCCACGATAATATAAGGATAAATGTTTGTTATTTTATTTATTATGTTGTATGGGGACATGAAGATATGTTGCCGCCTAGAAGCATACATTTGTCAAAGTACGATTCTTATAACAACACTCAACATAATACGGGTATTTCTGTGCTGCCTTGTGAGTAATTGCAGTATATGTAGCAAGGTTGAGAAAAAATCATGATTTAAAAAAAAAATAGAAAGCATGTTTTTTTTAAATCCATTTTTTTTTATTTGTCATGGAATAGGCGTATGTCTTCCATCTCACCTGATGGTAAGTGTAGATGAAAACGAATATGGTACACGCCCATCCAAACCTGTCCACTCTTAAAGGCTCCAGAGTTCAAATTATCAGGAAAAAGAGGAACCAGACAGGTCGTTCCAAATTTTGGCGACTCTCCCCAAAAACGAGCCGTCAAACCGTTTAGTTCGACTTTTGGGTATGTCAACAACGTATGGATGAAACTTTCGGTTTTTGCCACTTATTTTTAATCACGATGTTTTTGATTTTTACGTTTAATTATTAAATTGAACTATATTTTTGCGTAGCAGCAAGTAACATCATATAAAAGTTTTTGTAATTCGTTGTAACTTTCATCGATGTTTTAATAATAGTGTTTTGATTGAAAGAAATGTAAATTTCGGCTTATGATTTATATGGCGTATTAAAAAAAAACTACTTACTAGATCTCGTTCAAACTAATTTTCGTTGTAAGTTTACATGGTAATGTACTACATCATATATATTTTTTAGCTTTATCATTCTTTTATTTTGGAAGTTACAGGGGGGGGGGGACACATTTTACCACTTTGGAAGTGTCTCTCGCGCAAACTATTCAGTTTAGAAAAAAAATATTTTAGAAACCTCAATATCATTTTTGAAAATTTTTTTTTGGGTTTCAGTTCTAAGTATGAGGGACCCCCAAAATTTATTGCTTTTTTTTGGTGTAAAAATATTAATGCGGTTCACGGAATACATCTACTGACTAAGTTTCAACAGTATAGCTCTTGTAGTTGCGGAGAAAAGTGGCTGTGACGTACGGACGGACAGACAGACAGACATGACGAATCTATAAGGGTTCAGTAAAAATGTATTTAGTGAAGAGGAACAGTGAAAAAAAAAAACAAAATAATTGTTTGGCGCAATAGCTTCTTCAGATGCCGTGGAAAGTTTTTTCCACCTTTAGAATTTGTCAGAGCAAATTAATAAACGGACAGGGAATTGAAAAAGCTGAAAAACTTGTTTTTCTATTCAAATATTATAATAATGATATTGATATTGACTAGTATTTTGTAACTTACGTATAATTTCTCAATCTGTTTTTATGTTGATTTCTCTGAAAGAAAGTGAAAACATTTTATTAAAAAAAAAAACAATGATCATCAACAAATCAAATGATTCATTCATGCCAATCCTGATATGGTAGTTGTCTCACTGTTGTATAGAGATTTTGTTGGAAATCAGAAAGGCTTTAATGGTCGGAATTTTAGTACGGATCTTTGTTTTTTTTTCCAGACGTATCATAAATTTCTTATACTCCCCAACCCAGACAACAATACAGTAACCAAGAACTTAATGAACTATAGTGCAGTACACAGTGCGTAGTAAAGAAAAATCATATATTTCTCCATTGTTTGAATATCCAAACAAGCTTTGTATTACGAGTAGAGTTACCCGGTCTATAAGTACTACATTACAGAACACCGATATATTTTCCCACTGCTGGGCTCGGGTCTCCTCATAATTAATATGTAGGTATTTATTATTAAGTAGGTAGGTAGTTATTTATTATTTCTTACAGAAACAATGTGATACCATGTGAAGTTTGTCCGGTAGAGATTGATATTAGTAATAAAGCCGCCCATTGTACTCGTATTTTGTTTGTTTCAGTCGTATGATATTGTATAAGCTTGAGTACTATGATACGGCTGTACTTAGATTTATTGACAAAGATTTATCAACTGAAATTAGACCCGTACAACCTAAGGCCTATAACCTACTTGGCGATATTAAAATTGTGTAAACGATTGTAAACGATTATAATGGCGGTGAGGGAAAAAGACATGAAGATATCTCAAAATGTCGTGAATGATCACCCAACATAGACTGACATGACTAGAATGTCTTTACTGAGCAATGTGTTAAATTTACCACTGAGCTACGGTATCGTACACAACTAAAGAGTCTACTTCTATACAGAATAATCGGTTTTCGGTTATATCGCGCGACACGGCAAGGAGTAGCCTAAAGTCTAATAAAAAGTATCCTATGTCCTTTCCCAAGTTCATTTCTTTCTTCATACCAAATTTCATCAAAATCGATTCAGTGGTATAGGCGTGAAAGCGTAACAGACAGACAGAGTTACTTTCGCATTTATAATATTAATAGTAGGGATTATTTACCTATATATTTGTGATCTGAGAAATGGCTGTAACGATTTTGTTGAAATTTGGTGTTTGAGGTGTTTTCTGGGGGGAAAATCGATCTAGATTAGTCTTATGTTTGGGAAAACGCTAGTTAGGCGTTTAGTGCGTTTTTAGGGTTCCGTAGCCAAATGGCAAAAAACGGAACCCTTATAGATTCGTCATGTCTGCCTGTCTGTCCGCCCGTATGTCACAGCCACTTTTTTCCGAAACAGAACGAAACGAAAAAGAGAGTGATAAAACTAAAAAAAATATATGATGTACATTACCATGCAAAATTGGATTGAACGAGATCTAGGAAGTAGGTTTTTTTTAATACTTCATAAATCATAAACCGCAATTTACGTTTATTTCAATCAAAACACTATTATTAAAACATCGATGAAAGTTACAATCAACTGCAAGAACTTTTATATGACGTTACTTGCTGCTACGGGACCCTTCATGGGCGAGTCTGACTCGCACTTGGCCCCTTTTATTCTTTATTAGCATTACTTGGGACATCTTTAGTACTCTTTCAGTAACACTTGGTTCCTTAGTACTCGGTCACAGCAACACAACACCTACTTATAATGGCGTTGTTAAACAATAAATAGTAGTAATGGAGCTAAGCTCTGTAGCATAGATACTTAATTTTATCTGTCACATTGTTCAGTTGTGAGCTTTCTGATTGGTTTAAATAATTTCATAAAAAAATACGATTTTAAATTGAGTTTGTTGTCGAATGTCGTTTGTTATCAGTAAATTTCTGTCTTCAGGAAATCTGATATTGTTATCTACTTACTAAAGCTTATCATGTAATCGCGAGGTAACGGGAGTTTTCCAAAACCTTGACTGAACCGAATAAAACGAAGGTTTAGATGAAATAACCTGAGGATATTAACTGTCTGGAAACTGTTTGAGTGAAGCAATTTTTTGATGATACTGGATAACATTTGTTAACATGTTAACTTCTGTATGCAAGGTCATATAAACGCATTAATTAAAAGTATCTTGAAATTCAGCTTACCTACGAGTATCCTTACCAACCGTACTAAGATTGTAAAACTAAAAAGTTTGTTTGTTATTAGATAGCCCCTTTATCGCGAAGGCGAGAGGCTATGTATACATAGATAACTCTTCACTTGCATTATATTTAAAAGTTACATGGATGATCAAAATAATTAAATATCAAGTATTCAAAGAGCGGCCTTATTGGCAAAAGCAATTTCTACCAGGTAACCTTGGGACGAATCAAATATATGTATTGTAGATAAAAGTAAGTACTTGATAATATATATCATAACGTTACCACTACGACCATAGGAGCAGAGTATCAATGAACGGGTGGAAATTATTTCTTTTGAGAACTTCCTTTGCCTGCGCTGAACAACATACTACCGATACTATAGATACTCATGCTAAAAAGACAATGGCTATATTTGGTTTGTCTTATTAGGGGATAAAGTATGAAACTGCCGATTTGTACTCAAAAATTGAAAGTGCTTTTTTTCATTTAACATTTTTACAGGTGATGATATAATCAAAATGTCTACCATTATTATCTATACATTGCTGCCATCTAATAGGAAGGTTATTTATGCCTTTGCCATAGAACTCTAGTGATCTAGATTTTACAAACTGTGTGTACGCATTTTGTAGTGCCTCCTGGGAAGAAAACTTTTGTCACGTAGAAAATTGACCAAATCACGAAAAAAATGGTAGTCCGTTGGGGCAAGGTCTGGCGAATACGGAGGGTGACGAATGGTTTCTAATTGCAGTTCCTGTAGAGTATAAACGGTTTTTGTGCTGTATGAGGTCACGCGTTATTATGGAGCAATAAGAGTTCCGAATCATGAACTACGAAACCCTAAAAAGTTATAAAAGTCGTTATCTTCCTAGCCTTTATTATTCCCAAGATTATTTGATGTTGGGTACTAGTTCAAATGGTTTTACATAAACATAACTTTTTTCATGGAGCGATTGGCGTCGCGCACCTCTAGAACTCTGAGGACGAACTCAATTTGTCAGTATATTTGAGGACGCTGCCTGATATAACTGATGCCAATAACGATTGCCTGATTGATTGATAGATATTCATGACAACTGGGACCGGCGACTTAACGTGCTCTCTGAGACACGGCCTTGAAACACCGCCGTATCCACCAATCTCCAGCGGGCTGCTATTATTAAAAACTGTTTTTAGGAAAAAAATGTTGCCAAATGCGTGCCATGCATAGAACAGGGTTCCGTAGTAGACAATTGTCATGTTAACATAACCTTTCTTTATTTTTGTACGAAGTTTTCCGAGTGCATTTTAAAAACTTGTAACTCCTAAAATAAAATTTTTTTTAAAAACCGCTATAGTGAAAGTTCAATATCTAATAGAGGGGGGGGGGGGTGCTGTTTTTAGGTTTAGAACAAAATGAACTTAGTGTTTGAAATAATAATGAAATGTGTCATTGCGCAATGTAGTTAGTACAGAACAACGTGAGTTTTCCTTATTGCGTCCGGGCGTGTGGCGGCGACGGCGGCCCACTGAGAAGGTGTTAACTAAATAAGTAACTTGCTTACATCGAGGAACGACTTGAAGGTTGCCAAGAAACCATAGTTTATTTAAAGGAATCAAAACTCATTTGATTCCTTTATTGGCTCATACCTTGAATGAATATAAACTAGTTTACAATTAAATAACAGCTTATTTAGTTTGCTATTCAATGACTTGGCAGTAATTACCGTGGCATACAGCTTCACAATGCCCTCTTAATAATAAATTCAACCTCATTTGTATGTGAACATAGCATCCGGAGAATGGTATACAAAAGAGCGGATTGATTCCAGTCTCTTCAAGAATGTATAGGTACTCGCAAGTGCAGTAGGTTGGCGAACGTGACGCAACTATATGTGCCCCCGGACGACATGCTCCAGGATCACGTGTGGCGCCGTCTGCATTAGTTTGTTTATAAGGAAGATTATTTTAATAAATAACTAACAATCTTGAAACATAATTATATTAACAACATTATGATCGTTTACCTGTAACGGTTCAAACTTCTTTAACTTGGAGATGGTACATTTTGTGCTATAAAACAATTTGTCATCACAAGCAAAACATGTGCTATCGCTTTGTTATTTTATCATTATTGTTTAAATGTAATTATTTATTTGTTTCAAATGGATTTTTATGTATCAAAAATAGGGTTTATTTTCATAAAGATTATTCGGACATCATTGTTACTTTTTCACTTGGTTTTTTGTAATTAATGGGTATTTTATCTTTTAAAGATTTTTGTAGAGCTAATTATGGATGTGACACGACTCCGCGACACCAACTAAAATTTATTGGATCACAGCGTTTCTGGCAACATATATATGTATATATATATTTGGAAAACCAACAGCTACAAAAAATGAAATAAACAGTGTTATATGCAATATCAAGCCAATTATAGGTCTGCATGATTTGCAACATGATAATATAATAAAAGTTCTGGAAGACTAATCATCAACATACGGACACTACACCAATACAGGAAATGAAAAAAAGAAACTAAAAAATCAAGAACTAAAAGTTATAATTTTTTTTTTTTTTTTATTTATTCTTTATGCACATAACAGTGACAAAGGTGGACTTAATGCCGTAGGCATTTTCTGCCAGTCGACCTAAGGGTGATGCAGAGCCAGCAACTAGGTAGATGCACACAACTTATAATATGATTTGATCAAAATAAATAAAGGATTCATATTTATACTCATACATACCAATACATACTAATATATACATAAACACAGTATATACGTTATATATAATATATACATACATACAACATACACATACACATAATATATATATATATATATATATATATACATATATATATATACATACACATATACATATATACATATATATACATATATATACATACAGAACATATATATATATATAATACATACATAAGTTGCAGAAGAAGAGAGTGCGATGAAATCACGGTGAATCTGATAAGGCTTTTAGGAAATGATTCTTCACCCGGTCTTTAAAACTTTGTCGAGTTTTAGCCATTCTAACCTCGAGAGGGAGTGCGTTCCATAATAGGACAGATTGTATGAAGAAAGTTGAGTGGAGGAAATCAGAACAGTGTGTGGGGCAATGAAGGAGTGAGTTTTTAGAAGATCTAAGATTTTTAGTATGGTTTGCACCTAGATACTGAAATCGAGAAGTTAGGTAGGAAGGAGAACTTGGGGAAAAAAGTAAAGAATAAAGGGTAGTTAACGCCCGTGTCTCTCTACGTTGGCGAATCGGAAGCCACTCCAAATTAGAGCGATACTCAGACACGTGATCATATTTACGTAAATTAAAAACGAATCGAATGCAATTATTGAGAAGACGGTCAAGCTTATTGAGCAGATCTGCATTCAGGTCAAAGTAGCACACATCACCATAGTCGATTATTGGGAATATAAGGGTCTGGATTAGCATTACTTTAGTTTTAACTGGCAGAAAGTTTTTAAGCCTATAAAGAGCCCGCAATGAGTACGTGACCTTCTGGCACACAGATGCAACTTGTTTTCGCCAGCTGAGAGTTGTGTCGATATATAGTCCGAGGTCCTTCACACTTTCGCAGTACGGTATAACCATACCATCGTAGATCAGCTGTGGAAGTGAGTTCAGGTCGAGCTGACACATACGGCGGTTACTTCCGATGATAATACCCTGACATTTATTCGGGTTCACTGAAACGCCAAACATATCGGACCAGTGTTTAACGGCCGCCAGGTCACTATTTACTATCGAGACCGCGGACGATACATCGCACAACTCGGATTGATAATATAGTTGCAAGTCATCAGCATAAAGATGATAGGAACACTGAAGTCTAGAGGTGATAAGGTTAATGAAGATAGAAAATAGGAGAGGTGAAAGTATACCGCCTTGGGGGACGCCAGCAGTGAGACCACACCAGCCAGAGGAACAGTCTTCCACCTTAATTGACTGCTGGCGATCCCGAAGGTAAGAGGAGAACCAGTCTAGTGCTTCTTGAGAGACCGAGAAGTGGGATAGGATAGCAAGGAGGAGTTTGTGACTGACAGTATTGAAGGCATTGGAAAAATCAACTAGTACTACGGTTGTAACCTTAGCATTCTCCATTCCCGCCTTAATATCGCCAGTCACTTTCAGAAGAGCAGAGACCGTGCTATGGCCCGGTCGAAAACCAGACTGAAGAGGACTAAGTAAGTTGTTAGAATAGATAAAGCGGGAGAACTGCTTATGGACGCAGGCTTCGAGCACTTTCGAAAGAAAGGGGAGAATAGAAATGGGACGAAAATGAGTAGGAAGAGACGGATCAGGTATTTTAGGCAAAGGACGTACATAAGCTTTACGCCATTGAGATGGGAATGTGGCAGATATGAGGGAAAAGTTAATAATATGGGAAATAGCCGGGAGAAGGTGAGCTAATAATGTGGTGATCATTCTCCGACTAATACCATCGGAACCAACTGCTTGGGATTTTATAGATAGGATAATTTTCTCAATCTCTCCTTCAGCAACTGGAACAAAGTGAAAAGGGGTTGAGTTGGGGAGCGGTAGACTATTGATGTAATTAAAGGTATTATTTTCCGATAGACTATCCAAAGTAGAAGAAGATGTGAAATGTTGATTCAGGGAATCGAGACTTATGGATTGAGGAAAGTCTACATGACGCGATCTGCCGATACCAAGAGTTCCGAGAAACTTCCAGATGTCGGCAGGAGAAGAAGAGTTAATATTAACCAGAATATGGCGGCGTTTAGCGTTCCGTATCATCTGGTTACACTGGTTTCTAGCAGTCTTATATAGTTGCCAGTTAACTTCAAGACGGTCTCTCTTGTAATTTCTAAAAGCTCGATTGCGAGATCTCATAGCCTTCCGTATATCCTTGGTCATCCAGGGCGCTGGTGGTCTTTTAACCCTAACCTTTTTAATTGGTGCGTGAGTATCATATAGTTTAGTCACTTCTTTATTAAATATGGATACCTTGTCATCGATAGAGGTGGATTCGATCAGTGGTGACCAGTCAATACGTGAAGCATCATCGCTCAATTTATCGATGTTCATTCGTCTAAAGCAACGCCTGTGCAGGATTTTGGGTATGGGTTTCGGGGGTTTAAGGATGTAGGAGAGGAAAATCAGGTCATGATGTGAGAATTCTGGAGCGTCTAGTTGACCATGAGAGGAAACAAAGGACGGATCGGAAGTGATAATTAAGTCTAGCCAGGTGTCTTCGCCATCCTTATTGTGATGAGTGGCATGTAATGGTAAAACATGAAGGCTGACAGACTCAAGAAGGAATCGGAGTTTACAGGAACGACTGGAGGTTTGATCTAGGAGATTGGTATTGAAATCACCCATGATGATATGATGAGCATACTCTGTACCCAAGGATTCCAGGACTGATTCGAATTCAGTGAAGTAGTCAAGAGAAGGGGGACAATAGACAACACCAAGAACGACTTTAACGCCCCGAACACAAACCTCTAAGAACAAGAATTCAGAGACAGTAGAAGAAGAAGAAGAAATAATTTTGTAGGAAAAGTCACTGCGTAAGTAAATTGCCACGCCTCCCCCCCTCCTCTCCATCCGGTCATTCCGGATGAGTATAAAGCCAGGTAGGGGGTAACAAGTAGAGAGAAGATGTGGTTTAAGCCAAGTTTCGGAAATCAAAACAGCATGAACATTGGAGTCGTAGAACGCATCGTACAAATCAGAAAAGTGGCTAGGGACACTTTGGGCGTTTATATGACACACATTAAGTAAGTGGCTTTTGTTTAAATTAAATTTGTTGCGCAAGACACCACCGAGGGTATCAGTTACGGAGGAGAAGCTTTCATTACTCAAGTCGATATCAGACTCACATGCAGAAACATAACAATCACTATCTGACAACATTAATACAAATATATAATAAATACTCGTATATATAAATAAGTAAAACAAAATTCGATTAATATATATATATACAAATATATGTGTATCTTCAAGAATACGCAGATTTTCTAGTACACCGTTTGTATCTCTGCACCACCCGCCAGCTTACATCACTAGAAACATAAAAGAAAAAAATCTAATTATGACATAAAACAAAAAAAAACAGAACCACGGTACCCTTTGTAGTAAGGCGCAAGGAATCCTAATACCAATGAACATTGTTTCGTGCAGCGTATCCGAACGGTAGTGAGTGAGATGAGTAAACGTTAAAACATCTATATTCTATGTCATTTCTTAGTAATTCACTGCACAGTGCACACAAACAAATGTCACTATTGATAAACAGAGAAAGGGTACCTACATTATTATTCTGTCATTCCAATAGCAAAACAAAGTTGCAGAAGGCAATACAATTGAAAGAATGTGTTTATATGAAGGAAATTAGACTTTTGTTTATAAGGAGTACTCGAATTAAGGTAAATTTTAAAACATATGATTTACATTCAAAGTGAAACAAACAAAGAGTTCAAGTTACCAAATAAGTTGAAAATATTGATCGTCACTACCAGACTACAATTATTGTTTACGAGACCTGTTATCTCCCGCGGATTGGTCACTAGCTCCTGAGGAAGCCGATTGAGCCTTTGGATACTTCATCAGCAGCGGGTTCAAGTCATCCATAGTCGTTACCTTGTGCCGGATGCCACCAGGGACCTTGACGACTATGGTTCCGTTCTGAGTCCAGCTAGCAGAGACCCCAAAATGCATCCTTGCCTTGGCGAAGATGGATTGCCTGGTTTTTGTCAGGAACTCCTTGACACTAATAGAAGAACCCTTAAGTCCTGATTTGGCCTTCCACACGGACGACCTATCATCCACGCTGGAGAACTTAACCAATATAGGCCGTTGACGCTCATTACTCGACACTCCAAGCCGGTGGCAAACCCCGATAGAAGAAGCCGTTATGTTCTTAAGGCTCAAGTGGTTGTTGATTACTTGAAGTATTAGAGCCTTACAGTCCTCCTTCTCATCCTCTTTGACGCCTAGGAAAATAAGTGACTTGCGCCGCTGTCTGGTTTCGATAGCGTCGATCTGTCTGCAGCATTCACCTATTTGCTTTCGGAGCAAGCCTAGCATCGAGAAGATTAACTCTCTAAAGGTTCGGAATTCCTCCGCCACCTTGGCTACGGTGTCTTTTGCAGGACCAGCACAATTAATTTGAGATTCAAGGTCTGTCATCTTCTTAAGAAAGGTCTCCTCAAGTGTCTTCTGCGCCGATATTATATCACTGATTGGCGACATTCTTGGCTATTTATTTTAGTGAAGTTACTGTTTAGCACTGTAAAGTGATGCACTGGCAGGTGGTGTTAATTAGTTATTATCACTACATTAAATTGCGCTGCAAACGTGAGTACCAATACTGCCACTGTATTTACTTATATAAAGGTACAAAACAAAGCAAAATATATACTAAATGTAATTTAAATTAAATCCCGAAATTTACGACACGTCTATTATTTTTCACACCTACCGCCAAAAAAAAAGATATATTATAATGCCATCACTCAAAAAACTGAAGGTTTAGGATACTGCGTAAAACATTGATTTTGGTATTAAACGGATCTAAACTGCACTCCCTGCACAACCTATTGAAAGCGCCGCTCGCTGGAACCATGTATGAGTTTTTTCTGTAGTTAGATGAGGCAAATGGACAAAAATACAGGACAAAATAAGAAAAATCACTTACCTTATAGACATAGCAGTTCCCAACACCCATAACCTACCTTAAAAACCAACCAGCCTTAGAGCTGAGAAAATAAAACGATTCTGATAATAATTTTTATTTCCCACCACAATATCATAGGTAGTTACAAATAATAAACTTAGGAACTAGTACAAACAATCAACACGGTATTGTGAAGGACTGGTGCCTAAGCTGTGTTATAGAAGCATCTCCTTAGGCTGCACTTGTGTGGGTCACCTTGTTGCACTGTCAGTACTCACAATGAGTATTGTCACCCCTACTCTTGAATTCTAGTGGAGGCAGAGTAGAATGGCCTTGCTAGGCTTAAATATACAGAAATAATGGAAATTTAAATGTTAGAATGGGTCGGCTCAACCGGGGGAGTACTACCCTCACCATCCTAATAATGACAGCATTCTTGCTATCGTATTTCGTTGGTGAGTGTGAGACCGGAGGCCCAATCATTCTGCATCATTCTCCTGGCCTTCGGAGACCGGGAGAATGATGTAGAATTATCTAACCAGGCCGCCATGGTATGGGTCACCATGCTACATTGCCTACCCTCACAGTGCGGGTGGTGACCCATACTCCTAGATTCTACTAATACTTTCCATCAGGGAGAGAAGATTTAGTTTTGTAGGCTTAAATATAAAATAAATAAATGTTAACACATGCATCATTTAAAAACGCGTTGAATAATTCGACGTACATTATTACACTTGACTGCTTTGGTGGCGCAGTGTTAGCGTATGCGACTGCTGTGCTTGGTTCGTCTTAGGTTTGATTTCCTGGTCCGACTAAATGTATAAATGTATAAATGTCGGATCACAAATATGTGTTTCGGAGTTTGGGTGTATGTTTATGTATTTATCTCAGTTGTCTACAGTTGTGTACCAATAATACAAGCTCTGGTTTAAGTAGTTTGGGACTAGATGACGTTGTGTATAAAATCTCCGAAATATTTATTATTAAGTTAAAGCCACAACTAACTACCTACTCGTCGGTGACAATTGTGACAAGTATGTTGATTGAATTATTTGCAAATAATTTATTTTATCAAGCCAAATTAGAAAAAGAACTGTTTACGAAGAATAATTATTTTCCTTGTTTTAGACTAGATTTAACCACAATGTTTCACTGTGTGCTACATTGTGGTTGTATATAAACAACTAGTTTTATAAACAAGCAAAAAAGTTCTGGGGTTGCAGGGGTACTCTTTGTACCATGCCACGTTTCACTTCTTTCATACACGCGGCCGGAGCCGCAGATGAACACGCTAGTAGATGATATTAACAGTAGTTCCTGAGATTAGATATTATATTTTCTAGCCATAGCCGTATCTGCGTTTGGTTGTCTTTATCACATGAGATTAGAGCTTCATGGTGCTGATGCGCATGGTCATGAAAGTTGCCTCTTTCAATGTCAATTCAGGCATTGACCCATAGTTCTGTCCATCCAAGATATCTATTAATAATTTTGTTTACTTGTTGTTCCTTCATTTGAACCCATTTGAAAAATGAAATTTTTGTTTGACTGAGTATATAAAAAAGGACCTGTTCAGTCCTGAACAAAAGAAATACATCTCTAGGTGGTTACTTAGGAATTTGTTTCCGCTATTCGCCGATTGGTTTGTGTCGACGATCATTTCGTATTGTATTCGTAAAAACTTGTGTCAACTGTAATTAATCAAACGTTTGCCCCAAACAGGTACCATCAAGTTGAACTTATAAAACATTTCTTGTAATGAAGTTAAGACATTTTCTTAGTAGTATATAATCATAATGAACTCAAAGTTGATATGTGGTATTATTTGATTGTTGCAGAAGCGCTACTGCAGAGCCGGCCGCTGCCGCACATCCCGGACCTGCCGGACGCAGAGCCCGCGCCCCCCACGCCGCAGCCACTGGACACCGCTAACAGGTCACTGCTTGCACACTTCTTAGGGGCTGTCCATTAATGACGTGAGGCTCGAAAGAGGGGGGGGGAGGGGTCCACAAAAAATCATGAAACATCACAAGAGGAAAGGGGGAGTGTAGTAATCATCATCATCAGCCTATCGCAGTCCACTGCTGGACATAGGCCTCTCCCATTGCACACCACTGTGATCAATTTTGATTTCTCGCATCCAGCTCCTGCCAGCCATATTACGCAGGTCGTCACTCCACCTCGCCTGTGGGCGTCCTACACTGCGTCTAGTAATATATCACGTGTGTTTATTTTTTGGCAAACACCCGATTCTGAACCTAAAAGCAGCGTGACATGTATTTATTTCGACCAACGTATTAATTGGAACGTCGTACATAAAAAAATTACAAATTAAAAATACATGTGAATTCTAGCCTAGTCTAGAGATATACAATGTTCGTCCTTCCCGTATCCTCGCGCCACGATCGAACGGTAGATCGAGATAGATTCTCTGCGTAGTGCGCGAAACGGATGACGCCGAGTGGCTTGATGAAACCGATGTTGATCTTCAAAGCACTGTGCCAACACCTGACTTGCAAGATGCATATACAGTTATTGGTGTTAAAGAAAGTCTTGCTAATCATGACTAATCCGTGGTCCGAGGATACTGATATTAAATTATGTTCATGTATTAGTACAAAATAGTACATTGTTCACCGAGGGAGGAAAGGAACCGATTACTAGCGAGGGAGCAGTTTGTGGCCCGAAGGCGCAGCCTAGGGCCACAATACTCCCGAGGTAGGAATGGGACTTTCACCCGAGTGCTACACAGTGCTTTATACTACACCTGTGAGGAACATTTAAAGTATTTATAAAATAAAATCAAAACGTAAGACACCATGTAAGACACAATTTTTGCTTAGAATTTGACATAATATTTATTAATATTTCGCGCTTCCTTTGTTTTTTTTTATTCTTCATTCTTCATTTTATTCTATAATTTAAATATGGAATCTCCGTGCCACTGACATCCTTTGTCAGTGGCACGGAGATTCCATATTTAAATTATATGAAAACTCTTTGGGCAGGCGCGTGCCATAGATAAGATAACACATGAGAAATGAAAATTCATACAACTTTCTCTCCCGCTAAAACACGTTAGAAATGGATTTTCATACATTTTTTCCTCCCGCTTATTCAGGTCAAGGAAAAGACTAACGTTCTCTTTTCATTTTCAGTCAATATTGACTACTGTTCCGATCAGGTGTAGTATAAAAGTTATTTTGATGTCAGTCTAAAACAACCTGCAACTTTTCTCTTTTCTATCTACCTTTGAACGTTATTAGTGTAGTCTTTAACTTTCTAGAATAAAATTAGATGATACTTATACCTGTATTTTATAAATATAAAAAAAAATTTGGTTCTTTGTAGGTTCTAAAAATACACGTGATATAGAGGGGTGGGGGTTTAGGGGGGCTGTCGCAACTTAACACTGTAAATGGCACTGATCTCACACACTCATTTGGAAAGTCACATAAGTATCACGTAATGATAAGTACTGAAGACATTTTTCATGTTTTGAAGTCGATTAAAAAATTTGTTTTCCAGATGGACGTCCAAAGAGAATCTACTGGCGCACCACGAGGAGGACGACCCGCAGCTCTTTGTAGCGCTCTACGATTTTCAGGCTGGCGGCGAAAATCAACTTAGCCTCAAAAAAGGTACCTAACTACTACTAGTGATATATATCTACGCGTGACTGGAGAAGGAACAAGGGAATGAAGGATCGAACTTACATGACGTGTCACTTGGACCGAAGTATGACGCACGTATCATTCAGTGATCTCGTCAGGTGATCTCCTCAGCAATGTCAGCATCAGCAGCGACTGTTGGGGAAGGATCTTTATCCTTCTATAATTCTACCGCCAGACGGCGATTAGAGCACATTTCTTCCACTAAAACAATCTCATTGCAAATGTTACCTCTGATAATAAACGTTGAAGTTTGGTTCAAAAACTCGTTAAAACTGACAAGTAATCTGATAACAGACCGCGTACATTCTATACCATGGCTGTCCACTGACAAGCATCATTAGCCCGCCGCTCCGGTCTCGCACTCACCGACGAAGTACGACAGCATTAATGTTGTCATTTTAGGTGGGTCTGTGGGCGTGTAGTATCGCCCGCTTGTAATGTTCGTAGTATACGGATCAGCGAGCTATTCTTGGTAGTTGCATGGCAAATTTACATCTATACAAATAACTACAATTGAAGTGTCTAATTGTAATTCCTAATTTATAGATTTTAGCTACATGCATATGAAAGTATAATTCGTTATTTTTTCAAATTTTTGTCACCTATTTTTATTGTATATAAAATAGGGTTACTTGAAAATAAAGTCAAAACTACGAAAAAAAAATTAAAAGCAACCAAAAACTGTGGGTATGTCTGACAGTCGAATATAACAGAACAACAAGTAATGTAATACTGTGAGTTTCATTCGCAAATAGAAGGAACAAGAAGGAAAATATTATTATCTAAACAGTTTTCCATCTGTTTTTTTTTTTTCATACACAAGGATTTACAAAAATAAGAACGCATGCGACACCTGTATGTGCGTACGTACACATGAGTATAAAACTGTTTATCATTTTGCCGTGACTGTGTCGCGCGCGTCGAGTATTGTTCAACGTTGTACAAGCAATAGGTACCTAAGCCGTACAATCACAAAGTATAGTAAGGTCGCGGTGCATTATGTCGGGCAGGCGAGCAGGTGCGCATCAAGAGCTACAACAAGAGCGGCGAGTGGTGCGAGGCGCATACGCTGGGCGGCGGCGTGGGCTGGGTGCCGAGCAACTACGTCACGCCCCTCAACTCGCTCGAGAAACACTCCTGGTACCACGGGCCCATCTCGCGCAACGCAGCCGAGTACCTGCTCTCCTCCGGCATCAACGGCAGCTTTCTGGTCAGTACCGACCCATGTGTCGCATACAAGCATGGAGTGCATCTGCGCTGACTGTGCAGCGTGTGTTACAGGTGCGCGAGTCGGAGTCGAGCCCCGGCCAGCGCAGCATCTCGCTGCGGTACGAGGGGCGCGTCTATCACTATCGCATCAACGAAGACTCCGACGGCAAGGTACGACACATACCCCCACTCACTCACTCAATCACACGACACGATACTGGCTGTGTATCTCCACTGGTCTCTTCTACTGCCTTGTTCTTGTTGGTGAAAGCTGACTGTTGGCGCTATAGTTTTTAATTACGTGCTTGTCCACCACCATGCCTTAAAGAAATTGCTTCGCAGCGCTAATTAGACGAGCTCTTGTGCGTATCATGTACTGCACTGGTGTACAATGAAGTTTATTCTCATCTAAATTAATGTACTTTTAATAATACTTAATTTGTTGAAAGCCGTTGTATCGTCCTCGTATGATACATGTGAGGTTAAACTCGTCAATTAGCCGTTAGACTCGTCAATTAACCGTTAAACAATTTACCAACTTAGCTAAAAGTATTCCTTATTTCCAAACCGGATAAGACGGCAACTGGTTTTTGTATTTTTTGAGTCAATATTATGCGTCAGTTTATTTAATGTTGCGCTCGCTCTAGTTCCTGTCACTCAAGTTATTAGAACAATATCTTATCGTTAGTCGCTAAGTAGTTTTATTGGCTGGCTTTACGAGTATAACTGTCCAACGAGTCACAAGTTAGTTTGGATAAAGCAGCCAAACCACCGCTTATTTGATAATTTATCTGATAACATTAGATCCACTGATACCATCATGTTGCACTTCTCTTTTTATTGATTTAAACAATTTTTAATTTAGTGCAGACATAGACGAACATCTAGACTGATATTGGAGTAGACGGACCATTCATTACCTTATTTTTACATTTGAATCAAAACCGGAACCCTTATAGTTTCGTCATGTCCGTCCGTCCATCCGTTCTCGACTTCTCTATACTATCGGTGTGTCAGACTCGATCCGACTAAAACCGCACGCCGTCTCGGCATCTTCAACCTAATCTCACATCACACTTCTCTGGTACACTTGGCAAAGGCCCGTGTGTTAGACTCTACATCCCCTTAAAAATAAAAGGGAGATCAAAAAAGGTAACAAAGCATAATAATAATAAATAAATATTTTAGACATTTTACACACAACGCCATCTAGCTCCAAACTAAGCAGAGCTTGTATTATGGGTGCTAGACAGCTGATATAAATACATTAACATACTTTTTTTATGTAAATACAGACATATTATACATAGAAAACACCCAGACTCCGAAAAAATATTTGCGGATCACAATCGGGAATCGAACCCCAGACCTCTTGATCAGCAGCCGCATACGCCAACCACTAGACCAACAAGGCAGTCGTTTCATTCGATAGCTTATTATCTTACAGCATATACGAATCAATGGTAGTTTATTGATGTCAGGTAATTCTTTGTTAAATTATCCGGCTACGCACGGGTAATTTAATTATTGAACAAAAAATTCAAATTTATAAGGTATAGAAAACTCTATCTAGACTTTCAATGCTTAGAAAAGTTGACTAGGTCTGTTTTCGACAATAATCCGGCTTGTCCTTCAATTCCTTAATAAGCAAGCGTCTCTTTGTACATCCAGTGGGGGCTTAAATTTATTAAAACTGTGATTGGCGTTGTTAGGTATTAAAATAAATAGACAAGTCTAGTTTCTCATCACTACACAAGTACACTATTTGACGCACTGCCTATATATATGAAGGATATAGGCATGATGTTACACTTATTCCATGTATGTATATAGTATAGGTACTATACACATGCCCTAGAGATAGGTCTCTTGTAGATAAAAACCGTGGCACTCTTAAATTTCAATTTTGAAGAATATTGAACTCATGATAACTTTAGAATGTAACTCAGAATGTCCGATTTAAATAATTCAGAAAGTAATTTACAGGTAATGATATGGAATTGAATATAAAGTGATTTATTTGGATAAGAAATAATATCAAAGTTTTATAAACCTTATTCTTAGTTTGTTCGGACGAAAATATTGAATATTTACCATGAAAAAGTAGATATTCTGACACAACTTTTTAGGGTTCCGTAGTTCATGACTCGGAACCCCAGATTCTTCATGTCCGTCCGTCCGTCTTCGGACTACCGCCCAAACGGTTAGTGCTAGAAAAATGAAACTTTGCACGAATATGTGTTGTAATTACTTCCATATAGTGCTACAATAAAATGATGAAAAATATTTATATTTGGGGTAGACGGGAGACAAAAAAATCATTCCCACTTTACGTGTAGGGGAGGCTACAATACAATGCATTAGTCTACCCCATCGTGTGGGGTGGGGTATCATTAGATAGGTCTTATAAAAACATTGCAAGGTTGCTAAAGCCATTTTTCGATTTTGGTATCCATTTGCGAGTTTTTTAACATTAAAGTGCAATTTTTTTGCATTATCAGGACGTCCCCCCTCTAAACTCAAAAATTTGAAAAAAAAAAATTATATTCATGATAACTTTTTTATTTCAGGAGTTATAGGGGCCTAACTTGTGAAATGCACTCACTTGGAAAACTTCGTACCAAAATAAAGAAATATTATGTAAACATAACAATTATGTATTGGACACGATGTTAAATCAACCTACCAGTATAGCTAACTACGGAACCCTATTCTATGCGTGGTTTGATACGTACTTGGCCGATTCTTTTATATTGATTCCAACCAAAGTTACTCTACTCTGACTGACGGAAAGCATGAGTAGAATTCAGGAGTAGGGATCACCATCCTAATTATGAGGGTAGGCAATGCAGCATGGTTTCTCACTTAATTCTCAATAGTTTTCGCAGCGTATGCAAAATAAAATAGTGATTTTGTTGGGTATTTTTTAACACTTGAGTAACATTATCGAAGTTTTATAGAATTAAAAAGTCTGAAATAAAATAATACCTATATACACAATATTTATACGAAAATCGATTGACCAATGCCTTTTGTAAGGTTACTAATCACTTGATTGAACACTAAGGTGTTGCAGGCGGAGACAAAGAATACGGATTTGGAAGGTCTACCAAACACGTTTGTCACCGCAAGCGGCACCATAAACTGTTTAGTAAGCTTACAATACAATGCATTAATCACTCGATGTTCGTTTGTTGTTACTTGTTATTTCTCTTTTCAGTTCATTGCTTTAAAGCAGATAGGATTTTTTATGACAATCTTTCTTTCCGAAGAATTCACCAGACTTTCAGACGAAATTTTGTCAAATTTGTCGACGACGATGGTAATAATGTTGAGGATGATGATCGTTTTTCGCCGTTCTTTAAAATGTCGTCCTTATCCTTAAACTAAACGGCCTTTTACTTTAGAATAAAGCAGGTGTTTTAGCCTCAGGTAACCTTACCCAGTCGATAAGCGGTCGCAAATTAATTGCTCTACATTAGTTTTATGAGGCCACAGTATACCGAGGTTTAACTCCCCACAACTAAAGCATATACAACGCTATGATAAATCCTAGTGTGAGGTTATGATGTAAGGAGGACAAAGACACTTTATTTGTTTTTAATGTGAACTATATACGAATGGCAGGTGTACGTGACATCGGAGTCTAAGTTCGGTACCTTGGCGGAGCTGGTGCACCACCACTCGGTCGTGGGGGACGGGCTGATCACGCAGCTGCTGTACCCGGCGCCGAAGCGCAATAAGCCGACTGTGTTCCCACTGGCGCCGCCCGACCATTGGGAGATAGACCGCACCGACATCGTCATGAAACACAAGCTGGGCGGCGGCCAGTACGGGGACGTGTACGAGGCCGCCTGGAAGAGAGGCAATATTACCGTACGTGCACTACACTCTATACTATACTCGCACTGCACATAATACACCTGTACTACTGCTCGTGCAAGTCTCCTTCTCATACACTTTCTTATTGATCATTTTCGTTCCGAACAAAATCTATAACTAGCTATCCTTGTCGGCTGCATTAGGTGTTTTTACTTGAGTATTTGTCACATTGACACTTTTCTTGTCTTTCTGACATTCCTAAAGCGATATTTGTCCAAAAATGAAGTCAATATATAATATAACAGAAGATAAATACGAACATGTCAGGTGTACGATGTGTCAGCATGCAATATTTGCTATGAACGAACCTTTATAGGCTTTTGATCAATGATGTATCGCTCCAGTACTTTGGGCGGAGTGGCAATTGCATCACTCCGCCGAACGATGAGCAAATCGTTGTTGACGTTACTTTTTGGAAGCGCAGTGTTTGTATAACTAGAAGAGGTGGTTAGATGTATATATGTGTAAATGTGTAGGTGGCGGTGAAAACGCTGAAGGACGACACGATGGCGCTGAAGGACTTCCTGGAGGAGGCGGCCATAATGAAGGAAATGCGGCATCCGAACCTGGTGCAGCTGCTGGGCGTGTGTACGCGCGAGCCGCCCTTCTACATAATCACGGAGTTCATGTCGCGCGGCAACCTGCTCGACTACCTGCGCACCGGGCGCGGCGACTGCGTGCCCGGCGCTGTCGTGCTCATGTATATGGCCACGCAGATCGCCTCGGGCATGAGCTACCTCGAGAGTCGCTCATTCATACACAGGTATCTACACCCGGCGGACACACCCGACACTTGACACAACCTGCTAGACTACCTGCGCACCTGGCGCTTAATTTACTGATCTCTCGGTTCAGAGTCCGTTTTCCAGACGAAGTGGTGAGTTCTCACGTCGTTCCCTCATTAACCCTAAAGTCCCCTCTGAAAGCTTTTACGCTGTATTTAACAAAATCTCGTACCTTCTTCCCTGAGGATCTGAACCACATTATCAAGTTTCTGGTCAACGTCTCTTGTGGTTTCCATGGCAGCAAATCGGTTTTCCAGATTTGACTGGAATTTTTCAGATCCCATCGTGACTTGGAGTAGAGTTGGTCGGTGCCTAGATCTCAAGCGGACACATTCAGCCTTGAAGTCGATATTCAGAGAGCCTCGCACAAGTAGTTGATCATTGCCGGTAATAAACCTGCTGAGCACTGAGACGTCTCTGGATATATGCTTTCTGTCCGTCATTATGTCGAATCGATCTCATTTCTGGTCATACAAGGAGAAGTCAAAAAGTTCGCGGAATGAAGGGGTTGGTGGCGGTAGGTTTGCTCTTCCAGGTAGTCACTAGTTAAGGATCTCATTAACAGTATATATAGCTAGTTTGAACCAAATCGATTCTTTAACATTTAAGTTATCGACCTTCAAACAACTAAATCGAAAAGTAATGAGCCAGTATGGAGAAAATTAAAAAAAAACACCGCGTCGTTATTAAGTTCCTTACCAAGCAAGGAAAATCAGCTCAGACGATTTTTCAAGGGCCGTTAGCGGTTTACGGGGACTCTGCCCCTGGTAAAACCATGATTAACAAGTGGCATGGTCTTTTCAAACAAGGAAGAGAGTCCATTGAAGACGACTCCCGCTCTGGACGGCCAATCGAGGCAACCACACCGAAATCGTCGAAAAAGTTGAAAAACTTGTATTGGAAGATACCCGGCTGAAGAAGAAGCAGCTCGTCGATAGTTAGAGTATCCAAAACAAGTATTTTAAATGTTCTACATCATCATCTTAGAATGACTGAGGTCAGTGCAAGATGGGTTTCGAGAATGCCCTGCAGAAACGTGAACGCGTCGAGTGTTCTCGCTTGTTTTTGGAGCACTGCAGAGAGAGAAAAGGAGAAGTTATGGCCCGGTTTGTTGGAGATCAAGGAGAAAAAAAGAGGGAAGCTGTCAAAAGGTGTGCTCCTTTTGCACGACAATGCTCCCGTACACACGTGCCATGTTGCCTCGGCTGCCATTCACCGATGCGGCTTTGAACAGCTAAACCATTAACCCTACAGTCTAGACTTAGCCCCTAGTGACTATTATTTATTTCCAAAAATGAAGAAAAAGCTGCGTGGTAGGAAATTTGACAACGATGAAGAAGTCAAGTCCGCAAATATCAGCCTCTTTTGACACCAAAGATAAATCATTTTTTTATGGCATACACAAATTATTTGAAAGATCTGAAAAATGTATTAGGGTTAAGGGAGAATATATTGAAAATAAAAAAATATTTGGTGTTTAATTTCAACCCCCTCCACTTTCATTCCGCGAACTTTTTGACCTCCACTCGTAGCGTCGGGGCTCCGCCATGTCCTCTTCTTTTGGGGACGGTTCTTACAGGAGTTCATAAACTAGAGCCCCTTCCTTTCGAGGAAGTTGACGAGCATTTGCCCCTATGGTTTCTGCTTCCAAACCCATAGGATTCTATTACCGATTTGCTACAATATTGTACTCCCTCTTTGGCGTTGAAGTAACCCACAGTATCGTTGTAGTGGATTTTTGTCGTAAAGTTGAGGGCCCGAAATATGTTATCGAACATATGCTCCACTTCAGCGTCCGAGTGAGTCACAGACATTTCTACAACTTTCGTTGTAGAAATGGACTTATCTTGTTAGAAAGAGACTTGTTAACCAGAAACCCAACGCCACCTTGGGATTGTTGGTCTCCCTCACGGTTCTGTGATCTGAGTCGAGGGTTATGGTGTCCTAACCCTCTCTTCGGACTTCGCATAACCCCAAGGTATGCCATATAATTTTCCAAAGTTTCGCCTCGAGTTGTGCCAGATACGAGTCTAGTGGTAATGTGCGGCCACTAAACGTTTCCAGGGTCAGTCTTTTTTGGTGGCCTCCCGTAAGCAGAAGATTCTAAGCACCCCCTGTCCCGCCGTAACCGTTGTAGCCAACATGACTAGGAATAGCGGGACTACGGAGAACTCGTGGCTTTTGGTGCTAAGAAGTGTTCGTGCAATCTCTGAAGAAGCCACCTAACGAAGTTGACCACAGCAAGTGGCGTAGTCGTTACTTCCAAGCCCGCCGTCCTCTCGGAAGTGGAACGCTTCTATGGCGGTTTGTACGTTTTGCATGCATCTCGACCTGATCCCGAAAATATGAATCCTAGAGCCACATTAACACGCCACTACACCGAAGACCTGTCAGAGGTCAGCACTTACGAAATCGAGATGGCTCTTGGACAGCTGAAAAATGGAAAAACCCCGGGAGAGGACGGCGTTACAACAGAGTTGTTGAAAGCTGGAGGTAAGCCCGTACTGAGAGAGCTTCAAAAGCTTTTCAACGCTGTCTTGTTCGAATGGCGAACTCCAGAGGCGTGAAGTAGAAGTGTGGTCATTTTGTTCTTCAAACAGGGTGACAAGACCAGGTTGAAGAACTATCGACCCTTTTAACTCTTATGCCTCGTCTACAAGCTGTTTTCAAGAGTCATCACGAACCGTCTTGCGCGAATACTCGTCGAATTTCAACCACCGGAGCAGGATTGGTTTCGGAGCGAATATGGCACCATAGACCACATCCATACAGAAGACAAATCATTCAGAAGACCGAAGAATATAATCAGCCCCTGTGTCGAGCATTTGTGGACTATAAGAAGGCCTTTGACTCAATCGAGATCTGGTCTATTCTGGATTCGCTGCAGCGTTGCCAAGTAGACTGGTGATGATACATCCAAGTGTTGAGATGTCTCTACGATACCGCCACCATGTCCGTCCAAGTACAGAATCAGCAAAAAAGACCCATAACATTGCATCGAGGAGTGAAACAAGGGGATATTATTTCCTAAAATTGTTCACAAATGCAATGGACGACTTATTAAACACGCTGCACGGGAAAGGACGAGGCTTAAACATCAATGGTGAATACATCTCTCACTCGCGATTTGCAGACGACATCGTAATCATGGCGGAGACGCTGCAGGACCTACAACAAATGCTGAATGACCTGGCTGACTCTTCTGTACGCATCGGCCTAAGGATGAACTTGGACAAAACCAAGGTTATGTTCAACGAACATGTACTACCGGAACCGGTCGCGATACACGGTGCCGTTCTCGTTCTCTCAATGTGTACCTTGGGCAGGCAGTTGGGTAGAAACAACTTCGAGGACAAGGTTAACAGAAGAATTCGACTGGGTTGAACAGCATTTGGGAAGCTTCGTCGGGTCTTCTCGTCATCGATCCCACAGTGCCTAAAGACAAAATATGTCTTCCACCAGTGCTTCCTACCCGTCATGACATACGGGCCCAAAACCTGGACACTCACGGCACGTCTGGTCCACAAATTCAAAGTCGCGCAGCGTGCCATGGAGAGGGCTATGCTCGGCGTTTCTCTAAGGGATCGTATTAGAAACAAGGAAAACGGAACCGACAACCGTTGGGGTAAACGTGTTCTTGAGTGGAGACCGCATCTCGGCAAACGTAGTGCAGGACGTCCACAGGCCAGGTAGAGTGATGATTTGCGCAAGACGGCTGGCAAGAGCTGGATAGGAGTAGCCGAGGATCGAACTAAGTGGCGTGCAATTGGAGAGGTCAAGTCCAGCAGTGGACTGCGATAGGCTGATGATGATGATATATAAAACGGACAGTCGATACAAACATATTATTAAAACATATTATTAATAAATTTCTGATTTTGAGATTACTTTTGACAATAAAATTCACATATTTATACACTACGACTGCCGTGGTAGCGACCGGTATACGACTGCTATGCTCGAGGTCTCGGGTTCGATTCTCAGATTGGACGAAGTGTTTGTGTGATCTACAAATATTTATTTCGGAGTTTGGGTGTTTTTTATGTAAAATATGTATGTATTTACAAAAAAAAGTATGTTTATGTATTTATATCAGTTGTCTAGTACCCATAGCACAAGCTCTGCTTAGTTTGGGACTAGATGTTCGAAATATTTGTTATTGCTGTCCTGAGTGTATTTAAGGATTTGATGTGTTTTTATAAATAATATTAACAGTAATTACTATATCATACGCCATAAGGATCTCCTTATTTATTTGGTTTAATCATTCAAACAATTTAGTTATCTACTCGTAGTTAACGCTTTACTGATTTACAAAGATGAGAGATCAAATTTACGAACATATTTTTTTGAGTTCACGGTGGCTAACGCTAAACCACTGGCCTAGTAGTTTAGCGTTAGCCACCGTTAGCCACGCCGCTTTCTTCTTTTCCTAGTGCCGTGGGTTCAAATCCCACCTGGGAAAACACTTTGTGTTTCATAAATTGTTGTTCCGACTCTGGGTGTTATGTGTGCCCATTTCATGTATGTTTACAAAGTCCCCCGCGACACAGGATTTATATTTCTAATGCGGTAGTTGTCTTAAAAAAGCGGCCAAGTGCGAGTCGGACTCGCCCATTTAGGGTTCCGTATCAGCAAGTAGCATCATAGAAAAGTTTTTGTACTTCGTTGTAACTTTGATCGATGTTTTTATACTAGTGTATTGATTGAATGAAAGGTCAATTGCGTTTTACGATTTATGACGTGTTAAAAAAATACTACTTACTAGATCTCGTTCAAACCAATTTTCGTTGGTAATTTGCATGGTAATGTACAATATATATTTTAGTTTTATTACTCTCTTATTTTAGAAGTTACGGGGGGGGGGGGGGTCACACATTTTTCCACTTTGGAAGTGTCTCTCGCGCAAACTATTCAGTTTAGAAAAAAATTATGCTAGAAACCTCAATTTCATTTTTGAACACCTATCCATAGATACCTCACACATCTAGGTTTGATGAAAAAAATTTTTTTGAGTTTCAGTTCCAAGTATGGGGACCCCCAAATTGTATTGTTTTTTTTTATTTTTATGTAAAAATCGTAATGCGGTTCACAGAATACATCGACTGACCAAATTTCAACATTATAGCTCTTATAGTTACGGAAAAATTGTGCCTGTGACATACGGACGTCAGACAGACTTGACGAATCTATAAGGGTTCCGTTTTTTGCCGTTTGGCTACGGAACCCTAAAAAACGTTACTTACGTCATGAAAAAGGAATGTATACATATCGTCTAGTTTTCGTAAAACCTAGCGACCCGTCACAGGTGCAATGACAATATAATCCTACATCCATTACGTGTTTTAGGAAATAAATTGTGATCTTCACATATTTAGGAGGTGTTACAAATACCTAACTTGGCATAAACCTGATAACCAAGTTACAATGTTTCATATCTAACGGAATTAAAATATAATTCTTTAAATGTTCTTTTTTTGTATCACTATGAACGATGTAATATCTAGCAAGGTCATTGTGCGAAACACGTTCAGGGTTCAAGTTATTTTTTATATATTTAATCCTATCAAAGTGACTCCACTCTGCCTGATGGAAAGTACGAGTAGAATCCAGGAGTAGGGGTCACCACCAGCACTGTAAGGGTAGGCAATGTAGCATGGTGACCCATACCATGGCGGCTTGAGAGGGATGTTTCTGCATCATTCTCTCGGCCTGTGATTGGACCTCCGGTCTCACACTTACCGACTAAATACGACAGCAAGAATACTGTCATTATTATAATGGTCTTCTGTGTGAAGGTAGTACAGCCCCGGTCGAGCCGGCCCATTCGTGCTGCAATCAGCGTGGCCTACTATCTATAATTGTCAAGGCAGGTTATCTTAGGGATCGTTATAGGAATTAAAATTGGCTAAGTGCGTGTCTGGTATAGAATAGGGTTTTATAGTCACCCATAATGGTAGGTAGATTTAAAATCGTGTCCAATAGACAATTGTCATGTTAACTTATTATTTCTTTATTTTTGTACGAAGTTTTACAACTCCTGAAATAAAAAAAATATCAAAACCACTATAGTTTTCCTTGAAAGTTCAATAGAAATGCCAGCCGTTTAACTTTTAGAGGAAGGGGGGGGGGATTTGCGCCTTAAAGTTTCATAATTATATTCATGTAAAGTTTCATCTTTCTAACACTTACCGTTTGGACGAACAGACATGGCGAATCTATAACCTTTATAGATTCGCCATGTCTGTCAGTCTAAATGGTGAGTAATTTTTTAAGACTCCGAGTCATGAACTACGGAGCTCTAAAAATAATCAGGAACAGTGCAAAATCACTAGGTCCACGAAATAATGTTTGATATTGTACTTAATGTTTTGGTCTTAGATTTGAAGTTTGTGTTACATACTTACACAAAGTATTGTCAGATAAAAAGAAATATTTTATATAAATTTATTATATTATTTATTATATATATTATATTTAAATCGGTTTTATAGTAGTTTACAAGTGAAATAAAAATAACTAAATTTTATAAATACTTTTTTAATCGTATTCATTGCTTTTCACTGAACGTCCTAGAATATGATCTGAGTAACTTGTTACGCATATAAATGATTATTAAACACTATTTTCTAGTCGAATATTTAACTAAAACCGCATCATCATATGGCAACACTTGCATTGTCGCATCGTCCCTGTGGGATAATATATATAACAAGATATAATACTTTTAAATTTCTGTTCTGAACAATCAAGGGTCCGTTTAATATTTGCCTTGAAGGAATTAAAATTCTACTTCCTACTAATATTATAAACGCGAAAGTTTGTGAGTATGTGTGTATGTTTGTTGCTCTTTCACGCAAAAACTACTGAACGGATTTGGATGAAACTTTACAGTAATATAGCTAAGCATAGCTTAAGGTAATAACACATAGGCTACTTTTTACCGCAATATATATACGGGCGAAAGCTAGGTGATTATAAAAAAACATTAAATCGTAGATGTCAAAATGTATCACTGTATATCTCCTGTCAAAACTTTACAGGCTGCCATGGATAACACACTTGCATAGCAACCATAATGACACGCAAATAACACGGCGGGGCGCAACTAGTAGATTAATCATTTTAAATCATGTGGTTGTTGGTTGTGGGGCGATATTCGACGATGTCCTTTTCATTTATTAATGTTAGTTTATAACTCAATACTCTGTAAAAAATAAAAAAAAAGCTTTATTCTCTTTCATTGGCAAAGTTTTTAATTTTGAAAGTAACTCTTGTTATCTTTTTTAGGGTTCCCTAGGAACCCTTAAAGATTCGTCATGTCATTTCGTCTGTCGGCCCTCGACTTACCGTCCAAACGGTTAGTGCTAGAAAGATGAAACTTTGCATGGATATGTCAATGTGTTTCTATCACGTCCACAAAGTGCTACAATAAAATGAGGAATATATTTTTATTTGTGGTACTACCTCCCCTACACGTAAAGTGGGGATGATTTTTCATCATAGCGTCTACCTCATGTGGAGGAGTATCTTTTGAAAAAATTGAGAGGTTGCTAAGACGAGTTTTTAATTTAGGTATACGTTTACGAGTTATTTAACTTTAAATGACATTTTTTTTGATAAAACAGTGCGTCCCTTCTCCCCTTCCTCTAAAAGATTAAAGGATGGCTCGAAAAATCTAAAAGTTCATAATGCTTAGGTAATTTTGTTAGTTCAGGAGTTATAGAGGCCTAACTTGTGAATTACGCTTACAAAATGACGAAATAATAAGTATACATAACAATTATCTATTGGACATCACTTGGCACTGTACATGACTACGGAACCCTATTGTATGTGTAGCCTGACACACACTCGTCCGATTTTTATTATTAACTAGCTGAGCCCCGCGGATGTTGTTGTTGTTGGTAAAGTACAACACAAAACTGCAGTGCGAAGCTAGACGAAAATAAAAGTATGTTACTTCTTACATCATCAGCTACCAGTGAAATGAAATTTAAGTCAAAATCCACCCTGTCGGACGGACAGAACAAACTGACGCCCAGACAAATATAATTGTTGTGAAAAGGTGTTAATTTGAAATTACAAACAGACACATAAATGTTATTCATTCGTATAGTTTCAACAAAATTGTCTAAGGATACATGGTTTAGATTGTGCATTGAAGACATTTGAAGTAGTTTGTATAACTAGTTAGTGGTATGTTGAAATTGTAAACGTTAGGGGAGATATATTAGGCGGTTACATTGTTAGATTATAGACGAGCCATTACAATAGAATTGCGTGCGATTGAGCGGTTCACTTCATAAACAATAAGTATTTACAAATGGGTGTGAGATGTTTAGCGCTAGAGCGCCGCCCGACGCCTACGATATTGTTATTATTATGGTAAAGTCGTCAGTGCGCCTCATATCTGCAGTGTCTACAAACTACTTGTGTCATTCATTGTACAACTATGTTTACATATTATATGCACGCACACGCACTTTTATTGTTATTCCCAATCGGATGTGATGTACGCTCAATGTATAAGTTAGAACTAAACTATTACTTAGATAGACTCTATGATCTATCTATGGACGTGTTACCGTGTGGAGTATGAACTGTTTCGCTCACTGGTTAACCAGCAAACTTTCTATGTTTTCAGGGCTATGTAGCAAAAAAGGAACGGAACCCTTCCCACGAATCTAGTAATGACAAAAACCAAATTTTCGCATGTTTGCACCATTTCACATACACGCTAATGAAATAAAACGTAAAACATATTTATTTGGAAACAATATGTAAGGTTCGCTTTAAGCCACGGCAACAATTAAATCGAAATGTTCATAATACGAAATAATTATGTGCTCTTGTTTTTTTACTCATGTATACATATTTAGGGGTACCAAAGAAAGTGTAGTGAGTGGTGGCGCTCTGTATTTGATTGAAAGTTGTTCGGTCAGGGACCTGGCGGCGCGCAACTGCCTGGTTGGCGAGAACCACCTGGTGAAGGTGGCGGACTTCGGGCTGGCACGGTTGATGCGCGACGACACATACACCGCTCACGCCGGCGCCAAGTTCCCCATCAAGTGGACTGCGCCCGAGGGGCTCGCCTACAACACCTTCAGCACCAAGTCCGACGTGTGGGCCTTCGGCATCCTGCTGTGGGAGATCGCCACCTACGGCATGTCGCCCTACCCCGGCGTCGACCTCGCCGACGTCTACCACATGCTGGAGAAGGTACGCCCCCGTTCGCAATCGAACGTAATCAAACGACGAACATACTTTTAAACGTTTATTATAATATAATTGAAATATAAAAAAAAAGTATTGGTGGAAGCGGATCGCCCCCTAACAACTGTAGTTAGATCAACAAAGTGTGTTAGTTTGTAAACAACCGAGTACTATACCTAACGTTTTTTTTGCATTTCTTAGAATCGAGAGTGGTTCGATAGTTTAATAAACACGTTGCGTAACTCGCTCCCATTGTGGCTTGCCGCGGCCGGCGGTATTATCGGTACTAGCAGTGCGAGGCGTCCGTGCACAGGTGCTTCTTGCAAAGCGTGCACTGCGGCCGGCTCACGGCTATCCGCGAGAAGATCTCTGACGCCGACAGCTCTTTGCTCAGCTTGCTGCACATGGAATAGGACACCGTCTTCTTGGAGAAGTCCTTGGCGGGCACGCAGGTCCGAGCACGCACCGGCCCGATCTCCTGCCCCGTCTCCACTGTAACAGTCACACGCAACCTTTAGATCACGCCTCTCTCGCAATCTTACACGACTCGTCCTCCATGGTACTCACCCAGCTTAGCCGACTCGGACGTGATGACGATGCACAGGAACGCCATACCGGGAATGTAGCAGTCGATGTTGGGCACCTGCACACACACACATTAGATACGCGGCGACACACACTTACTCTCGGCTCTGATCGGGAGGCGCTCACCGTTATGTTAGCGTAGTCAGGGTGGTCGGGGTCCCAGCAGCCGGGATGGTCGAACGATAAGCAGTTGTAGCATTGGATGCCTTTTGTAGTCGGAGAGACGAATTTTTTGGGCTTCATTTTCTTGTGTTTGCCTGTAACATATAGGTGGGAAGGTTAGGTTAAGGTGTCAAGTGTCGCGGTGACGGAGGAGTAGAGGCGTACATACCGAAGACGGCGACGCTGATGAGCAGGAAGTAGACGAGGGAGTTCTTGATGTTGATCATGTTGTACGGAGTGCGGCGAGTGTGCGACTGGTTGATGCCGGCGCGCGCGGCGTGTTTATACCCGGCGCGGCGTGACGCGCGTGTTTTGGTTGCGCGCGCGCCGATAGCGGCTACAGGGTGCTCGCGCCATTGTGACCTAACCGACACCCGCGCCCACCACTTATCTAACCGCCCGCCACCTGGCGCCGCACTACTTACCTTGCTTCCTATCACCTACTACCTGCAGTGCTGTATCGATATCCGTATCAATGTAGATATATATTAAACCCTTAAAACAAATGAACAAATTTGGTATCATGCTGTATATAGGGTAATACGGTGCGTTTGATGAGAATATTGTTTGTATATTGTTGTATATATTTACTTGTAAACAATAGTTTACGTGTAACAAGGTGTCGGCGCGAGGTATGCGTTACTCACCCGCGCTCCTTCCTCTCGCTGGTCGGCACTGGCTCGGCCGGACCCAGCTCGGCTACACGCGCCGTCGCGTTCATGACCCACCGCTACTATCACCGTACATTGAAGCCCACTCTAGATAGCCATTACACAAACTGTAGAGCAATCAGTAAATGTCGGCCGATATCACTGCAGCTGTTTGTTACTTTTGGCAGACATGTACCGGTGGACTCGTGGTTAAAACATAAACAATGCCGTGCTACATGTTCTACATGCCGGATGGTAATTACAATTATGGAATACTTTATAGCAGGAATAAATGTTGTAAGGGAAGAAATTCTCCACATAGTAGGTCCTCCCGCGCGTTGTAGTCGCTGCTGCAGCCCATCCGCTCGTGAACGTCGTGTCTTAGTTAGGGGCCTTTAATTTATTACGTAAGATGATTTTTACTCGTTTATGATGCCCTCCCTCTCCTAAATAAATAAATGAGTGTATCCCTTCCCTGTTTTATATTTAGCATAATTTACAAATGTGTTGAATGGAATCATTTCTACGTCCCTGGACAAGAGGGTCCTTGTAAGGAAAGCTAAGAAACGTGCTCCCCCCCCCTAAATCGTCTTACGTTATAAACGACCCATCCGTTACATATAATGTCCCTGGTACTGGTGTTCGTATCATACTTGTGTTCAAGCGAGGGAAACGACGGACAACATAAGGGTAAAACCTTGTCGGGGACATAATACGAAGGCTAACCCGTCTATATGGGGCCGGCGAAGGCTGAATTATCCTCACAAATAAATTTAAAGCCTAAATCTATTGTAGTTTGAAGGTATTTCAACCATATTTTATTGGTAGTTCTATTTAAACAGTATTATTCTATGTTTTTATCGTACTGCGACCCGATTTCACTGCAAAAATCAGCCGCGCTTCGACGTTCATACGAGGACCTGCTGCAGAATCAGTGCACTCATCGAGTGTTTGCTCAAAACCAAATTTTTACAAAAGGTATTTCTGAAAAAAAAACATTGACTTGATTTTCAATAAAATATCGTCCGCTTCACGGCAATATATATAGAGGCTGAAAAATCCCAGTTGCCGGCCATACAGGTATAATTTTGTTACATGAAAGGTTCGAGCACATTATGCCGGGCTGCAGCGTGTCGGGGCGGAGTGCAAAAATCCGCTCAAATCGCTTCAATACAAATTGTAAGAAGTATCGCACACTGTGTCGGGCCGCAGCGGCTCGCATTATTGCCACGCGGATTTGCGTCCGTGCGATGCGGCCCGCCCCGCCCCGCTGCGCCCCGTCAACGTGTGCTATATCAAGCGGATTGGTGTGCACGCGCGTACGTGTTTATTTTGCGAAATTTGCGTTTTTTGATACTTCTTCTTCTAACTTCTTCTTCTTCTACTAACAGCAGGCAAAAAAAGAAAGTTCTTCGTCAGAGCTATTCATAAGGTACAGTTGCACTAAATACACAGAAGTTGCGCATGCAGTACATTGTACTCAAAATCCGTCAATGCGCTGCGACCCGGCCCGTCACTAATGTGCTAAGTTAGCATTTTGCGCGGCGCTGCGGCCCGCCCCGACACGCTGCTGCCCGGCATAATGTGCTCGAACCTTAATACACTAATTACGTACATAAATAAATAAATGATTAAGCAATTTTTTCTGTTTATTATGGTTGCTGGCTGTTAACAATGGTAAATTTTAAAGGTAGAGTGAAATAGAGAGCTAGCGCGTAACATCACACCAGTCTAGCGAGGATAGCGATTGTCAGCTCTACGAGGGCTTAAAGCCATTGCGCATGTGTCGTGTGTGTAGAGTCCTCCTCCTTAGCGCATATACAGTCAGTAGGTGTAGGTCTCTGGAACTATGGTAGCTTGGTCCCTCTGGCATCTTTAGATAAAAAACTGCCGTTCTGCAAATGTCATCGCAAAAAACAAGATAATATTTTTGTCTACTCGACTGTTCATCTGTATCTGTGTAGGGAGGGGGATGGGGGAGGGGTTGTTGGGCTAACAATGAACGAGTGATGACGGCTCTCGGGAGTACGCGTCTCAGCACAACATACTATCACAATATTTGTTATTGTTTGTTTAACATATACACGCTCAATGAGGTGAACGCATACCTGCACTTGTTATGATAAACGACTTACGCGTGAATCATTGTAAAATGCTCATACATTTCTATTTTAATACATAATCATACATCTAATAAAAATATTATAATATGCGTGGATTCTAGTAGATATAATCTACGCAGGTGCATATCAAAGAGTCACAACACGGGCAAGAGATAGTTGGACGTGTGACGAACCAGACGTGTGTTCGTGGTAAACACATCGGTCTGTGCCGCCCTGGAAAGAGATTCTGTGAACCGAGTCAGCTATCGGCCGAAGTATCCCCTTGAAGTTTTACCAATTATTTGTCATCCGGATGGACAATGTCTCATTTCCTTGGTTTACTTTCAATTGGAACAATCAGTAAACAAATTTGAGGCGCAATGTTTATCGAATTGTAGTTGGACAATTGTTTATTGTAGTGTTGGTGTAAATAGGGATGCACATTCTTGTTTACTTTTTAACGATTTGTCGCTAACGATTTGTCGCGGTATCTACCCCGCCCTAACAATGTGTGGGTATGAAGCCCTTAGGTGCGAAACGTCCATTGTGTTGTAAACGTTACCTAGTAAACCTCGCTCGGAGTGCTTGGCTAGGAAACCTCCCCGGGACAATGTCACTTTCGCGTTTCGTCCTCCGCTAATTCGAGAAGGTGCTAGTTGTACGAAGAGGAGGCCTCAAGCGCAGCTCGTCATAAGTAGTTGTTATTATCGTTTTTGATTAGTACACATTGGCATATTTTTGAAACATGCAGGGTTGGCTTAGTAGAGTAACCAGTTGCCACATTGCTTTCTACTTCGCCAGTTTTCGTGGGTTCAAATACCACGTGAGAGAACACTTTTGTGTTATTCACAAATTGTTGTTCCGAGTCTAGGTGTTCTTTGTGCCCGTTGTAATGTAAGTCTTAATGCGGGAGTTGCTTTAGATAAAAGAAAAAGAATTATTATATTGGGAGTTAGTAGTTGAGACGCGGTAGGTGCGAACTCTAATGGATGGTAAAGGTAGAAGAGTTGCGACGTTGCAGGGCTACCGCATGGAGTGTCCGCCGGGGTGCCCGGGCGCGGTGTACGAGCTGATGCGCGGCTGCTGGCAGTGGAACCCCGCCGAGCGACCCACCTTCCGCGATATCCACCACGCGCTCGAGCACATGTTCCAAGACAACTCCATCACCGAGGGTAAATATGCTACCAGCTTCCAACTTCCACCTCAAAGCTCCGATATATTGATCCAATATTACCAATTTGAGAGCCTTCAGCGTTGGAGTTCCAAACTGGGAAACGACATGATCAATATTACATTTTACATGCAATATTATTTTCTATATCAAAGATTATGTAACTATTTTAGATTTCCCTTTTTTGTAATAACAAATGATATTTTAACTTCCGAATACATGAAAGTACTTGTGGCACACTGTCTACTACTTGTTGCGCCAGTAATAGTTTAATTAGATGCCTGCAGTTTGTGTGATGATGCGCTGTGGGAAATTGACATTCTTCTTAATCTTTGTTAAGAAGCAGGATTAAGTGATCGCAATTTACTTTTAACTTAATTCTAAACTAGCTAACCGCAGTTAGTGTTGTCAATCGCTAGGACGCCATGGAGTGAAGTTGGTTTCAAAAAAAGCCTAAATTACTTCTTAATTATCAGCCACCTGCCAAGTCTTGTCAAAAGCAAGCCGTTCCAAAAATTACCCGCAACAAACAGACACACAGAAGAAAATTTGTATCGCGTATACTTTCATTATACAGGGTGAATTTTTGAGACGGGACAGTAAGGACAGGTACCTTAACGGTTACAGTTACAGGAAAACGCTTTTAGGAGACTATCCATAATTTTTTAAGATATTCTGAACTGCATTTACAGATTTTGGAAAAAATGTACAGCCAGCAAGATAATGGTCATTTTAAACAAAAACTTTTTTTGATGCCAATCGATCCTGTTTCTTATAAGGATCAAAAGTCTCTACTGGACCGACTGAGGTTTGAGTACTAGAAATGTCAGAGATCGCAAAAAACTTTTCCCATACATTTGTAAGAAAATAAATCATTTTAATATGTATTTGAGACACAGACAAACATAACTTACATGTAGAAATAATAATTTTCTTGGATAGATTTCATTTAAAATCTTTGTTAATGCATCTTTCAGCTTCTGAATACTATTGTAATTTTTTTTGTGTACCACATGTTGCATCCACTGTGACCCGACCTGCCTATTCAAACTGGTGTGGCGAAACGCCATCTTGCTTAAAATAAACTTTTCGCAATGTCAGAATTGCGAAAAGTTTATTTCCATTCATCCAACTGGTTTGGAGATTCTCTTAAATGACGTCGTTATACACGTCAGAATTAAGAGTACCTTTATAAAATTCCACCATTACCACTCGATACTTGTCGCAGTGGATACTTATTTGCTAACCACACCAATGCAAATTCTGTGTTCCTATTATTTACAAAATACGCTTAATACAAAAGATGCATTAACAAGGATTTTAAATTATTTCTATCCAAGATAAATTTTCGGCTGCTACTAGCTCAGTACAAAAACGAGTGTACAAGACTTATCTATTCGTTAAAACGGCGGTCATTTTAAACAATTTATTTCGTAGATCATCTAAACGAAAGTTATGTTTGTCTGTGTCTAAAATACATATTAAAATGATTTATTACCGTACAAATGTATGGGTTTTTTTTGTCAAAATCTGTAAGTGCAGTTCAGAATATCTTAAAAAAATATGGATAGTCTCCTAAAAGCGTTTTCCTGTAACTATAACGGTTAAGGTACCTACCCTTACTGTCCCGTCTCAAAAATTCACCCTGTATATGTATTTAGTAAAAAACTGTTTACTTGAAAACATACAGACACTCCAATTTTATTTATTTATATAGACAATCTGATTTATTCTAACTGTGCTTGTTGTTTTAACTTAAAAATATAATTGTTCTTATCTATTTCAAAAGTGTTAAGATTTACTAATAATTTAACCAATTGAGTCTTGCGTTGTTACCCGTGGTTATTGTTGAATATCGCAAGTAACGCCGCGAAGCGAATCTAGTCAAAATAGCCTAAGTTATTATTCCTCATGTTTCCTCAAGCTTTCTGACAGCGAAAATCTCGTTAAAATCGGTTAAGCGGTTCTAGAAATTACCCTAAACAAACAGACAGACAAAAAATAAAATAAAAAATCTTATTGGATGAGAGTACAGTTATATTCTTTTGTATGCATTTAGTAAAAAAAAGTGCATATTAGCATTGATAATGTCTAGAATGGTTAAGTGTAGTATTTGAGTAAGTAATGTGTCGATCGTGTGTGGTGTGTGGTGCACAGAGGTGGAGAAGCAGCTGCAGGAGGGCGGGTCATGCGGCGGCACTCCGCAGATGTCCCTCAAGAAGAGCGCGGCCGTGCAGCTGCGCCGCTCCACCAACCGGCGCGGCAAGCAGGCGCCCACCCCGCCCAAGCGCACCAGGTACTGCCCCACCTCCCACTAGCGCACTCGCCTCTCGCCTTCATCTCCACCTCCGCACCCACCGCTCATGCTAACTGTCGTGTTGTCAGCCTGCTGTCGTCGTGCAGCTCCTTCCGCGAGTCGCAGTACGCGCCCGACGACCAGCCCGCCGGCGACGACGCGCTCGCCTCTCTCAACGGTCAGTCCTACCACACCACCAGCCCCCACACACGCACACACACGCATACTCAAAACTAGTGTACACGCTGCATTGGGGAGGCCTATGTTCAGCCAGTGGACTACTATAGACTAATGGTGATGATAAATACTCCTCCCGTGCAAGTGAAAGTGAAGGGCAGAAGTAGACAGTGACAGTGGTATCCCTTATCGGTACATAAGTAAGTTATGCTTGGCCACGATTACACTTGTAAATGCTACGATAATATCACGTGGTGTATCTTGAACCCGGCTATCTAGTGTCTGTGCTTAATGTGTATTAGATTGAGAGTAGTATAGTGTGTAGCGCAGAAGTTAGGTGCACCTCACTGCGATACTTGGAAAAAGCCATAACAATTTTTACTGTATGCCATCCGCAGTGAATATGACAACTATTTGAAAACTGCCCCCCTAGTAAAAATCCCTAATACAATGCTATTATTAGACGAAAAGCTATTGAACGGACCGGGTAACGGTCTTCCTGTAAGATTACAATTATTTCTAGTCACGTCATCAGCTCGTATGTTTTGAACGTAATGGTATACACCATTGATAATGAAGAGAATTGATTGACAATATTATGGAATTTATATCATAACTGATAAAATTTATTATAATTTAAGTTACGCTTGCCTCTCGCACAGCATCGTATTTTTAAACGTACTTAGAGCGGATGACAAACGCTTCTGAGTGTTTTGAAATGCACATAAAATTGTACATCCGCAACGCTAGTGGATCCGACAGTGATTCTCAAGAACTAGGCACCAGAATTGTCCCGGATGTCTATAAAGAGGCGAATGTTCAACCCATCCTCAGAGATCCGCCCAATTACCGACCGATACGCGACATCTGATTTTTGTGCAAGCAAACGCTGGTGTACCTCAGGGTTCCGTCGTGCCGTCCACATTGTTTTTTCTGTATATCAGTGATACATACATACATTTGTATGTACAGACAGGGTAGAGTCACTTTGGTAGACCAAATATAAATATAAAACACTCAACTGACACTACAGTATAGGCGCGGTACCTTGGGTGTGGATATCGGTCTTGATCTCAACCGGCGTACGTACGTTGAGAGCGTCACTAGGTGTACTGAACAAGGTGACACAGTTCTTCTTGCCCGAGTATATGTGTCCTCTTAACAAGTCCAAGTTTCTGTTCTCATTTTTGCGATGGACCAGGCAGTATTTATTAGACGCTTTCGATAGATTGTAGTGGCGGCGGTCCGCTTTATCGGCAGTCCAGAAGCCACTGAGTTCCTTAAGATTCTGCCTCTATCGATAATATCATGTAGTGTCCTGAAGAGCTCTTGCATTGGTCCCCCTCTCTCTATAGGACAACAAATACGTGCCTCTGAAGCCAGCGCTTTAGAGTACGGGTTTCCCACCCTCTTTATTTCCGGGTCCTTGCAGCGGGACGTAAAGAAGCATCTCACTAGCCCGTCATAATGTTGGTAGCCTTGCTTCATTGTCCGCTATGACTGAGGACGGTGACCACTATAGCGTATTTATATCTTCATGCTTGTTCAGTCGTCGGGGTCAACAATTATGACGAACTTATGGGTCGTATCGTATGACTACCACTGTATACTCTTTGGGAGCCATCTTTATTATTATTTTATTATTTATTACATACATTATATTATTCAGGCACTGGTTTACTACTCCTTAAAACAATATATGACGTAGGAATAACTACCACTCCTGGATTCAGTTCATGCTTTCCATCAGGCAGAGTAAAGTTATATTGGCAGCCAATTTATAACAAAAAAATGCTTTAACCTAAATATAATTACAGAGACAGTTACCTCGGAATATTTCGTTTAACAGTGTTACAATATCGTTATATCAAAGTAGCACCGGAGGTAACCCCAAATATACAAACTGACGAACTTCACCTCTTTATAATATTTGTGTGGGGTACATGAATTAATATTAACAAAGTCTTCTATTGCTCAAAATCATCTTATGATTATACACCACTTGTATTTTCTCACATGTGTCCTAATATTCAATCAGTATAATATTTAGATGTACTGTAATATTTCGAATGGAGAAGTATCGCATTAAGAAAATTCAAGAAAGTCTATTTTGTATTGTTTAAACGCCGGCAATGTTCAGGCTGGCAAAAACGCATTCTCCTCTTATATACCTATGTTCCCAAATAATTATTTTAAATGTTGACTTTGTGCACATACTTTTTGAATATGCTTCAATAAACAAACATACACGTAACACACTAAAATATGACTGAAATCAGAATCCTGATCCTTTATTCGCTGCCAGCTTCAGCGGTGAAATAAAAAGGTGATCATGAGTTTGAAATGTCTCTTTATTCAATCTTTACAACATAGAACAGAGTAACGAAAGAACCAAACACAATTATTTTATTATTTTCGTTGTGTTAAACTAAATATAATTTAGCCTTACCCTTTCAGAGCACGAGATATCGTTAGTGGGGGTGACTCGCAAGGAGAGTTGCCGATCTCGAGTACTTTATAAAATATATATTGAGCCACTCCCTTTATCTTTCCTTACTACTCCCCAAGTAGGAAAGAAACATTATATTTTTCATAAACAAAACGTTTTATAAATGTTCATTTATGCAAATATATATATACATAGAAATCTTTGATACTAAAAAATACTTTAAAGTTTTTTAAAGCCTTGACCCTGGTATATTTCCCTACTCGTACTTATAAGGCCTGGTATTTAATTTTGCAAGTATGTCTCATCAATATTATTTGTTAACAATTTATACATACAAATATACATTTATTTCTAAAAATAAAACTGATAGAGATGGTCATCGGAAAATGACATGTTTCTAAAAGCTGCAATAAATAATACAAACTGTACCATGTTTTGACACAAGTAAAAATATCCCAAATCTTGAACCGAGTAAAAATATCCCAAATCTTGAACCAAGTAAAAATATCCCAAATTTTTACACAAGTAAAAATATCCCAAATCTTCAACCGAGTAAAAATATCCCAAATCTTGAACCGAGTAAAAATATCCCAAATCTTGACACGAGTAAAAATATCCCAAATCTTGAACCGAGTAAAAATATCCCAAATCTTGAACCGAGTAAAAATATCCCAAATCTTGACCCGAGACCCGGAAATATAACATATTTTCCAAGTGAATGCTGACTATTTTTTTTCTGATTTCAAAAAGTAGAAGCCGGGAGATTCTTTGTTTCACTGTACGTTTGTGTGTGTTTACCTTCGAGTAAGGACACGGTTAGTAATGAATTTTTTGTTGAACGGGTACTTGGCAGTAATCACCATTACAAAACAAGAAAGTTCAGTCTTTTAACGAGCAACAAATGGGCAGGTTGATAATAAATGGTTCTATGAATGTATCTTAAATTATGCATTAGACAGGCAGATTATACAGTCATACAAAATTCACACATTTATCTGTCTACCATGGTGCTAGTGATATGTGATTGAGATGCATAAGTTTAAATAGCATTTTCTGTTTGTTTATCCGCTCGCTCAGGTGTATAGCGATAGGGTTCACGTTGTAAGTATACTATGCGTTTCGGATAGACAGTGTAACTACTATGTCTATGTATGTTTTATAGTTTTATATGTTTTAAACTCACAAACTACATTATGTTTGTTTATACTCATAGAACGAGTGATAGACGACCGGCTCCTTGTCGTGTTGTTTATATATATATTGTAGTAAATATATGTATGTTCCCTTGATACGAAGTAAATACCGCGAGTGGCACACAGAAAACGGCTAGAGAGAGCGCGCGAGCGTTGCGCAGACGTTTCCTGCGTGCCACCGCCGAGAGCCGCGTGTGCTTCGCCTGCGCCACGCGCCGTCCTCTCACCGCACCGAGTAGCTGTACCCGCTCTACTTATTGTATGTAGTCCCGAGCTTAGATCCCGTGCACACTGTATCCTCGTTTAGTGTACATCTCTTATTGCAATACACTACATATTTTATAATTGTACTATATTGTTTTGTCGCCTCGACGCAGAGTCACGGTCTCGGCGTGAGCTCAGGACACCCCACATCATGTAATCTCATTACTTTGTAGTTGTTGTACTATTTGTGGTAAGTAGAATGCAGTTCGCCATCCATTCGCTAATACAGTGTTGCAAGAGAAAAGTACGTGTGTAACCGCAACTTACATAGGTCCGTAAGCGTGTGCTGACGATGTGCGTGTGTGTGCGCAGGGGGCGCGCGCGGGCGCGAGGCGTCCTCCGAGGGCTCGCTGGCGGAGGCGACGCCCGACACCGACGAGTCGGGCGGCGCCGAGCCCAGCCGCGCTAAGCGTCGCCACGCGCCGCACCCGCCCCACTCCTCGCACTCCTCGCACGCCTCATACGACCGCGACCAGCCCCGGGTAACGCTTCACATCTCTCTCTTACATACATACACACACACACAACACGACCGATAACATACAACATTTTTGTACAACATTTAAAATTGCCTCTTTCGGTTAGACTAGGGATTAAAACAATACTTTTTTTCACTTTTGCTGCTATGGGTTCGATCCCTGTTTAGTTGTGAGAGATGTTTTTTTTAAATAAAAAGTATTGTCAGGTTTACAAGTCGATGACCGTACCTTAGCTGTTTGTATACCATTATTCGGTTAGACTAGGGATTAAAACAATACCTTTTTTCACTTTTGCTGCTGTGGGTTCGATCCCTGTTTAGTTGTGAGAGATGTTTTTTTTAAATAAAAAGTATTGTCAGGTTTACAAGTCGATGACCGTACCTTAGCTGTTTGTATACCATTATACACACACATTTCTAAAATCATTGCCTAATGCTAACGAAGCCATTACAAAAAAAGTATATATAATATAAATATAGAGTTACAGCCTGTATCACATTACGTAAGGTGTACTCACTAGAATAAATCATATCATATGATTACTTTAATAAATCGTGTGGTGTGGTACAAGAGTACGGCGTTGAATTAAAGGTGTAGTATTTACGGTGTATGGTGGAGTGTATAAATGATGCAATGTCGGTTCGGTGTGCAGGTGGCGGCGCTGGAGGTGCAGAATGTGAAGCGCGCCATCAACAGGTACGGCACGCTGCCAACAGGCGCGCGCATTGGCGCCTACCTCGAGTCGATGCGACAGAGCGAGCCCGAGGCGCGCTCGTTGTCACCGCGCACGGCCCGCGCCGCGCCGCACATGATCCGCTCCAACTCGTCGGGCGGCGTGACCGCGCCGCCCGCATCGCCCCGCGCTACCCGCGCCGCCCCACTGCGCTCAGGCGCCGACAGCCCGGCCAAGCCGCGCCCGCGCCTTGCCGACCTCGAGTTCCCGCCGCCGCCGCCCGACCTGCCGCCGCCGCCCGAGGACGCGCAGCACCAGCCGCCGCCTCCGCCGCCGCCGCCGCCGGACACCGCCGACGCAGAAACACAACCCGCGCACGACCCCACCCTCGCCAAGAAGAACATGAAGGAAATGCTCGAGTTAAAGTTGGTCGCTGAGATCAAAGAGCGGGCCGACAAGAAGAAACACAAGGTGAAGGAGACCTCGCCGCCACCGCCGCCGTACGAGCCGACGGAGATGCACACGTCGTTTGGCGACCCGGTGACGCGGCTCGTGTCCGAGCTGTCGGAGAGTTTGAACATGGAGGCGCTGCGGCGCAAGGGCGACGCGGATAAGGACGCCGGCTCGCCGATAGAACACAAAGTGAGCTTGCGTAAAACCGCCTACGGCAATAGCGCCGACGCTAAGAAACCCGACGGTGACGCGAAGACCGGCACCGATTTTAAATCACAACTGAAAAAAGTGGAAACGAATAAAAAAGTTGCACCTACCACTAAAGACGCTATCGAGTCGCGATCTTTCATAGATTTCAAATCTCGTCTTCGAAAAGTGGACAATGGCAACAGTGCCACGAATGGTACTACCAGCAAGAAAACAGACCGTACCTCCCCCGAAGAGGGCGAGGCCAAAGTTAAAGAGACGGAAGAACGCGCCCGCTGCGAGAGCGGCTCGCACGAAGACGAGGACGACAAGCGCCGTAGCACCGGCAGCATCACCAGCCTCAAGAAGCTCTGGGAGAACAAGGTGAGTCCCCACTGTGCTCGACCTCTTTCCGCACTGAAGGCATCCCTTCACTAACACTGTGTACACACAATATGTATTATATCCTTCTGCCATGACCCTCTCATACTTCAGCATGCGTTCATACTTCCTTTGTAGTTCAATCTGTCCTTTGAAATGCCCTTCCCAAGGAAACCAGAATGGCACCCAGTCGTAACTCCTTCAAGTCCAGAGTGCGGGCTCTCCTTGCTTAGATCAAATCTGATATACCATATATTAGTAAGTATATATGTTTTGTATGAATATATATATATATACGTATTTATCTATATATTGTATATACGTCTATCTATATATATTGTATGTTTTTTTGTCAATCAGCAATCAGTAGTGATATTAAAAGCAGGTGAGTTGTTGTTAAAAGCAGGTATAATTGACAGGGATGCGCATGAGTCCAGCGAGCCACCTACTCCATTTTCTTCCAAATAGTCCCCTCAAGTTGGCGTTGGCGAACTATATAATAGTTTTCCTTTTTAGCCTCTTTGCGTAGCTTCTAGTCTTTAGTGCTGCCGCTAAGTTATTAGGATGCTTTACCAGTGTCTCTTGATATCTTTTCGTTATGTTTTGGATTTCCTCCATGACAGTAGACATCATTAGCTGTTTATGGATTTCCGAGTTTGTGACGAGAAAAGGAGCGTCACTGATTGAGTGCAAGATAGTATTCTGCATCCACTGTATTATATTTATGCTGGAGTTGCACGCACTACCCCAGAGTTGAATTCCATAAAGCCACAGTGGCTTCAGAATGACTTTATATATCAAAAGTTTGTTATCAGTACTCGATTTACTGTTTCGTCGCATGATCCAGTGTAGGTTCTTATATCGTAAATTGACCTTTTAGTTGTAATGTGTTTTTTCCACGTTAGACGATTGTCCAGGTGTAGTCCAAGGTATCTTACGTGGTCTTTATGAGGAAGCGTGGTACTCTTAAGTCTGACAGGCGGGCAACTGTACGGATTTGCTTGCACTTGCTTTTATCCGCCATTTTTGCAGCCAAGCGGTTATTTTATCAAGGTCCTCCTTGTAGTATGCGCGATGCTATTTCAGGATCTGAGTGACTTGCCAGTATTGCAGTGTCAACGGCAAATGTTGCTGTTGTAAGCTCGTCCGTTTGAGGAATGTCCGCAGTGTACACTGTGTATAAGATTGGTCCTAGAACTGACCCTTGTGGGACTCCAGCAGTTATTCCACAGAATTCGGACGTCGCGTCACCTTCTTTAACCTTGAATAATCTTCCACTCAGATAAGATTTTAGTAAAGTGTAGTACTGGTGCGGAAGATTAGATTTTATCTTATACAGCAGGTCCGGATGCCAGACGTTATCGAACGCCTGCTGGATATCTAGGAAAGCCGATGAACAGTACAAGTTTTCCTCTAGAATTCTCCTTATTTTTTCGTATACTCTATGGACTTGTTCGGTGGTAGAATGTTACTGTCTGAAGCCATACTGATGGTCCGGATGTTTTTTTCTTTATCCAATATGAATGAATGCTACTTCATTCATAAGTTACTTTTCGAACACCTTTGAGAGTATTGGGAGTAAGCTACCAGGTCTATATGAGGATACTTCGATGGGTGATTTGTCTGGTTTTTGTGTATCATTATAATTTTTCATACTCCTTACTAGTGGGAAGTACTGGACTTACTGATCGTTCTACAGGTCTTACTGATCATTCTACAGGTCCACAGCTGGATTTGAAGTAAAGACATCCTCAAGGTGTGAAGCAAATGCATTCGTCTTTTCTTGGGATGTTCGCGCCCATCCCCCTGGGGTTTTCAGTGGGTGCTTAAGAATTTGCGGTCTATTGTAGTTTTGGTAAATTTCCACAATGAATAATTTGTTGATGTATTTTCTGTTAACGATTCCAGCTGGTCCTCCAATGTTTTATTATTCCTTAATTAAGAATCTCTTTTGAATGTCTGGAGGCTCTATTGAACATACTTTTGTCTGTGGTTAGTCTGCTTTGATGCCAAATTCACCGCAGTCTTCTTTTATGGAGTAGAGTTTTGAATAATTAAATTTGTGTGGGTATGTTTTGGTTTTTGGACAGGCGTATTCATCCAACATGCTTCCTGGACAACAGTAGTAATATATTTTGCAGCCTCCATATCATTTTGTGTTTTTAGTGGGACGTTTAACTGTATTTTGCCTTCGATGTCCTCTTTGAGAGAATCCCGATCAGTGTCTTTGGTAGTAAGCGTTTCTACAGTTTCTGATTCTATTAACTTGGTGCTTCTGGTTAATATAACCGGAGTGTGTAAATTGTATGTATAATTTTTTGTATATGAGTGTATGTATTTCGTACATCACAGATATATCATATTTAATTCTTTATTTCCTATATCTCTTAATTTTTAATTCTTTCATGTCTGTTTTACTTTTCTCAACCAAAGTGTTATGCACCTTCACAATATTAAAAGTCAATAGTTTATATTTCAAAAGATGCATTTTACAGTTGAATGTAGAAAGGGCGAGTCAAAATAATCGATTAAAATACTAATTAATATTATAAATGCGAAAGTCACGTCTAAACCACTAGACCAATTAAAATGTTATTTGGTACATAGATAGTCTAGAGCCTGAGAAAGGACATAAAGGCTACTTTTTACCGCGGTAACCGACTGTATGTAACTGCGGTCTAAGCTAGCTACGAATATTTACAATAGAAACGTCACATCCAACTAATATAGCTAACTAGCTGTACCCCGCCGTGTTACCCGCGTATTTTCGGGATAAAAAGTAGCCTACATATGTGATTATCCAGAACTCATTTTTTAATTAGCCATTTACAAACAATAGGGAATATGCATAAAATTTTAATTTGGCTCAAACTTTTTTTTTAAGTTCTTTATTGTCGTTACATTATACTTCAAAAGATTTTTTTTTATTTGGTTATTATTTAAACCCAGAAAATAATAAATAAAAAGTGAAAAATAAGGGAGGGAAATTCAAGCTTACAAAACGCGCCATGATTGGTCGAAACGAAATGTGACGTAGATGGCTACATTTTAAGTAGGGTCACCATCTCTAAAATTTGAAAACTAGGACAAAAGTGCAATATGGAGAATATTGCACTTTTGTGACTGTAAAACTGACTGATTTAGTGGTAAGCGAATGCAACTGCTGATCAAGAAATGTCGGGTTCAATTCCCGGGTTGGACCAAATGTTTGTATGATCTGCAAATATTTGTTAGGGAGTTTGGGTGTTTTCTATGTATAATATTTATGTATTTACAAAAAAAGTTTATGTGTGTTTATATCGGTTGTCTAGTACTAGGGCATCGAAACTCGGTTCAATTTTGAAAACCCGGGTTTTCGGGTCTAAAAGTAATCAAAACCCGGGTAGACCGGTTTTTTCGAGCATTTCGATCTTTATATTGTAATTTTTTCAAATACACTAATCTGCGTTTATATATCGATTTCCTACAATGAGTACAAAATATAAAGGACTAGCTGACCCGGTGAACGTCGTACCGCCTTAGAATATTAATTCATAATATTGTGTTTAGTTATGAACTGATATAGTCCGGTCAATCTAGACCAAAACATGAGAGTGAAGAAGGCACATAAAGTCCCAACAAGCTGAAAATCAGTAATATTGTTTAAAACATAATTATAAATAATATCTAAAAGTACTCCTGTCCAAAATCAGCTCTGAAATGTTTTTGAATCGTCATCGTTTATTTTCGGAGAGTTTTTGAATTTTTTTACCACTTTTCGTACTTTTGATAGCAGATCGTTGTATCTAAAAGACTGTGAACTGAAAAACTCCATAAACGAGGATTCAGTATTAAATTCAACACCATCCTCGTCATTGTCTGTAGAATTTGAACTCATCGTTAAATTCTACAGTTCGCAGTCTTTGAGCCAATACCGATAAAGGCAAATCTTCATGCTCGTCAAGTTCGGCAAGCTGAGCGACGTTTTCCTCGAAGCCGGCATTGCGTTTGTACATTACGTCCACAATTGCCAGCTGGACGGCATTAGCGATGCATAGCTGATGGTATGACTAAAGGGACTTCCCTAATGCAATTATTAGGCTGCAACTATCTGTGGTTTGAGCGACGATGTCATTTGTTAGAGATACCCCATATTCGTCCAACTTGGCCTCAAGCAGTTGTACGCATGAGGCTGCATTCATGGACCCGCGAATGTGTATGAGACCTAGATTTCGAAAACTGATATCCCTTGCAAAATTTAGTGAATGTAAAGTGAGCCCTATCTTCTATTTTTATTGGATGTCCATTCATCGAATGATATCGAAAACTTCTTTTCATCTGACATTTTATCTCGTTGATTATTACTTCTTCGCTACACCCTCGCCTCTCCACTGTTCCACCCCATTCATGTCCTGAGACGGACGCGCGCGTTCCTTTTAACTTGCATGGTTTGTTTTATTGGTAGAAACGTAGCAACGAAGCTACTTTTTACGTAATAAATAATAATTTATCAAAGCGTGTTTTTATTCCATCTACTTATTATTGCATTCAAAGTGGCTTAAACTTAATAAATAACAAAAACAAAAGTAAAAATAAAAACCCGAAAAACCCGAGTTTTAAAAATTAAACCCGGTTTTTTTTGTAATCCTCATAACCGGGAAAACCCGGGTTTTTTCGGTCCGGGTAAACCCGGGCTCGATGCCCTATCTAGTACCCATGGTACAAGCTCTGCTTAGTTTGGGACTGTAGATGTTGTGTATCATTTGTCCGAAATATTTATTTATTATTAGAACTCGGAGACGTCAAGTTCTTTTTTTTCAATTTAGTGAATTGCTGATTTATTGGGCCCTAAATTATTTATTTCCAGAACAACAATTGAAAGACAAATTACCTTATATTTTTATATTTATTTAAATAACGCCATTTTTCATGCTTGAAGATGTTATTTAAATGTTTGAAGATTTTAAATGACATGAAAAGATAGCGATATTTGAAAAATGCAACAAAAAAATAGTTTTAGTCAAGCGTTGATAGATAGCGTTATGCCCATTTTCTGTATCGTTCAAATTTTTGTCTCCGAGACGAGTATATAAGCTCGAGGAACATTTGTTCAAAGACGATTCCACGCCCAATAAACATTTAGTACAGTAGTCTAGTCAACAAGTTCAAAAACGTGAAAAATAGAGATAAAGGTCCTAAAAATATGAGCGATGGCTCATTCGATTCGGAATCACCTTTAGAAAAATGTTTTTGAAGGATTTTGGTGCAGGTTAAAAATTGCAATTGTTATTAACATTAAATATCAAGATACCGTACGTTGAACACTTTCGTAGTTGTGCTCCATAAATTAATTTTTGTTTATAGTGTGAATAGGTCTCCATAATAGTTGTAAACAGTGATATTTTGTGGGGTGGATCTTGCTTCGACGAACTGAACAGTGAATAATCAGTAAAACAGTGGTTAGAAGCATTGATTCAAGAAAAACAATTTATATAAACATTAAACCACCGGCATTACAAGTATACGCTGTGTGTTTCGTTAAAACGCGTAAGCGACGCGTTATTCACGGCGCTTACGTCCTTCTTCTCGCGACGTCTTACCAGCCGCCCGGACTTTATCTTGCTACAGTCGAACAGTGACGGTGTGTTTACATATTGCAACATATTTGGATTCTCACTTTATTGATACTAAATTACAAATAGATATTGTCAATTAAGTAGAACGTTTCTATTGTGATGACATCGTCGTGGGGTTGTTGTACCAATCTGAATGTCGATGAGCAGTTTATAAACTGCATGAGATGTCACAAATCGCATCATTTTGCTTGTCTATCTATACCAGAAATTGCTAGTGACTCCGATGCCTATCGTGAATGGAACTGCCCTAGTTGTATGATTAAAATGACAAAATCAGCAAAAAAGGAATGCACGCCAAATAGGAATGTTTCAAATACTAGGGGGAATAAGAGACCCGCTTTAAACTCGCCCCCTCAAACATCCGCTGTAACCACCGAAGATGTGCGAAATATTGTTCAAGAGGTGATTAAAACGGAATTTGCCTCAATATTTCAGCAAATTGACAAGTCCATACTTAATGCGATAAACAAGGAGCTCGAACCAATACGCCGGGATATTAGGGACCTCTCGGAGTCACTGAATTACCATACAAAGGAGTTCGAACAGTTTCACTCAGAACATAAGACATTGAAAAGTTCAATGGAAAATTTCGCGAAGGAAAATAACGTGCTCAAGAATACCGTGGCGGAACTAAAGGACCGTTTAAACTATATGGAACAGCAGACACGTACAAGTAATGTGGAACTTCAGTGTTTACCTGAAAATAAACAAGAGAACCTATACACCATGGTTAAGCAGCTGGGATCGGTGGTCGGATGTGTGGTGAGCGACAGCGACATCCGCCATTGTACCCGTGTGGCTAAGCATCAGACCATTACTAACACCCGACCACGCTCAGTGGTAGTACAGCTTGCCTCTCCTCGGATTCGCGACCAACTTATGGCTGCCGTAATAAAACATAATAAGAATAAACCGAACACTGAAAAATTAAACAGCGCAGACCTTGGATTAGCTGGTAGAAGGACTCCAGTGTTTGTGCTGGAACACTTATCACCCTCTAATAAAGCCCTTCACGCGGCTACTAGACTTAAAGTAAAGGAGAAGGGATATAAGTTTGTTTGGGTACGGAATGGGAGAATTTTTGTCAGGAAAAGCGAGGAGACGGATCACATTTTTATAAGGAACCTTGACTCTTTGAACAGGATAGTATAATATCTTATTTAATAACAAACATATTCTAGCATATAATTGGAATCATATTATAATACATTCAATTGTTTACGAATATATTATCAAAATACTAGAGGTCTCCGCACGAAAACGAATGATTTCTATCGCAATGTGAGCCATAATAACTACGATATTATCATTATCACTGAGACCTGGCTTAACAGTAATGTTTTAAGCAGTGAGCTTTTCGACAATAGGTATGTGGTCTACAGAAGGGATAGAGAAAGTTCTAGTCTGGAAAAGGTTAAAGAAGGAGGGGGGGTTTTGATTGCCATTAGGAGTAATTTAATATCTAAACGAGCTGAGCATTTAGAAAGTAACTGTGAGGATCTATGGGTCACTTTGGAACTCCCAGTAGCTCGTTCAATGTGTCGCATGGCTCTCTGTGCACTATACCTACGCCCTCCAGTGCATACTTCTTATTTGGAACATTTCCTAGATAATTGTAATAAAGTTTTTGAGAGACTTAATGGTTCCAGAATATGTGTCATGGGTGACTTTAATATGGGTTGTATTGACTGGAGCGGTACTGTTGATTTGTCAAATAATTTGAAACATCCAAATACTGTGGAATCATTGCTGGACTTTATTTGTATTAATAACCTCAACCAATTGAATCATATAAAAAACGCTTCAGGTCGCATATTGGATCTTGTGCTATCTAATTTCTCACCGTGCGATGTTAGCCAAAGCGGTAATAGCTTATGTAATATAGACCAACATCACCCTCCACTGAATGTAGTAATTTCTTATGAAAAAATTGCAAATCTGCCTTATAACATTGATACCAGTAGACCCAACTTCCGTAAAGGTAACTATCTAGCCATTCGTAACTACCTAAGTGCTATTGACTGGAAGGGACTGTTCGAGAAACATGGCGACAACGTTAACGCGATGGTCGAAGCCTTCTACGATGTTATTAACGATGCTATATATAAATACGTTCCCAACCGAGTTTCCAAGAGTAATAAATTCCCACCATGGTTTAACAAACAATTGATCAAAATGTTACATTGTAAAAATAAACTCAGAAAACGCTACAATATTCTTAAAAACCCATTAGATAAAATTGAACTGCAGCTTATTAGCAAACGATGCGATAACTATGCAAAGATCTGTTATAACAATCATATCAAAAACATAGAGGATCAGCTCGCGCTTAATCCGAAGCTATTGTGGACCTTTATAAAGGGTAAGCGAGGTGGGTCTAGCTTATATCCTCAATCGATGTCAGACGGTGTAGCCATATCCTCTGATGGAATAGAAATATGTGAATACTTTGCATCGTATTTTTGTACTGTTTATAATCCTGTTCATGATATCTGCAACTACAAAAATGATTTCTTGGATGCGCTACATAATAATACCATATGTCTGACCAAACCGTTTATTGGTCAGGAACTAATATACAAGAAAATTAAAAACCTCGATTGCAATAAGGGCGCGGGCCCGGATGGCATACCACCATTTTTTATCACTAAGTGCGCGGCCGAACTACTTGTTCCATTATCGATAATCTTTAACGAATCTTTAATCTCTGGCATTTTTCCCACAAGATGGAAGGTGGCTAAGGTTGTGCCCGTCTATAAATCAGACAGTGCCGATCTAGTTTCTAACTACAGGCCCATATCAATATTGTCAACCTTTGCTAAGCTTATGGAAACTTTGATATGCCCACTCATTCAAAACCATTTAAAGATCTATCTGAGTCCTGACCAACATGGTTTCATGGAATCACGATCCACAAGCACTAACCTAACGCTTTTCACGGAATTGGTAGCGGAGGCCATTGACGCTGGACACCAAGCTGATGTCATTTATACGGATTTTAGCAAAGCGTTTGACAAGGTTCCACATAACATCCTAATATATAAATTGCAAGCGTATGGCATTACCGGATCCTTGTTGTCTTGGTTGAGTTCCTACCTCGTAGATAGATCGTATTTTGTGGTGCTCAATGGCTTCCAATCTGCTTTGCGTAATGTTTCTTCTGGCGTCCCACAAGGATCTCATTTAGGGCCGGTCTTGTTTAATCTTTTTATTAACGACATCACTAGCTGCTTTCAGCACTCAAATATCTTTTTATATGCCGATGATTTGAAAGCTGTAAAGATTGTTAAAACCGCAACTGATGCTCTCAACTTGCAGGAGGATTTGTGTAGGTTAGCTCAGTGGTGTAAAAATAACAAAATGCACTTAAATACAAACAAATGCCACCACATAAAATTTACTAGAAAGCTTAATGTGCTTCCGTTTGAATACCGCATTAACAATGATATAATTAAGGAAATTCATACAATACGGGATCTTGGGGTGGTATTTGACAAAAAATTAACTTTTATACCTCACATAGACAGCATAGCAAAAAGAGCATCAAAAATGCTGGGAGTTGTTATAAGGAACTCTAAAGAATTTCGGTTTCACAAAACGAAAATCTTGCTATATAATGCCCTTGTTCGTAATGTGTTGGAATATTGTAGCGTAGTCTGGCGGCCACACTTTGCTACGCATGCACTGCGTCTCGAGCGAATACAGAAACGTTTCTTATGGCACCTAGCTTTTCATTGTAGAATTTCTAAAAGTATACGTTCTTACGTCAGTAGATTAAATTATTTTAAAATGACATCACTTGATAAGCGTCGACGCTTAAATGACGCATTGTTCGTGTGTAAGGTAATGGCCCATAAGATTGACTGTTCGCCATTGCTTCAGGGCTTTAATTTCCGCGTTCCTTCGAGGATCCCTCGCAAAGCAATAACACCATTGTACGCACCTCTGAGAAGGACGGTTTTGGGTGCCAATTCGCCATACTCTCGTTTTTGCAAAGTCATCAATAGCTGTAGTGGCTTCATCGACCTAAACGTCGACTCCTTGAGTAAAATAAGGTCTTGTTTACTTATGAAACTTCCAGATCAGTAGCGGGGGAAGTGTCAATGTAAATGTATGTGTAAACGTAAAAATTGGTTTGAATACGGGATATTATGTAAAAGTCAGTGTTCACACTATTTTCTTTTCAACGATTACTAAGTTTCATAAAACATCTTGAATGTCTTTTTAAATTGTATTCAATTTCTGTACTAACTAAACTACTGTAATGTACGGTACAACTCGTTATTTGCATGCAGAGTTTACCTATAAGTAATTGTTACAATATTGCTATTTTGTTTTTATGTAATTTACTTTTATTTTTGTACTGTGTAAACAATTGTTGGTAAACCAATAAAAAAAAAAAAAAAAAAAAAAAATAAGATGAAAAAAAAATGATATTTCGTTTTTTGTTAATAACTCGAAAAATATTAACATTAAAGCAATTTTGAAAAAAGCTCGTTAAAGAGGAGGAAATTTCCAATAAAAAAGTCCCGGAATTCTATCTCCATTATTTATAATTTTAATTAGACGTTGAAAATAGGGCTCCGCGCGGCAGTTACGGCATGCGCGCGCCGCCGCTAAAGAGAGTTCAGCAATAAAAATAATTTTTTTATAACATAAAATGTGATTTTAAAAATTTGAAAAAATTCTAGTATCTGCTTAATTTGTTAATTATGATTTTTTATAACTATTGAAATTTTGAAATTAAATTTCAATTTCTAAATTTACTGGTGATACTTGGAAAACCTAAATTGAAAGACAATCTTGAGTTTTCTTCAACATCACTTTTTCAGTACCTAATAATAATGTGAAAATATACCATTGCAAATTTATGGTAATGAAAGTCTATCGCTTCTTTGGGGTTATTTGGAATCTGATGTTAAATATTAAATGCGTTCCTACTAAAGATGAAGCGATATTTGGAATAATTTATAGCGAAGTCAACGGTAAGTTGATTAATAAAAAAAAAGTAGCGAAATGATAGGTAGGTTTACCGGCTATAAGGCATTAGAGAAAATTACACTAAGATTATATTCTTTTTGGTCTAGTGGTTAGCGCATACGCTGCTGATCAAGAGGTCTCGGGTTCGATTCCCGGGTCAGACCAAATATTTGTGTTATCCACAAATATTTGTTTCCGAGTCTGGTTGATTTTCTATGTACAATATGTAATATGTATGTATTTACAAAAAAAAAGTATGTTTATGTATCTAAATAACTTGTTTAGCACCCATAATACAAACATTTACTCTGCTTAGTTTGGGACTAGATGACGTTGTGTGTAAGATGTCCTAAAATATTTATATTTATTTATTTTATTTTTCAATGTGTCTAATCACATCAGAATCGATGCTATAATTTGTTTCTTTGAGATAAAAATAGGTTGCTTTTTTTACATTTTCTTTTGTTTGACCGAGAATTCACAGTACTTTTTCTTTTACTCTGCCGAGATTCAATCAGTTGTGTTTGTTCCAGTAATATTCTTACCAGATGGAACGTTGCATTTTTTACGTTTCAGTTGTTCAAGGGTCGTGTGGGGGTATTTCTTATTTCTTGCAAAATTTCTTAAATTGCTGTAAACGCTGCGTTTTGAATATTTTTTGCAGAGATAGAATTTGTTTGAGGCAAAACGTGACTTAAGTCGCTCTGAATTAACGGGATGTAACCCAGATTTACTGAACCCGGCAATGATGTTGCTGGAGCTCGAACCCTTTTCTGTTAACTTGTTATGTAATTTGCATAACAATGTTGGAAATGAACTTTTTTTCTGTGCTAGCACGTCACGCCAATTTTTTATTTTATTCAATTAAACGTGCATAAAATGCAACGTCTATCGGCTTAAAACACTTGGAATCAAACCAGCCATTTTTTGACCTGTTGTACTTTGTACATAATTTAATAATAAATTTAGAAACAACTTACCCTTAATTCAGTTAAAATCATCAATTGGCGCTATTTGAAACGATGAATAAAAACCATGTCACGCAACTCGGCTTTAGTCGCCGGTTTGTGCACGATAGATAGGAGGAAGATATATATACTAAATCACGAGAGTTTACAAGAAGTTTATTGTTTTTAATAATCAATATACAATTAGTACAAGGGATAGTTCGCGAGCACGTTAGGGCGTGGGCTCTTGAGAGTTTGGTGGCGCAGCAGAAAAAGGGCCGGGCTCGAGGCGCGCGCTGTTTTTATAGCCGCGCGGAGTAGCGAGGAGACGCTCGCCTGCTGGCGGGGAACGAGGCAGTGTAGCCACGTTACAACCATAGCAATGTTTGACAAGCTTTAAAGGGGCTATTTAAAACTAAGTTTCAATTAGCCCCAAAACCGAAACCAAAAAGCCCCATTTAGAAAAATCGAAGAACACTGCAGACAGAAAAGCCATAGAGAAAAGCAAGTTGAATCCCTGTAATGTCAATGAAACCCAGTATTTCGCAATATATTTCACTCTATACATAACCTTTCTACCATGAAATACACCAAAATTTTAGCTATTTTCAAATAACGCACTACTCAACGGACATCGATGCTGTCTGTGAAAATTTTACATGTCGTTCTTATGCCAGGTGGTGTAATAAATTTCCTACTATTAGCAGATAATAAAATACAAGTGATCAAAACTTTTATTTCCGAAATTCCAAATAACCCCGTGATATCCAAATACCCCAGTTTACGATATGCATTTAGTAAACAACTGTTCAGTTGATATTACATACAGACACACTTTAATTTATTTGAATGAGGGGCTGAATTCGTAATAAGGGCCTGGGTAAAATAGCCTAAATACATTTAATAATTATATATAGTATTATAAGTATTTATATTAGCTGACTAATATTTGTCTAATTTGGGACTAGATGGTTTTGTGTGTGAGAAGTCTGAAATATTTATTTATTTATGTCTGAAATTATCACTAGGTCCGTACTTGGATTATGGTTTTTAAACTTTTTATTTCACGTCACCACACCGGATAGCATGTTACGCAATGATATTATAAAGAAAGATAAGTTACTTTCCTACTAAACGGCGTTTGATATTGTTGCGGTATGACATGACGTACTTATTAGGTGTATACATACATTACGATTACGAATGCAAAAGATAATACGGAATGCATGGTAAAGAAAGAGATTGCTATCTCTTGCGAGTTGCACTTTGAGGTTCGTAGTAAAATTATGGACTAACTCGTTAAAATTGATACAGATATGACATTGAATATCTCCATTTGCTAAAAGTACCAATCAGTATCGTAATGAGTGTCGTAAAAAATGAATGTAGTAATAATAAAACAACGAAGAAAATTATTATCGATTTAGTTTCAATAACAATATAAAAATGCAGTAAATTTGTACAGATAAAGAAGGTTATATAGTTATTCAAATTATTCGCTATAGATGTTTTATATCAACATATATTTGTCGGCAAAGGGTTTTTCTTAGGGCCTGTGCCTTCTCCGAAATACATATTGTGTGGGCTGCGTGGTGTTTCTCAAACATTTCATTCTCGTAAGATCATCACTTGGAAATCTGGATAATACAAAACAATATACACTGTCTTTTTACCAACATACATTTTAACACTATTATTGCCAATCATATTAACTGAAAGACAATGACAACTAAACACATAATAGTAATATGAGCATATCAATTATACGGTACTGGAGGACGCGGACGATAGGTATGTATTGTGCCTACGATATCCCTTCTGTTTGATCTAATCTATTATTAGTAGTCGACCGTTATTAGTCCTTGTCACACTGCAGTTACAATCTTATCCTCTGTCCTTTTTTAACGCTTCTTTAATAATTCTGGATATCATTTAACCTTTTGACCGCCAGGGTCATATATATGTGACAAGCGAAAACTGTCCCTGTACGCCAACGTCACAAATATGTGACAAAAAAAGCGGTGCACCGAAATACGAAATAAAGCCTTTAAACATTACTTTTATGCCTTTAAATTTATATAAGTACCTTAAGAAGAAGCCGTACTGTTATCTATTTCCATAAAACTATTTAAATTGCTTTATGATATTAAGAAATTTTACTCTAAAAAGAAAGAAATAAACTCTTAAAAAAGAATGTCCTCACACGCCAGAGTCACAAATATGTGACCACTAGTGATGTAGGGCACGTTAGATGATATCGTAAGTTTATATTAAAATTTCTTTAGCTTGTTTTATTTTTGTTGTTAAGTTTTGTTATTATACTTATTATGAAAATGAGTAAGAAAGTAATTAACAGCCGTGCTCGTGAAATGATAATTAAAGTAGACAATTATTTTGTAAAGAAGATTTACATTATTTATTACTTAGTTATTGATACAAAATATAAGCAGTGCCCTAAAAAATGCTTCGTACACTACTGAGGTTTAAATGAAATAAATAAAAGTTTTAAAATGTCCATCACAAGTTGCTTAGCTTTTTTTTTCAAAATTCTACTTGTTACTTTTTATGCCAGGATTCTAGAAGCTAGTAATTAAAGGCTATAAACGTACATACTGTTTTATATTTTGTAAATTTTTATATAGTTGGGCGTTTTTCAAAATTTTGCTCCGTTACGTACAGGATGTCCATTTATTTTCATACTAAATCACGTCACGTCCTGGACGTTACGTATAACGCGGACTTGTCATCACATGTTTCTTTGGTATAAAAAAAGTTGATTATAGTAGTTTACTAGTACACATTCATTATCTACAACATATTTACTTATAATTTAACACGAGTAGTATATAAAATTTGTGGGTCTTACCTTTCAAAATCAATGTTCGTACCGGACAAACAAACTGACCCGTTACGTACGTCACGGACCGCAAGTGTTAACGATTGAATTTCTTCAGTTTTAATTCAAAGGAAAAGAACGAATGAATGATAAAAACATTGTCAATATGGCATTGCTTAAAAATAGTTAAAGCCAAAGACAATGTTATTGTTATTCTTTATAAAATCACACCGCTACGTACAGGACTGTCCGCTGTGGTCAGTTTTTAAAATCCGATAATTTCAGTATTGAAATTAGAAAAATATACTACAACCTTATTACATTTTATTTAAAAACAAATAAAATGAGTTATTTCATTCGAGTAATACTAAAGATATCTAAATATAGCTTATATATTCTCCAAAATATATAATCAAAATCCAGGATATGATGAAGGACACATAAAAAGTAGGATAATATTTGGTATTTTATAAAATATGTTTTCCGCTTAAGTCTTATGTTTATCTTTTTTTTTACAGTAAGTTAAACATTTTACCCTAACATAAAATAATTTGATACTCACTTCCTACATTTTTGCCTTTTAATCAATGGTCAAACTCGTAGGACATAGCAAAATAGTCCTGAGCAAAATTTTGAAAAAAGCCCAGTTATATACTTAACCTATTTGAATCGTGTATTTTTTTTAAATATCTCCTTCAACGGAATTATAGAAAATTTAAATCTAATTTATAATACGTGTTTTATTTATTATTAGAAAATATTGTACTCGATAAGCGAGATATTACGTTGCTACATCCCTATTTGAGAAGCGCAATATTCAAAAAAATGACGTACCGCCCACGCCAGGGTCACAATATGAAGACAACAGATCAAGAATAGTGTCGTACCTTTAGTTATTATATTTAATTAAATTGTCGTCTCATATCTGTTATTACGGTATTAAACAACTCTGTAAATAGTGTATAACTATTACTAGAGTGGGAAGAGGTGTAATGTTGAAATAAATTCAATGTTATAAGGACATATACTTTGAAATTGCAGACGAAAATAAAAATACAATTCATGTTATCGATAAAGTTTTGGAATCCTTATTTTTTTCGTAGGTATTTCCGCTAAATTTGTGGTCTGGCGTTGAGGGCAAGTTGACCAGTTTTTGCTCTGGCGTTCAAAAGGTTAATAATATCGGTAAATGGGAAACAAAACCGTGACAAAATACAAATATTACGTAGTTACTTATAAATACTTACCCGTGGTATGTAACTCTTCCTTTTTATTTACTTTGGAACCATAGTTTTTACACCTTCTTAACACACAGCTTGGCATTTTGGTAATAATAAGCACTTCACGGAAACGCTCTGACGACGTGTTTATTCGCTAGCTTCTATTAGCCGACTAAATGAAATCACGACGATTGTCTACATTTGTGCGATATCTACCTTTTTTTATAATATCATTGATATTACGTATCTATGTGGAAACGTGTATCTTATAAAGTGTAATTTTGGAGGAACTTGACAAATGAATGGTGCAATGGCAGGAGTCAGACGAGCGGCTGAGCCCTAAGCCGCGCGGCAGGGCCGAGGCTGAGGAAGAGACGTCGCCGGAAGAGCGCGGCCCGGCGGAGAGGGGCGCGGGGCTGCGCTCGCACCCTTCGTTTAAGCCCGCCGTGCCCAGCAAGCCCAACGTCAAGGGCAAACCTAATAAGGTCGGCATACCTACTTATGATTGTATGTATGTATATTCGAACACTTAAGGTAATTATAGATGCAGCCTGTCGAGGTTTGTCGTGGTGTGTTCGGGAATACCAAGTTGTGCTTATACAAGTCAACCCAATAGGTTGATTTAATAAATGAACCAGCTCAGTTTTGGTTTGTCATCTGCCATTTATGTTTATTAATTTACTGAATATTACGGCCTCATACGGAATCGTGCACACATACGATCATTATTTATGAAATATGACATCGTTTAAATGTCCACTGCGGCTTCGAACGGTGGCACGGATCCGAGAGGTCCAATTTTTGTCGATTTACTGAAGTTTCACTTCTATCGTGTGTGAATCACACACACACCTTTTTTATTTGAAAGGCCCATTTATGTCATCATTTATGAAATATGACATCGTTTAATTGTCCACCGCGGCTTCGAACGATGGCACGGATCCAAGAGGTCCAATTTTTAAGTACCTACTCCACTGCATAGATCCGGCTGAATCTGAACGATGGCCTGCGTTATGTTGACTTTCGCACTCACTCCTGGTACTCCTGCACACTCTCACGGTCAGCAGCGATGTTCTCGGCCAATCTGGCGTTCCTTTGACGTAAGCGTGTTGGTTGGTTTTTTACCGAACCGTCTCGAATTTGGTCAACAAATGTTGGAGAGTCGACTTTGAAGGGCCACTGCGTCAGTCGTAAAATGGACGTAATGCGCCCAACGTTGGCACTAACGAACACTCATTTTGATACTAAAGTTTTTTCATTTGGACGTACTGCTCAATCGTGTAACTTGCCATGGTATTTGGCATCAGTAACTAAAGAAATAACATCGACCCGCCCTATTTGAAAGACCCATTAAATAAATAACATGATAAGAATTGTGTGTAATAGTTGTAATTATATGTTGCGTTGTATTGTTGTCAGAGCGCGGGTATATACGCGACGCCCGTGGGCGGTGGTTGGTCGGAGGGGTTGGAGGGGTCTGAGGGCGAGGTGCTGGGCGCGCTGCGCAGCACGCTGGAGTGGTGCACGGGCGAGGTGCGGCGGTCGGGCGGCGGGCGCGGCTCGCTGTGGCGGCTGCAGACATCAGAGCGGCTGGCGCGGCTGGGCGCGGCGTGCGCGGGCGCAGCTGAGGCGCGTGGGTGCGGCGGCCCGCTGCGGCTGCAGCTGCGCGCTGCCGCTGCTCGACTCGACGCCGAGGCGCGCGCGCTCGCCTCGCCCGCGCCGCACTCGCACCACCTCGCCGACGGCGTCGAACGCGCGCTCCGGGACCTCGCGGACATCGTGCACAGGTACCTCACCACCACGCACAGAAGTGGTATTGTTAAATCATATAAAGTAGATCCCCGTACACTTTGAACATGTATAGAATGTCGGCAATATTTAAGTAAATATATCGTATTATAATGTATAAGTGCGATGTTCTGTTGCAGATAAGCGCTTGGGCGAAGGAGCAGTGCACGAGCGCCGCGCGACCGATCTCACCCTCACTGTACATACGTCATGCACACCGACACGCTCACACCCGCCCGTACTTACGTGTATCATTCATCACGCTCGCCCAGTCGCCCGTCGCGTCTTCCGTCGTCCGTCGCCCCGAAAAATACTCTCTGTTTGTATCCTTAAGTGTTAGCCCGTAGTTGGTAATGTACAAGTATTACGTATAGGCATCGCGCGCGCGCTCCCCTACCCCCACCCCTCCTCCCCAGTTGAGTTTGACATTTATTTATCAGTGCCAAATGTATGTTTGTAAGTGAAGAGCGCGCCGCCCGCACATTCCTCACTGTGTACTTAGTCGTGTACTAAGAGTATGTGTCGTGTATTTAGCAAGTAACGAGAGAGCAAGATGAGTAGTTAGTTGTTAGTGCGCTCGGTAGGAGATCTCGACTCGGACCAATAGCGACCCGCGATGCTCGTTCGTCTAGCGCGTCTCGCCCCACAGTTCGTATCTAAGACTGTCTAAGTATTGATTCCTTTGGGCCTATTTATTGTATCGCGGACGTGTACGGCATCGCTCTATTTCATACTCTATATTGTACTTGTATTATTGCGTATTGGAAATGATATATATATTACTTTAGTATATAGCGAACAAATGAAGTTGTCAAACATCAATTATCTTAAGTTAGCGTACTGTGATACGGCTTATATTATAGTAATAATTATGCTCAATATTTTCTTTTATTATTATTTTATTAATCAAAATTGTAAGGTATTTTAATACAATGATTATTATATGCTATTGCGATCGATGACAAGTGAATCGTTAACGTAAAGTTGGCCGCGGCCGACTCTTAACATGTGTATGCTAGTCTTTATTATTATAATTAAATACATACGTAAGTTGTCTATAATAGGTTCGCGTACCACCTCCAAGCTGTATCCTAAGGGTTCTGTATTAGACTACCCCGCGCGAGTGGGAGCGGCCCTCGCTCCCTCCGGTCCCTTCTAGCCTAAGTAATACGATCCAAAGATACATAACAGATATCTGAGTGTAATGGAAATAAAAAGATTTCTTTAACATGAACCTCTTTCATTTCACACGCCCGTCCTTCGTGCAACGTCGAACGCAACGGCAACGTGATCATTGCTTGTACAAAACCAAACTCACTAAAACAACTTTCACATGCGTTTAATATGAATTACATATAACTCGTGCGACCTAAGATGGCACCTGACTCAAATGTCAGTTGTTTGAAGTACTGAGTGCAAGAACAATATAATTTATTCTAGTTTTTTTAAATTTCAACAATTATTTTGCTTCAAGTAGTTTCTCATAACATACTAGTGGTAATTTACTACCTGAGTTAAGAAAATACATATGCATACCAATAGGAAGCAGGTCTCATTCATTATTTACCCGAATGCATTCTTCGTGCAGTGATTTAAATAATATTAGGTAATACCTAATATAATTTTAAATGAAATTAGAGACTGAAATATGGTTATAAAATACAATTTTAAATCGTCATGATAAGCCTATGAATGGAAGTCTCTTAATATCATGTGTATATGGATATTCTTTATTTTAAACTATTGCGTCTGCTGTCGTCATGCTGGTTTTTTTCCTTTCATAAAACAATTGTGTTATCCAGACGAATCTAATGATATAATAATAAAAGAAATTCGTGGAGTGATTTATATGATATTAGGTAATACCTAATAAACTAAAAATATTATGGAAAGATTCGTGCAACGGTAATAGTGATGCTAACGCTCCTCGCAAGATGACAGAGGGGTATTACGCGGAGGAACGGTATCATGTTTCGTTTTGAGCCAGGTGCCATCTTAGCTCGCACGAGTTATAGATATCATCTGTATACATGAAAATACCTTTCTGTCTATGAAATAAAAATAATGAGGTGAATATATATAACTAGGGTAGGCTAATTACAAAGTTTGTTTGTTTAAAAATGATATAAAAATACTCACAAACACTGTTAAATAATAACACACCACGCTGACTTGTTACTAAAAAGATGTAATACGCAGCCGCATGCAGTGTACAGTATTAGCTCACGTACGTTTCACATAATATATACTCACACACGTTAAATGCTCAAATACAAGCAAGTATTAAACAGTGTGCATTCATAACTACCAAGAGTTGCCTGGTATTTAACGGGGACAACACATTTAAGGTTAAACAGTTAAACGGGCCCAGGGATGATCTTTGCTTAAGACCCCAATCTTGTAGCAGGCCTTGGGTATAGGACATTGTTCACCAAGGGAGAAAGGGACCGATTACTAGCGAGGGAGCAGTTTGTGGCCCGAAGGCGCAGCCTAGGACTACAATACTCCCGAGGTAGGAATGGGACTTTCACCCGAGTGCTACACAGTGCTTTGTGCACCTGTGAGGAACATTTAAAGTATTTTTAACAATGATATTATAAAAAAAGGTAGATATCGCACTATAGCGCGATTATTGTTGAGGACAAATGTAGACAATCGTCGTGACTTCATTTAGTCGGCTAATAGAAGCTAGCGAATAAACACGTTGTCAGAGCGTTTCCGTGAAGTGCTTATTATTACCAAAATGCCGAGCTGTGTGTTATGAAGGTGTAAAAACTATGGTTCCAAAGTAAATAAAAAGGAAGAGTTACATACCACGGGTAACTATTTATAAGTAGGTAACTACGTAATATTTGTATTTTGTCACGGTTTTGTTTCCCATTTACCGAAATTATTAAATGATATCTAGTATTAGTTCAGCACATAAGGCGCGTTAAAAAAGGACAGAGGATAAGATTGTAACTGAAGTGTGACAAGGACTAATAACGGTCGATGGCATGCGTAATAGATTAAATCTCTTTAGCTATCTCTTTCTTTACCATGCATTCCGTATTATCTTTTGCATTCGTAATCGTAATGTATGTATACACCTTTAAATAAGTACGTCATGTCATACCGCAACAATATCGAACGCCGTTTAGTATGAAGGTAACCTATCTTTCTATATAATATCATTGATTTTTAAAATAAAATCAAAACGTAAGACAATTTAAACGTTAAGCGATAACTCGAGTGTCGGTTTTTTGGACACATCAAAGGGTTTATGCGCGTAGCTTAGCGCGCTATGCATAACACTTTAGATACACTAGATGTGACACTTATTGCAATAGCAAAGCCAGGTAGGTACATACATTTTCTTTTTAATATAATAATCTGATTACATGATTGTGAAAAAGGTAACACAGTGAAAATATAAATATTTCATTTGGCCGCCGTTATAAATACATATATTTATCTATCACTGTTCTATCACATGATTTTGAATTAAGTTGACCGCCATTTTATAGATACTTGTTGAAGACCTTAATACTAAAAATCTACTGGTTAACTAGCAATATGTAAAAACACATTTCCGATGGACCATCAACTATTCTATACACTGCCTATTCCTATTTAGTTAGGCACAGCACATAGCTCTCCCCTTAATACGATCCTGGGATACATCAATTGCCTCTTCTACTTTGCAAGCCCATTGTGGATAATCTTAATCCAGCCCTTTATACCCGACAATGGCAAAGCTACAAAATTGGTAATAGTACCATATTAGTTCCATGGTAGTACTAGTATCTAAACTACTGAACGGATTTTAATGGAAGGGGTGAACACATTTGTAACAATACGCATAGGCCAAGTAACAGACTAGGATATAAAAATTATCAAAAAGGGGTCAAATCCATAGATTACCTCACACGAATTGCATGATTTTTGTTCTTGTCACAGCTGGTCACATTTATGAGAATCTCCCCCTGAAATTACAATTAAAGATTATTGAATGAAAACAGGGGCTAAAGTAATATCAAATCAAAAAAATCTGACGATGGTGGGTCCTGGGCACGGTACTGCCGGTAGTAGGTACATGTTCATTGAACATGACAGGTTTTGACCAAGTTCATCCATAAGCGGACACGCACAGAAGAGTCAGGCAGTGGTCTAGCGTGTGTAGGTCCTGCAGCGTCTCTGACTGCCATGACGACGATCTCGTCTGTAAATCGCAAGTGAGACATGTATTTACCGTTGAAGGTTATGCCACTTTTTATTTGTACTCGGCACTTTAAACGTCTGTCGTTCGAGTTAAGTGCCATGAGTGCCATCTTAGGTCGCAGGAGTTATATTATACTAACAAACCAGCTTTAATTTATTCAATTAAAAGTATTATTTGTTTAAAAATTGATACTAGAATGACAGCCCTAAGCCTGTAATGTGTATAGGAACATCCAAATATAATTAGCTGGTTAAATTAACAGGTAATTCGGTATTATTAGTTGTCCGAAATATTTATTTATTTATTATAACTAATGTGCTCAATCAACTTCACTATACGATACTGAATGCCAATGGCCAACTCTAACTGAGTTTGACACATGAAGATTGACGTTGACAGAAACAAAGTTCACATCACAAACAAAACAATGTGCTAAAGTTTAGTTTTTTAATTATAAACCGATATTTCTGCTGGAAATTGAAGTGATAGTGGGATTGTTTAGTATTTCATCTATAGAAGAGGTGGCTTCAAAGAAGTTTTACATTGATATGAGCTTGATAACCACTCAGTGTAAGGCAACGTTAACTCGGATCGAGATGAATCTCGATGACCCTTTAAGATGCCAAAGTGGCATATTCTACAAATATGTTCATGCAGCACGCAAAGAGAGGCTAATGTTAGCGTTGACGTAATACGAGAGTGTTAAACTGGACATTCTTAGTGCACAAGATGTGGAACAATCCGAGGAGAGATCGTTTCATCGAAAATCATTGGGACCATAACGGTACTATCCAAAACTGAATCGTTTCTGACAACATGTGTTTCTAGTTCTCATTTGCCCACTGTTGAAATCCCCACTTTTTAATGACAAAAAGACTACACCAAATTATGATCTCATGACTTCATTGAAGACATTGAAGTGGTGATTGACAACAATTATTCTTTGATAAACGTTTAAAAGATGTTCTACCTTAGATAAAACTTCTAGATACTGAGTTGTCAATAGTCTGATTATGAATAGCTTGCCACTTATAAAGAAGCTTTACATCATCTAAGGTGTACTGCAACAATTACTGCAACGGTTCTATGGACCAATAGAGTAAATTAATTAGGGTTGACTGCCAACTTGCCGGATACCAATATTGTTGGGATAGGAAACAGGGCCACTAACTCAGAGTTGCAATTGGTAGCATTCCTCATCTTTAGAAAGAAAGTTAACTAAAATCCTGCATTATTTGTACAGTATAAGGGGTTCATGGACCTGTATGCGGTATTGGGACATGATAAGGAAATCCTTATTAATTCATATTGATATCGTTTTGAAGATTTAAGCAGTTCTATCTTCAAATCGCAGAGCACATGCAGTTACGAAATTATATACTGATAGACTTTTATATATATTAGTTCAATTTATTACTCAAATGTTTTTAGAATATTTTATTATATCGAAATCACAGTTTATATGACACTTTGTTTTTCTTCACGAAACCGCGCGAACTATATTGTTTTTTTTTTTTTTCACAAGTCAGACACCTATCGTCTCTGTCTATGTATATTTTTTTTTCAAGGTGTTTCTATTTCTATTAACTCCTAACACTTTCCCTAAACATTTACATAGTACACAATCCTAGCGCCTGGCGTAGAACTGCATATGACGGACGAGGTAGTGCTTTGGTGAGGATGTCAGCGACTTGATCCTTTGTTCCGATCCTTACAACGTTGCAGATACCCTCAGTTACCAATTCTCTGACGTAGAAATGTCTGAGCCGGATATGCTTCGTTCTCTTGTGAAACTCGGGGTTGTGAGCAAGACGAACAGCAGCTTCATTGTCCACATGCAGAACAGGTACGTCCGCAATTGTGGTCAATGCCTGATAAATTCTTGCAAGCCACAATAGTTCTCTGCCGGCTTCACTGGCTGCCACAATGTCAGCTTCTGTAGTGGAGATAGCGACCGATGTTTGTCGCTGGCTGATCCATGAAACTGTGCCTCCAGAATAGCGACAGATCACTCCCGTCGTGGAACGTCCAGTTTCTGGATCACCTCCGTGGTCGGCGTCGCTAAATCCTTCTAGGATTCCAGGTTTGAGACCAGCTTTATAGGAGATCCCATGCGAAATGGTACCTTTGATATAGCGCAAGATACGTTTTACCTTGAGCCAATCTGTCTTTGTAGGTTTCTCCAACTTTCTTGAGACAACTCCGATGGCATATGCAATGTCGGGTCGAGTACCAACCATTAAGTATGCCAGAGCACCAACAGCTTCTCTATATGGGAAAGAGGAATCTTCCGTTTCTTCTTTCCCTTCTTGAAGAGTCTCTCTCTCAATCGGTGTAGAAACGGGATTGCAGTCACTCATTCGAAAGCGGTCTAATACCTTTTTCGCGTATGCCTCTTGGTTGATGAAGATGGAGCCATCCTTTCCTCGATGGATTTGAAGACCAAGATAATATGTCAATGGTTTCGTCGTTATGCGCAGTTTCTTCTTCAAATCTTCCAAGAAGGCGTTAGCCGTGTCTTCGTCAGTGGCAGCTACTAATCCGTCATCGACGTACAGCGTAATCAGTAGTTTCTTTCCGTTTAATTCTCTTCTTGAATATAAGCACCAATCAGATTCGCACTGTTTGAAGTTCATATCCAACAGAATCTCTTGAAAGCAAGAGTTCCAGCACCTTGGTGCTTGTTTAAGTCCATACAGACTACGGTTAAGCTTTAAAACGGTAGACGTAGACGTTCCTTCCGTGAGGTTGCACCCTTCTGGCGGTTGAACGTATATTTCTTCCTCGAGCTTTCCGTTCAGAAAGGCTGTGCAGACGTCGAATTGGACCAGGTGTAATTTTTCCTGCGCACTAACGCTGAGTAGTGCTCGTACAGTAGCTAGGCGTGCCACAGGACTGAAGGTCTGATCATAGTCTACTCCTTTCCTTTGTCTGTACCCTTTTACGACAATTCGAGCCTTGTATTTGTCGATCGTGCCATCTGGATTACGTTTGATCCGTAAAACCCATTTGCAGGGAAGTGCTTTTCGTCCTTTTGGCAGTGCACACGGCGTCCAAACGTTCAGGTCTTCAAGGGATTTCAATTCGCTATCCATTGCCCTTTGCCATTCTTTGCGATCGTCCCTTTTCATAGCGTCTGCGAAATTATTTGGGAATGTTTCAGTGATACAGATGTAATCTTTTAGTCTCTCAGGACGTCGAATCAGTAAGCGATCTCTAAGATTATAGCCGGTTGGCGGTGGTTGAGCGTCATAAAATTCTTCTGAGACTGTCGTTTCGTCTTCATGGTCATGGTCTTCGTGGACGACTTGATCCGATTCTTCTCCCTCGAGAACATGATCATGGTTTACGGAGATTGGTTCGGGTGTATCTCCCTCGTGAACGTGAGTTTGCTCTGGAGCTGCAGCTTCTCTTTCTAAGGTCATGTTTGGCGTTATGGAAATCGGGTATTCTCTTGTCTCATCTTCTGTTTTAGAAATTTCACTATTACAGATCGGAATAGGTTTCTCATCGAAGATTACATCACGAGAGCGGACGAGCGTCGAGTGTTTTCCGTCTGTGACCCAGATACGGTAGCAATCTTCATCGTACCCGATAAGTCGACCTTTTATCGCCTTTTTGTCGAGTTTTTTACGCTTCTGCTTTGGGATATGGACGTATGCGGTTGAGCCTATTATTCGGAGATGTTTAATAATAGGTTTCTTACCATACCAAAGTTCATAGGGAGATTTTTCTCTTGAACTTGAGGGACCTGTTCTGTTTAGGATGTATGCCGCTGTATTAATGAGCTCTGCCCAAAGCACTTGTGGTAATGGCTCATGAGCATACATCATCGATCTGCCTGTCTCAACAAGGGTTCTGTTCTCCCTTTCGCTTACTCCGTTTTGTTCCGGTGTATACGGGGTGACGAGTCGCTGTACTATTCCATGAGTATCTAAAACACTTTTTATGGACGCATTATCAAATTCACCGCCGTTGTCACTCAAAAGGCATTTTATGGTGTGTCCGACTGTTTTAGTTTGAGCGATCATCAAAACTAACTAGTCCTTGACCTCGGACTTCTTGCGTATAAAGTACACCATACGGTAGCCTGTAAAGTCGTCTTTAAACAAAACGTAGTACTTATAGTTTGAGAAGCTAGGTTGAAACGGTCCACAAACGTCGGTGTGTACGAGTTCTCCGGGCGCGGTAGCTCGGGTTCTTGTACCGAATTTTAGTCGATGCGCCTTTCCAAAAATGCAGCCTTCACAGGTCTCTTTTTCCATTGGCAGGTTTAGACCTAGTTCCCGTTGGATCGTCGCTCTTACGTGTCTTTTATTTTGGTGAGCGAGTCTCTCGTGGTACAGTTGCATTGTTGCAGTAGTTGCAAAGACTTCGGGTGGTGTTTCTGGCAGTACGGGTTTTACTTCCAGTCGATATAAGCCACCTTGTTTTTGTCTCTTCCCTATTAAGCATACTTTCCCGTTGACAATGACGTTACATTCAGTTGTCCTGGATGAAAAGGTGCTATTCGGGACTCGGTCGTGAAGTGCGAGTACGGAGAAGAGGTTCTTGCTGATGGCCGGAACGTACCAGACGTCTTGCAGGCTGATGTCAATTTGTTTCCCGTTAACATATCCTCTGAGCTGTACTGTTCCTTTGCCTTTGGCACGGACTTCATTACCAGCGGCCGTTGTAACAGTGTAGTTCTCATTGAAATGTTCATAGGTCTGGAAAATGTCAGCTCTGTTGGTGACGTGGCTTGTTGCGCCATTATCGATGTACCAGTTCTCGTTGTCCTGTGAAACTGTGAAGATTCCGTTGTCTTCTAAAGACATGAGTAATAAGTTAGCGGTCTTTGAAGTAGAAGGCGTTGCTGTCTGGGTCGGATTTTGGCTCTTAGGAGGTCTACCGTCACGGATCCATTTTTGACAGTTGCGTACTCTGTGGCCAATACCTAGGCAATAGTTGCATTTAAGCTTCTTGTCCTTCTTCTTCTCCGTATTCGAAATCAGGGCTTCCGAGTGATGCGAGGGTGCGTTGTTACCTTGCAGTGCCCTTTCAAATGCGCAGAGATGACTGGTTAGGTTTTCTACCGTACGGTTGGATTTGGGCATTAGTAGCCAACTACTTCTGAAGCTGAAGTATGTATCCTCAAGCGTGTCCAGTATTTTACAAATGAGTAGGAGTTCGGGTAGCGCTTGGTTACTGTCCTTCTTGAGTTCTTGATTCAGTTCAGTCCAGATGTTCTTTAATTTTGACATGTGGGTGGCTATGTCATCTGCTTGATCCTTCTTAAAGCTAAAGAAACTCATACACAGGTTGTAGGTTTTATCCTCATTTGTTCCGTCGAACAGCCTGTGGAGCTCTAACCAGACATCACGTACTTTAGTGAACCGCATAACTTTTCGAAGTGTGTCTTCTTGCATATTGCTGGTAAGTATTAGGATAGCACTGGCATCAGCTTTATCAAACTTATCTTTCTGTTGTTGATAAGCCGCCAATTCAGCATCGCCGCTTCCGTTATGTGGACGAGTGGGTTCCTGGAATGATCCTTCAACCACTTCTAGGGCCGACGGTACGGTGCGTAATAAGCATATAGCTTTGTACTTCCATGTGTCCCAGTTTTTCCCATCTAGGAGGCCGATCTGAATCTTTCCTGTAATACTTTCCATTTTCGTAGTCTGGGCCCGTAACCTGATATTGTTTTGAAGATTTAAGCAGTTCTATCTTCAAATCGCAGAGCACATGCAGTTACGAAATTATATACTGATAGACTTTTATATATATTAGTTCAATTTATTACTCAAATGTTTTTAGAATATTTTATTATATCGAAATCACAGTTTATATGACACTTTGTTTTTCTTCACGAAACCGCGCGAACTATATTGTTTTTTTTTTTTTTCACAAGTCAGACACCTATCGTCTCTGTCTATGTATATTTTTTTTTCAAGGTGTTTCTATTTCTATTAACTCCTAACACATATGGTATTAATTGTGGCTTTGTTTACTTTCTAGCCTATCATGCTGTATTCAATGAGGAGAGCAAGATGGTGATATGGAGTGATATAAGTGAACATAAAGTGTAATTGAATGATGTAATGCTGAAGAGGCCAGTGATTTTGGTCATACTTAAACATTTTAATGAGTTTTGATGTGTTCTTATAAATCTAGGCCGTTGAAGTCTTCAGAACATTTTGTGGAGGAATGACCCAGGTAAGCCTGTAGCCTGCTTGCAGCTACAAACAATATCTTATGGTATGAAATACTCCACCTTTTTAGCCACCTGATGTTTGATAAAGTTGCCTAATAGGTGTGGTATCCAACAGTGGTAAACAGGTATCCTCTTGCCTCTAATGCTATATTTAATAATACATATTATGTAGATGATGTATATCTGGGTGTAATAATGTACAGCAGCTGTTTATTTTGAAAGAGTCCATTGGTAGAGACACTTAAGTTGGATAATTTTAGTTTCAATAAGTAGTGCTCAAACTTACCCTCTGTTCTGGAAAGAATACTCAATAGTTCTTAGATTCAAACAGTGAAATGATTCTTCCATGATAGAATTAATAGGCTATGCAGAAGTTTCATTAAACACATTTGCTTGCCTTAGGATTGTTAAAACATATGGTACTGTAAATCTTTTATGCTTGGAATCCCCCTGTAGCTCCTCTATCTATCTTAGAAAGCTGACAATGTCTCAACTAAAGCTGAACAGAGCTTCACTGCTTGTACAGCTGGTACATAGAGTGAGCAAGGTAATATGTACCTCTACCTACGCTCACTGCAGGTCCGACTGCTCTGCGTGGGAGTCTAAGCGTCGAGTCCTGGTCGGACAAATCGGACGAAACCTGTCACCGCCAGTATTGATCGCGGCAATGCTGGCGAATGGCGAGGGATGGGCAGCCGCGGTGTCACGGGAAAGGGTCGATCCCGCTCGAAGGAGGCGGCAAAAGGGACGCGGTAGAGGCCGCTAGCTTCCCAATCGTTGCCTAAGGGTTGCTGCGGTCACATCCTTGGGAAATGTGACCGCTGCAAACGACTCGAGATAGGTGACAGACCCCCGGTGCGGCTGGGGGGTGTCGTCTAGGGCGGGTTAATGTTCCGCCTCTTACTATACAGAGCGGTGAAAGGCACAGCGGCATCCTGCCGCGAGGGTAAGTCCAGTGACCCCGAGATGTACCCTAGTTGAGTGGTAAGGCACAGGGCACAGCAGAAGTCGCTGATGCGATCCTGGTGTTCCTCCCGACAGCTAAGGTAGGCCGCCGCGGGGTTTAGTGGGTAGACCGGTTGCCCGGGAGAACCACACTTCGCTTACCACACGAAAGGTATGGTGCCAAAAGCATTCCCCGCATAAAGAAAGGTACTTTTAGACTCACACACGCGATTTTCTTGTACACAGGTTGTGTTGTCCTGGATCTTAAAAAAATAAGCCTATGTCTATAATTAGTTAATGAAACAAATTGTTTCATTAACTAATAAATTTTCATGGTTTCATGTGAAGTTGACTGATTATCCCTTCCCTCTGACCTACTCTCTCAAGGTATAGAGATGCAGGGCTTGTACAGCAGTACCATCCGGTAATATCTTGCTTGGCATATTGTGTAGAACGGGTGAAATTCAAATCATTTAATGAACTTCAATATGTTGTTGCATACATCTATGTATTTTATAGATGTATTTAAAAAAAACAAAGACTACGTGCTAATTAATTATAATTCATTGAGTTCAGAAAAAGTTTGTGAAAGAAATTATTATTGGATACAAACAGCTAGTTTGTCTTTTATTTATTGATGCCTTCGGTATTCTTCATGTAAGCGGTCATTCCGCAAGATAAGATTCATCCTGCTTTTCATATCAGTTCCTTGATTATTGAAAAAGAGCACCTCAGATTGTTACATGCTGTCATTGATATATAATATACCATGCTGTAGACCAGCATGACTGGTGCTCAATTCGCTTTCATAAAGGTTTTGGATAATAAATGGCATTAGAGAGGTCAAAAAGGTAGTACACCATTGTCTAAAGTGTATTCGTTTGAAGGTAGAAACTGTATACATGCAAGTTATGGGCTCTCAACCTGCACTCAGAGTCACCATCCTATTCAGTATGTTGGCATTTGCAGTGGTGGCATTATGGAGTAGCCCCATGTCCGATTCTATTCAGATACTCACTCCCAGGTGGAAATATTCCCAATTTTAAAGAATGAATGAAAGAATTTGTTGATCCTCTATTGATCAAAAATGTACTTTATATACACTGACTCGTATTGCACAAGTGTTTCTTGCCAAATGGGCATTTTTCAAAAAGTTTGTAGGCTAGTAAATCACCCTGTCCGGTGGAGTCGCAACATTATGATATAAAACAGTAATTATATTTTTTTATTGCTGGTGACGTTTTATGAAAAACAAATCTTGCACTATAATTTTGTTATAAAATAAACATAAAAAACTGTGTAAATTACTGAATACAACCTTCTAAAGCAGTTCTGACCATACAAATTCTATGTGTCCAACCCCTTCTTATAAACTTTGAAATAGAATTACTTGTTTTTATTCTTCATAGAGGTACCTAAATGTTATATTTTTTGAAAGATTTTGAGCAATGGCATTAAATTTAAAACTCTATATCTAACCAAAGGCACAGAAAATATCATTATCTTTTAATTTTATTGTGTCCACAAAAATAACATGTAGTGGAAACTCCTGCATAGTCACGGTGATTTTAATATGATGCGTACTTAGAAGTTACAAAATAGGATTGTTTTTTAATGGCAACGTTATAGTCTATGATAGTAGCCACTAAAGCTTTAGGATTCAATCAACCAATCAAATGTGACACAATAAACAGTTTGCAAGCGTCACGGTTTTGGTTTGTTGTGCTCCTAATAGTGTCGTCGTTTTGTAAAGTTAAAACAGTTCAATTTATTGTTTTGTTATGATAGATTTCATATTTATCTAATAAATGACCAGCTAGAAGTTGCTATAGTAAAAGCTGTTTTTTGGAATTGCTAGAAATTATATTCTTAATACTGTAATCGAGGAATCGTCATTTCCATTCGTCACGTGATATACAAGCGGAACTTTTTCGTGACGAAATGCATTTGTAAAGCTGAGTGTATGGAGAGGGTGGTTCTAAGTATTGTAAAATTACAAAACACAAAATAAAATATTTTTAATTAGTATTTCATTGACTTTTTTCAATTATATTTAGAAATTAAATTCATAAATTAACATCGTAATGTTAGGTAAATCTGCAGTAACCCAGAACTAGAAAAATAAGCGTTTTATTTTATATTACAAAGAGTATAAATATGGTTTGCTATGGTATAATAACGATATTGAAATTGTCGGAAAGCCATCATTTAGCCAAAAAAAAATTAACACAATCACTAACTACAAATCCTGTGTGAGTGATCACCAGCCTCTCTCCCTTTGAAAAATGTAGATATGTATACTCGGGAAAGGGCCGATCCTGCTCGAAGGAGGCGGCGAAGGGGATGTGGCAGAGGTCGATAGGCCCCCAGTCGTCGCTTAAAGGGTCGTTGCAGCCACATCTTGGGTAGATGTGACCTCTGCAAACGACCCGACACAGGTGACACCCCGGTGCGGCCGGGGGGTGACGTCTAAGGCGGTTCGGTGTTGCGCCTCTTATTGTGTGGAGTGGTGAGAGGCGCGACAGCGACCTGCCTTGGGGGTGAGAATAATCACCCCGGGATGTACCCCAGTCGTGGGCTAAGGCAGGGGGGACTCCAGAAGCCGCTGATGCGTTCCAGGTGTTCCTCCCAACTGCCGAGGTAGGCCGCCGCGGGGTTTAGTGGGTAAACCGATTCCTCCGGGAATCCCACACACGCCCTTCGTTTACCCCACTAAGGGTATGGTTCCAAAAGCATTCCCCGCGTAAAAAAAACCCTTTATAAAATATTTTATATATTGAGCTTTGATACGATTTTGTTTTCCAATAAACCCAATTGTTATACTTTATAAATTCATAATGGCGGATTTAAAAAATTTTTGTTTTTGATCTAACCGAAGTAATTTTTATTAAGGCATTAAATCTGTATTGACAATACCTTAGGTACGCGTTGTGCATGATCTATGGATATCGGCCTCGGTTGTGATTATTTTAGTCCGATAAATATATGTTTTGTGTACACTCTGCCTTCCTAGTTCCTAATAGTAACGCTAAGTTCCACGAGCGTTACTGTCCAGATTTGGCTGTGTGTTTAATTTAGATTTAATGAAAAAATACAAGGGTTAGAATATTGTATTTCATTTTGTGATATTTTGTTGAAACATATGATTCTATTGTTATAGTCGAGTTTGATATTTTCTTTGTATTCTGGATACAACGATAGTTTTTGATACTGTAATATGTTGCTATAGTGATGATTAGGACCTTTTACGTCATAAAACTTTTCGATTATAATAAATATTTTGCATTACATTTTGAATTTTCATAGCTTCTACTTATTGAATTTCACAAAAAATGTTTGTTTCGGATAAAACTGTTTATTATTTGCTAATTTAATCACTAATTAAAGTGACGAAATGGAACATTTCATTGAGTTACATTACATAAAAAACTTAAAATTTTCATCAACCGATGATATTTAACATAAAATAATATCTTTCTAATATAATCAAGTATATTTGCCATGTCATTAGCTATAATTAATTCAAATAAAAAGTATGAAAAAAATGGGAACTCCTTTTTCGTCACGGACAAACTTTTTGAAAAATGCCCAAATATAAAAAATGTTAGGGATGCTGAAGTTAAATGTAAGAACAAAAACTTTGTAAGGTCTGTTTCAAAAGTATTCCCGCTTCCTTTGTTTAATTTTTTTTAACTATCCTATGCTTAATAAATTGCCTCTATTTCTTTTACAGAAGAGGCGTAAACCATACTATGCCTCTTTTTATAAACCTTTTGTCATTTATCCTGCCATAACATTTTAATATGAATATATCGATAACCCATTTACTTAGGTCACCTGTACACTATTATGAAAGACATTTTAAATTAGATTATATTATATATTTTAAAATGTTACTTTTTTTTCTGCAGATATATCAATTGTAGTGATTTAATTACTTACCTATGAATTTTTATGTTTGCAATAAACTTGAAAAACATGTTACGTGATTAAATATTCAGAATTTATATCAGACGATGTTTTCAATGAACCTTACAATAAATTATTTCAATTAAATTAACGCAATCGTTTTATAATGTCGATAACTAACAATTTGTGAATGAAGACAAACTTCTATCACTATACAATAATTTACTACACTACTACACTGTACAATACAATTTTTTTATTGAATCCTACCATTATTTTCATGTTTAATTTAACAAATTAAATTTATTCTATCAAATAATATGTACTCAAGTTGTAGGTTTTTATTCTATCTATACAAAGAGAAGATTATTTAATTTTGTAAATATTATTAGCATGGTCCTTAGGAGCTTATTGAAGTTCTTTTGTTTTATGGTGTATGTATGCACGTTCTTTCTACAAATGTGTGTTTGTTTTGTTGCAGTATCTCACCAGACCAGCCATAACAGATGCAGAAGACTAAATTAGTTAAACTTAATCATTTAGAACTAATGTATGGAAAAGTAATAAACAATATAAATGAAAATGTCTTACTCTTATTTCATCTACTCTTTTCACATCGACGTTTCAATTACGTGAGATCCACGTAGTCACCCACAATGGCACGTGGATTTCACATCGTGCCGAATAGATAATTGTTATGTTTACTTATTATTTCTTTGTTTTTGGAAGTTTTCCAAGTGAGTCCATTTTACAAGTTAGGCCCCTACAACTCCTGAACTAAAACAGTTGTCTAAGACGCCGCAGTTTTCCTTTAAACAATCAATATAAAATATTGACTACTATCATAATCGAGCCAGCCGTTTAGGTCTGAAGTACTATCTAATTATACCCTATCGATGGGTTGGACGCGAAAAACAGTCATCCCCATATTACGTGTAGGTGAGGTACACCAAATAAAAGTATTTTTGATTTTATTTATTTTAGCTCTATCGACATGATAAAAATTGGCAAAGTGCGTGTCAGGCTACGCTAAGAAAAGGGTTGCGTAGTCACCCATAATAGTAGGTGGATTGAAAATCGTGTACAATAGACAACTGTTATGTAACTTAATATTTCTTTATTTTTGTGCGAAGTTTTACAAGCGAGTGCATTTTACAAGTTAGACTCTTAAAAAAAACTTATCAAAACCACTATAGTTTTCCTTGAAACTTCAATGAATGGACTACTATCTATCATGTTTTTTTTTAGATATTTCGAGCCAGCCAGCCAGAGGGGAGGAAAGGGACGCCCTGTTTTTAGAAAAAAATGCGCTTTCAAGTTGAATAACTCATAAACGGATACCTAAATCGAAAAATGTTTTTAAAATACCTTTCACAGGATGTGGTAGACGCGAGAAATAAAAATCATCCCCACTTTACATGCAGGGGAGGTTCCCAATTAAAAATATTTTTCATAATTTTATTGTAGCACTTTGTCCACGTAATTATAACACATTCATGCAAAATTTCATCTTTATAACACCAACGGAAGGACATGGCGAATCTATAAGGGTTCCGAGTCATGAACTACCGAACTCAAAACACATATTCATCATCTTCATGTTTCTAGCTCTAACCGTTTGGACGGAAAGTCGAGGACTACGGAACCTTACAAAAGCCTAATCCTCTTTCTGACGCAGTCGGATTATAACATAGAGTACAATAAAGTCAATGTAGCTACTAGAACACCTTGTGTCCGTAGCTATACAAACACATAATTTCCCACGCACTAGTTCTTAGCATGAGCGTCTTACCGAATGTGTCAGTGGAGAGCTAAGCGAACTGTAGGTCGTTAGCTCACGAAACCATACCTCGAATTAAAAATCGCACACCGCCATCTAGGGAAAGCTAAGTAACCTTTGCAGTGTCCTGGAATAAAACACTGTATAAATGGTATCCCAGACCAGTACTTTTGATTAAATTGATTTTATATAGGTATATAGTGTATGAGATGGCCTACCATCTTGCATCTTCTAATTTCTGTAGTAAATATCAGAGGTGTTTTCTTTTACACTCTGTCTAGAACTTCTTCGACTATACAAAGAAATAAAATTGGAGTAGCTGAATGTATTATCAAATGAACAGTTTTTTACTAAATTCATGTTAAAGTAATAATAATAATAATAAATATTTATTTCCAAAAAAGTTACAATAATCATACATGAATGTAGTAACACAAGATATTACTAACAGAAATCATTTGGAACATTGATACCCATGGTAAGATCTAACTTGAGTTATATAAGGATATAAGGAAAGTATATAAGCAACTTCATCCAAAAGGCAATTTTATCATTTTGGTCTATACGAGTACATCCCCCATATAGTTTCGGGCATTGTCTGGTTATAGTTCGTTACTTTTAAATAAACTGCTCAACTAATAATCAATTTTCTTATTGTATCGCGTATAGTTACTTTCAATGTTAGTTGTATGTAAATATTCACTTTGAAGAGCTTATAATAATTACGTCTCAAACTTAAAGTGGATAATTTCCATTTTAAACAACATCTCCTAACTGTTGGGAGCCACTTAAACTGAATTTAGTTACTCTTCGTTTTCACCAAACTTCAAGAGACATATAAGTGGTTAGATGTCTCTTAAAATTGCTATGGTGATCGACTATTGACCGCATAACTATCCCCCTAACAAGGGGACAGAGAAAATTGGCTTAAGTTGATAAATTGTTGAAAGTAATTAATTGTGGGTTTTGTTTAATACTGTTGAGACGTTAGATTCTGTAAATAATCGTAGTATATTCAATGAACCATTTATCAAAATAGCAGAAGATATGGTCTCTTTATTATGAGATAGTGAATATCCTTTGAAGGTAATAAAAGGCATAGTTTAATCAGTTTTTTTATTTATAATTGATTATTTTTTTATCGATGTACTGAGTCACAAACCGTTTTTAATTCAAATACTCGTCCTAATTTAATACCGAAATATGTATATGAATACCAACAGTAGATTTAAATCATTAGACCAAATAAATGAGCATGTCCTTATGTCCTAAGATGTTAATAGTGGCAATATGCTATATGCTATTATTAAAAAATGTTTTAAATCCATTCAGGATCGGATATTTCAACACTGAACAAATACACATGAAATGAATACTAATAATAAGAATATATTCAGTGAATGTGAGCTGAATGTGACAGGCAGTATTGCGACCGGCTCCGTGCTCTTCGGTGGATTCACCTAGATGCCTCGAGGTAACCTGTACATGTCGAAAATACCTGAAACGGTAAAAACACCTTGCATTAACACACAACACATAGCACACTGCCTCGTTGGTCTAGTGGTTAGTGTATGCGATTGCTGATCGAGAGGTCTCGGGTTCGATTCCCGGGACGGATCAAATGTTTGTGTGATCTGCAAATATTTGTTTCGGAGTTTGGGTGTTTTCTATGTATAATATATATCTATTTACAAAAAAAGTATTTTTATGTATTTGTATCAGTTGTCTAGTTACCCATATAGAAACTCTGCTTAGTTTGGGGACTAGATGACGTTGTGTGTAAAATTTCCGAAATATTTATTCCGAAAATATTATTAAAATGCCGATCTATCAATAATAATATTAATGACGAATCCATAAGCATATGATGCAACAAATCCATAAGCATATCTTTCGGACATGTTACGTTCATCTCACTATTCATAATGTAGCGTGCGATACCCCAGCAAAAAAGCAAAATAAATTGGGCTTTAGAGAGATGAGAGTATAACAAAAAAATTGTGTGTTCTAAGGAGTAATTTGTTACAAGTAGCAAAATTTTTGCATGTATTATGTTAAAGTTATTCGGCAAAAACACTTTTTGCTGGAGTAACGTTTCAAACGTTACCCCAGCAAAGTTTTATTTTTTTAAATTGTTTCAGATCCAAATGAAATACACCAATAGATAGCTTTAGTTACCTATTAAATGTGAGCAAACAGCAAAAATTGTGTGTGCTGTGGTTCTTAAGTTATTGACAATTTTGCTGGGGCAATATTTTGGACTTGTCTAGAACTTGAAAATGGCTGAACGCAGAAGTTTGAAAAAAAATACCATTGATAGACCTTCATTTGCTTAAATTTGTTTATTCATTAGATTTTAAATTGTTTGATGAACACCGATGTAATTAAATGATTTTGAAAATCAGAAAAACACAGTTTTGCTTTACTTACTTAATACTTACTTACAATCAAATAAAAAGCTGTAACATGTAGCCATGGTTTATATTTATAATGACTGTAAATCTGGATTAAATAACTTTAAGCAATATGAAGATATAAGTAAATATTATTAATTTTAAATGGTAAACCAGTATAATTACAATCAAATAAAAAGCTGTAACATGTAGATATGGTTTAAATTTATAATAACTGTAAATTTGGGTTAAATAACTTTAGGCACTATGAAGATATAAGTAAATAGTATTCATTTTAAATGGTATATTTAAGTCATCGAATACGCAGTTCCAATTGTTAGAGTTTGCCACTGATGACTGCCTTGTTGGTCTAGTGGTTAGCGTATGCCGCTGCGTGCGTTACCCCAGCAAAAAAGCAAAAAAAATTGGGCCTTAGAGAGATGAGAGTATAACAGAAAATTAGTGTGTTCTGAGGTGTAATTTGTTACAAATAGCAAAATTTGTGCATGTAGTAGTTTAAAAGTTATTCGACAAAAACACTTTTTGCTGGAGTAACGTTTCAAACGTTACCCCAGCAAAAAAAAATTTTTTTAAACGTTTCAGACCCAAACGAAATACATGAATACATAGCTTTTGTTCCGTATTAAATGTTAGCAAACAGCAAAATTTGTGTGAGCTGTGGTTCTTAAGTTATTGACAATTTTGCTGGGGTAATATTTCGGTCTTGTCTAGAACTTGAAAATGGCTGAACGCAGAAGTTTGAAAAAAATACCATCGATAAACTTTTATTTGCTTAAATTTTTTTAGTCATTACTTTTTAAATTTTTTGATGAACACGAAGCCGCGCGTCAAACCACGATGAATCGTTTGTCGATTCAGCTGGAGACTCCACGTGCTGGCTTCGCCGCCGTGGAGGCGCTTCAGCCGGTCGTCCTCGAGTGGGCAGGGTGGCAGTACGGGACCCTTTCTTTCCGACGGACGCAGGTTCTTTCCGGGCATGGTTGCTTCGGGCAGTACCTGCACTCGGTCGCTAGGAAAGAATTGAGTCCTACCTGTCATCACTGCGACTGCAATAAGGTCTCGGCTCATCACACGCTGGCAGTCTGCCCCGCATGGGCGACGCAGCGCCGAGCCCTCACTCCAGTCGCTGGAGGAGATCTGTTAAGCGATGGAAGGATAATTAAGCTGTTTTACCGCGGTCGCGACCTTCTGCGAAGACGTTATCTCGCAAAGGAGGCGGCGGAGAAGGCCCGGGAGGACGTCATCTACTGGGACCAGATGCCGCCTCGAGTGTGGCCGTAAGTGGACGAGGCGGGTTTTCCCCTCCATCCGTATTAGTTCGCCATCTGCGAGGGGGCAGCGTCTGCGTGTGCCAGACGTCGCCTAAAGAAGGAAGGGGCTGGCGCTGGGCCCCTCCCAGTAGTATCTTATCTTCAGTAGGAGATATCACCCTGGACTCCTCCTAAAACATAAGCGCAAAGAAGGCACACCGTGTTGTTTTTAGTTGGTTCTAACTAGGTCTAGGTATAGAAAACAAAATCGGAGGTAGGGGTGGCTGTTTTAAAGATGCAGTAGAAGAACACCTTCCCTGGGCCGGACGGGGTACCAGCTCGAGTACTGCCCCGAGCCCTCGACCACATGTCGGATCACCTCAGGGATGTTTTGGACGCTAGCATGCCGTCCGTACGCTTTCTTGAGAGCTGGAAGAGCGAGAAGCTGGTCCTACTCCAGAAGTCAGGACGGTCTGCCGATTCGGTCATCCCTTAAAGGTCCATCTTGTGGCTGGACGAGATGGGGTAATCTGTTTCTGAAGGTGCTCTCTGCTCTCATCGTCCGGCACCTGTGCGAGGTGGGCCCCGATCTGTCGGACGCTCAATTCGGAATTTGGGAGGGGCGTCCGACGGTCGATGCCATATTGCGACTGAGGGCGGTGACCGAAGAGGCAGTTAGCAGTGGCGGCGTGCTGTTGGCGCCGTATGTAGACATCGCCAACGCATTCAATAGTCTGCCATTTAGCTGCTTCAGGGAAGCACTCCTCTATCATAGAGGGCCAGATGACCTGAAGCTACTAGTGGCAGACTATTTAGAGGAGCTTACCGTCATATACGAGGACGGAGATGGTGTTTTGAGACGTCGGACCTAGTCGTGTTCCGCAGGAGTCTGTCCTCGGACCACTCCTGTGGAACATGGGATTCGACTGGATCCTTCAAGGGCGTCTCTCCCCCGGGATGGGTGTAATCCAGACGAACTTTCAGGAGGCGGCGTGCTTGGCCACCATAGAAGTCTCTATCGCCGCTGGGCGCATTGGTGGCCTTGGATAGGACGGAATCTTTTTTGTTCCACGGGTCCCGTCGTGGGCCACTCCATCATATTCAACTCGGTCCTCGTACTGGTCTGGGCCCAGATGGAGTATCTGGGCCTTATCCTTGACGGTAGGTGGCTCTTCGACGAGCACTTACGACAGCTTGCCCCAAAAGCTGGTAGACACTGCGTCCGCTCTTGGACTACTTTTGCCCAGTTTTTGTGGAGTCAGTATCGCGAGGAGACAACTGTACACGGGAGTTCTCCGGTCTATGCACTGTTGTCTGCATAGGCTCTGACCGAGGTGGTTTCCACAAGTCCCAAAAAAAGTGTTTAAGGTGGTCGCCACGCTGCTTTCTACTACTCCAAGTGTTGTGGGTTCAAATCCTTCGTGGAAAAACACTTTGTGCTATTCATAAATCGTTCTCCTGAGTCTGGGTGTTCCCTGTGTTCGTTTTATGTATGTTTGTAAAGTACCCCGTGACATAGGATTTATATTCCTAATTCGAGGAGTTGTCTTTTAAAAACACAGGTTTCCGCAACCTTACTTTTTTTCTGTACCATATTTTTTTGGGCCAATCTGCCGCCCCAAGCTTCAGCTTTTTCAGCTTCTATGGTAAATCCGGTCCTGAATATTCGTGATTGATAGCTGAAATTTACAGGCTTGTTTGTTGATGATATACTTAAATTTGTTAGAGTTTGCCACGTTTCCTTCTTTTATAGGAACTGCGTATTCGATGACTTAAATATACCATTTAAAATTAATAATATTTACTTATATCTTCATATTGCTTAAAGTTACTAATTCCAAATTAACAGTCATTATAAATGTAAACCACGGCTACATGTTACAGCTTTTTATTTGATTGTAAGTAGGTATACTGGTTTCCTAGCAAAACAGTTTTTTCTGATTTTTAAAACCATTTTATTGCATCGGTGTTCCTCAAACAATTTGAAAACGAATAATTAAACAAATTTAAGCAAAAGAAGGTCTATCGATGGTATTTTTTTGAAACTTCTGCGTTCAGCCATTTTCAAGTTCTAGACAAGACCGAAATATCACCCCAGCAAAATTGTCAATAACTTAAGAACCACAGCTCACACAAATTTTGCTGTTTGCTAACATTTAATACGGAACAAAAGCTATGTATTCATGTATTTCGTTTGGGTCTGAAACGTTTAAAAAAAAAATTTTTTTGCTGGGGTAACGTTTGAAACGTTACTCCAGCAAAAAGTGTTTTTGTCGAATAACTTTTAAACTACTACATGCACAAATTTTGCTATTTGTAACAAATTACACCTCAGAACACACTAATTTTCTGTTATACTCTCATCTCTCTAAGGCCCATTTTTTTTTTGCTTTTTTGCTGGGGTAACGCACGCTATGCGGCTGCTGATCAAGAGGTCTCGGGTTCTATTCCCGGGTCGGACCAAATAATTTGTGTGATCCACAAATATTTGTTTCGGAGCCTGGGTGTTTTTCTATGTATAATATGTATGTATTTACAAAAAGTTTTTATAAGTAAAGATTCTACGTGACGAATAAAGGCCATTCTTCTCTTTCTTTTAATCTTAAAATTAATATTTTATATTTAATCTTTCGTTACCAGTAATTTGGCCAATATTTGAGCACATATAGTTTTTACCTTTGTTGTAAGTAGATGCTCCTACTATGTTGTACCCACTGAGGCTGTTGTTTTTTTTTAAATTAGCTTATGTTCTAATTTTTAATCACTATAATTTGCATCAGTCCTCTAACATGGTGTATAGTATATTAGTGGCAGCACCTTACCCCCATATCAGGTTTATAAACATTAAAACTATGTAAACATTGGCGATTTGAAAGGGGTGGCTGCGAGTTTTTATTGCCATGTTCTTTTCTCCGGCTTTACCTATTGTTTGCGAACATGGCATAAATGTACATGTAGAATCTTGACCTGTCACAAGAGATGTATTGCATCCTAAGTGAATAAAGAATTTGAATTTGAAAAAAAAGTATGTTTATGTATTTATATCAGTTGTTTAGTACCCATAATACAAGCTCTGCTTAGTTTGGGACTAGATGACGTTGTGTGTAAGATGTCCGGAATATTTATTATTATAATTAAATTTGTTAGAGTTTGCCAAGTTTCCTTGTTTTATAGGAACTGCGTATTCGATGACTTAAATTTACCATTAATAATATTTACTTAAATCTTCATAGTGCTTAACGTTACTTAACCCAAATTTACAGTAATATGGTTTAAAAATTTGTTACAAAAGTAAACAAATTTAAGCAAATGAAGGTTTATCGATGGTATTATTTTCAAACTTCTGCGTTCAGCCATTTTCAAGTTATAGACAAGTCCAAAATATTGCCCCAGCAAAATTGTTAATAACTTAAGAACCACAGCACACAAATTTTGCTGTTTGCTCACATTTAATAGGTAACAAAAGCTATCTATTCGTGTATTTAATTTGGGTATGAAACGATTTATAAAACAAATGTTTGCTAGGGTAACGTTTGAAACGTTACTCCAGCAAAAGTGTTTTTACTTTTAACCTACTACATGCACAAATTTTGCTACTTGTAACAAATTACACAAATTTTCTGATGTACTCTCATCTCTCTAAAGCCCATTTTTTTTGCTTTTTGGCTGGGGTAACGCACGCCATAATGTACCATATATGGAATGAGTAAATAGTGACACAATTTTATAAAACTTATACCCACGCAACTTTTTAATTTTTTTTTTAATTTATTATTAATACCTGAACAACTGATTAACATTTTGTCGTTTCAACAAGAGAAACTTAACCTGAAAAATGGGTAAGTTGAACCAATAAGGTTAATCAGAGTAATTAAAACACAGCGATATTATCAAGTTAATGAAGCTACTGCAACACCTTCGTGCTGGTAGCCTTGCAAAAATTTAAAGTGTGACTAGAGTCATCCAATTTAATTGTTATGATTTTATCCCTAGCCATGTTATATCTAAAATACAATGACGCTTATATACCCCGCGCCGTAACCAAACCATAGCTCGTTTTTTAATCGAACGGAGCCATCTAGTGAAAGCAATGTAAACATTTCAGGGTTGTTTCTTGAATTGAATTTAGAGCACATTACTGTTACAGAGACATTTATATAGCTGAGAGATATATATTATTATTATAATAGATAGTAGAGATGTATGCCTACAACATGATAGGGATGATGCATTCCTAATGTTTTTTTCTAAAACACCACACAATGTATTTATAATAGATATTATATTAGAGAAGTTATGATTGATGATTACATTATTTCCACATATTGAATACCATTGAAATTCAGTTGAAAGTTGAAGTTAGTAGCCGACCCCAAATAAACTTGGGAATAATGGCTAGGAGGATAATGAATACTATCAGTCATAAAAATCTTAGAGTCAGATACTGAATCAGTTCACATTAAGTGACCAAATTGAAAGAAAATGTTTTCGTTAGTACAGTAGCGCCACCTATTCTCTCCTTCGCAATAGAGCAATGTGTGTTACTTAATTCGTAACTTTTCACAAAATTACAATTAGTGGTTTAAATTGTAGGTTGAAATGACTACAACAACAAATATTATTTTATTTATAATATTAGCTGCTGACCCCGTCTTCGTTCACCGACTTTTTTCTTCCTTAAAACTTAGGGGTATAAAAAAAGTGTACATCCTATTTTCAGATCTACTTACAAATAACACTTTATTTTTGGTACTTAGTTCAACTTTATCATTGAATTAAGTAACTATGTAACAAAGGTAATACAAAAGTCTCAAACCGTAGTCCGCTACGTAGAAGTTTTATTCAAATGTGACCCACTACGGAATCCGCAATCCCGTACACGTATTCGTAGCACTTAGCTACGTGTCAGCTACGAACATCATACAAATACAGGGTGGCAGATATATCATTTCAAACGCTTAAAAACAAAAAAAATTTTCATGTTACAATTTTATTATAATTATGGTATAAAAGATAAAGGAAACATGGGGATAAGCATGGGAATTTCAATTTTTTAAAATAATTTCATCCAAATCCTGGCCATTCACTTTCACACACTCTTGAAGTCGTTCCATTGTGATCCGTTCAACGATTGTTTGTTGTTTGTTTCTCAATTTGTTGAATCTCACAGCTGATATTTTCGTTCCACTGCATGACAGTCCGAGAATTATTGGCAAACAACGTACTTTTGAGATATAGATAGAACATAGAATAATATGCATGAGAGTTAAATCTGGTGAACTCGGTGGACACGCATTGCCCCCAAAGCGGCTTATCAATTTTAGTGGAAAATTTTGGCGAAGCAGATCCATTGACGTTCTGGCTGTGTGTGGAGTCGCCCATCTTGTTGAAGCCACGTATGCGTCGAGTAGGAGGAATGTGCTCGCAAGTTTGGTAAAAAATAATCGGTAATCATGCGTCTACAGTTTTTGCTTAGTTCGGGGACTAGTTGGGGTTGTGTGTAAGATGTCTGAAATATTTATTTATTACTAGCTGATGCCCGCGGCTCCGCTAGCGTCCTAGGGGTATGAAAAATAGATGTTGGCCGATTTTTAGACCTACCCGTTATGCACACAAAATTTTATACAAATCGCTCGAGCCGTTTCGCAGGAGTATGGGAACGAACATTGCGACACGAGAATTTTATATATTAGATTAATTATATAGAGAAAAAAGGACATTTAGAAGTGAGGCGAGAGCTCTGAGTGTGAAACCACGTTAGTTTCCGTACTTTGTGTTATTAAATCCCTACATATCAGTTTGTACATAAACTTTTCATAATTTAGCTATTTATATATAAATAGCTTTCAGCTATTTATATATTATAGTCTGCATTTGTCTGTTTGTCTGTCTTTTGTATTGTGAGAGGTGAACTTTGTTGAAACACCAATCATAACATGTGTTGTTATCTCTGTTTAGAACCACCAGCAGCTTACATGTAAAAACAAGATACAATATGTTTTAGTAATGACTCGTTATAGGGATGTTATTTCATGCTCGAATTTCAAAACTACATATTTATTTTATATTTACTTTTCTGTCTCGTACAATACAATAGCACATCAAAAAAATCCTACGAGTAAACACTACTACTTATTTGTCGATCAATTGGTCATCATATCATACATTTTTAACGGTAGGAGATAGATACGTATATTAGTATTAGTCACAGTAAGCCAAGCAAGAAAGAATACAAAAGACACAGATTTCCAGTAGTTTAGAAGGAGAAACGAACTGAAAGCGAAAATGCACACGCGATGCGAGAATTGCAACCGAGCGACCGGCGAGAGGTAAGCGTCGACGTCTGGCGAGAGGTAAGCGTCGACGTCTGGCGCGCGGGCGCCGGCGCAAGGCCACAGCTGCTGAGCGTAACAAACCGATTTTTGCACGACTCACATCTTCATATCATAAATAATATATATCGATAACAGAAATTGTTTTGTCTGTTTATCGATTATATTAATACAGTATTAAATCTACTTACAATCTAAACATTAAATTATATATTTATACACCATATAAATATAGCTATGCTACACAAGTGTCATAAATAAGTAGACATATAACATATGAGGTTTCTTAGCGAACAACTTACGAATGTTGACTGTCTGATAAACATGTGGAGTAGAACAAAACGCGGCACAAAACTTTTATGCGAAGTTATTTATTACACTCAATATAAGGAACGAGTTTACAATAGTATAGGAGAAGCTTAGAGTAGAATAGAATATAATTAGAAAAGAATATTATTTGTAGTGGCAGGGGCAATAAGAACATTAAATAAATATAGTTAGCGGTTTTACAAGCCATTTTAAGAGAGAATTCGAACGAGCATTCACCGTCAGAATAAGAGTGAGTTTCGTCTGCAACCAAACGGCAGTGGATCGAAGAGCTTGATTCACAACGGGGAGGCTCGACTGGGGTGCATGGTTCATGCAACCAAATGGTGTGCGGCGTTTGGTGACGGCGAAATGAAATTAAATTAAAGATAATTATTAAGTAGACACTCTTGTGTAGGAATGTATTATTAGAATTGTGTTTAAGATATTGACAATGTTACTATTTTTGTTAACTTAATTAAGTAAGTGAAAAAATCTTAAGAATAATATATATATCATCATCATCAGCCTATCGCAGACCACTGCTAGACATAGGCCTCTCCAATTGTACGCCACTTAGTTCGATCCTCGGCTACTCGCATCCTACTCCTGCCAGTCGTCTTGCGCAAATCGTTACTCCACCTGGCCTGTGGAAGTCCTACACTAAGTTTGCAGAGACGTGGTCTCCACTCAAGAACACGTTTACCCCAACGGTTGTCGGTTCTGCAGCTAATATAGCCAGCCCACTGCCACTACAGCCTGCTAATCCTGTGGGCTATATCGATCTCTAGTCTCTGCCGGATTACCACGTCTCTAATACAGTATATATTATATATTTAAATTATAGCAACGACGATTAGAACATGTAAACACTCAACCACTACCAAGATACGTTATATGGTACGGCTAATATAGATATATTACAATCTTATTACAGTGACATCTATTTAAAGTCGAACCTACTTGAGTAAAATGTACCAGGTAGAGTAATGACAGCCTATTTATAGGACCCCTGAGTACCGACGCCGAAAATAGATGGCGTCCTAAAGGTGCCATCTATTGGAGCTTATACATAACTGAACAGTCACGTGCATTTTAAAATAGTAGTATTCAATAGCACCCAAAGAGTCGGTTACAAACATACAAACAAACAAAAATACAAATATTTTAAGGTGTCTGGGGGGATGATTAGCCCTTCGGATTGGTCTGGCCGCATACAAAGATTCTTAAAATAGTACCTAAGATAATATAGATGTTTTGGTTTGCTACTAAACAAAAATGTAACTAATTTTAACTAATTTTTTCACAACTTTCAAGACGTCTGGCAGAAGTAATGGCCCACGGAATGTGTCTGGCAGTAATGAATTTTAATTTTAAATAACATTCTTAAAAAAATATTTAAATATTAGCTATTCTACTTTAGTGTAGGTAAGTAAGGTTTTTATCTACCTGTAATTCGCGCTACCTGAGAAACGGCCCCATACGCATACATCTTAACAAGACATTGTACTAAAAATCCTGAAAATTTTCAGCTTTGCAGAAATGACGTAGGTCTGGGGGCTCTGGTATCTTGCTCTTTAATACAATTAGTGCACGAGTGTCCGATACACGGATTGAGTTGACGCCACGGCACTCATCCACGTGTGCCCAGTTTTAGTGTAAATAAGTAATTATTCGTATCTCAAGCTACATCTAAAGCTTTGTGATGCGGTACAAGTTTAATACCTTATAAGAAAAGAAGAAAAACTTTATTGAACCCCGCGGTGCTACCTGAGATTTTTGTTGCAAACCGCAAGTAACGCCGCGGAACGAAACTAGTGTAAAAAATATTACCCTAAATTATTCTTCTGCCAGACTTGGTCCGCATCCATACACCGCCAGCCACTTTCTTTAATCGTCGATCCATCGTGCCGCAGGTTACATATAAGTTACATATTCGTGTTGAACATAATCGATTATGTTACGAAGTAGTCTAAACTTACTGAAAATGTGTGCACTATAAATAGCTTGCAAGTACTGAGAAATCATAACTTCAAAGAGCTGCAGTCTGACACGCTAGGCTAGAACGAGAGCGGACATCTTGGTTCTACCCATGCACACAGTTGGTGCAGCAACAGATCAAAACTTGAGCGTTTCGAGGAAATTGCGACTCGGATATCATAGACCAAAAGAGTTAGGCTAAGTACACACGAAGCGTTTTTCTCCCGTGCCCGCTGCGGTTGCGGGCCCGCAGCTTCCGTAGAATGCAGATTTGTATTAAAAAAAACAAAGCACAACACACGACGCGTTTTACGCCCGCGGCGTGCGCGGTTGTTTGCGGCTCCCGCTGCACCGGCGGGCAACCTGTAGAACCGCGCGGGTCGCGGTCACCCGCGCCCTCGGCGGGTTGCGGCCGCGCGCTCTTCGTTCGCTTGGCGGGCGACCGCATCGTGACATTATTAGTGGATGCACCCAAAACCTTCTGGTCTTTCTTTTTTTAATTCTTCTGTGAAGTAAATATAATGCAACAGCTCGTTTCTGGTGTGTGTCCATGACGGTCTGAACCTCATCTGAACATTACCGCATCTTGCAACCGACTGTCTTGCGATCATTGCCCGCAAACGTGGCGGGCGAAGTTCGCAACCGCGACGGCCGCGTAACCGCACAATTAACCGGTTTCGTGTGTATAGAAAAAAAACCGCAGTTCCACCACCGCAGCGGGCACGGGAGAAAAACGCTTCGTGTGTACTTAGCCTTAGTTGGCCTATGCGTTTTCTTTCGTCACAACACGTGACGTCACGATGCTGTGATGTCACGTGTTGATATGAGTGTCAATACAATGTACCAATCACAATACACATTTGCTTATTCACACATTGATATCGTGATGCTTGCACACATGCATGACATGTAAATATTGGCTTTACCATAGTTATGATGCCCTGGTACATGTTGTAAAAAATGTTAAGATCCTTGTTTCTAACTCAACATGTAATATTAAGGGGTTGAAACACTTTACATGCTTTCAATTGACATTTTTTATAGAAAACTAGCTTTCCGCCCGCGGCTTCGCCCGCGTGGAATTCGTTTATATCGCGTGACACAGTAAGGGTAGTTTAAACAATCTTACATGATTTTATGTTTGATAATAAGGAACTTCGACACAAACTTTCGTGATTCAATTCACCCTTCTACCTTTATTTTCGCGATAAAAAGTAGCCTATGTTCTTTCCCAAGTTCAGTTCTATCTTCATACCAACTTTCATCAATCAGTTCAGTGGTTTAGGTGTGAAAGCGTAACAGACAGACAGACAGACAGAGTTACTTTCGCATTTATAATATTAGTAGGGATTACACCATCGGACAGTAGAGATTTCATCAAACAGAAAACATCCCAATTTTTTGAAAAAAGTTGATGGGTGAATTTTCGATATTAAGTCAAAATAGGGTGAAAAAATAAATATTTCAAAACAAATAAATTACAGTGTATTCGGGACATAAAAAGGTAAGTTTTCACTAAACTTCGTTTAAAAATATTTTTATTTGTAAAAGATAAAAATAAAAAACCAAAAACTTGTGTTTTTGAATTTCTCACATATAATTTGAGGTTATGTAAATAAAAAATCGGCCAAGTGCGTGTCAGGCCACGCACAGGAAAGGGTTTCTCAGTCACCCATTATGATCCAATGGATAATTGTTATGTTTACGTATTAATGCGTTAATTTTGTATGACGTTTTCCAAGTAAGCACATTGTAGAAGTTAAGCCTCTCTAACTCCTGAACTAAGAAAGTCGTCTAATTCGTTATAGTTTTCATTTAAAGTTCATGATATGGACCACTATCACGAATTTTTCCAGACTTTTGAGCCGGCCGTTTAGCTTTAAGAGGGGGGGGGACGTCCTGTTTTTACAAAAAAGTGGCCTTTAAAGTGGAATTTCTCGCAAACGGATAACTAAATCAAAAAATCGTCTTAACAACCCTTTAATGTTTTCAAAAGACCTATACAATGATACCCCACATGATGGGGTAGCCGCGAAATAAAAAAACATCATCACTACGTGTAGGGGACGTACTCTAAATAAAAATATTTTTCATAATTTTATTGTAGCACTTTCTCGACGTAATTACAATACATATTCATGAAAAGTTTCATCTTTTTAGCACTTACCGTTTGGACGGTAAGTCGAGGACAGACGGACGGACGGACAGACGGATATGACGAATCTATAAGGGTTCGAAGTCATAAGCGTATAATTCGGAATAATAATAATTCGGAACCTTAAAAAGTTTTAGATCTTTTAATTACCTACAACTTTGCCATTTAACTTTTTTCCATAGGAAGTGTAGTTTTGCCGGAAATCGAGTTACCCGTTTTTTACCCTTTGTTTTATATATTTAGCCATCCAAAGTGACTCTACCCTGCCTGATGGAAAGCATGAGCAGAATCCAAGAGTCGGCTACTACACTTGCTGCGAATGCAGACAATAATGTATGGCGGCCCACACTATGGCGGCTTAGTGAGATGTTTTTCCACGCCCCGCTTAAAGGACCCGAAAACCTCCCCCCCCCTACCCCTTCCCGACCTCAGATCGCCCGAAAATTATTTTTCCTTTCATTTTTATAATATTCTCCTCCTTTTCCAATAGGTTTCATCCTACTATAATTTTACTTGTTTTCGAAAATTGTCTACTTGTCTAATGTCTACTGATCTATATGTCATTTACAAAACAAACTATCACTTAGACTAAGAATGACCTAGACCGGTCATATGCGTGCACCCGTAAGGGATAGCAACAAAGCACATTAAATATGAATGTTGCCAGGTTAAAACAATTCCCCTTTAATAAGGGAGAATCGTTATTCCGTTTACTGTTCCAAACGTTTTAAAAATCTGTCAAATATGGTTAGATTAGAATAGAAGGCCTTCAAAACGAAAGCTGAGGATGTAACCGGGATCAAGATTGATTACATAAAAAAAAAAAAACATTTTTTAGAAGGTTATAGTATTTATTGGCCCTTAAATAAAATAAGTATGTTGAAGAAATTAGTTTGTTTTCTTGTCTCTAGTTATCAGCATATTTTTGTACTGTAATATATCCTTACGTTCAAATATTTTTACATATAGCTTTGCTATTGCCCAACCTTGTCGTCCAGTAGCCTTCAACCACATTTTACGCACATTTTCATCTTTTGGAAATCTGAAACACAAATCAAATCAAATTAAATTTCCTCACCATATGGGGTAATTTCAAAAGGCTGATGCGTTATCCCTAAAATGCTGGTAACCTTGCAAAATTACCTTAACACATTAATGGTCATTCAAACTTTAGCTGTGACAACCTACGCAATTTGGTCGGATAATTACAAAATTTTCACACTTTAGAAACTACTTTTTATCACTTATTTCCAATTATTTCTGCACATTAACAAACAAAAATTTATGTAATTAATCGTAGTTAATATTAAAAACAATATTAGGATGATAAAACGCTATTTTTTATACTTACGTGTGAAAGGTTATATTTTCATATTTGCGTTCACTAAGGCTTTTGCAGCCGAAAACACAACACTGTACCATATTTATTAAAGTATCTGGGTTGAAAACAATTAGTTAAACTTAAAATCACATAGTAATTCACTCAAAAAGCCTTATTTTCACTCTTGTTAAATTCCCGCTTTGTAATTTGTTTGACACAAATGTTTTGTGACAAACCTATACGGCGATAAGGACAAAAAATACGTATCTCTATTTTTCTCTAACACACTGGAAAGTGGTATCGTTATCTCACTCTCTCGTGGTAACGCTTGTTGGCATGTCAGGTCTTGGTCATTCTCCTCTCCGCCGTCGGACATCAATTTCGCAACAATGTACCGGGTGTGTTTGACCTTGAGACGATTCGCGAAATATTTTGGTAGTGGTCACGGAAAACGAGATTATTTTCTTATAAGAATCTAATTAGAACATATAAAATGCACATCATTGTCATCGTTATAATATTTGCCATATCATAAAGTAACTCAATAATCAATAAATACTTACATATTCGAGAAATAATGTGATAAATATCTATGTTATGATTTTTACACACATCTATGTAGCTTTTTGCACTCATATTATAAAACATGCCACTGTTACACATCCACTATTATTCATAAATCATCACACATGTATTTAAGCACTTAAAACACAACTCATTGAATTACAATACATAAAAATGTCATTATAAAAGAAATATTTACGTTACGATAAAATAACGCGCGAAATGGCTCACCCAGCGGAGCCCCGTCGCATAGATAATTAGGTACTAAGTACTCGGTAGCCGGCGATCGTGGCGTGTGTTGTGACGTCAATCATTCCTATTGGCTGCTACTGTGCTAGTGAGTCGTACAAGTACAATCGCGCATGCAACACAATAATTGTTTTTCCATTTTTTACTCTCTTATAGTTGTTGAATAAATGAAACCAAATTGATAACATTAGGATTTGGTTTTTATAATTATATTTTGCTTCAACGAAATTATGTAATAGTAACAGTGTTAATATATTTTACCTATAAATTGTTAACTGGGTGGGCAATTGTGTGCATCTAAAATAATATCGTAGTAAAACTATTTCGTAAAATATAGATAAGCTTTTTCTGTTTTATTTAGAACTACATTATGTGCTCACAAATTAATTTTACCTAAAAATATAAAAATGCGTAAATCTGTATGTTACGTTTTCAAGTCTAAACTGCTGTACAAATTTTAATTAATTTTGGAATATAAATATGACACATTATTATAATTGAGCAAATCACCCGTTTAAATTTTAAAAATGATGGCTGAGTATGCAATTTATCGTTACCTATATAAATTCTGTTTTTCTCTGTATTTTATATTCGACATTTTATCACAAGTAAGTAAGTAAGTAGTACTATAATTTTTTGCTCCGCTTTTATCTAATGTTTAATTTTTAAATGGTCAATGAAACGACCCAAACATAAATAAAGCTACTTGAATATGACACTTGTCGCGTGACTTTGAACACTTGAAACTTTGTTTATGTTAGGGCGCACGTCTCTGGCGGAGCACTACTAGTATTTGGCGTCATTGTAAAACTGTACATAAAAGAGGTTTAGTTTTAAAAATACGTAGGTAATTTTATCGCCTTTCACTACTATTTCAATTTTCAACAATTTTAATATTACATATATTTAGTATATATGTCCTAACGTGGGAAATTTTAAAATGATCGAAAATTTATTGAAGGAATTATCAGTGCCTACTTAGGGGTGGGGAGCCTGACCAAGAGTTATGCACTTCTGCGTTTTCATAGGTAAGGCAGGGTAAGGGTAAAAAGGTAAGGGTCTTTTTATTAATAAAACACACTGGTGATGCAGTAAGTAGCAGTTAGCCCAAACAATATTGTAATTGTAAAAGTAGTCTGTCGGTCTGTTCGGTTACACTACTACAGTTATTGAACCGATATTCATGAACAATAGTAGAGAGATAAATGGGATCTCGGGAAATAATATAGATTACCTCATCGTTGTAAAGTAGTCTATAAAATATCATCCACATATATTGATGAGCTTGTTGGTCTAGTGGTTAGTAATCTTGGCTGCTAAGCCAGAGGTTGAGGTGAAGGTTTCGATTATCACCCAGGATAAATATAGGTGTAATTTATCTTTAGCATGTATGTTTTTATATATATAGAAGTATATCTAACAGCAGTCTGGTTAGCATAGTACAGCCTTTGCCCAATTTCGGATCAGACGACCGTGCGTGAGTTCTTTTGGTTATGACGATATATATGTAATTTTAGGCCCGCAGGGCTTGACTCATAGCACCAGCTAGATGTATGTATGTTAACTTGCAAATAGATTGCTTACTATAGAAGTATGCCGACCACATGACCCGCCGGCGACGCACCATGCCCGGTTATTAGCTGTGATTATCTCTAGGTAATCACAGAACTAGAAAATATATGATGTGTTTATTATTTTATTGTTGATTCGAAATAACTAAAAATAATAGCATATTCCAAATACTTAGATCGGTCAGCTGGCATAGTTTATGTGGCAAAGAAACTGCAGTTAGTACGGGTCTTTTAGTATAAACGGCTGTACCGTAAGGTTTTAATGCGATTCTTAGATTAGTACTTTATCGTAACTTATCATACTTACGTGTTTGTGTGTAGCAAACAGCTAAAACCGCTATCCATCACCGCCTACTTATTTCAATTAGCAGAAGTCAGGAAGTAAGGAAAAATAAATTTAACACGTGTTTCATATTTTTTTTATTTATGATTATTTACATAACATGTTTCCTATGTTTAATATGTTTGTATTTACAAAAAAAGTATGTTTATGTATTTATATATCAGTTGTCTAGTACCCATAATACAAGCTCTGCTTAGCTTGGGACTAGATGGCGTTGAGTGTAAAATATCCGAAATATTTATTATTATTATTATTTACAAAACATTATTATTGGAGGACGTGCCTCGGCGCCGTTCGAAGAAGTTCTTCTATCTCCTCAAAGGACACGTCCAAGGACTCGACGTGTTCCAATACATTAGAACTGCAAGAAAATATGAATAATAAAAAAACAAATACGAACAAAATGCCCGAATGAGAAAATATGGAGAGTTTGGGTTTAAAATGTCTTGGTCATGGGTCTTGGGTCTAAAAAAAGGAATATATTTAAATTAATTTATTTTGTGCTGAAATTATATTATGTGTCAGACCAAATGTTTGTATGATTGGCAAATATTTGTTTCGGAGTTGTGTTTTCTATGTATATACATAAAAATTACATATGTATGTATTTACAAATAAAATGAAAATATGTATCAGTATCAGTTCAAATTTAATTTCTTGTTTACAAAAACTACTTATTTTTTTTGTGCATAACTGTACTTCAATTATGGCGGTCGCTCCATTTTGAGGAGTCGTCGGGAACTACTGTTTGAAACATTATTACAACTAAATAATGTAATAATGTGAAGAACTAATATTATCAACGTATTTGTATATAAATGGTCTAAAAACTTATGTGTATATCAAAACACTTGGCAGTTTATAAATGTTACAAATATGATGAAATACAATGACAACAACAAACACTCACGTAAAAATAAACACACCAAAAGTTCTTCACATTATACTCAATATTTATATTGTTTCTCAGGTGAACAGTATATCACACATAAACTTTATTTATTTCTTAGTAAATTTGTATAAGTATCATATAAAAGTACTCACCATTTCCTTCTGTTAAACATTTTTTTTAAATCTCAGTAACCACACTCAACACTGCTTATTGAACAATGGCGGATTGATTTCAATTGGACGGATTACTTTTTTTTTTTGTTCACGTTTCGTTATTGCCAACTATAAACACTATGAAAAAATGTAGACCATAAACTGGGCTAACGTATTGTATAATTGGTTTGCGTCGTGGATGAATTGAAACGCAAATAATTGACGTCCAATAAAGACGCGGCGAATTTGGCCACCCGTCTGACCAAGCGTCATACGAGTCTTTCGTTTCTCTTGGTCAAACGGGTGGGCCACGCGACGCCTGATGGGTTCTAAGAACTATCATGATGGTTGCCATGCAAGTGTGTTATGCCTAGCAACCTGTGAAGTTTTGACAGGAGATAAACAGTGATACATTTTGACATCTACGATTTATGTATTTTTATAATCACCTAGCTTTGGCCTTTGTATCTCGATTATTGCAGTAAAAAGTAGCCTATGTCCTTTCCCACGTTCAGTTCTATCTTTATACCAAATTTCATCAAAATCGGTTCAGTGGTTTAGGCGTGAAAGCGTAACAGACAGACAGACAGACAGAGTTACTTTCGCATTTATAATATTAGTATGGAAGTATGGATAGTACATTGTCCACCGAGAGAAGGAAGGGACCGATTACTAGCGAGGGAGCAGTTTGTGGCCCGAAGGCGCAATAATCAATAAACTGACATTTATATTATATATTCAGACAAAATTTTAAACCAGTAAGTTTTAGATGGACATTAATTCAAATCTAATTCCAGCTACGTACGACCATCTCACAAAGAAAAAGTTCAGAAGAGGTCAAAGGCAATCGATCCTCTTAACTCGGTCAATGTAAGGGGATGTGACGCCACACCATTCACAAGCTACGTGTGACATCTCCGCCCCACAGAAAGGGAAGAAGGAAGGCATAGGTAATGCACTATAGTCGTCACAAAATAAGAAGCCCGGTTTGACATTAGTTAAATACGATTAATTCGTGTTTTTGAGTGCAATTTTTCAATATCAAGTTAAACTTGATGCTTATTTAAGATATGCGTTGTGATAGTGTATGGGGTAACATAGTAATTAAATAGGATTATGAATTTGATTTTTCAATTTCTTACATGCGGCATGTCAAATGACAAATGTCAAAACGGGCTTCTTATTTTGTGACGACTTTAATGCAGTATTTTAACAGTAGAACTACGTCGTAGTTAAGATATATCCTAGTACGAGTGCATCTTGAGGAATTGCATGTTTGTTAAAATAAAACAAGCTTTGATTTTCTATCTTTTTTGTACATGAAATAAGTTACATTGTGTAAGTTATACTGTGACCCTATCAACATGTTGATTTGAGACTGAATTGAAATAAAGAGTTCTCCGTTTAATTCAATTACACTATCGCATTACCACAGACTTCTATTTGAGAAAACGTTTAATTATGAAATTTACTCCCAAAGATAAGAAAATTGTTATATTACTAAAGATGAATTATTTGTGGCATCATCCCAAGGAATATTTGTTTTAGTAACATTTTTCCGATACTAACAAAGTCGTGAAACAGTCGGTCCCAAGTAAATACCGTTGTCCACCTATCTGTCCGTCTGCATATTTTTTTGTTCTGAAACGCCTTATGGTAGGAAACAAAAAACTTAACTATTACTGTTCATTCAGCCGTCCTAGAAACTATCTGCCTTTTTTAACGCGTGGAACACGGGCTCTTACCCAAACCGGGTTTGTGTCAAGGCGGTGTGCCGGAAAAAACTATCTGATATCCATAATGTATTAATTAATGTACTAAAAAAATAAATTATGGTCAAATTATCATTTTCTCAATTGTACATTTTAGGAGTTCAACCTTCGAATTTCAGTTCGCTCTCAGGGATGCAGAGGTCTGATGCCAGTCGCTCCGTGTAAAAACACATATTCAGGTAAAACCGGTTGAACTAGTAGCGGACCCCGCCGTAATCTAATGAATAAAGGCTAAGAAGATTATGACGTACATTTTAGTTAACATAAATACCTTATTAATAATATTAAATAGTAATTGAAACGAAAATACTTTAAATTATTCCTTTCATTCTGTTCAGTGAAAAAGAAGGGGTAAACATATGAAAGGTTGTTATATTTCCTACCCGCTCCACAAGTCTCTCTCACACTTTAAATATTATCGAGACACTACCAATTTTGTACAACATAGTATTTTAAACTGTAAATCAAACTTGAGCTTTGTAAATAACATTTGGTGGCAAACTGGTAGCACATAATTTGTACATTCTATCACTAAAAGAACAAACGAAAGTATCAGAGATGGAAGTTGAAACAGATTTAAATAACCTATATCTCTGTTCATTTTTTGCCAATTCATACTTTATCCTTTGGAGATAAGGTTGAAAATTGTTTTTGCTAGATTTTCGGTGAAATTGATATATAGGTACATATATACTGAGCAATCAAACAAGTGTTCACGTTCGATACTAGTTTATTACTAATAATACAGGGCGCTGCCGGCGCGCAGCGAGCGGCGAGGCGGCTAGCATAGTACAACATACCCACATCTAGATATACATCACTCCTTCACACTTAGTTTTTCAAACCTGGTGACAATTAAATTTTCTCTTAGTACTATTACAGAACAATGTGTAACATCAAATAATTAGACCGATTCTAAACATTACTACTAAGTTTACACATCTTAAAAATATCCTTTATAGTCCACTGTTTTCCTAGGACGCTTCGAGCGGGAGGGTACGAGTAATGATGCCGGTGGTACGTCTACCACTGGTTGTACTGATTCTGAGGGTGGAGGTAGTGGTTCCCTTGCTGATGCCAATGGAGTTTCTATATTATCATCCGCACCCGTACCCTCACTCTCGGCAGCTTCACAATCACCCTGTACCTCCCTATCATCATAATCGGCGACCATTGTCGGATCCGAACCTACAGAAACTTCAATATTTTCACTGGGCCGAGGTTCACTGTTACATCTCGATTCGAGGGAAGTACCGGGCGATTGAAACTGTTGAGACCTCTTGTCAACAGTCTCCGTAATTGTTGGCTGACTATTACCAACATATTTGGTTAATTGGTCAATATGTCTAAAACAGAATTGATTCAATTCCTTAATGTAAATATTGTACATCTTATTGCCTATTTTATTCTTTACAATCCCTAATTTCCAAGATTCTTGCCGTGCGCTGTACCAACGAGTCCAAACAACGTCACCAACAACAAACTGTCTTTTCCCGTACACTTTTGTAGTATCAAGGTGGGACGCTGATTTGGAAGGTATTATTAAGTCTAGACGGGACCGTAAGTTTCTACCAAACATCAATTTAGCAGGCGTTTCCCCAGTAGTACAGTGCACGGTGTTCCTATAATTAAACAAATATCCCAACAATAACTCATGAATCTGACACACTGGTAAATTATCTTGTAATATACATTTTAACATTTTTTTACAATTTCTCACTGAATTCTCGGCTTGACCATTACTACAAGGGTGATAAATAGGTGACGTCATATATTTAATACCGTTCGAACTACAAAATAATTTAAACTCGGCCGAATTGATCTTAACGTCATTATCTGACACTAATACGTTCGGTATACCGAAGGTTGAAAATATACCCTTCAATTTCGTAATTAGCGCTTTAGTTGTAGTCCCATTATGCATATGTAGGCATTCCACCCACTTACTGAATGAATCTACGATCACCAGATATACCCTCTGCCCTATGGTCATATAATCTATGTGCACGCGCTGCCAGGCACTAGAGGCGGCGGGCCACGGCGCAGGAGGATCGCGTGGTGGCGCGGGACGAACTTGGGCGCATGTTGTACAAGACCCTATCCAACGCTCGATATCGCGGTCGATTCCGGGCCACCACATCCGACTTCGCGCATTACTTTTAGTTTTAGTTATTCCTAAATGCGTATCGTGTAATTCGCTTAACATTTTATTTCTTAAAATTGTCGGAATTACTATTCTGTGTCCCCTAAAAAGACAGTTGTTTTCGTACTGTAAGTCAGACTTACATTGAAAAAAAGGTAAAATATCCCCACAATTTATTTTTCGCGGCCAGCCCCTTACCATGTACCTTATAACGGTTTGAATTACCGTATCGCGTTCAGTCGCTTGGGTCACCTCACGTATCGTGGTAGCGGGCGATGACTCATTTAGAAACTGAACTGCATAATATGTGTCTATTTCGTTATTTATTTCTTCCGACTTGTTTACGCATTTTAAAGGCGCGCGTGAAAAGTAGTCGGCCACTATGTTATTATCGCCCGACACGTAATTAACTGTAAAGTTATAAGCAGACAATAAAATAGCATATCTTTGAAGCCTTAGCGCTGTTGTTACCGGTATACCAGACTTATTACCGAATATGGACACCAACGGCCTATGGTCGGTTTTCAATATAAATGGTTCGCTACGGCCATATAAATACTGATGGAACTTTTTCACACCAAATATAATAGCGGTCGCTTCCTTATGTATCTGGCTATAGTTACGCTCACTTGATGTCAGCGATCGCGAAGCATATGCGATTGGACGTTCACGCGCGTCGTCCTGCCCGCGCTGCGATAATACGGCACCTAAACCAGTGGGGCTCGCGTCCACCGTCAGTACGAGCTGGGCCGAAGGTTCGAAATGCGCTAGCACGCGCTCTGACGCTAATTCACGGCGCACTGCCAACATAGCTTGTCGCTGTCTCTTACCCCATTTCCAGGCTACATCGTTCCTAAGTAATTCCAACAGGGGGCTCAGTATGGAGGAAGCATTAGGAATAAAACTTCGGTAGTAATTGACTACTCCCAAAAACCTTTTTACTTCGGTGACATTAGTGGGATCGGGGGCACCTATTATTGCTTTAATTTTGTCAGGACTAGTCATTAGCCCCTCTTTACTAATCACGTACCCCAAATAGGTAACTTTTGGTTTAAAAAAATCGCACTTTTCCTTTTGAAGGCGTAAGCCGGCGTCATTTAATCTGCCTAAGACTTCAGTTAATCTTTTAATGTGGGTATCCCGATCTGGACCCGTGATACATATATCATCAAGCCAAATGCTGACGCCATCTATTCCGCATAAAAGTGTCTCCATTGCTTTTTGAAATATAGCCGGCGCGTTGGCTAACCCGTAAACCAAACGAGTATATTTATATAGGCCCTTATGAGTATTTATAGTCGTGAGTATCTGCGAGGGTTCGTCTAAAATAAATTGATTGTATGCATTTTTAAGGTCAATTTTACTATATAGCTCACCCCCCCCAATCTTAGCAAAAACCTCTTCGATCCGGGGTAAAGGGTATTTTTCTATTAAAAGATCCTTATTTAGGGTAACCGAGAAATCACCTGCGATCCTTACCCTACCATTTTCCTTTAGTACCGGTACTATAGGCGTGGCATATTCTGTGTGATTTATTGGAACTAAAATACCTAAATTAACTAATCGATTTAATTCCTGTTCGACTTTATCCTTTAAAGCAAAAGGAACGGTACGGGGCTTAAAAAACTTAGGAACACAATTTTTTTTTAGTTGCAGGGTAACTTTAAACTTATTAAATGCACCCAGTTCATCTCGCCACAAGTCGGGATATTTGTTTAATAAGTTTGAGACAGTATCATCGTTGCACACTAAGGACTTAACATCGGTCGTGATAAATAAATTAAAAGCGGACATGAAATCTCTCCCCAGTAACGGCGGCCCTCCGTTAGGGACTACAAAAAATTTAATAAGTTTTTTCATATTATTATATTTGGCCGTTATCATAAAAAAACCTAACGGAGAAATTTTATGTCCATTGTACAAACACATATGTACATTACAATTTTGTAGTCGATATTGCATAAAAGTTTTAATGTACAAATCATATGAAATAACACTACAGCCCGACCCGGAATCAAGTTCCATTTTAACGGAATGTTCGCCTAAAACTAAGTCTATTATAATAGGCTTATCAGCCGTAACGTACCTTAGGTTAAAGTTATGGCACTCTTCGCAATCCGTGTCCGGCGACTCGTTATCACTACCTTCATTAGAGTTCATATATTTGATACGCGATGTACTCTTAGAATTAACACACACCTTTTTTAGATGCCCCTTTTTACCGCACTTCAGGCATTTATAGTTTTTAAAACGACACGTATCACTGTTATGATTTTTAAGACCACAAACCAAGCACCGATGACTACCGCGGACGGCCGACCCTGAAGTACCGTTAGCACTACGTCGCCGATTAACTTCAGTTTGATATCTCGCCCGGTATACTGGTTCTTCTTTTATTGAGAATTCCTCTGTACTGGTGCCTAGCATAGACTTGGCCTCCTTTGCACATGCCGCCTGCTCCGCCAGATCAATAGCCCGTGACAACGTCAGTGTCGACGGGTTCTGTTCAAACAACTTGTCACGCTCTGGACCTGTATACATACCAAGGACAAAACGATCTCTAAGATTCGTTTCTAAAGAACTGCCGAAGTCACAGAGGGTTGCCAAACCTCGTAATCGCGCCACCCATTCTCCTAGGGTTTCGCCTGACTTCCTGTTGGCGCTAAAAAAATTCGCTTTGTCCACGAACGTGCATTGTTTTGGCTTAAAATGGCTGTCGAGTAAATCAACCAGTTCCTCAAAGCTCAATGTATCCAACTCCTTAGGAAAAGCTAGGTTAATTAATAAACGGTAGGTCTCCTCTGTAAGATGACACAGTAAAATTCCACTCTTTTTCACATCTTGTAAAGCGTTTATTTTTATGAATTGTATCAATTTACCTTTGTAAATCTTCCAATCACTACTCCTGTGATCAAAAATAGGTAAATGACCCAAATAAGCGCTCATTTTAGTTTTGAAAAAGTACTCCTACCTCGTCGCCAATGATATATAGGTACATATATACTGAGCAATCAAACAAGTGTTCACGTTCGATACTAGTTTATTACTAATAATACAGGGCGCTGCCGGCGCGCAGCGAGCGGCGAGGCGGCTAGCATAGTACAACATACCCACATCTAGATATACATCAGAAATACAAACCTCTTTGAAACCTATGGGTTCCTAGTGAAAGAAATGCGTGATTCTGTCGATGTATCTAAAGTATATTATCATAACATATAAGTAATAAGATGTTCGTAGATGTCAACGTATAACAGTGAAGTTAGCTCGAAAGTTGGAGATTATTAAAAAATAGACTATCTGCTGTTGGATCAACGGTAATGTTTTGCTGTGAGCTTAGTATAATTTTTGAGACTGCTTATATTTTAATCGAAATTTGTTCTATGTCAAAAATATATACATATATTCCATTGAAACAGTAGGAGCCAAAAGATAAAAAATGTCTTCCATTTCATCACACAATATATTATTTAAATAAAAAAGAATTATGTATAAGAACACTATCATTTAGATTTGATACATGTTATATAGAACCATCGTACGTAATATTTTTAATTTGTGATTTTTTATTTCGTTTAATTATAGAAAGAGAGAAGAAACAGCATGAAAGCTCGCTATATTTTCTGCCCTTTCCACAACTTGCTCAAATAAGTATCGACATGTATCATGACACGCCCCCATTCCACGAATGGCGTTAATAACATTTGTTTCTTTAAACTATAATTCATAACATAAACTGGAAGTGTTCACGTACGATTTATTTATAAGCAGACAGCTCATTTTATTTCGATTTAATTTATTGCAAACACTCATGCACTTACTGTTATAATTTATTTGAATTCTTCGAGAGAAACTCAAAGGTGCTGCTTTCACGTATTCACGCTTATTACTGAACAGCATATGTCCGTGTATATTTGCTTGTGAATTTATACTTTAATCTTTGGAAATACTGTTGAAATTAGTTTTGAAAAGTATGTTTAATTTAAAGTTTTGAAACGAAATGATAACCTCTTGGTGAGTCATCAGTTCCTAGTGATAGAACCGCGTATTTTCGTTCTGGTATACAGACACGTTATAGTTTATTGAATTCAGTATTTATTTGTATAAGGTGAACAGACGACCTAGTAAGGTGTTGAGATGCCGTTGGATGATGGCAGCACAGGACGAGTTGCTATAGAGAGGCCTGTAGAAGAACTATGTCCAGCAGAGGGCGTATTTTAGCTGAGATGTTGATGAAATAGCATTTAATAAACAATAATCTACTGGTTGCAATAGCTTCTTTTTCAAAATTTTCTCATCACTTAGAATACGTATAGATGGCGTTGGCACCAAAATTCACAGATATCTAGGTAAAACTAAACCCAGACGAAGACTAGATTACTCTTTAGTTATCATGATGTCCTGGTGGTCTAGATGTAAAACTGTGTGTATCGATTTGTTGCTTGATGATGACGCATGCGTGTTGCATCTCTAGCGGTAACTAAGCAGAGGTAAGCATATCTTGTATTACGGGTACTAGACAACTAATATATTTATATAAACATTATTTTATTCGTAAATACATTCATATTATACATATCATACACCCAAACTCCGAAATAAATATTTGCGGATTACACAATCATTTTGGTCTGACCCGGGAATCGAACCCCAGAACTCTAGTTCAGCATGCCATGCTACAGCCATGGTCACCGGGATTATAAACTATTATTAGTCTTTAATTATTAATATTCTATTTTTCAAACAACAGTAAGCAGGGTTTGATGAACAAAAATTATTTTAATTTATTTACCAAAAGTCTTACTGACTTTCCTTTTCACTCAATGCAGTAGTAAAGAACGAGAAAAGAACTAAAATGGATACTGATTATATTTCTTACTCTTTCCACGAGTCTCTTTCATACATTGAACGACGTCATACCACGCCTCCTGTTCTTGGACGACATCGTATTTATCTCTTCAAGCTGTAATTCATGACATAAACTTATGATATTCTGATAAAATTTTGTGAGAAATAGAAACTACATTATATGTAGATTCATTGATTTTAAACACTTTACTCTTATTGTGTCATATTTTGTAAGTATTTTACGAAAGAATTTCAAAGGTGGCTGTTCGAATAGATTTACTTTCAATACTAAACAGATTATATCTCTACAACTTTGCCTTCGAATGTATACCTTTACTTTTGGAGATAAGGTTGAAATATACTGTGCGGAGTTACTGCAGTTGCGATTTTATCACTATAACTGAAATCTCTTCGTATTTTATGGGTTCCTAGTGATTAAAACGTTGTTGTCGTCAACCTTTGGGTTACTCCGAATAACGACCGTCAACCTTTGGGTTAATCCGAACAACAATAATATTCATCTCGTGATCGTGAAAAGTGTTGTCGGTTGTTGGAATTTCAAATTTAAACTTCAAATTCTACATGGCACAACGCTTTGTGTACCACAAATTGTTGTCTTGAGTCTGGATGTTCATTTTATCCGTTTTATGTATGTTTGTAATCTCCCGTCTGTATGTCCCCCGCGACAGCCAATTTGGGAAGTGTCTTTTTAGAAAAGAAAGAAAAGCAATATTTGCAGCACCCCGTCGCACAAGGCCAAAAGTTCATAAGAGGTCACGGACAATCGATCCAATAAACTCGGTCAATGTTAAGATGAATGACGTCACAGCATCCACGCGCTAAAACGCAAACAAGGTCGTGGGTCACACACGTACATACAAACAAAAGAGAGAACAATTTCTGTAGACATGAATTATACTTTGGTAAGTAAGTTTAAGAACTTCATACAATTATTGATAATCCCTACTTCCCTACTAATATTATAAATGCGAAAGTAACTCTGTCTGTCTGTCTGTTACGCTTTCACGCCCAAACCCTGAAACGATTTTGATGAAGATAGAACTTGGGAAAGGACATAGGCTACTTTTTAACGTGATAACCGACATACACGCGGGCGGAGCCGCGGGCGAAAGCTTGTGATTAATAAAGAGAAAAAATGATTAAGGATAATTTAAATATAAAATTTCGTATCGTTATAACAATATACCAAATCATATTCAGTAAGTTTATAAAGTTTCAAAGCAACATACAAGATATAGAACTGAGTAGAAGTGGTATTTAAAATAACAGGTTACAATATTAGTATTTACAGCATCGTTTAATTCACTATTATATGTTATAATGGAACTGTTACAGTGGATGAATGCGGACTGTTTAAGACCGGGCGGGTAGGCGCTCTTTGGAGGAGGCCTTCGTTCAGCGTTGGACGGCAGTAGGCAGAAGTATAATGGAACTAGGTCACCCAAAAAGCAGTGGTGTAATAACACGCACATTTATCATAGAACAAGATTTATTAAAACTCATAGTGAAATGTGTGACTTTTTTCTTTTATAAATGTCCAAAAGGTTTGTTTGTGATGTGTTCCATAGTAAATAAGTGAACAAGGTTAAAAAAAAACTATATTTTACAGTATACTCTTCATGTGGTGACGGATTAAGAATACAGTGTCACCACCCTTATTCATCCCGCGGGTGTCGTAAAAGGCGACTAAGGGATAAACTACGCAAGACAGATAAACTACCAACCCGTCTGGCCTGGTATAGTAGGCCAAAACCTCCTTTCTAAGGAGAGGCCTATGTCCAGCACTGGACTGTAGAAGGCTGTTAATGATGATGATATTCTTCACCTTTCTGGGAATTAATAATTGAAGTCAATAAATATCTTCACCCTTAGCTGTATTGGTACATTGAGCTGCGGGGTGACTCACAATCTGGAGAATAACAATTAGCTTGCATGTCTGGTGTCCTTTTAATTTCGCGTCGGTAAAATTGTTTTCAAAACAACCAGTACACTGTCAGTTCGCTGCCGGCATGGATGGTCACAATTTCAAACATTCACCTGAAACAAAGTGGCAATAATAAGTACATTTTTAAAAACACAAGCTATCTTTGTTTATTGCACACAGATACCAATTATTCTTATTTTAAATAATTATTAATCATCAACCACTGGTGGTCTCGGGGTTGGGTTGGGGACTGGTAAGACACGTTGTGGCTACGTAATCATGCCGTTGTATGTCTTTTGTGTGTCTCGATGGCCTCCAACTAAGCTTCACGACTGTTATCTTATGATAACAACCCGAAGCGACTCGTTAAAGTTTCTTCCAAATCACGGAAACGCTCATAACATATCATGCCACAAACGGTCATCCATCTAGGTACTGACTGCGTCGTCGTTGCTTACCCTCGGTGTTGTTTCTAATCACCTAAGGTCACTTGGCTATGAGTATTTTTAATACCAATATTCTGTCAAAATTATTATATTTTAAATATCATTAACGTATTATACCAGTAAGAACAAAGAAAATACTACACTTTCAAGCTACTTTTGATATTCTCAATATTTACATCTCACCCTTTAACATGCTTACTTGCCGGGGAGCTATCCATTCTATAGTATGCAGGATGTAAATCTAGCACGTAGTCGTTGATAATGGCAGTGTCATAGCGAGACACACGTTCAGGGTTATAAATAAATTATATAAATTTTTGCAGTCGTAAGTGTTCCTTGATTTTCATTGAACATTGAAGAAGACGATCTGAACCACTTGGTATGTATACATAAAACTATTTTCTAATAGAATATTTAAATAAATCACATCATGAATGTGCATAGCCCTGTGTGCCGCATGTGCCGTACAAAGACACTAACGGAACGTTATGTGTTGCTATGCTACGAAGCCAGTCTACGAACGTCGTAGCTCGTGCTACGCTGTATTTAAAGACAATGTAGTCGTCTACATTGTCTTTTTGTACCGCGTAGCAGTATACGCAGTGCTTAGTCCTTGACTGAGAACGAACGTCCTGCAACCGCAGCAAGGATGGTATCTAGATTAATAAAACTACTGGCACACGTACCAATAGCTCTTCTCTTCAAAAGTTTTCGGTGTGTGCGTCCATACTTAGCAAAAGTTAAATGTTACATTACTTACAATTAGGTATTACATTACGTAACGAAACGTCAGAATGTTCTCATAATTTATGTGTATATTAAGAGCGCGTTCTCATGTTTCGTTACGTAACGAACGGTAACGAAACCATAACGCAAGCTAAATTTCATGATAAGCGCAATCTAGTCACGGTTTGGAAAACTCTGAACTCCTACATTAAAGTAAATTTAAGACTTTACCCTTATGACAGAGCAGTAGTTTTGTTGCAATATGTAGAATGTTTTTTTTTTTTTTTTTTTTTTAAATTTAAGCCTGCCAAAGTGACTCTACTCTGCCTGATGCAGAGTATAGCATGAGTAGAATCCAGGAGTAGGGGTCATCATGCTTATTGTGAGGGTAGGCAATGTAGCATGGTGACCCTTACCATGGCAGCCTGGTTAGATTATTCTGCATCATTCTCCCGGCCTTCGAAGGGCGGGAGAATGATGCAGAATGATTGGGCCTCCGGTCTCACACTCACCAACGAAATACGACAGCAAGAATGCTGTCATTATTAGGATGGTCTTCTGTGTCTTTTATTATTATTTGAAATACACATGATAATAATAAACGATTATATTTACGGTACTAGACAAAAAAATATAATTGCACTTTTATATATTTTATAAATTATCTAATGAGTTATGCAGCAATGATTTACAATTGCTGTTCCCTTCTCGTAATACGAGTATGGGCTAACGGCATGGTTGGGGCCCGACCGCTGCATTACAAGAAGTTAACTTTGACCAACAAATTTGTAAATAGTAATTTCACTTAGAGAACTAATAGAGTAGCACATTTAGTGGAAGAAGGTATTGTTTGCAATAGATTTAAGCGATAATAAAAGATAATTTGTAATCCGATATATGTATAATATTTTACATTATTTTTACAAGTGACAAGTAAAAAGTAAACAACTGTTTTCATAGCAACCTACCTTTTTTCTTTTAACACTTTCCCTCACTTGTAGAAATACCTAGAATAGCTCTTAAAACTTGAAGCCTTGGCCTAGGCACTCCCTTAGTAAGAATGTCTGCTAGTTGATCTGTGGAACAGGTTTTTCTTACATCCACCAGACGTTCCTGTACGCATTCACGAACGAAGAAATGCCTCACCCTTATGTGTTTAGTTCTTTTGTGGAACTCAGGGTTGTGTGCTAGTTTGATGGCTGCTTCATTGTCGACATAGAGTATGGGTACTACATCCATATTCATCAATTCGTTGAATATTCTCTGCAACCACACTAGTTCACGCGCACCTTCGCTTGCAGCTACGATCTCTGCTTCGGTCGTGGAAATAGCTACGGAAGCTTGTCTTTGACTTAGCCACGAAACCGCACCGCCAGCATATAGGCATACGACACCTGTTGTTGAACGTCCTGTTTGCTCATCACCAGCATGGTCAGCATCACTGTAGCCATTTATACAGGTTTGAGGATGGCTCGACTGATACTTGATGCCATAAGAAATTGTCCCTTTAAGGTACCGGAATATTCTCTTGACCTTGAGCCAGTCTGCCTCTGTTGGGTTTTCTAACTTCCTAGAAGCTACTCCAACGGCGTAAGCTATGTCAGGACGTGTACCTGTCATGAGGTACGCTAAAGCACCTACGGCCTCTCGATAAGGAAATTTCTTTTCAGGAACTCCGTCTACAACTTTCCCTGTTTCAGAAGTCTTATCGATTGGAGTGGTGACTGGGTTGCAATCTGCCATCCCAAAGCGGTCTAGAATCCGTTTGGTGTAGGACTCTTGGTTTATAAATATAGACCCGTCCTTGTATTGCTGTATCTCCAGTCCCAAGTAATAGGATACTACTTTGCTTGTTATCTTTAGCGATTTGCCTAGTTCTTGCAAGAACTGGTCAGCTAAATTTTTATCTGTGGTGGCCACAAGCCCATCATCCACATATAGAGTTATAAGAATTTTCTTATTTCCCACTTGTTTGGTAAACAGGCAACAGTCAGCTGTGCACTGTACAAATCCTTTTTGCAGCAGTAAATCTTCGAAGCAGGTATTCCAACAACGAGGCGCTTGCTTGAGGCCATACAGGCTTCGATGGAGACGACAGACTTTCGACGTTCCATCACTAAATCCATCTGTTTGTTGCATATAGATTTCCTCTTGCAATTTACCATTTAGAAATGCAGTCGATACGTCAAATTGTGTCAAGTAAAGCTTTTCTTGAGCACTGACACTTAATAAAGCTCTTATTGTCGCCATCCGGGCAACCGGGCTAAAAGTCTGGTCATAATCTATACTTTTGCGCTGTTTAAAACCTTTTACCACAAGTCTAGCTTTATATTTTTCTATGGTACCATCTGGGTTGTACTTTATTCTAAAGACCCACTTGCATGGAAGCGCTTTTCTGCCCGATGGAAGCTCACACAGGTTCCAAACATTATTATCTTCTAGTGATTTCAGCTCACTTTGCATGGCTTTCTGCCAATGAACTCTATCAGGTCTGTTTATTGCTTCCTGATATGTCTCTGGTTCTGACTCTATATGACATATGTAGTCATTTAACCTCACGGGACGAGACAAAGTAGACCTATCTCGAAGGTTGTACCTGTGTTCCGTCTCCGCTTGATTAACTATTGTTGGCTCTTCAACTTCAACATCTTCAGCATCAACGAAATTATCTTGTGCTTGTAGAGATTCTAAACTCTACGTCACTTTCAAACGTAACGTCTCTGGACCTCACTGTTTTTATTCCGTCCCAGATGCGATATCCGTCAATCTCATATCCAATTAGTAAACCTTTAATGGCCTTCTTACTCATTTTCTTACGACACTGCTTTGGAATGTGGGCGTAACAAATGCTTCCTATTATTCTTAGTTGCGATATTTTTGGCTTCTTGCTATGCCATAGCTCGTAAGGAACTTTCCCTTCCACTTTAGTGGGACCGGTTCTATTAAGCACATAAGCAGCTGTATTAATCAGTTCAGCCCATAGCTTTTGCGGTAACTCTCCTCTCGCGTACATCATACAGCGAGCAGCTTCTACAAGAGTCCGGTTCTCCCTTGTACTGCAGCCGTTTTGTTCAGGCGTGTAAGGCATTGTCAACCGCTGTTGAATTCCGTAACTCTGTAAAATCTTCCGAACAGCTTCATTATCGAACTCACCATCATTATCGGTCAGTAATGTTTTTATTGAATGTCCGGCATTTCTAGCTTCTTCAAGCATTTGCTTAAGTTTGTCATTCACTTCGGACTTTTCCTTAATAAAATAAACAAATCGATAACTGGAATAGTCGTCTTTGAAGAGAACGAAATATTTACATTTGGATATGCTTTGAGTAGCAAAGGGACCGCAAACATCTGCATGCATTAATTCGCCAGCTTTAGTAGCTCTATCTCTTATTCCAAAAGGCTTTCTATGTGCCTTACCAAAAATGCAACCTTCACATTTTACTTTGTCCTGTTTTAGAGCAATGCCTAATTCGCGTTTCACCACGCGTATGACGTGACTCTTATCTTGGTGAGCAAAACGTTCATGGTACAGTTGTAACATATTGTTACCAGTCAGAGCATTGACCTCAATAGCTGTATTATGTTTTGGAGGAACTGTAACAAAACACAGTTTATATAACCCCCCATATGGAAGTCTTTTGCCAACAACTTTAGTTGCTCCGTCGATATTCAACTTGCACTCTTTAGTTGTTGAAATAAAGATGCTATTTGGCATCCTATCTTGTGCTGCTAGTGTCGAAAAAAGATTTTTAGTGAGAGTTGGTACTAACCACACGTCGTTGAGGGTAATATGTTCTTTATTTCCGTTTACTGTTGACTCTACCACAACGGTTCCCTTCCCTAAAGCAGGTATCGTGGTCCCGTCTGCCGTTGTGACGGTGTGGTCGTCTTCAAATTCTTGGAAGTTCGTGAACATTCGCCTCTTGACAGCTATATGTGTAGTCGCACCACTATCGACATACCAGTTGTCTAAATCTTGGGTTTCTCCCAGAGTATACGCATCAATATACAGTGATATCTGCTGTACATGTTTATTGGACTGCGAGCTGCTTGAACCTGGTGAGTTAGTGCTTGATGGCTTCGGTGGTCTTCCATCCTTTATCCATTTATAACACTTTCTAACTCTGTGTCCTTTACCGGAACAATATCCACAGGTGATATGCTCATCCTTCTTGATACGACGTTTGGCGGGCGTGGTCACTAGTGCTTCCTGCTGTGGTGCTCTCCCTTGACCGCCCAAATCTCTTTCGAAAGTGCACAGATGACTTGTCAAATTATCTATTGTCTTTTCGTTTTGTTTGAGCATTAGCCAGCTTGATTTGAAGTTGAAGTACCTCTCATCAAGTGTATCCAAGACTTTACAAATGAGAAACAGTTCTGGGAGCTTAGCTGTAGGATCTAGTTTATTAATCTCGACTTGAGTGTGGTCGTCTTCAAATTCTTGGAAGTTCGTGAACATTCGCCTCTTGACAGCTATATGTGTAGTCGCACCACTATCGACATACCAGTTGTCTAAATCTTGGGTTTCTCCCAGAGTATACGCATCAATATACAGTGATATCTGCTGTACATGTTTATTGGACTGCGAGCTGCTTGAACCTGGTGAGTTAGTGCTTGATGGCTTCGGTGGTCTTCCATCCTTTATCCATTTATAACACTTTCTAACTCTGTGTCCTTTACCGGAACAATATCCACAGGTGATATGCTCATCCTTCTTGATACGACGTTTGGCGGGCGTGGTCACTAGTGCTTCCTGCTGTGGTGCTCTCCCTTGACCGCCCAAATCTCTTTCGAAAGTGCACAGATGACTTGTCAAATTATCTATTGTCTTTTCGTTTTGTTTGAGCATTAGCCAGCTTGATTTGAAGTTGAAGTACCTCTCATCAAGTGTATCCAAGACTTTACAAATGAGAAACAGTTCTGGGAGCTTAGCTGTAGGATCTAGTTTATTAATCTCGACTTTCAAGTCAGTCCATACATTTTTCAGCTTAGACATGAGGGTGGGTATGTCATCCTCATTATTACGTTTCATTCCGAAAAATTCTAGACATAAACTATAAGCCTTGTCCTCACCCTGTCCATCAAATAGTCTGTGTAGCTCTTGCCAAACTTCGCGAGCAGTTCTATATCGCATGACTTTCTTCAAAGTGTCTTCGGTCATGTTGGTCGTCAATATCAGCAACGCGCAGCTCTCCGTCTTCTTATATTTCACTAATGCAGCATTATACGCATTTACGGCGACGGCAGCAGCGGCGGCATCACCAGCTTCTGGAGCAAGAACTGGTTTTTGGAGCAGACCTTGCACTGCTTCGTAGGCTCCTTCCGTACCTTCGAGCATTATCGTGATCTTATACTTCCATGTACACCAATTTTCTTGACCAACTAATTTTCCGATATCAACTTTGGTAGAAAAATCCATCTTTACGGCATTTAAATAACTTCTGGGCCCATAACCTAATAGAGTGGCACGTTTAGTGGAAGAAGTTATTGTTTGCAATAGATTTAAGCGATAATAAAAGATAATTTGTAATCCGATATATGTATATTATTTTACATTATTTTTACAAGTGACAAGTAAAAAGTAAACAACTGGTTTCATAGCAACCTACCTTTTTTCTTTTAACAAGAACCTGATTATCGTTAGTATACTTATTCCATTGTGAACAAAAGTGTTTTGGATCAAGAGCACTCTTTCTTCCTAGCCTTATTCCCAATAATATTTGGGGTCGGCTACTAGTTCAACCGCTTTTACCTGAATATCAGTTTTTCCAAGAGCACTCGATGTATAGATATACGTTATTTTATAAAAACTGAGAGTGTGTTCGTGCAGCTATGCTCAGGTAAACTTCACCCTTTCAAATTTCATTTATATTTTAATGTTGTGTACTTTATAATTTGAAATTTGAATTTTTGTCACATTTTAGTTTGAAGTGGAACATTATTATTTAAAAATCCGCATTTTAATGTAAAATTTTTTTACATGTTTAAAAACGCAAGAAAACTTTTACGTGTAAAATAAATATTTCTAGCAAGAACACTTGGTATTTCTTCCAAAAAAAAAGTAATTCAAAACAGCCATCGCGGTGTTGAGACGTTATTCCTGACAACATTGGCAGATAGGAGTGGCACATTGAAGAGCGCCGCGTGAAGCACTGCCACTCATATCCTATGTGTTTTTATGTCATACATCTTATGACTTTTCAATAGTAGAAAGTAATGCATTGTTGCAATGCAGGTACATTATTCTATATCGGTACATCACACACGAGGACATACTCACGTCAATGTTAAATTATGGGTAGACATTTAAATATCTGCTGTCTATGGACTGATTATAAATTATACCAGTATATTATTGTAAAGACTTTTGTACATGTTCTAGTAAACTATTGCTGCTAAATAGTAATATTTGATTAGAAACAAACATAAGTATTGCGACTTCCACAAACAGCGAAAGCGAAAATCGAACAACAGCACCTACTACCGGAGAAGCACTTAACCACGAAAAACACATGGAATGAACTATGGAGTAACTTTTAACCCTGAATTGCGTTCTTCTAACATTGGGGACAGGTTGGCTGTGTGGCTTGTGTGACGTATCTTTGTTTGTTTGTGTCTGAGTTTAGGTGTGTATGTCTGTCTGTGTCTGAATATGAATATGTATGTTTATCGTGTGAGTCATGCAATATGTAGGCTGGCTTCACGCGGTCTCGACGGTAAAGGTACTATAAATTGTATTATATTTCAACAGAAGGTAGAGGTGGCGTTAAATAGAGACTGGTGAAGAGAAGATTACTCTCAAATGTTCATGATGTCCTGGTAGTTCAGATGTGAAACTGTGCCTATTGATTCGTTGCTTGACAATGACACATGCGCATTGTACCTCTAGTGGTAATTACTCCAAGTAAATAATTATTAAAAAGTAATGGAGAGGCTCATATTCAGCACAGGACTAAAGGATGTTGATATGAAGTATTGCGTTTTTGATATTAGTAAAATGTAGAATATAGGGTTAAACACAAATAGTGGGTCAAGTATTCTTTCATTTTTTTGTTATGTAATTGAAAATAATAAATCAAAATTATACAGTCTTTATGTTAAAGACTCGCACCACGACGAAGTTACAAAAGTGGGGCAAAATGAAATATTTAAGGTATGCAAGCAGAACAAGAACAGAAGTATTGGTCAACTTTTTACTCAAAAACATTTAAAAAAAAATGCACGCGAACACCCTTGGTGGGACTCGAACCCACAATCCTCAGCTTAGGAGGCTGACGCCTTATCCATTAGGCCACAAGGGCTGTATGCAGTATTTATCAATTTGTGAGGTACTATATACATTCGTAGTAATGTTATTGAATTTTGCGACGAGTGGCGGAGATGTGTACTCATTAATATTATCTCTTATTTACTAGATTTCATTGTCGTTGTATATATAGTGTGTTCATTTAATGATCTATCCTAAACGAACACACGTTTTGTTATAAGTTTTATTTTCTTACCTCTACGATAGTGGTGCTGCGCAATCATTTTGATGAAAAGGTTTTTCATGTCACCTAGAGCTGCTCGAGGGATTCTACACCTCAACAGGAATGTAGACTCCTCAGGTTACTTTTTCTCCTAAAATAAAACGTCAATTATGAATATACTTATAGGAGCTTCTTTTGCTACGCAATTACAAATAGTGTAAGAAGTCATGTAGAAGTGTTTGAAAATTTTCATTGACAGCATAAATAGTTACAACTGTCCCTTGGTGTGACTTGACAACGCAGGTCATAGACATTAATCGTATTAGAATCTATTTCTTGAAATAAAGTTTATTAAAGTTAATAGGCGTATGGAACTTATAATCCTAAAACTTAAATAATCCCCTCTTTTAGTTAACAAATAAAATATTGACACAACGAACTAGGCGCTGGAACAGTGTTTATTTCAGTGGGTTTGGGTTTATTGTTGTTAATAAACTGAGTCTAAAGATGAAAAAGGTTCCGTTTATTGAACAGAGTTTCAAAAATGCATCAAAAGGTACCTGTCGATATACAACATAAGCAGTATCCAGTTTCACAATTATAATAATAAAAATTATTCATAACTTTATACAAAGCAATTTGTTTGTTTGTTTACAATTATTATAAATTAAGTGAAAAAAAATGATGTGCAAAAATTCACATGTGGGGACAAGATTTTAAATACAAAAATACAGTTAAATTGATACAATTTTAACAAACCTTTTGAATATTCTGACACGACTAGTTTTGTTAAACAAAACTCTCGCTAAACAATCAACGGATTGTTGCACAATCCGTAGGGATTGTGCAACAATCCGTTGATTTATAATATTAGTAGTAATTAGTAGTTAGTAGTAATATTATAAATGCGAAAGTAACTCTGTCTGTCTGTCTGTTACGCTTTCACGCCTAAATCCCTGAACCGATTTTGATGAAATTTGGTATGATGATGGAACTGAACTTGGGAAAGGACATAGGCTACTTTTTACCGCGATAACCGACATACACGCGGGCGGAGCCGCGGGCGAAAGCTAGTACTTTTATACAAATGGAATAACAATTCGGTTGAGAGGTTCTTTACGGACGCCTGCAAACTCAATAGTGATAGCTACACTGGAGCCGCTGTTTACTATCAAAACTCCAATAGTACATTGTTCACCGAGGGAGGAAAGGAACCGATTACTAGCGAGGGAGCAGTTTGTGGCTCGAAGGCACAGCCTAGGGCCACAATACTCCCGAGGTAGGAATGGGACTTTCACCCGAGTGCTACACAGTGCTTTATACTACACCTGTGAGGAACATTTAAAGTATTTATAAAATAAAATCAAAACGTAAGACACCATGTAAGGCACAATTTAGATTAGAATTTGAGATAATATTTATAAATATTTCGTGTTTCTTTTGTTTTTTTATTCTTCACAAAAGGATGTCAGTGGCACGGAGATTCCATATTTAAATTATATGAAAACTCTTTGGGCAGGCGCGCGCCATGGATCAGATAACACATGAGAAATGAAAATTCATACAACTTTGTCTCCCGCTAAAACACGTTAGAAATGGATTTTCATACATTTTTTCCTCCCGCTTATTTAGGTCTAGGAAAAGACTAACTTTCTCTTTTCATTTTCAGGGAATAATGAATACTGTTCCGATCAGGTGTAGTATAAAATTATTTTACAGTTCAAGTGTCCAAAAGAGGCTTCAGTATTTACTGGCGAGTGTCGCTATTTTAGAGGCATGCTTGTATACGGAATCACACAACATCCATAAGGCAGTGATATTCACTGACTCTCTTAGCTGTCTAAAAGCCCTGCTGCAAAACCCCTTTATTAGCAAACTCTACAGTCCGCTGATTCTGGAGATTAATAAAACCATGTTCAATTGTTCCATCAACTCTAAAATGGTTCATCTGGTATGGGTTCCCAGCCATAGTGGCATTGTGGGCAATGAGTGTGCAGACTTACTGGCTAAAGGTGCTACTACTTCTGCTATGGCGGATCAGAAATACCTGATACACCAGCATTACGATCTCTTAAGTCTGCCACAGAGAGAATTGCTTACATCTTGGCAGGTAGAGCTCACATCATAAAGGGCGTCACTACTACGCAATTCAACCTTGTATCTCCCCAAAACCCTAGTTCTTCAAATTTAAGAAGGTATCAAAATCCGTCATCTCCACTATATGTAGGCTCCGCATAGGTCACTGTAGCTCACCAGTTTTTTTAAACAATATTGGTGTACGGGATTCGTCTATTTGCGAATGTGGTTTAGACGAAGGCAATCTTGAGCACATATCATTTCACTGCTCTAAGAATATCCCATCCCTAGACCTTTACTCAATCCTTCCGAAATTGAAAATTCCCATCCCTATTAACTTCTTATCTCTCTTAACATTTTCATCCCCCCACCTTCTTCCAAGCGTTGATGTCTGTTCCACAGATCAACTAGCAGACATTGATACTAAGGGAGTGCCTGGGCCACGGCTTCAAGATTTAAGAGCTATTCTAGGTATTTCTACAAGTGAGGGAAAGTGTTAAAAAAAAGGTAGGTTGCCATGAAACCGGTTGTTCACTTTTTACTTGTCACTTGTAAAAATAATGTAAAATATTACACATTATCGAATTACAAATTATCTTTTATTATCGCTTGAAATCTATTGCAAACAATAACTTCATTCACTAAACACGCTACTCTATTACCTATTTATTACTATTTTAAGATAATTTAATACCTGACTGACCTACGTAAAATTTTAGGCCATCAAAAGGTAAAACTCAGCTTGCACGTGTAGTTTTATAAACGATGTCGTACACTGCTCTGTTTTACAGCTGCTACGAAATAGCAAGTATGTAGTAAGGCCCAGACCCGCCTAGCCCACTGTTCTCGCCACTAGCGAGACGTAAAAGTGACAAAACGTCAAACTGACAGGAGTGACTATTTGTGTAATGCCCGCTCTACGCTCGCGGCGCGAAAGTCGGTGAAGCCCGCGACAAAGGGTTCGTTGACCTAAATATGAATATTACTAGGTATAATAGGTAAAGTATTTATATCATTAGGAATATACAGAAAAAAAAATGCTCCAAAATGAAAATTTTGCCTGTTTCTATTGCGATGGATTCGTGTCATCCACCAACGTCTTCTTCTCCATATCTTTTTTGTGTGCTTCTTAACTATACAAAGGTAATTATAATACGCAATTGCAAGCAGTGACACAGTAGCAGCAGAAATCACGTCGTCGTTCATCATAGTCGCGAACAAGACTGTGAAGCTTTGTGAATGTGGAGGGACACAGTTCTGGCGCGGATCACGGCATGAATTCATAGCGCGACGTCACGCGCGAGTGTAGAGCCAGCATGAGACTTGAACTAACTTACAACGTGATTGAACCGCGGCGTCAGCGCCGGACGCGCTTATGAAAACCATATAAATAATCTTCTGCTCAAACTACAAACGTGAGTGAGTGTTTCAAACCCCTAATCAGCTCGAAAACCCACCTCGCCGTGGTAAATAAAGACTACAGTGCCACGAACAATCGGTGCATACCTTTTTTTTTTTTTTTTTTTTTTTTTTTTTAACGCGGGGAATGCTTTTCGCACCATACCCTTCTTGGGGAAAATGAAGGGTGTGTGTGGGACTCCCGGTTATCCCGGTCTACCCACTAAACCCCGCGGCGGCCTACCTCGGCAGTCGGGAGGAACACCAGGAACGCGTCAGCGGCTTCTGGTGTCCCCCTTGCCGTACCTCAACGTATAAGGTACATCCCGGGGTGACTGAAATCACCCCCGGGGCTGGACGCTGTTGCGCCTCTCACCGCTCTACACAGTAAGAGGCGAAACTTCGGCCCGCCTTAGACGACACCCCCGGCCGCACCGGGGTGTCAACTGTCTCGGGTCGTTTGCAGCGGTCACATCTCCCCAGGATGTGACCGCAGCGACCCTTAGGCGACGGTCGGGGAGCTAGCGACCTCTGCCGCGTCCCCTTCGCCGCCTCCTTCGAGCGGGATCGGCCCTTTCCCGATCCCGCTCTGCGGACTCCTTCTGGAGCATAACGTTCTCACAGAAGGAGACCGCGGCTTCCCATCCCTCGCCACTCGCCAGCATTGCCGCAATCAATACTGGCGGTGACAGATTTCGTCCGATCTGTTCGACCAGCTCTCGGCGCTCGGACTCCCAAGCAGGGCAGTCCTCCAGCGTGTGCTGGGCGGAGTCCAGGTCAAACCCGCAGTGGTGGCATTGTGCTGTAGCCTCTCGTCCTATTCGATTCAGATACTCACCGAAGCAACCGTGCCCGGTGAGTATCTGAGTCAATCGGTAGGTGACACAGTCGGTCCTCTCTACCCACGCTTCGAAGTTCGGCAGAACGGCTCCGACGGCACGTTGGCTAGCACAGCCCTGAATTTCGAGCCGTGCCCGCCAAGTCTCCAGAGCTTGCTTATGCGCGTTCCGCCGTAGCATTCCAGGCTCAGGGTCTGGCGCGGCCTCTTCAACACTCCGACCGACCGAACGAATTTGGTCGTAGACCGTAGCGTCCATGTCGGCCAGAATGTTAAAGGGCAGAGAACGCGCCAAGACCGTCGCTGCCTCATACGAAATTGTGCGGTAGCCCCGCACGATCCGAATGGCCATCAACCGCTGCAGACTTCTGAGTAGGGCCTGAGAGCGGGAGGAACCCGCCAGGTCTTTAGACCAGACGGGTGCCCCATAGAGGACCATGGATCGCACGACGCCCATGTAGAGGCAGCGAACTTCTTCCCGCGGTCCCCCGAGATTGGGCAACAGACGTTGCAGTGCACCTGCTACCCCACGCACTCGGGGGACTAATCGCCTGAAATGCTCTTCGAAGCTCCACCGACTGTCCAGGATAAGGCCTAAGTACTTCATGTACTGACCAACCTGGACTACAGCGTCACCCACCTGGAGGCGTGAGCTGGGTGGTTCCTGTCGCCTCCGTAGGCAATGGAACCATATAGCCTCAGTTTTCTGGGGTGCTACCCTCAGTCCCAGCTCACAGATCTTATCCACAACACAAGCCACCCCCTGCTCGGTGAGCCGAAGCACTTCCTGGAAGCTTGACCCTCTGGCCAGTACTAGCGTGTCATCCGCATAGCAGACGACACTTAGGCCAGAGGGCAGACTGGTACGAAGGACCGCATCATATGCGAGGTTCCATAACAATGGGCCCAATACAGAGCCCTGAGGAACCCCGCAACATAACTCCCTTCGATTTTCCCCTCCATTCCGATCGATATACTTCACCGTCCTGTCGCGCAGATAGGCCTCTATAACAGCCCTCAGGTAGGGCGGCACCTCATGATATTCGAGGGCCGCCCTGATTGCCTGCCAGGGGAGGGTGCCGAAAGCGTTGACGATATCAAGGCTAACTGCCAACGCCACCCCCCCGATCGGACTGCCGACTCCGACAGGGAGCGAACACACCTAATAGCGTCCACTGTCGAACGCCCCTGTCGGAATCCAAACTGGCAATCCGATAAATTAGGACCCACTCGCGACAGGTGCCCGCTGATACGGTCTGAGATCACCCTCTCAAAGATCTTCCCCGACTCGTTCAGCAGGCATATCGGTCGGAACGAAGATGGTGAATCTGCAGCCCTTCCATCCTTTTTAAGGAGCACCAGTCTTGCTTCTTTCCAGCCGAGGGGGAACATACCGAGGCTGAGACACTTCGTGAAAATCTGCCTCAGTTTGTCCCCTAGCACCGACAGAGCTATCACTAACGCCCGACCTGGAACACCATCCGGTCCTGGCGCAGTGTTTCGGGAAGCCAGCCGCCGCACGGCTCGGTCCAGCTCTTTCTCCGTCACTTCATACTCGTCGGACCACATTTGTGGATCCGAATGTGACGGAGGAGTCGGGGGACTGTCCTGGTCCCTTGGGAAGAGCGTGTCTAGCACTCTTCCCAAGAACTCCGGGTCCAGGGTTTCCGTCAACGGAGGGACCCATGGTCTGAGCTTCCCCAATACCATTTTATACGGTCGCCCCCATGGGTCCCTATCCAGTCCCGCGATAAGCTCTTTCCATGACCGAGCCTTGGCCTCAGCGATTGCATCACTGAGAGCCTTTACAGCGGCTCCATATTCCCGCCGTGCTCCGTCGATCTCCTCGGCTGTCGCTCGCCGTCTTCTCCGGGCTCGAAGGTACGGGCGGCGCAATCTTGCGACCGTCATTCTCAGACGCGAGATCTCCGCGTTCCACCAGTACGCCGAGCCCTTTCTGGCTGGCTTGACTCGGGGCATTGAGGCATCACATATGGACGCCATAATGTTCCCAAACCAAGTCGCCAGTTCCTCCGGATCGGACGAAACCCTTTCCTCGGACCAATCCGCGACGTGGGAAGCGGCTACAACCATATCTCTGTTGAGCCGCTTAAGGGACCATCGTCGCGGAGGTTCTCTATCCTGGCGTGGTCGGTCCGGGCGGCGGAGAGACACTTCGAATACGATGTGCCGGTGATCAGAAAGACTAACCACTTCCTCCGCCACCCTCCATCCCGATACTGTGCGCACTGCAGAAGGAGTCGCCCACGACAGGTCGACAATCGACTCCCCCTGCCACCGTACACAGGTACTGACCGACCCCCGATTTAAAAGTCGGAGGTCCAGTCCAGCCGCCCACTCCAGGATAGCTTCTCCCCTCGCGTCGTCTCGGGTGTCACCCCACTCCCTTGAGTGGGCATTAAAGTCACCCAGGACGAATACCGCACGGGAAGCGTAGTTGCGGATGCAAATCCCTAGCCCGTGCAGGTATGCCTCATATTCGGCTAGGCCGCGATTGGGGGAGAAGTAACAGCCTATAACCACTGTAGCCCCCCACTCCACTGCTACAAAACCCACACCCTTTCTCAGAAGGGAGCAATGGAGACCATCCCCACCCGACCAGTATATGGCTGCAGAGCCATCGACCGCACCGAACCAACGCGGATGGTCCGGGATGGAATAGGGCTCCGCAATTACTGCCAGGGCAACCGACAGCTCCGCGAGCGTCTGAATCAATAGATCCTGTGCCGCGCGGCACTGGTTGAGATTGCCCTGGAGAATCTTTGTGTATGGTGGGAATTTCAGGCCTCCATAACCTCCCCCATTGAGTTACCACTCGATATGGGCTGTCCCAATTGAGTAAAGGCGGGGCGAGGATGAACCTCTCCGCCTTTTTTCTTTTTCGGTGTACAGCAGCTCTTGCTACCCAACCGATGGTTAGCAGGCCGGCCGTAGTCGGTGCATACTGGACACTTCGGTGCGTCCGATGCGCATTCTCGAGCCTTATGACCCAATTCCCCGCAGCGGTAGCAGCGCCCACTCCTGTCAGCGTGACCCGAGCATTTTACTCTGACGTGCCCCATTTCGAGGCACTGGTAACATTGTAAGGGTCGTGGTGCCAACATTTCGACACGGGCTGACACCCAGCCTACCTGCACCCGTTTGGCAGCCACAACCTTACGTACTGCCGTAAGCGGACCCCGGACCCAAACTGTTCCTAACCGTGCTGCGGTTCTGCGAATCTCCCCTACCTTAATGTCGGACAGGGAACAGCCACCTGCTGCGGCTATTCCCTCCGCGACCTCGGAGGGGGTGATGGATTCATCTATGTCCATCACTCGCAGTTCGGCCGTCTTGTGTGGACGCACAAATCTGGCATCCGTGTCGCTCATGACAGCGCGCAAGCGTGCGACTAAAGCGTCAGCTTTGGCAGCGCTATCAGGACCGGGAATCTCTAGCACTAGGTCTCCTGTGATCGCCTTTCTTTGTCGGACCCCACCCGTGATCCCAAGTTCTGCCAACCTGATACGTGTCTTTGCGGCTTGCATAACCTCCGCAAGTGAGGTAGTAGACCCTGGAGGCACTGCAATCAGAACGGCGGCGTTTGTGGGAGGACGTGGTAGTTCTGGCCTCTTCACTTTTGCGGGAGTGGCCACCTCGACACCCTGTCTTGCAGCGACAGCTCGGGTTTTCCTTCCAACTACTTGGGCCCAGGTACCCCCTTCCTGGCTTACTGCAGCTTCTGGCAGTGTCTCTACGCCAGTTGCCTGCCTCGTTACTGGAGCTGGTTGGGCATCTGGCGTTTTGACCATCTTTTTACTTTTTCTGTTTTTCTTTTTCTTCTTCTTCTTTTTTTTAGAAGAGGTCGCATTTTCACAGATACCAATTATTCTTATTTTAAATAATTATTAATCATCAACCACTGGTGGTCTCGGGGTTGGGTTGGGGACTGGTAAGACACGTTGTGGCTACGTAATCATGCCGTTGTATGTCTTTTGTGTGTCTCGATGGCCTCCAACTAAGCTTCACGACTGTTATCTTATGATAACAACCCGAAGCGACTCGTTAAAGTTTCTTCCAAATCACGGAAACGCTCATAACATATCATGCCACAAACGGTCATCCATCTAGGTACTGACTGCGTCGTCGTTGCTTACCCTCGGTGTTGTTTCTAATCACCTAAGGTCACTTGGCTATGAGTATTTTTAATACCAATATTCTGTCAAAATTATTATATTTTAAATATCATTAACGTATTATACCAGTAAGAACAAAGAAAATACTACACTTTCAAGCTACTTTTGATATTCTCAATATTTACATCTCACCCTTTAACATGCTTACTTGCCGGGGAGCTATCCATTCTATAGTATGCAGGATGTAAATCTAGCACGTAGTCGTTGATAATGGCAGTGTCATAGCGAGACACACGTTCAGGGTTATAAATAAATTATATAAATTTTTGCAGTCGTAAGTGTTCCTTGATTTTCATTGAACATTGAAGAAGACGATCTGAACCACTTGGTATGTATACATAAAACTATTTTCTAATAGAATATTTAAATAAATCACATCATGAATGTGCATAGCCCTGTGTGCCGCATGTGCCGTACAAAGACACTAACGGAACGTTATGTGTTGCTATGCTACGAAGCCAGTCTACGAACGTCGTAGCTCGTGCTACGCTGTATTTAAAGACAATGTAGTCGTCTACATTGTCTTTTTGTACCGCGTAGCAGTATACGCAGTGCTTAGTCCTTGACTGAGAACGAACGTCCTGCAACCGCAGCAAGGATGGTATCTAGATTAATAAAACTACTGGCACACGTACCAATAGCTCTTCTCTTCAAAAGTTTTCGGTGTGTGCGTCCATACTTAGCAAAAGTTAAATGTTACATTACTTACAATTAGGTATTACATTACGTAACGAAACGTCAGAATGTTCTCATAATTTATGTGTATATTAAGAGCGCGTTCTCATGTTTCGTTACGTAACGAACGGTAACGAAACCATAACGCAAGCTAAATTTCATGATAAGCGCAATCTAGTCACGGTTTGGAAAACTCTGAACTCCTACATTAAAGTAAATTTAAGACTTTACCCTTATGACAGAGCAGTAGTTTTGTTGCAATATGTAGAATGTTTTTTTTTTTTTTTTTTTTTTTAAATTTAAGCCTGCCAAAGTGACTCTACTCTGCCTGATGCAGAGTATAGCATGAGTAGAATCCAGGAGTAGGGGTCATCATGCTTATTGTGAGGGTAGGCAATGTAGCATGGTGACCCTTACCATGGCAGCCTGGTTAGATTATTCTGCATCATTCTCCCGGCCTTCGAAGGGCGGGAGAATGATGCAGAATGATTGGGCCTCCGGTCTCACACTCACCAACGAAATACGACAGCAAGAATGCTGTCATTATTAGGATGGTCTTCTGTGTCTTTTATTATTATTTGAAATACACATGATAATAATAAACGATTATATTTACGGTACTAGACAAAAAAATATAATTGCACTTTTATATATTTTATAAATTATCTAATGAGTTATGCAGCAATGATTTACAATTGCTGTTCCCTTCTCGTAATACGAGTATGGGCTAACGGCATGGTTGGGGCCCGACCGCTGCATTACAAGAAGTTAACTTTGACCAACAAATTTGTAAATAGTAATTTCACTTAGAGAACTAATAGAGTAGCACATTTAGTGGAAGAAGGTATTGTTTGCAATAGATTTAAGCGATAATAAAAGATAATTTGTAATCCGATATATGTATAATATTTTACATTATTTTTACAAGTGACAAGTAAAAAGTAAACAACTGTTTTCATAGCAACCTACCTTTTTTCTTTTAACACTTTCCCTCACTTGTAGAAATACCTAGAATAGCTCTTAAAACTTGAAGCCTTGGCCTAGGCACTCCCTTAGTAAGAATGTCTGCTAGTTGATCTGTGGAACAGGTTTTTCTTACATCCACCAGACGTTCCTGTACGCATTCACGAACGAAGAAATGCCTCACCCTTATGTGTTTAGTTCTTTTGTGGAACTCAGGGTTGTGTGCTAGTTTGATGGCTGCTTCATTGTCGACATAGAGTATGGGTACTACATCCATATTCATCAATTCGTTGAATATTCTCTGCAACCACACTAGTTCACGCGCACCTTCGCTTGCAGCTACGATCTCTGCTTCGGTCGTGGAAATAGCTACGGAAGCTTGTCTTTGACTTAGCCACGAAACCGCACCGCCAGCATATAGGCATACGACACCTGTTGTTGAACGTCCTGTTTGCTCATCACCAGCATGGTCAGCATCACTGTAGCCATTTATACAGGTTTGAGGATGGCTCGACTGATACTTGATGCCATAAGAAATTGTCCCTTTAAGGTACCGGAATATTCTCTTGACCTTGAGCCAGTCTGCCTCTGTTGGGTTTTCTAACTTCCTAGAAGCTACTCCAACGGCGTAAGCTATGTCAGGACGTGTACCTGTCATGAGGTACGCTAAAGCACCTACGGCCTCTCGATAAGGAAATTTCTTTTCAGGAACTCCGTCTACAACTTTCCCTGTTTCAGAAGTCTTATCGATTGGAGTGGTGACTGGGTTGCAATCTGCCATCCCAAAGCGGTCTAGAATCCGTTTGGTGTAGGACTCTTGGTTTATAAATATAGACCCGTCCTTGTATTGCTGTATCTCCAGTCCCAAGTAATAGGATACTACTTTGCTTGTTATCTTTAGCGATTTGCCTAGTTCTTGCAAGAACTGGTCAGCTAAATTTTTATCTGTGGTGGCCACAAGCCCATCATCCACATATAGAGTTATAAGAATTTTCTTATTTCCCACTTGTTTGGTAAACAGGCAACAGTCAGCTGTGCACTGTACAAATCCTTTTTGCAGCAGTAAATCTTCGAAGCAGGTATTCCAACAACGAGGCGCTTGCTTGAGGCCATACAGGCTTCGATGGAGACGACAGACTTTCGACGTTCCATCACTAAATCCATCTGTTTGTTGCATATAGATTTCCTCTTGCAATTTACCATTTAGAAATGCAGTCGATACGTCAAATTGTGTCAAGTAAAGCTTTTCTTGAGCACTGACACTTAATAAAGCTCTTATTGTCGCCATCCGGGCAACCGGGCTAAAAGTCTGGTCATAATCTATACTTTTGCGCTGTTTAAAACCTTTTACCACAAGTCTAGCTTTATATTTTTCTATGGTACCATCTGGGTTGTACTTTATTCTAAAGACCCACTTGCATGGAAGCGCTTTTCTGCCCGATGGAAGCTCACACAGGTTCCAAACATTATTATCTTCTAGTGATTTCAGCTCACTTTGCATGGCTTTCTGCCAATGAACTCTATCAGGTCTGTTTATTGCTTCCTGATATGTCTCTGGTTCTGACTCTATATGACATATGTAGTCATTTAACCTCACGGGACGAGACAAAGTAGACCTATCTCGAAGGTTGTACCTGTGTTCCGTCTCCGCTTGATTAACTATTGTTGGCTCTTCAACTTCAACATCTTCAGCATCAACGAAATTATCTTGTGCTTGTAGAGATTCTAAACTCTACGTCACTTTCAAACGTAACGTCTCTGGACCTCACTGTTTTTATTCCGTCCCAGATGCGATATCCGTCAATCTCATATCCAATTAGTAAACCTTTAATGGCCTTCTTACTCATTTTCTTACGACACTGCTTTGGAATGTGGGCGTAACAAATGCTTCCTATTATTCTTAGTTGCGATATTTTTGGCTTCTTGCTATGCCATAGCTCGTAAGGAACTTTCCCTTCCACTTTAGTGGGACCGGTTCTATTAAGCACATAAGCAGCTGTATTAATCAGTTCAGCCCATAGCTTTTGCGGTAACTCTCCTCTCGCGTACATCATACAGCGAGCAGCTTCTACAAGAGTCCGGTTCTCCCTTGTACTGCAGCCGTTTTGTTCAGGCGTGTAAGGCATTGTCAACCGCTGTTGAATTCCGTAACTCTGTAAAATCTTCCGAACAGCTTCATTATCGAACTCACCATCATTATCGGTCAGTAATGTTTTTATTGAATGTCCGGCATTTCTAGCTTCTTCAAGCATTTGCTTAAGTTTGTCATTCACTTCGGACTTTTCCTTAATAAAATAAACAAATCGATAACTGGAATAGTCGTCTTTGAAGAGAACGAAATATTTACATTTGGATATGCTTTGAGTAGCAAAGGGACCGCAAACATCTGCATGCATTAATTCGCCAGCTTTAGTAGCTCTATCTCTTATTCCAAAAGGCTTTCTATGTGCCTTACCAAAAATGCAACCTTCACATTTTACTTTGTCCTGTTTTAGAGCAATGCCTAATTCGCGTTTCACCACGCGTATGACGTGACTCTTATCTTGGTGAGCAAAACGTTCATGGTACAGTTGTAACATATTGTTACCAGTCAGAGCATTGACCTCAATAGCTGTATTATGTTTTGGAGGAACTGTAACAAAACACAGTTTATATAACCCCCCATATGGAAGTCTTTTGCCAACAACTTTAGTTGCTCCGTCGATATTCAACTTGCACTCTTTAGTTGTTGAAATAAAGATGCTATTTGGCATCCTATCTTGTGCTGCTAGTGTCGAAAAAAGATTTTTAGTGAGAGTTGGTACTAACCACACGTCGTTGAGGGTAATATGTTCTTTATTTCCGTTTACTGTTGACTCTACCACAACGGTTCCCTTCCCTAAAGCAGGTATCGTGGTCCCGTCTGCCGTTGTGACGGTGTGGTCGTCTTCAAATTCTTGGAAGTTCGTGAACATTCGCCTCTTGACAGCTATATGTGTAGTCGCACCACTATCGACATACCAGTTGTCTAAATCTTGGGTTTCTCCCAGAGTATACGCATCAATATACAGTGATATCTGCTGTACATGTTTATTGGACTGCGAGCTGCTTGAACCTGGTGAGTTAGTGCTTGATGGCTTCGGTGGTCTTCCATCCTTTATCCATTTATAACACTTTCTAACTCTGTGTCCTTTACCGGAACAATATCCACAGGTGATATGCTCATCCTTCTTGATACGACGTTTGGCGGGCGTGGTCACTAGTGCTTCCTGCTGTGGTGCTCTCCCTTGACCGCCCAAATCTCTTTCGAAAGTGCACAGATGACTTGTCAAATTATCTATTGTCTTTTCGTTTTGTTTGAGCATTAGCCAGCTTGATTTGAAGTTGAAGTACCTCTCATCAAGTGTATCCAAGACTTTACAAATGAGAAACAGTTCTGGGAGCTTAGCTGTAGGATCTAGTTTATTAATCTCGACTTTCAAGTCAGTCCATACATTTTTCAGCTTAGACATGAGGGTGGGTATGTCATCCTCATTATTACGTTTCATTCCGAAAAATTCTAGACATAAACTATAAGCCTTGTCCTCACCCTGTCCATCAAATAGTCTGTGTAGCTCTTGCCAAACTTCGCGAGCAGTTCTATATCGCATGACTTTCTTCAAAGTGTCTTCGGTCATGTTGGTCGTCAATATCAGCAACGCGCAGCTCTCCGTCTTCTTATATTTCACTAATGCAGCATTATACGCATTTACGGCGACGGCAGCAGCGGCGGCATCACCAGCTTCTGGAGCAAGAACTGGTTTTTGGAGCAGACCTTGCACTGCTTCGTAGGCTCCTTCCGTACCTTCGAGCATTATCGTGATCTTATACTTCCATGTACACCAATTTTCTTGACCAACTAATTTTCCGATATCAACTTTGGTAGAAAAATCCATCTTTACGGCATTTAAATAACTTCTGGGCCCATAACCTAATAGAGTGGCACGTTTAGTGGAAGAAGTTATTGTTTGCAATAGATTTAAGCGATAATAAAAGATAATTTGTAATCCGATATATGTATATTATTTTACATTATTTTTACAAGTGACAAGTAAAAAGTAAACAACTGGTTTCATAGCAACCTACCTTTTTTCTTTTAACAAGAACCTGATTATCGTTAGTATACTTATTCCATTGTGAACAAAAGTGTTTTGGATCAAGAGCACTCTTTCTTCCTAGCCTTATTCCCAATAATATTTGGGGTCGGCTACTAGTTCAACCGCTTTTACCTGAATATCAGTTTTTCCAAGAGCACTCGATGTATAGATATACGTTATTTTATAAAAACTGAGAGTGTGTTCGTGCAGCTATGCTCAGGTAAACTTCACCCTTTCAAATTTCATTTATATTTTAATGTTGTGTACTTTATAATTTGAAATTTGAATTTTTGTCACATTTTAGTTTGAAGTGGAACATTATTATTTAAAAATCCGCATTTTAATGTAAAATTTTTTTACATGTTTAAAAACGCAAGAAAACTTTTACGTGTAAAATAAATATTTCTAGCAAGAACACTTGGTATTTCTTCCAAAAAAAAAGTAATTCAAAACAGCCATCGCGGTGTTGAGACGTTATTCCTGACAACATTGGCAGATAGGAGTGGCACATTGAAGAGCGCCGCGTGAAGCACTGCCACTCATATCCTATGTGTTTTTATGTCATACATCTTATGACTTTTCAATAGTAGAAAGTAATGCATTGTTGCAATGCAGGTACATTATTCTATATCGGTACATCACACACGAGGACATACTCACGTCAATGTTAAATTATGGGTAGACATTTAAATATCTGCTGTCTATGGACTGATTATAAATTATACCAGTATATTATTGTAAAGACTTTTGTACATGTTCTAGTAAACTATTGCTGCTAAATAGTAATATTTGATTAGAAACAAACATAAGTATTGCGACTTCCACAAACAGCGAAAGCGAAAATCGAACAACAGCACCTACTACCGGAGAAGCACTTAACCACGAAAAACACATGGAATGAACTATGGAGTAACTTTTAACCCTGAATTGCGTTCTTCTAACATTGGGGACAGGTTGGCTGTGTGGCTTGTGTGACGTATCTTTGTTTGTTTGTGTCTGAGTTTAGGTGTGTATGTCTGTCTGTGTCTGAATATGAATATGTATGTTTATCGTGTGAGTCATGCAATATGTAGGCTGGCTTCACGCGGTCTCGACGGTAAAGGTACTATAAATTGTATTATATTTCAACAGAAGGTAGAGGTGGCGTTAAATAGAGACTGGTGAAGAGAAGATTACTCTCAAATGTTCATGATGTCCTGGTAGTTCAGATGTGAAACTGTGCCTATTGATTCGTTGCTTGACAATGACACATGCGCATTGTACCTCTAGTGGTAATTACTCCAAGTAAATAATTATTAAAAAGTAATGGAGAGGCTCATATTCAGCACAGGACTAAAGGATGTTGATATGAAGTATTGCGTTTTTGATATTAGTAAAATGTAGAATATAGGGTTAAACACAAATAGTGGGTCAAGTATTCTTTCATTTTTTTGTTATGTAATTGAAAATAATAAATCAAAATTATACAGTCTTTATGTTAAAGACTCGCACCACGACGAAGTTACAAAAGTGGGGCAAAATGAAATATTTAAGGTATGCAAGCAGAACAAGAACAGAAGTATTGGTCAACTTTTTACTCAAAAACATTTAAAAAAAAATGCACGCGAACACCCTTGGTGGGACTCGAACCCACAATCCTCAGCTTAGGAGGCTGACGCCTTATCCATTAGGCCACAAGGGCTGTATGCAGTATTTATCAATTTGTGAGGTACTATATACATTCGTAGTAATGTTATTGAATTTTGCGACGAGTGGCGGAGATGTGTACTCATTAATATTATCTCTTATTTACTAGATTTCATTGTCGTTGTATATATAGTGTGTTCATTTAATGATCTATCCTAAACGAACACACGTTTTGTTATAAGTTTTATTTTCTTACCTCTACGATAGTGGTGCTGCGCAATCATTTTGATGAAAAGGTTTTTCATGTCACCTAGAGCTGCTCGAGGGATTCTACACCTCAACAGGAATGTAGACTCCTCAGGTTACTTTTTCTCCTAAAATAAAACGTCAATTATGAATATACTTATAGGAGCTTCTTTTGCTACGCAATTACAAATAGTGTAAGAAGTCATGTAGAAGTGTTTGAAAATTTTCATTGACAGCATAAATAGTTACAACTGTCCCTTGGTGTGACTTGACAACGCAGGTCATAGACATTAATCGTATTAGAATCTATTTCTTGAAATAAAGTTTATTAAAGTTAATAGGCGTATGGAACTTATAATCCTAAAACTTAAATAATCCCCTCTTTTAGTTAACAAATAAAATATTGACACAACGAACTAGGCGCTGGAACAGTGTTTATTTCAGTGGGTTTGGGTTTATTGTTGTTAATAAACTGAGTCTAAAGATGAAAAAGGTTCCGTTTATTGAACAGAGTTTCAAAAATGCATCAAAAGGTACCTGTCGATATACAACATAAGCAGTATCCAGTTTCACAATTATAATAATAAAAATTATTCATAACTTTATACAAAGCAATTTGTTTGTTTGTTTACAATTATTATAAATTAAGTGAAAAAAAATGATGTGCAAAAATTCACATGTGGGGACAAGATTTTAAATACAAAAATACAGTTAAATTGATACAATTTTAACAAACCTTTTGAATATTCTGACACGACTAGTTTTGTTAAACAAAACTCTCGCTAAACAATCAACGGATTGTTGCACAATCCGTAGGGATTGTGCAACAATCCGTTGATTTATAATATTAGTAGTAATTAGTAGTTAGTAGTAATATTATAAATGCGAAAGTAACTCTGTCTGTCTGTCTGTTACGCTTTCACGCCTAAATCCCTGAACCGATTTTGATGAAATTTGGTATGATGATGGAACTGAACTTGGGAAAGGACATAGGCTACTTTTTACCGCGATAACCGACATACACGCGGGCGGAGCCGCGGGCGAAAGCTAGTACTTTTATACAAATGGAATAACAATTCGGTTGAGAGGTTCTTTACGGACGCCTGCAAACTCAATAGTGATAGCTACACTGGAGCCGCTGTTTACTATCAAAACTCCAATAGTACATTGTTCACCGAGGGAGGAAAGGAACCGATTACTAGCGAGGGAGCAGTTTGTGGCTCGAAGGCACAGCCTAGGGCCACAATACTCCCGAGGTAGGAATGGGACTTTCACCCGAGTGCTACACAGTGCTTTATACTACACCTGTGAGGAACATTTAAAGTATTTATAAAATAAAATCAAAACGTAAGACACCATGTAAGGCACAATTTAGATTAGAATTTGAGATAATATTTATAAATATTTCGTGTTTCTTTTGTTTTTTTATTCTTCACAAAAGGATGTCAGTGGCACGGAGATTCCATATTTAAATTATATGAAAACTCTTTGGGCAGGCGCGCGCCATGGATCAGATAACACATGAGAAATGAAAATTCATACAACTTTGTCTCCCGCTAAAACACGTTAGAAATGGATTTTCATACATTTTTTCCTCCCGCTTATTTAGGTCTAGGAAAAGACTAACTTTCTCTTTTCATTTTCAGGGAATAATGAATACTGTTCCGATCAGGTGTAGTATAAAATTATTTTACAGTTCAAGTGTCCAAAAGAGGCTTCAGTATTTACTGGCGAGTGTCGCTATTTTAGAGGCATGCTTGTATACGGAATCACACAACATCCATAAGGCAGTGATATTCACTGACTCTCTTAGCTGTCTAAAAGCCCTGCTGCAAAACCCCTTTATTAGCAAACTCTACAGTCCGCTGATTCTGGAGATTAATAAAACCATGTTCAATTGTTCCATCAACTCTAAAATGGTTCATCTGGTATGGGTTCCCAGCCATAGTGGCATTGTGGGCAATGAGTGTGCAGACTTACTGGCTAAAGGTGCTACTACTTCTGCTATGGCGGATCAGAAATACCTGATACACCAGCATTACGATCTCTTAAGTCTGCCACAGAGAGAATTGCTTACATCTTGGCAGGTAGAGCTCACATCATAAAGGGCGTCACTACTACGCAATTCAACCTTGTATCTCCCCAAAACCCTAGTTCTTCAAATTTAAGAAGGTATCAAAATCCGTCATCTCCACTATATGTAGGCTCCGCATAGGTCACTGTAGCTCACCAGTTTTTTTAAACAATATTGGTGTACGGGATTCGTCTATTTGCGAATGTGGTTTAGACGAAGGCAATCTTGAGCACATATCATTTCACTGCTCTAAGAATATCCCATCCCTAGACCTTTACTCAATCCTTCCGAAATTGAAAATTCCCATCCCTATTAACTTCTTATCTCTCTTAACATTTTCATCCCCCCACCTTCTTCCAAGCGTTGATGTCTGTTCCACAGATCAACTAGCAGACATTGATACTAAGGGAGTGCCTGGGCCACGGCTTCAAGATTTAAGAGCTATTCTAGGTATTTCTACAAGTGAGGGAAAGTGTTAAAAAAAAGGTAGGTTGCCATGAAACCGGTTGTTCACTTTTTACTTGTCACTTGTAAAAATAATGTAAAATATTACACATTATCGAATTACAAATTATCTTTTATTATCGCTTGAAATCTATTGCAAACAATAACTTCATTCACTAAACACGCTACTCTATTACCTATTTATTACTATTTTAAGATAATTTAATACCTGACTGACCTACGTAAAATTTTAGGCCATCAAAAGGTAAAACTCAGCTTGCACGTGTAGTTTTATAAACGATGTCGTACACTGCTCTGTTTTACAGCTGCTACGAAATAGCAAGTATGTAGTAAGGCCCAGACCCGCCTAGCCCACTGTTCTCGCCACTAGCGAGACGTAAAAGTGACAAAACGTCAAACTGACAGGAGTGACTATTTGTGTAATGCCCGCTCTACGCTCGCGGCGCGAAAGTCGGTGAAGCCCGCGACAAAGGGTTCGTTGACCTAAATATGAATATTACTAGGTATAATAGGTAAAGTATTTATATCATTAGGAATATACAGAAAAAAAAATGCTCCAAAATGAAAATTTTGCCTGTTTCTATTGCGATGGATTCGTGTCATCCACCAACGTCTTCTTCTCCATATCTTTTTTGTGTGCTTCTTAACTATACAAAGGTAATTATAATACGCAATTGCAAGCAGTGACACAGTAGCAGCAGAAATCACGTCGTCGTTCATCATAGTCGCGAACAAGACTGTGAAGCTTTGTGAATGTGGAGGGACACAGTTCTGGCGCGGATCACGGCATGAATTCATAGCGCGACGTCACGCGCGAGTGTAGAGCCAGCATGAGACTTGAACTAACTTACAACGTGATTGAACCGCGGCGTCAGCGCCGGACGCGCTTATGAAAACCATATAAATAATCTTCTGCTCAAACTACAAACGTGAGTGAGTGTTTCAAACCCCTAATCAGCTCGAAAACCCACCTCGCCGTGGTAAATAAAGACTACAGTGCCACGAACAATCGGTGCATACCTTTTTTTTTTTTTTTTTTTTTTTTTTTTTAACGCGGGGAATGCTTTTCGCACCATACCCTTCTTGGGGAAAATGAAGGGTGTGTGTGGGACTCCCGGTTATCCCGGTCTACCCACTAAACCCCGCGGCGGCCTACCTCGGCAGTCGGGAGGAACACCAGGAACGCGTCAGCGGCTTCTGGTGTCCCCCTTGCCGTACCTCAACGTATAAGGTACATCCCGGGGTGACTGAAATCACCCCCGGGGCTGGACGCTGTTGCGCCTCTCACCGCTCTACACAGTAAGAGGCGAAACTTCGGCCCGCCTTAGACGACACCCCCGGCCGCACCGGGGTGTCAACTGTCTCGGGTCGTTTGCAGCGGTCACATCTCCCCAGGATGTGACCGCAGCGACCCTTAGGCGACGGTCGGGGAGCTAGCGACCTCTGCCGCGTCCCCTTCGCCGCCTCCTTCGAGCGGGATCGGCCCTTTCCCGATCCCGCTCTGCGGACTCCTTCTGGAGCATAACGTTCTCACAGAAGGAGACCGCGGCTTCCCATCCCTCGCCACTCGCCAGCATTGCCGCAATCAATACTGGCGGTGACAGATTTCGTCCGATCTGTTCGACCAGCTCTCGGCGCTCGGACTCCCAAGCAGGGCAGTCCTCCAGCGTGTGCTGGGCGGAGTCCAGGTCAAACCCGCAGTGGTGGCATTGTGCTGTAGCCTCTCGTCCTATTCGATTCAGATACTCACCGAAGCAACCGTGCCCGGTGAGTATCTGAGTCAATCGGTAGGTGACACAGTCGGTCCTCTCTACCCACGCTTCGAAGTTCGGCAGAACGGCTCCGACGGCACGTTGGCTAGCACAGCCCTGAATTTCGAGCCGTGCCCGCCAAGTCTCCAGAGCTTGCTTATGCGCGTTCCGCCGTAGCATTCCAGGCTCAGGGTCTGGCGCGGCCTCTTCAACACTCCGACCGACCGAACGAATTTGGTCGTAGACCGTAGCGTCCATGTCGGCCAGAATGTTAAAGGGCAGAGAACGCGCCAAGACCGTCGCTGCCTCATACGAAATTGTGCGGTAGCCCCGCACGATCCGAATGGCCATCAACCGCTGCAGACTTCTGAGTAGGGCCTGACAGCGGGAGGAACCCGCCAGGTCTTTAGACCAGACGGGTGCCCCATAGAGGACCATGGATCGCACGACGCCCATGTAGAGGCAGCGAACTTCTTCCCGCGGTCCCCCGAGATTGGGCAACAGACGTTGCAGTGCACCTGCTACCCCACGCACTCGGGGGACTAATCGCCTGAAATGCTCTTCGAAGCTCCACCGACTGTCCAGGATAAGGCCTAAGTACTTCATGTACTGACCAACCTGGACTACAGCGTCACCCACCTGGAGGCGTGAGCTGGGTGGTTCCTGTCGCCTCCGTAGGCAATGGAACCATATAGCCTCAGTTTTCTGGGGTGCTACCCTCAGTCCCAGCTCACAGATCTTATCCACAACACAAGCCACCCCCTGCTCGGTGAGCCGAAGCACTTCCTGGAAGCTTGACCCTCTGGCCAGTACTAGCGTGTCATCCGCATAGCAGACGACACTTAGGCCAGAGGGCAGACTGGTACGAAGGACCGCATCATATGCGAGGTTCCATAACAATGGGCCCAATACAGAGCCCTGAGGAACCCCGCAACATAACTCCCTTCGATTTTCCCCTCCATTCCGATCGATATACTTCACCGTCCTGTCGCGCAGATAGGCCTCTATAACAGCCCTCAGGTAGGGCGGCACCTCATGATATTCGAGGGCCGCCCTGATTGCCTGCCAGGGGAGGGTGCCGAAAGCGTTGACGATATCAAGGCTAACTGCCAACGCCACCCCCCCGATCGGACTGCCGACTCCGACAGGGAGCGAACACACCTAATAGCGTCCACTGTCGAACGCCCCTGTCGGAATCCAAACTGGCAATCCGATAAATTAGGACCCACTCGCGACAGGTGCCCGCTGATACGGTCTGAGATCACCCTCTCAAAGATCTTCCCCGACTCGTTCAGCAGGCATATCGGTCGGAACGAAGATGGTGAATCTGCAGCCCTTCCATCCTTTTTAAGGAGCACCAGTCTTGCTTCTTTCCAGCCGAGGGGGAACATACCGAGGCTGAGACACTTCGTGAAAATCTGCCTCAGTTTGTCCCCTAGCACCGACAGAGCTATCACTAACGCCCGACCTGGAACACCATCCGGTCCTGGCGCAGTGTTTCGGGAAGCCAGCCGCCGCACGGCTCGGTCCAGCTCTTTCTCCGTCACTTCATACTCGTCGGACCACATTTGTGGATCCGAATGTGACGGAGGAGTCGGGGGACTGTCCTGGTCCCTTGGGAAGAGCGTGTCTAGCACTCTTCCCAAGAACTCCGGGTCCAGGGTTTCCGTCAACGGAGGGACCCATGGTCTGAGCTTCCCCAATACCATTTTATACGGTCGCCCCCATGGGTCCCTATCCAGTCCCGCGATAAGCTCTTTCCATGACCGAGCCTTGGCCTCAGCGATTGCATCACTGAGAGCCTTTACAGCGGCTCCATATTCCCGCCGTGCTCCGTCGATCTCCTCGGCTGTCGCTCGCCGTCTTCTCCGGGCTCGAAGGTACGGGCGGCGCAATCTTGCGACCGTCATTCTCAGACGCGAGATCTCCGCGTTCCACCAGTACGCCGAGCCCTTTCTGGCTGGCTTGACTCGGGGCATTGAGGCATCACATATGGACGCCATAATGTTCCCAAACCAAGTCGCCAGTTCCTCCGGATCGGACGAAACCCTTTCCTCGGACCAATCCGCGACGTGGGAAGCGGCTACAACCATATCTCTGTTGAGCCGCTTAAGGGACCATCGTCGCGGAGGTTCTCTATCCTGGCGTGGTCGGTCCGGGCGGCGGAGAGACACTTCGAATACGATGTGCCGGTGATCAGAAAGACTAACCACTTCCTCCGCCACCCTCCATCCCGATACTGTGCGCACTGCAGAAGGAGTCGCCCACGACAGGTCGACAATCGACTCCCCCTGCCACCGTACACAGGTACTGACCGACCCCCGATTTAAAAGTCGGAGGTCCAGTCCAGCCGCCCACTCCAGGATAGCTTCTCCCCTCGCGTCGTCTCGGGTGTCACCCCACTCCCTTGAGTGGGCATTAAAGTCACCCAGGACGAATACCGCACGGGAAGCGTAGTTGCGGATGCAAATCCCTAGCCCGTGCAGGTATGCCTCATATTCGGCTAGGCCGCGATTGGGGGAGAAGTAACAGCCTATAACCACTGTAGCCCCCCACTCCACTGCTACAAAACCCACACCCTTTCTCAGAAGGGAGCAATGGAGACCATCCCCACCCGACCAGTATATGGCTGCAGAGCCATCGACCGCACCGAACCAACGCGGATGGTCCGGGATGGAATAGGGCTCCGCAATTACTGCCAGGGCAACCGACAGCTCCGCGAGCGTCTGAATCAATAGATCCTGTGCCGCGCGGCACTGGTTGAGATTGCCCTGGAGAATCTTTGTGTATGGTGGGAATTTCAGGCCTCCATAACCTCCCCCATTGAGTTACCACTCGATATGGGCTGTCCCAATTGAGTAAAGGCGGGGCGAGGATGAACCTCTCCGCCTTTTTTCTTTTTCGGTGTACAGCAGCTCTTGCTACCCAACCGATGGTTAGCAGGCCGGCCGTAGTCGGTGCATACTGGACACTTCGGTGCGTCCGATGCGCATTCTCGAGCCTTATGACCCAATTCCCCGCAGCGGTAGCAGCGCCCACTCCTGTCAGCGTGACCCGAGCATTTTACTCTGACGTGCCCCATTTCGAGGCACTGGTAACATTGTAAGGGTCGTGGTGCCAACATTTCGACACGGGCTGACACCCAGCCTACCTGCACCCGTTTGGCAGCCACAACCTTACGTACTGCCGTAAGTGGACCCCGGACCCAAACTGTTCCTAACCGTGCTGCGGTTCTGCGAATCTCCCCTACCTTAATGTCGGACAGGGAACAGCCACCTGCTGCGGCTATTCCCTCCGCGACCTCGGAGGGGGTGATGGATTCATCTATGTCCATCACTCGCAGTTCGGCCGTCTTGTGTGGACGCACAAATCTGGCATCCGTGTCGCTCATGACAGCGCGCAAGCGTGCGACTAAAGCGTCAGCTTTGGCAGCGCTATCAGGACCGGGAATCTCTAGCACTAGGTCTCCTGTGATCGCCTTTCTTTGTCGGACCCCACCCGTGATCCCAAGTTCTGCCAACCTGATACGTGTCTTTGCGGCTTGCATAACCTCCGCAAGTGAGGTAGTAGACCCTGGAGGCACTGCAATCAGAACGGCGGCGTTTGTGGGAGGACGTGGTAGTTCTGGCCTCTTCACTTTTGCGGGAGTGGCCACCTCGACACCCTGTCTTGCAGCGACAGCTCGGGTTTTCCTTCCAACTACTTGGGCCCAGGTACCCCCTTCCTGGCTTACTGCAGCTTCTGGCAGTGTCTCTACGCCAGTTGCCTGCCTCGTTACTGGAGCTGGTTGGGCATCTGGCGTTTTGACCATCTTTTTACTTTTTCTGTTTTTCTTTTTCTTCTTCTTCTTTTTTTTAGAAGAGGTCGCATTTTGGTCTGTGCTTGTAGCCGCCGGCTGCTGCTGCCCAGGAGCCTGTCTCTGACCTAGTGGAGGCCGTGCACCTCTCTCTGGAAAAAATCTATCCATAAGCCCGGACTGGAATCGAGCAAATTCTCGGTTCATGATAACTTCAATTTGCTCCCAGCCCGGGTGGTCTTCCCTTACCTGGCGGGGAACTACTAATTTCACCGCCGGGTCGTGTGTCGGCTTTGGTCCCGTTGTCGATGAGGATATTGGGATCTTGTCTACTCCCTTTGTAGCTGGTACGGCCGAAGATGACGACATTGTACCTGTGAGAGATTTGATCTCTTGTTGGAGATCTCTCACCTGGTTGGCTAACTCGCGCTCACGGGATGCCGTCTGAATGCAGAGCTCCTTTATGTCGTTCTGTAGGGACTGCAGCGTGCGGCGAAAGGAGCTCATTACTTCCGCCTTTGTAGCGCGAGGTTTGTCAAGAATTTCCTGAGCTTCAACCAGGCTTCGCAACATGTTGGCACCAACCTCTTCTGAGCTCCGGTTGTTAGGCCTTCCCTCAATCTCCGGCTCTTTATGTGCCCGTTTCGCCTGGCTAGACCCGTCCTCTGTCTCAAGGCGCAAATTTCCGCGCTTCCGTGCCTGCCGACGCGTTATTCTCTCTGAGCTTATCGAGATTGAGCTATCGCTCTCATCGGTTCGCTCAACTCCATCTAGGGGAAGCGAAGTGGAGGGTCTGGAGATAGATAGAGACGATTTAGGCGATCGCGACCTATGCCGCAAACGCCGGTCATCTCCCTCACTCGCCTTCTCTGTTAAATTCATAAGTCCTTTTTCTAAGCCAGTTTCATTATTTTTAGATCCGTCCGTTGTTTCTTTTGGTTTATTATTTTCAAATTCCATAGCTAATCCCACGAGTATGGGGGAAATAAAGTCGATCCGGGCGGTGCCCCCTGCACCCGGACAAGCCTATATACTGTGGAGGTCAGCCGGTATCCACAGGTTCTTACGACTTCACTGTCGGGTTTTATAGACTGTCCTTGTCATGGGCCGGTCAATAAAGGCAAGCCCTTCGGCCAACAGGTTCTCAGCGTACCCTCCTGGAGCCACCTTTCGGGTCCTTGTTGAGACTCTGTTGGTTACGAAATGCGAGAGGGTGGCTTACCCTCTCTCACCGGCGACAGCACTAGTGCTTGTCAGCCACTGCGAGAGCAGTGAGCTAACTCGCCCCTGGTTTCTCTGCGGATTCCATCTCGGCCCTGGCTTCACTCGTCCAGTCTCTTCTGATGAACAGAAGAGTACCGAGAGTGATTTACCCCCCTGTCGAGTTATTCGCCGGCGGTCAGTAACCCAATAAAAGGAAGATTATTAGGTTATTGACCGCCGCCCAGGGTGCACCGGTCCTCTGCTTCTGTTCCCCACCAACCTTATGGTCAGTATGGACAAGAAACGCGAGAACACACGTGGAGGTTACCCGACCCGCACCCCAATCGGTGCATACCTAGACGAAGCTGATAATCGGCCCTGCCCGCCATCAGCTCGCATCCGTCATCACCACCACGTGAGTACATACCTTTCATTCACCGCCCTTCAGCCCTTCAGCCCTTCAGCCCCTTTGAAACTCCCCTCATACTTACAGCAGTGTGAGGGGAGTTTCACAAGGCGTGGACGCTACATTTTGATCCAGCCGACCCGGATTTGAACCAGCCCCTTAGTCCACTCTCAACTCTCAGCTCTTTTCAGCCCTCAGCCCTTAAATAGTACATTTTAGTATATTTAAACAACTTTCACATACCTCCCATATTGTAATAATTCATTTATTTTCACCCCGCTCAATTAAATCTTATTATATCTATCTCTGGTATTGTTATACATGCAACATACCATCTCTCAGCTCCAAAGGTACCTATTGTCCATATTTCTGCACAAATTTCACATTTTAATAATAAGTTTTATAAAAATTTCAAACTTTTCGTAAGTCACTCAGGTATTAAATTTTCTTAAGATGTTTTATTAAGTTAAGTTACAGTAAATTTGACAAACACTTTCTGCCCCAAGTAAACGTGACCATGGAAAGACACAAGCTTTTTAACAGACGCCAGGCGCGGGAGGATCCATTGATACATACGTAACCGAGTTAAAAAATATCGCTCGACAATGCGAGTTTTCAACACTCGAAGACAGTATTATCAGGGACGTCTTTAGTCTGAACTTACATGCGGATAACATGTACATCAAAGAGAAAATCCTCACAGATAGACCAGACACACTAGAAAAAGTAATCCAACTAGAAATAGGCATGGAAGCCACTAAGCAACAAACAAAGGAGCTAAGCGATTAACACACAATGCTCAAAGTCCATTCAAGCAAGTCAGGAGGCAAAAGTACATCGGGTCAGGAGCCAAGAGCAACGTCAAAGTCGAGACCAAGGGCAAGATTAGCGTCGTCACAGCCAAGACCTGCGTCTACTAACAAACAGGAATCTTGTAACAAGTGCAGACAAGTCCACCGATTTAAGTGTCCAGCATCAGGCAAGCAGTGCAGGAAATGTAATAAGTGGAACCATTTCGCACACACGTGTAGAAGTAAGACGGTTAGAAATGTAAACTTGAATAGCTCTGATGACACATTAATGCAGTCTAGTCACAATAACCAATTTCTGGGGTCTATTTTTATAAATAAACTTGTCAGTCAGTCTTGGACAACTGGTCTTAGTATCAAAAATATTAACTTCTTGTTAGACACCGGCGCAGATGCCAACATCTTGTCAGCAAACACATTCAAGCCATTAGGCATACCAACAACCTCACTGTCATTCAGTGACCACAAATTGTCAACATTTAGCGGTGAACTCATCCCAACGGTGGGAAAGTTGACCACACAAGTCAAATTCAATGAGACAGAATAACCAACTCTAACCATTGACACATAGGACTTGTAGTTTTGCCGGAAATCGAGAAAAGCCATTTTTTTTCCTTAACCCCCCCCCCTTCTCCCCCTTCCCGACCTCAGATCGCCCGTAAATTATTTTTCCTTTAATTTTTGTAATATTCTCATGCTTTTACAATGGGTTTCATCCTACTATAATTTATTTTGTTTTCAAACATTTTTGGCACTGGTCTAGTAATTGATATTGTACTCACGACTTCCTATACAAATAATATCACGTATTTTGTGGAAAACATAGTTTATCACTATTTAAATTTTTAGGGTTTCCTAGATGTATTGGTGCATTTGCAGTCTTTATTCAGCATATTATTATCATAGTTAAATAATGTACCACGTAAGACTTTAAATATTCAATTAAGATTTTTAGAGTTTCATAACAATTTTTTAAACAGTAAATAGAAAAGACTTTCCTACAGCAATCAAGTTAAAGTCTGTTTTTCTGAAAAGTGGACAATAATATTATGCAAGGCTTTACATATTCAATTCTCAATTAGTCCAATATTACTTTTAATGAATTCAAAAGATTTGTACGTCGGTTGTGCGCCCACAGTTATCCGCAACTGGTATCACCCGCACATATACCAGGGGAATATAACGCGGTAGGAGACTGGAGACAGTTTTCTTCGTGGTCTGTAATTTTATTTTATATTAAAGCTGTGTAAACTAAATTAAACCCTTATTTATGAGTATAACCAAACTAACCTATATTTTTAAACCTAAATATCTCTATTTCTCCAAGAGAAATCGGCAATCCGAAGGAGTTTGTATCCCTGCAGCAATCCGAAGAATCCTGCAGATAGCAAGGGTCCGAATAGGTATAGCCTACATACTACGACCTGCATTGTAAATAGTCATACTTTTTTTGATACTTACTTTTCTCTTTTTGACATTTTCATTGTTATATTATTTTGAACATTCATGTGAGTGATGAAAGATAATAATAGAAAAATAATATTTTAATTTGTGTAAAGATCTAAGATTAGACTTTTAATGTCGTGTCTTTATTTCTAGGTATGTATTTTGTTGCTTTACGATAAAGTGATTAGTTTTTCTAGATGTGTTTTGTGGATATATAAGGCGGGTTTTCCGGAGCCGAATCCAACTCCGGTTAGCGTTGCACGGCGTGTATTGATGGTAACAGTAGCAGGTACATATAATATTTTTGCAAGGTGGTCACGTGCAAGTGACTCTTTAATGTTGACGTTAATCTACTGAACGTATGCACAAGTGCTATACAATGAGTTTTGTGTATTCTGGTATTCACAATCGAAAAAGACCACGAGAAGCGTTGTTGGTTCTGAATGGCGCCAAAAAGAGTATTTCAAAAGTTAGCTGTCAGTCAGATTTTGACAGCTATGTTTTGTGGTGCGTTCGGAAATCAAATTCCTTGAACGTCACAGTGTAAGTAAAAATAACTCATAATAAAGAGTAAATTAAATTAATAATTTACTCTTTATATATATATTTATATATAAATATATATATATATATATATATATATATTATAATATATATATATATATATTATATAATTATAATTTATATATATAATTATATATATATAAGTAAATTAATAAATTTAAAAATAATAGACAAATTGTCTTAAATATATTGTTGGATTCTTAGGTAAACGACTACGTATTCTTTACTAAAATTTTAAAGCTGAACAGTTTTTTCAATTGTATCTTTGAACGTGCTAGTCTTAGGAACTACTACGGGTCCGATTTGAAAAACTTTTTCAGTGTTAGAAAGGTCATTTATAGAAGAAGAATAGAATCACGATACGAGCAATAAGAGCGGAGCATCAATGAAAAAATTAAAAAAACGGGTTAAATGGATTTGTTTTATTGTTTTTCTATTATGTGATTAATGGTTAGACGAGGCTATGAAATAATTTTTATAGTTGAAATGTAAGATTTCAAACAATTTAATATTATTGAATGGTTGTATAACATTGATCTTACTTATTTTCAAATATTAAATAAAAATATATTAACGAAGCAAATAATGTAATTCTCCTGTAATTTTTGACTACTAATATTATAAAAAGCTAATTTTTACCTCAATAACCGAAATACCCGCTATAAATTCTGGTTAAATTATAAGTTTCACTTTTATAGAATTTGTACTTATATTTTAAAACTTAGATATGAAAATACCCGGGACTATTCCTCTCACTCTGTTCAACGTCAAAGAAAGAGAAGAAACAAATGAATGCTGGCTATATTCCCTACCTGTTCCACAAGTCCCTCTCACCCTTGAAATATTATAGGACACTCCCACTTTTCTATATCATAGTTTTTTAAACTGAAAATCATGAAATAAACTTGAGCATAATATGTAAAACTTGGTGACAAGCAGGTAGCACATAATATGTAGATTCTATCACTAAAACCACTCCACTGTGTTGTGTCATAATTTGTAAGAATTTTATGAAAGTATCTCCGAGATGGTAGTTGAAACAGGTTTAAATAGCCTATATCTATATTCATTTTGCTTGCATATTTACACTTTACCCTTTGGAGATAAGGTTGAAATACGTTTAGAAGAGTGTGTTCAAAGTACTAGTTTCTCGGTGAAATACAAACCTCTTTAAAACCTATGGGTTCCTAGTGACAGAAATGCGTGATTGTGTCAATGTATCTAAAGTATATTATCGTAACATATACGTGACGATAAGTAGTGAAGCTTATATTAAAACCGTACATAAACAATAATGTAATGCAGGCACCACACTTCGTTTTGCGCTATTCATTAAGTGTGGAAAGTATATTTGCCATTATTCGCTTTATTCGTACGCATAACACTTAAGCCGAATAGCAAATAGGCGAATCCGTCGACTCGTCGGTTTTTAGGGTTCCGGTGCCAAATGGCAAAAAACGGAACCCCTATAGATTTGTCAAGTCTGTCTGTCTGTCCGTCCGTATGTCACAGCTACTTTTTTCCGAAACTACAAGAGCTATACTGTTGATATTTGGTAAGTAGATGTAATCTGTGAACCGCATTAAGATTTTCACATAAACATGGACAAAAAACAATACATTTTGGGGGTCCCCATACTTGGAACTGAAACTCAAAAAAATCTATGGATTGGTGTTCAAAAATGATGTTGAGGTTTCTAATATCATTTTTTTCTAAACCGAATAGTTAGCGCGAGAGACACTTCCAAAGTGGCAAAAAACGGAACACTTATAGATTCGTCATGTCTGTCTGTCTGTCTGACCGTCCGTATGTCACATCCACTTTTTTCCGAAACCATAAGAACTATACTGTTGAAACTTGGTAAGTAGATGTAATCTCTGTGAACCGCATTAAGATTTTCACATAAAAATAGTAAAAAAAAACAACACGTTTTGGGGGTCCCCATACTTGGAACTGAATCTCAAAAATTTTTTTTCATCAAACCCATACGTGTGGGGTTAGGATAGGTGTTCAAAAATGATGTTGAGGTTTCTAATATCATTTTTTTCTAAACTGAATAGTTTGCGCGAGAGACACTTCCAAAGTGGAAAAATGTGTCCCCCCCCCTCTAACTTCTAAAATAAGAGAGTGATAAAACTAAAAAAAAATATATGTTGTACATTACCATGTAAACTACCAACGAAAATTGGTTTGAACGAGATCTAGTAAGTAGTTTTTTTTTAATATGTCATAAAGCGTAAACAGCAATTTACCTTTCATTTAATCAAAGAACTACAAGAACTTTTATATAATGTTACTTGTTGATACGGAACCCTTCATGGGCGAGTCCGACTTGCACTTGTTTGTATGTATATTATTTGACACACTTCAAAGGACACGAATAAGGCGAATATGAGCATCGACTGCCCACACTTCGGACGGGTAGTGAAGTGCCCTGTGCACTAACAAACACAGACTATAAAACAGTTTTTGAAATTATTTAAAAACAACATTGACAGAATATTTGCAATATAAGTACATAATATATGTTATTACAAGCATAAAAAAACTAGACTAGTCAGTTGAATCCTCGGTTGTATTGTTCATATGTATAAATATTTCTAATTTAATGATTTATACATTTATTTATTTCAGATATAACTAAAAGAACTAATTTACAAATAATTAATATTTATACTAAAAATCTTTAATTAAATCGATTGAAAGTTCTTCATAAATAAAATTGATTTTGATTTCAAATCGGTAACGTGTGAGGACGTGACTAATTTTTTGAACTGTTATAAAGAAAATAAACAAATGGACAGAGTATAGTCATCAGTTTCGTTTTGTTGACCATAAAATATAGACTTCATTTAAATATTGTTGCTGTAAATTTAATAAAATAAAAAGGAAATTAAAATAATATGTTTCGTTCGTTCGTATGGTTTTATTTCGTTCACCATAAAAATGACAATGACATCTATACAACACACATGTTTGACTTATTTGGCATACCAGTTCGAAGTGTGGATGGCATTTTTAGGGTTCCGTAGCCAAATGGCAAAAAACGGAACCCTTATAGATTCGTCAAGTCTGTCTGTCTGTCTGTCTGTCTGTCCGTCCGTATGTCACAGCCAATTATTTCCGAAACTATAAGAGCTATACTGTTGAAATTTGGTCAGTCGATGTATTCTGTGAACCGCATTAAGATTTTTACATAAAAATAGAAAAAAAACAATACATTTTGGGGGTCCCCATACTTGGAACTGAAACTCAAAAATTTTTTTTTCATCAAACCTATACGTGTGGGGTATCTATGGATAGGTGTTCAAAAATGATGTTGAGGTTTCTAATATCATTTTTTTCTAAACTGAATAGTTTGCGCGAGAGACACTTCCAAAGTGGAAAAATGTGTGTCCCCCCCCCTCTAATTTCCAAAATAATAGAGTGATAAAACTAAAAAAAATATATGTTGTACATTACCATGCAAACTACCAACGAAAATTGGTTTGAACGAGATCTAGTGAGTAGTTTTTTTTAATACGTCATAAATCGTAACACGCAATTTACCTTTCATCCAATCAATACACTAGTAGCCCAGTCATATTAGGTAAAAAAAGGGGTCAACCTCGGAATGAAAGATAATAAGCTGCAAATTGGTATGAACCTTTGTTTTGTCATTCTAAATGTTGTCTCAAAAGTCACAATCGTTATCGTGTCCGCGTCTCAAGATATTCAAGGTCAAAGGTCACAAAAATCGGTTTTTCGCGAATATCTGGCTTCCTATCGGTTAAATGAGATTTGCATTTATTATAAAAGTTGTAGGCTATAAAATTCCCTACAACTTTTGTTTAAACTTTTTTTTCATACGACCAACCGTTTTGAAGGTAGAGCGCGAAGAGTGCACATCGTACAGTCATATACGGCCTAATGCAAGGTCAAGCGTGAGTTATGGTTATCAGTACGTTATAAAGTCAATTATTTACTTGGAAATTATAATTATTAAACAATGCCTATTATTTATGTACTAACTAATAATTATTTATATTTAATTAAAGTAAGTAACTTGATTATTTATATATAATTATTCATATCGCGCTGAAAGGCTGGGACTTTTTCAAGAACATTTGGATGCAGTGCGAAAAATGCTGCCCTATTTTCATGCTGGTGGTCATTTCCTATATGCGAAATCAGCTCATTTGTATCTTCAAGATATGTTAAAACTTGAGGAGACAATGGATCAACAGGCTTTTGAGAACTTTAAAAACGGATTCATTACTGTAAATCGAACGGAAAAATTTAATTCTGGTACATGGACAGACATGGTAATCGAGCAAAGTCTGATGAAATCTATGAAGACAGAAGGAGGAGTATCTCGAGGCCGAAGTACACAAGAAAGTGTTCTATGTAAGTGGGTATATGCTATGTATGCCACGAATACAATTTGTGAAGAAATTGAACGGTTTTGTAACATTTCTTTCGATTCTGTGGACCAACATGTTGATGCTAGAGATTCACGAATAAAAAGGGATGATACTGATGTAAATGAACTGGTTGGTTGGTTTACGCTTCATAATCCCTTTCCAAATACGAATCAGTTGGTATCCTTAGCTTCAGGAATCGTTGGAAATGACCAAATTAATTGTCACCGAGCCCATGAAATCGGATTGCAATCTATGGTAAAGATAACTGGTTTGAACTTCAACGAAATAAAGTTAAAACGCGTCGATAAGGTTTTACCGCTTTCAGCCATTAACAAATCTGTCAAAATTAATGATTGTAAAGTTTCTATAGATCCAATGTTACTTTTCCAGAGAATAACTGTAAGCAAAAAATTTGAAAGTAATTTATAAGAATATCTTCAGTATGAACTAAGCCCGTATCCGACATCTTTATTTGATAGTAATGGCATGAGAAAAACCACGAAAGCAACATTATATGACAATATGATGCCTGTCGTTATCGATCTTGATGAAAATAATGTAACATACATCATCGATGGTGGATTTCTTCTGCATCGCGTCGTATGGAGCAAAGACGATACTTTCTCTATTATTTTAAATAAGTACATTAAATATTTACAAACACATTATGGCTCAGCAATTGTTGTTGTATTTGACGGATATTCGGACTATAGTAAAAATATTAAAGTACTGGAACAACAAAGAAGAACTGCTGCACTTTCAAAATCATATGAAGTTTGTTTTGACGAAACAATGGTTGTGCCAATCAGTCAAGAATTTTTTTTATCAAATCGGTCTAATAAAAAAAAATTTATCGACATGCTTGTTGAAAAATTTAAACTGTTAATATCACAACAAAACAAGCCAGAGATGATGCTGATGTTCTCATCATTGACACAGCTATTGCCTTATCAGAACATCAAAAGACTGCTGTCATCATAGGAGAAGATATCGATTTGCTCGTTATTTTAATTGGACGTCACATCTTCAGGAAATTTTTTTGAAAAAAGTTGGCAAAGGCAATGTCAAAACACAAATATATTCTACTAAAAGTTTTGACCAATATCCTCGTACTAAAAAGCACATTTTATTTTTACACGCATTCAGTGGCTGTGACACGACTTCTGCGCTATTTAAAAAAGGAAAAAAAACTGTTACTAGAGCATTGGAAAAAATTCCTGATTTAGATAAACTGGTGGAAGTATTTCAACAAGAAAACTGCCCAAAACAAACATTATTAGAAAATGGAGTGCGCATCTTGTTGGCATTATATAATGCTCCAAAATCTGAGGACAACATTGATCATTTCCGCTACACGCAATTCATCAAATTTACAAAACTAAATAAACCTGTACAACTGTCAACACTTCCACCAACAAGTGTAGCAGCTCATCAACACATAAAACGTGTCTACTACCAGATTCAAACGTGGTTAGGGAAGGACTTAGAACCTCAAGAATGGGGCTGGATGCTTGAAAATGAAATCCTGGAGCCCATACGAACGTTATTACCTCCAGCACCAGCCGAACTACTAAACGTAATATTTTGCAATTGCAAAAATGGTTGTGGTTCCCGCTGTGGATGCAGAAAATCAGGGCTACAATGTTCTTTAGCTTGCGGCCAGTGCAACGGACAAGCTTGCCTCAACGCTTCACTGTATCCAAGTAATCCCGATGAAGAAAATACATATGATCCCGATATTCTGGAAGGTTTGGAGATGAACATGACAGATAATGAGGATGATGACAATGAATCGAACATTTTTGAGCGACAAGAAGAAGAAGACGACGAAGAAGAAGAAGATAATTAGCTTCCATTTCCAATTTCATTACAATTAAAATCAACAAAGATACTTTTGATATTTGAACTCACATTTTGATAAATGTATATTATGCCGTATTTAATAATAAATAAAAATATGTGTAAAATATATACTCTTACTATCATTTTAACTTAAAATAAAACTAAAATATATAATCCAGAATTAATAATATTTTATACTTAAATAGTTAAATATGAATAATTATATATAAATCATCAAGTTACTTACTTTAATTAAATATAAATAATTATTAGTTAGTACATAAATAATAGGCATTGTTTAATAATTATAATTTCCAAGTAAATAATTGACTTTATAACGTACTGATAACCATAACTCACGCTTGACCTTGCATTAGGCCGTATATGACTGTACGATGTGCACTCTTCGCGCTCTACCTTCAAAACGGTTGGTCGTATGAAAAAAAAGTTTAAACAAAAGTTGTAGGGAATTTTATAGCCTACAACTTTTATAATAAATGCAAATCTCATTTAACCGATAGGAAGCCAGATATTCGCGAAAAACCGATTTTTGTGACCTTTGACCTTGAATATCTTGAGACGCGGACACGATAACGATTGTGACTTTTGAGACAACATTTAGAATGACAAAACAAAGGTTCATACCAATTTGCAGCTTATTATCTTTCATTCCGAGGTGAAAGCCCTAATATGACTGGGCTATAGTATAAAAACATCGATGAAAGTTACAACGAACTACAAGAACTTTTATATGATGTTACTTGCTGATACGGAACCCTTCATAGGCGAGTCCGACTCGCACTTGGCCGCTTTTTTTCTAGTATACCTTTATTTCTGTACGCGATCGTGGACATAATAAAATTTTAATGGTTTGTTTTTAATAGCACTTTTTTTTAGTAATTTATATTTATGCAACTATCTACAATCCCTACTAATATTATAAATGCGAAAGTAACTCTGTCTGTCTGTTACGCTTTCACGCCTAAACCACTCAACCGATTTTGATGAAATTTGGTATGAAGATAGAACTGAACTTGGGAAAGGATATAGGCTACTTTTTACCGCGATAACCGACATAGACGCGGGCGGAGCCGCGGGCGGAGCCGCGGGCGAAAGCTAGTTAAATTATATTTATGCAACTAACTACAACAAAAAACGCACATCACAGCACACACAAAGAATATGACATAGGAAACATAACCCAAAACAAAATAAAGCAAATCTACGAATAATATACAAAGAGACATATATAGGACAGCCTCGGATTTTGTTCATTTTTTTTGACAAAGTGGTCGATTTAACTTTATTAGATTAGATGAATTATACTTTGTCCATTCATTTATTGTCTTTTTGACATGTCACGCCTATAAATTACCGGTATTTTTTTTCGTAATAATGTACTACAGTAATGTCGTACTTTATTGACGGGTAGGAAAGAGGGCAGTGTGCATAGCTAAAAACAACATATAAAACACAGTTCTTGAAATACGACAAATCAATTAAGCGATTAAAATAATCTATCATATAATTATGATCAAAATAATTTGACTTGTAAATTTAATAAAATAAGAAGGAAATTGAAATATTATGACTTCAAGATTGATTATTTGCAAGGAATTAAGTCGAAATTTTGAAATTTAAGTGCAAACTTAGAATAAAGAACAATAACTCTGTGCATTAATTAATTTATTTTTGGACCACTGACTTAAAATGTAACTATGCACGTGTTAGTAAAATTTTACTTTGAAACGCGTGGTTAATAACGTTTAAATCCAGAGTTATTAGAAAATACATTTGAAAAATCACTTATTACTTACTAAGTCGACCTTCAAGTGACTGTGTTAGGAAGTTTTCTTTGTTCTGGGCCAATTATATATCATAATAGTGCTAATAGTTATATATCGTAATAAATATATAAATTTTTCATACTTGTACGATATGTAGATTCACGATCACTACATAAATTCTTGTTAATTTCAGAGAACGCAAAGGTTGACGGCAACACAAATACGCGGTTTAATTACTAGGAGCTCATGAAATACAAGGAGATTTCAGTTTCAGTTACTAATTCGCAACTAAAGATACTCCGCTATGTACATTTTAAACCGTATCTTTAAAAGTTAAGGTATACATTTACAAGCAATGTCGTAGAGATATAGGCCTTTTAACATTAAGTATATATGCTTTCAAACAGACACCTCTGGGATTTTTTCGTTAAATTCTTTTAAATGATGACATAATGGAGTACAATATTTTTAACCAATGAATCTACATAAAATGTACTTCTTATTTAGTATAAATATTAAGGTAAATAAGGCTAGTTTACGTCATAAATAACCGTTTCAAGAGACAAACATCGACGCTATTCAAGAACAGGGGGCGTGTCGTGATATCTTCGCGGGTGCGAGAGGGACTCGTAGAAAGGATGGAGAATACAGTACAATACAGAGTATTCATTTTGCTTCTCTGTAGCCTGACGCTAAAACTGCGGAGTGCTAATCGTATACACAAATGTTTATGTTAGACAGTATAACTAACTAACTAACTGATGGTTAGTTACCTAGACAGTCTAACTAACTAACTAACTGATGGTTAGTTACCTAGACAGTCTAACTAACTAACTAACTGATGGTTAGTTAGCTAGACAGTCTAACTAACTAACTAACTGAGGGTTAGTTAGCTAGACAGTCTAACTAACTAACTAACTGATGGTTAGTTACCTAGACAGTCTAACTAACTAACGGTTAGTTACCTAGACAGTCTAACTAACTAACTAACTGATGGTTAGTTACCTAGACAGTCTAACTAACTAACTAACTGATGGTTAGTTACCTAGACAGTCTAACTAACTAACTAACTGATGGTTAGTTACCTAGACAGTCTAACTAACTAACTAACTGATGGTTAGTTACCTAGACAGTCTAACTAACTGATGGTTAGTTACCTAGACAGTCTAACTAACTAACTGATGGTTAGTTACCTAGACAGTCTAACTAACTAACTAACTGATGGTTAGTTACCTAGACAGTCTAACTAACTAACTAACTGATGGTTAGTTACCTAGACAGTCTAACTAACTAACTAACTGACGGTTAGTTACCTAGACAGTCTAACTAACTAACTAACTGATGGTTAGTTACCTAGACAGTCTAACTAACTAACTAACTGATGGTTAGTTACCTAGACAGTCTAACTAACTGATGGTTAGTTACCTAGACAGTCTAACTAACTAACTAACTGATGGTTAGTTAGCTAGACAGTCTAACATAAACATTTAATTAAACGATTAAATTCTATTCATGTAAATTCTGTATTATTTAATTAGAGTATTATATTTCTTTGCATAAATATATATTTCGGACATCTTACACACAACATAATCTAATCCCATACTAAGCAGGGCTTGTGTTAAGGGTACTAGACAACTGATTTAATACATAAACATACTCTTTTTTTTGTAAATACATACATATTATACATAGAAAACACTCAGACTCCAAAACAAATATTTGTCGATCACACAAATATTTTTATGCAAATAAACATAATAGTGTGACCTACGGCGTAGACCGTAACTAAGGCGTAGCTGATTCGTAGACGTTCATTACGATTGTTAGTTTTCACAATCAAAACGAAGTTAACAGACTATAGACCCAAACTACGCAAGAAATAATGCAGTCAAGGTACTCACCGTGGTCGGTCAACCCTATTATTGAAGAACCCTCCGGACGCCTGCTAGAAGCTTTGTTTGATTTTCTTGATAAATAGTTAAAATTTTAACTCACTCATCTTACAATTAAATTAGGTACTATTATAGTACAAGAGCAGCCTTTAAGGGCTCTTAATTAGAAGGCACAACACTAGTTTAAAGAAACACGGTGCTCTCAGTGCATACGGATATCACAGCGCAAAGTTTTGAGTTGAAGAATAACTGTCAGTGTGAAATGCGTTTATTGTTCAAACTCAAATTATTTATTAGTGTACAATTTGTTCTTACTGTCATGCATGATATAAGTTTAGTAATAATAATAAATTTATTAAGCAAAAATATTTAAGACGGATGCAAATTTCATGCGGCTAAAAAATGTTGTATATTTATATAGTAGATATGTCTTCAGTACCAATTAATTACATATTTTCAAGAAGAAATTAACATTAAAGTTAAAATCTCGCCATCTGTAGGGTGGATGTAAGACTAGATCAAGCCCTAAGTTTTTCATAGCGAGCAATGCGTTATGTTTTAGAAAATTTCCAAAAGAGGGCACTGTTTACGTGTTACATTTAGGTAACTTATTTGGTATTTATCTTCATTATTAGGGTTCCGTAGCCAAATGGCAAAAGCGGAACCCTTATAGATTCGTCAAGTCTGTCTGTCTGTCTGTCTGTCCGTCCGTATGTCACAGCCAATTTTTCCGAATGTGTGTCACCCCCCCTCTAACTTCTAAAATAAGAGAGTGATAAAACTAAAAAAAATATATGTTGTACATTGCCATGCAAACTACCAACGAAAATTGGTTTGAACGAGATCTAGTAAGTAGTTTTTTTGAATACGTCATAAACCGTAACCCGCAATTTACCTTTCATCCAATCAATACACTAGTATAAAAACATCGATGAAAGTTACAACGAACTACAAGGACTTTTATATGGTGTTACTTGCTGATACGGAACCCTTCATGGGCGAGTCCGATTTGCACTTGGCCGCATTTTTTTAGTTTTGCGGTTTCTATACAGGGTGAATTTTTGAGACGGGACAGTAAGGGTAAGGTACCTTAACCGTTATAGTTACAGGAAAACACTTTTAGGAGACTATTAATAATTTTTTAAGATATTCTGAACTGCATTTACAGATTTTGGTAAAAATGTACAGCCAGCAAAAAAATGGTCATTTTAAACAAAAACTTTTTTTGATACCAATGACTGAGGTTTGAGTACTAGAAATATCAGAAATCGCAAAAAACTTTTCTCATGCATTTGTACGGAAATAAATCATTTTAATATGTATTTTAGACGCAGACAAACTTAACTTACATTTAGAAATAATAATTTTCTTGGATAGATTTCATTTAAAATCCTTGTTATTGCATCTTTTGTAGTTAGGTGTTTAGTTGGTAAGCAACTTTAGTTCAGTTTTACGTGATGCCTGGGTTCGATTCCTGGCTGTTACATAAGTGGATGCTATTCCCATTTGTTTTTCTTTTTGATCATGAACCCTTAAAAATAAAAAAAATAGGTTCATTCTACAATATTATTATTTGAGACGAGGACCAGTTGTTGTGGAGAGCCTAAAGTAGACATTTTTATCTTAGATGGTGTTGATTAGAGATTTAATTATGAGATTGTTTTATTATTGATGAGACATGTACTGGATGCTCTAATATTTGTAGATATTTGTATAATAATTCTGTAGTAAGTAGGTTCACTGGCAGATAGCTGATCATTTATGGAGGAACTTGCAATGCTTTTTAAGACTGACTTCGCTTCACGTCGTTACTGGCGATTTACAACAATTAGTGCGGGTGACATCTCGCGGGTCTCAGCTAGTAATATATATAGGTACACGAAAACAAAATTACGCGGTTCTATCACTAGGAACTGATGACAGACGAAGAGGTTAATTTTTCTTTCCAAATTTGAACATACTTTGAAAACTAATTTCAACAGTATTTCCAAATGTTAAAGTACGTTTTCGCAATCAAATATACGCGGACATAGGCTGTTCAGTATTAAGAGTGAATACATTGAAACAGCTACCTACCTTTGTGATTATTTCGTAGAATTCTTAAAAATTATGAATATGAGTGTTGGATTGTTTGCAATCAATTAAATCTACATAAAATGAGCTTTCTGATTATTATAAAATCGTACCTGAACACTTCAGGTTTATGTTATGAATTATAGTTTAAATAAACAAATATCACCTCTGTTCGTGAATAGGGGCGTGTCATGATACTTACATGTCGATATTCATGTAAGGGAGTTGTGGAAAGGGTAGGAAATATTTTGAATTTTCATTGTTTCTTCTCTCTTTCTCGCTTACTATATTAAGCGAAAGAAAAAATTTCAAAGTTATAGACTACATATATCTAAATAAACATTGTCAAGTAAAACAAATTTAAAAATATATATTGCATTAAATTAATTATATTGTCTATATGATAACATTGTTGTACATAGTTTTTTAAATCTTTATTATGTTTTAAATGAATGATGATAGATTGAGGGGAATATTTTGTATATTTATTTCATTCTTATTTTTTTCTTCAACCGCTTTGATGTAATATTTTGTCTTATTTGAGTTTTTATTTATTAATATATAATATTTACTGTTTCAACAGCAGGAGAAGTATATTTTATTATATTTTTTATCTTTCGAGCTAACTCCACTGTTATTCGTTGGCATCTATCTACAAACATCATGTACTACAAAGTAAATCGTCACATATATACGCGATACTTTAGGTATATCAACACAATCACGCATTTCTATCATTAGGAACATATAAGTTTTGAAGAGGTTTGTAATATTAAGTTTTTCTTCCATATCTCCTTTGCCTAAAGTTTAAATTTGCAAACGAAATGTATGGAGATATAGGCTTTTATAACATAACTTTGTCTGTTTAAACTGTATTAGCTTTTTTTGTCAAAAGTGTTTTTAATGATTTCATATACATGAGTACTTCTAGTTTATCACTAAATCACTACAATAAACGAAGTAAACAACAATTTATTTTAAATACAATTACAATACAACTTTTAAAAGATCAATAGTAGGGAATTTTTTGTGTAATAATTCTTGTAAATTTTACGAATTAATCTCAATTATACCACTTTGAAGAGATTTATACTTAACACTTATCAAGCTCGTAAGTTCATATATTTGCTTGCAAATACATACTCTAGACTTTAGAGATATGATTATAAGATGAAAAATAATTCAAGACATGTATTGCCATTGAAACCTTACGATATAGTATTCGTTGACTAAAAACTACCCGATACTTTCATAACACTAAATAGTCTGTATTTCTATGTAAATAAGTGACAAGTGTAGTAAGTGTATGTTTAGTAACTTTGTTTTAGTTCTGTTATCGTTTAGCTTATGAATAGACATCTTCATGTACATGAAGTGCTAGTATTTCAGCGGCAAGATTGTGGAATAGCGTCATCGTTCTCAACCCCCCGCCCAATGGAAAATGGCGGCTTCGTGGCTACACCAATCAGCACAGCACCTGGGGCCTCACTCCACGTGACGTATCAAGCTGACATTAAGGGATGGACAGATTCATACTCTACTGAAACATATTACCCTGGTAGAGTTTCGGGTAAATGGAGGGAATAATTCACAATTTAAGTTTATATTTCCCTGAAATTTTCATTTGATGCGCCGCTGTAGACCTTAGAATATATTTATTTCCTTTAATTATTTCTTATAATGCGATATTATAAGTTTCAATGGTATTGTTCGGTATAGTCCTTTCAGTGTTTTGTAACTTTTTGAAAGTAAAAATGTTACCTAGAAAAATATCATATCATAATAACATATGAAATAAAAATAATGCCGTTATTTACTTAGTTATATGATTATTAATTTAAATGAATATAAAAATATTTTCAATAAGTTCTAAACATGCAAAATAATGTCTGTTCACCACGATTGAAACCCTTAGTGGTTCTCAACCGCGGTATGCACCCGGTCTGAAAGTGTCCAAGACTGAATCTTCTACACCAGGCGAGAAGAAATACCGAGGAGGCAGTTGTTTTGTTGGTTTCTCATTCCTCTTAAAACTTCCTGTCCCTCTCCTACATGTAGCGAAGGGGTGGAACCTTGGTTCGCGCCTGCGTAGTATTAGCCTCTACTGGACACATAAGTAAACAGAACACTTATTAGCACGTGGTCTACACGTGGCTACTACGGCACCGAAAGTGTATCTTGTTGGGGCCACAGCACAATAGCTACTTTTTACATCGACGATCGGCGACTACTCGCTTTTTAGAAGCTAAATATAGCGACCGAATGCTCCACACCGCACAATTAAAAACGCAAAATGCAGAAATTGAGTCGCTTTTTAGAAGCGCAACAGCAGCTGAACGCCACTCTCCGCATACATTCGGATGCCGGTAGCATCGATTTGGCGTCTGCCGAACACGACTTGACTCATCATTTTTTTTTATTTGTAAATAAAACCACAGATTGCAGGATACTGCAATATCATTGCAAATCATAGACATAAGTAATCAAAGTTACAAATCGTAAAATTATAGACAACATTACAGCCGACACAATCCTGGAATCTGAGCAATTGCTAAAACGCGCGTTTCTGATATTCCGCGATCGAACGCAGAAAGTCGCTATAACGCGATGCAGCAGTCGCAAAAATCGTCGATCGTCGATGCTATTATAACAAAATAAATGCGACACCCTTTTATGTATATGTTTAATAATGATTTATTTTGTATACAGTAATCCTAAATACACAATTTAACGATATAGTACTTTTAACTTAAATGGTATTTTGCAATGGCAGTACATATGATGCAATCTAGACACACACTCTAATTGAAGATGTAGTAGCTTCAATTTCTGGTACGATTTGAAAAATTATTTCAGTGTTAGAGCCCATTTATCGGCTATATATCATTTCGCTAAGACCAATGACTCTGCCTCGTTGGTCTAGTGGTTAGCGTATAAAGCTGCTGATCAAGAGATCTCAGGTTCGATTCCCGGTTTGGACCAAATATATATTATTTGTGTGATTCACAAATGTTTGTTTTGGAGCCTGGGTGTTTTCTATGTATAATATGTATGTATTTTTACAAAAAAAAGTATGTTTATGTATTTATATTAGTTGTCTAGTACCCATAACACAAGCTCTGCTTAGCTTGGGACTAGATGATGTTGTGTCAGATGTCCAAAAAAAAAAATGTTAGCGGAGCACCAATGAAGTTCCAAAATCGGGGGGAGTTTTTTCCTCTTTAGAACGTGCGCTGCGTTAACGGTTAAACGGTAACAGTATGATAGAATTGTACGCCTTTAAAAGTATACAATAGCATATCGATCTTTTAGGATTCGCTCATTATAACTTTTTTTAAGGGAAACAATTAGCTTCCGCAGTATAACATCATTCTTCGGGTAATAGAAGAAGAATAAAATGCACATAATAGTTAATTCAACAACATATTTTAAGTATTTATTGTAACAATCAGCCGATAAAAGTATTCTTCAGGCCATGTCCATAACATTGTTAGAGGACGCAGAGGTGGTGTTGGCAGCAAGGTGGCAGCGGCTTCACATACAACAATATAAATGTTATTACACAGACAAGGTACAATATTACTCTTCAATGTTCATGATGTCCTGGTAGTTCAGATGTGTAACTGTGCCTATTGATTCGCTGCTTGACGATGACACATGCGCGTTGTACCTCTAGCAGCGACCTCTGCACTCTCTCTCAAAAAAAGATTCGTTTCTGTATTGGTGAAATATTTTGAAAATGAAAATGAAATAATAGCGTTTCCCAAATATTTTAGCGTTTCCCAAAAATATTATTCTTTTCTTCTCTCATGATCTTTAGTTTGAAAGGATGCTTAGCTTTTGTACTAAGTTTCATAAATATTTGATTTACGAACTTTGAAAAGTTTAGTTGTCATATAGGGAGTTTTAAAACATTTCGATATATTTAAGATTTTTAAATATTGATAAAACTTTAATTTTAATCATCTTACTAGCCTTTATTCTTAAGTTTATTTAGGTTCGGCTACTAGTTCAACCGGTTTTACCTGAATTTGTTTTTCCACAGAGCGACTGGCATCTGACCTCCGCAACTTTAAGGGCGAACTGAAATTCGAAGATTGAGCTAGTTGTCAGTATATTTGAGGGAACTGACTTCTCAATTCATGTAGGTATGTTTATAATTTGTTTAGTACCCAAAGAACTAGTTCTGCTTAGTTTGGACGTTTGGTTTGACGTTGAGTGACAGATGCCCGAAATTTGTAATGTACCTGAATTGGGATTTATTTAACATGAATAGAATACCCATTTTCATCAATGCACAATTTAGTCTCGATAACCCTGATTTCATCTGGGTATGTTGTTTTAAATTCTCGATAGATAAAAATAGCTTTTAGAACATGACTAGACACCGATAACTTAATTTAGAAAAATATGTGATCGTAACATAAAAGATCTCATAGTAATGATTTTAAGTTGCATACAGTTGCATATTTGTTCTTTTTAAAGCCACGTCTTCTAAGAGACTGAAGTGCTGGTGATTCAGAATTGCAGAATGGGCGGTGCACTCGCGACCTTTGTGAAGTGTAGGATGGAAACTGTGCGAATGCACCAATCAGGTCCCTCTTCTCTCTCTTCTCAGGGTCACCAGCAGCTTCTACGTATGAACGAGATAGGTACTAAAATTTCATCTGCACTAAGTTATGATGACCTGGTAATTGCTAACTATAAGGAAACTATTATGTATCTCAAACTTCTTGTCTAAATGATATAGCTGCTGTCAAAATTTACTATTTAATCTAGATCGCTTTCTAATGAATAATTAGAATTGTAAAAAATATTGTAGAAAGGAGAGTTCGTATGAGCAGGCTCTAAGATAACTTAATGCAAAGGATAATCTATATAAATCTTGTTTCTGGCCCCACTTTGTACACACAGTTGTTCAGATGTTATTTAGTTTTGAAATCAAGTTCTAAAGTAGGTAAGGCAATTTTTTTTATTAACACAGACACACACGAGCATATTCCGTAATGTTGATATGAACTATGCTTGTGTGTGTATGTGTGCAAGACACAGCAAGACTCCACTTCTGGTGCAATATAATTAATGGTTTTAATTGCAAGTGCAACTATCTGAAGTTGCATTAAGCCGAGCGGATATCATATGATTTACATTTACCTAAAACTATTAAATGTGTTACAAGTAAATAAATATAGTTGTTTGTTTATAGTTACTTATTTTACAGATACTTAGATAGACATTTAAAGTGCATCTCAGGTCTAGAACTAGAACGAATATCAAACTGCGCTGCATTGTGATGCATTCATTGGTACTAGGATACAATGAATATAATGGAGTTCTACAGAAATAGTGCAATGGCACACTACGAAGGCCTCCCTTCCTCCTCCTTCCTTTTTCCTGAAGGTGGGAGGGAGTGCACCTGGGTGGGAGTGCGCCGCCGGGTGGTGCACTCCCACCTCACCATTCATAATACCTCACCATTCATTACACCTCTCACCTCACATTTGTATTTTATAGACCATACCATAAGTATTCGTGACTTCAAACTAATATTGAGAATATTAAGACGGAATAACAATTTGTGAATTACACAAAGTATTGTCCCTTGTATGGATCGAAGTCAGCGTTATAATTAAATCTTGTAATGAAAGAAAAACCCTCCACACGCTACCCGGAAAAGCTTCAATACTTGAAATCTTTATTAAAATCAAGGTCAAAATTATTTAAGATGTAAAATAAAATAGTAAATATAGAAGGTAAAATGCTTTACTTTACTTCAATAAAGTGTAAATGTTTGTGTGATCTGCAAATATTTGTTTTAGAGTTTGGGTGTTATTTATTAATAATATGTATGTGAAAATGTGTAAAAAAAGTATAAAGTATATGTGTAAAAGTATATCAGTTGTCTTGTACCTATAATACATAATTTCAGTTCTCTCTTAGAGTTGCGGAGGTCTGATGCCAGTCGCTCCGTGGAAAAACTGATATTCAGGTAAAACCGAACTAGTAGCCGAACCCAAATAATATTTTTATTGTATATTTTCGGACATCTAACACACAACACCATTTAGTCCCAAACTAAGCAGAGCTTGTGTTATTGGTAGTGAACAACTGATATCAATAAATAAACATACTTTTTGTTTGTAAATATATATAGATATTATACATAGAAACCACCAAAACTCAGAAACAAATATTTGCGGATGACACAAACATTTAGTCTGATCATTTAATCAGTTAAATCTACATCAAATATGTTGTAAATTGTATATACAAACAATGTAAATGTATACGTGTGAGACCCGTGAGTTTGATCTCACCGCAGCACGCGGGTGGGTTTGCCCTGACTTTGACCGAGTTTAGGGGATCGATTGCCCGTGACCTCTTCTGAACCTTGGCCTTGTGTGACAAAAAAATATATGTAAATATTTCGAACTTCTGGCACACTTGCCCATGGCTCCAACTGCATGAATGAAAGATATTGCAATAATAATTTTAGGGTTAATATTAATATATTAATAATAATAATAATATGACACCATAAATAATGTGAATATCTATTTTCTATTTAAGAAAATTATCAAGATCGGTTCAGCAGATCCAGCGATCACAACGACAACATCACAAACTTTACTTCTTTACATTATTAGAATGGATAGTAAAAAATCTATTACCATAAACTTGATTGGTCAAAAGCATATCACGAATTATCAGGACGAATTAACAGAAAAAATAGTTTTAAAAAACGAAACAAATACGCTTTCACACCCCACGCTTTGTTACTTTTTTTTAGTTTTCTTTTTTCAAATTAGTGTATTGTCATCGGTCCTTATTAAATCAACAAAGTTTGAACGAAATCTGACCGTTTAAAGTGGGTCAAAATCGCATCCCAAGAAGTTGGTTACAAAAATACAAACAAACATACAGGTGAAAAAAGTCCGCAGCAAACTGAAAAAAAAATTATTTACATCATTACGTTATTAGACCAGGGTCGATAATTTTTGAAAACAAATACAATAATATAGTAGGATGAAACCCATTGGAAAAGGAAGAGAATATTATAAAAGTGAAAGACAAAATAATTTACGGGTGATCTGAGGTCGGGAAGGGGAAGGGGGGCAAGTTTTAAGGGTAAAAACGGTTTATCTCGATTTCCGGCATAACTATAAGTCCTATGGAAAAAAGGTATACGGCAAAGTTGTAGGTAATAAAAAGATCGGCAACTTTTGTATGTACACTTTTTTCACATAACCTCCAATTTTATGTGAAAAATTCAAAAAGCCAAGTTTTTGGTTTTTATTGTTATCTTTTACAAATAAAATTATTATTTCACGGAATTTAGTTAAGCCTTACCTTTTTATGTCAAAATACACTTTGGACATTTCTTGTACGAGATGATGATGCTGATTAGAGATGGCATTATAACATGGTGTTGTAGTTAGTGATAAATATACTGAATGCTAATATATAATGATTTAGTTCTGTAGTACGTAGGTTTACTGGCAGATAGTTGATGATATAATGAGGAACATGTAATGTTTTTTTAAACTGGCTTCGGTCCACGTCGTTTCTAGCGATTCACAACAATTACCTTGAGTGACATCGCGGGTCTCAGGCAGTAGTAATATGTATAGGTATATGAGAACGAAATCACGCGGTTCTATCACTAGGAACTGATGAATAACGAGGAGGTTATTATTTCGTTCCAAAACTCAAATTCGAACATAGTGTTTCTAAACTAATATCAACATTATTTCCAAAGATTAAAGTAGAAATTCGTCAGCAAATATACACGGACATAGGCTGTTTAGTATTTAGAGTGAATACGTTGAAACAACAACCTTTGAGTTTCTTTCGTTAAATTCTTACAAATTATGACTGTGAATGCATGATTGTTTGCAATCAATGAAATTTATATAAAATGAGCTTACTGATTATAATGAAATCGTAAGTGAATTCTTCAAGTTTATGTTATGAATTATAGTTCAAAGAAATAAATATCAACTCTGTTCGTGATTAGGGGCGTGTCATGATACATGTCGTTAATAATGGTGTGAGAGTTGCAGGAAATATATTGAGCTTTCGTTCTCTTTCTTCTCTCTTTCTCGCTTACTATATTATGTGAAAGACAATTGACATGTGTCTAAATAATCTTTTATATTGTTTGCCAATTTATTTATTAATTTTTATTATTTATTGTCTCAACAGCAGGATTATAATAATTTCTATCTAACTTCACTCGTTGGTATCTACGAATGTCATGTTACTTACTATAATAAGTAAATCGTCACGTATGTTATACTACACTTTATGTATATCAACAAAATCACGCATTTCTATCACTAGGAACTCATAAGTTTCAAATAGCTTTATAATAAAACGTTTTTCACCTAATTTCCACTGCCTAAAGTTTTAATTTGCAATCAATATGTTTGGAGACTTACACTCTTTTATAATATAAATTTAAATCTCTTTCAGCAGTAGCTAGTTTCTTTGGTAAAAAATCAGAAAAGTGAAGTGTTTTTAATGATTGCATCTAAATATAATGTAAATCCAGTTTATCACTATATATAACGTAAAAATATAAGACTGTGACCTACGGCGTAGACTATAACTACGGCGTAGCTGAGTTGTAGACGTTCATGACGATTGTTTGTTTTCACAATCAAAACAAAGACAAAAAACTATAGACCCAATATACGCAAGAAATCATGCAGTTAAGGCACTGTTAATCCTATTTTTGAGTTACCCACGGTCGCCTTCTAGAACCTTTGTTTAATTTACTTCATAAATTGTAGTTCTATTTACTCATCTTACAATTGAATAAGGTATTACTATAGGATAAGAGATTAATAGCCATTAAGGCTATTAATTAGAAGGTACAACACACAAGGTAGTAGTCACGCTGCTTTCAACACATACGGATATTACAGCGCAAACTTTTCAGTTGCAGAAGAATAACTGTCATAGTTTAAAATACTTTTGATGTTCCAATTATTTATTTTTATTTCTTACCTAAGTGTAAAATTTGTTCTTACAGTCATGACATAATTAGTAATAATGATAATAAAACAAATATGAAACAAATAAATAAATAAATATGAAACAAACGTTGCAGGAACCGTTCTTTGGCCGCCTGAAAAAGTCCAAAGTAATTTGTTGGGGGCTAACAAGGTGCGAGACTGCAATGCTTGGGTCATGTCGGTTCGAATATATTCCTTTGGTGTACTTAGATGAACTCAGACTGAATTAGATACCCTAGACAGGAGACTCCGTATCTTACTGACTGCATTACGAATGCACTAGCCACGTTAATCGGTTTTAAGATTGCACATTTTCAATAAAGAGAAATTTACAACTATTTGGCGTCTTATCATCAAACATAATCCTTAAACATCGTTTTTGAACTATGAGTGCCGAGTGCCAGTTAGTGAAGTTTCCCCAAAATATGATGCCATATGGCAGAGTTGACGAGACAAGTTCATGATACTCTACATTCCTTAACTTAAAGGGGAGTAGTAGATAATATATAAATAAATATAGCGGACATCTTACAAACAATGCCATCTAGTTCCAAACTAAGCAGAGCTTGTATATTAAGAAAAAACGGTGTACTGAAGAGCAGTCCGCGTCGTGTGCCGACTCACGGGGAGGGCAGGGAGAGGAGGCATTGGTGGATGCACTAATGCACTTTCCTGTACAACTCCATCGTAGTTATGATATCCTGGTACAGGTGCAGGTACAAGATACTATATTTAGAATTTCAACTTGTGATTAAAAAAAAAACTTCTGGCGCGTAAACTATATGAGGAAAGTAAATTATCCAGGTACAATGCGCATGTGCCATCGTTAAGTAACGAATCAATAGTCACTGCTTAGTTTCGAATCACCAGGAACTCGTGAACATAATAGGGCACAGGACACCCCGTTAGATAGTACTTGCAAAATATAGAACCATTAATATTACCCCTTGTGGCCTAGTGGACAAGGCGTCGGCGTCCGGGAGCCGGAGACCGTGGGTTCGAATCCCACCAAGGGCGTAGAGCATTTTTTTGAATTAATAGTTTAAAAACAGTTTTTGATATTTTTCATTTTTTTACCTTTCTGCTATTTTTTTATATAAAATTTAACTGTGCCAAATTTTAAACTTTATTTGTGTTTCTGACGTAATGTTGGTGCCAATGCCTTAAGAATGAAAAGGAAAATATGCAAAACAGACTATCACAACTAGATTATTGTTTGTGAAATACAATTTTGTCACCATCTCTGCTGTAAGAGTCCACTGCTGGACATAGTTATTCTCCAAGACTACAAGAACTGGTCCTGTTCTCCTCTCATCCAATGACTTCCCACGACCTTCACCAGGTCGGTCTATCTTAATTTAGTAAATACCATTCAATAAACTATTTTATATTATATTAATTGCGCTGTGTATTTATTTATTTCAATATATGTGCACGAATTGACATAGCAAAGGTGGCTTTGACAAGTGTATATACACAAGGGTACATACAAAATAAGTATATAATTGATGGTCTCGATTGTCAGCACTTGGTGGAGCTTGTAATAAATATTTGTACTACTAACTTGTACTTTTACTCCATCTTTAAATAATTTAATAAAGGAACCAGTGAGTTTTATTACAAGAATATGTATTATTAACACTCATGTATGAGTCACTGGTAAACTAATGCAAGAAACAATTCAAGCAATATTGTGGTTGAACTATTTTTTATAATAATTTTCAAGGTAGAATTCGAACGTACCTCTTAAAACTTAGTTATGAAAATACTTGGGACTATTCCTCTCACTCTGTTCAATGACGAAGAAAGAGAAGGGATGAATTCTGTCTATATTCCCTAAATGTTCCACAAGTCCTTCTCACACTCGAAATATTATCTAGACCCTCCCACTTTTCTGTACCATAGTATTTTAAACTGTTAATTATGAAATAAACTTGAGCTTAATATATAACATTTGGGGACAAACTGGTAGCACCTGATATGTAGATTCTATCACTAAAGCCACTCCACTTTGTTGTGTCATAATTTGTAAGAATTTTACGAAAGTATTTCAGAGGTAGTAGTTGAAACAGGTTTAAATAGCCTATATCTATGTTTATTTTGCCTGCAAATTTATACTTTACCCTTTGGAGATAAGGTAGATATACGTTTAGAAGACTGTGTTCAAACTGCTAGTTTTTCGCTGAAATATAAACCTCTTTGAAACCTATGGGTTCCTAGTGAAAAAAATGCGTGATTTTGTCGATGTATCTAAAGTATAATAACATAATATACGTGTGACGATAGGTGGTAAGATGTTCGTAGATGTCAACGTTTTACAGTAAAGTTAGCTCGAAAGATAGGTATTATTATAATATAGACAGTTTTTTAAACTGTAATATAATATATAATTATATATTGAATGTTTATATTTAAGTTGAGTCGTGTCCAATGTTAAAAATATAGAAATATACTTATTCTATTCTAAAACAGTACAAGACCGAATATAAAAAAATGATATTTTAAGTTTACACACTTCATCACTTATGATAATATTTATAAAGGACTATGTGGAACAACACTATCGGTTACATTAAATATAAAAATATTAACAACATCGAATGTAATGTTGCTCTTTCCACAACTCCCTCACATAAATATCGACCTGTGTCCATGACACGCCCCTATTCATGAATAGAGTTGACATTTTGTTCTTTAAACTATAATTCATAACAAAAACTTGAAGTGTCCACGTAAGATTTCTATATAATTAAAAAGCTCATTTTATGTTGTTTTCATTGATTGCAAACACTTCAACACTCATATTCATTATTTGTAAGAATTCTACGAAAGAAACTCAAAGGTACCTGTTTTTACGTTTTTATTCTAAATACTAAACAGCCTATGTGCGTGCATATTTTCTTGCGAATTTATACTCTAACCTTTAGAAATACGGTTGAAATTAATTTTTAAAGAGTATGTTTTGTTTAGAGTTTTGGAACGAAATAATAACCTCTTCGTGATTCATCAGTTTCTAGTGATAAAACCGCGTAATTTTGTTCTCGAATACGTATAGTTCTTTATGCGATACAGGAGTTAAAAACATTTTGTTTTAAATTGCACTTTCTTTGAGTAATTTTTTGCAACTATCTATAATCATATCATACAAAGCTTACACATCACATCACATAAAAATAAACAAATAGGAAACATAACCCAAAACAAAATAGAGCAAATATACGAATAATATGCTAAAAAGGACAACCGAGAATTTTGTGCATTTAAAACAGGAAGTTGTCAAGGACGTCGTTGTAGTGTGTTTTAATGCATGTATTTTAATATTTACCTATGACCTTAACCCTCTCATGAGAGGAGACCCGAGCCCAGCAGTGATGTTAATAAAGACAGCTCTATGTTTCTTTAAATAATTGAACTTAACACGAACATAAAGCAAAATCATGTGTGTATCTTCAAAGCAGTTCATGAACGTCATAAAATTAAATGTAAAATATTCATTGAAATTTTCAGATGTACAGCCTAACTTTTCCGGTAAAATTTTGTTTATTGACATTTCTACGAGTTCAATAACTGAAGCAAACTTACTCAATAGGTATATGAGAACGAAATCTCGCATTTCTATCACTAGGAACCGATAAGTTATGAAGAGGTGTCCAAGTCGACGACGAACTTATGTATCATTTTCTCTCTGCGGAACGAATTTCACTGTTATTTCAAAAGCCCGAGGTATAAATTTGGACGTTTAAGGGGCCCCCGGAGGCTAAATTGTCCATACAAACGGTATACCAAGATCATTTGCAGTATAAACACATTTCCACGATGATATGTTGATATTCGGACTTAGACTGTATTTATTTAGGTTATAACGTCTTTATTTTTAAAAATAAACTTATATAGAATAAAATATAATCAAATTAAATTTCACATATTTTACATTGTAAATGTCATGTTTTCATTTTGTTTTTTCTGTCTTAAAAACAAAAATATTTCTAATATTGTTTCATCATTAATATATCTCACATTATTAAGCTACTACTTACACAAAATAAATCGAAAAAATATTGAGTTTTCATTCATGATTTTCGATATTACGAAACACATCCATATTTTCACAAATTTCAAGCAATTAGTAGTGCTATCGCATCAAAAAATATTTCAATGTGTGTGTGATTCGTGTCAGTCAAATAATGATAGTCGAACCTTCTACGAGAGAGTCCGAATTACTACGAATGAATGTCAATCCACTTACACACATACAGCGGTGCACTCGTATCTACGTTGTATTTTGTCAAACAGAGACAGCAATATTTTACGAACAAATTTCAACTTGCAGTTTCGAGTGTCGTACGCCGGCCTCTTAAGCGATATGAGCTTATTTTGTTCAAGTATAAATCTGTTCAAACAGTTACCTTTCAGATTATTTATTGAAATTCACACAATTTATGACATAATAGAGAAAGCTCTCTTTAATCAATCAATGCACGTAAAATGTACTTCATATTTATGAGAAAATGCTATGTAAACAGCTCAAGTTTATGTCAAGATTTACAGTTTAAAAAGAAACACATAGTAACGTTGTTCTAGAATAGAGAGCGTGACCCGGTATCGTAAGGTCTTTCTCTCTCTGGGTGGGTCTGTGAGTTCGCAAATTGCTATGGATTACAGAAATTATAACTTTTATCAATTTTTCGATTGATTACATACTTTTTATTTATCAATATGGGTATCAAAGTAATGCAAGACATGTTTTAAACTAAACTAATTCTAAAAGTAAAAACTAAAGTTAACTAAACCACTACTAAAAAGTAATAGTAAAATTCATAGTTAAGATAAAAGGCCAGATTTAAATTTTTGTTTCAATAAATTGTGATTTTTATAACAATTAAAACATTTTATGATACTTATCATTTTTGTTATTGTTTTTTTATAAAAAAAATATTTGTGTTGTTCAACATCATAATCAGTTAAATCTACATCAAATGTGTTGTACATTGTATATACAAGCAATAAAAATGTTTGTACGTACGTATGAGACCCAGTGCTCTCACCACAGTGCGCGGGTGCAGATACGTAATTTGCGATGCCTTTGACCGAGTTTAGGGGTCGATAGCCCTTGATCACTTCTGAACAATGGCCTTGTGAGACGAAAAAATAAATGTGAATATTTGGAACTTCTGGCACACTTGCCTATGGCTCTGATTGCATGTGTGAAAGATATCGCAATAATCATTTGCGTTTTTGCCACTAAAATAATATCTCACCATAAATAATGTGGATTTCTATTTGTAAGACAATTGTCAAGATCGGTTCAGTTGATCCAGCGATCACTACGACAACATCACAAACTTTACGTCTTTACATTATTAGAATGGATAACAAGTAACAATATATGACAAAAGATATAAAATATTTCGTTTTTTCTCTCTAAATAAAACAACAAACTTAACTACTATACTATTAAACTTTATTGGGTTAGATAAAGAATGAATGATATGTAGATTCACGATCACGACTAATAATTTGTTAATTTAAGAGAACGCAAAGGTTGACGGCAACACAAATACGCGGTTTAATTACTAGGAGCTCATGAAATACAAGGAGATTTCAGTTTCAGTTACAAATTCTCAACCACAGATATTTCGCAATGTATATTTTAAACCGTATCTCCAAAAGTTAAGGTATAAATTTGAAAGCAAAATCGTAGAGATATAGGCCTTTTAATATTAAGTATAAATTCCTTCAAACAGCCACCTCCGAGATTCTTTCGTTAAATTCTTATAAATTATGACATAATGGATTACAATATTTTTAACCAATGAATCTACATAAAATGTACTTCTTATTTAGTACAAATATTAACGTTAATAAGGCAAGTTTATGTCATAAATAATAGTTTCAAACTGGCAAACATCAACGCTATTCAAGAACAGGGGGCGTGTCGTGATGTCGTCGCGGGTGCGAGAGAGACTCGTGGAAAAGATAGAGAATACTAGACCAGGAAAGAAGCCTCTTAAAATAGAAGTGTATAGAGTAGAGTGAAGTAAATAGAGAAGTGGGCTAGGCGGGTCTGGGCCTTACTACATACTTGCTATTTCGTAGCAGCTGTAAAACAGAGTAGTGTACGACATCTTTTATAAAACTACACGTGCAGGCTGAGTTATTTTCTATGAAATACCTTTTGATGGCCTAAAATTTCACTCAGTCACAAAAGTCACTCAGGTATTAAATTATCTAAAAATTGTAATAAATAGGCATATACGCATATAATTTAGAGAAAGTTCTATAACTTTCTCATAATATTGTAGATGTTTTATCAAATATTAACTTTGTTATTTATTTATTTTGTTAATTATAGTAGTATATTTCGATTTGTAATATTTTTGTTTATTATTGTAGCATGCAATCTTACGTTTTTCGAGTGATTAAAGTGTAAATTTTAATAAATATCTCAATAACAATTAAAAAAAATCGAATTCGAGTTTTTTCATTTTTTGCTTTTTCTGAGAAGATTTACTATGGTAATATATATATATTTACACCATCGGAAAGTAGAGATTTCATAGAATAGAAAACACTTCATGTTTTGTGAAAAACGTTGATATTTTGACGGACGAATTTTCGATTGAAAATTAGGGTATTTTTTTCGGTTTTCAGTCAAAATGAGGTGAAAAAATAGATATTTCAAATCAAATAAATTGCGGTGTATTTAGGACATGAAAAGCTAAGTTTTCACAAAATTTCGTTAATAAATAATTTTATTTGTAAAAGATAAAAATAAAAAATCAAAATCTTGGTTTTTTGAATTTTTATATAAAATTTGAGGTTATGTGAAAAAATTGTAAACGCAAAAGTTGTAGATCTTTTTATTATCTACAACTTTGCCATTTAACTTTTTTCCATAGGACTTGTAGTTTTGCCGGAAATCGAGATAAGCCATTTTTTTTCAATTAACCCCCCCTCTCCCCCTTCCCGACATCAGATCGCCCGTAATTTAATTTCCTTTAATTTTTGTAATATTCTCCTCCTTTTACAATGGGTTTCATCCTACTATAATTTATTTTGTTTTCAAACAATATCGGCACTGGTCTATATAGTCAGTGTTCACTTTGCTTCTCTGTAGCCCGACGCTAAAACTGCGGAGTGCCTGTATATATGTCTACTTGTAAGTTTGTAGCCTCTGAATTGTTGACATGGTTTCGATCTTGTTTCTTTTCGGTCGACAATTCGAAAGAATTCTTGCCTAATGTTTGATGAAAATCGTTTCAGCCATTATATAAAATTATTAAAAGAAAGGTCGTAAAGGGTACATTACAAAAGTGCAAAAGTTCGTTAGAAATACATACACGAAGATTTCCAAATATATTTGATTGAATTATTTTGGTTTTGCTCAAGTAGTTCGTAAGGTGAACATGAATTACTAAGATTATCACTGTGGGACGACTATTTATTCATTTGCTTTCACTATCTTTATTAAGAAAGCAAAAGAGAAAATCCAAAAAAAAAATTAATAGTTATCGGTGGACGGCGTTTCTTATTTTTAATACAATTAAATTAAAATTTTCACCTATGTCTAGCAGCGGACTGCGATAAACTGATGATGATTTCCTTTTGCAACTGCAAACAAAACCTGCTAAGTTGAAAAAATTACGATAACTCACCACTTCGAGATTTTGATTAGTTTTCCTTACAACCACGTATTAGGAAAGCATAACTGCAGTGGAATTGTTATTAGTTACTTATTCAAATTTAGAAGCCAGGTCATCAAAGAGTGAATCATCCTCAAGAGTGAGTAGGAAAATGTTCATACTAATGAAGCATCGATAAAGCCAAATTGACCCTTTACGTGTTGGGAGTTTACAGAGTCCAATTTACGTGATTAACTGACACTTCTCGGACTAATGAATATAATAATACAATTTAATAATTTGAGATTAATAATATGCAACCAAGTTAATAATAACCTTTAAAACTATAGTGATGTGCGGGTTACGGGGAGTCAATAATTGAAACACAGGTGTACGCCACCCTTAGGTACCATAGGGTACCGTTGTACCTCCGTCGTATTGTTGAGGCATATTTGACGGATAGAACGATCATATATCCGGGTCGCGATGGTTGGGTTTTCCGAGAGATGTCGTGCGGTGTTCCACAGGGGTCAGTCTTGGGCCCACTTCTGTGGAACATCGGTTACGACTGGGTCTTGCGTGGTGCCCTGCTTCACGGTGTCGACATCACTTGTTACGCTGACGATACATTAGTGACGGCGCGTGGAAAGACGCATCGGCAGGCAGCAATTCTGGCGACGGTTGGAGTGGCACAAGTGGTTGATAGGATCCGTCGGTTAGGCCTGGAGGTAGCCTTGCATAAATCTGAGGCTATTTACTTTCATGGGCCTAGAAAAGCTCCACCTCCAGGGTCCCATATAATGGTAGGAGGCGTCCGCATCACTATCAAGACTACAATAAAGTATTTGGGACTCGTCCTCGATAGCCGCTGGGATTTTGGTCCACACTTTCGCCAATTGGCCCCTAGGCTTTTAAGTACGACTGCGGCACTCTCGAAGCTTCTACCCAACTTAGGGGGGGCAAATACAACCTGCCGAAAGTTATATACGGGGATCGTACGGTCGATAGCACTCTACGGGGCACCAGTATGGGCAAATACTCTGACAGCACGAAATATCGCAATTTTGCGACAGCCGCAACGTGTGATGGTCATCAGAGTAATAAGAGGGTACCGTACGATCTCTTTTGAGGCAGCTAGCCTGTTTGCCGGATCCGCCCCCTGGGATCTGGAGGCAGTGCTTCTTTCGATAGATTATCGGTGGCGAAAGGATACTATTATTCAGGGCGAGTTACTAGTACCTCGAGAAGTAGAGGCAATTCGAGATGAGCTTCGACAAATCTTGATAGCGGAATGGGAGCAGCGGCTTGAGAGACCCAGTGCGGGACACGATGCTATAGCGGCAATAAGACCCGTCCTACGGGAGTGGCTGGAGAGGAAACACGGAGCTCTCACCTTCCGGATGACGCAGGTGTTTTCCGGACATGGCTGTTTTGGCAAATACCTGTGTCGGATCGGCCGTGAACCAACGGCACGATGCCATCACTGCGATGACTGCTCTGATGACACAGTACATCACACGCTGGCGGAATGCCCAGCTTGGGTCAACCAGCGTCGCGAACTCATCGCGGCGGTCGGTAGCGTCTCTCTTCCAACTTTGGTTGTTGCCATGGTCCGAAGCGAGAGTGCATGGAGTGCTGTCGCTTCCTTCTGCGAGGAAGTGATGTCTTCAAAGGAAGCCGCCGGACGGGAAAGAGATAGCAGCATTGCTCCCTCTGCTCGTAGAGGACGCACCGTGCGCCGGAGGGCATTCAATGATCTCCGTCCGCCCTAAAAAGTGGCCTGCGGACAGCGATATTGGGGAATTCGTTGTCTGAACAGCTACAGGCCCGAGAGGCTATGCACAGTTTTTCTTTTGTGCCACAAGAAACACATGACCAAAGGGCGACGAGCACGTTGTAACGGGATCTGCCTTGGTGGAGACAGATCGATACCTGTTGGGGGTGGCGGAGGAATGCAATCGCGAATCTCGCCTCCCCCAGCTATTGGTAGGCGGAGATAAAAAAAAAAAAAAAAAAAAAAAAAAAAAAAAAGGTGTACGCCACGAGTGATTTATTACGACTATTCTTATGAACTAATACAACAATGAATATGTTTAGACTACACACTACAATATATTATATCTACAATCTTAACAATCAAAATGAAGATAAAAGACTATAGACCCAAACTTCGCAAGAAATGATGTAGTTCAGGTAGTTAGCTCACCAACCACGGTGAGCTAACTACCTGAACTACATAATTTCTGGTCAAGCCTATTTTTAGCGATCACCCGGTCACCTACTAGAAACTTTGTTTAATTTTCTTCTTCTTCTTATATGGGAAAAGTTTTTTGCGGTTTGTGTCATTTCTAGTATTCAAACCTTAGTCGGTCCAATAGAGACTTTTGATCCATAAGAAACAGGATCAATTGGCATCAAAAAAAGTTTTTGTTTGAAATGACCATTTTCTTGCTGGCTGTACAATTTATCCAAAATCTGTAAATGCAGTTCAGAATATCTTAAAAAATATGGATAGTCTCCTAAAAGCCTTTTCCTGTAACTATAACGGTTAGGGTACCTACCCTTTTTGTACCGTCTCAAAAATTCACCTGTATATTATAGTTATGCTTCTAACTTACTCATGTTACTTTTGATTATGGTACTACTATAGCACAAGAGAAGCCTTTAAGGGCTATTAATTAGAAGGCAAAACACACAAGGTAGTAGAGCCAAGGTACTTTCAGCACGTACGGATATTACAGCTCAAACTTTTCAGTTATAGAAGAATAACTGTCACAGTGTAAAAAACATTATTGTTCAAATTATTTATTGCACAATTTGTACTTACAGTAGTGACATAAGTAATAATAATAATCATAAGTTATTGATCAAAAGTATTTAACACAGATGCTATTTTTTTGCTATGTATAATTGATCCTAATTTTATATTATATATATGTAGTTTTTTATATATATTTTTTATTAATAGACAAATACTTGCTCCAACCTGGGAATCGAACCCGAGACCTCATGAGCAGCAGCCACATACGCTAACCACTAGACCTAAAAGGCAGTCTATGATGAAATTACTTAACCATGCATGTGTTTGTATAAATGAAACAGCTTTCAGTACCAATTAATTGCATATTTTCAAAAAGAAAGAAAATACACATTAAAGTTAAAATAGTGCCATCTGTAGGGTGGGTGTAATACTAGATCAAGCGTCAAGTTTTTCATAGCAAGCGATGCGTTATGTTTTAGAAAATTTCAAAGAGAGGGCACTGTTTACGTCTTACATTTAAATGACATGTTCCCTATTTATCTTCATTATTTTTAGTTTTGTGGCTTCTACAGGTTTATACATATAAATACGTGAAGCAAAATTATTGTATCCCTTTCTACGTAAATTGCGTAGACGAAGGCATATCAAATTTCGAACACTTATAGCGCAATGTAAGAGCGTATGTAGTAAGTAATGCCAAAATAGTCATCATCATCATCATCATCAACAGCCTTTAACAGTCCACTGCTGGACATAGGCCTCTCCTTGGAAAGGAGGTATTGGCCTACTATACCATGCTGGCCAGACGTGTTGGTATAGGGTTGGTTTCAAGTTTTCCTTCTCTTTGCATTGACGTTGTCTTGCGTAGTTTATCCCTTAGTCGCCTTTTACGACACCCATGTGGGATGAATAGGGGTGGTGACACCGTGTATTCTTAATCCGTCACCACACACACAGTAATGACAGTAACGTCAAAATAGTATTAATACATATTTCGGACATCTTACTACAACGCCATCTAGTACCAAACTCAGCATAGCTTGTGCTATGGGTACTAAACAACTGGTATAAGTACATAAACATACTTTTCTTTATAATATTTAGATTAGTTAGTTAGGATAGTCTTTTTAGGTTTCCGAAGTTTATGACTTCGAACCCTTATAGATTCGTCATGTCCGTCTGTCCGTCCATCCGTCCGTCCGTCCGTCCGTCCGTCCTCTACTTACCGTCCAAACGGTAAGTGCTAGAAAGATGAAACTTTGTATGAATGTGTATTGTAATTACGTCGAAAAAGTGCTACAATAAAATTATGAAAAATATTTTTATTTGGGGTACCTCCCCTACACGTAAAGTGGGGATGTTTTTTTTTCTCGGGGCTACTCCATCATGTGGGATATCATTAGATAGGTCTTTTAAAAACAATAAAGGGTATCTAAGACGATTTTTTTATTTAGGTATCCATTTGCGAGAAATTCCACTTTAAAGGCCACTTTTTTGTAAAAACTGGGCGTCCCCCATCCCTCTAAAAGCTAAACGGCTGGCTCAAAAAATCTGGAAAAATTCCAGATAGTGGTCCATATAATGAACTTTGAAGGAAAACTATAACGGATTCGATGACTTTGTTAGTTCAGGAGTTTTATAGGCTTAACTTTTACGATACGCTTACTTGGTAAACGTCATACAAAATCAACGCATTAATACGTAAATATAGCAATTATCCTTTGGATACGATTTCTAATCCACGTACTATTATGGGTGACTGAGGAACCCTTTCCTGTGCGTGGCCTGACACGTACTTGGCCGATTTTTGCAACTTAAAATCTCAAATAAAAATCAAGAATTTGGGTCATTCAAAAATATTATTATTTGTGACATTCAGCACAGGACCGGTTGTAGTGGAGAGCCTTGGGGGAGGCCTATGTCCAACAGTGGACATTTCTTGTCTGAGATGATGCTCATCAGAGATGTCATTATAACATTGTTTCGTTTTTGGTAAGAAATATACTGAATGCTAATATGTGGATTTGTATTAAGAATCCTATATTAGTTCTATAGCAGGCACGTTGACTGGAAGATAGCTGATCATATAAGGAGGAACTGGCAGTATTTTTAAATAAAAAAGGCCGTCCATGTCATTATTGGCGATTCACAACAAGAACCACGGGTATCATCGCGGGTCTCAGACAGTAGTAAATATAGGTATATAAGAACGAAATCACGCGGTTCTATCACTAGGAACTCATGAATCACGTGAAGGTTATTATTTCGTTCTAAACTTCTAATTCGAACATACTCTTTAAATCTAATTTCAACTGTATTTCCAAAGATTAAAGTTTAAATTTGCAAGCAAATATACACAGGCATAGGCTGTTCAGTATTAAGAGTGAATACGTTGAAAACGCTACCTTTGAGTTTCTTTCGTAGATTTCTTACAAATTATGAGTGTGAGTTTCGGAGTGTTTGCAATTAATCAAATTTATATAAAATGAGCTTTCTGATTATATAGAAATCGTATCTGAATACTTCAAGTTTATGTTATGAATTATAGTTTAAAGAAACAAATATCAACTCTGTTCGTGAATAGGGGCGTGTCATGATACATGTCGATATTTATGTGATCGAGTTGTGGAAAGGGAAGGCAGTATAGTGAGCTTTGGTTCTATTTCTGCTCTCTTTCTCTTTTACTGTATTAAGTGAAAGAAAAACTCCAAAAGTATAAAACAATTTACATGTGTCTAATTAAACATTGTCAAGTAAATCAAATTTAAAGAAATATTGAAACGAGCAGTGCAATATTTTGTCTTACGAACATGACGCAACATGTAAAATTCTCTTGTCACGATGTTCATTACCACACTCCTCCGAAACGGCTTAGCCGATTTGAAAGAAATGTCGTGTCCATATCGGGTAGGTCTGAGAATTGGCCAACATTTATTTTTCATGGATATAAGGTAGTATGTATATAGAAGCTTGCTTGTATAGTTTTCCACTAGAGATGCAAAGCGCATGTTCCATCGTCAAGTAACGAATCAATAGTCACTGTATCGTTTTTGAATCACCAGGAACACATTACTATTAAAGAGTTATCATTGCTTTCCAAGTTTCTTATACTGTCTAGTTATACGTAGTCAAAGTTCTTCTCCTTCTTTTGATGAAATGGCAACCAGCAGAATATTAGCTATTTCTGCCAATTTCAAGTGATTAACGTCTTTAATTGTAAAATCTTCTAGCCTTCAAGTCGTGGTCGTAATGAATTTAACGATAAAGAAATCTGGATAAGATGAAATGGGGACCGTCTTACGAAAAAACAAAAAAGCGGCTAAGTGTGAGTCGGACTCGCCCAAGAAGGGTTCCGTATCAGCAAGTAACTTCATCTAAAAGTTGTTGTAGTTCGTTGTAACTTTGATCGATGTTTTTATAATAGTGTATTGATTGAATGAAAGGTAAATTGCGGTTTACGATTTATGACGTACGTACGATTTATGACGTACTTATTAGAAGTGTCTCTGTATTCAGTTTAGAAAAAAAATATATTAGAAACCTCAACGTCATTTTTAAACAACTATCCCACACGTATGGGTATGATGAAAAAATTTTTTTTTGAGTTTCAGTTCCAAGTATGGGGACCCCTTAAATGTATTGTTTTTTTTTCTATTTTTATCTGAAAATCTTAATGCGGTTTACAGATTTCATCTACTTACCAAGTTTCAATAGTATAACTCTTATCGTTTCGGAAAAAGTCGCTGTGACATACGGACGGACAGACAGACAGACATGACGAATCTTTAAGGGTTCCGTTTTTTGCCATTTGGCTACGGAACCCAAAAAGCGATATTCGTAGTCAAAGATAAACATCGAAAGATTGTACGACAAAACCACGGTTGTGTGCAAATAGTTATCCGCAACTGGTATCATCCGCACATATACCAGGAGAACATAAGACGGTAGGAGACTGGAGACAGTTTTCATCGAGGTCTGAAATAATATTATGTACTAGCTTTCGCCCGCGGCTCCACCCGCGTGTATATCGGTTATCGCGGTAAAAAGTAGCCTATGTCCTGTCCCAAGTTCAGTTCTCTCTTCTTACCAAATTTCATCAAAATCGGTTCAGTGGTTTAGGCGTGAAAGCGTAACAGACAGACAGACAGAGTTACTTTCGCATTTATGATATTAGTAGGGATTAAAGCTGTGTAAAAAGTTATTGTTGGCTTGTAAGTTGTTGTTTTCGATTAATTGATTATTTTTAATGTCGTACTGGGACGAGAAAGTAGTTGGTGTATCTGTTAGATTCTGTCCGTGTCCTCCCGGTGCAGGGCACCTGAGTTTGCAGTCAGTCGGGGGTTCTTAACGATTCCATTATATAAATATTTCAGACATCTTACACACAACGCATCACACAACGTCATCTATATTTACAAATAGAAAGTCACATTATTGGAGAGCCAATAATGTAACTATGTTTTTAATATAATATTTCAACTTTTTCCATGCAGTTCAATTTTTTTACCTTAAAAAGCCGTCTATTTGAATCTTTACTCTTATTCTCTTCTACTCATTAGAAAGAAAAATATTGATATACTAGCTTTCCGCCCGCGGCTTCGCCCGCGTAGAATTCGGTTAAAAAAAAATTAAAAAAAATATATAATAAAAAGTATCCTATGTCCTTTCCCAAGTTCAGTTCTATCTTCATACAAAATTTCATCAAAATCGGTTCAGTGGTTTAGGCGTGAAAGCGTAACAGACAGACAGACAGAGTTACTTTCGCATTTATAATATTAGTAGGGATTATACTTTGTGCAGTTACCGTCGGGGAAGCATCGCGCATGTGTCATCGACAGGCATCTAATCAATAACCACCGCTTACCTCCTGAATCACCAGGAAATCATGAACATAAAAGAGTTATCTTGGGGATGATATTTATGGCTCCGATGTAATGTTGGTAGCAACGCCATCTATACGTACTTTCGTATTAAAAATGAAAATATGCGAAATACGGGGAAATACGAAAATATGTGGTGATAACCACTAGTAGATTATTGTTTCCGAAATACTATCATCACCTCTGCTAGAGTCCACTACTTGACATAGCTGTTCCCCAAGGCTCTCTACAATAGCTGGTCATGTGCGGGCAGCACAACGACTTCACACGATCTTCACCAGGTCGTCGGTCCATCTTAATTTAGTAAATGCCATTCAATAAACTATTGTGTATTATATTTATTGCGCTGTGTATTTCTTTATTTCAATCTATGTGCAAGAATTGGTATAGCAAAGGTGGACATAATGTCGTAGTCATTTTTCGCCAGTCGACAAGTGTATATTTGTACATATAAAATAAGTATATAATTGATGATCTCGCTTGTTAGCACTTGGTGGAGCTTGTAAAAAAACATTTGTACTTTGTACTTCTCACATGTACTTTTATTATATCATTTAAATAATTTAAAAAAAAACAAGTGAGTTTAATTTCAAGAATAATGTATAAGTATAAGTAGCACTCATGTATAGCTCATGCGTGAACTAATGTAAAAAACGGATATTGAATTATAACTTTTAACAATTTTCAAAGTGAAATTTGTACTTAACTCCTAAAATTTAGATATGAAACTGCTTGGGACTATCCTTCTCACTCTGTTCAACAACAAATAAAGAGAAGAAACAGACGAATGTCGTCACACTCGAAATATTATCGAGACATTCCTACTTTTCAATACCATAGTTTTTTAAACTGTAAATCATGAAATAAACTTGAGCTTATTCTAAAAAATTTGGTGACAAACTGGTAGCACGTAATATGTAGATTCTATCCCTAAAACCACTCCAAGTTGTTGTGTCATAATTTGTAAGAATTTTACGAAAGTATCTCAAGGATGCCAAGGATGGTAGTTGAAACAGATTAAAATAGCCTTTATCTCTGTTCATTTTGCTTGCAAATGTATACTTTACCCTTTGAAAATAAGGTTGAAATACGTTTCAAAGAGAGTGTTCAAAGTGCTATTTTTTCGCTGAAACACAAACCTCTTTGAAACTTATGGGATCCTAGTGACAGAAATGCGTGATTACCTACCTCGATAAAAGTACCTATCTAAAGTAGATTATAAATAAGTAGTGTTTGTAGATGTCAACGTATTTCAGTAAAGTTAGCTCGAATAATTTATTGGTTTTACTAAAAAATGGACAGTTGTATAAACTTTATTGTTTTATATAATTTTAGTGACTGCTTATATTTTAGTTGTCTTGTTTAATATAAAAAAATAGAAATATATAAATTCTCCCGAAACAGTAAAAGACCGAAAATAAAAACAATGTTATTCAAAGTTTTCCAACTTCATTAAGTACTTAAAATGATATTAAAATATAAAAAAGACTATGTATCACATCTAACTATCCTAATGTTTTTAATTTTTGATTTTTCTTTTCTCTGAAAATATTTCCCGCTCTTTCCACAACTCCCTCACATTAATATCGACATGTATCATGACACGCCCCTATTCACGAACAGAGTTGACATTTGTATCTTTGAACTATAATTCATAACTGTGATAACATCCTCTTTTGTATGTTTAGTATCGTTTTAATTAATTGACATATCTGTCACTCTATGTTTCTATTATAATAATCATGTATTTTATTGTTGAATAAAGCCAATATTCTGTTGGTTCGTTTCTTACTACGTATCAATTTATTCAACAATAATTTTTGTGCAACAAAACTAATAACAATAACGCAATGCCTGTCGATAATCTATCTACTAGTATATTCCGCTACCTCCGACCCGAAAGATTTGAAGTCGAACCCTCGATGACGGGATCAGATATGAAGTGGGCGCATTGGAAATATTGTTTCGAGAAGTTCATCGCAAGAGAGGCGGCCTCAGTTGACGATGCCCTTAAATTTGAACTACTCGTAAATCACATTTCTCCGCAAATTTACAATTTTATTAAAGCTAAATCTACTTACGCCGAAGCTATCAAAACACTCGACAGTGCTTACGAAAAGGTACAAAATGTCACTCTTGCCCGCTATAACCTCATTTGTAGGAAGCAACAACCAGGTGAATCTATCGCAGAATACTCTAGAGCCTTGAACATATTTGCTCAAAACTGTAAATTCGTTAATGTCACTGCAACTGAATATCAGAATGAAATGATACGCCTAGCCTTTATTGCTGGTATATCCTCACAAAAAATTAAAGAGAGACTCTTAGAAAAATCTTCCGATAATCTAGAAACAACTCTTAACCTGGCTTTATCTCTAGAATCTGCTGAAAATACTTCACATCTTCTCACCGTGTCACCCTCTACTCATGTCAATGCTGTCTCTGAGCCTCAAGAACAGCTGCAAAGTCCTAACGTAGCCGCTGCCAATACTCACCCGAACAGATCTAGACCCGATTTTCACTCTAACTACAATCAATCAAGACGAAAGTGCTATTTCTGCGGTCAGGGTATGCATCAACAACGTAACAAATGCCCTGCCTATTACGTAGATTGCCAGCTGTGCTCTAAGAAAGGCCATTTTGCAAATGTCTGTCGTAGCTCCAGGCCTAATCAACGATCCGTCAACGCTATCGCGACTGACATAGAAAATTCTTGCTCTCAATCTAACGACACATACTTGTCAACAATCTCTGCTGCCGCTCCTACAAGCCTTAAGAAAGCAACTATATCTATAACTATAAACGATCATCGAGCTGATGCACTGCTTGATACCGGTAGCTCGGTCAGCTGTATCGATAAAAATCTAGCTCAAATACTGAACCTCAAGAGAAAACCCTGTAAACAAGCGATTACTCTTGCTTCTATCAACAATGTCTCGTACGTTGACGGCTTATGCTATGTAACAATCCAGATTGGTGAACACAAGTATCAGCGACAACCCCTGCTCATCGTTGGTGACCTGTGTGCAGATGTGATCATAGGACACGACGTCCTCGGCAAGCACTCGTTACTCGAACTTCAACTTGGAGGTGAAAAAAAGCCTTTGAAAGTTTGCAACGTTTTACAAGCCTCAGTCCCACCGGCATCAGTCTTCACTAATCTCTCGCCAGACATAAAGCCCATTGCTATTCGTTCAAGACGCCATTCTCAAGAAGACGAAGACTTCATTTCTAATGAAATAAAAAATCTACTTAAAGAAAATGTAATCGAGCCCAGTATCTCACCATGGAGAGCACAAGTGCTTGTCGCTGGTGGAGGCCATCACCGCAAGCGGCTTGTCATAGACTATTCACAAACTATAAACCGATTTACACACCTAGACGCCTATCCTTTGCCAAGTATCGACTTTATTATTACAAAAGTCGCCAAATATAATTTGTTTAGTCAAATAGACTTAAAATCCGCCTACCACCAAGTGCCGATCCTTCCAAGAGAAAAAGTATACACAGCTTTTGAAGCGTGTGGTAATCTTTACCAATTTACGAGAATACCATTTGGCGTGACTAACGGGGTAGCGGCGTTTCAACGAAGCCTACAATACATCATTGACACCGAAAAACTCCAAGGCACATTCGCCTACTTAGATGACGTTACTGTATGCGGTAAAGATAAGACAAACCACGACAAAAATCTCCAGAAATTCATGCAAGCTGCTGAAAAATACAAATTAACCCTCAATATGAACAAATGTGTTTTCGAATCGGAATCTATTAACTTACTTGGCTACACTATCCAACACAATGTTATCAAACCAAACTGACATATCAAAATCAGCTTTAGCAGGAATTGATGACAACGAAATTTTTTCCGTTGAGACCGACGCCTCTGACTTAGCTATCGCGGCAACACTATCGCAAAGAGGGCGCCCTGTTGCGTTTTTCTCACGATCGCTCAATGACTCTGAAAAAAGACAACCGTCTATCGAAAAAGAGGCGTGTGCTATAGTCGAGGCCTTAAGAAAATGGCGACACTTCTTATTAGGAAGACACTTCCTACTCACTACTGACCAACAATCGGTCGCATTCATGTTTAATCAGACGCATTCCAATAAAATCAAAAATGAGAAGATAGAGAGATGGCGACTGGAACTGTCATGTTTCAAGTACGACATTGTTTATCGACCTGGGAAACATAACATAGCAGCTGATACACTTTCACGAGTTTGCATGCAAGTAGACTCTGCTACGTCTAATTCGAAATTGGTAGCACTACATCGATCCCTTTGCCATCCAGGAATTACGCGCATGGTGCATTGGATCAGATCGAAAAACTTACCTTATTCTGTAGATGACATAAAACGTATGACGGCTGCATGCCCAACGTGTGCCGAAATCAAACCACGCTATATGAAATTTCAAGGACATCTAATTAAAGCGACTTCACCCTTCGAAAGGTTGAATATCGATTTTAAGGGTCCGATACCGTCCAGCACCCAGAACCGATACATACTCACAATAATTGATGAGTATAGTCGTTTTCCCTTTGCTTACGCATGTAAAGATCTAACTTCGACTACGGTGATCAACTGCCTTAAGGACTTGTTTTCTCTTTTTGGTAATCCCGCATACATACATTCCGACAGGGGAACTTCCTTCTTATCAGATGAACTGCGGCAGTTTCTAACTTTGATCGGTACATCCTGCAGCCGTACAACACCCTATAATCCGCAGGGAAATGGTCAGGTTGAGCGCCTTAATGGCACCCTCTGGCGAACTGTGCTACTACACCTCAAATCTAACAATGAGGATATCGCTAATTGGGAGAAAGCTCTGACGCCAGCACTGCACTCTATAAGATCTTTACTATGCACGAGCACCAACGTCACACCGCATGAGCGTATGTTTAATCACCCGCGCCGCTCACAAAATGGAACCTCCTTACCAACCTGGCTTCATGCACCTGGGCCTGTGTTCATGAAAAAGAATGTAAGGGGCTCTAAATACGACCCGGCTGTAGAAGAAGTCCAGTTACTTCAAAGCAACCCTGAATATTCTTTTATAAGACTGCCTGATGGACGAGAGACAACAGTCTCTAACAGATCACTTGCTCCGGTACCACGGAATATGGACGATGATCTGTCTGAAGATGAATTTGACGATGACCAGCAAGAGGAATCCCCTGCAAATCACGATCCTATCAATGCCAACCCTGATGCTGAAAATGTGCAGTCTAATACCAACCCAGATACTGAAAACCGTCAGCCTCGGCGCTCGGGCAGAGAGCGTAGGCTCCCGGTTTTTTTGCGAGACTACTTCTATTCCTAGAGGGGGCGAATGTGATAACATCCTCTTTTGTATGTTTAGTATCGTTTTAATTAATTGACATATCTGTCACTCTATGTTTCTATTATAATAATCATGTATTTTATTGTTGAATAAAGCCAATATTCTGTTGGTTCGTTTCTTACTACGTATCAATAACATAAACTTGAAGTGTTCACGTACGGTTTCTATACAATCAGAAAGGTCATTTTATGTACATTTTACTGATTGCAAACACTCCGACACTGACACTCATAATTTGTAAGAATTCTACGAAAAAAACTCAAAGGTAGCTGTTTCATCGTATTCTCTCTAAATACTAAACATCCTATGTCCGCGTATATTTGCTTTCGACTTTGTACGTTAACCTTTGGAAATACTGTTGAAATTAGTTTTGAAAGTATGTTCAATTTTGAGCTTTGGAAAGAAATATTAACCTCTTCGTCTGTCATCAGTTCCTAGTGATAGAACCGCGTGATTTTGTTCTCATATACCTATACATATTACTAGTTCCTGAGACCCGCGATGTCACCCACAGCTATTGTTGTGAATCGCCAGTAACGACGTGGAGCGAAGACAGTCTTAAAAAACTGCAAGTGCCTCATTATATTATCAGCTTTCTGCCAGTGAACCAACCTACTACAGAACTACTATATGTCTCAATTCAAATGAACATATATTAGAGCATCCAGTACATTTCTCACTAATAATGGTACAATGTCATAATAAAATCTCTAATCAGCACCATCTATATGTCATAGATTCAAATACACGGTAGTGTTTGTGACAGTTTATTCATTGATTTACTGTATTATTTAATATTATTAAAGCTCATTTTATAAATAAAAGATTTGATTGATTGCAAACACTCATGCACTCACACTCATAATTTGTAAGAATTTTACGAAAGAAACTCAAAGGTAGCTGTTTCAACGTATTCACTCTAAATACAGAACAGCCTATGTCCGTGTATATTTGCTTGCAAATTTATACTTTAACCTTTTAAAATACTGCTGAAATTAGTTTTGAAACGTATGCTCAATTTTGAGATTCCTACGAAATAATAACCTCTTAGTGAGTCATCAGTTCCTAGTGATAGAACCGCGTAATTTTGTTCTTGTTTGTCTATATTTTTCTACACGATCGTAGATTTATAAACATATTAATGGTTTGTTTTAAATTGAACTTTTTAAATAGTATTCTTTATAATTTTTTTATCATATCTATAATCATAACATACAAAGCCTATACATCACAGCACACACAAAGAATAATATATGGAAAACATAATACAAAACAAAAAAAGCAAATCTACGAATAATATACAAAGAGACATATAAAGGACTTGGACTTTGGACATTTTAAACATGAACTTGACGAGGACGTCGTTGCATTGTGTTTACGTATTTTAATATTTGATTATATTTTAAGAGAGCTGTTTCTTTTAAACATTGAACAACATTTTCAGACGAACATTGATTCGTAGTCATGTCTGTTTCTCCTGTATGTATATGTGTAGTTTAAAATATATACATATGATATTTTGAGACTACAATTAAAAGGCTTATCATGATAATTTAAAATGGTATGTTATAACCATTTTTTGTTACCTAATTCAATTTATATTTATTATAAATATATTATGTAATACCTTATATCCTTTAAATGACTGCACGAAGAATGCATTCGCTTATACATATAATGAATGGGGTCTGCTTCCTATTGGTATGCACGTGTATTTTCATAACTCACGTAGTGAAGTACCACTTAAGATAAGAGTAATATAGTATGTTGTGTCAAACTGCTTAGGGCAAAATAAATGTTAAAATTTAAAAAAAAAAAACTAGAATAAAATAAAATAAAGCAACACACACACAGACACAAGTTAGTCACAAAATTTTATTTTGTAAATCAGTGAGGGACAAAAGCTTACCTAGAAAAGAGAACTTGGCCTACTATAACACGTTCACCACACGGGCTGGTATCCATCATTATACGAGAAAATTTAAATAATTTAAGAGCAATTAGATGATGTAATGTAGATTTTTGGAACTCATTGAAAATATTAATAGAAGCACCACAAATACATTTAAACTAAAATATGAGTTTAAAAAAAAACTAGAATAAAATAAAATTGCACTCAGTACTAATTTAATTTCTTTGACTAATTTTGACTAATTTTATTTTGGACAAACTCAAGAAAGATAGCATAAGTATAAACCTTGGTGGTTTTAAGTTGCTATTATTGTCTATTTGTTTTAATTATTATTGTAAACGTTATACATACATACATACATATATACATTGTTTGCGGTGCTTATACTCATAAAACAAATAGTTCACATCACGTGGTAGCCTCAAGAGCGAAAATTGTATTAAAACACTTTCTGAACTTGTTTGTATTGACTTGAATACTCGTAAGTGGAGTGACATGTGTGTGTAGTTTTACTTTAGGATTAATCTGTGAAAAAATAGCAATAAATGACATCACAGTATCCACGTGGCTTGATGTAAACAAAGTTATGGGCTAACTCCTTACGTCCTTATGATATCCGAATCACTATTTCCTTGGTACGTTCAATTATTGATCTTCAAGTGCACCAACTCGGTGAGTAGGATCGACATGCTCTTTCTCTCTCTCTGTCGAACTGCTTCTTCATAAACTCATGATCCCTTGGTAGGTGCAGGCTATTAATAGTTTTTATAGTTCAGACCATTTTTAACCGACTTTAAAAGGGTGGAGTTTCTATGTTTCATTGTATCTATTTTTCACATAAAGTGTCATAGTTATATAGTTTTGAATTACCTCAGTGGCGTAGTGGTAACGTATGTGATTGCTTAACCCAAAGTCTCAGGTTCAACTCCAACCAAATATGTATGAAGTTTTAATTAATGATTATAACTTCAAGCTACTTCAAAAATACATAATATTTGCATATATTTTATCTCTCAGTAGGCCGCCATAATATATTGTGAGTCACCATGCTGCATTGTCTGCATTTGCAAGGAGTATGATTGCCCCTACCCCTGGATTTTACTCATGCCTTTCATCAGACAGAGTCTACGTGGAAATAGCAGTAGCAATTCAACCTATCATGATTGTGTTTTCCTACTTTAGAATTAAAACGAGTATAGAAATACGGCTGTATATTTAGTTATTGTTCTAATGTTTAACGATTGTTTGGACAATTTTACAGAGAATGTGTGCTTGAAGTTACAAAAACAAAATAAACTAGTGAGAAATTATCATTCGGACCAGCTATCTAGTAGTAATAACCAGCTATCGAGGAAGGCTACCTAGTACCACCATATACTCCAACCACCTGAATCTCAAAGGAGAAAAAAAATCGAAAACATATTCCACTGTATTACTAATTGTATGGGCTTCTATCGGGTAAATTATCTTTTTAACCGACTTCGAAAATAGGAGGAGGTTCTCAATTCGTCGGAATATTTTTTTTAATGTATGTTCAGCGATAATTTCGTCGTTTATGAACCGCTTTCAAAAATTCTCTTTGCATTGGAATAGGCGTAGCTTACAGGTGGTTCCATCTTCACCATATCGGGATCTGATGATCGGATCGGGAGCAAGGAAATCGAGGGAACTCCTCAAATATCATAGGCAAAATTGTCGTGATTTGGAATAGTTTTTATTTGAAGTCGGTTTCTTTTTGGTAAAATTATAAGCTTTCAACAAACTTTGTCAAGCTATGAGCCACATCGCAATCACGCACGCAACTTTCTATTAAGTTCTACTTGTGAGATTATTTTACAAACGCTTATTTAATATTATCTTGTTTTGTGTAAGTTATTAATAATTTATTGTTTTTTTTTGTGTATACGGTTAGTTTGCTACGCAGGCTAACATTTGTTTATACGTTCAAATTCTATTCATGTAAATTCTATCTAATCTAATATATAAAATTCTCGTGTCACAGTTTTTGTTGCCATACTCCTCCGAAACGGCTTGACCGATCTTTATGAAACTTTATATGCATATTCAGTAGGTCTGAGAATCGGCCAACATCTATTTTTGATACCTCTAAAACGCGATCGGAGCCGCGGGCATCAGTTAGTATTATATATATTATTATGTAATAATTCGTATTATACAAATAAATAAATATAATACTGCGACCTATGGCGTAGACCGTAACTACGGCGTAGCTGATTCGTAGACGTTCATAACAATTGTTTGTTTTTCCAACAAAATGAAGATAACTGACTATAGACCCAAACTATGCAAACTTCTTACTTACTCATCTTACAATTGAATAAGATACTACTATAGTACAAGAGAAGCCTTTAAAGGCTATTAATTAAAAAGTACAACACACAAGATAGTAGAGACACGCTGCTTTCAGCACAAAATAGCACAAAAAGTTTTTATTGTTCAAATTCTAATTATTTATTTATTGTTAGTGTACAGTTTGGTTTTTACAATAGTAATAACAATAATAATTAATTTATAATATATGTTTATTAAACAAAAATATTTAACAAAGATGCAATAATATGCATTCAGTACCAATTAATTACATATTTTCAAAAATAAATTAACATTAAAGTTAAAATCGTGCCATCTGTAGGGTGGATGTAAGACTAGATCCAGCGCCAAGTTTTTTCATAGCAAGCGCGTTATTTTTTTTTATTTTTTTTATTGTTGTAATGGAATAGGCGTTTGTCTTCCATCTCACCTGATGGAAAGTGTAGATGAAGACGAAGATGGTACACGCCCATCCAAAAGAAACCTGTTATGTTTTAAACAAATTTCAAAAGAGGGCACTGTTTTCGTGTTGCATTTAAATAACTTATTTGGTATTTATCTTCATTAATAAAAGTTTTGCGGTTTCCAATTAATACATTAAGCAAAATTTTTGTATCCCTTTTTACAGAAATTGCTTATTCGGTGTCATATCAAATTTCGAACACTTTTAGCGCAATATAAAAGCGCAGGTAGCTTTCAAATATGCCAAAATAGTACTGATTTATATTTCGGACATCTTACTACAAAGCTATCTAGTCCCAAACTAAGTAGACCTAGTATAATGGGTACTAAACAACTGATTTACATACATAAACATACTTTTTTAATAATATTAATTAATACGGTAAATCAATGAATAAACTGTCACAAACACTACCGTGTATTTGAATCTATGACATGAGCTGATTAGAGATTTGATTATGACATTGTACCATTATTAGTGAGAAATGTACTAGATGCTCTAATAATTAAGACTTATAGTAGTTCTGTAGTAGGTTGGTTCACTGGCAGAAAGCTGATTATATAATGAGGAACTTGCAGTATTTTTTAAGACTGTCTTCGCTCCACGTCGTTACTGGCGATTCACAACAATAGCTGTGGGTGACATCGCGGGTCTCAGGAACTAGTAATATGTATAGGTATATGAGAACAAAATCACGCGATTCTATCACTAGGAACTGATGACAGACGAAGAGGTTAATATTTCTTTCCAAAGCTCAAAATCGAACATACTTTCAAAACTAATTTCAACAATATTTCCAAAGGTTAAAGTACAAATTCGAAAGCAAATATACGCGGACATAGGATGTTTAGTATTTAGAGAGAATACGATGAAACAGCTGCCTTTGAGTTTCTTTCGTAGAATTCTTACAAATTATGAGTGTCAGTGTCAGAGTGTTTGCAATCAGTTAAATGTACATAAAATGACCTTTCTGATTGAATAGAAATCGTACGTGAACACTTCTAGTTTATGTTATGAATTATAGTTTAAAGAACAAAATGTCAACTTTGTTCACGAATAGGGGCGTGTCATGATACAGGTCAATATTTATGTGAGGGAGATGTGGAAAAGGCAGGAATTATAGTGAGCTTTCGTTCTGTTTCTTCTCTTTCTCTCTTACTATATTAAGCGGAAGAAAAACATTCAAAGTACAAGACAATTAACATGTGTCTAAATAATATTTTATATTATTTGAGTTTTATTTATTAATTTATATTATTTATTGCTACAACAGCTAAAGAAGTATATTTCATAATATTTTCCATCTTTCGAGCTATATCTTCTCTGTTTCATTGGCATCTACAATATAAGTAAATCCTCACTTAAATGATACGATACTTTAGGTATATCAACACAATCACGCATTTATATTACTAGGAACCCATAAGTTTCGAAGAGGTTTGTAATGTTCTGTTTTTCACCCATATCTCCACTGCCTAAAGTTTAAATTTGCAAGCAATAGGTATCGAAATATTATAGGCTTTTATAAAATAAGTTTAAGTCTGTTTCAACAGTATTAGGTCCTTTTTTAAAAAAACATACAAGTTTTGTTACAAAAAAGTGGAGTGTTTTTAATGATTGCATATACATATAATGTACTTCCAGCTTATCACTAAATCACAACAATCAACGAAGTAAAAAAAAAATTAATACAATTACAATACAACTTTTCAAAGATCATTACTGAGGACATTTGTTTGTTCCGCATAATTTTTTATTTTGAAAATGAATACGGAAAAGAATGATTTTTTCTGACACGTAAATAGCACATTTTTTGGAGTTTGATGAATCGTTAGATAAGAATAAACGTGGCGCTGGATTAACTCGTAGTTTGTGTAATGTCAGTTAGAAAACATATAATCTTATACCTTGTCCATTCCTTTAATATCTTTTTGACACATCACGCCTATAAATTACCGTTTTCTTTTTTCAAAATAATGTATTACAGTAATATCGTACTTTATAGACGCGTAGTGAAGTGCCCTGTGCATAGCTAACAATCACAGACTATAAAACAGTTCTTAAAATCGATAAGTCGATTAAATGATTAAAATAATCGATCATTTTATAAAATAATTTAACTTGTGTAAGTATTGTTACTGTTAATTTAATAAAATAAAAGTCGTGTGGCACTCGGGGACTGCCTCGGTAAAGCTATTGCATAGAATTTTTTATCAACTTATGCAATTATAATTATTTATTTTTTATTTATAATGCATTTTTTTATATAAATTGAAGTTTACAAAACTATATACACTGTCTTTTTACCAACATACATTCTAACAAACTAAATCTTTCTTTCACTTTGGAAGTTAGGCCTTATTATGCCAGTCCACAAGGCCGGCGATATAAGCGATGTCAAAAATTACAGGCCGATCACTATACTATCTGTGTTCGCCAAGTTGCTAGAATCCTTGTTATGTCCTTACGTATCATGGTATATTAAGTGTTCTCGCAGACTCAACATGGATTTGTATCTGCTCGCTCGACTTGCACCAATCTTGTGTATTTTATTGATGAAATATCCCGTTGTTTAGACGATCGCACTCCCGTTGATTTTATTTGTAATGACCTCTCGAAAGCTTTCGATAAGGTTCCTTACAGTATATTATTACAGAAGTTATCGCTACTTGGATTCGCTGGTACTTTTCACAAATGGTGCTCCTCATACTTGCGCGAGCGGACATCAAAGGTAGTAGTCAGTGGATATGAATCGGATCTATTTTAATATATCTGGGGTTCCTCAAGGTTCTCATTTAGGACCTATATTCTTTAATATTTTCATGAACGACGTCACCTCTTGCCTCAAAAATAGCAAACCATATCTTTATGCGGATGATCTCAAGTTAATGAGACCAATCAGGAATGTTCAAGACAAAATGCTATTGCAAGAAGGTCTTGATGGATTGGTTAGTTGGTGCAAAGATAATAAAATGGTACTGAATGTTGACAAATGCTGTTATATTCGCTTCACTCGAAACCGTAATGCTGAATGGCCTGGGGTTTATACAGTATCTGACCAACGTATTAAAGAAGTCGCAAGTGTTAGGGACATTGGCGTTATTATTGATAAAAAACTTGATTTTAGGAAACATTATGATCGTATAGTCTCTACACTTAAAACCCTCGGTTTTATAATGAGAAACACCAAAAATTTTAAAAATTAAGTGTCAGTTATTAGATTATACGAGAGTTTCGTCAGATCTGTCCTGGATTATTGTTGTTTAGTTTGGCATCCACTATCCATCCACCATCCATTCACTATGAAGTTCATTCCAATAGAATTGAACACGTTTAGAAAAAAATGTGTACCACTTAGCATATAAATTTAACCTTTCAAGAAAACTAACCAGCTACACAAACAGACTTATCCATTTCAAAATACAATCACTAAAAAAGCGTCGTTAAATTTTAGATTTATCATTATTACACATATTAGTTAATGGTAAAATAAATTGTCCTCATCTACTACAAAAACTTAATAATACGGTCTCCAATAAACTTCCACGACTGACTAGATACTCCCTTTTACACCTAAGAGATCTAAAAGCTACCTCCGTTGTATTGTTTAAATGTATAAATATTTCTTATTTAGTGATCTATCATTTATACTTTTAATTATTTCATATATAATTTAAAAAACTAATTAACGAATAATAAATATTAAAACTCAAAATATTTAATTAAATCGATTGAAAGTTCTTCCTCAATAAAATTGATTTTAATTTCAAATCGAATCGGTGACGTGCGAGCGCGTCACTATTTTCGAAATTTCTTGAACTGTCAAAAAGATAATAAACGAATGGACAGAGTATAGTTTTAATAATATCTCCACAAAATTAGACGAAAGTGAAATTTAAAATTATGCCATCTGTTGGGTGGATGTAAGACTAGGTGCACCGTCAAGTGTCTTGATACCTACCGATGCGTTATGGTTTCGATAAATTCTAAAAAAGACACTATTTGCGTGTTTGATTAAAACAAACTTGACGATAAGAATTTATCGTTATTATTGAATGTATTGCTATTTAAACTAATTTGTTTGTTAGATGAATAGGAACATTTTTAGCAGAACAATGTTCTGGTTGCCTGGAAGAAATCGCAGTCTGCGATAAGGCCGCCCATTGTACCACTGTTTTTATTGGATTGAATCCTACGATGTATCTTTTGTATTATGGTGTGCAATAAAGAGTATCTATCTATCTATTTATCTATCTATCTATCTATCTATATTGTTCTATTAACGTTTTCAAGATTTGTAATCTTCGTTACGAATTAAATTTAAGATTATTCTTAATAGGTGTAATCAAAAATATATTATTATTTATTTTTTTATTTGCAGAAATAAATATACTATACAGGGATCTTAGTAATGTTATAATAATATGTGACCCAGTTACGTTCTACCGTTATATAACAGTGTACAATTACATTTTTTTGAATGTAATCTGAGCAATAATAAAATTTATCAATTAATAACAATCAGAAACATAAACATTTGAAATAAACAGATTTAACAATTAAAGTGTCGTAAAAGAGCATGCAAAACATACATATAACTTAAGGAGAAATTCAATAAACATGAGCAAGTCAATATTTTTGTTACATCGTAGAATTAAAAATAAAGTATAAATATTTATAACTGGATAAATGCCATCATATTACAAATATTCTCGAAGAGTTTAATATCACTTTTAAAATATTTTCGATGATAGAAAGCCCAATTATAGAAGAAGAATAGAATAGAACCACTCTACAATCAGTAAGAGCGGAGTTTCTATGAAAACTGTTTCAAAATATGGGGGAAAATTATTGTTAGGGTTCCGTAGTCAAAAGGCAAAAAACGGAACCCTTATAGATTCGTCATGTCTGTCTGTCTGTCTGTCCGTCCGTATGTCACAGCCACTTTATTCCGAAACCTTAAGAACTATACTGTTGAAAATTGGCAAGTAGATGTTATCTGTGAACCGCATTAAGATTTTCACATAAAAATAGAAAAAAAAACAATATATTTTGGGGTCCCCATACTTGGAACTGAAACTCAAAAATTTTTTTTCATCAAACCCATACGTGTGGATCCCGTCCCATCTATGGATAGGTCTTCAAAAATGATGTTGAGGTTTCCAATATCCATATCAAAACGGAATAGTTTGCGCGAGAGACACTTCCAAAGTGGAAAAATGTGTGTCCCCCCTGTAACTTCTAAAATAAGAGAGTGATAAAACCAAAAAAATATATGTTGTTCATTACCATATAAACTACCACCGAAAATTGATTTCAACGATATCTAGTAAGAAGTTTTTTTTTAATACGCCATAAATCGTAAACCGCAATTTACCTTTCATTCAATCAATACACTATTATAAGAACTTATAAATGATGTTACTTGCTGCTACGGAATCCTTCATGGGCGAGTCCGCACTTGGCAGCTTTTTTTTCAAATATGTGAAGTGCGGTAATGGTTAGGCGTTTGAGGTTATGAAAGAATTTTTAGAATTGAAATTTAAGATTTCAAACGATTTAATATTATTAAATGGTGATATAACTTTGGATTCATGTTACTTATTTTCAAATATTTAATAAAAAATATTTATTAATTAAGAAAACCATGTAATTCTCCTATAATGTTCATACATATCAATACCTATATATATATAAAGGACTATATCCTTACTAATATTATAAATGCGAAAGTAACCCTATTTGCCTATCTGTCTGTCTGATACATTTCACGCATTTTGATATTTTTGATTTGCAAGATAGATGGGACGGCCGACAACTGACATACACTAAAAAACTGGTTACGGACTAAAGCTAGGCAGTTAAAGTATATTAAGAACTTAACGTTCATAATATACTTTAACTTTAACTGCCAAGCATTAATTATGTAACAGCTGCCTATTAATTAGGTGTCTTTACTACTCTTTAGGAGGAAAAATATTTATGTAGTTTGTGCAGTTACCGTTGAAGATGCATCGCGCATGTGTCATCAGCAAGCAGCTAATCAATATTTACCGCTTGCCTTCTAAATCACCAGGAAATCATGAACATTGAAGAGTTGTCTTAGGGATGATATTTATGGCTCTAATGTAATGTTGGTAGCAACGCCATCTATACGTACTTTAAGAATGAAAAGGAAAATACAATATAATTATCACTATATGTGAATACAAAATACATTATCACTACTAGTAGATTATCGTTTATGAGGACTCTAGCAGAGACGATGATAAAATAGTATTATTTTATCATCATCTCCCCTAGAGTCCACTGCTGGACATAGTTGTTCCCCAAGGCTCTCTACAATAACTGGTCCTGTGCTGCCCTCAAACAACGACTTCCCACGACCTTCACCAGGTTGTCCGTCCATCTTAATTTAGTAAATACCATTCAACAAACTATTGTGTATAATATTTATTGTATTGTTTATTTCTTTATTTTAATCTATTTATTAAAATCAAATTCATCTAAGTTGAGTAAATGTAATTGAATATTAAAGGTAATTTATTTAAAAATTGTTATTGTTTAATATGTATTATGCATGGAATCAAATAAAGCTTTATTATTGTTTTTATTACTACTCACTTGTACTTTTATTCCATCACAAGCTTTTGCCCGCAGTTCCACCCACATGTAGCTAATCGCGGTAAACAGAAACTTATGTGTTATTCTGATATGTAAGCTAAATTATTGTGAAGTTTCATCAAAATCCATTTAGTAGTTTTTGCGCAAAAGAGCAACAAACATTCATACATGAAAAACTTACGCGTTTATAATGTTAGTAGGATTTAATCTGTTTGTACAATTTTTAAAGTTGAATTCGTACGTTACTCTTAAAACTTAGTTATGTAATTACTTGGGACTTCCTCTCACTCTGTTCAATGATGAAGAAAGAGAAAAAACAGATGAATGCTGGCTATATTCCCTACCTGTTCCACAAGTCCCTCTCACACTCGAAATATTATCTAGACACTCCCACTTTTCTGTACCATACTGTTTTAAACTGTAAATCATGAAATAAACTTAAGCCTAATATATAAAACTTGGTGACAAACTGATAGCACATAATATGTAGATTTTATCACCAAAACCACTCTACTTTGTTGTGTCATAATTTGTACGAATTTGGCTAAAGTATCTCAGAGGTGGTAGTTGAAATAGGTTTATATAGCCTATATCTCTGTTCATTTTACTTGCAAATTTATACTTTGCCCTTTGGAGATAAGGTTAAAATACGTTTACAACGTGTGTACAAACCGATAGTTTATAGCTGAATTACTAACCTCTTTGAAACCTATGGGTTCCTAGTGACAGAATTGCGTGATTGTGTCGATGTATCTAAAGTATATTATCATAACAATATATAAACGATAGTAGTTAGATGTTTGTAGAAGTCAACGAATGACAGTAAAGTTAGCGCAAATGATAGAAATTATTTTTAAATAGTTGTTTAAGCTATTATTATTTAAATAACTTTAGTAATTTCTTTTATTTTAGTTGAATCTTGTTCAATGTTAAAAAATATAGAAATATATAATATTCTTTCGAAACAATAAAGAACCGTATTTAACGTGAAAATATTTCCTGCCCAATCCACAACTCTCTCAAATAAATATCGACCTGTATCATGACACGCCCCTATTCACGAACAGAGTTGACATTTGTTTCTTTAAACTATAATTCATAACATAAACTTGAAGTATTCAGTTACGATTTCTATATAATCAGAAAGCTTATTTAATAAAGATTTCATTGATTGCAAACACTCATGCACTCACACTCATAATTTGTAAGAATTCTACGAAAGAAACTCGAAGGTAGCTGTTTCTACGTATTAACTCTAAATACTAAACAGCCTATGTGCGTATACATTTTCTTGCGAATTTATACTTTAACCTTTAGAAATACTGTTGAAATTAGTTTTAGAAAGTGTGTCTAGTTTTGAGTTTTGGTACGAAATAATAACCTCTTTGTGAGTCATCAGTTCCTAGTGATAGAACCGCGTAATTTTGTTCTCGTATACGTCTGTATACGATATTGGACTTAATAACATTTTATTATTTGTTTAAAATTGCACCTTCTTTTAGTCATTTTTTTGCAACTATCTATAATCATAACACACAAAGCTACACATCATAGCACATGTTGCGTATGTAACTGCTTGACTTAAAGTCTCAGGTTTAACTCCCGTGTCGGATCAAATTTGCATCAAGTAATAATATTTATACTACACCTGATCGGAACAGTAGTCGATATTCCCTGAAAATGAAAAGAGAAAGTTAGTCTTTTGCTTGACCTAAATAAGGGGGAGGAAAAAATGTATGAAAATCAATTTCTAACGTGTTTTAGAGGGAGAGAAAGTTGTATGAATTTTCATTTCTCACGTGTTATCTTATCTATGGCGCGCGCCTGCCCAAAGAGTTTTCATATAATTTAAATATAGAATCTCCGTGCCACTGACATCCTTTTGTGAAGAATAAAAAAAAACAAAAGAAGCGCGAAATATTTATAAATATTATGTCAAATTCTAAGCTAAATTGTGTCTTACATGGTGTCTTACGTTTTGATTTTATTTTATAACTCGTGCGACCTAAGATGGCACCTGACTCAAATATCAGTCGTTTGAAGTACTGAGTGCAAGAAAAATATAATTTATTCTAGTTATTTTAAATTTCAACAATTATTTTGCTTCAAGTAGTTGCTCATAACATACTACTTTATCTTAAGTGGTACTTTACTACCTGAGTTAAGAAAATACATATGCATACCAATAGGAAGCAGGCCTCATTCGTGTAATGATTTAAATAATATTAGGTAATACCTAATATCATTTTAAATGAAATTAGAAACTGAAATATGGTTATGAAATACAATTTTAAATCATCATGATAAGCCTTTTAATCAAAGTCTCTAAATATCATGTGTATATGGATATTCTTTATTTTAAACTATTGCGTCTCATAGTCGTCATGCTGGTTTTTTTTCGTGTGACCTTTCTTAAAACAATTGTGTTATCCAGACGAATCTAATGATATATTTCATTTACCAAAAAAAAAACATAAATTAGATTATTCATACTCTATCGATAATGTCCCATTAAATAAGGTGGTTTTGGTACGCGACCTGGGAGTATTATTGGATCCCTCCCTGCATTTCGACAAACACATTGATAATGTAATAAACAAGGCATACCGTATGTATGGCTTTGTTGTACGATCCTCCGTTGACTTTGTGCGACCCTCCACACAGCTATAGCTGTTTGGAACCCTATCTACATAAAATATTGTTATAGAATAGAATTAGTGCAAAAAAAATTCTTACGCTCAACTTATTACAAGTGTACAAGATCTAAACTACCGTACACTGAACTGTTAAAATATTTTAATATTATAAGCTTGGAATCTAGACGTCTAACTTCTCGAAGTCATGATGTTGCATGGCTTATGTAATAATAGATTTGACTGCATTGCTATCACAAATGAAATTTGTTACACTGTACCATGAACAGTATACAGGCGAAAAGTGCATAAATACCAACTCTTTTACACATCATCTTGTAGGACCAATGCTGGTGTGCGCATACCTGTTCGACGCCTTGTAGTAACTTATAATAAATATTTCAGTGAAATTGACATATTTGCTTCATCCATTGGCTTTTTTAGGAGTCATGCCATTAAAATATTATCAGCTTTGCCAACAAAATAGCTCATAATTTACTATTTTCATATTGATTTGCCCTTTTTGTATACTTACACACTGATTAATGTTTTAGCTCACTGTAACACAATTCTGACCTGTTTCTTCTTAATTGTATTATGTTAATCCGTGAACAATGGTGTGGGTTATATGCTTATTATATGTACATGTAGTTAAATTTAGTTAAGAATTTAGCATGTAACTGTTTTTTGTTCCAAATAAAGAAAATAAAATAAAATATTAATAAAATAAATTCGTGGAGTGATTTATATGATATTAGGTAATACCTAATAAACTAAAATTATTGTGGAAAGATTCGTGCAAAGGTGTTGATGCTAACGCTACTCGCAAGATGACAGAGGGGTATTACGCGGGGGAACGGTATCATGTTTCGTTTTGAGCCAGGTGCAATCTTAGCTCACACGAGTTATATAAATACTTTAAATGTTCCTCACAGGTGTAGTATAAAGCACTGTGTAGCACTCGGGTGAAAGTCCCATTCCTACCTCGGGAGTATTGTGGCCCTAGGCTGCGCCTTCGGGCCACAAACTGCTCCCTCGCAAGTAATCGGTTCCTTTCCTCCCTCGGTGAACAATGTAGGTACTATTACTATAACCTAAAGCTTCTTTTTTTGGAAATAATTTATCTCTCTATATACATTAGCATGTTTTGTGTTAATTGTTATACTTTATTGTTTTTCATGTGTATACGCAATGAGATGGTCAGTTAGCTAGGCAGTCTAGCAAAAAATTGGTTTATATGATTAAATTATATTCACGTTAATTTTATATTATAAAAAATAAATATGGTACTGTGATAGGTCACAGTGTCACGGCGTAGAGCATAACTACGGCATAGCTGAGTCGTAGACGTTCATAGCGATTGTTTGTTTTCACAATCGAAGATAGACTACAGACCCAATCTATTCAAGAAATTATGTAGTTTAGGCACTTATAGACCAGGGTAAGAAGCCTCTTATAATAACAAAAAGTGAACATAAATTATAGTAGGATGAAACCCATTGTAAAAGGAGGAGAATAGTATAAAAAAATAAAGGAAAAATAAATTACGGGCGATCTGAGGTCGGGAAGGGGGAGATATGGGGGGTGGGGGGGGGGGGTTTAAGGGAAAAAATGGCTTATCTCGATTTCCGGCTAAACTACAAGTCCTATGGAAAAAAATTTAATGACAAAGTTGTAGGTAATAAAAAGATCTAGGGTAAACCACCCAATCGTTGGCACTCCTCCAATTATTGGCACTTTAGAGTTTAGTTGAAAAAAACAAGGAAACTATAATCTATTCAAGTTCAGTATGCTTTACAAAGTAAAATACTTTAATTTATCTGTTAGGAATTGTCAACATTGTTCCAATAACCAATACGGCGAATTAGAAACAACAACTAACATTTTGTGCTAGTGATTTATAGTAGTTATTTTGGTTTCTTCTTAAGGTGAGAGCTTTATTAATCATAGTATATCGCAGCTATTCGGCTTATTGATACTTTCGAAATAATTTTATATACTTAATTACACATCATAGCAGTAGATACAAAGATTATTTTTTTTAATTTTGGTATCACATTTTATTTATTTCATGTGCCAACATTTGGATCAATGAATTAATCAAATTCCTTTTATTGGCATTAGTGCCAATGACAGGATTTCTACGCCAATAGCAAAAGCTAATTATTGGCAGTAGTGCCCATAATAGAATATGGTGTGCTAATAAACTATGTGTTTGTTTTTATTCATATAGAGTAGAAAGATAATAAAATAAAGTATTGGTTAAATGTCAGCCATGCATTTTCCTAAACGTAAAGAAAATCTTCTGAAGAGCGTATCAGAAAATTATAAAAAAGCGGCCGATCTAACCCATTCAAAGACGGCATTCCAGGATATAAATGGTTTAAACTTTTCTTAAAGCGGCACCCGGATATTGTTGAATCAGTAACTGCGGTAAGTGCCACCGTATCAGAAAATTATAAAAAAAGATAGTTTCAGGCAATTGAAAGATATCTAAAAGATCACAGTTTGTTTGAAATTCTATTAGGCCCAAAAAGAGTCTTGAATGGTGACGAAACTAATTTCGTTCTTTGCGCAAAGACAGGTGTGGTCTTGGCACCAAAAGGAGCAAAAAACGTTTACGAGATCGACCACGCCCCAGCTAAAAGTTCATTAGCAGTGATGTTTACTTTTGCTGCCGATGGCGAAATTATCTCACCTATTGTTATATACCCATAAAAGCGCTTGCCAAGTGAAATTGCTTCAAAGGTACCAGCAGATTGAGTATAGGCCTAAGTGACAATGGCTGGATGAAAACAGAAATTTTCTCCCGAAAGTGTTACATCCGCATCTCGTGCGAAATCAGTTACCATTACCGGTCATTTTATTTGCAGATGGACACAAAACTTACCTCACCTACGCCGCGCCGTCAGGGAGCTTTGTTCCTCATTGGATATTGTGCTTATAGCACTTTATCCCAATTGAACTCGATTGCTTCAGACTGCAGATGTCTCAGCTTTTAGACCTCTAAAAGGTGGTTGGCATTACCACCGTATTAGAGTGGCAGCGTGACAATCCGTCTCAAGCTCTTACAAAAGTCGATTTTGTACCGTTATTGCAATAGACTATTGATAAATGCGTTAAACCAGATACAATTATTAATGGTTACGGGCTACCGTCTTTGTCCGTGGGGCTCAAATGCTAGACTACTCGAAAGGAAAAATATGAAAAATAATAATTATACCCTAAGTACATAAAGGTAGCTTATTTTATATTTTTAATGATAGGTAGGTACCTACCTAGTTCCTACTTTAACTACGTGCCAATAATTAGACTAGTAAATGCCAATATTAGGACATTCTATGCCAATAATAGGGTTTCCTGTAGTCTTTCGGATTTAAGTGTTAAATATTTATTTAATACTATTCAATCACATAAAAATGATTATAGAAACAAAGATTGAAGTATTTTCTTTGATTCTGACCAATGGTTTGTCTATTAGCTTTTGCAAATGAGATTGTATGGTTATTTAATTTCAGACTGACACGAAGCATTCACTAAAGTGCCAATAATTGGGTGGTTTACCCTACATCTTTTGCATTTACACTTTTTTCACATAACCTCAAATTTTACGTGAAAAATTCAAAAAACCAAGTTTTCGGTTTTTAATTTTTATCTTTTACAAATAAAATTATTTTTTAACGAAATTTCAATGTTTTTCACAAAAATTGAGTGTTTTCTATTCGATGAAATCTCTACTTTCTGATGGTGTAAATATATATATATATATATATAAATATATATATATGTGCTATGGTAATATATATTACCATAGCAAATCTTCTCAGAAAATACAAAAAATGAAAAAACTCGAATTCGATTTTTTTTAATCGTTATTGAGATATTTATTAAAATTTACACTTTAATCACTCGAAAAACGTAAGATTGCATGTTACAATGATAAACAAAAATATTGCAAATCGAAATATACTACTATATTTACAAATAAATGAATAATAAAGTTAATATTAAATAAAACATCTACAATATTATGAGAAAGTTATAGAATCTTCTTTAAATTATATGCGTATATGTCTATTTATTACAATTATACTAGCAAAGCAAATTATGCACTAGAGGTGTGCATGTGCTATCGTTAAGTAACGTATCATTAGTCACTGCTTAGTTTCAAATCACCATAAACTCATTATTAAAATAGGGCACAGGACACCCCGTTAGATAGTACTTGCAAAATATGGAACCATTAATATTACCCTTTGTGGCCTAGTGGACAAGGCATCGGCGTCCGGGAGCCGGGGAACGTGACTTCGAATCCCACCAAGGGCGAAGAGCATTTTTGGATTAATAATTATTTAAAAACTATATTGGATACTTTTAATTTTTTAGCTTTCTGCACTTCTTCTTTATATAAACTTTAACTATACCAAATTTTATACTTTTTCGTTCACATAATTTTCGTAAAAAGAGGTACAAAGTTTTTGCTTTACAAATTAATATCTAAACTTTAGTAAAATTCGTGTATGATATCAGTGCATGAGGGGAACAATGTTTACGTTTATTGTTTTATTAGAAAAGTAGAAAAGTAAAATGTACAAATTAAAAGTGGTGAGTGGCACAGTATTGTAGTAGGTCGTTTAAAGATCTGAGGTTTTTTCGTTGTGTCATGTCAAATGTTAAATATTTTTTTTATTAGTTTTCTTACAGATACCATCGTGGATTTGTAAAATCAATATTATTATTTCGGTTTTCAGAACTTTCTTCTGATCCAAAACACCTGCAACTATCAAAATATATTCAGCCTTTTTTGTAAACATCTCCTCTACCCGATAGTCGAAAAAACTTGATTAAAAGTGAACTAATGCAAAAACTAATTAAGCAAAATTGTGATTAAATAATAATTTTTAACAATTTACAAAGTAGAATTTGTACATAACTCTTAAAACTTAGATCTAAAAATACTTGGGACTATTCCTCTCACTCTGTTCAACGACGAAGAAAGAGAAGAAACAGATGAATGCTGTCTATATTCCCTACCTGTTCCACAAGTCTCTGTCACACTCGAAATATTATCTAGACACTCCCACTTTTCTATACCACAGTATTTTAAACTGTAAATTATGAAATAAACTTGAGCTTAATATATAACATTTGGGGACAAACTGGTAGCACCTGATATGTAGATTCTATCACTAAAGCCATTCCACTTTGTTGTGTCATAATTTGTAAGAATTTTGCGAAAGTATTTCAGAGGTAGTAGTTGAAACAGGTATAAATAGCCTATAACTATGTTTATTTTGCCTGCAAATTTATACTTTACCCTTTGGAGATAAGGTAGATATACGTTTAGAAGAGTGTGTTCAAACTGCTAGTTTTTCGCTGAAATATAAACCTCTTTGAAATCTATGGGTTCCTAGTGAAAGAAATGCGTGATTTTGTCGATGTATCTAAAGTATAATAACATAATATACGTGTGACGATAATATAGTAATATGTTCGTAGATGTCAACGTATTACAAAGTTAGCTCGAAAGTTGGAAATTATTACAAAATCATGACCCCTCTAATAAGTAAAAATAGACTTTATCTTTTGTTTCATCAACGGTAATATTTTTCTGTTAATTAAATATAATTTTAGCTTCTATTTTGGTTGAGTTTTGTTTGATGTTTAAAAATTTGTATACTATCGAAACAGTAGAAGTCAAAAAATTAAATACTTTATTCAATGATTTCCTCCTTGATCACTCATAATGATATAGTATTTCGAAATAATTCTTGATTTTAAATTTAATTTTATTTTGATTTCGCTTAATATATAGTAAGAGAGAAAAAAGAGAACGAAAACTATTTTCTGCCCTTTCCACAACAGCCAACCTGTATCATGACACGCCCCTATTCGAGAACTGCGTTGACATTTGTTTCTTTAAACTATAATTCATAACATAAACTTGAAGTGTTTACTTACGATTGTATAATAATCAGTATAATATCAGTATAATAATCTGCTTCTCTCATGTCCCTCTCACAGCTCTGACTTCATGAACTGTTCGTTCTTTGTTCAGGCAGTACTACTCTGGAATGCGCTCCCGCTCGAAGTCAGGATGTCAACCAACCGACTCACATTCAAAAGAAAAGTACATGATCTCCTTCTTAATGAACGGGCAGATTAATCATTACCATACCTTACACTTACTCTGCTTTTTACCTATAGTTTACAAATGTAGTATTTATGTATATGTATATGTATGTAAGTATTTATTTATTTATCCATTTGTATTTATGATATGCTGTCACTATTATGTATTTGTGTATAATGCATGTAAGTTTATATAATATATATAATATTGTGAACTATGTACATTCTAGTGTACATAATATTTAACCTCTGTGCACCTACCTTATAAGATTTCTACACCACCCAAAGGTTGACTGGAAGAGAATGCCTTGGGCATTAAGTCCGCCTATGTACAATTTTAGTGCATAAAGTTTATAAATAAATAAATAAATATAATAATCAGAAAGCTTATTTGATGTAGATTTATTTGATTGCATAAACTAATGCACTCAAAGTAATAATTTGTAAGAATTCTACGAAAGAAACTCTGAGGTAGCTGTGTTTACGTATTCACGCTCAATACTGAACAGCCTATGTCCGTGTTTATTTGCTTGCGAAGTTATACTTTAACCTTTGGAAATACTGTTGAAATTAGTTTGAAGAGTTTGTTCAATTTTGAGTCTTGGTACGAAATAATAACCTCTTCGTGAGTCATCAGTTCCTGGTGATAGAACCGCGTGATTTCGTTCTCGTATACCTATATTTATGTACGCGATACTCGTTATCATCAACAACCCTTAACGTCCCACTGCTGGGCTCAGGTCTCCTCTCAAGAGAGGGTTAAGGCCATACGTCCCCACGCTGGCCGAGTGCGGGTTGGGGACTGGCAAGACACGTTGTGGCTACGTAATCTTGCTGTTGGATGTTTTTAAGCTGCCCGAAGGCCTCCAACTAAGCTTCACGACTGCTGTCTTATGACAACAACCGGGACCGACTGCTTAACGTGACCTCCGAATCACGGAAACGCTCATTATATAAAATGCCACAACGGTCACCCATCTAGGTCCGACCGCGCCGGCGTTGCTTACCCTTGGTGATCGTTTCCAATCACCTAAGGCCACTCGGCTATGAGCGCGATACTCGTTAATAACATTTTAATAAATTGTTTGCTTTAAATTGCACTTTTCCGTTAGCTATATTCATGCAACTCTCTATAATCATAACACACAAGGTCTACATATCACAGTAAATACAAAGAAAGAACATAGGAAAAGCGAAACAAATATATGAGTAATATACAAAGAGACACAAAAAGGACAACCTTGGATTTTGTGCATTTTAAATAGGATCATGTCGAGGACGTCGTAGCATTGTGTTTATTTATTTAATATTAAGCTATTTTATGACCAGTCCTTCACTGTTGATAGTGTGCGCTTGTAGAATACACTGCCTCTTAACACCAGGCAATCGCAAACATTGAATAATTATTGTAATAAGCATGCATTTTATATGCAAGTATACAATTGTAGGTAAGTAGTAAGTATGTAATAGATTTTTTATTTTTATTTTTTTTTATATATATATAAGTATGTATTTTAAATGTAATTATAAAATAGCAATTGTCTGTAATTATATTTATTAGCAAATAGTAGGCTCTAAAACAAGCATATTCAACTACTACTGTCTCTATAACATTTTGATCCATCCTAAGGTTGCCTGGAAGAAATTGCATTTGGCAATAAGGCCGCCCTTTGTACACTTGATATTTAATTATTTTGTCATGTAACTTTGTAATAAGGTGTGTAAATAAAGAGTTATATATCTATCTATCTTTTGCATAGCTTTTATCGCTGGCTTTGAGCGCGGCGACCGAATCAAGAAAATCCGTAGCGAAAGTAATCTAACACACCATGTTAAAAAAAGATAGAGAATTGTAAAAGATCGTAACATGACATGGGTTGATGATGTTGATGAACACTGCTCTTTGTTTCTTTTAAGTATTGAACTAAAGTTTCACTAGAACATTGATTCGTAAAGTCATGTCTGTGTCTTCGAAGCAGTTTATGAAAGTCATAACTCAGTAAGGAGCAAGCCACCAATCAGGGATTCCCGCAATAACAGTTTGAAATGTTGGAGGTAAGAGATTAGAAAAAGAATAGAATCAAGTTTTTAATATAGTCTGTTTTCATAGATGGTTAGATAAATATTGTCATTGAAAATTTCGAAATATGGCCCAACTTTTCAGGTGTAAATTTGTTTATTATATCTACAATACCTCAAGGGGAACTTTCTCATTATAGGTATACGAGAACGAAATCTCACGTTTCTATTACTAGGAACCGATAAGTTATGTAGAGGTCTCTTTGTCGACGACGAACTTATGTCTATTATCTCGTTGCTGTACGAATTTTACTGTCATTTCCACAGCCCAACGTATAAATTTGGAACTAAACATACAACGATATGACCTTTTTTGTTTAAATATAGATCTGTTCAAATACGTACGTTTTTTTTTAAATTCACACAATTTAAGACAAAATGAGAAAACTCTCTCAATCAAATACACATAAATTTTACTTCACATTTATCAAAAAAAAAAAACTATGTAAATAGTTCAATTTTATGCGTGCCTCGGAATGTGTGTTTGAAAAATGTTAAAGGAATATAGACAGCTTTCATATAATTTTTCTTGTCTGTTTTGTTTAAATTAAATGAAAAATTTAAATTTGACCCACTTTTTCGCAGATTGATATGAAATTTGGTACACCTTTAGGTCACTAGACCTTGTCACTAGACAATCATAATTAAATCAATTGTATAAACTAACTGTGCAGACACAGGACAGGGTAATTATTCTAAGCTTAAAACTAGACATTTTTGAACTATTAATAGCCTGGTAGTTACCAAGAGATCATGACTTTATGGAGATGCAGTTCGACAGAGAGAGAGCGCATGTCGGTCTTACTCACAGAGTTGGTGCACTTGCACATCAATAGTTGAACGTACCAAGGCAATAGTGATTCGGATATCATAGGACGTGAAGAGTTTTAAGGCTCGTGTTTGCGTCGTCGTCTACCTTTTATTTGCATTATGCCCATTTTAACAACAACTTAACTTGTGACCGTAAAAATTACCATCTCGAACTCGCCTCACACCCGTTATATATATTTTTTTTGTTTTATGTAATTTCGTGTTCAATGATAAAAATCACATACTTATACTGAGTTTGTATACATTAACATCACTGTAATCACTGTGTGCTATTACTATCACTTATATTTGCGTCACCCCGTCGTGCAAGGCCAAAGTTCATAAGAGGTCATGGACAATCGATCCCCTAAACTAGGACAATTTCAAGATAAATGACTTCACAGCGTCTACGCGTTATGGCGCAAACAAGGCCGAGGGTCACATAAGTACATACAAACAAAACAAATCACAAGTTTAGTAAATTAATTCATGATATTAAGTGTAGGTACTACTGTAAGTAAATTTTCAAAACTTCGAATGAATGTAATGGAATAAAAATATATAAGTTATATTTGGTAGAGAAAAATAAGAACAGAAAATAATTAACATTGTTAATAACAGTGATAAATATGGAATCCTTTATAAAAAATCAAATGATCCTTGAAAACTTGAACTCACAATGTGTCCTAAATCCTATACGTTCCTTCATTTATTACAGCAGTTTGAGTATTACTTTAAACTTATTTAACTGAGATAATTTTGAATGAATAGTGCAAATGCACTATAATAAATGAGTATGTGCTCATACATCTTTATATGTACATGAAATGTTCTATAAGACATTTTACTTTCATAAGTGTAACGAGTAATGTAGCTTGTCATAACATTTGTCATTATTTGGTAGCCTCTGGGGTATCATTGTAATCCTGTGAAGAACAATGTTTCTTGAACTATGAATCAAACGATTCTTGATAAACTATGAAATTTCAATCATAGGTCGTGAGTCGAGAGCACTACATTAATTTTCAAATCACCTCATTCACTTTAAATATCTTCTAATATATTATACCCCCTGTTCCATCTGGAATTAGAATAGTATCCTACTAATATTATAAACGTGAAAGTTTGTATGTGTGTATGTGTGTATGTTTGTTCCTCTTTCACGCAAAAATTACTTAACGGATTTGGATGAAACTTTACAATAATATAGCTTATATATCAGAATAACACATAGACTACATTTTACTGCAATAATCGAGATACACGGGCGAAAGTTAAGTGTTTATAAAAATACATAAATCGTAGATGTCAAAATGTATCCTGTTTATCTCCTGTCAAAACTTCACCGGTTGCCATGCATGACACACTTGCATAGCAACCATAATGATATATGCGGGTAGCACCGCGGGGCGCAGCCAGTATTTGAATAATTGTCTTTAACAGCTAAAGGATTGCACGGTTGGCGTAGTGATTAAATATGTCACTGCGCCGCTTCCTCCTGAGTAAAGTGCTATGGCTTCGATTCCCACACGTGACAACAAATTGTATGATTCACAGTTTTTAAATTTATGTTTGCATAATTTCCAGCGTGCCCTGGTCATTTTACAACCACGATCACTATTTACGATTACTTTCCTAGTGGGGGACTTGTCTTTTAAAACTGTATATTACATGTGAGGAATCAAAATATGGTCAGCAAAATGTGAGTGTGTTTTAATGAACAGAAGTGTTTTTAAAATAATGTTCAAAAGTCAAACTGCGCCTCCACGTTGTACACTCCCACCCACAAGGAGGAGGAAGAAGGAGGCAGGGAGGCATTGGTAATGCACTCATGCACTTTGCCAGTAAAACTCTACCGTAATCATGATATCCTAGTACAGGTGCATATAAAGGAAACCGTTTAGAACCATAATGCAGTGCTGCTTGGTATTTGTTCTAGTTGAAGTTAATAGTTCTGCATTTTAATGCAATATTAAAAGCATCTGTTATATCTTTATATTTAATTAAATACATTTTAAATTTATTCAGCCAAAATAGATTTAACAGCTTACGTTAAACAGTGATACAAAGAAGAAATACTACGAGTAAGTGAACAAACTACTAAACCTACTTTGTATTATTACACTTCGCAAATCATCTAAAATTATCACATGCTACTTTAGTGAAGTGCTCATAGCCAAGTGGCCTTAAGTGATTGAAAACATTCAACAAGGATAGGCAACGACGCACGGGGTGATTAGTACCTAGATGGGTGACCGTTTTGCTACCATAGGACCAACCATATGAGATGCACTAATTGTAATACATTTATAAGAACATATGTTGATAAATATATGTACGTCTAAATAATTATTTTTCTTCTCTGCTACTTACTTGATAAATATACGTGTAAATAATTATTTTTCTTCTCTGCTACTAACTTGATTAAACATATTTATTGAGCATTGTTGAGTATTACATACATAGAGTCACTCGCAGAATTGATCGCTCTATGTATTACGTGCTCGCATTTAAACAGCGCCTATATTGATATATTTTTTTAATCAAGTGAAAGTAACTGGCATCGACATACCTGTTTATACCTGACAACCGAGTAGTTTGTAAATAATAGGCAACCCAACGGCTGCACATTCTATACTTTTGATACTTTAAGTCAGGGTAATTTTTTTCTTATTATCTTGATGTTGCAACATTTAAATTTTTTTTTTGATAATTAAAAATAGTATGTCCAGGATTCTTTTAGACAACCCATACTTAACATATTATCTAATATACTAAATTTATTAATAAATAATAATAAATAAAAAACGTTTATTTGTCACCAAAACCGAAGTACAGATAAGAAAGAAAACTAATACAAAAATAACTTAGGCAGGTAGTACATCGGTTGAGGATCGCTGGTGCCCATAGTAGGCACAAAATTGCCTGTGTTACAGGTCACCAGGGTCCCCGCTCCGAACCAGATTATAACATCAAACGCTATGATAAAATAAAATAAAACAAAATATAAAATGAGACTTTAAATTAACATTATTAAAAAACAATAGTATTATAAGTTTGATTTGATGTATTATGAATTTGTGTGTGTGTGTGTGTGTGTGTGTGTGTGTGTGTGTGTGTGTGTGTGTGTGTGTGTGTGTGTGTGTGTGTGTGTGTGTGTGTGTGTGTGTGTGTGTGTGTGTGCGGTGTGTGTGTGTGTGTGTGTGTGTGTGTGTGTGTGTGCGCGCATGTGTGCGTATGTATATGTGTCTGTGTTTTTACGTGAACTTGTGTGTGAGGATTAAGTACGTGTTCGTCAGCCTAAGTAAGTCACTCCAGGACCACCAGTAAATCCTCGGTCTCTTCATATGCTTGTTTTAAGAGCCATCCCGTCACCGTTATGTTACATTGGTATAAGTTTAGGGGATATAAGGACAATTTTTTTTTTAATTTATTATACAAATATGGTCCCAGGAAAATAAAGAAACTGCTGGAAAACGATGTATTTGTTTGAGATGTTGCTACAATTGGTTTATTGCGACGAATATTTACTTGAGTGTAATGAGTAAGTGCATGTTGTCTGAGTATTGTAGCCTGAACAAACAGTTGCCTTACTGTAGGCACCTGACAGTATTCATATAGTTTTTTGGTAGGGAACAGACGCGGCTTAGAACAGCACACCTTGAGTACCGCTCTCTGGGCACGTTCCAGGCGTATTAAGTGTGTTTTAGCCGTACCTCCCCATGTGGTAATGCAGTAATTTAAAATGGATTGACACAGTGATTGATATACCATTTTCATGACTTGGGAATCTGCTGATTGTCGCAGTTCTTTAAATATATAAATAAGTTTACGTGTTCTACTTGATAAAAACTCTATGTGGTCCTTAAAATTCAGATGACTATCGATAATAACACCGAGATACTTCACTGAGGATACCCTTTCAATACATTCACCCGCTGCACCGTTAAATTTAGTTGCAGTTATTAGAAGCGAGCGATCCAATTGAATCGGCTTGCGAATAGAAAAGTCTACAAGTTTAGTTTTGCCTATATTCAACGTAAGTAAATTATCATTAAGCCATCCACACACCAAGTCAAAACCCCCCTGCGCGAGCCTATATGTATCAGGCCAAGTATTCGATGAGAATACCAATGCGGTATCATCGGCGTACGAATAAACTGTACCTTGGTCAAGTTCAATATCACACAATTCGTTAATGTAAGTTAGAAACAAGCTTGGTCCGAGAATACTTCCTTGGGGCACGCCATATGTTACAGGCATTTCAGTGCTAGCGTAGCGGCCGATCTTTACTACCTGCGTTCTGTTTGTTAAGTAGGAAAAAGGACAGCTGAGTTCCTCTTATTCCTAGGGACTCCAGCCTTCTCAGAAGGATGGGGACCGAAACCGAATCGAAAGCCTTTTTGATATCAAGGAACACCGCTACACATTTCTGACCTACATCTAATTTCCCAACTATATCTTCCACCAAAACATGAACTGCATCATCTGTAGAAATTCCCTTCCTAAAGCCAAACTGTCTAGTGGATAATAACTTACACGATTCCAAATACTTAACAAGCCTCCGATTGATGATTTTCTCAAGGACTTTAGACATTGCTGGGAGAACCGAGATTGGTCTATAATTTTCAATACAATTCCGATCCCCCGCCTTGTGAATCGGGTGCAGAAGACCTCTTTTAAAATGATCAGGAAAAATTCCAGTGCCAATACAGAGATTACAGATGTAGGTAAGTGGGGCTACCAGAATGGTGACATGTTTTTTCAAAAAGTTATTTGATATACCGTCCCACCCCACTGCACTGTTAGCTTTTAAAGACATAATAATTTCTTTAACCTCTGACTCATCTGTTTCCATCATCACAAAAGAGTCCCTAGTCCTGGATTGGATTTCTATAGGAGAAGGGACCGAGGATCCACAAATAGCCCTCGCGAGGTGATTACCAATACCTGCAAAGTAGGCATTAACATTGTTAATTTGTTGTATCTTGTCTTCACCAAACTCCAAAAGGTCACCGGAGCAAGATTTATGTTTAACTCTATTTGTAACCGATTGAATTACCTGCCACACGTGCTTAGAGTTCCTACCGGCTTTCTTAAATTCTGCTCTTTCATATTCTTTTTTAGTCTTACGTATAAGGGCCGCACAGAAATTACGGTATCTTTTATAGGATACTGATAGTATTTCATTCGTGGGGTTCTTTTTATGTTTCTTGTAAAGGTTGTCCCTATTGCGCATGCATTTTAGTAGTCCTGGAGTGATCCAGTCTTTTTTCGGACGCCGCCTACAGGGCAGCTTAACAGTAACAGTGTTTTTTGCGAGCGCTGAGAGAATAGGATCTAGGAATGTTTTAGTGGCGAGATTAGGATCATTTTCGATATAGACAGGGTCAAAACTAATATTGTGAAGCTCAGTAGAAAGCTTATCCTCGTCGGTTCTGGTAACGGTGTAGTGGGTTTTATGAGTAGCACTTTTTAAAGACATTGCGAGCAGTACTGTGAAATGGTCTGTGACAGTAGTCTCCAACACAAGTATTTTAGAAGGTAACGAAGTTTTCAGGTTCATGTGATCAAGGCAGGTGTGACCATGGGTTGGGAAAGTATGACCAAGAAAGAGCCCATGTTGTGCTAGAAGATCGAGATAGTCCAAAGTATAGCTGGTTGTGTGGTTATGAGCAACATCAATGTTAATATCCCCAACAAGAATAACGTTCCTATAAGACTTCAATTCGTTAAAGAATCTATCCAAAGAATTGATGAAGTTTGACGGGTCATGAAATGCGTTTGGTCTATAACTTGCAACAACAGCCAGCTCTGAGCCCACTGTAATTAATAAGCAGCTTGAATCAGATACCTCCGGCTCAATGACTTTAACGTTTGATAATGTTGTCTTCACGTAAACCACCACTCCGTCATTTTTGTTGTGGACCTTAAATGTTTTATAAGAAATATATCCGTCTATGTAAGTATTATTTGGTTGCATAATAGCCAGCACTCGGTCAGGACAATGAGGTCAATGCCCATATTTATTCTCGCCAATAGTGTTCGAAATTCCGCGAAATTTGCACCGATACTACGTATATTCTGAGATAATACGGTAATACGCGGACGCGACTCTCGTAACAACTTATTACATTCCTCCGGGCAACATAGCAGTGAGTCGCAAAAGGCAATGTTACCTATGTTATCCAATAAGTCATTAACCGCAGGGAATTTGTAAACAATATACGACCATTGAGCAAAACGAGAGTATCGGATTGTATTTAATGTTAAAATGGGCGGATCTAAGTGTTAAGATATAATGTAATAACCGTCCGCTACCTAATATGCTACATAAACACAGTACCATTGTGCCATTGAATATATAAAGTGAAAAAAGTAAAAATGTTGTCATATCAATCTCAATATCTAAATGAATCGCCAGGATTTCAAAGTTGTATAAGAGTGTAATAATTTGTGTGATCGAAAGAGGATTGTTGGTGTATGAAGTGTAAAAGTTTTGTGTATTATCATTATAATTGCAATAACAACTACGTATAAAATTATAAAAATAAAAAGTGGGTACTTTGGCAAACACATGCATGTCTGACAAAACAAACATTGATTGTTGTATTTCTTGGAATCGTATTCGGCCGGTGATACACTGAGTCCAAGATCTATTTAAATATACGGCCGGGCACATTAAAATTGAAGTAAGTAATTTAAAAAACAGTAATAATTTTTTACCTAGTCATTTTGATTTTAAGAGTGGTAAATCATTTTCATTCCTAATCGTTATTCGTGTACCGCCGTCCTCCTTCCTCATGTAGATATTTCCTCTTCTTATCCAACAGTATTTATATTTTTGCGTCTTTGCTGCTTCACGGGCCAGAGCAAATAATTTTTTATCTTTATTTGTGAGACTTTCAGCTATGTATATATGATTTATGGGACCTGGAAAACCAATTGTCAACGAAGAAAGTTTATTGTTAGGATTAGTTTGATTAAATTCCTTTACGCCATTCAGTATTTTATTTTTTGATAAAACGGAGGTTAGGTCAGTTACAACTGCCGTTCCTGATTTTGTAGTTATTCTATAAATGTCTTTTATTTCAGAGGACTGCACGTCGGTGTCAAATGATTTGCAAGTTTTTTTTATTAATTCACACAAATCTTGTTGTGTCTCTTGCTTTGATTGTTGGGGTAAGTTACGGAACTCAATGACCGTTGACTTAAGCTTTTTTTGCATGTCATCTATCTTATTTTCCAATGTGGATATGTAGTTTAGGTTCTTCTGACGTTCTTGTTCTATTTCAAGAAGTATATGCTTGATATCTTCATATTGTGACGACATAAATTTAATAGATTTTTCCAGTTCGTAGCTGGTAGCTTTAATACTGGCATTTTGTTCCTTAAGTTCGGCCATGTCGGAGCTTAGCTTGTTCAAAGTTGCATCTTGATCTGCCTTCCAGTCTGACAGCATTGCCAATAGCTCCTCCTTAAGGGAAAGTTCTTCGGACTTTTTTTCGTCTTCTTTTCGTGGTCTTTTTGGTCGTCGACCATTAAAAAATATGTTTCATTCTATTATCAGCTCGGTAAAGGTCGTTGTAGGGTCTTCTACTATTACTAATATTATAAACGCGAAAGTTTGTGAGTATGTATGTGTGTATGATATTTTATGATGTTTCACGAAAAAACTAGTCAACGGATTTGGATGAAACTTTACAATAATATAACTTATACATCTGAATAACACATAAGCTACTTTTTACTGCAATAATCGAGATCCACGCAGGTGGAGCCTATAGAGCGATAGCTAGTACTTTATACGTTAGTTTTATTACCTCGAGCAGAGGTCGCTACTAGAGGTACAAGGCGCATGTGTCATCGTCAAGCATCGAATCAATAGGCACAATTACACATCTGAACTACCAGGATATCATGAACATTGGAGAGTAATCTTGTACTTTGTCCATTTTTAGGGTTCCGTAGCCAAATGGCAAAAAACGGAACCCTTATAGATTCGTCAAGTCTGTCTGTCTGTCTGTCCGTCCGTATGTCACAGCCAATTATTTCCGAAACTATAAAAGCTATACTGTTGAAATTTGGTCAGTCGATGTATTCTGTGAACCGCATTAAGATTTTTACATAAAAATTGAAAAAAAAACAATACATTTTGGGGGTCCCCATACTTGGAACTGAAACTCAAAATTTTTTTTTTCATCAAACCTATACGTGTGGGGTATCTATGGATAGGTGTTCAAAAATGATGTTGAGGTTCCTAATAACATTTTTTTCTAAACTGAATAGTTTGCGCGAGAGACACTTCCAAAGTGGAAAAATGTGTGTCCCCCCCCCCCCTCTAACTTCTAAAATAAGAGAGTGATGAAACTAAAAAAAATATATGTTGTACATTACCATGCAAACTACCAACGAAAATTGGTTTGAACGAGATCTAGTGAGTAGTTTTTTTTTAATACGTCATAAATCGTAACACGCAATTTACCTTTCATCCAATCAATAAACTAGTGTAAAAACATTGATGAAAGTTACAACGAACTACAAGAACTTTTATATGATGTTACTTGCTGATACGGAACCCGTCATGGGCGAGTCCGACTCGCACTTGGCCGATTTTTATTATCATTTATTGTTATAAAGAGTTGTATGTGAAGCCGTTGCCATCTTGATGCCAACGCTACGTCTGCATCCTCTTATCAATGTCAAGGAAATGGTCTAAAGAATACTTTCATCGGTGGATTGATACAATAATAATTACTTATAATATATCGTTGAATAAACTATTATATACATATTAAAATTACATGTATTTTATTTTATATATTTTTTCATAAATACAACAAGTACTACATAATCAGCATAATTTGGAGTTGTAATTGACTCAGTGTAAATGTTCCGGTTCTCTTAATTGTTATGAGTTAGATTTAGCTTTTAAATTGGGGGGGAAGCCCTTTTTTTTGCTACATTTAGCCCTTTAAAATTAAATCACTTTTGAATAGGTACCTAAATAAAAAATCGTCTTAACAACCTTTCATTTTTTTTAATAGAGCTATCTAACGATACTCCACACTATAAGGTGTACGCGAGAAAAAACAAACCCTATGTTACGTGTAGGGGAAGTACCCCATATAAAAAATCATTTTCATGATATTGTAGCACTTTTTTGACGCGATAGAAAAACATATCCATGCAAAGTTTCATCTTTATAGCACTAACCGTTTGGATGGTAAGTCGAGGACGGACAGACGGACATGACAAACATATAAGGGTTGCGAATAATGAACTACGGAAACGTAAAAAAAAACAAATATTAAAAATGAAACTTGTGAAGACACAATAAGAAAAGAATTAAAACAATTTTTACAAGTATCTTTTCTTTGTATATGTATGTATTTACAAAAAAAAAATTGTATGTTTATGTATTTATATCAGTTGCTTAGTACCCAAAATACAAGCTATGCTTAGTTTGGGACTAGATGACGTTGTGTGTAAGGTGTCCGAAATATTTATTTATGTTATTTATTATTATTCTAACAGACGCCAGTTTAGAGATGGACTTGGTTCTTGAATTTGTAAATAGATAGACCAAAAATATTTGGTAGATCATCAAACTTGTTGTACCACTGCTCTGCGTCATGAAGATATAATAACTTGGTAGGATGACCTTGCTCGTCTCCCAAGAATACTATTTTTTTCGGGATAAATAGTAGTCTATGTACTATTCTAGACTATAGTTTGTATATGTGTTGTATATTTTTTTTTCTACGTGTATGTGTGTCTAAGAGAGAAATATTTTGTGTACAATACAACACATGCGCATACCAAGGATCCACCATTTCGCTACGTGTAGGAGAGGGACAGGGAAGTATTAGAAAGGAATGAGAAATGGATGAAAGAACTAGCTTCTCGCTATTTCTTCTCGCCTGGTGTAGAAAATTCTGTCGTGGACACTTATGGAACGGGTACACAAACACGGTGGAGAACAGACATATACTTACAAAAACGACATAAAAAAATCTTTTTAATGTAAATTTATTGAAAGCAATGTTATGTTACTAAAAGATTATCTATTAATTTGACATCTCAGTTTTATTCTAATTAAATCCACAATAACACTAGCTGATGCCCGTGGTTCCGCTCGCGTCCAAGGGGTATCAAAAATAGATGTTAGCCGATTCTCAGACCTATCCGATATACATACAAAATTTCATAGAAATCGGTCCAGCCGTTTCGGAGAAGTATGGTAACGAACATTGAACATGACACGAGAATTTTATATATTAGATTATAAACATGTAAAGTTTGTGATGTTTTGAGTGATAATCTTGGGATTCGACTAATCGATTTTAATATTTTTTTACAAACGAAAAGTTGCAATATTAGCTCACTAATAAAAAAATTATAGTGAAAAAAACAACCTATGCCATTAATAACGGTAACTTTTTACACATATAATACTTAATAATATTTCAGACCACGAAGAAAACAGTCTCCAGCCTCCTACCGTGCTATGTTCTCCTGGTATATGTGCGGGTGATACCAGTTGCGGATAACTGTTGGCCCTCAACCGTGGCTTTGACGTACAATCTTTTGACTTCCTTAAAAGTAGTTGGACTAATGGAAAATTTAATATAATCTTTTCACGTAATATTTTATATATTATTAACTTTTCTGAAAAAAAGATGTTAGCTTTATTGCTGCAGAAAAGTCTTTTCTATTTACCCTTTAAAATAATGTTATTAAGATCCTCACTCAATTAATTTAATATTTTAAGTGTGTTACGTGGTACATTATTTAACTATGATATGTTGAATAAAGACTGCGAATGCACCAATACAAATGCATGATGTTCCCACGTAACACACATCACATTAAAATACTGAAACTTTTATGTAAACAATGTTCTCCTCCAATATTGATAGTATACATGATTGTTACTAAAATGTATTTTACGAATTGATATGAAGCGAAAACTTTGTAACTTTGGAGGAGTATGAAATTTGGCACAGTTAAAGTTTATATGAAGGCAAAGTGCAGAAAGTTAAAAAAAAATTAAAGTCTTTAATATTAATTCAAAAAAAAGCTCTATGCCCTTGGTGGGATTCAAACCTACGGTCCCCGGCTCCCTGACGCCAACGCCTTGTCCACTAGCCACAAAGGCTACTAGAAAAAGTTACATATTTTGCAAGTACAATCTAACGGTTTGTCCTGTATCCTATGTGGCTTTGCGACGACACGCCTACCACACTTAACTTGCTTGCAATGAAATCGGCAGCAAGCGAAGGATCGTGTATGTCGGTTATCCCGGTAATAATTAGCCTATGTCCTCTCTCATTTAGTTCAATAGTTGAAGTGTTACGTGGTACATTATTGAACTCTGTTATTGTGAATAAAGACTGCGAATGCACCAATACAAATGCGTTACTCGTAACTGCGTAAACATTTTTCGATTTAAATTTGCAAAATTGATTTGTATTTAAAAGCAATGATTGCTTATATAAACAAAACTTATATAAAACGAATTTTATGGAAACTTTATAAATATTTTATTGAACCCATCTAACTATAATTCTACGAAGTATTTAAAAAAATGTTGTTTTATTGAAGCTCGAGTTAAGTGCAAAAGTTTCAACTCATCCAAAATCATATCAGTACAACTAAGAAGTAATTATCAAGTTGTAGTACGTTATGAATCTTTCACATATATATTTACTTGTTTTGTCCTTTTAAATAAATCATTATCTATCAGCTGACTATATTTACTAACTTGTAAAATGCGCTCACTTGGAAAACGTCATACAAAATTAATGCATTAATACGTAAACATAACAATTATCTAGTGGATACGATTTTAAATCCGCGTACCATTATGGGTGACTGAGCAACCCTTTCTTGTGGGTGGCCTGACACGTACTTCACAGATTTTATTTTTGATTATATTTTGTGTGTTACTTCGGTATTCATTTAATTTTATTGAATACCAAACTACAAATCGTTACCTATAAGGTTTTCATTTTACCCTTTTTAGAGTAAGAGACGTTTGTAATGATTAGAATACTTAAAGCACTAGGCACTGGACCGTGTGCTGCCCAATTTGCTATTATGTAAATAGTAGTATACGTTCATTATGTTCTGTTCTGAGAGATGTTCTCTCTGTGGTGAAAACAGTGATCAGTTGAGAAATCCCATGTAAATTCTAATATCTAAGTTATTATTCCTCAGTTCTCAATGATGAATGCAGTGATGTAAATATGTATGTATTTAAGAAAGAAGAAGTATGTTTATGTATTAATATTATATTTCTTGAACAAGCTCTGCTTAGTTTGGGACTAGATGGTGTTATGTGTTCAAAATGTTTATTTGTTTATAGCTGGCAACACCAGCTGTGTAAACAAGTGTCTTTCTATACTGCAATAAAAAAAATCATTAAAGTGTGTTTTAAAGTCATTCTAAATGATAAATAACTAACTAATGTGGACAAAACTTGTTAACAATTAAGCACCGTTATTATCTCAGCTAAATATTTACAATAAGTGATAAAAACTAAACTTCAAAATAGTGGCATAGTTAACAATCCGATATTATATAAAGCTTTTAAACTACAATAGACTATCTGAAACTACTATAAAACCATTCTAAGTTGTTATGTGAACATCAATAATACCCTTGGCAAAACTACGGTGATTTTACCAAAAAATAAATATATAAAGACAGTTACGAAAACATTTTTTTCAAATTTAAATTGTTATCAGTGACAGTGATCATCGTTAAGTTGGCCCCACTGAGGCACCGATATTCTCGTGGGTGAACCGAACCATAGACAATAAAAATCTCAGTGATTCGTCAGTGTTGCCAGAGCCAAAACGAAAAATAAAATAGTATTAAATCACATAGTAAAATACAGTTTGGGTGTTTGAGCTCCGGTCACATGCGTGAGTGCGCGTGTGTCAGTCTCGCCCTAAAATTGTTGCCTTAAAATTTTGAGATTTTTGAAAAACCGCAATTTCAGACCCTTGTTACTGCTAAATATTTTAAGGCTATAGCTACTTCCACCGGATTATAAAGAGAACTGCTCCAATTATTTTGAACACAAAGGTGATTAGATAGGTCGGTACTCGTGACGTCGCGTACGGCACTTCCAGCGCCTGATTACTGTGACATTATAGAAGTGGTGGTTACTGATAATATGCCTAAAACTAAGCGCACACCGCCGAAATCACAAGACAATAATCCAGGTCAGAACCAGCCAGACACCGACATTAATACGGCCATTGTAATGAGTGAAGCAGTTACAAACAGACACAAAAGACCGCGTTCGGAACACTCGCCGAAAAATGGTTCGTCATTCAATATACAAGATATTAATGACTTGTTTGCCACTTGGAAAGAAGATCAAGATGCACAAATTGTGAAAATAACTGAAGAACATAAAATTTCAATGGCAAAATTGTTGAAGGATCTAAAAGAAATTAAAGCGCAAAATACCCAAATACAGCAATCAAACACCGATATCCGTAAAACAAGTACTGAAATTGAGCGCGCAATGCACCATATGAATGAAACATTTGAGGAGTTGAAGAAAGAAGTGGAAGAACTGAAGAAGGAAAGACAAGAACAACGTAATTATATTGAAATACTGGAAAAAAAGATCGACGATTTACAGTGTAGGTCACGCTCGTCTGGAATTGAAATAAGAAACATCCCCCAGGCAGAAGATGAGTCAACAATGGGTCTGGTAAGCACAGTCTGTAAAATAGGAAAACTTATTGGAACGCCCATTTTAGAATCAGACCTTCGAGATGTATATCGCCTTCCAGGTAGATCAACACCTAACGCAACGCCACATCCTATCATTGCAGAGTTCTCAAGAGTACAAACAAAACACAACTTATTGTCGGCCATTAGATCCTACAACAAAAATAAAACCTCCAAAGAAGAAAAATTAAACACTGAATCGATCGGCATACCCGGCAGGCGTCAACCAGTATTCGTAACAGAACAATTGTCATCTATCTGCAAGAAACTATTTTATTTGGCACGACAGTTCGCTAAGACCAATAACTATGAATATTGCTGGATTAAAAATGGGAACATTTATCTCAGAAAAAAGGTAGGGGACAAGCAGTTATTGATAAAATCCGAAAAATGTCTACAGGGTCTAGGTAACACTATTATCTGACTATCCAAATATATTCCTACATCGATGTTGCATGCCATATTGCTCGCTTTTGTTAATATTTATATAATTTTTTATTGTCTAAATCTTGTTAATGCATTTTATAAATTACACACAATAACTCAAAATCTACTCAACATTCATAAACCATACACAACAAAACCATATACTCAACACATTTACTCACAGAATAACGTTTTAATCAATTACATCAAAGTTCACTACAATATTTACAAAGAGTCCGTCAATTATTTTTGTTTTGAAATTGGACATTCTTCTAATAGTGCCCCACATGTTCGCAATTTTAAATATAATCCTAATGGCTACTATTAATAACATTAACACTGAGCTAGATAATATAGCTCTAGAATTAGGACAATCATTTAATTGCAATCCTGAAGATTGCCCAGAATATATCAACCCATCCGATAACAATATAAACATATTACACATAAATATTCGCAGTGTTAACAAAAATTTCAGCGAACTTCAAGTTTTGATTAATCTACTACGAATAAATCTTGACATAATAATAATGACGGAATGCTGGCTCAGTAAAGTAAATGCACCGCCTATATTAGACGGTTATGAGGCTCATTTTACTGCAGTCAATACCAACCAAAACGATGGAATCATAATCTTCACTAAGTTTGGTTTACAGATTTCGGTTTGGGAACCGATTTTTATAGGTGGAAATTGTCTTGTGTGTCAAATTGATAAAAAACTAGCGGTGGTTGCCATCTATCGCTCTCCATCTTTCAACTCAAAAGAAAACTTTGAAAACTTCATTACTAGTTTGTCTAATGTCTATGATAGAATATACCCATGTTGTAACGTTATACTCGCAGGCGATTTAAATATAGATATTCGTCCATGTAATAGAAACGACCGGAGTTTTGAATACTTAACACTGAGTGCCTCTTATGGACTAATGCCAACCCACCAATTTCCTACACGACTAGAACATTGTATCGATCATCTACTCCTAAAATCAAGTCTGCCAGCTATCACACTAGTTTTGGAGTCATACATTACAGATCACAAACCTATTCTTATTTCTTTAAAGAATGTAAACCCACCACGAAAAACATGTAATATTAGTACCCGCTTTGATTTGGAGGCTGTTATTTCTGAGCTGGAAAAAATAGACTTCATGGTATTATACCAAATTGATGACGTAAATGTTTGCATGAATAGATTTATAGACATGATAAAATCGGTTTTATTGAAACACACAAAACAGGTCAAAATTTCCAGGAAAAAAAGAATTATTAAACCATGGATGACTCCAGGTCTTTTAAGATGCATTAAAACTCGAGATAAAATGCACCAAAAAGCGAAGGAAGATCCTAATAATTTGACTTTGAAAACTACATACAAGCGGTATCGGAATTTCTGTAATGACCTACTCCGTAAATTAAAAATTGATTACGAGGGAGGGGAGTTGGAAAAGGCCAGAAATAATCCTAAAGCCTTGTGGAAATTGATTAAAGATATCACTAACACACATAGAAAGAAAACCTGTCCCTTAGAGCTTTTGCGCATACGAGAGGATCCCAAATCTTCAATAAACGAAGTAAATGTCTTCTTTAGTAAAATAGGTAAGCATTTGGCGGCAGAGATCACGAAGACGCATAACGCCGCACTTCATGAACAGCTGTCTTCTGATCCGACTGAAGGCATAACCTCTAATTCACCTATTGGTTCTCTGGTTGTTCTGGAAGTCGATGAAAAGGAAGTGGATTCGCATATACAGCAATTAAGAAGCGATAGCGCCGTGGGATGGGATGGAATATCATGTCACCTTCTGAAAAAGACTCGTCACGTACTAGTTCCGCCAATAACTTATCTGTGTAACCGTTGCTTTCAAACAGGAGTTTTCCCGGATGCCTTCAAGAAGGCAATTATATATCCTATTCACAAGGGAGGGAACAAAGACTGTGTTAGTAATTATAGGCCGATTTCGGTGCTACCAGCTCTCTCCAAAATCATCGAAAGGATCCTCAACAGATACCTAAGAAGCTTCCTCGATAAACATCGAATTATTGCTGAGAATCAGTACGGCTTCAGGCCAGGAGTATCAACAGAGGATGCTGTTCTTGATCTCACGCAGGAGGTGGCTAGAGGGCTGGATAGTAAGATGAAATGTCTGGGCATTTTCTTAGACTTATCTAAAGCTTTCGACACAGTTTCTGTTCCAAAACTTGTAAACAAATTAGATCGAATTGGAATCCGCGGATTACCACTAAAGATCTTTGAAAGTTATCTGACAAATAGAAAACAAATGGTTAGAATTGATACCTTTAGTAGTGAAGAGGCAAAATTAACCTATGGCGTTCCACAGGGTAGCATTCTCGCGCCTACTCTTTTCCAAATCTACATAAACGACCTTTGTAGGATGAGCTTCCCAAATTCACACATTTATGCATATGCTGATGACACCGCAATTATTGTATCTGGAGCAAATTGGGATATAGTCAAGACAAGAACAGAAAAAGCACTCTCTGGGATTATGAAATGGCTTAATTCAAACCTCCTTACACTCAACCTCAACAAAACTACCTACATACCATTTGCAATACGGCAAAACACCACACCATCACATGATTTCTCGATCATCGCCCATACATGCTCAGATTCCACAGGGTCTTGTAACTGCCCTGCACTTGATAGGGCTAATAATGTGAAATACCTTGGGGTGCAAATTGACACCGGCCTAAGGTGGGACAAGCAAATAGATGCCGTTACTACAAGAACTACACGCCTTATACACATCTTCAAGTCCCTCAGAAAATCCGCCAAACCTGATACACTTCAAATGGTTTATTATGCACTATGTCAATCTATTTTGGGATATTGCATAACGGTGTGGGGTGGCGCAACTAAGACCACCTTGTTGAGAGTAGAGAGAGCGCAAAGAGCTATACTCAAGGTAATGTTAAAAAAGCCTTACAGATTTCCAACTGCACAATTGTACCTTGAATGCAAAGTCCTCACGGTACGTCAACTCTTTATACTACGCTCAACTTTAAGAACACATGCAGGTCTAGCACTGCCTAATCCGAATAAGCGAACTAATCTTCTCCCAAGATCCCAACATAAAACCACTTTCGCAAAACATCAGTTTTTTACGCTGGGCACCTACATCTATAAAAAAATCGACAAGCAGCTCAAAATTATAAATTCAAATTCTCACATAGTTAAATCAAGAATAGTCGAATGGCTTTTAAAGAAGGATTACGCGTACACCGAGTCAATACTTACATACGTCAGCTAATTAGAACACATGCGACTCAGATACCACTCAAGCGCGCAAAAACTCTCTCTCACACACACTCACAAGCATGCACGAACACACACACATACACACGCACTCACGAACACACACTCCATAACTTGTTAAACTAAAGTAAAAATAATGTGATAACAAACACCTTTCTGATTTTTGCACTGTATATGTATGTAGCTATGTTCTATGAAAGACATCCATGATTAACACTGTCTCTTAAGATACGGGTTTTCCTAGTTTAAGAGGCAGAGAGACATAAAATTTATACAGATTGCAACTAAATACCTCTGACTACTGATTATCTCAACACCAAGTTTTTGATGTATACTAATTTTGCATACATTTCTTGTAATTTAATGTTTTGTAATCTTTCATGAATAAATAAACTATTATTATTATTATTATTATATAAGCTTGTCATTTCTTTCAAATTTTAGTTTACCAAAATTATTCTACTCTGCGTTTGATATTACTATTCTGCGATTCTTTTAATCAGTTCCTACTGCTAACTATCATATTTAAGACTCACCTACAAAACACATTTTTTTATATTAAAGCCTACCAAAGTGACTCTACTCTGCCTGATGGAAAGCATGAGTAGAATCCAGGAGTAGGGGCCACCATCCTCATTGTGAGGGTAAGCAATGCCCATGGTGACCCATACCATGGCGGCCTGGTCAGATAATTCTGGATCATTCTCTCGGCCTCCTGAGGTTGGGTGAATGGAGCAGAATTATTGGACCTCCGGTCTCACACGCAACGAAAAACGACAACACGAATGATGTCATTATTAGCATGGTCTTCTGTGTGAGGGTAGTACTCCCTCGATCGAGCCGGCCCATTGAATGAAATCAGCGTGGCTCTACTACCTACCAAACTAACGTAATCGGTTAAATAGTTTTAAACTTCAACATGAACATCACCCCTATATAGATATGAGTGCATTATATTCTAATAGATTGTCAGTTAATTAAAATATACCATTATTTAACTCCAGCTGATATAAGTATTCTAATTATACCAAGGGTACACAGCATAGTGATAGTGAGATTTGACATACTGACTTGTTAAGGAGCTGGAGACAAATAAAAACAGTAATAGGTAATTTATATTAATAGGCAGACAGGGTCCCCCTTCATATTCAATTGACAGGGGGACCACGTCTGTAGGTCCGCGCATGCGCGCACTTGCGCTCGTCGCCAGGCTCGCGTCTGACGGCTGAGTAGTGACACTGTGTGTCGTGGACAGGTGTTCGCAATGCTTCAAATTTGTTTTTCAATACAATGAAATACAATACAATGAAACGAGGTAAATTTGTATTATAAAATGCATGTGAAAACATCTGTCATCCGTAGTTAACAAGTGACTGATAAACAGCAAATATTCATGTGCTCAAGACTTTATAATGGAAGACTTTATGTAAGTTTTTTAAGATCGCGTTGACAGAGAGTTAATCTCGGATTCGATTCTGAGAATAAAAATTGTTACTGTAGGACTAAAATAATATTTAGTATGACATTTAAAAATATACGTAAGGTGTTTGAGACTTATGTTGATAGTGAAAATTCATGAAAATATTATTAACAAATTTCATATACATCTTTGTTTTCACTGGAAACTGATTTAAAATATTGCTTAAATTCTATCCTCTTCACGTAGACAATTATTAAGAAAATCCGTGTTCGTTATTCATTTGCTATATTACACACGATCGTCGTTCAATACATAATGACACATTCCCAGGAATCATTTTGATTTACCATTGAGATGGAGTGATGGATCCTTATCTCAACAAAATTAATAATGAAAGTAACAGTACACCAGTGGCTATTCAAAAACTCAAATTTGTGCAATTTTAAAAAGTTAGCAATCTTGCTTTTAGCATTAATCTTTCATGACTACGATAACTCTGCGGTAGTTAATTAAATAAAAGTTAAGGTTCGTGTTTTGTAACAAATGTTTATTTTTTATTTTGTTTGCATATTTTGAACTATACGTTAATTTAGTGAACTAAAATATGTCAGTACCAGGGAAAAATGTTATAACTTGTTCTCAAAGAATCGTGAGGCGCATGCCTCGTAATTTTATTGAAGCAAATCAAATCAACGTAATGTAGTGATTATCTACGTTATATCTTTCAAATGTTTTTGACTTATCTTTGTTATATCCTAATTACAGTAATAATATCTTTTAATTGTTTTTTTAGTGTCTCATCAAATTTTTGATGTAACTATAACTTTTTACGAAAAATCTATCAGAGTGGTGTGCAATGGGCAAGGCTTGTGTCCAGGCAGTGGACTGTGATAGGCTGATGATTGTGATAAGTGTTTACGCGTAATACATACATAATAATACATCAATTCACGAGCTATGTTAATAACTTTAATTATAAATCATATATGGAGACATAACTATTGCCGATGTTATGTCATGTTTGACCAGCCTGGACTCACCTTAAAAATGAGGTTTCGGCAAACTATAACTGCCAAAACCTTATTTTTAAGGTGAGGCCTATGAATATCTGAATAACTTACGTGGTTGATGATTAGTAAATCATATATATATATGTATATATATATACATATAATTGATTTACTAATTATCAACTAGTAAATCATTTATATTTGTATTTTATTATTATGAATAACCAAAATTAAGTATTGTTAATTACGTTTCAGATTCAAACCGGCGACGAGCAGTTTGGATCCCAAGGCAGGTGGAACTTATGTGTGCCCCATCGCAAAGAAATTATGTCGTTGATTGTGTAGTGACCACTAACTGGTAATAAAGTTTTCTTTTGATTAAAATACAGATATTTGTATAATAAAAATGTAACACCAAGTGATATGTTAATGTTATGTTAATAAATCACAAATCCAATAACATCAAATGAGTTTATCGCTGAAGTCACATATCACCTCACACAACGAAAAGTCAAACGAGAGGCATCAACTTATAATTTAATCTATCAATTAAGACTAAATTCACGTTCAATATATACAAGTAGACTCAAACCTTCTTTCTTAATTTTGGTTATTATATTATTATTTTTTACATTTAGTTATTTCTAGATTGCATGACTACAGCGTCAAATTTTTTGCGTTTTTCTAAAACATGCATTAGTTGTAATGTGTCTCGTATTACTAAACTCATACTCCACCTCGAGTAATTTAATGTTTCACGTCATGACGAAGAACACGGAGTGTCTCTACTAGTGTCACCCTAGTTGTCATTTAAATATTTTTTTTAGACATTTCATCTTACACGACGCCGTCTAGTCACAAACTAAGGAGAGCTTGTATTGTGGGTACTAGACAACTGATAAAAATACATAAACAAACTTTTTTTTGTAAATACATATTATATATTTACAAAAAAAGTTATCAAAACTTCGAATCAAATATTTGCGAACCACACAAAAATTTCGTCCGACCCGGGAATCGAACCTGAGACCTCTTGATTAGATGACCACTAGACCAACAAGACAGTATCTATGTGGCAAGTTACGAATTGTAGACTAACACTTCCTTTCTACAGAGAAACCTAAATCCAGCAGTTTACTACTGTTTTATTCCCTACTTGGGAAAACTTGATGTTTTGTTCGTAGCACTAGGCAGTAGATAGTTTGTTCGTGTTGGGATGTCACATCACTAGTTACTAATTGAATTAGCCTGCGTAAGATCATCAATGCTGGTAACTGTCATTGACTCATCTGTGATGTAGGGAATGTATTGTGTATAATTGTTGTCTAATTAGTGTACCAATTCTATCCTGAATATAGCTTTTAATCAAATAACTAAACATAACATAGTGCCAGAAGTGGGATTGGTTGTCAGTGAAAACGTAATGATTTTCAGTTGGAGGACGATCTTCCAGTCAGCAATCAGAGGCACGCCGGTCTAAGAAGTCTCCTAGTCCAGAGCAGTAATCATTACTCGCTGTGTCCAGCCTCATTACTACAAATGTCCAGCGAAAGAAGTTCAATGCAGGTCATGTAAATCTTATCGTCACTTTGATTAATATGGCTTTAACAATAAAATAATCAACCATTTACAAAATTTTAATTCTGTAAGACCAGTCACTAATGGTAGTCAAGAATAGTTTTAATATTCTCTAAATATAAATATCTTCATATCGGTCTCTAACATATAATTTCAAGCAAATACATTGCACGCAGAACAATACTATATCACAGATAAGTCAATCTCACCATTTGAGTCCCTGCAATAAAATCTTTTTGTGAAGAAATTAGTCAAATTCCGTCCGAGAGATGTTTTTCAGTGATGAAAACAGTGATCAGTCTAAGAAATCCTATATAAATTTTAATAGTCTAAACCAATATGTAAGTATTCCTCAGTTCTCAATGATGAATGCAGTGACTTATTTATATGATGTAACAATAATAATAAAAACTATATTCTACATCTCAGTGATGATTATAGTCAAGTATAAGTCTAAGGTCTCTTATCAATGACTATATTCACACTGCAAACATGTAAACAAACAAATATCTCAGTGATCTCACATATCACTTAGCAGACATACTCAATAGAACACCAATAGTACATAATAAAAAATATAGTTTTAAAAAACTAAACAAACACGCTTTTAAACTAAAAAGTAGAAAATAATTTTAATGTAACAAAGCGTCGGGCGACGTTTTTGAAATATTTTTAGAAAGCACCGAACGCTTTGTTACATTATAATTATTTTCTAGTTTTTAGTTTAAAAGTGTGTTTGTTTCATCAACATCATCAACAGCCTTTAACAGTCCACTGCTGGACATAGGCCTCTCCTTTGAAAGGAAGTTTGTTTAGTTTTTTAAAACATTTTTTTTTTCTAAACTAAAAAAGACTAATATATTGAAACATTTGTTTTTCGAATCATGTATTGTTATCGGTCCTCTATAAATCTACAAAGTTTGAACGAAATCTGGCCGTTTAAAGTGGGTCAAAATCGCGCCCAAAGGAGTCAGCTACAAACATACAAACAAACGTACAGATAAAGCGTGTAAAAATGTCAATCGAATAGTAGTAGTATAAAGTAAATACGGTAAACAGCAACAGTCAAGTGTCGAGGCTTTAAGGAATCCTCACATATAAGAACGTAGTCATGCCACATGGTCAATCCAACTCGATGGCTTATTGAGCAAATCCAGTAATTCTACCTATGCATGAAAAAAACGAACGAACGAAATTACCGGGTGAGTTAATAAAAGTCAATGCAAAAAAGAAAACCTACATTTAGAAAATGTTTTCTTATGTAAAACACGAATTGGTATAATTTAGACATGCAATAGAGATTTATAAAAAGAATAAGAACATAGGAGTATGCACTGACACTGAAATCAAGAGACAGAAATCGACATTCAAAAACATCAAACATTAGTGATATATTTCAGGTACTAGCTGCATAACAAAACCACCACCAACTCAAGAAACTGTATATTTGACTGACTGTTCAATTACACGGTGAATACCTACCTAAATTAAAGCAAAAAATCTGTATTGAAAGTTACACCTGTTATAACTAAAATTTGTCCACTGAACAGTTATAAAAATAACAGCATGCTGGTTACTGCTGTTAAAATCCTTTACAATTTTTCTTATAAAATAAAATATATTCCTAACAACAGTACTGGACATATATTGATAATCATATTTTCAATTTCAGACATTATTCCCGAGGCGAAGATGCCAGCTGCAACGACACTCGAAGACTCGAAAACTTCATATTGTGGCACAGTTGTGATCTACCCTGTCAGACCATACCTTCGTGGTTCACCTACGTCGAAAGTTGATCTCGACGGGTAAATCACGGCTGTAACGACTCCCTACTTTGACATCATTTAAAATTTCAAGAAAGAGAAGAACTGATGTTTTTGTTTGGTTAGAGTCATTTTGTTTCTATATATAAACATATTTTATTAAAGACTAGCCGACCGCCGTGGTTCTTGTTACAACTTTACCACAAAAATCGTGGGTATCACCACGGTGCGAAACGAGTTTAAACCGTTCTAGAGACAGCAAATAAACTTATAGATCATAGTATATAGGGCTTCAGGGTAACGAGAAGGCTGATGAATTGGCTTAACAAGCAGCTAGAGAAGGTATTAATTGTAACATTAAATTATTGTATTCTGATTGAAAGAATATTTTGACGAAAGAAGTAGAGAAAAATGTATTTGGTTCAAAACAATTCAGCATCAGCCTTCTCGTGTACCCTGGTTCATGAATACTAGAGTAAACAAAAATATTATAACTGTAGCTCATAAATTTCGATCACACTATCCGTCTAGGAAGTATGGACATCTAATCAAGAAACTAGATTCACCGAACTGTGAGATGTGTGGGACTCTTGATGATGTCCAACACTTGCTGATGGAGTGCGTCAAGTATTGAAGACAGAGGGCGGCGTTGATACGTAAATATAATTTAAATAGTTATGACACTGGTATGTTCGCCAACATTTTAGCAGACCTAACCTCAAATGCTACACTTCACTTATTTAAAATATTTACGTAACACAAACTTTGACCTAGTAATATAGTCTAACATCTATTGGATAAGTTACGACGAGACTAACATATTACTGTGTAATAAAAGTCTCCAAATACAAATTAGAAAAAAAAATGTTGTTTGATGTAAGTAACGTATTTTTTAAACATACATCTTATGTTTTCAAAGCTTTTGTTTTTATGCTTAGGACTCGAACTGCAGTAGATACGAGGCTTATTTTTAACTGACGAAAGAAACGGTGGAGGTTCCCAAAATACATTTATTTTCTTTGAATGACCATGTTTAACTTTTTACAGAGTTGTCAGATTTTAATAATTACTTTTTGTATTTGAAAGGATATGGTGTGAAGCTAGTCCACATAAATTTGGAAACAGAATTCCAACCATAAGGGTAGGAAGACCGGGGATGATTGATGACTCACTCAATGATTGTAATATATGACCGTGTATACTTTCTTATGGAGTAGTTCAATATCGGTATATAACTCTTTTATTATTAGACCTACCTTGAAATTGAATTGAGACCTTGAAATACATAATTACAAAAAAATATACCTACCAAAGGAGCTGTGAAATAGGGGTGATATACTGTTCTCACAGATATTAATGCCGGGTTTTATATTAAAACAACATAATTATATGAAACACTTAAAAAAGTACGTCAAATGCAAATGTTGGTAATTTCATCTAAAAACGCATTATGTAACAGATGATCTAACAAATCTTACGATACATTTTAGATGAGATGGACTATAAAGTAGGATTTTCCAATAGTTAGTTAAGGATTAGGAGTAATAGGTTAAGGAAGGTAGGTAGCTTTTTTACAAATGTGAAAACATACATGTAGTAACTAGTAGATTACAGCTACATTAAAATATACACGGTTAGTTTTTAATTACCAAAGAAAAACTAGGGGCCGATACAGAACTTATATACTAACATAAAACACCATAGAACAAATACCCAAAAAACAAAAATAACTGAGTAATTATGGTTTTTAAAATGTTAAAATACGCCCATTATTTATTGTCACCCAAATATTTTACACACGCGTATTTTAATTATCAATGAATAACATTTTCTGTTTCAATGTGTGCGACGCATCGCCCAATACTGTCCAATCAGTTCAAAGCATGCCGCCATTAGGCGCACGCGGCGCATCGTAGGTAATACCTACCCCCGGTATATATAATAGGTACCCCGCTCGCACCCGCGACCCGCAGGCGAGGACATTGACACTTTCTTGTTACGTAATATCATGTCATGAATTATATCATGCGTTATGAACAAAAATTTGGTAGTTTTCGGGAAAATATTAACTTTTATTTTTTGTTTTATTTACATAAATATGTTCAGGATGGAAAGCTGAATACCACATATTTTTTTCTCTGGGCATTAAAAATTAGTCGTGTATAATTAATAAAGCTTTTGAGTGTAAACTTAACCGCCAAAAGAACTGAAAAGCCCTACCATTACTTAACACTAATAAGTAACGTCTTAAACCAGTGTAAGCATACCGAAATAATTTTGAGTTGGTGCCAAACACTCAATGAACAAACTAAATTAATTGGAAATATTAAGACTACTTGAACTACCATTTGATAATGTTCTTTTTACAAATGTGTCTTTGTGTCTTTATTTGTTTTTTGCAGTGTCTGATTTGCCGCAACAAATGCAGAAGACTGGTGGTGGCAACTACCTTATTCTCAGTTATGAAGTTAAAAATCAATGTATTATTAATTTATAGGTTTAGAATAAATGTATTGAGAAGTAATAAAACAATTTTGATAAAAATGTCTTACGCTAATTTCGTCCCCTCTCTTCACGTCGTCCAAACACGTGTCTTAAAATTTGTAAATTTCCTTTTACGTACACATAATTTTACACTTTGACTTATTACCGTCAATAGCAAAAGCAGCTTTGTTTACTTTTAAAATCGATCAAAGTGGTGTGCAATGGGAAAGGCCCATGTTCTAGCTTTCAAAAGATTCAATATTTGATCAAACGTATTCCTAATCATCATAAAAAATCAGTAGGCAAATGAATGGTAACTTGAATATTAAGTAAGCAATTTTAATTTTATGTAAATACTTAAAACTATAAACATGATAAGGAAAAATTAGTCGTGACTTATAAGGAGGTCACGGTAACCACTCTTGATAGGGAGAGCTGGAAAGGGCTGCATTCACAAGAGCGTGGCTCTTAAATATGCGGTGATGGTGACGCAGTATATCAAAAGCAACCTACTACTAGCAATATTTTTCTTCTTTCTCTCTTAGATCCCCGACAGTTATAAGAATTGTCTAATTAAATACTTAGTTATCTATATGTAAAGTACTGCCCAACATATTTACAAAAATATCTATTCATTCTCGTACCTATACTATAAATAGTCCCGTCAAGATTATAAACAATTATTTCTAGCAATGAAAGTGAATAAGGTGACTTAAGCAAATATTGATTCCACGGTATCCGTAGACTATAGTCTACGGATCTACAGCGTACGGGTACTAGTTTCGTAGCCATGTATCCGTACGCTGTAGATCCGTGTGCAGTTGCATAGCATTCTATATTTTTTATCCTACCCACTTTTTTCATGATATTTAATGCAAAAAGCATATTTAAATTAATTAATAAATAATATGTACTTAAGATTATGTAGCCACAACGTGTCTTGCCACACTACACTAAGGGATGATGGGTTATCGATTTAGATTAAAAGTTAAAATTGTTCAAAGTTTGTCAAAATTTTTTAGTTTTTTTTTTTTATAATTGTCATAACTTTTCGCACACAACACTTTCCCGGAAAATTTTGACTGTTCCCGGTCTCTCCTCTATCCTTTAACAAACTTATATGGTCAGAGGGTTTCCAGGAATCCTGGAACAGGGACCTCGTGGCCACGTGCTTTTTAGGAAAACCGCCGTATTTCCCTGGATTTCCGCCTGAAAAATCCGAGAGGGGTCTCAAAGGACGTAGGACCCGTTGTGCGTGTTAAACTTTACCCCAAGAAAATCAGACGGAAAAAAAAAAAAAAAAAAAAAAAAAAAAAAAAAAAAAAAAAAAAAAAAAAAAAAAACGATTTAGGGAATTTTAACTGTATATTATATTGAAATTATTTGACTTTTTTTAACCTTTAATTGTAAATAATTGAAATTTCAATATTTAAATTATTGATTATTAGTTTATATTGACATTGTACCTGTCTATTGGCAGTACAATTAGTTCTAGGTATTTTAATTGTATATATATTGGTATTTTAAAATTTTAACTTGATTATTTATTATTGACATTGTACTTGTCTATTGACAGTACAATTAGTTTAGGTAATTTTAACTATATATACTGTAATTTTAGGATTTTAATTTGATTATTACTATTGACATTGTACTTGTCTTTTGACAAGTACAATTAGGTTTAAGAATTTTAATTTGTATTTTAGCTTTAAGTTTTAGCTCATTGACTTTTAATTGATTTTACTTTGACTTTTAATTTATAGTTTAGATTATTTTAAATACTTGACGGAGGCCTTACACCTCCCATATATACCAAGAACGGCTCAAATTAGAGCAAAGTTATTTTAGTTTATTTAATTTGATTGAATTGTTTTTATATTCAGACGCATACGGACACCTACCCCCCTATACAGGGTAAGACAAACACATTTTTAATAGACACAACCCCCCTATACAGGGTTGGATATAGGTACACAACATAAACAACTTTCCCCTTTCACACATAACAGTTACACATCCACACTCAACATGTACACCACACCACCAGCGTCCATTGTCTCCAAAAAACCAGCTACCGCCGGCACTTCTACCTCGCCCAATTTAGTCGAAGACGCCGCCAGGACCTTTATCAAGAGGCCCGGTACAAAAAGACGTTCACTCGACAACATGAAAATATATAAAAACCAGCACAACACCTACGCTGGGATGTCGAGTGAACATTTACTCCAGGAGGTTATGAAAACCTTCGAGGTCATACCCTCAAAGGTACAGGAGTACCCTCAGATGAGGAGGGACATAAAGACCTTCCTGGAGGATAAATCCGATAAAGGTATCCGCATTATCTTCGAATTGAGTAAGCGGATCAAAGACCTGGAGGCGGGGGCCGCCGAGGCCGCAAATGCGGCTACGGCGAAGGAAACTCCCACGCGGGGAGGTGCGGCTACTGAGGCTGCGCCTTCGGCGATGGAGGAGAAGTTGCTCGACAGAATGGAAGAACTGGAGAAGGCGGTCTACGATTGGGTCGGAGAGTCCCACTCCATACTGAAAAGGGAAATTAGAGCTCTCGACTCAAAAAATGATGAACGGGCCGCACTCATCATCGGGAAGACCCATGAAAAGATAGAGCTAAACCAGGTTGACATAGATATGGCAACTGAGGGGATCGTGGTCCGCGCGCAGACTCAAATTGAGGACCTGGTGGCCACCGTCGCTAGAGACGTTGTCGCAGAGGCGAAAACGTGTCTTGCCGAAGCGATAAGTGGCCTGAAACCGGAGAGCGACCCGACCCCCAAGACGTATGCCAGTGTCGCAGCAGCCAGACCCGGGCGCCGCCCGGTGCTTCACTCGGTGGCGGTCACCTCCACAGACAGTCTAGAGACCGCTGAGGAGGTGCTCGCCAAGGTGAAGAGGACGGTCGACGCCAGGGCCACTGGCCTCAAAGTCACTAGAGCCAGGAAGGCGAAAAATCGCACTGTTATCCTGGGCTGCGACACGGAGACAGAAAGGACAAAGGTGATGGAACGCATTGAGCGTTGTGGTGACGGTCTTGTGGTAGCGCCCATGACCAACAAAAACCCTCTCGTCGTCCTAAGGGACGTTTATGCTGACGAAGGGGACGAGGATACGGTAAGGGCCATATACACCCAGAACACCGACATCTTCGTGGGTCTACCACAAGACAAACAAGATATACTCATCAAATACAGAAAACGTACACGAAACCCCAAGACGTCACACATAGTTTTACAGGTTAAGCCAAGGGTGTGGCAGAGGATGACGGAAGCAGGGACCCTCTACCTTGACCTGCAAAGGAGGACCAGTCTCCGCTCATCCAATGTACCAAGTGCCTTGGGTTCGGACATGGCCGTAGATTCTGCGCGGAGAGTGCGAGCAAGTGCAGCCACTGCGGGGGCTCTCACTTACGTGAGAGTTGCCCCGACTTCTTAAAGGGAGCGGAACCGCGTTGCTGCAACTGCGCGCACTCTGGGCTGCGAAACATAGGCCATAATGCCTTCAGTACCGAATGCCCAACTCGTGCCAAATGGGACTACCTAGCCCGCTCGAGCACGCAATATTTATGACTCACGCACCCACAGCACACACACGACATGGTACATATATACACATAGACACTGATCTACGTAATATATATTAAATATATAGGAGTAAATCAGAACATGCACAACAACTAAACAGTTACACGCACAAACAGACAAGATCAATTCATAACTGAGGGGTCGGCAATTGTTTATAATTGGTTTTATAAATATATTGTCGACCAAGATAGGGTGTTGAAAATGAATTGACACAACTATACAAACACTAACTAAACATGCACAAAACACAACACCGATCATAAATATTGCGAGGTTGGAGCCAATACCTATGCGTGACGTCTTGGAGTTATCTACATGATTAACACAACTTACACAACACAACACCAGACAACACAACACCAGACAACACAACACCAGACAACACAACACCATACAACACCACACAACATCACACACCACAACATCATGCAACACTACTTATCACCATTCAACACTACTCAACACCCTTCAACACCATACAACACTACACAACACTACACAACACCACACCATACAACACCATACAACACCACACAACACACACAGGACAGTTACAACAGACACTAATATTATTATCATTAACATGATATATGCTGATATAAGTAGACAAACCCAATTATGGGAAGCTTTTAATCAAAAATCAGTAAGACATTGAATAACTAAACGTTATTAGACATAGTAAGTCAATTAATGGATGCCTTGATAAGATAAGAATTAAATAATGTAAGCATATATATAAGTAAAGAAACTAAATGATACCTGTAAATAATTGTAATTAATTGTAATTATATAAGTAATAAGCACTAAATAGTCATCAGGAATCCAACCCGAAAATGTATAAAAATCATAATAGTTAGAAATTGCAACTAAGCATGACAAGGGCCTGTCGTACTCACGGACGGGGGAAAGTTGCGAGGTCGGGATGTTGACCTCATAAAAAAAAAAAAAAAAAAAAAAAAAATAAAAAAAAAAAAAAAAAAAAAAAAAAAAAAAAAAAAAAAAAAACGTGTCTTGCCAGTCCCCAACCCGCATCTGGCCAGCTTCTTAGGTTAGATTTGGATAAATAAGTAATATGTGTTTAAATGCACATAAATAAGAATTATATTATAATCATTAAATTAACCCATATTATCCCACTGCTGGGCTCGGGTCACCTCACAGGCGAGGCTTAAGGTTTTAAGGCTTAAGGCGTCCTCACGCTTTGCAAATGCGGGGACAAAAATACTTTCAAGACCAAGATGTTGTGTCTACGTAATTTTGCCGTTGGATGCTTTTCAGCCGCCCGATACCTCTAAGCTTCACGACTGTTATCTTATGATAAGAAACGGAACCAACTGCTAATTGTGACTCCCCGAAAACAAATCAGAATCACGGAAACGCTCACAACATATCCACATATGCCACAAACGATCACACACCGCGTCGTCGTTGCTGCTTTTCCAACAGTAAGCCACTAAGTTTGATCCTCGGCTAAATGGCGTGTAATATACTCATTAACATAAATTATTTCTTTACTATTACAAATATAAAAGAACTATGAATTCTTAACACATTGTTGGAACCACACCGTCAAGTTTCTAAGTCCTCTTTATTAGTGTGTAAAAACTTGAGGCACGATACCCCATTATTATAAAAAATACTAGCTGATGCCCGCGGCTCCGCTAACGTTTTAGAGGTATCAAAAATAGATGTTGGCCGATTCTCAGACCTACTGAATATGCATATAAAGTTTCATAAAGATCGGTCAAGCCGTTTCGGAGGAGTATGGCAACGAAAACTGTGACACGAGAATTTTAGATATTATATGATTTCTTTTTATTATAGTTAAAGTATATCCTACTAAACGCGAAACTTTGTGAGTATGTATGTTTATTGCTATTTCACACAAAAACTACGGAATGGATTTTAAAGAAATTTCACGATAATAATATCGTACATATCAGAATAACAGATAGACTTCTTTTTTACATACTGGCGGGCTGGGCCGCGGGCAAAAGCTAGTAAAATATAATTTGGCAACAGGGAATATTATATGCATGTACTATGAAAATAAAATGTTATGCTTGTAGTGGTCTATTATTATTGAGAAATACGCTCACGTCTCACTAATAGGGAAGGAGGGTCCATGTTAACCAATCACAATACAGGTTTTTCTATTCTCACATTGATATCGTGCTCACACACATGATGATATGTAGATTGGCTCTACCATAGTTATGATGCCCTGGTACATGTGCGGATAAATAAACCCACGCAGATCCGAAGTTTGCGAACTAGTTCAGTAATACGAAATTTTGTTGAGATCACACAATTTCTTTTAGGTATAAATGTAAAACTAAATTCTGGAAATGAATTTTGAAATATATTGGAACTAAATTTTACTTTTAAGCAAGCTTAAAAAAAAAGGAGGTTTTATGTTCTACAGTATGTACGTTTATCGACTATTATTAATTTTCTGCTTGGCTGTGGTAATTTCAATTGAAGAACCCAATATTAGCTATGCACTAGCTCACCCACGTTTTTATAGTTTGTAACCACTACTACGATGTCATGACTTTAAGGAGATTGTTTTTCTCGCGTCTACAGCATCGTGTGGGGAATCGTTAGATGTCTTTTAAAAACATAGAGAGGTTGCTTGTGAGTTATTTAACTTTAAAGGGCTAAAAATCAGCTGGACGGCATTCCCGAGAGGCAGTACAAAATGCCTTTGAAGAGTTTGTTGCGTTCCGTAAAGCTGATTTTTACAAGAAGGGCATCAATAAACTGCCAATGCGTTAGCAAAGAGGTAAAGACCTAATATAATTTACAAGAGCTTTAACATTATTAGAAAGGCAACTTTTAAAAGACCATCAGACTATTTATTAAAATAAAAAACGTGACAATATTTATTTTAGTAAAAGTAAAATTAAGAATTGTACCACATTCATCATAATTTATTTCAAGATTTTCAATAGATTAATAAGGTGCATATTATTTTAAATGTTTGACACATATGTACATTAATAATATTTTATTAAATGCCATAGTACAGAACACAAAAAAAATGATGATGGCAACATTGTAACAATTTAACTGTTATATCGCATAGCACGCTGTAACTCGCACGGCGTTATCCACTGGTAGATTAGGTAAGATTAGGGCGTTTATGTTCGCGGAGCTCTGGTCGCCAGCAGGTACTTACAGGCCGCTCCCTTTTATGTGATTCATAACATCTTGTAAGTGAGTCTTCCGGGTCGCACATCCACTCTTGCTTCTATGCACAGAATTACTGCACAGTATGGCGATGGGGTGTGGGAGGAACTTGTCAAACGCGCATGCGTTTTGCCGCAATACCTTGATCTCTATAAACTATACTGACTACAACCTATATCTTCCATCAAAATCGTTTAAATTACGTAATAATCACTTATATCAAAGGTGCCCCTTCGCTTGTACATGAAATTTAGTAACTTCAAACTTAGTTTTAATTTCTTACGTATAATAGCCACTCTTCAAGAAACAATTTTTTTATTTAAAATTACTAATAAATAAATATTTTGGGCATATACACAACGTCATCTAGTCCCAAATTAAGTGGAGCGGACAACTGATAGAAATGCTTATAAGCATAATTTTATTGTAAATAAATACATATTATTATACATAGAAAATACCCACACTTAACGCAATATTTGCAGATAATACAAACATCTGATCCGACCCGGGATTCAAACCCGAGACCTCTTACTATATCGTTCATATAATTAGCATCAACAATCCTGCGAATTTATGTTAACAGTAAACAAAATAGGTCTGCCACGGAACCTTTTAAAATTTAACAATAAAGGTTTTATACGAAATCATCGTAAAATGTGGAAAATTAAAATAATGAGTGTCGAAATAATATTTTATTAGATGCACAATATATCCCCTCCCCCTCTTGAGGCTGAAGTTATTATTACAAAACGAAAATTATTTTATTTTTCAAGCGTCCACCACATCATATTTCTACTTCACCTGATGGTTTACTGGTAGGGAGTGGCTCATAGTACTATGTCCGTCTTTGTACAACTTGTCCAATAAGTTTTAAATAAATAAAGTACAAAAGTAAACAACAGTTTTCAAAAACTTTGTAGTGTATTTCAAACTTTTCATCAAAAACTTAGTTGATATTCCCATTCACTAATTATAATAAAAATAAAAGAGAGATGTAACAAGATCAATACTAACAGTGTACCTTACTCTTTCTACTAGTCCCTTTCACACTTCAAGCTAACAACACGCTCCCTAGCCGAGAGCGGCATCGAGGTTTGTTTCTTTGATCTGTAATTCATGACATAAACTTGAGCTGTTTAAGTACAATATTATAATAAATCGGAAGTGTATTTTATGTTAATTAATTTCCATCAACAACATTACTCTTTCCTGTCATTATTTGCAAGAATTTTGCGAAAGTATAGCAAACGAAGCTCTCTAAACGGATTTATACTAATATCAAAAAGCCTACGTCTATCCATATTTGCTAGCAAATTTATACCTTAATAATTGGAGATATGGTTGAAACACGCATTGCAGAATATCAGCAGTATCAAATCTGAAACTTACTTGTAACTTATGAGTTCCTAGTAATTGAACCGCGTAACTATGTTGCCGTCAACCTTCACTTTATACTGGTGAGGAAAGATGTGGACGTATTTAAAGTTAATGTAAACCACAGATCAAAGAATTTCTATGATCTGTGATGTAAACGAACAAAGCCTGTTTGTCTCGCCAATTTCAATGATTTACGCCTTCGCAGTAAATTTAGTTAGTTCTTGCGGAGCTCGTTAAAAATTACGGGACTCGGTGGTGCTAAAACAGTGTTTATCTCCAACTAACCTGGTTAACCTCAAATACTTAAGAATACTTTCGTGGTGTATTGATGTAGTCTAAGTTATTACATATATTTATTATACTACTACTAGGCTTCCCAAGGGTTCCATGTGTTGAATAAGTAATCTCACGTTAAGCAACCTCTTTGTATTTTGTTACTGGCAGGTTTTTTTTATAAAGTTTGAATTATTCTTTAAGAACGATATGTATTTTAAATTAGAAAATTGTGTAGTGAAATAGATTATTCCGTTGATTTTTCTAGAAGCACAAACATGTATCTGTAAATTCTAATACTGTATTAAAATTCTGAAATATGGATTCTATTCATCAAAGTTTTATTATTTCTTGAAAGTATCGTTCTAATAACCAAATAATGATTTAGCCACATCGACCGTTTCCAAGAGGTTATGGGCCCAGCACGCTACCAGGAAAAATAATTTTTATTGAAGATGTAGAAAAGTGAAAAGCCCCCAGCAGAAAATTGTAACATGAAATTACGAAATTGAAAAATGAACAAAGTGAAGAAACTATGTGAGTAATGAATATTTTATTGAAGATATAGAAAAGAAAGGACGAATTATTTTAAAAAATAAAAACAATTGAAAAATGAGACCAAGAGGAGGAGACGGAGGTTGATGTTCTTCGTGAAGCTGATGAGAAATGAGAAGGAGACGGAGGTTGTTGTTTTTGGTGAAGCTCATGAGATAAATGAGGAGGAGACGGAGTTTGTTGATGCTTTGGTAAAGCTGATGTTTTTAATGATCATGATGGAGGTGATCATGAAGTTGTAGAAGTGGTGATGATGGATGTCACGAAGGTAACGGTGGAGTAGATAAAGAAGATGAGATGTAGATGGATGTTGTTGGAGGTCACGATGGAGATGAAGATAAGTGATGATGGAGGTCACAATGGTGTTGATGGAGGTGATGAAGATTAAGTTAGTTGGTGTTATTCTCTCGTCATAATATATATGTATGTCATTAGGTCTTTTTAGGTATTTTTATTCTAAATATTTGTGTAAGTATGCTAGTTTAAGGGGGTGTGAGATAATAGCAGAGTCGCGCAGTGGAAGCGTGTGTGTGAAATTGGTGTAAAGGGAAAAATAATTTAATTTTGTTATTCAATTAATTTTAAAAAAACGGAATATTTTAGATACATTTTTCACAGAATTTTTTGACAGAATTTTTGACATTTAATTTTTTCCTTTATAGTGTATTTTTGTATTTTAAGGTTTATTATATTAAAAAGGTAAATCTGGTGAAAGAGTATAGTACTGTTTGGTGTTTAATAATTTTAATTGTGGTTGGTTATTATAAAAAAGTTTTGGTTTTTGTTGAAAGAGTTGAGATGATATGATGAATGTTAATGTTATGAATGGTTGATTTGATTTGATTTGCTATTTATTAGAGCTGGTGTTGAAGCTGGTGTTGAAGCTGATGGTGGAGCTGTTTAGTGGAGCTGTTTAGTGGAGCTGTTTAGTGGAGCTGTTTAGTGGAGCTGTTTAGTGGAGCTGTTTAGTGGAGCTGTTTAGTGGAGCTGTTTAGTGGAGCTGTTTGTTGGAGTTGGAGCTGTTTGTTGGAGTTGGAGCTGTTTGTTGGAGTTGGAGCTGTTTGTTGGAGTTGGAGCTGTTTGTTGGAGTTGGAGCTGTTTGTTGGAGTTGGAGCTGTTTGTTGGAGTTGGAGCTGTTTGTTGGAGTTGGAGCTGTTTGTTGGAGTTGGAGCTGTTTGTTGGAGTTGGAGCTGTTTGTTGGTATTGGAGTTGTAGGAGTTATTGGTGTTATTGGAGTTATTGGAGTTATTGTTGTAGGAGTTATTGGAGTTATTGTTGTAGGAGTTATTGGAGTTATTGTTGTAGGAGTTATTGGAGTTATTGTTGTAGGAGTTATTGGAGTTATTGTTGTAGGAGTTATTGGAGTTATTGTTGTAGGAGTTATTGGAGTTATTGTTGAAGGAGTTATTGGAGTTGGTGTTGTAGTTTTGTTGGAGTTGGTGTTGTAGTTTTGTTGGAGTTGGTGTTGTAGTTTTGTTGGAGTTGGTGTTGTAGTTTTGTTGGAGTTGGTGTTGTAGTTTTGTTGGAGTTGGTGTTGTAGTTTTGTTGGAGTTGGTGTTGTAGTTTTGTTGGAGTTGGTGTTGTAGTTTTGTTGGAGTTGGTGTTGTAGTTTTGTTGGAGTTGTCGAAGTATTTATTGGAGTTGTTGGTGTTTGAGTTTGTTGATGTGGTTATTGGAGCTTGTAAGAGTTTGTTGTTATAATTTCTAAATTGTTGTTGTCAGGATATAGGTGTTTGTAGTTGTGGAAGTAAGAATGTGTAAGAATGTTTGAAATCTTTTTTTTTTTTGTTGCTTAACTGAGATTAAGGGGGTGTGTTGAATAAGTAATCTCACGTTAAGCAACCTCTTTGTATTTTGTTACTGGCAGGTTTTTTTTATAAAGTTTGAATTATTCTTTAAGAACGATATGTATTTTAAATTAGAAAATTGTGTAGTGAAATAGATTATTCCGTTGATTTTTCTAGAAGCACAAACATGTATCTGTAAATTCTAATACTGTATTAAAATTCTGAAATATGGATTCTATTCATCAAAGTTTTATTATTTCTTGAAAGTATCGTTCTAATAACCAAATAATGATTTAGCCACATCGACCGTTTCCAAGACCATGCTCCTGTATGGCCGCTATAAAAGTAGTCTTAAGCTGACATCGATGAAAAAAACTAAATTATTCATGACTTGCAAACACTAATGGATCATGATAGTAAAGCAGATACATTATTCGACTGACGACCGTAAGTGTGCAAGCTTTGCATGAAAACAAGACGAGTGAAGTGAAAATAAACGATTTTTACACAAAATAATAAAATTTACATATTTTGAAATAACAAAATTGCGCTTGGTCACCATTGTTATCCTCTCTCGAAGAGAGAAGCGAAACGTTACTCCTGCTTTCCTCCCGCTTCATTTATAGATTATTGTTATATGATTGTTTGAGATAGAGAGGTGTACATGGTAGACACAGAGTACTATATGAAATAGAGGAAATATGAATAATAATATAATGTGATATTCAGAAATCATATTTATGTAAACCGAATATGAATTTGACGCAGACATTTTGGAGATGTTCAAGTTTGTACAATTTTTAAATACTACTGAAATATTTTTAAGTTTTTATTATTATTTTCAACTGCAAGCGAACCAATTTTTTTATTAAACTGCCAAAATGATTCTACTCTGCCTGATCAAAAGAAAAATAATTATCAACTATGTGCAGTATCAGCTGGGGCTGCAACGCGCATGTGTCATCGTCAAACAACGAATCAATAGTCACATTTTCACTTCTGAACCACCAGGATATCATGAACACTAAAAAGTAATCTAGTCTTTGTCTTTATACGTTCTAGCCTTAGACTAAGAATGACCAAGACCTGACATGCCAACAAGCGTTACCACGAGAGAGTGAGATAACGATACCATTTTCCAGTGTGTTAGAGAAAAATAGAGATACGTATTTTTTGTCCTTATCGCCGTATAGGTTTGTCACAAAACATTTGTGTCAAACAAATTTCAAAGCGGGAATTTATCAGGAGTGAAAATAAGGCTTTTTGAGTGAATTACTGTGTGATTTTAAGTTTAACTAATTGTTTTTAACCCAGATACTTTAACAAATATGGTACAGTGTTGTGTTTTCGGCTGCAAAAGCCGTAGTGAACGCAAATATGAAAATATAACCTTTCACACGTAAGTATAAAAAATAGCGTTTTATCGGCCTAATATTGTTTTTAATATTAACTACGATTAATTACATCAATTTTTGTTTGTTAATGTGCAGAAATAATTGAAATAAGTGATAAAAACTAGTTTCTAAAGTGTGAAAATTTTGTAATTATCCGACCAAATTGCGTAGGTTGTCACAGCTAAAGTTTGAATGACCATTAATGTGTTAAGGTAATTTTACAAGGTTACCAGCATTTTAGGGATAACGCATCAGCCTTTTGAAATTACCCCATATGGTGAGGAAATTTAATTTGATTTGATTTGTGTTTTATTGTCCTCCAGATTTCCAAAAGATGAAAATGTGCGTAAAATGTGGTTGAAGGCTACTGGACGACAAGGTTTGGCAATAGCAAAGCTATATGTAAAAATATTTTAACGTAAGGATATAATATTACAGTACAAAAATATGCTGATAACTAGAGACAAGAAAATAAACTAATTTCTTCAACATACTTATTTTATTTAAGGGCCAATAAATACTATAACCTTCTAAAAAATGGTTTTTTTTAATGTGATCAATCTTGATCCCGGTTACATCCTCAGCTTTCGTTTTGAAGGCCTTCTATTCTAATCTAACCATATTTGACAGATTTTTAAAACGGTTGGAACAGTAAACGGAATAACAATTCTCCCTTATTAAAGGGGAATTGTTTTAACCTGGCAACATTAATATTTAATGTACTTTGTTGCTATCCCTTACGGGTGCACGCATATGACCGGTCTAGGTCATTCTTAGTCTAAGGTTCTAGCTTTACAAATAGTGGATCCGACAAAGCCAACGTCAACGCCATATACACGTCCTCTCAGAGTGACAACAATTGTTATTAGTTATTTATACTTGGTGCTATTCTTTTTTATCTCAATCAAAACAAGTCCACTGCTGGGCATAGTTCATCTAGAATCTTTACAACAAATGGTTGTGTGCTGCCTTCGTCCAACGACAACTCGCGGCCAAAAACAAAAAAATATTTCTTACTAAAGTATGTGTGGCGACTTCCACATACAGCGCGACGAAGACATACATCTAGCTACGAAACACTGAACTACAAAGAAAAACACGGAGTGATTTATACTGAGTAACAACTTATCCTGAATCGTGAAAGTAACATTCTCGCGCCGATTAGCATATATACAACATCCCAACATTAACAGTTGGGCAGTAGCTCACCAGGCACGATCACCTCGCCTGGTCGGAGGATCCTCCCTTTGTGTTGGAGGAACACGAAACCCGTTCCTCCAATGTGTAGATATTTACGACAAAAACCTAATAAAAAATTATGACTACACAAGGAGCGCAGCATACTAAACATAAGAAAAATATAACAAAGTCAGAAGTGAAACTGCTAGCCATAAAACAAGACTTACAGATAGTCTTACACAAGCTTTAAAACTAAAATGGTAATGGGCTGGTCATGCAGCATGATAATGATATTCAGACAACAGATGTACAATCAGAATACAGCAACTACTATTAAACTACTACTAAATTAAATTGATCAATTATTAACTGAAACTAAATAAAAAAAACTGTTATATGGATATGAAATTATAGAGGCCATATTGAGTATTTAATTATTTTAATGTGTAACTTTCTTATTATATAATAGTGCAAGCATTTAATAATACTAATACACTACCAATTTTGGAACATTGATTTCTGTAGCTTTAGCGGGAAATAAATCAGTTCACTCCATTCAATGACAAAGAAACTTCTCTTCTTTGTCATTTATTTCAAACAGATGAAAGCTGGGTATATTTCGTACCCGTTCCACAAGTCCCTCTTACACTTGGAGTATTGCCGAGATCCTCCCACTTATCTATACCACATTATTTTAAACTGTAAATCATGAAATAAACTTGAGTTTTTAGGGTTCCGTAGCCAAATGGCAAAAAACGGAACCCTTATAGATTCGTCAAGTCTGTCTGTCTGTCTGTCTGTCTGACCGTCCGTATGTCACAGCCAATTATTTCCGAAACTATAAGATCTACACTGTTGAAATTAGGTTAGTCGATGTATTCTGTGAACCGCATTAAGATTTTTACATAAAAATAGAAAAAAAACAATACATTTTGGGGTTCCCATACTTGGAACTGAAACTCAAAAATTTTTTTTTCATCAAACCTATACGTGTGGGGTCTATGGATAGGTGTTCAAAAATGATGTTGTTTCTAATATCATTTTTTTCTAAACTGAATAGTTTGCGCGACAGACACTTCCAAAGTGGAAAAATGTGTGTCCCCCCCCCCCCTGTAACTTCTAAAATAAGAGAGTGATAAAACTAAAAAAAATATATGTTGTACATTACCATGCAAACTACCAACGGAAATTAGTTTGAACGAGATCTATTGAGTAGTTTTTTTTTAATACGTCATAAATCGTAACACGCAATTTACCTTTCATCCAATCAATACACTAGTATAAAAACATCGATGAAAGTTACAACGAAGTACAAGAACTTTTATATGGTGTTACTTGCTGATACGGAACCCTTCATGGGCGAGTCCGACTCGCACTTGGCCGATTTTTTTTATATAACATTTGGCGACAAAAAGATGAATACATAATATGTACATTCTAGCACAAAAACCACTTCACTTTGTTATGTCATGATTTGTAAGAATTTTACGAAAGTATGAAGAGGTGGTAGTTGAAACAGGTTTAACTAACCTATATCTCTGTTCATTTTGCTTGCAAATTTATACTATACCCTTTGGAGATAAGGTTGAAATACGTTTAGAAGACTGTCAAATTGTTAGTCTTTCGCTGATAAATAAACCTCTGGAAACTTATGGATTCCTAGTCATAGAAATACGTGATTGTATCGAGATACCTAGAGTATATTAAAAATCATATCAAACATGTATCTATGACGATAAGTGGGTAGTAAGATGTTCGTTAGATATCAACGTATTACAGTAAAGTTAGCTCGAAAGATAGTTATTATTATAAAATAGACAGTAGTTGTTTAATTTGTATGTTTTATTTAATTTATTGACTGCTTGGTTATTAGTAAAGTCTTGTTTAATGTCAAAAATATATAAATATATGTATATCTTCTATCGAAAGAGTAAAAGACCGAATATATAAAAAACAGTTTAAAGAAAAACAAAGATTATATATTTTGGTGTTTTCCTTTCTCTGAAAATATTAACTTCCCTTTCTCTCCTTCTCCTTCACACTCTTTCACATAAATATCGATCTGTATCATAACACGCCCCTATCACGAACGGCGTTAACATTTCTTTCTTTAAACTTTTTTTTTTTTTTTTACTTAAATTCATAACATAAACTTGAAGTATTCAGGTACGGATTCTATATAATCAGAAAGCTCATTTTATGTAGATTTCACTGATTGCAAACACTACAACACTCATAGTCATAATTTGTAAGAATTCTACGAAAGAAACACAAAGGTAGCTGTTTCAACGTATTAATGCTCATTATTAAACAGCTTATGTCCGTGTATATTTGCTTGCGAACTTATACTTTAACCTTTGGAAATACTGTTGAAATTAGTTTTGAAGAGTGTTCAATTTAGAGTTTTTAAACAAAATAATATTCTCTTCGTGAGTCATCAGTTCCTTGTGATAGAACCGCGTGTTTCTGAATTTTGTTCGTGTATACCGTATATTTCTGTACGCGATACTAAACTTCATCGCATTTTCATGAAATTAGTGATGAAGTTAGTTGGAAAAATATAATTTACGTGTTTGCTTGGTGGTCAAAACGACCATAATTAATTTGAAATATAAGTAGCATCATTGTTTAAGTTCCTATTGTCAAAGACTATAACTTCTACAATCAGGAGTTCTATGATCAGACAATGTTTATATGAGAAAAGAGATATGCGTGTGTGTATCATATTATACATGGTAGTGTATGTAATATTTTATTATATACATGTGTTTTTTATGCCCAATTAAAAAATGCATACTACACGAAAAAGGAGGACGCTACCTACATGGAAGCGCGTAGTTCCAACATACGCATACAAAGTCATGTCTGTGTTCCCGAAGTAGTTTATGATAATCAACAGAGGTCAGAAAGAGAATTGAGTTAAGTTTTAATGTCAACCATGTTCATAAAATGTCGAAAGAGATTGTTAGATAAAGTTATCGTTGAAATTTTCGTAATACTTAACCCAACTTTTCTGGTAAATAAATTTGTATAACGACATTTATGACTCATAACTCAAACACCATATAGCGTAGCATACTATATAGTATATGAGAACAAAATCACGCAAATCTAATACTAGGAACCGATGAGCCATGAAGAGGTCTCTTGTCGGCGATTGACCTACGAATATTACCTCTTTGTTAAATGAAATTCACTGTTATCTCAAAAGCCCAAAGCATAAATTTGCAACAAATTCCATAGAGATATAAGCTTCTTTGTATGAGTATAAATCTGTTGAATCATCTACCTTTCAGATTATTTCTTAAAAATCACACATTTCATGACAAAACTGAGAAGAATGCTTTTAATCAAACATTCTGTATAACAAATGCTTTCTATTTATCACAAAATCTTACGCGAACGGCTCAAATTTATGTCATAAATAACGGTTTAAAGAATCCAACATCAACATCGTTGCTGTATAGAGGGCGTGACCCGGTGTGAGTGTGTGAGTTGTGGAAAGGTGGAGATAATTTGACAGCTCACACCCCAGGTGTAATTTTTTTCTGTCTTTCTGTTTTGTTATACTAATTGTAAAAAATAAATATCTTGATTAGGCAGTAAAATGTGTAGACTAATAAATTAATATGTAACTAATCTAATGGTTTCTAAAAAGTAGTTGAATAGTCTCAAGAAAGATACATTAGATGGCGTTGTCTGTGCTGATAGATTTGGAAGTACTAATAAAACAATATTTATAGCCATTCAAAATAATAAAAAAACATATTTCTTCCTGACTAACCAAAGTTACGCTTTTCACAAAACTTTTCAGTTTACAACTTTCTATCCCCTCTGGTGTATGTGTACTTACACTAATACCTTGTACAGGAAGAGGAGGGTTAATAATGGACCAATCACAATAGACATTTTCCTTTTCGCTCTTATGATTGTCCTGCTTCTACATATGATTGGGGTACTTGCAAACTCCATCGTAGTCATGATATCCTGGTACAGGTGCGGATAAAAAGCCTATTCAGAGACGCAGTTAGTTTAAATTCACATAGAAAATTTAAGTAAAATATAAAATTTTCTTTGCAAAAGAAAATGGAATTTTAGAAAAAAGTTTCATAAGTTTGATTATCAACATTAGAGTGTGTCTTAAGCTGTATTTTTACTTCATCAACAGTCCACTGTTGAAAATTGGAGTAATAAACCCAGTTATATTGTATTGTATAACTTGTATTTATGTATTGTCAAGTATAATTAATAAAATGTTATATTTTTACTTAATATACAGCCTAGTTAATAAAAATTAACAGACAGGCAAATAGACACTAATAATATTTATATGTTCTTTTTTAAAACAACACCTATTTTAAAAGATTTTAATCTATTTCAAAACGGTTTTCAATCCATAACAATAGGTAAGTTACATAGTACTTTACTATGTTATATTTTCTTCTATTTATTAGATTCTCTTTTCATAGTCTAAGATCCGATTTGAATGACTTTCACCCTAAATCTGTTTATTTGATGAAAAATATTTTATATCAAATTCTTCTTCCTAGCCTTATTCCCATCATTATTTGGGGTCCTCTACTAGTTAAACCGGTTTTACCTGTATATCAGTTTTTCCACAGAGTGACATCGGACCTCCGCAACCCTAAGCGAAAACTTAAATTTCAGGGTTGAGCTATTTGTCAGTAAAGTTGAGGGCATTGACTTCCCAATAACGATTGCCATAGATGTTCATGACAACCGGGACGGCTTTACGTGCTCTCTTTATTTTATATCAAATTAAAAATATTAAATAATATATCACGAGTGGGTTGACTAAATAATTCCTGGTCAAACTGTTATTAATTTAAATTGAAAAAAATACTTTTCATTAAATAGTGTACTCATGAGTTTAACGAATAAATTTAATACCGGCAGAAAATATGAAGCCTGAACAAAATACAAAGTTTGAGTTGTCTATTTGTTTCCAGGCATATTTACTAGGTTGGCAGGTATAAACAGAAAGACTCGTTATTTTCACCCATCTGTTTAATAAGTAAGTTTTACATCGAAATAAGCGCTGTTTTTAGCGAATACTCTCTACTACTATGTAATACGGTTGTCTGCAAAAAATGTCGTTTGAATGTGTTTTTGAATTTAGAAAAGAGAAAAAACCAAACTAACTTTTATTTTACGTCGTTTCCTTTACTAAATCTTTTTTCCTTCACTTATGTGGATTCAGATTATGTAAAGATTTTTATCACTTGTAAAAAGATGAGAACTTTACAATGTAATTTTTTTGTGATATTGTCCTGATCAAAATTATCAACTTTTTCGTTATTTAAAATTAAAAAATTGCGAACTGTATCAAGTATTGCGTATATTGAAAGCAAATGTGTCTTGTTTCTTAGGTTTGGCGTGACGTTAAAGGTTGACGACAACGCAAGCACGCGTTTTGAGTACTAGGACCTCATAAGATACAAATAGGTTTTAGTTTTAGCGATGAAAACGTAAGTTCAGATACTTCTTAAAGCATATATCAACCATATCTGCAAGGATTAAGGTATAAATTCGCTAGCAATTTCGTAGAAATATATACGTTTTAGTGATGAGTATAAATCTGTTAAAACGGCCACCTTGGAGATTGTTTCATAAATTTCCTAAGAGTTATGACACAATAGACCTTACTTGTATCTGACCAGGGAATCTTTATAATATTAACTTCATAATTATCACAAAATATTATGTGAATAACTCAATTTTATGTCATGAATAACAGTTTAAAGAGTCAAAAATCGACGCCGTCCAAGAATAGGGGGCGTGATATCGCATCGTTGAACGTGTGAAAGAGACCCGTAGAAAGAGTAGGAAAAACAGTTTATATTGATTTTATTTCTTTCCTCCTTCTTTACTACTGCGTTGAGAGGGAAGGAAATTTAAGAATGTCTATAGTCAAATAAAAATAATCTTTAGGGCATCTTCTACGTCCATAACGTCGTCTAGTCCCTAAAAGTAAGAAAAGCTTTTAACTAAAATAAACACGTATGAATACTCTGCATCTTTCTACGTGTCTTGACAGTTCCCAACCCTCACCTGGGCAGCCTGGGGATGTGTGACTTTTACCCTTTCCTGAAAGGATACGAGCCCATTCATTTCATTTCATTTCGATCTAATGATCTAAAAGCTGAAAGTTTGTCAACGCATGCTCCCTACACAGGTAAGAACGATGGGTCACTGCGGTCATCCTGGGGAAATGTGACCGCTGCAAACGACTCTGGATAGGTGACACCCCCGTTGCGGCCGGGGGGTGTCGTTTAAGGTGGGTTGATGTTTTGCCTCTTTCTTTACAGAGCGGTGAGAGGCGTGACAACATCCTGCCTCGGGGGTTAAACTAGTCACCCTGGGATGTACCTCAGACGTTGAGGTACGGCAGGGGGGACACCAAAAGGGGTTTAGTGGGTAGACTGGTAGCCCGGGAGTCCCACACACGTACTTCGCTTACCCCACGAATGGTGCGAAAAGCATTCCCCGTGTAAAAAAAAAGGTAAGAACGATGGACCATTATGAGGTTTGGGTTGCTGTGACTTTGGCAGGTAAACGGTACTAAAGGTGTGTAAAATACAGATCAAATTTCATGAAATAATAAAGAGCGATTTTTTGGTATTACCTTCAAAATATTATTAAAAATTATATTATTTATTACCAAACACAACATCGTGGCAACCCGTAGCCAGACGCCTTTAATGTTCATTAAATTTTAATTCGTTATACTATAAAAGCTGTTTTTTCCTGATCGATCTATTACCACTAGATCCCGCGTAAAGGCCTCAAAAGTGACCTAACAAAAGAGTGCTTAAATTCATATTATGCACTGTTTTGCTGTCAGTGTCACGCCGACCGTCGACTAAACCTATAAGATTATATGAATGGGCCAAATCATCATTGATGAGATTTCTACTGCTCCAAGGAAAGTATTCACATACTCATAAATGAAATGTTCATAATAAGTGGTAAGTCGTGTGTGAAATTTTACTTTAATTTTTATCTATGCACAAAAAACTGTCAGTATGTAATACAGTAAGTGACGTCACAGTATTCATGTGTTTATCTACATGGAACCAACAACAGAGCTGGTGCGGCTTGTGAAGCGGCTGAAAAAGCTAAAGCATGCAAATACAAGGGTCTAGGCTCCGAATATGATTTTGTCCCATTCGGTGTCGAGACCCTTGGTCCGTGGGGTCCTAGCGCTATAAAGCTTTTTAAAGAAATACAAGAAGGTTAGTCGACGTCACAGGGGATCGAAGAGCTGGCAGCTACCTCGGACAAAGAATTAGTATAGCTATTCAAAGGGGGAACGCTGCCAGTATCTTCGGAACCTTGCCTAAAGGGACTCCTTATAATAATATATTCTAGTTTTATTATACTTCTTGAGGTTTTTAGTTTTTAGGTTCATTGTTCATGTATATATATCTTCATTGTTAAACTAGCTTTCCGCCCGCGGCTTCGCCCGCGTGGAATTCGTTTATATCGCGCGACACGGTAAGAGTAGAATAAACAATCTTACATGATTTTATGTTTGATATTAAGGAACTTCAACACAAACTTTCGTCCTCTATTTCAAACCCTTTACCTTTCAAACCTTTATTTTCGCGATAAAAACCTATGTCCTTTCTCAAGTTCAGTTCTATCCTTATACCAAATTTCATTAAAATCGGTTCAACGGTTTAGGCGTGAAAGCGTAACAGACAGACAGACAGAGTTACTTTCGCATTTATAATATTAGTAGGGATAGTAGGGATAAATTATAATGAAACTCTTCACGTCCTATGATATCCGAATCACTATTTCCTTGGTACGTTCAACTATTGATCTGAAAGTGCACCAACTCGGTGAGCAGGACCGACACGCGCTCTCTCTCTCTCTATCCAACTTCATCTCCAAAAAGTCATGATTCCTTGGTAGATGCAAGCTATTAATAGTTCAAAAATGTCTAGTATTAAGTTCAGACTAATTTTCACATAAAGAGCAGTAATTAATTATTATGAACAAGATTTAGTTTTTTTATAAATTTTATCACTACTACCATATTTTATTCCGATTTTTGTGCATTTTTTTATTGCGATTTTCCAGCATGTGAATTGCTGTTTTATCAAAAAATTTGCTTTAAAGTTAAATAACTTGTAAAACGGATTTTCAAATCAAAAGAAATCTTAAAAAAATGTGAGCCGTCACGGGACGCCTGGCAGATGTGAAACATCGCCATTATTTTGTAAAAGTAATATGCAGAAAAGAACATATTGTAATAGGAACTAAATATGTCATAATGATAAAATAAAATATTACTAATTATTAAAATAGTAGTCTATATGCAGTAGTGTGTACACCGTACATACTACTGCATATAGACTGTATATATATACCATCGTATAGCGTGGCGTGGCGACGCGTCGCCAGGCGTCGCCAGGCCAGAAATCTGTTTTACGTGCGGCTATAGATGTTTCACATCAAAAACTTCTCAACATTTTTAAAAGAACTATAAAGATACCCCCCATACAATAGTGTAGACGCGAGAAAAAATAATCATACCCACTTTACGTGTCATGATTTTAATTTTAGCACTTTGTCAACATAATACAAACAAATACATCCAAGTTGCAACTTTCGATCCCTAACCATGTGGGCGGGACTCGGCCGGCTCACCCGTCGCACTAGCTGCGTTTTTGAACCGCTCCGCCTTTAAAAAATCGGGAAAGTGGTAAAAGTGTAACTAAATACCAAGTGTGATACGTTAAAAGTTGCGTCTTTGCAAGCGCTACACACTAGTGAAAACCTCGGGAAAATCCAGTGGAGATTGTGGATTTTCCTAGAACAAAAACTGTATTTTAGTGAGGTTAAGAAACATAAAAGTGCGATTATCTAAAGAAAACGATCGACGACAGGTGAATTTTCAACTGTGGGAGGGTGCGTCTCGGGGTTCCACATCTCTTGAGACCCCTCTTAGAATTTTCAACCGAGAAATAGGAAAACTACAGCGGTTTTCCTAAAAACCACGTGGACACGTGGTCCCTGTTTTAGGGCCGCTGGAAAATTCCTAACCACGTGGAAGTGTGCATTATTAGGAGTGTGACCGGGAACCGTCCGAATTTTCCGGAAAAGTTGAGTGGTTGTGGAAATATTAACAATTAAAGTTTCCCAAACTTTGGTCAACCCTAGTGAAAAATTATCAGTGACAACCCTACCTTTTTGGCAAACAACAAAACATGTACATATTTTTAGGAAACTTATCCAGTTGAAATTTTAACTGTATATAACTTGTAAATTTTAATAATTGAATTTTTTTTGACTTTAATTTTACATCTTAGTTTTAAATTCGAATTTTTAACCAATTGATATTTTAAATTTCTACTGTATAGATTTTAAAGTTTTAATTATTTTAATTATTGACATATATTATCTTTATATTTTAGCATAACATTTTAAACTATTGACAGAGGCTTTTTACACCTCTTATAATTATAATAGACTGGCTCAAATTAGAGCGAATTTGTATTTTAAAATTTAAATTTGATTTAATTAATCTATTAACGCTTACCCCCCTATACAGGGTAAGACACACAGATACATACCAACATTACTCCCTTATACAGGGTGATAAAACACAACCGAAACTCAACAGCGACAATTTTCCCCACTACACACTCTTTCTCTAACACTATGCCTAAAACTTCACCAGCAACCGGCGCTACCAAGAAACCAGTCACGTCCGGCACCTCTAGCTCACCCTCGATGTTGGAAGACGCAGCTAGGACCTTTATAAAACGACCCGATACAAAGAGAAGGTCCCTCGACAATATGAAACATTTCAAAACGCAGCATGACACCTACGCTGCACAGTCGAGTGACCAATTACTCCAGGAGGTCATGCAGACCTTCGAGGATATACCACATAAGATCCAACAGTACTCTCAAATGAGAAGAGACATAAAAACCTACTTAGAGGAACGCTCGGACAAAGGGATTCGTATTATGTTCGAACTAAGTAGGCGGATCAGGAAACTGGAGGCGGGGGAGTCCGAAACCAAAAATGGGGCTGTGGTAACTTTAACTCCTGCAGAGGGGGAGGCGGCCACGGCGGCCGTGACCTCAAAGCAAGAGGAGAGGATGCTTACTAGACTTAGTAACCTGGAAGATTCGGTCTATCACTGGATCAAAGAATCCCACGATATCATCATTAGGGACATCAAACAACTCGGCGCCGACAACGATGAACGAGGTGCTAACATCACCGAGGTCTTCTTTGAGAAGATCGAGGAAACCCAGGTGGACATCGACAAGGCTACTGAGGGGCTAGTGGTTCGCGCGCAAACTCAAATCGAGGAACTGGTGACCACCGTTGCAAGAGACATAGTATTCGAAGCAAGATCGTGTCTTGCTGAAGCGACGAGTGGTCCAAAACCAGTGAGCGACCCGGCCCCAATGACGTATGCTAGTGTCGCAGCGGCCAGGCCCGGGCGCCGACCGGCCCTTCACTCAGTGGCGGTCACCTCGACGAACAGTCGCGAGACTGCCGACGAGGTGCTCGTCAAGGTAAAGAGGGCGGTCGACGCCAGGGCTACTGGCCTGAAAATTAACAAAACAAGGAAGGCCAAGAACAGCACGGTCATCTTGGGCTGCGACACTGAAACCGAGAGGGAAAAACTGATAGAGCAGATCGGTAAATGCGGTGAAGGTCTTGTGGTAGCACCCATGAGCAACAAGAACCCGCTCGTCGTCCTCAAGGACCTGTACATGGAGGAGGACGATGAAGATATGGTGAGGGCCCTTTACACCCAAAACCCGGATATCTTCATGGACCTACCACAGGAGGAGAAAGAGCTAAAAATAAAATACAAAAAGAAGACACGTAACCCCAAGACATCGCACGTTGTCCTCCAGGTAAAGCCAAGGGTGTGGCAGAGGATGACGGAGGCCGGGAACCTCTACATAGACCTTCAAAGGGTCAGAGTGGAGGACCAGTCTCCGCTCATCCAATGCACCAAGTGCCTTGGATTCGGCCATGGCCGTAGATTCTGCACAGAGACTGCGAGCAGATGCAGCCACTGCGGGGGCTCTCATCTCCGCGAGAGTTGCCCCGACTACGCTAAAGGAGTGGAACCGCGTTGCTGCAACTGCTCGCAATCTGGGCTGCGTAACGTCGGCCATAATGCGTTCAGTGCCGAATGCCCAATACGTACCAAATGGGACTACCTGGCGCGGTCAACGACGGAGTATTTATGACTCACACATCACAACACATACACGCTACAGAAACACAAGTGATTTACGGATTATATGATAGACATATAGGAAGTAATATCAAACATGCATACAAACACTTAACACGAATACAAACAAACATACACGTAAATCACAACTGAGGGTCACCAAGTATATATACTTGAGTTTATATATATGTTGAGGACAAGATAGGGAGAAGTGATTTACATCACTATTACAAACAAGACATGCACACATACAAACACACCAGTCATAAATATTACGTGGAAATAACATCTGCATGCGATGTCTTGGAGCTACAAACAACAAAATTATACACAGGACAGGACAGTTACAACAGACAACAACATTACTATCACTAACATATGTAGACAACCCCAACTATGGGAAGCTTTCAATTAAAAAGTTATTAATACATTGTTTAACTAAATGTTATTAGCTTATAGTATATTAATTAATAGACTGCCTCAAAAAGAAACAAATGACAAAAACATAAGCCTAAATGTAAATAGAATAATAAATTGACACTTAAGTAAATAATAGAAATGTAAATATATTAATATTAAGAATTATATAACATCGGGATTTGCCCGAAAAATGTAAATCAAAATTATATAAGATAGTAATTGTAAATAGATATATAAGGTCCTGGTTTATGATCGGGGAAGAGCTGTGAGGTCTAATAAGTAGACCTCAAATAAAAAAAAAAAAAAAAAAAAAAAAAAAAAACCATGTGGGCGGTAAGTAGAAGTCGGACAAACGAACGGACGGTCAGATATGATCATACTATAAAGGTTCCGAGTACGAAATCCTAACAAGATACGACTGTTTATTCAACAAAATTATAGCTGATGTTTCGTTAAAATAAGTATGGAAACTGAAATCAAAAAAAAGCAGGCAGCTACGAAAAATCTACGAGTTTTCAAAAGTAGCCATAATTTGTTCAACTAACCTACACTAGTTGTATGTAAGTAAAAATTGAGATGAATAAAGAACTTAATTTAATACAATGCTATACTAAAGTATCACTTGGTCCCACATTTGATAATTGTAGCTTATGGTGTGAATTGTATGACAAAATAAATACGAGATGGATTTTTTTTCAGGAAAACAACACATAACAAAAAACAGCGATGATAACGTAATCATAATCGAACGAGATCATCAGGATAATGATGACGTAAATCATCAATGTAACATCGCACTTCAGAGTTTTGTTAAATTCTACACATATTTTGTATGTGCACCTAGTACATGATGTAGTAGCCACATACAAAATATGTGTAGAATTTTCAAACCTATGCACAACTTGTGCAATAATTTTCAAATAAATAATTAAATAGCGTTCCGTTTTGTTATAATTAAATGTGTTGCATAGAACGCCACCGAGAGTAACTGTTACAGAAACTTTCTTCACTATAAGGGGTATTAGACTCACAAGCAGAGATATAAGATTCCCACATAATAATTGAACTAGGATCAGATGACCAATACACAATTTGTCTCTTCGCCACCCGCCAGCTTATATCACTATAAACGCTGGTAGCACAAAAATAAAATTAAAAAGTGAGAACAAAACAGCATAAGACAGGGCACCGAGAATATCAGTACACTACAGATTCATGCGAGCATTGTATTACGAGCAACGTATCCGAACGGAAATGAGTGAATGATTTATACCTGATTTATTTATTCTCACAAATCTCAAATAAAAAAATAGCCCGATATCGTTTTTGGTTTATTAGGGGTACCCCCGTAAGTGTAAACCGGGGATGATTTTGTTTTCACGTCTACCCCATGCATGTGGGATATCATTAGATAGGTCTCTTAAAAACATTGTGAGATTTTTAATCTTTTTACGACTTATGTTTCCGTTTATGAGTTATTCAAGTTGTTGAGAATCGATCCTTGGTTCTCTCGACATCGCCGTGGGCCGGTCTCAACCAGCTGAACCGCTAGCGAGCGGCGTGCGGTGCAGGTGACGGGGGAACGAGGAGAAGCGGGAGGCGCGGGCGCAGCGGCTCCCACTACGTCGTGCTAAACTCACTCGCCATCTTACCTTGTATTAGGTCACTGCTTGTGCCGTTGTTATAACTTGTAACAAATTAAACCAGCACAAATACATTCTACATTTTATTTGTCCACCTATCAACACCGAGACCATAACACAACTTAAAAAAACATTTTTTTTCTAAAAACAGGCTCAGAAATCTAAAAAAAAATCGTGAAAGTAGCACATATAGTGACTTACAAGGAAAACTATTCGTATGGCGGTTTTTATGAATATTTTTGTTTTAGGAGTTATAGGGACCTAGCTTGGAAAATACACTCGCTTGGAAAACTTCGGACAAAAATAAAAAAATATTAAGTTAACATGAGAGGTGTCTATTGAACACGATTTTAAATCCACTTATCATTATGGGTGACTTCTGGGGATATGATATGGGGAATCCTATCCTGTAAGTGGCCTGACACGCACTTGGACAATTTGTTCATCACGAGTAACAACATATTGAATTATTACTGTATCCATTTATTGTATTTAATGTAATGTAATGTGTAATGTGTTGTCTTGTTTTTTACTTAATTAATACTTAACTTTTATTACTTTTTCATATCTTCATTGAAAAAAAAAAACATATGAGTGCAAGAAATCTCAGAATCTAACAAACTAAGGTTAAATATTTATATTGAACAAAATAATTATGTTGACGCTATTCAAAGCATATAACACTGATATTCCAATAAAGCTTGTTTAAAAGTCATGCCAAAAGAAAAAAAAAGAATTACAGAAAAGATAAGGAGCTTACAACAAAAATACTTTTCTAATACAAGAATACTTGTATAAAGTTTCTGTATCTGTTTGTCTTTATCTAGAATTTTGCAAAACGTAACTAGATGTCACTGTGCATAAAATTTATATCGCACTATGGTTTCGTTACATAAAGTGTATAATGAACTAGGTTTATCCGCCCTTCATCATTGTGCATTTTACAAACTTTACCTGGCTAAGGCTAAAGCATTTAACGGAAAATTAAATTTTTGAAGAGCCACTGGCACATGTGTGCTAAGAGCTCAACAAACTTAGTGATTGTTCTTATACATTACTAGCTGATGCCCGCGGCTCCGCTCGCGTCCTAGGGGTATGAAAAATAGATGTTGGCCGATTCTCAGACCTACCCGATATGATCACAAAATTTCATACAAATCGGTCAATCCGTTTCGGAGGAGTATGGAAACGAACATTGTGACACGAGAACTTTATATATTAGATAGACCTAAAGTTTAGCGTAAAGTAATGTATGAACTTAAGTAAACTCACACATACCTGTAGTTATTTTACAAAATACTTGACATACTCTCCAGCCAACAGCAGTATACCGATTACTTAAACTCAGTACGGTAATAATGAGATTCCACTACGTAGCTGGTAAAGCATCTGGTGTGTAATGATGTTCTTTTATTGGTAAAAAAGTTCGCTAATAATCATCAGTCACCTCTAGAGTTAGACCTTTGCCTATTGACCAGCACAAAACTAAGTGCATTATTCAATTAAATTTAATTTAGGGCAAAACACTTTGTGATAATACTGATGAGCATTAATATATTAATGCTCATCAATATTAGCCAGGATATATCCTGGCTAATATTTTAGCTTTATTGTTAATCATACAAATATACGGATCTAGCAATCTTTGAGCTCATTTGGCTATTAGTAATAGTGGACTTCATCCATTGAGCTAAAGCTTCATAACCCCTTGTTCTTTTCATTCTGTACCGGCAATTATAAAGTAGTAATTGTTGCTCCTGTTTTTGATTTCTATTAAATAAGGATTAATTCTCAACACCCGTAGTTAGTTCAAGTCCCACTAGGAGTGTGCTATACTTTTTTTTTATTTATTCATCACTAGCTTTCGCCCGCGGCTCCGCCCGCGTGTATGTCGGTTACCGCGGTAAAAAGTAGCCTTTGTCCTTTCCTATGTTCAGTTCTATCTTCGTACCAAATTTCATCAAAATCGGTTCAGTGGTTTAGGCATGAAAGCGTAACAGACAGACAGTCAGAGTTACTTTCGCATTTATAATCACATCACATCATTACCAGTATTTTACAATCCTCTGGAAAGGTGGTCCACCTAACCACGCTGACCACATGAGTTGATTATTCATTAGCGTACTTAAATTATTTAAAAAACTTAGTAACTTTAATGTATACTAAGACAAAACAAAAGCTACGAAAGAAATCACTAACCCTACAGTTTAAATGTTTCTGTGAGTTTTTAATGATTGATCGATATTGGGCTTCTCGCATCCAGCTCACGCCATATAAATTAACACATTCTTCCCAATTTAATTACTGAATCCCAGTTTACAGCATGAACCAGCATGAGCCGCTTGAGTGAAAAAGGGAACTTTTATTCCCTGCCGAAATCGGACCGAAGTTGAGAATGTGTCCTAATGTTCCCCTAACAGTCATTGAATAATAGACCTTATCGACCCGGCCGAATTTCGAACTAAATTGAGAATGTGTCCTATTGTTCCCTAACAGTCACCGCGTCATAAATCGTCTGTTCTTGTCTAAACTATACAAATTGATATGAATGTCTCTTTTCTACGCGATGCGTCATTAGTTCATCTATGCTAAAAATATAACACGTGTCTCTAAATGTTACACCTTTTTTTTTTTTTTTTTTTTTTTTTTTTCGTGCGGAAATCCCCCCGGATACCACCAGTTGATGGTTATGTCGGACTCGAACCGACCAAAACCGCACGCCGCCTCGGGTACTATAAGCCGAGGAGCCAGGTGTACCCTCGGAAGGAAGTCCCTGGAACCCCGACGTACCTCGGGCCATCTACGCCTTGCAGGTGACCCTCTCCTGTGTGAAACCCAAGTTCAGAACTGTCTTAAAGGGGGCGCGGGTGCTTCGTGGCTCTGGCGCCGCCACCCTGGCCTGCTTCTGCTAGGGTAACAGATGGCCTCACCTGTCACCCCCAGGCTTGCGCTTATGGAGGACGGAGATCGAATAACGATCTCCGGCGCCTGAGTCGTCTGTGGTACCTGGCCCGTTCTCGGGCCTGGCGGACCGGAAGAGTTCTAAGCCTCTCCCGGTCCCGCTCAGCCATCTCCTTCGCAAGCATGACTTGCTCACAGAAGGAGACAGCGGAGTTCCACGCACTCTCGCTCCGTATCATGGCAGCAATCATGTTACGGAGCGAGAGAATCCCCACTTCGATGGCTGCCACGAGGTCGCGCCTCGGCTCCGCCCACGCTGGACATTCAGCTAACGTGTGGAGCGCCGTATCCACGGTTTGGCCATCGCAATGGTGGCACTCAGGCGTTGGCTCTTTTCCGATTAGACACAGGTAATCTCCGAAGCACCCCTTTCCAGTGATCACCTGTGTCAGCCGGTATGAGAGGCTGCCGTGATGCCTCTCGAGCCAATCCTCCATAACGGGTCTTACCGCCGCAATAACGGCGTGCCCAGCGCTTGGTTGCCCAAGTCGTTCCCTCCATTCCTCCACGAGGACCTGGTGGAGCTGGGATTTCTGATTCTCGATTTCTCGAGGATCAGAACTCCTATCCAGCTCCCGCGCCTCCTTGCGCCACTGATAAAGAGCTGCAAGGGCCCTCGCCTCCAGGTCCCATGGTGGAGTTCCGGCCAGGAGACTTGCTGCCTCAAAGGAGATCGTGCGGTACCCTCTTATAATTCTGATAGCCAGCACCCGCTGCGGTCGTCGCAGCAGCGCGGCGTTGCTGGCCCTCAGAGTCTCCGCCCATACTGGAGCCCCATAAAGGGCCATGGACCGCACAACCCCCGCGTAGAGTCTCCTGCAGGAGTCATCGGGTCCCCTCATGTTTGGTAGCAACCGTGCCAATGCACGCGCTGCGCCAACCAGCTTGGGGACCAGACTTCGAAAGTGAGATTCGAAGCCCCATCGGCCGTCGAGTACGAGCCCTAGATACCTCATAGAGGGCTCGATGCCGATGCGAGTGGCTCCTACTATGAGACTGAGTCCATCAGGTGGCTTCCTCCGAGGTCCATGGAAAAACAAGGCCTCGGATTTGTGCAAGGCCACCTCAAGACCCAGCCGCCGGATTCGATCCACAACTTGGGCAACCCCGGCCGTGGCCCTCAGGGTTGCCTCACGATGCGTCTCCCCCCACGCCATCACAAGCGTGTCGTCCGCATAACATGTGATGGCGACACATTCTGAAAATGCACCGCGAAGCACCCAATCGTAGCCAATATTCCACAGGAGCGGTCCTAAGACCGACCCCTGCGGAACACCGCACGACATCTCACGCCGACCGAAACCGGTTCTACTTGGGTAAACAACGGCTCTCTCTGACAAATATGCCCCGACTATGCGGCGGAGGTATGAAGGCACTCGATGATAGACTAGTGCCTCCCTGATACAGCTCCAGGGCAAAGTGTTAAACGCGTTGGCGATGTCTAGAGACACCGCCAACACTACTTCACCCCGGGAAACTGCATCCTCCGCCAGAGCCCTCACGCGCATGATCGCATCCACGGTGGAGCGCCCCTGACGGAAGCCGTACTGGTTGTCCGCCAGATCCGGCCCTACCCTGTAGAGATGCTTGACGAGGCGGTGTGCAATTACTCTTTCAAAGAGTTTGCACACCTCGTCAAGCAGCACTATGGGCCGGTAGGCGGATGGTGAGTCCGCCGGGCGCCCCTCCTTTCGGATGAGAACCAGTTTCCCCGTCTTCCACAGTTTTGGAAACTGGCCCTGCTCGAAGCATGCGCTAAAGAGCCCTCTCAGACGGGGCTCGAGAGCCGGCGCCTCATTATCAAGAGCCAGGACCCACGCTCGACCCGGAATGCCATCGGGTCCTGGGGCGGTGTTCTTGGCTTTGAGCCTTTTCACCGCCAGCGCTAGTTCTTCCCAAGTGACCTCAGGGACGTCGTCGTCGTCCACGCTAGGCGTCTCAGGCGTTGAAGGCGGAGCCATCTGTGGTGGGGTGTGCTCCACCACTCGCGATGGAAACAGGGAGCCAACGACCCTCTCAAGCAGCTCTGGCTGAAGACACTGGGTCAGCGGTGGAGCCCATGGGCGCATCTTGCCCCTAACCATACGGTAGGGGCGCCCCCATGGATCCCGCTCCAGTGTCTCCAGTAACTCGCGGCGGGCCTCTGTCTTGGCTCGCTTTATCGCCGCCTGAAGAGTCCTCTTGGCAACCCTATAATCCACCAATAGCTCCGCCTCTCGGGCTGCCGCATCCTCGGGGCGGCGACGCCTTCTGCGGAACCTGGACCACTGACGTCGCGCGGTGACGCAGGCATGCCGCAGCCTTGCAATCTCCGGCGACCACCAGTAGACCCGGCGCCTCGCAGTATTGGGCTTAACCCTAGGCATCGCCGCATCGCAGACGCGGGTCATCGCCTCCCGGAACCATTGTGCCTCGGCATCCACATCGACAGGTCTATCCGGCATAGGAGCCCAGGCCTGCACGATGGTGGCTTCCAGGAAGAGCTCCTTATCTAAACGCTTGAGCGCCCAACGTGGCTCGGGTGGAGCCGGTCTAGCCGGCACGCCATTGATGGGAGTGGAGACATCAAATCGAATGTATCGATGATCCGAACCCGTCTCCTCCCCCACAACGACGCGCCAGTCCCGAACGCGACGTGCCAGCGAGGGGCAGGCGAACGAAATGTCCACGATCGAACTGCCCCTCGCCGTCACGAACGTAGGTACGGATCCCCGATTCAGGACAACTAGACCGAATCTTTCAGCCCAGTTCTCCAGTGCCCTTCCCCTCGGGTTTGTGCGACGGGAACCCCAGGCCTCCGACCAGGCATTAAAGTCCCCGAGCACAAGAACCGGGTGGGGGCGACAGGCATCGACGACGACAGTCAGCTGAGCGAGCCATTGCTCGTACTCAGTTATGTTTCGATTCGGCGTGAAATAAGCGGCCACGACCGCTATGTCCCCAACCACCGCCGCTATGCATCCCCGTTCCCTTGCAACCACGGCAAAGGGAGGGGTGCCAGCAGCGGTGCCGTGCACCAGTGCCGCCGAGCCATCCAAGTCGGTCTCCCAGGCAGCCCCGAGAAACCGGTGTACGTATGGCTCGGCTACAGCGGCAATGTGGATGGACCACTGTGCCATGCTCTGGAGCAGAAGATCCTGAGCAACGGCACCGTGGCCCACGTTCGCTTGGAGAATGCGGAGATGTGAGTCCATTATTGGATTTCCATCTCCGCACTCCGCCGCGAATCTTGCCGCTCTCTGGCGGCACCCCCTGTACCCTCCAGCGGCCGGCCAGAAGGATGGCCACCCGGTTTCGGCCCAGAAAAAGCGCAGACTTTACTGCCAACCCGGTGGTCCGCAGGCCTGCTTTCCGCTGCGCACCTAAAGCAGCGTAGCGGATTGTTGCAGTCACCCGCTTTGTGACCGGGCTGGCCACAGCGGAAGCAGAGATCACCTATGGTGACCTCCGCCGTACATTTAACCCCCACGTGACCCACCGCCAGGCAACGGAAGCACCTTGCCGGCCGGGCCTGCAGAAGTCGAGCCTGCGCCCTCAGGAAACCTCCAACTAGGAGGGTACGCGCATCAGCGACCCTTTGGGCCGCCGCGATAGGACAGCTGATCTAAATGTTACACCTGAACCGAAAATTTATTGTCGGCCGTCATTCACTCGTACCGTGTACCTGCGCGAACGTGTCGAATTAGGCCTGTAATTTTATATTTTTGTACGATGGAGTATTTTTTTTTAAATTTATTACGCGGAGATAGGTCCATTCCATCGATAAAAGTATTAAAATATGCATGCTATCGATTACTTTTTATAATAATTGAGCTCAAAGTGCACATATTGACTTTTCAACCATAGTGAATGTTTGCCGTCCTCTAAATTAAAATTACTACTAAATTTCAACAAACTGTCAGTCCTACGTCATAGCCTCGTTAATAACCTACTAGAATAATACCACTTGAAGCGTTGGTTGCCACTATTTACCCGCCAAAAAAATGAAATACGAGCGCGGTGCGGCGGCGAGCCGCCGACGCCCGAACCCAACATCACTCAAGGGAATTTTGCGTGTTTGTCAACATCGCTCAAGCGGTCCGCACCCAACTTCACTCAACGGAATTTTGCGTTTTTATCAACATCACTCAAGCGGTAAATAAAATATATTTTATTATAATAATTGTTGTCCTAACTAAGTATATACCATAAACACACAGAACAAAGAAAGTCTGCGTTCAATTAATTAGCAGAAATAAATTCAATGGTAACTGCTTCGTTGGTCTAGTGGATAGCATATGCGACTGCTAATCAAGGTCTTGGGTTCAAATCCCGAGTCGGGCCACAAAGTGATGTTGGGTTATTCTTAGGAAATTCCTAATAGCAGCCCGGAGTTTGGAAGTTTTGGCCGTGATTCAAGCCCGTGCCTGGGAGAGCACGTAAAGCCGTCGGTCCCGGTTGTCATGGACATCTATGGCAATCGTTATTGGGAAGTCAGTGCCCTCAAATTTACTGACAACTAGTTCGACCTTCGACTTTCAGTTCTCCCTTAGTGTTGCGGAGGTGAGATGCCAGTCGCTACGTGGAAAAACTGATATTCAGGTAAAACCGGTTGAACTAGTAGCCGACCCCAAATAATATTGGGAATAAGGCTAGGAAGATATAATGAATTTATTGGCTTATGTTTTTGTACTGAAGTGTGTTAAAAGGCAACGAGTGCAACCGATATGACGTAACTCCCCTAACACGCCTACCTACCTAACTTCTTCTTTCCAACTCCTAGGTTCTAACCACGACAGAACCCTCCGCTCCACAAACAGTCTGCTTCTGTCATGCCCCTCCCACACTACTGCATGCGTGAATTCTTCCTTTCCAGTTCAATCTGTCCTCCTCTGGAATGCCCTTCCCAAGAAAATCAGAATGGCACCCAGTCGCGATACCTTCAAAGCAAAGGTACGAGCACTCCTTGCTTGGAACTTGGCAGAGTCTTCACAAAATTGACACTCTAAATTATTATATGTATGTATATTTGTGTATATGTATGCGTGTATATAGGTATTTATGTAGATATATGTATATGTGATTATGTGTGTATATGTATATTTATATGTGTATATTGTATGTATGTATCAGAGTATGATTATCGTATGAACATCCAGATATATCGTAGATATTACTCTTTTATTTCGCCAACATTGTAGTGTACCTTCTCAATTATATCCGCACCACCCGACAGAAGACTGTACGAGAATCCCTGTGGCATTAAGTCCGCCCACAGATAAAAGATGAGTCCGCCATTGTACTTACTGTGCATAAAATATGAGCTAATAGTTTAAATGAATAAAAATAATTGAATAATTTAAATATTTCAAATAATTGAAGAAATCGTTGTATATGAAGGCGAGATTTTTTTACCGTGTGTATATACACTCGGTTCCAAAAATTACGGGTCAGTCACAAAAATTGAAATACCTCCAGAACTGTAAAAGCTAGATCAATGAAATAAAAAACAGAATAAAGACTTTTTAGTTGCGCTTCTAATAGCATATTATTTAAACTGGTTGATGAAAAAAACTTCATTAGAAAAACAAAATTTAAAAAAATGACTATTTTTAAAAACAAAATTTTTGTTTCATGTCATTATGGATGCTTTCCATTTCTATTCTGTCACAAAAAAAATTATCGTGAACGTCTTCCACGTGCATAATTATTATTCTGTGAGGTGAAGCATGGCAGTCACGCTAGAGGAATGTACCAGAATCCTAACTTTTTTGGAACTTGGGCGGAGCCAGCGTGAAACAGCCAGAAACATTGGTGTATCTTTGTCGACTGTTCAGCGGGTAGTCCAGCGGTACCAAGAGACCGGATCACACCTTAGAAGACCAGGAAATGGCAGACCAAGATGCACAACGGCCAGGGAAGACAGACAACTGGTGGCTACAATGCTCCGAAATCGTTTTCAAACTGCTGTTGGTCTAAAAACTCACTTTATTCGCTTTGGAGGTGGCAATTTAAGCGCTCAAACAGTAAGAAGACGTCTTGCTGAAGCAAATTTGAAACCATTGAGGCCCGCAAATGGCCCCAAACTGGAACGGGGACATCGAATTGCAAGACAGAGATACGTGCGCGAACACCTAAACTGGACACTAGACGATTGGTCTAGGGTAATGTTCACGGACGAGTCTAAATTCATGCTTTATAAGCATGATGGTAGGCAGTTGGTGTACAGAAGACCAGGGGAGCGCTTCCATCAAGCGTGTGTGGAGGAAAAAGTGGCGTACGGTGGAGGCTCCGTACAAGTTTGGGCTGGGATTTCTGCTGAGGCCCGCACCGAGCTGGTGCTCATTCAAAATGGAACTCTAAATGCAGAGAGGTACGTGGAAGAGATCCTCAATGAACATGTAGGTCCTTTCATGGCCAGGATGGACCGGCATGGCATATTAATGCATGATAATGCGCGTCCCCATACCGCCAGAATTGTACATGACTACCTTGAAGAGGTCGGTATCGAACTCATGCAGTGGCCAGCGCGAAGCCCGGACTTAAACCCCATCGAGCACGCCTGGGACGAGCTTCAGAGATGCGTGAAAGGTCGAAACCCCCCACCAATCACGCTTCCCGAGCTCATACAAGCACTGGTGGAGGAATGGGAAGGTATTCCTCAGCACCGGCTCCGAAATTTGGTGTACAGCATGCCTAATCGCCTGGAAGCTGTCAGAAGAGCTCGTGGAGGCAATACAAAGTATTAAATGAAGAAAGTGATGAAAAACAGCAAAAAAACAATCATAAAAAAATGTAATCTTAAGAAAAATATGACTACTTTAGTTTTTTTTTAATTTAAGATTAATATTGTGGGTGTAACTAAGTTTTATTTTATTTTTTATCTGTATAATTAAATTCTCAATTGAACAGTCTTCGTTTCATTAGGATGGCATACGTAGTTCGGGAGATATTCGGGTTTATGTGACTGACCCGTTATTTTTGGAACCGGCTTTAGTTAGAGTTATAAAGGGTGAATTTTTGAGACGGGACAGTAAGGGCAGGTACCTTAACCGTTATAGTTACAGGAAAACGCTATTAAAAGACTATCCATAATTTTTTAAGAAATTCTAAACTGCATTTACAGATTTTGGTAAAAATGTACAGTCAGCAAGAAAATGGTCAGTTTAAACAAAAATTTTTTTTGATGCCAATCGATCCTGTTCCTAATAAGGATCAAAAGTCTCTACTGGACCCAGTGAGGTTTGAGTACTAAAAATGTCAGAAATCGCAAAAAACTTTTCCCATACATTTGCACGGAAATAAATCATTTTAATATGTATTTTAGACAGAGACTAAAAGCTTACATTTAGATGATCTACGAAATGCTATATCTACTATGACCGCCGTTTTCACGAATACATAAGTTCACTCATTTTTGTACTGAGCTAGTAGCAGCTGATAATTTTCTTGGATAGATATCATTTAAAATCCTGGTTAATGCATCTTTCAGCTAGTGAATACTGTTGTACTTTTTTGGAGACTTCGTTTTTAGGTAGCCCCACAGAAAAATATTGACAGGCATTGGTTGAACCAAGTGTACCTACCCACTGTGACCCGGACTGCCTATTCAAACTAGAATACGCAGCTGTTGTGTGGCAGAGAGCCATCTTGCTGAAAATAAACTTTTCGCAATTCTGAAAGGAGCCATTTATCCAACTGGTTTTGGAGATTCTCTAACTCTGACGTCGTTATACACGGCAGAATTAAGAATACCTTGATAAAATTCCACCATTACCACTCGATACTTGTCGCAGTGGAAATTTATTCGTGTACCACACCAATGCAGATTCCGTGTTCCTATTATTTACTAAAAACGCTTAAAGAATAAAAGAAAAGATAAAATACATATTAAAATGATTTATTTCCGTACAAATGTATGGAAAAAGTTTTTAGCGTTTTCTGACATTTCTAGTACTCAAACCTCAGTCGGTCCAGAAGAGACTTTTGATCCTTATAAGAAACAGGATCGATTGGCATCAAAAAAAGTTTTTGTTTAAAATGACCATTTTATTGCTGGCTGTACATTTTTTCCAAAATCTGTAAATGCAGTTCAGAATATCTTAAAAAATTATGGATAGTCTCCTAAAAGCGTTTTCCTGTAACTATAACGGTTTAGGTACCTACCCTTACTGTCCCGTCTCAAAAATTCACCCTATTTAGTTAGATAAAAAAAAAAGCTTTTTTTTTCTTTTTATATTGTTAGGCCTCATTCACACGAGAGTTTTTTTAACAGATGTTAAAAAAGCATTCAAGTATGAAGTTGGATAATATTATGGTCCATTTCCAACGCCCAAATTGAAAATACAACACTACTCGATAAAAAAGTGGCGTGTTTTAAAATTGCTGTTGTGTAAACATATACTTGAGAATGCAGTTGTTTTAACTGAACGTTTTTAACGTCCGTTAAAAAAACTCTCGTGCGAATGAGGCCTTAGGTGTTAGGGGACCGTTGATATTTGGTACGCGCATGCGTGGCCTTAGAGCTTATTGCGCGCATGCGTGTACCTCCACTGGTCGAAGGGCTCGCGGGTGATGGCGGAGTAGTGCCAATAAACCATACGATGAGGCAAAGAAAAAGAAGTATTTTAATTCGTTTGTGCATAGTGATATTTATAAAACATGTCAAATGTAGTATATCATAACTAACGCTAATAGTTCTGTTATTTACAAAACTGAAATGGCCTAATCGGTCACAACTTCAATAATCGATATGCAAGTTGACCGCTACTATAGAGACTGTTGACTTAGTATTGTGGCGTAGCGATCCTTCAGCAATGAAACAACTAAGAAGCGAGAAAAACGTTGAAGAAACTTTCGTAGAAGATTTGAGGTAAGTTTTATTTAGGGTCATTGTCGCCATAGTTCTAAAATAATATTTATTATCATATCTAAAAATATACTATGCTATATTAGAAGCCCCAAGATGATTTTTAAGCCTGAAAAAGTGACTACTTTGCTTCATGGAAAGAATAATAAGAATCCAAAAGTAGGGGCCATTACACTCCCTGCTAATGCAGACAGTATGGCGCCGCACAATATGGCGGCCTTGTGTGATTCTTTTCACGCCCTTTTAAGGGCACCGGGAGCACAGTGGGAAGGAAACACGCGATACTTCGTAAAAGTGTATTTATTTTTATTTTTACTAACCACTGATATAAAATTTTACTTAAATTCTATCTTAAATACAAACCTGTATTTTTAATATATTTTAACAACAGTATAGGTTTCTATCTGCTGCTTCATAGAATCTACATGATGTTAAAAATATTGGGTGAGGACTTTGCTCAGCAGTGGACGGCAGTGTGCTGAATTAGAAATATGATACATTAGTCTTTTACACTTTACATATTCATATACATATGCAGATATACAGCCATTTATATTGTCTTTTATAAGGAATATAGAATCGTAGTGATAAAGTGCCTTCCTCACTGCAAACAGCACCCAGGGCCAGTCTAACTAAAGTCTCTCTGAATTTTGACGAGCAGTCAAAATTCAGAGAGACTTTATATAATAATAACTATATTCTGCGTAATTCACATATACAGTTTTTATACATATTTTCCAAATTGACTTCACTCTGCTTGATAGGATGCTGCATGAGTAAAATTCAAGAGTGGGGTTCATCAACCTCATCGTTAGTGCAGACAATAAGAGCATTAGCATCGTTGCACCTTGAGACTCGCACCCATCAACGAAAAATTGCCTCTGTTAAGGATTTTTGTGTTTTCCATTCTAACTCTGAGCATCATCTGCTTATTTCATAAGTAATTTTCTCTAATTGTTAGTCGTGGGTTATTCACATCAAGCGTTTGTGATGTCCTAATTAATTTCATTCTTAGTCTTAAAAAACACCTAACTATTAATAGCACTACTACATTTATTCACAAATTCAATAAGTACTATGAAAAAGCAAATTGTATAGCTAGCTACCAGTGTATTTAAATAATTAACTTATTTTAACTGCAAGTTTGCTCTGTATTTCATTTTATTGCATAATTAATTAACATTCTTAATTAATTTGTATTTGGATACGCAACTACACATTATAAATGCAATGTCTTGCAAGCTTATTGCAATAAGGTTTTTAAAATACTACAGTTTTTCAGAGTCATCGTTGAAGAGGGCGTAGTCGTTAGTAGCGTAGCGTAGTAGCGTTAGTCGCAGTCAGCAGGTGGCGTACTACCTGCTGGCTTGAACCGTGCAGATTGATGCAGAACTATCTGACCAGGCCGCCATGGCTTGGGTCACCATGCTGCATTGTCTACCTCACAATGAGGACGGTGACCCCTGGTCCTGGACCTTCTACTCATGCTTTCCATCAGGCAGAATAGAGTCACTTTGCTAGGTAGACATTAAAAATAGTGTTTTACTATACACACATTTAAAAATGTAGAACGTCGTTTAAAAATACAAAACATATTATTATTATTAATAAAGTGTCGACCTCTCTAATTTATCAACCCATTCATACAAATCTATCTTATTCATAAGAACTTTATAATACAGTCAAAGAAAGAAAGTGATTGAAATATTTTCAGTTTCAGACATTATTGCCGAGCGAAGATGACATCGTTAAGGACTCACGAAGACAGAAGATGGCACAGTTGTGATCTACCCTGTCAGACCATACCTTTCGTAATGTACTTATCGAAAGTTGGTCTCGACAGGTACATTACGGCCGCTACATATTGGCATCGATCAAGATTTCAAGACATTACGCTGATCTAATTTTGGCAACATCTATATTTAAACATGTTTATTCACAGATAAAAAGTTATCGCAGATTGCTTTGATGACGATATTGTTAATAACGCTTGTAGAATATGCAACCCCATGGAGTACCTCATCGATATAAATTGATTCCTTTAATGCCACGATATCTTCACTTCTTGGATACTGTACTGGTTCATACTTTTCTAATTCTGGTAATGTCATCATATCCAGAGACATAGTTATCTGCCTACTTGCCACAAGTGATCAACTGATAGTCAGTCAATACTCCTTAATGTGTAACTTACCATGCATTTTTTACTTAATAGCTTTTGCGAATAGCTCCGCTCGCGTGCATATCAGTTATTGGTTATAAGTAGCAGACGTAGTCAAATCTATCTCTATATCTTAATTCATCTCAATTTGTTTAGTGCTTGAGCCGTGAAAGCGTAAGATACATACAGACAGACAGTTCTAGTTAGAGTTCGAATTTTCAAAGTTGTGAAATAATAAAAGTGGTAGAGATTATGAATAACCTTAATGTGATATAACAAATGATACGTTGAAAATAACAATACATTAAAACATATTTTCAGTTGCATCCATCATTCCTCGGGTGACAACAAGAGAAACATAATACTCGAGGACTTCAGAGTATTATGGCACAGTTGTGATTTACCCTGTAGACCCGGGCATTTGTTGTTTAGTTGAATCAGAAGCTCGTCTCTACAGGTATGTCACGACTGTAATATCTACTTTGTCGTCGATGAAGATTGAAGAAGATGAACGCTGAACTCGTTTTACCAGAAATATTTTGTATTTGTAAATCAACATACTTTTTGCAAATAAAAAGCTATTAAAGAATTTATTCATTATGTTTTATTTTAAATTAAATATGCCACTATTGTGTCACCGAATATTATTACTGACCCCTGACCTTTCGAAAGAGTTGATGAGAAACTTGCGGAATGATATTATTGTTCCCCTCGATATTTCCACATTATTTCCCCTTTGTACTCGAGCGAAAGCTAATTTGGCTACACAATGAGCTACTTTAAGTTTTGGGGACTTTTTGTGTATGATTTAGACAAAGGTTTACTAAAGTTTGCATTAACATGTGTGGTCATTTATTGCACTGGTTTCTAGATTTTTTATTCTGTCCTAGCCCACGCACATGCGATCGAGTTTCTATGTAACAATGTGCGATGCGATGGATCACCTATATCAATGCACCCAATGAATGACTTTTATTTTGTATAAAGACAGCAATTATGCACTAATCAAATTAAAACAATAAATGAGTCACAATTCTCAAACACAATATTTAATTAAGTTTTTACTACATTCAAAGAGACACACTATAAGTATCAGTTATGTATTAAATATGATTCTTACCAAATCCTTCCTAATACTTATTTTGTTTTTAGTGTGTTTGTTGCTCTTACAGACAAAAACTACTGAACGCATTTGAATGAAACTTTATAGTAATATCAGAATAACACATAGGCTACTTTTTACTGCAATAATCAAGATAAACGAGGGCGGAGTATATTTAAAATAATCTGTTATGAAGGTAGTTACTTAATACTTTAATAAAACTAATTACTTCAAATATTTCACAATATTGAAAATTGCCTTCGTTATTGCGTCCCCCTTATTAAGTTGGTGTGTGTGTATGTGTGTGTGTGTGTGTGTGTGTGTGGGTGGGTGTGTAAATGAAAGGGATAATGGCTAACGGTACAGCGCATGCGCACAAACAGGGCTTCTCGAAGGAGACAGATCGGGAACTGGCGACCAACGTCAGTGTATCAAAGTTTGTGCCGAGAGCAGGTGTGTATAATGCTCTGAATCTTTTTCCAATACCATACCATTAGACAAGAAACAAGTAATAACATATTTATATGTGAATTTTGATATTTAACAAACCGTAACAAAACCAATATAACGTTATGTAACATTATCAATACTGTAGTTTAAAAAAACAAAAATGGTCAATCCCTGGTTAACAACTGATATACACCAGATATCCTGGAAGCTTGGATGATTCATAATTTCGTTAACCGATGAACGAGCTGATTGCGTATAAGGAAGATAAAGGTTAGTTTTTTGACTACAAAGTGAAGTCGAGCTCATTTCTAAGGGCCACAGCGCACTAGCTACTTTTAGCATCGGCGATCGGCAACTAGTCGCTTTTTAGAAGGTAAATACGGCAAACGAACGCTCTACACCGCACACTTAAAAACGTCAAACGCGGAGATTGAGTCGCTTTTTAGAAGCGCGACACAGCAGCTGAACGCTACTCTCCGCACACATTCGGATGCCGGTAGCATCGATTTGGCATCTGAGCAGTCGCTAAAACGCGCGTTTCCGATACCGCGATCGAACGCAGGAAGTCGCTAAAACGCGATGCAGCATCGATGCAGTCGCCAAATCACCGATCGCCGATGCTAAAAGTAGCTAGTGTGCGGTGGCCCTAAAGGGCCCGGTAAACGATCAAATTTGTTTGATAAACGCGTCAAACACAGCAGCACACGATCAAATAATTTGACAAACACGTAAATTTGTCAAACAAATTTAATCGTTTACCGGGCCCATAAGTAGGAACATTGATGCCGTAGTTCTAAAATAAAATTATATGTGATATTTAGAAGTCTAAAATCGATCAAAGGTGTGCAATGGTACAAGCCTATGTTCAATAGTGGACTGATAATTATGCTTTAAAAACATTTTAAACATCAAATTGGAGTTCTATCAACGCCATCTCTGATGAGTTAACATGGCTTTTGAGCTACCGAGATGTGAGCAACGACCAAACTAATTTCAACTATAATAATTGACCTATCTCTGTACATTCATATAAAATAATGTAAGGCAGCTATAACGAAAGATACAATTGTCGATTAAATTTAAATAGGTTTTTTAATGAATCAAGATCAGGACATTGTACTTCAATAAGCAATTCAATAGTTGAAGCGGGACAGCAATTGAATTAATTGAACATTCTGGCATGCCGACAACATTGAAGAGAAGTTGTAGGACTTGAAACCGGAAGCTAGTATGGCCAATAGCGTGTTTGTATTTTTATTGAAATTAATTAAGTAAGTTATCAAAAATAATTCAAGATATCTATTGGTACTAAAGATGGCGGAAGAGCAATGTAAGCATGTTCAATATTTAATTGTTGCTTTTTCCACGTTTCGTAATATTTTTGATATAATTATATTTTCATAGTATGTAGACAAATGAGCTATGTTTCATATAAAGTCGTAGTGATCTACCTTCTCATTACAAGCAATATCTAAAGTTAGACCCTCATTACATTAAACATGCTGAAAAGGTTCTATCGGTGCAGTTCAGAATAGATTTACCTGCTTTACCGTGTTTAACGATTTTGCTTGTTTATTGCATTTATCTTGTAATCCTTGGTTATTTTTCTTGAACTATTAATGTTGATGAATTTAAATCTTAGTTTATCATTTCACCTAATAATTAATATTATGCATAAAAATAAATATTAATTTTCACGTCAATTAATTAGTACACAAACACGCTACCCAACTAGTTAATGTCTGCTTGCACGCTTATCGGCGTCAAATTATAAATAGGAATTAACGTGTTTTACAGAGTGATCGTTCGGAAGTGCATAGACTGCACCACCCACTGGCTATGGCGTGCAGTTGATAGAAGATCGAGTTCGCCTAATCACCTTTACCTGGACTACGGATCGAGAAAAGTATCGTATTTTTTGACTTAACTTTACTTACAAACGTGTATGTTTGTTAGTTATATTATTATTCAATAACAACAAAAAACTAGGTAAGCCGCTGAAATTTTATTTAGTTAAATAAACTTACGTTAAACAAGAAGAAAACGTGAATCTCTTTTATATTTCAGACGTTCATGAGAAGCAGTAGTAATTTTAACTGATAAAATATCTGTTAGTCTAAACCACTGATATGATTACATTAGGTGAAGGAGAAATAATTATAGTTCAAAATTAATAAGGGTTACATAAACATATCTGTTATGAATATGAAATCACTTTATTTTTTTACGACAAAAACGTAAAATGCCAAAAAGGACACAGTTTGATACACATCAGCGTCATCATCATCTGCTAGCAGTCTACTAGTGCTGGATATACATACTTCCTTAGACATGAGGTTTTGGAGCTATATTACTAGTAAAATAAGAAAATAATATTTATACTACACCTGATCGAAACAGTAGTCAATATTCCCTGAAAATGAAAAGAGAAAGTTAGTCTTTTCCTTGACCTAAATAAGCGGGAGGAAAAAATGTATGAAAATCCATTTTTAACGTGTTTTAGCGGGAGAGAAAGTTGTATGTATTTTCATTTCCCATGTGTTATCTTATCTATGGCGCGCGCCTGCCCAAGGAGTTTTCATATAATTTAAATATGGAATCTCCGTGCCACTCACATCCTTTTGTGTAGAATAAAAAAAAACAAAAGAAGCGCGAAATATTTATAAATATTATGTCAAATTCTAAGCTAAATTGTGTCTAACATGGTGTCTTACGTTTTGATTTTATTTTATAAATACTTTAAATGTTCCTCACAGGTGTAGTATAAAGCACTGTGTAGCACTCGGGTGAAAGTCCCATTCCTACCTCGGGAGTATTGTGCCTAGGCTGCGCCTTCGGGCCACAAACTGCTCCCTCGCTAGTAATCGGTTCCTTTCCTCCCTCGGTGAACATTGTACTATTTTATTGAGTAATTGAATGTTCTATGTCTAATTCAGAAGTATCTCACCAAGCCGCCATGTTGTGGGTCACCATGCTTTATTGCATGCACTCGCAATAAGGATGGTGACTTCTTCCTTGGATTTTACTCATCATTTCATCTAGTTTAGTGTAGCGTAAAGTCACTTAAGTAGGCACATATTTATAAAGGAAATCATTCTGTGGTTGTCGTAAGAGCCAACTAAGGGTGCGAACTATTCAGGAACAGTATTGCAAAGAGAAGAAAAATTGACGATAATCAAGTGTAGTTTAGTAAACTAGAAACATGATTGTAGACAGAAACAATTTACATCTCGCATTTTTCCATAAATATTTAGGAAAAATCTAAAATTGGCAGCACTTGGTGATACTTTGATTGGTCTTAATCTATCAATAACTAACCTTATGCATTGGGATGCGCAAGGTGTTTTCTTATATATTATACTTACCACATAAAGCAAGACGGCTGGCAGGAGCTGAATGTGAGTAGCCGAGGATCGAACTAAGTGGCATGCAATTGGAGAGGCCTATGTCCAGCAGTGGACTGCGATAGGCTGATGATGATGATAAATCAAGAGGTGTATTTTACTGTTTATTTGTGCCATTGATGATAAGAATAAATATTATGATTATTATTTTTTCTGTTTCAGGACAAGTAATTAAAGCATATCCAAACTAATATTATGAATATAACTTTCCTTGTTACGCTTTCACACGGAAACTACTCAACCGATCATCATGAAATTTGAACACATATTTTTGGAGGTATTAGAAAAATTAAATTAATTTAGTTCTATGAAATAATTTTAACACCATTCTAAGTAAGCTTTGATTTTATTCTAAATAACAAGCAATCTGCTTTATTGCTATTAAAATATATTCGTATTTCTTATGTGAAAGTCAATATAAAATAGTCATAAAATAGCAATGAAATTGATACAAATTAAGAGTTGCTCATTCAGTTCAACGATTCGGAACATCGAGCAGAGGAATACAATTGAATTGAAGAAGAATTCAATCTTTGTATTAGTAGTGTCCAAGACATTATACGATCTAACGATTTTCCAAATAGGATCGCAGAGATATTTATAGCTGCTTTGCTGTCTGATGATAGCTTAGGGGTCAAGCTGCCTATTATGATTATAATGATGTTCAATGAAGCTTATTCATTTCGTTTATTTACATTCCACAATGTTATAAACTGGTAAAAATGGTATACTTAAAAACTTGAAACAATCGTGTATCATCGGTAAGAGTTTTATGTTTCCAAAATACATTGACGCCTGGAATATCCTGATTATATTGACGAAGAATCAACAAATATAAGCCTTTATTTGTAAAACTGGCAAGTCTCATTGAAGTGTTATTAATCACGTCACGTACCCTCATTAGGTTTGTCTACTGATAAATATGAGATTCATATTTTGTTAGCCTAGTTGGACATTTATTGTACGAGAAAAATACTAGAATACTATTTCACAGATACCTTCAATCAATGTTCTTTTAAATTTCAGATATTATGCTGAGGTGAAAATAAAAACTTATGAAACTCTACTAATGAACCTCGAAGACTCTGGAAAACTCCAAAACTTCAAATTATCATGGTACAGTTGTGATTTACCCTGTAAACCCGGGCTTTTTGTTGTTTAGTTAAATTCAGAAGCTCGTCTCTACAGGTATGTCACGACTGTAATACCTCGTTGCTTGGTCAACGTTCAATAACCCAAGAAAAACAACGCTGATATTGTTTTGTCAGAAACATTTTATATTTGTATAAATATATTGTTTCACAGATATCACGCAATTATTAATAATAGATATTGTCAATGATAATTTTTAAATATTGCTAGTAAAATATTAGGCCAAATTTCATTATTAATTTTACACTGTTGTGTTCGTTAAATATCGTATCATGTTGCCTCTAACTAGTTTAATTAACCGTTTAATTAATAGCCAACAACATATGTACCTCTTTTGAAGAATAGGCGTAAACCTAATGTCACATTTATGTATTTTACTCATTTCACATTTTTTTTTTCAATTTAATTTTGAAATAAAAAGAATTATTTGCATAGTTACAGTAGTCTACCAAAACATTTTAGCCACTATATTTATAAGATCTACACTTAAAAATAATTAACTGAAAAGAGAAAAATAAGTATTACCATATTTATTTCGCAGCCAACGCTTCATTAGCTATTCAATCAAGAGCCTAGCCTCTACTGAGTAGTCTATACATATACTAAAAAATATTAACCTAACCTAAAATACCAATTTTGGTCTAATAAGCTTTGGGGATTCATTACATGGCACTGTTTCGTAAAGAGGCTGGTCATTGGTATTTGGATTTTCTTTTGATTCTAGACTTGATGTTGATAAAACTAATTCAGTCCAAATGATTTTGTAGACATATTTTATAGAGCCAATCACTGCAAACTACCTAACTTCAGCAGAGTGACTTTTTTGTAAAATTAAAAACATTTTCATCATCATCATCATCATCAGCCTATCTAAGTCCACTGCTGGACATAGGCCTCTCCCATTGCACACCACTTTGATCGATTTTTTGTGTCTATTTATATATTGCAGAATGTAATCAGTCACAGTGAATGGTAAAAATGGGCGGTGTGGTTTAATTGTTTTATAAAACTGATCTTACGAATTGATGTGTTGAGAAGTAATACAAAAATAAATAAGAAAGTTGACTTATTCTCATTTTTATTTAACCCCTTCCTTTTACGCCGTAAAAATAATTATTTTGCTCCGATGTAACATACAATTTTACACCTCGTTCATCAACAGCCTGTAATGTCTCCTTGCTGGTATCGGTTCTACACACAGGAAAAGGTTAAATCTTACCGAGCGCAGGTTGGAGACCTACAAGACACATAGTGGCTACGTACTGAGGCACTAATTTTCAAGACTGTTGTTCTATGATAACAACCGGGACTGACTACTTAATGTGACCTCCGAGAGACGGAGACGCTCATGGTATCATTCTACTAACAGTCACCTATTCAAGTACGAACCGCACCATCGTTGCTTAGCTACTGATTTATGTAGGCTCGGTGATTGTTTCTTATTACCTAGGGGTACTACTGAATGAACTGATTTAAGAGCAAGTAGCAAACCATAGGTACACAATTACTTTTTTGTGTTTTATTATTTGATAATATTTGGATTCGGTTACTTGTTTAACTATTTGTACTTGTACCTGAATATCAGGTTTCTATGGAGAGAATCTCTGCATTTTAAGACGAACCTGTTTCAAAGGTTGTACTAGTTCTCGTTAAGTATATGTCATACGACTATTTCCATAGATGCCATGACAATAATATGTTATTGGTTTGGTGGTCAGTAAACTGCAACAATACCACTATTACATTTAACAGATTTCAAACTGTTAAAACGGGTTAGGCCATACGTCACCACGCTGGCCGAGTGCAGGTTGGGGAGAGGAAACCTGAGCCCAGCAGTGGGACGTTATGGGTTGTTGATGATTGATGATGAAAACTGTTAAACACTAAGAGTATGTACCTACATACGTCATCGTTGTCACCGTCGTCGCATAACTTCGTGATCACATTGTCAGGTACTGTTAAAAAGTTTATAAAAATTTTATTTTAAAAATGATAGCGGACTTCAGAAACCTATAAATATAAACACAATTTTAAGAAGTAGTCCTAAATGAATATCATTACTTTTATATATTTAAGGCTACTAAAGTGATTCTGCCTGATGGAAAGCATGAGTAGAATTCAGGAGTAGAGGCTACAATCCTTATTGTGAGAGCATACATACTATACTCAGACCTTGGTCGTTCAGTGTAATGTTTCTGCATCACCTACGGGCCTTCGGATGCCGGGAGATTAATTAAAATAATAGAAATGATTTATCATCAGTCAAGAAGTCAGTAATCTAAGTATTGCAATTCAGTAAAGATCAGACTTCAAGTCTACCGTTCTGCCACCTAGAAGGTGAATGTAAGACAAGGTAGTGTTCAAGCGCCATTACATTGTTACTCAATAATGACCAAAAGAGGGCATTGTTTACTAGTTGAGTAATAGTGGTATCTTCAGTACTTAGTTATTTCATATTTTCATCAACGAATAATTAATAAACGCTTGTTTTTATTAAATTATGTTTGACATCTTACCTTTTAGTTATTTTTCTAAAAACCTTTTTTTAATTTGTTGTCCTTAATGTGGCATGTTACTTTATTCAGTTCAAATGAATTTTATCGTTTTATATTACTTTGGTACAAATAATTCCAAATTTGCTTATTAACAATAATATTACTCGCGGTAGTCGCTGTAATCAGTTGTTTATGCTTTTTTAACTATTTCTTCTTCTTCCTAGCCTTATTCCCAATATTATTTGGTATCGGCTACTAGTTCAACTGATATTCAGGTACAACCGTACCTGAATATCAGTTTTTCCACAGAGCGACTGACATCGAACTTCCGCAAACCTAAGAGAGAACTGAAATTCGAAGGTTGAGTATAATTGTCAGTAAATTTGAGGGTACTGACTTCCCGATAACAATTGCCGTAGGTAGATGTTCATGACAACCCGGGGCCGACGTTTTACCTGCTCTCCGAGGCATGAGCGTGAATCACCGCCAAACACCCAAACTTCGAGTTGTTATTAGGAATTTCTTAAGAAGAATCCAAAAAGACTTTTTTAACTATTTATATTTTTAATAAACATCAGTATCGTTATAACTGTAAATTGTACTGTTTACACTTAGATTTTTTTTTTTAGGATTATTGCCGGAAACATTTAAATGATATTAATTTTAAAGCGACATTAAATAAAACAATTTTCCATATTATTGTATTTTAATTTACGATGCAGATATAAACTACATACCTACATAAGATCTTTTAATTGATTTCGATGTGTATAAGTAATGTAACTTATAAGAAAAAATGTCGTAGTACATAGCCGTAGATCTGTAGGCCGTAGATTCGTAGACCACTCGATTTGTAGTAAGTTCGATAACTACGTTATATCAATTACCGTGTAAAACTAAGTTGAGTATGGTACGCGTGATATTGTGTAGCCATATAGACATAAGACACCCGCTAGATAGTACTTGCAAAATATAGAAACATTTCTAGTACCCCTTGTGGCCTAGTGGACAAGGCATCGGCGTCCGGGAGCCGGGGACCGTGGGTTCGAATCCCACCAAGGGCGTAGAGCTTTTTTTCGAATTTTAAAAACTATTTTATTTTAATATCTATAATGTTTTTTACTTTCTTCTTCATGTAAACTTTAACTGTGCCAAATTTGATTGATACTCCTCCGTTCGCATAAGTGTCGTAAAAAGTTTTTGCTTTACGTATTAATATATAAACTTTAGTAACATTCGTGTATAATATCAGTGCATGAAGGGAACGATGTTTACGTAAAACTTTCAATTATTTAAAGAGATTTGTAATACGTTCCGAACGCACTTGCTATGCAAGTGTGTTATGCATAGCAACCTGTGAAGTTTTGACAGGAGATAAACGTTGATACATTTTGACATCTACGATTTATGTATTTTTATAATCACCTAGTTTTCGCCCGTGTATCTCGATTATTGCAATAAAAAGTATCCTATATGTTATTCTGATATATATGCTTTATTACTGTAAAGTTTCATCCAAATCCGTTCAGTAGTTTTTGCGTGAAAGAGGAACAAACATACACACATACATACAAACTTTTGCGTTTATAATATTAGTAGGATTAAATTCTCCAATAAGCTAAGAAGTCAAAAAAATTGTACGTCAAAGCCACAGGTCTGCGCCAACAGTTATCCGCAACTGGTATTACCCGCACAAATACCAGGAGAATATAACGCGGTAGGAGACTGGAGACAGATCTCTTCGTGGTCTGAAATAATATTTATTTACTAAAGCTGTGTAAAAAGTTACCGTTATTGTTTGCTTGTAGGTTGTTTTTTTTACGTTTGATTGATTATTTTTATATCGGACTGAGACGAGTAAGGAGATGGTTTATCTGTTAGATTTTGTCCCGGTAATCTCCGTGCATATCGTCGGGGTGGTTTTATATGAAACTATTATATAAATCCTATATTTCTATTTATCCAAGAGAAATCGGTCCAAAGGGATTTGTATCCCTGCAGGTAGGTACAAGTTAGCTACAAAGGTCAAAACATAGCCTGTGAGATGAGTCTCGTAGGCTATTTATATTACACTATTTTACAAATAGAAAGCACAACATTGGAGAGCCAATAATGTAACTTTAGTGTTAATCGGTTCTATAGATCCCAAGATTATCCCTCACAACATCACAAAGTCATAAACTTTACCTGTTCATAATGTTATCATAGATTTACTTATAATAAAACTGAGATGTCAAATGAAAATAGTCTAGTATTTCTTCTTGTCATCTTTAGTTTTTTTATTTTTTTAGTGACTGTTGTGCACACGAAAAGTGTCCACGACAGAATTTTCTACACCAGGCAAGAATAAATATGGAGGAGGTAGTTGCTTCGTCTATAAACTCCCTGTGCCCCTCTCCTACACGTAGTTAAGGGGTGGAACCATGGTTCACGCATGCGTCGTATTAGCCTCTACTGGACACATGTAAACAGAACACTTATTCGCACGTGGCCGTGTGTACTGCACTGAGAATGTGTCTTATTCACGATGTATTTACAATAGTGTTGTTACAAACTAATTTTTTTTTGTATTTAGAACTAAACTGCCTCGTTGGTCCAGTGGTAAGCGTATGCGACTGCTAATCAAGATGTATCGGGTTCAAATCCCGGGTCGGGCCAAAAAGTGTTTTAGGGTTTTTCTAAGGAAATTTCTAATAGCAGCTCGGAGTTTCGAAGTTTGGCGGTGATTCACGCCCGTGCCTCAGAGAGCACGTAAAGCCATCGGTCCCGGTTGTCATGAAGATCTATGGCAATTGATATTATGAAGTTAGTGCCCTCAAATATACTAACAACTAGTTCAATCTTCGAATTTCAGTTCACGTCAATTAAATGAGTCAATTAAAAAAACTAAATTTCAAAACCCAACTACTGCGTCGATCAGTACTTCCAAATCAGTTCTGATGCGGTGTATAGTGACCCACAAAGGAATACGCGTTTCGTCACAGGACACCACGTTAGATAGTACTTGCAAAATATAGAACTTATTCAAGCACCCCTTGTGGCCTAGTGGACAAGGCATCGGCGTCCGGGAGCCGGGGACCGTGGGTTCGAATCGTGGGATTCGAACCCACGGTCCCCGGCTCCCGGGCGTAGAGGATTTTTTTGAACTAATAATTTAAAAAATGATTTTCAAATTTTTCATTTATTTAGCTTTTTTCTTCGTGTAAACTTTAACTGTACCAAATTTTATACTTCTCCGTTCGCATAATTTTCGTAAAAAGGGGTACAAAGTTTTTGCTTCACGTATTATTATAATACATGTATTTTAGTAACAATTGAACATCATTGAAGTAACAGAAGGGAGAACATTGGTCCGTAGGTTTTCTCGGTCTACTAGTAAAACTATCTGTTCAAAGCTTCTGGTTAAATATTTAAAGCAATAAAATGTAATGTTTAAGTTGGTCTAAATGAACTCCCTGTGCGTTGATTATATTTAGAATGCTTATAAAGCTCTAAGAGTGCAGTACAAAAATGCTTTCAAGGGCCGTTGTTGTTACCCCGTTACTGAAGCGTCTCATTAATATTTGCACAAGAGCGCTCATGTGTGCGTATATTAGGACGAAAAAATATTATGTTTGTATTGATTAAGGGGATATACTCACACATCGCAAAGAGGGCGGGCTTTGTTAATGCACCAATCACAATTCACATTTGCCTATTCACACATTGATATCGTGTTCGCACATGTGGATGACATGTAAATATTTTCTCTACCGTTTTATGATACCCTGGTACATGTGCGGATAAATAAGCCTACGCAAAACCTTTGAGAATAACTTAAAAAGTTTGTAAACAATTTATAAAGTTTGTTATAAAAAATTTATTATAAAAATGTAAAAGTAGATGCGGGCAACTAATACTTTTAGGGCTTGCTATACAGGTTCTATCTGATTAATAGTAGTTATTCTCAGTAGTTTCCATTAATCATCTTTCTTTATTAAGATAAAGAAAGATGATTAATGGAGTTGAGATTAATGAGTTAAGACTCAGGTTCTATCAGGTCTATCTGATTAATCGTAGTTATTCTCAGTAGTTTCCATTAATCATCTTTCTTTATGCAAGTGTATTATTAAGGTGTATGAAACAATTGCAATTCCTAACTATTGTTGAATAAATTAAATTTTATTATGTTAGCATTAAATTTAAACTGTCGAATCATTTACACAAAATGAAGTGTTTTAATTTTGAAGAATGCAATGCTTGCCCGCTACTAGATACTAAAGCACCCGGGTTGAAAAGAGTGCTGTTCAAACTAGTTTAATATGGAATACTTATATAGTAACAAAGACACTGTTTTTTTTTATTCTTAACACACTATGGCTTGTAAATGAAACTCTGATGAAGTCGATAGTGATCCTAAATTAAGAATTTTAATACTATTTCAGGGAAAATAGATAAACATTACGCAATAGGAAATCAGGACGCATTTTTTTATAATAGTTATTGTGAACTTATATCAAGAAGTAATCTGAACTTGTAACTGATATGAAGATATTATGTAAATTACTTTTTTAATGAAATAGGACTCGTATGTAGTAAGCTAACAATCAGACGAGCCATCAGTGTAGCTGACTGAAGAAAACCATTTACGCGGTGGAAAATAAGAATAAAGTTTTATGAAAACCTTGAACAATTTCGATTGAAGAGTCTAATTTTGCCTACAAATATGGTGAAAGAGGATGGAGGAGATACACAGATAACATAAGATAGAAAGAGAGCGCATGTCAGTGCTTCTTACCAATTTAAAGTGAGTGCATATTTGAAGCTACATAGTTTAAACGTATTTTGTCTTGCTTACATATTTCTAGCTAGCAATCACTAGGCAGTCATTTCTTTAAGGAGATGCAGTTGACAAATTGTGATAGAAAGAGAGTGTGTGTCGAACTAGTTGTTGCACTTGTTTGCGATTGAATATTATTACAACGCACCTCCTGTCTTCATCGCCTATTTATAGCCTACAACTACTAAGGGATCATGACTTTATGGAGATGCATTTTAATAGAGAGAGACCGCATGTCGGTCCTACTCTCATAGAGTTGGTGCACTTGCAGATCAATAGTTAAACGTACTAAGGTAATAGTGATTCGGATATCATAGGACGTTAAGAGTTGTTAACATTTATTTACACCATGATATGTGGATGCTGTGACTTCAACTGCTGAAGTTCCAACTTACATTTTTTTATATGAGCCTCATAAAGTTTATCTAAATTATTTGCAGATAAGATATAAGATTAAAATCTAACTCTATATGTTTCAAAATGTAACAGTGTAAGTCAATCATGGTTCGGTTCGCTTTTGACAAACTATTATTTTAATAAAATTATAAATGAAGTCTGAAACAATTTAAAAGCGAAAATCAAATTTTGTTCCAATATTCAGTTAGTCAAGTAATTTCTTCAATGAAGTATATCTATGAGGTGATATAGAAATGAGTGCTATATAAAAATTGAGTTTAAAAAAATTGGGAACATTCATGGTTTTAATAGTCTACACCTGTTCGTAATGTACTCCAGATACAGACAGATTTATTTTAAAGGGCACAACCCTAAAACGGCAGAAAATTGCAAAAAAAAAACAAATTACTGGCTCAAAAAATCTGGAGAATTTTCAAGAAAAACAATAGCTGTTTTGATAACTATTTTATTTCGGGAATTATAGGGTTTAACTTTTAAAATGCACTCACGTGGAAAACTTCGTACAATTATAAAGAAATGATACGTAAACAAAACAATTAGTTATCTATTGGACACTATTATAAATCTTCCTCATTGGCGGACTTCGGAACCCTATTCTATGCGTGGCCTGACATGCAGTTTGAGTTCCTTAACAATAACAAAAATATATTGCAGATAATACTTCATTTTATAATATGTAATGATAATATGTAGATGCAATCATTAAAATCGCTCCACATCGATACGTTAAAACTTGTATTTTTTTTCAAAAGATTACTGTTAAAACGAATTTAAAATTATATTATAAAAGGTAATATCTCTACATATTTGCAATGGCATGCAAATTTAAACCTTAGCTAGTTGTGATACGGCTGAAAAACGTCGTATTATAAACCTCTTTGTAACTTATGGGTTCCTAGTGATAGAAATGCGTGATTGTGTTGATATATACCTAAAGTATCGTATCACGTGACGATTTACTTATAGTAGTAGAAGTACATGATATTCGTAGATGCCATCGAATAAGTGTGAAGTTAGCAACAGTGGAGTTAGCCCGAAAGATAGAAAATATTATAAAATATACTTATCCTGCTGTTGAATCAATAAATATTAAAATTAATATATAAAACTCAAAGAATATAAAATATTCCATAGAAGCGGTTGAAGAAGTAATATATGAATGTAATAAATTATCATTCAAGATATTATTTAAATTTAAACAACCATGTACGACAATGCCATCATACAGACAATATAATAAATTGAATGCAATATCTTTTAAAAATTGGTTTTAACATAATAATGTTTATACACGTGTAAATAATCTTGTACTTTTCGTTTTTTTCTTTCGCTTAATTTATTAAGAGAGAAAGAGAGAAGCAACAGAAGCTCACTATATTTCCTGCTCTTTCCATAACTCCCTCACATAAATATCTAACTGTATCATGACACGCCCCTATTCACGAACAGACATTTGTTTCTTTGAACTATAATTCATAACGTAAACTTGAAGTATTCAGGTACGATTTCTTTATAAAATTTCAGAAAGCTTATTTTAAGTAGATTTAATTGGTTGCAAACACTCAGGCACTCACAGTAATAATTTGTAAGAATTCTACGAAAGAAACTCAAAGGTAGCTGTTTCAACGTATTCACATTTAATACAGAACAGCCTATATACGTGTATATTTGCTTGAGAATTTATACTTTAAGCTTTGGAAATAATGTTGAAATTAGTTTTGAAGAGTATGTTTAACGTTAAGTTTTGGGACGAAATAATGACCTCTTCGTGAGTCATCAGTTCCTAGTGATAGAACCGCGTGATTTCGTTCTCGTATACATATATTATATGTCACTAGGTGAAACCTGCGATGTCACCCGTGCGAAGCTAGTCTTGAAAACTGCTGCAAGTTACTACATAATTATACTAGCATCTAGTATACATATTTCTCACTAATAATTACATGTCTAATCAGCATCTTCATTCCAGATTAAACATATGCACTGTTAGACATAGGCCTACTCAAGGCTCTCCCCTATCACCGGTCCTGTGCAACTTAACATAGTTTAACTGTACAAGGCTTCGCTACAATTTTATTTACTTAATGTGTTATTTAAAATATCCTACTAATATTATAATCACAAATGTTTGTACGTATGTTTGTTGCTCTTTCACTCAAAAAACTACTCAACGGATTTGGATAAAACTTTACAGTAATATCTACTTCCTACTAATATTATAAACGCGATGTTTGTATGTATGTTTGCTGCTCTTTTTTTTCTTTTATATTTAGCCTACCAAAGTGACTCCCCTGCCTGATGGAAAGCATGAGCAGAATTCAAGAGTGGGGGAAACCACACATCATTGCTGCAAATGCAGATAGTAAAGTATGGCTAAGTACACACGAAGCGTTTTTCTCCCGTGCCCGCTGCGGTTGCGGGCCCGCAGCTTCCGTAGAATGCAGATTTGTATTAAAAAAAACAAAGCACAACACACGACGCGTTTTACGCCCGCGGCGTGCGCGGTTGTTTGCGGCTCCCGCTGCACCGGCGGGCAACCTGTAGAACCGCGTGGGTCGCGGTCGCCCGCGCCCTCGGCGGGTTGCGGCCGCGCGCTCTTCGTTCGCTTGGCGGGTACGATCTCTATCTTGAATTAGTGGATGCACCCAAAACCTTCTGGTCTTTCTTTTTATAATTCTTCTATGAAGTAAATATAATGCAACAGCTCGTTTCTGGTGTGTGTCCATGGCGGTCTGAACCTCAACTGAACATTACCGCATCTTGCAACCGCCTGTCTCGCGATCATTGCCCGCAAACGTGGCGGGCGAAGATCGCAACCGCGACGGCCGCGTAACCGCGCAAATAACCGGTTTCGTGTGTATAGAAAAAAAACCGCAGTTCCACGACCGCAGCGGGCACGGGAGAAAAACGCTTCGTGTGTACTTAGCCTATGGCGTCACACACTATGGCGGCTTAGTGAGATGCCTTTTGACGCCCCGCTTAAACGTATAAACTACTAAATGGATTTAGATGAAACTTTACAGTAATATAGCTTATATATCAGAATAACACATAGGCTACATTTTACTGCAATAATCAAAATACGCGTGCGAAAGCTAGGTGATTAGAAAATACATAAATCGTAGATGTCAGGATGTATCATAGGTCAGGTACATCACATTGAATTATACAAAAACATGAGTCCACGAACGGTGCAATAACTGTAAAAAGTTATATTATTTAAAAAATACATAATTTCTGCTATACTTTCATACTTTACAATGCCTCTATAAACTTTGGCTTACAAATTAAAAGAATTTTAATTTAAATTTGAAATTATTTAACATTCAAATTTGAAACTTATGTCCAAAATAAGAACAATGCGTGGCCAATGAAAATCTCATATACATGAGTATGTTTATCAGAAGCCAGTTTAATATACCAAAGGGAGTACTGACTAGTTAAAGATCAGAAGGGATTTGAATTTAGCTAGGTACGTTTGCATTGCACTTTGATATATTGTTTAATCTTGTTAGCAAATATTGCCAACATAATGAGTACAGTCAAACATATATTCAGTGCTAGATAGTGATATATCATAATATATAATAAAAATATATTATTATCTTGCCATTGTATTAAAAACCGCTCAGATGCGATCGGGCTGATATCAGCCCACCTAAAATTCGCACCTTGGTGCGACTGGGCTGTTTTCATCCCACCTAATCACCGCGTCATAAATCGTCTATTCTTGTCTAAACTATACAAATTCACATGACTGTCTCTTTTCTACGCGTTGCCTCATTAGTTCATTGACGCTCAAAAAATAACACGTGCCTACAAATGATCTACCTGAACCGGAAATTTATTGTTGGCCGTCAGTCACCCGTAACGTGTACTTGCGCGAACGTGTCGAATTTTGAAAAGTCGTGTATTTGTTGTGTTTTAGTTTATTTCAACCAAATAAGTGATTATAACATCTAAATAAGTTATATATTTGTGTTTTGTGATTGAGTTTGAACCTCAGAGTGAGTATTTTTTTTATTTATAAAAGTTTTTGGTCCGCGTTGCGACCGTTTAGAGAATTTTGGGCGGCTTGATTCAATTCCATATTTTTCAGTATTTTACAAACCTACCTAAGAAATCTTAACATAATATCGTAGTATATGAGTGTAGCTATAATATAATGATAATATTTTTTATTTACGTGAAAGCGTATATTTATAAAAAAATGCTAGATATGCGGAAAAAAAAAATGTTCACCGTTTGAAAATGTTTCGTGTTAGTCTTATGCCTGTAATTTTATATTTTTGTACTATGGAGTGTGTTTTTTTTATTTTATTACGTGGAGATAGGTCCATTCCATCGATAAAAGTATTAAAATATGCATGCTATCATTTACTTTTTTTAATAATTGAGCTCAAAGTGCACATATTGACTTTTTCAACCATAGTGAATGTTTGCCGTCCTCTCAATAAAATTAGGTACTAAATTTCAACAAACTGTCAGTCCTACGTCATAGCCTCATTAATAAGCTACAAGAATAATACGACTTGAAGCTTTGTCTGCCACTATTTACCCGACAAAAAAATTAAATACCAGCGCGGGGCGACGGCGAGCCGCCGACCGCCGAAACCCGTCGCACTCTACGGAATTTTGCGTTTTGAGGATTCGCATCTAAGCGAGCTGTTTAACATTATCTCTAGCTCTACTCGTAGCTTGTAATAACGCCACTTCTTCTGAATGTTTTGTTTCCCATTCCCATTCACGACAACTATTCCTATTCAATAAATAACTTTTGTTTTAAAGTACACTTTAATTAAAACTTCGGATTTTTTAATGTAATGCAATTCATTTATTTATTTATTTATGTACTTTGTGCAATTACAACATGTATGGTATGCAACACGCATGTGTCATCGTCAAGCAACGAATCAATAGCCACCGTTTCACATCTGAACTACCAGGACATCATGAACATTAAAGAGTAATCTAGTGTTTGTCTGGGTTTGAGTTTTATCTAGGTATTCGTGGAACCGACGTAATGTTGATAGCAACGCCATCTTTACGTTCTCTAAGAGTGACAAGGAAATTTGCAAAATAAGCTATTATTACCCGAGAAAGATATGCAGTACAAATTATTGCTTATTTAATACTAATATATTTAATTATCTTCTTAGCCGAAAGAGTCCACTGCTGAACATAGTTGTTCCCCAAGGCTCTTCACAAGAACTGGTCCTGTGCTGCCCTCATCCAACACCATCCCGCGAGCTTTACCGCGGCACCGCGAGATCAAGTGATTAATACACCTTGAACAAATACATAAGTTTTATATATTTTGCTGGTATTTACTAACTCTAATAAACTAATCGTTTTTGAAAATTCACGTTTCGGACGTTCTTTTTGTAGTTTAATATAAATATGTCATTTTAATAATCTATATATTAATAATCTAATCAGTTTTTATTTAATCACTTTTTATTGACTTATTGTTATTTCTCGTCAAAAATCAGATATTTTAATTTCAGGTTACAACAAATAACTACTAAGACTTACTTCAGTTTTAAGTACGATACTTTAACTATTTAAATCTGTTCAGCCTAATCTTGAAATTTTTATACTAAAGTTACCACTACAGTTGAAACAGATTTAATCTTATATTGTAAAATGCCTATATTTTTAAGCGTTTAAATTTGCAAATGTATGTATCTGTATACATTTGGCTTGCAAATTTAAACGCTAGCCAGTGGAGATACAGTTGCTAAACGTTGTATTATAAGTCCCTTCGAAACTTATGGGTTCCTAGTGATGGAAATACGTGATTGTGTTGATATATACCTAAAGTATCATAGATACGCGACGATTTACTTTTATATAGTAGGTAATATACGATGTTCGTAGATCGATGCCACCGAATAACAGTGAAAGATAGAAAATATCACAAAATATACATAACCTGCTGATGAAGCAATAAATATTTTAAATTAATAAATAAAAACTCAATTAATATAAAATATTGCAAAAAAACGGTTGAAGAAGAAACATAGGAATGAAATAAATCATAAAACAGAATATTTTTAAAATTTAAATAACCATGTACGACAATGTTTTCACACAGACAATTTAATAAATTTAATAATATATTTTTGAATTAATTTTACTTGATGATGTTTATTTAAACACGTGTAAAAAATCTTGTACTTTTAGATTTTTTCTTTCGCTTAATACAGTAAGAGAGAAAGAGAGAAGAAACAGAAGAAAAGCTCACTATATTTCCTGCCTTTTCCACAACTCCCTCACATAAAGATCGACATATATCATGACACGCCCCTATTCGTGAACCGCGTTGGCATTTGTTTCTTTGAACTATAAATTATAACACAAACTTGAAGTGTTCACCTACAATTTCTATATAATCAGAAAGCTGATTTTATTTGGATTTAATTGATTGCAAACACTCATGCACTCATACTCATAATTTGTAAGAATTCTACGAAAGAAACTCAAAGGTAGCTGTTTCAACGTATTCACGCTCAACACTGAACAGCCTATGTCCGTGTATATTTGTTTGCGAAATTATACTTTAACCTTTGGAAATACTGTTGAAATTAGTTTTGGAGAGTATATTTAATTTTGAGTTTTTAGAACGAAATAATAACCTCTTCGTGGGTCATCAGTTCCTAGTGGTATAACCGCGTAATTTCGTTCTCGCATAGGCTAAGTACACACGAGGCGTTTTTCTACCGTGCCCGCTGCGGTGGTGGAACTGCGGTTTTTTTTCTATACTCACGAAACCGGTTATTTGCGCGGTTAGCCTAAGGCTAAGTACACACGGGGTGCTGCTGGCTAGAAAACCTCCACGTGGTGCACCCTGGGCGCTGGCGATAGCACTGTTCCTCCTCATTTCCTCCGCGTTATCTGGAGGGGAGGATTATCGCCAGCGGCGAATATTCTAGCTGGAGAGGAAGCCATGACATCGGCTCTCGGGCAAGGCCCGGCCAGCGGGGTGGGCGTGTCTGCCGGTTGCCCTGCTGGCTCTTCGCTCCTCGGAGCATGGAGGAGGAAACCTCGTTAAAAAACCGAAGGTGGGACCCTTCATGGGTCGGAGTTTCTCCCGCTGATAGCGGTGGAGAAAGGATGGCGGGCTCGGCGTGTACTTACACTACCACCGAGCAGGCAGGGGGACGTAGTCCTCTTGCCACCGTCGGCATAGCGTAATCCCGAGAGAAGTGCTGTGGTCAAGTCTCGCGGCTTTGATCGGGGACGTGGGTCTTGGCTTAACCGCCCGGACCGCGAGGAAGAAAACCTCTCTAAAAAATTACCCCGAATCCCAAGTTCTGGTGCGTGGCCAGGGGATGCATGGCTGATGGGAAGTTCAGTCGTAAGCGCACCCCAAGCCGAGGTACCTGCGGACCCCTCGGCTGGGTTAAAAATTTTCGCTTGCCCGGGTATTGGGGGATCTCTGCCCGGGTCGACTTTTATTTCTCCCCCAATCGTGGGATTAGTTATGGAAATTGGTAATACAAATACAAATATAAAAGGATCGGATAACTCAAACAACTTACTGGCTAGCACAACGGACAACGAAAACAAAAGCGGAAAGGGAAAGAAGAAGAAGGGCATCCTGAAGAGGAGCCCTTCGGGAGCGGACATCTCGAAGGAGGCTGTGGTGGCACTCGGGCCGCCCACCTCGGTGGGGCTCCCAGCAGTCAAAGGGACTACTGGGAGCCAAAGAAGAGGAAGAGATGGGCGTTTCGAGCGTGTACGCTCTAAGTCGGCGGTCGCGCGCAGGAGCGACAGCCGAAAGCGGGAAGCCAAAAATCCGGACAGCGACTCGTCCATCGAGACGCCAGTCGCGAAGGGCGTCCGCACAGAAGAGTCGCGAGCCCCTGTCTCGCTGCCGACGGACTCCGTGTTCTCGAATGCGGAGTCCTACAGGAGGAAAAGGGTGGACAATGAAGCCGAAGCGGAGGAGGAGATCGCCGATCTCCTACTAAAGATTCGGGAGCCGGTGGCGGGGGAACCCCCCAAAGCTCCCGTGTCCGTGCAGGAGAGGGCGAGTGCGGCGGTGGCCATAATAAACAAGGTGGCCATCAAGTCCGTCAACCTGAAGGGCGTGTTTGTGAAAGCCCTGAAGGACTCCTCCTCCGCCTTGTCGGAGGTGGTGGGGAAGCTGTGCGGGGATATGGCGCGCCTCGACGAGGCCAACACCCGCCTGATTGCCCAGATGGCCGAGCTGAGTGCGCAGTTCGCCCAATTCCGGGCTCAGCGTGCTCAGCCGGTGGCCCCGGCCTTGCCTGGGTCATCTCAGCCGAAGGCCCCGGCCCCGCCCGGGCCGTCTAGGGCAGAGGTACCGGCCCTGCCCAGCCCGTCTCGGGTAGAGGTCCCGGCCCCACCAGCGCCACCTCGGATGGAGGCCCCGGCCCCGCCTGCGCCGTCTAAGCCGGAGGGCCCTGCTGGCGGCGAGTTCCCTGACGCCATGTTGCGTCAGGCGCTCGACGCTATGACGCGGATGTTGGACGGGCGACTGGCCGGCCTGGAGGCGAGGCTTCCCCCCGCGCCGGTTGTCCGCCCCCCGCTCGCGTCGCAGAGGCCCCCGGTTGCCACCCTGGTGGGAAGCCGCGTCACCTACGCGGCGGCGATGGCAGCCCCGGCTCCCCAAAGGCAACAACAACAGCCGAAGAAGGGGGCCGGAGCACCGGCCCAGGCGCCGGCCAAGGCACCGGCCAAAGCGCCGGCCAAGGCACCGGCCAAAACGCCGGCCAAGAAGGGGCCTCAAACGGCGCCCTCAAGTGGAGCGGACTTCCCCCCACTTCCCGCTCCGGCGCCTCCGACGGGGTCCTCGGGACCAGCCACCTCTAATGAGGATTGGCAGGTTGTGGGGGCCTCGAAGAGGCGGGGGCAGCGGCAGCGAAAGCGGGCGAGGAAGGCCGCCCAAGGCGCAGCCCAAGCCCCGCAGTCGCCGCCGGTGGCGGCAGCGGCCTCTAAAAAGAGGCCGCGGAAGCTGCAGCCGCCCAAGACCGCGGCTGTAGTGGTGACCGTGTCGCCGGAGGCGGCCAGTGGCGGGCTCACCTACGCGGCCCTGTTCAAAGGGGCCCGTCCCGGGCTCGCCGCTGAATTCGGGGCTGCGGGGATGAGGCTGCGCCGCGCCCAGACGGGAGCTCGAGTATTCGAGTTCCCGGGGGCTGAGGGCGCCAAGACGGCAGATACTTTTGCCGAGAGGTTGCGGGAGGTGTTTGCCGCCCAGGACGGTGTTAAGATCGCCAGGCCCACCAAGTGCGCTGAACTGCGCATTTCGGGTCTGGACGACTCTATCACGTCGGAGGATGTCCGCGATGCAGTCATGGAGAAGACTGGCTGCACCGCGGGCACCATCCGAGTCGGCACCGTCCGGCCGGGCCCGGGAGGCCTCGGCTCGGTGTGGGTCAGCTGTCCCGTGGCGGCGGCCAAAGTTTTGGCCGACGCCGGGAGCATGCTCGTCGGCTTCGTGAATGCCAGAATCACGGTTCTGGCCGCGAGGCCGATGAGGTGCTACAAGTGCCTCGTCGCGGGACACACTCGCACCAAGTGCGAGAGCTGTTTTGACTGCAGCGAACTTTGCTTCCGCTGCGGTCAAACCGGGCACAAGGCGGCAGAATGCTCTGCCGCCCCTCACTGCCCGATGTGTGCGGCGGGTAAAAAGCCCGCCAATCACCAGATGGGGCAGGGGGGCTGCAAGCCTCCCCGCGCTTCTCGGCAGACGCCGGAGGCTAGCCCGGCGACCCAGGCTGCCTCCGACGTCGATCAGGCGACGACGTCGTCGCCCATGGAGGGGGTTGTAGAGACGATCCAGTAATGGATCAAGTCTCCAACCTCCTGGTCCAGACGAACCTCAACCACTGTGCCGCGGTGCAGGATCTCCTCCTGCAAACGATGGCGCGGTGGTCGATAGGTGTTGCCGTAGTCGCGGAGCCCTATTTTGTCCCTCCCCGTCCAAATTGGATGGGTGACTGGGACGGCTCCGTGGCAGTCGTCAGCTCCACGGCGGCTCATTCCCCGCCCTTGTCGCTAAGAGACAAGGGTACTGGATATGTTGCCGTCGAATGGGGGGGAAACACCATTTATGGTGTATATTTCTCCCCCAACCGGAGTCTGAGCGACTTCGAGGTCTTCCTCAACAACCTGGAGACCTCGATACGGCGATTGGGGTCTGGGCACGTCCTCGTGCTGGGGGACTTCAATGCAAAGTCCATTGCGTGGGGTTCCCCGGCGACGGACGCCAGGGGCGAAGCCGTCGAGGAGTGGGCGGCGTCGGTGGGCCTCTGTTTGCTGAACAGAGGCGCCACCAACACGTCCACAGGCCCATCGTGTTGCTGGACGAGGCGGGCAAGTTGTTTGAGAGGGTTCTCTCTGTCCGCATCGTCCGGCACCTCAGCGAGGTGGGGCCCGACCTGTCGGACGCCCAATTCGGCTTCCGAGAAGGGCGTTCGACGGTCGACGCGATCCTGCGCCTGAGGGCCGTGACCGAAGAGGCGGTGAGAGGCGGCGGAGTGGTGTTGGCGGTGTCCTTGGACATCGCCAACGCCTTCAATAGTCTGCCATTCGGCTGCATCAGGGCCGCACTCCAATACCACGGAGTGCCAGGGTACCTGCGGCGGCTGGTGGCAGACTATTTAGAGGAGCGTACCGTCGAGTACGAGGACCGAGATGGCGCCTTGAGACGCAGGGCCATGTCGTGCGGTGTTCCACAGGGGTCTGTCCTAGGACCACTCCTGTGGAACATGGGATACGACTGGGCCCTAAGAGGGCGTCTCCCCCCCGGGCTGGGTGTAATCTGTTACGCAGACGACACCCTGGTCACGGCCCGGGGGGCAAACTTTGAGGAGGCGGCGCGCCTGGCCACCACGGGAGTCTCCCGGGTGGTCGGGCGCATCGAGGCGCTGGGTCTGCGGGTGGCCCTGGACAAGACGGAGGCCCTATTATTTCATGGGCCCCGTCGCGGTCCGCCCGCCGGCGCCTCGATCGAGGTCAACTCGGTCCTCGTACCGGTCCGGGCCCAGATGAGGTACCTGGGTCTGGTCCTCGACGGTAGGTGGCTCTTCGACGAGCACTTCCGACAGCTTGGACCTAAATTGGTGGGCACTGCCTCCGCCCTAGGGCGACTTCTGCCCAACTTGGGCGGGGCCAGTGTCCCCACTAGGCAGCTGTACACGGGGGTTGTCCGGTCAATGGCACTCTACGGTGCACCGGTGTGGGCGGCGGCTCTGTCCGCCCAGAACAGGGCGCGCCTCTGGCGCCCCCAGCGGATACTGGCGGTCAGAGCCATACGTGGATACCGCACGGTGTCCACAGAGGCGGCGTGTGCCTTGGCCGGAACACCCCCGTGGGATTTGGAGGCGGAAGTGCTCGCCGAAGTTTATCGGCGAGTGGCTGACTTCCGGGCGGAGAGCGGATTCCGCCCTCCGCCCGAGGACGTGCGCGAGTGGCGCGAAGCCGCTCGCCTAGCCACCATGCAGAGATGGTCGCTCCGGCTGGAGACCCCACGCGCTGGCTTCGCCGCCGTGGAGGCTCTTCAGCCGGTCATCGAGGAGTGGGCAGGGCGGCAGCACGGGACCCTTTCCTTCCGGCTGACGCAGGTACTTTCCGGGCACGGTTGCTTCGGAAAGTACCTGCACTCGGTCGCTAGGAGGGAACCGAGTCCCGCCTGCCACCACTGCGACTGCAGTGAGGACACGGCCCAGCACACGCTGGCGATCTGCCCCGGTTGGGCGGCGCAGCGCCGGGTCCTCACTGCAGTCATCGGAGGGGATCTCTCGCTGCCGGCCGTCATAAGATCGATGATCGGCAGCGACAGTTGTTTTACCGCGGTCGCAACCTTCTGCGAGGACGTAATCTTGCAGAAGGAGGTGGCGGAGAAGGCCCGGGAGGATGCCATCCAATCGGACCCGATCCGCCGCCGGCGCCCCGGGCGGCGGAGGCGCGCATACCTGCGTCTCATGCCGCCCTGAGAGTGGCCGCGGATGGGCGGGACGGGTTTCCCGTCCGTCCGCAGTAGAGGCCAACCGCGAGGGGGCGACGTCCGCGTGTGACCGGACGTTGCCCAATTAGAGAGTCGAGCGAAGAGTTGGTGCCCGCGACAGTGCGGGCAGGCGCCGGTTGGAGTCCAGAAGGAAATCCCCTCCCTGGACTCCTTCCAATACAAAGGCGCAGAGAGGGTCACACCGTGTGGTTTTAGTCGGTTCGAGTCCGACACACCACCCCGCCGTAACCCCCGACGGGGTGACGGTCCGCGGGGATTTCCACACGTAAAAAAAAAAAAAAAAAAAAAAAAGGCTAAGTACACACGAACAGAGGCGCCACCAACACGTGCGTGCGACAGCAGGGGGGGTCGATAGTGGACCTTTCGTTCGCTACCCCTGCAGTCGCCGCACGAGTAAGGAACTGGAGTGTCCTGGATGAGGTCGAGACGCTCTCGGATCACCTTTATATCCGATTCGAGCTCTCCCGGTCCCAGGACGCCAGTAGGGGTCACGCGGCGCGGCGTCCCTCCCGTTTTCCGCGGTGGGCTGTCGCCAAGAAGAACAGGGACCTACTAGAGGAGGCGGCCATTGTTTGCTCTTGGCTGTCTCCGCAGGCCCCGACCGAGGAGGTCGACGTGGGGGCTGGTCGCTTCGCCGATGCGTTAACGCTCATCTGCGATGCGGCCATGCCCCGCGTTCGTGGCCGTCGGCCTCCTCGGAAGGAGGTCTACTGGTGGTCCCAGGAGTTGGTGGACCTCCGTGCGGCCTGCGTACGTGCCCGGAGGTCCCACACCCGGAGTCGGCGACGTCACCGCAGAGGCGGTGAGGAGGTGGACCGGCTTCACGAGGAGTACCGAGCAGCTCGGGAAACTCTGAGGCTGGCCATCTGCCGCGCCAAAGACGCGAGGCGAGTGGAGATGCTGGAGAGTCTGGAGCGTGACCCCTGGGGTCGGCCCAGCGTTGGAAGTGCGGGAAGCTGGTATTGATCCAGAAACATGGACGGCCTGCCGATTCGGTCGCGGCCTACAGGCCCATCGTGTTGCTGGACGAGGCGGGCAAGTTGTTTGAGAGGGTTCTCTCTGCCCGCATCGTCCGGCACCTCAGCGAGGTGGGGCCCGACCTGTCGAACGCCCAATTCGGCTTCCGAGAAGGGCGTTCGACGGTCGACGCGATCCTGCGCCTGAGGGCCGTGACCGAAGAGGCGGTGAGAGGCGGCGGAGTGGTGTTGGCGGTGTCCTTGGACATCGCCAACGCCTTCAATAGTCTGCCATTCGGCTGCATCCACACGTGGTATTGGGCTGCACTCCAATACCACGGAGTACCAGGGTACCTGAGGCGGCTGGTGGCAGACTATTTAGAGGAGCGTACCGTCGAGTACGAGGACCGAGATGGCGCCTTGAGACGCAGGGCCATGTCGTGCGGTGTTCCACAGGGGTCTGTCCTAGGACCACTCCTGTGGAACATGGGATACGACTGGGCCCTACGAGGGCGTCTCCCCCCCGGGCTGGGTGTAATCTGTTACGCAGACGACACCCTGGTCACGGCCCGGGGGGCAAACTTTGAGGAGGCCGCGCGCCTGGCCACCACAGGAGTATCCCGGGTGGTCGGGCGCATCGAGGCGCAGGGTCTGCGGGTGGCCCTGGACAAGACGGAGGCCCTATTATTTCATGGGCCCCGTCGTGGTCCGCCCGCCGGCGCCTCGATCGAGGTCAACTCGGTCCTCGTACCGGTCCGGGCCCAGATGAGGTACCTGGGTCTGGTCCTCGACCGTAGGTGGCTCTTCGACGAGCACTTCCGACAGCTTGGTCCTAAGTTGGTGGGCACTGCCTCCGCCCTAGGGCGACTTCTGCCCAATTTGGGCGGGGCCAATGTCCCCACTAGGCAGCTGTACACGGGGGTTGTCCGGTCAATGGCGCTTTACTGTGCACCGGTGTGGGCGGCGGCTCTGTCCGCCCAGAACAGGGCGCGCCTCAGGCGGCCGCAGAGAACTCTGGCGGTCAGAGCCATACGGGGTTACCGCACCGTATCGACGGAGGCGGCGTGCGCCCTGGCCGGAACACCCTCGTGGGATTTGGAGGCGGAAGTGCTCGCCGACGTTTATCGGCGAGTGGCTAACTACCGGGCGGAGAGTGGTGGAGTTGGACCTCCGCCCGAGGACGTGCGCGAGTGGCGCGAAGCCGCTCGCCGAGCCACCATGCTGAGATGGTCGCTCCGGCTGGAGACCCCACGCGCTGGCTTCGCCGCCGTGGAGGCTCTTCAGCCGGTCGTCGAGGAGTGGGCAGGGCGGCAGCACGGGACCCTTTCCTTCCGGCTGACGCAGGTACTTTCCGGGCACGGTTGCTTCGGAAAGTACCTGCACTCGGTCGCTAGGAGGGAACCGAGTCCCGCCTGCCACCACTGCAACTACCTACGAGGACGTCTCCCCCCCAACTGCAACTGCAGTGAGGACACGGCCCAGCACACGCTGGCGGTCTGCCCCGCTTGGGCGGCGCAGCGCCGGGACCTCACTGCAGTCATCGGAGGGGATCTCTCGCTGCCGGCCGTCATAAGATCGATGGTCGGCAGCGACAGTTGTTTTACCGCGGTCGCAACCTTCTGCGAGGACGTAATCTTGCAGAAGGAGGTGGCGGAGAAGGCCCGGGAGGATGCTATCCAATCGGACCCGATCCGCCGTCGGCGCCGCGGGCGGCGGAGGCGCGCATACCTGCGTCTCATGCCGCCCTGAGAGTGGCCGCGGATGGACGGGTTTCCCGTCCGTCCGCAGTAGTGGCCAACCGCGAGGGGGCGGCGTCCGCGTGTGACCGGACGTTGCCAATTTTTGGACCCAATAGAGAGTCAAGAGTTTGAGACGGTGCCCGCAAAAGTGCGGGCAGGCGCCGGTTGGAGTCCAGAAGGAAATGCCCTCCCTGGACTCCTTCCAATACAAAGGCGCAGAGAGGGTCACACCGTGTAGTTTTAGTCGGTTCGTGCCCGCAATGATACAAACATGTCACGATGCGGTCGCCCGCCAAGCGAATGAAGAGCGCGCGGGCGCAACCCGCCGAGGGCGCGAGCGACCGTGACCCGGGCGGTTCTACAGGTTGCCCGCCGGTGCAGCGGGAGCCGCAAACAACCGCGCACGCCGCGGGCGTAAAACGCGTCGTGTGTTGTGCTTTGTTTTTTTTAATATAAATCTGCATTCTACGGAAGCTGCGGGCCCGCAACCGCAGCGGGCACGGGAGCAAAACGCTTCGTGTGTACTTAGCCTAACCGCGCATATAACCGGTTTCGTGAGTATATAAAAAAAACTGCAGTTCCACCACCGCAGCGGGCACGGGAGAAAAACGCTACGTGTGTACTTAGCCTTAAGGAGCATTATGATCTTTGTGGGCGCTTAGTGGAACGCACTCTATATTAGATAAAACATAGTCTGTCCTTAGATCTTTAAAACTACGCAACAGATTTTGATGCCGTTTTCTATAATAGATAGAGTAATTCAAGAGAAAGATTTATATGTATAATACATGCATAATATGCCAGAGACACATTGATGATTTTAGACGTTTCTAATGTGATGTCGTAAATAAACCCATTTTTTACGCTTACATTGTAAACGCTGTCTACCCTACGAGATCGATCAAAATAATGTATTACTGTATTGTACACCTTAAGAAGGTCTACAAAAAAATCCGCGACGGTATATCTTTATCCATTAGGGATAATCCACAATTTACATTTTTTTTCTTTTTACAAGAAATAATTACTTATTTACGAAGCAATTTTGAGCAATACATTATTAATCCTTATCTGATTAAAAACCTTTTAAATTAATATTCTAAGACGGTACGAAATTCGCCGGGTCAGCTAGTATATTATATATTACTAGCTGAAACCCGCGATGTCACTCATGCGAAGCTAGTTTTAAAAACTACTGCAAGTGACTGTATATATTAGCATTCAGTACATTTCTCACCAATAATTACACAATATTATAATCACATCTCTAATCAGCATCTTCATCTCAGATTAAAAATATGGACTTTTTGACATAGGCCTCCCCAAGGCTCTCCACTACCACCGGTTCTGTACTACATAACATAGTTTTGTTGTGTGAAGCGTGTTTTTAACCGAATTCAAAAAAAAGGAGGAGGTTATCAATTCGTCGGAATCTTTTTTTTTTTTTTTTTTTATGTATGTTCAGCGAAAATTAGAACCGATTTCAAAAATTCTTTTTGCATTGGAATGGGCGTAGCTTACAGGTGGTTCCATCGTCACCATATCGGGATCTGATCATGGGATCCCAAGGAAATCGAGGGAACTCCTCAAATATCATAGTCACAATGTCGCGATTTGGGTACTCGGAATAGCTTTTCATTGAAGTCGGTTCCTTTTTGTTAAAATTATTAATTTTTGTGAAGGTATCGGTGTAAAAAAAATGTCACAAATTGAAAAAGAAAGGCACTAGTTTTGGATACCAATGCAACGGCCGGGAATCGAACCTGGATCAACACGCTTAGAATGCGCAGGCTCTACCATTGAGCTACCGTTGCTGACAAACATTCTACCAAATATGGCACTAGTTGTACACAACATTTGTATGACTTAATTGATTTCACTAAATAAATACAACTTTTGACAAAAAGTCAGGAAATATATATTATATGGTCTGTCGTTAATAATGGATAATCCGGTAAGTGGAGGTAGTCCAGATGTCAGGCTGCAATACAGTCATTGTTTTATGTCAGTTTTACCAACAATTAGAATACAACTTTTAAAAGAATAGTAGTCAGGAAATATGAGTTTACTAGTGATCGCTAAGTGGTTCAAATTCGATATATTTTATTTAGCTAATTAAAAGTTTATAAGTGACAAAATTATAAGGGTTCTATTTTCAAAGACTATAACTTCTATAATCCCGGATTTCACCAAGGCTACAATACAATTTTAATTTAACAATAGATTGACTTCGCTTTTGTGTTTATGACATTTTATTTGATGATTAAATGTGTTATTTAACATTATTAAATATATGGTTCTATATTTATATCAGTGATCTAGTAATTATCATACAAACTTCGCTTAATTTGGGACTAGGAGGCTTTGTGTGTAAGATGTCCGATATATTTATAATTATTATTTTTGTATATTTTGAAATTGTCTTGTACTTTTCGATTTTCTCTTTCGATTAATATAGTAACAGAGAAGGAACAGAACGAGAGCTCACTATATTTCCTGCCTTTTCTACAACTCGCTCACATAAATATGGACCTGTGTCATGACACGCCCCTATTTACGAACAGAGTTGGCATTTCTTTCTTTAAACAAGAATTCGTAATATAAATTTGAAGTGTTCACGTACGTTTTATTTATAATCAAAAAGCTCATTTTATGTAGATTTCATTGTTTGCAAACACTCCACTTCATACTCATAATTTGCTAGAATTCTACGAAAGAAACTCAAAGGTAGCTGTTTCAACGTATTCACGCTCAATACTGAACAGCCTATGTCCGTGTATATTTGTTTACGAAATTATACTTTGACCTTTGGAAACACTGTTGAAATTAGGTTTGAAGAGTACATTTAGTTTTGAGTTTTGGAACGAATTAATAACCTCTTCGTCACTCATTTGTTCCTAGTCACAGAAACGCGTAGTTTCGTTCTCGTATCGTATCTTAAACCCGCGATGTCACCTGTGTGAAGACAGTCTTTATAACTAATACAAGTTACTCTATGTATAAATAGAACCAGTATATTTCTCACTAACAATAATGTCATAATTATATCTCCAATTAGATTAGATATGTACATTGCTGGATATAGGCCTCCCCAAGGCCTTCCACAACAGCCGATTCTCTTCTGCCCGTTTCAAATTAATATTGTTGAATGAACCAAATTCTTAATTTTAAGTGAACCTTCTGTTTAAAATTTCAACCCAAAGTATAATAATAACACAACTGATGTATCTGAGAACAAAATCTTGCGATTCTATCACTAGGAACCGATAAATCATGAAGAGGTCTCTGTTTTACCTACGCACCTGTGATTTCACCGTTGTCTCAAAAGCCTATAGTACAAATTCGCACAAAATATGCACAGATATAAGCTTCTTTATATAAGTATCATTGTGTTGAAAACAGATCCATATAGGATCATCTTAAAATTCATACAATTTTTAACATAACCGAGAATAGTGTTTTTAACCCATCAATCTACATAAAATTTGCTTCCTATTTATCACAAAGTCTTGCATGAACAGATCAAGCTTATGTCAGGAATCACAGTTTAAAAACAAACATCATCTTCGTTTTAGAATAGAGGGCGTGACCCGGTATCGAATAGTGTGTGTGAGTTGTGGAAAAAGTAGTATTAACTAAAAAGAGAGGGAAAACGTTCCCTCTTTTTCTAGTTAATTAAATAAAATGAAAGAAAGGTATTTTGATTTATCTAATCGGACAGCTTTAACACTTACACAATGTCTTTTCTGTGCATTTTTGCAGTCAACTCAACAAGTATACTCGTGACTATGTAGGTAACTAAAACACATTTGGTTTTGTGAAGTGTCATGAAATATATTATGTTTCGCGTTCCTACTTTTTTTACTTGGGTGATACTTATACATTACTGATATATTTATAAATACATATGAAGGGTAACAAACAATATTAATGACTATTAATTAAACCAAAATATATATTTATTCCCGCCACATCAAGGTTATCCCCTCGGACTGTCGCCCCACCGGGGCTTGCGGCGGAGCGGTGTTTCGGATTCGAAACTTAAACCACACGGTTGGGAGGAGTCCAGGGAAGGAATTACTTTCTGGATCCCTCCCAACGCCTGCCCGCACTGTTACGGGAACTTTAGACGCACCTTGGTCCAACCAACAACCAACCTTGTAGAAGAACAGAAAGGTTTCACACCAATACGCGTTTTCCTTTTCACACATATAATTGTACTGTCCCGCTTCTACACATGAAGGAAAAACTGGTGTATCAACTCCATTGTAGTTATGATGTCCTGGTACAGGTGCGGATAAAAGAGCCTATTGACGCATTTGATTTACATCACCTGTAATAAAATAATTTGTTCTATAAAATGAAATATGAAACTGGAGTTATAAAGAGTAGTTCTTAGTTGGTTTATCCAGTGGTAGGTATATGACATACGACATTAAGAATGGCTGTTTCGACATTACGACATTGGCTTCCATGGTGTAGCAGTTAATACATCTGCCTAACACTTAAAAGGTCTCTAGGTTTGATCCCATGCCGAAATATCTCTTTTACATACCAATATTTGTTTTCAGCGAATGCTTTGTTTCGTATTGATTTATGATTCCTATGTTTTATTTTTTAGTGACGTGTTAACCTTATTAACCGACTTCAAAAAAGGAGGAGGTTCTCAATTCGTCGGAATCTTTTTTTTTCATGTACGTTCAGAGATAATTTCATCGTTTATGAACCGATTTCAAATTCTTTTTGCATTGGAATGGGTGTACCTTACAGGTGGTCCCATCGTTACTATATCGGGATCTTATGATGGGATCCCAAGAAAATCCAGGGAACTCCTCAAATATCATAGGCACAAATGCCGCGATTTGGGTAGTCGGAATAGTTTTTCTTTGAAGTCGGTTTCTTTTTGTGAAAAAAGCTTTAATTTTCAAATTGTTTTCTCAATTTAAATCCAGCATTGCATCATCAATCAGTATATTGCTTAGTAGAAAGAAATATAGGTATATAGAACTAAATTACGCGGTTCTATCACTAGGAACTGATGACTCACGAAGAGGTTATTATTTTGTATCAAAACTCAAAAATTGAGCATACTCTTCAAAACTAATTTCAACAGTATTTCCAAAGGCTAAAGTATAAATTCGCAAGCACATCTAACGGACATAGGCTGTTCAGTATTGAGCGTGAATACGTTGAAACAGCTACCTTTGACTTTCTTTCGTAGAATTCTGATAAATTATAACTGTGAGTGCATGAGTGTTTGCAATCAATTAAATCCACATAAAATTAGCTTTCTGATTATAAAGAAATCTTACGTGAGCAATTCAAGTTTATGTTATGAATTACAGTTTAAATAAGCAAATGTTAACGCCATTCGTGAAATGGGGGCGTGTCATGATACAGATCAACATTTATGTTAACGTGTTGTGGAAAGGGGGGGAAATATATTCAGAGAAAGGAACGACGCTACATTAGTTTCAGTGTCACGAGCCGTTTCATAGAGCCTTAAACTAGCAGATGATCAACACGCTTTTAATGATATCTCATATGTCCATTTCTAATGTGTAGCTGAGGAGCTATGAGGAAATAAATGACGTATATTCTTCTGCAACTGAACAGTTTACACGGTGATATCCGTACGCGCTGAAAGCAACGTGGCTCTACTACAAACTAGTGTGCTGTACCTGCTAATTAATAGCTTTTGTAGGTGTCTCTTACACTATAGTTGTACCTTATTCCGTAGTAATATGAGTAAGTTAGAAGCTTGACTATTTATAAACCCTTAAAAAAAAATAGAGTAGACTGACCACGGTGAGCTAAGTGCCTAAACTGCATGATTTGTTAGGGCCACAGCACACTAGCTACTTTTCGGCACACACTTTCGACACAGCATCGGCGATCGGTGATTTGGCGACTGCATCGATGCTGCATCGCCTTTTAGCGACTTCCTGCGTTCGATCTTGGTATCAAAATCGCGCATCACGCTACTAAAAAGCGACTAGTTGCCGATCACCGATGCTAAAAGTAGCTAGTGTGCTGTGGCCCTTACGTAGTTTTGTCTACAGTTTTATATTTTCGTTTTGATTGCGGAAACAAAAACTCGCTACGACGCTCTACGATGCAGCTACGACGTAGGTATGGTCTACGCCATAGGTCACAGTATTATAATTATTTATTTGCAGATTATTAGATAATATAGAATTTACATGAATATAATTTTATTGTAAAACTAATGTTTATGTTAGCTCGCCTAACTAACCATCACATTGTGTATACACGAGAAAATAAAAAAGTCGTGTGGCACTCGGGGGCTGCCGCGGTAAAGTTATTGCATAGCATTTTTCATCAACTTAAGCAATTATATTTATTTATTTATTGTTGTATTAATGCAGTATTTTTTTTCTTTTTCTTTGATATTAATTCAAGTTTACAAAACAATTTATACACTGTCTTTTTATCAACATACATTCTAAAAATATTATTGTCAAATAATATAATCATCCTATTAGCAGACAGACAATGACAACTAAACAGAGAACTTAATAGTAATACGTGCATATCTATGGAAAATAAAAACACTAAGGCTAAGTACACACGAAGCGTTTTTCTCCCGTGCCCGCTGCGGTCGTGGAACTGCCGTTTTTTTTCTATACACACGAAACCGGTTATTTGCGCGGTTACGCGGCCGTCGCGGTTGCGATCTTCGCCCGCCACGTTTGCGGGCAATGATCGCAAGACAGGCGGTTGCAAGATGCGGTAATGTTCAGTTGAGGTTCAGACCGCCATGGACACACACCAGAAACGAGCTGTTGCAATATATTTACTTCACAGAAGAATTGAAAAAAGAAAGACCAGAAGGTTTTGGGTGCATCCACTAATTCAAATATATAAATATCCCGAGGTATACAAACATGTCACGATGCGGTCGCCCGCCAAGCGAACGGGCGCAACCCGCCGAGGGCGCGGGCGACCGCTACCCGCGCGGTTCTACAGGTTGCCCACCGGTGCAGCGGGAGCCGCAAACAACCGCGCACGCCGCGGGCGTAAAACGCGTCGTGTGTTGTGCTTTGTTTTTTTAAATACAAATCTGCATTCTACGGAAGCGGGCCCGCAACCGCAGCAGGCACGGTTGGTTAAAAACGCTTCGTGTGTACTTAGCCTAAGATTCAATAGACGGTACTGGAGAACGCAGACGCTATGTATTGTGTAAAGTAGATAACAATAATATATTTTGTAATAAGTTTTATACACTAGACAAGGACGAAGAATCTAGAATGACTGTGTTGTCAAGGCAACGGATAACGGCCAGTAGCAGTAGCACGCATGCGCTAATCTGCCTATAGAGCACGGAGCCGCCACATCCTTGTCGCACTGCAGTTATAATCATAACCTCTATCCTTTTTTGGGTGTTAGGTATTTTCGTTACGAATTTTCTTGATTCGGTCGCCGCGTTCAAAGCCCGCGATAAAAGCTATTATCATCGTCATCATCATCTCAGTTCACTTAATAATTAATAATTTATTAAGCTATTAAATTATTAACAACTTGCAAAAAACATAATAATGTCAAATGAGCGTTTGCAAAGGATCACACAAGTAAAACTTAAAAAAAGATGCCTGTGTGTGTGTGCCTAATAGATAATACACCAAATTGATGCACATTTGATCCGAAGCGGGAGTTAAACCCGAGACTTTAAGTCAAGCAGTCATTTACGCTACCACTGCGCCACCGACGCAATTCAAAACTATGAAACTTTATGAATAAAATAGATAGAGTGAAACATAGAACCTCCTCCGTTTTTGGAATCGGTTGAAATGGTCTGAACTATGAATACTAGAAATTTTTGAACTATTTATAGCCTGCAAATACCAAGGGATCATGACTTTACGGAGATGAGTTTATGCAGTTCGAGAGTTGGTGCACTTGCAGATCAATACTTGAACGTACCAAGGCAATAGTGATTCGGATATCATAGGACGTAAAGTATGAGCCCATAACTTTGTTTACATCAAGCAACGTGGATACTATGATGTCATTTACTGCATTTTATCAAGTTTTTTTTATCCAGTAATTATTGTCTTATGTACGGGTTCAAAAAGTAGAACACCACCTATATACAAAAATCCAACTTGGTTGCATTTTACTAATCTAAAATGATTAAAAACTAGCTTTTGCCCGCGGCTCCACCCGCGTGTATGTCGGTTATCGCGGTAAAAAGTATCCTATGTCCTTTCCCCAGTTCATACCAAATTTCCCCAAAATCGGTTCAGTGGACGTAACAAATAATTGTACTAAAGGTTGTTTGGAAAACGTCCAAATTTTAAACACGTATTCCCACAACTTATGATTCTTGAATTAAATCTTTCTTAGGGTTACGATACGTCCCCTACGTTGTGGCTACGTAATCTTGCTGTTGGATGTTTTTAAGGCGTGTATGTGTAACAGACAGACAGACAGGGTTACTTTCGCATTTATAATATTAGTAGAAATTTTCATGTAGTGACAGATCATAGCCCGTATGGCGAACATGTTACATTAGTCAAAGATCTCATTTATAAGGAGGCTTTTCCCTTTCATTTATTATAGGTCCCTCAGTGAATCACCAAAGAATATTTTTGTGATATAAACTTAACTTAAGAATAAAGGTGAAAGTCTAAGGAGAAGTGTCAGTTATTCACATAAATTGTACTCTGTAAACTTCCAACACGTAGAGAGGCAATCTGGCTTTGTTGATGCTTCATTAGTATGGGACGACCTTGCTTTTTTATATATGCATGCTTAACTCCAGCATAGTTTTGCTTTCCTAGTACGTGCTTGTAAGGAAAACTATTGAAAACCCCGGAGTGGTGAGTGATCGCGAGTTTGTCCCACACAACAATTATGTTTGCAATTAAAGGTTTACTCTTTGAACATCTTTAATATCGATTCATCATCATCGTCAGCCTATCGCAGTGCGGTGCTGGATGTAGGTAAAAATCTCAATTTTTAATTAATATAATTTTAACAAAAAGAAACTGTCTGCTGAACTGATCTTGACAATTCTCTGACCAATAGATATCCACATTATTTATGGTGTCATATTATTATTATTGCATAATATTAACCAGAAAAAGATTATTGCGATATCTTTCATACATGCCGTAGGAACCATGGGCAAGTGTGCCGGAAGTTCCAAATATTTACATTTATTTTTCGTCGCACAAGGCCAAGGTTCAGAAGAGGTCACGGGTAATCGAACCCTAAACTTGGTCAAAGGCATCGCAAATTACGTCCCTGCGCCCGCGCACTGTGGTGTGAGCACTGGGAGTCTGACACGTACATACCAACATTTATGTTGCTTGTATATACAATGTACAACACATTTGATGTAGAATTAACTGATTAAATAATACCAGTTTTTTTATAAACAAATATGATAACATAAACGATTAGTATCATAAAATGATATATAGATATATTATAAAAAAAAGCGGCCAAGTGCGAGTCGGACTCGCGCATGAAGGGTTCCGTATCAGCAAGTAACATCATATAAATGTTTTTGTAGTGCGTTGTAACTTTCACCGATGTTTTAATAATAGTGTTTTGATTGGATGAAAGGTAAATTGCGTGTTACGATTTATGACGTATTAAAAAAAAACTACTCGCTAGATCTCGTTCAAACCAATTTTCGTTGGTAGTTTGCATGGTAATGTACAACATATTTTTTTTTTACTTTTATCACTCTCTTATTTTAGAAGTTAGAGGGGGGGGGACACACATTTTTCCACTTTGGAAGTGTCTCTCGCGCAAATTATTCAGTTTAGAAAAAAATGATATTAGAAACCTCAACATCATTTTTGAAGACCTATCCATAGATACCCCACACGTATAGGTTTGATGAAAAAAAAAAAATTTGAGTTTCAGTTCCAAGTATGGGGACCCCCAAATTGTATTGTTTTTTTTCTATTTTAATGTAAAAATCTTAATGCGGTTCACAGAATACATCGACTGACCAAATTTCAACAGTATAGCTCTTATAGTTTCGGAAATAAATGGCTGTGACATACGGACGGACAGACAGACAGACAGACAGACAGACAGACAGACAGACAGACAGACAGACTTGACGAATCTATAAGGGTTCCGTTTTTTGCCATTTGGCTACGGAACCCTAAAAATCACATATTAGGGTAAAAAATGTGTGCATTCAAATAAACTTACAAATTTTATAATAAAAATGGTAACTGTAAGCTTACCTATACGTTTTTTAATATAAATGGTTTGAATATTTCTGTGTACAAAGTATAATCTGAATCAAATGTACGAATGCACTAAGACTAGTGAATTACGTGGGACCATTTACTGTAGATACCCACACATATGAATAACAATGGATTGAAAAAAATGTTGGAAGCCTATTCGAGCCAAACTACCCAGGAATTAGCGGCACGGTTAAATGTTACCTTACCAAGTTATATTGAGTCACTTGCGTCAATTCAATTATATAAAAAAATATGAAAAATGGGTGCCTCATGATTTGACTGATCTGCAGAAAGAAACGCGTGTTGAAACGGTAACTTGTATTGCCTTGTTGAATCAATACAGAAATGAATCAATGTTGGATTGAATTGTGACATGTGATGAAAAGTGGAATCTTTGCGATTATATTTTCTACGTGATAAAAAAGTTTTCTTCCCAGGAGGCAGTACAAAATGCTTTGACACAGTTTGTAGAATCTAGATCCCTAGAGTTCTATCGCAAAGGCATAAATAACCTTCCTATTAGATGGCAGCAATGTATTGATAATAATGGTAGATATTTTGAATAAATAAATAATTACGTTAAATGAAAATAAAACGAATTTTACTTTTTCAGTACAAATCGTCAATTTCATACTTTAACCCCTAATACAAATATGAGGTGAGGCGAGGTGTAAGGAATAATAATAATTAATAAATAAATAAACATTTTGGACATCTTACACACAACATCATCTAGTCCCAAACTAAGCAGAGCTTGTGTTATGGGTACTAAGCAACTGATATAAATACATAAACATACTTTTTTTTTTGTAAATACATACATATTATACATAGAAAAACACCCAAACTCCGAAACAAACATTTGTGGATCACACAAACATTTGGTCCGACTCGGGAATCGAACCCGAGACCTCTTGATTAGCAGTCGCATACGCTGACCACTAGACCAACGAGGCAGTCGAGGCAGGAATGGTGAGGTGTAATGAATTGTGAGGTGTATGAATGGTGAGGTAGAGTGCACCGCCCAGCGGCGCACTCCCACCCAGGTGCACTCCCTGCCACCTTTAGGAAAGAGGAAGGAGGAGGAAGGGAGGCATTGGTATTGCGCTATTGCACTATTTCTGTAGAACTCCATTGTATTCATGATATCCTAGTACCGGTGCATGCATCACAATGCAGCGCAGTTTGATATTCGTTCTAATTCTACCTGAGAGATGCACTTTATCTATCCAAGCATCTGTAAAATAAGTAAATTTAAATTAACAACTATACTTATTTACTTGTTACACATATAACAGTTTTAGGTAAGTGTAAATCATATGATACCCCCGCTCGGCTTAATGCAATTTCAGATTGCACTTGCAATTGATACCATAATTATATTGCACCAGTGGCGTCTTGCTTGTGGATATGCACTATGATCGTATGTATGTGTGGTGTGTGTATATAACAAAGAATAGCCTTACTTTTGAACTTGATGTTAAATCTAAACAACATCTAAACAACTGTGTGTGGGGCCAAGAGCAAAATTTTTATAGATTATCCTTTGTCCTTTAGTAGACTTAGAGACTGCTTATACGAACTCTTCTTTCTAGAATATTTTTTACAATTGTAATAATTATTCATCAGAAAGCGATCTAGGTGAAAGTAAATTTTGACAGCAGCTGTAACATTTGGTCAAGAAGTTTGAGAAACATAATAGTTTCTATATAGTTAGCCATTACTAGGACATCATAACTGAGTGGAGATGAAATTTTGGTACCTCGATCATACGTACAAGCTACTGGTGACCCTGAGAAGCGACAGAGATGAGCGACCTGATTGGTGCATCCGCACAGTTTCCCTCTCATACTACCCACAGGTCGCGAGTGCACCCGCCCATTCTGCAATTCTGAATCACCAGCACTTCAGTCTTTTAGAAGTCGTGGCTCTAATAAGAACAAAATAAATATGCAACTGTGTGCAACTTAAAATCATTACTGTGAGATCTTTTAAGTTACGATCATATATTTGGAATATAATTAAGTTATCGAAGTGTCTAGTCATGTTCTAAAAGCTATTTAGGGTTCCGTAGTCAAATGGCAAAAAACGGAACCCTTGTAGATTCGTCATGTCTGTCTGTCTGTCTGTCTTTCTGTCTGTCCGTCCGTATGTCACAGCCACTTTTTTCCGAAACCATAAGAACCTTTGAAACTTGGTAAGTAGATATAATCTGTAAACCGCATTAAGATTTTCATATAAACATGGAAAAAAAACAATATATTTTGGGGGTCCCCATACTTGGAACTGAAACTCAAAAAAATTTTTTTCATCAAACTCATACGTGTGGGATCTATGGATAGGTGTTCAAAAATGATGTTGAGATTTCTAATATCATTTTTTTCTAAACTGAATAGTTTGCGCGAGAGACACTTCCAAAGTGGAAAAATGTGTGTCCCCCCTCCCCCTGTAACTTCTATATTATGAGAGTGATAAAACTAAAAAAAATATATGTTGTACATTATCATACAAACTACCAACGAAAATTGGTTTGAACGAGATCTAGTAAGTAGTTTTTTTTAACACGTCATAAATCGTAAACTGCAATTAATCTTTCATTCAATCAATACACTATTATAAAAACATTTATATGATGTTACTTGCTGATACGGAACCCTTCATGGGCGAGTCCGACTCGTACTTGGCCGCTTTTTTTTAATTCGCTTTATGACAATTAAACTTTTCAAAGTTCGTAATTGAAATATTCATAAAACTTAGTACTAAGTAGAGTATCCTTTCAAACTAAAGAACATGAGAGAGAAAAAAAATTTTTTGGAAAACGTTATTTTTCATATCATTTTCATTTTCAAAATATTTCACGTCTTTTTTTTTTGGTTATTTTTATAGCCTCGTGCTGAGGTCGCTGTCATCGTCAAGCAACGAATCAATAGGCACAGTTACACATCTGAACTACTAGGACATCATGAACATTGAAGAGTAATCTTGTACCTTGTCCGTGTATTATCCCTACTAAAACCCGAATAAAACCCTGTTAGTAATAATTTTTTGAGGATCATCAAATCAACATATTTTATCCCTGCTACCCCTGTTACCTACCTCAATCGAGAATTGTCACACAGTAACAGTTGGGCGTCTCATCGGAACGAAGCTACTCACGAAAAATTAACTTGTTAGTAATCAAAAGTAAAAATGAACCAGGGATCCTGTACTATAATATTATAAATGCGAAAGTAACTCTGTCTGTCTGTTACGCTTTCACGCCTAAACCACTGAACCGATTTTGATGAAATTTGGTATGAAGATAGAACTAAACTTGGGAAAGGACATAGGATACTTTTTACCGCGATAACCGACATACACGCGGGCGGAGCCGCGGGCGAGCTAGTCATTTATATATTAAGTTGTATGTGAAGCCGCTGCCAACACCACCTCTGCGTCCTCTAACAATGTTAAGGACATGGTCTGAAGAATACTTTTATCGGTGGATTGTTACAATAAATACTTAAAATATGTTGTTGAATTGACTATTATGTGCATTTTTTATTTATTTGTATTTTATTTTATAGTAGCTGACCCACACAGCCCCGTGTGCATCTTCTTTTATCCGTAGAGTGATGTTATAGCGCGGCAGCTAATTGTTTCCCATGAAAAAGGTTAAAAATGAGCGAAATCTACAAGATCGACATAATATGCTGTTGTGGACTTTTAAAGGGGAACAATTCTGTCAAACTGTTACCGTTTAACCTATTACGCAGCTCACGAAGCGGAAGTTCTAAAGAGGAAAAAAAACCCCCAGATTCGAAACTTTCTTCATTGGTCTCCGCTCAGATTGGTCTTAGCGTGATGATATATAGCATTTCACGATAAATGGGCTATCTAACACTGAAAGGATTTTTAAAATCGGAACAGTAATTCTATCTATATTGTATTTAGATTGCACCATATTGCAAAACACCATTTATGATAAATGTGTTATTGGAACGAAGTTCCGTATGGCGCGTTGCGAAAGGGAGCCCCCTTTCGCAACGCGCCATACGGAACTTCGTTCTAGACTGCTGGACTGGCAGGGTCACGAACTATTTTTTGTATTTGGTTATAAAAACAATTGTTAATTTTAAATGATTTTAATGCTTCATTGTTAAAATATATCAATTATATAACGAAAAAAAACTACACTTTTTGCTATTTTTCAATAGGTTTTTATAAACACTAAACAGATGCCGTTGTTTAAAACAGCGCCATATGCGTTCTGTGGTACTGAAATGTTTGAATTCTTCTTAGTACTCAAAATTATTACTAGATATCACTATATAAAATTGTGATAAAAGAAAAAAGTTAAAACATTTAACACAAATATCATAAATTAGTAAATCTTTTACAGATATTTTTACAAGAGGACTTTACAACTAAAAGTTGACTACATTTCCTTAAGCTCACACCTCAAAGAAATAAAGACCAACTTCACTTCGTTCCATTCGGATGTCCCTTGACACCTCTCAACCTTTTATTTAGTTAAATTGTATATTAAATTATTACACTGTACACAAAATAAATAAGTATACATATTTTTGGACATCTAACACACAACATCATCTAGTAGTAGTCTAACACACAACAACATAGCGAAGCAGAGCTTGTACTATGGGTACTGAGTAGACAACTGATATAAAAAATAAAATAATGTACTTTTATGTATGTGTGTTTAAAATATGTCATTATTAAACACACATACATAAAAAGCTTGTAATAATGCTTATAGTGAACAAGATACATTCTCGGTGCCGTAGTAGCCACGTGTAGACCACGTGCGAATAAGTGTTCTGTTTACATGTGTGCCCGGTAGAGGCTAAAACGACGCATGCGTGTACTAAGGTTCCACCTCTTCGCTACCTGTAGGCCCCTCCTACAGGTAGGCAGGGAGTCTTAGAAATGAATGAGAAACTAACGAAACCCTACCTCCTCGATATTTCTTATCGCCTGGTGCAGAAGATTCAGTCGTGGACACTATCAGACCATGCATACCGCGGTGGAGAACCATGACGGGTTTTAGTCGTAGTGAACAGACATTATGTTGCTTAATTAGAATGAGGATAATAATTGTTTACATTTATTTGAATTAATAATAAATAACTAAATAAGGGTATTTTTTTATTATGATATGATTATTTTTTATTTATTTATAAACTTTATGCACTTAAATTGTACTGTAGTTAAAAGGTTTTACACTCGAAGGACTACATTATTTAACGTCCTATCCAAAACGATCGATACCGTCGAAACTCATTAATATACTATCCTAATATAATATCGCATTATTGGGTAAACTAAAAGAAATAAATATGAGCCTATAGCAGCTCATCAAATGAAATTTTCAGGGAAATATAAACTTAAATTGTGAATTATTCCCTCCATTTACCCGAAACTCTACCAGGGTAATATGTTTCAGTAGAGTATGAATCTGTCCATCCCTTAATGTCAGCTTGATACGTCACGTGGAGTGAGGCCCCAGGTGCTGTGCTGATTGGTGTAGCCACAAAGCCGCCATTTTCCATTGGGCGGGGGGTTGGGAACGATGACGCTATTCGACAATCTTGCCGCTGAAATACTAGCACTTCATGTACATGAAGATGTCTATTCATAAGCTAAACGATAAAAGAACTAAAACAAAGTTACTAAACAAAAAATATCATTCTTTAATTTTAATAGAAATACAGACTATTTAGTGTTATGAAAGTATTGAGTAGTTTTTTGCCAACGAATACAATATTATTAACGTTTCAAGGACAGTGTTTAAATATCTTGAATTATTTTTCCTCTTTTAAGTTTTATTAACAGTTAGACATGAAAATAAACTTTTGAAAATATATTCTCAATTTTAAAAGCTCACACTAAACCACATTGAAAATGATATTTACGAAAAAAGTATTATAATATATAAAATTAATTTATTGGAAAATAATACTTATTAGTTGACTTTTTTGATAACGAGTTTTATTTTGTCCACAACAAGCAAAAGTTTTACTTCAGCGTGACGCAAGGTTGACGGCAACACAAGTACGCGGTTCAATCACTAGGAACTCATAAGTAATAAAGAGGTCTCCATTTTGATGAAAAGCTGAGGTCCACATACACTCTAAAATACTAATTACAACCGTATCTCCAAAGTCTAGTATACTCTATTTGTAAGTAAATGTATGAAGTTATAGGTTTTTAAGTATAAAGTATAAATCTCTTCAAAGTGGTACATTTGAGATTAATTCGAAATATTTACAGGAATGATGACACAAAAGAGTAGAGTTTTTCTTCTCACTAAATCTAAAGTGAATGTGCTTCCTATATATCATTAAATATTTTGTGGTAAACGCAAGTTTATGTCATGTTTATAACATTTTAAAGGAACAAACATCAACATGGTTTTAAACGAGGGCGTGATTGATGTAGTTTGATGTACACATGTCAACTGCGATGACATCAGGACTCATTTAATCACGGTACTCATCTGTTTGTGCCCTCTTAAAAGCAAAAATTGTAAGAATTAATTATATGTTCAATTTATAATTGTGCCATCTGTTGGGTGGATGTATGACTAGATTTAGCTCCAATTTTGTTGTGCCTGTTAAAAAAGTAAGTATTAAATTTAAAAAGCTGCTTCGGTGTTTATTTTTATTATTTTTAGATATGCGGTATAAAAATTTTCCTTACTAATGTAATGTTAAAATTAATATTGTAATTCAAAGATATCAATCAAGTCACACATACCCTGTGAGCAACTAGTTACATATTTGGTGTTTAGTTAGTAAGCAATGGTAGAGCGCGCGCTTTCTGAACGTGATGCCATATATATACCATCATCAACTCAGGCGAAACACGTCTACCTCTGAAAATATTCTCCTCCCTTATTACTAAATTATTGTTTACTGCACTACACGTAAAGAGGTCGAAAATCGGAATGTAAAAAAAATGTTTCCGCCCGGGATCGAACCGGGGACCATCTGCGTGTTAAGCAGATGTGATAACCGCTACACCACGGAAACCTTGTACAAAGATCTGAAATAGTTATTCATAAGGGAAGCGCTCATAGCCAAGTTACCCTGGATCATCAGCATCAGCATCGCAATGGATAAATACAAACGTGTTCTTTTGTTGCTTTTATTACGCCACGAAATCATAGAAGATTCTGGATATCTTCTTTCATAGCATTAAGAAATAGTGATGGTCAGTTTTTTCTGCAGGAATATAGGGAGTTGTTCTTAGATGAAAAGATTTTTTTCAATTTTTTAGGATGAGCGAGGTTGGCTTTCATAATTTGGTTAAAATCTTAGAACCATATTTAAAGAAGCAGTATACCAAATTCAGGAACCCTTTAGAACCAATTGGAATGATTGGTATTACATTGAGGTAAGAAATTTCAAATTTAATAATATTTAAATATATATGTTTAAATAATAATACATAAACTTAAAGCTAAAAAAAAATGTTCATCAGTTATTCATTTATTATCTTTAAAATCAGTTTAATTTAAGTATTACTACTATACAAAGCAAAGTTATATTCTTCTTCTTGACTATCATCTGTAAAATTATTAACTGTATTGTTGGCTGAGAAGGGAGCGTCGAATTCATCTGTTCGATACCCCGATGGTGATGCTGACTGGGCATTTTGTATAGAGTGATATCCATACTGTTGTCCAGTTTGATATCCGCGTGACTGCAATGGTGTTGCATGATACTGTTGCCCAGTTTGATATCCGCGTGACTGCAATGGTGTTAATTGAGTCTGTTCCCCGAACCGTATTTCGGTAATGATATTTATAACTTTGCTTTGGAATGTCAAAGTCTATAATTCCGTAAAGCCGTCCAAAGAAGGCAAAATTCCTTTGAAAAATGATAAGTGGCGGTTTTCTGTCTCATACAACGCTTCTAATGTTTGCGCCTCGAAATCATCTATTGCTTGGTTTGATCTCTTGCGGCTTGCAGGTACGTGGCGAGAAGGTCCTGGGGGTAACGAGGACATTTCTTGAGATGGAGAAGATGATGTTGTGTTTTTGTTTCGTTCCGTTTCATCAGGCACGTTTTCAAGGCTTACTGTCAGTTTTATTTTGGACAATTTTAAACAAAAATTGCAACTGATTGTAATAATGATATTTTTTAAATTGCTTTGCCCCTTATCCAGACGAACTGTTTTCTTTAAATTTTTTTACATATCGAAAAAGTTACCTGCAAAGAAAGAAAAAAAAAGAATATTAATCTATGATTGCAGATCTAAATGAGCCACCCTGTTTAATTTTTGTGTTTCTATTTCAGGTACTTGGGCAGTGGAAATTCGATAATCTTCCACGTTTAAATTTGAAATGCAAGTCGTTGCATTTCAAATTTAAACGTGGAAGATCAATAATTTCTAGAACTATTTCGTTGTCAAGCTGTGTGGAAATATCTTCTACCACAGTACATAGAAGAGATTACAGTAGAAAAACTACAAAATATTGCATTAGATTTTGATGTCAAAGCCAACTTTCTGCATTGCTTTGGGGCAATTGATTGGAAACATATACGTTTGATAAAACCGGACAAAAGTGGCTCTCTGTTTTATAATTACAAAAAAAATTTTTTTATTGTTTTGCCGGCGGTTGTTGACTCAAATTATAAGTTTGTTTTTGTCGACGTGGGAGCATATGGAAAGGAAAGTGATTCTACTATGTTTAGAAATTCGACGCTTTACAAGATTTTAATGAGAAATGAATTACCATTACCTGTTTCTCAACCACTTAGAAATGATCATATTAACGAACCACCAATCCCATACGTACTCGTCGGTGATGAAGCTTTTGGTTTAAGTAAGCATGTTAAGCGCCCATACGGCGGACAAAATCTCAACGTGAAACAAAGGGTTTATAATTATCGCCTTAGCAGAGCTCGTAGATACGTGGAATGTGCATTTGGGATCATGGCAAATAAATGGCGCATTTTACATAGGCCAATTGATAAAGCATATGATTTAGGTATTAATATCGTAAAAGCATGTTGTGTTTTACACAATTTTGTTACACTACATGATGGTTTACGACAACAAGACAAAATGGCAATAAGTATGTTCCCACAATTGAGACCCCACGTCAATGAAGAATCATTAGCCATTAATTTTATCAGAGATCAATTTGCTAATTACTTCAGAAGTCCAGAAGGGGCTTTACCATGGCAGTTGAAAAAGATGTAAATTAACTTATAAAAGTTGTAGAATAACTTAAGTATTAATCATAATAAATAACAACTCACCAATCTTGTTTTTTTTTTGGTCCTCAAATTCCTCGTAATCTTGAAATATTATTTTACAAACAGCTGCCCATTCATTCGCTTTACGAAATTTATCACGCAACGGTCTAGTGGGGCATGTTATAAAAAAAATATAAAAAATGACGCAGCGACGACGCTGCGACGACGCAACGCAGCGCAACGTACTAATGGGGCTTCGCTCTAACGCCACAGGTTGACGGCAACGTGAACACGCGATTCAACGACTTGGAACTCATAAGTTACAAAGAGGTTTTAGTTTTGACGAAAAGCTGGCTACTGAAGATACTCTGCCAACATATTTCAACTGTATCTTGAACAACAGATTTGTAATTAAATATATACTTACTAGCTGATGCCTGCGGCTCCGCTCGCGTCCTAGGGGTTTGAAAAATAGATGTTGGCTGATTCTCAGACCTATCTGATATGCACACAAAATTTTATACAAATCGAGAATTTCACATATAAAATATAGGCTTTTTTCATTAAATATGATTCTGTTGAAATCGCTATTTTTGAGATTCTTTCCCAAAATTCTACCAATTCATGAAACAATAGAGTGGTGTTTTTACTTACTTACTCTCTCAGAATACAGAAAGAACCAGAAGCCGCATACGCGCCTAATAATGAAGCATCAAAAACTACGCCTAAATAGCGTAGTTTGACGCGCAACCGATCAGTCACTCTGTGAACGTCGTATCGCGTAAAGTGTTTTACTGGTGTCCAATTTATTTTAATTATGCCGTCTTGTGTCATTCCTACCTGTAAAAATGCAGCGGGACTAAAAAAGAAGCAGGATGGGATCACATTTCACGTGTAAGTAGCGCATTCAGTTATCGTATTATTTAATTACTGAATTATTTGTTCAGTTCATAATTGTCATAGATAATTATGCGTCCATCTTGCGAGTGTTGCCAATTTAGGAGTTTTGATTTTCCCTTCTTATTATTGCTTACTGAGGGCGTTTATTCGTTGTACATATTAGTAAATTATTAAATACTTAAAATAAATTACCGACTTTAAAAAAAGAAAGATTATCAATGCGACCCGTATGTATATAATAATGTTAGAGTTGCATAACATTCATGATTGGTACTGTGTTATTCTATTGGGATTTCTAAACGAGCGTACAAAAATTGTGTTGTGTGAGGGTGGAAGGAGGGGGGTGTGTATGAAATAATGTATTTATCTAACTATATAATTAAATCAAATTTTAATATTGACAATATTTTAAGAAGCTTACTCAGCTGAAAGGAAATTAAATGTTTTTTTTTAATCTAATCCTTGTTTTATTTGAAGACCTTCTTTTTCGTGTCATTATCAGGTATAGAGATTAGAAAGAAAATATTAATACGTGTATAGAGTGATTTTATATTATCTTACCTCATCTTTACCCTATAAAAAATTTATATAAAAACTCTCAACATTTACCCCACAAACGGGTCAATAATGCCTAAGTTAGCAACATTACGCGGGTGGGAAGTGAGACGGGCGCGGGGTGTTTATTTTGTTTTTGGACACACTCGCAACTTGCAATTTCAGTGGAACGCGCCTTCTGGTTCTTTCTGTATTCTGAGCTTACTCTATAGAACATGTGCTTAACTTTTCATAAAAAGTGAATAGTGTAAGTTAATGTAATAAATTCTAGTTTAAAGAAACGAATAGCAATATCGTTGCAGAATAGGGAGCGTGACCCAAATCGTCTGGAGTGTGAGAGGTACTCGTGGAAAGGGTCGGGAATATAGTCAGCTGTCAGAGAGACAGAGAGAAGAAACAGATTAAGTACTGTTTCTTCTCTCTGTCTCTCTCTTTCGTAGCACGTAGCACATCTAATCCTTACTTTATTTTTACAAACGCGAAAGTTTGTGAGTTGTTTGTATGTTTGTTGCTCTTTTACGCAAAAACTACTGAATGGATTTGGATCAAATTTAACAGTAGCATAGCTTATATGTCAAAATAACACATAGGCTACCTTTTACTGCAATAATCGTTAAACACGTGGGCGGAGCCGCGAGCTAAAACTAGAGTGTGATAATTTGAAAGAGTTTCACGAAGATATCTCGAAGCTTTCGGTTACAACAGAGTGGAACTTAATACTTAAAATCATAAATCCAATCATATCTACTTTGAAATTTATAACTTAAGACTCTAACGATAAGGTTGTTATTACTTTTAACGTAATGAGAATAGTAGTCAGTTCTCCGCTGAAACACTAACCTCCTTGCAACTTATATGTTCCTAGTGAAAGAAATGCGTAATTGCGCTGTTTTTTATAGATGTAGCGAGCAACAACGAACGACCTCTATTTTTCAGTTGCAGTTTCCAAATCAATAGTTAAACTTGCCATGTTCAAGCGACTTGGATAGCATAAGACATAAAGAGGTAGCATTTCACCATCAAGTTTGTTTACCATCGTAGTGAGCATGTGGGTCATAAAGTACAAAGATAGAAAGAGCGATCGTAGAAGATCTCTCTCTCTCTCATCAGGGTCACACAGTTACAACTCAATAGTTAAAGCTACCAGGTTCAAGTGACTAGGATATCATAAAACATAAAGAGATATTGTAATTCACTAACAAGGTTGATTACAACGTAGCACGTGGTGTCTAAAAAGTACAAATTTGGAAAGAGACATCGTATTATACTTCTCTCATCAGCTTCATTAATAATAATAATATTTATTAACGCTAAAATAAAGTACATTAAGAGCTCCATATAGGTCCCGCAACTGACGAGTGGGTTGAAGATATAATTGAATAATCCTGGTAAGTGATTAGGATATCATGAAACTTAAAGAGAATATTACGTTTACCCATTTTACGTGGTACGGTTGCGGATAGTAAGAGAAATCGCATAGTTCTTTCAGTTATTCGGTTTCAGTTGGACAGTCGAACCTAAGAGGTTCAAATGACTAGGACATCATGAATAATTAAAAGTTCAAACAATATTGCTCAGACTCTTTCACTCAGGCCCTTCGTACACAAGGGCGTATCATATTCGTATCGTTCTCCGATACTAAACGATTTTTAACCGACTTCAAAAAAAGGAGGAGGTTCTCAATTCGTCGGTTATTTTTTATTTTTATGTATGTTCAGCAATAATTTTGTCGTTTAAGAACCGATTTCAAAAAAATATTTGGGCATCGGAATGGGAGTAGCTTACAGATGGTGCCATCGTCACCATATCGGGATCTGGTGATGGGATCCCAAGGAAACTCCTCAAATATCATAGGCACAATTGTCGCAATTTGGGTACTCAGAATAGTTTTTCTTTGAAGTCGGTTTCTTTATGGTAAAATTATAGTCTCCAAGCGACTACTGCCATACAAATCCGTTCAGGTTCGTACACGAGTTGCGTCACCGACGACGAATATTTTAATATTAAATATGTTTCCGAGGTGAAGAAATATCATAATTAAATTGTAATTCTTTTGCAGCTACAAACAGTCTGCACTTTATATTTCTCTCTATAAACGGGTGAACCCAGTATCTTCTGTTAAGACAATTTCTTTATTTTCGATAAAGAAAGTATAAAATTATAGTTTTATCATCACTTGTGAACACATATCCCACATAACATTTTGGCAAAAGTGTGATCTGTTTAGCCGTTACGCCTATTTATTAGTGATGAATAGGCAAATCTTAAGATTCAATGTCGTGTGTAAGGACCGTGCGCTACTCGATACTCGCGACTTGATACTAATGTCGTATACAACTTTAGTATCGACGATTTGCATAGCCTTGTGTACGAAGGGCCTTACTTTCATGATGGTAGGGTGGCTGGTACGTGGATTGCCCTTCCTCCTTATATTTTTATTATTAAAATATTGATGTAGATGATTATAAAAGTATTATAATTTTTGAAGATATAATAGTATCAGCTTATCCATAGAGCAATTCTATTGCTACTACTACTACCTGTATTAATATTTCCAGAACTATGAATGAGTCCGGAGTTAATAGACAAATACTAGTTGTAGTACTCACCACTGTATTGATTTGGTGGTTAAATTTTAAGTCGGAAAAGTCTGTTAACTTTTTGAGCCGGCGTGGCCGCGGCGGTCTTGCAGCTAAGATTAGCCAAATATATGCAACCTGTGGATATCTGAGTACCAGGAGAACAGACCTAACTAAGAAGCTTTCCCGTCAAAGCTTACACATGGGCAAAGGACTTCAATTAACGAACCCACGCAGCCCCGTCTGCGTCTTCTAGCTTGATATTATACCACTTTTTGAAAACATTTTTTCAATACATAAGTTATAGTGAACGAACCTTATTAGATATGGACATATGCTGTGACGGATTTTTTTATAACTTTCGAAGAAGAATAATTCTGTCATACATGATGCTTGCAAAACTTTAACTGTTTTCGCAGCACACGCAATGGAATCTCTCAATGGGCGAAAAAAAAAACGATTATGAAACATTCTTCATTGGTGCTCCGCTCCCATTGCTTTTAGCTTGACGATATATAGCCTATAGCTTTTCTCTATATTTATAGTTATTTAGCACTATTTAACACTACACAACACAAATATACACGAAGATAAAAAAATATCTCAATATCTTGAGAAATTCTTTTGTCGGAAAATTCGACAATTTTTAAAGACAAGCTAATTTAGGAAGTGGATAATTAACCGACTTCAAAAAAAAGGCGGAGGTTCTCAATTCGTCGATTTTTTTTTTATGTATGTTCAGCGATAATGTCGTCGTTTATGAACCGACTTCAAAAATTATTTTTGCATTGGAATGGGTGTAGCTTACAGGTGGTCCCATTGTCACCATATAGGGATCTGATGATGGGATCCCAAGGAAATCGAGGGAACTCCTCAAATATCATAGGCACAATGCCGCGATTTGGGTACTCGAAATAGTTTTTCATTGAAGTCGGTTCCTTTTTCTTAAAATTATATATGTAACACAAATGTGGACGGTCGATGATATCTATGTTCTAGCCAATCTGACACTACTCGAAGGCCTCATAACAAAAATTATGCGAAAAAGCCTCTTTAAAGAAAACACAAGTAGGTACAAAGAACACCCAGATTTAGACACAGACCCAGGGCAGTAGAGTGCCGACGTGATCGCGACAAATCACAGCACCAACGGTGCAGTCAAAAACGATAATTTAAACTTTCTTTAAACGCAATATGTAGCTTTATCATTATTAGTCGTTGTAATTTATCTCCTCCTAAACGGCTGTACCGATTTTGATGTTTTTGTTTGTATATGTTCAAGTAGATTCAAGAATGGTTTAGATGATTCGCAATTGGATCCAGTAGTTGACGTTGCAATCAAGTTCTGGAATTTTAAAATTGGGTGATACGAAGTTCGCGCGATCAGCTAGTTTTATTATAAAAATATAACTTAAAGTATGTCATTTGAAAAATCCTATTCATGTACTTTTTCGTGTACCTAATGTAATATGTACGATAATGCATCAACATCATAACATTTATATATTTAATTGTCTTCACAAAATTACATAAAAGGAAATGGCAATTTTTTTCAAAAACACATTACGCATTAAAGTTAAAACATGCCATCTGTTGGGTGGATGTAAGACTAGATTTAGCAACAAGTTTTTGATACCTAACGATTCGTTATGATTTAGACAAATCCCAAAAGAGGACACTGTTTACGAATTATCTAATACTCTAAAATTTTCAAACCACCTGGCGATTACAAGTGAACATATATTGCCAAAATATCATTCCTTGACAAGTTCTATTGTAATTCTTACATATATTATAAACGCGAAAGTTTGCATGTATGGATGTATTACTAAGTAAGTTAAGACTACTGAACTGTTTACGAATTATTTAATACTCTAAAATATTCAAACCACCTGGCGATTACAAGTGAACATATATTGCCAAAATATCATTACTTTACAAGTTCTATTGTAATTCTTACATATATTATAAACGCGAAAGTTTGCATGTATGGATGTATTACTAAGTAAGTTAAGACTACTGAACTGTTTACGAATTATTTAATACTCTAAAATATTCAAACCACCTGGCGATTACAAGTGAACATATATTGCCAAAATATCATTACTTTACAAGTTCTATTGTAATTCTTACATATATTATAAACGCGAAAGTTTGCATGTATGGATGTATTACTAAGTAAGTTAAGACTACTGAACTGTTTACGAATTATCTAATACTCTAAAATATTCAAACCACCTGGCGATTACAAGTGAACATATATTGCCAAAATATCATTACTTTACAAGTTCTATTGTAATTCTTACATATATTATAAACGCGAAAGTTTGCATGTATGGATGTATTACTAAGTAAGTTAAGACTACTGAACTGTTTACGAATTATCTAATACTCTAAAATATTCAAACCACCTGGCGATTACAAGTGAACATATATTGCCAAAATATCATTACTTTACAAGTTCTATTGTAATTCTTACATATATTATAAACGCGAAAGTTTGCATGTATGGATGTATTACTAAGTAAGTTAAGACTACTGAACGGATTTGTAAGAAACTTTACAGTAATGTAGCTTACTAGCTTTTGCCCGCGGCTCCGTCCGGTTTTTGCGTGAAAAAGTAGCCTATGTTGTATTCTGATAGAATATAAGCTATATGTTACTGTAAAGTTTCATACAAATCCGTCCAGTAGTTTTTGCGTGAAAGAGCAACAAACATACATACATGCACACATACAAACTTTCTCGTTTATAATATCAATAAGGATATTTCAGAATAACACATTGGTTACTTTTTATTGCAATAATCGGGAATCGGGATACACGCGGGCGGAAATCAATAATCTGATACAAATGTTTTGTACAACAAGTGCCAAAATTGGGATACTTTTAATCAGCAACGGTAGCTCAGTGGTAGAGCGCACGCTTTAAGTACGTGATATCCGGGTTCGATTCCCGGCCGTTGCACCTGGAAGTCATATCTGGTCTCTTTTGCTTTTTCAATTTGTGACATGTTTTTTAACAGTTTAAATATATAGGTACCCTTAAAAAATTAATAATTGATAAATTAATTTTTAGAGGGGGCAGCAAAAGACCTGTTGACAGCCTTGGGGGAGGCCTATGTTTAGACATAAGCCTCCCCCTTACGTACGGTAAGGGTACACAATATTTAAAATTTGAACCCAACAATCGTTTAAAAAAGTGTTTTTTTTTCATCTGAGATGATGATGCTGATTACAGATGTCATTACAACATTGTGTTGTTGTTAATGAGAAATATACTAAATGCTTTATATGTGGATTTGTATTAGGAATTCTATATTAGTTCTGTAGTAGGTAAGTACAATAACTATTTTTTAAGACAACTGCTGTATTTTTTTAAAACCAGATGTCACCAGCTGTTAAGCTGGTGACATCGAGTCTGTTTGTCAACTTAAATATTTTAAGAACTATTAAACGAACTTAATAGTGTTTTATACTACTGAGGGATAAAAAAAACTAAACATTTAAAAAAAATGGATTCCTAACCTTTTCTGAACAGATGACAATCTGTCACTCTTGTAGAAGCATGACGTTGTAGCAAATATTTCTGGTGATTGAAGATGCAAATCTAAATGGAGTAAGCCCCTACTCAGGTTTAGTTATACGATTTTATTTTTTAAAAGTATTTATAATCAAAAATATTTTTTAATTTACACGTATAAATTTAAAATTAATAATTTTATTTATTTAATTGAAAAACCATGTAAGGGCCACCGCCCACTACCTACTTTTAGCATCGGCGATCGGCAACTAGTCGCTTTTTAGGGTCCGTAGCCAAATGGCAAAAAACGGAACCCTTATAGATTCGTCAAGTCTGTCTGTCTGTCTGTCTGTCTGTCTGTCTGTCCGTCCGTATGTCACAGCCAATTATTTCCGAAACTATAAGAGCTACACTGTTGAAATTTGGTCAGTCAATGTATTCTGTGAACCGCATTAAGATTTTTATACTTGGAACTGAAACTCAAAAATTTTTTTTTCATCAAACCTATACGTGAGACATTTCCAAAGTGGAAAAATGTGTGTCCCCCCCCCTCTAACTTCTAAAATAAGAGAGTGATAAAACTAAAAAAAATATATGTTGTATATTACTATGAAAACTACCAACGAAAATTGGTTTGAACGAGATCTAGTGAGTAGTTTTTTTTAATACGTCATAAATCGTAAATCGCAATTTACCTTTCATTCAATCAATACACTAGTATAAAAACATCGATGAAAGGTACAACGAACTACAAGAACTTTTATATGATGTTTCTTGCCGATACGGAACCCTTCATGGGCGAGTCCGACTCGCACTTGGCCGCTTTTTAGAAGCTAAATACGGCGACCGAACGCTCTACACCGCACACTTAAAAACGCCAAACGCGGAGATTGAGTCGCTTTTTAGAAGCGCGACACAGCAGCTGAACGCTACTCTCCGTACAAATTCGGATGCCGGTAGCATCGATTTGGCATCTGAGCAGTCGCTAAAACGCGCGTTTACGATACTGTACGGTAGGGAATATAGCCAGTATTCATCTGTTTCTTCTCTTTCTTTGCCGTTGAACAGAATGAGAGGAATAGTCCCAAGTATTTTCACATCTAAGTTTTAAGAGATAAGTAAATTTTATTATATATTACAATATATTATTTTACAAATTAAAATTCAACCACAATAAATTATGCTTCTATTATGGTCACTATTATTTATGGTCACCTAACTTGAATCCATTGGATTTTTTTCTATGGGGTCATGTCAAGGAATGCGTCTTCGATCTCGAGATAAGCTCTGCTGTGCTACGACCAAGAACGAGCTCAGTTTGAGCCATTTCTGGTTCAACCAAGGCTACCGCAGAGTAATGTAAGTAGAGTACAAAGTCTGTACCTATTTTTGTTAGTAGGCATTAGCAACCTTACCGACGCGTAGGTAGTTAAATTAAATAGGCATTCACGTAGCTATGCGGTGCCCGCAATACATTGCTGGCTTCTGAAATGAATAAAAATCTTAATATTGTTTTTTCCGGCTACCATTTTGTTTTTTTTAATAGGTTTTGGGGTACTGAAGCCGAATCTTTCGTTTTCGGATGTCGTCTGGTTATACCCCTTAAATAATTTAATTATCTTAGTTAATATCTTCCTTTATACAAAAAACAAACTAATGGTTATAAAATATCATCACTTTAGTTGAACACCAGTAAAATATTAATAAAACTATTTATCTGAGATCAATCACTTTTTAATCGAAATATACTGTACTATAATTTATTATACATCGGAAAAAAATAATAATATTGATATACATATTTATAATTTTGATTACATGATATAATTTGCTCAAAGTTCAGGAGAGTAGTGCTCCGCTGGCACTGCCCTCCGGAACTCTGCCGCCCGGTACGAGTTGACGCTGAGACCAGCGACGGACGAAACGCGCACGCATGCGCTGTGTCATCGGCCACTGTCCCCTTACATTTAATTGTCTACGTCAATATCTGCTTATGATGTATGAATGATGTCATTACCTTATATGCACATACAATATTGAGGTAATTACATTATTGCAATTCCTTATTGTCAAAACGTGGAATTAACAATAGTAATTCATTTAATAGTAAAAGAAAAAGAAACAAAACTAATTTCCCAATTTATTTATAGGAAAATAGAGAGGACGTTGACTTAATATTTGCCAAATATAATTTTGCAAATATTTAATCAACGTCCCACTAAAATAAATAACGAGGAATGGTATGGAGTGAATTAAATGTTATGAGCCTTCTTTGAAGATATAACCTTGTGATATTGATAATTTTTATTAATGAGTAGATAAGAAAGTTAGTGAAACCTTAAAATTATTCAATACTACTTTTTGAAAAATAAACTAAAAATATGATTACCCTTGGTGGGACTCGAACCCACAATCCTCAGCTTAGGAGGCTGATGCCTTATCCATTAGGCCACAAGGGTGCTACGTAGAAGCTCCGAATTTGAGGGTTACTATTTGCTGTTTCAGAGTGTTACTTATTGATTTTTCCTTAGTACACATTGAGTGCAGACATTTGTTAACTCATTACATTGGGCAAAAGTAGTACATGCTAATGAATCAGCTTGCTTCTTACTCTGGAAACCAATATGAGAAGGCAACCATTGTAATCTCAAAGAGGTATGTACGTGCTGAATTTAATTGGGGTACATAAGATCACTGAGGTGCTCTGTAGTTATCAGCTTGTGTTTGATTCTATCTGGTGCCAATATCTCTGTCCCTGTCTCTCCTTGGTTATAAATTTTCTTATGGAAAGAGCTCCCCTTTAGATTGGTCTTTGCTTTCCAGACAGCTAGCTTTATATTCACTTTGGAGAAACGCACAAGAATGAGACGAAGACGATGCTCGTTGCTAGAGCTCTCTAGTGTGTGACAGGCTGTGTTTGACTTTGCATAGAAGTCTGTATTACCCAGTCTGTTGTTTGCAATACCTACCAAAAATACGCTTCACGCAATCTTCGATGGTATTTTCGGAGTCTACTAAGATTAATGATGCTTAATAGCAATGCCTGGTTTCGATGCTGTCTAGCATCGAAGGAAATTTTGCTATTCGTCCCAGCAACAGTCTTAGCAGAGAATACGAGTTCTCCAAACGTGCGAATCTCCTCAGCAACTATCGCAACAGTTTTCTTACTGGGTGCACTGCCTTGGATCTTTGCCTTATGCTCGTTCATTCGTTAGGTAAAGCATTTTAAGATTTTTCTGTGTAACAGCAATATCACTCAATTTGAATTTATTCAGTGACAAGATAAAATAGTTTTTTATATTAAAAGCATAGACGAAAGATACACACTTACAGAATCTTTCAAAATATATCTGCCCTAATGATAGAATAGCTTAATAAGCATAAATGAAAAGTAGGATTATATAACTTTTATATCTGTCAAATTTAATGTTAGCGTCTTTTTTCAGTGGAACGTTAGATGTTTTTTAATTAGAAACAGTTTTTTAACTAAGTTCTATTAAAAGTTGTATTGTAATTGTATTTCAATTAAATCAATCAAGTCACACAATTTTTGTGTACAACTAACGCCAAATTTGGTGTATTGTTAGTAAGCAACGGTAGCTCAGAGGTAAGGGAAACAACGCGTTTTAATTACGTGGTGCCCGGGTTCGATTCCCGGTCGTTGCATTTGGAAGTCATATCTGGTCTTTTGCTTTTTCAATTTGTGACATGTTTTTTTCACGGAGGTTGTTGGGTAGAAATAAAAAATTGGTTATTCAGAATGAATCTTTCAGACGGGCAATGTTTTTTTTTTTTTTTTTTTATATTTAAGCCTGCCAAAGTGACTCTACTCTGCCTGATGGAAAGCATGAGTAGAATCCAGGAGTAGGGGTCACCATGCTTATTGTGAGGGTAGGCAATGTAGCATGGTGACCCTTACCATGGCAGCCCGGTTAGATTATTCTGCATCATTCTCCCGGCCTTCGAAGGGCGGGAGAATGATGCAGAATGATTGGGCCTCCGGTCTCACACTCACCAACGAAATACGACAGCAAGAATGCTGTCATTATTAGGATGGTTTTCTGTGTGAGGGTAGTACTGGCCGCGTCGAGCCGGCCCATTCGTGCTGAAATCAGCGTGGCTCTACTACCTACGTACTATATATAATAATAATACTAAATATATACTATATATATATATATATGTATATTAAATATATATAATAATAATATATTGTAAGATATGTCATAAGTTAGGGTATAAAAGGCGGCGTGCGCCTGTGCATAGCACATTTCGTGTTCGGCGCTCATCGTGGTAACTCTGAAGGAATATTATTGTGATCTTTGCTATATTGCTACATTGTTATTATCAAATGGTAAAGTAAGAACTGCGAGTATTGTAAGTAATTAACTTGTTAGAGTTGGAAATCTAATGTAACTATTTCTATTCAAATACTAATAAAAGTTAGTTTATTGTGTAAGTACTGTAATGATTATTAATTGTAAAAACAATGTTGGAAAAGAGTGTCCATGGAGTTTCTTGTCTGTTCTTCTCCATCGGATCTACTCCTTGGAACAGACAATTAGCTTATTAAAAACAGTTTGATATAATTTAACTATATTGTTGTTCCTATTTCACTTACGACCCATAAAATCAGAAGTGCGATAAAGAACCAAGCTCATTAGCATTTTAGAACTTTGATTTCCAACTCGTTAATTCGTTTTATATTATTTTCTTTTCTACCCACTTTTTTGAATTTGCTTGTATATGGTGTGGTATTTTTGTGTCTAAGTTTTGCAACTTGCTCCGTAGCAGATCACGACACCGGTCCTGTGCTAGGACACGGCATAGGGCTCGAGATTACTCTCGTGACAGCGTGTCAATAAGTCGTAGTAGTAACCATGATTCTCGTCGCGCTCGACGTTCGCGTTCGCCTACCCACAAGCGTAATGAGCATACTCGGTGTCATGAGTCACGTTCATGTTCCCGTCGTTGTAGTGTATGCGACACCGATGTGCAAAATACATTTCATACGATTTTAATGATGATTTAATGCCATCGAGTCGAATAAATCGACTCCAGGTGGATGATACACTTCAGAATTGTGTAAAACCTACTAGTAGGCAGGTAATAACAAATAATTCCAATACGAATAACACAATTCTTCTTGATTCGATCACGTCTTTGTTTGTTGACCAGAATACTTGTACATCAGAGTTGTAGATACAATTTACAACAAAGACACCGGTAAATAACAAAGTAAGTAGGTGAAGGTAGTTTGACATCGAACCCTAAAGTGTAGCTTGACTAAAGCAACTATTCATAACTGTGATCCTAGATCAGCAAATTTGACTAAAGCTATCCAATCCTTGCATCTAAGTAGGTCAAATAATTATTATGTCTCAGATTTCGATCCTTCTGTTACTGCCATCAATGTTTTATGTTATATGTGTATAGCGCGGGTAGTTGACGCTATGTTGTGTCGGTGTGTTTGTGTGTAACGTTTTCTTTCTAGCTAGATAATATTCTGCTGACAAAAGCTGCACCCGTGCATTATACGGGAACTAGTACAATGTGAAAGGGGTGCAATGCAGTTCATCAGTGCGACCCGGTAATGAGTGAAGTTACTGAAAAGCCTGTAAGTTGCTATTAACGCTTCACTGGTAAGATCAAATCATATTTTCATATCGTGTTTTGATTTATTTTTACATAACTGATGTGTAGTGTACGAAAGTGAACCGTGTGCGTAATTTAAATCGTTAAAACGATCGTAATGATTGATGACGCTTATGAGTAATTGTCCAAAGCTGGTGTAAAGCTGTAGCTTAACAAAAGGGTTAGTAGTAATCGTAGCTGATCAAAAGTTACCAAGTTATTTCATAGTTTGACATAATTTGTTTGAGGTGATGGAAACGAATTTTTGTAACTATACCACCTGTGCATAAACAACTGGGCGTCTTTACTATGGATGATGAATTAATAGCAGTTGCAGTTTTAAAGTGGCTGCCTAATGCAAAGCTAACCACATTTTAATCGATTTACGTAAAATGAAACGAAGTAGCACTAACGTAAGTACGCTGAGAATAATACCCACGCACGTTGTGATTAATTTATTTCTTTCTTTATGGAAAAATAGATACTTGTCAGATTATAACAAGGTACAGTGTGTAAACCGAGTTACTAGATATGTTTCTCCGTAAAAGTAAAAATTGTAATGACCATTATTAAACAACTAGCTTTAGCCAGCGGCTCCGCCCGCGTGTATGTCGGTTATCGGGGTAAAAAGTAGCCTATGTCCTTTCTCAGGTTCTAAACTATTTGAGTTTCAAAATTCATCAAAATCGGTTAAGACGTTTAGGCGTGAAAAATAACAGACAGACAGACAGAGTTACTTTCGCATTTATAATAGTAGGGATGATAAAAAAAAAAAAATAACAACAAGAAATAGTTGATGATCAATTACATTTCTAATTTTTATTTTGATAATTCGATGAATGGGCTATTCTTTTATATTGGTGGGTGGTGAGAGCAAATACATCGAGAGTTTAAAAACGTGTTGTAACTAATTAATAATTAATAAGTAAATCACAATACGGCGAAAGGGGGCGTGGACAGCAGTGCTAGTCCTTACCGGAGTCTGTATAAAACAGCTTGAGAATCTTCCGCCGGTAGACAGTACGAGGTACTATGTCACATTATTTATTGGTAATTGTATCAGTCAACTGTTGTTGTAAAATCTGTAGAGTGTTATGACATCGAGTGGCAAACGTTTAGGTTCTAAAGTTATTATGTTAAATTTATTTTATAGTTACGAGTAGGTAGTACGAAAATGACTACAATTGTAATTTATGATTCAAAGAAACTTCTTTAAATTCGTCTTTAGACGGCGTATATATTTAAATACGTAGTTTGGACTCCAAACTGGAACTTCATATTGCAAATGTAATCTTATTGGGTTTACACAACGTCAACAACAAATTTATAGAAAAATTATGATAACGTGTAACATATCGTATGTTTGTTAATTATGTTGTGATATGTTTATCGAAATGCCAAGTATTGATACCGGTAAAGACTAAATGTCTATCGATCTTATTAGTACGTCTACTTAGGCATAACTTTAATAATGGGTTAAAGTTATAGAAGCATTATGAAAGGTTTTAAATACCCTCACTAGTGTCAGGTATTAAAAGTGTTAGTTTGCGAGACATTATGTTGTTTGTGAAAATATAATCACTTATGGTCAGGTTAGACCGAGCTAAAACAAGGTTTAATCACTAGTCAATGCGAGAGTACCAAGTAGTGTTACATAAAGATAAGACTAGCTATTTCGGGTTTTAAGTTTTAAGATCTTAAACAAATCATTCTAGCACACTTGATCGTAAAGATGTGACATTCATATGTGATCACGAGTTCATGTTCATGAGTGCTGGCTATTGTGATCTTTCTCTTCCTGACAGAGGAACATATTGAAACGTCAGCACAAGTGATGGTTTCGACTGCTTCGATGGGCCGACAGTTAGTGTATGCTACTACTGTTCAATATAGGTTCGGTTTTTGGGTTGAACAAACAATAACTAATAATACTGTGTACTTCTATTTATAGACATGCATGTCGCGGCCCGAAGTTTAAAAGTTGTGGTCAAAGCTCCGTGACTCGAATGAGTACAAAGAGTCGACGGTCCTACGCCTGATCTCTTTCGGGTCATGTTGGGTGGCCGTTTCATCGAACCAAAGGCGTACACCTGTGTTAGACAAGTACTTGAGGTGCTGTAGTGTCTACTGTGTTTTTGGTTGGTCACCATTGGAACTGGCCGCCGTAGCAGAAAGGTTTAAATGGTAAGGTTTAACTACAGACTCGAGACTATGGACGATAAGTAGACGGTGGCCTATTACAGTAAGTGATTGAACGACACCTGTCGAACAAGCTCCGGTGCATAAAATGACTTTGAGGGCAATCAGTCTGAACTTGAATTCACTGTGTGGGCATACTTGGACATGCTTCGAAGTTGCTTGACGCCAATCGTCAAGCTGTAGACATAACCCAAAATTGATGACCCGGTATCATATCCTGAGAGCTTTGTGATAATTGGTAACATCCTTAACCGAGTACCGTGAGACTTCTGTAACATTTACTGGCATCATCCGGGTCTTGCATCCTGAGAGATATGCGAAAGAGAGTAACATTATTGACGGTATCACTGCGTACATACTGCGGGCACTGTTATTTTTAAATATCCTCAAAGTTTTGCTTGCTAGTATCGCCTTCTAAAAGCTCTGTGATTATTCATGACGATAATGAAGCATATTAGTGACGTTAAAGTAATACCGTATTCAAAACTAATGCAATGTTTTTATGCTTTCCTTAGATGACAACTATGTGTTGAGAGAGCCTCGTCACTGTGCAAGGTGCACTCTACGCTGATGGTGGCTACGAGGTGCGGACTTGCGTCCTGCATGCCGCTCAATGATAAGCGGTCCTGTTCTCCGTGTGCGCGAGATGCAACCTTCCGCCTGTTCACCGTGGGTACGAGACGCAATCTTCGGCCTGATCCCCGTGTGCGTGAGGCGTGGTGCAATGTATGGCGGATGGTGGAGAGCATGAGGTATGTAATATTGGAATGGACCCATGGACAGGGTAACCAGCCCCAAACTCGTGGTCTTCCTGAGATAATTTTAAGACCCATGGACAGGGTAACCAGCCCCAAACTCGTGGTCTTGTTGAGAGAGGTAAGACCCATGGACAGGGTAACCAGCCCCAAACTCGTGGTCTTGATGAGAGAGGTTTAAGACCCATGGACAGGGTAACCAGCCCCAAACTCGTGGTCTTGTTGAGAGAGGTTTAAGACCCATGGACAGGGTAACCAGCCCCAAACTCGTGGTCTTGATGAGAGAGGTTTAAGGCCCATGGACAGGGTAACCAGCCCCAAACTCGTGGTCTTGATGAGAGAGGTTTAAGGCCCATGGACAGGGTAACCAGCCCCAAACTCGTGGTCTTGATGAGAGAGGTTTAAGGCCCATGGACAGGGTAACCAGCCCCAAACTCGTGGTCTTGATGAGAGAGGTTTAAGGCCCATGGACAGGGTAACCAGCCCCAAACTCGTGGTCTTGATGAGAGAGGTTTAAGACCCATGGACAGGGTAACCAGCCCCAAACTCGTGGTCTTGTTAATTTTAAGTTTAAATGTTTAAGACACACACTTATGGTAACTGTTCTTATGGTAACTGTTCTTATGGTAACTGTTCTTATGGTAACTGTTCTTATGGTAACTGTTCTTATGGTAACTGTTCTTATGGTAACTGTTCTTATGGTAACTGTTCTTATGGTAACTGTTCTTATGGTAACTGTTCTTATGGTAACTGTTCTTATGATATTATGGTTCTTATGGTAACGGTAGACCTTCATGCTGAAGTCTACTCTTGTATTAGTACTAAGTTTCTAGTTTTATTTTAAATGTATCTAACAGTGACTGTTTGTTTCTAATCTGGCGTGGATTATAAATAATCTTTCACTCTTTTCCTTGGAGGTTCGAACCTTTCCTGTTCGTGTTATCTGTTATTATCATAAACTCTATTCGTTAACTTTAACTGTTTACACTAAATTTGATAACTTTTTTCAGTAACTGATCAATTGGACGATGGTGTACTTACAGAGGTGTCTAATGAACTTTTTGATAGAGGTTCCAGTCACCGCAAATGAGAACAATGAAGAAGTGTGTGGGCACCCGGACCTGCCGAGGACGTCAGGGTGTCAGGAGAAGCCGTGTAAGATATGTCATAAGTTAGGGTATAAAAGGCGGCGTGCGCCTGTGCATAGCACATTTCGTGTTCGGCGCTCATCGTGGTAACTCTGAAGGAATATTATTGTGATCTTTGCTATATTGCTACATTGTTATTATCAAATGGTAAAGTAAGAACTGCGAGTATTGTAAGTAATTAACTTGTTAGAGTTGGAAATCTAATGTAACTATTTCTATTCAAATACTAATAAAAGTTAGTTTATTGTGTAAGTACTGTAATGATTATTAATTGTAAAAACAATGTTGGAAAAGAGTGTCCATGGAGTTTCTTGTCTGTTCTTCTCCATCGGATCTACTCCTTGGAACAGACAATTAGCTTATTAAAAACAGTTTGATATAATTTAACTATATTGTTGTTCCTATTTCACTTACGACCCATAAAAATATAATATATATAATATAAATAGTATACATTACATAAATATATATATATATATATATACACACGTCGTAACTTAAAATTAAACTTTTTGCACTACTTTTTTTTACATTTTACTTCAATACGTATCATTTTTAGGATTCCGTAGTTCATGACATGTTCACGACCCTAGAGATACGTCATATCGATCATGTCAACGAGTACGCTGACATGGTCGACAGTGGTCAGTAGCCCAAACCGTTATTGCTTGAAAGATGAAGTTTCATCTTTCATGAATATTTGTTTTAATTACATCTAATTTTTATTTTGGGTACCTACACGTAAAGTAGGAATGATTTTTTTCTCTTGACTACCCCAATGTGTTTTAAATAATAAGTACAATTGCGGAGGATCGGATTTCGTGTACCTTCATCACCATCCTCCGACCAGGCAAGGTGATCATACCTGACGGGCCACTGCCCAACGGTTGATGTTGGGATGTTGTATTGTTAATAATTTCTCTATCGCGATTCAGGATTAGTAGTTACTCCATATAGTTTCGTTCCGTGTTTGTTTTCGTGGTTCAGTGTTCCATCGTGTAGAGCGCGCTGTTGTATATATTTTGCTTACGCTGTAAGTGGAAGTCGCCACAAAAATAACAACTATCTATTGGCACGATTTCAAATCCACGTGTCATTGTATATGACTACGGAACCCGTTTTTTGCGTGGCCTTACACGCTCTTGGCCGAAATTGAATTTATCATAAATTAACAAAGTTTGTAATATAGTTTACAGTTTCATACACTTTTAATGATTATCCAATAAAATAAATTAATACATTTCAGATAAACATAATTATCATCTTTTTAGCCTTTATTCACAAGATTATTTGGATTCGGCTACTAGAATATAATATAACAGAATAAGTATCATTTTTAAGACAGACTAACAACAGTATTAACAATTACAAGACTTTCTGTGAGTGATGTATAAATGTATCTGTAGACAGTAAGTAGCGAGCACAGAGAGAATCAATGAAAGGGGAACCATGCCTGTTGTACGCGCGCGCGTGTCCTAATAGTTGTCGCGCGCATGTGTGCACTTGCGCTCTTCGACGGGCTTTCGACTAATGGCAGTGTTTTAAGGATCTGTGTCAAAGAGAGGTGTCCACAAAACTCCCAAACTAATTTACAATTTATCACATCGTAAGAAAAATAAAAATAATATTTCTGTGATTTGACAAAGCTAAAAAACTAACAATTGTAACGATAATAATGAGTTGACCGCTGCTGTGGAAAATTTAAGGTTAGTTTTTTACAAACTCTTGTCTATTGCAAAATCAATCAGGTGTGCGATTTACAGAAGAGGTTTTGATACCACAATGGTTCAACAAAATTTTGTATAATATTTAAAAATAGCCGTGGTATGTGAAAAACCTCGTGATAGTGATATTTAAATGATATTTTATTTATTGTTTAAATAAACAACTGAATGACGGTTCTCGTGACCGAAATGCCTCACTTTTTCAAGCACGCGGAATGAAGCTGCTGGCTTGGAATATATGCAATATTCATTTTGAAACAGTTTGTAAAAAATATCCAATCCTCAATTTTATAAATATCCATCAATCAATAGCCATCTTGGATTTACAATGATCTAGAACAGTTCATGTTAAATTACATACACATCAAAACTAAAGTTATGTACTAAATATAAGATCAATCTGTATAACGAAAAAGAAATATATTTTTTAACATTATTTTTTCGAAATTTTTATTACAAGTTATAATAAAACAAGTTATTTAAAACCCTTTATAACATGTATATGTTAGCTTATTAAAATGAATAAATATATCGGACACACAACATCATTTAGTCCCAAACTAGGCAGAGCTTGTGCTATGTATACTACTAGACAAATAATATAAATACATATATACTTCTTTTTTTTGTAAATACATACATATTATACATAGAAAACACCCAAACTCCGAAACAATTATTTGCAGATTCATTCAAACATTTGGTCCGACCCGGGAATCGAACCCGAGTCCTATTGATCAGCAGCTGTATATAAAAACTACTAGACCAACGAGGCAGCCAAATGATGAATAGTATACTTAACGTCTACGTCAAGTTGGTAAACAAAGGGTCATTTAGCGAAACGCTAGTTGATATACACTTTGCATCATTCCCACAACGAAACTATTACATTGATGAACAATTTGAACGAACTTAAACTGAAGGACGTTGTCTTTCTTTTAATATTATTCTAAATGTTTCAAACTAACTATATGAGCCGCCATTTTTAGGGTTCCGTAGCCAAATGGCAAAAAACGGAACCCTTATAGATTCGTCATATCTGTCTGTCTGTACGTCCGCATGTCACATCCACTTTTTTCCGAAACCATAACAACTATTGTTTACATCTACTTACCATGTTGAAACTTGGTAAGTAGATGTAATCTGTGAACCGCATTAAGATTTTCACATAAGAATAGAAAAAAAAACAACACGTTTTGGGGGTCCCCATACTTGGAACTGAAACTCAAAAAAATTGTTTTCATCAAACTCATACGTGTACATCTATGGATAGGTTTTCAAAAATGATGTTGAGGTATATAATATATAATATCACTTTTTTCTAAACTGAATAGTTTGCGCGAGAGACACTTCCAAAGTGGTAAAATGGGTGTCCCCCTCCCTGTAACTTCTAAATTATGAGAATGATAAAACTACAAAAAAATATGATGTACATTACCATGAAAACGAAAATTGGTTTGAACGAGATCTAGTAAGTAGTTTTTTTTAATACGTCATAAATCTACTCACCAAGTTTCAAAAGTATAGGTCTTATGGTTTCGGAAAAAAGTGGATGTGACAAATGGACGGACAGACAGATAGACAGACCGACATGACGAATCTATAAGGGTTCCGTTTTCTGCCATTTGGCTACGGAACCCTACACTCAATAGTCCGGCACCCGTCAGCTGATGCGCGGTAATTTGATCGAATCACATTGTTCGTAGATACTATCACTATTATTAGTTTTCACATTTTATAAGCATTATGCAACAACAAATCCTATTGGTTGCTAAGAGTATTTGGAAATAATGAACTCATCCCTACTTCAATTTGCACAATATTTCAATTTAGAGCACGTCTGAGCTACTGTCATCTATTTTACATGCATACGTTAATATCTCCATTGAGGACGGTCCCAAGACCGGCTGCAAAAGGAGGTGGGTTGATGTGAAGAAGGCCCCAACTCACTCTTAAAAAGACCGACGCCGAGCATCGGGCGGTGGCAAATAACCCGTTCCAGCTGCGACTACCCAGCGTTGTGGAGTGGCATCCAGTGGCCAGAGGGATTGAATGCCCCTGAAATACTGATATGAAGGGTCCTGGGACCCACTATTATTACACTCCCATGAAAACCTCTATAATGAACACGAAAACTATGAAACAAAGACTGCTGGATGATCCGAATGACCACCAACGCCACCAGGTATCAGGGCTGAGTAGTATGAAATATGCTACCGAAGCTTCTACTAGGGCGTGTCATTAGACATTGCCTAGAATTAATGCCACTGGTGATTAAAATAACAAAATCTCACCACCTCACCACCACCAACCATCAAATCGGAATATGGAATGTTCGCGGACTTCTTCAAAGCGGCAAATTGAGCATTGTGGAAAGAGAAATGGAGCTCCTACCAAGTTTGCTCCTCCCTCAGCATTACGATCCATGCTGCCTTGCATACTGCTCAAAAAAGAGTCAGATGGCGAACTGCCACTCGCAGATGACTAATAAGTAGGGGTCATGACCCTCAGGATTTAGGATAGCAACGCAAGGAAGATACTACATCTAATCAATGTCTCCTTGCGCATTCATCGAAATCAATTTTCTAGTCGAAACAGCTTCAGGTTGTTTAGAAGGACTTTTTAGTTGCAGGTGTTCATATATACTATAGTTATCTCCTACATATACATTATACTTGCGAAAATAACCCTTGTCTGTCTGTTACTCCAAAATGCTGATCTTCTTTTAAGACATAGAAGAAGTAAAAAAACTCATTATTGATTATTTATTTAGACACTAGCTGACCCGGCGAACTCTGTTCCGCCTGAAAGGCAATAAATAAGCCGATTTTCAAATTTATTAATTATTTTTTTTTCTTAGAAAATAAATAAAGTACATTAATCATTTATTATTGTTTCTGTATTTCGGTACATAGGTTGCTCTTCACTTAAGTGCCTTGTGATACACGACATTTTTTGTTTTCTTATCATCGTTTTTGCGCCAAAAACAAACAACGCAGATTGTCTTCTGACCCGTGAACATGTCACTTAAAATTGACCATGGGAAAAACATGGATGTTCTAGATTCACACCACAAACTTTTAAGAATTGGCCTTGTGATTTGTTGATGGTCATGGCAAATGCAAGACGAATCGGAAATTGAAGTCTTTTAAATTCAAACTGCAAATCGCTTGGGATCATTGGGATCCTCGGAATGATAACTTCCTCACCTTTGAACTTTCCTTTTAGTACCGTCGCGTAAATTACATTGTTCATCAATTTTCTAATGATATTTTTAATGATAATGATATCAATCTGCTCGATTCATCGACAGGTACTTGACCATTACCGATAGTCAGCCATTTCTCAGAGAAATCTTCAGCAGATGTATCATTAAGCAATGCAACTCTCATGTTTGTTGTCAGATGCAGTTTCTTCACATAGTGCCATAAATTCGACGATTTGAGGCAAGCGTTTATTTCATTGCTCATCAGTAAAATCATTGCTCCTCCAAAACATCTCGAGTTATTCCGTAAATCTTTCAATGTTCGGTTATGTGCTTCTAATGCACGTTTATGCGCCATTGTGCATTCATCCCAGATGATGATTTTCGATCCTGATAAAACTTTGCCCATTGCTGAATTTTTCGTAATATTACACGTTGATTCTTTTGATAGTTTAAAGAATATTGATAGTTTAAACTATTGATAGTTTAAAGATTTAACGGTAATTTTAATGCTGAATGAGCCGTACGGCACCTTCTAACAATGTGGCTGCTATTCCAGAAGAAGCAACTGCAACCGCTATGTTGAATCTCGCACGAGCAGTGGCTAAAACTACTGACATGAGGAATGACTTACCTGTTCCACCAGGGGCATCTAGGAAATATAAACCACCATTTCCATCATCGATTGCCTTCATTAAAGTATTATAAACTTCCTTTTGTTGGGAATTAAAAAAAACGGAAAAAAACGGAATAAATAGTATCCTATGTCCATCTTCTGGCTCTAGGCTACCTCCTCACAAAATATCATCCATATCGGTAAAGCCGTTCTTGAGTTTTATTTAATAGTGTAACTAACACGACTTTCTTTTATATATATAAGAAGATAGATTATATACCAGGTCGAAGTATATGGCAGATGCTAGTAAAGAAAATATAATCAAATTAATTGTAAGCGGGAGAGAATCACCAGCACTTCTCGTTATCCGTATCAGACGTTTCACATCAATACGAGTAGTTTGCACTTCTTACATTTAATGCGCTATTATATGTAAGATAATATGACGGCGCATGATAATGTACCATAAATTACATTACTGTTAAAATTGATTAATTTATTTAATTTTGACTGCCTTGTTGGTCTAGTGATTAGCGTATGCGGCTGCTGATCAAGAGGTCCCAGGTTCGATTTCCGGGTCGGACTAAATATTTGTGTGATCCACAAATATTTGTTTCGGAGTCTGGGTGTTTTCTATGTATATCATATCATAATACAAGCTCTGCTTAGTTTGGGACTAGATGATTTTTTGTATAAGATTTCTAAAACACTTATTTTATTTTTTAATCATTGTAATCATAGCTCAATGTATTAGTTTTGTCGGATTTAGTCGATTCTGTAATCGATATCGAATGATGTTGAATGTATTTAAATAAGAGCGAATCATTTCCGAATAGGGTAGTCTGATGTCGTGCTACTAGTAATGGCGTTCGATCATTCTACTGACGGCTACCGTACGAGGTGCTTACCTATTGGTTATTAACTCGTTTCAATCTTGCTAATCGTTTATGATTTTGAGTTAATATGTAAGACGTTTAAATAATACGACATTGAACAATACAAGTTTACACTTACTTTGAAAATCCTGCCGTTGCGCTGCCCACGATGGATAGCAACATCTAAGACCACAGTGAGGCCTCCCCTGACGCTCCGACTTATACATTATTTGTCAGATCATTGGAAGGCCGCCCCTTTCTCATTGGTGTTGAGTCATCACCGTTTGCCTGATTCTATTAGAAAATCATTATCATCAGCAGCCTTTCAAAGTTCACTGTTGAACATAATTCGTGTGGCCATAGTGGTATCATGCAAATTAGCATTATAGAATTTATATATAATGGATATAATGGATAATGGATGAAGAATATAGAGCATCTCTACAATAACTTATTCCCCAGTTGTTGTAGAACAGCACTGAGAGAAGAAAAACTTGATTGATATCTTAGAAATCGTTGTTTATTGCTACTATAAGTAGGCTTCAGTAATAATACCGTAATTTATACATCTATTTCGATCCCTGAATATTTGGGAGAATGAAAACAATACTTTATAAATTTATACTATTATTTAACTTTTTCCTAATAGTGTTGTTCATTATATTCAATCCATTATTTTTTCTGTTTCAGGTCAGACAATTAAAATATATTGCACATTTAATATAGTAAAGCTAATGGTGTTTACAGTCAACGTATTAGTTCACACTTCAGATACATTTCCGTGGCTCCTACTCTACAATACTTTTAATCTGTAAGTGTCAAATGTGGTTTAATTAAAAAGTCGTTTAACCAAAATAAAGTTTATTTAGATTCCTTGTTTTTGGAAATTAATAAGTTACCAAATATAATTACTTAGACATAATTTATTTTAACGTTACTCAATGAATTCCATACGTTAAAAATACAAGTAAAGGTACTGAATATCATTGATTTGGAGAGTGAATGAGCCTCGATCATTGCACTTGTATTGTCTAAGACTCTAAACACAAAGCATAATTCTCTTTGGAATTACCACTGAACTCTCTACTTCGTCACCCCTCTATTAAATCCCTCCACGATTTCTCGTAAAAGCAATATCTATTGGTAGTATCTTTCTAACGCAGACAAAGAAAATTTGATCTATTATATATATTGTCACTTTCAGACAGATTATTTCCGAAACGAAGACAACAGCTTTAACGACACTCAAAGACTCTTGAAAACGTACACTTCAGATTGTTTTGGCACAGTTGTGACCTACCCTGTCAGACCATACCTTTCGTGGTTTACTCAAATCGAAAGTTGGTCTCGACAGGTATATCACGGCTGTAACACCTCCCTACTTTGTTATCATTCAAGAAAGAAGAAAGCTGATCTCATTTTAGCAGAAACATTTTGTATATGTGATAACGACTTTCTTGATGATGATTTTTTAATATGTTTGTGTTTCATGTATGTGTGTATGCAATGGGTCCTAAAGAGTGTGTCATTCATATGAAAGAACTCATTAAATGCAATTACAATATCACATCCTGGATACGTTTATTGCTCTTACTCTGATATTTCGTAAAAGGTGATCAATATCACAGGTCTATCGCAGTCCAACACATTCCATCAGAACATGTTCTACGTCAGCTTTCACCCCACACACATTGTAATTTTAAAATTCAGTTTTTTTTATCAAATAATGTGTTCCGATATTAGATTATTCTCTTAATTATAGTGAATGGCGGCGAGTGGACGGGATTTAAGCTCAAATTCGCGGCTTCGCTTCTTCACATTCCGGTCGCTGTGCTGCCAAACTCTCCCAGGGAGAAAGCTCTATATTGCATCTTTTCAAATCAAAACATCTTTATATTTGAGGAGTTGTCTGTCATGCTTTCGCTTGCCCTCCTCTAGCTCAGAGTGAGAGATGCGCTTCGCCACTCTCTCTTCCGCCATCCGTTATACGTGACCACACCACGTAGTTGCCGATGCAGCAAATATGCCTCAATGCCACTAACATTGGTGCGTTTTAGAACCTCGGTATTCCTCCATCCGAACCATATGATCTTCATGATGGTGCGCATTTTAGGTGGAATCGATCGATAGTGCGTATATGGTGACGATGCACACCAAGTCTCCGAAGAATAGTTAGTTTACGGCGCATGATGGGTTCTCCGAATACTTGACGCGATTCAAGTGTAAGAAGAACCCATCACGCATTTGTGACCCGAGTATCGCGGAATCCGTTCCCCATTGAGGGCTATGTTGCACGTGAAGTAATTCATTTCAAATTTGTACCTGTTTATAGTCCACACCTCAATGGTTTAGCTGAGGCTGCTATTCATTCAAATAAATATCACCTTCGTAGGTTACTGCCATTTTCTCACTTCACTTTGGAGGAAATGGCTACTTGCCTCGCCCAAATTGAGGCAGTTTTGAACTCTCGTGCCTTAACCCCAATGTTCTCTGATCCCTGTGATTTATCCGCCTTAACTCCAGCCCATTTTTTGATGAGCCGACTACTTTTACTATTCCGTATCCAGAGGTGTAATCCAGCAACATAAATTATTTTCAACGTTTTAAGCGAATAGAGCTTATAATTCAGCATTTTTGGAATCGCTTCAAGACGAAATACATATCTTTACTTCAGGCAAAGACCAAATGGAGATATTCGAAGTCAGAGCTCAAACCGGGCTCTTTTGTTATTGTTAAAGATAAAGTTCTTCCGCCTCTTCTAGTGTCTTTGGGGAGAGTGATCAAAGCTTTACCCAGGCAATGACAGCATCTTCTGAGTGACGGAGCTTAAAACATGAGGCGGCACCGTTTTCAGGGCATTTAATAATATATGTCCCCTTCCAGACTTTGAAGCCTCTAGCCCTCAACCAGATGAGCATGTTGCGATATTTACAGAGGACTGTAGCAAGCATTAGCGCCGCGGCGTTTGGAGGAACTCACAGGACGAGGGCGGCGAGCGGTGGGGCCGTCCCCGACGGGTACGACGTCCAACGGCCGACACTCGCTTTTGTGATTCATCGTGGAGGGTTCAACTTCCCTTTATTCTTCTTGTACCTATGATAAATCATACCTTAGGGAGTAAACGATCAGCATTACAGTCTACTGCCTTTTATTACGTTCGTATGAAACCTAAACAATACCGTTTGATGCTTTCTGCAGATGCAGAAGTAGCGCCGGCATAACTAGCTGTACAGCTTGAAATACGTGAGGGTGTCGACGCAAATTGAGTCCCACACCAAAGGTTTGCCCATCTTTCATGGCAGTAACGACATACCATCGTCTCGTACCAAAACCATTGGGTACACGTACAGCTAGAACGCTGGCGGTAATGAAAACCCGATAGATAATATCGTTAACATTTCTAGGCAAGTACCAAAGTGAAATGTAGTCGATCTTCACTCTCAGGGTATAAATATACTGAACTATCGTCATAAAATAAATAAAAGAAAAAAATTTATATTTAACCGACTTCAAAAAAAAGGAGGAGGTTCATAATTCGTCGGAACTTTTTTTATGTATGTTCAGCGATACTTTCGTAGTTTATGAACCCAGTAAGTTGGTGTGCAATGAAATTCTTTGGACTCGCATGTTCACAATTATATTAAATAACTAGCGACCCCCGGCTTCGCACGGGTAGACAATTGTTTTAAACATTTGGGTTAAACATACTAGTATATGAATTGGCTAAAACAATAATGATAAATAAAATGTATCTTAAGTGCCAAATTAAGTCACGGGCTAAAACACTGGTGAAACACTCGTTAAACGTATCACCGCGTGGCAGCATATGTAGTTTAGATTAACGTTTTTAAATTTATAATATATTTTGAATACAATGGCCGATTTCAACAATTCAAAAAGGTATTTACAGGTACTGAAACAGTCTTTCTGTTCAATTCGACAAGGTTGTAGTGCTGAGAGGCTGAGAGTAAAAATTGTCTATATAATTTCATTAACACAAAGATCAAGCATAATAACTAAGTTTTTCAGCTCATAGCACTCACGTGCCAGAAGCTTTTCAAAAATTATTATTGCCTTCCGTCTAAATTTTACCCTAGAAGAATTACAATAACTAGTTTACCCTTTGAAGAAGTTTTAGAACACTTTGTTTATATACAACTCTCGATAACAAAACCCTACGGAGATCTAATTTTTGTAGTGGAATTATCTAGTTATGGTTCGTTAAACTCTGATGCCTTGGATTTTCACTTGCAAAAAAGGAAGCTAAAGGTATTTGTAGTTAGAAAAAAAAAGAAGAATTAAACGGACATTACAATAAATTGTTCGAGCAGTAAACGAAAGTAGGTAATTTAAATAATCTTTTCTCAACACGTAGGTAACTTAAAGTGAGAACGACGACCCGTAAGGTCGTTTCTAGACTTGTGATCCGCGTCGTGGTCGATCGGTGAATAAAAAGACTTTGCCGAAGCACTGACGTTCACCGCTTGCGCCTCGTTGTCAAATCAGCTCCCGTACAATTGAATATTCCGACATATAAATAATTTTGCTATCACATTGTTGCTAATCATGAATTATGAAACTATCTAACTGCTTTTCATATGTGTTTTGCTGGCGTGCTAAACATAGGATTGTTAATATCACGCTTGTATAAGTGCGATGTTAACAATCAATCATGTTTGTCTATTATAAGTTTCAATAATGAGTGAAGGCTAATATATATTTTAAATTACATACGTAATGAAAACCTCACTAAATAATTTGTTGGAAGTCCAACTCTATCCTCTTGTGCGTTTCGAAAATATGTTTACGTATCTTTTTAATAAAGGCGGATGAGTGAAAAATGTGTTTGTGGAAATATGCATATTGCTTTAAAAACACATCAAATTATCTAGACTTTGACTTGAATATCCTGCCATCTGTTGGGTGGATGTAAGACCAGTTCGTTGTACCAGCGCCTAGTTTGTTGTGACTAAAAAGGCGTTATATTTCGCACAATATGGAAGAGAGGGCATTGTTTACGTTTCAGAATAATATGTAATATTTCATTTCTATTTTACTTTGTGTACTTTATATTTACGCCTGAGCAAGCAATAATAATATTGTGATTCTATGCCGAGGATCGAACTGAGTGGCGTGCAATTGGAGAGGCCTATGTCCAGCAGTGGACTGCGATAGGCTGATGATGATGATGATGATGATGATTCTATGTCGTAGGTCGTCCAGTGAATGATATGTTTTGAAAAAGTTGATTGATGAGAATCAATCTGTAACAATTTTTTTTTTCGCAAAATTACCTGTCTTAATTGCATGCCCAGGTCAAAGTTTTCCAGTTTCTCCAAATTCACAGAGGAGCTGGGACGACATAAATTGTAAATTGACTTTTGATAATCTTTTGAGCTGCAGTACAGGTTCGGCGCGTGCTAGGATTTTGGCCGTGGGTGCGCATAAGGCCGGCTACTGGCTTCACGCGTACCCTTTGTCAAATACAGGAACATTCCTTGAGCCTGACACGCTCCGAATCGCAACCTGTCTACGGCTTGGGGTTCCGGTCTGCGCTCCTCATAAATGTCCCTGTGGCAGCGATGTCGACAAGCTAGGACATCACGGACTGTCATGCCAAAAAAGTGCAGGTCGCTTCTCGAGACATGCCTCACTTAACAATATCATACGCCGGTCCCTTGCCACCGTCAACGTGCCAAGTCTACTTGAGCCGACTGGTATTGCAAGAGACGATGGCAAGAGACCAGACGGTATGAGCTTGATTCCATGGAAGATGGGTCGGGTGCTGGTATGGGATGCCACCTGTTCAGACACGCTGGCCCCTTCCCCCTTGATATATTTATCTTTATTGTTAAATAAGTTACAAAAAGTAGTAATGAATAAATGGATTAGATAATCACCATCTCAAAAAAAAATTAAATATAATATTTCCAAATACCTGTAACTAAATTTACTTAATATTTTGCTAAATATTGTGTTGTTATTATATTTCCATCAACAATAAATTAACAACCCATAATGTCCAAAAAAAGTAAACAACTACTTATTTTGAGCTCCTCGATTTTAAAGTGAATTAAGCGGAAAAACTGTAAAATATCGATCAGAAACTAAAACAATTGATAGTGTTCAGTGATTAATTTGTAAGAAGCAATAAAAACTATGTTTAAAACTAAATAAAAGTGAAAACTAGACAATTATCGGACAGTGGAGTGTAGTTGGTTCTTTATCAAATAGACCTAGATCAATTGCAAGACCGAACTTAAAACTACAATAGTGAATAGTATATAAAAGAAAACTTAATAATAGTGTAATAAGTGGACAATATAAATATCCGAGAATTAAATAACCCATAAACTAAACTTCATAATACCTACACAAATTTTGTAAAAATAAAAGTGCTAGTAGCGACATCTACATTTCGACCGCCGACTACTACTTAATAGCTTTAATACCATATTATAAGTCAAATAAATCGATATTGGTGTTGACATCTGTGATTTTTATAGTGACAAACACCGAAGGTTTGTCTTGGATTAATCGTTTTTATCACTCCGTACTTTTTAAATACTAAAGACATCACACAGAGGGCGCTTCACTGAAAAAAAAATGTCAGAACTAGAAAAGTTGTTGAAAGAATTAAGAGCTGATATTAAAAACGATTCTATTGAATCGCTGCAGAATCTCGAAAATAGAATCACAACGAAAATCAACGAAAACATTGATGAAAAATTTAACTCAATGCAGGATGAACTTAATAAAATGAAAGAAATTAACTTAGATTTTGAAAAAAGAATTTCTAATATAGAAAAACAAAGCAGAGAGAGGAATATTATATTTTTTGGGATAAATGAAGGCGAGGAATCTTATGGTGAATTAGAAGGACTGATTTTAAAAACCTTAAAAGATGAATTAAATATAGAATGTAATCAAATGGAACTGCAGATTGTTCGGCGAATGGGTAAATATGCAGAAAATAAAACAAGGCCTATTGTTGTAACCTTGTCGACTTATGGCAGGAAAATTACTATATTGAAAAATAAAAAGAACATAAAAACAGACAAAATTTATATTAAACAAGATTTTCCGCCTAAAGTCTTAGAAACTAGGAAAAAACTGCAAGAACAATTACAAAAAGAGAAACAAGCTGGGAAAACAGCGTATATACACTACGACAAATTGATAGTGCGAGAACCAATAACAACAAAAAATAATGACATAACCAACAATAGGAACAAAAAGAGAGCACTTGATATAACACCACCACACCAAGGTTTGAACCCCCACAGAGATTTAACAAAACAACAAGCACTCAAGAAAAACAAAATACTACCAAATAAACAAAGTACCAGTCAAAGCTCTATGGAATATTTCCTGACTAAATAAAGCAGTTACACATCACCGTCACCATAGATCTATTGAAGTAGTTAGAACTCCTCTGCCGTACTATGAATAGCATCTAAGAAACTAGTGCAAACAATTAATAATGCCGCACCCTTATAAACAATAACAAAAATAACAAAAAAAAAAAAAAAAAAACCTCCCCCAGAACGATTCGTCACCGCGGGGGTTGTAGACGATGACCCTCCAACCATAATATAGAAATTATGAAATACCTACTATATATTAAATGTCAGATTGGCAACCACGAGACAAGATAAGAAAGAAAGGCAAACCATTTAATAATCGGAGTTACGATATCGTGAAAACGACGGCCACGTGTGGTCCAGACAACATATAAAGCCACTTGTCAGTGTTTGGAGGAGGCTTATACCGCAAAAGGCGGTCCTTACATCGAAGAACACTTAGTTAAATAAAATTAAATACATAAAGCATAAATAAAAAAATAGATAATAAAAAATGTAAGACATGTAAGCATAAAATCTTGTAAGGAAATTTAAGCTAATAAATAAATAAATAAATAAAATGTCCCATTTCTGTTATTTAAAGAAATTTTATGCCGCTTTGTTGAATTTCTCGTAAAGTAGTGCCTGTAACTTAAGTAACATAGACATTTCCAAAAAATAATCTAATACATTTTTATAAATAATGCAAATTAACCACCCTTGGTGGGACTCGAACCCACAATCCTCAGCTTAGGAGGCTGACGCCTTATCCATTAGGCCACAAAGGTTCTACACAATAACTTTCAATTCAATTTCATTCTTAATAATGTAATCACATTTACGGGCGATGGCAGAGATTTGTGCTTACGTATATTTACTGAGTTGTTTGTTTGTTTGTTACCCCGTCTCACAACTAGAAGAACATAAATCGCCATAATAAAATTTATTAAACGAGTCTTTCAAATGTTGCAAGTTTTTTTTCATATACGATGCCGTTATCTGAACTTCGGTTTAGTAAAATAATTATTATAATAATATAATTTTTATTAGGGGTTTATGTAGTATGTACATATATCTATGTAAAATTGTTGTCAGTTTTCATTGCACTGATTACTTAATAGATGCATGTGAGACTGTATAGAACATCATCATCATCATCATCAGCCTATCTCAGTCCACTGCTGGACATAGGCCTCTCGCATTGCACACCACTTTGATCGATTTTGGGCTTCTCGCATCCAGCTCCTGCCAACCATCTTGCGCAAATCGTCACTCCACCTGACCTGAATAGAATAGAATATATCTAAGATAAAATACAATGTATATGATAAGAAACAAATATGTCTGCATGAGTAGTGATATGTCAAACACAGTGTAATAAAAAGCCATAATGTTCGCTATTATTTACGTTTATTTTATTATTACAAAAATTTAAAGCACAAAAAGTGTTTATCTAAAACGTAATAAATGCCCTTTTTAGGGTTCCGTAGCCAAAAGGCAAAAAACGGAACCCTTATAGATTCGTCAAGTCTGTCTGTCTGTCTGTCTGTCTGTCTGTCTGTCCGTCCGTATGTCACAGCCAATTATTTCCGAAACTATAAGAGCTATACTGTTGAAATTTTGTCAGTCGATGTATTCTGTGAACCGCATTAAGATTTTTACATAAAAATAGAAAAAAAAAAACAATACATTTTGGGGGTCCCCATACATGGAACTGAAACTCAAAAATTTTTTTTTCATCAAACCTATCCGTGTGGGGTATCTATGGATAGGTGTTCAAAAATGATGTTGAGGTTTCTAATATCATTTTTTTCTAAACTGAATAGTTTGCGCGAGAGACAATTCCAAAGTGGAAAAATGTGTGTCCCCCCCCCCCTCTAACTTCTAAAATAAGAGAGTGATAAAACTAAAAAAAATATATGGTTTACATTACCATGCAAACTATCAACGAAAATTGGTTTGAACGAAATCTAGTGAGTAGTTTTTTTTTAATACGGCATAAATCGTAACACGCAATTTACCTTTCATCCAATCAATACACTAGTATAAAAACATCGATCAAAGTTACAACGAACTACAAGAACTTTTATATGATGTTACTTGCTGATACGGAACCCTTCATGGGCGAGTCCGACTCGCACTTGGCCGCTTTTTTGGATAGTACATGAAATACAAGGCATTATTTAGTACTAACAAACTGGGCGCTGGAGCTCTGAGCTGACTTTGCATCCACCCAACAGATGACAGGATATCACTGTCCAGACTGATATTTTATTGAAAAAATGGAGCATCTCTTTCTATTTATTTATCAGTTTCAATAAAAATACCAAACAAAATATTGTACCATTTTAATTTTTAATGATATTTTTGTATGGGTATAGCACACGTACAAAAAGTTGTTAGTAAGGACAGCGTTGTGTTCACCATCAGCCGATTTGCGTTTGTGTAACGTGACTGTAATCATTTGATACTTACCGGTACTTATTTATTATTATTGATGATCTTGATGTAAAGTAAATTTCTCATGAGATTTTGGTTTACATTTACAGGACTTTAGTAATTCTTTTAACAAATAATTAAATAAATAACCACGGTATTTTTAAAGGAAATTTATTTTTAGAAATGAATATAAGATAACTATATGCTCACATATAAACATATTACATTACATGACTTAATCATATACATAACATATCATCATCACCATCATCATCAGCCTATTTCAGTCCACTGCTGGACATAGGCCTCTCCCATTGCACACCACTTTGATCGATTTTGTGCTTCTCTCAACATAACATATTTAAGTATTATATTACATATATTGGTTGAGCGCCGTGACTCAATTAATTCCGCTCGCCTCTAATATGTGTCAAATACTCGTAATACCACCGCGCCTTGACCTGTGCTTCTCTCGCCTAAGATTTTGGATACAATGCCTGTGATTGTTCTGCTGGAATGAGCTGGGCATCCTGAGGAGTTGAAGGTGAGTGGTGCCTTGTTACTTTCATAGGTAAACCTCATCATAACCCCCTCAAACGCCAGGTGTACGGCTATTTCCAAACAGCTCCCCCCCCCCCCTACATAAAGACAAGTAGACTATCCCATACATTATTTGCCTATACTAAAGAAAAGTCACATTTAAGTTTGCAACAATATCAATACCACGCAACTTAGAACAACTGCTAATAATAATGAATATTACTTTAGTACTTATAATTAATTATTACTTTATTACTTATTAATAAGACTTTGGATTAAGTATAAACTTCAATAAAACCAAAATTCTAATTACCTCCAAACTTCTATCCATAGCCAGCCATATTGAAATTAACAACAATCACATAAAACAGGTAGAAAGCTTGAAGTACCTAGTTAGCCGAATAACACAGGATTCGAGATGTTCTCTGAATATAGTAGAGAGGATAGCAATCGCGAAACAAGCCTACAACCGCAAAAACCATCTATTTAAGGGAAAGATTAACGTAAACTTAAAAAACAGCTCATCAAAACCTATATTTGGAGCATTGCGCTCAAAGAGACAAAGATAAGTTGTCAGCATTTGAAATGTAGTGCTGGAGGCGGATGATGAGCATTAGTTGGACAGAGAAAAAATCCAACGAGGAAGTCCTACTGATGGTTGACGAAGAAAGGAGACTTTTGAATACTGTTCACAACAAAAGAGGCAAAATGTTTGGCCATTTGATGAGACAAGACAACCTTTTTAAAACCATACTAGATGGAAAGATAGAAGGTATAAGAAAACGTGGAAGGCCTAGATTAGCGTACAAACAGCAAGTAAAAGAGAAAGTAGGGAGTCGTGGCCTATCAAGAGGTCAAATGGATTGCAGAAAATAGATAGTTGTGGCGATTGCTTCACTGACAGGGCCCTAACCCTTAAATTGAGAAGAAGAAGAATGTGTTTTTATCATATCGATAAAGTGCCAAAATAAAATTACGAAAAGTATTTTTATTTTGAGTAGCTCCCCTTTTTTATCGTGCACCACCAATAGTGGAGGACAAGGACATACCACCAACATGTAGTATTCGTGGGGATTTCCCCCACGAATACTACATGTTGGTGGCTATGTCGGAAACGAACCGACTAAAACTGCATATCGTCTCGGATACTATTAGTTAGGGAACCGGTTATACCCATGGAAGGAAGTCCCTGGAACCCCGACGTACCTCGGGCCACCTACCGCTTGTAAATGATACTAATCTAAAATTAAACTTAAACGGCACGCACCTTAAAGCGCTCGCTTTCGCACCCCTGCCTGTTTCTGCTAGGGTGACAGATAGCCTCATCTATCACCCCCAGGAATACGTTTATACAGGGCGGAGATTGTTTTAAGCCCGAGTTGCCTGCCTGTTCCCAGTCTTGGCGGACCGGGAGAGTCCTGAACCTCTCCCGGTCTCGCTCCGCACTCTCCTTAGCAAACATGGGTTGTTCACAGAACAGAACAGAACAGAACAGACTCTCGCTCCTTACAATGGCTACAATCATGTTATGGAGCGAAAGACTCCAATCCCGATGGCCGCCACAAGGTCACGTCTCGGCTTCCCCTACGCTTCCACGGTACGACCATTGCAGTGGTAGCACTCAGGCGTTGGCTCCTTGCGGATCAGACACAGATGATCTTCAAAACATCGCTTTCCAGTGATCATCTGTGTCAACCGATGAGAAGCTATGGGGTACCTCCCCTACCCGTAAAATGGGGAAATGTTCGCTCCTATCTACCGCATGTAGGGTTTCATTGAATTAGTCTTTTAAAACATTATGAGGTTTCCAAGACGATTTTTCTATTTACATAATAATTTGCGAGTTAGTCAACTTTAAGCATATGTTTGTTAAAACAGGTCACCCCACCCCTGTAAAAGAAAAAGTGTTCTCTCCAAAAATCTGAAAAACTTCATGATGGTAGTCCATATAATGAACTTAGGAAAATATAACGGTTTTATAACTTTGTCAGTTCAGGAGTTATAGAGGCCTAACATGTAAGAAATGTTAACTTGGAAAACTTCGAAGAAAAACAACGAAATTATAAGTAAACATAAAACACGTCATTTATTAGACACGATTTAAAATGCACTTATGAGTGACTGAGGATCCCGGAGCACTTGGCCAGTTTTTATACGAATCTCGTTTTTCATATTTTTCCTCTTAATAATGCGATGGAAATTTCCCATCCCTGTTACTAAGGCAACGTATTATTGATTCTTGGCTATTTTGACTCAGATCAGGTTCTTCTATCTCCTTCAATTCGGCGTTGCTAACCTGTGTGGGCGGTCTTCCACGTGGCTGTTTTTTGTTATACTGCGGCGCTTATTCGCGATGAAATTATTGCGCAGTGTACCCGTGACCACGTTCGGTATAACTCGTTCATCAAGCCGGATAACAGAAGGTATTGTAATTTTATGAATAATTATATGGCGAATATGTCCCGAGTATATGCAAGTCTAAAATCAGTGTTATTTCGTTTGGTTGGTTCGTCAAGTCTAACTTAGTTCTGCGTCGGAATTCATATTGAAATATTAATCTAAAAATAACCACACCATTACGGTTTAATGTCAATTCAAATAATCTATTACTATAAAACGACATTGTCATACTTTGACCTCTATTATTTAAAACAAAATGTAGCCACTTTTTTTATTAGATTTAAAGACTATCGAGTGTAAGAGCACAACACAACCTGTTGATATTTGCCGGAATGTCAGTACATTCACGGGTTATTTTGAAGGAACATCGCTGAAAATCACCTCAGGACCAGTACCCATATGATTTACCCCAAAACTATTAATCTATTTTCCTTCATTTCAATAAAATACACCCCGCTATTGAAAACAGTTTTATAAAATTATTGTAAAATGTTAAATCCTAAAATGGCCGACTTTTTGCGACTAAACTTATAATGAGATATTTAACTGACTCATATCTATATGTCTATTAAAATTTATCATTTAAAAATATGTAAAATGTGTCGATCTACATCATAATCGCGATTTTGTTTTTTAAAGTAAACATGTGGTTTTAAATTATTTGTTACTCGTTCAATTTTAATACCGAAATATGAATAGAACCATAAAGAAACCAAGTGCTATTATTTGAGTGTAGGAAGCCCACAGGCCACTTGAAGTGAGGACTTGCGCAGGAAGGCTGGCAGGAGCTGGATGCGAGATGCCCAAAACATTTAAGATATATAAATCCATTCAGGCCATCCATAAATAAATAAAAATTATAATTCCCAGAGTTAAAAACGGTATTAAAACAGAATTTATAAATAACTGTCTTTCACACGCGGTTCCACCTACGTATATCTCGATTATTAAGAGGGAGCCCATGTGTTATTCTGATATATGAGCTATATTACTGTCAAGTTTCATCTAAATCCGTTCAGTAGTTTTTACGTAAAAGAGCAACATACATACATACTAATATTAGTAAGGATTTAAAGTATAATATAAATTTTTTATTGCTGTTAGTTCTGGGCTAAACATCTATAGACACAGAGTAATATTCTTGAGTTGTGTTATAATTATATATAAATGTATTTGGTCTACCCGTACTAAAGTCACATACTTTACATGAAATCATGAGTAGGATCCAGGATTAGGGGTCACCATTCTCATTGTAAATTCAGACTGCATGGTCTACCTGGATTGGAAATTAAACATGAAATTTTATTATTTCGTAGATCGAGCGCTTCCTTTTCACATATACCAAACATCATCCTCATTTACAGTTCATTGCAGGACATAAAATACCATATGAAAATGAGTATTCATAAAAAAAATGTAATCCATACTCATATAAGTTAGTGAAGGAATTCAATAACTATTTCCTATCATATGTAGATTAATTTTGCAATACATTGATTAGAGTTTGATTGAAGCTGTTGAAAAATATTTCTATTTGTTTCATTGTAGCAAGAAGCTCGTTGTTTGGTATCTCTCCCAGGCACGAGACAGACTTCACGCATGCGCTCTACCGCCAGACACAGCCTCCCACATAATTAACCGTTATCGATTGTCTATATAAACTTGCTTATAATATCCTTTGTATAAAATAATAATGTGTTAATAATGCAAATTTAAAAAATGTTAGACTGTTTATGTAGATAAAATACTCGTAGTATACCCAAGGAATACATAATAATACCAGTAGTATAACATTGAGTTTTCTACTTAATTTTATTATTATATTAAGGAAGCAATTATTTTATTTAACTCTGACTTATCAGTTTTGTTGGGTATTCTCTGTAAATAATGTTTAAACATCTTCCTAACATATTCAATCTTTTATATAAACAACATTTGCCTTATGTAATCATTTTCAAATTAATATTCATAAACAATTGTTAGTAATATTCTATAAAAAGTATAAAATATGAAATTATACAAAAATAAATTAACTAAAACAATGCTTTACGCCCTGCTCGAACCCACGATCCCCGGCACAGGAAGCCGATGCGTTGTCCACTAGGCCACAAGGGGTGCTAGAATTATTTCCATATTTTGCTAGTAATATCGAACAGTGTTCTAGGTGGGCGACGAATGCTACGCAACGCAGCGAACGTAATAGAGTAAGAGCCTGTGAACCCTAGATATTCGTCATTTTATAAAAACTGAAAGTCTGTCAGCGCATGCTCCCAACTCAGGTAAGAACGATGGACCATTATGAAGTTTGGGTTGCAGTAGCTTTGGCAGGTACACGGTACTTAAGGTGTGTAAAATATAGATTTAATTTCATCAAATAATAAATAGCGATTTTTTGGTATTACCTTCAGAATATAATTGAAAATCATATTATTCATTGCCAGATACTTTACACCGTGGCTATTATTGAACACGACTTAAAAACTATCTGCCATTTTGGGTTACTACGGAACCCTCTTCTCTGCGTGGCCTGACACGCACTTGGCCGATTTTATATATAATACTTACGTAATGATTAGATGATGTTTCCTCAGTAGCCAGATATTTTTGACAGTTCTAACCCCTTGCCAGACAAGCATGTAGGGTAGCTGTAGGAGCGAGCGCGAGGCAGTATATACATACATAGGTGAGTGCGAATAAGATGCGTTCGTATTGTTTAATATTTACGTACGTACATACTTAAATCAGCTAAAATAATATTATATAGTGTTTTCAATACTAATTTATTTAATATTAAAAATGACTGGCTACTGAGGAAACATCATCTACTCATTACCCAAGTAATATATATAAAAATCAGCTTTTATATATATATATGTGGGATATAGCTCAAAGCAAAGTAGATCCGTAAATCAACACTTTATTATTTCTTTATTACATTTTATATTGTAAACATCGCAACATTCGCCATTCGTCTTACACATACTTTCTTTTTAATCTTTACTGTGACAGCTTCATTGACAAAACAAACAAGAAGGTAAGATACCAAATTTCTTAAGAAAAATATAAAAATATCGAAACTAAACCACATATATATATATATATATATATATATATATATATATATATATATATATATATATATATATATATATATATATATATATATATAAGGGTGTCTGGCAAGGGATTGCCACGATGTTAAGTTTCTGACAATGAATAATATGATTTTCAATAATATTCTGAAGGTTATACCAAAAAATCGCTCTATATTATTTATTGAAATTAAATCTGTATTTAACACACTTTTAATACCGTTTACCTGTCAAAGCCACTGCAACCCAAACTTTATAATGGTCCGTCGTTCTTACCTGTGTTGGGAGCATGCGCTGACAAACTTTAAGCTTTTATAAAATGACGAATGTCTGGGTTCACGGGCTCTTGGACCATAAAGTGGTAATTTTAGGAGCTCATCGCAGGTATTTCATTTCCGTAATTTTTTGTCTCCTCCTTGTCTATATCTATGATGATAGCTTGATCCTTAGTTCGGTTCGCTAATGATTTAGATGGCGATTGCTTAATTTTTTAAAAGTTGTTTGTAATAAATATATTTATAATAATAGAAATAAAAGTAAATATGTTTAACTTTAATTGATTCTACGACGTAGTCTTTCTACGGATCTACGAATTTGCGTAGCGGTCTACGACATTTATTTGGTCACGTTTTGGTACTATAATTATTTTTGTTTACATCATTAAAAATAAAAAATAAACACACAGAAATTAATTCATATATCGTATATACCTATGTAGTTTAAATGTGGATCTTCTTGTTCCTAGCCTTTTCCCAATATTATTTGGGGTCGACTACTAGTTCAACCGGTTTTACAGCAACAGAAATTAGCCGCAAAATTTTTATTCAAACCGTTTTAGAGACTAAAGAGCAATACAAACGTATTTATTATTAATTTTATAATATTAATATGAATGTGCACATTTTAAAATAAGTACCTAATAAATCACATTCAATTTTTTTTCTAATGCATACACAATTAATTCCCAAAAAAACCTTACTCTACGGTTATACACACGTGCTACAATACACATCAAGTATCCTTGTACATACGTGTAGGTATGTGTATGTTACAGTATAACGTAGTATTAATGCTGGAATTTGTTAAGAGTAAGTTTAATTCGGTAACCTCAACACGGTGATTTAATATTACATTAACATATCAATATATGCACTTATATTTATCAATAAATACCATTTAAGTATTCATTTATAATTGAAAATTAATAGTTTTTTTACATCAGCATATGAAAGTATTAAACGTTACTTGCAAAAAAAAAACATGTTGTATTTTTTTCTTTTGGTTCGGACTTCGCCCCGCGTCGATACCTGTGGTTTTTGATAATAATATTATGATATATTACTAATATTTTTTTTTCTTTTATGTTTATTTCTTTATATTAGCCACTGTTTTACATGGTTTTTTGCATTTTCGTTTTTTTGCATTCTAGAATATTCTAGAATATTCTAATTTAAATTGGTTGAAATAAAATAGCTAGATAGATGAGATTATGTTACGATATTAATAAATAATAATGTTTGTATTTATTATACATTAGTAAGGAAAATAATATATAATAAACTCTCAATAAAAAAAAGAAAGTGATTCTATATGTCTGTAAAACCACTGCACCGATCTCAAAGAATTTATTCAATTTAATTTCAAATTCCAGTTTGAATATTGAGCATTCAAATTAACAGTAGCAGACGGCTAGATTCACAACCCTACCCTATTATGCTTCTCGTTGCTATTATCGTCCATGAAACGTGATTTTATGTCCCTTTCGCTCTTTATATAGGTATATCTAGGTATACAGATGCAATCATGGTGCGCGACGAAGGGAAGGGTAGGTAAGGGGAAGGGATAGTGCCGTAAGGGTAGTCACATACATAACCAATGCTGAAAAATGCCTAAATAATCATAATCATTGAGTAAGGGCGTACCAATGAGGTTTACAGCTCATGTGTCTGGTTGTAATATAAGTTGTGATATAAATAATAGCGAAAAGCAAGCGGTTTAATTAAGTTTAATATTATTTTTAAAAAGTTTCTTACTAATTATTAAAATAGACAAGAACACCAGGTAGATTTTTATAGTTTTGTCAGTGGTACATGAGCCTGTCCATCCGACGGTAAGTGGTAACCGCCACCCATAGTTCTGTAGCGTTCAAAATAAGAATCTGTCGTTTCAACAAGTACGACGATATTCTCTTTTCGGGAAGGTTCTATGGTTCGTTTTTAGGGATGGTTCAATTTTTTTTTGTAAAATACATTACCAGATGAGTTTTGAACCGCACATCTAGTAATTCATTGTCGAAATAAACTTGGTTGGTTTTATTAATAAATTAATATTAATCGTATATTATTTTCTCGACAATCTTACATCGACAATATTACTGTAAGTGTATCGCCAGCCTAATTGCTTCCCGCTCCCTGTACCGCCCAGGTATATTTAGAGTACCTAGATTTATTGGGGTGTCTGTCGGATCAATATTGCATCGCGGCCCGGGCCGTTCGTCATTCGTCTGGGAGTTATTACTTTAACAACACGCGTGCTGTATTTTGATGAAGCATTAATTGTTTTTAGTATTTAATTTTAGTTATCATTGTTTAATTGATTCAGTATATTGTTTTTAAAGTAGTATTTGTGTTTTCTATTCAATTTTGGTGACTCAATCCAGAAGAGCTGCTGTGGTGCTAGAGACAAAAGTAAGTCCTTTGTTTAAGAATTAAATTTTCAAAGTCAAAAAAATGTTTAGGTAAAGTGTATTTTAATTTCGTGTTGGGGTTGTTTATATTGCAGACAATATTTCTTCTGTATAATAGTAACGTTTAAAAAAAAAACAAGCAGGGAGTTTGTGAACAAAGGATATTTTGTAAAAATTTTTAGCTGGCGATGATATTACCTGGTGATTTCTTTTGTGTAATATTTTAGGTTGCCAGAATTGTTTCAAAACTGAATGGTAATTTTGCGCGTGCGACCCTTGCTAACCCAATCCATCTTTCTAATTAAATAAAATTGTATAATGGGAGAACAATACTGTTTACATGTGAGACATTCTTTGTATTTGTATTTCTTATATTTGAAAAAAAATCCATTGGGAGCTATTTTATTTTTGTATGACAATGACTATCAGACACTATCTACTCACTTTCAGTGTAATATTTATGGCATATTATTTTCAGCATTCTTTGTTCACCGCGACATTAGTGATTACAGAAATATCCTTTGTGTTCATCGGGTATAAAACTATAAATAAATATCGATCAATACTTGCGCCAGACAAAGGGTAGTGATGCGGGGTAGGGGGTACATGTAAGGGTGGGTGGCAGTCTGCTTGCTTCTACAGCTTTCCGTCTGCGTCTGTGCGCCCGGCGCGTCTGCGCAATACATCGTATTGTTTAATAATAGACACGCTGCGCGGTTTGAAGGTTCTTCTAGAACTTTTCTATTTCTGTTATTATTATTTTTTAATTTTATTTTAATGCTTGCGTATAACTTATAAGTGCGTTTGTTTGGCTGGCGATTGGACTTAGGAGTTGTGAACTAGTAAAAACTGCTGAAACGTTGGACTGAAACTATATTGCAGTTACGACAATTAGATAAACTTCCTTTTTTATCATCAATTATTACAGACATGCCCATTTACAGCAGTTTAGAATCATAACTAGTTAAAGTTTCGTGATTTTATAACTTACTCACTGACAGATCATCAGAATATTAGTGCACTTCCAGCACCCGAGGTACGTCGTAGTTCCAAGAACTTCCTTTCAAGGATATACCTGGTCACTCGACTCATAGTGCCCGAGACGGAGTGCGGTTTTAGTCGGTCCGACATGGCCACCAACTGGTGGCTTCTAAGGGGATTTCCGCACCTATGTACAATATAACAAATAACAATACCTACAATTATAATTGTGGATACGCTGTTGCCGTACGTCATGGGATAGGATTGGATTTAATAGGATTGGATTCTACTTACTAAATTCATTGCAGAATTGTAAGATTTCATAAAAAAATTGATTCTCTGCTTGCTCCATAGGAAATTTTCAATTCCATTGACCAAATCAATTTTTTTTAATAATCTCCTACATTACTTGAGACACTTGTTTATATCGTTTCAATAATAATTCAAGTCGAGATAGAAAGTTTCATACAAACTTTACAAATATAAATTATGTATTAATATCATTTGTCTAGTACTCATAATATAAGCTCTGCTTAGCATGGGACTAGATAGTGTTGTGTGTGTGATGTCAGAAATATTTATTTATTATAAATAAACAAATATTTCAGATATCTTTCACAAAACGTCATCCATTTCCCAACTAAGCAGAGCTTGTATTATGGTACGAGACAACTAGTATAAATACTTATACATCCTTTTTTTAAAATACATATTTTACACACATATTCTACGTAGTTAACAGCCAAATTTCGAAATAAATATTTGCAGATTATACAAACATCTGGTACGACCCGGGAATAGAACCCGAGATCTCTTGATCAGCAGCCGCATGCGCTTACCACTAAATCAACAAGGCAGACGACTCAAATCAATAGATAGGTATTTTAAATCATTAAAATATTACTGAAACTATTTTTGATTAGGGTATCCGTTTGCAAATTATTCTACTTCAAATGGCATTTTTTTGTACAAAACAGGGCGTCACTGAAACAAAAACAATCATGATGGTAGTACCTACATATGCAGAACTTTGAAGGAAATTGAAGACAGTATACAACTTATTAGTTTAAGAGTTATAGAGGTCTAACTTGTAAAATGTGATTACGTATGAATCATATGTACGAGCTCATACATTTGATGTATACGATTTGATGACTCCGCACTTAATATAAATATATATATATAATAACAACACATTTTACGAGCGGTGTGCAATATCGATCATTGAACTAAACACACGTCGCGTAGTAGTATAAAATCGCAGATTGGGCAACTTGTAACAAGTATTTTATATGTACAAATAAATCGGGTTTACGTTAACTACAGTACACTCCTGTTTTATCTGAACTCTACTTACTACGGAGGAACCTCCACTGCTCCACCAGCTATCTGATGTCACTTTACATTTTGGTCCTTCGAGTATAGTAACCAGGTATTTAGTAACTTACAACACTACTTACGATAGCGATGTTGTACTAAATATCAGGCGACATCAACTTTGAGCCAACAGCTGCGTCACTACTGCGGCCGGCAATAAACACTACAACTACTACAACTAACTACTACAACTGTACTACTACAATTCAACTACTACAACTAACGACTACAACTCTACCACTACAATTCTACATCTACAACTTTACTACTACAACTCTACTACTACAATTACTACTACTATTGCTGTTTATCCACATTACGCGCGTTTGAAACAACAGAACTAGGATTAACTGATTGCAGTTCGAACATAAATGACTAGACATCTGTTCAACTACTTTGTTACAAATTTACAAATCTTTGTTACAAAAATTTTAACAATTAAATCGCGTGTCATTATAAGTGACTATGTAACCCTATTCCATGCGTGGCCTGACACGCACTTGGTAAATTTTTAGGGGTCTGAGGTTCATGATTCTGAACTCATATAATATCTGTGGAGGAACGGGTATCGTGTTCGTCCATCACAAAGGGGGGATCCTCTGACCAGGCGAGGTGACCGTGGCTGGCGGGCCACTGCCCAACAGTTGATGTTGCGATGTTGTATATATGTTAATCGTCGCGAGAATTTCTCTATCGCGATTCAGGATTAGTAGTTACTTCGTATAGTTCATTTCGTGTTTTCTTCGTAGTTCAGTGTTTCTTCGCTAAATGGCGCTGTTGTATGCTTTCGTATCACTGTACGTGGAAGTCGCCACATACATATTCCAACAATATTGACTCATTTGCGTCAAATCAATAAAATAAAAACTAGGAGAAATCGGTGATTAAACTGACCTGCAGAGAGAAACGCGTGTTGAATCTTGTGTTGTCTTTTTGAATCGATACAAAAATGAAGGATTATTGAATTGAATTGTGACATGTGATGAAAAGTGGATTTTTACGATAACCGTAAGCGAAAAATGCAATGGCTGACCCCAAGTCAAACGCCGCAACAATGTCCTACAGCGAAGCTTACCAATAAAGAGGTAATGGTAACTATTTGATTGTATCAGTCCGATGTGGTCAAGCAATAACGGCAAAAGTCTAATGAACTCCGAATAATGATAGCTAAACAGGCAGTGAAACAGCCCCGACTCATGAATTGATCTTCACCATTATTGCTCCATGATAACGCGAGACCTCACACAGCACAAGAAACCATCTTAAGTCTACAGGAACTGCAATTAGAAACCATTCGCCACCCTCCGTATTCGCCAGACGTTACTCCGACGGACTACAATTTTTTCGGTCATTTGGACAATTTTCTACGTAATATAAACTTTTCTTTCCCGGAGGCAGTATAAAATGCTTTCACACAGTTTCTAGAATCTAGATCACTGGATTTCTATCGCAAAAGCATAAATGACCTACCAACGTATGGATAATAATGGTAGATATTTTGATTAGATAAATGTGTTAAATTAAAAAAAAGGAATTAAATTTTTCAGTGAAAATCGGAAATTTCATACTCTAACCCTTAGTAATAACATAATATGGATTTACATTCCTAGCACTGCGTGATGATTAAAGATTGCAAATTCCAGACGATTTTTCCATATCGGTATTTTGATAACGTATCGGAACGATCCTGGGATCTCGGTATAGATACTAGGATTATACACAATTTTTAAATAGTTTAATAATTAGCAGAATTTAATTAAGAAAATTTACAAAACTAACTTTTAATAAATAACAAAAGAAAAAAATCAAAACAAATATAACTTAAAAAAAACGAACAAAACAGATATCAAAAGCAAACAAATAATATAATTTTGGAACTAGTATTTAATTGTCTTTTTTATGGTAGGATTAAAGTTACCTAATGGTTTCAATTCCCAAATCCTTTAAATAGCTAGTCTATATTAAGTTTAGCCCAATCTGAGAAACAACACACAAAGATCGTGGATACATCCGGATCATTATACATATCTTGTTTGTATTCTTTGTTATTGTAAGTAGTTGTCGTAGGACTTGCTACTGCGTATATAAATAAATATTTCGTAAACTAAGTGAAAATTCAGATCTTATATAAATAATTATTATGCTGAATACATAAATAAGATATATATATGATATTTATTGATAGGTCCGCTTTGTCAAAGACATTCAACACTTTACAATATTGGAGCTATGGAATTATCTTCATTTTGGAGCCTTATTTTTAATGGTATAATCGTTTTAATTTGCCGTATTTACTTGTACTACGTTTGTTGAGTTATGGTCTAATTTTAGAACTCTCCTACCCTCTCTACTACTATTCCTATAATGTTTATCAGTGCTGCGGCTAATATGGCCAGTCACTTTAGATTGCCAATCCGGTGGCGATGACGTTAGTTCTCTAACATACAAAATTTAATTAGCAGTGTTGTTTCTATAACCAGTTGGTAAAGTTTTTTTTTTTAATAGTGTGTTCGGGAAGGGTTCGTGGCTAAGTGGTAACAAAACAGGTTTTATAAGAATTTAAAGTCCTTAACAAATTCAAAGCATTGTATTTTATAACAATAACTTAACGAACTTTTACTAGTGAACTTGAAGAGTCAAAACTCGAAGACTCCACAGTATTATGACACAGTTGTGATGTACCCTGTAGATCCGGGCTTTCGAAATTTTGTCATATCAGAAGGTCGTTTTTACAGGTATGTCACGACTGTAACACCTCGCTACTTCTTCATCGTCCAAGATTCCAAGAAAGAAGAACGCTGATCTTGATTTGGCAGAAACATTTTGTGTCTGTTGATGAATGTATTATTTACAAATAAATAACATAAAAATATGTAACTTTTGATATTTTAGTATTATAACACATGCAAGAGTAAAACTCGCTAATTTTAATACCTACTTAGTCCAGTCATTATAAAGGTGTTGACTTCGGAAAATCGACATACCCAGTATCACCTTCCGAGCCTTTATTCCCAAGTTTGACTTGTATTTTGGCATACTAAAACTGTTCTCAAAATTCACATATAAGTTGAATGTTCGCATATTTTCAAGACAGGCGTCAAAACTTACAGTCGTTTTTTTTTTTTTTTGGAAATATCATTATTGTTTACTGAATATTATCACAGTGTTATGAATGTAAATCTTTACGTTGCATTGCGTATTAGATGTGTTTAAAAATTATGTGACTACAAATACATAATAATGTGTCATTATAATGTGCTGTGCTTAGTGTCAATTCCCAGAATAAAAAAAAGCGGCCAAGTGCGAGTCGGACTCGCTCATGAAGGGTTCCGTATCAGCAGGTAACATCATATAAAATTTCTTGTAGTTAGTTGTAACTTTGATCGATGTTTTAATAATAGTGTTTTGATCAATGATATTATAAAAAATCGGCCAAGTGTGTGATAATTGTTATGTTTACGTATTAATGCGTTGATTTTGTATGACTTTTCCAAGTAAGCGCATTGTAAAAGTTAAGCCTCTATAACTCCTGAACTAACAAAGTCATCTAATTCGTTATAGTTTTCATTTAAAGTTCATTATATGGACCACTATCACAAATTTTTCGGCGGGCGGGACGGCCTGTTTTTACAAAAAGTTTGCCTTTAAAGTGGAATTTCTCGCAAACGGATACCTAAATCAAAAAATCGTCTTAACAAACCTGTTATGTTTTTAAAAGACCTATATAATGATACCCTACATGATGGGGTAGCCGTGAGAAAAAAAAACATCCCCACTTTACGTGTAGGGGAGGTACCCTAAATAAAAATATATTTCATAATTTTATTGTAGCACTTTGTCGACGTAATTACAATACATATTCATGCAAAGTTTCATCTTTCTAGCACTTACTGTTTGGACGACAAGTCGAGGACGGACGGACGGACGGATGGACAGACGGACATGACATATCTATAAGGGTTCGAAGTCATAAACTTCGGAACCTTAAAAAGTTGTAGATCTTAATTACCTACAACTTTGCCATTTAACTATTTTCCTTGTAGTTTTGCTGGAAATCGAGATATACCGTTTTTTACCCTTTGTTGTATATATTTAGCCATCCAATCTGACTCTACCCTGCCTGATGGAAAGCATGAGCAAATCCCAAGGGTCGGGGCTACCACACTTGCTGCGAATGCGGACAATAATGTATGGCGGCCCACACTATGGCGGCTTAGTGAGATGCTTTTTCACGCCCCAGTTAAAGGACCCGAAAACCTCCCTCCCTACCCCTTCCCGACCTCAGATCGCCCGTAAATTATTTTTCCTTTCATTTTTATAATATTCTCCTCTTTTTCCAATAGGTTTCATCCTACTATAATTTTATTTGTTTTCAAAAATTATCTACTCTGGTCTACTGGTCTATATGTCATTTACAAACTATCATTATGGGTGCCATGCAAGTGTGTTATTCCTAGCAACCTGTGAAGTTTTGACAGGAGGTAAACAGTGATACATTTTGACATCTTCGATTTATGTATTTTTATAATCACCTAGCTTTGGTCTTTGTGTCTCGATTATTGCAGTAAAAAGTAGCCTATGTCCTTTCCCAAGTTCAGTTCTATCATCATACCGAATTTCATCAAAATCGATACAGTGGTTTAGGCGTGAAAGCGTAACAGACAGACAGACAGAGGTACTTTCGCATTTATAATATTAAGTAGGGATTAAAAAAAAAAACTACTCACTAGATCTCGTTCAAACCAATTTTCGTTGGTAGTTTGCATGTTAATGTACAACATATATTTTTTTTAGTTTTATCACTCTCTTATTTTAGAAGTTAGAGGGGGGGGGGACACACATTTTTCCACTTTGGAAGTGTCTCTCGCGCAAACTATTCAGTTTAGAAAAAAATGATATTAGAAACCTCAACATCATTTTTGAACACCTATCCATAGATACCCCACACGTATAGGTTTGATGAAAAAAAAAATTTTGAGTTTCAGTTCCAAGTATGGAGACCCCCAAAATGTATTGTTTTTTTTCTTTTTTTATGTAAAAATCTTAATGCGGTTTACAGAATACATCGACTGATCAAATTTCAACAGTATAGCTCTTATAGTTTCGGAAATAATTGGCTGTGACATACGGACGGACAGACAGACAGACAGACAGACAGACAGACAGACAGACTTGACGAATCTATAAGGGTTCCGTTTTTTGCCATTTGGCTACGGAACCCTAAAAAAATACGTGTGGCACTCGGCGACTGTCGCGGTAAAGCTATTACATAGCATTTTTTATCAACTTAGGCAATTTATATTTAATTATTTATTTTTTAATGTTTACAGTTTTTTTCTTTGATATTAATTCAAGCTTACAAAACAATATACACTGTCTTTATTATTGCAAACAATATAATCACCCTATTAATCGAAATATCCGTGTGGTGACGGATTAAGAATACAGAGTGTCACCACTATTCATCCCGCGGGTTTCGTAAAAGGCGACTAAGGGATAAACTACGCAAGACAAAATCAATGCAAAGAGAAGGAAAACTTGAAACCAACCCTATACCAACCAGTCTGGCCCGCGTGGTATAGTAAGCCAAAACCTCATTTCCAAGGAGAGGCCTATTTCCAGCAGTGGACTGTTGAGGGATGTTGATAATGATGACGATTAACCGAAAGACAATGACAACTAAACAGGGAACTTAATAGTAATATGAGCATATCTATGTAATAAAAAAACATTAAGATTCAATTAGATGGTATTGGAGGAGGCGGACGCCATAGATTAACGCCATGTTAATCTATGGCGCATGCCAGGCGCTCGTTATTTGTTCTTGTCGCACTGTAGTTACAATCATATGATCTATTCTTTTAACACGGGATGTTAGGTTATTTTTGGTACGGAGTACCCCGCTCAAAGCCCGCGATATCACTTAAAAAGTTTAAAAAGCAACGTTACACGTAATTATACAAGTTTAAGAATCCGTTGTCACGCGTTGCTAGAGTATTAAGGTACGTTTCTATGTAACGTGTGACAATGGCTTTTCAAAATTGAATATTTATTTAATGTCTTTATGTTTATACAAAAATAAACAAAAAAGTAAAGGAAACAATTGTGTTACATTCTATGTACAACAATAGGCGGTCTTATCGCTCATGGGGATCTCTTCCAGACAACAGATAACCAATATGTGTCTCTGTACACTGATAATTGTACATTTCTTAATCCAATGTCCTGAAAATCTTGCTTCATACTTTTTCAGCTTCGCTTTTTGTCGTAGTTGGGTTTTTTTTTTTTTTTTTTTGATAAAATATTACAATCGAGACAACGACAGCAATATTAGAACATTACACTCGAGATGACGAAAATAGCTCTAAACATAAGTTCTGTTACCTCAGTTGTGGTGGTACTGAAACAGATATAGATTATTATGACACAGTTTTGATCTACCCTGGCAGACCAACCTTTCGTAGTCTAGTTAATCGAAAGTTGGAATCCATGGGTATGTCACGACTGTTATACCTTGCTACTTGGTCATCATTCAAGAGTTCAAGACTGAAGAACGCTGATCTCGTTTTGGCGGAAATATTTTGTCTTTCCTTAAAAATTTTTTTTTCACATACTTTATTAATGAATATTGTTTATATGTGTATCATAAAACGATCAGAATTTTAACACCTACGGCTTTCCTAAACATATACCTATATTACTTTTACAGAAAAGTCGTTTGACAATTCCGAATAAAACAAAAGACATAAAGCTGAAATAGCTAAATAAGTTTTGTATATTGGTAGTGTGTAGGTCTAATCCTGCAATCATAATCACCTAGAAATAGAATAAAAGCATTCGGTACTTTATCATTATTCATGATTTTGAGAAACAAGAATGTTGGTATCGTTTTGACAGAAACACTTTTTATCTGCTTCTATTGTACTACTCAAATTCAAAGAATATTTGCCAACTTAAATAGCTTACTAAGAGTCGCCAAATAAACGACTTTATTTTGTTTACAAAAACTTCTAGTTAAATTTGTTACAACTTCAGGGGACCTAAGTAACGGTAAGCGGTTTAAATTTTAACTCAATACCTTCACACATTCCCGAATCAGAGGGTTTTGATAGTCCGATAGACAGATAGACAGACGACAAAGTGATCTTATGAGGGTTTCGTTTTTTCCTTTTGAGGTACAGAATCTTAAAAAATGGATCGCTCAACGAAACATTTGATCAACATCTTAAACAACCCTTAATGTCCCACTGCTGGATCTCCTCTCCGGGTTATGTTCAAACATTTTTAACTGTTAAAGTATCAATATCTGATACTGATTTTGAGTTTCGTGGGAGTCAGGACGTGCACATTCATGTTGGTGAGCATCACTTTATGTAAACCAAAAGATATAATGGTGAAGATAACGAGACGTGTCCTTGTTGTATATTGTATTGGTAGGATGTAGGTCTCAGACCTCTTCGTTAAACCATCAAAATCATAAGAACACAACGGATGATTGAGTCATCAGTACAGTCCAACAGTAATGTTATTATTAATTCACATTCTCTCACTTTTATTGGTTATTGGTTTCACAGACTATGCAATATCTGCTACTAAACTCCAATATATTGAATTATATTAAAGTTAAGATAATAGGTAAGTTACTTCGTTTAGATAAAACGATAGGAAATGAAAGTTGAAACCGGTATTAAATTGTGGTCATTTGAAAATATGCATCGGCAAGATTACATAGTCACAACGTGTCTTGATAGTTCCCACTCGCAGATGGCCAGTGTGGGGAAAACATGAGAGGACATGAGAGGAGATCCCCGCCCAGTGGACATTATGGATTGTTGAGGAATAAACTGTTTTCCACCTGCTCAATTTTTTACCATGTTTCATTCATTATTACATATATAAAAGGTATGAAAGGGGGTTGCTATTTCTTCAAGTCTTCTTTATCAAAAGACAATGTTACATTGTACAATGTACCATGATTTACCTTAAACTATAATCTATTTTCAACTATAATGTAGAATTTATGAACGTACAATGTCTCATATCTACACAAATTTATAAAATAGAATAACTAATAATTTTAACAAAAAGGAACCGACTTCAATGAAAAACTATTCCGAGTAGCCAAATCGCGACAATTGTGCCTATGATATTTGAGGAGTTCCCTCGATTTCCTTGGGTTCCCATCATCAGATACCGATATGGTGACGATAGGATATTTAAAATACGCCCATTCCAATGCAAAAAGAATTTGAAATTTGAAAAAAAATTTGAAATCGGTTCATAAACCACGAAATTATCGCTGAACATACATACATAAAAGAAAAAGATTCCGACGAATTGAGAACCTCCTCCTTTTTTTGAAGTCAGTTATAAACTATATACATCGCTAGACAAATTGACGGTCTATCCAGTGTTTTATATAGAGTATATAAAACGCGCGGTATAAGAACCGGTCGGCCTCCCCACACCTCCGAGCGGTGGAGTGTCGTCATACCAGTATGTATTGTACTTCCTATAGTCACTAAAACTATTAGGTATATTTTAATAAACCTTCCATTTTGTAAGGTTAGCCTAATCTAGGCTATAATGCTTCCTGCAGGAAGTGGTCGAGGGCCTATTCCCGTAGAGGGCGGAACACCCACCCCCATCGATGGCCCGTCGTGGTCGACGTCGGGGCAGCGAGAGTGATATTCCGCCCGTCAGGGAATCGGAGGTACGGGCGGCTGTTCTACGGATCCGGTCCAAGAACACCGCCCCCGGGCCGGACAGGGTACCTGCCCGAGTGATGACCCGAGCCCTCGACTACATGTCGGACCGCCTCAAGGAAGTGTTGACGCTAGCCTGGCGTCCGGACGCTTCCCTGAGCGCTGGAAGTGCAGGAAGCTGGTCCTGATCCGGAAGCACGGATAGCCTGCCGATTCAATCGCGGCCTATAGACCCATCGTGTTGCTGGACGAGGCGGGTAAGTTGTTTGAGAGGGTTCTCTCTGCGGTGAGCAGCGGCGTAGTGGTGTTGGCGGTGTCCTTGGACATCCTTCAATAGTTTGCCATTTAGCTGCATCAGGGAAGCGCTCCGCTATCACACGGTGCCAGGGTACCTGAGGCGGCTGGTGGCAGACTATTACATGTACGATGACCGAGATGGCGCCTTGAGACACAGGGACATGTCGTGCGGTGTTCCATAGGGGTCTGCCCTAGGACCACTCCTGTGGAACATGGAATATGACTGGGCCCTACGAGGGAATCTCCCCCCCGGGCTGGGTGTAATCTGCTACGCAGACGACACCTTAGTCACGGCCCGGGCGGCAAAATTTAAGGAGGCGGCACGCCTGGCCACCATAGGAGTCTCCCTTGAAGTCGGGCGCATTGAGGCGCTGGGTCTACGGGTGGCCCTGGATAAGACGGAGACCCTGTTGTTCCATGGGCCCCGTTGTGATCCACCCGCTGGCACCTCCATCGCCAGCTCGGTCCTCGTATCGAGGTCAACTCGGTCCTCGTACCGGTCCGGGCCCACATGAGGTATCTGGGCCTGGTCCTAGCCTGGTGGCTCTTCGACGAGCACTTCCAACAGCTTGGTCCTAAGTTGGTGGGCACTGCCTCCATCCTAGGGTGACTCCTGCCCAACCTGGGCGGGGCGGGGGGTGTGGGTGGCGGCTCTGACAGCCCAGAATAGGGCACGCCTCTATTTCTCCTACAATTCTCGTATTCATAATATTTTTGTTGTGACTGAATTCGTAGAGTGTATTTCACTTAGTGCTTATTATCATTAGCTAATTAATGTTATTCCGTAGTATCTTGTGCTACTTACCCACGCTTAATTCTTAATCATTTTTATTTCGTTTTATAAAATAGTTAAATTTTGTCCTTCCGCTTAGACATACACCATGACTGCCTCTCCATTAACTAAGTACATTAGATTATGTATAATGCGACTAGAACTTGCCTGCTTGCTACTTTCACCTGGATGCAGTCACGATGCCTGTTTGGACGTCACACTTATTGTCCACGTGACTTTTATTATCATAAACAGTACGTTTTCAGTTTAAATGTTAATAAAATTTATGTTTTTTCATAGGGATTATTTTTATGAGAATCGCAACGAACAGTTTGAAGACTCTTGAAACCCGAAGACTTTAGATTACTATGGCACAGCTGTGACGTATATTGTGGCACCAAATTTGTGTAGTTTAGTTAAATCATAAATTCGGTAACAATATAATTCATGGCTAGAAGCATAGACTACTGTTTCAATATTCAAGATTTCAAGAAAGAAGAACGCTGATATCATTTTCATCTACTTTTACTCTTCTACTGAAACTCGAAGATTTTAGATTATCGTGACACAGATGTGGTCGAAAGTATGCTTCAACGATATTGTTTTATTGCGGCTGGAATACCCCGTCACTTTGTCATTGTTCAAGATTTCAAGTCAGAAGAACTGCTGCTTTTCTATTGCAGAAACATTTTGTATCCAGTCATGTTTTTTCAGTGTTTTTTCAGTCATTTTGTATCCAATTTTAATAATAATGATTATTTTTAATAGCTCTTGTAGTTAAGTTTTGATTCTATTTAATAGCGCTATTTAAAACAATCTAAAGTGCAAAGTACAGCTCCCCTCAGAATCGGTCCATTACAACTAGAGATTAACCGAAACACGTATACAGGTAATTACGATAATTAAACTGATTCGTTGTGCATAGCGTATGCAACTTCTAATCAAGAGGTCTAATCGGGTTCAAATCCCGAGTCAGGTTAAAAAGTGTTTTTGGGTTTTTCTAGGGAATTCCTGATAGCAGCCCGGAGTTCGAAAGTTAAGCCGTGATTCACGCCCGTGCCCCGAAGAGCACGTTAGGCCGTTGGTCTCGTTTGTCATCACACACATCTATGGCAATCGTTATTGGCAAGTCGGTGCCCTCAAATTTACTGACAACTAGTTTAATCTTAGAATTTCAGTTCCCTCTTAGCGTTCCGGAGGTCCGATGCCGTGGAAAAAGTGATGTTCAGTTTTTTTTTCGTCGACTACTAGTTCAACCGTTTTGGTTGAACTAGTAGTCGACCCCAAATAATATTGCGAATAAGGCTAGGAAGAAGAAGGTAATTATGTTTTCTAACTTGTAGGAGTCAGGACGTGGTCATTTATATGGGTGAGCGTCGCTTTGAGTAAGCCAAATTATATAAACGTGACGATAACGAGACGTGTCCTTGTTGTCTATTATATTGGTGAGACTAAGAGTAAGAGATGGTTAATCCATCAAAATTTTATGAACACTACTGATGAATGAGTCATCAGTCCAAAAGATTTTTTTTATATGTTTATATTCTCTTACTTTAATTCGTTAAATACCAGTGGAGAGATATTAAGTCAGGTGCCGTATCTCACAGTCAAACGCGGTGCCGGGGCGTTAGAACTTACCTGGAATGGGGATTGTTGAATTTTGGATTTGAGAGCCGATTACTATTGGATTTTTAGAATATTTCATTCTATTATTGGCTTTACACAAACTAGAGACGAATAGGTTCCATAACTGTGTAATTTCTGCTAAAAAACTCCAATATGTAAGATTCTAATTAAATTAAGTTAATAAATAAGTTCTTTATTTAGTTTAGATGAATTGGTGTTGTATAACGTACGTAAATTAAAAAATCGGCCAAGTGCGTGTCAGGCCACGCACAGGAAAGGGTTCTTCAGTCACCTATAATGGTACGTGGATTAGAAATCATTTCCAATGAATAATAAAATTGTTATGTTTACATAATAATGCGTTAATTTAGTATGACGTTTTCCAAGTAAGCGCATTGTAAAAGTTAAGCCTCTATAACTCCTGAACTAACAAAGTCATCTAATCCGTTATAGTTCTTTAAAGTTCATTATATGGACCACTATCACGAATTTTCCCAGATTTTTTGAGTAAGCCGTTTAGCTTTTAGGGGGGGGGGGCGCCCTGTTTTTACAATAAAGTGGCCTTTAAAGTGGAATTTCTCGCAAACGGATACCTTAATCAAAATATTCTCTTAGAAACTCTTTATTGTTTTTAAAAGACCGATCTAATGATACAACACATAATGGGTTAGCCGCGAGAAAAAAAAAAACATCCCCACTTTACGTGGAGGTACCCCAAATAAAATATTTTTCATAATTTTTATTGTAGCACTTTGTCGACGTAATTACAATACATATTCATGTAAATTTTCATCTCTCTAGCACTTACCGTTTGGACGGTAAGTCGGGGACGGACGGACGGACGGACAGACGGACATGACGAATCTATAAGGGTTCGAATTCATAAACTTCGGAACCCTAAAAACTGAACAGAAATTATAGTAGGATGAAACCTTTGTAAAAGGAGGAGAATATTACAAAAAATAAAGGAAAAATAATTTACGGGCGATCTGAGGTCGGGAAGGGGGAGAGGGGGGGGTTTTAAGGGAAAATATGGCTTATCTCGATTTCCGGCAAAACTACAAGTCCTATGGAAAAAAGTTCAATGGCAAAGTTGTAGGTAATAAGAAGATCTACATTTTTTGCATTCACACTTTTTTCACTTAACGTAAAATTTTATGTGAAAAATTCAATAAACCAAGTTTTTGTCTTTTATTTTTTCAATTTACAAATAAAATTATTTTTACAAGAAATTTAGTGAAAAACTTACCATTTTATGTCCTGAATACACTGTAATTTATTTAATTTGAAATATCTATTTTTTCACCTCATTTTGACATAATACCGAAAAAAACCCTAATTTTCAATCGAAAATTCACCCGTCAAAATATCAACTTCTTTAAAAGAAATGGGGTGTTTTCTATTCGATGAAATCTCTACATTCCGATGGTGTAATTTTTTTTATATATTTCCTTAGTTAATCTTCTCAGACAATTCAAAAAATAAAAAACTCGAATTCGATTTTTTTAATCGTAATTGAGATATTTATTAAAATTTACATTTTAATCGTGTTGAATTTATTCTCCTCCTTTTACAATGGGTTTCATCCTACTATAATTTATTTTGTTTTCAAACATTATCGGCAGTGGTCTAATTGGGGTATTATAGTTTTAGCGGACTTTTTAAAAATAACTTCCACACCAGGTACATTCTTGTGTAGTATATCAGTAAGTATATCACTCGGAACCCTAAAAAATATCCGTAAAAGATTGACAAATTTATGATATTTGTGTTTAATATTTTATATAGTGACATTTAGTAAAGACATTCCATCCGGGTGTCCATTGACACCTTTCTTTTTTTATTCTATTTTATATATTTACATGACAACCGACATGGTCAGCTTGTCGTGGTCACCTAGATTAGACGCGAACCCTTTTCAAATGGGCCACCGATTTCTTCTAATAGGTACTACCTTTTCCTATGTATAAAGGTTGGTCTTGAGCGAGAATAGTACGGCTCTAGTCAAGACTCAATTAAAAAAAAAGCAAATAGCTTTACAAATAAAAGAAATAAGTATAAGTATCTAACTTATCTAAAATCTCAAAATACAAAAATTATTGTTTACAAGTATGCATCATCATCACGCAGAGTTAGGTATGTAAAAGAAATTGTAGTTATTTTAACAACATACGGATTTTCATATGTTGTTAAAATAACTACATTTTTTTTTTCAATCCTTGTGAACTAACTGATGCCCAAGGTTCTTGTTCTAATAGTATCCAAAATTGGTCTAGCCCTTCTAGATATCCACGTGTTTATTTAAGAATAGAAGATATATTACAATGTAACATACGAAGACACCCTAAGGAGGTATGTGCGTAATGTTAGTTTCGGCAGAGTCCGTGTGGTGTATAATGCCTTGCGTTGCGCCGAAAACATATTACGTACCTATCTCTTTATTGGAAAAATCGACGTGATGGAAGAAGTCTTCGTTTTGCAGATTGGCATCATCGCACAGCTTAGTCCTTACTTGGTCTTATTTTGTTTAAATTTGTTTACCATTTTTGACAAATCTATTTTTATCTCTTTATCGCCAGCAAAATTTTCATCATTCATCAAATTTCAAAGTTATCGTTACTCGCGATTATTGTAGTAAAAGTACCAAAATGCGGTCTAGCCCTTCCAGGTGTCCACGGGTTTTCTCAAGAATAGAAGATATAATGCAATGTAACAAGCGAATGCACCCTAAGGAGGTACAGGGGTTATGTCCTTCCAACAGAGTCCGTGTGGTATATTTATACCTAGCGTGGTGCTGAAAGGACATAATTCCGCTATCTCTTTAGTGGGCAAATCGACGTGATTGAAGAAGCCTTCGTTCTAGAGATGGCAATCAGCGCACAGCTGGCCCTTACTTGATCTAAGTTTAAACAAACAGAGCAGAGTTGGTCGGAGCCTGGATCTCATCAAGCGGAAACGGAGACCTCTAAGAGTGAGAGACGGTTTAATCCACCAAAATCTTATGAACACTAAGAATGAATGAGTCATCAGCACAGTCTAAAAGAAATGTTTTGATGTATTTATATTCTCTCACTTTAATTCTTTAAATGCGAGTGAAGAGATATTAAGACAGTTGCCGTATCTCACAGCCTAACGCACCGGTGAATCGTTATAACTTCTCTGAACAGAGGGTGGCTTATTATAAGCGAAAACTCCTTGATAGAGAGCCGATTAGAATTACTACAAATTAATTATATTATGTAAATTATTGTGATCTAGCTAATGCTCGCGGTGTTTTACTACAGTTCTTGTTGTTAAAGTATCCAAAACTGGTCTAGCCCTGCTAGGTGTCCACGTGTTTCCTCATGAATAGAAGATATATTGCAATGTAACATGCGAAGACACCCCAAGGAGGTATGTGCGTTATGTTAGTTTCGGCAGAGTCCGTGTGGTGTATTATGCCTCGCGTTGCGCCGAGAGGACATAACGTACTTATCTCCTTAGTGGGAAAATCGACGTGATGGAAGAGCCTTCGTTTCATAGATCGGCATCTTCGCACAGCTGGCTCTAACCTGGTCTAAGTTTTAAGCAAACAAATTGTTCAAATCACATTACTATTTTGACAGCTCTGTTGTACTCTATTTATCGCTAGCAAATTTTTCATCATTCATTAAATTTCAGAGTGATCGTTCGAACGCGCGTGGACTGCGTCTCCCACTGACTGTGAGACACAGCTGATAGAAGATCGGGATCGCCGCAACTACATCGGTGGACTACTGACCGAGGTGAGTTTCGTATTTATAGGGGATAAGTCCATAAAAACTAAAGTCTTTTTTTACAACGGTAATACAATTTAAATTAAATTTAAAATTAACACAGAAGAGTATAAAGCACGAATACACAAAAGATATAGTTTAAGAAGCCGAAAGTACAAAATAGAAAATTAAAGCAGATATACAAGCAAAAGTTTAAAGAGTTTAAAACGCATTATAAGCACGACAAATACAGCGAAAGCAGTCAATCAATCGGAGTGCGAGAAAGCGAGCGCGGAAGTGCCTTGCCCAGCGGCGAACCATCGACTGGCGCCGGATCCGTGAAAAAAACCGAACGACGCCCGGCCGCAGCAAAGGCCTCCGAAGACGCACGAGCCCGAGTGTCGCTCGGGTGGTGGCGGCGCCACTACAGCAGCCCCCTAGCGAGACCATGACTACGGTCGATGGTAGTCTGGGAAGTGTACCTTTCTGCCGTTTCGAGTGTGAGTTGCTGGCTTGACTGCTGGTGGAGCAGACACGCTTGATGGTGCACAGACTGGAACTGTTGGACTGGACGTTGGTGTGTCGTCAGTATGCTTGTCTTGGGTGGTGTATGCTGGTTTCAGGCGATATAATGATATGTTATTGCCTTTACAAAAGGAAGTATCAGTGCTGACACTTCACGTGTAAAGTGGTTTGCACAGATACAGTGTCAGTTCTCCTTGGCTAATGTAACGGTGGATCTTACTAAATTCTACGAAGTCGTATCCGCGTATAGTAGTATAGTATAATGGTTAGTTAGTGGGGAAATCGACGTGATGTGCAAGAACGTAGTGTCCTCGAAGTCTATCATATTAGTGGGATGTAGGTCATACATTGCGTCTCAGACCTTTAAGAGTGGGACCTCTTTAGTGGATCAAAATCGTATGAGCACAATGAATGAATGAGTCATCGGCACAGCTCAAAAGAAACATTTTTAAGTATTTTAAGCGAAGACTTGACTTGATAGAGAGCTGATTATTGGCTGTACACCGACTAAAGACGAATAGGCACCATACCTTTGTAATGTTAGCTACTAATCTCTAATATGTTGGATTTATCTGAAAATACCGTTTTCAAAATAATTGTTTATAAACATGCATCATCATCACGCCATGTTTAGAATGTTAATTCTTAAGTTATTACTATTAGTATAGGTTAATCTTATTTTGTAATTTTTTGTCAACTAACTGAACCCCGCGGTGTTACTCGCGATTGTTGTTGTAAAAGTAACAGAATGGTGTCTAGCCTTTCCAGGTGTCCACTTGTTTCCTCAAGAATAGAAGATATATTGCAATGTAACATAAGGCGCCCTAAGGAGGTACAGGCGTTATGTCCTTCCGAGAGTGTCCGTGTGGTGTATTTTGCCTTTCATTGCGCCGAAAGGACATAACTTCGCTATCTCTTTAGTGGTAAAATCGACGTCAAGCAAGAACGACATGAAACAAGAACGACGTGTCCTCGAAGTCTATCATATTGGTGGGATGTACGTCAATCATTGCGTCTCAGACCTATAAGAGTGAGAGACGGTTAATCAATCAAAGCCCTATGAACACTATGAATGAATGAGAAATTAGCACAGTCCAAAATAAATAATTTATGCATTTATATCCTCTCCTTTTAACTTATTAAATATGAGTTAAGACATACCAAGTCAGGTGCATCTTATAGTCTAACGCGGCGGAAACCGAAAGAACTTCCCTGGATAGAGGGTTGCTGGCTTTAAGTGAAGACTCGATAGAGAGCCGATTATTGGTTGAACACCGACTAAAGACGAATAAGCACGATACCTCTGTAATGTCAGCAACTAATCTCCAATATGTTGGATTTATCTGAAAATACCGTTTTCAAAATAATTGTTTACAAATATGCATCATCATCACGCCGTGTTAGGAATGTTAATCCATATATTATTCCTTTTAGTATAGGTTAATTTTTATTTTGTAAATTTTTGTGAACTAACTGATGACCGCAGTGTTATTCAGGATTGTTTATGTAAAAGTATCAAAATGCGGTCTAGCCTTTCCAGATGTTCACTTGTTTCCTCAAGAATAGAAGATATATTACAATGTAACATGAGACACCCTAAGGAGGTACAGGCGTTATGTCCTTCCAACAGAGTCCGTGTGGTGTATTTTGCCTTGCGTTGCGCTGAAAGGACATAACTTCACTATCTCTTTAGTGGGAAAATCTACGTGATGGAAGAATCCTTTGTTCTACAGATCGGCATCATCGTACAACTGGCTCTCACCTGGTCTAAATTACTAAAAAGAAATTGTTTAAATGTTGTCTCTATTTAAGACAGATCTGTTATACTCTATTTATAGCCAGCTAATTTTTCATCATTCATTTAATTTCAGAGTGATCGTTCAAGCGCGCGTAGACTGCCCCTCCCACTGACTGCGGCTCACAGCTGATAGAAGTTTGGGCTCGCCGCAACCGCATCGTTCTACTACGGATGACTGAGGTGAGTTTCGTATTCTTTGTTGTTTAACCTCAAGAGTACTTACTTGTTTTTTCGATTGATACATGTTGCTTTGGCTAATGTAAGGCATAAGAAAACACAAGATTAATAGTCACACTCCTCCTTAATGATGAGTACTTTAAAAGCAGCATGGTGACTTCCACTATGGTGGCTTATTGAGATACTTCTGCATCATAAAGTCGCCGGTGTAGCGTTCACCGATGTAAAATAGTAGCGCCTACTGTCCCGTTCATGCCGTGCATGCCTATACGTGCTGAACCGGTTCAGTCCAATCAGAGATTAGCCGAAACACACAAACAGGTAATTACATTTCCTGTCTTGTGGCAATCAGGACGTGGTCATTTATATGGGTCAGCGTTGCTTCGAGTGAGTCAAAAGATGTAACCGTGAAGATAACAAGACATGTCCTTGAAGTCTATCGTCATGGTGGGATGTAGGTTAAACATTACGTCTCAGACCTCTAGGAGTGAGAGACGGTTAATCAATCAAAATCCTATGAACACTATGAATGAATGAGTCATCATTACAGTCTAGAATATATATTTTTATGTTTTTATATCTTATTACTAGAACTCGTTAAATACGAGTTAAGACATATTAAGGCAGGTGCATCTTATAGTCTAACGCGGCGGAAATCGAAAGAACTTCACTGGATAGAGGGTTGCTGGCTTTAAGTGAAGACTCGATAGAGAGCCGATTATTGGTCGAACAGCGAATAAATACGAAAAAGAACCATACCTCGTAATGTCATATACTAATCTCCAATATGTTGGATTTATTTGAAAATACCGTTTTCAAAATAATTGTTTATAAATATGCATCATCATCACGCCGTGTTAGGAATGTTATTCCATATGTTATTCCTATTAGTACAGGTTAATTCTTGTTTTGTAAATTTTTGTGAACTAACTGATGCCCGCGGTGTACTCGCGATTATTGTTGTAAAAGTATCAGAATACTGTCTAACCTTTCCAGGTGTCCATTTGTTTCCTCAAGAATAGAAGAAATATTGCAATGTAACATGCGAAGACACCCTAAGGAGGTACAGGCGTTACATCCTTCCGACAGAGTCCGTGTAGTGTATTTTGCCTTGCGTTGTACCGAAAGGACATAACTTCGCTATCTCTTTAGTGAAAAAATTGACGTGATGGAAGAAGCCTTCGTTGTACAGATTGGCATCATCTCGCAACTGGCACGCACCTGGTCTAAATTATAAAAAATAAATTGTTTAAATGTTCTCACTATTTATGACAGATCTGTTGTAATTTATTATCCCTGGAAAGAGGGTGGCTGAATTTAAGCGAAAACTTCTTGATAGAGAGCCGATTATTGGCTGTACTCCGACTAAAGACGAACAGGCACCATAACTCTGTAATGTCTGCTACTAATCTCGTATATGTTGGATTTATCTAGAATACCGTTTACAAAATAATTGTTTACAAATATGCATCATCATCACGCCGTGTTAGGAATGTAAAGCCATATGTTATTGTTATTAGTATAGGTTAGTTCTTATTTGTATTTTTTTTTGTAAACTAACTGCGTTTTTACTCGCGATTGTAAATAAAAAGTATTAAAATGCTATCTAGCCCTTCCAGTTGTCCACTTGTTCCCTCAAGAATAGAAGATAAAATGCAATGTTGCATTGCATGACTGCACGGTTGGCCTAGTGGCTTAAGCGGTCGCCACGCCGCTTCCTACTACGCCAAGTGTCGTGGGTTCAAATCCCACGTAGGACAACACTTTGTGTGATTCACAATTTGTTGTTCTGAGTCTGGGTGTTCTTTGTGTCCGTTTCATGTATGTTTGTAAAGTCCCCCGCGACACAGGAATTGATATTCCTAATGCGGGAGTTGTCTTTAAAAAAAATAAATAAATAAAATAAATAAAATGTGACATGTGAAGATACCCTTAGGAGGTAAAGGTGTTATGTCCTTCCAACAGAGTCCGTGTGGTGTATTTTGCCTTGCGTTGTGCTGACGGGACATAACTTCGCTATCTCTTTAGTGGGGAAATCGACGTGATGTGCAAGAATGTCGTGTCCTCGAAGTCTATTATATTGGTGGGATGTAGATCAAACATTGCGTCTCAGACCTCTAAGAGTGAGAAACGGTTAATCCATCAAAATTTTGTGAACATTATGAATGAATGAGTCATCAGCACAGTCCGAAATAAACAATTTATGTATTTATATCCTCTCATTTTAACTTATTAAATATGAGTTAAGACATACCAAGTCAGGTGCATCTTATAGTCTAACGCGGCGGAAATCGAAAGAACTTCCCTGGATAGAGGGTTGCTGGCTTTAAGTTAAGACTCGATAGAGAGCCGATTATTGGTTGAACACCGACTAAAGACGAATAAGCACGATACCTCTGTAATGTCAGCTACTAATCTCCGATATGTTGGATTTATATGAAAATACCGTTTTCAAAATAATTGTTTACAAATATGCATCATCATCACGCAGTGTTAGGAATGTTAATCCATATATTATTCCTATTAGTATAGGTTAATTTTTATTTTGTAAATTTTTGTGAACTAACTGATGTCCGCAGTGTTACTCAGGATTGTTTATGTAAAAGTATCAAAATGTGGTCTAGCCTTTCCAGGTGTTCACTTGTTTCCTCAAGAATAGAAGATATATTACAATGTAACATGAGACACCCTAAGGAGGTACAGGCGTTATGTCCTTCCAGCAGAGTCCGTGTGGTGTATTTTGCCTTGCGTTGCGCTGAAAGGACATAACTTCACTATCTCTTTAGTGGGAAAATCTACGTGATGGAAGAATCCTTTGTTCTACAGATCGGCATCATCGTACAACTGACCCTCACCTGGTCTAAATTACTAAAAAGAAATTGTTTAAATGTTGTCTCTATTTATGACAGATCTGTTATACTCTATTTATAGCCAGCTAATTTTTCATCATTCATTTAATTTCAGAGTGATCGTTCAAGCGCGCGTAGACTGCTCCTCCCACTGACTGCGGCTCACAGCTGATAGAAGATTGGGCTCGCCGCAACCGCATCGTTCTACTACGGACGACTGAGGTGAGTTTTGTATTCTTTGTTGTTTAACCTCAAGAGTACTTACTTGTTTTTTCGATTGATATATTTTGCTTTGGCTAATGTAAGGCATAAGAAAACACAAGATTAATGGTCACACTCCTCCTTAATGATGAGTACTTTAAAAGCAGCATGGTGACTTCCACTATGGTGGCTTATTGAGATACTTCTGCATCATAAAGTCGCCGGTGTAGCGTTCACCAATGTAACATAGTAGCGCCTACTGTCCCGTTCATGCCGTGCATGCCTATACGTGCTCAATCGGTTCAGTCCAACCAGAGATTAGCCGAAACACACAAACAGGTAATTACATTTCCTGTCTTGTGGCAATCAGGACGTGGTCATTTATATGGGTCAGCGTTGCTTCGAGTGAGCCAAAAGATGTAACCGTGAAGATAACAAGACATGTCCTTGAAGTCTATCGTCATGGTGGGATGTAGGTCAAACATTGCGTTTCAGACCTCTAAGAGTGAGAGACGGTTAATCAATAAAAATCCTATGAACACTATGAATGAATGAGTCATGAGTCCAAAAGAAATATTTTTATATTCTCTCACTTTAATTCATTAAATACGAGTGGGGACATATTAAATCAGTTGCCGTATCTTACAGTCTAACGCGGCAAGGATCGTTATAACTTTCCTGAATATAGGCTAGCTGATTTTAAGTGAAGACTCTTTGATAGAGAGCCGATTATTGTCTGTATACCGGCTAGAGACACAGGCACCATTACTATGTAACGTTTGCTACTAAACTCCATTATGTTGGATTAAATAAAAACTAAGTTTTGAGGTTCGTTAGGATGTTTTTAAGGTGCCTGAAGAACTCCAACTAAGCTATTAGCTACGATTATTGTATTATGATAAGAACCTTTACCGATGGTATAAAGTGCACTACCCGAGGCACGGACGTGAATCACCACTAAACTCCCATATTCCGCGCTGTTAATAAGAATTTCCTGAAAGAAAAACCCAGCAACGGCTCGAACCGGGATTTTAACTGAGACCTCTTGATCAGCAGTCGCATATGCTAACCTAGTGGTTAGCTACCAATAGTAGACCAAAGAGTTAAGTTAGTCATTTCTTTTGCCAAAAGCAGTATTAATAATATTGCTTGCGGCAAAACAAGTGTGTACAAAGTCATAGTATACTTATAATTTTAGTCGGAAAAAACCTTGACGCTTTTTCATAAAAAAGCCTATTTATAATAATTTTACAGCGCAAATTCTATAAAACAAATTTCTGTTTCAGATATTATTTTCGGGTGGAAGACAACAACTGCAACAGTAACTTTGGGAATCTTTTTAATACTCGAAGACTTGAAAACTCGAACACTATTGATTATATGCACATTCTTGATGTACCTGACGTATTCAGATTATTGTAGTTTAATTATATCAAAAACCTCTCCTCTGCAAACACGTCACAGCTGGAAGAACTCGCTACTTTATCATCATTTAAGATTTCAAAAAAGGAGATCACGGACCTCTTTCCGGCAGACATTTTATCGACTTCTACGCTACTACTGACTGTCACACACATCAGATTAGGCACATTCGTGATATGTCTTGTAGATCCGGACTTTTGTATTTAGATAAATCAAAAGCTCGCCTCTATAAGAATGTCACGGTTGGAAGCCCTACCTACTTTATCATCATCTAAGTTTCAAGAAAGAAGAACGCTGATCTCGTTTTGTCTCAAACGTTTTGTATTTGTTTATTTATTTATATATAAACATATCATTCTTCAGATAAGAAGCTATCAAATGTTTCATTAACGATGATATTTTTAATAATGCTTGTTTAATAATGGATAAATTTTTGACACCTACTATTTTGTCACAAAATATATTGATTCTGTTAATTTTAAATGGTTTTTTTCTTTTTTTTGCCAGTTGATTATAAATAAATATTTTTTTAAAGAAAAGTAGCCTTAGTTAAAAATGTATTACTACAACTTTCTGTAAAAATAATAATTTAATATATATACATTATCAATGAACCTAAAAACTTATTAGCTTAAAAATTATAATAAATAACTAAAATATATTAAAATAAGGAGTCCCTTTAGGCAAGGTTCCGAAGATACTGGCAGCGTTCCTTCTTTGAATAGCTATTCTAATTCTTTGTCAGAGGTAGCTGCCAGCTCTTCGGTCCCCTGTGATGTCGAGTAACCTTTTTGTTATTTCTCTAAAAAGCCTTATAGCGCTAGAACAGAATTATATTCGGAGCCTAGGCTTGACCCCTGTATTTGCATACCTTAGCTTTTTCAGCCGCTTCACAAGCCGCATCGCAAAATGATAAGTCTAATATTAAAACTATTCTAAAATATGATTATGTTAGGGGAGATAGTAATCTTGTGGCTTGGTGCAAAATTCCTTGTTATTTTTATTTTTTACTAGCTGACCCCGCGAACTTCAATCGCCTAACAATCGATTCAACATCAATAAATTTTTTTTGTCATCTCGGAACCCCTCCACTCTAACTTAAACTTTGTAATATAATATTAAAGTTCAAATTGACTTTAAGTATTATTACGAATATTTTTTATGGAAATGCAGAAAAGTTTTGTTTGTAGACTTTTTCAATAGAGAAAATATATTTTGTACACTTATTTTTTCAGACTACTTTTTAATTTTTTCTCCTCGTACTTCAAGAAATATTATATATAATATAGTTAAGTAAAAATATTTAAGTTGTCACTATTTGTAATTATAAAAATTTGTCACAACGAACATTACTAAATTAATTGCTACAGATATTACCTTTTGTGTCAGTTAAACAATATAATAAATCACGTCAAGATAGCAAATTACTTGTTGTTATTATTGGTTTACTATAAAAAAGATTCAATTTCAGGCACAATGGATATTCCCCTTTTGATGATTAAAAATGATGTGAGATGAAAATATTTTGAGGTACGCGCTCCGTTATAAAATTGGGCAAGTGTGAGGCTACCCATAGAATACGCTTCCGTAGTCATCCGTAATAGCACGTGGGTAATTGTTAAATCATGTCCAATAGATAATTAAGTTTATTTTCCAAATAAACGTACTTTATAAATTAGGCCTCTATATCTCTTGAACTAACAAAGTAGTCTAAATCGTTATAGTACAGTTTTCTTTTATAGTTCATCACAAGAACTAGCTTCGTGACTTTTTTTTCAGATTTCTTAAGTCAGCCGTTTAACTTTTAGAGGGTCCCCCTATAAAAGTTAAACGGCTGACTTAAGACGCCCTGTTTTTACAAAAAAAAAGGTCTTTAAATTCGGATAGTTATTTGGGTAGACGCGAGAAAAAAAAACATACCCACTTTACGTATAGCTACCTCAAATAAAAAGATTTTACTGTCGCACTACTACTGTAATAGACGTTAGCAGTGCAGCGAGCAAATATTATTTTCAAAGATAACTATTTTTAATTATAATAATATACGCACATAGGTAACTTTAGAGAATGTAATGTTCTATGCCTAACTAGCCACCTGCATCTGAATGTACCCTCTAGCCAGTCTTCTCGGGAGCGCTATGCAATCAATTCTTACCGCTTCAAGGTGACATGTATATTTCGCCTCCAACTAAAACTAGTTGGAGGCGAAGGTTGTTGATTGAACGGCTAATTAAGCAATTAGCCATTCAATCAATAGCCTAGCCTCTACTGAGGCGTCTATTCATATATGTACATAAATATACTAACCTAACCTAGAATACAAAATTTTTGTCTGTTTAGAGGTAGGAATTGATTGCATAGCGCTGTTTAGTACAGAGGTGTATATATGTTATACAGGTGTATATATACTAAAAACCTTTTTGTTGTGTGAAAAATCATTATGGACCGTAACCTCACCGGGGAGTAGTGTGTTGGACTTGAACCGTCTAAAAACCACACAGTGTGCCTTCTCCGCGCTTTTCCGTTTAGGAGTAGGAGAAGTCCAGGGTGGGATCTTCTTCTGAACTTCTCCAGCGCCTGCCCGCTGGCACCGTCTCGATACGACGACCCTCTCTTAGGCGGCGTCCGGCACACACCGACGCCGCCCACTCGCGGCTGGCCCAATAATGCGGGTGGAGGGAAATCCCGTCCGTCCACCCGCGGCTTATACTAAAAACCTAACCTCATCTAAAAAAATATTTTAGTCTGAGTCTGATACTTAGTAATTGATAAGAGTAGGCTGTTGATTGAACGGCTATTTAACTTAGTTGCCTGCGACATACATGTTGATTGTCTTTGTATTATATGTAATTTTAATTGTTGATTAAATGAATCATCTTTTATATATATAATTCTTCTGTGAGTGTGTATGTCACTGAACTTCTCTCAAACGACTGGACCGATTTTGATGAAATTTTTTGTGTGTGTTCAAGGGGATCTGGGAATGGTTTAAATTCGCAATTGGACCCGGTAGGTGGCGCTGCGATCAAGTTCTGGAAATTTAAAGTTGGGCGGTACGAAGTTCGCTGGGTCAACTAGTAGTTATATAAAAACCCAAGATGCACAGTCTCAAACAAAAGTAGCATGGAGGAGCTAATATTTGTAATTTTTTTTTATTATAAGACATTGAGTTAATATTTTAAGAGTTAGTAAAATTGTGTTCTGTACCCATAATTGCACTTTTATCTGAGCGTAAATATGTTTTTGGGTAGGCCATATGTACAGCAATAGAACAACTATTAACTCGTAAAATCATTATTTAAATTTTTGATAGTAGAACATACATATGTATGTTACTAACGCAACATACTTATCTTCGTTCAAAAAATGCTCAGAACAAACGACACTTGATTTAGTCAGCTTAAAAAAAACTTTACGCCTTTGTTGACTGACGATTGATGTCCAATCTCCGCATCGTATTGGGTCACGACTAAAACTAAAATATAAAATTAGAAATAAAATATGCAAAGTTGTTTTTGTTTGAGCTGTTTTAACTCGTCTTGTTCAATAGTCACCCGTAATTTATACCCGATACTTAAATTGCCCACAAAGCACCCTACGTTATGTTACATTTAAATTATGTTCTACTTTTAAGTTTAAATGGTTTTTGTTTAGCTTTTTAAACTATTTTTTTAGAAAGACTAAAAAAGACATTTGTTTAAACAACTTTTTTTTAGTTTTATTTTTCATATTAGTGTATTGTCATGGGTCCTCGATAAATCTACAAAGTTTGAATGGAAATGGATGGAAAAAAATGGAAACGTCTTCCATCTGCACCTTATATCCTCATCTTTTATTAAGACTCTCCCCGTTTTATCTTTTATGCATCTAACATGCTTCAAATTTTTGGCACTTTCCGCCCTACTTTTTGCAATGCGGTAGAGATCTTTTTTCCCTCTGGGATCATGCAGGTGTTTGTGCAGTTTCTTTTGAGCTTCAGCTCTGGCTACTGCTACCGCTTTCTTTGCCTTCTTTTTACACTCATAGTATTCTACTTTTTTTATTTCTTTCATTCTTTCACTTCCTTTCTCATTTTTCCAAGATTTAAATGCTTTCTTCTTTACTTTCAGAGCTTTCTGTATTTCTTCATTCCACCACCATGTATCTCTATCTATAACACCCTTCCCTTTCGTTTCTCCAAACACTTCTTTCGCTGACTTCCTTATATAGTTCGCATTTTTACTCCAACATTCATTCACAGTTTCATTTTGCATTGAGCCCATTTCTATCATTTCGACGGGTGCAAAGTAAAAAGAGTTATCTGCAAAATAGCTACTTTACAGGAGAGCGAAAAGATCTAAAAAGTGTGTTTATTTTTAAATTAATGAATCGATTTTTCTGTAAATTTTATTAATACATCTTTACACTCTTACACATTTATATATGATATTTATTTCAGGAATTTCTTGTTATTTCACGAAATTTTGCAGTTGTTCGCATCTACATTGTATTATAAATAATACCAATTGTGTCAACTGCCAGTTGGTCGTATATACGAGGGACTTTAAATTTCGTGTATAAATTGAATTTGATTTAATTTACTGTATTAAGATTTTATTGAAACATTAAATTTTAATGATAAATACTACCCAACATCCTTTAATTAATAATAGAGCCACGCTGTAGGTAGTAGAGCCACGCTGATTTCAGCACGAATGGGCCGGCTCGACCCGGCCAGTACTACCCTCACACAGAAGACCATCCTAATAATGACAGCATTATTGCTGTCGTATTTCGTTGGTGAGTGTGAGACCGGAGGCCCAATCATTCTGCATCATTCTCCCGCCCTTCGAAGGCCGGGAGAATGATGCAGAATAATCAAACCAGGCTGCCATGGTAGGGGTCACCATGCTACATTGTCTACCCTCACAATAAGCATGGTGACCCCTACTCCTGGATTCTACTCATGCTTTCCATCAGGCAGAGTAGAGTCACTTTGGCAGGCTTAAATATAAAAAAAAAAAAAAAAAAAAAAAAAAAAAAAAAAAAAAAAAGATCTATTACAGAACATAATAATGTAGATAGCTTTTTATGCGTCGTATTTCTAAAGTAATAAATGACACACAATGCGGTCAAATAAAATATTAAAACTTGGTTATATTTTTTTTTTAGGATTTTTGTTTTTCAATTACGTTTGAAAATAATAGAAATTAAGTAATAACATTTAGATAAAAAAAATACACATATTTTACTTACTTTAGCCTGTCAAACAATAATCACAGATACAAAATATATAACTCTTTTTATGTGATGATTAACCAAAACCTGAATCAACATTTAAACTTACGTAGCTATTTAATTACATATTATTATCGATACATAATTAAAAAAGTAACAATAAATTAATCTCGTTCTCTATAGTTTCGTGATTCATAAAAGAAAATTCGTGATACCTAGGAAGTATTAAATTTTGCTCTCAAAGCTTTATCAAATCGTTGTATTAAGAATCCATCATCATCAGTTGCAATTGCATTTCAAGTGCAAATGTTTGTAGAGTCAAAAGCTATCACAGCTAAGTTACTTGCGAGGCCAACTTGTGCTTAACCACTGAAAGAGAATGACCACTGAAAATGATTCAAAACGCAACTTCAGTGTAACTTATACACTGCCCGTTGGCTTGAGACAAATCTAGCCCTAGAAGTGTAAAAGTTTGCAAAACAATCATTTGTCCATCCATTGTCCACAACAATAAATTTGTCCATCAGTAACCAATTTAGATAGAGCGCTTTGGATAAATATGATAAAAATACTTGGAACCGTTCAAAGGAATTAAGGCTGTAATCGAAGGTGTCTGTAATCACGTAAAATTTTTTCAGCCTGTGGAGTCTCGTTATATAAGAAAAGACTCAAAAAAACTTAACTTATCCGGTGGCTTGAACTTCTCAATTATGTTCAAATTATATCAAGCATGGACAGAGGAAAATAATGTTTCAAAAGGGTTTAATCAACACATGAAAAATAAAGATATTGCAAGGTCTCTAAAAAAACAGGATAAAATCCAAGCAACTGCACATCCTGACAGTGTAACTTCAGCTACTTTCGACTTTCAATTTATTTTATCTACGCCTCAGGGAGAAGCAAGTTCATTTTATTATAAACTTTCTTTAATTTTACAGTGTATAACATTTCAAACATAAAAAGTGCATAACATGTAAAGAGCTTTAAGACCCATTGGTTTTAAAAAAGGAATATGTTACATGTGGCCTGAAACTAGGGCTAACAGGGGGAATAAAATAAATTTGTTTCTCCATGAGGCGTAGATAAAAAAAATTGAAAGTCGAAAGTAGCTGAAGTTACACTGTCAGGATGTGCAGTTGCTTGATTTTTATCCTGTTTCTTTAGAGACCTTGCAACATCTTTATTTTTCATGTGTTGATTAAACCCTTTTGAAACATTATTTTCCTCTGTACATGCTTGATATAATTTGAATATAATTGAGAAGTTCTAGCCACCGGATAAGTAAAATTTATTTGAGTCTTTTCTTATATAACGGGACTCCACAGACTGAAAAGATTTTACGTGATTACAGACACCTTCGATTACAGCCGCTGTGTTTATCTTATTTTTATTATCTTAACTCCTTTGAACGGTTCCCAGTATTTTAATCATATTTATCCAAAGCGCTCTATATAAATTGGTGACTGATGGACAAATTTGTTGTTGTGGACAATGGATGGACAAATGATTGTTTTGAAAACTTTTACACTTCTAGGGCTAGATTTGTCTTAAGCCAACGGGCAGTGTATAAGTTACACTGAAGTTGCGTTTTGAATCATTTTCAGTGGTCATTCTCTTTCAGTGGTTAAGCACAAGTCGGCCTCTCAAGTAACTTAGCCGTGATAGTTTTTGACTCTACAAACATTTGCACTTTAAAGTATAATATTTCGTAAACGGAGCACTGAATAAAAGAATGTCCTATAACTACTCTGTACATTTTTGAAATACCTCTCCAACGATATAATATAGCCTAAACGAGAAACAAAATCATCTCCACTTTGCGTGTAGTCATGTTTTCTTTTTATATTTTATACTAGCTTAACTCCGCGGTGTTACTCGTGGTTATTGTCGTACTGCGGGTAATGCCGCGGGACGAAGCTAAGCCAATATAAAAGCTTCTGTGGTCAAGTCGCTTACCAATTCGAAATGGACAGCTTTAATCTAAAAACATATAAAAACACAGAGATAACATTTTATTAGACTAAAATGGACCTGCGTAATCTTATAAAATTAGAATATCGCTCAAATTCAATAACTACAGCTACTCGAGGGCAGTGCTGGGAGCTACAACATCTACAGCTACTCGACTGCAGTGCTGGGAGCTACAACATCTACAGCTACTCGAGGGCAGTGCTGGGAGCTACAACATCTACAGCTACTCGAGGGCAGTGCTGGGAGCTACAACATCTACAGCTACTCGAGGGCAGTGCTGGGAGCTACAACATCTACAGCTACTCGAGGGCAGTGCTGGGATCTCCAACATCTATAGCTACTCGAGGGCAGTGCTGGGATCTCCAACGTCTACAGCTACTCGAGGGCAGTGCTGGTTCTCGGCTTGCACCTGTCAAATATTGATACTTGTTTATGCTTGCAATAGCATCATTATTATGAATCAAAGAAGAAAAAGGATCGTTAACTTCTAACCAATTTGAATTTGAATTTGTGACAACTTAATATTCGTATTTTGTATTTTTGCATTTGAACATGAGCTTTGTACATCAGTACCGAGACAAATATATATTTTATGTTGTGGTTAAAATTGTAGGTATTCCCAATCAAAATATAACGGCAGGCTTTTATCGACCTACCATCGCACTGACGGTGAAAAACATCCGCTGAGTGCTGCAGTGGGCCTATTTCGGCTCGCCCTCCCAACAGGCAGCTGGCGACCCGTTACCGCACAGAGCGCGCGCCCCGCCAGTTAGTGTTATGCCATCTAACTGATCTGACGTAGCGTTCGATATAATCAACGATGGCAAGCAATAAAAGAAAAATAAAAAAATTGGAAAACAGAGTAATTCGTCCTGCACTTATTGACAGTGATAGTGACAGCAGTGAAGAAATATTTTCCTTTAAGAAAATAAAAAGAAATTGTGCAGGGTGCTACGACAGACTGCGTAAAACCTTTAATAGTACCCAAGCAAAAAAAAGTTAAGAAAATAAAAAATATTGCAGGAAATGCAACCAAAACCTTTGCGTAACATGTTTCCAAGACAGGCTTAAGTAAATAAAAATATTTTATTTTACGATAATTTTGTTTTATTTTCGATATCCCCTTATTTTTCTCTGTCCCATCTCTACTAAAAATACTTTCTAGTGCGGTTCAGGTCGATATCGGCCTGCCGCTTGGCATATTATTATATATCATAGGGGGCGCATTTTGGCCCACCGCCGCACCAGATGATAAATTATGATTTTACTTGCCGCAGTAAACGTGTTAATCTGGTTTTCCGAACTTTCCTGCTTAATTTCTATACTACTCATTTAGAAAAAAAAACGGGTTTCGATTTTCTTCCTGGCTGAAAAAAGTAAAACAGCAAAAATTTTAATCATTTGAACATGTTACTGTCCAGTTATAAAAGTGCCATAATATTTAATAAGTACCTTCCAAATTCAAATTTTTTACTGAGCCTGGTTTTCACAGAAAACAACTTTTAACTACATTTTGTGGCGCGAATTCCCTATAGTTAATATCGACTTTAATTAACTTTTGTCAATTTTTATTAAATTATCTGATTTAAAAGTATTGTTATTGCTGTTTAGCAATCTCGAAAATGGTAGATAAAGTGATAAAAGCGAGCTAAATTATTGCGCTGCTTGAAGGTTGCCAATGCTTCGTGGCTCAGAGGCTAAATGTGAGTGGGTCGACAGTTCAAAGGACCCGGCAGCGTTATCAAGAGACCGGTTCCGTCAAGAGAAGGCCTGGTTCTGGCAGAAAGACATACACCGAACCACGGGATGATCGTTTTCTAGTTAGTCAAGCATTGAGAAATCGCAAATCTTCTTATGTGGACCTCAAGAACAGACTCAAAGAAGTAAGAAATGTGCAAATTAGTCTATGGATGGTCAGGAGGAGGATTCTCGCTGCTAATATACACAGTCATCACCCGGCACGCGGCCCTAAATTACTCCGTGGACATCGAGTTGCCTAAGCCTGGCAACTCGATGTCCACGCTTCGCTGGGAATTGTGTGTCATGGACGTCATGGACTCATGAAGACTGGGATAGACTATTGTTCTCCGATGAAGCCAGGATATCTCTGCATGGTGAAGACCGACGTCGGCGAGTGCTACGTAGACGAGAAGAATGATTTGCAGAGGCATATTTTGAAGAAATCACACCTTATGGAGGGGGCTCTGTTATGTTTTGGGCAGGAATAAATTCTATGGATCGTACGGAGTTAGTCTTCATTGAAAATGTTACACTGACTGGACACCAATACATAACGGAAGTTCTAATTCCTTATGCACAACCCGCTTTAACCGGTCTTGGCGAAAACTCAATTTTTATGGACGACAACGCTCGCACCCACCGGTCTAGCGATGTGGAAGCGTATATGCTAGAAGTCGGAATTCGTCGTTGGGACTAGCCAGCTAGAAGTCCGGACCTCAATCCCATAGAGCATGTCTGGGACGTTCTGAAACGACGAGTGAGATCAGTGCAGCCGGCTCCGCAGACCATCAGAGAGCTAAAGAATGTAATTACCGCGGAGTGGGAACATATTCCTCAAGAAACCATAAAAGATATACTCGCTAGCATGCCCAGACGAATGCAAGGCGTGATTTCAGCAAGAGGGGGTCACACTCAATACTAAACTTTTATCTGCTTTTAATGTATTCAATAAAAACAAAGAAATTAACGCGTTTCATTTTTATTTAGCGAGCAGGTACAAAAATAGTGTTTTGAGCCTACACATTATATCTCAATAATTTAATCAAAATGCTAGGATAAAACTGATGAAAACTATTCCTTTCTAATTAATTTTTAAAATTCTGAGGATAATAATACCTAAAATTGTCAAACAAACAAATTGTAACTATATAATTTTAACAAAAAAGAACTGACTTCAATGAAAACCTATTCCGAGTACCCAAATCGCGACAATTGTGCCTATGATATTTGAGGAGTTCTCTTGATTTCCTTGGGATCCCATCATCAGATCCCTATATGGTGACTATGGGACCACCTGTAAGCTACGCCTATTCCAATGCAAAAATAATTTTTGAAATCGGTTCATAAACGACGAAATTATCGCTGAACATACATAAAAAAAAAGATATCTTTTAATTCGTCTGTGCCAGTCATTGCTATCTATGAAGATAAATAATTCAAGTGTACAAATACCTTTACTCAAACGCAAGCCTTCAAATCAGCTGTGACGTCGAGCAATAACAATAGAAGATAGGTCACCGACACCGAACGATCGTAGATATGAGTGCAGTTATAATGAATAGGTAGTGATTACGCTTGCAACTGCATCAACTTGCATCTGAGCAACCTGAAATTGATATATGTTGCAATTAATTTGACTTGTAAAACTTAGTTTAGAATAGGGGAAACTTATTTTTCATTTTAAGTTGGTACCTTTTTATTCGTCTCACATCCAATCGCCGTTGTCGGTCCAAAGGTCGTCGCAATCTTGTTCAAACGAAAATGACGTGTTATTTGCAAATTCGTGTTCTTCAGTCAAACGGTAGCCAAAAATGTTGTTGTTTTGTCCTGTCTCGGTCGCCAAAAATGTTGTTGATAAGGATCTTCTTCAATTAGAATGCAATACTTATGATAATTAAGTTTAATTCTTGATGATTACAAGTTCAGTAAAAGGTATGAATAGTTCTGTATAGTTGCGGAGTGATACACGGCTCAGATCGCTCTAGCGGGCCCGGGCGTGGGGGAAACCGTTGCTTTCCGTTCTTGTTGCCTCAACACGTGTAAATTCGAAAACAACCTTCTTCATCCTCCTAGCCATTATTCCCAAGTTTATTTGGGGTCGGCTACTAGTTCAACCGGTTTTACCTGAATTTCAGTTTTTCCACGGAGCGACTGGCATCGGACCTCCGCAACCCTAGGGAGAACTGAAATTCGAAGATAAAACTAGTTGTCAGTTTATTTGAGGGCACTGACTTCCCAATAACGATTGCCATAAGTGTTCATGACAACTGGGACCGACTGCTTTACGTGCTCTATGAGGCACGGGCGTGAATCACCGCCAAACTTCCAAACTCCGGGCAGCTATTAGGAATTTCCTAAGAAAATCCCAAAAACACTTTTTGGGCCGACCCAGCATTTGAACCCGAGACCTCTTGATTAGCAGTCGCATACGCTAATCACTAGAACAACGAGGCAATTAAAACAACCTTCTTCTTACATTAAAAAAAAATTATCATAATAAACCAGGAAGTCATGAAGACAGAAGTGAAACACGAACGGAAATTGAATTTAGGTAGAATACGTAATTAGAAACAGGACAAAAGGCTGGATCATTTATAATTAATTGAAATTCCCTTTGACAATGATCGACAGTAATAAAAAGTCAAACGCTATTAGTCCGCACAGAATGTTTAAACTACGTGTAGTTTAACGATGACACAAATGACACGATGACACGGACGATGACACAATCAATTTTATATCAGGATAACGAGCAGCCATGTTTTATTTCAGAATAGTCTAAAAAAATATTTCAGTAATAGCATGTCAATTATAATTAATGAACGTCCAACAATATAAAGATTTCAATTTATTAGTTTTAATACAAAATTCATCCGAATGCTAGTAAACTCAATCCGCGCGATACTGAATCTAGGTAGGAACATCTGTGTTTTGTTTTGAAGATAAGTAGCTATGGGTATGAGAGCCACGCTGATTCCAGCACGATTAGGCCGGCTCGACCGGGGCAGTACTACCCTCACACAAAAGACCATCCTAATAATGATAGCATTCACGCTGTCCTATTTTGTTGGTGAGTGAGAGACCGGAGGCCTAATCATTCTGCATCATTCTCCCGGCCTCCGAAGACCAAAAAAATGATGCAAGATTATCTAGCCAGGCCGCCATAGTATGGGATACCACGCTACGTTGGTTACATTCACAATGAGCATGGTGACCCCTACTCCTGGATACTACTAATGCTTTCTATCAGGCAGAATAGTTACTTTGGTCTACTTAAATATATATAAAAAAAGACCACCAACACTGAGACACGAGAATTTTATTTATAATATTTATAAATATATTATATTTATATTAATTGTAACTAGTTATATGTTTAAATTAAAAAAGAACTTTTGATTTCAAATTTGATAGCATTTAATAGTAGCGGTTATCGTATTGTCAGTTTAGTTTATATCCCTACTAATTTTATAAATGCAAAAGTAACTCTGTCTGTCTGTTACGCTTTCGCGCCTAAACCACTGAACCGATGTTGATGAAATTTGGTTTATTTTAACACTTTATTTGCCAGTAATGATGATTGCGAAAGGAGTTTAAGACGCAAGCAGTACTTATAATTTTTTTAACAATTTACCAAACTCTAACTTTATTTAAAACTTGCAAACTCTAAAGCTAAAATTTATTTTTAAAAAAATGAATTCTCTTTTTCAAAGTATATCCATATATAACGCGCATGTCCTCCACGCGTAGGTACAATTACAAACAAATACAAAGATCCGAGCAGTTCCATATATAATAATATCGATGATAATAAAATCAAATTAAAATTTAAGTGGTGTATTACGAAGATTATATACTGTTACGATACGTTAGGTATGTTTATTGGTTAGGTTAGTGATTCACGCCCGTGCCTTGGAGAGCACGTAAAGCCGTCGGTCCCGGTTGTCCTAAACATCTATGGCGATCGGTATTGGGAAGTCAATGCGCTAGAATTTACCGACAAATAGTTCAACATTCGAATTACAGTTCGCCCTTAGAGTTGCGGAGGTCCGATGCCAGTCGCTACGTAGCAAAACTAATATTTAGGTAAAACCGGTTGAACCAGTAGCCGACCCACAATAATATTGGGAATATGGTTAGGAAGAAGAATAAATAAATAAATAAATAATAAATATTTGGACAACTTACACACAACATCATTTAGTCCCAAAGTAAGCAGAGCTTGTGTTATGGGTACTAAACAACTGATATAAATACATAAACATACTTTTTTATATATCATGTCCATGCATATGATATATTGTCGATAAATTAATTAAATAAAAGGAACAGTTTTTGCTGTATCCGTTTTTGGAACCAACATAATATGTGGAAGTATCAAGTAGTGAGAATACTTAATAAATGCACTCAGATATAATTGAAAAAAAAAACATAATATATGTGTGAAATATTATTTAAATTTACAAAAAACGGTTACATAGTATTTGTATATTTTATCCTCTCATAGGACAAAACTTCAAAGATCATTTACTTGACTAGTGTACTTGACTACTATAACTTGAACTAAAATAATCACAAGACCAGTTCTTTGCTTAAATATATTCTCATCAAAATAGAATAAAGACAGATCTCGCAACAAGGTTGATAGTCTCGCCTTCACAACAATATTAAAATATATAAACTAATTTATTACTTTCAAATGTGACAAATGGACTTTTCACTATTATCCACAAAAACAATCGGTTTGACCCTAATAACGCAAATTTATTGCATCCTAAATGAATTCTGTAAAAACATTTGAGTGAGGACCTCTGAATGGTACTTCAAACATCTGCAAGACATAAACTATTAAAAGTTTGCAGTTTGACAAGCCAATCGATACTGTGATTGTAAAAAGGGGATAAATCAGGTAATCGGGCAGTTATGGTGTTTGACGCGGTCTTGAACTGGGGGGATTCGGCTGAGAGCGGCGAAGGTGAACGGAGCTAGGAGAAGTCACTTGCGCAGTCGGTAGAGCCGTCGAGTAGAAAAGTCTTTTATTGAGTAAGTTGAAATAAGTTAGCTTTGAAGAAACCCAGGTGAGTTCGTGCCTATTATTTCCAATTTGTATATAAAGGGTTAGGATAAAAATGTAATTACTTGTATTTCGGTCTGAGTGTTGTAATTATTAGTTATTGAATAATTTAAGGTTATCTATGTACTAATTTACTGCATTGTAGTTTGGTTTACCTTTGAGTGAGAAGTATGTGAAGGCTTGCAGTGTAGAATATCGAGGTTCGAATGAGCGACGAGGCCCGAGTGATCACCGTTGGCTTTTAGTTTACATTCTGATTTTCGGTAAACTATTATTGTAGTGTCCGACTACTTCAGGTCAGGAAAGTCAAGGTGTCTATAGGGCATTAATTAAGCTTGGATTCTAAAGATTGGATACTCAGGCTCGGTTGCACCACGTTAAGTTTCTAAATCGGTCGATGGATCTGGGAGATCCGGGATCCGGAGTTCCGGTACTGGGGCGTTTTCTTTAGGGGCAACTAGACCCGGCTTCTTTATAGGCTTACGTCCTGTGGGATAGAACCATGAGTAGAAGAAAGTTAGTTCTCCAAGATTTTAAATGTACGAATGAATGAAAGCGAGAATATAATAAACCAATTAGAATGTATTAAATTGTACGTAATCACTATTAGCTTCCCTTTGTTCGCGGCAGGCCTTTAAAGCCGGCGGAGGGACATCTTGTCATTAGGCTGTGTCTCACAGTGATAGTGCGAGGCGGGGGCACTATTCCATCAAATCTCTCTATGGAGTGATGCCATGTAAATTAAAAAAAAAAACTCCTCTAAACGAACTATTAGTTACTTCACTCAGGCTAGGGTCAAGCTAGGGACCGTCACATGTAGCTACATGTGACGGTCGGACGGATGGAGCTCCATCGATCTGTCTGGAGTGACCGGAAAATAGCCGACACCCCTGGATGCAACTAACACATCATTATGCTCGGACGTTGACATTGAAACGAGAACGCACGGTACATACTAATTATAATCAAACCCCCCTTTAGCCGGACTACCTCCAATTAACTGTAGCCCCGGGAGCCGGTACTGGTGTACTTTACAATTCGAAATCTGTATCGACCTGTGACCGTCTAGACAGAGTATCCCCCTCACTCCTCGTAATTGTATACGGTTCACATTAAAAGTTTTGCGTTACTGGCTGCCTATTAATGTTTGAATATGGAATTTTGCGTTTTTTATACATGAAAACTCATTAATTGATACAATATATGTCTGTATACATTTTGGAGGTTCAATTATTTTTTACCTCAGTTTTAAGTTCGCTGTCCGTTACAAGAATGAAATGAACATAAAAATAATGTTGAAGTAATTTTTGGCTTCTGTAAATGGCCCATCCCGCACTCAGTCCATACCTATGATATCCGTGTGTGTTTCTTTATTTTCCCAAAAATTATATATTTAAAGAAAGGTTTAACATTTACTAGGCCAGAAGATGTAGTAATTGGATATAATCTGCACTTAAAAACATACTCTCAGATAAAAGTAGTCCCCGTGTTTTTATACATGGTTTGAAGGAATGAAAACTGTATACTTATGTATCGAGGAATACTTTGAAAATCTATATATGTATTATTGTATAAATAAATTGATTTATTTTTGAGTTAGTAGAGTTTAGAGTAGTACTTTTCACTCAAAGTGTAGTGTTTCATAATGGTGGACAGTAAGTTCTTAATTGTTGTATAACGCAAATCTTTGCCTACTAACATACATACATGCATGTAAAGGTTAGACCAGTTTCTCTGTCGGTTGAACTAGTAGCCGGCCCCAAATAATATTGGTAATAGGGCTAGGAAGATGATGAACGTGTAGCTCGCAGGTTTGCACACTGTTCGAGTGTGGTTAAAGTCACGTTTTTCCGTGCTTAGTGTACCTCTTTCCATGGCTGTCGCTTGTGGGTCTTATTATACGTGAATTGTAAAGAGCCATTTGTATCCAGTATAAAAACTTACTTAGGAGGCTAATAGATTTGCCGAGTTGATGTAGGGCTTCAGGATTCTTTGCAGAAGTCCGTATTGACAGCTTTTATATCGTAATGCGTAAGAGATCGCCAACAGCATCTTAAATATTATGGTTTCCAGCCGAGTATTCTATCAGTGAATTTAGATCCCATAATACAAGCTTTGCTAAGTTTAAAACAAGATGGCTGTGTGATACATGTACAAAATGTTTTTGATTATATGTTTACTAAAATTGAAAAAAGCTCTCAGTTAACTTTCATGCAGAAAGTAAAAGGTAACTGAACCGTTATAAACAAAATAAATTAATCAGTACTCGCAATGCCAATCTATAAATAAATATCCCAATTACTTCTAATATCATCATCTATCTGATATAGTATTCCTGCAATGCAGATAAAGTGGATGCAGTTACCACCGGGGATGCAACGCGCATGTGTAAACATCAAACAACAAATCAATAGCCACAGTTTCATATCTGAATCACCAGGATAGCATGAATTTTGAAGAGTAAATTTGTCTTTGTCTGGGTTTTATACATTCTAGTTTTATCTAGGTACTTATGAATCTTGGTGCCAACGCCATCTATATATTCTCTAAGATCGAGAAGGAAGTTTACAAGTTAAACTATTGTGATCACTATTTTTTTGTTTATTTAATAATATTTCATCTTTTTCTCAGCCAAACGTCCACGGCTGGACATAGCCATTTCCCAAGGCTTTCATCAACAATTGGCCCTTTGCTGGCCTTGTCTTCTATCTAATTGCTTCTCGTAAATAAATTCTCGAATAACTTTTGAAAAGTCAACGTCTTGATGTTTTTAGTTTTAGCGGGAATTAAACCAGTTTATTCATCAATATATTTTACGTGTGAAATCACATACCTTATTGTTAGTATTATTAAAGTTGAGAATACCTGAATTATTAAAATCCATTCAACCTTGATTAAAATCACCTTTATTCCTTGTAAGTGAGATTAAAATTAAAAAAGGAATACGATGATATAAATTAAAATAATACCTAAATTATATTTTTTAATTATTGCTTAATTAAAAATTTGTCATTGATTTTTATTCTTAAACTTGAGCTTTTATTATAACATTTGTAAATAATCACAAAGCACATTATATGAAGATTCAATTATTATATTGATCACTACTCTGTTGTGTCTGATTTGTATGACTTGTAATAAATTTACATAGAATCTCTGAGTTATGTCCGCTGTTTAAAGTTTTATCTAAGAGCCTATATCTATGTACATTTTGTTTGCAAATTTATATTTTAACCAGTGGAAATATGGTTGAAATACATCCTGACGAAAGTATTCAGTTTAATAGATTTTTGCAGAAATGAATCTCTTTAAAACGTGATTGCGACGATGTACTTAAAGTATATCTTAACATATTCGTGAAACTTAAAACAACAAAAACCTGACAAGTGCAAGTCGGATTCGCCCATGAAAGGTTCCGTAGCTGCAAATAACATCAGTTATAAGTTCTTATAATAGTGTATTGATTGAATGAAAGGTAAATTGCGGTTTACGATTTATGACATATTAAAAAAAACTACTAGCTAGATCTCGTTCAAACCAATTTTTGTTGGTAGTTTACATGGTAATGTACAACATATATTTTTTTTGGTTTTATAACTTTCTTATTTTAGAAGTTACAAGGGGGGGGGGCACATTTTTCCACTTTGGAAGTGTCTCTCGCGCAAACTATTCAGTTTAGAAAAAAATGAGATTAGAAACCTCAACATCATATTTGAAGACCTATCCTTAGATACCCCACACGTATGGGTTTGATGAAAAAAAATTTTTGATATTCAGTTCCAAGTATGGGGACCCCCAAAACGTGTTGTATTTTTTTTCTATTTTTATGTGAAAATCTTAATGCGGTTTACAGATAACTTCTACTTACCAAGTTTCAACAGTATAGTTCTTATGATTTCGGAAAAAAGTGGCTGTGACATACGGACGGACAGACAGACAGACAGACATGACGAATCTATAAGTGTTCCGTTTTTTGTCATTATGCTACGGAACCCTGAAAATGGGTCCTTAATTAATAAAAAAAATAAAATATTTATTATCTATTCAGCTTTTAAACCTTCTCTGGACTTCCACAAATAATCGATGACTAAATTAGTCAAATCGGTCCAGCCGTTCTCGAGTTTTAGTGAGACTAACGAACAGGAATGCATTTATCTATACTAATATTATAAAGAAGTAAAGTTTGTGTGTTTGTTAAATTGTAAGGGGTAATCTCGGGATCTACTGAACCGATTTTAAAAATTCTTTCACCAATAGAAAGAAGAAAGAAACATTTTTGCTGAGTGTGATAGGTTATATAAAAATCCGAAAAATAAAAAGGCTTTTACGTGGTAGTCCGTTTTGCAAAGTGAATCGCAGAACAAACGGTCGAATGAAAGTGTTTCTTACGAACGCTGCCTTAACTATGAAAGATATATTTTTGAGTTCTAGAGAAAAGATGTGGAGCTTGAAAATGCCTACAAAAAAATCAACGACAGCATATATCTAACTTTTATATTAACGAAGTGGGCACGGGTCAGCTAGTATATCATCAACAACCCTTAACGTCCCACTGCTGGGGCTCAGGTCTCCTCTCAAGAGAGGGTTAAGGCCATACGTCCCCACGCTGGCCGAGTGCGGGTTGGGGACTGGCAAGACACGTTGTGGCTACGTAATCTTGCTGTTGGATGTTTTTAAGCCGCCCGAAGGCCTCCAACTAAGCTTCAGTATATATATATAGACATACAAGAACCATTAGCCAAATTGTATGAATACATATCCTATCTCTCTCTCGTAGATAAAACCGTTAGTCACCTAGATGGCGAGCGTTGTTTCTTAAATTTAATTGGACGGAAAAGTGATCGGACATACCATGAAAAATTTTGAATGGTATGTCCGATGTGAATAATTCAAAATGTAATTTACAGGTACATTTACAAAGATATGGACTTAATAGCAAAAAGTTAATACTTATGCTTAGTTTGTTCGTACGTAAATATTGAATATTTTAAAGTAAAAAGTTGTTATTATGACATATCTTTAATAGTTAGACATATTATGGTATTGCAGATTTTTTTGTAGATATTAATGTTCTCTATAAAAATATAGTACACCACTTTGCTCTTCTTTGCGAAAAATATTGTCAATATTTTTCGCGGCGTTCACAAAGTAATGATTTGTGCAAAATTGTTGGCAGGAGCTGGATGCGAGAAGCCCAAAATCGATCAAAGTGGTGTGCAATGGGAGAGGCCTATGTCGAGAGGCGATGGGCTGATGATGAAGCGGGGAGAAATAAGTATAGTAATTACCCTTAGATTGTACTAATGATTTATCAGGCAAAGTTTTTTTTTAATATAAGCCTGCTAAACTTCAGATGTGTTTCACAAAAACACAGCAACACAACACAACAATTCAATTACAGAAATACCGCACCTCGTGTATATACGATGCGAATCTATTTTCGAGTGCTGTTGATATCTGTTAGATGATTTGATCAGTTCACCTTTAAACTAATAATAATTTGTAAGAATTCTACTAGAATCGTACTTCAACATATCCATGCTTAGTACTAAAAAGCTTGTCTCTGTCTTCTTGCTATCAAAATTTTAGTTAATGATTCAAATTCAATTCAATTCAAATTTATTTACATGTTCAAATTTTCCTTTTGCCAGCTGTGATTGCCTACAATCAAACAAGACAGCGTTGTCGTGTGTGGGGTTTGAATCCTCAACACTTAGATCAGTAGAAAACGTTGTGGCTTACGCTAGAACAACTGCGCCATACGTGCAGTCAATAGCCAAATGAAAGAGGGACCGTGGATATTTATACGCATGCGTAACATTAACTGCTTGTGGCTGGGCTGAGGCAGTGGCAGAAGGTCCGAACCCCGCGCCATGCTCAGGTGTGCAGATAGTTCCGAAACTTTTTGCCATTCAATCACACATCACAAAATTGAGTGTTAGAACATTTATTGTGATAATGTTATCATCACGTCTTAAAGTTAAGCAGGTTAGTAGTTACTCGTGGTGCCGAAAGTGGGGTCGGACTCTTTTAGTTTCAGTAGAATCAGTGTAATGTCATTTAAAATAATTTAGATTGAAGAAACCCAGGTGAGTCTTTTCAAATTTTTTCAAAAGCTCGTCCTCCGGGGTTATGTTTCATTTCCTTGAACTGTCAATAAGATTAAGTCAGTTTCATTTGAATTTTTCAGATACTTTCTACATAAATAAATGCATGCAAATTTTGATAATTAACATAATTATTATAGCATTAAAATCTGCAATAACATTTAAATATTAAATAATAACACAGTTCAAGCAAAAATGATTAAGAACTTAATTGAAATAGATTTAATTAAAATTCAAAATTGTTCTTATTATCTCACTAGTTTCACTTTGGTCGCGGTTGGCGTTTAAGCCCAGTGGAGAAATATCGTGTCTGGTGCCGTATCTCACAGTCTAACGCGGGGCGGGGCGTTAAACCTTCCCTCACATGAGGGATGCTGGCTCCCTACTCCATTAAGCTTCCCATAAAAATCCTTTTAACGTTTCTCCTAAAAACCTTGTTCTATTTATAATATCTTTATAATGCAGTCAAAGAAATAAATTATTAAAACATATTTTCAGATTCCGACGTTGTTCTGGGCTAAAATAACAAGAACGAAAAACTTTCTGAACCTCTACTAAAAAAACACGAAGACTCTTGAAAACTCGAAGACATAATGGCACAGTTGTGACGTACCCTGCGTATTCGGGCTTTTGTAGTTTATTAAAATCATAAGCTCGATGTTAGGATACCTTACGACTTGTTGCCCTCTCTACGTCATCATGATCCAATATTTCAAGAAAGAAGAATACTTACCTCAAATTTTTGCTCAACCATTTTTTTTCTACTACTATAAATCTTTCAAGGCTCGAATACTTCCGATTATATTTATACAGTTGTGACCGACCCTTTGGAAGTTTGGCGATGATTTACGCACGTGCCTCGGGGAGCACGTGAAGCCGTCGATCCCGGTTGACGTGTACATCTATGGCAATCGTTATTGAAAGTTTGCCCTCAAATTTACTGACAACTTGTTCAACGTTTTAATTTCAGCCCTCTCTTATGGTTACTGTGGTCCGATGCCAGTCGTTCCGTGGAAAAACTGATATTCAGGTAAAACCTTTTGAACTAGTAGCCGACAGGCAGATGAAGTTGTGATCGACCCTGTAAGTCCATACTTTACGTTACTTGCTTCATTCGAGAGTATGACTTTACGGGAATGTCACAGCTGGAATACTTTTTTGTCATTAATTAAGATTTCAAGAAAAAAGAATGTTGATCTAGTTCTGAGAGAAACACTTTGTGACTGTATATAAACACATGTTTATTAGCTGATAAGAAGCTATCGAAGATTTTATTATCATTTTTTTATTGAATATTTAAAAATATGTAAAAATGTTCTGTACTTTATATACCTATTGTTTTCTGATAAATATACCTCTTTTTCAAAAGAGTTAGTTTAAATTATTTACTTTATTAAACCAAATAAATTTGTTTCATTGAATTATATCTTTTGTTTCACAAATTTAGTATGTCATTTATTTTACAGTAATAAGATTATTTACAAATAATGTAACAAGTAATGTGATTTTATTTTTGTTCTACAAATATGAATTAATAAATATATATTTTTTTTGCAGTATCCAATCAGTCACAAAAGATGCAACGAAGGCTGACATTGAAATTGCTGTCAAGACTTCGCCGAAAAGAATTACAATTATCTACAGAGAAAAAAGATAGTATAAGAGAAAGTAATTAGGAGTAATAAATAAAGAACAATGGTGATTTAGATGGTAATTTATTACATATTCAATGACCAAAAATAGGTATCTATTAAAATACTTCATTGTAAATTTTTATTCATTTTTTAAATCTTATTCATATACGGCATTTTTTTAATGTATAACCTACTTTTTTTACTGAGCTACTTATCTTGTCTTTACAGAAGTAGCCTGTTCGCCGGTCGTGCTGCGCCCTAATCTTTGCGGTGAGATGCTCCTTAAGCAGCAGCTTTGTTGTCTGTCGTCTGACTCCGCTCCAACCTGTAACAAGAATTTTGATTTGGTTTACAAAGCAAAAGCCAAGAAGACCGCAACTACCTCGATTGTTTCTCCTTCATCTAAATTTCAATGCCTTTTGTACATTTATGAAGCCTACTAATATTATAAATGCGAAAGGTTTTAAGGATGTGTGTGTGTGTTTGTTACTCTTTCACGCAAAAACTACTGAACGGATTTGGATAAAACCTTACAGTAATATAGTTTATATATTTAACAAATAGGCTACTTTTTACTGCAATAATCGAGATACACGCTGGCGAGCTAGCGGAGCTAATACATTTTTAAAAATCGTTAATTTGTGTACTATTCTTAATTGTTACATAACAGATAATGGGTAATGTAAATTTAATTTATAAATAATAACAATGTAATCTTCTGTTTTATTGCATATTATACTTATGAACAGTTTGTAAAATATCGATTATTTTAATCGATTGATAACTCATATATATATACTTTGTGTACAAGTATGACCAAGTCCGGCACATAGTTCACTAATATTCTTTCTTTTTGTTTACTAATGTCTCTAGCTTAGACAAATAATTTATCTATTAAAATGATTTGATATTAAATGAATATCAGATAACAGAATGTTAATAAATGTGTAGATATATTTTTCTGTTTTGGTATACCAATGGAGTCTATGACAGATCATAATTCTGATGCTGAATGTAATAAACCTGAATGGGATTTTTATTTAAATCTATCCAATTACCAATATTCACAATCATAAGTAGTTCCGATAATAATGTTTATAAAATATTTTGAAAATATAAAATTCGGATTTAGCAAAGTTTACAATTTGGAATGTTAGAAATTATAATAATCGAAAGTCAATACAATTAAAGTCTAGATTTAAGATGAATGAGTATTTATGGTTTAAATAGGTATATAAATGTAAATGTCTACTCTTTACTTTCAAAAATATATAGAAATTACATGAGGAAAAAGTGTTTTATTTTTTCACTGACATATATGCTCAAGATGGTAAATTAGTAAACAATACAATTCCTTTTTTTTCTAACCATTAAGTGGCTAAAATCAGTTCGATCCTGACACACCACCCGTCGTAAACCCCAGTTCTTGTCACTCGTTCAATAAGGATTTGATTCTAGTTTACATTCTCTTTGCAAAGATAACCTGCATAGCTTACTCACTTAGTCACCTTTAGCGAGATGAATAAGGGTTACGACATTTTCTAAATTCGTCACGAATGGTGGCGTATTAACTGTTACCTTTATGAACGATTTCTTTAACGAATGATTTTAAAATTTATATTAAGCATATCTGTAAATAAATTAAAGTTTACACTCATTAATATCTACAATAAAAATAAATATTTCGAACATCTTACACACATCTAGTGCCAAACTAAGCAAAGCCTGTGCATACTGGCCAATTTACTGATAATATAATAATAAATATGTAATGAAATCACATTTCATAGTAAACAATAATTGTTGACATTGTAATGGCGAGAAAAATAAAATAAAACTGTATTTTCTATTTTGAAAATCCTCAATAATATATCTTATAAAAATAGGTATACTTTTTTTGCCCAAACTGGGCAAAAAACATTTCCACATTTGGCAAGCTATATAACTTTGAAAGAACACAGATATTATAGTTTTTAGTATGTGATATAATAATAAAATACTATGTTAATAGACATCTAACATAAAAAAACATTGTTGAAAGATCAAGATGATTCAGAAATATTATAGTGATTAACTGCTAAGAGCTTTGACCAACTAAGAAAATGAGACTGAGGGTCAGATGCAGTAAGTAGTGCTTTTCAGTACGAGACATAATGAGGTTTTTGTCTCTGGAGTTAGGACTTTAGAAAAAATAATTGTATGTACTTTACCACTGGTGTATTCTGGTCGATGTATCTATACCAATACACACTACGCTTCATCGTTTTAAACACATTTTTATGTGTACTAAAACATGTACCAATAAAGTAAATAAGCAAAGCACTATGACAAGAATACTTTCTAAATAGTTGTTTGACATAGATACGATGTTATATCGCTGTAATTTTATTATATTATTTAATGTAAATGTACAACTAGCACTTAAAAATACATTTAACCAATATCTCAGGATTAAACTATTCAGATTAACAATTATATTATCATTACTGCTGAAAGAACAAGTCTAAGGTTAATAAATATTAAGGCAACATCATGCCCGTAGCTTTCTAAATATTTAATAAAGTCGTCCGTTTATCTATCACACATTTGATTATCTATTAGCAGTGTTAAGGTAAACAACTAGAATGTTATATGCCTCGCGAACTAACACTAAATCATACCTTTAATTTTGACTGAACGAAAATGTAGAGAAAGTAAGATGGATTGATAGGTAGGTACTCTTTACTTGAACATTATGTTACAGAGTTATATGATAACAAAACAAATTTGTAGTGTACGAGAAGGCAGGCCTTATAGTCAAATGCAATCTCTTCCACCAACCAACTTTTGTAAGATAACATTCAAAATTACTTAAATGTATTTTTAGATCGTTCTTATAATAGAGCTGTTTCTTTTGTTGTAATTTGTGTCATTAAAATTCTTTGTTTCAATTGGAATAATGCTAGAGGTAATGTAACCAATACAGAAAAACAAATATTGTTACCTAATAATGAAAGACGGGAATTGATGGATATCCATGATTGAGTGAGTGAGGTTACCGCAAACAGGATGATTTTTAGAGACCATTCATCATCATCATCAACAGCCTTTAACAGTCCACTGCTGGACATAGGCCTCTCCTTTGAAAGGAGGTTTTGGCCTACTATACCACGCTGGCCAGACGGGTTGGTAAAGGGTTTGTTTCAAGTTTTCCTTCTCTTGGCAGTGATGTTAGCTGCTTATTTTGTTCCTTTAGTCGCCTCTTACGACACCCATGGAATGAATAGGGGTGGTGACACTTTGTATTCTTAATCCGTCACCACACGGACATTAGAGACCATTACTTCTACATATATCAGTCTTCTCATATTTTTAGAAAATGTATACTATTAATAAAATCTAGGGTATATATACACACACACACACGGACATTTAAACTCACGTACACATGCACGCAAAAGGAGGATCACTTCACACTACATATTTTAATTTTCTTAATTTTATTGTGATATTAATAAACAATTGTAAGCAAGAAACTCGATGGACACTCTTTACTAACATGTTTTGGTTACATTGTTTTAGGCATTTTATTATGAAAACAGTTAAATGTGAGGACAATGTAACGATGCTGACGAGAACACAGGTAGTGTCCAAAAAATAATTAAGAACTTTTGAGCGAGCTTGACATATTTACAACCGCCAGTCAACAAATAAACTTATTATGCCACTAGTGTCATAGTACAAAGTGAGTACAAAGTGCTCACATGTACTATTCAAAATGTTCGTAGTTATATAATAATATTTATAGAAATACTACTATTTTAAGAGTGCAGTATTATGAGTCTAGGTATGTGACCGTGTTAGTAGAGTCAACCGCTACACAGAATAAATTCCTAATGCAGAAGTTATCATCATTTCCTAGCTTTAAATGCAGGAGTAATAACTATAAAATTAAAAATAATTACATCGATAAGTGATTATCATGTTGCCAAAGTTTTGTGATGCGATACAAGCGGAATATGTTGTCACTATATATCGATGCTAATAATATAAAGAGGAAAGATTTGATTGATTGTTTGTTTGAAATTAAAAGGCTCCGAAACTACTGGACCGATTTGCTAAATTCTTTTACTTAAAAAATCGTACACATATTGTACATAAAATTTCCTTGTAAATGTAATAAGTAAAGGTGTGCACAATAAGGAATAAATAAAATAAATAAATAAATACATTATAACTAACGATCATAGGCTCTAGAATGATTTCAAAAAAGTTATGGAACCTTATAAAACTTCGATAATAACTATTACCCAAGGTGTTTAAAAAAATACCCAATAAAATTACTATTTTGCGTACGCGCTGCGAAAACTGTTGATAGTAGAAAAAAATGATGGTCTACATTTTTATAGAATCAAAAAATTTCAACTTCCTTAATATGTGTGTCTGACTGTTATGGTTATGTCACAAAACTACTTTTTCATGGCAAAATATTAAAAATTTATGTCCGAAAAAACTAAGGATAAACATTAAACACCTTGGTATAATTTCTTATCCCAATAAATCACTTCATATTCAAGTTCATATTGTTACCTGTAAAATAATATTTGAATTATTAAAATGGGATATACTATTCAAAAAATATTATGACTTTAATATTTTTCAAAAGAAAGGAGAGGTTGCCTGGAAGAAATTGCTTGTGGAAATAAGGCCGCCCTTTGTAAACTTGATATTTGATCATTGTGTTCCTTGCATGTAACTCTGTAATTTAGTGTGCAAATAAAGAGTTATCTACCTATATATCTAAACCTACGAATAAATAATAAGTCTATATAGGGTTCCGTAGTTCATGACTTGGAACCCTTATAGATTCGCCATGTCCATCCGTACGTCTGGTCCGTCCACGACCTACCGCACATACGGTTGGTGCTAAAAAGATGAAACTTTGCGGTGAAAATTACGTGGGCAAAGATCTACAATACTATTTTGAGGTCACAACACGTGACGTCACTATGCTATATATGTGAACAGATCTACCTACCATTGTTCCTATCTGTTACAAGGATTTCATAGAACATAAAGACTACTGAATCAACAGGTTTCTTAATATCGGAGCAAGTAGAAATGTCTACATGCTCACAGTTCCAGATTTATATACGCCACGTATTTATTATGTCCCAGTACAAGTGTGGTTAAGAACGCCCACGTTTAATCGACATTTTAATATAATACCTACACACTTTTCTACAATACACACGTTGGGGCTAAAATAGTACATTGTTCACCGAGGGAGGAAAGGAACCGATTACTAGCGAGGGAGCAGTTTGTGGCCCGAAGGCGCAGCCTAGGGCCACAATACTCCCGAGGTAGGAATGGGACTTTCACCCGAGTGCTACACAGTGCTTTATACTACACCTGTGAGGAACATTTAAAGTATTTATAAAATAAAATCAAAACGTAAGACACCATGTAAGACACAATTTACCTTAGAATTTGACATAATGTTTATAAATATTTCGCGCTTCTTTTGTTTTTTTTATTCTTCACAAAAGGATGTCAGTGGCACGGAGATTCCATATTTAAATTATATGAAAACTCTTTGGGCAGGCGCGCGCCATAGATCAGATAACACGTGAGAAATGAAAATTCATACAACTTTCTCTCCCGCTAAAACACGTTAGAAATGGATTTTCATACATTTTTTCCTCCCGCTTATTTAGGTCTAGGAAAAGAGTAACTTTCTCTTTTCATTTTCAGGGAATAATGAATACTGTTCCGATCAGGTGTAGTATAAATGAATTTTGTCCTACTCTTGTATTATGTATTGTATATATGTCGCCGCCAACTAGATTAATTAGCCATTAATCAACAGCCTAGCCTCAGCCGAGACGTCTATTCATATACGTAAAAATATTAACCTTTTTTTTTTACGCGTGGAAATCCCCGCGGACCGTCACCCCGTCGGGGGTTACGGCGGGGCGGTGAGTCGGACTCGAACCGACTAAAACCACACGGTGTGACCCTTTCTGCGCCTTTGTGAGTCCATTGGATGGCATCCTCCCAGGACTTCTCCGCCACCTCCTTCTGCAAGATTACGTCCTCGCAGAAGGTTGCGACCGCGGTAAAACAACTGTCGCTGCCAGCCATCGATCTTATGACGGCCGGCAGCGAGAGATCCCCTCCGATGACTGCAGTGAGGGCCCGGCGTTGCGCCGCCCAAGCGGGGCAGACCGCCAGCGTGTGCTGGGCCGTGTCCTCACTGCAGTCGCAGTGGTGGCAGGCGGGACTCGGTTCCCTCCTAGCGACCGAGTGCAGGTACTTTCCGAAGCAACCGTGCCCGGAAAGTACCTGCGTCAGCCGGTAAAAAAAAAAAAAAAAATATTAACCTAACCTAACCTAAAAGCCAAATTTTTGAAATGGTAGATGTAAGTGTGTTAAAAATAAATCAATAAAGATAAATAAATAATATTTCACTATTAAATACAGTTTGTATGGTATATACAGGGAGGCTATACACATTGTAATGACAAGTTTTAAGCAATAAAGTGGCTGTGACATACGGACGGACAGACAGACAGACTTGACGAATCTATAAGGGTTCCGTTTTTTGCCATTTGGCAACGGAACCCTAAAAATTGTACTGAATTGTCTAGTCGATCTTTTCATGATTTGTAAGAATTTAGCAGTAAAGCCATCTGAAAGACCCATTTATAAAAAAGTCTATGGCTCTATACATTTGCAAGTAAATGTGTGCCTTAACCGGTGAAGATATGGTTGAAATGAGCTTTGTGCAGGGTTTACGTGTAAGCTCCGCCAAATCTAGAAACCCTCAGTTACTTATGAGCTACTGGTGAGTTACCGCGTAATTTCGTTACTGTCTATAAGTAGACCTGACTACTATATTAGACTAATCTCAGCAGAAACGGGTCACTTAGAAATGAGGCAACCAAAGAGATTTTTCCTGAATATCATACACTAGTTAGTTCCTAAAACTAGTGCGGTCAAACAAACAATCAAACGAACTTTTCAGCTTTGTAATATTATAGTAAAGAAATGAAATATTTTTCTTCGACTTACAAGTTACTACTAGTTTGTATTGTACGTTTTAAGTCTCGCGTGTTTTAATGTAAAAGTTACAAAGATTTGTGTACATCTGTCCTAGGCACAGAGCAGCACCTCCAAAACTTTGCCGTCCATCGCGAGTTCACAACAAGTCCGGAGCCAAGTGCTAGGGGTTGCAGTTGCATTGCAGTGTCTGTTTGTAACTAACTGTTTTTAACTACTTTTCACTAAATGCATGTGACAAATCTAGTTTATTTATGTTGCATGGCTGTTTGTTTCTTCTGACATAGACAGCTTTGTCATACGCAGATAAATTGCTGATGTTGTTAAGTGTAACTTATACTTTGTCCTTTCGTTTATTGTCTTTTTGACAGATCACGCCTATTAATTACCAGTATTTTTTTTCGTAATAATGTACTACAGTAATGTCGTACTTTATAGACGGGTAGGGAAGTGGGCAGTGTGCATATTTTTTTAAAAAACCCCCGTATCACCCCGATTTGAACCCCATCGAGATGGCATGGGCTGCCATTAAAGGGCACGTAGCCGCTAAAAACGTCGACTGGAACGTAAACCGGACAATGAAGCTTATACGGTAAAAAGTAAGTTTAATGGGTCAGGAAGAATGGAGTGCTTTATGCAGAAAAGTGCAAGAGGTCGAAGATGAATATAGGAAGAGCGACCATATTATTGACGAAATGACGGAACAACTACTCATCATTAATACAGCTTCAGATTCGGAAAGTGAGTATGAAAGTGAGAACGACGATCATGATAATGAACCTATGTCAAGTACCTCACATGGTACCCAAGGGGCCGACGACTTTATGTCAGGGATTTCCAACCTCAGTGACAGTGATTAAATAAAAATAAGTGTAAATTTATTTAAATATTAAATTTAAATAATATTGCGGGTATTTGTGATAAAATCTGCTACTGTCGAAAGGTGAGGTATCGAAATTGAATCTCTAATTTATAAGTTACCAGCTGATGCCCGCGGCTCCGCTCGCGTCCTAGGGGTACGAAAAATAGATGTTGACCGATTCTCAGACCTACCCGATATGCTCACAAAATTTCATACAAATCGGTCCAGCCGTTTCGGAGGAGTATGGGAACGAACATTGTGACACGATAATTTTATATATTAGACTAGCTGATGCCCGCGGCTCCGCTCGCGTTTTAGAGGTGTGAAAAATAGATGTTGGCCGATTCTCAGACCTACTGAATATGCATATAAAGTTTCATAAAGATCGGTCAAGCTGTTTCGGAGGAGTATGGCAACGAAAACTGTGACACGAGAATTTTATATATTATATTTTTGTAGCTTTCTGTTTCCAAATTTTCTTGATATTTATTTAATTTGTACTCATCGGTCACTTATTTAGGGAAATTCTTTAGAGAATAAAACAAATGACAATAATAGTTTTCTCGTGTATCTCGATTATTACAGTAAAAAGTAGCATAAGTGTTAATCTCATACATAAGATATATTACTGTAAAGTTTCACCCCAATCCGTTCAGTAGTTTTTGCGTAAAAGAGCAACAAACATACATACACACATACATACTCACAATCTTTCGCGTTTATAAGGATTAATCACGTGTTTTTGTTTCCCAAAATGTCTTAAGTATACATACAGGAGCCTGTATATTCATGAAGAATATTCAAAATGGTAAGTACATTATTCTACTATCACTATTATAATTTTACTAGCTGAGACCCGCGGTATTACTCGCGGTTGTTGTTGTAAATTGCGAGTAGGAAAGTGTTGTTTTCAGGCAATTTTTTTTTTCTCTCCTTAAGAACTATTCAAATAAAAAAAAATACCGAAATTGGATCAGCTGCTCTCGAGATTTGCGCCTAGCAACACATTCAGCGATTCATTTTTATATTATAGATTATATAAAGAATGCCTCTTTTGGAAATATTGGCGCAACGAACTAGGCGCTGGAACAGTACATATATCCCATCACCCAACAGATGGCAGGATATCAAAGTAGAAATCTGATAGTTTGTTAAAAATATGGTTTCTACAAATTATTTATTTACCAATTACTAGCTTTTGCCCGCGACTCCGCCCACTTGTATGTCGCGGTAAAAAGTAGCCTATGTCCTTTCCCAAGTTCAGTTTTAACTTAAGACCAAATTTCATCAAAATCGGTTCAGTGGTTTAGGCGAGAAAGTGTTACAGATAGAGAGACAGGCAGAGTTACTTTCGCATTTATAATATCAGTAGGGATAAGAATCTGTACCACAAACACCTTTAACTATTTATTTCTCTATATACAGTGACATATGCCTCTGTGAAATGTGTAGCGCATGTAAATTGTTAGGGTTCCGTAGCCAAATGGCAAAAAACGGAACCCTTATAGATTCGTCAAGTCTGTCTGTCTGTCTGTCTGTCCGTCCGTATGTCACAGCCAATTATTTCCGAAACTATAAGAGCTATACTGTTGAAATTTGGTCAGTTGATGTATTCTGTTAACCGCATTAAGATTTTTACATAAAAATAGAAAAAAAACAATACATTTTGGGGGTCCCCATACTTGGAACTGAAACTCAAAAAAATTTTTTTATCGAACCTATACGTGTGGGGTATCAATGGATAGGTGTTCAAAGATGATGTTGAGGTTTCTAACATCATTTTTTTCTAAACTGAATAGTTTGCGCGAGAGACACTTCCAAAGTGAAAAAATGTGTCCCCCCCCCCCCCTCTAACTTCTAAATTAAGAGAGTGATAAAACTAAAAAAAATATATGTTGTACATTACCATGCATTACACACTACCAACGAAAATTGGTTTGAACGAGATCTAGTAAGAAGTTTTTTTTTAATACGTCATAAATCATAACACGCAATTTACCTTTCATCCAATCAACACTAGTTTATGTAATATATTAAATAAATATATAGGTAAATTAAACAATGCAGACACAGAAAGTATTTTAGAAACATTTCAGTAGTCTTTATTAGCCATTATCATCTGATAATTTGCCTTTTTGGTAGACACATTTATAGTACTTAATTTTTCTTTTAAATAATAACTCTTATATTTAATTTTTGTATTAATTATTAAAAGTGAAATAACAGCTTAATTTTGAGTCAAGCAATCGCCTAAAACCCAGGTTTACCCTAGCTCAGGCAAGTAGCTTTTAATTATTTGATCTAAGTTTAAAAAATGTACCTATGTATGCATGTATAATTTAATGAAATTTCGTTAATTTAACAAATGTAATTTAGTCTATTTAAAACCTTAAGAACTACTTTTATATCAAATGACCTATACTGTAACATATGTTTAATTATTGGTCAATAAAAATAATAATAATAATAGAAATAAAGGCTAGTAGGAACAAGTTATAGCTCGTTTATAGTTTATAGCTCAATCTCTCAGCTAGCACCATAAGTTCAATGCTCCGTTCATTCCTTTTAAACTTTACAAGTTATCAATTTATTTGAGTAGGATTTATAAGCATTATAACCTTATTAGATAAGTAACTATTGACAATTTGAAGTTTGTCATAATGTCTATGGCAATTTTTTTTTTGTAAAAATTGTAAGTAGTAAGGTAAATAACAAAATAATGATTAACATAGATCACTATTTATTTCAAAAACTTTTTCACAGTCACATATATAACACATACATTAAAAAATCTTTATTGATTTAATCATAGTACACAATAGCAATGAGTAAATGATAGTAATATAACAATTTACTTAATAAATCGCATAGCTCGTTGTAACTTGCACGGCATTGATCCATTGGAAGTATGGCCAGGGCGTGAATGTTCGCGGAGCTCTGGTCGCCAGCAGATACTTACGGGCCGCTTTCCTTCTTGCAATGCATTACACCTTGTTAGAGAGACTTATGGGTCACACATCCAGTTTTACCTCTGCACACAGAAACACTGAACAAAGTGGCGAGACATGCGGGGAAAAATTGACAGAAGCGCATGCGCTATGCCGCTGCACCTTGCTCTCTATAAACTATACCCATTAAAATATATATATCTCTACATAACATTTAAATAATCTCTTGATCAAATGTGTCCCTCGTAAAGAAAGTTGTAGAAAATTCAAAAGTCTTGATTTGAAAATATATTCATCTAATCTAGAAGAGAAACTACTATTACTTTCTAGTAGCTTAAAACTTTACAAGTTCTAATAGTTTTTTAAGTGATTGCAAATAATTTAAATTATTATATCTAAGTATTAGCCAACGAAATTAACGGAACTACAAATGTGTGCTTTCATAATTCTAGCTCACCTTCACAGCCTAGTCTGATTTTTTATAGTAGCATGATGTTATACATGAAATAAATTTGTTTCCATAAAAAATAGTTTTAATGAACATATTTTCAAAAATAGACATATTATGCTGACCCAGACTTTATTTTAGAAATAAAAAAAAGCAATTCTTTCATAGATTGCTTTCGCAAATCTTTACCTATTTACCAAATTAACATAAAGCTAAACAATGTCTTTAAAGGCGTTACAGTATTTCGTGTTAGTATTTTACTATTTTGAACTTGCTGAAATAGAGGAGTTCAAATGTAGTCAATGTAATTTAATCGATGGTTTCAGATTGAGCTGAAATTTGGTACGGACGTGTCTTTTGCGTGTCAATGCAATACTATGATGACATGAGCTGTAAAGTGGTCATAGGAACTCCGTAATACACACAACCATATCTAGTTTAAACTCGTTAGATTGGTCTTGATGAGTAGAGTCACAATTTGGGGCCATATGTTGAATTATTATCAATTCTTATAAATTTCAAAAAGTATTATGTTAGTTACCGGACAAAAAAAAATGGGAGTATCTACAAAAAGAAATCAGATGACATCAAAATATAATATACAACCTAGTTCTTCTACCGTAAACTGTTGTGAGATTGATATTACACCAGGTCGGTTAATCTATTTATGGGAAAGTTAAGGAATCTTATACTCTTATAGTGACCATGTTAACCTGATAATGCTGATGATATGTGCTAAATATTGACTAGGTAATCGAATCAATCTCATCAACAGCCTTTAACAGTCCACTGCTGGACATAGGCCTCTCCTTTGAAAGGAGGTTTTGGCCTACTATACTATGCTGGCCATACGGGTTGATAAAGGGTTTGTTTTAAGTTTCCTTCTCTTGGCAGTGATGCACCTAACATATTTTGTTCCTTTAGTCGCCTCTTACGACACCCATGGAATGAATAGCGGTGGTGACACTTTGTATTCCTAATCCGTCACCACACGGATATTATATGTATTACTTGTGGATACATTGCGTTTTCATTTAACAATAGATTTAATACAAATAATAGTTCAAAAACTTTCTAACGCAAAAGAGGTGGTATAGTCTGGTTACACCGATTTGTCGCACACTAATACAATTCCGTGTGGTGTGGTGACGGATTAAGAATACAGAGTGTGACCACCCCTATTCATCCCGCGGGTGTCGTAAAAGGCGACTAAGGGATAAACTACGCAAGACAACATCGATGCAAAAAGAGAAGAACTTGAAACCAACCCTATATCAACATGTCTGGCCAGCGTGGTATAGTAGGCCAATACCTCCTTTCTAAGGAGAGGCCTATGTCTAGCAGTGGACTGTTACAGGCTGTTGATGATGATGTTGATGAATACAATTTCCAGTTAACTTCGACACGGTTCCCCTTGTAAGTCCTAAACCAAATACCCTCACTTCTCAGCAGTACTATAAAGGAGTAACATTTAGTTATGATAAATAAATAGGTTCATAATATATAACATTTTTAAGTTTAATTTATTAATAAAAATATTCTGGTACACAGTGTGGCGACTTCTACATACAGCGCGACGAAATCATACAACAGCGTCATCTACCGTAAAAATACTGAAGAAACACGGAACTATTCTGAATCGCGAAATAGAAATTCTTACAGATTATAAAAACGCCTTTGGGCAAAATACATATTCAGATGTAGTACAAACAGTGTAGTATAAACAGCAGTAGTTGAAATAAGTGAATGATTTATTACAGACGATATTTCAAATCAAAAAGTAAACAAGGTATTTCAAAGAAATGGATTAAATATTACGCATATGAGCTTGAAATTGCGTGTTATATAACGTCTGTAGGTATTTGTAACGTTATCCTCTGTTGGCTTATATCGACTTAAATAACAACGATTGTAGACACAAGAATACGTTTTCTTTTTTCTTTCCAGTGCATTTTTTCTTATCTGATATTTTGTTCGAAGTAGTAATGCTGATCATGCTTTATAATGGTATATTCTCGTAAGGGCTAAAATACTTTTTAATGCTTAATTCGAACATAAAAATTGCGATTTAAATTTAAATTAAAATAAGCTTTTTTCTTATTTCATTTTAGATCGTTTTATTTCTATTTATAATATACACACCTTAGCAGTGATACTTTTAATGAATTAACTGTAGTTGTTGTATATATAAAAATATGTGTCATAAAATCAAACAACTGCATAACATTTATATATTTTTATTATTATTAAAATTGGATAATGAGACTCAATAACATGCCAATCTTAAACTGTAACACGTAGAATAACTGATTATGAAGTTCAATCACAGAACTAAACTGTAAAAAAAATTTGGTGACAAAAAATAATTAATTAAAACTATTACAAACTGACGACATAATCTTCCACTTTTGATGGATAATATATAGGTATGTAGATAAGACTTTTTAAATAATTATCAGACTATGTTGTAGTAGTAGGTTTTTTTAGTCACGCAATTAAAGGCTTAATAACACAGTTGCGTTTTTAACATATCATTTATTGTACTTTCTGTAAAGATGATAATATCTGTATAATGATGAAAATAAAATAAAATTGTATTTCTTAAGACTAGAATGTTACAATCAGTCACTTACAAACGGATCTTGATGAACTTTTTCAGGGTTTAAAGGGAAGAAGCCTATTTCTTCATCAGATACATCGGAATTAGTAACTACTTCTACAACTGCAGTGCGTTTGAGATAACCACCATCAACATGGCTGGGCTGTCGATGGTAAAGGTGGCTATCGGTGGTTTTTATTAACTACAAATTCTTTTAACTCTATCAACTGAGTTCCTGACCGTAAGCTATATGCCAATAAAATATCCATAATTTATTAGAAAGTCTTTTACCATCATCATCATCAGCCCATCTCAGTCCACTCCTGGACATACGCCTCTTCTATTGCACACCACTTTGATCGACTTTGGACTTTTCGGATCCAGCTCCTGCCAGACACATATTTGGCACATATACACAGAAACATATTAGGCGAGTCGCATTAATTATGTACGAAAAAATGAAACAATTCTGAAATGTTTCAACAGCCCACCTACGTCACCCGTAGATAGTAATTGCTTAATATACAATACTTGCTAAATTACTTTCTAACACCCTTGTTGCTGTGAAGTCTGAATTCTACACCTATACCTTGTCCATTCGTTTATTATCTTTTTGACAGGTCACGCCTATAAATTACCGGTATTTTTTTCGTAATACATAATGTACTATAGTAATATCGTACTTTATAGACGGGTAGGGAAGTGGGCAGTGTGCATAGCTAAAAACAACATATAAAACAGTTCTTGAAATACGATAAATCGATTATACGATTAAAATAATCTATCATATTATTATGATCAAAATAATTTGACTTCATGTAAGTGTTGTTTCTGTAAATTAAATAAAAAAAAAGGAAATTAAAATAGTATGACTTCAAGATTGATTATTTGCAAGGAATTAAGTCGAAATTTTGGAATTTAACTTTAAACTTAGAATAAAGAACAATAACTCTGTGCATTAATTAATTTATTATTGGACCACTGACTTAAAATGTAACTATGCAAGTGTTAGTAAAATGTAACTTTGAAACGCGTGGTTAATAACGTTTAAATCCAGAGTTATGAGAAAGTATATTTGAAAAATCACATAATACTTACTAAACCGACCTTCAAGTGACTGTGTTTGGAAGTTTTCTTTGTTCTGGGTCAATTACATATTATAATAAAGCACATTTTATTAATTTACAATACTGACTTAAAGAAATTTATATCGACTGATTTTGATTTCAAATCAAATCGGTGACGTGTGAGGGCGTCACTAATTTCGAAATTTGTTGAACTGTCAAAAAGATAATACAGGAATGGACAGAGTATAGGTTACTCGTTAGATACTACTTGCAGTACATCCCACCACGGGACATTTTTTTATTTTATTTTTTAACATTACTAACAATCGTTTACAAAACAATTCTCTATATATATGGTTTGAATAAAGGCCAATAGAAGTGAAAATTATTTATTATCCTTAAAAACACATCAGATTATCTAAACTTTAACTTGACTATCCTGCCACCTTTTGGGTGGATGTAAGACCAGTTCGGTGTACCAGCGCATTTTTGTTGTGATTAAAGAGTGCGTTATATTTCGCACAATATGGAAGAGAGGGCATTGTTTACGTTTCAGAATAATATGTCACTTTCAGAGAACGTATAGATGGCGTTGACACTAAGAACCACAAATATCTAGGTAAAACTAAAACGTATAAAACCCAGACTATGACTAGATTATTCTTTAATGTTCATGATATCCTAGTAGTTAAGAAGTGAAACTGTGACTATTGATTCGTTGCTTGACGATGACACATGCGCGTTGCATCCCCAGCTGTAACTTCAAGGTTGGCCAAGTGGTTGAAGCGGTAGCCACGCCACTTCCTACTGCACCAGCTATGTAAATATACCAAGAAGAAAATTAATTTTCTTTCTATCAGGTGGACTAGAATATGTTTGTCAACTTTGATGTAATAACGGAATGAATTCCTAAAATGTAAAAGCATTTACATAATAATTCATCAAAAATTATAATATTAGTTATAGATACAATAAAAACTATATAGCTGACACACGCAGCCGCAGCAGTTTCACGCTACTGGCAATAAAATAAGCAGGTCAGCTACAATTTAAAAAACACACCTTTGTATATCTATCAAAACTAAACTATTTAAACCATTTCGTTGTCTATTAGAAAGTTCCGTTAATTTAGTTGACCAATATTTATATTTAAATTATTTGTAATATCTTATAACAATGTTAAGGCTATTATGACTTGTAAAATTTTAAGTTATTTTAAAGTAATGGTAGTTTTTCTTCAAGAGTAGATATATTTTCAACTCAAGAGTTTTAGAACTCATTTTAGAACTCACTAGAACTTTCTTTGCGGGGCATACACTTGTTCTAGAGATTATTTTAATGCTACGGAGATATATATTGTAGTGGGTATAGTTTATAAAGAGCAAGGTGTAGCATCATAGCGCATGCGCTTCTGTCCATTTTCTTCTGCATTTCCCGCCACTTGGTTCAGTGTTTCTGTGTGCAGAGGTAAGAGTGGATGTGTGACCCATAAGTCTCTATAACAAGATATAATGCATTGCAGGAAGGAGAGCGACCCGTAAGTATCTCCTGGCGACCAGAGCTCCGCGAACATACACGCCCTGGCCATACTTCCAATGGAGCAATGCCGTGCGAGCTACAACGTGCTATGCGATATAATATGTAAATTGTTATATTACTATTGTTAGCTCCTTTTAGCACACAACTATGATTAAATCAATAAAGATACTATTCATGTACGTGTTATTTGTTTGACAGTTGAAAAACTTTTACTTTAAAATGTACTTTGTTTGATGTTAAATAAGTGAAATTCTTGGAATTAAATAGTGATCTATGTGTAATATATATATTAACTAGCTTTCCGCACGCGGCTTCGCCCGCGTAGAATTCGGAAAAAAAAATTTAAAAAAAAAAATATAATAAAAAGTATCCTATGTCCTTTCCCAAGTTCAGTTCTATCTTCATACAAAATTTCATCAAAATCGGTTCAGTGGTTTAGGCGTAAAAGCGTAACAGACAGACAGACAGAGTTACTTTCGCATTTATAATATTAGTAGGGATTAACTTACTACATATATATTTTTTACATAATTTCGTAACGTTCTTTCGGTGCAATGAAATTAATAAAATAGAATGTAATAAAACGTAGTAGTAATTATTCTATTTCAATCAACTGTTACTATTAAAAGTAACAAAACAGATTATTTTTGTAACTTTACAGTGAGTTTTGTTTTCGTATAAATAGATAGAATCTAGAAACTCTACATATCCAACAAACTATCAGATTTCAACTTTGATATCCTGCCATCTGTTGGTTCATGGAACATAAGATCAGGAGACTGATCCAGGAGCCGCGGGCATCAGCTAGCAAATAAATAAATATTTCGGACATCCTTGATATTTATGTCGTCAATGAAAATTGACAGAAATTTGTTCTTTCGTAATAATCTCGTGATTACAGTTGTGAATGTCGTGCTATGGTAGAATAATGTACATGACATTTTGAATATTTTTAATGAAGATACAATCTTAGAAAAGTAACTTTAGTTACACCTATAAACATCAGCCATCCTCTCTGTGATAATCCCATCTATGTCGGTCAAGCTATTACAGCAATTTGCCGGAACAAAGAAACATATATTTTATTTTATTTTAAATAGATATTAATGTAAGTATAATATACTGTCATACGCATTCAGGGAAAGTGTTTGAATTGACAAACAGACATTGCAATGTTTGTTTAAATGTTGAGTCATCAGTCTTTAGAAATTTATTGTCTAACATTTGTTGAACGGCACAAAAAAATAAGTTTGTACTTTATAATTCTACAAATGAGATACACGATTAAGAAAAACTAAATTTGACGTGAGAAGGAATTCTGGCGTATGTCGAAAAAATTGCTTAACGTAGATAGTAGCCTTGAATTGAAAATTATTAAATGGAACCCTTGTGGCCTAAGGGATAAGGCATCAGCCTTCTAAGTTGAGGATTGTGGGTTCGAGTCACACCAAGGCCATTTTTTGTTTCTTATCTCAGTATTATTTATTTTAAAATGTTTTTAAATTATTAGGATATTTCAGTAAGACTGTTGTACATAACTTAATTCAGATACATTAAGAGTGTGCTGCGCGAACAAAAAACGCCGAGTTTAGGTATTTACGAGCAGAGTTGCGCGGCAGCGCCGCTAGGCAGCACCGTCGCCGCTTCCTACGTGAAACATTTTATCTAAGATATGTAAAATAATTGTACAGAGTAGGCTCCACACAGAGTAATACATATCTTCTAAATATTCAGTCGTTTTTATGGAAGTTTTGTTCAAAAGTAATAATTTCTAGAATCTATTCATTTTCATAATCAGCCTATCGAAGTCCACTGCTGGACATAGGCCTCTCCCATTGCAAACCACTCTGATCGATTTTGGGCTTCTCACATCCAGCTCCTGTCAATATAAGTATATCATCTATACAGGGTGTCCCAGAAAGAATGGGTAATCCTAAAGCACGTAGTAGTATAGCTATCCAGCGTACAAAAAAAAAACCCAAAAGAAATCCAATAGTTGCCCAAATTTTGAAGTTATCTTATTCCTCACAAAAAATCTTATTAGAAATGCAGTAAATAGTATGAGTGCCTATTATACTTTTTTGGAAAAAAATTAACATGAAATTTGATCAAAATAAATTATGACAGAATTTGAGATTTTTGTGAAAAAAATATGTATGAAAAACTAAGCAGCAACTATATTAAAAAAAAATGGTATAATACATAATTTTATCCAAAGAGAGAAAATTAAAGCTTCCTTTTTAGTGTAGTAAAGGACGTGTGATAATGTTATTTCGCTATTTACTACCTGAGTGTGGCCGAAGTAATTTTTTGTTAATTATGAGACAGAGATAGGTGAATAAATTCAGTACTAAAGTACAGTGTAAGCGAGCGAGAGACGAGTATATTATTATTGTACCTTTGTACTATTGTACCTTATCTCTCTCGCGCCATGGCACATAGCAATGGCAAGTATTTGGTGCGTCGCTTGACTTGTTCGGTATCGCATGTTCCCATTCCTTTTGCAGTTCTCTGTGATTGTCAATCAGTGTTAAAACGACGATTTCTGGCTAAACAGCCAGAAGTCATCGTTTTAAGTAAGAGTCAAATCATTGGACTCTTCGTTTTGCTCACTGATTTGGACTTTAGTTTGGTGATTTTACGACGACTTGGCTTGTATCTGGACTGGTTTCGTGTATCAGTATGCCGCGTATTCAATATATGGCACAAGAATACGCAAACATGCACTTTATTTATGGTGAATGTAGAAGTAGCGCAAGTGCTGATGCATTCCTTTATAGGGAAAGATACCCTACAGCGCGTCATCCAGATTACCGCGTATTCATAAGAGTGTACAGATGTTATTCGGAAGGTAGAATGCATAGGTGGTACGAGCACTGGGAGAATAGCAAATATCAATATACAAGACACTGTGCTTGACGAAATTCAGAAGAAGACAAAGACGACCGGCCCACATCTTATAAAGCCCCTTTTACATGTTCTTTTTTTTCAAAATTAGCTTCAAGAAGCTTCCGCTCCTGAAGCGCGTTCAAGTGCGTGACGATCCTCATTGGATAGCTGTAACAGTATTTTTGCCATATGCGTAGATTTAGCAAAGTTGAAATCGGCTTTACTAAAATCAGGCCTTGGGCAAGTTTCACCGTAGTCTTTATCACTAATGTCTGTATTGCGGGATTAAATGAAACAACAGATGCAGCACACCGTCCTGAGTATGATTGTCTAAGTGAATAGTTTATTCGCCATAAAATTTTTGGCATTTTTAATCAATCGACAAACTACTTTTATTATGGTGGCAAAGACCGCATCTGATTTTATTTCACCAAATACGTTTTTATCAGTTTGATGGCCTTTATTTATGAGGATGTACTTGCAAATATAAGACTTGCACGAGCTGTGATCGCGGAAAACGTGAATAAGTGCATTGAAAAGGTCTTGTTTTAAATCTATAACTTTTTCAGCGAAAGATTTTTCATTTTGAGAATCAATGTGATTTATGGCACCTTTCACCGATCGCCGTACGCGTAGCACGTTTTGGAGCTGTATTTTTTGGCATTTTAATTGGTAACATGTATTTCTTGATAATTCATCTAATCTTGTACAAAAGTTTCTGAGGAGGTGGTTAGAGCACTCTATCTTTTCGACAATAAGTGCGGCATATGGTTTGGTATCCAGAACATTTTTGTAGGTGCTGGAATCACCATTAGCTATGTGTTTAGAATAAATAAAACCTTGAGTTGCTTTTGAAGCCTTCTACTATGGCAGTTGACTACATACCGCTAGATGATCGAGTGTAATTTTTATATCATACATGCTCAGAAATACAAACTTGAAGTAAAGTTTGCGCTTCTGAGCTCGCCCGCAAACCATAGAGTTTTTATTTTTAACAGTCATGTAGAGAACTTTTTTAGTTCTGTAGCCAATGATATTTGCAGCTCCTGAAAAGGTCGTATAGTTTTTCCTGTATGACCTCTTACTCCAATACGCATCAGATACAACTGTTATCATCGGTACGCTATCTGCATTAAGGTCATTATTTTTTTCAGCCAGTTAATATTTTTATTTTGTTGCTTCCTCTATGCTTTTTACTTTGGCCAGTTCCCAGAGTTCACATACTTTAGCATGAAATTTGGCATAAAAATGTTCTGACATGCAGGGTATATCAAGAGAACTTTTGACTTACTCCAGGGCACTGAATCCCATATCTATACACTTAATTACTCACGATATTTTGATTGAGTGCAAGTTCCTTGCTGTTTCTAGGTTTTCAACAATTTTCCAATCTTAATTTTGCATTACACATATTGCATACTATGAAACAATTTCTATATTCTCCATTGATTTTTAAATTACTGAAGTTGCAACCAAATGGAGAGTTGTGGTGAGTAAGTTCTTGGTTTAAACAAGTACCCGAATTGTGGCTTTGCTTTCATTTGTGTTTTCCTTTTCTACTATAAGTTCTTTCTTGACCATAAGATTACATGTAACCTGAAAAACATAGGCCTATAATAATAAAGTGAGTTTGATAAGAGTAGGTACCTTTGATTAAATATATGTTTATAATCAAAGGTAAATATTTACGTTTTGAAGTTCTCTACCGTCTTGATTACTTGATTACTTGATTACTTGTATTGATTGATTAGCAACTGACGAATAATTGTGAACGGAACATTGCATTTACATTAAAATTATAACAGTAACATTAAACATACCTGTTTGAGATATTTACCTATTTGCGTTTGTACGTTTGTATTGTGTTTCGTACATTTGTTGCTCTGCGTTCGCATTACTCTGTACAGATTCGACTCGAAATTTGATTTTTTTCCAATTTTCTTATTTGCCAGTAAGTATAACCAATGACATATAGACATGATACACAATACAATACTGACATAAGTCTAAAAAAAACTTCAAAACAAAATTGATCTCATTAATATTAGTAATTAGACCCATTCTGCTTTGAAGTTTCAGACCTAGTAATTTAATTAGAGCAATATTTTTTTCTGCGCAATGTGCAATGTGCATCAGGCGTTTGTGTTAAAAATTGAAAAGTCTCAATATTTTTAGATTTATACTTTTAAATTAAATTATACACCGGCTAAACCCTGCACGATGTAAATACAAATATTGTCATATGAAAATTATTGTTCTAGACGTAAAATCTACTATCTTTTCGAAGAAAAATGTTTTTAAGATTTCATCTGACACACAACATATATGTATCGTTTTTTAATTTTATATGTATCTGTTTCAAATTCCAACTTCGGCGGAGATCTTGTGCAAGGATCGACCTAAACTATACAAATACTTTTGATGTATTTAATTAATGCAGCGCACAGTACTACTCATTTGAAAATACGTCAAATCCCACAATTTCGTGCAGTACCTTCTTAAATAACAGTAGAAAAATATAATCCATTCAAAAATTAAGTATTTTCGGAGGATATTTGTAGAAAATTTATAAAAGTATCAGTTTTACATACATATTAATAATAATTTTTTTTTAAGTAGATACAATAAATGTATTTTTTTATGTGTGCATTCCTGCAACTAAAATAATCTTGATTATTTTATGTTTCTTCTGACAAAGAGTTCATATGAATAAAATTCAGGAAAAATCTGTTTGGCTGCCCCATTTGTACGTGACCAGTTTGTCCTGAAGACGAAGTATATTAGACCAGTGCCGATAATGTTTGAAAACAATATAAATTATAGTAGGATGAAACCCATTGTAAAAAGAGGAGAATATTACAAAAATTAAAGGAAAAATAAATTACGGAAAAAGAAATAAGGGAAAAAATGGCTTATCTCGATTTCCGGCAAAACTACATGTCCTATGGAAAAAAGTTAAATGGCAAAGTTGTAGGTCATAAAAGATCTACATCTTTTGCATTAACACTTTTTTCACATAACCTCAAATTTTATGTGAAAAATTCAAAAAACCAAGTTTTTGGTTTTTTATTTTTATCTTTTACAAATAAAATTATTTTTTAACGAAATTTTGTGAAAACTTAGCTTTTCATGTCTGTATAGAAATATCTATTTTTTCACCTCATTTTGACTGAATACCGAAAAAAAACCCTAATTTTCAATCGAAAATTCATCCGTCAAAATATCAACGTTATTCACAAAAATTGGGTGTTTTCTATTCGATGAAATCTCTTCTTTCCGATTATCTAAAAATTGTAATAAATAGGCATATACACATTTAATTTAAAGAAGATTCTATAACTTCCGGAAAATCGAGAATCGGAAATCGAGATGTCATTTTTTTCTCTTAAAACCCCCCCTCTCCCCCTTCCCGACCTCAGATCGCCCGTAATTTATTTTCCCTTTATTTTTTATAGTATTCTCCTCCTTTTATAATGAGTTTCATCCTACTTTAATTAATGTTCACTTTTTGTTATTATAAGAGGCTTCTACCCTGGTCTTTATACCGTATATACATGTATACATATGTTTAAACTACAGTTATGATACAGGCGGCATCGAAATAACGCGGTAACTCTCCAGGAGCACATAAGTAACTAAGAGGTTTCAGTTTTGGCGGAGCTTTCACCTATACATCCTACGCAAAACTAATCTCAACCATATCTCCACTGGTTAAGGCATAAATTATATATGCAATAGAATTTTCCGTAATTAGGCTCTTAATTTGGCTGAAGGCGTGTGTATTGTAGAAATATGTGTATATGTCACCGTAAAATCACATACACCGTTAGATTATAATCTATTTCGCGAGATTGTGAACTGTTGAAAGATTAATAATATAAAATTCTGATAGCTTTTAACAGTTAGCGATATAAAAGTATTTCTTATTTTAAATGGATTGTGACGAAAGCGATGGCAATGATACCAATATAACATACCGATAGCTCTGCTTAGTTTGGGACTATATGGCGTTGTATGTTACATGTCTGATATTTATACATACAGACGGAATACAGTCCACGTATAAATTATATTACTACATTAGATGACTACGACTTTAACATTCAAAAATCATTTACGTTTATACACCTAAACGTAAATGATTTTTGAATGTAATGTACTATAATGTGCATTATTATTTTCTTCTCTGGAACAGCCTCTTATTAGTTAGGCCCACCGAGATTATTGTATGTAGTAATTGTATTGCTATAAAGGCTATAAATTATTAGATGTTAGCAAAGCTTTTAGAAATTACAGCACACACACTCAGATCATTTATTTATTTATTTATTGTTTAAAAAAAATCTGATTATCTAGACTTTAACTTGAATATCCTGCCATCTGTTGGGTGGATGTAAGACCAGACCAGTGTACCAGCGCCTAGTTTGTTGTGACTAAAGACTAAACTTATATTACGCACAATAGGGAAGAGAGGGCATTGTTTACGTTTCAAAATAATATATTATTTTCATAACTTTGTGTAATTTATATCTGACGGAGTAAACAATAATATGGCAATTCTTTGTCGTGGGTCGTCTAGTGCATGACATGTTTGGAGTAAATTGTTTGTCGAGAATCTACCTTTAGTTAATTCTACATAAAATTAATGCTAAACATTGTGTTGTTATTATATTTCCATCAACAATAATAAATCACAGTTGTTATTTATTTATAGGAATTTGATTCCACTTTGTTGAATTTCTCGTAAAGTAGTCTAAAATTTGTCACAAGTAACGTAAGGCCTCGGTGGTTTAGCTGGGAGAACGACCGTTCTCTGAACGGTAGGCCCGGGTTCAAGTCCCGGCTGAGGCACTAAAGGGTATCCATTCACCGTTTTGTCATTTTTTATATTTAGTGACAACTTTATTTTACTTTACGATTTTTTGATGTAGTTCCTTAATTATTTACCAAAGGTTCGTACAGATGCCACACAATATAATATATTCAAGTCTAAAAAGTCTTTTGTATTATTCAAAATATAAAGTTCTCGTTTTTATTTTTTACGACGATGGTTCTGTATATGTATGCTCTTAGAATGAAGATCTGGGAATAAAAATGCTTGGGCATTCCACCAAATTTCTTGACCATTGCTTCACTGTCCAAGCTGCTCGGTTATGGAATGCTCTACCAGTTACAATAAGACGTGCTCAAAGACTATCTACCTTCAATAGACTGAGAGTAAGGGAGCATTACCTGGGAGCCACCAAGGTCCCATAACCTACTTTCTGTCCTTAGACAATGAAGTAGCATTCTTTCATTTAAGTATTTAAGTATTCTGGAGTTTGGTTTTGTAAATAATGAATTTATTTACAAAAAAGTGTGTTTTTATATTTGTATTATATCCCAAAGTTATTTTGTGTCGACGCCTCAACTGGTTTGCCAAATTTTACTGTAATCGTTTAGCGGTTAAGCCTTGAAAGCTTCACAGACAGAGTAACTACTGAAACATACCTAGTATTTTCAGCGTAGAGTCTACTTAGAGTTCTAGATTCTACTTACTAGAATTTGTACATTTATAAATCTAGTTATTTTTAAAATATTCAACACTTCTAATGACTAAATACTTTGGTAAATGTAAAAAATGTAATTCTAATAATGCAAATGATAAAAATATATCCACAAGTACGAATACAGTCAATAAATTCGCATTACTATACAAGCCTTCGATAGCTCAGTTGGTAGAGCGGTTGACTGTAGTTGGTTACTGTTAGATATCCATAGGTCGCTGGTTCAAATCCGGCTCGAAGGAAAATTGCTCGCCGACGCTTTTGTTCGTTTTTCTATTAAACTCACTCTTTTTAAACAAATTGTATCAATTTTCACATTAATTACATTAATTTTAAATTTTCCACTGTTATCTTCGATCAACAATAGCACAGAATACATAATAGTACCAGTACAGAAGACTCACTCCGAAAAGTAAATTAAAGTTATAGATACCCTCGGTGTCAAAAGATTAAGTTCAATTCAGATCGCACAACGCCGAATCACTACGATTATATTTACCTACATTTGCGTCTCTTTCTATCGTGTAACTCATAACTGTTCTGAGGATGTCTATTCGACCGGCGTGTCGGACCCGGCAGGCAGCCGGCCAACTATACCTAAACTGCGGAGTGACACCCCCCTGACAATAGTAACATTATAGAGTATTTCAAGCTTAATACAGATCTAACAAAAAGCCGTTTTTTCTTATTACTTAAACTGTTTTTTTAATTCTTTTGTGCTATAATAATATTCATTTCTTTGGAAAGTATATTTTAATTAGCAAACCAAAGCTAACGTAATAAATTGTCTGAACAGACAAACATACCATAGAAATATTACAACTATAAACTACACTTTAAAGGGCCAGATTTCGTTCAAACTTTGTAGACTTATCGAGGACCGATGACATTAAACTAATTTGAACAAAAATTGTTTTTTTTTCTTTTTTTAGTCTAGAATAATATATAATCCAAGTAACCGTATTTTAGAAGTTAGGCCTCTATAACTCAAATTAAAAAGTTACGTAGGTCGTAATAGATTTCCTTTAATATGCCACACATAACAACCCATCCTTTTTTTGAAAGACCTATGTTTAGATACCTCGATTTATCTGGCATTCCATAGTTACTGTTAGTCCACCCTAACGTGGTGGTAATGTTACCGTCTTTGGTTTGAAAAGTTCTACAAAAATTGAAATTTTTTATTAGTTGTTAATCGAGTTGTAATTCGACATTTGCGCCCGATTTCCATACTTCCTTTCCTATCCAAGGTGCTGGAGACCTGTGTATATCAACAGCTAACGCTATTTATGCATCGCAATAAATTACTTAGTCCGTTTCAATTGGGCTTCAGGCCTGGGCACAGCACAACATCCGCTGTCCAGAAAGTGACGGTAGACGGTAACTCCAAGGTTATTATGTTAGTTTTAATTGATTTCTAAAATGCTTTCAACACCGTCAGTCACGATGTCCTCCTGTTTGATGAACTGGAATGGTTCTCTTCTTATCTTCGGGGGCGCCAGCAGTCCGTCCGTGTCGACAAATCTGCCTCCATATGGTGTGAACTTGACTTTGGTCGCCCTCAAGGCGGCATTCTCTCTCCACTGTTATTTTCTATCTTTATTATTCTTATCTCAAAAAATCTTCAGTGTGCGTACCATGTTTATGCCGATGACTTACAACTTTATCACCATGCTGATATAGATAACATAACAGCGGCTTTTGCCATTATGAACCACGATCTGGATACTATTAGTAATTGGTCTGAAAGATTCGGTTTGACTGTGAACCCTGCAAAGTGCTAAGCTATCATATAAGTTAGTCAGTATATGACCAGAAGGCTTGACCCAAAAACACTGACTTGATCTTAGCTGGCAAACACAGGTCACTAGCGTAAGTCAGAAAGTTACGGGCACACTGCGGGCGTTATATCGACTCAAAAACTTTTTAACGCTCAAGATTAAAGCGATGTTGGTGCAAACTTTGATTGATTATGGTGACGTGTGCTATTATGGTACTGAATGTAGACCTACTCAACAAATACGACCGACTTCTTAATAACTGCATTCGATTCGTTTTTAATCTGCGTAAATTTGACCATATCTCCTCCTATCGCCTTAAATTGAACTGGCTCCCTATTCGTCATCGTCGCCACCTGAGCGCCCTATCGACTCTCTATACTTTTCTCTCCTAACACGCCTACCTACCTGACTTTTTCTTTTCAACTCCTAGGATCTAACCATGACAGAACCCTTCGCTCCACAAACCATTTTGCTTCTGACATACTCCTCCCACACTTTTGCATGCGTGCGTACAAACCTCTCCTTGCTCGGAGTTTATCAGAGTCGTCACACAATTAACATTTTAAAATATTTTTATTTAATTTATTATATGTATTTTGTTTTTCTCCCACAAAGTACATGTCATACAGTAAATTTAACTTATAATATACGTTTCTGTGGGAGTCAGGAAGCCAAACTAGGATATGCCCTGTGCTATGGATTCCTGGCTTCCCCTCACGGAGTTAATACTGTAACAGGATATTATAGTACGAAAGGGCAAAAAATTTAAAGGTGTTTGTTTGTGTGTGTGTGTGTGTGTGTGTGTGTGTGTGTGTGTGTGTGTGTGTGACAGTGTTGTGTGAGTGTATGTGTGTGTGTCTGTACAATGAGCATCTAAAACTCCTAATAAAAGTACAAAATCAATTAAATGGATTATAAAGGTTAGGAAAGAACTTTTAAAATAGGTTTGATTATCCTTAATTAATAATTAATTAGTACGTAATTACAAAAAGCAACAAAAAAATACAAATATGCAAAAAAGCACCTTGGCTTTTACAAAAAACTAACTTTACGCTCACTAGATGGCGCTGTGCCTTGGAAATACATCGCGGTATGGTTTCGTTACATCTCTTAGTATATATACCTTAAACAACTATTAACAATTTGTGTGAGAGGTAGTATTCCCTTTTAAGGGAAACGCCCCGGTATAAAAAACCAATTTTTGGTTAGCCTTTCGCCGATAGGACGCAGGCTAAATTTTACTATGTGTTAGTGATGTACTAACGTGTGCGTTTGGTTAAACCGTTTTAAGTCCACGGCTACATCCGTCCACACGCACGATGAGGGCTGCGTTATGGACCCGGTAAACGAACTTTGTTGGATAAACTTCACGTTTTCATCAAAAGAGCCCTGTAAGGCGATTCACACACTGGACACGCGCGTAGGCGTGGGGCAGCAGATCACGCGCGCGGCCACGGAGGAGCAGATCTGCCTCTTCGAGCAGATTTTACCGCGCCTCCGCGCCGTGATAGAGCAAGAGCCCAGAGGCGCCAGATCTACGTCATTAGTGCAAAGCTGAAATTTTCAGGATTATTAGTACAATGTCTTGTTAAGATGTATGTGTACCCATTAGCTTGAAAGCGGGGCCGTTTCTGAGATAGCGCGAAGTACAGATGGATAAAGACCTTACTTACCTACGTTATAGGTGCAAAGCTAGTATTTATATATTTTATCAAGAATATTATTTAAAATTAAAAGTCATTACTGCCAGACACTTTCTGTGGGCCATTACTTCTGCCAGACGTCTTGAAAGTTGTGAAAAAATTAGGTAAACTACGTTAAAGTAGCAAACCTAAATTTTATACATATTATTCTAAGGTAGGTACTATTTTAAGACCCTTTGTATACGGCCAGACCAATCCGAAGGGCCAATCATCCCCCCAGACACCTTTAAATATTTGCAGTAATTAGGAAGCTGAGATATATTATCTTTGGTATTATTTCAAGTATATATAAATATAATAGAATTGTAAAATGTTAAATTTCGTATATAAATGTGTTTACTGCTTTGGCCCGCCCCGCCTACGCGCGCGGTGGCAGAATCTCCTGGCGGCACGCGCTCACGCGCCGTGGCGCGTGTTCGGTGTGTTGGACCTGGCGTTTTTTCTATATTAATCGATGTACTTGCATACGATATTAAAATCTGCAAGTCCGCGCTACGCGACGTAGCGCGGTGCAGCGTGTAAATCGCCTAAACGATCAAACTTGTTTGACAAACGCGTAAATTTCAGCGACAAACAAATTTGATCGTTTACACCAACCTATAGTCTTTGCGAGCTTTTCATTTTTAGGGTTCCGTAGTTCATGACTCGGTCGGAACCTTTATAGTTATAGATTCGACATGTCCGTCCGTCCGTCCTCGACCTTACCGCCCAAACGGTTGGTGCTAGAAAGATGAAACTTTGCATGAATATGTGTTGTTACCACGTCGACAAGGTTCTACAATAAAATTACGAAAATAAAATTTATTTTGGGTAACTTATGTAAGTCATCATAAGACAAACATAATCACTTTACGAGTAGGGATGATTATTTTTGTTGCGTCTTCCCCATCGTGTGCAAAACGAATGTAATAAAACTATCGTGTGGGTTATTATTAGGTAGGTCTTTTAAAAACATTGAGAAGTTGCTAAGACGGTTTTCTTCTTAAGGTATCCATTTGCGAGTTATATAACTTTAAATGACATATTTTTGTAAAAACAGGGCGAATCAGGCCTGTGATACAATTTTCAAACAATGTATATATTTTTGAAAAGCTGCCGCTTCGATAATTTATTGTTTGTCAGTTGTGGAATAATGTGAATAGTGGACAGATTGGTACCGGTCAGACGTGAAGGACTGTACAAACATACGTGTTTAGTTTTGTTTTCCTGGCCGCTTCCCGCACTTAGTCCTAGCCGTTGGAACACTGTGCGTGAAAAAAAAAACACATTGATATAGACATAAAGAACACACAGACTCAAAACAACAATTTGAAAATCGGGCAAAGTGTTGATCTATGTGGAATTTGAACCCATATCACTTTGCCAATCGTGTAGTCGGGTTTTAAGTGTATTTTAAGCTTGTAAAACTAAGCTATTAGGCTGTATGTAAATTGCGAAGCAAAAAAAAACTGAACTAAAAAAGACCGACTACAAATAAAATAGTGTAAATAAAAAAATGCACTAAAAATAATAAATTATGATCTCATATTCCTGTCGCCAACAAGAGTTAACAAGGAACATAATAATATACGCCTATAAAATTGAAAATAACGTCGAAAGTTAAAAAGGTGACATTCACACCTAACTTGCTATCAATTAAATAAATAGTACATACGTTTTGTACCTAATTGCAGCAGCGGATCTACCTTCAGTTTAATAAACCGCCCTCGAAAATTTTCAGTCTCTACAAATCACCAAATCGTACTAAGCATTCGTCATGCTCCAGTTCATCATTAATTTGCCTCTTGTTAATCACCTTCTTTGCTCCAGCTTTATTTAAATCTTCAAATCCTTTTGTATTTGACTGCCTTGCTGGTCTTAGTGGTTAGCGGATGCGACTCATAATCAAGAGTTCAGTTCCCGGGTTATTAATATTTTATATTATAAATATTTGTGTGATTCACAAATGTGATCTGGGTGTTTTCTATGTCTAATAATAACATTTACAAAAAAAAAATATTAATATAAATCAGTTGTTAAGTACTCAAAATACTAGTTTCGCAAGCTTACACAAAATTCTGCTTAGTTTGGGACCTTTATCTTATAGCTCTTGGGCATAAACGGATCAGCCACGACTTTAATGATTTCTCAAAGTTACAAAACACTTTACGTTACAAACTCACTGAAGAGTTACAAAACTACTCAGTATTGTTACTTGCATAATAACAGTTTTTTGAAATAAAATTATTATCATCATCATAAACAGTATATAACAGTCCACTACAGACCTCATCTTAGGACCTCATGCTGATCAGAGGGGTATATAATAAATAAATAAATATAACTAATAATAAATAAATAAATATTTTGGACATCATACACACAACATCACCTAGTCCCAAAGTAAGCAGAGATATAAATACATAAACATACTTTTTTTTGTAAATACATACACATTATAGAAAACACCCAGACTCCGAAACAAATATTTGTGGATCACAAAAATATTTGGTCTGACTCGGGAATCGAACCCGAGACCTCTTGATCAGCAGCCGCATACGCTAACCACTAGACCAACAAGGCTGTCGATATATATGGGAGCTGTTCCTTCTCTAGCAGTGATGTTGTACTGTGTAGTTTGCTCCCTTAGTCACCTCGTACTGTACTCGTGGGATGAAATGAAACGGAGACCCTCCGTTGTCTTAATAAGTCACTGCACAGAAATGAGGCAGCAGACAGTAAAGGAAGACACTTACAGACAGTTTTATTGGTCAGGATGAAAATTACTTATATTATATTTATATTTAAACCTACCAAAACCTACCTAAAAAAGGCTCTACTTTGGCTGATAGAGAGTATGAGTAAAATCCAGGAGTAGGGGCCACTATCCCCATCGAGAATGCATACAATGTGTCCCACACCATGGCGGCTTAGGAAAATGTTTCTGCATAATGGAGAATGATGCAGAAATATTGGACCTCCGGTCTTGTCGTCTTGTCTTGTGCTGCAGTCTCTCACAACGAATGCTATCACTTTGTTGGTCATTAGCCCCGGTCAATTCAATTCATGCTTACATCAGTGAAGCTCTACTACCTGCTAAATCCTTAAGACCGCCATAGAAGCGTTTCACTTCCAAGAGGACGGCCGGCTTGGAGGTAAGGACTACTTCAATGCTGTGATCAACTTTGTCAGGTGGCTTCTTCCGAGAGATTGTACCAACACTTTTGACCCTCGATTTTAGTTGATCACTCTTTCAATAGAAAGAGTTTTGGAGCATCGGAGGTCGTGTTGGACAAGCGTGCTGATCCCTTCGTTCATAGCCCATTTTCCCGACGAAGTATCAGATGGGTTCACACGTCGTTCCATCATTAACCCTAGGGTCCTCTTTGAAAGCTTTGAATTCGCACTATTACGTTTCATTTTACAAAATCTCGAATCTTCTTCACTGATTATCCGAATGTCTGTTAGGATGGATATACCGCCAGCAGTAGGTCGCCATAGCCTCGTTCATCGTGCAGGTGAGGTTGTTTTGGGGCTAGATTGTCTTTCGCCCCCTTGCATCCTGTACAAAATAGTTTTCTATCAGTTTCCTGGATACTAGAAGTGCATACTTATCCTTGTGACCCCATTTAAATGGTTACATTTGTAGTTGATGAATCGATGTTTCAAGTTTGAAAGTCGTAGTCACACGGACCACTACACTTTAAAAAAGAGGGACACTAAGTCTAGATGAAGTTTACGTCTATAACTTGTAAAAACCACAACTTTGTATATCTTGTTGAAATTGACGTTTGTAGCTTTCATGAAGCATGATGCTACGGAGCCTACGTTGTATTGATTCCTTAGTGCTACGAAATTCGTAGTGCATGTGTAATAATTATTTTTAAATTGAGTCGAACGTAAATACTGTATTGACTGCCTTGTTAGTCTAGTGATTTGCGTATGCAGCTGCTTATGAAGAGGTCTCGGGTTCGATTCCTGGGTCAAACCAAATATTTGTGTGATCCACAAATATTTGTTTCGGAGTCTGGCTATTTTCTATGTATAATATATGTTTTTACAAAAAAAGTATGTTTATTTACTTAGCTTTTTGTTTATTTAATATATGGCACTAGCTGGACGCCGCAAAGTGAAGCAAGTCTAACAAAATAACCTAAGTTACTCCATTTCTCCGTGTGGTGACGAATTAAGAATACAGAGTGTCACCACCCTTATTCATTCCGCGGGTGTCGTAAAAGGCGACTAAGGGATAAACTACGCAAGACAACCTCGATGCAAAGAGAAGGAAAACATGAAATCTTACTAACCCATCTGGCTAGCGTGGTATAGTAGGCCAAAATCTCCTTTCTAAGGAGAGGCCTATGTCCAGCAGTGGACTGTTGAAGGCTGTTGATGATGATGATTACTCCATTTCAGCCAGTTCAGCCAAGGCGGAGTTCCATCAAACTTTGTCTAGCCATTCCAATTAACTTAGCCGGAATAAACAAAGAGACAGACTAAAACTTAAATGAATATTTGTTTGATAAATGTACCGTATATACTTTCATTAGTATTTAGTAAGAAAAACTGGTAATTTGATGTTACATACAGACATCTCAATTTAATTTATTGTCTCGATAATAAAGGAGTCGTAATAACAATAGAGCTGTTAGGCGTGTCTCCGCCGTTCAATGTGCCGACGGTGAATTGTATGTGGCGTATTATATAATCTTCGAGCTATTCATGAGGTCCGTTCCTGCGTGGAGTATTGTTCTCATCTTTGCGATGGATCCGCGCAGTACTTGCTTGGCGCTCTCGATAGGTTGCAGTGGCGAGCAGTTCGCATAATTGATAGTCCCGAAGCCACCGAGTTCCTTGAGCCCTTGCAGTTGCGAAGAGATGTTGCCTCTATGGCAGTCCTCTATCGCCTTTACCAGGGAGAGTGTTCTGAAGAGCTCTTCCAACTGATCCCACCTTCTCCTTTCCTCTACAGGACTACGCGTGCTGGCCTTGGGAGTCACCGCTTTAGAGTGGAACCAATACGCACTAGAACTAAGCGGTTCGGCTCTTCCTTCCTGTGCCGAGCAATCAAAAACTGGAACTCCCTACCAGCTCATGTGTTTCCTTCTTACTGTGATCCCGGGTCCTTCAAGCGCGGCGTGAAGAAGTATCTGACTAGGCCGCCATAGTGTGGGTCACCGTGTTGCATTGTCCACATTGGTAATGAGGACGGTGGCCACCACTCGTGGATTCTACTTGAGCTTTCCATTAGGCTGAGCAGAGTCATTTTGGCAGCATTATATAAAAAAAAAGAGTAACATTTCAATAAAGATCTAAAGTATGTTAGACTGGTTACATAAAGAGCACAAGTACCTCCTCGGCCGTTCACACTGTCTTTAATGTGCTCGTATATGGCTAATATAGCCGATCTTTTGGAAAAATGCAATGTTGTTGAATAGCATCGTAACATGTTTGTGAACAGCTATTTCCTCTTAATACTCGTTCATTTACTGGGCAACTTTCATTTCTCGTTTGCATAACAAGATAAACTTTGAATTAGAATTTAACTGTACATTTTTCAATTTCATAATTTCCTTTTTAATCCTCGATGACAGCCTAGAGTATTGAAGTTTAATGGTGTTCAATACTCGTATCTAGGAGAGTGCGTTATTACAATCGTTATTGGGAAGTCAGTGCCCTCAAATATACTGACAACTAGTACAACTTCCGAATTTCAGTTCTCCGTTATGGTTGCGGAGGCCCAATGCCAGTAACACTGTGTAAAAACTGAAATTCAGGCAAAATCGATTGAATTAGTAAACTGACCGCAAATAATATTGGAAATAAAAGGCTAGGAAGAAGTCGCAAATACATTTATAGCCAAATCTCTCAGCTGGCGATACCTTGAGGTCAATGCTCCGTTCATTCCTTTTAAAACTTTACAAGTTACCAATTAATTTCTGTAGGTCTAGTAGATTAGTGATCTGTTATTTACCTGAGATTAAATCCTATTGTTAGTAAAGACAAATTGTTTTTATAAGAATTAAAACCTTATTGAAAAAGCAACTTCTGAAAACTTAAAGCTGCCAAAATATCTGTGACAATGAGTGAACGTAAGGGTCATTTTTTGTTTTGTCAGATATTCATCTCATTGAATCCCATCATATCACTCGACTTGAAGACTTTACAATTGAAGCAGTTAATTACTTGACATTGGCAGAAATAGCTGATAGGTATTTGCTAGTTGCCATTTCATCAAAAGAAGAAGTAGAAGGAAGTAGTGAGGTAATTAATAAATGTTTTACATAGATCACTATTTAGTTCAAGATATTTCACTTATATAACTTTTTTCAACAATCAAACACACAACTCACATATTTATAATATCTTTATTGATTTAATTATAATATACAAAACCATCGAATTAATTATAGTAATATAACAATGTACATATTATATCGCATAGCATGTTGTAGCTCGCACGGCATTGATCCATTGGAAGAATGGTAGGGCGTGTATGTTCGCGGAGCTCTGGTCGCCAGCAGATACTTACGGGTCGCTCTCCTTCCTGCAATGCATAACACCTTGTTAATAAGGCTTACGGGTCACGTATTCACTATTACCTCTGCACACAGAAACACTGAACTAAGTGGTGAGAAATGCGGGACAAAATAAACAGAAGCGCTTTCGCGATGCTGCTATACCTTGCTCATTATAAACTATACCGACTACAGTATATCTCAATATAGCATTTAAATTTTTAGGTAAATTTATAGGTAGTAGAGCCACGCTGATTTCAGCACGAATGGGCCGGCTCGACCCGGCCAGTACTACCCTCACACAGAAGACCATCCTAATAATGACAGCATTCTTGCTGTCGTGTTTCGTTGGTGAGTGTGAGACCGGAGGCCCAATCATTCTGCATCATTCTCCCGCCCTTCGAAGGCCGGGAGAATGATGCAGAATAATCTAACCAGGCTGCCATGGTAGGGGTCACCATGCTACATTGCCTACCCTCACAATAAGCATGGTGACCCCTACTCCTGGATTCTACTCATGCTTTCCATCAGGCAGAGTAGAGTCACTTTGGCAGGCTTAAATATAAAAAAAAAAAAAAAAAACTGTTTTTCTTTATTGCAAGGAGCATGATGTTATACTGCGGAAACATATTTGTTTCAATAAAAATATATGCGGTCAACAAGTCTTATTTTGTCACAGTTAGAATCAATGTGCTCCGGGAACGTGAGTGCTTTTAAATTCGACTGCTGGTGCTTGTCGTGTGCTCTCATTTAAATTTAAATATGATTTGACAAGTAATTAGGGTTCCGTAGACGAATGGCAAAAAACGGAACCCTTATAGATTCGTCAAGTCTGTCTGTCTGTCTGTCCGTCCGTATGTCACAGCCAATTATTTCCGAAACGTGTGGGGTATCTATGGATAGGTGTTCAAAAATGATGTTGAGGTTTCTAATATCATTTTTTTCTAAACTGAATAGTTTGCGCGAGAGACACTTCCAAAGTGGAAAAATGTGTGTCCCCCCCCCCTCTAACTTCTAAACTAAGAGAGTGATAAAACTAAAAAAAAATATTTTGTACATTACTATACAAACTACCAACGAAAATTGGTTTGAACGAAATCTAGTGAGTAGTTTTTTTTTTAATACGTCATAAATCGTAACACGCAATTTACCTTTCATCCAATCAATACTCTAGTATAAAAACATCAATGAAAGTTACAACGAACTACAAGAACTTTTATATGGTGTTACTTACTGATACGGAACCCTTCATGGGCGAGTCCGACTCGCACTTGACCGCTTTTTTTAATTACCCTAAGATTTTCCTCAATAATTATCTGGTGATAAGAATATTCGACGATGTACTTATTATCTCAACAAATGAAATGAATAAAATTTGTCTAAAAAGGCGTTTTAGTATTTCATAGTAGTCTTTTACTACATATTTTAACTGATTTCAAAAATAGAGAAGCTCAAATGTAGTTATTGTAATTTGATCAACATTCTGGTTTTGGATTGAGCTAAATTTTGGGACGGACGTGTCATTTGCGTGTCAATACAATTCTATGATGACATGAGCTGGAAAGTGGCCGTAGGAACACCGTAATACACACAACCGCATCCAATTTGAGCACACACGAAACTTGAAGTCAACAAAAATATCAATGAAATGGTATAAATGTTACGTGTTATATATATAATATATATGTGTAGGTATTGTTGGTTGACATCGACTCCAATTATAACAATGATTGTAGACACAAGAATACGTTTTCCATTTTTTCTTTTCAGTGCATAATTTCTTTTCCAATATTTTGTTTAAAATCGTAAAGCTGATAAGTATCAGCTCATCAATCAGGTGCTGGATTATAATTTATCTAAACCAAAAAACTCAAGAAAAATAATTTTCTTTTTTGCATAGATAAACAACTGGGACTGCAACGCGCATGTGTCATCGTCAAACAACGAATTAATAGTCACAGTTTTACTTCTGAACTTCTACCAGGATATCATGAACAATAAAGAGTAATCTAGTCATAGTCTGGGTTTTATACGTTCTAGTTTTACCTAGATATTTGTGTTTCTTAGTGTCAATGCCATCTATACGTTCTCTGAGTGTCAATAATATTTGCAAAAGAAGCTATTGCAACCTGTAGTGGTAGTAGTGCGTTTCTTTAAGTCTATTCGTATGCTCTTCTATAACTTTACAAATATTCTAATATTCCTGGGATGGCCATGATGTAGTAACTGAAGTACAATGATACGTGAAACGGAATGTGTAAAATTACTGTTGGTTAAGTTGGTAGCACTGCAAAAGTGTCAGACGTATAGGAATAGTAGTACGTGTTGTAGACGTGAAATACTCAAGTTTTCAAAATTGGTGAAATAATAGCTTATATTATTCGGGTGGTTGCCGTTTCATCAAAAAAAGAAGAAGATGTTTTTGACTTACCATCGTTGTAAGGAGATAATGTTATTAACTGTTTACGAAGTGAGGTCAGTTCATGCCTAATAATTTTTATTAAACTTCTTAACAGGTGGAGTGTGATCATCTACGTATGTTAAAATACCTTCCTGCTTCTTGCAGTATGCTTTATTACATTTTAACTGAATTAAGTAATCCTGTTCAAAAAAATATCAAAAATATTAGGAAGTATTAAAATTTAATGCTTCCTAATATTTTCGATGTTATGGTAAGTTTTTTACTTGCACGAGTCACGTTCATTGTTCGTTATAAAATCGTAGTGACAAGGTCCCATTGCATCTAGCCAGCCCCACGTAGTAGTCAACGTTCCGGAGAGATGTTATCTTATATATTTATCGCAATAATATGTACTTTACAGAATGATCGCTGAAGAGTGTGTAAGCTGCATCAACAGTAGACTGCGGTACACCTGAGGACAAATCTGATTCGCTGCTTCGATATCGGTGGACTACGGACCAAAGAATGTATCGTATTCTTTATTATTTAACTTTTCTTACTTTTTATTGATTTGATACTTCAACGTCACTAACAAAAACATATTTCTGGGTAAGCCGATTTTTTCGTTTGTGGCATGATATTATGTTAAAAGCGTTTCCGTGATTCAGAACTTACGTTAAGCAGTTCATCTTGGCTGATATCAAAAGTTAGCAGTCGTAAAGCTAAGTCAAATACCTTTGGACATCTTACATCAAAATCCGACAGCAAGATTACGTAGACACAATGTGTTTCGCCAATCCCAAACCCGCACTTGGCCAGTGTGGGTACATATGGCCTTAATCCTCATAAGAGAAAGGAGACCACAACCCAGGACGTTTTGGATTGTTGATGAATGTGACTATACAAACAATTCAATGAGAAGGAAAACTTCGAACAAACCTCTCACCACAACGGTTAACCAATATTTGAAAGTATGCACGAAACGTTTAAGATTTAAATTTCTATTCAATTCATCAATAATGTTAAAACAATTAAGATAATTAGTACATGCAGTAAGCTAAAACCTTCTCTCTTTATTTGTGGTGATTTGAAGTTGATGATTTACAGATTTACTTATTCGAGGTCTCATGGCTATAGCGTAACATTTTTCGTTGCATCTTGCATTGTGATTGGAAATATTGAAAGTCTGTTATTCGTGGTTCCATGTTGATTCGATGAAACGCACTCGGTATCTTTTGATCACTCTTATGATGCATGATTTTGGTACCTGATATCAAGCTATTTTCCCGTTAGATTTCAACGAGTGGCAGTCTTTATTAGAGGAACGACCTCCTTTGGTTTTGAATGAGGGCAAGGCGATTTAGTCATGTAAGTCTAATGGACAAACTTACATGACTAAACCTCTGATGCAATTATAGAATATAAGGGAAAGAGAAATACTGATTCTTGATAGTTAATGTAGGCTGTTTTTTACCCCGACAACAGTTTACCTAGGGCCAGACAGCAGACAAACCAAAAGCTAGTATCGAGTATAGTTTCAGAATGTCAATTTTATTCGCACGCTGTGATCTACTTTATTATGAACGTTACTCATTAATATACCTAACTAACTTTCGCCTGCGGTTCCGCCCACATATATCTCGATTATTGCAGTAAAAAGTAGCATATGTGTTATTCTGATATTTAAGCTATATTTTTTTTTTTTTTTTATATTACAGCCTGCCAAAGTGACTCTACTCTGCCTGATGGAAAGCATGAGTAGAATCCTTACTGTAATTACTGTAAAAGTTCATCCAATCCCTTTCAGTAGTTTTTGCGCAAAAGGGCAACAAACATAAGGGCCACCGCAGACTAGCTACTTTTAGCATCGGCGATCGGCAACTAGTTGCTTTTTAGAAGCTAAATACGGCGACCGAACGCTCCACACCGCACACTTAAAAACGCCAAACGCGGCGATCGAGTCGCTTTTTAGAAGCGCGACACAGCAGCTGAACGCTACTCTCCGCACTATTTCGGATGCCGGTAGCAGCGATTTGGCATCTGAGCAGTCGCTAAAACGCGCGTTTCCGATACCGCGATCGAACGCAGGAAGTCGCTAAAACGCGATGCAGCATCGATGCAGTCGCCAAATCGCCGATCGCCGATGCTAAAAGTAGCTAGTCTGCGGTGGCCCTAAATCATCAACTTTCGCGTTTATAACATTAGTAGGATTAAGAATTTTAAAATAGTACTTATTATAAAAAGTGCCTGGCTCATTAGAGTACCAACTGCTTTACAAATCATAATTTATGATTGATATGTCCTCTGTTGACATCTACGTACTTTTATTTTAATCTACTTATGTTTTCCTGCTGAATCACTAAATTACTAATTATTTAGTCTGGTTAGAGATTAGAGTGATGTATTTAAAATGTATAAAGTTAGTATTCATAATGTCTTCATGTTAACGGTGAAAAAAAACTAAGAATATTATATCACGTTTCAGAACTTTGGACAATCGCCTTCTTCACACTGGTCTTCAAGCCATCATCTGTAAGTCTTGCGGTGTTACCTGCGGTTATTGTTATAATTTGCGAGTAACGCCAGGGAGTAAAGCTAGTCTAAAAAAATTGCATAACATTCTGCTAGTGAAAGTTCCGTCAAAATCGGTACAGTGGTTCCAGAGATTACCCGGAACAGACACATTTAAAAAAAGTAAGTAACATATATACTTTCATATGCTGCTTTTTTATTACATGCATATCATACAAAACACTGTTAGTTTGATATTACATACAGACACTTTATTTACGAATATTTGTATAGATATATCTTTAAATTAATATATAGTCCCTACCTGGATAGTTGCCACCAGGTCAGGCCTCGGCTCTTACAACACCCGTCGGGCATTTTACCAATGTGTGCATGAGAACCATCTTATAAACCTGATTGTCATTCACTGCGATCGTCGTAATAGCGCGATATTGCGCACAACAGCTATTAAAAATATTTTTATCAATTTGGACCCCTTGATATAATACCGTTGAAACTTGACCTACTTAACGTTTCAGAATACATTTAATTTCGTTGTCTTCAAGTCAGTTGATAGTACATAATGGCAGTAGAAGTAAAAACTTCTCCTTCATCCGTGACTACGATAGAGAGGACGCGTGAGATAAATTACCATGATTATTCTTTAGTGTTGTAACTTCTTAAATTATTTAGGAGGGTGGTACAGCGCATGTGTACAAACACTGATTATCGCCAGACTGATCGTGAACACGACGAACGATGGCGACCAACGTCAGTGTTTTGGAGTTCTGTGGTGAGGATACACTTGTGCTTGCCAACGCTCCAAAATATTTTACCTATAAACCGTACAATGAGACAAAGAAAAAACAAAGTGTAACGATAGATATTTGAATTGTGATATCTACAAAATGTAACAAAGTTAATGTGATGTAACTTAGTGTTAACAAGTAACTGATAAACACCAAATGTACGTCGACCATGACTTCGTTAACGGACAAAGAAACTGACCATTGTTGGTCAAAATTTTACGTGAGTTTTTCTTTATTTCACGACGATTGATATTTGAAAATATACATGACTATCGAGGTAAAAACTAGTCCATGTCATTTCTCAGACCACATACTATCTGGCTTCATTGAATTCGGTGCAGTGATTTTTAAGTTTATCGCAGACAGACAGACTGACGCGGTAGATGACTTTATTTTCTATGATCATGATATGCTATTATCCCATGTTAATTGTGATACTTCATAAAAAATATTGTTAGCTAATAAATCCTAACAAGAAACAAATAAAAGCTTTTATTGTTATTAAATATAAAAAATAAAAAATATAAATATTCTTTAAAAAAGTATGTTTATGTATTTATATCAGTTGTTTAGTACCCATTAATACAAGCTATGCTTAGTTTGGTACTAGATGACGTTTAAAATTATTTAATTTAATCGTAGAAATTATATTGATATGCCATAGAGACATGCCTACAAACTGTTGCCAATATGAGATTATTAAACTATTAGCACGCCAGTAGGCTTTTCTAAGACTTATGTTTGTACGAGCAAGTCTGCAAGCTTTTGGCCGACTTAACTTATTTGCATTGACTTAAGCTAATTACACTAAATAAGTAGTACCTAACTAAATAAAACTAGTACGATTAGCTCAATCTAAATAATTAGTTTAAAATAATGAAACTACAATATAAATTTTTGAGAAAATAACGTAGAACCTTGTCGACGAAGTGAGTTGAGGTGAGTACATGAGCACTTTAAAGCATGTCTTAAAAATTTGTTGAACTTATTGTCAGATTGCAAACAATGTCAATGTTCCAGAGGGGTATTATAAGACGAAACCAACTACATTCTACCTAAATCACAGGCATATGCTCTTCACCATAGATTTAGATGGTACGCATTATAGATCAATGCAGCTCATTTTGTTTATTTAATCGGTGTTTATTTTATTTAAATTTTATTTTAGTTAAATTAATTTTCAGTCTTTGCAATTACAAATTACTTTATCATTATTAGCTCTATTATTTTTACTAAGTCAAGTCTATGTTAATAAAACATTCAATAAGCACTTTCCAACAGCAAGTCCTGTCTAAAATTACAAACATATAAATAATTTACTTTACCCTACTTCGATTTCCACTATATTTCAACTCATAGTGCTATTGAACTGACTACCCAATTAATTAGTGTTTTCTTGCACTCTTATCGCCGTTAAATTTTGAACGTGACAACGTCTTATAATTCGATGGAGCCGGCTGCACGCACGAAAAAACATGAGCGTTACCTCGCTCTGAGGCGTTCCATTTATGACTTGAAGTGGAACGAGCGACAAAGAAAAATGCAACCATTCCATCAGTATATTCTTATGACGTTGTCACGTTCAACTATCGTCAGTAAACCGACTTTACGGACAACCGATTTTTAATGGAAATGTAATGTGTTTCTTCAGAGTGATCGTTCGAGAGCGCGTAGACTGCACCACCAACTTAATGCGGCACAAAGCTGATAAAAGATCGAGTTCGCCACATCCGCATCCGTGGACTACGGACTGAGGAACGTATCGTATTCGTTGTTATTTAACTTTAGTTACTTGTTTGTTTGTTTGATACTAAACATCGAAAATCTAGGTCTGGTTAAGTCATTTCTAGGGTTCCGTAGTTCAAGTCCCAAAACAGTTATTTTTTCGACACGTCTGTCCATCTTCACTTACCTCCCTAACGGGTAATGGTAGAAAGGTGAAACTTTGCATGGATATGTGTATTTTTTACATTGACAAAACGCTTAAAATAAATCACGAAGAATTTAATTTTTTTTAGCGTTCCTCTTCTACATGTGAAATGAGGATGATTTTTTTCTAGTATCTACCCCAGAACGAGGAGTATTTATTTATTTACACATGGAAATCTTGCAACTACAAATGCTAGGAAGTTAAGGCAGATTAGTCATCAGGGAACCAATTACAAGTGTCGGTATTATTTAATAGGTCGTTGAAAATATTACGTTGAGATTGATAAGATGATTTATTGATTTAGGTTTTAGGTATTCAACTTTAAAGGTCATATTTTAGTTAACAGAGTGGGAAACCCCTCCCCCCTCTTAAAGCTAACCTGGTGGTTCGAAAAATCAAAAAATGTGATGACGGTAGAGCCTGTTATACACTTTAAAAGAAATTATAACGGCTTAGATAACTTTGTTAGTTCAGATGTTATAAAATATGCGCTTTCTTGAAAAACTTCGTGCAAAAATAACGGTATAAGGTATAACAATTATCTATTGGAGATCATTTTGAATTCACCTTCCTTTGTGGATTACTATGAAACCCTATTCTATACGTGGTCTGACTAGCATAGTATAGTAGGGCAAAACTCCTTTCTGAGGACGAGTAGTATTTGACTAACTTACATTGTTGATGATTAGTAAAACCATTGGTTACGTAACTATCACCAATCTCGTTTCAGATTCAAACCAGCGATGTGCAGCTCAGATCCAAGAACACGTGAAACTACATCGCAAACAAATTCTGCAGATATGTTATAGGTTATGTACAGGTATTAATATTTATTTAAATAAAGGTAGCTCGTTATGAATTTGAAATCACATCGACTGTGAACACGAGAGAGCCATAGGGACCGATGGCAGGACTCTTTCTTACATGACATTGATGTATAAATGAGAAATCATATTGATGTGGAAGACACATCAATAGTTTTCACTTGTTACGTATAGAAAATTTCTTCTTTACGCCGCTTTATACTTTTGGCTGGTTTGGTTACTTCTTGTTATAAATACCTAAATTGATAGTGCTTGAGTCAGTATATTGACAACAGTTTTACAAATTACAAGGAAAAGGGATACGCTCTTTTTACACATTTATAGGCACTTCTATTTTTAACAGACTTACAAGTTAGATTTAAACTTTTATAATAGCCTAAGATTTTGGTTACTCTCCTATTAATATTAGAATATTCTTTTGAAGCCATGGTATAATTAAATTAATAGACGTATTTTATTAGTATAAATAGATGTCAAGGATTCATTACCAAACAGTACAGTATTGTCTTCAGCAAATAAATCCATATTACCTGTAGAACAATATAATAATTAACGTATAAAATGAAAGATAAGGACCCAACACGCTAGCCTGTGGAACTCCAAATCTCTCCGTCCTCAAAAATAAATGCTGTCCTAAATCGAAACCTGAAATAGTGGGTCGCATTTCGGTTTAGGACATACATTTGTAATTTCGATAATCTGTCTTCAATTGTAGAGATATGACTTTAAAAAATTATATACATTACCTCTCATGCGATATTGATAAAGTTTACTCAGGAGAAGTTTGCCATGTCTTACATGATCAAAATCTTTTGCCATATCCAAAAACAAAAACCATTTGCCAACTGTCCCTTGTTCATGCTAAAGATTAACGATTTCTCAAAATTATAAACAGCCATGTTAATGTTTAAATTTTTTCGGAAACCATATTGTTCTGGCACTAAAGTGGCCACATGGACTCCATGTTGTGATCTCCCATAATTAAGAAAGCACAAGCGATAAAATAATTTGTTATTTCTGTTTGTTAAAACTAGCATGTAAGGTGTATTTCTTGTCGGAGGTCCATTATAAATAAATAAATACGGCCTAAGTTTTACTTTTTAAGTTGAATATAAAGTGATGTTGACACAATCTTTTTAAGACGCATCGAGTAAGTTTTAAACATTGTCTTGTTAATTTCAGAAGTCATATTTTTATTTCCACATCATTTTATTTATTTTTTAGCTACAGAGCTTTATTTTTTTTTTATATTCATTGAATTTTATTGTTTGAGAAATATTTAAATTTAACCACCGTTAAATACAAATTAAATAAAAGTGTGAAGATGTTATAAAAATATTAAATGTTAAAAATAATTTGGACCTTGTTCTGACATTACGTCAGAAAAACTTAAATAACACTAGTTTCTATTTTGAGTAGAAAAATGATAGACCGAGATTTTCTTAAGCATTTATCCTTTACAGGACATTATAATATCTACGCTGTATGGTGGATATAAAAAATTCATTGATCCGACCTTGGCAATCCCTAATATTATGTGCTAAGTAATCAATGCATGTATTCCTTAAAAATCGAGTAGTTTCTTCAAATGCCATGGTTATGTTAAAAGAACACGACATACGTACAAATTCCAAAGAGAACTTTTTTTATTTCCAATGTGTTTATATTAAAATCACCGCATATGATTACTTGCTTGGTTTTTTATTACAAATATTCGATATAAACGCATGAAGTCTTTCATAAGATAGCCTGTGGATGCAAGCTATATCAGTCCCGAGTGAGTGAATATAGAAGGGTTTGACTCATAACTAGAAATTAAGCTTAAACTCAAATGATGAACGTCTACGAAATATATACTTTGTCACAGTCACACAGGTACTCCTACGTGTCTCCCGATATTGAGGCGTACTTTGATGGGCCTCTACGTGCTGCCCGGTGTCAAGACCTAGTAAGACGTGTCTCCGGTGTCCAAACCTACTCAGAAGTGCATTCCGGTGTCCAGGCGTTCTCTGACGTGCTTACTGGTGTCTAGGCCTACGTAGAGGTGCCTTCTGGTATCCAGGTGTTCTTCAACGTGTTTCCCGGTTTACAAGCAAACCCGACATTGGTAGTATTGACAAATAATGAGGTTACATCAACATATTTGGATTGCACTCATGTTACATACTCATCAATTTTAAACATTTATTTTATGTAGTATTAGTAGCAAAAAAACCATCTATCAGTAAATTTGTCTATTCATTTATCAAACCAGTAAATTATCCAGTGTAAGAGAAACCTTTAAGTCAGCGAGCTAATGGTGCTTTGAGTATAACCGTAGCAAGGACTATAATGCGAGTACTCGTTCAAGAATATATCATGCAACCGGTTACGGGTGTGTGGGCACTTTCAACATCACTTCTCGCTGGGAGCACTCCCAGCAATATGAAACAGAGATTTTGGCTTTCTGGAAAAACACTTTTATCATGGGGTAAATAAAGAATTAAATATTTATTCATCAAAGTTCCACTGCACGTACAACGTACTGTTTCTGTTTCCCATTGAATCAAATCTCTAAATCTCTGACTCAGGAGACAGATGACTTGTTACATGTATATTACATAGACGCTCGGGCATGGGATCACAGTCGCTCAGTATTCATTTCCTGTTGGTAGGTCTGTTTAAAATAGTCTGAGATAAACCCAAGTATTTTATTTCTTTTTCTTTTTCGACCCATAAGTATTCGAGTCCATAAGTATAAAATTATTATTATTTTACAGTCCATCATGTCAATGTAGAATTTTGTAGAAAACTCAAAATTAGATCGTGGTAGCCATGAACGCATTGTTTATTAGTTTCAGGAAAAGTAGGCAAGAGTGCAAAACTCCAGATTATATCTAACGATGGCGAAACCTCCGTAATGTTTTTAAAAAGTTTGACGTATATATATATATATAGGTATATATAGGTATTTAAAGGCTTTCAAGAAATACATTTAATTATTTAAATGAATAATTAATACGAGAATATTTAGTTCGGCACCTTCCCGGGTGCAGAAACATTGAGTTGAGTTTTGAGTTTTGAAAACGCCGCCAATTTGCTCAATGATCACTTTGGCCCACCTTTTTAGATGGGTCGTCGTGAGCTTCGCGTGAGCGTAAGTCATGACGTAATGAGTGACCTTTTCACCGCGACCACAACGACCGCGGTCGTTATGTGGAACGGCTAAAGGAGCATTTTAATCGTTGTGGGCGCTTAGTGGAACGCACTACAAATAACGTCTGATACCTAAGATGGCTACTGGCAGGAATGTCAAATAAGTCATGTTACTCTTGGTGAGATTTTTAGTTAAGACGTGCAGTCGTGAAACAGTTCAGTCATCTGTTAGCGACGATAGCGAATGGACGCGTGCATCTGTGAGCTGACAATACAGCAGTATATACTACAATCAGCAAGTTAAATATTGTATCAACTCGTGAGTACAATAAGGCAACGATTATTGTTTTGAGAATCACGACTGTTTGGTACATCGGATGAACAAAGAGGGACATTCCAAGGGTACGACCGTTGCTAAAAGGGGAACGTAACCTGTGGCACCAACGTTCCGTTCTCGATAAACAAATAACGAATTTAATGATTACATCGCGAAACGAACCAGTATTTTTTTAGCAAGTAAGAACTAAAACATTAGATTTATATAAGAATCTGTGAAATCGACTCTGTTATCAGAAACTTCGATGGGGAACTGACTGAACTGAACTGAAGACCAGTGTATAGTTAAGGTAGTACAGTTTGTTCATAATTCTATGAGAAACCTGAATGCAACTGATTATACTCGATTAACCAATTGCTGGCGCTAAAAGATAGAAAGGTAGTATTTACGTAATTTACGTAAATATTTGTTGTAGGCAAGACTCAGCTGGCAACACTGTTTTTAATAAAATCGATATTTTCTTTTACGCAGTGTCCAGTTGTGTTCAGTGTTCACCAGCGGCTGTTTGTTAACGTCCGTTATTCAGTTTTATTTAGTACCTCTCACTACTCCCTATAAAACCGATAAAATGAGTTCTGAAAATAAGAAACCAAAGCTTAGTGATAGTTCGGTATCAGCTACACAGCCGAGTGAAGCTATCCCACAGAGCAGTTCGGATCATATTGTGAGCAGAGAGGAAAAAATAAAGGCCAGAAGGAGAACAAACTTTATCACGGCATGTAAACTGGTATCTTATAGAGAGTATTCCGATCACGGCGCGCGACTGCTGCTTGTTCATTGGCCTACTTGTAATAATCCCTCATGTGAACATCAAGCTGACAGAAATACGAGTACGGTGAGTAGGTACATAGTAGTAGAGTAGTAGTCTACCTATAATATTCCACAACTAAAAATACGCCCCTCCTTAGGCTAAGTACACACGAAGCGTTTTTCTCCCGTGCCCGCTGCGGTCGTGGAACTGCGGTTTTTTTTCTATACACACGAAACCGGTTATTTGCGCGGTTACGCGGCCGTCGCGGTTGCGATCTTCGCCCGCCACGTTTGCGGGCAATGATCGCAAGACAGGCGGTTGCAAGATGCGGTAATGTTCAGTTGAGATTCAGACCGCCATGGACACACACCAGAAACAAGCTGTTGCATTATATTTACTTCACAGAAGAATTAAAAAAAGAAAGACCAGAAGGTTTTGGGTGCATCCACTAATTCAAGGTAGAGATCGTACCCGCCAAGCGAACGAAGAGCGCGCGGGCGTAACCCGCCGAGGGCGCGGGCGACCGCGACCCGCGCGGTTCTACAGGTTGCCCGCCGGTGCAGCGGGAGCCGCAAACAACCGCGCACGCCGCGGGCGTAAAACGCGTCGTGTGTTGTGCTTTGTTTTTTTTAATATAAATCTGCATTCTACGGAAGTTGCGGGCCCGCAACCGCAGCGGGCACGGGAGAAAAACGCTTCGTGTGTACTTAGCCTTAGAAAGAAAGTTTCATTCTACTAGTCCACAATGTTGATTTATATTTGGAAGGGAAATCAATTCTTTAATTTTAGGAGACGATTCGTGAACTTCCACCACATGCATATGAAGTATTCAACTCTGAAATAAAGCAATACGCGTGGTATGATGCATCGGAAACATGTTCCTATTGTACTACTGAAAAACAGTACTTATCTTCTGTTGTTCTCAAAGAAGTTGTAGAAATCATGTTGGTAAGTATCGGGTTACATCTTATTGATATATTAATCTAATAATTTTATTCTATTGATGAATGTAATGTCATTAAATTAATTACCTTGAATATTTAGCATTAATTACTAAATCCAAATGGTTTTTAATAATCTCCCTTATTTTAAAATAGATTTTGAACACAACCTCATTTGCGTCGCCTATTGGTAATAAACAGTGAATACATTTGTTTACCATAAAACGGCTTAGAGCGAAACAACCTTAAATGGTAGATAAACATATGCTGTCGTGACATTTTAAAGGGGAACAAATCTTTCTTTGTAGATTATTTATGTAATATAATCAAATGGAAAAAGTCGCATCATGATACTATATATATATATACATATATATATGTATATTAGCTTATAGCCTTCTTCCAATATCCATGGGAACTGTGATTGAGAAGTCAGTGCCCTCAAATATACTGACAATTAGTTTAATGTTCGAATTTCAGTTTGCCATCAGAGTCGTGAAAGTCAAATGTAAAGCGCTACATGTATTAACTAATGTTAAAAAAATGGGATAAAATAGTAACAAATAATCTTGGGGATAGGAAAGTCAACGAAGATGATGAGTTACAGTAAAGTATTGTGATTCTTTTCATGTCATTTTACAGAATGCCCATGAGGATCCAGATTATGAAATAAAATACGTAGTTGATAGATGCCAACTAGTGTTAATGACCCATTTCAGCATGCATCCTCCGTGTTTAATGAAAAATCTAAGACAATGTTACAAAGACTTTTTGACATCGCCAATGTCTTTGAAAGAGAAATCATTTACAAATAGGACACAATTTGAATGTAATAAAGGTATTATAAAATACTGTATGAACAGACTTGAGCATGAGCTCAGCTGTGACAGTATTGATGGTCCTCTATTGGACCAAGACGCACACACTCCGGAACCAATGAAAACCGGTTTACAAGGGATGCATTGGAAGAAAGAAAAGTTCGAGATTTATGAACTCCTCAAGAGGGAAGATAGGATTGAGAGATTATTTACTATTCTAGAAACTTTGGTAGAACTGCTACAGTTTGATTTGTTTATATGGCTTTCCAGGTATATTTTTAAATAAACAAGCTTTATTAATGTACATATCACACTTCCCTCTCTACAAACTGTAGTAATGAAAATAGTATTAAGATATTATATGATACGAGCTCTTGCCCGTGATGTATTAAGATTCGTATCTCTATGACAAATTACATAACAATTGATTAAGGTGTTTAACGATAAGAGTGTAACAGATATACATTTATATGACTCACTCTTATTTATATAATTACTTTTCCATTCTTTAAATTGAATGTGATATTGCATGGTGATTCAATCTTATTTTGCTAACTTTTAAACTATTTAAAATTATTTCGTGTCAAAAACTTTACGTATATTTAAACTGAAATAGAAAAATATTTCAATTTTGATATAAATTTAGTAAATACATAAGCGTGTTGAGAAGAAAAGTATGTAATTTAATTATGTTCATGGCTCACTATTTAGAATTTACTGACTTTTACATAAAAGGTTTAAATATATAAATTCTGTGGTGAACTTTAATTCAATGCATTATTTTATGTTATGCCATGTGTTACATTGTATGCATTCACAATGAGATCATTGGCTCCCACTCCCAGATTCTACTCACGCTTTCCATCAGGCCGAGTAAAGTCACTTTCTTAGGGTTAAATATGTATTGAAAAATTCTCAGTCAAAACTAGCTGAATTAATAGCTGACGACAAATAACATTGGGAATGATGATGATTAGAAGTTTAGTGACTGAAAGTGAGTCATAAGTAATGGTGATACTTTTATCTTGTTATGCAAAATGTTACACGGTCTTGGTTAACTTTACAATTTTTTAGTTTTTTAAGGAATTTAAACTGACATATATTACCACATTCCATAAAATCATAGGTACCTACAATGTTTTTTATTATTTTAAATTTTGAAATAATCCTCCCATAAGTCACACAAAACATGAAAATATTACAAATCCATCTTCCAGGTATAAAAATAATCTGGGATATCACATGATGAGCTCACACAAACCTCTGATGGCTTATGTGTTGTGGTCGGACAATCAGCTGTACACTGGAGGTGTCACTAATAACTGCAGACAAATTCTTAGAATATATTCACACTTGATTCACCTAAAGTATCCAAAAGCCATGGTGAGGATATTTGCTGTAAGTAAAGTTATAGCACTTTTTATTATTTTGAATTTTTGCTAAAATCATAAGTTTGTACTATTTTTTACAGATTTGGCTGAATACTGTGGTGCAGACAGTCTATATCGGTGGAAGACATTCAAATACAGACTATCCTAACACTTCGAAATATTCCAAATGTTTTGCAAAAGACTTTTATAAGGTATTTTCAGGTAAGCTACCGGTACATATAATGTACCAGATAGATTGTTCTGTCTGAATTCGTTCAATAGTTACTATAAGATCTAGGCCTATTTTACAATTCCCAACAGCTTTTTTGCCAATTCCCTGCAGCCATGTTATCACGGGTACGACGACGAGATACCAAAACACCATCAAATTGTTTTGTTGTATCATTTTCATGTGTGTAAGTGTGTGAATTAAAATGTTGTAAGTGTTTATGGGTGGATTCAGAATACGACGTAAATTTGGTCTACACACACACACACACACACACACACACAAACATAGTTCAATAAAATCGGTTCACTAGTTTAGCCGCAGGAGACGATTATAAATTTACTTCGTGCTGATCCAAAACAATTTCATCAACGCGTTACCGACCGTAGGTTTGCCTACTCTAAAAATGACCATACTAAAATATGCCTTATTTTTGAGCAAATAAGATTCTATTCCCAAATATTGTTGCATACGTGTAAGACGAAAAAGGACTAAGGGGTAATTGGATTAGACATGAAGATGAATTCGTGGGTCAGTGTTCGCCCCACCAATGCGCGTCCCGTCCTGTTTTTTTTTGTTTTGTATTAGAAATTATGTAGTGATTATGACTAATAAATTAGGTTTGTTAATAGTTACGTAACGATTATTTCGTATGAGTTTATCTAGTAATAATATGATATACTTCATTGACACACATACACATCTCGGTGCTTTAGAAATCTATTTCATTTACGCGTTAGGTTAGTTAGGTTAGTAAATAAATGAATAATTATATCATTTACAAACTTATTTTAGGAAAATTTTAATAATATTATCATTATCATAATCATTAATATAACTACACCATATGTAAATTATATATTACAGGCTTGCCATTGCAATCAATAATACGAATAATCGAACAAATCAAACCGACATTTATGAGACATCTCGTGGGTATGTTACATCTTCAGAAAATACTATCCACAGACAATGATTGCATATTCAGAATTGTGATAAACTTCATTGCTGAACAACGATGGAAGTCGTATCCTCCGGATAATTCTGAAGTAATTGCTTATGAAAAAGTTATTCGTACTCCAAAAATTGTGACGGACAAGATTGGTTATCTGATAGCGTTAGTGAATACATTAGGCGTATCAGATGAAAGTAAAGAAAAAGATGAAGGACAAACAAAGGATAAACAATATGCACGAATGAATCCCGTAAATGAAATAGTACAGGAAGAAACAAGTCTAAATCACGTAGTTCATTGTCTATACGTAACATTAGATGCATATTTGGATGCATTTAAAATTCAATCCGTTAAGGAAACATGGAGCAAACTTAATCAAGAGAAGACATCGGATGAGAGCCCGGCAACAGTGTCAGACGCAGAGACTGAACCAACAGAAGATAGTGATTATTCTGTGACAGCACCTTTCTTAAAAGAATACAAACATATTTTTAAATCTATAATAGAGTTGAGAGATTTGTATAGTGATTCACAAACTCGAGGAGAACTGCATGAAATGTTTGAAATATTTGAAAAGATCGAATCAATTTTTAAGTGAACCCAGTGGCTTAAGGGGTATTTTGAGTTTGTTATTAGCCTAAATGTTGTGTTGTGTTAACATTGGCTTAGCTCTACATTTTTACATAGTTACTTGTGTATTTTTTCGATACGTTATGTCATTTATCAACTTTTTGAAAATGTATAATGCTGTACTTGAGGTCTCGGGTTCGATTCCCGGGCCAAACCAAATTTTTTTATGATCTGCAAATCTTTGTTTTGGAGTTTGGGTGTTTTCTTAGTATTATAATTATGTGTGATAAATATTCAAAAAATGAATAAATATGTTTTTATATCAGTTGTTTAATACCCATGGTAAGAGCTCTGCTTAGTTTGGGACTAGATGATGTTGTATGGAAGATCTCTGAAATATTAATAATTTTTTTATCTTTTTATTTTCATTTTATATTAATTTAAATCGATTTAGTAATTTTTCAGGACAAACAGACAGATTTCGCATTTATTATATTAGTTAGGATTAGATGGACAAATAAATTCAAATGGATTACTTACTCGTAATTTTTATATAAAATAAATCTTAATAAATAAAACACAGTTTTATTCACCAATATTATCATCGCTATCATCAACAACTACCCTTAATGTCCCACTTCTGGACACAAAATGAACAAATTTTTTTTCTGAGTCTGGACGTTCTTTATGTCCGTTTCATGTATGATTGTACAGTATCCCGTGGCACAGTATTTATATTCCTAATGCAAGAATTGTTTTGAAAAAGAAAGTTTTTTTTACAAGTACCCCCCTGTAATTCACCTTTCATTAAATTAATACACTATTAATAAAACATCGATCAGTTACAACGAACTACAAGAATTTTTATATGATGTTGTTTGCTTTTATGAAACCCTTCACGGGCAAGTCAGACTCGCATTTGTCCGCTTTGTATAAAATATTGCAAGCTGGGTTTTAGAGAGTATTTTTAAGTTTACTGACGAAAAGTTTATATACATGTAAAGAAATTACATTTCTTTAAGTTTTGTTATTGTTTATTAAATTCTTTTATGGTTAGTTGATAAAGCAGAAACAATTTACTTCGCTACTTGATAGATGACGCTGTCAAAGTATTTGAGTGGACTGTAGATAAAGCAGACGGTTTCGAAGATGGCGTCAGTAAAATGTTAAAATTGTAAAACACGTAAACAGTCGGATAATAATAAAATAACTAATAAAGGGAATCGACAAGTGTAATAACTTTTAATGTCGTTTCTTTGTTTTTTCAGGTATGTTTAGTGATTATTGTAAGGTGTAGTTAAGTGAAAAATACAAATGTACAAATAATTTATACTAATAAAACTTTGTTTTTTCAGAGCAACACAAACGTTTATTTCGCCGATTCCCTATAAATTACACGAATTGTCTTATATACATTATAATTATATATGATTAGAAGCAGTAATATTTTTCAAAACTTTGGTCATAGTGAACATGACACTTGTGAACTAATGTAGTGCAACTTTGCTAAGAATAATAATTATAGAATAAATAAAGCTACTTTCTCATACACGGATGTCTATCCAAAACTGTACACGTCATAGATCGAAACAGTCAGCATTACCAGAGCTTAAGAGCTGAACTGAGCTAGTTCTTGGCAAAACACAAACATATCGTAAATATTTAATTACTCTCTATTCATCGGATAGTAATTGTGAATACTCTAAAGTCAGCGAAGGAGTTGTTGACAATTCTACACTAACTGGTAATTTTATATCATTAATTATATTCATTAATTTGTATATCAATTAGCGAACAATATAGAATATAAGACCAAGAATTTTTACGTTTCTCTAATACGTCCTATTATAACGGTTTTGATTATACTTTAATACGGTATCATAACAATTGCGCTATTAGGCGTGTCTCCGCCGTTTAATGCGCCGACGGTGAATTGTATGTGGCTTATTATATAATCTTCGCGCTATTCATGAGTAACATTTTTATAAAGTTCCCAAGTGTGTTAGACTGGTTTCATAAAGAGCACGAGTAATATAAAGTTTAAGGGTCCGTGTGGTGACGGATTAGGAATACAAAGTGTCACCACCCCTATTCATTCCATGGGTGTCGTAAGAGGCGACTAAAGAAACAAAATAAGCAGCTAACATCACTGCCAAGAGAAGGAAAACTTGAAACAAACCCTTTACCAACCCGTCTGGCCAGCGTAGTATAGTAGGCCAAAAACTCCATTCAAAGGAGAGGCCTATCCAGCAGTGGACTGTTAAATGCTGTTGACGATGATGATGAAGTTTAAGGATGTCATTGAATAGCATCGTAACATGTTTGTGAACAGCTGTATAATCTTAATACTCTTTTGTTTACTGGGAGACACATTTCTCGTTTGCATAACAATATTTAACTTTGAATTTGGAATTTGACTAAATAATTATTTTATGCTACAATTACTTTTTTCTTTTTTGAAATCTTCGATGCCAGCCAATATTGTGGAAAGAGTATGAGAAGCATTCGTCATCATTATCCTCAACATACAGCAAAATTTTATATATATTATCTTAGGTACTATTTTAAGAATCTTTGTATGCGGCCAGACCAATCCGAAGGGCCAATCCACCCAGACACCTTAAAATATTTGTTTTTATGTTTGTTTGTATGTTTGTAACCGACTCCTTTGGGTGCGATTTTGACCCACTTTGAACGGCCAGATTTCGTTTAAACTTTGTAGATTTATCGAGGACCGATGACAATACACTATTTAAAAAAAAAACAAAAAAAATTGGGTACCTAAGTTATTGCATATAAAATTTAGGTTTGCTACTATAACGTAGTTTACCTAATTTTTTCACAACTTTCAAGACGTCTGGCAGAATTAATGGCCCACGGAAAGTGTCTGGCAGTAATGAATTTTAATTTAAAAAAAATATTCTTAAAAAAATATATTTAAATATTAGCTTTTCTACTTTAACGTAGGTAAGTCAGGTTTTTATCTACCTGTACTTCGCGCTACCGGAGAAACGGCCCCGCTTTCAAGCTAATTCAAGGGTACGAATACATCTTAACAAGACATTGTACTAATAATCCTGAAAATGTCAGCTTTGCAGAAATGACGTAAGTCTGGGGACTCTGGGATCTTGCTCTATTACTTTTGGTGTATTTCCTGCAGCCTTTAAAAAAACAATTATCCACCCTATATACAAGGACAGGGATAATTATTGCCGTATTTCTGTGCTGTCTGCCTTGTCCAAAATATTAGAGAAGGTTTTAAATAGGTCACTTAAATCATTTTTAGAGAATTTTAAAATATTAACTCCAAACCAGTACGGATTCCGTCAGGAAATGTCCACTGAGGATGCAATATTGGACATAACAAACTCAGTGGTTAAACATCTAGACAACAAAAATAAGTGCCTGCGCATAATATGCATTTGAATGCCTCGTTGATCTAGTGGTTAGCATATGCGACTGGTGATCAAGAGGTCTCGAGTTCGAGTCCCGGGTCCTACCAAATGTTTGTGTGATCCGCAAATATTTGTTTCCGTATTTGGGTGTTTTCTATGTATAATATGTATGTATTTACAAAAAAAAGTGTTGCTTATGTTTATGGATTTATATCAGTTACCCATAATACAAGTTCTTCTTCAAGCTTAGTTTGGACACTAGATGGCATTGTGCGTAAAACGCCCGAAATATTTGTTTATTTATTTATATTTATTGATCGCTCGAAAGCTTTTGAAGCGGTCTCTGTTACCATCTTGCGGCAGAAGCTCTCCAAGATGGGTATATGAGGAATCTTCTACGAAATTTTTAGGGACTACCTTGCAGACAGAAAAAATTGTGTGCAAGTGGGTGACCACACTAGTGACGAGTTTGCTATAAATCACAGCGTCTCGCAGGGTAGCATACTGGTCCCTACTTTGTTCCAGTTCCGTTATGTGAACGATCTATGTACTATGCAACTACCAAACACTAGTATTTTCACCTATGCAGATGATACAATACTACTTCTCTGGGATAAAATCTGGCAAATAGTTAAGGAAAAAGTAGAGTGATCACTTTCAAAAGTTAAAAATTGATTAACAAAAAACCTACTGACTCTTAATACTAATAAAACTCACTTTTTACCCTTTGCAATTAATAAAAGTTATCAAGCGCCAGATACATTGTCGATGAAATCTCACAACTGCGTCAACCGAGATGAATGCTCATGTCAGGAAATTGTACTTGTATGACACGCAAAATACCTGGGAATATGAATAGATGGCGAACTAAAATGGAACAAACAGATTGACTTGATGACAACCAGACTGAGGCAGCTAATACATATCTTTAAGCTGTTAAGAGACGTGCTCCCATTTGAAAAAATCAGAATGGACTATCTAGCACTATGCCAGTCTATAATACAATTCTCCATCATCTTATTCGTCTAGAGAGAGCACAAAGAGCAGTACTTAGACATGATCAAAAAACCTTTCCAATATCCTACAACGCTGCTTTACTCCACTTGTAGGGTACTCATGGTGCGACAGCTATACTTGCTAAGAATAATACTAAAAAACATCGGGGAGTTCCCTTTTCAACTGCACGGTTGGCCTAGTGGCTTAAGCGGTCGCCACGCCGCTTCCTACTACGCCAAGTGTCGTGGGTTCAAATCCCACGTAGGACAACACTTTGTGTTATTCACAATTTGTTGTTCTGAGTCTAGGTGTTCTTTGTGTCCGTTTCATGTATGTTTGGAAAGTCCCCCGCGACACAGGAATTTATATTCCTAATGCGGGAGTTGTCTTTTTAAAATAACAAAAAAAAAAAACTACAAAAAAGTGAAGAGTTAGGTATAGAACTTCTTTCGCTAAAAGGTATCCTTTTAGTGTAAGTACCAAATTCTACAATGATATAAATAAGAAATTGAATATTGTAAACTAAAAGTAGGGTCAGTAATTGACTCCAAGAACTTAGCTATGAAAAGACGGAAGACCTAGTCAAATTCATTACATAAACACACACACACACACACCGAATTAAAATGAGCAAAAATGTGACTAAATACTGCCTCACAAAATACAGGCTATGCCTAGTTTGGGAAGCAGTACCTGTAACTTGTATTCTTACATAAACTGCCAAAGTATGTACTTCTATTGCATTGTATGATCAAAATGTTATAACTCTGGTGTGAAAATAAATATATTATTATAATAAAAACATAATAATGGCTTTATTTTATGTTAAAGTAGCTGACCCAATGAACTTCGTACCGTCCTACTTTCAAATCGATCGTTTTGATCGCAGTGACATCCGATTGAGAATCTACACCATTCTCGAACTTATTTGCACAAACACAAAAAAACATCAAAATCGGTAATCTGTTTAGGAGTTAAATTACAACGAAAAGTGGTATTAATTTAAATATATATACTAGTTGACCCAGCAAACTTCGTACCGCCCAACTTTAAAATTCCAGAACTTGATCGCAGCGCCACCTACCGGGTCCAATTGCGAATCTAAACCATTCCCAGATCCCCTTGAACACACACAAAAAATTTCATCAAAATCGGTCCAGTCGTTTGAGAGAAGTTCAGTGACATACACACTCACACAAGAATTATATATAAAGACTAGTTGACCCAGCGAACTTCGTACCGCCCAACTTTAAAATTCCAGAACTTGATCGCAGCGCCACCTACCGGGTCCAATTGCGAATCTAAACCATTCCCAGATCCCCTTGAACACACACAAAAAATTTCATCAAAATCGGTCCAGTCGTTTGAGAGAAGTTCAGTGACATACACACTCACACAAGAATTATATATATAAAGATAGATAACATACCACTTCATTAAGAGTGATATATTGATGATGACCAGTGGATATCATCAAAAATAAAGAAAATGCCTAATGATCCAACAGAATTATATATCTTTTAAATAAAAATTCTCGTGTTGCGGTGTTTGTAGTTAAACTCCTCCGAAACGGCTTGATCAATTCTCCTAAATTTTGTGTTGTGTACACAAAATTGGGTAGGTCTGAGAATCGGACAACATCTATTTTTCATACGCCTAGGACGCGAGCGGCACCGCGGGCATAGCTAGTTGAAATGTAAAAATATTCGTCTAATAAACGGGACACGTGTTCGATGTGAAGTGTTTGTCGACCTCGACTGTCTCCACCCACTTCGTGATTGCTCCTTGTCAATTGTGAATGAAGAATGTTCGGGAACATAAATACTTATTTTACGATTGATGACACGTTCCAGATACTTTCCACCGTTTAGTCTGTACACTTTATTTATTTGTGGAAGGTTTGCGCTCAATTTTCTAGGTGAAGATGCTTCTATCGATACAAGCAACATCATTGTCAATAAAAATTAGTTATGGCTTACAGGTCTTGCGATAGTTAGTTAGCTCTTTTAAAGATAGATGAAATCAAAGTTAAAAATTTGCTCATACTGAAAAAGTTCACGAGAGAGGACTTTCGCAACTTAAATCGACGTACGTAACCTAATTCTTTGTTATAGTGTATCATTTGTCGTACAGCAAAGTTTTGCAGTTTTCACCACGTTAAAGTATTTAGGTAACTTTTAGTATCCTAAAACTTGAGCGAACTTGAACTTGATTAGTAATTTTATTGCTGGTCAAGCAAGAGGTTCCGAAAGTCTATGTGATGATGAAAGAAATCACAGATAATAAAGCAAATATTGCGCAACACTGTTTAGTTAACTATTACTTATAGAAATTATAAGCCCCATGTGAGTGCAGGAAGGGCGAGTTTCTCAACACATACACTGACTGACTGACATTAACATTGAAAGAAGGGTCTCATTGAGAGCACTCGTAACCAACGAGCACGAATGTGTAAGGGCCTGTCCGCACAGCGATATTTCACCGCGAGGTTTTTATTCTCGCGTATTAAATTCTGCGATTGGAATTACACCTAGTACGCATTCCGACAAAAATGTCGTACTATTTTTATCAGTTCACTTCATTTCTCGGCTGAGACGAACGTGTAAAATGGACAACAGAACTAATAGTACATTGTTCACCGAGGGAGGAAAGGAACCGATTACTAGCGAGGGAGCAGTTTGGGGCCCGAAGGCGCAGCCTAGGGCCACAATACTCCCGAGGTAGGAATGGGACTTTCACCCGAGTGCTACACAGTGCTTTATACTACACCTGTGAGGAACATTTAAAGTATTTATAAAATAAAATCAAAACGTAAGACACCATGTAAAACACAATTTAGCTTAGAATTTGACTTAATATTTATAAATATTTCGCGCTTCTTTTGTTTTTTTTTATTCTTCACAAAAGGATGTCAGTGGCACGGAGATTCCATATTTAAATTATATGAAAACTCCTTGACAGGCGCGCGTCATAGATAAGATAACACATGAGAAATGAAAATTCATACAACTTTCTCTCCCGCTAAAACACGTTAGAAATGGATTTTCATACATTTTTTCCTCCCGCTTATTTAGGTCAAGGAAAAGACTAACTTTCTCTTTTCATTTTCAGGGAATATTGACTACTGTTCTGATCAGGTGTAGTATAAAATTTATTTATCTATTTAATACTAAGGCGGCGTAACAGACATGTGACGTGAGAAAAGATGTCATAAACATTGGATTCACTGACGTTGCACGACTGTACAAAATATTCGCTCGGAAATAAATCGCACTGCTTCGCGTTCATTTTGCATCAAGTCACAGATATTTTTCCCGCAAGGTTTTTTTACCGCCAGCGCGGCTACTCCTATAGGATAAAGTGTATTACAGAATTACGAGAAAAAAAACGCTTTTTGAAATATCGCAGTGCGGACAAAGCCTAAGAGGCGCGAACTGTGGGTCAGGATCGCGATCGTTAACCATTATATTATAACATCTCTGCCTATATTGGAACAAATTCAGGCTTGAGTAAATGGTCTCGGGTGTGAAAGTACAAAGCACTATCAAAACATTTAAATTTATTGTCATTAGGTAAACTTTAATAAACAACAACATTAATAAACAAATATAAGATTGTCTGCTACCTCCCACATCTATATAATACGAAAAATCCGTTACTTAAAGTTATATGTGTGGATTGAGACTAAAAGTAAAATTAATCGAAATACTGAAACATGTCTTCTAAAACATCAAACAAATAAATTACTTTAACAATTACATTCGATACATTAATAACGAAAATTTCCAATTACAACTCAATTTCATATTAAGCATCAACAAACAAAGAAAATTTGAGCTATAGGTTTCCCCGGGCAGTGAGGATGCTCAATGCAGTCGTGTAGCGTGGTGCGAAGGTGCACTTTATTGATTTGATCTCGTTTCCCGACCCCTCGCTCGGTCCGCCGTGCAAGTTGCGATCTATACGTGGTTTAAATGTTTATGTTGTATTGGGTGGGGTACTTACTATCTATAACAGAGTTGCGAAATAATTCATTTATATATTATTGATTAGTTGATTTATGAAAATAAAATAAATAATATATATTTCATGCAAGAATTAGGATAGTATAAAGGATAGTTGGAGTATTTTAAGTTCTTTAAGGTTAAGTTATTACAGGCCAGGTGGAGTGATGATTTGTGCAAGACGGCTGACAGGAGTTGGATGCGAGACTGATGATTATGATGAAGTTTTAAGTTAGATAAAGTTGCCCTATAGCCACAAATAATGGCAAAATGCCCAACTTTAATAACTTTACATTCGTAAAGTTATGTAATAACTTAGTGATTATGTTAGTGACTATAAGTTTGTACAAATTGCTGTATAAATTATTTTTACAAACGGAGGAGTACGAAATTATGTTAAGTTTATAACTAAGGAGAAAGAGTGCAGAAAGTTTTATGGAATAAAAAAATATATAAGTATGAATTTCGTCCACTACCACAAATTATAATTGTGTCATGTGCATCATTTTGTAGTTAAGATGCGACTAAAGTGTACATTTTTTATTTATTAAAAAAAATGTGTTTCCGGATTTTCTTGCTAATTCCTTAGACTCCACGGATTGTGAAGTGGTTTAAACAGTTACTTCAACGATTCCGTAATGTGGATAAAAGATATTGTAGTTTCGATCTCCACACAACAAATTTTGTGTGACCTAAAAATTGTAGTCCAAAAGCAGGCACCACACTTCGCTATGCGCTATTCGTTATGCGGGTTATTGGAGCGCATACGGCGAAGTGTGGAGATTATATTCGTTTCGTTCACCGTAAAAATGACAATGACACATCTCTTCAACACACATATTTGCCTTATTTGATGCATATTTGGCACACCAATTCGAAGTGTGGATGGCATGTTTGTTGTTTACACATAACGAATAGCGCATAACGAAGTGTGGTGCCTGCATAAGATGTGGTGTACTTTGTATCTAATTAATGTTCGTTTTTAAATTCGCTCATATCACAGTATATTTTAATAGTGCAGGAATTGTCTTTTAGTGAGGAAATAAAAAGACGTACTAAATGTACATACATTATAACCAGCTCAAAACTTTTTCTAATAATGAAAAACATATTCAAGCTTTTTAGTCGTGTAGATAAAAGGTCAAGTCCTAGGGGGCACATTCGGATTCAAACATTGGGCGTAGTGAATACCGGCCAAGTTCACCGAGCTCGGAGTCGTAAATCAACGCGGGTGCTGGAGGTCTCCCAAGTTGGCCAAGTTTACCCGCATAGTAAAAGGGGTGAATCACAACTTTACAGAGACATAGGCAATGTGACTGCATTTACAGGGGTCTGCACTCCAGAACTCTTTTACCCCAACGGTTATCGGTTCTGCGGCTAATATGACCAGCCCACTGCCACTTCAGCTTGCTAATCCAAGTTACTAAAGTTTACTTATTATTTCTTTATTTTTGAACCAAGTTTTCCAAGTAAGTGTATTTCACAAGTTATGCCTGTATAACTCTGTCCTGACCTGTCTGAACTAACAAAACTATATTAGCCCATATAGTTTTCTTTTAAAGTTCATCACATGAACTCTCATCATATATTTTTCCACATTTTTCCATTTTTTCGAGCGAGCCTGTTTAGTTTAGCTGCTAAAAAGGGGGAGGTGGAGGCGTCTTGTTTTTACAAAATAATGTTTTAAAGTTAAAAACATGCAAAAGGATACCCAAATAAAAAAATCGTCTTAGCAAACTCTCAATGTTCTTGCACATTCTAGAGTATTTACCAAATTCTCATCAAAATGAACTCATCTTTCGGTTTTACCAACACATTTATTTTATTGTAAATTCCGTATATATGCTTTCATATGCACTTTAGTAAAAAGATCATAAATTGAATTACAAGGCACTTCAATTTTATTGATTTGTATAGTAGGACCAGGCCGTATCATATTTTAAGCGACCATTACACACATAAATCAGCTTCATAGAATATAAAGTTATAATATAAAGTTTTTAATAAACTCGTAGTTTACCTTTCAAGCTTATAAATTGACTTTATAATAATTATTAATAAGCAACAAAAAAATACAAACATACAAAAAAAATACCTTGGCTCTTACAAAAAACTAACAACACGCTCACTAGATGGCGCTGTGCCTTGGAAATACATCGCGGTATGGTTTCGTTACATCTCCTAGTATATACACACATCAAAAGTGTCTAGGAATCAAGCATTTTTATGCGGATTTCTTGAGTTTGAGATGTGGCTTTGTAATAAATTATCAAAAATGAACCTTCATTCCCGAAGACCGCTACGGGTACCACCTATAGCAATGCACAATCGTAGGATTCGATATCAATGGGCTCTCTTGAACACAGAAATTGGGCAGAAGAACAATGGCGTTTCGTGTGCTTTTCTGATGAGTCTCGTTTTGGTATGAGACCGGATACAAGACGTATACGACACTGGAGAACCCCTGGACGCCAACAGCGATTAAAATCCTGCCAGGAAGTCCATCCTTATAGTGGTGGAACCATCATGGTATGGGCGGGTATTTGGATCGGCGGAAGAACTGAGTTGATTTGGATCAGAGGCAACCTCAACGCTCAAATTTATGCTGAGACGATTGTATCAGACGTCATCGTTCCTCTACAAGTGCAAATCGGTCCCTTATTTCAGTTAATGCATGATAATGCACGACCGCACACCGCAAGAGTTGTAAGACAGACTCTCGCCGCAGCTAACATCAATGTCCTGCCCTGGCCTGCTCAGTCGCCAGACTTGAACCCGATTGAGCATGCATGGGATATGCTACAGAGAAGAGCTCTGCCGAATATGGAGGGTATCCAGTCGCAAGAAGACCTTTTTTTGTTGTTGCAACGAACATGGGCGGCCATTCCACAGCGTGATTTGGATGAACTCATTTTGAGTATGCCAAACCGATGTTCTTGTGTTGTTAGTGTTCGCGGTAGAAACACGGATTATTAATTGTTTAAGTTACCTAATAAAATTTTAAAGAAAACTGTTATTTCAGTCTTTTTTTCGAACTTTAATGTTAGTGGTTCAAATGTCAAAATATCCCTTTATTAGGAAAATGGCAAATTTCTTTACTAATGCAAAGGTGACTTGGTTTATCGTTACTGTGACAAACGAAAACACTTTATTTGATGAATCCTTAAAGAAATTTTTAATTAATATCAATCAGGAGAAAAGTTATTGCAAAAATATATGTTGATCCCTAGACACTTTTGATGTGTGTAATTTTGGGCAGGCAGTTTAGTAATCGTGTGAGAGGTAGTATCCCTTAAGTGGGAAACTGCCCCGGTATAATAAACCAATTTTTGATTAAGCTTCACACCGATTGGTGGTAGGCTTAATTTAAAACGTATCCTAATGTTACAAGCGACTAAACCCTGGAAGTAGAGATGGGCATAAGAGGTGATATAATATGTATTGTATATATTTACAAAAATTTTTTTATTAAACATAAATAATATAAATATTCTTTTCTATTCTTTATAAATATTCTGTTTAGTACCCATAACACAAGCTCTGCTTACTTTGGGACTAGATGATAAGTTGTCCAAATATTTATTATTTATTTATTTATTTATATTTATTTTGATTAGCAGCGATCGCACTGAGCAGTTAGTGAAAAACGCAGTGAACAGTCGCAGTGATTTAATCGCTCTTTAAATACCTCTTTACTATCCCATTTTGATTGAAGCGGGATGTATAGTGGCTTACAAATCTGTACTTGTCTCTACTGTCGTAAACCCTGTATCCAACAGAACCTAAAACAATTCCCTATATTATATTTATTACAATATCAAATTGATATCTGATCTGAATCGACAATGAATCGATTCAGTACAACAGTTCGATTTTAAAATGGATGTTTTTGTTCCGAGAAATAGAGTTCGATTAATCGCTTTCAGGTCGCCATCCTTAAAGTAGCTAAAAGTTTCACGTGGGAGCAAATAGCTATCCGTACAGAAAGTACAGATAACAACTTGCGACTAGTTACGGTTCTTACTACGCTGCTATTTGTAGTCGCTGAATCGCTGCATGCGCAGAACAATAGCAACTGCGATCACAGTTTACATAATTAGCATGGTGATATTTCGCAGCGATCGCATTCGCTGTCTCACCACTACCTGGAAGCCGTATCGGGCTTAATTTTGTAACACGTTTAGTGTTATGTCTACAGTCTACGGCCACCATCACAAATCATAAGAAATACAGGAGATTAGCTTTGTACACAAATTTATTCGTGTTCAGATGTCTCCGCGTTTCTCCCACTTCCTTCACTAACACAAAACCAAAAATTGTAAGCACGGCACGCAAGCTCGTATTTCTCCCGCACACAAAGAAACTTACAGCAACACCAATAAACCCACTAATATAACACATGCAAAAAGAGGGCGGCGCATCTACCTGTAGCTACGGATTCCGAATAAACACACATGTGTGCAAGTTATGCAACTAGTAATGTTAAGTGATAATCATAGAAAAATATCGATTGAACTTCAGTTAGCTATATTATCTACTGTTTCTCCTAAAGATTTAATTGACTGTAAAAGCAAAACTAAACAGGAGTTTAATTCGAACATATTCTATACAAGCGATGTTTTATCATAATTGGAATAATAACTAACCAATTACCAAGAAACAGGATATCAACTTCTCGAATCTAGACTAGAACACAGGTAAAAGTGCAAGAATTTTATTGATAAGGGTTTAATTAACCAGTAAAATGTAAATATTTATTTAAAACTTGCCGCTTAGACAGTTTAGGTGTTGCGTTCTTAGTACAGTAGTGTAATCTTACGTTTGCATATTTTTACATTACGGCTTTTATTAGTATTATTAAATGGTTAATCATTGGCGATTGATCGTATTGGTGAAAATTTATTGGGACGAGCAAATTATGCCATTTTTTGTTACGAACCAACTTGAACCCCTTCCTGTCGCATTTATCCACATTTTTTTAAGTTTTTGATCCTTCGGATAGCTAAAATTTTAAAAATAAAAGCATGGTATAAATTATGCTTGAGTACCACAATAAATTAAAAATCTAAACTTCATTTAAACTTTTTTTACGTTTACATAATTATAATATTATAATTTCTTAAATATCTTTAATAATCATGCGTACTTAATAGGATCGTATAAAATATCGACAATCATAAATATCACAACACATCTCTAACACAAGCCGGCCGGCAGCTACCGCATCCCGAAACTATCATGTGAGTGAGAGTATCAATAAAACACTTATCCATTGCGCTATTAGACCAGCCGATTCATTGATCGATTCGCACTAAGTAAGCAATGGTTTCAAAAGTTTTTAGTTCCTAAAGAAAAGGATTGATTTGGTATTTCATCATGTTTTTAAAATGTTTTATTGAATTCAGTATGAAAAACTATAATATTATAGTACTTATATATGAAATTAGATGCCACCTTGATTGTAATTTACAATGCAGCTGTTATTTTGGCAAACAATGGCTGAACAACGCGGCATTTTATCAAAAATCATGAGCAGTGAAGACGTCGCAAGTTGGCATTCGACTAATGTCCGAAAAAGGCATCAAGCCGCCTATAAGCCAGATGCGTTCGCAAACATCACGCCTCAATTGCATATCTCCTGTGTTTCTTTGATCTGTGGCCACCACGCTCCATGACTACTGATATAGAGTCGCCATCGCCAGAGCTTATCCTGAAACTTGCGATCAAGTCATTATTGGACTGTTTTAAGTGCGAGTCAAAGGAGCAACATGACGAGTGCGATGGACGGTCCCACACTTCTTATCAAGCGCTCGTGTTGTTAGTTTATCTCGTGCGGAGCCAAGATGACACCTGGCTCAAAATTAAATATAACTAAGAATAAAAGTAATAACCATCAAAGCTATGATTTGATCAGATAGTTTTTACTTTTATTCTCATAATTGAGTTAGATTTTTTCACATATTATTACAGGAATCGAAAGTATTATGAAAACCGATTAAAATGATATGGCCCTTCAAAGTTCAATGTTGACCAAAGTTTACCGTAAAAACCTATGTTTCTATTTATCTCTATTTGCTGTGCTGTAAAGTCAGTAGTGCGTTAGTATTTTTGTATTTCATTACTATACTGTTTAGAAGTTGAAGCCCTTACATAATGAGGTTCTTCTTTTGGGAACACATCTAGATTGAAATCTAGTAGTGATTCTTTGCCTAAGTTCTTATGATTTTGTTTTTTTTTGTAAGTCATCAATATTAACCTTTATTTAATAATAGGTATTTACCTATGAAATTGCCGTTTTGTATGCAAAAAGTGAAAGTACTTATTTTTTCAAACTTTTTTATTTCTGTTTTTCGAAGTAATCACCCATGCAATCAACGCATCTTTGCCAACGCATAGGCAGTGTATTGAAGCCCTTCTTGTAAAAATCAGCTGGACGGGAGGTAACAAACTCTTCAAAGGCATTTTGTACTGCCTCTCGGGAACTGATTTCTTTACTAAAAAGTTGTCTAAATTTTGGAAAAGTAATAGTCAGTAGGTGCAAGGTCTGGTGAGTATGGCGGATGAGGGAGAGCTTCCAACCCCAGCTCTTGCAGCTTGGAGACTGTCTGTTGCGCAGTATGGAATCGCGCGTTGTCGTGAAGGAGCAGTGGGGACGACCAATTGACCAAAGCTGGTTGCAGATGTGCAAGCTTCTCCATCACTCTCTCCAGTTCTTCACAGTACACATCTGCATTAATGCTCAAACCGTTTTGTAAAAAGCTGTGGTGAATCACACCCGCACTAGACCACCAAACAGTGACCATCACCTTTTTAAAGGTAATTTTTGGTTTAGGGCATTGCAACCAGGGTCTAACCAACTTGCTGAGCGCTTTCGATTGTCGAACAGAATCCATTTTTCGTTGCACGTAACAATTCGTTTCAAAATTCCTTCATTTCTTTGCCTGTTGAGCAGCGCAAGGCAGGTCTCGACGCGTACGTTGCGCTGGCAATCGTTTAGGTCGTGGGGCACCCATCTATCAAGCTTTTTTACCTTGCCAATTTGTCGCAAATGGATCAATATTGTTTTAATGCTTACATTAAAATTTGTTGCTAGCTCAGCTGTAGATTGAGTTTCGTCAGCTTCCACAATCGCTTTTAATTCATTATTGTTAACCAAAGTCTCCGGACGACCACGAGCTTCATTTTTCAAGTCAAAATTTCAAGAACGGAACCGGGAAAACCAATAACGGGTTGTGCTTTCGTTTGTACAGTTCTCTCCGTAAACGTTTTTGATGTTACGTGCCGTTTGTGTCGCGTTGGTGCCACGACGGAACTCATATTCCATAATTACACGAATTTCTAAAGTATCCATTATGACAAAAAATGTTCTAATGTAATGAAAATACAACGCTCATCAAAAAAAAAAAACTTAGTTTGTAAATAGAATGTCATGGTTTTAAAACAAAATTAATTTGAATTTAGAATACAGAGCCATTACATAATTTTTTTTTATTTGAAATGACCAGTACTGAAGAAAGACAATTTCATAGGTAAAGACCTAATATATTTTGTACAGTGCAAATAATTCGTTCAGCAATGTTTAACGTATTTTAAAAACTGTCATTCGTGAATACTAGCGTCCTCTACAGTTGTCTTGGTATGCACTACAGTCATGGTCAGAGAAATAAACTGTAGTTAAAACAGCATGTATTTTTTTAGTCGGCCTCCTTCGACTTTTTTACCTTGGCATGCACTACAGTCATGGTCAGAGAAATAAATTGTAGTTAAAACAGCATGTATTTTTTTAGTCGGCCTCCTTGGACCTTATTTATCTTGGCATGCACTACAGTCATAGTCAGAGAAATAAATTGTAGTTAAATCAGCATATATTTTTTTAGTCGGCCTCCTTGGATCTTATTAATTTTAATCGTAGGATCATTAAAAAGTAGTAGTAAGTGATAATTATTCTAGTTCTCCCTTAAAAGGTCATTAATTATAGCATTTTTAGACTTATTCCCAGATTCTTCATACACCAGAGTTCGAGGAGTTAGATAAAGTGAAACTAGAAGAAGATGATTACTTGAGGCAAATCATTAACTGGAGCATGGAAAAATGCTTAGTAGAAGAATATTTCGAAATATACTGAGTTTACTGTTTTACACCATTCTTTATTTTGCTTCTTCTTCTTCTTCCAAGCTTTATTTCCAATATTATTTGGGGTCAATACTTTATTTTGCAATTTTTTAATTTTGCTTTTAAACTACATAATTATGTCAGCATTTTAAGGTTGCATCACCATAAAAATAATTATTTGTAACAAATATGCTTAAACGGTATAACGGTATAGCTACCGGCAATAGGAGACCCAGATGGGGGGCTGCTTAAGTCAACTAGTTTTGTAAATATATTTACTTTATCTAAACTAATATTATATTTTTTTATTACATAAATGAGTTTTAAGTTTATCAATTCATTAACCAACTTCGAAAAAAAGGAGGAGGTTCTCAATTCGTCGGAATCTTTTTTTTTATGTATGTTCAGCGATAATTTCGACGTTTAATAACCGATTTCAAAAATTCTTTTTGCAATGGAATAGGCGTAGCTTGCAGGTGGTCCCATCGTCACCATATCGGGATCTGATGATGGGATCCCATGGAAATCGAGAGAACTCCTTAAATATCATGCACAATGTCGCGATTTGGGTACTCGGAATAGTTTTTCATTGAAGTCGGTTCCTTTTTGTTAAAATTATTTTGTTATCACGTCAAAGTTGAGTGACAGATTCTAGTCTGCCTGATAGAGTTTTTTTTTGTATATTTACACACCTGGGGCTGCAACGCGCATGTGTCATCGTCAAGCAACGAATCAATAGTCACAGTTTCACTTCTGAACTACCAGGACATCATGAACATTAAACAGTAATCTAGTCATAGTCTGGGTTTTATACCTAGTTTTACCTAGATATTTGTGAATCTTGGTGTCAACGTCATCTACTATACGTCTTCTGAAAGTGACAAGACTATTTGCAAAGAACATACAACTACAGCTACAGTAGATATTTTTTTTAAACATTATTACTATCGTTTATAAAATGCTATTTTATCACGATCTCATTGAAACTGCAGGACATAGTTCTTCTACAGGGCTCTCTACATCAACTCGTCCTGTGCTGCCCTTATTCAACGGCATCTCAGCACCTTACCAGGTCGTCTGTGCTCCTTAAATAGTTTTAATATTTACTAACACTGATCAATTTTGTAGTTTTGGCCGACTTTAATGTACTATATTTACATAACCCTAATCAAAATATTTTATTTACCGTGTTATTTTTTACCATTGCACCTCAAAAATCAGATTATACAATCTAAGCTGTCAAACAGATACGTTAGAATATCTACTGGGGTTTTAATAAAAAAATATAACGGAAACTTAATAAAATCCATTCATGGCCCTAACAGCATCTTGAAAATCAGAAAAAAAATCCTTAATCGTATAAATAACTAAGGTAAATATGATGAAATGTATGTAATAAACGATGATGTGCAATAAATTTAATAAAATATTGATATTTATGGAAGTTTATTAATATCATGAAATTCGTACAAAATCCTTACAATTTATAAATTTAGTCCCTGTTTGATTAACAATGAAGGAGGAGAAATGGATTAAAAACTGATGGAACGTGCAAGAAAAAATATTAATTTACTTATATTTAAAACATATATAGTGTATTCACAGAATTAAAACTCCAATACGACATTGTAATTAAATGGGTAATAAAATTATAATATAATATCATTTGATGTGATATAATCTTCAGTCAGCTTCTCTGAAGTTAGGAATTTTTTTTGAGACAAGATTAATAATCATGAATAAACATGAATAAACTTGATCTTTTTATAGAATACTGGCATTCCTGCGGCTTGTGTCTGTGAGTCAGCTAGTTAAATTGTTACAGAAATGTAATAAAAAGTAATGCATTCCATTCCTCAGCTACATAATATAACGTAACATGAGCACTAGGACCCCTATGAAGCTAGCATCTCTATGCCCAAACGGTTCAAAAGCGAAATTACCTACTAATTACTACCTACTAATTTAGTAATTTTGTTTACTGCTACTTCTGTTTCAGTCTCAAATAATAGTTTCTTTGAGACTGAAACAGAAGTAGCGCCGGCATATCCAGCAAAAATGCGAGGAAACACAAGACGCTCTTAAACGATGACAAGTGCCAAGGCGAGAAATTATCATAAAGCGAATACTATATATTTTGAACAATACATCAGACTATTTAGACTCAACTTAATAGTGGACTATTTCAAATTAATGCCACTATGTTAATATTTTGTGAAATTTGAAAATAAATACTTCATTGAGCTACAAAAAGTTTTTATAATAAAAAAATGAACAAAAGCGTCGGACGAGCAATTTTCCTTCGAGCCGGATTTGAACCAGCGACCTATGGATATCTGACAGTAACCAACTACAGTCCACCGCTCTACCAACTGAGCTATCGAAGGCTTGTTAAGTACTACAAATTTATTGAGTGTATTCGTACTTGTGAAAACATTTTAATCATTTAAATCATTAGAATATTTTTTTTACGGTTATAAAGTTAGTTGTCCGTGTGGTGAAGGATTAAGAATACAAAGTGTCACTACCCCTATTTATTCCATGAGTATCGTAGGAGGCGACTAAAGGAACAAAATAACCAGCCAAGCGAAGGAAAACTTGAAACAAACCCTTTACCAACCTGTCTGGCCAGCGTGGTATAGTAGGCCAAAACCTCCTTTCAAAGGAGAGGCCTATGTCCAGCAGAGCACTGTTAAGTGCTGTTGATGATGATGAAAGTTAGAATTTACAACAAAAAAAAAAAAAAAAATTGGTTAATATTTTGAAAATTACTAGATTTGTATATGTACGACTTCTAGTAAGTAGAATCTAGAATTCTTAGTAGACTCTACGCTGAAAATACTAGGTATGTTTCAGTAGTAACTGTGTCTGTGTGTGAATATACCTTGTAACATCCTACCTGTCTTTATATATACCTCTGTAACATCCTACATGCCTTGAACTGTATGTACACACATATTAATGCAAATAAATATTGTCTTATCTTAAGGCTTAACCGCTGTAACGATATTCTAGAAAGCTGATAGAAATACATGCATATTCTACATTGAACATAAAACATACAAACTCGAATCAAATATAGATAGATAGATAGAAAACTCTTTAATTGTACACCTCATTTCATAATTGAAAGAAAGTACATGAAATGACAAATATACATATAATGTACAAAGGGCGGCCTTGTTGCCAAAAGAAATCACAATCAAAAGCAATGCGGAACACGCAAACTTTTGTTCCGATACAGGAAGCGAACCCGAGACCTCGACTTCGAGTCGCATACGCTACCACTGCGCCATCCCATGTAATTCCATTCTGTTATTGGCTAATATTTGGTATACGAATAACGTATAGATGCCGTTGGTACAACATTAAGTCGGATCCACAAATATCTTTCCCAGGACTACTCTTCAATGTTCATGATTTCCTGGTGGCAGTGATTCAGAAGGCAACCGGTGGTTATTGATTAGGTGCTTGACGTTGACACATGAGCGATGCATCCCTAGCGGAAACTGCATAAAGTAAATAATTAAGTTTTATTCAAGAGAGTAGTAGACGAAAGACAAGAGTCAAATAGGCAGATTTTACATAGTAAAAATAAAACATAGAATTGTATAGGAGTCACAATTAATAAATTAAAATAACACGATTAAAAAACAAATTACTTTCTTGATAAATAAAATAAGTAAAGCTTTAAAATTAAATATTTTTTACCTTTCACTAATTCTCGATATACCATTCTACACTAATAAAATTAATTGAAATGCAATGAGACGAAACGAAATAAAATAAAAAGAAAATCATAATAATTTAGGTTTAAACCTAGGGACCTGGTAGTATTTTATTTTGTTATTATGTTACACGCAACCCTAATTATATCTACCACTAATTATATTGCCCGTAGCATGATGTTGTATGGTGGGAACAAATTTGCTCAACATTAAACAGGTCATTGTAAGCCAAGCTGTGATAAGATGTAGTCGCAGAATTTAAAAGAGGATTTATTATTTAATAACCTCGAAAAGCATTATTTTCCCCCATTTTTTTATCATTTTTCAGTAATAAATTGTGGTGATATATAGTCTTCTTTTATAAATGAGCTTTGTATCACTGACATTTTTTTTCAAATCTGGCCAGTAGTAGTTCCTGTACCAGTACTATCTCTTCAAGCTTTATAATCATTATTGGTAAACAATACGAGTTCTTTACTTAGGCACTCGAAAATATATACTATTTGATTATTATAATAGTCCTTAAACATAAACATTTTTACATAAAGTAAATACTGATAAGCTATGTCATCAGACACAAAGTATGTGATAACATTATTTATACAGAAAGTCGTGAGTACAATATAAATTAATTAAATACACTTTTCATAACTCTTTTGGTTTCAAATTTACTCAGAATTTGAACACAATTGGAAAAAATTTAATAAGTTTTTTTTTGACTGCCTTGTTGGTCTAGTGGTTAGCGTATGCGGCTGCTGATCAAGAGGTCTCGGGTTCGATTCCCGGGTCAGACCAAATATTTGTGTGATCCACAAATATTTGTTTCGGAGTCTGGGTGTTTTTCTATGTATAATATGTATGTATTTAAAAAAAGTATGTTTAAGTATTGATATTAGTTGTTTAGTACCCATAACACTAACTCTGCTTACTTTGGGACTAGATGATGTTGTGTGTAAGATGTCCAAAATATTTATGTTTATGTTATGTTTATGTTTTGAGTAGTAATACAAAGTAAAGACAATTCTGTTCGCTGTAATAATTATATCCACCATGAATCCGCCATTATTATTTTCTTATAGAAAACTGGCTTTAGTGTTATTTTTTTAACAATAAATTAACTGCACCATGGGAGACAGTGTATGGTAGTATACTATATAAATATTGTAGTTCAGCACTTTGGTTGAACCGTGAAATAGTCCATTTATATAGTCCGTATGCCAAGAGAAAAGTGTAAATATGGCGTTGATAGCAAAATTACGGCAGATCCGTAATTACGTACGTATACTAAAATGTATAAGACACTTGGAAACCAATGAAAACTCTTTAATAGTCATGTGTTCCTGGTGATTGAGAAACAAAACAGTGACTATTGATTCGTTACTTGACGATGGCACATGCGTATTGCATCGCTAGTGGTAAACTACACGAGCTTGTTTCTTTTCTATTATTAACAGTAAAAAAAACTTAAACAATATGAAAGTAGCCTAAGTTGTCCTGTCAAAATCGAAAAGTTTAATTTACTGTGTAAACTGAGTGGTAATATAAAGGAAATGCGCCAGGTTTACGTTTTTATTCTACAGATTCCGTGCGGCGTTGGACTCGAGTTTTTCGCGTAGCAACACACATTTTGCTATTCATTTTTACGTAGATCCCAGCGGGTGCGTCATAATATCATCGTGACGTCGTATTGAGACGTCACTACCCTATATAAGCTGTGCCCTGTGTCCTATCTTTATATATATAATTCTTGTGTGAGTGTGTATGTCACTGAACTTCTCTCAAACGACTGGACCGATTTTGATGAAATTTTTTGTGTGTGTTCAAGGGGATCTAGGAATGGTTTAGATTCGCAATTGGACCCGGTAGGTGGTGCTACCATCAAGTTCTGGAATTTTAAAGTTGGGCGGTACGAAGTTCGCTGGGTCAACTAGTATATATATAGTACGTACTTTGTAATCGACTACGACGTAATAAAAGGATAACATAACATTTGGCATTTTTAAATATACTGAATTGAGTTTTACTTTTATTTTGTTTTTTAGCTCCAAATAAAAAATTGTAAGGATGACCTACAAGGAAGTGACGTCACAGTATCCACATTAACGTAAACGTCGTTAAATTATTTACGTCTTATGATATCCGATGCACTTTATGCTTGGTACGGTCATCCATTGATCTGCAAGTGCACCAGCTCGGTGAGTATGACCGACATGTGCACTCTCTTTATTAAACTGTATCTCTATAAAGTCCTGATCCCTTGGTAGGTGCAGGCTATCATTAGTTATAATGTCTAGTTTTAAGCTCAGAATCATTGTCCTGTGTCTGCACAGTTTATTATTCCACATTTATTTTTCCAATAATGTTGGTATTATAGTTATTAAAAGTTCTGGAAAGATAAATCAGTCACATCATCGCTGGAAAGCCAAGTACCAAGTAATTTATTTGAGTTGTGACTAGCGTTTCTGTAGCTATTTTAAAAATGAAAACTTTTAAGTTTTGTAAGTTGCGTCTATACAAAAGGTTTACTCATCCATGGCAGTAACGACATACCACCTGGTCTCTTGCTATCGTTTCGTACCATTGGGTTCAGGTACAGCTAAAACGCTGGTGGTAACGAACGGATATTTTCGTTAATTGGCGTGTCGAGATATGCGGATAAAAACTGTATATTTTGAACAATACATCAGACTATTTAGACTCGAATATCCTGCCACCTGTTGGGCAACTGTACGAACACTTGATAAAATAGTTAAGTTACTATATCTAAAAAACAGTGAAGTAAAATAAAGTTATCATTAAAAATATCAAAACGGTGAATGGATACCTTTAGTGCCTCGGCCGGGACTTGAACCCGGGCCTACCGTTCAGAGAACGGTCATTCTCCCAGCTGAACTACCGAGGCCTTACGCTCCTTAAGTTAAGTTTGGGACTACTTTACGATAAAAATAATCAAAGTTGAATAAAATTTCTTTAAATATAATAAGAACAGAGTGATTAATTGATTGCTGATGTAAATATATATAATATGAAAACGCAATGCTTAGCAAAATATTAAGTAAATTTAACTAAAGGTAGAATCTCAAAAAACAATTTACTTCAATAATATCATAAACTAGACGACCCGCGACAAAGAGTTGCAATATTGCTAATGTTTACTCCGGCAGTGTTGTGTTCCCAGTCAGTGGTATTTGTAATTTAAGTAATTATTATAATGAAACACAGCCACCATTTTGTAAAGCAAAAGTATATTGTATATAATGACAGATGACTAGGGATGTACCCCAAACATCTCCCCTTTTCTAATTACAAAAGACGCATTAATCAGAATCAGAATGATAATCAATATAATCCTTAAATCTACGAGGTTTCGTTATAACTCTACCTTTTCTGCTTTTCATTATAGTTGGTACCTCTGTTGCACAACCATCACTTACACAAGGAATATCCTTATTAATATTAACATCTCTGTATTCTAAATCTATGGGATTTTTCCCAGCAACTACACAATCACCAGTTAAGGTAGAACAATCTCTAGACACAACATTGTCTTCTAAATTCACAATGTTCCTCTCTAAAATTACATCAGTATCATTTTGTTTGTTAACCATATTATCAGTAAAAACATTTCTTAAATATTCATTACCAGGTCCTATCATCACATTCGACTCAGGCACAGTTACAGCTTTATTAGGTAACGAAACATTATATTCATAGTCACCGAATCTGTCAATATTGTTTATATTAGTATTTTCGTTTACAGTATAATTTTTAGGTTTATTATAAGGCATCACATATTTTCTGTTTCTTCTATAAGTTATTCCTTTCTCATCCCCCATCAGATATGAACGAGGCTCATCACATTTTTTTAAAATTGTCCCTCTCACCCAATTAGAATCTAATGTCTTTTTAAAATAAACATTCTGGCCTGCATTTAATTCTGATAGAGGTTTGGCCTGTTTATCATAGTAGTTTTTAACATTCTTTATATGACTATCATACTTTACTCCATAGGACACTGTTTTAGGTTTTAATTTATTTTTTGAGAAAGGCAGTAGTGAATTAAGGTTTCTTGAGTACAACAACTGTGCAGGAGATGGCATATATGGCTTTGGAGTGTTTCGATAATTCAGAAGCCCAAGGTATGGATCAGACCCATCTTCTTTACATTTTTTCATTATATTTTTAAAAATTTTTACTCCACTTTCTGACTGTCCATTAGATTGTGAGTGTTTTGGACTTGTTTTCACATGAATGAAATTATAAGCATTAGCAAATTTCTTAAACTGTTCTGAGGTAAATTGAGTACCAGGGTCTGTAACTACATAAGCCGGTATGCCATGTCTTGCAAAAATAGATTTACAATTAGTAATTACACATTCACTTGATAAATTATCTAATCTACACACTTCAAGAAATTTTGAGTAGTAGTCTACCAATATAAGAAAGTTTGTGTTGTCTAAAGTACATATGTCAATTCCAATTTTGTGCCAAGGTATCCTCTCAACAGTATGATGAATAAGTGGTTCTTTTTGAATATTAGGTTCGTACATATACTTCTAAATCTTTATTTATGTCTGGCCAAAAAACGCAAGATCTGGCTCTTATTTTACAAGTACTCAAGCCTGCATGTCCTTGATGAATATTATGCAACATCTCTTTTTTCAGAGACTCTGGTATAACAATTAAATTACTTTTAAGAATTATGCCATCTAATAATCCTAATTCATCTCGAAATGTCCAGAATTGTTTGACATTTTGATCAAGATCTTTAAAGTTTTTCGGCCATCCATTTTTCATAAAGTACATAACAGTTTGCAATGTAAGATCTGATTGAGTGGCACTTTGAATTTTTATTAATTGTGTTTTTGATATAGGCAAACTATCTCTATGTAATTTAACATGACAAATTATATTTTCATTTAACTCAGTTAGTTTAGAATCTACATTTTTTGGACAACTCCTTGACAATGTATCAGCAATAAATAATTGTTTTCCTGGTTTGTATTTCACATCTAAATTATAACCCTGTACCGCTAGCATCATTCTTTGTAAACGAGCTGGTACTTTATATAATGGTTTCTTAAATAAAGTTTCTAACGGCTTATGATCAGTCTCCACATGTACTTTACGCCCATAGGTGTATTGATGCATTTTATAACATCCAAATACAATGGCAAGCATTTCTTTCTCTAACTGACAATAATTTTGCTCTGTATTAGTAAGAGCACGAGACCCAAATGCAATTGGTTTCCCACTTTGCATGACAACTGCCCCCATTGCAGTGGAGGAGCTATCTACTGACAAAACAATGTCCTCATTGGTATTAAAATATGCTAAACAGGGGCTATTACATAAAGCTTGCTTTAACATGTTAAACGATTGTTCCTGGTTGCTGTCCCAAGCAAATACAACATCTTTTTTCATAAGGATTCTCAAGGGTTCAATTAGGTTAGAATAATTAGAAATGAAGCGAGACAGATAATTACACATACCCAAAAACCTTTCTAGGTCCTTTCTACATTTTGGCTGTTCCATACCCATTACTGCCTGAACTTTGCTTGGATCTGGAGAGACCCCATTAGCAGTGAACAAGTGGCCCACAAAGAGAAGTTCTGACACAAATAATTTACATTTCCTCTCATTAAATTTAATTCCTTGTTTGGATGCAATATTTAAAACTTTTTCTATTCTCTCATTTAATTGTTCAATTGTCTCAGCCCAAATACACAGATCATCAATATATGGGATAACACCTTCTACATTTTCAAACATTTGAGTAATTATCCTACTGAATTCTTCAGGAGCAGAGCTGATTCCAAAAGGTAGCCTTTTAAACTTGTACCTTCCAAAAGGAGTTATGAATGTGCATAGATCTGAACTTTGTTCATCCAAGTTTAGCATCCAAAATCCATTTGATGCATCGAGTAAAGCAAAATATTTTGCATTTTGCATTCTACTTTTAATTTCATCTACTGTAGGTAATTGAAATTTAGGTTGTATTACATATTTATTTAAAGCTCGAGGGTCTAAGCATATCCGTAATTTATTATTTGGTTTCCGAACCAACACTAAATTATTTACCCATTGTGTCGGTTTGTCCACTTTCTCTATAACTTCTAATTTCTCCATCCTAGCCAGTTCCTCTCGAAGCTCAGGCAGCAATGAAAATGGGACCCGCCGTGCAGCTTGGATAACAGGAACAGCATCATCACTGAGTTGTATTTTTACTGTGTCAGGTAGACAACCAAGACCTCCGTCAAACAGCTCACTGTAATTGTTTTTAATGTTTCTAATAAATTCTGACACATTATCTTTTGTATAGCAACTTACATTATTTACATTTACAAGATCAGTATTAGCTACAACAAAATCATATTCTAGACATGTTCTACAGCCTAATAGAGTAGGAACTTGTCCCTGAAGAATAATAAATTGTACTTTGTATTTATTTTTATTTGGGTGTATTAATTCTAATGTACACATTCCACATACTGAGACACTTTTGCCATCCAATTGGATAACTTTTTTATTACATGAATGAATTTCTGATTTCTTTACACCAAGCATTTTACATACCTTGCTTCCTATAATATTACAAGCCGCTCCTGTATCAATTTTAACTGAAATCTTCTTGTTGTTAACCTTAAAATCCTGCAAGATCTCATTACCTGTTGTTGTCACCACTCCAATAAAGAAATCAGAGCTTGCTTCATCAGCCTCGTTAAGAGTATCTGCTACATTCACTTGTTTCCTTTGAACCTGTGAACTGCGACACAATTTACTAAAATGATTCACTTTCTGACAGTGAAAACATGTTTTGCCATATGCTGGGCACTGATTAATTCGGTGAGTTTGTCCACAGTTTCTGCAGCTTCTCACAAGCTTTTCATTTTGATTTGGTCGCTTTTTGTATTTGTCACTTGAATATAAGACCTCTGTCTCACTTGTATCCATGGTTTGATGTGAATTACGCTGCTCTTCATTATGCAAATATATTCTTGATGCTTCTGCACTAAGCAAAAACTTCATAACATAGTCTATGGACAGTTTACTATCGTCCTCCGACATTAGTTTTGTTTTGAGGTTATTGTATTTCACATCTAGTCCTGAAATTATTCGGTGCACGGTAAGGGACTCCCTGAGATCCCCCAATTCGCAATCCCGTCCAATATTTATCACTTTGGTGAAATAATCTTCTAATCGCAAGCCATTTTGAGTGGCTGTGAAGAATTCATGTCTAAGTATTGTGAGGCTTCTTTTAGGGTTAAAATATTGTTTGAATCTCTCTATGACAGAGTCCAGCTTTTCATCACTTGTCGTATTGAAGGTATTATATATTTCAATACCTTTTTCACCAACGCAATTCAATAGTATACATATTTTGCGCTTTTCACCTACCTTATCCAAACCGTTAGCCTCCAAGTATATAAGAAATCGTTGCACCCATGTTTTGAAATTTTCTGCCAGGTTTCCGGTAAAATTCATTGACGGGAACGGCGGAGTTGGCAAAAACCCCATTTCTGACACCATGTTGTGTTCCCAGTCAGTGGTATTTGTAATTTAAGTAATTATTATAATGAAACACAGCCACCATTTTGTAAAGCAAAAGTATATTGTATATAATGACAGATGACTAGGGATGTACCCCAAACAGGCAGATACAAAATACACAAAGTTATTTAATAAACTATTATTCTGAAACGTAAACAATGCCCTCTCTTCCCTAATGTGCGAAATATAACGCAATCCTCAGTCACAACAAACTAAGCGCTGGTTCACCGAACTGGTCTTACATCCACCCAACAGGTGGCAGGCTATTCAAGTTAAAGTCTAGATAATCTGATGTGCTTTTAAAATAATACCAATGTGTGTGTGTGTGTGTGTGCGTGCATGTGCGTGTGCGTTTACGTGTGCGTGTGCGTGTGCGTGTGCTTGTGCGTGTGCTTGTGCGTGTGCTTGTGCGTGTGCTTGTGCGTGTGCGTGTGCGTGTGCGTATGCGTGTGCGTGTGCGTGTGCGTGTGCGTGTGCGTGTGCGTGTGCGTGTGCGTGTGTGTGTGTGTGTGTGTGTGTGTATCTGTGTGTATTATGGTAAGTGTGAGATTGTGTGTATTTTAATTGTATGTTAGTGATATTGTCACTTTATGAATTTTACTCAGTTAATCGATGCTTCATTTTAAATCTGTTAAATTGTAGAATGTTTAAGTCTTTGTTAATATTACTGTATATGTAAGGGCTTAACGTGTAGAATTGATGTTCAGAAAAGGAGGTCTTGTGACGAACAAGAGTTGCATAAAATTTTCGTTTATTGTGTTCTGGAGGTTGAATGAAATTGTGGTTCCTGAGGGTTGTTCGAAGAATGTAAAGCTGACATACGGTTAGTATCTTAGAATCGGCATAAAGATGGACAGTTGGATACCTGAATGGCTTACGCAACATCACTTTCAAAATGGCTCGCTGTGCTCTTTCCATTTTTATTAGGTGCGACAGATTGGCACAATGCCTGGTATACCAACATAATAACTTCAAAGTTAGCCGACTTCCTAAGTGATTTGAAAATATGAATGAGACGCATCGTTCTGGTAGTAATTAAGTTTACGTGTTTATCCCATCGCAGCCCACAGTCAATTTGTACTCCGAGATATTTTACACTGCTTGCTCTGTTTAGTGCAGGACTGTTACAACAAGATTTCAGGTTGGAACATGAATGAGCTGTGATCTCAAAGGAGTCGGATGGTGCGCCATTGCATCGAATCGCGAAAGGAATATAAGCGGTCTTTTGTACATTTATACTAAGCAGATTCAAATTTAACCAGTTAATGACTTCGCTTAAAGCTAGTTCTGCCCTACTTTTAATAGTTTCCCACGTAGCGCCAGAGACAATTATTGCGGTGTCATGCGGTAATAAAGATAGAACAAATGTTTGGCAACTCTCATTGACGATATAAATATCAACAAAGTTCAGTATTCAATGTTGACCTTAGACATTAATCGATTTTTAAACTTTTTCCTTTATATAAAGTTTATTTGAGTTCATTTATAATTCTAAAACGTAGAGAATGCCCTCTTTTTGACATTGTATGAAATATGGAGCAATGAACTAGGCGCTGGAACAGTCTCCTGATCTAATATTCCATCACCCAACAGATGGCAGGATATCAAAGTTTAAATCTGATAAATTGTTGGAAGTATAGTTTAAACATTTTATTTATTTATCACTTAGAAAATAAAACTCACTGAAAAGTTACAAAACTATATTGTTACTTTATATAGTAACAGTTTATTGAAATATAAATATTATCATCGTCGTCATCAACTGCCTATTACAGTCCCCCAACGGGCCTCTTCTTAGAAAGAAGGTTTCGGCCTATATGACGCTGATCAGACGGGTATGTATAGGAGTAGTTCCTTCTTTTCTAAGTGATGCTGTACTCCGTAGTTTGCTCCCTTGGTCACCTCTTACTACACCCATGGGACGAAATGAGATGGTGACTCTCAGTATTCTTAATAAGTCACCTCACAGAAATGAGTCAGTAGACAGTAAACGAAAATACTTTTACAGGCAGTTTTATGGGTCAGAATGATATTAAATGTAAGTACATTTTATATTTAAACCTTTCAAAGACAGACAGACTCTATTCTGTCTGATGGAAAGCATGAGAAAAAACCACCATCTTCATTTTGAGTGCATACAATGTAGAATGGTGCCCCATACTTCGTATATACGTTCCTACATACGTTTTGCAATATGGAGAATTATGCAGAAACCATGAGTAATAAATTCCTTTACCTATATACACGAATAGATATATTTGGTACAGCTATAATTTGAAATATTACTTTTGAAATATTGCAATATTTTTGTTTATCATTGTAACATGCAATCTTACGTTTTTCGAGTGATTAAAGTGTAAATTAAAAAAAATATCTCAATAACGATAAAAAAAATCGAATTCGAGTTTTTTCATTTTTTGCATTTTCTGAGAAGATTTACTATGGTAATATATATACATATATATATTTACACCATCGGAAAGTAGAGATTTCATCGAATAGAAAACACCAAATTTTTGTGAAAACCGTTGATATTTTGACGGATGAATCTTCGATTGAAAATTAGGGTTTTTTTTCGGTATTCAGTCAAAATAGGGTGAAAAATAGATACTTCATATCAAATAAATTACGGTGTATTCAGGACACGAAAAGCTAAGTTTTCACAAAATTTCGTTAAAAAAAAAAAAAATTTGTAAAAGATAAAAATAAAAAACCAAAAAATTGGTTTTTTGAATTTTTTACATAAAATTTGAGGTTATTTGAAAAAAGTGTGAATAGAAAAGATGTAGATCTTTTTATTACCTACAACTTTGCCATTTCATTTTTTTCCATAGGACTTGTAGTTTTGCCGGAAATCGAGATAAGCCATTTTTTTCCCTGAACCCCCCCCCCCTCCCCCCTTCCCGACCTCAGATCGCCCGTAATTTATTTTTCCTTTAATTTTTGCAATATTCTCCTCCTTTTACAATGGGTTTCATCCTACTATAATTTATGTTCACTTTTTGTTATTTTAAGAGGCTTCTACCCTGGTCTAGTTTGGTTTAACAAATGTTAGATTACAGACTGAGAGAGTTCAAATTTCTGAAAAAATATTTTGTTCTTAACTGTATCTGTTATTTTTCAAAATGTTGTTGTTGTTAAGTATAATACTATATTACTAAATGTGCATTCATATATATGTAGCAATACATTTACATATAAATAAATTTAAAATAAAATAGGTTTTTAGTTTTAGGTTCATTGTTTTAGTTTATAACCAATATTGTACATACTATTTAATAAATATATTTAAAAAAATATAAATCTTAAATAAATTTATATATACATTTTACACTATGTAAATTTTGTACCATACGTTAGAGAAAAACGTTTTTGTTGGTTAGTGATACTAAGAAACATTATGTAGTCTGCAAACACTAGAGAGGGATACTGAGTCTGGCTGGAGTTTACGTCTATAACTAACAAAAACCACAACGGTGTATCTTGATGAGGTTGACGTTTGTAGCTAACAAAGCAAGATGCTACGGAACCTACATATCAATTCTTCAGTGCTACGAAATTCGTAGAACATGTATATTGATTTTTTCTCAAATTCACATAAACGTAAATATTGTTATTTACGTAATTGAATATAGATTTTGATATTTAATTTCAACATTTTTGAAGCTAATTATTATTTCTGATCATTAGCAGTGCGTCGTTTATATTTTCGAAAGCTTAGTTCATAGTAAACATGACATTTAGGAGTATCATTTTGCAGCAATCAATCTTGTAAGTTGACTAAAGTACTACAAATTCAGTAAGATAAGAATAATAATTTCATTACTAAAGCTAGTTTCGCATACGCGGATGACTTTCCAAAACTATATCTCTCATAGGTTGCAACAGTCAGAATTGATATGACTGTCTTGTTAGTCCAGTGGTCAAAGTGTACGGCTGCTGATAAAGAGGTCTCGGATTCGATTCCCGGGTTGGATCAAATATTTGTGTGATCCACCAATATTTGTTTCGTAGTCTGTGTGTTTTCTATGTATTGCTTACAACAAAAAATACGTTATTTTATTTATATAAATTGTTTAGTACCCATAATACATATGTCTGTTTGGTTTGGGACTAGATGATGTTGTGTGTGAGATGTCCGAAATGTCCGTATTGTTTATTCTTGAAGCTTATACGTTCTTGACAGAATACAAATATTTCTTGAATTTTTATCCTACTCCCTATACGTCGATTATCTATGCATACACTACGGTCAAATTGAACTTTATGTTTGTTAAATTTATAGCACAAAGCTGGACGCCCCGGCGTAAAGATAGTCTAGAAAATATGGTCTAAGTTACTTAGGCATATGCAAAATGAGGGGATGAGCGAATTGAGATGTGTAATGTACAGGAGAGTCGGTGCGCGCATTTTTCTCCGTTGACGAATCGTTAACCAAACTAATTGGGAACATAAAATGGAAATATGGTCATATGATGATGGTAGAAATATGAGAAATTCAATTCGTATGACATAACATCACTAAGCATCAACATCATCGCTAAATATGTTGGTAATCATTACAGGGATTAAATAAATTTACATTATTGCTAAACTAAAACCACAAAGACAGTTGTAAAATTTAACATGATTCTAATAAAGGTTACTGTAAAATTTTAGTACAATTTTTACAAAGCAACCGATCTTGAAAAGTTAGTTACTAAATCATAGTTCGTTAGCTTCATTCAAGCTTAACAGTTTGGTGAGTATTTAAATTTTTTATTTCTCTTAAATGTTTTTTTTTAAATAAAAGAAACTAGAGGGACTAGATGATGTATGTCAGACGTCCGAAATAAAATTCAGTATTTCCAACAAATACAAATGATATCATTTTTCTTAAGACAATCTAACAACAACATATAAATTTCAAACATTTCTGATAACTTAAGTAGATAGGAAGTAGCTATTGAAAAGGGGAACGTGTCTGTTGGTTCGCGCAAGCGTGCCATTACAGCTAGTAGCGCGCATGCGTGGACATGCGCATGTCGCCGGGCTCGCGAACAATCATGGCCGTGTTTTGCCCATAGACCCTGCCATGAGGCGAAGAAAACTAAGTATTATCTGGACGTGATGTTTTCTATACCTAACTAAGTTAATAACAAAACGTAACGTGAACACTTCTGTGATTTAGAAAACTAAGTGACCCATCCGTAGCCAGTAACAAGTGACCGACAAACACCCAATATCTATTTGTTAATGGCTTTTGTAACCGATACAGACGCTGACCGCTGCTGTATCCTTCAAGGTGAGTTTTCTTTTTAGTTTGTGTCCATTGTAAAGGTAATCTCGTTACCGATTTCAAGTAGGAACATTAATAATTTAACTAACAGTAATAGTTCTGAATAGTAATACTTAGTATGATAGGTATTTAAACATTTACATAACGTGTTAGGAACACTATGATTATAATATTTCCTCAAAATAATATGAATATAACCTCACCATGATTGTAATAACCATGTTGATAATTTATACACTTGTAGAGATTATTTGATATACTGCTGAAATGAAGCAACTTAGTGTAGTCTTATCACATTAAGTATAAGTACTTACTTAAACTAATAGTAAACCAGTGGATCTTTGAAAATTAAAGTACATGCGAACGGGTCTATAAAAATCAGCTAACTTATATTTGGAACTTACATTAAATTTAAGTTCTTTGTCTTATCATAGATGATCAGTTTATTTACTTGCATTCTAAGTAATAAAATATGAACTAAAGATTATAGTACTAAAGAAAATGAGGTGTCAATATATTCGCAATAACTGCGCAGGTGATAAATTCTGTATAAATTTTATCAAGAGTTTTTCAGAGGTCAGATCATAGTTTCTAATATATTAAAATTATAGTTTGGTATAGTTTAATGTGTTATGTTATTTATTTTTTTCATAAAATGTAACCTATGTTACTTCTAATACCTCCAAGAATAGATGTACAAAGTTTCATGATAATTTGTTAAATCGTTTTTGCGTGAAAACGTAACAAACAAACTTACATTCACATTTATAATATTAGTAGGGATAGATTTATGGTGACGGTGTGATTGAAATCCAACGGAGCATCCTACGTCTTGGAAAGGTAACATGACGAAACCAAAAATACCAGGAGGCATAGGCCGCCATAGTGGTGGTGACCGTGCTGCATTTTCTGTACTCACAATTTGGTAGGTTTGGGCAAAAAACCAGCCGTATTCCGCCTAAATTTCAGATATGCACTTTCTCTTATGAATGTGTCGTAATTTCCTGGAACTTTAGAACTATAAAAGGATAAAAAGAATTAAAGAAATCATTAAATAATTTAAATGATTCTCTCATAATTGAATTATCTATAAAATTAACTGCTATGTCAAAGCCGTTTCAATTAACGTAAAACAAATTCTATTCATATTTACTTTATTACGCAAACAAAGAGAGTGATTGAAAAATGTTTTAAGTTTGAGACACTCCGGCAAACATAACGGCTGTAATGGCAACTTTGCAGACTACTCCTGAAAACTAGAAGACTATGGCACATTTGTGGGATACCCTGTAGATCCGGGCTTTCGTAGTTTAGTATCAAAAGCTCGTCTCTACAGGTATCTCACGAGTGGAAGTCATCGCTTCTTTGCCGTCGTTCAAGATTTCAAGAAAGAAGAACTCTGATCTTGTTTTGGCAGAAACCTTTTGTATCCATACATAAATATAATTTTTCACAGTTAAGAAGCCAGCGAAGATTTTATTAATGATGATTATATTAATGGTGCTTGTAGAATATAGTAAAAACAAACAATAAGGAGATATATTATTATATACTATTGTTCATAATATTTACACATAAATATTACATTTTTGAATATAAAAAATAGTAGGCCGCTGAATTTGAGTACAGGGACCAAGAGCCCTACTCCAAAGACAAGAACCTCCTCACTATACGTGCCATGTTAAGGAGGACTGCCTTCTGCATCAGACATTTGATCCAGCCATCTACCGTGAGCCTCTTAAGGTGTTGGTTGAGGCTCTTGGCTATCAAACCATGAGCAGCAACAACTATCGGAACAATGATCGTCGAATCCACATTCCACATATCGACAATCTCATGAGATAAATCCAAATGTTTTATTTGTTTCTCTTTTTCAACTTTCACGAGATTCTCGTCATGAGGAATAGCGATATCGATAATCACTGTGCGACAATCATTGCGCAGCGCTCTAATATTATTATTATTATCAACAGAATAAACAGTTGCCGTTATTGCTGATAGTTTTACTTTCCGAATACAGTATATTGGAAGTAACGTATATTCCAATACCATATGAACTTATACGATAGCGTATAAGTTCATATTTTATTGGAATATAAGTAAGGTCGACTACCTTACTTATATTCCAATAAAATATGCCAGTTTTATATTTTCTTTAATTTACTGCTACTGTTTAAAACTTAATGCATGATGCCTAACATTCCAGTCCCAAATAATCTAGACCTCCATGCACACAGATGGTTTTTTAAATTAATAATTCGAGAGCTCACACTCGTTATAACCGTTTTCAGTTGCTCTGGTAACAACAAAAATATTTTTTGTTATACTTACCACTTTTTATCACTTTTATAAAAGCTTGAAACTAACTCAATATCAAATTTCCTTCCTAAATGAAGTCTGTTATTTTTAATTGTAATAGTTAACTATCACTTATTATATTTCAGAATCAAAAATAGAATGCGCAGTTTGTACCCAAGAAATCCAATACACAACTGGGACTTGTGTAAACCTTATAGAAAAAATGTTCTATGGTTATATGATTGGCTATGTGCAGTAGGTAAGAACAATTTATATTATTAATAATATACATATCTAACTTTCTAGGATGTATGATATCGGGAGCAATGTCAAGACCAAGTGAAGATTACTGTCTGTCGCGCGTTACTTACTGTTAAAATACATTTAACTCAACTCACTACCAACTATTTTTTAAATCCGAATCAAAGGATATTCTTCTCCTCTATTGACATCTGTACTTTTGTTTTACTACTCTAAGTTTACATATACTTTCTAGCGGAAGAAAAGTTATATACTCTGATATTTACAGATCAGACTGATATAAGTCAAATGTGTAACGTTCTTTTATTAGAATAATGATTCTGTCTGCATATTTACAGTAAAAACAAACCAAAAATATATATGTTACATTTCAGATCCTTTGGACAGTAACCCTCTTCACACAACATCTGTCAAGCCCTCTGCACATACGAGATCAATGATCATAGTGATTTTCCTGTCTTCATTCAGCTTTTTACTACATAATGTAAGTTTTCTTTTATATGCGCCTGCTGAAGTGTATACATATATATATATATTTATATGACATGATTGATTAAAATAACTCACATCTAATCTATCACAACACAACTAATATACAACTAAAACTATAACTATATGTTGTGAAGATACAGCGTAATTGTATCTATACAACATCCCGTGCTTGTTGTTAGAGTCAACTAAAATAGCAAACTACACATTCAAAAGGAAGTAACAAAAACTTGACACAAGCCCTATACAATTCTTCTAACAAGTATCAAGAAATACCTTGTGCGCAGTATTCGAATACACATTCTGTTTCGTCTGTCTGTCTGATCAATCACATTCTGTCTAAATCACAGACATGCGCTCTTCCTTATGGATTTGCCAGTTAGCTCTAACATCTTTATATATATAATTCTTCTGTGAGTGTGTATGCCACTTAACTTCTCTCAAATAACTGGACCGATTTTGATGACATTTTTTGTGTGTGTTCAAGGGGATCTGGGAATGGTTTAGATTCGCAATTGGACGCGGTAGGTGGCGCTGCGATCAAGTTCTGGAATTTTAAAGTTGGGCGGTACGAAGTTCGCTGGGTCAACTAGTAATGATATAAATTCATGTTCAAATATTGTTGACGCTAATTGAGCTGATACACATGTGTATATAAATCGATAAAATTTAATTCAAAAGGCGTCACTTGACAGATCCTGTTGTGTTTAACTAGTTTGATTGAATATAACATATTGACATGATCTGATTAAGTTTAAGATTTTGTACATAGTTAGCTAGAACTTTGAAACATTAATGAAAGAAATAAATTAAGAGTCTCTTATAAAATAAACATATAATCAACCCACCTACTTTGTTGACCCTTAATATTTTTTTGTGAAAAACATAATTTTAACAAAAAGGAACCGACTTCAAAGAAAAACTATTCCGAGTGCCCAAATCGCGACAATTGTGCCGATGATATTTGAGGAGTTCCCTCGATTTCCTTGGGATCCCATCATCAGATCCCGATATGGTGACGATGGGACCACCTGTAAGCTATGCCGAATCGAATGCAAAAAGATTTTTTGAAATCGGTTCATTAACAACGAAATTATCGCTGAACATACATAAAAAAAAATTGAGACGAATTGAGAACCTCCTCCTTTTTTTCAAGTCGGTTAAAAATGTAAATAACATTTTTTTTAACAAAAAAAAGGAAACCCTGACATGTAGACAAGGAATATTTTTGATAAATATTTAAATATATAAATTTTCAGTTTCAGATAATATTTCCCGGGCCAACTACTGAAACTCCAAGACTTCAAACCATTTTGGCACATTTGCGATGTACCCTGTAGATCCGGGCTTTTGAAATTTAATGTAATCAGATGCTCGTCTTTACAGGTATCTCACGAATGGCAAACCTCGTTCAAGATTTTGTCATCATTCAAGATTTAAAGAAAAAAATTCGGTATAAAAACATATATGATTTCTTTAACAGATGAGAAGCTAGCGAACATTTTATTAATGACGATTTTTTATTAATGTTTGTAGAATATGTAAAAGATGACTTCATTTCTTGTATACTTGTTCATGGTTTGCTAATTGTTATGAGGTCATCATAAGCTCACTTATAACATAATATAATTGAAGGGGTATAAGCGTATCTTATACGTTCATTAATAATTGATAAGTGATTTATAATGAATACCAAAATGCCTCTTGAAGTGTGTATTTGTCCAGAGCAAATAAAGTGAATTCGGTCTCTACTGCAACTAAATTTCGGAAAATTCTCACATCAGTGAGTACAGAATATTCTCGAAGGTCATGTAGCTCGCGATTGTCTAAGTTTTGATGTCTTACTATTGTAAATCTCATAAAAGATCATGTCGATCTTAAATGGTACAAACCAAATTCTATTAGCAATATTCGAGATCCTCCTGATCGTTTCCTGTCAAGGGCACCTAATTCAGACAGAATTCATCTGAGTATACTAAAGACATCAGAATGGCATGTAGCAACCACTGTTTTCACGCACCAAGATACCCCTGATAAAACAATACTAAGCATTTTTCCCAGGAAGTCAAAAAAGGTTTTTGCAAAGTTTTATTCATTTCAGACTGGGTTTTGGCTTCGTGGCAGATCCAGATATGAGTTTAGTTGAATCTGAGAGCTTTTTTTTCCTTCAGAATTTACAATCACGACCTTCTTTTAGTTGATGACTGCTCATTTGACTACACTGATTTCTATCTTGATAGCATTAACCATATTTTTAGTGCCAGCCTTTAGAGTTAGCTTTGGTTAGGTGATCTTAAGCCTCTATCCTCTAAAAAAATATTAAAAGGTATAAAAACTAGACAAAACCATAACAAACTCAGACAGAACATTGTTAACCGCAGTTTACTGACATCCTGGTGTACATAGTATTGCTTCACAAAAATATTATAACGAACAAAGTTATTAATTAATTACAAATCACTACATAGTAGAAAACAAAGTCACTTCCGCTCTCTGCCTATCCCTATAAATGCTATCGGATTTTTATGCTGTTTTTTTCATTAAATAGAGTGATTTAAGAAGAATGTTTATATGTATAATACTGCCTAATCTTGTAGCGAAACATTAACACAATAACCATTTTTTTCTTTCTTTTCGTGAGAAATAATGGCTTATATACGTCGCGATTTTAAGCAACACAGTATTAAGTCTTATCCAATTAAGTACCTTATATACACTGTGCATATTAATATAGATTAATATGGCCCGTTCCACTATACAATTTAATGCCATTCTTACGTTAATTTATGAATTAATTCAGCAATAACACTAAATTAATCGGCAATATTAATAAATTCAACATATAACAATAGATTATATACACACATCAAAAGTGTCTAGGGATCAACATATATTTTTGCAATAACTTTTCTCCTGATTGATATTAATTAAAAATTTCTTTAAGGATTCATCAAATAAAGTGTTTTCGTTTGTCACAGTAACGATAAACCAAGTCACCTTTGCATTAGTAAAGAAATTTGCCATTTTCCTAATAAAGGGATTTTTGACATTTGAACCACTAACATTAAAGTTCGAAAAAAAGACTGAAATAACAGTTTTCTTTAAAATTTTATTAGGTAACTTAAACAATTAATAATCCGTGTTTCTACCGCGAACACTAACAACACAAGAACATCGGTTTGGCATACTCAAAATGAGTTCATCCAAATCACGCTGTGGAATGGCCGCCCATGTTCGTTGCAACAACAAAAAAAGGTCTTCTTGCGACTGGATACCCTCCATATTCGGCAGAGCTCTTCTCTGTAGCATATCCCATGCATGCTCAATCGGGTTCAAGTCTGGCGACTGAGCAGGCCAGGGCAGGACATTGATGTTAGCTGCGGCGAGAGTCTGTCTTACAACTCTTGCGGTGTGCGGTCGTGCATTATCATGCATTAACTGAAATAAGGGACCGATTTGCACTTGTAGAGGAACGATGACGTCTGATACAATCGTCTGAGCATAAATTTGAGCGTTGAGGTTGCCTCTGATCCAAATCAACTCAGTTCTTCCGCCGATCCAAATACCCGCCCATACCATGATGGTTCCACCACTATAAGGATGGACTTCCTGGCAGGATTTTAATCGCTGTTGGCGTCCAGGGGTTCTCCAGTGTCGTATACGTCTTGTATCCGGTCTCATACCAAAACGAGACTCATCAGAAAAGCACACGAAACGCCATTGTTCTTCTGCCCAATTTCTGTGTTCAAGAGCCCATTGATATCGAATCCTACGATTGTGCATTGCTATAGGTGGTACCCGTAGCGGTCTTCGGGAATGAAGGTTCACTTCATGCAAGCGGTTTCTGACTGTTTGGTCGCTAATTAAGTTCCCTGAAGAGTGATGAAGCCTCACGGCTAACATCATGGCGGTTATTGTTGGGGCTCTTCGAGTTAAGATTTGAATGTATCGGTCTTGTCTCCGTGTGGTGCAGCGATACCGTCCTCCATGGCGCTCAGCCACGGTACCAGTGCTTCGGTAACGTGTCCAAAGTCGACTGATAACACTCTGACTTGTATTCAGAGCTATAGCCACAGTACGTTGCCGGGAACCAGCTTCTATCATTCCCACGGCTCTGAGCATTTCTTCCCTGCTTAAATGACGTCGCCGCTCCATAATAACGTTGGTTTTAATCAGTAGTAGGGAAACAGTAGCACTAATAGCAGAGGTAGTAGAGCCACGCTGATTTCAGCACGAATGGGCCGGCTCGACCCGGCCAGTACTACCCTCACACAGAAGACCATCCTAATAATGACAGCATTCTTGCTGTCGTATTTCGTTGGTGAGTGTGAGACCGGAGGCCCAATCATTCTGCATCATTCTCCCGCCCTTCGAAGGCCGGGAGAATGATGCAGAATAATCTAACCAGGCTGCCATGGTAGGTGTCACCATGCTACATTGCCTACCCTCACAATAAGCATGGTGACCCCTACTCCTGGATTCTACTCATGCTTTCCATCAGGCAGAGTAGAGTCACTTTGGCAGGCTTAAATATAAAAAAAAAAAAAAAAAAAAAAAAAAAAAATTTCTTCAATGCGTTGTATGTTTTTATAGGGAAAATATTGGCAGCTGATTTTCATCTTTTACTCGAATTTGATTGACAGTTCCTGATTCAAATTATGAAATGCACCAAAAAGGATCCATATAAATTTATAAAATCATAAATTTATTACAAAGCCACATCTCAATCTCAAGAAATCCGCATAAAAATGCTTGATCCCTAGACACTTTTGATGTGTGTAGCTTGCTAAGAGTGTATTGAAATAGTTAACTTATTCCTACTTAGATCTGCTTTTCATTCAATTCGAAACACAGCTCAATGCTACTGTTAAATTGATGCTTAATAAGCTTTCCAAATAATCTATATCTCCATTCGCGCTGATGTTTTTTTTTTAAATAATCATTGTAGAGCACACACTAATGAAAATCTATTTTATTTGGTTAAACTTCTTATTCGCTTTTATATATTTTACTGAATAAAGTTACAGCCATGCAGAAAAACGTTTAGAAGTAAGTATATTATTATTAATTATAAAAAGTTAATAGTCATTTATTGAATTTCAGATTCAAACCTATGATGAGCAGTTTAGACCCAAGGACAGGTGGACTTATGCAAATCATATCATGAATAAACATGATTCAAACATGTTCTACGGTTATGTCATTGACTATGTACAGTAGGTAAGAATCATTTACATTATTAAGTATATAGATATTTAACATCCTATGATACTCAACTGCTTCGGAAGCACAGTGGTAACATATGTGACTACTGTGATCGGGGTCTCGAGTTCGATTCCCGGGTTGGACCAAATGTTTGTGTGATCCGCAAATATTTGTTTTCGAAGTGTGGATGTTATCATATTATTACACACAAAGAATACTAACATACTAAATGCAGTATGGTGACCCATTCCCACATACCCACCACTCAAATTGTGAGGGTAGGCAGTGGCTATACTTTCTATGGACACTTTTAACGTGCACGTCTTGCTACATCGTTTTCACTTATTGTACCATCTCAACATGAATGATGTAACCAAGATTTTGTAAAAAACATTTAAATTTAAAAGAGTGTCCATGGAGTTTCTTGCCCGTTCTTCTCCATAGAGATCTACGCTAGGGTATGGGCAACTACAGTACTTTCACAGTTTTTATGTCTTGTGACTGGGACTGTAGCTACATTTAATTGTCATTTGTGTTTCGACAATTCAAAAGTGCCTGTAACTGGCCTACTTGAAATAAATGCTTTGATTTGATTTGATTTGATAAGGCAGATTAGAGTCACATTGGTTAACTTAAATATAAGTAATATTAATATAATACTCGTATACATATTTGATGATGGATTAAGATTACAGTTTATCTTCACAACTATTCATGCCATCAACATTATGATATAAATACAAGTTCAAATATTGTTAGACGCTAATTTATCTGATATAAATATCTATATGCATTGATAAAATTTAATTTTAATGGCGTCTCTTGACAGGAGCCCTCGTGTACAACTAGTTTAATTGAATATGTTGAAATAGACTTTCTTGATTTTGATCGATAACTGAACATCATTGAGCACAGAGAGAGATTAGAGAACACCATCAGTGGTACATAACTATTATAAAAGATGTAAACACGAAATATTTGGGGCGATTTATATTTAAGTTTGGTACCGCAATACGTAGTTTTTTTTTAGTCATATAGTGGAAAATCCCATGCTACGAAAAAAAACTATATAATACAAATAAAAATCGATACGATTTGATCGTATTTGGAACTAAGATATATTAATAAAAAACAGTTCTGATGAAGATAAGATATAAGACCTTATACCTAATTAGCTAGAACTTTGAAACAATAATAAAAAGTAAAGTTAAAATTCCAAAGTTTTTTCCTAAAATAATATTTAATCAACTTTCCTACTTTGTTGAACCTACGTAATTGGTAGAAATATTAAAAACAATAAAGCATGAATTTGATAAAAATAATAATATTAATATTTTCAGTTTCAGATAATATTGATAGAGTGAAGATAACAGCTGTAACAGTAACTATGTACACCTCTACTACTGACACTCGAAGACTTCAAATCATTATGGCACATTTGTGATATACCCTGTAGATCCGGGCTTTTGAAATTTTGTTAAATTAGAAGTTCGTCTCTACAGGTATCTCACGAATGGCAGACTTCACTCAAGACTTTGTCATCGCTCAAGATTTATAGAGAGAAGAACGCTGATCTTATTTCGGTTTTTGAAACATTTTGTATCTGTATATAAAATTTTTTTTTGGATAGTTAAGAAGCTATCGAACTTCATTAATTATATAAATTTTATTTTGATTTTATTAATGACGATTTAATAATGCTTGTAAAATATATAAAATAAGAAATGCAATATAAATGGAGTACGTCATCTATCTAAACTAATTCATTTATAGCCCCCTTAGCTTCACTTCTGTATAATTACCTTGCTTATTGTTTGCTAGTTGTGTATATAATAATATAATTTGAGGGTCTATGCATATCTTAGACTTCGTTAACTTCATTGAAAGATGATCTATATAATACACCTTTCAAAATGCTTCTTAAGGTGTGTATTTATCGAGAGCAAATAGAGTGAATTCGGTATCTTCTGCAACTACATTCTGATGTATTCCTACATCAGTTTGTGTTCAAAACATTCTTAGCGATCGTATATCTCGCGATTGTAAGACTGCTAAGCACTTTTCCTAGGTCATCGAAAGGTTCTGCAAAGTTTTTTCCATATTATATTCTTGAATCCTGGCTTTGTGGCAGATCGAGATATGACTTTTATTGATTTTGAAATAACTATTACCTCAAAATTTACAATCACGACAAATATATTAACGCCTGTCGAGTGTCATCTTGAGATACACCGTGCTCGATCAGTATGTGAACTTAAGAAGTATTTGTGAATGTGCGTGTGTCTGTGTGTGTGTGTGTATGAGCGTGCGTGCGTGACTACGTGTTTAAGTGTGTGTTTATATAAAATATTCCTATGTGAATCTTGCGAAGTCATTTAGTCCGATGGAACAATATATCCTAAGGTCCATAAAAGGTAAAAATCCATATTAACTTTCTGATTCTGTCAGGTATTCATCCTAGGTATTTGGTTTCCTTAATCTTTTCTATTGTGGGACAGTCACAGATGGCTGGTTTCGGAAGTGTGTATTTGAAGACTGAATTCCGATTTTGATTCGATTTCGATAAGTAGATTTGAATACTGTAATGGATGTAGTTGGTTTTTGTGGTGTTAAGCAGTAACAGAATATTATTTAACTATTTTGCTACATTTTTCATATCAGCCTTTGCATTTTCTTTTACCGCAGCTCAGGTTTATCAGTGAATATCATCTACATTTAGTAGGCCAAAACCTTCTTTCAAAGGAGAGGCCTATGTCCAGCAGTGGACTGTTGCAGGCTGTTGATGATGAATGATGATCATCTACAAAGGAGGAAACGTGTGTATTTTTTGTTTCTAATTTATATAAATCATTGATAAATATGAGAAATAGGGTAGAAACTAGCACACTTTTCTGTGGAACGCCGAAAGGCACAGCGGAGAACTCACTAGTTATTTGGTTAATTTTCAGCCTTTGCGTTCTGTCTGACAGATAACTACCAAAGAGAAAGAGTTCAGCTGCTCTTATTCCGAGTTTGTCACTCCCAGGCTAGCGCTTATGGAGGACGGAGATCGTTCTGCGACCTCCAGCACCTGAGTCGTCTGCGGTACCGGGCCCGTTCCCGCGCCTGGCGGACTGGGAGGCTTCTCTCGGTCCCGCTCCGCAATCTCCTTCGCCAGCATAACTAGTTCGCAGGAAGAAACGGTGGAGTTCCACGCGCTCTTGCTCCGCACCATGGCCGCAATCGTGTTGCCGAGCGAAGGAATACCCACTTCGATGGCCGTCACGAGGTCTCCCCTCTGCGCTGCCCACACTGGGCATTTAGCCAGCGTATGGAGCGACGTAACCACGGTCCGGCCATCGCAGTGGTGGCACTCAGGCGTTGGCTCTTTTCCAATTAGATTTAAATTAATTTTCAAATATTGTTAATATTATATTCAAATAATGAACACTTTAATTTAATAAAATTAAACTACTGCTACATATAATTTTTACTATAATTTTTTGGCGTTTCTTGTCAGTGTCAAAGTGTTGGCATGCTTGTATGTGCTTGTTTAATTGTACATATCACACAAGACCGCCTTTTTCGATATAGATCGATAACCGAGCATTGTGGGATACAGACTTAGAGAACACCAACAGTGGCACGTAGTAAGTGGCAAAAAGCAAAAATGAAATATTTAGGGTGATATTTAAATTTTCAGTTTCAGATAACATTTCCCCAGTCGAAAAAAACAGCTGTCACAGTAACAATGCACAACTCAACTATTGAAACTCGAAGATTTTACCTTATTATGGTACATTTGTGATATACACTGTAGATCCAGGATTTTGTAATTTAGTTAAATCAAAAGCTCGTTTCTACAGGTAAATCACGAGTCGCATACCTCGCTACTTCGCCGTCATTCAAGATTTGAAGGAAAAAGAACCCTGGTCTTGTTTTGGCATCACAATTTTGTATCTGTATTCAAACATATTTTTTTAACAGATAAGAAGTTATCGAAAATTTTATTAATGACGATTTTTTTGTAAAGTAGAAAAGAAAGAAGATGTGCTAACGAGTCGAGGCCGGACGTCCGTGGACATGACGAATCTATAAGGCTTTCGATTCATGAACTACAGAATCCTAAAAAGGAAAGCTAAGGTTCAGTCTTTAAAACTAAATAAAATATTAATTCGACCTCCCTAATTTATTGATCCTACGTAATCTTTGTAAAAAACAAAATGTCACTCATAACTTTAAAACGCACACAAGTAATGAATTTGATAAGTATTTAGATTTATAAATTTACAGTTTCAGATAACATTTCTCGGTCAAAGATATCAGTTGGCACCGTCACAGAACCTCGAAGACTTCAGCTCATTATGGCACATTTGTGATACACACTGTAGAACCGAATTTTGTAATTTAGTCAAATAAAGATCGCGTCTCTACAGGTGACTCACGAGGGTAGACAATGCCACTTTGTCGTAGTACAAGATTTAAAGAAAGACAAACCCTGATCTTGATTTGGTAGAAACATTTTGTATCTGTATTTAAACATATTTTTTAACAGATAAGAAACTATCGAATATTTATTAATGACGATTTTAATAATGCTTGTAGAACATGTGAAATAAATAAGATATGCAATACATATCGAGTACGTCATCTATCTAAACTATCTTAAAATGCCCTGATAGCATTCAAGTGATTATTTACTAATTGTTATGAGGTCTTCATAAGCTCACTTGTAATACAATATAATTAAAGGGTTCTGTGCATATCTTGTTAGAAGGAACGCTACTCATTGTTTTTAGTGGAAGCCGGTGGTTAGGTTTGGTTGGGTGATTTTAGCCTCAATCCTCTAAAAAAATGTTTACAGGTTTCAAAACTAGACAAAACTCGTACTCAGTTTCATTAGTACACCGTTTACCGCAGTTTATCGACATCCTGGATAGCGAGATGTTATTTTACATAGAGATGTATCAATTTTATATAACTCTAACATACAAAAAATCATAAAACTTATTATAATCTACATAGATCTAATCTTGTTTGGAACTGATTATATATCAATATTAATTATTAAACAGGATGAAACGGTGACTAATATTTAAATAAGAAAGTTTTATGTTATAGTTATAATTGTGATCCAGATTGATTGGGCCTCTGGTCTCACACCCACCAATGAAATACGACAGCAAGAGTGCTACTATTATTAGGATGGTCTTCTGTGTGAGGGTAGTACTAAAATCAGCGTGGCTTTACTATCTATAAAATATAAATAATTAGACAACGTAAGTACTGTGTACCCTGTTTTTAGAAAAACATGCGCTTTCAATTGAGTACGAGTAACTCATAAACGGATATCTATACAGAAAAAAGGTTTTAGGAACCTTACAATATTTTAAAAAACTATCGAATGTTAACCCACTCGATGACGTAGACACGAGAAAAAAAATCATCCCCACACATGTATAGTAGTGGAGGTACCCCAAATAAAAATATTTTTCATAATTTTATTAAAGCGCTTTATCCACGTAATTACAACACATGTTCATGCAAAGTTTCATCTTTCTAGCGCCAACGGTTTGGGCGGTAGGTCGACGATGGTCGGAAGGACATAGTGAATTCATAAGGGTTTCGAGTCATGAACTACGGAAGCCTAAAAAGCCTTATAACTATGCGGAGGCCAAATGGACTAGATTTATAAAGTGTGTACATTTGTAAATTCAAAAGTACCCAGTAACCATGAGCCACATGAACGTCATGAAAGATTTAGTATTGATTTACTAAACAAGATTAGTGTAATTCAATTAAATCAGCACCCTCTTGCATAACGACATTTTATAAATGAAATATGACTACGCGGTCGGTAAGTAATGTAGTTTTTGCATTCCATTGTACGTCATCATTTGTTTTATTATGATTAGAACAATATAGAAATAAAAAACTTCTATTGTAATTCTCAATCTATTCTTTCGAAGTTGAAACTTAGGTCTAACAGTATACATATAAAATATGTTGATTATCACTTAGATTTACTTTACGATCTTACTAACCTTTCTGCCTTAGAGTATACATTTACCCGCTCACTATGTATTTTCCAAAAAGATTAGATTCAAAGAGTATGCAAAAAAATATTAATCATGCATTTGGAGAAATAGATTAGGATTCTCTTTAAAAAACATTACTGTTTTCAATGGCAGGGTTAATATTTATATTTTGTGAAATAGGGATCATAGTTGTCAGTAATATAAAGTCCAAACATAGTCTTTTGGGGTTTAAAAATAAGTTCTTTGTTGACTGCCTTCTTGGCCTGGTGGTTAACGAATGCGACTGCTAATCAAGAGATCTTGGGTTCGATTCCCGGGTAGGGCCAAATGTTTGTATGATCCGCAAATATATTTTTTCAAGGTTTGGATCTTTTCTATATATATATGCATGTAATTACAAAAATGTGTTTATGTATTTATATTAGTTGTCTAGCCATAGTACATGCTTTGCTTAGTTTAGGGACTAGATGGCGTTGTGTGTTACTATTTCATTTATTTTTGAATATCTCTATTACTTCATTTAATATAAAGGGAACGGAGAAGAAACACAACCATTGTGTACCATCTTTAATGACACACGTCACACCGTCACACGACATATGTTCACGCCCCCTGTTCTAAAGCCGCGATGCTGTTTATTACCAAACTTCATGACATAAACTTGAACCGTTCCAGTAAGATTAAGTAACAAGTAAGAAGTATTTTTATGTAGTTTGTTTAATTGAAAACACTTCCCTCTATTGTGTCATAGTTTGTAAGAATTACACAAAAGATTCACAAAGGTAAGTGTTTAAACAGATTTATGCAATATCACAATTTTAACAAAAAGGAACCGACTTCAATGAAAAACTATTCCGAGTACCCAAAATCGCGACATTGTGCCTGTGATATTTGAGGAGTTCCCTTGATTGCCTTGGGATTCCATCATCAGATCCCGATATGGTGACGATGGGACCACCTGTCAGCTACGCCCATTCCAATGCAAAAAGAATTTTTGAAATCGGTTCATAAACGACGAAATTATCGCTGAACATACATAAAAAAAAAATCAGACGAATTGAGAACCTTCTCCTTTTTTGAAGTCGGTTAAAAATTTATTTATCCCTTTACATTTCCTTGCAAATGTATGCTTTAACCTATTGAAGTATAGTTGATATACATTTGGCGATTGTTGGTTGAATGCTTGCCGCCTAAACTGATACATCGTCAGAACTTATGAGCTCCTAGTAAATATACCACGTAATCACGTTGCCGCTAACCTACAGTTATTCCTATATAAATTTATAAAATCATGATTATTTGAGAATAAAATAAATTTGTGCGGTTAAATTAACCATATTATTATTTTAAACTTCAAAAAGATATTTTGGAGATTTATAATAATACATGAATTACTTATTTATACCAATAATCAACATGCACGAGTGGAGCTGTGAGCAAAACAAATTTTGGGACAAAAAGGAGGTCAAATGAGCTACGACGGCGTGCTAGAGGTGTCACTGGAAGAAATCACTCTCTATTGATTACTAGCCGAACTGAAATCATAGTACATATAACTACAGTTTTTTACTGCAACTTAAACAGAACGTGCAGAGAATTCGCCCCGGCTCTCTACCAAACACCGGCTTACGACGTAGCTACGGACCCCCCGATAAACATATTCGAATCGGCGGCCACGTTTTAAAAATCATGTTAAATACCGTAATCGCGATTCAGGCGCAAAACTTTACCATTTAATATAGGCTTACTGGCTGTAAATAACTTAAATGTGATTTGTGTATTATGAGTATAATGCCAATGAGATTCCATGAGTAATTTTTATTTGAGCTAAGATATCGCCATTTCGATGTAAATAGACAATTAAAATTCAGTCACTTTTACTTATTCTTGTAATTGAATCCTATAGGAGTGAAAAAGACAGCAAAAAAGTCCTTTTCTCTTTTGTTCGATCACGCCTGCGTGGAACAGCGTTTCGGTTCGTACAATTATCATAAACATTTTGCAGTGCATATTATTTAGTGCTAGCGTTTACCCGTATCTACACGTATATTCTTTAACACGCACAGTAAAAGCCGTACGCGGAAAAATAGAGAAAGTTACATTCAACTTTATATTATCTCCATGAATGTCGAATGTAAATTATCTTATAGAGAGACCCGCTTAGTTGGTTCCGAAAAGGGCACTAACTAGAAATAAAAAGTACTATACGGGAGAGCTTCTGTTCGATATTCGTGATCTATATATAAATTTGGGGCATCGTTTTCAATCATTTGATCATTTCACTACAAGTTTGTTTAACCTCCTGTTGTATTTGCAATAACATAAAACTTTGAATGTTTTAGACTATTCAAGGTCTTTTGTGAGTTAAGATATCATGACACAGTTAGACACTCAACGTGAGTCACTTTTAGTGGGCAAATAACTTCTGTTTATTTACTGTATAGTTGGAAAAATTCTTAATTGTTCATCACAAAATAATGTTAAAATTTATACCCAGTTTAGTAAGTAGAAAAGACTAACATAAATATGTTATATTTATTAATTAAATAAATATTTCGGACATCTGACATACAACGCTGTCTAGTCCAAAACTAAGCAGAGCTTGTAATATGGTTACTAGACAAAAAAAAGGATGGTTATGTATTTATATCAGTTGTCTAGTACCCATAACACAAGCTCTGCTTAGCTTGGGACTACATCATGTAGTGTGTCAGATGTCCAAAATATATATTGATTTATTTATTTATAAATATTTGCAGATAGTATTAACATTTAGTCTGACCCGAGAATCGAACCCGAGACGCTACACCAACAGATACATAGGAAGTTTAAATAAGATAACTTTTAAACGAGTTTTCGAATCACAAATTAAAATCAAACTAACATCAAAATCAATTCAGCGTTAAAAAAGTGGCTGTGACATACGGACGGACAGACAGACATGACGAATCTACAAGGGTTCCGTTTTTTGCCATTTGGCTATGGAACCCTAAAAAGAATTGCTAGAACTTTATCTGATATATACGCGGGATAACCGATTTTTGTTAAATTTGTTTTAAAAAAGTGTTTTGATTTTCACTTAAAATATAGTGAGATTATAACAATAATATATTTGTACCACAAATGTATTTATTTTTGAATTTTTCATTCACTTCTTCAGATAGCTTGAAAATATAGAAATGAGTAAAGAGTTCGTACATTTATTGCAGCATTATCTATTTAGGGAGAACTGAAATTCGAATGTTGAAACTAGCTGTTAGTCTATTTGAGGGCACTGACTTCCCAATAACGATTGCTATAGATGTTCATGACAACCGAGACCGGCGGCTTTACGGGCTCTCCGAGGCATGGGCTTGAATCACCGCCAAACTTCCAAACTTCGGGCAGCTATTAAGAATTTCTTAATTAAATTAATACTACGTAGTTTAATGCTACGTAATAAAAACTACAAATTCTCGTAGCACGAACAATTTATAAAGAACTGTGTAGCATTTCACTAGAGTCGCTAATCTTAAATAAATCTCTAACAGTATTAAATAATGTTTCTAGTATAGTGAGGCTATTCGTGTGATTAGTTTATAATGCTACTTCAACACTTACGTGTTTGTAGCCTTTCAAAAATTCACATTGAGCGTATGTGATGATAAATCAATGAGTATGAAAATATTACTTAGCTTATATATTAGTTGTGGTAACGAAACCATAGCACGAGTTACAATTTGTGTAAAGAGACATCTAGGGAACAACTTAGCAAACGGGACCCTGATGAAATGAAGTTTTAACTTTAGCTTTGGCTAATAGACGGGGCGTGGATCAGTTTAATTTAAATACTTACTAATAAAAACCTGTCCTTCTTAGAAAGAAATGAAAATTTTAATGACACTTAAAATAGATTAATGACAAGAAAGTAGACTAATTATACTAGAACGTAGATGTAGTAGAATATATTGAATCGTAAGAAATTAATCTCAATAACGCATAATGTCCCATTGCTGGGTTTAGGACTCCTGTCAGGGTAAAACCATACGTCACTACGCTTTTGCAGTGCGGTTTGGGGACTGGCAGCAAGACAACACTATGTATCCAGGTACTGTACTTGCTTACAGTACTTGCTCAGTAATTGTTTCTAATCTTCTAAGGTAACTTAGTTATGAGCATCTTTTCACTCTTAAATATTCATATTCTCCTGGTCATTCAAAACTCTAACTTTGGCTATTGATTTGTTTCCTAACGATGACACATGCGCATTGTATCCATCTCTCGTAGTAGCTGTCTCTATTACATAGGTAAAAATTTGTATAGTTGGACTGTTATAGACCACTGTACTAGGCTCGCATAAATTAAAGGAGGAGTGTGTTTACATACAAAGTATTTCAACTAACACGGTCTCGGTACTACGAGTGTATTGTGTACCTGAAAACAAGGCAGAGTACACACAGAGTTTTTATGTGGATTTATTGTATTTTAATGTTAGCAATATTTCCATGAAATTTTCATTATCATTTTAAAACACTTTCACACTTTCCAGGACAATATAAATAACAGGTGAAATGCGCGTTGTGACACTTATCACAAAAATCAGTACATTTGCGGGACACTGCAATTCCCGCGCGAACAATTTGCAAAACAGGGAATCGGTTACGGGCAGAATGTCAAAATGAGCGCTAATATATGTGTGTGAGTGAAGATCATATAACAGTCCATCTATGAAAAATTTAATTAGCACAATTTGACACTAGATCACGTGCTGCCTTATACGTACTATGCACATCGCCCGGCTACAGACAGGTTGTCAGTTTCATCGAATAAAAGATGACCGTCCGTATAGAACCCGTGAACCCCAGACCTTCGTTATTTAACAAAAGCTGAAAGATTGTCAGCGCATGCTCCCAACACAGGTAAGAACGATGGACCATTATGAGGTTTGGGTTGCAGTTTGTGTATATAAAATACAGATTTACTATCATCAATAATGAATATTATATATTATAACTAGTTGACCCAGCAAACTTCGTACCGCCCAACTTTAAAATTCCAGAACTTGATCGCAGCGCCACCTACCGGGTCCAATTGCGAATCTAAACCATTCCCAGATCCCCTTGAACACACACAAAAAATTTCATCAAAATCGGTCCAGTCGTTTGAGAGAAGTTCAGTGACATACACACTCACACAAGAATTATATATATAAAGCTAATAATGATGAATATTTAATTTTTAATTTTATTACAATGGAAAACCGGTAAATTAAAAACCCCAGCATACACGCAACAGGTTTTTATCCGCACGAGTACCAGGAAAACAGATCTAACTAAGAGGTTTCACTATTATTCTCACAGATGGGTAAAGGTTGCGTAATATATATAACTGTAACAAAACGAAACCGACTTCAAAGAAAAACTATACCGAGTACCCCAATCGCAACAATTGTGCCTTGTGTGTATTTGAGGAGTTCCCTCGATTTCCTTGGGATCCCATCATCAGATCCCGATATTGTGACGATTAGACCACCTGTAAGCTACGCCCATTCCAATGAATATTTTTTTTGAAATCGGTTCATAAACGACGGAATTATCGCTGAACATACATCAAAAGGAATTTAAAAAAAATAGATTCCAACGAATTGAGAACCTCCTCCTTTTTTTTAAGTCGGTTAACATTCAAAATAAAATGCTTGTCATATGTTTTAATACAACTTTTGCAGAATTAGCACAAAAACTTAATCTTTCCTTGAAATTTCTATGGAAATGTTTTCGGACAGGTTAAACATCACACGCTTAAAGAACAGATGCAACTTAGCTCGCACGAGTTATACTGTTGCAAGTTAAAACTATTTGAATCAGATTCTAATAGAGCAGCTACGCAAAGCGATAAGGCCAGTTTAATCATTTGAGAAAACTAATTAATTTGTGAAACTTTGTTCAAGGCAAACACTTTTAAACTACACCTGATCGGAACAGTATTCATTATTCCCTGAAAAAGAAAAGAGAAAGTTAGTCTTTTCCTAGACCTAAATAAGCGGGAGGAAAAAATGTATGAAAATCCATTTCTAACGTGTTTTAGCGGGAGAGAAAGTTGTATGAATTTTCATTTCTCATGTGTTATCTGATCTATGGCGCGCGCCTGCCCAAAGAGTTTTCATATAATTTAAATATGGAATCTCCGTGCCACTGACATCCTTTTGTGAAGAATAAAAAAAAACAAAAGAAGCGCGAAATATTTATAAATATTATGTCAAATTCTAAGCTAAATTGTGTCATAAATGTTGTCTTAAGTTTTGATTTTATTTTATAAATACTTTAAATGTTCCTCACAGGTGTAGTATAAAGCACTGTGTAGCACTCGGGTGAAAGTCCCATTCCTACCTTGGGAGTATTGTGGCCCTAGGCTGCGCCTTCGGGCCACAAACTGCTCCCTCGCTAGTAATCGGTTCCTTTCCTCCCTCGGTGAACAATGTACTATTTCAATTGTTACGAAAAGGTAAATTTTACTGAACTGAATATCATTTTAGTTTTTAGTAAATTTTTGTATGTAACAAAAGTATTAGAAACTATAGATATTTTGTTCTTCAACTATAAATAATATTTCACATAAAAATAGAATAGTTTGATACTTTATTGAGAATTTACTTTATAGCTTACCTTACTCACTTCTATAAAAAGTCAAAAACAGTAAAATTACAATGAACAAATATTGGTTCAGTTGACCTTGTATACTAATACTAGTTCACTCAATCATTGTAGAGAAGGGGGAAGGTTTCCTAATAGACCAATCACAGTGTACGTTTTCCTTTTTACTCTTTGTGACTGTTCTGCTTCAACATGGGAATAAGGTACTAACTACACTATTCTACTCATGTTGTCCGGGTACAGGTGCGGATAAAAGTGCCTATTCGGTAGCGCACTTTGGGAACTTAGGAACAGAATCGAAAAAAAAATACTCCGAGATGCTGGTGAACTGTTTTGGAACTTTTAGATAGATTCTTGGGGTAGTGCAAAATGAATTCTATTTGTCCTAAAATAATATAAATCTGCAGTTTTACTCCTGATTTGAATTCCGATAGATTGGTATTGGAATTGTGACGTTTTGCACTCTTGATTTTCATACTTTATAGCTGCTTTCGTCGTAACTTGTAATTGGAATTGGATTCGTATTAGATTGCAATTGAGATTGAATTTAGATTAATTAATGAGTCGGATCTAAATATTGAGCACATTTTTAAGTGGTACTTTGAAATATTAAGAAAAACAAATCGATTTGATTTAATTTTTCACTGGCCAGCTGATCGTGAATTATTTAGACAAGTGTGAGTGAACATTATACTAAGCATTACCTTACCTTTTAGCAGTGACTGATGACACTAGAGCCTCATATCACAGGCAAGGTTGCCTCAGCGGCAGACTTAAGTGATCTTGAGCAGTCTGATGTTTTTCTTCCTCCACTCTGCAAAAGGATTTTCAGTTTGATCTACATTGCAAGGACTAAAAAGAATATTAATAGTGAATCCCACTCTCACGCTTAGGAGAGGATGCATTATAAAAATCAAATAGTAAATTTTAGTTTACAATACCGTTCCTGATTCTTGTATCATGTTTATAGTTCATACCTAAAGTAATTTTTATACCATAGAAGTTAACGTAGCTTATTTTATCGGATATTTTAGTTTCAAATAATATTAACTTTGTGAATTTCAATTTTTTTTTGGCCCAGCTTTATAACCTTTTTTATTATATTTTTTGTCATATAGGTGAAAGAAGCTACGTCAAAAAATCTTAAAAATTTACCGAAAAAGCTTTGTCCTAAAGTTCTTTAATTTGGTCTTGGCTTTTTGCATGCAACTAGTTTTACTATGGTTAAACGAATATAAAGATAATTTGAGTAAAAGCCGTTTACCTACTTATTATGTTACAATAGACCTTGTTTTATTTTATAAAATCAGAACTATTTGTAAGACGTGGGTACTTGTATAGCTGGAGATGTGTACGTAGGTAGATGACTCCAGCTGCCCCTTCTTGGAGAAAGATGTAAGTGTATGTTATTTATGTTCAATATAGCATTCAAAATAAGTAAATATTAAAAAAAGCTGAAAACAGCACCGCTTTACCGCACACAATGACTACTTTATAAAAGTTTAGTGTAGGACGACAGGCGAGGTGGAGTAACGACCTGCGTAAGATGCCAGGCAGGAGCTGGATGCGAGATGCCCACAATTGATCAGAGTAGTGAGCAATGGGAGAGGCCTATCTCCAGTGGTGGACTGCAATAGGCTGATGTTGATGATGATCAATATAAATTTCACGTAAAATAATTTTAGAAACTAAATCCTGAATCGAACCTAGTGGCGTGTAAGCGAAAATTTGCAATTGGAGAGATTCTTAAAACAATCTCTGTAGGATGGTGATACTAGATTACGTCAATTGTTTATGAAATTAAAAGCATTTGTGTGTTCGTAGCATTTACGTAGCTTAATTCTACAGATGCTACGCATTCATTATTTTTGACATTATTAAATATTTCATTTTACTGTCACTGAGAAAATCCTCATTAATCTTACAATATAAAATTCTCGTGTCATAATGTTAGTTTCCATACTTCTCCAAAACGGCTTGACCGATTTGAATGAAATTTTGTATGCATATTGGGAAGGTCTGAGAATCGGCCAACATATATTTTGCATACTTCTAGGACGCGAGCTGGAGCCGCAGGCACAGCTAGTAATGTTATAATAATAATGTACTATTTGTACTGCCCAACCTATTAATAGAAACTACATCGATATGTGACCTTGAATTGAAGTTCAGGGTTAGACATCTACCCTGAACTTCAATTCAACTCGACTGGGTGGACCAGTCGAGTCAGTGATAATGGTTTACTATAGACCATTAACGCTCTTTGTATGTCATGATATCCTAGTAGTTGTGTAACAAAGTTTTGCTTATTTATTAGTTAGGTACAACTGCCTCGATGAGAGAAATGGACTTGGACTGCACATGTGTGTTGGTAGGTTGTTCTCGAAGTCTAAATTAACTAGAATTAAACTTTTTAACCAACATATTCTGGGCAAATATACTTTTAAAATGAGTGGTTTTATAACCAATTTGCATAAAATAGCTTACATTTTAGTATCTATATCAAGGCTTAGTAAATACAATGACTATTAAAAACTAACTCAGTGCTATAAAGAGTAATTGTGGTAAATATTCCTATTTCACCCTCACCTGTTGTAAGAGGACTGTCTCTTAGAGCAAGAGCCCAGAGCCGCCAGACCTACGTCATTAGTGCAAAGCTGAAATTTTCAGGATTATTAGTACAATGTCTTGTTAAGATGTATGTGTACCCATTAGCTTGAAAGCGGGGCCGTTTCTGAGATAGCGCGAAGTACAGATAGATAAAAATATTACTTACCTACGTTAAAGGTGCAAAGCTAGTATTTACATATTTTTTCAAGAATATTATTTAAAATTAAAATTCATTACTGCCAGACACTTTTCGTGGGCCATTACTTCTGCCAGACGTCTTGAAAGTTGTGAAAAAATTAGGTAAACTACGTTATAGTAGCAAACCTAAATTTTATACATATTATCTAAGGTACTATTTTAAGACCCTTTGTATGACCAATCCAAAAAGCGTGTAAAAACCATTTAATATTTTACAATTATATTCTTGAAATAATACCAAAGATGATATACCTCAGCTTCCTAATTACTACAAATATATGTCTGGGGGGGTGATAGGCCCTTCGGCCGCATACAAAGGGTCTTAAAATTGTACCTTAGATAATGGTATAAAATTTAGGTTTGCTACTATAACGTAGTTTACCTAATTTTTTCACAACTTTCAAGACGTCTGGCAGAAGTAATGGCCCACGGAAAGTGTCTGGCAGTAATGAATTTTAATTTTAAATAATATTCTTGAAAAAATATGTAAATACTAGCTTTGTACCTTTAACGTAGGTAAGTAAGATTTTTATCCATCTGTACTTCGCGCTATCTCAGAAACGGCCCCGCTTTCAAGCTAATGGGTACACATACATCTTAACAAGACATTGTACTAATAATCCTGAAAATTTCAGCTTTGCACTAATGACGTAGGTCTGGCGGCTCTGGGCTCTTGGTCCATCTCTTTCACAATTCCTCATAAAAACATTTTTGATTTACGATCCCTACGTGATTATTTAAATTTATATTACTGTTACTAAAGCTTGTAAATGTCAATGTTTCATTGATAATTAATTCTTGTTTATTGATTGACTAACATTTAAGCCCGAATAACTTTTTATCAAACTTGGACTCTATGGGGACTTAAACATAAGTTTGTTAAAACTTTATTACTCTACAAAATAATAAAATGTCAATGAAGCGTTGTTAATAAATAGGACTGTGAATAAATATGTTCTAATTGAATGTTAATAATTTTAACAAAAAGGAACCGACTTCAATGAAAAACTATTCCGAGTACCCAAATCGCGACAATTGTGCCTATGACATTTGAGGAGTTCCCTAGATTTCCTTGGGATCCTAGTATCCGACTTCGATATGGTGACGATGGGACCACTTGTAAGCTAGGCCCATTCCAATGCAAAAAGAATTTTTGAAATCAGTTCTCGCTGAACATACATAAAAAAAAGGATTCCGACGAATTGAGAACCTCCTCTTTTTTAGGGTTCCGTAGCCAAATGGCAAAAAACGGAACCCTTATAGATTCGTCAAGTCTGTCTGTCTGTCTGTCTGTCTGTCCGTCCGTATGTCACAGCCAATTATTTCCGAAACTATAAGAGTTATACTGTTGAAACTTGGTCAGATGATGTATTCTGTGAACCGCATTAAGATTTTTACATAAAAATAGAAAAAGAACAATACAGTTTGGGGGTCCCCATACATGGAACTGAAACTCAAATTTTTTTTTTTCATCAAACCTATACGTGTCTATGAGGTTTCTAATATCATTTTTTTCTAAACTGAACAGTTTGCGCGAGAGACGCTTCCAAAGTGGAAAAATGTGTGTCCCCCCCCATCTAACTTCTAAAATAAGAGAGTGATAAAACTAAAAAAAGTATATGTTGTACATTACCATGCAAACTACCAACGAAAATTGGTTTGAACGAGATCTAGTAAGTAGTTTTTTTTTAATGAATAATGAAAGTTACAACGAACTACAAGAACTTTTATATGATGTTACTTGCTGATACGGAACCCTTCATGGGCGAGTCTGACTCGCACTTGGCAACTTTTTTTGAAGTCGATTAAAAATATCTGATAAATTAATTACGAAGTTCCAGTGACAATAAACAAAGTTTTAAACTAACAAATTTAATGATGCGACGTTCCAGTTTCAAAACTTTGAGGCGAAGTTAGTGAAAAAAGTTTGAAAGTTTTAACCGTGTATACTAGGCGACTAGTAATGCCCAAGAGGTCAATTATTTAAAATACGCTTTTGACCAATCGTAAGCGATTTTCTATCTCTGTCAGAATGATTCTATTCTTTTCTAATCCATACAAAGAGGCGTTCTTCAAACAGGGTAGGAATACGCATGCGTACGACGGCTGACCTCCACAGGCTCAATTATTTTCAATACGTTGAACGGAAATAAGGGGAACGGGCTCTTGTTTATTTGGTAAAATAGTGACGCTAAAAATGAATTCAGTATAATGTGTATTTATAGGCTTAAATGATTCCTACACCTGTGCAAGTTGTTTTTGTACAAGAAAATTTGAAATAATCGTTTTTTATAAGAAAAAGAACGAGTTTGAAAGAAACTATTAATAAGATTTGAGTATTCTCATGATATTAGGTTATTCAATCAAGAGACACATTTTAAATTATCCGATAATATAATAATGACGTGTATTCATGAAGTCTCTACTTAGCCTCCTAATTTAAATCACTACGGACGACCATACTTATACGAAACTAAATAAGTTAGTTTGAATCAAGAAACAGTGCGTCCTTGAGATAGTGTTTTTATAACTCTAAAGTGCTTTTGAAATGATAAATATATAGCATTACCATATTTTATGTACTGATCAATAAATACTAATATCCTGGAGGTAAATTTTCTGCCAGTGGCTCTGTTGAAAAACTGATATTCAGATAAAACCGGTTGAACTAGTAGCCGACCCCAAATAATATTGGGGATAAGGCTAGGAAGAAGAGAGATAGTGCATTGAGCAGTTATATAATTCACATAAAGCTGCATCATTAAATACTATTTAGTGTATTCTATCTGTCTCTATCATTAGCGACACGTTGCTTAGCTTGTCATTACTTTCTCTAAAGTTGGAAAATTAAACATTAATTAAAATATAACTTCAGTTGATTGCGTCAATAAACTCAAAGTGCATCGTTTGTAAGTTGTATTTTATACTTAATTAAAATGAATTTAGCTGATTTTACGTGAAGGAATACGCATTTTGTCGTATATATACATTATATAAATTATATATCTACAAATAAATAAAATTGAAGTGTCTGCTGGTAATTTTAAATAAAATATACAATTTATTTCTTATTTATTTATTTACAACTTCATGCACTTTTGTACATCGGCGGATTTAATGCCTAAGCCATTCTCCACCAGCCAACCTTTGGGGGGTGTAGAGATATAGTATGGTAGGTGCATCGAGGTTAGAACTGTACAGAGCAATACGCAATTGATATAAAAATATATTAATAACTTAAATTTACATTATACATATATAAGTGTAGGTATATATACATAAACATACATAAATACATACACATATTGTGCTTTTTTTTGTCTGTATGTGTTCAGGCTTATCTCTGGGCGAGCTAGACCGATTGACGTGACTTGAACTGATATATAGGTGATGGACTATAAAACACTTAGTGTGCAATAAATTTCAGCATTTAATATATTGATAGAGACTGTGTTAGTATTTTGTGCAGAAAATAAGATGTGTGTTATGTTTAAACAACAATTTTTATGTGTAAGTACATAATGGTCAATAATATTTTTTAATTATTAGTAACATACGCTCAGCAAAGAAGTGTTTTGAAGTTCATACAATGTTGTCTCTTTAATATGATAATATAACTATATTATGTATGTAAATATAGTACACTATGAAACGTTGTAAGCCGTTAATGACAAAACACACAATTTTTTCATATTCATTTATTGCTTAACTTATATCACACACACATACAAATAAATACAGTATAGCAAAATTGGGGCACGCAATAAAAATAAATATCTTGTTTCGCATAGCACGCTGTAACTCGCACGGCGCTGATCCATTGGAAGTTTGACCATTCCGTGTATATTCGCAGGGCTCCGGTCGCCAGCAGATACTTACACGCAGCTCTCCGTTTTGAAATACATTACACCTTTTCAGTAAACTTTTGGCGAGTCCCACATCCACTCTTACCTTCGTACACAAACACACTGAACAGATGGCGATGGAGCTTGAAATGGAGGTTATAAACGCATGCGCTTTAACGCCACACTTCGCTCTGTATGATTCATACCGAATACAAGAATTCTCTGCATCGTGAACGATATCTTTTAATTACTGTTTTCAATCAAATTAATTTTGAAATATTTAGTTTTAGTTAGACCAGTTGTGTATCATAATTATTACATAACATCACGGTACATGCAATAAAACACGCAGACGCCTAATATGTTAACTAATAACTCTAAACGAACAATTCTTAAATAATATATACAAGAATGAATATATAATATTATATATACATATATATGTATATATATACATTTATGACCTCGGAACCGGCTCTAACGATTTTGCTGAAATTTCGTATTTACAATTTTTGAGATGTGAAAAATCGGTCTAGATTAGTCTTATGTTTAAAAAAACACGAATTTTTGAGTTTTTGTACGTTTTTCTTTATAATTCTTAGTATTGCTTACGACATCTTTACTACTCTCTCAGTAACACTTATTTGATTGGTGGTTAGTACTCCAACATAGCAACACTACAGTTACTTGAAAAAATAGATGGCGTTGTCAAACATTGAATATGATAACCGAACCAAGCTTGGTAGGTCAGATACTTCGCATTGAACATATAATCGATAGAATTGCAAATACTCCTAATGTTAATAAAGACATACTCATATGTCCCAAGCCAATGTGCGCCAGTATCAACGGAGAATTTAAAACCTATGAGATATAGAGCAAAATCTCATGGGCTGATGACCATCCGACACGACTGATAAGAAGTGAAGTGCAGGTCCAAATTGCTTTGCATGATCATCTAGGCACAGGGTTGACATACCAATTTCAAACTTCTAGCTGATATTTACCATATCTATGATTAGAAAAACAGTTTAACAATATAACCAATAAGGGAAACGACAAAACGAGACCTTAAATATACATACAGTACAGCAAAATACAGTTCAAAACTAAACAACGAGTTCTTTCAACGTGACATACAACTACACGACTACGTGATTACGATATTCAGTTACTGGGAACGCATAAATACGAACAGGTTTTGGTAAAGCTGAAAAGCTTTGAACTTTCGAGATTTCGTAGAACGAAATTAAACCATATTTCCAAACCTTAAAGCATATATTTTCGAGTAGATGTAAGGGACATGGGCTTTTTAGTGTTGAGTATAAATCAGTTCAGACAGCTGTTTCTTAAAGTGTTGCGTATAATTCTTACAATTTATGACATAAAAGAATAAAGTGCTCTTATTCAAATAATCTTGATAAAATATACTTCACATTTAGTACAAAATTTTCACTATTTAGCTAAAGTTTAAGTAATGAATTACTTTTTAAAGACATAACAAGCGTGAGTGTCTATCTGTTGTAAGGAGTGTGATCCGATATCAATTCATGTGTAGGAAAGGGACTTCTAGTAAGGGTAGGAGATAAACATACCATTTTCCCTGTTTTATCTCTAGTTACTTTACTGATGAGTGAGATAAGAAAGATATATTTGTTTTTCTTTTTCGCAGCATAATGCTAAACATACCAAGTATTAATTAAAACCTATAAAACTCCCAAAAAGCTTAGGAAACCTTTAGTTCGACAAGGAAAAAAAGATTAGGGTGGAAACTCACTGGTAATTGTTTGACCTTAGAACTTTTTTTCTCAACTTTTTTATTTAAACATTATAGTCTAATATATAAAATTCTCGTGCCACAGTTTTCGTTGCCATACTCCTCCGAAACGGCTTGACCGATCTTTATGAAACTTTATATGCATATTCAGTAGGTCTGAGAATCGGCCAACATCTATTTTTTATACCCCTAGGACGCGAGCGGAGCCGCGGGCATCAGCTAGTAGTTTATAAAGTAAATATTAGTTGTTGGCTCAGACAACAGTGTGATGTACTCAAAACTCATTTCCGCGGTGAGATTTGTTTACAGCAATGGACTATTAACATGAATGATATTATTATGCAACAATAAAGATAAAGCCAGATTCTATCCCACATATATTGTTTAAACTAATATAATATTGATACAATCGAATTGCATTATTTACTCGTATTATAAAATAATTTAAAGACTTAGTTATCTTTGCAGCCTTTCAACTAGATCAACTGATTTATATATGATGGTAAAAAATATAATTTCTGCGTATAAAGTTCAACGTTTTTAGAAATCAATTTATACGTAAAGAGTTTTTCGGTCTCCCCGAGCTCACAATAGTTGTTGCTCCTTGGGAGAGACATTCATTCAGCAGTAGGTTGGAGGATGTTTTCATGATAAACGTGGGTCACGCTCCCCATCATGTGATTGTAGATTTAACGTAGAAAGATATCAGAGACAGCAAGCACTTGGTTCTTTTGAGAAAGAACCAAGTGCTTGCTGTCTCTGATATCTTTGATATGGTGAGCCATATCATATCAATAGATGAACCTATCTGGTTTAGGGTTATCAGGATGTCATGAAACATAGAGGTGGTATGTAATCAAGAGGTTTATTGATTTGTTTACGTCGTATTGGCACGTGGGCCCCCTCCCCTCCATGGGCTTGTAGACTTGTCTAACAAAGTTAAAAAGAGACAGAATCACGATTCTCATTTACCACGTTAGTGCATGTAAATTTATAGTTAAACTTACCAGGTTCCAGATTACTAGGATATCATAAAACACAAAATGCTAATGTAAAATTCCCGCCAAGCATATATATATAGTTTTGCACGTCCATAGTTAAATTTACTAGGTTCAAAGGATTCGGATATCATAAAACTCAAAGAGTTCTCATTGCATCTACATGTTTGTAATGGTAAAGATAGAAAAAGAGAGATGTAGAGTTTCATCTCACTCAGGTGGGACAACTTCAAATCAATACAAAGAACTACCAGGTTCAATGAATACGGATATCATGAAAGCATTTAAAGTAGTTTAAGCAGTTCTACGTCACTAAGGTGGTACGGTCACTGATCAATAGTAAAACCTTGCAGGTACTATGGATTCGGATATCATAAGACGTGAGGAGTTTGTTTGTTTGAATCAACAGGTCTGTTTACATCGTAGCACGTGGTGCGCGCCACATTGATGAATGAAGTTTAACATACGTATATTATTATAATCTTATGTCAAGCATTTGCTCATAATTGACAAATATCGTGATCCAATTATCATGGTTTTCCTTAAAATTCGTGTTTTGTTAAAGTGTGCTTAAACAGAAGATAATTAAAATTCGTCAATTTTCCCTAATATGCTACATACAATTATTGTAATACTTAAACAAATATTTAAATTAAAATTATCAATTTGTTTATTTTTTAAACTCAGCGATAGAATGAAATACAACCAAATGGTCCGTAGGTATATATTTTTATATTAGAGTATGATACCAACATTACATAGTTCACTATTTTCATTCTTTAAATAGAGAAATCGAAAGATGTACTCTTCGCCTGAATAATTTTTACCAGTTATTATTTTAATTTAAATAGATTTTTGTTTAATGTGTGTTGACAAGTACCTATAGATGCTTTTTTATTAACATTTTAATTATTTTTTTAAAGAAAACTTTCTTAAATTTCATTTTCATTCAATGCCCTTGTAAAGAAATGGAAAAATAATTAAATCAATAGTGATTGTATTCCCTACTCTTTCTACGAGTCCCTTTCACAAATTCAAGGATATTATACCACGCCCCTTAATCTTTCACAGCGACAAAGTTTCTCTTTAAACTGTAATTTATAACATAAACTCAAAATATTGTCGTAAAGATTTGCGATAAATAAAAGGTATGTTCTATGTAGTTTCATTAATAATTCAAATCACTACCCTATTGTGTCATATTTTATTTTAATTTAATGGAAGAATTTTCAAAGATGGCTGTTTCAACACTAATAAGCTTATATCTCCACAACTTTAGCTCCGCGAATTTATACCTTACCAATCAGAGATATGGTTCATCTGTATTTCATTTGCGAGTGTTTTATGAAAACTGAAACCTCTTTGTATCTTATGAGTTCTTAGTAATTGAACCGCGAATTTGCGTTGTTGTCAACCTTTGTTTACAACTAAAGGCATACGTGACGGGATTTTACACGGACGGGACGTGGACGTGGTTGCCTCGTTATAAACGGGAACGTGAATAAAATGCATACGCACCGTGACTGTGACTTGGATCTAACGTGTTAGTGTTGTGAACGAGGAAAGATGTATTTTTCATTTCAAGAATTGGTTTTAATTGCTATTGACGTGCTAAACATCGTCGGCGACGATATTTAGCTCGTCCCGTGCGTGCCACGTTCCCGCTCCGTCCAAGTCTCCGTGAAGTATGCATTTCCTTATACATTTTGTATGCGACGATGTTTGCAAAACTTCCCGTCCCGTTCCGTCCGTGTAAAATCCCGTCACGTATGCAGCAGCCTTTAACTGGTGGAACAGCTTGCTGCTTCACGTGAATGCAATATACATAGATTAATTTTATTGCATTTTAGTGTCAGTATTTATATTTAATTTCATGTTTCCTTATTTTGTTATAAACTGTAATAAAATTCATAATAGCCCAGTCATATTAGGGCTTTCACCTCGGAATGAAAGATAATAAGCTGCAAATTGGTATGAACCTTTGTTTTGTCATTCTAAATGTTGTTTCAAAAGTCACAATCGTTATCGTGTCCGCGTCTCAAGATATTCAAGGTCAAAGGTCACAAAAATCGGTTTTTCGCGAATATCTGGCTTCCTATCGGTTAAATGAGATTTGCATTTATTATAAAAGTTGTAGGCTATAAAATTCCCTACAACTTTTGTTTAAACTTTTTTTTCATACGACCAACCGTTTTGAAAGTAGAGCGCGAAGAGTGCACATCGTACAGTCATATACGGCCTAATGCAAGGTCAAGCGTGAGTTATGGTTATCAGTACGTTATAAAGTCAATTATTTACTTGGAAATTATAATTATTAAACAATGCCTATTATTTATGTACTAACTATTAATTATTTATATTTAATTAAAGTAAGTAACTTGATTATTTATATAGAGATGAGATGATGCTGATGTTCTCATCATTGACACAGCTATTGCCTTATCAGAACATCAAAAGACTGCTGTCATCATAGGAGAAGATATCGATTTGCTCGTTATTTTAATTGGACGTACTCAGTCACATCATCAGGAATTTTTTTTGAAAAAAGTTGGCAAAGGCAATGTCAAAACACAAATATATTCTACTAAAAGTTTTGACCAATATCCTCGTACTAAAAAGCACATTTTATTTTTACACGCATTCAGTGGCTGTGACACGACTTCTGCGCTATTTAAAAAAGGAAAAAAAACTGTTACTAGAGCATTGGAAAAAATTCCTGATTTAGATAAACTGGTGGAAGTATTTCAACAAGAAAACTGCCCAAAACAAACATTATTAGAAAATGGAGTGCGCATCTTGTTGGCATTATATAATGCTCCAAAATCTGAGGACAACATTGATCATTTCCGCTACACGCAATTCATCAAATTTACAAAACTAAATAAACCTGTACAACTGTCAACACTTCCACCAACAAGTGTAGCAGCTCATCAACACATAAAACGTGTCTACTACCAGATTCAAACGTGGTTAGGGAAGGACTTAGAACCTCAAGAATGGGGCTGGATGCTTGAAAATGAAATCCTGGAGCCCATACGAACGTTATTACCTCCAGCACCAGCCGAACTACTAAACGTAATATTTTGCAATTGCAAAAATGGTTGTGGTTCCCGCTGTGGATGCAGAAAATCAGGGCTACAATGTTCTTTAGCTTGCGGCCAGTGCAACGGACAAGCTTGCCTCAACGCTTCACTGTATCCAAGTAATCCCGATGAAGAAAATACATATGATCCCGATATTCTGGAAGGTTTGGAGATGAACATGACAGATAATGAGGATGATGACAATGAATCGAACATTTTTGAGCGACAAGAAGAAGAAGACGACGAAGAAGAAGAAGATAATTAGCTTCCATTTCCAATTTCATTACAATTAAAATCAACAAAGATACTTTTGATATTTGAACTCACATTTTGATAAATGTATATTATGCCGTATTTAATAATAAATAAAAATATGTGTAAAATATATACTCTTACTATCATTTTAACTTAAAATAAAACTAAAATATATAATCCAGAATTAATAATATTTTATACTTAAATAGTTAAATATGAATAATTATATATAAATAATCAAGTTACTTACTTTAATTAAATATAAATAATTAATAGTTAGTACATAAATAATAGGCATTGTTTAATAATTATAATTTCCAAGTAAATAAGTATAAAGTGACACTGTTTAAACAGGTACACACACACACACGTGCACGGAGGGACTGACTATTAGGTATCGTGTCAGTTTTATATATATTTTTTAATTTAGAAAACAATTTGCTCTTTTTATATTTAAGCTTTTAACTCAATCTCCCAAATTTTCTATTGGTGTTAAAACTACTTTTTAACACCAATAGAAAATTTGGGAGTTTGAGTTATAAGTTAAAATATGTTCTAAATCAAAATACTGTGTCGACACACTGTGTCATTTCAACAGTGTAACGTCAGTAGCTTTTAAAGTTATCTACCAGGCGTCAAGAGAAGTGCAGGAGGTATTTACTCATAAATAGTATTATTATATCGCTTTCTCTTTTCAGTGCAGGAATGATGCCTATCGTTCGTCCTATTCATGTTTCATTCATGTTGTCAATGTGTAAACCTTATACGCATGCGTTAATAAGTTTCCTAAGGGTATTTGTGTGTATGTATGCGACGACAAACTTTTATATTTTTTAGTATTTTGAAGTGAAAAGTATGGATAGATGTTTGTTTTGTTTATTTTATACCAGTCTATTCAAAATATTAAATATCAGTTTAAAACACTATTTTAGAGTTAAGAAAATATTCATGGCATTTTGGTTTCATGGATATGCCGATTAATGCGAAAATAAATGTTCTGCAATCCTATGTTATATCTTCATTATCTGGTCTGTCGCTTTGGTGATATAACAATAAGTAACATAATACTAAGACAAGCAGTTTTACAACTATTTCGTGTACAAATTATATTTACATCCACGAGTATGTTTGCACCATAGACGACATGATATGTAACATCGACGATCTACGTGATACGATGTAAATATAAACTTGTTGTATAAAACATATAATCTCTTCACGTTTTATGATAACCGAATCCATTGAACCTGCTACGTTTAATATTTATTTGTAACAACTGGCTTGATGAGATAGAACTATACGCTTTTATTTCCGTCTTCTACATACATAATGAACTGTTTGATTCAACGCAAACTCTTTACTTCTTATGGTATCCGAATCTTTTGAACCTTCTACGTTTTACTATTGATTTGTTACTGCAACACTGTGTGAAGTTCTGTCTATGCGCTGTCTCTGTCTGTCTTATAAAACAGAAACTTGCAAGTTCAGATCTCTTTACGTTCCATGGTTTCTTAATATTTTGAACCTGGTAGGTTCAACTATTGATGTACTTGTTACTAACGTGGTGGTGAGAAAGATATATATATACGCTATCTCTTACTATTGTTAGAGGTCATCTTTACAAGCATGTAGCGGAAACTAGGAAAAAATTAAAGGCGTAAAAACTACGGACGTTAAATACATCATAGTTCTCGAGTAGTAAAATTTTGGCTTCGCGTATTAATATATAGTTTTACATAACAATGACAACTCGACATACGTAATACTTGAAACTAACTACAAATACTTGATGTTATTCGACCGGCCGTGATTTCATCAAATGAAGAAGAAGAAGTCGTTTCTAATTATGAGTTATTCCTACGAGTAGACACGTTACACTCGTTACTTACATTTTCATGCATTCGGTATAATTTATCATGATAGTTAAATTTATTTGTTATATATGTTTAAAGTTAACCTTGAAATTTGGTAGGGATATCTCTCAAACAGCTTTGCGCTCCTGATACAATAGCGGGATTCTCGTTGTAATATTTGTATATATATTTTAAATACGATATTATATTACTTAATATTTATTATACGAAAGGTTTTCGTCACGGTAACTGTTACCATGTTATGTTCAATTGATATGTATTCATCCTAAACTGTAAAACAGAAATTGTACATATATCATCTACGTGTAAATAACATTATTAGCTAACCAATGCATAATTGTACACGATATAAAATCGCCAAGTTTTTCAATCAATTTAAATGGACAATGACATCGTATATATTAAACATCTATAGCCTCATTGACAGTGCTATTTATTGGTGATGATCTGTAAATTATCTTTTAGTAACTTTGAAAAAAATCTGCTAATATTATTTCTGAAGATCAGCGCTGTATTGTAAGTTAAGTGATGATGATGGAAATCTATTTTTAATTTACTCTGCAACGCCTCTGCACATCAAATATTTCTATTATGTTTATAATATGTAATATGTGAGAATGTATAAAAATAATATTGCTCAAAACGTGTTAGACGTGAAAATAAATAAGAAAATTTAAATATTGGAATAATTGCTGCACCTCACATCTATTTTACTTAAACATTCACTGTATGCAAAAAAAACAGTCAGTAATCGCTTAGCAAACGAGTAAGTAAATGATAGTATAATTATATAGTGTTGCTTACGAAACTGCTAAAACACCAAATTGATCTTGAGGAAATCAGGTGGAGCTGGATTTAAATTGTTATTGGTTGCTTGCGATTCACCGATTTTCATTTATTTATCGTACTATTATATTTTAGAGTAAAAATTCTTTGTGATTTACCTTGAATTTATTAGACAGCTTGGCTCACATTTTCCGGACATGACAAGTTATATTTTATATTTTCTAAAATGTAATACTACTTTTAAGTCATTTAAGGTTTAATGTTCTTTTAAATAATACCCTGTCTGTGCGTCACAGATTCTGGCGTGGTAATGTGATCATTTAAAAAGTATTTGTTTCTTCTTTATTTCTACATATTAGCTTTTAATTACGTGCTTTCAAGCACTTGCAACAAGTTTAATTGCGTTTGTTGAGATAAATAAATGTAGATAAATGTAATCACTTGAAAAATTTGTACTATCATGTGAAATTACCATATTTTTATTTACCGTTATGCTTGTTTTCAGCCTTTAGATGAAACCTGTCTGTTGTCATATTATATTCTCAGTGAATGTGTAAGCATGTAGTCTTTTGTCACAAACTGTAAAGAAATTCAAACCGTTTTTGTCATGTTAACGAGAATAAACATCAGAATAATAAAAGATCTCTAGTGAACAAAGAAGTCATAACAAGAAACAGATGTTCAAAAAGTATCTTACGAAAAATATCCAAAATCACCCTAGTCGTTTTTAACATATTGCTCGTATGCTCCTTAATGTGTTAAAGTAACAAAAAAAATTGGAAACCGGTATTATGAATGACAGACTTGTAAAGGTAAATTTTAACTGCAGAAGTGAGGATCACACGGCCCGCACCTCAACAAGGTGAAACATTCTCAAGACGAATTCAAAATATACCTAAGGATAAATATACCTAAAGGAGGTTTTGACGCAACTAAAAATACTTTTTTATTTCTGTAGAATTACAAATAAAATAATTACCTAATATGTCAGCCTCCCTGTAACGTGTGAAGTTCTATTCATAAGTTCTATTAAGATATATCTATCCTTTTCCCGAGACGAAAAGAAACATGTTATCTTCCATCACCTATCTAAAGAAATGAATAAAATTTTGAAATGTAAATTTTGTAATTTCAAACTAGCAATTTTTTACTTTTTTTACTTAAGTACATACATACATACTCCTTCGTCCACGCGATGTTCGTTATAAGGGGTAGGTACAAAGTTTGTGGTTCACGTATTAATATATAGTTATTAAAATATACACACATCTTTATATATATAATTCTTCTGTGAGTGTGTATGTCACTGAACTTCTCTCAAACGACTGGACCGATTTTGATGAATTTTTTTGTGTGTGTTCAAGGGGATCTGGGAATGGTTTAGATTCGCAATTAGACCTGGTAGGTGGCGCTGCGATCAAGTTCCGGAATTTTAAAGTTGGGCAGTACGAAGTTCGCTGGGTCAACTAGTTAATATATAAAAATCGTAGAGACTACTTCAATTCAACACGTAAATAGTGCCTTCTTCTGGAAACTGTTTCAAACACAATGAATCGTTAGGTAAGAACAAACTTGACGGTATACCTAGTCTTAGATCCGCATAACGGCATAACAGATGACATGATTTTTATGGTAAAGTTATAATAATATGTATTTTGGAAAATATTAATTTCTGTTTTCATCTAATTTTGTAAAGAAAATTAAATGTGTGATTAAAAGTTGTCATATACATACGTATATGATAACTTTTACATATACATGTCCCATCATCATCACCATCATCAGGCAATTCTCACGAAATGCCCGAAATTCTTGTAATCAAAGTTTTATCCAAAATGTAACAGACTTGTAACGGTTAAAAACATTTCTTTGAAATATACATTACTGTAGTTTAAATACTCAAATGGAACCATACGTGTAAATTTAAAAAAATAACGTCCATATAATATAACGTCTCTATAATCATTCTCTCACTGTTCCTAGCTTAAATTCAATAACTTTTCTATCACTAAACAATAAAAACAAATGTTATAAGTATCTTGCAATTATGACGGATTCAGTGAAAATATGAAGATTAATTTGGGGTACAAAATAATAAATGAATTAAAAAAGTTCCGTAAAACTAAATCATTCCCTCGTAAGCTTAATCGAGTTATGAAGGCAAACTTTCAATCAAATATAAATATTTTCATTCGTTTTTAGATAATAGTACTATCAACTTAAGAATATCATGAACATAACGTAGGTGAGCTGAAATTTAAAATACAGTTTAAAATATTTATCATAGTTATTTTTCTTTAATTATATTTGTGATCGTCATCCCTACAAGACCTTATCTTTCGTCCGGAAATCCCCACGGATGCCACATGTTAGTGTCTATGTCGGTCTCGAACCGACTAAAACCGCACGCCATCTCGGGTACTATGAGTCGAGGAACCGCTTGTACATGGCCACCTTCTGTGTGGGAGAACCACTTAAGAATTCTATAGCGCGCGCTTTATAGCGCTCGCGTCTCCACCCCGGCCCGCTTCTGCTAGGGTGACAGATAGCCTCATCTGTCTCCTCCAGGCGTGCGCTTATGGAGGACGTAGATCATTTAAGGATCTCCAGAGACCAAGTTGCCTGCGGTACCTTGTCCGTTCCCGGGCCTAGCGGACCGGAAGAGTTCTGAACCTCTCCCTTTCTCGCTCCGCTATCTCTTTTGCAAGCATGACTTGCTCACAGAAAGTGACCGAGGAGTTCCACGCGCTCTCGCTCCGTCACATGGCCACAATCATGATCTGAAAAAAAATGTAATACTCTTTGGGTTTTGGGAGTAATTAACTTCAACTAAAGAACTTTTTCACCAGTAAGGTTATGTCAGGAAGTTTGCTCTGTTATTGTTTATTTCGTGATTCCCTTACCATCATTCCCTCATGAAATAGGGAATTAATACAAATTCATTTCAATATTTTTTGTCAGTTAATCATGGGGTCATGATAATATTATTTATGATCGAAATTAAAATTATTGAAGCAATTCTCTTTAGAGCCGTCAAAGATTTTAGATTTTTATTAATTTAAAATTTTATAAGGGAGGGAACATAACTCTTCCCAGACTATACTGAATTTTCACGAACAACAAGACCTACACATTTAGTTAAATTATCTGCAACAGTAGGAGTTGTACCTCGATGTACCCTTTAAGAACTGTAATAGAAATTTTAAAACTACTTAACTTTTGCTAACAACAAAAATGAATTTGTGTTTTAGGTAGTTAAAGGAGTCTGAATATTAGGTGTGGAATCACAGGTATATGAAGCTACATTTGAAAAATTATGAACTTTACCAAAATTACCTTCAAACCTCACTCACCTTTAACAAAACAATCCTGGGGACAAATAGGGCGGATGAGGTTACTCGTTGAAGCAGCAGGTTGAATTGATTCCACTGTCAAATTGCCATCAGCATTTGCATACACAGAAAACTATAATACACAAAAAATACATAAAAGTAAAAATGTACAGTCTGTACATTGTAAAGTCGCCGAGGATCGAACTGAGTGGCGTGCAATTGGAGAGGCCTATGTCCAGCAGTGGACTGAGATAGGCTGATGATGATGATGATGATGACAGTCTGAAACACAACTTCAGTTTGACAGGCGCCTGCGTATTCCGATTGACATAATATATTTTCTGTTTCTTGCTCTATGTTCATAAGTGAAATGGTCCAAATAATTATCTGCCTGTTTACTGTCAATCATAAAATCTTTTTTCCTTTATAATTATTTATGAATGTTGATCATTTGTAGTGTAGGTCAAGCTCGATAGATGGCGTTGTAACGTAAATTGAATCGCGCTTTTATTTGTTACCGAATGCCTATTTAATATGTATGTTTTAATAAAGACAACAACCTGGAAGCTATCTGAGCTATAAGGGCGTTATTCGCTAGTTCAAGATACAGTGGCGAAATAGTTCCAAAGGTCATCATTACCAGTTTGGTAATTAACATTGGTCCTAATGACCCAGATTGGGACACCGATTGTTCAATACGAATAAGGAATACCTGATCTGTTCACCTAAGGTGAAGACGTACTTGTGAAATCTACCAGTCGTAGATTTGTCTAGGAAATTAAATTTGTCTGTGGTGCTGGTTTATACTTTTGGTTATGATTGTTATGAATTGAAGTCAGAGCAGACAGAGTGCTAACGATGATGAAGCTTGGAATAGTTCGTTAAATAACGACAGGTCATTACTGTTATACGAAGCTGCCCTTTTAGGAGATTTTAGGGCAATTTTATTGCTCCTATTATAATGGAGGTTGAAGAAACCAAAAAAAACATACATGTAACATGTTAGCACCGTGAAAAAATATATAAAATAATATTTAATATATTTTTTCATATAAAATAATATTTTAATATTTTATAGACACTTTTAAGAATCAACAATGTGCAATGTTGAATATACTCATTTTAGCAAACTTAAAGTACTTTACTCAGAATGTATTATATTATTAGACAAATATTTGTTTCGGAGTCTGAGTGTTTTCTATGTACAATATGTATGTACTTACAAAAACTTAAAAAATACAAAAAAGTATGTTTATGTATTTATATCGGTTGTTTATTATTATTATAAAGATCTGCTTAGTTTGGAAACTAGATGGCGTTGTGTGTAACATGACGTTAATATTTATTTATTAAATATTTATTTTATTATTTAGTAACCGCTCGTAGTCTTGGCACTATATTTGTTGTTTCCTAAACAATATGCGGCATCTTATTTTTTTTTTGTATGATGCAGTATAATTCACACCTTGATTCTTAAAATCCATGACGTTAATAATGAAATGAGGTTGTAGCATTTTTATTATACGAATGATGAGTATTCTCAACGTTGCGAATTAAAGGGTAAAGCAAAAATGTAGTTAGTGAAACTGAAAAAAAAATTCAACCGTGATACAGCACTATGATGTTATTCACATTCAAGTAAATTGTAAATAAAAATAGAATTGGCAAAATCAGTTAGGAGCTAATCTAATATGTTATTAAATATCTTTATACGAGCATTTCTACTAATATTATCAGTGCGAAACTTTATATGTATGTATGTTTGTTGCTCGTTCACGCAAAAACTACTGAGCGGATTTGGATGTAACTTTACAGTATAGTGGTTTATATATTAGAATAACACATAGGCACTTTTTATTGTAATAATCGAGATACACCCGGATGGATACGCGGGCTAAAGTTAGTTCTTGTACATAAGTGTTCATTTATAACGTCACACACACTACCATATATTTAACATATACACGCATCAATACTCTTGTCAAGCTAAATTATAGCTTATCATCAACATCATCAACCTATCGCAGTCCACTCATTGTGCGTAGTCTTGGCAAAATCCATGTTCATAGAAGTTACAGTCTTTGACAATAAAACCTTGATAATATTGCCACCTATAATTACAATTAATTATTTCGATCACTTGGCGACCATTGGTATAGTATAGTCCTCTATTCCTAATGCAGGAGTTGTAAATTTAAAAAAAAAGAAACTAGTTTGAATAAATCATTTAATTAATTTAACACATAAAAGATTTTCAATGTTACTACGATTACTGTAAAATGTTGTTAGGTTAGCTAACTACATAATCACTTATACTGAAGTTTCTTTAAGTAAGGACTGAATGAATCAAAAGACTTGGTATTATAGGGATCTCACAAGTTTTTACTGTAGAAAAACTGGGTTGTGCTCGACTTAGATATAACTCTTTAAATTTAGCAGTTGGAAATGATTATTTAAATATCATATGAATAACATACATTTTAAGTCGTAATCTTTCAAGACATTCAGTTGAGCTGACGATAGAAGTTACAACTCCTCAACGGTTATGACTTGGAGGATCTTTCTATGAAACTTCTAAAAAATATTATGTTCACAAGTAGAGGAAGTTGCAATTACTCTAGGGGCTCATGGAAAATGTAACGTAAATGATTTTAAGAAGTACAAAAACTTACATTTATAATTATTATTATTTACCATATGGTTGGTATACTATACCATACATACCATGCATACCATATGGTTAGCGTATGCGACTGCTAATCAAGAGGTCTCGGGTTCAAATCCCGGGTTGGGCCAAAAAGTGTTTATGGGATTTTCTTAGGAAATTCGGAGTTTGGAAGATTGGCGGTGATTCACTTCCGTGCCTCGGAGAGCACGTAAAGCCGTCGGTCCCGGTTGTCATAAATATCTAAAATTCAGGTAAAACCGGTTGAACTAGTAGCCGACCCCAAATAAACTTGGGAATAATGGCTAGGAAGATTTTTTATTTATCATATGGTTATCAAAACATAAGTAATAAACTTCGGATAGCTTCATATCTCTAAAAAAATGTTTATATACAGACACAAAATAATGTACTAAATCGAAATTGGCGTTCTTCTTTCTTGAATGATGTAAAGCAGCGAGGTCTTCCAGCCGTGATATACCTGTAGAGACGAGCTTTTGATTAATACGAACTACAAAAGCCCGGATCTACAGGGTACATCACGAATGTGCTGTAAATCAGAATTCTTCTAGTTTCCAGTTAGTTTTAGTCTTTGAGTTGACCCTTGACCTCGGACAGTGTCTGTAACCAAAAACATGTTATACAAAAATCTTTACTTGTCTGCGTTATAAAATTGAGTTGAATATAAGAAGTCTGTCCTGGAAGCATGGCCTTGGGCGAAGAGTTTGTTACATAGATCGACTAAAAAAAATTAAGTTGGACTCACTTGACATGCGACGAAGAATGACAGATTTAAAATTTCTGCAAGGTATACCAAATGGAAAAATATCTGACTCCGACTTGTTGGGGAAAATAAAGTTATGATATGAAATGAGTGGTGGAGGTCGAAATGGTACAAATACTTGTTACAAGTTGCCCAATCAGCGATTTTATACTACTACGCGACGTGCGTTTAGTTCAATGATTATTCATTACGATAGAGTTTAATTTACTTGGTTGCTAAGAGCAATGGATAGTATTACGTATCTACTCATGTGGCACATTATCAGATAGGCATATCAAGCTAATCACATAAGGTAAGATATAATTGCCAAGACAGATCTAATTAATGGGGATATGGATGGGGTTAAGATTCAATAAAAAAGACATAAAAGTTTTGCAGTAAGCAAATCATCACAGTTTTCATTTATTAATGCAATTTCAGAAGTGTTGGTATACTTGTTCGAGGCGTTATGAGTAAGTAAGTTCGTGAGTGCCGTCAATCTCATAACGAGTTACCGGCATTGAAGACTTGCGGAGTAGAAGAAGAGAAGAAGTAAGTACATACTGGTCGCCTATTTATAATGCTTTCTATTTGAAAATAACTCCTTACACTTCAGGTACGTATGAGTTAACATTCTGTGCAAATAGTATTTTGCTGATTTTGCACTAACCGCATCTTTGAAATAAAAAATCGAGAGAAAAGCGGAGATCAATTCCTCGAGCAAAAGTAAAGTCATAAATAGAGTGCCTGTTAGAAATCAAAAATGATCCTATATTTGTAACGGCTACTACGAAAGTGCCGGTCTTATACTTACAGCTTGTGAAATTCTTCTACGAGTAATGAATTATTTTATAATTTAAATAAATGCATCTTTACTTATTCTGAAACAACCTCCATATGTAAACATGTAAATCTAAAACACACAAATAGGTTCAAATATCATATAGTTATTTCATAAATGCTTCGAAACGTCAGACAATGGATCGGTATCGCCAACGTAGAGGAACTGTTTTGTCTGGCGAGGGACAAGAAGAGATATGGGGAGCTCACGGCCAACCTCCAGTAGTGGAGAGGCACCACAAGTAGTAGTAGTAGATGGACGAAAGTATGAAAATGTTGGACACCGGAATAGATTATGGGTAAATGTTTTTGTATGAAAATTGAGCTTGCTAAATTAGTAATTAGCCGTAACTAAAATAAGATGGTATAGCTAAACTATCAATGCGCATCACATGACCATCGTTAATGGTTGTAAAAAAGGTTGTTCAAAAATAAGACAACATATTTTTTTAGAAACGAATTAGAATTAACCAAGACAGACCACGTCGTATTTTATCCTTAGGACATCACAAAACCGACCAACGTCCGATTTGTTTTATCTTTAGAAGATATATATTAAAGCAGCAACATATAATCTAAATATACTTACATAAAAACTTAAAAAACAAATTTACTTTAAACAACCTTTAATAGAACCGTATTTATTACTTACAAATTGATAGCATGCAGAGAAGAGGTCACAGAAACCCATTCTGTGTGACTGAACTAATTATGTTCGCTATTAACCTCATCACTAAATACAATGTAGTATGTTTTAGTCGACTGTCCTAAAACAGAAAAAAATATAGACTAAATCAATTGAACACTTTTCTTTATAGTACGAATTCCGTACCGTTTTTGGCCATGATAACTTGTTACTAATTAGCAAAGGAAGAGTAAGGATGGCGAAACTATTAGAACATTTAAATAATCCTTCTACATAGATGACTCCATAAGGCCCATTATATTTCTTATTTTTCATATATAATCTACAAGCGTTATCCAAAAATCATCTTTTATAAAATCTTCGATATTTTTTTTTCTGTAAGAAATATGTTTCAATAAAGATACAAAATATACTACTAAAAAACAAAATCAGCGATTTTCTTTCTTGAAATCTTGAACGACGCAACGTAGCGAGGTCTTCCAGCCGTGAGATACCTGTAGAGACGAGCTTTTGATTTAACTAAACTACAAAAGCCCGGATCTACAGGGTACATCACGAATGAGCCATTAGAAGCCGATGTCTTTCAGTTTTCTAGTATCTTCGAATATCAGTAATAGAACTTTACCTCGGGAATAGTGTCTGAAATGGAAAACATGTTTTATCAAATTCTTTCCTTGTCTGTTTAATTACGTGATAAATTAAATATGGAAGTTTGAATGATACACCTCAGTTTTTGATATTAAGAGGCCGGCGTACGACACTCGAAACTGCAAGTTGAAATTTGTTCGTAAAATATTGCTGTCTCTGTTTGAAAAAATACAACGTAGATACGAGTGCACCGCTGTATGTGTGTATGTGGATTGACATTCATTCGTAGTAATTCGGACTCTCTCGTAGAAGGTTCGGCTATCATTATTTGACTGACACGAATCACAGACATTTTGAACACAAATCAAAATTTCGCTTTCATTTTTTGCTTTACTTTTATCGACTACTTTGGGGAATATTTAGTAAACGTACAAACTAGTAATGCCTTTCTTTAAAAAAAATATCGCTCCCGTAACTCAATATATGAGGATATTTCGAGATGTGGGTGAAGTAGAAAACCTAGCAGATAGGTAGGTATTTGTACCTACGTTATTGTCATAACTGTTGTCTTGAGGGCTAAACGGACCGGCCAACGAGTGACGGGTAAACATGCATATTTGGGATCTTTTTAATATGACTTATGACTTAGACAATTCGTTTAGAATGGTCTCAGTTTTAAAAGTTACAGTTTCTTCTGTGTCATGTCGGTTTATCTTTTACCTTCGACCCTATAAATACATACTAATTTTTCAAAATATGAAAATAAATAATAATAATAAAAAATATTCTGAAAGTATTAGTAAGTAAAAGACAAATATTCCAATACGTTATTTTTATTTCTTATATTATTATAAAAAAAATATACATAATAATTGGGCTAGCAAAAATAAAAGTAAAAAAATGGGCAAGTGCGTGTCAGACCACGCATAGAAGAGGGCCCCGTAGACATATACAACGGCAAGTGGAATTGAAGTCATGTCCAATAGATTTCGTCGAATTTACATTCTTCAACAATTGTAGCAATTGGAGTACTTGGAGTCCTGGAAGAGGAAAAAAACACGAGACTAAAATCGAAAATGAGCAAAACAAAATAAAAAATATGGTCTCACACTACATTCACATTCACAAGCGTGTGCACGGACTCAGGTGCTTTCACGTACACAAACAAGTAAAAAGATTCAAAAATTGTTTTTATTTTTGATGTATTTAATAATCAGGTCATTGTGGTATAATTATAATCAAAAAAAATGTTATTCCATTCATTTTCGATCTATAAGTTCGGCGGTGATTTATGCCCGTGCTTTGGAGAGCACGTTGAACCGTCGGACTCGGTTATCATGAACATGTTGTCACTCCGTAGAAAAACTGACATTCAGGTGAAACCGGTCCCAAATAATCTTTTCGAAACATTACACGTCCGAATTTTCGTTCGTCAAATTGAAATCCTTGGTAAATATTTCGGTCTAAAATACAAATAATTATTATATATGATATTATTACAACGCTAATTTAAAAATTATTGGCTAAAGATACAATTACTTTTGATTATCCTAGCCTATACCCCAGATATCTAGTGTCGCATACCTATTGGGGTACTCACCTTAAAGAAAGCTTATTTTTTATCTTTCCAAATACCCGTTTCCGTTTGGGAACTGATGGCCATAGCCGTTTTTTATTTGACCGTCGTGGTTCTGTGAATAATGTTTACGCATTTTATAATAAAATCAATTTACCACTTATCAACACAAGTTCTATCAGAATGGTTCCACTAGTTAGTAATCAAGTCAATGTCAAAGCTACGAGCTACTTATTTACTTTATAATCAATGTACATACTGAAAAACAAAACATTATAAATACAAAATTGTTGAATATATTTCGTTTAGGTTTTTTTATTATTAATCTTTTGCTATAATATAAATGAAAATAAAAAGTGTGTGCTCACAGTTGTAAATTTAAACTCTTTAGTTTTGTGTGTGTACATAAATAACAAAATAAAAAAAGTCCGTATGAAAACTTCACTTGTTCAGACCTATTCATATAACCTAAGGTGTAACTTAGTCCATTTTTAGGGTTCCGTAGCCAAATGGCAAAAAACGGAACCCTTATAGATTCGTCAAGTCTGTCTGTCTGTCTGTCTGTCCATCCGTATGTCACAGCCAATTATTTCCGAAACTATAAGAGCTATAATGTTGAAATTTGGTCAGTCGATGTATTCTGTGAACCGCATTAAAATTTTTACATAAAAATAGAAAAAAAACAATACATTTTGGGGGTGACCATACTTGTAACTGAAACTCAAATTTTTTTTTCATCAAACCTATACGTGTGGGGTATCTATGGAAAGGTGTTTAAAAATGAAGTAAAGGTTTCTAATATCATTTTTTTCTAAACTGAATAGTTTGCGCGAGAGACACTTCCAAAGTGGAAAAATGTGTGCCCCCCCCCCCTCTAACTTCTAAAATAAGAGAGTGATAAAACTAAAAAAAATATATGTTGTACATTAGGATGCAAACTACCAACGAAAATTGGTTTGAATGAGATCTAGTGAGTAGTTTTTTTTTAATACGTCATAAATCGTAAACCGCAATTTACCTTTCATTCCATCAATACACTAGTATAAAAACATCGATGAAAGTAACAACGAACTACAAGAACTTTTATATGATGTTACTTGCTGATACGGAACCCTTCATGGGCGAGTCCGACTCGCACTTGGCCGCTTTTTTTCAGAGTAGCTATGCGCTACGGCGATACTTGCGATTCATAATAATAATCGCGGGACTAGGCTAGTCTATACAAATGATGAAATGAAAGAGTCTCTTTGTAATCAAATGAATAGTTTTTAACTAAATACATGTGAAAGTATATATATGGTACTTACATTCATCATCATCTAACAAAAAACAATATTTTAAAATTTTGTCTGTCTACCTGTTTGTTCCGGCTTAATTCTGGAACGGCTGGACCGATTTTGAAGAGACTTTAAAGTTTTATTTTTTTGTAAGTACCTACCGTATATACTTTCATATGCATTTAGTAAAAACTGTTTATTTTAAACTAGTCGCCCGCCGCGGCTCTGCACGGGGATATAAAGAAATTAAAAAAAAAACTCAAAAACCCTTGTGGGCTCATGCACCACACTGCTGAAGATCATAACATGATCAAATGCAGTTTACATTTCCGTAAAAGACATACAGACAAACGTTCATTTTTATAAATATTTCATATTCATATTACAAAGAGTCACTTCAATTTATTTGTATATGCAATAGACTTTTATCAAAGAAGGTATCTTTTATCAGCAGGTATCAAAGAAGTCAGATCAATTTATTATTATATAAAATTATATGTTAATAATTATATTATTCACTTGTACTTACTGCGAGATGCATCCCAACGTTCAGAGTCCATGTCGGATCACTCGGCTCGGAAACAACCAAAACTAACAAATGTTATCAATACCAAATCAAGAGGCAAATCTAAATCCAAGTTCACAGCGTAGGTCAGTGGTGTCGCAAATATTCTCATCCAATTTAGCAAACAATAATTAGGTGACGCTTTCACAACACAGAAAATTATCTGACACTAGAAATGACAACAAACACTCCCCCCGCGTCCCGTCCATTGCAGTGTAATCACACACACATTGAAATATTGTTTGATGCGATAGCACTATTAATTTCTTGAAATTTGTGAAAATATGGATGTGTTTCGTACTATCAAAAATCATGAATGAAAACTCAATATTTTTTCGATTTATTTTGTGTAAGTAGTAGCATAATAATATGAGATATGTTGTTGATGAAACAATATTAGAAATATTTTAGTTTATAAGATAGAAAAAAACAAAATGAAAACGTGACATTTGCAATGTAAAATATGTAAAATTTAATTTGATTATATTTTATTCTAGATTAGTTTATTTTTAAAAATAAAGACGTTACAACCTGAATAAATACAGTCTAAGTCCGAATATCAACATATCATCGTGGAAATATGTTTATACTGCAAATGATCTTGGTATACTGTTTGTATGGACAATTCAGCCTCCGGGGGCCCCTTAAAATGTTTGATTTATTGTGAGTTGGTCCAGTGCAAAAAATTCACAATATAAGTTCATAATAGTCCTTTATATAGTAGATTTCAATATCGAGACTATTCTCGATATTAAAATCTCACTAATATTATAAACGCGAAAATTTGTGAATATGTATGTGTGTATGTATGTTTGTTCCTCTTTCACGCAAAAACTACTGAACGGATTTGTATGAAACTTTACAGTAATATAGCTTATATATCAGAATAACACATAGGCTACTACTTTTACTGCAATAATCGAGATAAACGGGCGAAAGCTAGGTGATTTTAATATACATTAAATCGTAGATGTCAAAATGTATTACTGTTTATCTCCTGTCAAAACTTCACAAGTTGCCATGCATAACATACTTGCATAGCAACCATAATGGTCCAAGAGCCGAGAGCGATCAGACATAACTTATGTTCACATGGATGAAACCGTAACTAGTCAGTAGCGTCTAGTGTACTTTTAATACCTGCGTGCTTGTAGAGCTAGCCCTGTGACACCTGGGCAGGTACCAGTTGAGAAAGATAACTAAAAATATAGTACAAGATCCCACTGCTTGATTCTGCAGGTATCTGTTTTTTCGATACAACTAATTTTAAATGAATGTTTATAAAGTAGACAATGGATTAGGGATAGGTTGCCTATCATAAATTTGCCGCAATTACCTGCAATTAATTTTAGTAAAATTAATTCGCTGAAGTAATTTACAGCCATATGTTTTTTTGCATGCTTATGCATGCTTACAGGGTTGTCTGTGTCTTGTGCTTGTGCTAAGCACAAGACACATGGGAAATTTAACTTCAATTAACAGACAACCCTGTAAGCATGCAGTCAAATTTCTCACCTGGTACCTGCCCAGGTGTCACAGGGCTAGCTCTACAAGCACGCAGGTATTAAAAGTACACTAGACGCTACTGAGTAGTTAAGGTTTCATCCATGTGAAAATAAGTTATGTCTGATCACTCTGGGCTCTTACTCTATAATGATACGCGGGTGAAATCGCGGGGCGCAGCTAGTAAAGGAATAAAACAGTATTTAATTGATTAGCCTTATCTGATACTCCTGACTCTGGGGCACGGGAACTCCGGCGTTTACTCTGCTACTCGGGGCGTGGAGCGCCTGCTGCAGCGCTGAAGGGCAGCGGGTTGCGGTGACAGTGCAGGTATTCACTGCTTCGCTGGAATTAGCAGGCATAAAACGAATTCAGTTATTTGTTTCTAATAATAAATGCACTTTAGAAGTAGTTGGTGGACAAATACCCAGTATTGGTTAGTTTAGAAAAAAATTGAACAACTTTAATTGCTAAATTTTCTATAATGATTTTCGTCGGTGACATTTCGTAGATACGATTATTGAATTGTATTGTCACAACAACATACAACAGCACTATCTACCGAAGAAAGACTGAACCACGTAGCAAGATGGAATAAACTATACATAGTAACTGGAGTAACGGAGTAACTACTAATCCTGAATCGCGTACCTATATACAACATCCCCATAGATAGAGGAACACGATACCCGTGCTTCCACAGTGGTGATTATAAGCAGCCTTCAAGGAAAGAAGGAAGCCGTTCAGCAGTGCCATCTTCTTTACTCCCACAGCGATGACCATCAACCAAGCCTAAGCCAGCCAGCAACCTCGGTTTCAACAGGGATACCACATGCAGGTAGCGGCCGCTCCAGCCTGGTTAACCCTTACGGCCTCATCAACATCAAGGCACAGCACACTGCACTCACGGTAAATGTAAGCAGACCATGTCTTTCCCGTCTACGCAGCCACTACGCAGCAGCCGCCCCGACTCACTTGGGACTTCACCACACGCCTGACTATGTTGGATCAGCGGACTTCAGCCCCGACTCACTGGGACTAGCGGCATACAGTTCCGATTCACTACTCACTCTTGGCACTGGCAAGTTTCGCAACAGAGCACAGACAGCCTACTCAACAGATATTGACATCCGGTCTTGTAGGGCAGTAATGTGGCAACTTCCACATACAGTGTAAGCGAACAACATACAACAGCCCCATCTACCGAAGAAACACTGAACCACGACGTAAGACGGAATAAACTATACGGAGTAACTACTAATTCTGAATCGCGATGTAAAAATTCTCGCGCCGATTAACATACATATGTATACAACATCCCAACATCATCCGTTGGGCAGTGGCCCACAAGGCATGATCACCTCGCCTGGTCTTAGGACCATCTCTTTGTAATGGAGGAGCATGATACTCGTTCTTCCACATGCTTTATGTTTTTACAGATCTTTTTACTTCTTAAAATAGGTAAAACGAGATTTCGTTTTTTGTTTGCCAATATTAAAACTTAAAATTAGTATTCTTTAATACCCCTTAGGATCCGAATCATGAACTACGGAACCGTATTAAGCGAGTTACTCTGAATTTAAATTTGCTGTTAGCGATAAATCGTGAAACGAAAAAACAAGCCATTACACTATGAGTAGTGTAATGGCTGTGTGGACAGCCATACTTTGTTGCAGCAAGTGTGGTGACTTAGCTAAGCAACTGATCGATGCTTCTCGTGACCAAAAGGCTGGTATTTTTCTAGCACAGAGTATTAGCATTGCCATTCAACGTGGCAATGTTGTCAGTTTTTTAGTAATACCAGTAAGTGATTTGATTTAATGCTTCTGTGTGTATTGTAAATTCAAAAAACTATTCATCTAATAGAAGATACGAATCTTAAGTTTTATTCAGTTCAATACTGCAGAGTTAGTGTTGTCAGTTTAGGTTAGTGAGAAAAATAAGATGGCTGAATTCATTTCAACATGCATGCACATGGAAAATTTATGAAAGCCACTGGCATACTATTAGCTTGATAAACTTAATTATTAATATGGCCTAATGAATTTACAGAACTAATATACATACTGAACCGTATAATAAATATATATTCTAGAAATATATACACATACATATGAAACACTGATCGTACAAAATAAAAACGTGAAGAAGGTAGAACTTAAGCAATATTATGAATCAGTTTCTAGTAAAGACAAAAACACTATTCATAATTAAGGCACGCTTGGCTATATTAGCTATTAATATAATATTTTTCTTCAGGTATAACAATCAATCTAGGTTTATTAACACGTCACGTATATTGTTAAACATTATTCTGAAATTTAGAACTACGGTACAATTAATATTCCTTCTAAGAGGCGAGCACGGAAATCAATTGCAGTAGATATGAACAAAAAAACTTACTTCTAAATTTTCCATACCAGCGTTCAGGTCGTTTCAACGTTACACTGCGTTTTATTACCTTTGATACGTTTTGCAAGCATCACAATTTACAAACATATTGTACCTTTATTGTCTCATGATTTAATATATTGGAAAAAATATTTTAGAGTGTTATACACACTTGTCTTCTGCACAGAACTCAAAAACACTGGCGTTCGTCGCCAGTTCACGATCAGTACGGCGGCGAGCTCTTACGCATGCGCTGTGTACCACCAGCCACTGTCCCCTCTTGCATTTACTTGTAACTATGTATGCCGTCGCCGACTGTACAAGCTTATCATGTCATTAACCCTTCGGGTGCCTGGTGGGTCTGACAGACCCATCACTTCAAAACTTCGACGATATTTTTTTATTTTTTTAACCTAACGCGCTGCGCTTCTCTGTAGCTTCGTGATATGAACTAGCAGCCATTTTGTCTCCTCTCCCGTAATCCGCGACGCACACGCATTCAGATAAGAGGTGTTTTATGTGGGCTCGGGTCTCAGGGACCCGACCAGGCACGCGGCGTAACTTTTATTCCGTAAGTAATTACTTTTGTTTTTTCTTGTTTATTATGTTTTGTGTGGTAAATTGTTTACGAAAATAATATTTCATCAGTTAAAAATGGTTAGTAACGAATTTTGAAATCTGTCAAGCTTTGGAGAGAGATTTAGAAGAATATGAATACGAAGATGTGGTTTTTGATGATAGTGGAGATGAATCAGTCTACTTGGATATTCCACATGGCTAAGATAGTGCTGAGGAAGTAGCAGAAGTCCATGCTGAACCCAATAATAGTGAAAGTGATGACAGTGATGTTGAGATGTCTCAGCCATTGAATAATTTGTCTCACGCGTTGATTTTTTTTCTTTTTATAATTTAGCCTACCAAAGTGACTCTGACTGATGGAAAGCATGAGTAGAATCCAGGAGTAAGGGCCACCATGCTCATTGTGAGGGTAGGCAAAGTAACATGGAAACCCATACTACCATGGCGGCCTGGTTAGATAATTGGAAAATTGAGAATTTTTGTTACGTAAAATATGAGAATTTTAAATTAGGTAATAAACATTTTGTAAAATTACTTTAGTTTTAATTTTTCCAATCATATAATATAAATGTCAGTGAAAATTAATAAAAACCCTGTATTTAGCTTTCTGACTCGTTAAGTAGGTAAAAACCAAGCATTTTGTTTACGGGTCTCACAGACCCACCAGGCATGCGAAGTGATTTTTAGGTACCAGGCACCCGAAGGGTTAACATAAACCATTATTGTGTATGATCTTTAACTCTACTTTGTTGCTAGACTGCCAATATATTTCTTTATTATTCGACTTAGTTATCCTTATTCATTTAAATGCTAAAGTATAAAGTAACTTTGCCTGTCTGTCCGTCTGTCACGCTTTCACGCCAAAACTACAGGACCGATTTCTATGAAAATTGGTATACAGATAATCTGGAGCTTGTCAAAGAGCATAGATTACGTTTTACTGCGATAACCGACATACATGCGAGAGGAGCCTTGGGCAAAACCTAGTAGAGTATTATGCATCCATATTTTATTGTGTTATGATGAATGCCCGAGTAAACTATCATGGGTCTGTTACTTAGTAGCTTGCCCATTGTAAGGCTGCATAACTATAATAGGAGCAAGTTGTTATAATTAAGCCGTAAATTTCTTGATCATGAATTGACTAATTCATAGACTTGATTTGAATTGGGCATATTTTGTAGTTTACGAAAGTCATAAGAAAATAATACCCAAACTTTTGTATAAAATAAACTTAAAACAAACAAAATCCTTAATTAATAAAAAAAAGGCAATTTATTTTTATAAATTCACCTTTTAAACCTTCTCTGGACTTCCACAAATAATTCAAGCCCCAAAATTAGATAAATCGGTCCCGTCGTTCTCGAGTTATAGCAAGACTAACGAACAGCAATTGAGTTTTATACATATAGATGTATACATAAATAAACTCGAAAAACCGAACCCTCCTTATCACGCATTAGGGTAAAAAAGAGTAATTTAGAAAGAGTACTTTCATCATATTTTCATCTTATTAGTTAGTCGTTATGTTAGGGGTCAGTGACCTATTTACAAATGATTTATAGAATGTTTTCAAATATATGACAAATAATATATTCTAAACAAAGAAGTAATGACCCAAAATAGGCCAAAATGTCTATTTTTCAATAACACAACTTGAATCAGCTCAACAAGGTCTCTCTTTCAAAGTCCAAACCTGTCTGTCCTTGTTCAACCAAACCTGTTCTTGTTACGAACTTACAAAATTTTAATCAGTTAACCATACTGGTGGTTGGATAGACAGTCACATAAAATATTTCATCGCTGTCAAAATTATTAAGTACCTTATAGTCAACTTAAAATTTTCAATTCAAGCCTTTTTGTCTTTTCAAACCTTCTAATGTAATGTATTACTTCTCACAAAAGCTACTGCAGTACGAAAGGTGAGTGACTTAATAAAACAAAATATAGAAATAGTAGTTTAAATAAATTAAAAAAATAGATAACCAAAAAATAAAGATTTTGTAAGTTTTTTGAAAACTGTGCGTAAGAGACAGCATTATAGTTTATTCTCACCAAATTGACTCAAATCAAGAGTTAAAAATTGTAGGTTTATATGATTAGGACACCGTAAAATGTTCAATAAAAAAGAGCATTGGAGCATCTTTTTTATTTCACAGGAGATGGATGCAAGTAGCCGAGGATCGAACAAAGTGGCGTGCAATTGGAGAAGCCTATGTCCAGCTGTGGACTGCGGTAGGCTGATTATGATGATGATTATGATGAAAATGTACAATTTTGATTTTGATTTGATTTGCCAGCAGCTTCACCTTTTATTAAAATTAGCTTTATTACGTAGTATAACGTAAGGACTAGTAATTTCTATAAACGATAACAGTAACAGTATAACCTGTAAATGATATACTTTTCTAGCAAAATACTTATAAATATCACAAAAAATATTTTTATTCTTAATAATATTATAAATGCGAAAGTTTGTAACTATGTATGTTTGCTCCTCTTTCACGCAATAACTACTATACGGATTTGGAAAGCTAGTAATCAATAATAATATTATTTATAATTACAATATACAAAATATATAGAACCAGTCAAGGGAGAAAACAAAATAGTGACGTCGTAAATATGTTACTCACATCTGATAGAGAGAGAGCACATTTTCGACATTTTCTTATTCACTCTTCGATTTCGTCCTGCTTCTACACGTGAATACTACAGATTTTACTCTACCGTAGTTATGATATCTTGGTACAGGTGCGGATAAAGTTAGCTATACGCATATTAAATACATGTAGATCCACAAATATTTGTTTCGGAGTCTGGGTTTTTTCTATGTACAATATGTATGTATTTACAAAAAAAAAGTATGTTTATGTATTTATATTAGTTGTCTAGTACCCATAATACAAGCCCTGCTTAGTTTGGGACTAGATGATGTTGTGTGTAAGATGTCCGAAATATTTATATTTATTTTATTATATTTGTATACCGTAACTGGAAAATTTTAATTTTTAAAATTTCTGGATTAAGAAATAATTGAATTATTAATACTTATATTCTGAACTCAAAAATTCAACTTATTTAAAAAAAAACTTTAAGAGAAATCTACTAAAATAAATAGCATGTTTTGACCGCCACTGACAAGTGGATTTATATTTTTATTAATTACAAAAGTTATCTGTTGTATTAAAACAAATGCGTTATTATTATGATGACGTCATAATTTTTTTATGTATTTACAAAATAAAACAGAGATACATATGGCACACTAGTACATTAGAACTTCACAATGCATTGTATCTATAATCAAAGTGTTCCAATTCCTGTATTTCAAGATTAAGTGTTCAGTTTTTACTCGATTAAATAACTATTTGGTAAGTGGTATGTTCTTTAATCTAGACTAAGATAATTGTAATTATGTATATTAACTAGCTGATGCCCGCGGCTCCGCGTCCTAGGGGTATGAAAAATAGATGTTGGCCGATTCTCAGACCTACCCGATATGCACACAAAATTTCATTAGAATTGGTCAAGCCGTTTCGGAGGAGTATGGAAACGAACATTGTGACACGAGAATTTTTTGTATAAGAAGATTATATTGTGTGTGGGTGTGTGTGTGTGCGCTGTTATTTATTTCTTTTTAAACGACAATCTAACAAAAAGGCCGTGTTATCCCTACTATGACACCATATTTCTTGAGTTTCCAATAGTACATAGAGATGGCGTTAGCAGCTAGACTACAACGTACCTATTCAAATCTACTATTATTAAATACAATAGTTCGACCCGTTGCGCTAGCTGCGTTTTTGAACCGCTCCGCCTTTAAAAAATCGGGAAAGTGGTAAAAGTACAACTAAATACCAAGTGTGATACGTTAAAAGTTGCGTCTTTGCAAGCGCTACACACTAGTGAAAACCTCGGGAAAATCCAGTGGAGATTGTGGATTTTCCTAGAACAAAAACTGTATTTTAGTGAGGTTAAGAAACATAAAAGTGCGATTATCTAAAGAAAACGATCGACGACAGGTGAATTTTCAACTGTGGGAGGGTGCGTCTCGGGGTTCCACATCTCTTGAGACCCCTCTCAGAATTTTCAACCGAGAAATAGGAAAACTACAGCGGTTTTCCTAAAAACCACGTGGACACGTGGTCCCTGTTTTAGGGCCGCTGGAAAATTCCTTACCACGTGGAAGTGTGCATTATTAGGAGTGTGACCGGGAACCGTCCGAATTTTCCGGAAAAGTTGAGTGGTTGTGGAAATATTAACAATTAAAGTTTCCAAAACTTTGGTCAACCCTACTGAAAATTATCAGTGACAACCCTACCTTTTTGGCAAACAACAAAACATGTACATATTTTTAGGAAACTTATCCAATTGAAATTTTAACTGTATATAACTTGTAAATTTTAATAATTGAATTTATTTTGACTATAATTTTACATCTTAGTTTTAAATTCGAATTTTTAACCAATTGATATTTTAAATTTCTTTTAACTGTACAGATTTTAAAGTTTTAATTATTTTAATTATTGACATATATTATCTTTATATTTTAGCATAACATTTTAAACTATTGACAGAGGCTTTTTACACCTCTTATAATTATAATAGACTGGCTCAAATTAGAGCGAATTTGTATTTTAAAATTTAAATTTGATTTAATTAATCTATTAACGCTTACCCCCCTATACAGGGTAAGACACACAGATACATACCAACATCACCCCCTTATACAGGGTGATAAAACACAACCGAAACTCAACAGCTACAATTTTCCCCACTACACACTGTTTCTCTAACACTATGCCTAAAACTTCACCAGCAACCGGCGCTACCAAGAAACCAGTCACGTCCGGCACCTCTAGCTCACCCTCGATGTTGGAAGACGCAGCTAGGACCTTTATAAAACGACCCGATTCAAAGAGAAGGTCACTCGACAATATGAAACATTTCAAAACGCAGCATGACACCTACGCTGCACAGTCGAGTGACCAATTACTCCAGGAGGTCATGCAGACCTTCGAGGATATACCATATAAGATCCAACAGTACTCTCAAATGAGAAGAGACATAAAAACCTACTTAGAGGAACGCTCGGACAAAGGGATTCGTATTATGTTCGAACTAAGTAGGCGGATCAGGAAACTGGAGGCGGGGGAGTCCGAAACCAAAAATGGGGCTGCGGTAACTTTAACTCCTGCGGAGGGGGAGGCGGCCACGGCGGCCGTGACCTCAAAGCAAGAGGAGAGGATGCTTACTAGACTTAGTAACCTGGAAGATTCGGTCTATCACTGGATCAAAGAATCCCACGATATCATCATTAGGGACATCAAACAACTCGGCGCCGACAACGATGAACGAGGTGCTAACATCACCGAGGTCTTCTTTGAGAAGATCGAGGAAACCCAGGTGGACATCGACAAGGCTACTGAGGGGCTAGTGGTTCGCGCGCAAACTCAAATCGAGGAACTGGTGACCACCGTTGCAAGAGACATAGTATTCGAAGCAAGATCGTGTCTTGCTGAAGCGACGAGTGGTCCAAAACCAGTGAGCGACCCGGCCCCAATGACGTATGCTAGTGTCGCAGCGGCCAGGCCCGGGCGCCGACCGGCCCTTCACTCGGTGGCGGTCACCTCGACGAACAGTCGCGAGACTGCCGACGAGGTGCTCGTCAAGGTAAAGAGAGCGGTCGACGCCAGGGCTACTGGCCTGAAAATCAACAAAACAAGGAAGGCCAAGAACAGCACGGTCATCTTGGGCTGCGACACTGAAACCGAGAGGGAAAAACTGATAGAGCAGATCGGTAAATGCGGTGAAGGTCTTGTGGTAGCACCCATGAGCAACAAGAACCCGCTCGTCGTCCTCAAGGACCTGTACATGGAGGAGGACGATGAAGATATGGTGAGGGCCCTTTACACCCAAAACCCGGATATCTTCATGGGCCTACCACAGGAGGAGAAAGAGCTAAAAATAAGATACAAAAAGAAGACACGTAACCCCAAGACATCGCACGTTGTCCTCCAGGTAAAGCCAAGGGTGTGGCAGAGGATGACGGAGGCCGGGAACCTCTACATAGACCTTCAAAGGGTCAGAGTGGAGGACCAGTCTCCGCTCATCCAATGCACCAAGTGCCTTGGATTCGGCCATGGCCGTAGATTCTGCACAGAGACTGCGAGCAGATGCAGCCACTGCGGGGGCTCTCATCTCCGCGAGAGTTGCCCCGACTACGCTAAAGGAGCGGAACCGCGTTGCTGCAACTGCTCGCAATCTGGGCTGCGTAACGTCGGCCATAATGCGTTCAGTGCCGAATGCCCAATACGTACCAAATGGGACTACCTGGCGCGGTCAACCACGGAGTATTTATGACTCACACATCACAACACATACACGCTACAGAAACACAAGTGATTTACGGATTATATGATAGACATATAGGAAGTAATATCAAACATGCATACAAACACTTAACACGAATACAAACAAACATACACGTAAATCACAACTGAGGATCACCAAGTATATATACTTGAGTTTATATATATGTTGAGGACAAGATAGGGAGAAGTGATTTACATCACCATTACAAACAAGACATGCACACATACAAACACACCAGTCATAAATATTACGTGGAAATAACATCTGCATGCGATGTCTTGGAGCTACAAACAACAAAATTATACACAGGACAGGACAGTTACAACAGACAACAACATTACTATCACTAACATATGTAGACAACCCCAACTATGGGAAGCTTTCAATTAAAAAGTTATTAATACATTGTATAACTAAATGTTATTAGCATATAGTATATTAATTAATAAACTGCCTCAAAAAGAAACAAATGACAAAAACATAAGCCTAAATGTAAATAGAATAATAAATTGACACTTATGTAAATAATAGAAATGTAAATATATTAATATTAAGAATTATATAACATCGGGATTTGCCCGAAAAATGTAAATCAAAATTATATAAGATAGTAATTGTAAATAGATATATAAGGTCCTGGTTTATGATCGGGGAAGAGCTGTGAGGTCTAATATGTAGACCTCAAATAATAATAATAATAATCTACTATTATTTAAACATATATGCAGTGGAAAAGCAATGATGACTCTTTGTATTCATGGTCTCCTGGTAACTCAGAACTAAAATTGTGGCTATTGATTCGTTGTCTAGACATGACACATGCGCGCTGCATCTCATCACGCTACATGCAAGGTTACAGGTCTGACGCATGCAAGGTTGCATGGGTCAGATAATGTTTCATAAACTTCATCTGAGATTATTAATAGGTAGGCTTTTTCTAGTATTCACCTATTTATTTTCATGTGTTTAAAATGAACCAATAATTTCTACGTTAATATTTAGTAGTGTCCCGTACTCACCGGGTACTTAGAGTTCGCTGTCTGTTTGTCTGTCCGTCCGTCTGTCTGCCACCAAGGTGTATCTTAAGAACCGCTTGTTTCTGTTGCCGTTATAACACAAATACTAACTAGAAAGAAAATAAAATAAATATTTTAGGGAGCTCCCATACAACAAACGCGTTTTTTACCTTTTTTGCTCGATATCAATAAATAGTAACAGGTAGGTACTGTTGTTTACCTAGTCAATGGTACGGAATTTTTACGCACTTGGTCGGTTTTTGCGTTTTCGAAGTCCATGACTCGGAATCGTCATGATGTCATGTCGTTTCGTCATGTCCGTCCTCGACCTACCGTAGAATCGCTTAATGCTAGAAATCTGAAACTTTGCATGAATATATATTTTTATTTCGTCAACAAATTGCTAGGATAAAATCACGAATAATATTATTATTTGGGGTACCTCTACTACACGTAAAGTTTTTTTTTTCACAGCAAACCCATCATGTGGGGTATCATTATATAGGTCTTTTAAAAACAATATGAGGAGTTGCTAGGACAATTTATGGATTTAGGTATACGTTTGCGAGTTATTGCACTTTGAAAAGCATTTTTTTGTAAAAACAGGGCGCCCTCCATCTCCCTCTAAAAGTTAGTTCAGAAGTTGTAGAGATGATGATGTAAAATTGCCTTGCATAGACATATTCTTTTTGGTTTCTGTCACCCTATCGTACGAATGGATTAAGCATTAGTCAGCCAGTTTATTAAATGTTGTAATCAGCGCTACGGCTGCATAACATGCAGGAAACTAGTTGAACGGCGCTGTTTAGTAAAGAGCTAAGCAAAAGGCCAAGCGACAAATACATTCATACCCTATGCATCGCATCGCGCATGTGTATGTATGTCTAGACAATGAACCAATAACCACAATTTTAGTTCTGAGTTACCAGGAGACCATGAATATAAAGAGTAATCATTGCTTTTACACTGTATATATGTTTTAATATTTTTAGATTTGAATACGTACCGTTGTAGTTTAGCTGCTAACGCCATCTCTATGTACTCTTGGAAACTCAAGAATTTTTGTATGCAATCAAGGGAGACACAGCCTTGTTTTGTTAGATTGTAGTTTAAAAACCAAATATTTGGTCTGACCAAGACCTCTTGATCAGCAGCCGCATAGGCTAACCACTAGACTAACAAGGAAGTCAATTTATATTATATATATTTCTTATGGAATAAAAATATAATAAAGGTCATGCAATGTTAAAATGTTTATCTTCAATTGTTTTATTTACTGATTGCTGGTAATTGGATGATCGCAGGACGTTATGATGACAGTGAGTCTTGTTTGATAGCTGCTGTTTGTTATGTTGCTAGGTCTATTTTTGTTTGACCAACCTCATGATTTTGATTGAAAGAATTTCAAAGGGATATTCCCCGTAATGTGTTGTCGAATAACACTGTTAAACAAGCAGGTCTAAATAGTTTTGTTACTTTAAACAAATTTGTTCACGTTGTATCACGACTAGGTTACATGTTAAATGACAATCGTCTCTCTACGTCTAAGTATAGTTAAGACTTCGGTAGGCGAGTACCAGGTTTTCATAAGCCGTAGAATATCGTTATGTTTATTTAGAAGTGATCGAGTATTTTGGAGGCTGTTTACAAATATAATATTACTAGCTACGCCCCGCGGTATTACCCGGCAAGTTTGTTATACATAGCAACCTGTGAAGTTTTGACAGGAGATAAACAGTGATACATTTTGACATCTACAATTCAATGTATTTTTATAATCACCTAGCTTTCGCCCGTTTATCTCGATTATTTCCGTAAAATGTAGCCTATGTGTTATTCTGATATGTATAAGCTATATTACTGTAAAGTGATTTGCAAATTGTTGTTCTGAGTTTGGATGTTCTTCGTATCCGTTTCATGTATGTTTGTTAAGTCCCTCGCGACACAGGATTCGTATTCCAAATGCAGGAGTTATCTTTTTAAAGAAAAAGATATATATATATATTAATAATTGTTATTAAACAAAGGCACACCGAATATTGCGAGCTTATTTACACTTAGTAATATTGTTAAAAACTAAGCATCAACTATTTCTTTATATTAACATATTTTCCAATAGATACAATTATGATAACCATAGAAATAATAAGTAAATCGTCCATATTTCACAACTTTTTTAGAAAATACATAAGTAAATTAAGAAAATATTCAACAAAAATATTTTATTTCCACAAATAATCTTACTGTCAATAGAAGCTATGTTGATAAATATTTAACAAAAACATCCTATTACTACCTATTACTCACAACTTACCTACCTGATATAAATAGATCACGATTCAAGGAGCTTCAAAAATCACACACACACGGCGACAACAGATGACAGAATAATTGGTGTATCGCAAATTTTTATGTGTAGTGACAACGTTTATTTAATAACGATCGGTACGTGACAAAAATACAGCCGTGAAGAAAATTTCCTACATATTTCACATTGTTGCCCACATTGATCTACAACTTACAGTTTATTGTAAGCAACAATGTGACGCGAGAAATTTACAATTCATATGTACCACTATTTATCAATCTTGAATAATAGTGGTACGTATGAATTGTAAATATCGTTCATTGTCGTGACACACTCCACGTGCTACGATGTAAACAGATTGATTCAAACAAGCGAACTCTTCACGTTTCATGATATCCGAATCCAGAGTACCTGCTAGGTTTTACTTCTAATCTGCCACAGTACCACCTTGATGATATATATAACTACTAGCTTTTGCCCGCGGCCCCGCCCGCGTGTATGTCGGTTATCGCGGTAAAAAGTATCCTATGTCCTTTCCCAAGTTCAGTTCTATCTTCATATCAAATTTCATCAAAATCGGTTCAGTAGTTTAGGCGTGAAAGCGTAACAGACAGACAGACAGAGTTACTTTCGCATTTATTATATTAATATATATACTAGCTTTCGCCCGCGGCTCCGCCCGCGTGTATGTCGGTTATCGCGGTAAAAAGTAGCCTATGTCCTTTCCCAAGTTCAGTTCTATCTTCATACCAAATTTCATCAAAATCGGCTTAGTGGTTTGGGCGTGAAAGCGTAACAGACAGACAGACAGAGTTACTTTCGCATTTATAATATTAGTAGGGATAGTAGGGAAGTAGGGATGACTGGGTATGCTATGCTTTAATATATATAAAATTATACTTTATGCATAATACTGCGCGAACTCTTTACCTCTCATGATATCCGAATCCATTGTATCTGGTAGGGCTTGGACTTTGCGGCCCCACGTGAGTGAGATAGATAGGTATTATGCTTTTTTTTGTCATTTACATTACAAACTTGTTGGTTCAGTAAGAACTCTTTGTGTTTTATGATATCCGAGTCCTTTGTACCTGGTAGGTTTAACTATTGACGTGCAACTGACTGTACAAACCTTGTCGTGATTGCTATAACTCTTTATGTTTCATGATATGCTAGTAATCTTGAACCTGGTAAGTTCAACTATTGATTTACATGCACTGACGTAATAAGAGAAAATATCATGCTGTCTCTTTCTGACTACCACAGTGTGCTACTGCGATGTAAACAAACCTTATAATTCATACCACCAAAATAATCTTGGAAATGGTTAAGAAGATGAGATGTCTTTTAGGTATTTCCATAACAAATAAAACAATTCGATGGTAATGGTATCATATCAAATTGGGTTTAAAAATCAATGTGTTTTTGAGATTGAACCTTGCTTTCTCTTCAATATTGCATATCATCTTATTAATCCATGAAAATACTGCTGGTTTTCTCAGCATTTTGTGAGTTTTATATTTAATATTATATGAATATTTGTATTGTGGCATGATACATAAAACTAAATATATTATAAAACTTTAGTAACTTTTTTAGTTTTATATATTTGGTTTATATCTATCTCACTCATAACAGTAATGTAGAAAGAAATACGAACGAGGATAGTTGTAAGTACATATCCTATCCTTTCTATAAGTCCCTGTTACACTGCAAATCAAATAGGGCCAAGCGTCACGCCCCTTGCCCCAAACTAACTGCTGTTTATTTTTAAATTGTTATTCATGACATAAACTTCAGATATTCAGTTAAGATTTTGTGATAAACGTGAAGTATGTTTTATGTAGATCGAATGAATAAGATAAACTCTAGTCTATTGTGTCATATATTGTAAGAATTTTACCAAATAATATCAAAAGCAGCTGTCTGAACAGGTTTATAATGAATACTAAAGAGCCCATGTATCTTTACATTCAATTGAAAATTTATACTTTAACCTTTTGAGATATGGTCGAATTTGGCTTTATAGAGCATCGCTAGATCAAAGTATTTATCCTATAGTAAGACCTCTTCGTATCTTATGCGTTCCCAGTAATTGAATCGCGTGATCTCGTTTCGTCTACCTACACTACACCTATTTATTCGTAGGCTATATATATATATATAATTCTTCTATGAGTGTGTATGTCACTGAACTTCTCTCAAACGACTGGACCGATTTTGATGATTTTTTTTGTGTGTGTTCAAGGGGATCTGGGAATGGTTTAGCTTCGCAATTGGACCCAGTAGGTGGCGCTGCGATCAAGTTCTGGAATTTTAAAGTTGGGCGGTACAAAGTTCGCTTGGTCAACTAGTATATATATAATACCCATACATAATTTACTATTGGAATGGATCTATATCGTTTTCTCGGTCGTCATCGTTTTGAATACTTAATGTTCATTTTTGTCTGTATAAAGATCCAATTTCGGATTTTATCTAGTAGTTCTAGTAGGTTTTAATTAAATCACTTTTATACTACACCTGATCTTCCAATCAGGTGTAGTATAAACGTGCTACACCTGATCGGAACAGTAGTCAATATTCCCTGAAAATGAAAAGAGAACGTTTTCTAACGTGTTTTAGCCGGAGAGAAAGTTGTATAAATTTTCATTTCTCATTTGTTATCTTATCTATGGCGCGCGCCTGCCCAAGGAGTTTTTATATAATTTAAATATGGAATCTCCGTGCCACTGTCATCCTTTTGTGAAAAATAAAAAATTCTAAGCTTAATTGCGTCTTACATGGTGTCTTACGTTTTGATTTTATTTTAAAAATACCTTAAATGTTCCTCACAGGTGTAGTATAAAGCACTGTGTAGCACTATGGTGAAAGTCCCATTCCTACCTCGGGAGTATTGTGGCCCTAAGCTGCGCCTTCGGGCCACAAACTGCTCCCTCGCTAGTAGTCGGTCCCTTTCCTCCCTCGGTGAACAATGCTATTGATCAACTGAGAAGTAGAGATATATGTATTTGTAAAACAGTTTTTAAACCAAGAGGTTTGATTCTCGGGATGGGAGAAGAGTGCATACAGAGCAAGCTCATCTACCTTTCTAGGATGTTAGCAATTAGTCATCTCTCAGAAGAGAGTTAAGTCCATACATCCACACGTTGGCCGAGTGCGGATTGGAGACTGGCAAGGTACGCTGTTACTACTAAAGTGCGCTTGCCGACAGAGGATTGGGGACTGGTGGTTGAGGGTTGAGTTGTGGCTACGTAATCTTACCGATGGATGTTTTTAAGTTGCCCGAAGGTCTTTAACTAAACTAAACGACTGTTATCTTATTGTAACAAATGGGACCGACATAACCGGCAAAACGTGACCTCTCCGAATCACGGAAACGTTTTTTTGAGTTTCTAGTATTATTCATAAATTTATGGAATATTATCCTATTAATTTCTTGATTAATACATATAATAATATATTGTGAAACAGTTTTCACATGATAGAAATATACCATACTAAGATAAAAAGTTAGGTCGATTTGAATAATTTTGATTGCGAGTATTATTTCAAAGGTTTTGTTTACAATTCAGAATATTTTGCAATGGGTTTAGATTTATAAAAAGCGAAGTGTAACGTTACAGCGCATGCGTATTTGTAAAGCCCCTCTTGAGCCCCATCGCCACTCTGTTCAGTGTGGTTCTGCGCGGAAGCAAGATTAGACGTGTGAAAACCCGAGTGCTCACTGACCAGGCGTAATGTTTTACATAATGGAATCTGACCTGTAAGTATCGGCTAGCGACCAGAGCCCCGCGAACATAAGCAACGAGTTCCGCCATTGGACTACCAGTTGATCTGTGCCTGCGAGCTGCAGCGTGCTTTGCGAAACTAATTATTTTGTAACTTGTTCCAATTTCACTATCATGTAAATATTTGTATGTGTGTTGAAAGTAAAATAATAAATGAATATAAAAATCTGTGTGTTTTATCATGAACGGATTTTTTTTTCTTTAAATAAAATATTTTAATTGTTGGTTTAAGCTTGATCTAATTAAAATTACCTACACGGCCTCCACACCCTCAAATATAAGTATTGTGGTACGATCAGTAGACGAATGCGAGCTCATATTGTTACAAAGAAAGTTGCACTAGAGTGATGGAATCCGTAGTATAAATCAATAGTAGTTTCATTCAAATGAATTATTTGAAATATGTGAACATAATAATTATCTAAATATTTATTTAACGAAGTCAGTGTGTTTACTATTACTAGTGTGTAACTTGGTCACAGAGCTGAAGTTTCAAATGTACAAATGTTACTTTATGTTTTATGCTAAATTTAGAAATACGCTGGATTATGACGGTCCAAAATTTTTATAGGTCTAATGGCCAGTAGAACATTTTGTGTGTATAAATCTAGTATTAACCATGTATATTATTTGTTCATAATCTGTCAATAGTATCTACCTTCAGACGGAGGCCATGACCGTTTCAGTCTCATAGACACAATCTGAATAATCAACTTGGGTATTAACGAAACATGAAAGGCAGTTAAGTCTAGTTAAAAGATTACACAACCGCTCTTCAGCCGTCACGAGGGGTGAGAGGGCATTGACCCTAAGGCTAAGTACACACGAAGCGTTTTTCTCCCGTGCCCGCTGCGGTGGTGGAACTGCGGTTTTTTTTCTATACTCACGAAACCGGCTATCTGCGCGGTTACGCGGCCGTCGCGGTTGCGATCTTCGCCCGCCACGTTTGCGGGCAATGATCGCAAGACAGGCGGTTGCAAGATGCGGTAATGTTCAGTTGTGGTTCAGACCGCCATGGACACACACCAGAAACGAGCTGTTGCATTATATTTACTTCACAGAAGAATTAAAAGCCTCGCCAAGATACGTCGGCCGAGGTACACAAACATGTCACGATGCGGTCGCCCGCCAAGCGAACGAAGAGCGCGCGGGCGCAACCCGCCGAGGGCGCGGGCGACAGCGACCCGCGCGGTTCTACAGGTTGCCCGCCGGTGCAGCGGGAGCCGCAAACAACCGCGCACGCCGCGGGCGTAAAACGCGTCGTGTGTTGTGCTTTGTTTTTTTTAATATAAATCTGCATTCTACGGAAGCTGCGGGCCCGCAACCGCAGCGGGCACGGGAGAAAAACGCTTCGTGTGTACTTAGCCTAAATGTGGCCAAAACTGGGTACTGGTTATAAAATATGTACGCAACTATCAAGTAAGAGAGACAACATTATATTAACATTAAAAATCTTTTTTAAGCTTATATTAAATGACTTAGATATATAAACATGTTGTTTTCAGATATCACACTTATTTCTTTTGCATTAAGGCTAAGTACACACGAAGCGTTTTTCTCCCGTGCCCGCTGCGGTGGTGGAACAGCGGTTTTTTTTCTATACACACGAAACCGGTTATTTGCGCGGTTACGCGCCCGTCGCGGTTGCGATCTTCGCCCGCAACGTTTGCGGGCAATGATCGCAAGACAGGCGGTTGCAAGATGCGGTAATGTTCAGTTGAGGTTCAGACCGTCATGGACACACACCAGAAACGAGCTGTTGCATTATATTTACTTCACAGAAGAATTAAAAAAAGAAAGACCAGAAGGTTTTGGGTGCATCCACTAATAATGTCACGATGCGGTCGCCCGCCAAGCGAACGAAGAGCGCGCGGCCGCAACCCGCCGAGGGCGCGGGCGACCGCGACCCGCGCGGTTCTACAGGTTGCCCGCCGGTGCAGCGGGAGCCGCAAACAACCGCGCACGCCGCGGGCGTAAAACGCGTCGTGTGTTGTGCTTTGTTTTTTTTAATACAAATCTGCATTCTAGGGAAGCTGCGAGCCCGCAACCGCAGCGGGCACGGGAGAAAAACGCTTCGTGTGTACTTATCCTAAATACTTATTTACACTCAGACTATCTCAAACTAATAATTTACCGAAATAAGCTTGAATTAATTAAGTTTAAAGTTGAACTAGGTATAAGTATATTTGAGGGCACTAACTTTCCAATAACGATTGCCATGGATGGTCATGACAACCGGGACCGACGTTTTAACGTGCCCTACGAGGCGTCATCCTGAAACAGTACCAAACTTTTAAAATCCTTTAATTATGATTAAATCAGGGATTTAATCAAAGAGTTCTTTTTTTCTCGTCTACTCCATTAGATAGGTCTTTTATAAATATTGAGAGGTTGCTAAGACAAGTTTTTGATTTAAGTATTCTTTTGCGAGTTATTCAACTTTCAAGGTCATTGTTTTCTCAAAATAAAGCCCCCTGCCCTCTAAAAATGAAACGGTGGTCTGGAAAAATCTGAAAAAAAAAACACAATGATAGTCCATTTGATGTACTTTAAAGGAAAACTATATAGGACTACGTAACTTTTTTTAAGGAATTATAGGGGCATAAAATACGCTTAGAGGAGATCCGAGTTCAGCAGTAGGACATTATCGGTTATTGATGATGCCCGTATGACATCCTAGATATATTGAAGATCTACATTGGACCAGTTATGGAAGAGGCCTATATCCAGCAGTGCACTGCCATAGATTGATGATGATGAATGTATTATATCTTTCACTGCCCTAATATATCAAACCATAGGATACACAGAGGTAGGCAAACCCACATGACAACATAGATATATTTAACCGACTTTAAAAAAAGGAAAGGTTCTCAATTCGTCGGAATCTTTTTTTTTTATGTATGTTCAGCAATAATTTCGTCGTTTGTGAACTGATTTCAAAAAATCTTTTTGCATTGGAATAGGCGTAGCTTACAAGTAGTCCCATTGTCACCATATTGGGATCTGATGCTGGGATCCTAAGAAAATCGAGGAAACTCCTCAAATATCATAGGCACAATTGTCGCGATTTGGGTACTCTTATTAGTTTTACTTTGAAGTTGGTTTCTTTTTGTTAAAATTATATCTCTATGCTTCCCTAGTACTGATGGGAAAATGTAGTTATAATATACTACGAATAACTATTTTTACTCCAATAAAGCTGCTGTCCGTGTAGGAGGTACTTTATATAAGTAGGCGTAAGTAGGTTTTAACTGTCTAGACGTTGAAAAGCTGTCTGGTCTAGATATTCGAGACCATTTTGGGCTGTTACACCAGGCTCTCATAAGTCTAAGTAAATGGATATGTTTATACCAAAACATGAAGGTAATGGAAGTGTTATTTTGTACAATTAGACTTTTAATGTATACAGATGTTTGTTTATTTCACTCGTGTTGTGTGAGAGAAAGTTTTATTAAGATTCAAATCTTTTACTTTGGTTATTTGCTAAATAAAAATGTTAAAAACACAACTACAATAACTATTTTGACCTTTATGTTGTCAGTGTATATTTTAAATGTATTGTTTTCAAATTTGTTTTAAGTTATTTCCTTATAAATGTATTTAACTGTTGTGAATGCAGTCCGTGACCCAATCTTGTGATGGTACGTCAAACGTGACCCGAACATGTCCACAGTGTAACAAGTCTTTCAAATCTTTGAAAGGCTTCAAAACAACTACAAACTACAAAACTCACAGTAAATATATTAGCCAAAACAGTTCACCTTTAGAAATCCATCCCATAATTCCGAGTGCACCTACTTATGTAGCTAACGATTCAACACCTTTCCACTTATATCTTAGCCATTTGCAAATAATATACCCATAGTAAAAATAATCTCTCGAGGAACTCGAATAACAGCTGCTACACATTTGACATAATTAATCCAAAAATTTTACTCTAGCAATTGTACTCAAGACTGGAAGAACTTATTTTTATTTTCATACAGCACACTACATTTAATAAAAACTGATGAACCGAATTTATCCTTAACACAAAAAATTAAGAATAACTGTACTGTAAGCTCCTCGCCTTCTCCCGCATCTCTAATCAAACATGCACCTCGTAAACAACAAATTCATTAAGAACAAAATATGTGACGGAAATCTCACAGGTGCTGCTCGCCTTTTGTTCTCCAACGACGTGCTATCACCAGATACCCCCGACACCATTCAGGCCTTACGGACAAAATATCATCCACTTAATATTTTGGCTCCAAATATTAAAATAGTTAACAGTAATTCCCTTTACTTTTTAGGTTCTCCAATTTTTGATGAATCTTTTTCTGAATATATTAGTAATTCAATTACTAAATTTCAAAATTTTGCTCTCCACCTCCTTGAAATTAGTGCACATTATGCACTTTGCATTTTAAAATTCTGTCTTTTCGTCCCAAAACTTACGTATGTGCTCCGTTGCTGCTCCTTTTGGAATCACCCATATCTATTGTCACAAGTAAACGACTTAATCAAAATTAACTTAGAATCGATTCTTGATATGAAGCTAAACGAGCAATCTTTGACCCAAGCTTCCCTACCCATAGGGATTCGCAAAATTTCCAGCATTGTTTTACCAGCCTTCCTATCTTCTGTCCATTGTTCAGCAAATCTCATAAGTAAAATGTTAAGGGCTTCCCCTTCAATCGTTAAGGTTGCTGGCTTGGAAGAAGCTAGGAACGCTTTCTTAATTGCATGCTCAGGTCAATTTTCCAGCTTCTCCAAATTCACACAGGAGCTGGGACGACATATACTGCAAATTAACGTATGACAATCTTTTGAGCTGTAGTACGGGTTCGGCGCGTGCTAAGCTTTTGGCCGTAGGTGCGTATGAATACGGCTACTGGCTTCACGCGTACCCTTCGCCAAATACAGGAACATTTCTTGAGCCTGACACGCTTCGAATCCCAACCTGTCTACGGCTTGGGGTTCCGGTCTGCGCACCTCATAAATGTCCCTGTGGCAGTGATGTCGACAAGCTAGGACATCACGGATTGTCTTACCAAAAAATTGAGGGCACTTCTCGAGACATGCCGCACTTAACAATATCATACGCCGGTCCCTTGCAACCGTCAAGGTGCCAAGTCTACTTGAGCCAACTGGTATTGCAAGAGACGATGGCAAGAGACGGGACGGTATGAGTTTGATTCCATGGAAGATGGGCCGGGTGCTGGTATGGGATGCAACCTGTTCAGACACGCTGACCCCTTGCCATCTACATGGAACCAGCAACAGAGCTGGTGTAGCATATGAAGCGACTGAAAAAGCTAAAGCATCCAAACACAGGGGTCTAGGCTCAGAATATGATTTTGTCTCATTCGGTGTCGAGACCCTTGGGCCGTGGGGTCCTAGCCCTATAAAAATTTCATGAAAATAGCAAAAAAATTAGTCGACATCACAGGAGACCGAAGATCTGGCAGCTACCTCGGACAAAGAATAAGTCTAGCTATTCAAAGGGGGAACGCTGCCAGTATCTTCAGAACCATGCCTAAAGACTCCTTTTAAATAATATTTTAGTTATAATATTATATTTTGTTATGGTTTTTAGTATTATTTTATAACCAATATTGTACATATAATATTTAAAATGAACTACAACTTATCTGGACATAGTCAGGAGTTAACAAATCATTAACTTTAAATCTTGACGTTCACGGCTCAGGACAAATTTTTGACTAACAAATAACTTATAACTTGACAACCAATACTCCTGAATAATTTGCATACTTGGCCCGTTACCCTATAGTTATATACGCTTGACTACCAAAGTAACTATTTGTAAACCAATTGTTCTTTAGCACACAAAAAGTTGGTCAAAAAATTCGAAAGCAATATAGAGTTAGAAAACTTTTAACATAACAAATTTGAAACCAAGTAAAAGTTCTAGCCTAGAGGGCTTATAAGCCACACACACTTTTAAAAGTTTTAATTAACTAAACTATCAGAGAATTTTGAAATGTTTTCCGATCAAATTATATCATTTTACACATCATCAGAAGAACACGTTAATAACATCTCTGTTTATGTTAAACACATTTCTTTTCACTGTTTTATTTGCCCTACGGTTACTTGCACAGCTCTAAGAGTATCATGCGTAACCGTTTCTCTGGTATAAACAAAAGCATGTCTGTTTCCCTAACTTCCATTCACTGTAATAAAGTTGATTGAGATTCAGCCATCGTACGCATGCGCATTTCTGCCCCTTCCAAACACGGATCTTTCTAACGAGTCAGAGAAGAACAGATTCATTCTGACAGAGATAGAAAATCGTATACGATTGATTAGAAGAGTAATAGACCTCTTGTGTATACTATTCGCCTAGTATACCGATTCAAACTTCGAAGTGTCTTTGCCAACTTTGCACAAATATTGTTTAAAACTTTGTTTGAACAACCTATAACTATGAAACTTTAGAAATAAGAACCACATGAGTAAATAAACTTATATTTACTCATGTGCTGGAACTGTATATCTAAAGTTATCCTGATACTTCTAACAATGAAGTAAAACATAGTCTTTTCGTGAAGGTTTATACTTTTCTTACGTTAATATTGCCGTTTCAATTTGGGCATCTTTGCCCTTCCTACAATACTCCTTAAACTCTATATATACTCGTATGATATAAGTCATTGAATTGAGTATATAAAAAAACAATATACCTAGCTACATTTTATTAGAGACTTGGGTACACAATTAAAAGTAAAATGTCAAAAGTTCTCATCGAGTTCATATCTCCTAAAAATGTTCAGAAATAAAGTTCAAATTTGTTATTTCAACACGAAATAATTAGATATGATTTATTGAAATATAGCACGATTGACAATAGTAGAAAATATAAAATAACTTATTACTTTACTTATCACAAGAGAGAATATTGACTATCTTCTATCTATCTATATATATAAAATGAGTCCCTATTTCCCTTGGTCACGCCATCACGCGTGAACGGCTGGACCGATTTCGCTCATTCATTTTTATAATATACCTTGATATGTACGAGGATGGTTCTTAGGGGAAAATAAATTAAAAAAATATCTGATAAGTTTTATTGTAGGGGTGCCGGAATATAAAACAATTGAGTGCCGTTGAATGGGCACTGATAGGCGGTACGAAGTTTGCGGGGTCAGCTATTATAAGCAGAACAGTTGTGTTGAGAAATTGTTTAAGGGAGACAGTGCCTCTTACAACGGAAGAGTGTGAAATGGAAATATTTACCATAGTTCCTAACCTCTGATAAACTTCGGAACTTTTGGAACTTATTTCAAGGCTTCGAGAATGATATATATACTCCATAAACACGCATGTGCACTCTCATAACTAATCAATAAGTAAAACTTTGTTACAAAACTACTAGGATATCATAACATAAAGAGCGTTAACGGTCTACAGTAAACCATTGTCACTGACTCGACTGGGTCGATATCGGACCTTGAACTTGAAACTAGAAAAAGTCAAATGTCGATCTAGTTTATATTAGAACAATAGTAAAAGATTTAACTATTTGTGAAGACATAAAATAAAAGGCATTCTTGTTATTATTAATTTGCTAATCCGCATTTCCGCAGTCAGTAAACAATTAGGAAATACAAATGATGTAAAAGAAGTAAGGTAATTTAAATCTACTTGTGCTACGGGCTCATTAGATTCGTAGACTCTGTAGAAAGAAGCTACGAAAGAGCTATGATTTGAGAAATAATTTTATTGTAACAAACAAGTAATATAAACTTATGCTAGTATCACTCGGACTCGGACTCACATCAGACTACGTACTGTTTGTAATAATAGTTCTCAAGAGAAATATTTAACTGTAAAGACTGATTATCTATAAACATGTTAGTTATTATTGTTATACACAAATGTTGTAAAAAAATATTTTAACATTATTTTATATTTTATTAGTATAACTTATTAGGGTTCCGTCGCCAAATGGCAAAAAACGGAACCCTTATAGATTCGTCAAGTCTGTCTGTCTGTCTGTCTGAAATAATTGGCTGTGACATACGGACGGACAGACGTCCGTCCATATGTCACAGCCAATTATTTCCGAAACTATAAGAGCTATACTGTTGAAATTTGGTCAGTCGATGTATTCTGTGAACCGCGTTCAGATTTTTACATAAAAATAGAAAAAAAAACAATACATTTTGGGGGTCCCCATACTTGGAACTGAAACTCAAAAATTTTTTTTTCATCAAACCTATACGTGTGGGTATCTATGGATAGGTGTTCAAAAATGATGTTGAGGTTTCTAATATATTTTTTGTCTAAACTGAATAGTTTGCGCGAGAGACACATCCAAAGTGGAAAAATGTGTCCCCCCCCCCCCCCCCCCTCTAACTTCTAAAATAAGAGAGTGATAAAACTAAAAAAAATATATGTTGTACATTATCATGCAAACTACCAACGAAAATTAGTTTGAACGAGATCTAGTAAGTAGTTTTTTTTAATACGTCATAAATCGTAATACGCAATTTACCTTTTATCAAATCAATACACTAGTATAAAAACATCGATGAAAGTTACAACGAACTACAAGAACTTTCATATGATGTTACTTGCTGATACGGAACCCTTCATGGGCGAGTCCGACTCGCACTTGGCCGCTTTTTTTTAAATAGGTGTTGCCTTTCTCTGCTATCTGTATACAAATGCTCTCTATATACACGCCCAGTATTGTAATTTTCAGTACTTTGAACGTCTGTTACGTTTGATGAAAGAACCTCTTAGCCAGCTCTATTCTCCTGGCACTCGTGCGGGTATCCACCTGTTGCGTATATTTCTTTCTTATATAGTTATAGTTGAGTTTGTTTGCTCGATTGACTTTAAATCCTAAAAATATAATGATGTTAGGATAATAATAGATATTATTTACTGTAGTTATTTTAAACATCATGAGACAAAAAAAAAGTTCAAGGTATCGACCCAGTCGAGTCAGTGACGATGGTTCACTATAACCCGTTAATGCTCTTTGTATGTTATGATATCCTAGTAGTTTTTGTTAAAAATAATATTAACAAATTATTTTTAACAATTCGAAGACGTATAAAAATACATATAATAAAAAATTAGAAATAAAATAAAAATAATATGGAAAACATATTTATTCTATGGTTTCATAAACTTCATAAGGACTTCATAGTCTTTCAGTTTTTATCCTCCAACAACATCTTCTATCACTATCCCCGCGCCATCTATCCATTGCTGAAGGTACCGTTAGTTGCCATGGTTAGAGGCCGAGTATCGGCGGCGCCATTGCAGTCTTCTTCTTCTTATCGTATCAATGGCAACACCTTGCACGGTTTTGGCCTAGTGCTCGGCGACGCGGATTGCGTTTCACCTTGTGTTGATTGTGGTGAGAGGATTTGTCACCTAAACTCTGCGATATCGAGTATTAGGTGTCCAGGGTGCGCCGGACGTCGGGACTCTTGTTCTCTTTTTTACGTCGCTCGGGGATGCTCCTCTCGTGCACCCCACCATTGTAGTCAAAATACTATAAACTACACAACTATGGGGATTCCACAGGGCTCAATTCTCCGCCCATTTTTGTTTCTCGTTTTATATAAATGACCTTCCTAATCTGATAAAAGATAATCAGGAGATAGTGCTATTTGCGGATGACACCTTACTTTTATTTAGACTAAAACGACAGCAATTAGTTACTGACGATGTGAATAACACTCTCTCCAAGGTCGTAAACTGGTTCAACATTAATAATATGCTTTTAAACGAGAAAAAAACTAAATGTATTAGATTTTTTACACCTAATGTTAAGCAGGTAAAAACTAATGTTCTGATAAATGGAAAGGAGTTGAATCTTATGGACACCACTAAGTTTTTGGATATAACTCTAGATTCTAAATTGTAGTGGGACCCACACATTGATGGCTCGTCGAATAGACTCAGCTCTGCAGCATACGCGGTTTATCTAATTGTTCTAATTTGTTTATTTTTTCGTTGAAATTGAATTGTATAGTTTTTTTTGTGTAAGTTTGTAAATGTTAGTATAGCTTAGGCTTGTAATGTTAGTTTATATTTTAGTAATTTTCTGGTGGTTTTGAGTGTTTCCACGGTCTACTCAAGTGTCCTGCTGGCGGCAGTCTCGTGTTCCGGGTTGTGGATCCTGACTACATCGGTTAGGCTACACGATGGCTGGGGCCCGAATGCCGTCTGTATGGACAGGTCGACTCAAAACTATGGTCCTTTTTTTAAAAAGCCAACCCAGACCCTATACTGCACTCACATAGTTCTCTTTAATATTCTACACGGACTTAAAAAGAAAAGACACCTCTGTGGTTTGTTTCTGCGTTTCTTCCCAGAGTGAGTCGTAGGAAATGCCGGCGCCTTCTAGCTATAAGTTTGACTTGTAAAAATATCTGAAAAGATTTACTTACAGAAATAAATATCATTTATCATTTATAAATATAAGCAAATAAAGTACTATATCGTATTAAAAAAAAGTTGCAGTCAAAGATTATTACAACTTTTTAAATACGATATAGTACTTCATTTGGGTAACATGCAAAGAAAGTCAGTACTAAGCAGAGCTTGTACTATGAAAACTAGATTGACTGATAGTATTTATAAACATTTACATGGGGAAAACCTAAACTCGGAAGCTAATATTTGTAGATCATAAAAACAATTAGTCCGACCCAGCTTCGACCCCAGAGAGGCATGAAGCACAGCAATCGCATACACTACCGTATAAATAAAATACTACTCCTTCATACACATTTATGGATGCGAATCATGGACCCTTAAGAAGGACACGAGCAAAAAGATTGAGGCTTTGGAGATGTATTTCTACCGACGAATGCTCTATATTAGCTGGATTCATCGAGTCACGAATGAGGAGGTTCTCCGATGTGTGCAAAGATCCCGTGAGCTACTTCCGACCATCAAAAAGCGTAAGATTGGCTACCTGGGACATATTTTCCGTCACCCACAGTACCGCCTTATCCGCCTAATTATGATGGGAAAAATATCCGGAAAACGCCACGTCGGAAGACGAAGAAAATCGTGGCTCAGAAATATCAGAGACTGGACTGGGATCGCCAGCGTAGAAGAACTGTTTTGTCTGGCTAAGAACAGAAAGGAATATGCAGAGCTGACGGCCAACCTCCATTAATGGAGAGGCACCGTAAGGAAAGGAATACACATTTAAACTTCGATTTAATAAAGAGTTTCCATATGCAATGATTGTCTTTGACCCCCGTTGCTAAGAGACCGATTATGATATTTATATTAAAAATGAAAACTATTGATCGCTTCAGTAAAAATATTATTCGCGTTTATTATATTTGACAACTTATTCAAAATGAGTTGGCTAAAGTTATTTGAAAAAAATCCAGAAAAAATATTAATCGGTTGTTGTGCAACTAAGGTTAGAAACATTTTTGTATTCGTTACTATTAAAGTATATTAACTTTAACCCGCGGTTCGATATGCTCGTCACAATATTAACTTATCGCGTTAGAGGTACAAAATACGAGGAAAACAATTTCCCCAGAGCAGGGTAGGACTTGAAATAATATGGTCCAGGCCCTCCCAGAGGAGTGCTCCCGCAGGAGCCGGAGATACGAAGGGATTTTTCCACCTCGTCAACAAAAACAAAAAGAGGGAGGTATAGGATTTATATTATTCAAAGATTTTAATAGGTAAAATTATAATAATGTTAATGACTTCCACATTGACACAATGTTTGTATTATGTAGGTGTGCAGTAATCATTAAAAATATAAGTAATTCTATAATAGAATATTGTACTAACTTCAGGATTTTTAATATTTTTGAGCCAAACGTTCTTCTTATTTTGTGATTGGATACGGCCCTTGTAAATTTTTCTAAGGATATAACTGCCAAATAATGGACTGCATCTACCTGACGTAATATAGGTAGATTATTAAAAAAACTACTTGAGTCACGTTATACAATGTCTGTAGGTTCTGTAGCATTAAGCTGGTATAAGTATAAACATTTAAAATTTTCAGTATGAAATAAATTGGCACTTAATCTTGGTATTGGTACTATAAAATCTTGTAAGCCATACTTTAAGGAAGGAAGGACTTGGAAGTTTCTACTGTTATAATGAAAAGCTGGACCAAGATACAAGACTAAAACTAGCTATCGTGGGGCTCAAAAGATTTCTTTTCAAATTAAACTTATTTCACGCATTATCTACAACGTAACTATCGAGAACGCAAAAAGCAAAAAAGAAATATTATTTAAAAACTAGCATGCGCCCGCAGCTCCGCCCGCGTGTATGTCGGTTATCGCGGTAAAAAGCCTATGTCCTTTCCCAAGTTCAATTCTGTCTCCATACCAAATTTCATCAAAATCGGTTCAGTGTTTAAGGCGTGAAAGCGTAACAGACAGACAGAGTTACTTTCGCATTTATAATATTAGTAGGGATATGTTGCTATCTCATTAGCCATTGCCTTGTGAGTCAAATGAGGAATCCTATTGCAGAATGGAGTGAAGAGAAACACCAGGACGCTCAAAAACCCTAGAAGATGCCGCTAAGGAGCACATCCCTGGGAAAATGAGGTTCCAGTACCACCAGCCTGCTGTAAAGGTAAGTTAATGCTAAGTACCTAACGTAGTACTATAAGTACATTTTTATAACAATAGTGACTATTGTTATAAAATGTATAATAACAAAATTTTTATAATAATAGCCACTGACATTCTTCAAAATTCTTGAATGATAAGGAACAATGCTTCATAAAATTTTGACAGTATCAATGAATGATCTGATCTGATCAGATGATTCTTAAAATAACTATAATCAAAGTTGAAAGTATATTGGGAAAATGAAATGAGATTTACTGCCTTTTATTTTTTGTTCCACAAAAACCAGTTGTTCACCGGCTTGCGGTGTATGAAATGTTTCTGTTTTGGAAATTCGAAAGTTCGCTAATTTCGATACAGAATGGCTCTTTTATCCACACTTGTTTCTTTCTGCTATTCCAAACCTAATAAACTTAAATGTAAAACCTACATATACCGAACACTAGTACCCTCAGACAGACTAGACAGACGCCTGCCTAACGTTTGGACGTAAATACGGCAACCTTCTCCAGTTTATGCGAGCCTAGTACAATGGTCTATGACGGTTTGACTGTACAAAGTTATTATGTTGTAGGTAAACACACTGCACACTACGATCACACAGGAATAGTTTTTAATGTTTTTCGTTACATAATGCTAATGTTTTACACCGATCAAACCTAACTAGAACTTCTACAAATATTTCAAGACTAAAATAAGCCAAATCTGTGCAGCCATTCTACAGCTTTTGTGAAACAAAAGAGCAGCAATTTATTTATACATGTGTTAAGACGTAGATTGTTTATTCCATACAACTACCACAAGATATGCAATGCAACGCGCATGTGTCATCGTTATGATAAGAAATGGATCAATAGCCATAGTAATACTTTTGTTGACCAGGAGATCATGAATATAGAGTAGTAATAATGTTCTCACCATTATATACACTCACACAGACATACTATGTGTATAACTCGTGCGAGCTAAGATGGCACCTGACTCAAAACGAAACATGATACCGTTCCCTCGCGTGATACATCTCTGTCGTCTTGCGAGTAGCGTTAGCATCACTATTACTATTGCACGAATCTTTCCATAATAATTTTAGTTTATTATCTAATGTCATATAAATCACTCCACTACTTTATTTTATTAATATATCATTAGATTCATCTGGATAACCTAATTGTTTTAAGAAAGGTAACACGAAAAAAAACTAGCATAGCGACTATGAGACGCAATAGTATAAAATAATGAATATCCATATACAAATGATATTTAGAGACTACGATTAAAGAGCTTATCATAATCACTTTATAACCATATTTCAATTCCTAATTTCATTTAAAATTGTATTAGGTATTAACTAATATTATGTAAATCACTGCACGAAGAATGCATTCGGGTAAATAATGAATGAGGCCTGCTTCATATTGGTATGCATATGTATTTTCTTAACTCAGGTAGTAAAGTACCACATAAGATAAAGTAGTATGTTATGAGTAACTACTTGAAGCAAAATAAACTATGAAAAACTGTGAAATTTAAAAAAACTAGAATAAATTATATTTTTCTTTAAACGACTGACATTTGAGTCAGGTGCCATCTTAGGTCGCACGAGTTATACAATATAATTTTACAATCACAAGCAGATCTATAATGTTAGTTATTTTTTTATGTGGACAAGGTGCATTCTCGGTGCAAAAGTTCATGTCACAACAGTTTTTACCACATTATAATTATTTTTTACTGTAATATCAAACTAATTTAAAAGAACCAGTTTTCAAATTATTATTTTTTAGTATATAATAATTGCAACTGGAATCCAATAGTGAATGAAAACGCATAGTGCATATAAGTTTTCTCATTTGGTGACTATATATTAACCATAGAGGTTTTTTATCGAGAGCGAATTCGCTTTGTTTATTATTAAAGTATGTAATATCTAACTGTCTAGTAAATATTTCATCAACAGCCTTTAACAGTCCACTGCTGGACATAGGCCTCTCCTTTGAAAGGAGGTTTTGGCCTACAATACCACGCTGGCCAGACGGGTTAGTAAAGGGTTGGTTTCAAGTTCAGTAAATATTTAAATGTATGAAAACAAAATGATTCGTTAGCTTAACGAAGTGATATATCGAGAATCGAATATTTTAGTGGTCGATGACTTCGACACCCTCCCAAACTGTCAAAATTGTCACATGATACCTATTAGATCAGATGAAATATAAATACTTTCTTACTTTACAAATCTTTGTAGTAGCTGGGTCATTTTCACAAAAGTGTACACGTTATGGGGGTGTCCCACAACTTTCGTTAAATATTTAGCGAATATTTTCTACATTTTAGAAAAACAACACTATATATAAAGATCTACCGTTAGTTCTAACCATTCCCTTCCAAAACCCCCCTTTTTTACGAAAGATCGCAATTAAAACTACCACTTACGCATATTTTATGTCGATTGCCAATATTCATAAAGCTCTCAATGGCTGCACCATAATGATTCGTCTATTTCGACGGCGATCAGCGGATGATAAACACGCACTTTTGTAACGGTCGGTTTTGATCTTCCACAACCGCAACCAATTTCGAAGTAATTACTACAATTTTATTTCTTGCAAATTATTTTGATATCTTTATAAACTTTCAGTGAACCCAATTTTATAAGAAACATGTTGGTCGGATGTTTTAGTTAAAAATAAATGAAACACACAAGTTCAAAGGTAGAATTCCGAAACATCCATTCTGTGACCAAACGTAGAAATGGAACTTAAAAGTTTCGGAATCAAATAATTACGAAGATGGTACATTATATTACTAATTTTAATAATTTAATTAAGTTTTCTTGACAATGTGCAATTATAGCTTTGTAATAGCTAATAATAATGTGTTCATGTTTTTTTTAATACCAAGTAATGTTAAATTAAGTAAGTTTCTGTAGCTAATATGGTTCATACTGTTACAATTTGCAATATTGTAAATATGCCATAAAGTCTTTTTGGTAATGTACAATAACCTTAAGAATTCTATTCCGTTACTTGAACAGTCAATTCCGTGACTGTCACTTTTTATATTTTGAGTAAAATATTAATTTAAGAGTCAAATCCTTTCTGGTTGCCATCAAAATTGTGGTAATTTAGAGGTAATTAATTTTATAAATATAAATTTAAAAAGAGATACTTTATTGTTTCTTTGAGTAACAAACTAAAAAGTATTTAACTAATTTCGTCCAAAGGTAACGTAATGGAAAATAAATTGATAAAAATGTATGTTTTTTATTAGTGATTTCACGTTTTCTTTATTTTATGTTAAAGAACAAAACATTACTCACAAATAATACCAGTTGATTAAATGCAAGCGTGTTTTATTTTATTTCTATGACTGAAAGCTTATAGTAGCGAAATGGAAGAATTGTTGTTACCCAAGTCATTTAATTACCTGTATTTCATTAAATAATATAGAATAAGAGGTTCTGTTATTATTTTCATATACTAAAAAGAATACTGCTTCTGAATTTAATTAAATAAAACTAAATAAAACAAAAAAATAAATTTTGACACTTTGAAAAAAGTGTACACTTTTTGTGAATATGACCCAGCGCATAAATGTTAGTGATTAATTAGATTTTGATGATTTTGCCTATTTGGCTGGTCTCCATTGAGACTCTGCGCTCTGGCTGAAATCGGTTAGGAAATCATCGTTACTTATGACACGGGACTTCATCTTCAACAATGATTAAAATACAAAAGTTACGAATAAAAACACAGATACATTAATTATTTATTAATTAATTATTTAATAATGCAAAAAGTTTTCAAGGTGATTATTTTTTACGCTCTTACACACTACTATTTTCGACACATGTAAGATGTTGTTAGCATTATTGTACAAATGACCGGCCTGTACAGTGATCTATATTATTAAGAGTAGATTACATCAATTAATTTAAACAATGGCAAAACTTTGTATGGTTTTAATTTAGGGTTATGGTATAGTTGTGGTATTGATAGAAAATTAGCCTTAGCACAGAGCGTAGTAGTTGAGATATAGGGAAAATTATCCAAATTATAAATGTACTGATATAAATATATAAACATACTTTTTTTTTTGTATTAGTATTTGTATGACAAAATGAATATATATATATATATATATATATGTATGTATAATATTTTAACTAACTTACATTGTAATGTAACTCAATTAAAATATGCTCTATGTAAACGGTATTTAAACGAGAGTTTTATTTCTTGAATTTTAACATCGTTAAGTTGGCATACAAGAATTGGAATTATCACAGAATCAAATGCCTCTTTCATGTCGCAACAAAATGTTAGGCATTTTTTTTACTATCTACATAGGCATAAGTCAGTTAAAAATAAAAAAATATTCAAATAAATATTTCAGACGTCTTACACAATGCAATCTAACTACAAACTAAGCAGAGCTTGTTTTATGGGTACTACACAACGGATATATAAACACAGAAAACATATGGTCCGACCCGGGAATCGAACCCGAGACCTCAAGCAAAGCACGCTAAAACTGCACCACCGAGCCAGACAACATTAACATTTTTAATATGTTGAAAGTTAAAAAGTTTTTTTTATTTAATAAAATATAAAAAGAAAATACATAGGTATTGAAAATATAAAAAATAGTATTCTACCGACTTTGACTGCAGGGACCTAGAACCCGGTGGATAGGGCTTCAAAGACAAAAATCGCGTATCAAAAAGGACTGCCCTCCATATCAAACCTCTTGATCCAGACTAGGTGTTTGTTGAGACTCTTGGCCATTAATCGGTGAGCAGATAGAACTATCGTAACAATGATGATATATAAATCTAAATATATCATTTGTTTTTCCACAAGAATAGAGAATATTATCCAAGACTATATATTATATCTGACGAATGGAAAAGATCGTAAAATTTAATAATCCACGATCGCCAATGTTTTACGGGATGTACGATTTCAAGCTATATATATGTCAATGAAGAACAACAATTTGCTATCAGATTAAATAATACTCTTATCTCTGTCTGACACTGAAACATGACAATTCTTGTGTATTCTTTTGCTGTACTTAAATGAGCTCAAAACGAATAAGATGCCTTGACAACACAGATCGCACATTTTGAATGCACCACACATTATTCACCTGTCTATCCTTCGGATTTTACAATGCTGCCCTACACACTTGTCTACACCAAACTCCACCTTGATAGAATCACCAAAGTTTTCAGCGGCCTTTAATAACCCTGAAAATTTAAATTTTGTGGGGACTAGTTGTTTTACATTTTATTGATAATAAAAAAACCGTGAGAGATATCTTGATTGCTTTTGCAACCTACCTATAGCCCACTCTTTAAATAAAAGTACTAAGTACTACACCCTAAAGTACTACGATCGCAAAAGCAGACAGAACCACAAGGGATTTTGATACAAAGAGATGCAAAACAAAGTGCTGGTTTCCATTGACACATACATAGGTATGTAGCATGTGTGTTTATAGGTATGTAGCATCCAGATACCTAGAGGTTGGAACAATTTATGAAGATGACGTACAACATAGGACCTGCGATAGCTTCTTATCTATAAAAAAATAAATTTATACAGGTACAAAACAATTCTGCTAAAACAAAATCTGCTTTGTTCTTTCTTCAAATCTTGAATGGTGATAACGTTGCGAGTACTACCAGCCGTGAGATACCTGTAGAGGCGAGCTTCTGAATGAATTAAACTACAAAAGCCCGGATCTACAGGGTATATCACGAATGTGCCATAATAACCTGAATATTTTGATTTCCAAAAGTCTTCGAGTTTGAGCAGGTAACACCCGTTTTTTTATAGTCACTATGACAACAATAAATTAAAATTGAAAAAATATATTATTTTATCAAATTATTCCCTTGACTGCGATAGAAAGTTATTATTAGACATCCGAAACGCACTATCAAAACGTCAAAAAACGTTGATTATATTATTACTTACAGAAACAAAAAATACAGTATTATTAAAAAAAATAAAAAAAAATGTTAGAACTGATTAATATGTAAAGTAATTAAAAAAATTACATTCCTAATATTTTTTGTAATTAGAAATAAGAAAATTAACATTAAGAAAAATAGAGCCTTTAAATGACCTTACAATAATTAGCAAATTATGAGCAAAGATAGTGAAGCTACCATTAAAATAATCCTTTTGACGTCTATGTCATCCACAGAAAAGGATTCTTACCATAGGACCATAGGACCTTTAGCATACCTACTTTCTTTTACACATTCGACAAACGTTATTGAAGAAATATCAAATTTTTCAATAGCTTTTTTTCTGTAAAAAAACATTCAAATTATACAGATATTAAATGATTATAGTAAAACGAAAATAACGTTCTTCTCTCTTGAAGTATTGAACGAACCCGAAGTAGCAAGGGCTTCCAGCCGTGAAGTACCCGTAGAAACTAACTTTTGATACAACTGAACTACAAAAGCCCGGATCTACAGGGTACCTCACAACTGTGCTTATTACTCCGAAGTCTTCGAGTTTTCAAGAGTCTTCGAGTTTCCGTTTTCAAGGTACAAAGTTACCTTTGCTTCGAGAACAATATCTGAAACTGATGTTTTATCAATATTTTTCATTGACTGCTTTATTTATTTAGTTATTGAAAATCAACAGCAATAGAAATTATTTTTTAACATAATAACATACATAAATAGTATGACCAATAACGGGTTCTTTGTTTAACTAAAAACCGTTCATCCAGCATGCGAATAAGAACATGAAATTTAATATCAGTCTACATAAACTCAGCACATATAATTCTAATGTAGCTAATTATTTATATTGTCCGTTAAAAATGATATACATTTTCAGAAAATTCTGCCTCATGGAAAAATGTATTATAAGTATTTGAAATACGGCAATAATATGGCATAATCTATATTTCCATTTATAACATCGTACACCAAAAAAATGCACAGGACCATACGTCTATGCTCAAAAGTTCACAAGTCATTTTCGTGCCAATTACAACGGTCCTACCATAATACCATCATTGATTTTCGTAAGCGACTAGCTGACCCAGCAGACTTCGTACTGCCTTAATCGATAAATAGAGGGCCTAAACTTTTGTTTAAAATAAACCTTAAACAAACAAACGGAATCCATAATGAATTAAAAAATGCAATTAATTTTTATATATTCACCTTTTAAATCATCTCTGCACTTCCATAAATAATTTAAGACCAAAATTAGCCAAATTGGTCCTTGCCGTTCTCGAGTTTTAGCGAGACTAACGAACAGCAATTCATTTATTTATATATATAGATAGATATTTAAAGTGATCTACAAGTCTGTTTGTATTTAATTTAAACACGTAATATAATATCGGAATTAATAAGATAACCAAAACCACGTGTACTATGAACGTAATCCAAATAAACCCATTATTTTTTTAGAGACTTAATTGTTTTAAAATGTTGACAATATCTTCGGATAAATTTAAGACTTATATATTTTACCAGAGGTTAACTATACTCAATGAAAAGCAATGAAAGATTTGAATATTTGATGACGAATATATATTTAATATATTTAATAATATAAGTATATTTTTATAAGAAAATACTTAATTACCTGCTGCACATAACCAACGACGTACCTAAAAAACTTATTTGTGATGTGTGCCTCCATCTGCTCTTGGATTCTTTTCATGCTTTCTATGAAGCAGAACAGTCGGTTTGGCAGTTATTACATTGAAACGAAAGAAAAAGTTTCACGTTAGAAAAAGGTGTCTTTTCCTATATTAAGGAGGCTACTTAGTATAGGAAAAGACTCCTAGCAAAACGTTTGGGTTTGTGTGTGTGTGTCTGTGTCTGTGTGTGTGTGTGTGTGTGTGTGTGTGTGTGTGTGTGTGTGTGTGTGTGTAATAGAAGTTGATTCTATCTACAAAATGTTCTTCTTTCTTGAAATCTTGAACGATGACAAAGGAGCAAGGTCTTCTAGCCGTGACGTACTTGTAGAGGCGAGCTTCTGATCTAACTACACTACAAAAGCCCGGATCTACAGGGTACACCACAACTGTATCTGTCTTCTAGTCTTCAAGATTTTTCAATTTACTGTAATAGGTTTGCATCTCCGCCCGGGAATAATATCTGAAACTGAAAATATATGTCATCAAATTTTGTCCTTGCCTGCGTTATAAGGTTAGTATTAATTGTTTTTTGTCGAAAAAACTAAGGGTTTTATGAAAGGGTTGCCGAAGTATTGAGACGGATTTAATTACAAAAAGTATTCTATTTTGTATTTTAAAGTATTCTTCAATTTTTTGAATCATTATAGTCTAGTTTCAAGTTTTAGCTAATTACGTAAAAAACCAACTCTAACGATTAATGAGACCAGTAAGTTTTCTTTTTCATAACTGTATTTCATTACCCAAAATAAAGCATATCTAAATTGAAGTATAATCTAATTTAATGAATCAAATTATTCAAAAACATAATTGCATGTAAGTATAAAACTTTTACAGTATTTCTTAAAAAAGAAAATTAATGTCAAATTTGGTAAATATAATTTCTATTAAGTATTCGTAAGTATTTTTTAAATTAATGATTAAATCATTGTTATTGATATATTAAATATGGTGAATAAATAAAAAAAATGATAAAACCAAAAATAGCGGCAAATAATACAGAGATAAATTAATTGCAGAAACAGCAGGGACGCTCTCAGCATTTACATTTCCTAAATTATTTCGCTTTGGCTTCTTTTACAACAAGTATTCCTATTCCTATCACTACTGGTGTTCACTTTACATGTACATCTATTAATTGTGTGTGATATTAATTATTATTTTTAGGTTAGTTTAGTTTGTCAGTGTCTGTCAAAAAACACCACACACATTTTATTTTATCCATTAGTCGGGTAAGGCAGGCACAGACTCAAAAACTCACCTAGCCTTACTTTGTGAAAAAGTAATATCGTTAGTGTCTCTAATAATTATATTTATGATGATATATAGATTTCAATAAAAGTACTTGTCTGTCATAAGTGTGGTCAGTTTAAGTTAGTGCGAATGGAAGTTGATTGAACGTCTTACGAATTTGATCTTAAAGAGCCACTGGCGTAAAAAAGATTTACTTAGTAATTATTCTTAATGTGGCAAATTTGAAGAACGTTGGCTTATCTCCATTATATATCAAATAGTTTCTAGAATTGTATGAATATGTATAATATACGACGACAGTATGTATAAAACTGTTCTAACTGAATGATAACGCACAGCCGAAATTACTGGACGCACGAAAGTAAAATAATTGGGGTGTGTTCCTTGAAAAGCGTGGGCGAGCACAAAGAGAGGATTTTGGAAAATTCTACCCATAACAAAGGCAAATTTATACACAAAAACAACACATAGGCAAAGCCGCGAGCAAAAGCTAGTATAAAATACTTATTTTGAGATGAGCACTAACTCGTAGATTTACTTATAGTTTCTATCAAGCATAGTAGTTACTTTGGTGGACTTTAAAATGAAAAAAAAAACAGGACAAAAATAACGACAAAGCATAGGTAAAAGAATCACTAATCGTCCCCTAGTAAAGATAAACACACTATTCATGATGAGATTATATGTACTAATAGCATTTAAGGGTAAAATTATAATCATGGGGGCTATGTAATTATTTAAAAATCATGCTAAATGTATTATTATTCAGAACTATTATATTAATGTTCCTTCTTAGAATTGACCACGAGATTACTTTTACAATGGACACTAAAAAGAAAACTCACCTTAATTCCTTTACAACAGCGGTCAGCGTCTGCATCGGTAACAGAGGCCATTAACGAATATATATTGGGTGTTTGTCGGTCACTTGTTACTAGCTATGGATAGTTCATTTAGTTTTCTAAATTATAGAACTTTTAACGTTACGTTTTGTTATATTAACATAGTTATGTATCAAAAACATCACGTCCAGACTTTTATACTTAGTTTTCTTCGCCTCATGGCAGGGTCTATGGAAAACACGGCCATGATTGTTCGCGAGCCCGGCGACATGCGCATGTCCACGCATGCGCGCTACTAGCTGTATTGGTACGCTTGCGCGAACCAACAGACACGTTCCCCTTTTCATTGACTACCTCTATCCCTACTTGTTAACTACATATGTATATGTCATCAGAAATATTTGAAATCCTTTACATTCTTTACTAGCTTTCGCCTCCGGCTCCGTCCGCGTGTAATTTGATTATTGCAGTTAAAAGTGGCCTATGTGTTATTCCGATATTTAAGCTATATTACTGTAAAGTTGCATCCAAATCCGTTTAGTAGTTTTTGCGTGAAAGCGCAACAAACATACATACATACTCACAAACGTTCGCGTTTATAATATTAGTAAGGATATTCCAATGAAAAAAGAGGTTCATTACATTGAATTGAAATATTTTTGTGTGATTTTGTAATTAGCTGTTAAAATATAATTATTACATAAAAATCTTACAAACATCTAATTAGTCACGTTTTGAGCAGCTCCTAAATGACCTTACTTAATCTTTGAACCTGGTTCTTTGTACAATAAATGACAGTATTTTATTTAAAGACTTTAATTTTTCTGGAGTCATTTATCTAAAATAATTTTCTCACATAGTCACTGAAATAATCCTGCAGATAAGTATAATAAAGTTCTTGATTAATTATGTGTATTATATAAGTATGTTATTTTAAGTATGCTATTTTAATTTTAAGTTTTAATCAGTTTATTGATACATATTCGAGAAAAGATATGATTGCAGATTACTATATAGGATGTGGAAACCCAATAGTCTGCGCATAGAAAATAATATGTTTCTAAGCCCAATGGAACCCTATCAAATGAATAAAATAATCAAAATCATAAATTGAATAAAGTTGCTGTAGTTTTCTCTCCTCTCTCCTCTTTTCACTCTTTCAAAACAGTAAGCGTACGTATTTACCCTGTTATTCTATAAACCTACCAAACAATCATTTCTAATGAAGGTCAATACAAAGCCACAGATAAAACTTAGGGTGGTTTAGATTTATAATACAAACAATACTTTGTCACCTATGGGCAAAGAAACAACAATCGGAACTATGTTTGAAACTGCACACTATGTGTCACAATAAAGTATTGCGTCTGACTAACATAAATATACCGATATATGTAGTTGTTTAATTATTTGATTAAGTAAGCTTACAACACAATATATTACACAGTCGAACTTTTATTTTCATACTTGTATTTGTCTTTTTATTTCACTACTTTTAAACAGTTGGATTTTGGTTTTCATAACAATAATTGTCTTTTTAATGCCTATAACTTGCCTATGGGTTGGTTACTAAAATTTGAAAATCTAATGTTTTCAGTTTTTACTCTCTTTATAGTGCTAATATCATACGAACACTTGGTACAATTATGAGTATTAATTAGGTACTTTATGATACACCTATTAAATAAAGAGATACAAAATTTCACATATCTATCTCACTAGCAAATTTCTGCAATATACATATCTTAAAAATCAATAGCCTAATAGGCGCATAGTAACTTACAAATTTGAAATTATAACGTACAACCCTTGTGGCCTAATGGATAAGGCATCAGCCTCCTAAGCTGAGGATTGTGGGTTCGAGTCCCACCAAGGGTATTTTTTATTTCTATTTAAAAACGTTTTTGAAATATTTTAAGGCTTTCGTAACTGTTTCCTCCATTATTTAAGAAAAAAACCTCAAGGTGACATTTCAAAGAAGTTGAATAAAATTTACCTCACTCCCTCCTATTTATTATTAATGAATTTAGATGAAACCATGAGAAAACTATACAAATAAATATTAAATCTCGAAGTGAGATGGAGTTCTACTCATTTACTATTTCTTTTTAGTAAATTGGTTTCTTAATCCTGCAGTGATTGAGCTCCAATTTTGATCTCAATGTCAATCCCTTTCTGCCAAGCCCATATTAGTCAATTACGAAAGGCTGCATACAACACAGCCCACTTCAAACGTTATTTTTTTCCACATCAGTTTTGATCTTCATTTCATAACTATGCAATCCAAATGCAACGAAGAGTTGTTTTTTATATTCTTTCCTTCATTAAGTTAAACTTATCCGTTATCTTAGTTAAGAATAACTTACTGAATATGTAAGCATGTAGATTTTTGTCAAAAAATATATTTAAAAATAAAGTCCTCCGCCGCGTCTGTCTGTTCGTGTTAAAACCACTGCACTGGACGAAAGCTAGTATATAATAAATAGGAGAGTAGAGCGCTGTAGGGAGAACAAAAAGTTTAATAATTCAGTAATTCGAGGAGTAATATGAGGAAACAGCTGTTGACAAACTTGTTACGAAGCTATTCAACAACCCCCTGATATTTGTATGTAATTATGTTCAACAACGGCCATTTGAACTAGTTATTCAAATTTTATTTTTGCTTACATTAAGTCACTTGAAAGACGACTAGCACTTGGAGATATTGGAGATAAAACGATGATTAATAGCCAAAAGAATTGAATTTAATCTTATAAATCGTTTTATTACAATTAAGTTTACAAATTCGTGTATGTTCGTATCAAAATTATAATGACAATCCAATCGTACAATAGAAGGTGGTTTTACTTTAGAAATAATTTATTTCTAAAGGCCGCTGCATACGTGACGGTATTTAACACGGACTGGGCGTGGACGTGGTTGCCTCGTTATAAACGGGAACGTGATTTAAATGCATACGCACCGTGACTGTGACTCGGATTAAACGTGTAAGTGTTGTGAACAAGGAAAGATGTATTTTTCATTTCAAGAATTGGATTTAATTGCTATTGACGTGCTAAACATCGTCAGCGACGACATTTAGCACGTCCCGTGCGTGCCACGTTCCGCCCCGTCCGTGTCTCCGTGAAGTATGCATTACCTTATACATTTTGTATGTAACGATGCGATGTTTGCAAAACTTCCCGTCCTGTTCCGTCCGTGTTAAATCCCGTCACGTATACAGCGGCCTTTAGTTCCGTCATACTTTGAAGCGCCTACATAAATAAACTTAATGAAAGGTTATGAACCAAGCGGCGCGCAATTGGAGAGGCCTATATCCAGCAGTAGACTGCAATAGGCTGATAATGATGATGAAAGTTATAATGACTGTCAGGCGTTAACAGAGCCTGTCGAAGTAACTCAACTCTGACTCCTGAAAAGCATGAATAGAATCCAAGATTGGGGGTCACCAACCGCGTGTCAAATGCAGACAATGCAGCATGGTGACTCACACTGGAGTGGCCTAGTGAGCTAATTTGTCACGTCTCCTTATAACCTGGAATTGTAGTGATTCTGACTTTTATTGATTGGCACACTGTTGGTGATATATATACATATATATATTTTAAACATACCTATACTTTATCAAATCAAGATATCACCATTTACTACTGAATAGTGCACTTCCATTAGGAGCACTATGTGCTATTACAGATATATATAAATTTATGTATCTTACAAATCTAGACACATAACTAATTATGTTAATTCATTGATGAGTACATCTCCACGTTCACGGTCTTATTAGTCATAGAAAAACTGATCCGATTTTTATTTTCTTTATCTCGCTTATTTTATTTGAATTACGTGTTACATTTTATTCATAAACTTTAAAACAAGTTCTTTAATTGATTTTTTTCTTAAATTAATAAAGTTACGAACAAATAACCTCAACTTGAATGTCACGGTTATGTAGGTTATCTTCATAAAGAATCAAAGTAAAAGATTTTTGTCTATTTTCTTCTTTACAATATCAACTAAATGATTTTCCCCAATATTAACATACAAGCTTCAAAACAATTCCCCGGCATCATCATTTACTGGTGGCCATCCCGAATAATTAATAGAATTATAATGATGAATTGAACATCATTTGTCCTGATTTTCACCACATATATTTTTGGACACGTGTTTGTCTAGAATTATTCAATGATAGTTTTTAATTTTTACTGTCTATTTTTTGCAATATATATCTTACTTTTTTTAGGCACTTGCCGAGATTGAGCTGATAATTAGTTTGGACATTTTTGTATCGTTGTTTCTGTATTACAGATTTATTCTTCAATTATTTACTTTGTACTTGATCGAGTTTGTCACATTTGAATCGAATAAATTCTAAATCATAAAAATTCTGCACATTTTGTAAAAAATATGACACCCAAACTCATTTAAATAAAAACGTTCACCTTTGGGTATACGGCTTAAAACTGGCAGTTTACAATAAATGTGAAGCCAGTGTAATAATACTCAAATTAAAAATACTGAAATTTCTTATCTATTGACAATATTTGACTTATTTATTAGTTTAAATTAAAAATTAAGAAAAAATAACTATAGACTAGTCTATATATATATATATATATATATATATATATATCTAGCCTATATACTAGTCTATATATCAAACTATTGGAATACCTTTTACGTAATTATTAATATCGACTCAAGACTTTCATAAATTTAATTTAGAACTAGTTCGTTTTTTATTAAGTTCAACAGTTCTTTCACAAGTGAAACATGTTTCATGCTTAGTGTAGACATAAGTTATTAGAGTTATAATAAGGGGGACGCTTGTAGTCGGTATACTTTGAGCAGTGAAGTGTTGCGTCGTTCCGCATGCGCGTTTGTATACTCCTACTTGAGCCTCATTTTGACTCTGTTCAGCGTTACTGTGTGCGTAGGTAACGATGGACGTGCTATCCCGAGGATTCACTAATAAGGTGCGATGCATTACAGAAAGGAGACCGGCATGTAAGTATATGCTGGCGACCAGAGCCCCCCGAACTACTGCAGCACCGTGCGAGCATCAGCGTGCTTTGCGATTAACATACATTTTTTTTTGAAATTATTAATTTTATGTTCTGTTAACCAACAAGCTTATTTAAATATTTTGTTAGTGTATAAAATATATTTTTACTACACGTGTTTGTTTAAATGAAAATCTTTAAATAAACATCGATCTAATGTGACGGAATTTCTTATTTTTCTTTAAAATAAATATAGCGACGTTTACTCTTTAGTGTCAACTTTCTGATAGTAAAAAACCACTTTAATTATAAGTGAGTTACCTTAAATTTTGGATTCTTCTATAGAAAATGTAAGCACACCTCGTTTTTGACGTATTTTAAATGAAAATAAATACGGTGCTCTTTTGGAACGACAGAGAAAATCTACATTAATACGGGGATGAATAGTCATAAAATAGCCTACAAAAGCGAGTACAATTCATGTTATGAATATAAATTGTTTCTGTATAAGTGTTAGTTTCTAGAACCAGTGAAATGACACCAATGTACAATCTATTGAGGCTAAAATTTTGTGTAAATTCTTGAACTTCAACTACTTCAAAGAAGCTATGTCTCTTACGAGGGGAGAACGGAGCATTGCCCTTTAAGCCTCCGAAGCCGTAGAGGTGTATTTTGAAAACGTGTTTAAAATGCAATATCTCATTTTTATTAAGTAGCTCATAATTGAGTAAATAAGATATAATTATAAAATTGTAATAGCGCTACTGTAATAGGTATCCCCAGTGGTAGAGCTAAGTGTAATTTTTATTATTTCTTAACTATCTGTAAAATGTATATTTTAGCCATTAATCTTATAACTACTAGTTATCCCCACCAGTAGGAAGTGGATCTGGTAATTTTATTTATGATACTTATCTAGAAGGCTATTAGCTAGAATAACCAGCTTCAAGAAGTGATCAAATTTTTTCATAAGGCTTAACTATACTTTTAAATGAATTGAATGTTCGAAGAACAAAGCAGCAAATCGAATGTTTCAAAATGTAAAAGTTCACGTTAAAGCACACTTGTGGTATGGGGTCGCAAAATTAGAGATATCGATTCACCTCATTGCAATAGTAGGCTCGCGTGCCAAAAATAGAATGAAATTTATATCAAGTTTTTAAACAGTTGCTTTAAAAGGTGGTCCTTGATTCAAATTCATTATGAACTAGTTTGTACTCGATTATAGAACATTTGGATTTAAAAATTGACTGATTAGAGATTTTTATTTTGGTTTTCTCGCATCCAATATTTGTATTTGCAAATCTTAAAATTTTAACATAATAAGGTCGCAACGCCACCTTATTTTGTGATAACACTTAGTGTGATTCAAAAAAATGTTGTTCTGAGTCTGGGTGTACGTTGTCTATGTTTGTAAAGTTCCTCGCAACACAGGATTTATATTAATACTACAGGAGTTGTCTTTTATCAAAACATAACAAATCAATTTACGGAAGGAATATTAACAAAATCCGTGTAAGGGAGGCCCAAGTATCCCTAGCATTCCCCTTTTGTAGTCATTCCCCTTTAGCAATTAACCTTTTATCTCCTTCCTGTTGACCACTTCATATGAAACTTAGGATACGCCTATAAACTGCAATTTTATTTTGTTCTTTATTGTTCTGGAAACAAAATGGACATTACCATACAAAGGACGGGTTCAATTAGTTTTTGACCCAGCTCATTGTGCCTCTGTATCAAATGTAGGGTTATTCATAAACTACTGCACTACGAGTATTAAAAACACATTCAAAGTGATCTGCATCGGTCAAACAACAATTTTATTTTATACTTGTATTGGACTCAACGGTAAAAGTATACAGATAAAAGTTAGTATACTAAATTTCACTAAAGAAAATATAAAATGGCATTGGCAACATATATTTATAAATCAAATTAACAACCCTTAATATCCCACTGCTGGGATCGGGTCTCTGGTTGTGGCTACGTAATCTGGCCGTTGAATGTTTATCAACAATCCGAAGACGTCGCAACTAAGCTTCACGAGCTTACTATCTTATGATAACAACTGGGACTGACTGCTTAACATGACCTCCGAATCACGGAAACGCTCATAACATTATTATCTAGCGACAAACGGTCACCCATCTAAGTATCACCACGCCGTCGTAACTTACCTTCGGCGATTGTTTCCAATTACCTACGACCACTCGACTATGAAAGCTTCTCATTATTTATTAAAACGACATCTATTTCAATTAAAACTAACTTTAGTAAAAACAGCGGCTGTAGCAATGATCACGTACTCGTACTACAACCCCTCGGTTACATTTAGGGGTGCCATCTATTAAAGCTTACACCAAACTGAAGTTTTACTGATGTTCCAAAACCACTAGTGCGACAAATAGAATTACGTCGATTACAAGTTACAATTGCTCGTGATTTTAATATTATGTTAAATTCAAAGTAAGTACGTATTGTGTTCATTAAGCAAACGTGAATTGATTACGATTTAAGTAATTAGTAGCAAAATATGTTCTTTACACAAAAAAATATTTGATAATTTGTAGATGGGTTTAATGCAAATAAACGCCATATTAGACCAGTGCTTTTAATGTTTGAAAACAAAATAAATTATAGTAGGATAAAACCCATTGTAAAAGGAGGAGAATAGTAAAAAAAATTAAAGGAAAATAAATTACGGGCGATCTGAGGTCGGGAAGGGGGAGAGGGGGGGGGGGGGTTTAAGGGAAAAAAATGGCTTATCTCGATTTCTTGCAAAACTACAAGTCCTATTGGTCCAAGAGCCCAGAGCGATCAGACATAACTTATTTTCACATGGATGAAACCTTCACTACTCAGTAGCGTCTAGTGTACTTTTAAATACCTGCGTGTTTGTAGAACTAGCCCTGTGACACCTGGGCAGATATCAGGTGAGAAAGGTAACTAAAAATAAGAGTTATCTAACTTAAATTAGTATGGCTGATTTTTATATATATTTTGTAGAATATGATTCTAAACTAGTTTCATAAAGTGTCAGACACTTTTCATGGACCAGAGCTTGTGTCAGACGCTTTAAAGATCGATAAAAAATTAATGAACTTTACTTATTTTTTAATATGTTATTAAAGTAACTATTACAAAGTTACATTTCATCAGTCAGACAAATTCGAGTGACTAAACATCCCTTAAACACAAAAATTATTCAGCCGGGAGTGCGATCATCATGCTATTTCAGAGCGAGTGAGACGTCCACAGCAACTTGGATCCCGTTTTTAGGGTTCCATAGCCAAATACCAAAAAAGGAACCCTTATAGATTCGTCATGTCCTGTCTGTCTGTCCGTCCGTATGTCACAGCCACTTTTTTCGGAAACCATAAGAGCTATACTTTTGAAACTTGGTAAGTAGATGTTATCTGTGAACCGCATTAAGATTTTTACATAAAAATAGAAAAAAAAACAAGACATTTTGGGGGTCCCCATACTTGGAACTGAAACTCAAATATTTTTAAATGTTAGCCTTATTTTAATTTATTTTAATTTAAAAATTAAGTATCTTAGAGCACATGCGAGAAGTGATCATCCAAGCTCCTCTGATTAGCAGCGGTCACCGTGGACGAAATTGGTTGATTATATATAAATATATGCAGCTTTTCATCACCATTATTTTCCATTGATATAAAGAGTTCCAATTTAACCGACTTCAATAAAAAGGGGGAGATTCTCAATTCGTCGGAATCTTTTTTTTTATTTATGTTCAGAGATAATTTCGTCGTTTGAATCGATTTCAAAAATTCTTTTTGCATTGGAATGGGTGTAGCTTACAGATGGTCCCATCGTATTGGGATCTGATGATGATGATAGTAGATAATACCAAGGAAATAGAGTTTTAAAATAATAATTTTAAAAAATGGAACTAACTTCAAAGAAAAATTATTCCGAGTACCCAAATCGCGACAATTGTGCCTATGATATTTGAAAAGTTCTCTCTATTTCCTTCTCTCATCTCATCATCAATGCAAAAGCATATCACTTGACGACTTAACATATTTATATGTTACATACATATAAATATGATAAGTCATGAACATAATTGGAATAAAACTATACAAATATTTATCTAAACGAAAATAGGTGTTTCAAAATGTGAACTTATTTTATAATGACATACAAGTACATTTCATTTACGAAGGTTTTGTGTCTTGACAAATTATGTTTCTTGACTAGAACTATGCGCATGTGACAGAAATATTTACGAAATAAAATATTTGTAGATGTAAAATAACGCACAGCAATTGGCAAGTCTTTCATTCAGGCACCATTATTCTCCTTCCCACCTTTGGACTTAAATAATCTGTTAAGCTTTTCATCACATACAGTTGAGATAATAATTTCACTATCTTTGTTAGGAGCAAATGTATGCAAAATAAACCCCAATAAATGAACAACTATTAAGAGCAAAACAACTGTTCATAAACCTGTTACGACGCTGTTCCAGAAGTTAAGAATTATAAGAGTGCTTATAATTCTTAACTCCATGTTTGAATAAAATAACGAGTAACACACACACAACAAGAAGTAACGAAAACGGCAACTGGGAACATTTTGTAAAAAATATATCCGATTATTGCCAACCTTGATACAATACAAGATGGCCTATCTAAAATGTATTTATGTATATAACATAGAATTGTAAGATTAGAACATAACAGATTTATCTATTATAATATTTGTCGTATGAAAAAAAGGAAAAATATTAAATAAATAAATAAATATTTCGGACATCTTACACACAACATTATCTATTCCCAAACTAAGCAGAGCTTGTATTATGGGTACTAAACAACTGATATAACTACATAAACATACTTTTTTTTGTAAATACATACATACATAGAAAACACCCAGACTCCAAAACAAATATTTGATCACATCACACAAATCCGACCCGGGAATCGAAGCCAAGACCTCGTGATCAGCAACCGACGCTGACCACTTGACCAACAACCCAGTAACATTTGTATCTAAATAACATTTTTGACTTGTCGGTAGAAGTTCGTTTTTGCATGATTTGATATTATGTAAACCCTTATTAAAATAATATGGTAAAGGGCTAATTAAATACTTGAAAACGAAAAAGGTAAAAAACATTGGATACGTTTCCGCCCGGATTCGAACCGGGGACCCTCTGCGTGTGAAGCAGATGTGATAACCTCTACACTACGGAAACCGATGATTAATATTCAAAACAGACGCTAATAATAATATAAAAACTATAATACTTTCGCATTAAGAACCATCACATTGAGCATAAGAAAAAGCAGTAAGGATGAAAACATTACTATCTGTAGAAGTTATTGTGTTAAGTTAGTTGTGAATGTATAGTGTATAGATATAAACATATACTTATTTGACATAACATATAGAAATATAACTTTATTATTAATCCTTACTAATATTATAAACGCGCAAGTTTGTGAGTATATATGTATGTTTGTTGCTATTTCACGCAAAAACTACTGAACGGATTTCGATGAAACTTTACAGTAATATAGCATATATATCTGGATAACACATAGGCTACGTTTTACTGCAATAATCGAGATACACGAAAGCGGAGCCACGGGCAAAAGCTAGTTTATAATATAATTAATTTTAAAATCCGAAAAGAACAACTGTTTGATAAATAGTTTTAATTTTTCACTTTTTGATGAGCCCACGTGAATTTTTTGTTTTTTTATTGAATTCCGTTAAATAGTAGTATTAAATATTGATATTTAATGGCTAAAATTTGTTATTACTTTCAAGACTGAATTTGATTTACTTTCAACGTAAAGGTTGACGGCAACGACGCCAACACGCGATTCATTACTAGGAACCTACGAATAAATAATAAGTCAGGAAGTCTAACTCTGAACAAATTTCACGCAAAAGTGGCCCTACTTGAAACCATAACGACGTATGAAACCAAAACCAATCACAACCGAGGCTAGAAATAGACATTGTTTGTGATTGGTTTGAATTCAAAACGAAAGCAGGGATTGGTTCATACGCTTGCTGCAATGTCTTCTATGACAGCAAAGTCATAGCAGAGTGGACGATGTTATGTAATAAGTAGACCGGACAAAGTTAATAATAAAACAAATTAATTGTAAAATGTTTATTTATTTGTTTTTTTTAGTAATAAACTCTATGTCCTCGAAATATAATTAATTTATTAAGTTTTTGTCGAGAAGAAATTAAAAAAGAATCTTTTTTTGCAATGTAGTGAAGACGGATTCTGAGAAATTCTACTATTACACATTTTATAAAAAAAATGAAGTGGTTATTTGTCTGGAGACTATTTTTTAGTAAGCGCAAAATACCGTAATTGTCAATTATTTTAGAAAAACACCGTGTAGATATTACTGACAGATTACTTGCTCGAGTAAGTGATTTTCCGTTATCATGTATTTTTATTATCTGTCTTAATAGTGTTTCTGTGCATGTGCATATTTTATACAACACCACAGATGGATAGGAGAGTCCACCGAAATCTTTCAAACTAATCAGCTTGTGAAAATACAATTTTTCATTAGCTGGTAGCAATGATAAGCATTCTGGACAGTTGATTTTCGCTTGTAGTTTTCGAGTTACAAAGCCGGCTATATAGCCTACAATTTGCTCCACTGTTTCTGGCAATTGAACGCTAGCGTCTAGCATGTTTGATAGCACCATGCAATTTTCTTCTTCTGTTTTACTCTCACCTGCTGCAGTAGAGTAACTAGCGCTGTCTGTACTATTTCTAAAGCCAGGAGTGGTCTTATTGATTACCGAAGAGCAATTTAGTATTGGAATATTCTCCAATGGTATGCTGTTGCCTGTGAATTTAGAGCTGAGGTTCAAGTTCATTAAAGTCTTTTTATATATTCCCATAAATTGACAGGCGTTTGGGTTATTGTTGCAACGACCGTGGTTGCGGATCACTACAAAAAACAATTCAATATGGTCTTGGCTAAATTTATAAGGTAAAATAAATTTCAATTTTTGTGCCTCCACTAAGCGAGCAAAAAGTAATTTAAAACTTGAAATACAAATAAGAAGACCTAGAAATCCAGTTTTAGACTGAGTTTTGATTACTGGTTTCAAGGAGTTGGTATATTCCTTTACTCTTAGTCCATTTACTGTATGAGTTGTTTTTTTGGACTGCACATTAATTTGAAGATTATTAATATATTTTTCACTTAGATCTAAAATATCGTATAGTTTTTCTTTTTGTTCAACCGAAAAAGGGTGTTTAAATCCGTGTCCAGAAAGTGATCTTGCATTTAATATATCAAAAAGGTTATTAAACGTTTCTAAAAAGATAACAGTTGCATGTGTGTCTTGAAAATCAGGTATCTTTAATTGCTGCGAACAAAACTTAATCGCATCAGCTACACTTTGACTTAAAGTTTGAGTCGCTAGTTTCACGTTCATGATATTATTTCGGAACTCTATATGCCGATTTGATAACTTATTCCCAAAATGCAATCCAATATTATCTTGGACATTTTTGAGTTTTTGCAAATGTGCCCACTCTATTTTATTGTTGTTTTCAACTACCAATGTCTTTTTCGCCTCCAATGTATTACGCACAAGTTTCACCATATGACATGGGTCCAATATCAGAACTACTGGGTCTCCGGTGGTCAAAAAAAGTTTTTAAGTTATTTGTGTCTTCAAAATTGCAACCCATCATCTTAGCCGTAGCGAGGTTAGATGCACAACCATCAAAGGTCAAACTTACTACCTCAGCTCCCACGCCATGACATTTCTCAAGACAAATTTTTAGAATATTAGCCCTTTGTTCGGCGGCAAGACCATTTACAAAGAAATAGCCAAGTGGCAATGTAAATGCATCATTTAGAGCTACTAGCATTAACACATATACCTGTGTAGCCATTTCGTCTGATGGCCCGAATGTAACAAGCCCATCTACAGTTTGTCCATTGAATATCTTTTGTTGTCTTATACCCATTTCGTCAACAATCAGACAGGCAAGCCTTTTGTCACTGTTAGAGTACTTTAACTTTAAAGCTGCGAATGCTTCTTCGGTAAAGCCTGGCTTTCCATCTATGGATTGGTACCATTTAGATAAGGTTGACGGATGAGGAAGAGATGAAAGCAACTGTCGTCTCACATATTTATATCCTGCTGGTGAATAATAGTTTAGCGTTAAAGCGAACTTTTTAATCGCTGGTGTAAACTTTATGATACTTCGTCCATCTTTTGACTTTTTCCTTTGTAGGGCTAAAACGATATCATCAGAAAATTCATTCAATGCAGTATTTTCTGCAGTATTGCTAAATCCATTTTGTTTCAATTGCGATAAAATATTTTTAAGCGAAATATTTTTCACAACTAATCTTTTATTTCTACGTTTTAGATTTCTGATCTGTGATAGTCGTTTCACTGCTAAAATAGTTTTATTTCGTAGTTTTTGTTTTAACATGTGCGTTCTAGGTGTATTTAGAACAGATTTAATATCTGAGGATGGTATATTTATCGGCGTAACGCATGATCCTCTTTCTTCAAAAGTATTGACTTTTGAGACAAGATTATTTTCAATTTTTTTTTTCTGGGTTCCTCTACAACAACATCGTTACATTCAGTGATGATTTTATTCTCGTGAAAATAACATAGGTGATCAATTTTAAATCTGGGAAAGATGATCTTTATTTCAAATAGATACGTATATACAGCTAAAATAAAAATATCGAAACCAAAGATTACGTGTAAAAAATAACAGTTAAACTTCACCAATTTACGTTTTTGTACCCTATGCGGTTGTGGTTCTGCAGTATTTGTTTTAGTTAACTGCTCAGGTAAAACACACACTTTAAAATTTACAGAAACTGAATTTTCAATAACCTAAAAAAATTAAACATGCTTTAATTCGACTAAACAATGAACTTATAATTTTTAATCCTATAGTAATTCTCACAAGCCTAAAAAGCCGGACCGGCATTACATACCGATTGTAATCTTTGATTAGTGTTGTTTTCATTTTCTTTATTTCTTAAAGATGTTTCTTCAAGACGAATCATCTGCGTAAAAAAAACAGTTTCATTTTAGATTAAATAATAAATATAATTATTTAAAAAATAAAACAGTAAGTACTTACTGTACAAACTGGTACTGCAGTTTTGTGTAACATTGTATAGCCCTTTGATGATTTGTAAAAATCATTTTCATCAAAATGAATGGAACATACTCTGCTGGTTTTCGCAGGCATCCAGTCATATTCCTGTCTTTCCAACTTTACTGCAGATATCCACTTTTTTTGCCGAATTGCATCGGCAGGGAAACTAAAAGAAAACAAATTTTGCAAAATACATTAACGTTATAAAATTTTCAAAATAAATATACTTATTTAATATTAAAAAAATATTTTGTTGATATACTTTTTTGTTGTTTTCACCAAGAAGAAAAAACACAATCAAAAATTTACTGACTTCATGTTGCATAGTGTTGATTTTCTAGGTTTGATAAAATATTTGCAAATCATTAAATATAATTATAATTTTGCTACTACTTACCAGTGAAAAGTGATCCCTGGGCATTTTATCCTTGTATGGTTCCTGCACCACTTCACAACACACGCTGGCATGGTTATTGACAACACAATAATAAATCGAAATATGACGTCTGCTCGCTTGCAAAAACAATATCCGACTAATGGCGCCGTGGGCTCAATTTTTAAGCACCGCCTACTTGGGCCCGACTTTTGTTGGGTCATTTTTAGAGCGCAGTTAGACTTCCTGACTTATTATTTATTCGTAGCTAGGAACTCATAAGCTACGAAGATGTTTTAGTTATGGTGAAAAACTCGGCAACTGCAGATAAATTTCAACCATATCTCCAAAACTTTAGGTAGAAAATTGTAATTAAGTGGAAACTGTTAAAGGCTTTTGAAACCTCTACCATTGTGATTCTTTCGCAAAGGTCTACTAAAGCATGACACAATGGAGTGAAGTGTTTTCACTCACTGAGACTACACAATATGTGCTTGCTATTTATAAAAGTTTTTTATAGGAATATGTCAAGTTTAAGTCATGATATATAGTTTAAAGAAACGAATATCGACGTTGTCATGGAATAGTGGGCGTGACCTAATATCATTTGGGGTGTGAGTGAGACTTGTGGAAAGGGTAGGGAAAATAATCACAATTAATTCTGTTTCACGTCTCTTTCTTTGATATTGAATTAATTGAGACGGCAAATCAAGTAAGTTTTACAGGTAAAAAGTTTCAATATTATTTATATATATATGATAAAACACTAAATAAACCTTAAAGAAAAAAGTTGCTTAGATAAAATGATTTATCTACCAACTTTACAATTTATTCCAGAAATACATTAGGGCCTTTTCGATCCGAATACCCAAAATTTACATGCTGTTCGAATTTCGATTACTGTATGTAGGTATTTTAAGTGGTATATTTTCAATGAATCAACTTTTTTTGTTACATGTTACATTTTTTTAATTATTACAATAAATATTTCAAATATAACTGAATTATTACACTTTTAAAACAAATAGTAAATGATAGAAACAGCGATTTGCTCAATGAGAGATAAAATATCAGAATTACGCAGGATGAACGACAAATCGGCATGTAGGAACTACAGTGAATTACACAATACTGCGAATTAATTTATACACTAAGTGATATGACAGCTTGACCAGGGGGATTATAATACTTCGTTAGAAAAAAAAACAATATAAAGTAAACTTTTAGGTGCAATTATCTTAGATCAGTAAAATATATTATTAATTAAAAATTAACTTCGTGCTATGATCAACTTGAACTGTTAAGGTCAGGTTAATAAATTTCCGCACAAATATTCCTACGTAACTCATATAAGCAATTATAAAAATGGTAGTAGAAATATAAAATTGTAAGATTTTGTCGATAGATAAAAATTTATGTAACAAATGTGTGTTTAACGTGTGTCTATTGTGTGTATTTCAAAATAATTTATATAATTGATTTGAGACTTTCGCAACTTTTACACATTACTCGGTCTACCCGTGACTACGAGCGGTTTAACCCGTTCGAAACGTCGGAAAATAGGTAAATTTTAATTTTATCGCGAATAAGTCCGCGGTATGTAGTAAAAATGTAAAATGTATATGATATAATTTACTATACAAAAGGTAGGATAATAAATAGCAAAAAGGTAAATTTTACATCGCGCCACGACACGGCCCGTGAGATTCGTACCTGTCAGGCGGAGTATTTCTACATTTTTAATACACTATCTATCTCTGTCCAGACTTAATTTCCAATACAATGAGTAACAAGGATAAAAAACCGTTATCTGAAAAGAAATACGACCGTTTTCACGGTCGTATTTCTTTTCAGATTATGAAATAAATGATAATATGGACTATAGACATCATTCGGTCGAGATGTTGATCCCAGATATACATACAAATTATTTTCATTTAAAATTATTTTTTGGGTTTGATTTCTAGTGGAACTTGAAGTGGATACTGGACTGCTTAATAGTTTAAGCAGTCCAGTATGGAAAATTAAATTGTTTCCGATATACATTACGCTGATGGTGCTGTGTGGGTCAGCTTGTAACTTCAATACTGTGTAATTTTGATTTAATTAAAATACAATTTTGTTTCTTTCTAGGCAGTTTGAACCTACTATTTATTCGTAGGTTTGAACACAATATCATATGAGACTTTGAAGAGAACTATCTTGTCTCCTATTGTGTTATGTTTTCCTGGTATATGTGCGGGTAATACCAGTTGTGGCTAACTGTTGGCGTACAATCGAGGCCATTGGACTACTGGAAAATTAAATTATTACATAAACCATTTCACATAATTTTATTTTCATATTTTTAGAATTAATATATCAAAAATAGTTTTATTGAATTTGAATGGCATTGAATTTCAAAGATATCTAGTAGTTATTGATAAAAAAATATATAAGTAAAAATTTTAAGTTGACTCATTGTAACTTTTTTCATGGGAAATGAATGTGCTAAGCACGTAATTACATTACGCTGCTTATGTAAGTAAGTTAAAATACTATGCAACTTTGACTCATTAAATAAAATGTATTATCTCTCTAAGACAGCTTAAAATCCTACTAATCGTACTAATATTATAAACGCGAAAGTTTGTATGTGTGTATTATGTTTGTTGCTCTTTCACGCAAAAACTACAGAACGGATTTGGATGAAACTTTACAGTAATATCATATATCAGAATAACACATAGACTACTTTTCACTGCAATAATCGAGATAAACGGGCGAAAACTAGGTGATTATAAAGTATCGTATCGTAGAAGTCAAAATATATCACTGTTTATCTCCTCTCAAAACTTCACAGGTTGATTGATACATAACACACCTGCATAGCAACCATAATAATACGCGGGTAACACCGCGGGACGCAGATAGTACAGAATATTATATAAGGCATCGAAGAAAACTGTCTCCAGTATTCTACTGTGTTATGTTCTCCTGGTATATGTGCGGATAATACCAGTTGCGGATAACCTGTTGGCGTACAATCGAGCTTGGCCTATGTAAAGATAGAGATGTCTCTTCTAATTAGTATACTTAGTATACTATACTAATTGGTTCAATTATATTGAACTGCTGGAAAATTAAATAACCATTGTAAATTGGAAACCGCCCAGAAAAATAAACAAATATACAAAACCATTGTAAAAAAAATTATTTTCATATTTTCAGAAAATGTAAATATTAATTAGTTAAATTAAAAGACTGTGGTAAAGTTTGGGAAAATATATTTCTATAGCTTTTATTGTTTGCGCAATAAATGTGTGAAAAAAGGTATCAACAAAATATTTCTCATAATAAAAAAGTGCTAAAAAGACTGCGACTATTTTAGGTTGGCTCACTAACATTTTTTATGGGTAATTATGGCTAGACAGTAGTTTATGCAATGTTGCTGCGCGGGTAAGCTGAGTTATTTTGATTTATCAATATATTTTTGCGTCGATTTCTTAGACAATTTTATATGAGGTATCGAGGAGAACTGTCTCCAGTCTCCTGCTGTGTTATGTTTGCCTGGTACATATGCGGGTAAATACCTGTTGCGGATAACTGTAGGTAAAAATACTATTTGGATGATAATCGAGGCTGGTTTAAGTAATGTTGATAGTATTGGAGTACTAGAAAATTATATAACCATTTCACATAATTTTATTTTAATACTAGCTGACCCCGCGAACTTCGTACCGCCAATTCAACGTCACTCAATGGCTGTGAATGACATTGACATTCGTTACGCGCGTTTTTTTAAATATGCAAAATTAAATGTATATTTTTCAATATTTCTGAGAGATTTTCTTAATATTTTTTTCCGTAAGAACCTTCTCCTAATAATAACAAATACAACAAAAAAAGAATTAGTCAAATCGGTCCAGCCATTCACGCGTGATGCCGTGACCAAGGAAAACGCGTTTCATTTTTATATATATAGATTAAAAAAATAAATTAAACAAAACGTGTGGCACTCGGGGACTGTCGCGGTAAAGCTATATAGTACAGCATTTTTTATCAAGTTATGCAAATATAATCATTTATTAATTTTTAATGTATGCAACGCGTTTTTTTCTTTGATGCTAATCTAAGTTTCAAAACAATATACACTGTCTTTTTACCAACATCTAAAGACTATTATTGCCAAACAATATAATCTTCCCACTAACCGAAAGACAATGACAACTAAACAGGGAACATAATAGTAATATAAGAATATCTATGAAATAAAAAGACACTAAAATTCAATTAGATGGTACTGGAGGACGCGGACGCTATATAGGTATTGTGCCTAGGATTAAATTAACTTAAATAACCATTTCATATAATTTTATTTTCAGAAATAATTGATTCAAATTACTTATATTAGATTACAGTAGTTAAGTTTTCTGTATTTATTATTAAAAGTTTTTAGCACTAAACTAATACAAATGAATATTTATTTTTGGTTACATAAGAAAATCAAGAGATAGGCAAATATCTTACAGTTAGATAACTGAGGTAGGCTGTTGATGATTATTGATTTGTAGATTTTTTTTAAACTTTAACATTATGTTCTACGGGCAATAAAAGATGCAAAAGGTCTTTCGGTTGACGAGTCACGATGTAAACAAAGTCACAGGTGAGCTTAAACTCTTCATGTTCTATGATATCCTAATCACTAAATGCTTTGATAGTTCAAATATTGATCTGCAAGTGCACCGATTCGGTGAGAGTAGGGCCGACATGCATTCTCTCTCTTTACTAAACTGCATCTCCATAAAATTATGATTCCTTGGTAGTTACAGACTATTAATAGTTCAAAAATGTCTAGTGTTAGGCTCACTATTCGATTTCAAAGTTAAGTTATAGCACCTTTATTTTTACTTTTATTAGAGCAAATAACGGACACGGCAGCCAGCAGTTTGAAACTATTTTTGTTAAAGTAAACGCAAAATTTATTGCATGGGCCGGAAATTGAACATGGATCTCGTGCTCAGAAGGAGATATTGAGCCACCGATGGTCGGTGACATTTTACCAAAATTGGCACTAGTTGTACATGATATATGTATGATTCCATTGAAGTACCATTACAATACAACTTTTAGCAGAACAATACTCGTGGTAAGGAAATTTCTTTACGTCGCAAAACTTAAAATAATGAAGACATACCAATAGTTTATTTTAATCCAATCGAATCGAATCGTTAGGTAACTTGACGGTGGACTTATTTCACATCCACCCAACAGAATTTCTCATAAATATGAAGTACATTTTATGTGTATTGATTATAGAGAGTTTTCTGTATGATAACATAAATTGTGTGGATTTTAAGAAATAACCTGAAAATATACTGTACAGATTTATACATAAACAAAAAGATCATATCTCTGTTTTAGTTTCAAATTTATGCTTAACATAACAACAGAACAAAATCACGCGGTTCTATTACTAGGAACTGATGACTCAGGAAGAGGGTATTATTTCGTGTCAAAACTCAAAATTGAACATACCTTTCAAAACTAGTTTTTAACCGTATTTCCAAATTTTAAAGTATAAATTCGCAAGTAAATGTACGCCGTTTATGAGCAGGTGCGTGTCATGATACAGGTCGATATTTGTGAGAGTTGTGGAAAGGGTCTAAATTTTTTTCAGAGAAAGGAAAAATCCAAAATTAAAAACATTACATTAGATGATGTTAATATTATTATATTTAGTGTATACGATATTATAGTTGATGATGATGATGATGATGAATATTATAGTTATACACAGTCCTTCATTATTAAATATTATTTGCAGTGAGGAAGTTACAAAACTTTGAATAACTATAATTATTTTTTTATTAAATTCGGTCTATTACTGTTTTGTGAGAAAAATACATATCTAAATCCGTTGACATTTAATAAAAACTCGACTAAAAAGGCAGTCGCTGAAATTAAATAAAACATTTCCGTTGATACAACCACAAATAGTCTATTTTATAATAATCTCTACCTTTCGATCTAAATTCACTGTTAAGCGATGGCATCAACTAACATCATACTACTTAACGTCACGTATATGTAAATGATATATTTTAGATACGTCTACACAAGCACGCATTTCTGACACCAGGAATCCATAGGTTTCAAGGGGTTTAGTTTCAGCGAGAATCTAGTAGTTTCAACACACTCTTCTAAACGTATTTCAACCTCATTTCCAAACATTTCCAAAGAATAAAGTATGAATTGGCGTACAAAATTAACAGAGACTTAGGCTATTTAAACCTGTTTCAATTACCCCCTCTGAGATACTTTCATAAAATTCTTACAAATTATGACACAACGAATTGGAGTGATTTTAGTGATAGAATCTAAATATTATGTGCTACTAGCTTATCACTTAATGTTGTATGACAAGCTCAAGTTTATTTCATGATTTACAGTTTAAAATACTATGGAATAGAAAAGTGGGAGTGTCTATATTTCAAGTGTGAGAGGGCATTTTGTGTGTGTGGTGTGTAGTGAGTATAGCCAGCTTTCATCTGTTCTTCTCATTCTTTGTCATTGAACAGAGTGAGAAGAATAGTCTCAAGTATTTTTATTTCTAAGTTTTAAGAGTTAAGTACTAATTATATTGTAACAATTGCTTAAATTATCATTTAACCATTATTTTGTTTTATTTGTTAATGCATTAGATTACTTTTAGGTATTTTAATTTTTTTTCGACTTTCAAGAAAGGGAGATGTTTTTTAGAAAAGCTGAAAGTATTTTGATATTTAAAGGTATTTAACATCGTATTTTAGTTCAAAAGAAGATATTAAAGAAAAAAAATTGTACGTCTTAAGAATCCAAGTAGATGTCTCCATGAAAACTGTTAAAGACATTATTTAAGATTTGACATAGAACGGTGACAAAACCTCAGAGCTTTTAACGACCTATTTCTACAGTACTGTGCCACTCACATCTTTGACTTTGCAAATTTACTTTTCTAATAACACAATACGAGTATGTTCTGCTATTGAACACAGGGAGCGTGTTCAATAGCAGGACATGTTGTGTTATTAGAAAAGTGATGACTCTAGATGATCAAGATGGTAAACACAGCTAACTTTCAAATACCTGTATTGGCAACATTTTTTAATATATAATTTTCCAGCAGTCCAATGGCATCTTCATCTCGATTCTACGCCAACAGTTTTCCGCAACTGGAATTACCCGCACATATGCCAGGAGAACATAACACAGTGGGACACTGGAGACAGTTCTCTTCGATTTCTTATTTAAATTTGTTTTTTAAACTGTCTTAGAAATTATATGTCTATTTCTAAGTCAGCTAATCGATTTTATTTATTAAGTCAAAATTACACTCTTAATTTTGTAATTGTGTAATAATTACACTTTAACTTACTAGCTCACACCAACGCAGCACCATTCGCATCTTTTATGGCCGGTAGCGTAATGTTATGCCGAGGTAACACATTAATTTCCTATTAAAAAGGGTACAATGAGTCAATCTAAAACATTAGTACAATTTTTTTTTAACAATAAATACAGAAACCTTACCACTGGAATTTAATAAAACTAAATTATCTGTAAATATGAAAATAAAATTATGTGAAATGGTTATTTAATTTTCCAGCAGTCCAATGGCATCTTTATCTCGATTGTACGTCAACAGTTTTCCGCAACTGGTATCACCCGCACATATACCAGGAGAACATAACACAGTAGGAGACTATAAACAGTTATCTTAAAAGCCTCAAGCTGTCTGAGAAATAGACAAAATAGATCTTTTTAATAAATTAAAATTACTATCCGACCTTTTTGCAGCACCGTCTCAAAATTTTAAACAATAAATAGAGAAAACTTAACTATTGAAATTCAATAAAGCTATTATAGTCGTCGTAATAACATTTTCAGAATATATGCAAATGAAGTTATAGAAAAAGTTATATGATTTTTCAGTAGCCCAATTAATATTAACATATTTTCCTTACGTAGTCGGTTGTGCTGCGCCAACAGTTATACGCCAATAGTTATCCGCAACTGGTATCAGCCGTACATATACCAGGAGAACATAACACAGTAGGAGACTGGAGACAGTTCTCTTCAAAGCTGTCTAAGAAATACACGTAGTAGTTTATTTCTTAAATCAAAACTACACAGTATTTAAAGTGCATTTTTTATTCTCTGAACCATAATGTTATACCGTATATTATATGAAACAAATTTATTTCCAATAAAAAAAAGTTATAATGACGCATATGCTCTCGCGGAATTTTTTGACCAAAGAAAAGGTGGATGGATTGTGTGAAAGGAGGTATGAATAGAAAGGGAGTTAACAGTGAAATGACGAGTGATAGAGTAGAATGGAAGGATAAAACATACTGCGCCAACCCCAAATAAAGGAATAAGGGCAGGCAGATGATGATTAACGCACTTCATTAAAGCTCTCGTAAAAAATTAAATGTTCCCCGCTTTAAAAAGAAAATGTTTTCATTCATACTTAACATAATATAGCCTTTTCCTCTAGAGACTATTCCTCTCACTCTGTTCAGTGACAAAGAAAGAGAAGAACAGATGAAAGCTGGCTGGATACCCACTACACATTACATACACAAAAAAGGGCCTCTCACGCTTGCAATATTAACGAGACACTATTTTAAACTGTAAATCATGAAATAAACTTGAGCTTGTCATACAACATGTTAATATTTAGATTCTATCACTAAAACCACTCCACTGTGTTGTGTCATAATTTGTAAGAATTTTACGAAAGTATCTCAAAGATGGTAGTTGAACCAGATTTAAATGGCCTATATCTCTGTTAAATTTGTTTTCAATTCATACTTTACCCTTTGGAGATAAGATTGAAGTACGTTTAGTAGAGTGTGTTCAAAGTACTAGTTTTTCGCATAAACACAAACCTCCTAAAACTTATTGATTCCTAGTGACAGAAATGCGTGCTTGTACCGATGTATCTAAAGTATATCATCGAACATATACGTGACGTTAAGTAGTAAGATGTTCGTAGCTGTCAACGTATAACAGTAAAGTTAAACTCTACTACTCTAAACGTGGAAATTATTAAAAAAAGTGACTGTGACATACGGACGGTCAAACAGACAGACTGACAGACATGACGAATCTATCTATATATCTAATCTAAAAATAGACTATCTGCTGTTGTGTCAATGGTAATGTTTTATTTAATTTCAGCGACTGCTTATATTTTATATGAGTTTGGTTACAAGTCAAAAAGTTTAGATGTAATTTTTTTTTCTCACAAAACAGTAAAAGACCGAGAATATTAAAAAAACAGTTATTTAAAGTTTTCTAACTTCATTACCCCAAATTATATTTAAATATAAAGACCTTGTATAACAGCAATATCGAATACACTAAATATTGGTAAAGTTTTTATTTTTGGATTTTTCCTTTCTATGTTTCCGTCTCTTTCCACAACTCATTCACTCAAATATCGACCTGTATCATGACACTCCCCTACTCACAAACAGCGTTGATATTTGTTTCTTTAAACTATAATTCATAACATAAACTTGAAGTGTTTACGTACGACTGTATAATAATCAGAAAGCTCATTCTATGTAGATTAATTGATTGGAAACACCCCAACACTCATAGTCAAAATTTGATAGAATTTTACGAAAGAAAATCAAAGGTAGTTTTTTCAATGTATATGGTTAATACTGAACAACCTATATCCGTGAATATTTGCTTGCGAATTTATACTTTAAGCTTTGGAAATACTGTTGAAATTAGTTTTGAAGGGTCTGTTCAATTTCGAGCTTAGGAACGAAATAATAACCTCTTCGTGAGTCATCAGTTCCTAGTGATAGAATCGCGTAATTTTGTTCTCGTATACTATATATATATGTATATATTATACGTATATATATGTACAGGTTCAAAATATAGCCTCACTTTTCAAGCGCAATTTTGTTTATGCGACATCTACGTGCTCAATACTCAAGAGGAACTTACTCATTATAGGTATACGAGAACGAAATCTCGCGTTTCTATCACTAGGAACCGATAAGATATGAAGAGGTCTACATGTCGACGATGAACATGTATTATTTTCTCTCTACTGAAAGAATTTCGCTCAAACTGAAAATTTTATTTCAGAAACTCAAAGTATAAATTTGGAACTAAACATACAAAGATTCTTACACATTATACAATTTATGATATCATAGAGAAAACAGTCTTTAATCAATCAATACACATAAAATTTACTTCGTATTTATGAGAAAATCCTACGTAAACAATTTAAAGTCATGCCGTTTGTTGGGTGGATGTGTACTAGGTTCACCGTCAAGTTTTTTGATACCTAAATATTTTTTCGATATAATCTAAAAGAAGGCACTATCTGTGTGTTTGATTAAAATAGTTTGTTTTTTATCTTTATTATTTTACATCAAGAAATTTCCTTTCTACCAGTATTGTTCTGCTAAAAGTTGTATTGTAATTCAATGAAATACTACAATATTTTGTACAATTTGTTCCAAATTTGATAAAATTTCACCGACCGTCGATGGTTCAATATCAAAAAAGCACTACTGAACTGATATGGATGAAAGTTTACAGTAATTATAGCTTATTATCATAATAAAAAAAAGGCTTTCGATTGTACGCCAACAGTTATCCGCAAAAGATATTACCCGCACATATACCAGGAGAACATAAAACTAAAGTAGGAGGCTGGAGAGAGTTCTCTTCGATGCCTCATTTAATATTGTGTTTTAAAGCTATAGACGCAATTTTTTTTTAATATTCACTCGGGTACAAAATTACTAGCTTACCTGCACAGCAACATCTGCATCTTCTATTGTCAATATCATATTGTTTTTACGCGGAAACAAATTAATTTCCAATGAAAAAAAGATGGTTAGAGTGAGCCCACCTACCACCTTTTATCGCGGGCTTTGAGCGCGGCGACCGAATCAAGAAATTCTGAAACGAAAAACCTAACACCCTAAAAAAGGATAGAGATATGATTGTAACTGCAGTGCGACAAGGATGTGGCGACTTCGTGCTCTATAGGCAGATTAGCGCATGCGTGCTGCCGCCACCGGCCATTATCCGTTGCCTTGACAACACCGTCATTCTATTCTTCTTCTTTTTAGAAAATGTCATACAAAATTAACGCTTTAGTACGTAAACATAACAATTATCCATTGGATACGAATTCTAATTCACGTACCACTGTGGGTGACTGAGGAACCCTTTCCTGTGCGTGGCCTGACACGCACTTGGCCGATTCTTTTTATTTTGTTTTTTATTCCAGATAACTCATATTACTATTAGGTTCTCTGTTTAGTTGTCATTGTCTTTCGGTTAATAGGATAATTATATTGTTTGGCAATAATATTGTTGGAATGTAGGTATGTTGGTTAAAAGTCAGTGTATGTTGTTTTGTAAACTTGAATTAATATTAAAGAAAAAAAAAGTGCATTAATAAAAAAATAAAATAATTATTATAATTGCTTATGTTGATAAAAAATTATATGCAATAGCTTTAATGCGGCAGTCCCCGAGTGCCACACGACTTTTTATTAGCACTTTTTTTTAAGATAACTATTTCTTTGATACATTTTCACACATACACAGCGCATATAAGCTATAGAAATATTTTTTTGCAAATTTTATCACAGTCTTTAAATGTAACACTAATTATTATCTACATTTTCTGAAAATATGAAATTAAAATTATGTAAAATGGTTATTAAATTTTCCAGCAGTCCAATAAGTATTAACCATCTTTTCGTAGGCCTCGCTCGATCGCACGCCAATAGGTTATAGTCCAAGAGCCAGTGCGCAAAAAACTGTTTGATTTTACTAAGGCTAATTTTTTTATAGTTCATTACAATGGTTGCGTACACAAACATACTGCGGTCAGTCAAGCGCACCTGAGAACAGGTGACTCAGGTGCGCTATCAAAGATGTCGTACCTGCCGGGGTAATAAATGAATTTACTAAGGCTGAAAATTGTTATACAACTTGTATATTGCATATAAATTAAAGTTTTAATGGTCAGTCAGCAGAATATGGGGACAGAGCTGGTCAGTCAGCCGTAATGTATGTGCAAAAAATAAATAATGTGCAATTCATTTACTACACTTCAAAATTGTTGTAGGCGTATTAAATATTGTTTTAAACATAAAAAAATAGTCAGTCATCGATTTAAAGGGACAAGGCCCGTCAGTCAGCAAAAAAAAGAAATAAAAATTTCGCGCGCGCGCTTGGCATCGCAGGTGACGGCTTGCTTCTTTTTTTACTATAATCTTTATTTATTGACTTTAACCGACTAGATTGAATAAAAAAAAATATTAATTATAATTTAATAATATTATAACTTTATTATATACAAAATATACAATAAAATGAATATTGAATCATTCATTATCGAATTCTTCCTCCGACTCATCAAATTCATTGATGTCATCGTGATCGGAAATGTCAATGTCGGTTGTTTCCGATTGAGTTTCTGATCGAGAATCTGAAAAATTAATATAACTGATGCAATTATATATAACACATAATAATTATTTTTTACTTTGCCAACTATTATTTGCATACCTCAATTTTCGTCTGGAGGTTGAAGGACGACATCGTTGACCAATTGTGGTAATTGATCACCTTGAAACCAATCGAATTCATATTTTTCCTCGCTTATTTTCCACCCGTGATCGATTGGAGACAGTACGGTTACAATTTTCGCATGAGCATTGCGCCAAATATTTGCTATATAAGCAGCTCTTAGAAATTGTTGCATCAATTCAGATTGACTTGGTGGCATACTTGATCCATCAACATTTTTAACTTTAATCTTGAACGAATCATAAACACAACCTCATAACATATACTAAACATATATGCTACCAAAAAGCTGTCGACGCCGTCACTTTACGACAATGATTGTCAAAACAATTTCTACCATAGATTATTCAAATTTAATTTAGTAGGGTTGACCAGTTCATTCCTGTTCAATCGTGAACGAAACCGTACAGTGAGAATGGTAGATTTCGACGAAATAGACCTTATTTAAGAGGCATACAGTGCATCCGATTTCCTGACCTACGCATTTTTATACAAACAGCAGGCATCCGATATCCTGTCATCCACTGGTGAGTGGTTAAGCAGAAAAGCCGTTATATTTTGGAGCAGAGGATTCGGTGGTGGGGACAAAAGTCTATCTATCCCTATACTAGAGGTACAATGACCCCCATTTATTTTGTATACCTTCGACCTCTTCCGTGCGAATATACCTGCGCTCTTACCTGTTCAAATCGCTTTCAACGCCGAGCGCGCGCGCGCGCGAAATTTTTATTTCTTTTTTTGCTGACTGACGGGCCTTGTCCCGTTAAATCTATGACTGACTATTTTTTTTATGTTTAAAACAATATTTAATACCCCTACAAAAATTTTGAAGTGTAGTAAATGAATTGCACATTATTTATTTTTTGTACATACATTACGGCTAACTGACCAGCTCTGTCTCCATATTCTGCTGACTGACCATTAAAACTTTAATTTATATGTAATATACAAGTGCATAACAATTTTCAGCCTTAGTAAATTCATTTATTACCCCGGCAGGTACGACATCTTTGATAGCGCACCTGAGTCACCTGTTCTCAGGTGCGCTTGACTGACCGCAGTATGTTTGTGTACGCAACCATTGTAATGAACTATAAAAAAATTAGCCTTAGTAAATTCAAACAGTTTTTTGCGCACTGGCTCTCCGCCTATTATCCGCAACTGGTATCACCCGCACGTATACCAGGAGAACATAATACAGTAGGAGACTGAAGATAGTTCTCTTCATAGCCTCATATAATAATATTATGTATTAAAGCTGTTTAAGAAACAGACGTAGTAGTATTTTTTAATAAATCTAAATTGGACAGTGTATTGAGTTACCACGCAGTATCATCAGCATTTTTCATTGTCCGTAGCGTAGTATAATATAACTTTTTTTAGAGCTTTCAAGAGGAACATTTGTTTTATACATTTTTTCATATATTTATTCACCGCATGCAATGGAAGCTTCTCTAAAGAAAGAATTGTTTTTCAATTTTCAAATTTGAATTTTCAAAACAAAATGTTTTTTTTAATTGATACTCCTCATAAGTAGCCTATACTTGGTACTTTTTAACAGTAATGTTTTGAAGGAATACATTTTTTTTAAACTTTAAATGCTTCGTAATTCAATTTTACTTTATTTTTAACTAAGTTAATGCTGCCTAGTTGACTATTCTATTTCGTCTACTACTCCCTGGAAAGAAAAACAAATTTAAAGTTAATGCAGATTACGCTAGGGATGATCGCGCATGTGTCAACGTCAAGAACCTAATCAATAACCACCAGTTGCATTCTGAATCACTGCCACCAGGAAATCATGAATATTGAAGAGTCGTCTTGGAGAAGATATTTGTGGATCCGACGTAATGTTGTACCAACGTCATCTAAACGTATATTGAGAGTGACACAAAAATATGCAAAACACACTCGAGTGTGTTTTGCATACTCTAGTCGACTAGAAGAGAGTTTATTAGTACTATTATATCATCATTTCTGCTTTCTAAGAGTCCACTGCTGACATAGTATCTTCTTAGTCTCAGTCTTTCTTATAAAAAAAATAATTAAAAAGTTGCGTGGAAAATTAGAATAATAAGACAGGACAACGTCTGGCGAGTCAGTCTGAAACGCAGGACATATTTTTAATTTTGTTGTTTGATTTAAAATAATAATTGAAAGGCCACACTCTGAGTTTGGTTTCGCGCTTAAGGTTGCACTATCTATCATATATCTTACACTGTACATTTCCATATTTACATTACAATTTCGTTCAAGTAAACAAGTATATCACTTTACATTAACTGCCATCACTGTGACTGTTATATTCTTTGACGATCATTTTATACTCGTTTGGACCCCCAAGGTCAATATTCATAAGAGGTCAGAAGCAGTCGATCACCTTAACTCGGCCAATGTCAGGGCAATTGACCTCAGGGACGTACATAGGGACACAATTGTCATGTTAGCAATATTCCTAGCGTCTAGTGTCGGCCAGTGAATCACTATAACGTTCGTACTGATTTTAACTCATGTGTACAGTAAACGAGATATGAATATAACTTAATGTATTTGAGCGTCTCAAAGTCAACGTTACACGAACAAGCCATGCAAGTCGACTACTAGGATATAATATTGAGATAATTATGATAATAATTAAGATCTATTATTAGATTATATATGACCCCGCCAATTAGTTTAATTTGCCGTTCAATCAACTGCATAACCTCATCAATTACTATCACTACTCAGACTAAAATCTGGTTTATAGGTTAGGTTAGATTTTTAGTATTTAAATAATATATATACACCTCTGTATTAAACAGTGCTATGCAATCAATCCCTACTGCTACACAGACTAAAATTTGTATTTTAAGTTAGGTTAGTAGTATATTTATGTATATGAATAGACGCCTCAGTGGAGTCTAGGCAGTTGATTGAACGGCTAATTAAACTAGTTGGCGGTGTCATAGTCATATTACGTATATTCAAACAATAATAAATAATAAATAAATAAATATTTGGACATCTGACACACAACATCATCTAGTCCCAAGTTAAGCAGAGCTTGTGTTATGGGTACTAGACAACTGATATAAATACATAAACATACTTTTTTTTTTTTGTAAATACATACATATTATACATAGAAAACACCAACAATGATGATGAACCATGCTCTCATGATTTAGCATATTGAAGAAACGATTAAATATGTTAAAATCATGTAAGTTATCTTAATTTTGAATGAATTACGACAACAAAAGTTACTTTAATGAAGAAAAACAATGACAGGACATATCATTGTTGTAAAATGTCGCGTACTTGCATTATAAAAAAAAATTATTAACGTTAAATTATATTATTTATAAAATGCATGAAAAATGTGTGCATTCAAATATATAAGTTTATAAATTTAAAAAGCAGAATATTAAATAAGCCTTACTCTCATTGATTTAAATTGTTTGAGTCTTAGTTTATACATGAATTGACTGCGATAAAGAAAACGAAGGCACTAACTTAAGATAGGTAAAATATAAAATGAAAATAGAGGATATATTTGTATTATATATTTAATTTAATGTTTACTATTTTAATAATATGTAATCTATTGATCTTTGAGTTCTGTTTGGTAAAACAAAAAAATCCAAAAATAACTAAGAGATAAAAAAATCCATTCATTATTCCCTTGTTGGTCTAGTGGTTAGTGTATGCGGCTGCTGATCAAGAGGTTTCGTATTTGATTCCCGGGTCCGACCAAATATTTGTGTTTTCTACTATAATATTTGTTTCGGGAGTCTGAGTGTTTTCTATGCATGATATGTATGTATTAAAAAAAGTATGTTTATGTATTTATATCAGTTGTTCAGTACCCATAATACAAGCTCTGCTTAGTTTGGGACTAGATGACGTTCGATGACGACAGTATTTTCGATTATTGCCAGAATTTCTTAAATTAAATTACAATTTTTATTCTCTGTGAGACAAGCAGATACAACTTACAACACAAGGGATTCTCTTCGAAATCATTCCAAACCTTTTGGAAATATGATCGAGTCCTTCTTTATAGCCAAAGAAATCTGTTTATACCTTTAAGAAAATGTTTTGCAACCTCTTTGATTTAGCCACAATAAGTCTTCGTAGTGACTATTAAAACCTTTCAATGTCCTTCGTGGAAATAAGTTATTTAATAAATATATTAATAAAAATATAAAATAGAATTCATTCTTAACACTAAATCGTTTCATTTAAATCTCCACAAAAAATTAAACTAAGTTTTATCAAATCTACTTACTATGGCTCTTTATCAAACCTTCGACAAGGAGGTTTTGGCCTACTATACCACGCTGGCCAGACGGGTTGGTATACGATTGGTTGTAGTCCAGAAGGAAATCCCGTCCCTGGACTCCTTCCAATACACAGGCGCAGAGAGGGTCACACCGTGTGGTTTTAGTCGGTTCGAGTCCGACACACTACCCCGCCGTAAACCCGACGGGGTGACGGTCCGCGGGAATTTCCACCCGTTACAAAAAAAAAGGTTAGTTGTAAGTTTTCCTTCCCTTTGCATAGATGTTGTCTTGCGTAGTTTCTCCCTTAGTCGCCTTTAACGACATCCGCGGGATGAACAGGGGTGGTGACACTCTGTATTCATAATCCATCAGTATACGGAAAACTAATTTTGTACTACACCTGATCGGAACCGTAGTCAATATTCCCTGAAAATGAAAAGAGAACGTTAGTCTTTTCCTTGACCTGAATAAGCGGGAGGAAAAAATGTATGAAAATCCATTCCTAACGTATCTTAGCGGGAGAGAAAGTTGTATGAATTTTCATTTCATTTCATTTATGTGTTATCTTATCTATGGCGCGCGCCTGCCCAAGGAGTTTTCATGTAATTTAAATATGTAATCTCCGTGCCACTGTCATCCTTTTGTGAAGAACTTAGACTAAGAATGACCAAGACCTGACATGCCAACAAGCGTTACCACGAGAGAGTGAGATAACGATACCATTTTCCAGTCTGTTAGAGAAAAATAGAGATACGTATTTTTTGTCCTTATCGCCGTATAGGTTTGTCACAAAACATATGTGTCAAACGGGAATTTATCAGGAGTTAAAATAAGGCTTTTTGATGGAAATTACCCCATATGACGAGGAAATTTAATTTGATTTGATTTGTGTTTTATTGTCCTCCAGATTTCCAAAAAATGAAAATAATAATAATAATAAGAAACATAGGAATAATAATAATAATTTATTTTCAAGCAAGAACTTAGTACTAGATTACAATTACAATAAAACTTAGCAATATTTTACATAGTAATTAACATTATCATCTGCAATCAAACTAGGCAAGGCCTGTATTTCGATTGTCAGCGTTTTTATTTTAGATAGTTATAACCTATGAAAATTTCGTAATCCAATACCTATCTAAAACTGAATACAAGTAATTTTAATTTTGTAATTATTTATTTTTTCTGTGAAAGTGTGAAAAGTCCTCTTTTTTTGAGTAATGTAAGTGATGAAATGATATAAGTGTTATGAGGCTGATGTCGTGGTGCATTAAGAGGGTGAGTGATCTTGTAAGTTTAATAGTGCGAATGTGTAGGTGTCTGTGATATGATGTATTCGTATGTGATCTGTGTGACTGTGTATATATTGTTGTTATTTATGACTAACACTTTCATTACTGTGCTACAACTAATAGCCTTTCTGTTTCTTCGTATTCAAGTTTTTGTAAGTACTGACTCACTTTCACCTTACACTGTTTTTTCGTGAGAGGGTAAATGTTTATTTTCATATTTATTTTATTATATAAATATGGCCCAAGAAATCCAATAAACCGGCCGCTAAATTTAGTTTTCCAACTGATCCGTTTTTCACATACTGTATTTTTCCGACGTTTCTCAGTTAATTTAGGATCGTAGAATAGAGAAGTATGTTGTATGAGGATGATGCTCCGTATGAATAATTGCCTAACTGTCAAAACCTCGCACATGTGGTAAAGAGTCGTGGTGGGAAAATAAATAGGTTTGAAATTACTTACCTTTAGAATAGCTCGCTGTGCGACCTCAATGGGCTTCATAATGGTTTTACATGTGCCTCCCCAAGATGATATACAATAAGTAAGTAGTGACTGGCACAGAGCATAGTATACCAATTTCAGAAGCCCAGGCTCAGCACAAAATGTGCGTAAAATTTGGTTGAAGACTACTGGACGACAAGGTTGGGCAATAGCAAAGCTATATGTAAAAATATTTGTACTTAAGGATACATTACAGTACAAAAATATGCTGACAACTAAAGAGAAAAGAAAATAAACTGATTTCTTTAACATACTTATTTTATTTAAAGGCCAATAAATACTATAACCTTCTAAAAATTGTTTTTTTTTTTAATGTAATCAATCTCGATCCCGGTTACATCCTCAGCTTTCGTATTGAAGGCTAGTATTCTAATCTAACCATATTTGACAGATTCGTTAAACGTTTGGAACAGTAAATGGAATAACGATTCTCCCTTATTAAAGGGGAATTGTTTTAACCTGGCAACATTAATATTTGATGTACTTTGTTGCTATCCCTTACGGTGCACGCATATGACCGGTCTATGGTCATTCTTTGTCTAAGGTGAAGAATAAAAAAAAAAACAAAAGCGCGAACTAGTTTTCAAATTCTAAGCTAAATTATGTCTTACATGGTGTCTTACGTTTTGATTTTATTTTAAAAATACTTTAAATGTTCCTCACAGGTAAAGTATAAAGCACTGTGTAGCACTCGGTTGAAAGTCCCATTCCTACCTCGGGAGTATTGTGGCCCTAGGCTGCGCCTTCGGGCCACATACTGCTCCCTCGCTAGTAATTGTTTCCTTTCCTCCCTCGGTGAACAATGTACTATTATACTACACCTGATCGGAACAGTAGTCAATAGTCCCTGAAAATGAAAAGAGAACGGTAGTCTTTTCCTTAACCTGAATAAGCGGGAGGAAAAATTGTATGAAATTCCATTTCTAACGTGTTTTAGCGGGAGAGAAAGTTGTATGAATTTCCATTTCTCATGTGTTATCTTAACTATGGCGCGCGCCTGCCCAAGGAGTTTTGCCACTGTCATCCTTTTGTGAAGAACAAAAAAAAACAAAAGAAGCGCGAAATGTTGGTCAAATTCTAAGCTAAATTGTGTCTTACATTGGTGTCTTACGTTTTGATTTTATTTTAAAAATACTTTAAATATTCCTCACAGGTATAGTATAAAGCACTGTGTAGCACTCGGGTGAAAGTCCAATTCCTACCTCGTGAGTATTCCCAAACTGCTCCCTCGTTAGTAATCGGTCCCTTTCCTCCCTCGGTGAACAATGTTCTATTGATTACGCAAAAGAAATAAAATCCAGGTTTGATGTGACCACATAAATTATACATTTATACCTTGTCCATTCCTTTATTATCTTTTTGACACATCACGCCTATAAATTACCGTTTTTTTTTTCAAAATAATGTATTACAGTAATATCGTACTTTATAGACGCGTAGTGAAGTGCCCCGTGCATAGCTAACAATCACAGACTATAAAACAGTTCTTAAAATCGATAAGTCGATAAAATGATTAAAATAATCGATCATTTTATAAAATAATTTAACTTGTGTAAGTATTGTTACTGTTAATTTAATAAAATAAAAGTCGTGTGGCACTCGGGGACTGCCTCAGTAAAGCTATTGCATATAATTTTTTATCAACTTAAGCAATTATAATTATTTATTGTTTATTTATAATGCATTTTTTTATATTAATTGAAGTTTACAAAACTATATACACTGTCTTTTTACCAACATACATTCTAACAAACTAAATCTTTCTTTCACTTTGGAAGTGAAAGAAAGATTTAGATTTAAGTTTAAGGCCTTATTATGCCAGTCCACAAGGCCGGCGATATAAGCGATGTCAAAAATTACAGGCCGATCACTATACTATCTGTGTTCGCCAAGTTGCTAGAATCCTTGTTATGTCCTTAGGTATCATGGTATATTAAGATTGTTCTCGCAGACTCTCAACATGGATTTGTATCTGTTCGCTCGACTTGCACCAATCTTGTGTATTTTATTGATGACATATCCCGTTGTTTAGACGATCGCACTCCCGTTGATTTTATTTATAATGACCTCTCGAAAGCTTTCGATAAGCTTTAAAAATAATTTGACTTCATTTAAATATTGTTTATGTAAATTTAATAAAACAAAAAGGAAATTTAAATAATATGACTTCAAGATTGATTGCTTGCAAGGAATCAACTCGAAATTTTGGAATTTAAGTTCCAAACTAAGAATAAAGAACAATAACTCTGCATTAATTTATTTATTTCTGGACGACTGACTTAAAATGTAACTATGCACACGATAGTAAAATTAAACTTTGAAACGCGTGGTTAATAATGTCTAAATGGTTAATAAAGTTTAAATCCAGAGTTATGAGCAAATACATTCGAAAAACCACATAGTACTTAGGTACTAAACCGACCTTCAAGTGACTGTGTTAGGATGTTTTCTTTATTCTGGGCTAATTATATATCATAATAGTCACTTTTATTTATTATATACATTGACTTAAACAATGTTTACATGCAAGCATCAAAAATTCTCCTGCGTCATCGCGTTCCCAAAAGACATATTACTTAATTATTTAACAAACTAGCTAGGGATATTGGGTATATAATTGAATCATGTAATATAAAATTATTACAATCTATCTATCCATTAGACTCTTCTTCATAATTTAAACTAGACTAATCAGACGAGACCTCCGTTGTATTGTTTAAATGTATAAATATTTCTTATTTAGTGATCTATCATTTATACTTTTAATTATTTCATATATAATTTAAAAAACTAATTATCGAATAATAAATATTAAAACCTAAAAATATTTAATTAAATCGATTGAAAGGTCTTCCTCAATAAAATTGATTTTAATTTCAAATCGAATCGGTGACGTGCGAGAGCGTCACTATTTTCGAAATTTCTTGAACTGTCAAAAAGATACTAAACGAATGGACAGAGTATAGGTTGATGTGCGACAGAGAGGAAATTTCGCTCTGTTTTACACGACGATATCACGACATGCTCGTTTTCTGGAACGGTGTTCATATTTTACTTTTAAATTGTAATTCACGACTTAAACTTGAGTTTTCGACAGAATATTTTACGAAAAATAGGAAGCACATCTAATGTAGAATAAGTTATAAATACATTTCAATGTTTTGTCTCATAATTTTAAAGTTTTACGAATAAGTCTCAAAAGGGGCAATTCCAATAGAATTTTACTTAGTAATTAATTAAGTCTTTCATTCAGATTATTTTGAAATGTATACCCTTAGCCTTTGAGCATAAGGTTAAAAATTACTCTTCGCGCACAGTGAGTTATGTTTTCGCTGTATCGCAAACGTTCTTTTAAGTTATGTGTTCCTAGTGATAGAAAAGCGTAATTGTGCAGGGTTTTTATACACAGAGGAACTACCCCATCAACAAAGCACCAAATTTTTGCAGTTCTGAACCAATCATTAAACCTATCAGGCTCAAGTGACTAGATTAGCATAAAACATAAACCCGTTGTATTTCATCAACAAGTTTACTTACATTTGTAGTACGGAAGTTTTAAAGTACAAAGACAGAGAGACCTTATAACTCTCTCATATCAGATTTAAACAGTTTTCAAATGTTGAACCTGCCATATTCAAGCGACCAGGATTACATAAAACATGTAGAGATCATCACTATCAAGTTTATTCACATCGTAGCACGTGGGTTTTGAAGTACAAAGACAGAAAGAGAGGCCGTATAAGATCTCTCTCATCGGGTTTAAACAGTTTCAAATCAATAGTTCAACCTACCAGGTGCAAGTGACTAGTGGTACATAAAATGTAAAGAGATGATTTACGAAATGCACACAACGAGGGTGCTTCCGACTGGCGTCGACTATGCGAATCTCGTACTCTGTATTAATACTAAAATACTATTAATACTTGTTCTACTACTATTAGTACTAATAGTACTTCAGGATTTTAGCTCATGATTCTCCTAAAGTAACTGTGGAAATATCCTGTGATTATCCTAGCTGTTTCATAAAATTAATAAACTTAGACTTTATGACTGGTGATAGAAATCACTCGGACATTTTCAGTCCCTTTCATAAGTAACCCAATAACTGCCGACCTTTTACTCCACTACTGGGCTCGCTTGTTTTTAGTTTGGCGCTTTCAGGAGAAATTACATAAGGCGCAGACCTGAAAGACCTACCTTGCATTTACAAATTGCATTTTCAATGTTTTTTTTGCAGTCAAGTTAAACAAATATAATTAACTGTATAAGCTATACAGTTAATTATATTTGTTTAACTTGACTCCGAAAAATTTATGAATGAATTCGAAGGTAATTCAAAAGATTATTTACGTCGTAAAAATTCGATATTTTTGTTTGTACCACAATTTAGTCAGTTATTACAGCTTAATTTTTTTATTTATTAGCTCATAAACTTTTAATACGTCACCGGCTTTGAAGAGCTTTTGACCCTATAACATATTTTATCAAAGTTAATGCATTTGAAGAGATAATTTTGTTTGAATATTTGAAAACACGATGACGGGTCTGTTTCCTTTACAATCTGCATAGTTTAGTACTGCCTATAGTATCTGCACGTTTCCTATTTCACCACCAAGTTTGCTTACATTGTAGCACGTAGAAGTACAAAGATAGAAAGAGAGACCGCTATACGGTCTCTCTCTCACCTCTCTATCAGACTCTCTCATCAGATTCAAACAGTTATTGAACCTGCCATATTCAACTGACTAGGATAACATAGAACACGAAGAGATTGTATTTCACTTACAAGTTTATTTACATAGTAGCACGTAGGTCTAAAGTACAAAGACAGAAAGAAAGAGAGATTGATGGATGGATCTCTCTCGTCGGGTCAACACATTTCCAAATCAACAGGTTCAATTGACTAGGATAACATTAAACTATAAAAGATTTCTTTTCTCTAACAAGTTTACTTACATCGTAGCACGTGGATCTTGTTAGTACAAAGGATAGAAAGAAAGACTGTCTAGTTCTTTCTTATAAGGTTGACTATGCACATCAATAGTTGAAGCTTCCATGTTTTAGTAATTAGGGTATCATAAAACTTAGAGTTTGAATTGAATCGATAGTTTTGGTAACATCGCAGTACGGGTGTCACATTTACTTACTCCACATGTAAATATAGTACGGCCATATTAAGATAGTAAGAGATAGTGCATAGTTCTTTAGGTCTCTCTGTTTCAGTTTGACATCAATAGTCGAACCTATGAGTTTTATATGATAAGGATATCATGAACTATGAGGATCTTAAACAATCAGATTGTTTACATTCCGCATAATTTGGGGTCGCCATACTCAATGCAATATCTGTAATCACATTAAGGATGGTGACCATTACTCTTGGATTCTGCTATCGGATACGGCAGGCTTAAGTAAAAAAATAGTTAACATCGCAATATTATGAAATGCTGTAAAACCGTATTTCTCTCAAAATTTACAACTTACGTAAATATATATGTTTAGACTTACTTATGTATGTAATTTTTGTGGTTACAGTGGTGTTGGTTGGTGGTGGTATGATATGTGATAAATTATTTATATTGTTTATGCTTATATAAAAGAACTACATTTTGAACGAATTGTTTCGGTGTGAAGCCCAAAATCGATCTAAGTGATGTGCATGTTGAGAAGCCTATGTCCAGCAATAAACTGCGATAGCATCTGATGGTGAAAATGATAATGATAATGATGATGATGATTTCTATTTTGGTCACTATCTATGGAATAATGTGTGAAGCAAAAACTATGTACCCCTTTTTATGAATATTATGCGGATGGAATTGTCTGTAATTTAGCAGAGTTAAAGCTTATTATAAGCTTACCTCATGTAATAGAGCAGAAAGTTGAAGGGTTAAATTAAATAAATTATGGTCCTAATTTGCTCTCCGACGACCACTTTCATTAAATTTTTTATGTATACTTAACCAATTTAAGTATATTGGAATTTGTATTTCATGCATGTGTATTTCGATTTGAGCTGGAAAAATTCATTAACACATTTGTCATAAGATATCTCTTTTTTCTTAGTGTCAGGATATGATTGATCTAGTATCGCTGTGTTTCTCACTGACTTCTAAAATGCGGCGTTACAAAAACGTACGCTTCATTTCCTGCACCCATATTGATTACATAACTGACTGCAAAAATTGGTTTTGAGCTTATTTTAAATATTTATTGATTTAGGAACGTAGTTGTTGAATAAAGAAAATAAAATAATAATAATGAAATCTTATTACAAGGTATAATATGACTGAAAAGCTGATTCTTACGAGAGTCTGACCTTAAGTAATGATTTGCAAGTACTCAAGGACCGCAGAAGTCACTTATTATCAGGTAATTTGTCTACTTGTTTACAGATTAAAAACAAAAATTTGCAAAATAAAGCTTGTAGCTTCCTCGTAGCTTCTTTGTAGCTTTTTCGTAGCTAGGTACTACAGAGTATATTACGAATCGAACTTTCCGTTTTACATTTATTTATGAAAATTGTATGGATAATTAATTTTACTAATTAATCCATAATCAACTAAAATTAATAAATTAAGTTTTGAATAAAATATAGACAATTAAATTGAACAACGCACGTACTGATGTACCTTGTTCACCTTTCACTCTCACTTACAGAAAAATCAGACTATCTCTATCGATTTGATACATTTCTTTTTAATTTATGATGCCTTAGTAGGTTTGCGGAGACCAATACCTATCTACTGCTCTTATGATAGACCAGGTGAGGTGACCTTTTTTTTATTTTTAAACCGCACGTTTTTTCGGGCACTAGAAGTCAGGGAACATAATATGTAGGATTTTTATTTATCTCTTTATAAGAAAAAAAATATGCATTTCATTTATTTGATGAAACATCAATAACTTCTTTAAATAGCACTTACCCGTAGCCATATTAAACATTATAACTCGCAGTAAATTGGTCCTGTTCCTTTTCTGTCAATTCCGTAAAAAATACAAGACCTGTTGTCTTCTTTGTCTTTTTCACAGTTTAATATATTTTGTAAAAAAAGTCAATATCTTGAATTCTGGTTGCAAGACCTATCACTGTCCACTTTACAATGTGGCCTATTTTTGTTAATTTCATAGACATTTTGTTCCAAAGGTTTACTTATTGATTACATGTAGTCTGACAGTAAAGGAAAGAAATTACACGTTCTTCGGATAATTGTGTTTGTGATATAAACGTATATATATCATATAAACGTACACAGTTAAGTATTTTCTCACGTGTATTTACAGGAGAATCAGCCTCTCATACAATCCAATAAATCTCTTTTTATTTATGATTCCTTAGTACAGAAGGGTGGGCAAAGTGCCTACTGTTACTTATCGACATCAACTTACCACGCGATGCTTCCAGAGCCTATGTTCATGTTTCCTTTCTTTCAACTATGTGAGAAAGACAGAAAAGAGAAACAGAATGAAAGCTGAATATATTGCCTTCCCTTTCTACTACCAAATACATTAGGTACATCAAACTATATCATGGTACGCATTAAACTGTAATTCATGTCATAAGCTTGCGATTGCCCACACAAGGTTTAGTGATAAATTGAAAGTAAATTTACTGTAGATTTTGTGAAAATCAAATTTCTACTTTTTGTGTCGTAATTACTGTAAATTTTACAAAATAATCTTAAAAGCTTAAAACCCCATACATTTGCTCGCAATTATATTCTCTAGACTTTGTAGATACGGTAGATATTTGTTGTACATGGACGTCAGTTTTTCATCAAAATGGAGACCTTTTTGTAACTTATGAGTTCCTAGTGATTGAACCGTGTATTTGTGCAAATTTTGTGGCTACATTGAAGTAATAAATAATAAACTGTTATAAAAAGAAAACAATTATTTTCGTCTTCATTAAAATATCTCGATCCCTCTGGTCTAGTCTCTTGAATTTGTCAAACGTCCTTTCTTTTATAAGACTAAACTACAATATTTAGGTAGCTCTGCTTACTTTATACTGTCAAATGGCATTGTGTGTCATGTGACACACAACGCCATCTGAAATTTATATTTATTTGTGTGACTTATTATTATATACGAATATTTTTGTTTGTGTACTGTTTATTAAATACAATACAAGCAAACGCACTGATCCATACAAAAAAATTACCCATTTTAATAAATTTGTGAAGAGATTATGAGATGAGGAGATAAAAAATCAAAAGCGTACAATGATTAAAATAACTAAAAACGCAGTCAACAAAAAGGTTGTTATATTGCATCGACCGGGAATCAAACCCGGGTCACCCGCGTGGCAGGCGAGCATTCTACCACTGAACCACCAATGCTGGTATTAATATGATTGAATTTTGCTTTCTATTTATGAATATACGCATGCATATTTGAAAAATTTTGAAATAGAGTAGACATTCACTATAATCTCTACGTAAGTGTGGGGTGCCCTTTGGCGAAATGTCAGGGCAACTTGTATAGGGTCGCCAGTAGCACCTGGAAGCGTAAAAGCAATGGCACAAGCTCTGTCGTGTACCTTGGAAACGAGATATTAGATATTAATTGTATGAACTTTATGCCAATAAATAATTATTAAACTAAATCGCAGTAGACTTAAAACTGACTGCCTCGTTGGTCTAGTGGTTAGCGTATGCGGCTGCTGATCAAGAGGTCTCGGGTTCGATTCCCGGGTCGGACCAAATATTCTTTGTGTGATTCACAAATATTTGTTTCGGAGTCTGGGTGTTTTCTATGTATAATATGTATGTATTTACAAAAAAAAAAGTATGTTTATGTATTTAAATCAGTTGTCTTAGTACCCATAACACAAGCTCCTGCTTAGCTTGGGACTAGATGATGTTGTGTGTCAGATGTCCAAAATATTTATTTATTTATTTATTATTTATTTTCTATGAATGTTTAATAAGTTACGTGAAATATTGATTTTTTTTTCCGGAAGTCCAATTACTAATAATGGACTAAAAATTGTTAGTTGTACGTAATTACTACGGTTATGCGAGAGCAGTTATCCACAACTGGTATCACCCGCACATATACCAGGAGAACATAACATAGTAGAGGAAGAGGAGGCAGTTCTCTTTAGACATAGAGCAATACGCCACCAAAATATATACCTATTTTACATAATTACCTATTATGAAACACAAATTTCGAAAGATAGATGAAAAGCAATCCTGGAAATGTTATCCATCCTTGTTACTCATTGTAATTAATATCATAAGAAAGCGATAGAGTGATCATGACAGCTACGCAGTTGACAGGACGTCGCGTGGTGCGACGTTAGCAAATCGACCTTTTCACTTTATGATATCCTGGTACAACAACCTATTCTATAGTGATCTATTTTGTATTAACGTGACCTATAAAATCTTCCTACTATTAAATTTTATTACAGAAAACGTACAGCCCCATATAATTTCTGGCTTGAGTTAAACGATTTCTTCAGAAAAGGTAAACAATGAAGATGTTTTGTGTAGGTTTTAACTAAAATTAAAACAGTTCTGTAGAGTATTTAATTTATCTTCGAGTGCTTTCTATTAGCTTATTGTGTTCTAGTATTAAGAAGTAAAAGTTTCATGCATTCATTCATAGTATAGGGTGAAGAAATGTTATTTTACACAAAATTAATTTACAATGAGACATGTTTCCTACCAACTATGATCCCGGGTCCGATAAACGGGTCATGAAAACTATCTTACTAAGCCGCCATGGCCTGGGTCGCCGTACCTTATTGTCTGCATTCGCATCAAGTATGGCGGCCCCCACTTTATGATTCTTCCCATGCTTTTCATCATGTAAAAAAATCCTAATATTTCTTCTGTTCGTGTATTTATCACCTAACTCTTGACAACTGGTTATATCGTAGTACTAAGGTACGGTGAAGTAGTTGTACTCTTTCTAATTAGTAGCTATTAAGCTACGAAGTAGCTACGACATAGATTCGAGATGTCTACGAGAAACGATTTATCGATATATTAATTAAAAAAAAATGTTAACGTGTAGTTTATATTTGATAACTGTTCGTAATACAGTAATTAGCAATATTTATAACTGATATTTGTTTTAACCTCTACAACTGAGTCTTAATTCTAAATTCTTTTGCACAACTAGAATAGAAGAATTACTTGATAGTTTGATACCACTACATCTTCAAATGTGAAAACTTAAGTACTTTTCTATTAAGTATATTTACCTCAATACCACAATAACAAGGAGGAAAGGCAATTCATGTGGCAGTATATAAACTTTGTGCAAATTCTTCATATTTGATGAAGTTCTAATTATTTAAACCTCGTTAGTTCGATTATTGAAATCAACTTGAAATGAAGAGACTGACAAAGCCATGACTGTCTCTTACTATTTTCATACGACCATATTATAAACACGTGCAGTGAGTGTGACAACCGTACCGTGATGTAAACAAAACTGTCTATTCAATTCAAGTTCTTTAAGTTTCATGACGTCCTAATCACTAATACCCTAAAAAGGTGTACTATATATAAGAAATTACTTTATTATAATTACCTTATTTTTATACCAAAAAAGAAATAACTATACGGTATTTCTTTCTGCGTGAAGTACAAAGGTACCGCAAGACCCACGTGCTAGGACGTAAACAACCATATTTATGAAATACAATCGCTTTATGTTTTATGATATCCTAATTACTTGAACCTGATACGTTCAACTATTGACGTACAATTCAAAGAAAAATGGGCACAAAACTGAGTACACCCCTAATGTTCAATGATATCCTAGTCACTTAAACTTGGCAGGTTCAAGTATTGCCTTGAATTGGAGCTAATGCCAGTGATATGGTGAGAAAGGACAATGCGCTGTCTTTTTCAAACCTTACTCGAAAATAATACGAGCAGGTGGAGCGAGGAAGGGGACCCACGTGCTGCGATGTAAACAAACTTGCTGGTGAAATACAAGCTCCTTACGTTTTATGATATCCTAGTCACTGGAACCTTACAGGTTCAACAGGTTATTATTGATATACAAATTGGAAGAACCATGTGCACAAACCTAAATACAAACTCCTTATGTTTTAAGTTATCCCGATCACTAGAATATTGCAAGTTCCACTAAAGTTTCAGGTGATTTAAAATTGCACCACGTGTTTCGATACTAAGCAGAGATAATTAAAGTTTACATGAAAAAACAGGAAAGCTAGAAAAAATAAGTAATACCTATATAGAATTAAATAAATTACAGTTGAATTTCAACTATTGGGTTACCACGTACAAATAAAATTAATTGATTATAAATAAATATATATTAGAATCGTATATTATAGAAATTATTAAAATACGAACTGAAAACTAAGATATTGGAAAATTCTAGACATTTTCTCAATACGAACAGAATGAAATCTCACTTCATATATTTTCTGTTCTTCCCCCAACCTACACACTCACACCATACGACACCGAGTCACGCCCTCTATACAGAAACGACGTCGATTTTTGTTTCTTTAAACCTTAAGTTATGACATAAACTTGAGCTGTTCATCTAACATTTTATGATTAATAGGAAGCTCATGTTATGTAGATTATTTTTTTAAAAAACATTTTTCTCTCTTATGTCATGAATTGCGTGAATTTTTATAAATAATCTGAGAGTTAGCTGTTTCAACAGATTTCCACTTATAAAAAAACCTTTATCTCTGTATCTTTTATTGCGAATTTATACTTTAGGCCATTAAGATAACGGTGAAATACGTTTAGCACAGGGAGAGTATTCGTAGGTTCATCGCCGAAATAGAAACCTCTTCGTGGCTTATCGGTTCCTTGTGATAAAAACGCGAGCTTTTGTTCTCATATACCTTTAATACGAGTATGTTCTACATGATGAACTCATAAATGTTAAAAAATATAGGCTGGCTGAAATAATCGTCAACAATATTTGCAGAAATACCTTAATATTACGAGTGCGTATTATGTTGTACATATTATATATATATATATATATATATATATATATATATATATATATATATATATAAATATATATATATTTATATAGATAATACTTAATATTGTAAAGAGCAAAAATAGATTTGTTTGTGTCCCTGACGGAGGCTATAGAATGTTTTCAAAAAAGTTAGGAATCCGTATAGAAAACTTTGATAATGTATGTAACTCAAGGTCCTCAATATCACTATTTTTAAAATTTATAAAATGGATATTTATGAAACAACGATGTTATCTATGAGAGATAGGTACTACAAACATAAAATTAGGCTAATTGTCCTGTATGCATCTATAGTAATATCATGAGTTTACAGTGATTTATGTGTGAATACATAAATCTATCAGAATTTCCAAATGGATAGTTTTGAATGATTGTTTTGTCAAAACAAGCTCAATCGACGTGGAGAGTCTGCCAACAATGTATTGAGCGGTGTGAATAAAAACGAGTAGGACAAGTAAATACTTGAACATATCAAAATAACAAGTAAACGCCAAAATTGAAGTGAATAAAACAAGTATTTACTCTTACTCGCGAGTAAATACTTGAGAGGCTAGTAAAACCCGGAAAAATGCCAATTTTGGTGTGAATAAACGCAAGTAAATACTTCTGTAGCAAGTAAATACTCGTCTATTCGCAAGTCAACCCGACCCCAGACTTGCAGTCGTACTTGTACACGAAAGATGGCTGCATTTATGAACCTGCGTGGTGTGAAACGTTATAGAGACCGGCGTGATCTAAGTCCCGATCTATCTAAGGGACTATTACGGTTTGAGAGCGAAAACGTAGATTTTCTCACTACGCACTTTCTTGATGAAAACACTGATGCAAGGGGTGAAGGATTAACTGCACGGAAAAAGATGGAAATTTAATTGACGGGGAGTCAAGTTAGTTTAGCGGCGAAAACAGAACAAGTCACAACAGAAAATGATGCGTAGTCTGTGTGGCGCTACAAGTATTTACTTGCCTTTTTTGTGAATTCAGTTGTCTCGCGAGTAAATACTTGCTAGTATAGCCTCGGGTTGACGAGTACACGGTCACAAGTAAACTCGACGCTTTATTCACATCGGTTTACTTGGAGTTTAAATACTCGTTACACTTTACTTGTAAGTAAATACTCGTCGTACTCGTTTTTATTCACACCGCTCATTATAATTTTATACATTCTTTTTTTTAAACACAGAGCTCGTACTGAGCCAGGGCGGACAGCTAATTAAATATATTTTGTAAATAAAGTCAATATCTGACCTTGAACTCTAGTAGCGAGACCTATCACTGTCCACTATACAATGTAGCCTATTTGTGTTAATTTCGTAGACATTTTGTTCCAAAGGTTTAAGGTTGATTTTTTATGTAGTCTATCTGACAGACAATAAAGGAAAGAAAATACACATTTATCGGTTAAATGTTTGATTGTGCAGTGGATTTAAAGATCTAATCATATAAACATATGCAGTGACGTATTTCTGACGTGTGTTTACAGGGAAATCAGCCTCATGTGATTCAATCTCTTTTTATTTATGATTCCTTAGTACAAAAGTGAAGACAAAGTGCCTACTGTTACCAGACAGACATCTATTTACCACGCCATCAAACCTTAACATTTTGTTTCCGTTCTTTCAATTATGTGATAATAGTCTAAGATCCCACTGCTCGATTCTGCAGGTATCTGTTTTTTCGATGAAACTAATTTTAAATGAATGTTTATTAAGTATACAATGGATTAGGGATAGGTTGCCTATAACAAATTAGCCGCAAATACCTGCAATTAATTTTATTAAAATTCATTCGATGGTGTAATTTGCAACTATATGTTTTTTTAATGAATTTTACGTCATTTGAAAGAAAATAATGTTACAAATTAAAAAAGAAATGGTTGCCAGCTCTCAGTCAGCCGCAACGTTAGGGTTGCCAGGTGTAAACAGGTATATTAGTGTTAATTATTTTTATAATTGTTTATAATTAATAATAATATAGTTTATAATTGTGCATCACCTGTTTTTGTTTTTAAATATTAATACAAAATATATACATTTAATTTTTGACAGGTATCTGTCACCTTCAATCAAATATTGTGAACGTGAAAATCAAGAAGAAATGGATGTTTCATACACAATTTACGGACCTCTCCAACCCAGGCCTACAAACTTCAGCGAAAGTTTAAAAAAACTCCGTTTCAAAGAAGCCTTTGTCAAATATTTAGCTACATTCTGGGAAAACGATTGTTTTGCTTCAACATTACTTAATAAAACTGTTTTTATCATCGTTGGAGAACAGTGCTTTTCTTATCATCTAGAAGGAGACCATGCCATAAACACTGAAGACCTTAATTTAAGTTGTCATCATGAGGAAGCTGACACACGCATAATGTTTCACATAAACAGAGCACCTCCAGAGACAAAAGTTTTTTTTTTTTTTTTTTTATATTAGCTGCCTTTATATTTATATATATATTTTATTATATTTACTGAAAGCTAATGACACCGATGTCTTAATTATTTTATTAGACGATATTCACAAAGTACCAGATATGGAAATTTGTCTGGCTGGTACAAAACAAAAAAAAACCGAAGAAAGATGAAAGTTTTATAAATTGCACTCAATACGCAACTAGCGGCGAAGTTAGGCCCAATTTTATGTCGTGCATTGCATAATTCCATGCATTTACTAGCTGTGATTATTTAGCTGCGTTTTATAATAAAGGAAAGATCAGAAAAGAAAACAAAGAAAGAAAGGAAATAATAATTGTTTTGACACATACGATGAGACAACATCTTATAAATCTAATAGTTCAATAATCTAATAATTCAGATGATATCGACACCGATATAGACAATGAATGAGAAAAAATAAAGACATGAATAATTATAAGATTTGCATATAGACTAAGTATAATTTTGAACACATGTTTTTTTACTTTTTTTATAAAAAAATTGAAATAAAAGTCAGAGCAAGTGGAACATAAAGTGATGACGTTAGTCATCGCTCTGATTGACTTATAAAAATAGTGTGAATTGATGTGTAGTAATTATCCCAAATTAAATATGATAAACATGATAATATTGATAAGATTAATAATAAAAAAAGCCGTGTATAATCCAATTAAATCAGAATCTTTACTATACATACATGAACATTGAAGAAATAAGCAAAGAAACTCCGATTTTCTTTAGAGATTCTCATTCTAGATGATAAGAAAAGCACTGTTCTCCAACAGTGATAAAAACAGTTTGAATGAAGTAATGTTGAAGCAAAACAATCGTTTTCTCAGAATGTAGCTAAAAGTCCTTTGGAGGAAACGGATTTTTTTTCAAACTTTGTCGCAGAAGTTTTTAGGCCTGGGTTCTAGAGGACCGTGAATTGTATATGGAACATTAATTCTTTCCAAATTTTCACGTTCGCAATGTTTGATGGAAGGTGACAGAACCTGTCAAAAATTAAATGTATTTATTTTGTATTAAGATTAAAAAAAAAACAAGTGAGTGTATATAATTAACATTAATATACCTGTTTACACCTGGCAACCCTAATTTTGCGGCTGACTGAGAGCTGGCAACCATTTCTTTTTGAATTCGTAATATTATTTTCTTTCGAATGTCGTAAAATTCATTAAAAAAACATATAGCTGCAAATTACATCAACGAATGAATTTTACTAAAATTAATTGCAGGTAATTGCGGCTAATTTGTTATAGGCAACCTATCCCTAATACATTGTATACTTTATAAACATTAATTTAAAATTAGTTTCATCGAAAAAACAGATACCTGCAGAATCGAGCAGTGGGATTTTGTACTATAAAGACAGAGAAGAGAAACAGAATGAAAACTGAATATATTCCCTTTCCTTTCTACTACCTTGTACATTTGTACATAAACTATATCATGTTGTTGATGTTTGTTACTTTAAACTGTAAAACATGACATAAAATTGCGTTAGTCACAAAAGATTTGGTGATAAATAAGAAGATAATTTATTGTAGATTATGTGAAAAGCAAATTTCTACTCTTTTGTGTCAAACATTCCCAAAAAATTTACGAATTAATCTTAAAGGTACCACTTTGATGAGATTTATATTTAATACTTTTTACTTTTATTTATTTTAAGAGCTTATAACTATATATTTGCTTGCAAACATATACTTTAGACTTTGAAGATACGGTTGTTGAAGAATTTGTATTTTCGAGTGTACATAGTCGTCAGCTTTCCATCAAAATGAAGACCTCTTTGTAACTTATGAGTTACTAGTAATTGAACCGCGTATTTGTGCGAACTTGGCGCTAACATTGAAGTCAGTTATAAAAAGAAAATAAATTAATTTTTAATAGGGCTCATAATAATATGTAAAAACTTGATAAAATACGAATATGAACTAGTCATGAATAATTGATTTTTCACTAAGAAAATTTATTTAAATTACTTAAAAATACATTTAAACATAGAAAAAAGTTCTTAGGAAGCCTATTAATTAGAGGCAGTGTTGAAAACAAAAAAATGATATTTTTTAAAAGCACAGCATTTTTTTAATTTAATTGTTCCAATTCAAACCACACGTAATATAGACCAGTTATAGCCGATAATGTTTGAAAAGACAATGAATTATAGTAGGATGACCCCCTTGGAAAAGGAGGAGAATATTACAAGAATTAAACGAAAAATAATTTACGGGCGATCTGAGGTCGGGAAGGGAGAGTGGGGGGGTTTTAAAATAAAAAAATGGCTTATATTGATTTCCGTCAAAACTACAAGTCCTATGGAAAAAAGTTAAATGGCAAAGTTGTAGGTAATAAAAAGATGTACATCTTTTGTAATTACACTTTTTTCACATAACCTCAAATTGTATGTGAAAAATTCAAAAAACCAAGTTTTTGGTTTTTTATTTTTATGTTTTACAAATATAATTATTTTTTCAAGAAATTATTAAAAATTATCTTCTCAGAAAATGCAATAAATTAAAAAAATCCAGTTTTATTTTTTTTATTGAGATGTTTACACTTTAATCACTCGAAAAACGTAAGATTATATGTTACATTAATAAACAAAAATATTGCAAATCGAAATATACTACTGTAATCAACAAACAAATAAATAATAAAGTAAATTTTAAATAAAACATCTACAATATTTTGAAAAAGTTGCAGATTTTTTTTTTAAATTATATGCCTATTTATTACTATTTTAAGATAATTTAATACCTGAGTGACCTACAAAAAATTTTAGACCATCAAAAGTTATTTACTAAGTCAAAATGAGGTGAAAAATAGATATTTCAAATTACGGTGTATTCGGGACATAGAAAGGTAAGTTTTCACTAAATTTCTTGAAAAAATAATTTTATTGGTAGTAGACAAAAATTAAAATCAAAAACTTTGTTATTTTGTAAATTTTTAACATAAAATTTGAGGGTATGTAAAAAAAGTGTAAATACAAAAGTTGTAGATCTTTTTATTACCTACAACTTTGCTATAATTTTTTTTTCATGGGATTTGTAGTTTTGCCGGAAATCGACATAAACCGTTTTTTACCCTCAACCCCCCCCCTCCCTACCCCTTCCCGGCCTCAGATCGCCCGTAAATTATTTTTCCTTCTATTTTTATAATATTCACATTCTTTTCCAATGGGTTTCATCCAACTATAATTTATGTTCACTTTTTATTATTTTAGGAGGCTTCTACCCTGGTCTAGTAGGACAAGGATGCTAAATAAAGTACTTTCAAATTAAACGAAATACCAACTTAGTATTAAAAACATCATGGATACAGTTTATTTGAACTTGATAAATAATTTATCTTCGTGTCCCATTGTCAAACCTTTTTTTAACATAGTTATTATATGTTTACTTTATATTTTATAAATAAATTTATTTTAGTTTTATTATCTTGGTTTATGAAAATACATCTTCTATAAGCATGACGTGCTAGTATTTCAGCGGCAAGTGTCACCGTCCCACTCAGTGGAAAATGGCAGCCTGGCGGCTCCACCAATCAGTATTGCACCCGTGGTCTCAGTCCACGTGACGTATGAAGCCGATTCATGAATGGATGGATTGAACTTCTGCTCAGACATATTCTCCTGGTAGTTTCAGGTAAATGGAGGGCACAATTCACGTTCCAAGTTCATTTTTGTACCTGAGAATTTCAGTTAATGTGGTGAGGCACCGAAAATTATTTATTTATTTTAAATTGCTTAAAATATTAAAGAAGATTTACTAGGTGTGCCCTCAGATTGGTTATCTTGACGTCGTTGGGGTGAATTTATATATACGTTATGTATATTTATAAATGTGTTAATACTATTTATTTCCCCAAGGAATAATTTCAATCAATCAAGCAATCATGAAGCATTTTGTTTGTCAACAAAAAGTAATAAGTAGACTACTAATTAAAATAAAAAGTGAATAAATAATTTGATTATAAATGAATTGATATAAGGTTACGATATATTTAAATGAGAAATTACATATTAAAACTTTCTAATTAAAACAATTATTGACAGTTACTATTATGTTGTAGACTATTAAAAAAGAACTACATATTAACTATTAATTTTTTCACTAGCTTTTGCCCGTGGTTCTGCCGCGTATATGTCAATTACAGAGTAGTAACTTTGTTAAAGGAATTTATCACATTATATGAATTTCGGACATCGTCTTTAGGCTGTTTTCACTGTTTCGTTTTCTTGTTCCCCACCGCGGTTCTACACCCGATCTAAAACTGTCCACCACAGATATTTCTACACCAGGCGAGAAGAAATACCGAGGTGTTAGTTGTTTCCAATTCTTCCCTGTCTCTCTCCAACACGTGGCGAAGGGGTGGTGCCCCTTGGTTCACGCATGCGTCGTATTAGCCTCTACCAGGCACAGATGTAAACAGAACACTTATTTGCACGTGGCCCTGTGTACTGCACCGAGAATGTGCCTTGTTCACGATGTTTGTCAATATTAATATATCATTTCTAGAAAGATACAGGACATAATCAGTTTGTTCATAATAACTCTAAATCGATAATATTCAACTACTTCTAACCTACTATATACAATACTATATTCATCACGTCAAATGTTTATTTCAATAAATTAAAAAAAAGACCCAGTACTACAGTTAAAATATCTACCTATATATAATATTATTATTCGGCCTTTGACGAGAACTTCTGATTCGATTTGAAAATATACTTCCACTTTTTTCTTCCGTTTCCGCGGTTCATCTTTTATTTCCGTGGTAAAACATTAGGCTACGAGCAATAAAAGATGGAGATGGTGCTGCGGATGAGGTTGACTTCAATTACTGTGCGATTTTGATTGATTAAATGAAATGTATTTCGTTATACAAGGCCCTGAAGAAAACTGTCTCCAGTCTCCTACTGTGTTATGTTCTCCTGGTACATGTGCGGGTGTTACCAGTTGCGGATAACTTTTGGTTTGCAATCGACTACGTAAAGATGCCATTGTAGTACTGGAAAATTATATAACCATTTCACTTAATTTATTTTCATATTTTTAGAAAATATTAAAATTATTTTTATTAAATTTCAATACCAAAAATTTCTGTATTGAATTTTATTTTGGCACAAAATCCTTAAAATACACATTATTTATTCGAGGCTTTGAAGACAACTGTCTCTAGTCTCCTACTGTGTTATGTTGTGCTGGTATATGTGCGGGTAATTTCAGTTGCGGATAACTGTTGGCGTGCACTCGAGGCTACTTAAAGTCTTTTTATAGTACTGAGTACTGGAAAATTAAAAAACCATTTCAAATAATATTATTTTCATATTTCATCATATTTAGTAAGAAAAAGTAAATTTACACTTAAGAAATGTAGTTTCAAAAATTTTTCTGAAATATTTCCTTGATATTCTTAGTGGACGCAAAAGTAGTTGGCAGCAAGATGGCAGCACCTCCAAAGACAACTGTTACATTAATCCTTACTAGTATGATAAATTTGAAAGTGTAGTCTGTACATCTGTACAAAACGATTTAACAGATGAATTTTATAAATATTTATTTATAAAATTCATGTGTTAAATCTCTGTCTAGAGACTGGGATTTTAGAGATTCTAAAAGTGTCCGCCTTCTATATGTCTTACGATTCGAACGTACCGCCGGATTTGAGTTCTAGCTCTAAAACTTAATTAGGATAATATTATGTAGTCTTCCTTCATTTATGTTGTTCATCTAAGTTTACTTTTAAAAGGTATTGCAATTCTAATGTTCGAATCGTAAGTAAGTCACAATAAATAAACTTCATAACACTGTTTCAATCTTCTCAAAAATATTTATCTTAAATATGAAATTCTCGTGTCACAGTGTTAGTAACCATACTGCTCTGAAAAAGCTGGCCCAATTTGTATGAAATTTTGAGTGTATATCGGGTAGGTCTGAGAATCAGCTTACATCTATTTTTCATACCAGTAGTACGCGTGCGAAGCCACGGGCATCAGCTACTAAATCTATAGTTTATACAAATTATAACTTAATTATTATGTGTTTCTTTTATTTCATTTCTATTTAAATACAGAATAAAAGTGTCACTTAAATTAAAAAGCTATTTTAAGATTATATATCTATCTTCTATTTAATACAAAAATGAATTGCTTTTCGTTAGTCTCGCTAAAACTCGAGAACGGCTTGACCGATTTGACTAATTTTGCTCTTGAATTATTTGTGGAAGTCCATTTATGTTGAAAGTGCAAAGTGTTTGAAAGTTAGCGTCTTGCTAGTCTTGATTAGTGATTAGTAGATAAGTAGCAGTAGATTAATAAGTAATTGGATATTAATATTTCGTCGCACACAGAATACATTTAGTATATACAATCAGATTTTGGTATGTGTTGTTTTAAAATCTAATCTAATCTAATTAAAATCTAATGAGTTTTTAGAAACTTTTACAATATGCATGAATGAAGGTTGTAAATACGCTTTTTATTAATTAATATTTGTCCTGTTTAAAAACACCTCTTCTTCGAGACTGCAGTACTGGCGTTCTAGTGTGGTAATACCGCTAGTGTGCAATATGGGAAGGAATGTGTGTTGATGCAACCAATTGGTCATATAATTCTGTCTCTCTTCAGGATCGCCAGAAGCTTCTAAGTATGAACGAGATAGCGATGTATAATCTTCACTCAGGTAAGATGTTCTGGTAATGGTGCACTATAAGGAAACTATTCTGAATCTCAAACTTTTAGATCATGGATGGAAATTTATTCAAAATTATTAAATTATTGAAAATTACCTAAAAAAGTTGGATTATTTGTTAGATTTTTCATACTTTGTATATTTCTATCAATTACTACTGGAATTCAAATGTTATTATAATTAAAAATTAATTCGAGATGTTATGTTTTTTCTTCGAATCTATGGAAATTTGAAGAGAACATACCTACTAAGGGTAAATAACACTGTTACTACTTCTAGAAAAAAAATTCTAAAATAAATTTGGTAATTCTGTCACATCATGCTTCTTAGTTTTATTCTCTTACCCGACTGGGTCGAAACCAAAAGGAACGGTAACAGTTTCGGTATTCTACGTTTATTTGTATGTTCTACCTCAGCGCACATATACTGATTAAATCTCATGGCTCGATCGATATAGGCTATATTTAAACCGTAGCAACAGTTTTTGGTAAAAGATTTTAAACTTTGTCTTATTAAAAGAACGTACGAAGTAATTAAATAAATCCTTACTAATATTATAAACCTCCTTTCTAAGGAGAGGCCTATGTCCAGCAGTGGACTGTTGAAGGCTGTTGATGAATATTATAAATGCGAAACTTTGTATGTATTTATGTATATTTGTTGCTCTTTCACCACCCCCACCAGCCACCGAAAATGCATCTGAAAAATGTTTTGCATTGCGATTCTCAACGCATTCCATCACATGCACCTATACTAGGATATCATAACTACGATGGAGTTGTATAGGAAAATTGCATTGCTGCATTACCAATTCCTCCCTTCCTCCTCCTTCTTCCATTTTAAGGGTGTTTGTGGGTGGGAGTGCACCACGCGATGGCACAGTACGACATTCAGTCATAAACTAGCGACGCTTCGGTACGGTTGTTAATATACCACATTGTTTCACTATATTATTATGGTCTCACAAACGTTTTACAATAGTTTAAATTTAATTTGGACGTTGTAAATATTCGTGAGACTCTAAGAAAACCAAGACTCAGCAATAATTTGTGGATCACACAAAATATTGTTCCACTTCGGGATCCAAGTCACAACACTGTACCTACTTTGTAAAAAGCGGTAAAGTGACTGATAATACCAGTACACTACAGTACAATGCAGTACTATTTACAGAAATTACGTCTTTAAACATGCTTTTGTAGAATTAGTCTACCAAAAAAGTTGACTATGATGAATAAAAAAAATATTCATAGATTTTAGTCCAACCGGCATTGATGCATAAAGGTCACAAAAACAAACATACAGACCATTATATATAGTCTTAAAGCCGCTGAATAACAATTTACGCCCAATAAATATGACAATTATGTTCAGGAAGGTAGTAGAACCACGCTGATTTCAGCACCAATACGAATGAGCCGGCTCGACCGGGGCAGTACTACCCTCACACAGAAGACCATCCTAATAATGAAAGCATTCTTGCTCTCGTATTTCCTTGGTAAGTGCGAGTGGAGGGCCAATTATTCTGCATCATTCTCCTGGCCTCCGAAGGCCGGGAGAATGATGCAGAAGTATCTAACCAGGCCGCCATGGTATAGTTGGTTTAGCTATAGCTCACCATACTATATTGCCTACCCTCACAATGAGAATGGTGGCCTCTACTCCTGGATTCTACTCATGCTTTCCATCAGGCAGAGTAGAGTCACTTTGGTAGGCTTAAATATATAAAAAAATGTACAATGTAAATGTAAAAAAAATACGTAGGTTAAATTTCGCTATCTCACTCATACATGGGAATACGTTATATTGTTTCTAACCTTCGAAAGGTATTTATCTAGCTGATATTTATTTAGTAGCGCTACATCCACTGTTATAAAGGAAATAAAGTTGTAGATACAATATAAATAAATTATATATTTTATTATACAGACATGATAATTAATGTGAGAAAGAATGGTATAAGTCGAGTGCAAATTCAACTACATAATGAAAATAATATTTTTTCTTACTTTTTAATTTTAACGTTCTCCATGAAAAGTATATTTGATATTAATTGTGAATAGTTGAGAATCTTTTCTATTCTTCCTGTTTCGTCAGAGACTTTACAAACAAACATAAAACAGACACAAATTCAACCATTATTTTTTTAGTTTCAACTCTCACTAGATTTTTATCGTGAACTAATAATGTAATCCATACATTCTATAAACGATCACTTATATTTACATCACCCCGTCGTACAAGGCCAGAGTTCAGAAGAGGTCACGGGCAATTGATCCTCTAAACTCGGTCAATGTCGAGGTAATTGACATCACAGCATTCACTTACCGTCCTCATGCTTACATACGAATAATAGAGAGTACGTTTTATGTTGATGAAATGAAAAACGATATTAAACTGCGGGAGTTAGGTATAATATTTATGTATATGGTATAATGTTGTAAACGTCGTCTTAATTAAAAAATCTGCCAAGTGCATGTCAGGCCACGCACAGTAAAGGGTTCCTCAGTCATTTGGATTTAAAATCGTATCCAATAGATAATTATTATACTCCAAGATCCCAGAGCCGCCGGACCTACGTCATTTGTGCAAAGCTGAAATTTTCACGATTATTAGTACAATGTCTTGTTAAGATGTATGCGTACCCATTAGCTTGAAAGCAGGGCCGCTTGTGAGATAGCGCGAAGTACAGATGGTAAAAAACCTTACTTACCTACGTTAAAGGTGCAAAGTTAGTATTTACAATTTTTTTAAGAATATTATTTAAAATTAAAATTCATTACTGCCAGACACATTCCGTGGGCCATTACTTCTGCAAGACGTCTTGAAAGTTGTGAAAAAATTACGTAAACTACGTTATAGTAGCAAACCTAAATTTTATAACTATATTATATAACTATATTTTATATAACTATATTTTATAACTAAAAAATGTACACATATTATCTAAGGTAGGTACTATTTTAAGACCCTTTGTATACGGCAAGACCAGTCCGAAGGGCCAATCATTCCCCCAGATACCTTTAAATATTTGTAGTAATTAGGAAGCTGAGGTATATCATCTTTGGTATTATTTCAAGAATAGAATTGTAAATTATTAAATGGTTTTTACACGCTCATTTATTAGCTTCACCTGTATGTTTGTTTGTTTGTAACCAACTCCTTTGGTTGCGATTTTGACCCCACTTTAAACGGCCAGATTTCGTTGATGTTGTGAATAGCTACAAGTATATACAAGTATACGAAATCTGGCCGTTTAAAGTGGATCAAAATCGCACCCATAGGAGTTGGTTACAAACAAACAAACATACAGGTGAAGCTAATAAATGAGCGTGTAAAAACCATTTAATATTTTACAATTCTATTCTTGAAATAATACCAAAGATGATATACCTCAGCTTCCTAATTACTACAAATATTTAAAGGTATCTGGTTGGATGATTGGCCCTTCGGACTGGTCTGGCCGCATACAAAGGGTCTTAAAATAGTACCTACCTTAGATAATATGTATAAAATTTAGGTTTGTTACTATAACGTAGTTTACCTAATTCTTTCACAACTTTCAAGACGTCTGGCAGAAGTAATGGCCCACCGAAAGTGTCTTACAGTAATGAATTTTAATTTTAAATAATATTTTTTTTTAAAATATGTAAATAAGTAAGGTTTTTTACTATCTGTACTTCGCGCTACCTCAGAAACGGCCCCGCTTTCAAGCTAATGGGTAGTTGGGTACGCATACATCTTAACAAGACATTGTACTAATAATCCTGAAAATTTCAGCTTTGCATAAATGACGTAGGTCCGGCGGCTCTGGGATCTTGCTCTATTATGTTCACGTATTAATGTGTTAATTTTGTATGACGTTTTCCAAGTGAGCGCATTTTACAAGTTAAGTCTCCATAACTCCTGAATTAATAAAGTCATCTAATCCGTTATAGTTTCCCTTGAAAGTTCATTATGTGGACCACCATCACGAATTTTTCCAGATTTTTTGATCCAGCCGTTTAGCTTTTAGAGGGGGGGGGACGCCCTGTTTTTACAAAAAAGTGCCCTTTAAAGTGGAATTTCTCGCAAACGGATACCTGAATCAAAAAATCGTCTTAGAAACCCTGTATTGTTTTTAAAATACCAATCTAATGATACCCCACACGATGGGGTAGCCGCGAGAAAAAATTTACATCCCCACTTTACGTGTAGGGGAGGTACCCCAAATAAAAATATTTTTCAAAATTTTATTATAGCACTTTGTCGGCGTAATAACAATACATATTCATGCAAAGTTTCATCTTTCTACCACTTACCGTTTGGACGGTAAGTCGAGGACGGACGGACGGACGGACGGACGGACAGACGGACATGACGAATCTATAAGGGTTCCGAGTGATATACTTCGGAACCCTAAAAAATACTAAACATTATTGAATATGTATGCTATATAGTGTCAATAACTTTACAAGTACTTAGACTTTTTTTTTTGACTTAGATAATAGTTTGAATATCACTTTTAAAAGTTATTTAACTATGATAACTTTGAGTGAACATATTCTCCTCGTTTTACAATATTATCACAGTTATATAAATAAGTTTTTATGCTTTGTTGATTCAATTTCAACGAAAGAAATTAAAGATTATATCTTCTGCGTATTTAAATTTATAATTTTAGTACTAAAATGATTTTATTATTTCTAAACAAAAAAAAATATGGTTTCAATGAAACGGATTATTATTCAATTATTGAATTAAGATGAAAAACAGTGGCAAACACAATACTGAGTTTTAGTACAACCATATAAGTTCGTGTCTATATCTTGTACATTCACATGAACAATAAGTATTCGAAAGGTAAAGAACTGAATAAACTTTTCTCCAATTTATTTTCATCTAATCTAGAGAGAAACTAAATCACTGCTGTCTGTATCCCTTCCCTTTCAACGAGTCACTCTCACACTACATGCGATATTCAGTCACGCCCACTGTTCTAAGACTACGTTAATATTTATATTCATAAGATAAAATTGACAAATTTTTATAAAAATTTTCGATAAATAAGAAGTAGATATGATGTAGTCTCAGCGAGTACAAGTACTCCACTCTATTGTGTCATGATTTGCAAGTTTCTGCAGTGAGCGCGATTTTTACAAAAAACTTAAACATAGTTTATGAGCTCCAAGTGATTAAACCGCGTATTCGTATTGAGTTTAAGAGTATTTAAACATCTAAGAAGTCTAATACCTTATGGAACATGTTACATGTGATGAAACTTAAACTGCCTATCCATGTGGTGACTTATTTACTGACTTACTTTTTTTGAATGTCCGTATATACATAATGTAAAAGTAAGTCGGCTAGTTTACGTAAAACATAATAGTTTTTCAGATTGCTTTTATCCTGGACGACCCGTAGACCGTAGCTACATCGTAGATGAACCGTAGCCTTCCATAGCAATCACATTTCTTGTAACTTACTCATAGTACTTTAGAACAGGCAAAAAATATGTTATAAGAGACTCCGTTAAGGGCTGTTACTTTAAATATTACTTTTGCAACATGTGTATCTGTGTAACATTCTTGATTTATTATTAGTGGAATTTCCGTTAGATGATATGTATACTCTCTTCAAGGTATTATAATGCCATTAATTTACTAAATTATTATCTAATACACTTACAGAGAGCAGATGTAATAACCTATGCACTACGGTAACTGATGATTTATAACCAAAACAGTCGTTCATAAAGTAAATACATCTTTGAGAATAAAAAGATTCGATTGACAAGACTAAAATTGTTCCATATTACATCATCGATGTGCCTCTTTCTAGCACTTTTATCCGCACCTGTACTAGGATATCAGAACCACAAAGGAGTTACTACCAATATTTCATCCATGTGTTGAAGCAGGACAGAAGAATTATAAGAGTGAAAAGGAATACGAGAATTATGATTGGTCAATTCACAAACATTTTCCCCTCGTCTACAAGGTGTAAGTGTTAGTACACTCACACCAAAGTGTAGATAGAAGAGAAACACAGATGTTTTAGTGTTTTTAATAGTTACGAATATATACTTATATACTTTATAGATTTCTAAGTTCATCACCTGAAGTGTGAGAAATCTTCAAGCAAAATATACTTGAACAGAAAGTGATGATAATTGAATGAAATATCACTTGAAACATTATCTGCCCTTTCCACAACTCACACACACACACACACACACACACACACACACACACACACACACACACACACACCATACTACACCGGGTCACGCCCTCTATTCAAGAACTACGTTGATGTTTATTTCTTTAAAACATAATTTATGACATAAACTTAAGCTGTTCATGTAAGATTTTGTAATTAATAGGAAGCTCATGTTATGTAGATTAATTGATTACACAGTTTTTTCTCTATTATGTCATGAATATTGTGAATTTTTTGAAATAATCTAAAAGGTAGCTGTTTTAACAGATTTCTATCTATACAAAGAAGCCTATATCTCTGCATGTTTTATTACAAATTTATACTTTAGGCCCTTGAGATAACAATGAAATACGTAGAGCACAGAGACAGCTTTCATAGGATCGTCGCCGAAATAGAGACCTTTTCTAAACTTATCGGTTCCTAGTGATAACAACGCGAGTTTTGGTTCTCATACACCTATAATACGGGTATGTTGTGCTTCAACATAGAAACATAAGCTGGCTTGATGAAATACTTTTTAAAACAACAACAACAATAAAACAACAACAACATGCATACATATATGTGTGGAAATATGTATAAATATAAATAACAAATACCTGACATTTTAATTTTTTTTTCTCCATAATTTAGTGTTAGGGAATATGACTGCTGAGCGTGAGGTCTTCAGTCAACCTAGCTTTTATACTAAAAGTTCCACTTAGACGCTAGATGCCGTTGTGTGAGATGTCTTATTATCATTGCTCATAATAAAGGCAACACGGTCTACCACTGACTATCCAGTATTTAAAGACAATATTTAAAAGCACGTGTCACAAGCTTCTGTCTTGTTGCATCTAGTAACACACATGCATTCGAACTGGGATGATCTTATCCTCCCACTCCTTACAGTCATAACTTCTTAGTAACAGCAAGCTTTAAATAGTTCATGTATATAGTGTCTGTTCTAGAAATATATATTTTCCTTTACATTCATCTGAAATTCTTGTACTGGGATAATTTTTTTTTTTTTAGTTTAATTTTTAGTTATGGACTGTTCATATATCCGCAATGTGTCAGTTAGTTGGCTAGGTTAGGTAAAACTTAGTAGTTTTTAAGATTGAATTTTTTACATATTCGGCGTAGACAGTAACCATGTCGTAGCCGAACCGTAGACTTTTGTAGCGATTGCAAATCTCCTTTTTTTCTTATAAAAGTTACTTTTTTTATATATCTTACTCAATTGTACTTTGAGAAAGGTCACTACTGTATTATAAGAGACGCGATTAAGGGCTATTAGTTAAAAAGCAAAACACAACACTAATATAAACCCTACATGATACTGTAATTTAAAATGACTGATAGAGAGGATAATAATGTACAGAGGAGTTCAGACAGTGCCAGGACCAGTTTTGCTTTATTATTCTGTCATATTGCCTTATCTAGTCTAGTGGTTAGCGTATGTGGCTGCTGATCAAGAGGTCTCGGGTTCAATTCCAGGGTCCGACTAAATTTTATTTGTGTAATTCACAAATATTTGTTTCAGAGTCTGGATGTTTTCTATGTATATATTTGCAAAAAAAGTATGTTTAAGTACTAATAATAGTTATTTAGTACTCCTAATATAAGCTCTGCTTAATTTGAGACTAGATGACCTTTTTTGTAATATTTCCGAAATTAATTAATTTATTTAATTTATTTACTCGGCACATACCGAATGAAATCTCACTAAAAATATTCTCTGCCCTTTCCACAACGCAATACACTCACACCATGCGATATCGGGTCACGCCCTCCATGGAGGAACAGTCTCAATTTTTGTTTCTTTAAACCGTGTTTTATGACATAAACTTAAGCTGTTCATCTAAGATTTTGTGATTAATAGGAAACTCATTTTATGTAGATCGATTGATTCAAAAGTTTTTTCTCTGTTATGTCATGAATTGTGTGAATTTTGAGAAATAATCTGAAAGGTAGCTGTTTTAACAGATTTCCACATATACAAAGAAGCCTACATCTCTGTAAGGCTTGTTACAAATTTATACTCTAGGCCCTTGAGATAAACAAAGAAGCTTATATCTCTGTATATTTTGTGGCAAATAAATACTTTAGGCCCTTAAGATAACAGTGAAATACGTTTGGCACAGAGTGAGCATTCGTAGCTTCGTCGTCGAAATAGGGACCTCTTCGTGGCTTATCGGTTCCTAGTAATATAAACGCAAGTTTTTGTTCTCATATACCAAGAGTATTTTTTACTTATAGAACAGTTAAGCTCACAAATTTTATAAAACAGAGGTTGGCTTGAGGAAATTATTTTCAAACTTTATTATTACTTATTAAATTATCTATAATGTTTTATTTTAAATAAATAATTATTAAATATTGACATTTTTATAATAAATTTTGAACTGAATATTCAAAGATATTGTTAGATTCAAACCTTGAAATGGTCGCACAAATAATATAAATGTCACCTACAATAAATCACTAAACATGGAAAAAATATTCCGAAATTCTTGAAGATTTGGTAAATGAATTAATGTAATCTTTATCTTTATATATATATTTCTTGTGTGAGTGTGTGTCACTGAACTTCTCTCAAACGACTGACCGATTTTGATGAAATTTTTTATGTGTGTTCAAGGGGATCTGGGAATGGTTTAGATTCGCAATTGGACCCGGTAGGTGGAACTGCGATCAAGTTCTGGAATTTTAAAGTTGGGCGGTACGAAGTTCGCTGGATCAACTAGTCTTTATATAAAAGCCTTGATAGCCTCATGAAGTATTTTATTTATTTATTTATATGTCATGCACTTTAGGTACATCGGCGGACTTTATGCCTAAGGCATTATCTGCCAGTCAACCATTAATTTTAACCTATTTAATCAAAATATTATTTCAGTTAAGAGATTTGTGGTGGCATTATTGTTTTGAAATCAAACCCAATATCCGACAACACCACCCTGATAGTAAATATTTCGGTCATTTTACACACAGCGCCATCTAATCCCAAACTAAGCAGAACATGTATTATGGATACAAGACAACTGACATTAATACATAAACATACTTTTTTTGTAAAAACATACCATTATTATACATAGAAAACACCCACACTCCGACAAACGACATCGAGTCACGCCCTCTATTGAGGAACAACGTCGATGTTTGTTTCTTTTAACAGTAATTAATAACATAAACTTGAGCTGTTCATCAAATATTTTATAATTAATAGGAAGCCCATGCTATGAATATTGATGGATTAAAAACATTTTACTCTTGTCATGAATTGTGTGATTTTTAAGAAATGGTCAAATATGATAGCTGTTTCAACAGATATCTCTATATTTTTTTAGCGGATTCATACTTTAGGCCCTTGAGATAACAGTGAAATTGATTTAGTAAAGAGACCGAATTCGTAAGTTCGTCGCCGAAACAGAGACCTTTTCGTGACTTATCGGTTCCTAGTGACAAAAAAGCGAGTTTTTGTTCTTGTATACCAAGAGTATTGTGTACTTCAATACGCAAATGTTATAAACAAAGCTTGACGAAATAGTTCTTAAAACAACACATTTAAAGTAACTTTAATGTTAAGCATTTATATATATAAATACCTGACATTTTTTTTTACTGTCTCCGTAATAAAATGTTATTGAATATGTTTGACCTCAGCTCAGGTCCTTGCTTTCGTACTAAACGTTCGACTAAGTTAGATGCTAGATGGCGTCATATTAGATGTCTCATTATCATTGATCCCTAAGTTTCAAATATATACCTTCAATTTATTTATAACATAATGGCACAATATAACGGAAATATATTATATTATTATGATATATGTTTGTCATTCAATAATGTATTTATTGATATTCAGTTGCTGTGATCATCATCACCAATTTGAGATGGCTCAGGTAGCTTCCATTCTTGTTTATGCCTCGTTTAGACCCTGGTAGGGTGCCTATTTTAGGATAACTGTAAATAGTTTTTGAGATATTGGTACGCCTTGTTGAACTCCCTTCTTAATATTGATTGATGCTCTGACTCCATTTAATTTGACTTTACTTGAAAAGTTGTTGTAAAAATTTTTTTTTGAAATTGTGAATGTAATAATGTTAAGTATACTTAACTGAAATGTCAAGAGTCATGAAATGATTTAATAATTGTTAATAAATGTTTATTTCTCATTTTGGACATGCAAAATAATGTTTATCCTCAACCACGGTTGTACACCCGTCCTGTGCTCCAACAAAAAGGTTGAGCACATGGGTGCTCAACCTTTTTGTTGTCCGACTGAATCTTCTACACCGGGCAAGAATAAATACCGAGGAGTTAGTTATTTCGTCAGTTTCTCATTCATTTCTAATACTTGCCTGTCCCTCTCCTGCACGTATCAAAAGGGTGGAACTTTGGTTCACGCATGCGTAGTATTAGGCTCTACCGGGCATAAATGTAAACAAGACACTTGTTCGCACGTGGCCGTGTGTACTGCACTGAGAATTTATCTTGATCATAATCCAAATAAATTATATCATTATATATCAATATAATATGTCCAGTGTAAACTTCGATGGGCTGATGATGATGATGATGAATATATATAATAATTACAGTTTTAAATATGAGTTGTTTAAAACAATACCCTGTAATTCAATGCCATTACTTAATACTATTTATATGTTGTTGATGAGTTTGTTTTTTATACTATCATGTACTGTATAAATGTAGACTTCTTATATTAACACATTTTATGTAGAGTGTAATCAAATAAACAATAACTACTTACTATATTTAACTTTATTCTGCTATAGAATACATTATAGCATCAACGCGTTAAGAAAGTATGTACAACGTGTTCTATATTATATTTTACAGAGACTAAGAGAAAGTTAAGTAATTATGTTCATACATCTAATAATTGCCAGTGACGAGGAATCGAATTTATAAGCTTTTGCAATAGGAATAGAATACCAATGTCCCATGGCCCGGCAATGTGCTACAGCCGATTCATGCGGTGACTTATTTACTGACTTACTTTTATTGACTGTCCGTATATCCGAAATGTGACAGTTAGTTGGCTAGGTTTCGTAAAACATAATAGTTTTTTTCAGATTGTTGTTTTTTTCATATACGGCGCGTAGATCGTAGCTACGTCGTAGGCGAACCGTAGACTTCCGTAGCAATCGCATTTTTTCATTTGTTTTATAAAAAATGACTTGTAACTTACTTAAAGTACTTAGAATAGGCAACTAATGTGGTATAAGAGACTGAGGGCTGTTTCTTTAAATATTACTTGTGTAAAATTTGTATCTATGTAACATTCTCGAGTTATTATTAGCGTTTTGAATTTTCGTTAGATGGCATGTATACTCTTATTTGAGTAATATTGTAAAGTGCTAATAAATTACTAAACTATTATCCACTACACTCACTGGAAATAAAAGATAAAAAAAATGAGAATGTTTCCGCCCGGGATCGAACCGGGGACCTCCTGCGTGTCGGGCAGATGTGATAACCGCTACACTACGGAAACCGATGATTTATAGCCAAAACAGATATTCATAAAGTTAAAACTACTCTGAGAATAAAAAAGAATCACAAAAAAAATAAGGTTATCTTCTATGTAATATATAACCTTCGAAAATAACCATCGAAGTGCGCTAAGTGCGTCTTTCTGGCGCTTTTATCCGCAGCTGTACTAGGATATCATAACTAAAACGGGAGTTGTCCATGGGTTAAAGCAGGATAGTAAAATTATAAGAGTGAAAAGGAATACCTGAAATCTGATTGGTCAATTCACAAAACATTTCCCCTCGTCTACAAGGTGTAAGTGATAGTACACTCACACCGAAGTGTGTATCGTAGCTTTAGACATTGATAGAAAAACAAATGTTTTTGTGTTTTTAATGGATAAATATACTATAAATATAAGTAATCTTTAAGAAAAATATTTTGAAACAGAAAGTGATGAAAACTGAACGAAGTCTCACTAGAAATATTCTCTGCCCTTTCCACTACTCACACACTCATACCATACGACACAGGGTCACGCCCTCAATACAGGAACAATGTCGATGTTTCTTTCTATAAACCGTATTTTATGACATAAACTTGAGCTGTTCATCTGAGATTTTGTAATTAATAGGAAGCTCATGTTATATAGATTGTTTGATTACAAAACTTTTTTCTCTAATATGTCAGGAATTTTGTGAATTTTAAGAAATAATCTGAAAGGTAGCAGTTTCAACAGATTTCCATTTATATAAAGAAGCCTATATCCCTGTATGTTTTGGTGCAAATTTTAAATTTATGCCCTTAAGATAACAATGAAATTCGTGTAGCAAAGAGACAAAATTCGTAGGATCGTCACCGAAATAGAGACCTCTTCGGGACTTATCGGTTCCTAGTGCTAAAAACGCGAGTTTTGGTTCTCATATACCTATAATACGAGTAATATAATAATCCCTACTATGCGAAAGTAACTCTGTCTGTCTGTCTGTATGTTACACTTTCATGCCTAAACCACTGAACCAATTGTGATGAAATTTGGTATGGAGATAGAACTAACAGTATAAATTATCACTGTCAAGTTAAAAGCAGCAAAATATCAACATTAAAATATTTAGATGTCAAAATGTCACAATAAGGAAAGACAAACAACTTAATTAATTCATAATAAAATAGGTAATTTCGTATAATTTATATTTTTATAAATATAAGAATTTCTAATTTAGTTCTTATCTTCCTGAGAGAAAGTCACTGCTTAGTAGCATTTCTTAACTAAAATATCATGTAGGCGCTTTTTGAATAAATGAGTATTTGATATTTTTAATTCCTGTGGTATATAGTTAAATTTAACGGTGAATGCTGTGGTGTGTGTGTGAATGTTGAGGTCTATAGTTAACCTAAAAGCTAAAGCTAAAGCTTTCGTATGGTTAAAAGATCTGCTTGGTTAGACGCTAGATGGCGTTGGGTAAGAAATCTTATAACCATTGCTTACTAATTTTCAATTTGTATCTAAGTCCTTTATAAATATTGTCAAAACGCATTAGAAACACCGAAGAAATGAAAATTCTAAGGGTCGAGGATACTATCTGAGGACATAAAACGACACCGGGTCACGCCCTCTATGCAAGAACGATATGTTGTTTTGACGTTTATTTTGTTTTGTTCAAATAAATAGAGGAATGTTGATTTCTTTGAACAGTAATTTAAGACATAAACTTGAGCTGTTTATCTAAGATTTTATGATTATTATGAAGCTTATGTTATATTGATTGATTGAATAAAAATATATGTCACTGTCATGTCATGAATCGTGTGAATTTTAAGAAATGATCAGTAAGATAGCTGTTTCAACAAGGTTTATACTTATACAAAGAAGCCTATATCTCTGTATATTTTGTTGCGAATTTATACTCTAGGCCCTTGAGATAACAGTAAAATACGTGAAGCACAGATCAAGCATTCATACGATCAAGGGCGAAATATAGACCTCTTCGTGACTTATGGGTTCCTAGTGATAAAAACGCGAGTTTTTGTTCTCATATTCCTTTGCAAGCATTTTGTACTTGAACTCACAAATGTTAATAAGCATAGTCTGACTTGAATCATTGAATTAGTAATAAGATTTTCAAAACTTCTAAATTTTACGAGTATGTTTTACAATATCATACATATGTAACAACATATGTTACAAATTTGAGCACTTTAAAAGGACACAAAATAATATAAATTTCTTCAAAAATAAATCACCAAGCAAGCAAACCAATAAGTTTTCGAATTTTAGATTTGGTAAATTAGTTCTTGTATGCTTCAAATTCTTATCCTTGATATCCTTTTTACCTACTTACTCAAAATATTGTTTGAAAGAAAAATGCCTTGTCATTGCATTATTATTTTGAAATCAAACCCAATATCCGACAACCTATCTAATTAAAACATTTTGTGCATAATAAGGAATAGTAAAGAAAATAGTCAATCTAGGCAATATTAGTACAACCAACAAGTATGTATATATTTGTTGTATATATATTGAGATGAACAAAAAATATTTTAAACTTTTAACTGAACCATCATGTATCATTTTTTTTTTCAACCAATTCAATATCAATGACAGAGAGGCGAGACAAAGTTAATGCTGTCGGTATTCCTTTCCATTTCCACGAGTCTCTCTCACACTACATGCGATATCGAGTCACGCCCACTGTTCTAAGACTACATTGATATTTGTTTTTAAAACTGTAACTCATGACATAAACTTGACATATTCCTATAAAAAGTTTCGATAAATAGGAAGTCCATGATATGTAGTCCAAGCGAGTACAAGCACTCTACCTTATTGTGTCAATATTTGCTAGTTTCACAAAATAATCTTAAAGGTAGCGATCTCACCAGCATGATACTAAATAAAAAATACTTATCGATATACTTTAGATTTTAAATTTATATCTTAAACTTTGGAGGTAAGGTTGAAATTTGTTTGAATAGTATCTGCAATAACAAATTTCACCAAAACTAAAACGTATTTGTAGTTCATGAGTTCCTAGTGATTCAACCGCGTATTTGTGTTGAGTTAAGAGAATCTAAATATCTATTTGTAAAATGTCAGTTGTGCTAAAACTTTAACAAACGTATCTGTAAGTTACCACAAAAAAATAAAATTTAATTTAATTTTCTCCATCGTTGATGTCCGTGCGGTGACGGATAAAGAATACAGTGTCACCACCCCTATTCGTCCCGCGGATGTCGTAAAAGGCGACTAAGGGATAAACTACGCTCGACAAAATCAATGCAAAGAGAAGGAAAACTTGAAACCAACCCTATACCAACCCGTCTGGCCAGAGTGGTATAGTAGGCCAAAACCTCTTTTCTAAGGAGAGGCCTATGTCCAGCAGTGGACTGTTCAGGCTATTGATGATCGTTGATGCAGTTATTTCACGTATAGCTACCAGATGGTCGGATAAATCAAAAAGACGGCAGAGCCGACCTGGACTAGACATGTCGCATCCAGAAGAGAATGGAGAACCATGCAAAAGGTATATAACCAACAGTGGATGCAAATATGCTGAGGAAGAAAAAAGAAGATGTTTTTAACGGGCCTGATAAAGTGACTACTTTGCCTGATAAAAGCATGAGTAGAATCCGACGATTCAGCACAGTGATCCAAGCGAAGATGAGCTATTGGGGTGCTTCTGTAAGTTTTGACCTTCAGTCTCGCACTCACCAACGTTCGTACTGAAATCAGCAAGACTTCACAAACTTGAAACTGAATAACAATTTAGCATTACCATACATGCTAAGTTGTTATTTCCACAACTCCAACACTCGCACCACACGACACCGGGTCATGCCTTCGATTCAGGAATGGGTTCGATGTTTGTTTCTTTCAACCTTAATTTATGACATAAACTTGAGCTATTCATTTAAAATATCATAACTATAATGGGAGTTATTACCAGTATTTCATCTATGTGTTGAAGCAGGATAGTAAAATGATAAGAATGAAAAGGAATACCTCAATTCTGATTATTCAATTCACAAAACATTTCCCCTCGTCTACAAGGTGTAAGTGTTAGTACACTCATAACGAAGTGTGTATCGTAACAATAGACGTTGTTAGAAAAACATATGTTTTAGTGTTTATAATAGTTAAATACTTTATCACCTAAAATGTAAGTAATCTTCAAGCAAAATATTATGAAACAGAAAGTGATGAAAACTGAATGAAGTCTCACTAGAAATATTCTCTGCCCTTTCCACAACTCACACACTCATACCATATGACATCGGATCACGCCCGAACAATGTCGATGTTTCTTTCTTTAAACCGTATTTTATGACATAAACTTGAGCTGTTCATCTAAGATTTTGTGATTAATAGGAAGCTCATTTTACGTAGATTAATTGATTACAAACATATTTCTCTTTTATGTCATGAATTGTGTGCATTTAAAAAAATAATCTGAAAGGTAGCTGCTACATCTGATTTACACTTATACAAAAAAGCCTATATCTCTGTATATTTTATTGCAAATTTATACTTTAGGATCTTGAGATAAAAGTGAATTTTGTTAAGTACAGAGAAAGCATTCGTAGGTTTGTCACCGCAATAGAGACCTCTTTGTGATTTATCGGTTCCTAGTGATAAAATCGAGAGATTGTGTTGTCATACACCTATACAATATGTTGCTGTTATGAATAAATATACAAATATTATTAAACGTGTAGAAATAAAATATTATAATTCTCGTGTGTCTTTGTTACCATTATATGTATATATTTAAACATCTTTCATTATGTGATCTCGAAAACGGCTATTACGATTTCACTGAAACTTAATGGGGGTTATTGGAAGAAAAATTGGTCTAGATTAGTCCTATGCATGGCAAACTTGATTTGTGGTTGTTCCAGAACAGCATTTCTGATTAGATAGAACAGATGGCGTTGTTAAACATATTAGCTCTAAAATCAATCACCAAGCAAATTAATCAATTTTACTTTCGAATTTTACTGAGATTTGGTAAATGAATTAATGATAGAAATGAATTCATTCTTCCAAAGATTTATTTTCATCTTTGTATTCCAGTTCTCCCTTAGGGTAGCGGGGGTCCGATTCCAGGCGCTCCGTGGAAAAACTTTAATTCAAGTTGAACTAGTAGCCGACCCCAAATAATTTTGGATAAATAAGAAGAATAAGTAGTTTTGTTTTTTCTTGTCAACTAATGCAATAACAATGAAAGAGATGCAAAACTTAATTACTGTCAATGTTCGCTACCGTTCCACGGATCCCTCTCACACCACACGTCATATTGAGTCACGCCCTCTATTCTAAGACGATAATATTTGTTTTTAAAACTATAATTTATGACATAAACATGACGTCTTCATATAAAAATCTTTGATGAATAGGAAGCATTTCTTATGTCGACCAAGTTAGTAAAAAATCTCCACTTTATGATGTCATGATATTCCGTAAGAATCTCAAAGAAAGCTGTTTCAACAAAATCATATAATAAAATATCCGTTTCACAGTACATTTGATTGTAATTTAAACATTTACACTTGAAGGTAGAGTTAAAATTTGTTTGAGGTGTATCAGCTGTAAGGGTTTTTTACTAAAACTAAAACATCCTTGTAGTTTATGAGTTCCTAGTGATTACCTCGTATTCATGTGACCTCCAACATATTATTTAAGGTACACATCTTGTAACTTTCGCTATTCAGGTTTGCAACTTTAACCATGAAAAGATTAATTTTTTTATTTTTATTACACATTGAAATTTACTAGTCCCTAAAGTGAATCCTAATGGAGATAAAAGAATAAGAGTGTAGTCCTTTCCTTATTTGTATACGCCTGTGTAAGAACCGCATTCTGTTTTTTACAATTTTGAAATGAATTAAAATGTAATTAAATCGTGCAGTTGTATATAATTTTTATTGTAAATTTAGACTACTCGAATCTGTTTGACTTTTCAACTGTCAAAAAAGTCTGAAAAAATCTTACTTGAGACACTAAATTGTTAGTCAAATCGTTCTAAATATTTTTGATTATATCCTGTATCTGCAATGTGGCAGTGGCTAAGCTAGGTGGGCAATATATATATTATTCATGTACGGCGTAGACCGTAGCTACGTCGTAGCTGAATCGTAGACTTATAGACTTACGTAGCGTATGCACATTTTCAAATTATTTTTAAGTAAAGTTAACTTGTAACTTACTCATCCTTAAAGTACTCAACATTATTAAATTACAATCTACTGCACTTACTCAGGACAAGAAAAGAAAGTTTTGGGATAATTTCCGCTCGTGATCGAAACGGGGACCTTACGCGTGTCACGGTTAAGGGATAAATGCTACAACTACGGAAACCAAGGATATATAGCCGAAACGGACGTTCATTAAGTAAAAACTATTTTCAGAATAAGAACAGTTCAACTGAAAGAAGGAAATAAGGTTTATCTATTATACAGGATATCAAAACTACGATGGAGATAATACCGTCAAATACAGTATTTTGTCCATATGTTAAAGCAGGATAGTAAAATTATAATAGTGAAAAGGAAAACGTGCATCCCGGTTGGTCAATTAACAAAACCTTTGCCCTCCTCTACGCGGTATGAGCGTTAGTGCATTCAAGTGCAATGCACCAAAGTGCATCCAAAGTTACGATGTACCTGTGAACCTCGTAACTTAATATATATACTTTATTTGTAATTGAAACTAAATCAAAATATTGGTAATCTTCAAGCATATAAATAAGATTAACTATACTTTGCCTGATGGAAAGCATGATTAGAAGCGATGACAAGTGGTTATCATAGTCATGGTAATAAATGAAAAAGATTTAGTATGATGACCCACGCTATAGTGGTCTATTATGGTGCTTCTGAGTCTTTTGACCTTCGATCTCGTATTCACTAACGTTCGTACTGAAATAAACGTGATTCTACTACCTTAAGACTACTATTGTACATGCTTTATTGGAAAATACAAGATCTTTTTTCTTTCTCTTAATTTAGTAACACAGACGGAGCAGAAAATCTGAATGAAAACTCATATGTGTTCTGTACCCTTTCCACAGCTCACACACAAACACCATACGCCACCGAGTCACGCCCTCTATACAGGAACGACGTCGATGTTTGATTCTTTAAACCTTAATTTATGACACAAACTTTAGCTGTTCATCTAACATTTTGTGATGAATAGAAAGCTAATGTTATATAGATTGATTGATTAAAAAAGTTTTACTCAGTTATGTCATAAATTGTGTGCATTTAAAAAAATAATGTGAAAGGTAGCTGCTACACTGATTTACACTTATACAAAAAAGCCTATATCTCTGTTTATTTTATTGCAAATTTATACTTTAAGCTCTTGAGATAAAAGTAAAATTTGTTAAGTACAGAGAGAGCATTCGTAGTTTAATCTACGAAATAGAGACCTCTTCGTGACTAATGGGTGCCTAGTGATAAAAACGCGAGTTTTTGTTCTCATATACCTATAGAAATATGCTGTACTTGAATCAAATGTTATGAAACAGAGGCTGGCCTGATGAAATAATTTTAAGAGCAAACAACCAAATTTACTATGTTTCGTATTGACTTATACATATATGTGTAAATCTTTGATTATATACATGTCTAGATGGAGTATTGTAAAAGCAACAGGCCAGATTTGCAGGGCTTGTGTGCGTGTTACAATACAGGCAAGCGTAGCCTACGGACGTGCGCATAACGTGGGAGCGTTCTGAATAATACCAGTCATTGTATGTTTTCCATAAAAGGAGGGTAAATAATTGTGTATTGATTTTGAGATTTATAAGTATTTTCTATTAAATTTGAAGTCAGTCAGTATGTATTAGTTTTTGCTTTTGAGTTACTAGGTAAAATATATGTTGGTGAAAAAGGGAATTGCTATTAAAGCTTATTTATTCTAAATATTTAACAACAATTTGGTAAAAATATACCCTGTGCCTTAGAAAGTAGTCTGAGGTTCCGGTACTTTGAAATGTGGACGAAGGAAAGCCAACTCACAGAGGCCTTACAAGTTATTATACAACATAGTTAAATTAATTTAATTAATATATTTTTAACTAGATGTTCCCCGCAATTTCTCGTTAATCTTGTTTTTATATCGTTCTCGTTAAGAACTTAGAGAAGGTGTAGCTTCCGATTAGTGAAAGAATTTTCAGAATCGGTTCAGAAATTCCGGAGATTAGCGCGTTTAAACAAACAATCTCTCCAGCTTAACTATCAGCATCCATGAATCAAAAAGGTTGAGCATTCGTCTAGTAGCCATCTGAATTTTCTACATCGGGCGAATTATTTTCTATTTTCATACCGAGGACGTATCGCCAGCTTTTCTGTAAGTAACTTATATACGCACAGGTTTTGGGATTCATTTCTTATATTGACGACCCACTATAAAATTTGTAGCACTCTAAATATTTTTCCATTAGAATGAACATATCAGACCAAATACGACCGTAGCTATGCCGTGGCTGAACCATAGACATTCGTAGCGATTGCACAAATCTATTTTTTTTACAAAGTTATTACTTACTTAAAGTACTTGTGAACAGGCAACCACTGTGAGATAAGAGATCCGTTAGGGCTGTTAGTTAAATAAGAAAATGTATTATAAATTATATTAAACTGCAAATAAGTAAATTTTCACTTCAGGATAAGAATTAAGGGAGAGGATAATTATGTATAGATGACTTGAGACACGTGATGTTGGGCGCTTTTATTAAATAATAGTATATTAATGTTAAAGCTTTCCTTTGTAGCTTTACTTTATGGTAGGGTATCATGAACTGTAGAACTTTAAAACGTGTTTCATGCGTGTTAAATTGACCAAAATTATTTTATAGATCCCATATATAAATGAATGAAACTGAAATGTTTTAAAATTGATATACAACTAGTTAATTCGCCAGTAATATGTAACATAGTTTTTTTTTTTTAACGTTGGTATCAATTTAACATTCCTGACTTATTATTGGTGGTTTCAATTTTCAAATAAATTTCTAAATTATTATTTACTACACTTACAAATGACAAAAAAAAACAGGGAATGTTTCCGCCAGGGATCGAACCGAGGATCTCCTGCGTGTCGGGCAAATGTGATAACCGCTACACTACGGAAACCGATGATTTATATTAACCGAAAATAAATAATCATAAAGTAAAACTACTTTGAGAATAAAAAAGGTTTCGATTGACAAGAAGAAAATAAGGTTATCTGTTACGTCATTGATGTGCGGCAAGTGAGTCTTTCGGGCGCTTTTATCCGCACCTGTACCAGGATATCATAATAATGCTGGAGTTACTACCAGTATTTCATCCATGTGTTGAAGCAGGACAGTAAAATTATAAGAGTGAAAAAGAATACGTGCTTTCTAATTTGTCAATTCACAAAAAAAAACCCTCATCTACAGGGTATAAGTGTTGGTACACTCACACCAAATTGTACACGGTAACTTTAGATATTGTTAGGGGGGAGAAAACATATACTCTTTATATGTAATTCTAATTTGTAAGCCTACACAAGTAATAACCACCCAAAATATGAGTTGTACGTGTATTCTTCAAGCAAATAAACAACATCTCTATCTAGTACGTATACCTAGAGGCTATTCAGCAAATTAAACAGAAATTATTTAGTATATACTTAATGCTTCACAATCTTAAGATTGTACAACAGCATATTTAATGTTAAGTGCCTAAAGGTATATAAATACTATTTTTACTTATATACCTTTAGGTAAATGTCTGTCAGTTGTGCTTAAACTGAAAAACCTTACTTATTTTTGACGGATTTGAAAATAAATCAATATATATTTCGGAGATCTTAAACACAATGTCATCTAGTCCCCAAACTAAGCAGAGCTTCAAAATTCAAGACCTTTTGTTATTCACTCAATTCATTAAAATAGATGAAGCACAAAAATGTATTTAAACTCACTATGTTTGTTTCCTACCCTTTCCACAACTCACACACTTACACCATACGACACCGGGTCACGCCCTCTATACAGGGACGACGTCGATGTTTGTTTCTTTAAACCGTAATTTATGACATAAACTTGAGCTGTTTATCTAAGATTTTATAATTATATGGAAGCTTATGTTATGTAGATTAACTGATTAAAAACAATTTTCTATGTTATGTGATGAATTGTTTGAATTTTTAGAAATAATCTCAAAGGTAGCTGTTTCAACAAATTTCCACATATACAAATAAGCCTACATCTCTGTATGGCTTGTTACCAATTTATACTTTAGATCCTTGAGATAACAACGAAATACGTTTAGCACAGAAAGAGTATTCGAAGGTTCGTCGCCAAAATAGAGACCTCTTCGTGACTTCTCGGTTCCTAGTAATAAAATCGGGAGTTTTTGTTCTCATATTCCTCTAGTATATTACTGTTAGGAATAAACTTACAAATGTTAATAAACATAGACTAACATAACAAAGTAATTATCAGAAAAAACAATATTTGTAGAAATCGAATATTTAAAATTCTCTTACAGATGTTCAAACCATGCAATTAAAATACGTTTTAAGTGTTTTGAACTTTCAATAGTTGATATGTAAACTCGTATTATGTAATATAATTTAATTCTAAATTATTACTAAATTATAATCTACTACACTTCATCATCATCATCAGCCTATCGCAGTCCACTGCTGGACATAGGCGTCTCCCATTCCACCACTCTGATCGATTTTGGGCTTCTCGCAACCAGCTCCTGCCAGCCATCTTACGCAGGTCGTCACTCACACACTCCACCTCGCCTACTACACTTACAAAAGACAAAAAGGGCAAAAACATTTGGGAATGTTTCCGCCCGGGATCGAACTGGGGACCTTCTGCGTGTCGGGCAGACGTGATAACCTCTACACTACGGAAACCGGTGATTTATATTCAAAACAGCCGTTCATAAGTTTTAATCTAAGTGCGTCTTTCTGGCGCTTTTATCCGCACCGGTACTAGGATATCATAACTACAATAAAGGTAATGCCAGTATTTTATTCATGTATTGAAGCAGGATAGTGAAATCATAAGAGTGAAAAGGAATACGTGCATTCTGATTGGTCAATTCACAAATCCTTTCCCCTCCTATACAAATTATGACGCACCTTAGCACACGCACACCACACGAGTTATTTAGTAAATTATTTCTACTAAACTTGATATTTGAAAACTTCAAGGAATTGAGTGAGACTGAAGGAGAGGAAAAGAGAACGAAAACTGACTATCTTCCTTCTCCTTTCCACAACTCACACACCTATACTATACGATGCTAGGTCACGCCCTGTATTCTAGAATAATGTTTATATTAGTTTCTTTAAACCGTAATTTATGACTTAAAGTTGAGCTGTTCATTTAAGATTTTATGTTATGTAAATTGATAAAAAAAAACTCTGTTGTCTTGAATTGTGTAAATTTGTAAGGTAGCTCTTTTAACAGATTTAATCTTACGCAAAGAAGCCTATACATATATCTATATCTTGTTGCAAATTTATACTTTAGTCCCTTGAGATTATAGTGAATACGTTTGGCAGAGAGATTGAGATTTAATTGATGAAATAGAGACCTTTTTGTGACTTATCGGTTCCTAGTGATCAAAAAGCGAGATTCTGTTCTAATATACCTATACGAGTATTTTGTACTTTAACTCACGAATGTAGCTTACGTAACGTTGTTACGTAAGTATTATTACACAATACAATGATTTAGATTAAGCAATATTGTCAAAATTGATCAAAGTGTTGTGCAATAAAAGATGCCTATGTCCAGCAGTGGACTGCGATAGGCTGTTGATGAATATTGTCAAATAGTAAGCGGTCCTTATAATCTTAGGAATATTAAAGCCTTAAATGATGATGATTGTGAAATCCTAAAAACTAAATCCGTATAACGAGTTCTGGTATAACGAGTATATTGGTTACGAATATGCAGTGCACGGTGATTGTGTGATGCGAGGACAGCTTAGATTACTTTATCAATACTTATATTGTAAAGCGTAAAGTAATAAATAAAGAGAAGTTAGAAACAAAAGAACACTTCTATTACAGACGAGTTCTCGAGACACAGGCGAGGTGGAGTGACGACCTGCGTAAGATGGCTGGTAGGAGCTGGATGCGAGAAGCCCAAAATCGATCAGAGTGGTGTGCAAGTGGCCTATGTCCAGCAATGGACTGCGATAGGCTGATGATGATTATCCGTAGGATCCTAAATTCTTAAAAGTATTTAAGAACTACATTTAACAAATAAATTCAACTAAAATTTACACCAGAAAAGTTAAGTTGTATATTCCGAAATATTTATTGATAGTTTTTATCTTTAACCTCTTTCGACGTATTGTCTATTTATTTCTAAGAGTTCAGTTTTATACTTTCCTTGATTGCTCTTTACTTAGGTATTTCAATGATATGTATATGATTTCATGAACCTGTATGCGTATGTATGCTTCAAGCTCTTCTTTAAAAATAATTTAAAAAGCAAGTTTTGACTAATGTTTAAAAAGAAGAAAAATAAGAAACGGAACTATCTAAAAATTTTGTTATATTAAAATATAGCGATACGAAACCAAGAATATCCACGTGAAGTTCGAAAGTTAAATATTTATTTAAAGTGAACAGGTATGCTTGAAACAATTAATTTTAGTTTGACTGATGTTTCCTATGATTTTTTTCTATTTAGTAGTATTGTGACGTGTGGAATTTTATTGTGTTATCGTATATTTTAAATTCGGTAGAATTAGTTAGTTGCAAAAATATTGTCTATAAGGTATAATTTATAAACAAATAGCGAAACAAATACCTAGCCTTTTTGTTCGTGCTAACTTTTATTGTGTCTTTCGTGAATATAGTTACTCCAGTGACACATACAGATTTATGTATCAGGTATGTGAGAACAAAATGACGCGATTCTATTACTAGGAACTGATGAATCATGAAGAGGTTTCTAGCTTATCACATATCTAACAATCGAACGTACTCTTCAAAACGCACTTCAACTGTATTTCTAAAGGCTTAAGTATAAATTCGCAAGCAATATAAGCATGACTTTATTGAAAGTGCTACCTTTTAGTTTCTTTCATTTATTTCTTACTATTTATGTCAGTAAGTATAATAAATATTTTTAATTAACTAATCTACATAAAATGAACTTTCTGTTGATCATAAAATTATACGTGAACACTTCAATTTTATGTTATGAATTATAGTTTAAAAATCAAATATCATCGGTATTCATGAATATGGGGCGTGTCATGATATACTTCAATATTTATGTGAGCTAGTTGTGGAAAGGTAGAAAATATAAATAATATATAATAGATTTTATTCTGTTTCTCTTCTCTTTCTATCACACTATATTAAGTGAAAGGAAAAATCAACAATTTATTAGGCGTATTGTAACAGTAATCGCCAGCTGAATAAAAAATAAGAACTTATTGCATTCCATGTTAACATTATTACACATAGTCCTTTAAAGTTAAAGTATGTTTTGATTAACGATAAATAGGGTTTTTTTATGTTGCCTTTTTAACTGCTTCGATAGAATCTATTATTATGCTTTTTTACATTGTATACTCTGCAGGAAAATAAATCTCAATTACTAATTAATGTTAATAGAAAACACCACTATTGCTACAAAAAATTGTAAAGAATTCATGATAATCTCCATCATTCGAACGAACTTCACTGTTATTTAGCATATTATACTATAGCATTATATTATTCTAAGGTCCATGGATACGCGTTTCTATCACTAGGAACCCATAAGCTTAAGAGATTTATATTTGAGCGAATAACTATCAATTCGAATACACACTTTAAAACGTTTTTCAACCATATGCCAAATGGCTAAAGTATAAAGTTGAAAGTGAAATGTACAGAGATATAGGCTCTTATGATTTATGTTTAAATCTATTTCAACTGCTGCTCTGAGAATCTTTCATAAAATTCATACAAATTATGACACAAGAAAATGGAATGTTTTTAATAACTGAATCTACATAAAATATGCTTCTAGTTTATCACTAAATATTTTATAAAAAGCTAAAATTTATGTCATGATTTACAGTTTAAAGAACACGTCAATGCCGTAATAGAAAAGTGGGAGTGTCTCCACATTATTTTACGTATGAGAGGGACTTGTAGAACGAGAAGGGAATATAGGCGCGTTCTATCTGTTTCTGCTCTACACTTCGTATGATTGTCAAATTGTTTTCCTAAGTCTGGGTGTTCCTTGCTACAGTCTCGCATATTTTTGTTAAGTTCCCCGCGATACGCGATACGTACCTACTTGTCTTTTGTAACGTTGTAAAAAATATGTCGGTTCTTATAGAAAGTCCTGTGGAAGCTATATGCAGCTATATGCAGCGGTGAACGTCTCGGTTGAGATACTGATGAAATAACATATAATATACCTTATTCCTCTGATAGTGATAGTTTCTTTGGCGATTTTTTGTCACTTTCAGATGACGTATAGATGGCGTTGGCACCAAGATTCACAAATATCTAGGTAAAACTAGAACGTATAAAAGGTATAAAAGACTAGATTACTCTTTAGTGTTCATGATGTCCTGGTAATTCAGAAGTGAAACTGTGACTATTGATTCGTTTCTTGACGATGACACATGCGCGTTGCATCCACAGCTGTAACTTCAAGACTAGTGGTTTAAGCGGTAGCCCCGCCGCTTCCAACTGCATCAAGTGTCGTGGGTGCAAATCCCACGTGGGATAACACTTTGTGTGATTCACAGTTTATTGTTCTTAGCAGACTAACAACAAACTATATAGAGTCCCCCGCGATACAGGACTTTATATTCCTAACGCGGGAGTTGTCTTTTTTGACAAAAAGAAAAAGGAGAAGACTTGGAGCCGCGCTGATTTCAGTACTCCCTCATGGAATACCATTCTAAAGTCATTCCATTTATGCTGTCGTGTTTCGTTGTTGAGTGCCAATCATAACGCCCAATGTTGCACAAGCATCTTAATAGGCCGCTATTGCATAGTCTTGTCTTATATACTAGTGTCATTATACTGCTTTGTATGTTCATACCTTCAGGCTCTGGCTTGGTAGGCTCTTATTTAAAAACCCTGAGAATCTTATATCGCTGATTTTTTTCATTTTTCATCAATGGACTTCCGATCTTGCCCCTCACCAACGTAACACAGGGTAGTACCGTCCTATTCGTACTGAAATCAGCATACTAACTTCTAAGTTTCAAAAATTGACAATATCTTATTGTTATTGATTCTAAATTCATTCAATTTATATAACACAAAATTCACGTAAGAGTTCTGGCCTTATCAATGCAATACATTCAAAGCTGGTACTAGAATATTTAACTAAAGATCATTTCATAAAATTAACTTAATTATATTCAGTAGTGGCATAACTTGATGAGAACGCAAACTTGATCTTCACTCCCTTTACTTAGAAAAAAACACGAATTTAAAAAGATAAACTTTATTAATTTATGACTTTTTTAACAGAACCTCTTCTACAGGACTGCAGTGCTAGTAATACAGTTTTGCAAGGTGGGCGGTGTACTTCGCTGTTTGTGTGTAGCAAAGGAGGGATCTGTGATGATAGGTGTAGTATCACAGCTCCCTCCGTGTTCTGATTGGTGAATCAAAACACGTATCACTGTCTCTTCTCGGGATAACCAGCAGCTTCTTTATGTGAATGAGACGCGACACGAATATTTAAACTTCATTTAGTTATGATGTTCTAGTAACGGCGCACTACACAGAAACTATTCTGAACCTCAGGTTCTATAAATATTATTAACCGTACGTATTTATCTAAAACTAGCTGACCCAGCAGATTTCGTACTGCCGCAATCGATAAATAGAAGACCTAAACTTTTGTAAAAAATAAACTTAAAACAAACAAAAGAAATCCTTATTAAAAAACAATGCAATTCATTTTTATATATTCACCTTTTAAACCTTCTATGGACTTCCACAAATAATTCAAGACTAAAATTAGCCAAATTGGTCCAGCCATACTCGAGTTTTAGCGAGACTAACGAACAGCAATTTATTTTTATACATATAGACCAGCTGCCCAGACAAAATTAAAATTGTGGGACAGTCCCAAAATATTAAGACACAAAATAGTGTGTACTTATCGCTGCAGTTCAATATTTGCTCAACAGAAGTTAGATGCAATATATTAGATCTAGTATGAATATTCAGATAATTTATATATTAAGTAAATTTTGAACAAACAAATTACAATCATACAACCGTAACAACTAGATGATATCATCATACCTACTAGTACTTAATAATATCATAGATTCGAAAGTCTACTACTACTGCACCAATTTGAATAAAATTTGGTGTAGAAATATTTTATAGTCGAGGAAGGACATTAACTACTCTTTATTGCGTTAACCAACTTATATACTAGTATAAGCAAAAATCTGCAAGTTACTTGTATCTAAAAACTTTTTATAATAATAATTATTAGAACTTCTACATTTCTTTACTTTTATAATATTTTGTTATTACTTGGTAACTGGCGTATTAGACGTAATATTGTTTGAAAAATATATTGTGTATAATTTGAAATAAGTCCTCAAAAATCAACTTAAGTTAAACTACATATATTACATTTTAATTACTTTGGACCTCTTTTGGTTGACACGGTAATAATAAAAGTAATTTCATTAAAAAATATCACTCACTGTTTATTTTTATTACGATTGTGCATTATAGTTTTGAATACTTCCCCTTGCCTGCACTTATACTAGGATATCATAATCAGGATGGAGTGATATGGGAGCAGTGCAAAACTGCATAGCCTCCCCCCTCCCTGTAAGTTGTGAATGCGGCGTGCGACGCTGAACTTTGATAAACATTTCTTGTATTACCAGCACTACATTCCTTTAGAAAAAGTATCAATAATTATTAATAAATAAAGACTAATATATCAAGCTATCCATATATCACGTCATTCAACTTTTCTTTTTATGTTACATTCTAGTTGAGCCTTGTCCACTGTAGTGAGATCCAAAAAACTAAACGTTGTCATTCTAAAACAAGTATTAAAATATATAACTATAGCTTTTTACCACCATCGTTTAAGTGAATGCTATTGAGCTAGTGGTTTATATAAGCTTATATTTTTTATATAAAACTTTGCCTAATGTAAAGCACAATCAAACTCAGAGTGGTGACCATATTCCTCGTTGCAAACATGGACCCATGCTTGGTGACCCACACTGGTGGCTCAGTGAGATGCTTTTCCTTGCCCTGCTACAAAAGAAAAAAACAAAAAAACGGGAATATAGAGGCAAATATCACGAACGCTGACTGGTTTAACTTAACTGATCAGTACATTAAGTTAAGAATTACAGCTAAACCTTACATTTGAACTTATTTTTATTTTGTGTGAGGCAGCCTGGGGAACGTGCCGTTAAATATTATTTCCCTTATGGATGAGGAAAAGCGCATTTATTAAAGTAAAATAATAAAATCATAAAATATTGTACAGATTTTTTTTAATTTGAACTTAGAAATATAAATAATTAAAATATTTAATCATGTGTGATGAATTATTAAGTTACGGCAGGTGGTGTACTCCTACCTCGCCACCTCGCTGAGAGGGAGGTGGGGAGGCATAGGTAGTGCACTACTGCAATTATTAGTATAACTCCATTGTATATATGATGTCCTGGTACAGGTGCATGTAAAGAAAACCATTTATGAGCAATAAAAGCATAATAGTTTCGACTGGGTTACGCTATGTTATTTATGCGTGCGTTACCCCAGCAAAAAAGCAAAAAAAAATGGGCCTAAGAGAGATGAGAGTATAACAGAAAATTAGTGTGTTCTAAGGTGCAATTTGTTACAAATAGCAAAATTTGTGCATGTAATAGTTTAAAAGTTATTCGACAAAAACACTTTTTGCTGGAGTAACGTTTCAAACATTACCCCAGCAAAAAAAATTTTTTTAAACGTTTCAGACCCAAACGAAATACATGAATACATAGCTTTTGTTCCGTATTAAATGTTAGCAAACAGCAAAATTTGTGTGAGCTGTGGTTCTTAAGTTATTGACAATTTTGCTGGGGCAATATTTCGGTCTTGTCTAGAACTTGAAAATGGCTGAACGCAGAAGTTTGAAAAAAATACCATCGATAGACCTTCTTTTGCTTAAATTTGTTTAATCATTCGTTTTCAAATTGTTTGAGGAACACCGATGTAATAAAATGGTTTTAAAAATCAGAAAAAACTGTTTTGCTAGGAAACCAGTATACTTACAATCAAATAAAAAGCTGTAACATATAGCCATGGTTTACATTTATAATGACTGTAAATTTGTAATTAGTGACTTTAAGCAATATGAAGATATAAGTAAATATTATTAATTTTAAATGGTATATTTAAGTCATCGAATACGCAGTTCCTATAAAAGAAGGAAACGTGGCAAACTCTAACAAATTTAAGTATATCATCAACAAATAAGCCTTTGAATTTCAGCTATCAATTACGAATATTATAAAAGTTATATGTAAAACAAGAATGTAACAACATTCTCCTATAACCCGAGCAAAATTAAAAGGTTACGTAAAAGCGACCGCGCCATACATTTAAATATCTTCGTAAATTAACGGCTTAGTATCTGGTATTTTGTACAGTCAACAGAATATTTTTATCAGATTATAATTTAAATGTTTAAACTAATTTTAAAACCTTAAATATTTTGTTTCATACAATTTAATGCTTCATTCGAATTCAAATTAATGCAAACCAAAATATCTTAACTCAGTTGGGAATAGTGTTTTATAAAACAATATAAAAATTACGGAATTTCATATAGAATGCTATATTTTTTCCTTTTTTTGTTCTTGTTATGAGAAAAATAATAAGTTACATTCACCGCGACACCATGGAAGCAACAGGAAGGCAACAAATGTAATTTTAAAAAGAATAATGCGTGTAAAATACTGAACACATTTGACAATGAAAATTTTACAAAAAAATGTTACTAAATATTGTAAATATTTATTTAATTCATTGTAAAAAGAAACAAAAAAATATCTAAGTTAGTATCTAAACATGTTGAAATTACTCAACTATCTGTGATTTTTCTAAACATTTATGTACTTATGTGAGCGTATGAGACTGATTTTAAATAAAAAAAATTAATCATACTCAATTCAATATTCTTGTCACCCGGACCTAACTTTATTTGTTCGTAACTGTACCAACAAAATATTCTATTAAACCATTCATTTCAGATGTCAGCCGAATGTATGGCGCGGTCGCTTTTATGTAACCTTTTAATTTGGTCGGGTTATAAGAGAATGTTGTTACATTCTTGTTTTACATATAACTTTTATAATATTCGCGATTGATAGCTGAAATTTACAGGCTTGTTTGTTGATGATATACTTAAATTTGTTAGAGTTTGCCACGTTTCCTTCTTTTATAGAAACTGCGTATTCGATGACTTAAATATACCATTTAAAATTAATAATATTTACTTATATCTTCATATTGCTTAAAGTTACTAATTCCCAATTTACAGTCATTATAAATGTAAACCATGGCTATATGTTACAGCTTTTTATTTGATTGTAAGTATACTGGTTTCCTAGCAAAACTGTTTTTTCTGATTTTTAAAACCATTTTATTACATCGGTGTTCCTCAAACAATTTGAAAACGAATGATTAAACAAATTTAAGCAAAAGAATCTAGGTCTATCGATGGTATTTTTTTCAAACTTCTGCGTTCAGCCATTTTCAAGTTCTAGACAAGACCGAAATATTGCCCCAGCAAAATTGTCAATAACTTAGGAACCACAGCTCACACAAATTTTGCTGTTTGCTAACATTTAATACGGAACAAAAGCTATGTATTCATGTATTTCGTTTGGGTCTGAAACGTTTAAATTTTTTTTTTTGCTGGGGTAACGTTTGAAACGTTACTCCAGCAAAAAGTGTTTTTGTCGAATAACTTTTAAACTATTACATGCACAAATTTTGCTATTTGTAACAAATTGCACCTCAGAACACACTAATTTTCTGTTATACTCTCATCTCTCTAAGGCCCAATTTTTTTTGCTTTTTTGCTGGGGTAACGCACGCATTATTTATGTCTAGATTTCGGATGTTTTTCAAACAATCTATTATTATTTTTAGCAACTTTAGTTTTCTTTTTAAAATACTGTACTGTTAATTTTACTTTACTATTACTATATACAAATTGTTTTTAATTTTCTATATTAAAATTATATGAAAACTCCTTGGGCAGGCGCGCGCCATAGATAAGATCACACATGAGAAATTAAATTCATACAACTTTCTTTCCCGCTAAAACACGTTAGAAATGGATTTCCATACATTTTTTCCTCCCGCATCAGGTCAAGGAATTAAAAATATTTTTGATTTTTATTTTCATTATTCCCTTCATCCGAATTACATCAAATTGCTGCCACTAAGTGCAATATGATAGGTTTTTATGTTTCATGAAATAACATTCATTTCTTTTATTGTTACACCAATTCAATAGTACATTGTTCACCGAGGGAGGAAAGGGACCGATTACTAGCGAGGGAGCAGTTTGTGGCCCGAAGGCGCAGCCTAGGGCCACAATACTCCCGAGGTAGGAATGGGACTTTCACCCGAGTGCTACACAGTGCTTTATACTATAGTATAAAATATATTTTCAATAGCAACAATTTATTGATTTGATCTGGTTTGTTTCAAACTTGTTTTTATGTTCACTTCAAAGTACATGCGATAAGTTGGTTAATTGACAAATACAGGTATTGGACTATAAATTAATTGAAATAATAAAACCAGCCTAATCTTAATTTATTTTTGTTTCGAAATTTCATTTGATTAAGTCTGTACATTTAGAAATGTAATGCGACAGTAGCGACAGATATTGACAAAAACAAGATCACAGTAGCTTCCTATTGTTTTTTTCTAAACTTATATATTTATATCCTAATTCGGCATCCTCCTGGTCTTAATTATTATTCCCAAGATTATTTAGGTCGGCTACTAGTTAAATTAGTTTTACTTAAATATAAGTTTTTCTACTTGGTGGCTGGTATGGAAATTCCGTAACCCCGTGTGCGATCTGAATTTAATGGTTCACTGACGAAAGTATAAATAAACCTATTCCATGTACGAATAAATTTCAATAAGAAAAAGCCTGTTTTCTTGTTTTAAGTAGTAACTAACTACTCAAATCGTGATTGTGAATAGTTTTCTTACATGCACCTGTACCAGGACATCATAACTACAACGGTGTTGTACCGATAAATTGCATCGGTGCATTACCTTACTTTGTGAGGGGTGTGAGGTGAAAGTGGATCGCGTGACAGCGCAGTTCATACTCACAAAGTCGTAGCACGCGAATGATTTAGGAAATAATAAATTGCGGCAACTCTCAACACGTCCATCGCTTCACGCAAACAACACACATATTTACCTTATTTGGCATAATTCAGCGTACCAATTCGAAGTGTGGATGGTATGTTTGGCATTTTGGTGAATACGGCGTAGTCACGTAACGAATAGCGCATAACGCAATGTGGATCCAGCATTATAATTGCATCATTTTATGTACTTTGAATACTATCACTATGACCAACTATCATCTCCTCGGTATTTTCACAAGAAATACAATATTCTAGACATATATTATTGAAGGTAGCTAAATCAATATATATTTAAATATTCATCAATAAATAATCAATCTTTCTTTTTTTACTCAGTTCCCGGTGGAACTGAGTAAAAAAATGACTGAGACTGAAACTGAGTAAACAATGAAAAAAGACAGAGAATGAAAGTTAGACACTTTATTCTATGAAAAGTATTAGTATAGAACTGAAAGTATTTATTCTTAGAATCCAGTTTTACATTTTATACTTCAAAACTAGTATTAAACTAAACTTGGATTGTTAAAAAACTTATCAAAACTTAAAAACTAGGAGGTGAAAAGTTTGTAAAACTTCAGATTGCGTAGGTTAAGTTTTCCACACATGTACCAGGGTATCATAGCTATGGTGAAGTTGTAGTCACACTTTACATAGAAACGTTCATTAAACTTGACTATGTACTACTTTTAAATTTGAATACTGTACACTGATCTGTGTCCTGAGAATCTGGTTTCACACTTTTTCAGGGCAGTTTTTTGTAGTAGTTTTTACTTTTTTATTTTAAATGTTTTTGTGTTGTTATAATATTCATTTATTTGCTAAGTATGTTGTAATTAAAAAAACAAATCGAGTTAGCTCTAACTAGTAGTTTTCAAGATATGAAATATCACAATTATCTAATATACATGAACAAAGTCTCAAGCAAATGCTAATAATTTATGTATTTTTTTAATTTACAAGTAACGCCCTTTCCAATGATACCATCAGTCCACTGCTGGACATAGGTTTCTCCAATATTGCAAACATAGCCTAATTATATTAAGTATTTATATTTTAACGTAGTACTTTATAACCGTAAAAGGGCGCCACATTAATTTATCTACTCTCTTTTCTGTAAGGAAAACCTTATAAAGGAACTCAACTTTGTCTGCTGGAAAGCATGAGAAGAAGCGATGACCAGTGGTTATCATAGTCATGGTAATAAATGAAAACGTTGCAGCATGGTGACCCACGCTATATCGGTCTAATAAGATGCTTCTGCATCTTTTGAATTTCATTCTCGCTTTCATACTCACTGCTGTTCGTACTGAAATCAACCTTACCTTTGAGTACCATACATGTCTTAATGGAAAATCCAAAACATTTTTTTATTCTTCTTATTCTAGTTAAATAGAACAGAAAAAGCGGCCAAGTGCGAGTCGGACGCCCATGAAGGGTTCCGTATCAGCAAGTAAAATCATGTAAAAGTTCTTGTAGTTCGTTGTAACTTTGATCGATGTTTTTATAATAGTGTATGGATTGGATGAAAGGTAAATTGCGTGTTACGGTTTATGACATAATAAAAAAAAACTACTTACTAGATCTCGTTCAAACCAATTTTCGTTGGTAGTTTGCATGGTAATGTACACCATATATTTTTTTTAGTTTTATCACTCTCTTATTTTAGAAGTTACAGGGGGGGGGGGACACACTTTTTTCCACTTTGGAAGTGTCTCTCGCGCAAACTATTCAGTTTAGAAAAAAATTATATTAGAAACCTCAACATAATTTTTTAACACCTATCTATAGATGTACATGTTAAACACGTATGGGTTTGATGAAAAAAAATTTTTTGAGTTTCAGTTCCATGTATGGGGACCCCCAAAATGCATTGTTTTTTTTTTCTATTTTTATGTAAAAATCTTAATGCGGTTTACAGATTACATCTACTTACCAAGTTTCAAAAGTATAATTCTTATGGTTTCGGAAAATAGTGGCTGTGACATACGGACGGACAGACAGACAGACAGACATGACGAATCTATAAGGGTTCCGTTTTTTGCCATTCGGTTACGGAACCCTAAAAACTGAATGGAAAGTCACTATGTGTGTTCTCTACCCTTTCCACAACCCACACACTCACACCATACGACACCGAGTCACGCCCTCTATTGAGCAACAGCGTCGATGTTTGTTTCTTTAAACCATAATTTATGACATTAACTTGAGCTGTTCATGTAACAATTTGTGATTATAAGAAGCTCATTTTATGTAGATTCATTGATTAAAAAAAATTACTATGTTATGACATGAATTGTGTGAATTTTAAGAAATAATCTGAAATGTAGCTGTTTCATCAGAGTTCAACTTATACAAAGCGGCCTGTATCTCTGTATATTTTGTTACAAATTTATAAATTAGGCCCTTGCGATAACCGTGGAAAATGTTTAGCACAGAGAGAGCATTCGTAGAATCGTCACCGAAATAGAGACCTCTTCATGACATCGGTTCCTAGTGATATAAACGCGAGTTTCTGTTCTCATATACCTATAATACCTATAATACGAGTATGTCGTACTTGAACTTACAAATATAAATATAAATAAATATAAATATTTCGGACATCTTACACACAACATCGTCTAGTTCCAAACTAAGCAGAACTTGTATTATGGGTACTAAACAACTGATATAAATACATATTTTTTTTATATTTTCTTTTGTAAATAATATAATGCATACTAAACAACTGATATAAATACATAAACATACTTTTTTTTGTAAATACATACATATTATACATAGAAAACACCCAGGCTCCGAAACAAATATTTGTGGATCACAAAAATATTTTGTCCGACCCGGGAATCGAACCCGAGACTTCTTGATCAGCAGCCGTATGCATGCAAATGTTAATTAACTCCCTGGCTTGGCGAAATAATCTTCATCAACATTTTTAAAAATACTTGAAATTTTACGAGTACGTAATAGATTGTTCATTTTATATATTATTACTAGCTGAATCCCGCGGTGTTACCCGCGATTATTAAAATTGCGACTATAATTTGAGATTTAAACTATCCTATCTCTCAAGTTAGATCGAACTGCACATGGTGTGCGAATTTTATTATAATCGGTTAAGTGGTTTAGAAGTCCATTGAGGACAAACATTGTGACACGAGATTTATATATATTAAGATATACATATATGTACCATACAAATTATATGTATCTATACCAATATTTTCTAAATAGAAAGGGATCCGCATAAAAATTTCGATTTACATAATTGAAGTTTTCATGCGAATTAAATAAGGTATTAAAGAAATAACTAATAAAATTATTATTTGACGCTCGAAAATTATTGACAATAAAGCATAGTGATGTTCTACATTTTTATAACAAACATTAATGTCTACAAAACAGTCCATGTATTCAGTATTCACGTCCGAACAAACTAAGGATAAGCATGAACACCTTGGTATTATGTCATACAAATCAAACAGATCGTAATATTGTCTGAACAAACAAGCATACCATAGAAATATTACAATTGTCGAATAAATACGGACAAAGTTACGAGTAAATGCCAATAATATATATTTATGAAATGTACATGTAATGCTCTTTCCAATAAATTCGAATACAGTATATTATAATCAAACTTATTTTTTAACGTAGTACACTATTACCGCTAGAGTGCGCGACATTAGTTTCAGAGACACGTTAGCCTATAAGCACGGTATAATCAAGACGTTTCTACATATACCTCATTTTCCCAGCTTTCCTAGAAAGCTATGAGGAGCTATGATAGAACAAATGTACAATGTATGTTGCCGTAGTCGGATGAAAACTAAGAGTTTAGATGAGTTCGTAAACTTGAGATTGCGTAGGTTTAGTTTTCTGCACATGTACTAGGATATCATAACTATGGAAAAGTTACAAGTTTCTCATACACGTCTCATACATCGGCTAACATCTATTTTTCATAACCCTAGGACAAGTTTTTATTCTTTGCTGATTCAATTTCAACGAAGGAAATGAAGCGAAGAATATTCTACGTATTCAATTTTATTTCATTCTTTAAATTATTTGCTTTTAAATTTTCTAAAAAATTATATTATTTTTAGAAAATATTTCAACAATCACAGTTCGCTCAACTGACGAGTTGAATAATAATTAAACAATATTGTTTAGTTGAAACGCATTATTATTCAATTACTGGCATAAGATGATAAACAGTGGCAAACACAATACTGAGTTTTAGTACAACCAATAAGTTCTTATCTATGTCTTGTACATTAAAATTTAGAATAACAATAAATATTCTAAAGGGTGGTGTAAACGATCAAATTTGTTTGTCAAATATACGTGTTTGTCAAATTATTTGATAGAGCGCTGCTGTAAACGTGAAGTTTGTCCAAAAAATTTGTCAAACAAATTTGATCGTTTACCGGGCACATAAAGGTTAAGAACCTACGAATAAATAATAAGTCAGGAAGTCTAACTCGGAACAAATTTCATACAAAAAGTGGCCCAACTTGAAACCAAAACGACTTATGAAACAAAAACCAATCATAACCGAGGTTAGAAATAGACATTGTTTGTGATTGGTTTGAATTCAAAACAAAAGCAGGGATTGGTTCATGCGCTTGCTGCAATATCTGCTATGACAGCAGCGTGAACGATGTTATGTAATAAGTCGACCGGACAGTTAATAAAATAATAAAACCATATAATTGTATAATTTTTATATTTTTTTGTAATAAACGCCCTTTGACCCTTGAAATATAATAATTAATTGTTTTTGCTTAGAAGACATCAAAAAAGAATCTTTTTTCGCAATATTTATGGAATATCATTTTTTTCTAAACTACATAAATAGTTTGCGCGAGAGGCACTACGAAAGTGGTAAAATGTAGTGAAGACGGATTCTGATAAATTTAACGATTACACATTTTATAAAAAAAAAATGGTCATTATTTGTATGGTGACTGTTTTTTCGCATTATTACCATTTTTCCTGCGTTCTAGATTTGTGATTAGTGATAGTCGTATCACTGCCAAAATAGATTTTTTTCGTAGTTTATGTTTTAACATGGTTGTTCTAGGTGTATTCAGAGCTGGGCGGGACGGGTTTCCCGTCCGTCCGCAGTAGTGGCCAACCGCGAGGGGGTGACGTCCGCGTGTGACCGGACGTTGCCCAATTAGAGAGTCGAGTGAAGAGTTGGTGCCCGCAACAGTGCGGGCAGGCGCTGGTTGGAGTCCAGAAGGAAATCCCCTCCCTGGACTCCTTCCAATACAAAGGCGCAGAGAGGGTCACACCGTGTGGTTTTAGTCGGTTCGAGTCCGACACACCACCCCGCCGTAACCCCCTACGGGGTGACGGTCCGCGGGGATTTCCACACGTTAAAAAAAAAAAAAAAAAAGGTGTATTCAGAGCAGATTCAATATCTCATGATGGTATATTAATATTGGCATTACGCATAATACCCTTTCTTTAAAAGTATTGATTTCGTCTGAAACAAGTCTATTTTCAATTTTTTTTTTCTTGGTTCTAACACCATCGTTATATTCAGTGATGATTTTATTCTCCTGAAAATAACATAGATGATCAATTTCAAATCTAGGAAAGACGGTCTTTATTTAAAATAGATACGTATATACAGCTAAATTAAAAATATCGAACCCAAAGATTAGGTGTAAAAAATAGCAGTCAAACCGCACCAATTTACGTTTTTGTGCCTTATGCGCTTGAGGTTCTGCAGTATTTGTTTTAGTGCTGCTCAGGTAAATCACATACTTTAAAATTTGCAGAACGTGAATTTTCATCAACAAAAAAAATTTAAACATGCTTTAATTCCACTAAACAATGAACTTATTATTTTCAATGCTATAGTAATTCTCACAAGTGTAAAAAGCTGGACCATCATTACATATCGATTGTAATCTTTCATTGGTGCTGTTTTCATTTTCTGTAGTATTCCTTGAAGATGTTAGCGTTTCTTCAAGACGAATCGTCTGCGTAAAAAAAACAGTTTCATTTCAGATTGGATAATAAATATAATTATTTTAATAATAAAACAGTAAGTACTTACTGTACAAACTGGTACTGCAGTTTTATGTAACATTGTTTAACCTTTTAATGATTTGTAAAAAACTTTTTCATCAAAATGAATAGAGCCTACTCCGCTGGTTTTCACAGGCATCCAGTCATATTACTGTCTTTCCAACTTACCTGCAGCTATCCAATTTTTTGCCGAATTGCATGGGCAGGAAAACTAAAAGAAAACAAATTAAGCAAAATACATTATCGTTATAAAATTATCAGAATGAATATACCTATTTTATAATAACAAAATATTTGATCTATATTCTTTTCAATATTTCACCAAGAAGAAAAAAAATCAATCAAAAATTTACTGATTTCATGTTGCATAGTGTTATCCATCTCGGTTTGATAACATATTTGCAAATCATTAAATATAATTATGCTACTAATTACTAGTGAAAAGTGATCCCTGGACATTTTAGCCTTGTATGGCTCCTGCACCACTTCACTGGAATGATTATTGACAACACAGTAATAAATCGAAATGTGAAGTGTGATCGCTGGCAAGAACAATGTCCGACTAATGACGCGGTGGGCACGACTTTTAAGCCCCGCCTACTTGGACCCGACTTTTGTTGGGTCATTTTTAGAGCGTAGTTAGACTTCCTGACTTATTATTTATTCGTAGTTAAGAACTGAAAAAACAGTTCCCAATTTTTTGTTTCATCGAATTCACTGTCAAAGACAGAGAGACGAAACAAAATCCATGTCTGTCTATATTCCTTACCTTTTTCACACGTCTCTCTCACACTACATGCGATATCAAGTCACGCCCATTTATTCAAGAACAATATCGATGTTTGTTTTTAAAACTGTATTTCATGACATAATCTTGACATACTCCTATAAAATGTTTTGTTATATAGGAAGTACATATTATGAAGTCCAAGCGAGTTCAAGAACTTCATTCTATTGTGTCATGATTTGGTAGAATTTTACAAAAGAATCTTAAGTTAAGACTTCAACAGAATTAGACTTAATAATGAAAAGCACCTATCAGAAAACATTTTATTGCAAATTTATATCTTAATCCTCAGACGTACTGTTGAAATTTGTTTGATTATTATCTGCAGTTAGCGAATTATTCACCAACACTAAAACATCTTTGTCGTTTATGAGTTCCTAGTGATTAAATCGCGTATTTATGTTGAGTTAAAGATACTATTATTATTATAAAAGCGAAAATTTGTGAGTATGTATTTGTATATATGTGTGTATGTATGTTTGTTGCTCTTTCACGCAAAAACTACTGAATGGATTTGGATGAAACTTTACAGTAAAAGCTTATTTTAAAGAAGAACACATAGCGCTGGTTCCCACTACGCCGGATCGGCAAATTTGCCGGGCCGGTAAAACCGCCGGAAGGCCTAGTGGCTGTACAAGTTATATGAAGCTATTCACATTATCCCGGGTCCGGCATTTTTGCCGAGTCTGGCATTTTCACGCATGCGTTTTGTCACTACGATCGTCCGGTAAAAACACCGGACCGGAGTAATGTGAACGAGTTTTTGCCGGTATCTGTACCGCGCTCGCAGCACCTGTGCTCCCTTCGCCCCGCCCGCGCTCCCCTTACATCATTTGGCTCGCATTTTCTTCAGTAAATCGTCAAAAGTGTTTGCTGTCATTCGAAAATAGAATGTACCCAATGTTTTCTTTTATTTTGCCTTCTATTAACATACCACCACAACACAACAATTTCGTCGTCCATTGTGTGCACAGGTCCAAATTTAACTGAGCTGAGTACTTGACTGTCCGAGGCTCCAGTGTATGCGCTGGTTCCCACTACGCCGGACCGGCAGATTTGCCGGGCCGGTAAAACTGCCGGAAGGGCTAGTGGCTGTACAAGTTATATGAAGCTATTCACATTATCCAGGGTCCGGTATTTTTGCCGAGTCTGGCATTTTTACCGTGCGTTTTGTCACTACGATCGTCCGGTAAAAACACCTTAATTGGCTCGCATTTTCTTCAGTAAATCGTCAAAAGTGGATGCTGTCATTCGAAAATAGAATGTACCCAATGTTTTCTTTTAATTTGCCTTCTATTAACATACCACCACAACACAACAATTTCGTCGTCCATTGTGTGCACAGGTCCAAATTTAACTGAGCTGAGTACTTGACTGTCCGAAGCTCCGGTGTAATGTGAACACTCTGTCCGGTGTCCGGTTTCCGGCAGATTTGCCTGCTATGTGAACACTCTGTCCGTTGTCCGGTTTCTGGCAGATTTGCTGGTCCGGCGTAGTGGGAACCAGCGCATAGGCTACTTTTTACTGCAATAATCGAGATACATGGGAGAAGGCTAGCTGATTCTAAAAATACATAAATCGTAGATGTCAAAATGTGTGTTTTGACAGGAGATAAACAGTGATGTTTATCTTCTGTTAAAACTTCACAGATTGCTATGCACAACACACTTGCATTGCAACCATAATGATAGTTTTTAAATGGCTAATTTGAAAGTGAGCTCTGGATAATCACATATGTAGGCTACTTTTTATCCCAAAAACACGCAGGTAACACCCCGGTATATATTGCTAGTATTTTAATAAATGTCAGTTGTGCTAAAACCTTAACAAATGTACCACAATACTTTTACTTACTTAAAGTGACTCTACTTGGCCTGATGGAAAGCATGGAAAGCGATGACCAGTGGTTATCAAAGTCATGGTAATAAATGAAAACGTTGCAGCATGGTGACCCCACGCTATTTCGGTCTAATAAGATGCTTCTGCCTTATTGGAAAATCCAAGACATTTTTTTTCTTCCATTTAATCTAGGTAAATAGATGGAGCAGAAAAACTAATGAAACTCACTGTGTTTTTCCTATCCTTTCCACAACTCACACACTCACCCCACACGACACCGGGTCACGCCCTCTATACAGAGACGACGTCGATGTTTGTTTTCTAAACCCTAAATTTATGACATAAACTTGAGCTGCCTATGTAAGATTTTGTGATAAATAGGAGGCTTATTTTATGTAGATTGGTTTATTAAAAACATTTTTCACTGTTATGTCATGAATTGTGTGAATTTTAAGAAATAATCTGAAAGATAGCTGTTACAACAGGTTCATGCTTAAACAAATAAGCTTATATTCTGTGGCAAATTTATACTTTAGGCCCTTGAGATAACAGTGAAATACGTTTGGCACAGTGTGAGCATTCGTAGGATCGTCACCGAAATAGAGACCTCTTCGTGACTTATCGGTTCCTAGTGATATAAACGGGAGTTTTTGTTCTCATATACGAGTATTTTGTACTTGAACTCAGAAATGTTAACATAGGCTGGCTACACGAAATAATCGTCAGCAACATTTTATATTGTACGTGTGAGTACGTATTATATTGTACATATCTTTATATATATAATTCTTGTGTGAGTGTGTATGTCACTGAACTTCTCTCAAACGACTGGACCGATTTTGATGAATTTTTTTGTGTGTGTTCAAGGGGATCTGGGAATGGTTTAGATTCGCAATTGGACCCGGTAGGTGGCGCTGCGATCAAGTTCTGGAATTTTAAAGTTGGGCGGTACGAAGTTCGCTGGGTCAGCTAGTCTTTATATATATAATTCTCGTGTGAGTGTGTATGTCACTGAACTTCTCTCAAACAACTGGACCGATTTTGATGAAATTTTTTGTGTGTGTTCAAGGGGATCCGGGAATGGTTTAGATTCGCAATTGGACCCGGTAGGTGGCGCTGCGATCAAGTTCTGGAATTTTAAAGTTGGGCGGTACGAAGTTCGCTGGGTCAACTAGTCTTTATATAAATAATTCTTCTGTGAGTGTGTATGTCACTGAACTTCTCTCAAACGACTGGACCGATTTTGATGAATTTTTTTGTGTGTGTTCAAGGGGATCTGGGAATGGTTTAGATTCGCAGTTGGACCCGGTAGGTGGCGCTGCGATCAAGTTCTGGAATTTTAAAGTTGGGCGGTACGAAGTTCGCTGGGTCAACTAGTCTTTATATATATAATTCTTCTGTGAGTGTGTATGTCACTGAACTTCTCTCAAACGACTGGACCGATTTTGATGAAATTTTTCGTGTGTGTTCAAGGGGATCTGGGAATGGTTTAGATTCGCAATTGGACCCGGTAGGTGGCGCTGCGATCAAGTTCTGGAATTTTAAAGTTGGGCGGTACGAAGTTCGCTGGGTCAACTAGTCTTTATATATATAATTCTTCTGTGAGTGTGTATGTCACTGAACTTCTCTCAAACGACTGGACCGATTTGGATGAAAGTTTTTGTGTGTGTTCAAGGGGATCTGGGAATGGTTTAGATTCGCAATTGGACCCGGTAGGTGGCGCTGCGATCAAGTTCTGGAATTTTAAAGTTGGGCGGTACGAAGTTCGCTGGGTCAACTAGTCTTTATATATATGTAGCGACACACGTGCACGACGGGAACGAACCCGCGAGGTAAGCTAAAACCGAAGCGAGCCTCAGTCGTCACCCCTCGGGCACGTAGTTCACTCGCGCACTCATTCGCGATATATATACTAAGTAGCAATTATAAGTAACCTGTATTTGAGTAATTCATTAAAACAATTCTCTCGTCAAAAGTGTATTATTAAGAAACTTCACAACCAATTATATACCTCTCGCAATAGGTAAATTGGTGACCCCGCGAACTTAGTGACGACTCACTTTTCCGAATTACGTGCCTGAGTAACATAAGTTTTTCAATTTAAATACTAAATACGCATATCAGTGTTAAAAATTCGTCATGCCGCATCAAGGACTACCGCAAGCATCGCCAGCTACAGCCTCGGCCCCGGGAGTTCTGGTGAAGGAAGAGACGAGAATGGACATGGCTACGATCACAGTGACGTCACGGGTTCCAGAATTTTGGATCGACCAGCATAGACTTTGGTTTTTCCAGGCAGAGGCTATGCTGTCTCCGCAGAAGATGTCGGACGAGGTCGGGTTTAACCTCGTCATAACAAAACTCTCGGAAGGAGCCATCCAGCAGATCCCTGACATACTGATGAAGCCACCTGATACTAAGAAGCGACGCGTCTATCAAGTGTAAGGAGAGCCTTCAATCGGCCGTATTGTCATCGTATCCGGTACCTGAAATTCCACTAGCGTTGATGACGGATGCATCAAATACTTGTGTGGGAGCAGTTTTATAACAGTGCGGTGATGGCAATTGGAGACCGTTAGGCTATTCTTCTAGGAAGCTTACCGACGCGTAGATTAAGTATAGTACTTACGATCGTGAATTATTAGCGATTTATTTAGCGATTATTCACTTTCGCGTGTATCAAATGAAAAAAAGCTAAGGTTCATCGTCATACTGTGGCAATTTCCACCAGTGGGACGTTTTGGACATATATATATTATACAGATTTTGTAGGCCCTTTACCAGCCAATGTGGAAGTAGCGAGTGTTCCGCGAATTCCACAGGCACAAGTTATACCACAACAGGTTTACACAGCGTGATAGGTAATAAGTTTATTTTTTGTCAGTTAGCTGTTTTGCAGTTTAAGTACTGTACACTTATTTATGCTGCTCTTTGTTCTATATATTCTACGTATTGTGAACTGTAATAATATAATATACTGTGTAATTCTTATTCTCTGTACTCTTTGTTAACATAGGTTACTGTACACCGTAGCTAGTAAACGGAGCGATAACAACCGGGCTTCGGGGAACAGGTAATTTGAGCCCATGTTTATGTTACGAAGTCCGGTTGATATGCGCTCAACTTTGATATATTGTTTAAGTATATACTGTTTAATAGTTTAACTGTAAGTTTGTTTGTTCTGTATGTTTTGACAACCATATCCCATAATTGTAATTTTTTATTTTTTTTAAAAAAAAGGGGAGGGTTGATGTAGCGACACACGTGCACGACGGGAACGAACCCGCGAGGTAAGCTAAAACCGAAGCGAGCCTCAGTCGTCACCCCTCGGGCACGTAGTTCACTCGCGCACTCATTCGCGATATATATACTAAGTAGCAATTATAAGTAACCTGTATTTGAGTAATTCATTAAAACAATTCTCTCGTCAAAAGTGTATTATTAAGAAACTTCACAACCAATTATATACCTCTCGCAATAGGTAAATATATAATTCTTCTGTGAGTGTGTATGTCACTGAACTTCTCTCAAACGACTGGACCGATTTTGATGAAATTTTTCGTGTGTGTTCAAGGGGATCTGGGAATGGTTTAGATTCGCAATTGGACCCGGTAGGTGGCGCTGCGATCAAGTTCTGGAATTTTAAAGTTGGGCGGTACGAAGTTCGCTGGGTCAACTAGTCTTTATATATATAATTCTTCTGTGAGTGTGTATGTCACTGAACTTCTCTCAAACGACTGGACCGATTTTGATGAAATTTTTCGTGTGTGTTCAAGGGGATCTGGGAATGGTTTAGATTGACTGCACGGTTGGCCTAGTGGCTTAAGCGGTCGCCACGCCGCTTCCTACTACGCCAAGTGTCGTGGGTTCAAATCCCACGTAGGACAACACTTTGTGTGATTCACAATTTGTTGTTCTGAGTCTGGGTGTTCTTTGTGTCCGTTTCATGTATGTTTGTAAAGTCCCCCGCGATACAGGAATTTATATTCCTAATGCGGGAGTTGTCTTTTTAAAAAAAAAAAAAAAAAAGAAAAAAAAGATTTGCAATTGGACCCGGTAGGTGGCGCTGCGATCAAGTTCTGGAATTTTAAAGTTGGGCGGTACGAAGTTCGCTGGGTCAACTAGTTATATATATATATATATGTACCATACAAATTATATATATGTATACCAATATTGTAAAGAGGAAATATGTGGTTTTGTTTATTTCAAATGAATAGACTCCGATGGACCGATTTGAAAAATGCTTGAATCGTTTAATTACCCTGTTATAAGCTATAGAATGTTTTCTCAAAAGTTAGAGATCCGCATGAAAACTTCGATTAGATAACCCAAGACATAAAAAAATAACGAATAAAAACATTATTTGCATAATTCTTGTTGTCGAATAAATACGGACAAAGTCACGAGAAAATGCCAAAAATATATTTTTCGGCAACTAATTCGAATACGGCATATTTATACGACATAGTATATACTTTATAACCGCTAGAGGGCGCGACATTAGTTTCAGAGACATGACAGTTTCTAGCCATACCTCATTTTCCCAGCTCTCTAATAAGAAATTGAGGAGCTATAAGAGAACAAATGTACATACATACATAGCCTGTTAAAATCATAACCCTCCTTTTGCTTTGCTGTAGTCGGGTGAAAAGTTTAGTTAGTGTTCGTAAACTTCAGATTGCGTAGGTTTAGTTTTCTGCACATGTACTAGGATATCATGACTATGGTAAAGTTAACATAAGTTTCTCATGCATGTGTGGAAATGAGCCACATGAAAGGGGAGAAAAAGTGTATTTTAATTGGTGCATTAGTCTAAGGAAAGGAGGAGGATACGACCAAATGTTGTAAAATATAGTTTCAATTATAAAAATACTAATCATTTTTAAATTGATGCATTCAAATAAGTTTGTATATTTATATAGGATAGTTGTCGAGTTTTTCACCAAAACTAAAACATCTTTGTAGTTTTATGAGTTCCTAATGATTAAATAGCGTATTTGTATTTGAGTCAAAGAGTATTTAAATATCTTTATGTAATGTCAGTTGTTCTAAACCTTAAAAATGTACCAAGATACTTTTACTTACCTACATTGCTACACGTGAAAAACCTGTACTGTTGAAGAAAAAAAAACCCTATTATTAAGATTGTTTTAGAAATAGAACCTGATAAAGTATTATACATTGCCTGATGGAAAGCTTTAGTAGAAGCAATGAACAGTGGTTATCAAAGTCATGGTAATAAACTAAAACGTTGCAGCATGGTGACCCCACGCTATATCGGTCTACTGAGACGCTTCTGCATCTTTTGACTTTCATTCTCACCGACGTTTTGTACTGAAATCAGCTTTACCTTTAAAGTACCATACATGTCTTATTGGAAAATCCAAGACACTTTTTATTCCACTTAACCTAGTGAAATAGAGCAGAAAAACTGAATGAAAACTCACTATGTGTGTTCTCTACCCTTTCCATAACTCACACACACACACACACACACACACACCATTCGCCACCGAGACACGCCCTCTATACAGTAACGACATCGATATTTGTTTCTTTAAAATGTAATTTATAACATAAACTAGAGCTGTTCATGTAAAATTTTGTGACAAAAAGAATGTATCATGTTATGCAGATTGATTGATTAAAATTATTTTTGTCTGTTTTGTCACGAATTGTGTGAGTTTTAGGAAATTAACTGAAAGGTGGCTGTTTCAACAGATTTTCACTCATACAAAGAAGCCTAGATCTTTGTATATTTTGTAACAATTTATACTCTAGGCCCTTGAGATAACGGTGCAAGACGTTTAGCACAGAGAGAACATTCGTAGGTTCATCGCCGAAATAGAGAACTCTTCGTTACTTATGGGTTCCTAGTGATAAAAACGCGAGTTTTTGTTCTCGTATACCTACTACGAGTATGTTGAACTCACAAATGTTATTAATTAGACTGGCTTGGTGAAATAATCGTCAGCAACATTTTCAAAAATACTAAAATGTTACGTATTATATTGTTCATATTATGTATATTATATACATACTAGCTGATGCCCGAGGCTCCGCTCGCGTCTGAGGGGTGTCAAAAATAAATGTTAGCCGATTCTCAGACCTACCCGATATGCACACAAAATTTCATACAAATCGGTCCAGCCGTTTCGGAGGAACGAACATTGTGACACGAGAATTTTATATAGTATATAAGACTAACTGATGCCCGCGGCTGCGCTCGCGCCCAGGAGTATGAAAAATGGATGTTGGCCGATTCTCAAACCTACTGAATAGGCATAAAAAATTTCATAAGAATCTGTCAAGCCGTTTCGGAGGAGTATGGGAACAAACATTGTAACACGAGATTTTTATATTTAAGATATTTATTGTAAATTATTGCAAATTATTGTATTTGATTGATTGTTTGTTTGAAATGAATATGCTCTGAAACTACTGGACCGATTTAAAAAATACTTGAATCGTATATTATCCCTGACGGACATTGCCTATAGAATGTTTTCTAAAAAGTTAGGAATCCCTATGAAAACTTCGTATGTAACCCAAGGCATTAAAAAATAACCATTTTTTTTTACTAAGATTGAGTTCGGAAACTTGAGATTGCGTAGGTTTAGTTTTCTGCACATGTACCAGGATATCATAACTATGGTGAAGTTAACATAGGTTTCTTTTACACATGTGAGAATGAGTCATATGAAAGAGAAAGAAAATGTGTCTTTTGATTGGTGTATTACTAAAAGGGCTTGGGCCGTCCTTTCCATAGGCAAACTGCCCCTAATAGAAACCTATATCGGAACCTATGTTATACAGGATATTAATAGTATGTCATCGAGAAGATATTGAATCTATATCTTAGTTTATTTATAATATTATATAGTTAAATAGCTTATATTTAATAAAACAAGTGACCAGAGATCTTTTTTTCTAAGTAATTTTTCTGTGTTGATTGTAGAGCTAGAAAAGTAAAACAAATGTCATTGTTTAAGGTTCATATTATAGTTCATTTTATATAAATTTAGAAATATTTTAAAAATGCAAGTTAATTATTTTTTATTGATTTTGAATAATGTAATAATTGTCTATACGTTGCCTCACAGCATGCCAAATTCAAGTATTCATTTCTAGGAAATTTTTATGGTTTCATTTGCTTTAAAAACACGTTATGTTATTATAGCACAAAGAAACAGAAATATTTAAAGGGAATATAAAGCGTATGTAGAGATCTTCGAATTGTTTTTTTTTAACTGATTAATGATCGCAAGTGGGCTTTCTATATTTTCAATATAACTGGAATATCCTGCCATCTGTTGGGTTAATATCCGCTGGTCAGTGTTCCAAAGTTGAGCTTGTTGTTACTATTTATCTTCAAGAGAGGGCTTGCTTACTTTACTTTTTACTTTTTTACTTTAGTATTTTAGATTTTATGAATTAAATATGACTAAGCATTCTGAAGAACTTATATTCATTTTTAATATAGTATTTTCGTTGCTTGCTGCTTGTACAAAATATTTTCAAACATAATTGTTTGAAAATATTTTGTACAAGCAGTTCCAATTTCACCCCTTTGTATTTTTGAACTTTTCGCTTAAATTCTAGTAAAGTTTATGGTTACAAAGAGTTTCTGAATACGATATTTTTCTGTGACCAACGTTGCCATTGCCCATTTTTGCAAATTAATATTTCAAATAAAAACTTTTACAACATTCGTCTAGTGGGCAATTGAAAGTCAGAAAAAGTTCTTTGAAAAGCTTACAATACCACTATTTTGTCAATAGCCAAACTACCTTCAATGTTTCTTTTAGGACAAAATGTAACACGTGAGGTGTCAACAATAATAAAAAAATAGAAAAATGGAATAGAAAAATGCGGGCAGATGCAGGCGACGTATCCACCCAACCTGAAAATAAGCATGCAGCATGTGTGATGAAGATTATAACCTATTTTTAAAATATAAATACGAAAGAGGATATTTTAATCTAACACAAATTGTTGTTTCTTTGGTTTTGAAATCGAAATTGGTTTTGTAGTTTTGGCGTGCAAGCGCGGCAAACAGACAGCTACTTCGGCATCCTTACTAATATTATAAACGCAAAAGTTTGTGAGTATGTGTATGTGCTTGTTGCTCTTTCACCCAAAAACTACTGAATGGATTTTGATGAAACCTCACAGTAATATACATTACATATCGGAATAACATAACAGCTACTATTTACCACCATGACAGACCTACACGCGCCGGACCTTTTGGCCACGAAAAGCTAGTTAATAATATTAGTAAGGATTACATGAATAAAACAACATTATTTTACTTTTAAAAAAATTATTGGATTGAAAACATTTGAACAAATTTATTTGTTCTTGAGTGGAGACCATGTCTCCACAAATGTAGTCTAGGACGTCCACAGGCCAGGTGGAGTGATAATTTGCGCAAGACGGCTGGTAGGAGCTGGATACGAGTAGCCGAGGATCGAACTAAGTGGCGTGCAATTGGAGAGGCCTATGTCCAGTAGTGGACTTCGATATGATGATGATGAACAAATTTTGTGTTACTTCTAGATACTGTATTAGTTCCAAAACGTCACAATTTTAGAGTTGACTAGAGCTGAACTAGTCATACAATGCGCATGTGTCATCGTCAAGCAACGAATCAATAGTTACAGTTACACATCTGACTCACTAGGAGCTCATGAAAATTGAAGAGTATTCTTACTCGAATCTTTGCAACTATCGTTCTAGTTAAACATAGGTATAGACGCGTTACAATCTTGCTGTCAACGCCATCTCCATGTCCTTTTGGAATTTAGTATAGTTCCGTCTAAAAGAAGTTGGTGTTGATTTTAATGATGTTATTAAATTAGACATTAAAAACGAGCTGACGGGTATTTAAAAAAAACTGTTAAATAAACATAATTGACCATTTTTTTATATATGGACCTACCAGAATGACTCTGCCTGATGGAAAGCATGAGTAGAATCGAGGAGTAAAGGGCACGTTTTGGACAAGTTTATGGTCAATATGTCTTTGTTCAGAATATGTTCTTTTTTCATACCTACTTTTGAGAGAAATTTTATATCGTTAGTATTACGTCCCAATGCAGTAAGAGAATAACATAATAAATAAAAAAATGGAGTAAGAACTACTTTGAAGGAGATTCTATTTGTTGGGTTAATGTACAAGTAATAGTGGCGATACAACATTCACTACCTAAGTGACTACGATATTATAATATTATAGTAGTTTACACCTGTACACACTTTAATATTATTCATTTGTTTGTTGCAGGTTGAGGTTACATCACTGGCTGTCTATGTTATGCTTATTTGTTGTTGTTGGAAAACTTGTTAATGCATTATATACATTAATATCATTTGCTTACAGTGTATATAAAGCGCATATTAAATAAAAGTTGATCGAAGACACACGCTTGTTCGTTACTTAAAAACCTTCCACAAACATCTATCGAATATGACCAAAAGAGCGGAGTATCAATAAGGGCAATCCTTAATACAAAAAAAAAGCGGCCAAGTGCGAGTCGGACTCGCCCATGAAGGGTTCCGTATCAGCAAGTATAATCATATAAAAGTTCTTGTAGTTCGTTGTAACTTTCATCGATGTTTTTATACTAGTGCATTGATTGGATGAAAGGTAAATTGCGTGTTACGATTTATGACGTATTAAAAAAAAAACTACTCACTAGATCTCGTTCAAACCAATTTTCGTTGGTAGTTTACATGGTCATGTACAACATATATTTTTTTTAGTTTTATCACTCTCTTATTTTAGAAGTTAGAGGGGGGGGGACACACATTTTTCCACTTTGGAAGTGTCTCTCGCGCAAACTATTCAGTTTAGAAAAAAATGATATTAGAAACCTCAACATCATTTTTAAACACCTATCCATAGATACCCCACACATATAGGTTTGATGAAAAATTTTTTTTTAAGTTTCAGTTCCAAGTATGGGGACCCCCAAAATGTATTGTTTTTTTTCTATTTTTATGTAAAAATCTTAATGCGGTTCACAGAATACATCGACTGGCCAAATTTCAAGAGTATAGCTCTTATAGTTTCGGAAATAATTGGCTGTGACATACGGACGGACAGACAGACAGACAGACAGACAGACAGACAGACAGACAGACAGACAGACTTGACGAATCTATAAGGGTTCCGTTTTTTGCCATTTGGCTACGGAACCCTAAAAAGGGTGTCAGATAGCAATCATTTTTGAAAGCTTTAAGAGCGCTTTCGTTTCCCTACCTTCTTCCCAAATTTAGTTGGGGTTGGTGCAATGATTTATGTATCTTCTTCCGCTCTTCTCTATTAATGTTAGTTTATTGTTAATTCCTTTCCTGTCCTCTTTCAGAACTGAGCTGAACACAGTGCTTTCATTGCGTATTTCACAAAAACAATTTAAGTAAGATATATCTGATATCTTCGATCGATCGATCATATAAATGCTTCTGATGATTCTTATATTCTTATCTGTGATAAAATAAAATATTTACTTAGGACTTATATATTAAGTCCTAAGTAAATATTTTTTTAATTTTTAAACATCGATAAAGGTTTTCTATAACTTTTTTTATGGTAAACAAATTTGGTTTTACTGTTATAACGTCACGTAAGGGCAATACGATACATAGATTGCGTGGGTTCAAGGGAGAATTTGCACGATTGTTGGTGCAGTTGCTAATGAACTGAATTACCTACCAAGTTTTTGATAGTTCAGATGATACGCACCGCAAGGAAGTCGTGTCTATACTTCTTAAGTTTGTTTACATTATAGCACGTGGTTCATGCTCCACTCATGTGCTTGAAAAGTTACAAATATAAAGAGGGAAAGAGATAGTGGGAGGTTCCATGTTACCAAGTTATACCGCTGTAATTTATGTTATGGAGAGTCAAAGAGACCGCATGATGACGCTCCGATGTGCGATAGCAACATGTACCCATAGTACCCATATCATCACCGTAAGGTTATGGTATCCTATTACAATTGCGAACAGGAGAAGTCATTTGTTCACAAATCGAGTATTCAACAAATATGTTTCGAAACTTTAGCACACACACTTTAACACTGGGACTACTTACTTTATTTTCCGAAGTTTGAAACCTCGTGATGTATTTTGTATAAAATGAGACATCGTTGTAACAATTACCGTATTTTTCAGACTCGCTACGCTATATTTATTCAATATCTACGAGTATATATATATGAAAACGCGTTCTTGTCACTGGGGGCTGATGAGTCTCAAAGAGATTTAATTTATTGACATACAAGAAATATACGCTATATTATTCACAGTATTTATAAATCTTTACAGGTATATGACAACGCGTTCCCTTCACTAGGGGCTGATGAGTCTCGAAGAGATTTTATTTTAGTGACATACAAGAAATATACGCTATATTATTCACAGTATTTATAAATATCTTTACAGTTATATGACAACGCGTTCCCTTCACTAGGGGCTGATGAGTCTCGAAGAGATTTTATTTTAGTGACATACAAGAAATATACGCTACATTATTCACTGTATTTATAAATATCTATACAGGTATATGACAACGCGTTCCTATCACTAGGGGCTGATGAGTTTCGAAGAGATTTGATTTTAGTGACATACAAGAAATATACACTATATTATTAACTGTATTTTTAAATATCTATATAGGTATATGACAACGCGTTCCTATCACTAGGGACTGATGAGTCTCGAAGAGATTTTATTTTAGTGAGATACTATATAGAAATATACTACACTACAACTGCATTCACTGCATTTTATACAACATATAACAACAACATAACGCCTTTCTGTCACTAGGCGCAGATGAGTCTCAAAGAGATTTTAGTTTAGTGAGATACTAGAAATTGAACATACTTGCACATGTTTCAACTATGTTGCCAAAGACTAAAATACAAATTCGCAAGCAAACACACAGAGATATAGGCTTTTTGGTGTTAAATATGGATTCGTTGAAACGGCTACCATTGAAGTTATTTTGTAAAATTGAAACAAATTATGAGACAGCAGAGGGGAGTGATTTTAATCAATTGAGCTACATAAAATGTACTCCTAATCTTGAAAAGATTTTTAAAGTTCAAAGTAGTTTTTTCTAGTCTATTTAGCTTATAGATAGAAAAATTGAGTCAATTCCTCCTGGCTAGCGTGGTATAACAGGTCAAAAACTTCCTTTTGGACGGATGAAGCCTATGTCCAGCAGTGAGCTGTTAATAATCGTCTATCTTCTTCTTCGATAAATATAAAAATGAATTGCTGTTCGTTAGTCTCGCTAAAACTCGAGAACAACTGGACCAATTTGGCTAATTGAATTATTTGTGGAAGTCCAGAGAAAGTTTAAAAGGTGAATATATAAAAATTAATAGCATTTTTTTTATTAATTATGGATTCTTTTTGTTTTGTATTAAGTTTATTTTATACAAAAGTTTAGGCCTTCTATTTATCGATTGAGGCAGTACGAAGTCTGACGGGTCAGCTTGTATTATATACTAGACAACTGATATAAATATATAAACATACTTTTTTTGTAAACACATACATATTATACATAGAAAAACACTGTTAAGGCCTAAGCGTTAATAAGTAAGAAATAACATTCTTACAAATTAACTTTTCCAACTTAAGTGATAAATACAAGTGCATAGAATTTTTGAAAGAAGTAAACCTAAGTTTGCAGTGTAAGAAAACTGTATTGAAACACGATATTGCAATTATTTATTTATATCTTTCAATCTAGTCATAATCACTTCATAACGATATACACTTACATACACAGAAGGAGGAAGGAGGCTGTTAATTGACCAATCACGATACATGTTTTCCTTTTCACTCTTCGGCATAGTCCTGTTTCTTCACGGGAATAAGATTCTGATATACTACTAGTGTTTATGATGTCCTGGTACAAGTGCGCGCGAAAAAAACCTATTCGGAATCCTAGTTCAATGTTCGTAACTTTAACGTAATAGAAAATTACAGTCAAATTTTAAAAAGTTGTAGTAGGCCGATTACTTAGAATGTGCTTTTTTTTAGTCAATCACTCTATAGTACATTTGATATTAAAGAATATTTCGTTACAAAAAAACCTATTCATAATCTTAGTTCACAATTTGTACCTTCATTTTTGTAACAGAAAATTAAACAATCAAATCAGTAAAATAGTGAAATATAATATCCTTTTTTAGGGTTCCGTAGCCAAATGGCAAAAAACGGAACCCTTATAGATTCGTCAAGTCTGTCTGTCTGTCTGTCTGTCCGTCCGTATGTCACAGTCAATTATTTCCGAAACTATAAGAGCTATACTGTTGAAATTTGGTCAGTCGATGTATTCTGTGAACCGCATTAAGATTTTTACATAAAAATAGAAAAAAAACAATACATTTTGGGGGTCCCCATACTTGGAACTGAAACTCAAAAAATTTTTTTTAATCAAACCTATACGTGCGGGGTATCTATGGATAGGTGTTAAAAAATGATGTTGAGGTTTCTAATATATTTTTTTTCTAAACTGAATAGTTTGCGCGAGAGACACTTCCAAAGTGGAAAAATGTGTCCCCCCCCCCCCCTCTAACTTCTAAAATAAGAGAGTGATAAAACTAAAAAAAATATATGTTGTACATTACCATGCAAACTACCAACGAAAATTGGTTTGAACGAGATCTAGTGAGTAGTTTTTTTTTAATACGTCATAAATCGTAACACGCAATTTACCTTTCATCCAATCTAGTATAAAAACATCGATGAAAGTTACAACGAACTACAAGAACTTTTATAAGATGTTACTTGCTGATACGGAACCCTTCATGGGCGAGTCCGACTCGCACTTGGCCGCTTTTTGTTAATTCATTCAGTCTAACAAAATTTAATAACAAAGAATATTTTGTTAGAATTACCCCTAATTTATTTGTATTCACTAACAAAAGCCCAAAGACTGAAAGTATTAAGAAGAAACTATTAAATTTATTTTATTTGTTACTAGATACCAACTTGTATTAATTAATGAAATATTAAATAGGTATAGCTTTATATTTTCACGTTATTCTATATATATGCTATGTATGTATACCATTAAAATAAACATATTTATTATTTTACATTTGTTTAATACTGTTTTTATTTATAATCGTCATGTGTGTGTTTATAGTGTTCACGTAGCAACTTTACTTTTTTGAACATTCAAATTATTGTTATATGAAATGCAGTTTTTACACTATTGGTCTGGTAACAATAAAATACTTACAAATTCATGTAAAAAAAAAGGTAAATTTAAAGGAACAAAGTAAATAAACTTAAATAATGGCAATAAATAACTAATGCTTATTAATTTTTTAATTAGCTGTGGTTAAAAACTCACTGCACTCAAGGTATAAGCTACAAACTCTCAGAAAGAAACAATATATGTTTTTTCTTTATATGTATACCTACGAGTAATGGACTGACGCCTCATTGAAATAAAGGGGAAGGGTGAAGATTTGATAATGCACCAATCAAATTACACACTCACACTATAAAATTGTTTTGCAATGGACTACTACTCTGTGTGGAATGTGAGATGAACACTAACTCCACCGTATTTATGACATCCTAGTACAGATATTGGCAACGGAGCCTATTCTGAATGATTTTGCGATACTAACGATGCGATATGATACGAAAGAGAACGTCGATGGAAAATAAAAATGGTTTTTGATATTAGCGTCAAAAAACAAGAATTTTTCGTTTTATTTTAATTTCATTCTTACAATTAGCTTGAAATCAATCAATTTTAATTCGAATATTTCAATCATAAACGAATCTAATAATTTACGCATTCAAAATATTACAAACAATTTATATTAAAAATGTTGCAAAATTAGAGTAAATTTTATAGATTATAGGAAAAACATTTCTGAATTTATTATTGCTTTTAAAGACAAGCCTATGTCCAGCAGTGGACTGTTATAGGGTATTTATGATGACAATATATTGTACAATAACTAAATAACTGTATAGTATAATAGATTGGTACAGCAATTTCTTACCGTTCTGCTCTATGAATAGAAATAGAAAAACAGAAATGAAGTTATTACAGTTTAGTATTTGGACCTAAGTGTGATAGTTCTAGTGTAATTTACATGCAACTGTACTAGGAAATCATGACCACGATGGAGTATTAAAGGAAATTGTATTAGTGCATTACCTGTGGGAGGCACAGGTAATGCACTAATGCAATTTCCTTTAATACTTCATCGTGGTCATGATTTCCTCCCTCTCCAAGAGGTGGGAGTGCACCGCACTACGACGCATGGCGATATTCATTCATTAAATGACCAACACAACAGTTTTATGTAAAAAGTGCCTTAATGAACTTATAAAACTCTAACTTATTAAATAAATTGTTACGCAATTTAAAAAGTTGGTTTTTTTTCTAGCACAAAGAATTTGCATTGCTATTCAACATGGCAATTCTGCCAGTATTTTAGAAATGCTACCAGTGGGCGATGTTGCCAATTTATATGTAGGATAAGTTGGATTCAAATTATATTAAGGTTGTAAGTCTTTTTAACTTCGTTCAGACTGTAAAAAAGAACGGCCGTTACGAGAGTCTACGGCACTGCTACGATATAGCTACGGTCTACGCCGAAGGTTGCTTAATATCAATTAAATTTGACGTAACATCAATAAATTTTACGTTGCCAAAAAATAGAAACTTCGTAATAAATAGACATAAATCCGCATTGTAAATGCAGATAATGCAGCATGGTGGCCCATGCTACAGGATCCGTGAGTTTAAACTCTTCACGTTCTATGTTATCCGAATCACTAAACACCTTGATAGTTCAACTATTGATGTGCAAGTGCACCAACTCGGTGAGAGTAGGACCGACATGCACTCTCTCTCTATCGAACTGCATCTCCATAAAGTCATGATTTCTTGGTTGATACAAGTTATTATTAGTTCAAAAATGCCTCGTTTTAACTTCTAGCTAAATTTAGAAATTGTGCAGAAACAAATTTTAAATAAAGTTTAAATTACCTCATGTGTATTTGATTGTCTCAGTGGCGTAGTTGTAGCTTAATGTTACATATGTAAACGTAGAGAAGTAGCCTAAGATAGGTCTATTAATAATTGTTTTCAGGTCCCCAATCTTCTGAGTATTATTACAATAGAAAATTATTATTCTTAACCATATTTCAAATTGTTTGACTATAATAAATGTATTTAGGTAGAAAAAAATTGCTTGCATAGTGAAATAGAATAAAATTAAAAGAATTTAATGTTAAAAGTTTTCTTGAATTTTATTTTCACAAAATGCAGTAGTAAAGAAAGAGAAAGGAAATAAAATCAATCTAACCCTATTCCCTATCCTTTCTACGAGTCCCTCTCGCACACTAATTGATATCTCGATACGCCCCCTACTTTTGGACGGTGTCTATGTTTGTTCCTTAAAACCGTAATTCATGACATAAATTTGTGTTATTAACATAAACTTTTATGCTAAATAGGAAGTACATCTTATGAAGATTCATTGTTCAAAAACAATCTACTCTGTTGTGTCATATTTTGTAAGCAATTTACGAAAGTATCTCAAAGGTGGCTGTTTGAACAGATTTATCCTCAACGCCAAACAGACTATATCGCCAAACAATTCTTGCGAATATATACTTTAACTTTGGGAGATATGGTTGAAATATACCTTGCTGAATATATACCGATTTGATTCTTTTCACTTGAACTGAAACCTCTTTCTATTTTATGAGCTCCTAGTAACTGAACCGCGTATTTGTGTTAGCGTCAACCTTTTGCGATCTTTGAAATTAACAACAGTTTCAACACGCTTCAACTATTTGTCCTGCAAGTTGTGTGCAATATTTTAAATTAGATTAATTTCTTATAATCTCATCTTATAATCTTGATCTTATAATATAAATAACGTTTAGGTTTTTAGTTACTTCTACAACTTTGCTGTAAAGTCTTGCTCAATAATGAAATCAAACGATTTTTATACAATTTTTTTAGGGTTCCGAAGTTCATAACTCGGAACCCTTATAGATTCGTCATGTCCGTCTGTCCGTCCGTCCGTCCGTCCGTCCGTCCGTCCGTCCGTCCGTCCGTCCGTCCGTCCGTCCTCGACTTACCGTCCAAACGGTAAGTGCTAGAAAGATGAAAGTTTGCATGAATACGTGTTGTAATTACGTCGACAAAGTGCTACAATAAAATTATGAAAAATAATTTTATTTGGGGTACCTCCCCTACACGTAAAGTGGGGATGATTTTTTTTTCTCGAGGCTACCCCATCGTGTGGGGTATCATTAGATAGGTCTTTTAAAAACAATAAAGGGTTTCCTAGACGATTTTTTGATTTAGGTATCCGTTTGCGAGATATTTCACTTTAAAGGGCACTTTTTTGTAAAAACAGGGCGTCCCCCCCCCCTCTAAAAGTTAAACGGCTGGCTCAAAAAATCTGAAAAAAATCGTGATGGTGGTCCATCTAATGAACTTTGAAGGAAAACTATAACCGATTAGATGACTCTCTTAGTTCAGGAGTTATAAAGGCTTATATGGTAAAATGCGCTCACTTGGAAAACGTCATACAAAATAAAAGTATTAATACGTAAACATAACAATTATCTATTGGATACGATTTTAAGTCCACATACCATTATAGGTGACTGAGGAACCCTTTCCTGTGCGTGGCCTGACACGCACTTGGCCGATTTTTTCTATTTTTAGGGTTCCGTTGCCAAATGACAAATAACGGAAACCTTATAGATTCGTCATGTCTGTCTGTATGTCTGTCTGTCCGTCCGTATGTCACAGCAACTTTTTATTGAAAAATACCGAATCTGGAAAAAGTAAATTTGACTTTATTAAACTAGTTAAATAAAATTTTCATTGATAATTAATAAAACCTTCGATTTTAGTTCTACGTATAAACATACACTGTTTCATATCTAATAGTTAAAATACATTTACTTATTCTTATAAAAAAAAATTAAGTCCAGTTAAAAACGTATATTTTTTTCTCTATGTTGACATTACTGCAGTCACAATATTCTATTACAATCACTCATAATTGCGTCACCCCGTCGCACAAGGCCAAAGTTCAGTTGAGGTCACGGGCAATCGATTCCCTAATCTCGGTCAAAGTCCCAGCATCCGCATGTTGCGGTGCGAACAAAGTTGTGGGTCTTATACACACAATAGAAAGCATATTAAATTGTTTATACATATGTAATAGTTAACTTTGTAAGGTATTTTTGTGAAAAAATAATAAATTCAGTAGTGTGGTAAATGAAACATTTGTTAAAAAGAAAACTATAATAATGTGTTCTCAAAGATACAGACAGACTAAATTACTTTCGCATGCATCATCAGCATATCGCTGAGCACTCGCATCCATACCTGCTATGTAACTTGAATGTGGAAGTGCATAGCCTGCACATCCACCGATGCATAGCGCTCTCTCATAGTACGCGCTTAAATTCCGTGTGCTTATACTTCTTTTTAGAATATACTGGTCTCCACATAATAGATAGAATATTAATAGCATTCAAAATTGAACTGAGGAAGTAAATTTACACTTAACTCACTCCACTCTGATCAATACTTAAAACCTCCATGTATGTGTTAATTTGTATAGAAAGAAAGAAAGAAAGAAAACACGTTTATTCTGACATATTATGACATATTATGACATAGTATGACATCGTTTCATTCGTAGCATGTGAATGTGACGTCATTAAATTAAGTTTTAGCTAGAGAACTAATTTCGAAAGTTATTATTGGAAGAAACCTACTGCTACATAATAATGGGTAAGTGATAGTACCTCTCTTTTCTGAAATGGTCTGTATGTGTGTTCCTGTAACCTGTGAGCATCGCCGCGTCGGTGCCGGTAGGTCTTAAACTAAATCTATGAGCAATATCTTTATCTGATCAAATAACTTTCTTTGAAATAAACCCCTATGATACCTATGATTACAATATTATATAACTTCAACTGCATTACACGGTGTAGTAGTTTACTCATACGTACGCAGTATTGTGTTTCCGATCTTTACGTGGGACAACACTTTAATATAATATTAATTTTTTTAAAAAATCCTAAAATTTTAATTAAACTAAGGAAAAGAAGAACATAAGACTATAGTTCTAGTCTTTTTTGTCTTCATATAGAATGTGAAGAATAACGGCTGTTCCTAGAGTCTACGGCACGGTTACGACTAGGCTACGGTCTACGCCGTAGGTTGCATAATATGAATAAATTTGATTGTATCCACTGAAGTGTGTTTTTGCCTACCTAGCTAACAAACTGAAATTATTTTATCTGTATCTTAATTCCTCACCAAAAGCACAAATAGCAGGAACCAAGGCGTAGATGGTTACGTCACCAATAAATACAAAACCTCGTAATAAATGTATATAGATCCGCAAGACAATCAAATACACATTACAAATCTTAACTTATTTAGAGTAACTACCTCGATGGCGCAGTGGTGGCGTATGCGACTAGAGTGCTTGAGCTCTTGGGTTCGTTTTCCGGGTCGGACCAAATGTTTCTGTGAGCCGCAAGTATTTGGTTTGGAGTTTAGGCCTTTTCTATGTATAATGTGTATGTACATATTCACAAAAAAAAAATATAACACTTTTTTATAACAACTAATATTAGTTGTCTAGTAACCCAAAATAAAAGCTCTGCTTAGTTTGTGATTAGATGGCGTTGTATGTAAGATGTTCACAATGCCCGAAACTGCACTTTAGATGAGAGTTAGCTTGAATTTTAAACTAGACAGTTAAGAACTATTAATAGCCTGCAACTACCAAGGAATAATAACTTCATAGAGATGCAGTTCGATAAAGAGAGATCGCATGTCGGTCCTACTCTCACCGAGTTAGTGCACTTGCAGATCAATAGTTAACGTACAAGGAATTCAGTGATTCGGATATCATAGGACGTAAAGAGTTTAAGCTCACAACTTTGATTACATAGTGACACGAGGTTGCAATGTTCATTTATGACGTCACTGTTCACACAGATATAACTCTACTTTAAAATTCAATACACGTTCCTAAATAAAGTTCAAATAATGTTTTAGTACAATTTTCACTCTTTAAAGTTTTGTCTTATGTTATGAGTACAAGCACCGTACATATGTTTGTATTTACGGCCACAGCTTTCTTTACTATCAACTATTTCCAGACAATTTTTTACAAACTTTACGATATTTGGCATATTTATTTGCAAACTTATCGTAAAAAGGTGTAGGGGATGAAATCACGAGATATTTTTACACCCCTATAATTCCGAAGCTCGAGATTCTAATAATTCTTTGTTTATTTATTATCACAAACCTATGTACACTACCGTAGTTTATTATAACTCAAGTAGGAGTAGAGAAATAGCCCAAGATGGGTTTAAAACGAACTGTTTTACAGGTCCCCAAACTTCTAAGTACTAAAGAAAATTATTATTATATTTTATAAATAATAAAAAATATATGTGAGTTAGAAGAAATTATTTACTTATAAAGAAAAGTTTTCTTGAATTTCCTTTTCACTCAAGGTGTAATAAAGAAAGAGAAACGAAACAAAATAAATGCTAACTCTATTCCCTATCCTTTCTACAAGTCCCTCTCGCACACTAGTTGATATCACGATACGCCCCCTGTTCTTCGACGGCGTCGATGTTTGTTCCTTAAAACTTCAATTCATGACATAAATTTGTGTTATTAACATAAACTTTTATGATAAATGGGAAGTACATGTTATGAAGATTCATTGTTCAAAAACACTCTACTCTATTGAGTCATATTTCGTAAGCATTTTACGAAAGTATCTCAAAGGTGGCTGTATGAACAGATTTATCCTCAATACGAAACAGACTATATCGCAGAACATTTCTTGCAAATATATACCTTAACTTTTAGAGATATGGTTGAAATATACTTTACGGAGTATATACTGATTCGAATTTTTCGCTTGAAATGAAACCTCTTTGTATTTTATGAGCTCCTAGTAATTGAACCGCGTATTTGTGAACCTTTTGCGATCTCTGAACTTAGCAACATTAACACATTGTGATAGTGAAAACTATTTGTCCCGCAAGTGTACATTTCAAACTAATATAATGTTATCCGTACTTCCTTACTAATATTATGAAAGCGAACGTTTGTGAGTATGTATGTATGCATGTTTGTTGCTCATTCACGCAAAAAGTACTGAAAGGATTTTGATGAAAATTTACAGTAACATATATATAAGAACATATACATATATAGCTTATATATCAGAAGCCTAAGTGTGGGCTACTCTTTACTGCAATAATCGCCATATACGCGTACGTAGCCGCAGGCGAAAGTTAGTAAAGTATATAAAATTTAGGTTTTAGATATTCATAAAACTTTGCTCTGAAGTCTTGAGAAAAAATAAAATCGAACAAAAAAAACATTTTCCTCTTATTATAGAAAAGTACACCTACATTACTAGTTAGTGTAATAATATATATTTTTATACTGTTACCATTTTTATTGGTGATTAATGGAAGTTACGAATTTGGTTCTACTTAGAGACATACTTACTTTATTGTGTAATGGTTAATTTTCATTAACATAGTTTTACAAAATAAAAGATAAATGCCAGTTACACACGTATATTTTTCATTCTATGCTAGCACCGCAGTGATCGGTCACAAATTCAAACTATTGCAATCACTTATATTTACGTCACCACGTCGCACAAGGCCAAAGTTCAGTTGAGGTCACGGGTGATCGAATCCCTAAGCTCGGTCAACGTCCTAGGATCCACATATATTGTTTTTTACTTGATCAAAGTTCATTATATGTTTTTTCAATTTAATATTGCATTCAAAATAATCACTTCATTTCTATCGATATTTTAAGTATTGAAGTTTTTTCTTAATAGTTTATATAGTGTTTTTCTCTGATTACTCCATTTATATTTACACCATACTACATTTTAACTGAAATTATATTTTTGACATAATACCAATAATTTCACTCAAATCAAAATATCTTCAACAATAGTATCTTAAAAGTTTACCCGTGGATCCACACGGGTAAACTTCCGTCCGTGTTTTTGTCGGTTATCACGGTTAATAATAGCCTATTTCCTATGTAAGAAATCTAACTATCTCTCTAAAAAATTTCATATACTGAATGACTTTTGTATGCATCATCATCATCAACCTACAACAGTGCTCTCGCATCCATACCTACTTTGTAACTTGAATTGGGCATTGCATAAACAGTGTGACATTACCTGTGCCTACCATCCTCCCTCTCAGACAGGTGGGAGTGCACCGCACTACGGCGCAGGCCGATATTCATTCGTTAAATGACCATAACAATAATTCAGTACCAAAGGTACCATGTTGAACTATACTAAACTCTGTTTAAATACAAATGGCTTTAAATAAAAAAAAATCAGAAAGTTAGCATCGCTATTCAACGTTTCAATGCCGCCAGTATTTTGTTAACACTACCAGTGGGCGATTATGGGAAAGATTTTTAATATTTTTTACTTCAAATTTGTTTGTAGGACAAGTAAGATTAAAATTTAACCAAGGTTCTAGTCTATAAAAACTATAAAAGTTTCATTTAGACTGTAAAGAACGGCCGTTACGAGAGTCTACGGCACCGCTACGAAATAGTTACGGTCTACGCCGTAAGCTGCATAATATGAATTAATTAAGATTAGATCGTATCAACTGATGTGTGTGTTTGCCTACCTGAAATCACGTTATCTATGGCCTAATTCGTCACTTTATCTTTTTAGTAGTAGTAGTCTTGGCGTATTTAAACCATAAGCACAAATAGCCAAGACGTAGATGGTTATTTCTCCAAAAATGGAATTGTGAGTGCAGGTAATGCAGCATAGTGGCCCATAGTACAGTAGTCGCTTATGCTACTACTGCGCCACTGAGATAATCAAACACACATAAGGCAAATCTAAACTTTATTTAGAATAACTACCTCAGTGGAGCAGTGGTAGCGCAACTACTGCGCTTGAGATTTTGGGTTCGATTCCCGGATCGAACCAAATGTTTGTGTGATCCGCAAATATTTTTTCGGAGTTTGGGTGCTTTTTACCTATAATATGTATGTATTTACAAAAACAAACTATATTTATGTATTTATGTCAGTTGTCTAGTAAACCTTAATAGAAAACTGCTAGTGTGGGGCTAGATGGCATTATGTGTAAGATGATCGAAATGTCCGAAAATGTCTGCACTTTGGACAAAAATTAGCCTGAACTAAGCTAGACATTTTTTAACTATTAATAGCCTTCAACAATCAAGATATCATGACTTTATGGAGATGCAGTTCAATAGAAAAAGAGCGCATGTCGGTCCTACTCTCACCAAGTTGGTGCATACAGATCAATAGTTAACGTACAAGAAATTCAGTCATTCGGATATCATAGGTGGTAAAGAGTCTATGCTTACAACTTTGCCTACATCGTGGTGACACGTGGTCGATATGGCGTCATTTATGACGACACTATTCAAACAGATGTTACTGTACTATAAAATTCAATACATATTCTCAAATAAAGTTAAATAATAAAGTTAAACAAAATAATACTGAATAGTACTGTTTAAGAGGCAGGAAAGAGAGTAGAACACACGGAATAACATAACTGTAAAGATATCCAAAACTTGATACAAACCCTGTATAACCCCGTCTGGCCAGGGTTGTATAGTAGACCAAAACAGGCTTTCTAAGCAGAAGCTTATGTTCGTTACTGAACTATGTTGATGTAATCTAATGTTAACTTTAGAATTAAAGTGAAATTATAACGTGAAGTGTCAAGTTATTGCCTGAATCCAACTGTTTTTCCAAAAAATATTTAAATATTCGTAGCCATAAAAGTTAAACACACTTCAATATTCAAAGAAAATTAATAAAAAAAATTTTCTTTGTCAAATCGAAATCATCAATTTATCTGAAGAGGCAATCTGGTTTTATTGATGCTTCAACAGTATGAATATTTTCCTATTCACTCTTCTGGATGACCGTACTGCAATAGTTGAATAATAGAGTGATAACAACTCCACCAGTTTTGCTTTCCTAGTACGTGCTGGCAAGGAAAACTATTTTAAACAAACGAATTCTGAAGTGGTGAGTTTAGTAAGATTGTGTTTACATTGTATTTTTGTAAACTCACTTTAAAATGAAAGTCGTTTATTAATAAAATTCAATATCCAAAGAAAATGTTACAATTACTTACTCCAAGATATTTGTATAGTCATCATCATCATCATTATCATCATCATCATCATGAACCTATCGCAGTCCCAATTGCACGCCACTTAGTTCGATCCTCGGCTTCTCGCATCCAGCTCCTGCCAGCCGTCTTGCGCAAACCATCACTCCACCTGGCCTGTGGACGTCCTACACTACGTTTGCCCGCGTCCTCCACTCAAAAACACGTTTACCCCAACGGTTGTCGGTCCTGCGGCTAAGATTGCCAGCCTATTGCCACATCAGCTTGCTAATCCTGTGGGCTGGATTGATAACTTTAGTTCTCTGCCAGATTACCTCGCTTCTAACCCGATGCCTTAGAGAAATGCCGAGCATAGTCCTCTCCATTAGTACGCGTACGTATAGATATGTACATTATTACTACTACGTACCACATGTTCGGCTCATGAATGATTTCGATTTACCCCTATCCCCCTATTCATCAGACGAGAGTCGTAAGTGGCAACTAAGAGAGCAAATTATGTACTAAGGCCCACGTGGTATATCTCTTTTCTGAGGAGATACCTATTTCAAGCAGCGCGCTGTAACGGCAATCGCAAACTGGGTGACTTGTCGCCGCGTCTTGTCACCGTGACCAGACGCGGCGTCGTTATTTCTTCGGGTGTCTCTGACGCCTAGTGTGCGGAGCTTAGAACAAATTATATAAAATTTGTCGGCCGCAGCCTGTTGTCGCGTCAACACGCAATTTACTCGTACGCTCCAACGAAGATCACAAAATATACGTTCGACTTTCAAACATATTGTAATGATATTTGAATTCAATTGGTATTGAACCTAACCTTTGAGTTAAAACTTGACTGAATTATGAATAAATCAAAAAAATACATACACGTCGCCTATCTAGACTCTGCTGTATTTATGAGATCCTGGTATACGTATGAACGGTAGCCACCTATTTATAATTTCCGACATGTGATTGTTTTTTACAATTTTATCATTATTATTACACTGTCGTCAGTCTGCATGTCTTTGCCTCTTTATTTTCACTATCAACTATTGCCAATCAATTTATTACAAACTGTATAACATTTGATATATTAATTGGAAACTTATCCTAAAAAGGATGTAGGGGTTTAAATCAAGAGATATTTTTATACACCCGCTATAATTCCGAAGCTAAAGATTCTAACACTTGTTTGTTATTACAAACAGTCACAAACTCATGTATACTACCGTAGTTTAATTAAACTTATGTAGACGTAGAGAAGAAGCCCAAGATAAGTCTATTAATAACTGTTTTACAGGTCCCCCAAACTTCTGAGTACTAATAAAAATTATTTGCAATATTTTATAAACTATAATAATTTAAAAATTACATATTTTTCTCGGAAAGTTTTCTTGAATTTCCTTTTCACTCAAGGTAGTTAGTAAAGAAAGAGAAACAAAACAAAATAAATGCTAACTCTATTCCCTATCCTTTCTACAAGTCCCTCTCGCACACTAGTTGATATCACGATACGCCCCCTGTTCTTAGACGGCGTCGATGTTTGTTCCTTAAAACTTCAATTCATGACATAAATTTGTGTTATTAACATAAACTTTTATGATAAATGGGAAGTACATGTTATGAAGATTCATTGTTCAAAAACACTCTACTCTATTGAGTCATATTTCGTAAGCATTTTACGAAAGTATCTCAAAGGTGGCTGTATGAACAGATTTATCCTCAATACCAAACAGACTATATCGCCAAACGTTTCTTGCAAATATATACCTTAACTTTCAGAGATATGGTTGAAATATACTTTACGGAATATATACCGATTCGATTTTTTCGCTTGAAATGAATCCTCTTTCTATTTTATGAGCTCCTAGTAATTGAGTCACGTATTTGTGTTGGCGTCAACCTTATGTGAATCTCTCTGACAGCTTAGAAACTCGTAATAGTGGTGAAACTACTTGTTCTGAAATTGTGTGCGATATTTCAAAATAATTAGATTTTTTTATAAAGTAATTAAAATTTTGGTTTTTACTTAACCATAAAACTTTGCTGCGAAGTCTTGAGAAAAAGTGTAATCGAACAAAATACCATTTTTCCCTTGTCAGAGTGAAGTAGTATTTCTGTAAAATGTTTTTTTTTTATTGGTATTAAAAGTTACGAATTTGGTTATACGTGTAAATTTACTGATTGTATTTATCTAATAGTAAATTTACATATTTGTCCAAAAAAAATTATTAAGGCCAGTAATTTACTTATATTTTTCACTCTATGTTCACATGGCAATATTATATAACGATCACTTATATTTTCGTCACCCTGTCGCACAAGGCCAAGGTTCAGAAGAGGTCACGGACAATCGGTCCCCTAAACTCGGTCAATGTCAGAGCAAATTATGTCTCGGCATCCACGTACTCCGGTGCGAACACAGTTTTGAGTCTTATACGCACAAATATACTACTATCCTATCCAAACCGTATTGAACTGATTGTTGTGAGTTTCGTTGATGCAAGTTATCATTAGGAGGAACCTACTCTTACCTATTAATGAGTTAGTGATAGTACCTCTCTTTTCTGAAATGGTCTGTATGTGTGTTCTTGTAACCTGTGAGCATCGCGCGTCGGTGCCGGTAGGTCTTAAACCAAATCTGTGAGCAATATCTTTCCCTCCTAAACAAACTTTCTTTGAAATAAACCCCTAATAAATCTATGATTACAAAATTATATAACTGCAACTGCATTGCACGGCGTATTTGTTTACTCGTAGGTTTTATGGCTCCAATCTTTACATGGGACAGTGTTGTATGTGATCCAAAAATATATGTTCTGAATCTTCGTGTTCTGCTTCACGAATGTGTGTAATGTTGATATTATTTCTAGAGCAATAGGTATGTTTTAAAACAACATCACATGTGTAGAAAAGAAATACGGTCTGCAAAATGTTTGTGTGTGGGCGTGTGAACAGAACTGAAGTGGTGGTGAGGTAATGACTGAATGTTGAACTACATCGTCAGGTGGTGCACTCCCACCCCACTCACAGGTGCACTCCCTCTCACACTCAGGAAAAAGGTAGGATGAGGAAGGGAGGCATTGGTGGTGCATTAATGCACTTCCCCTGTTAAACTCCATCGTATTCATGATATCCTAGTACAGGTGCAGTATCACAATGCAATACAGTTTGAAATTCAGTTCAGTTTTCTGCAGTGCTCCTGCAGTCAGAAATGCACTTTAGAAGTCTATCCAAGCCTCTGTCTAAGAAATAATATAAAATTAACAATTCTTTGTGAGTTTTTCAACAAGAACTTTGTTTTCTAAAACAAAATAGACTAAAGAATTTAGATGAAAAGGATTAAAAATTTTATTGCATTACAAAGCAAAAGTTTGGCAATTATGAATAAAAAATGATATCTGAGAAATGTCCACCACAAGAACGCTGACAGATGTCGATTCTTTCGTCAAACTTTTTAATCACATTTTGTCATAATGGAGGGTTAATTTTGTTGACCACATCTCGGATTTTTAGTTTGAAGGCTGCAATTGATTCGATGTGCTCCATATAGACTCTGTCCTCAACGTAGCCCCACAAAAAATAATCCAGTTGTGTTAAATCACACGATGTTGCTGGCCACTTAACCGCTGAATTTCGTGAAATTATGAAAATCATGACTAAAAATATTAATAAAATGTTGTATTAGCACATTTCGTACTGATCCAGTCGACTCAAATTTAGTGACCAAAGTCTTATTAGCGGCCTCAGAAGGACGAATAAGTTGTCAGAAAATATCGCGAATTTTACTAAATGTGACTTTAACTGAACCACCATTTTCATAGTGGACTATAAATATTTTCGAGCGATATTGAATTCTTTGTAACAATAAAATTGTCAAAGCGTACATCACGAATACATCCAAAAACTAAATATTAAAAATTGCTCATGCTGTTGGTGTTGCCCCAATTGAAAAATAAAGTTCTTAGTGAAAACATATAATTTGTGAATTAATTACACATTTATCAGTAAATGTAAATCACACTATACTACACCGGCTCAGTGCAATAGTAGATGCACTTGTACTGCTGCATCGCTACGACAATATTGTTCCGGATATTATCTCTTGTTTGTGGACATACAATCTTATTGCGTACGTATTACGTTATAAAATCTATCACCATTTTAGAACTTGATGTTAAATTTGAAGTAATTTTGCACAACTGCAATCTCAGAATTAGGGAAAATCGTAGTTTGCCGTTCAGGTTTCCTATAGACTGCTCGTTCTAACTGAAGCTGATAATTATTGGTTAGGCATTTTCATAGTATTAAATACCATCTACTATACATATACATTTCATAGCAATATTTATTATACAATTTTAGAATAACTTTTAGTATACGAAATCAAAATGAAACTTTTTTGAAGATATTTTATGTATTTATTATTGATAATATTTTTGTTAATACATTTTGTTATTTGCATTTTTATATTAGTAAAATAAAACATACTTATTATACCTTTATAGAATTGAGCAGCAAAAAAATACCTATTTTTTAATCGAATAGAATATTATAACCACAAAGGAAATTTAATTTAATTAATAGTATTCAATTCGCATACAAACACTCCAAGCTTCTATGAAAAGTGTATCAACGATGTGCATCAGGAAGCGAACGGGAAGTCAAAGTATATTTTAACAGATTACGTAATATTGAAAAATAAGAAAAAAGTGCTGTGTGATCAAACTACTAAATCTAATTGTAAAATTATACTCCGCAAATCCTCTAATATTATAATAAGCTATGTACTTTATAACATGCTTTAAACTTAATATTAAATCGAAGTTATCTAAGAATACCATTAAATCTAAGTTATCCGCAAAGGGTTATTATACCATAGCAGAATATATTGATGATCAAACCGCCTGGGATTGAGCTGCCCATTCTGCACATGCTGTTTATTTTGAATGTTTAAATTTATGTTGATTTGACGATAATTTATAGTTAAATTTATATTATATATTTAAAAAAAATATTTTAATTTGTTGCTATTGTTGACATTTTTTAAATTATTATAGTTGTGACTTAATTGTAATTATCGCTTTTATATATGTCTTTTGCATTTAAGAATATTTATTGTCTGGACTTTAAAAGAGACTGTGATCCCTGAGTTTGTTTCGTCCTTTCTTCCAGTTAGGAAAGGCCGAACTCATCTGCTCAAAAAAAGTTTTACTTGCAAAAGTGTTCATGTAACCTAATTGCAGAATAAATGATTTGATTTGATTTGATTTAATGCATTTATAAGAACGAAATTTGTTAATTACATAATCAATTTTTTACGTCTACTAATTTGTTTAAAAACAAAGTTTCAGCTTGATTTTCCAGTATTTATTGTATATTTTGTACTTTGGTAAGTAATTATTGGGTAAATTTTAGAGTACTGTCTAACGAGTACCGTCACTACGATATCAACGTTGAATGAAAATTGGAATTCATTCATACGTAGAAGCTACTGGGGATCGTGAGTAATCAATAGGGTGAGTAAATTTTCTGATTGGTCACCCACTTTCTCCTCCTTACCACAACCTCCCTTACCACCCAAACCATGAATGAACCATAAATGAACCGTGTAACGACACAGTTCGGAGTAATGTTTCAGTCTTTTACTACGTCATGTTCTCCTGGTACTACGTTCGACATTGCAGCGCCAAACACGTGCCCCACTGGGGGTGGAGCTACGAATAAATAATTATTAATTCGTAGGGGTGGGGGACTAAATGTAGTTTTTCTTGAAAACAACTCATCTTTAAATCACTAAATAGAAGACATACTATTATTTAAATAGTAGTTGTAAAAATAATCAATATTATTTTTTTCATATTTCTTTCATTTCTCTTTTATGTGGTTTACATTTTTCGTATTACTTTTGCTGAAGTTTCTGATACAGTATATTAATAGTACTTTATTACTAGAACATCTTAACTGATTGATGACAAAATATGGGTATCTCGTTCATACGTAGAAGCTGCTGGTAGTCTTGAGAAGGGAGAGAGAGATATATGCGATCTGATTGGTGCATTAGCACAGTTTCCCTCCCACACTAGACACAAACCGCAAGCACACCGCCCATCCTGCGATCCTGATTAACTAGCACTGCAGTATTGTAGAAGAGGTGTCTTCACACGGGACTATTGTGATCCCATTACACATCATTGGTGATTTTTAAGTTGCATTCAGATCTTGTTTCTGAAAACTTATTCTCGTAGATTCAAGAATAACACAGACCAAACTTTGATTGTATAGAAACTTTGATTGTATCTATACAAACAAAGTTTAGTCTGTGTTATTCATAATTCAATTCCATTCATAATTCAGTCTCTATACTTAATTAAGAAATGACTGAAAGCAGGTGAATACCTTGTTCATGTTAAAGGAATCTCAGTTCAGGTACAATCACACAACTAAGACTAGCAGAGCAGTAATTTTCACTGTTTCCAACGTTCGTTGACAATAAGATAACAACAGATCATAACAAGTAATATCACTGTAAGTAACTCACGCAAAAGCACATCCTAATAGTGACAGTTTTTTCGCTCGTATTTTGTTGGTGAGTATGAGACCGAAGGCCAAATCATTCTAAATCGTTCTCCCGGTCTCCGAAGGCCGGGAGATTGATGCAGAAGCATCTGACAAGCCGCCATGGTATGGAACAACATACTGCATTGCCTACCTTCACAATGAGGATGGCGACCCCTACTCCTGGATTTTACTCATGCTTTCCATCAGGCAGAGTAGTCACTTTGGTAGGCCTTAATATAATACCAAAGATTATCTAGTTTACAACGCCATCTACTTTGTCAACTTTCCATTTACATAGATAATATATTCATTATAATTTCGGACCCTGGGCAGGCATCCTACGTGATGGTTCCATGATCTAGTGAAGGTTGCGAGAAAAAAATGGATAAGGGCAGCACTGGCACGGCAGGACTGGTTGTTATGTGGGAGCCTTGGGGGAGGCCTATATTCAACAGTGGACATCTTTCGACTCACATGATGATGTTAAAATATTTTATTAATTAAAGTCAGCGGGAAACAACAAGATTCTGAAATTAATTTATAAGTTTTTTTTTTATCTCGTGTAGAGGTCTCAGCTAGAGAGAAGAGGTACAATGCGCATGTGCATCGTCAAGCAACGAATCAATAGGCACAGTTACACATCTGAACCACCAGGAACTCATGAACATTGAAGAGTCATTTGTATATACATTTATGTTATAAGCATTTGTCTGTGGCAGTGCTGCCATCTTGCTGCCAACGCTACCTCTGCGTCCTCTAAGATTGTCAAGGAAATGTGTTATGACACAGTCATCGCTGAATTTTCGTAATATTTATTTATAATATACTATTAAATAAACTACTACACTTCAATATTTGATTCATATTTATTACTGTGGCTTAAGAACGCCTTAAAACCACACCATGGCATAGTTTTGATCTTGATATGGTCATTTAAATGAAAATATATTTAGAGTACTACAAATTAGATTAGTAGTATTAGGTTGTCAATATGAAAAATAAAACCCGATACCTGTGGGTATAAACGTTACTTACAAGAGACCTGGTGATTCATTTTGCACTTTCTTAAAATAACACGCGAAAAAACATGACTCATGCGGCGTTACCTCGCTCTGAGGCGTTCTATTTAAGGCTTGAAGTGCAAGCGAGAGCGCGGAACGAGTGACAATGAGGCACAATCTTATGACGTTGTCACGTTCAACTATTGTCAGTAAACCGACTTTAAAGACAACCGTTTTTTTTATATAAATAGTGCTGCCAAAATGACTCTGCTCAGCCTGATGGAAAGAATGAGCAAAATTCAAGAGTGGTGGCCACCGTCCTCATTGCCAATGTAGACAATGCAACACGGTGACCCACACTATGGCGGCCTAGTCAGATACTTCTTAACGCCGCGCTTGAACGATCCGGGATCATAGTAGGAAGGAAACACATGAGATGGCAGGGAGTAGTAATTATTTATATAATTACCCTCTACATAAAATGTGTTATTATTAGATATGCATACATATATAGTAGATGATAATAAAAAAAATCGTCTATTTAAATCTAAAAAAAAAAAAAAAAGTTAGAAACCGCATTGAATTACAGGGTATACTTTTAAACAAATAACTCATATTTTTTATTAAATCTTAACTTTAATAAAACTGTAATTATTGTTCATTATTATTGTGATCAAAATGCATTTTCGGTGCAGTACACACGGTCATGTGTTCTGTTTACATCTGTGCCAGGTAGAGCCTAATACTACGCATGCGTGAACCAAGGGGCACCACCCCTTCGTCGCGTGTAGGAGAGAGACAGGGTAGTAATACAAAGGAATGAGAAATATACCAAACATCTACCTCCTCGGTATTTATTTTCACCTGGTGTAGAAAATTCAGTTCGACACCAGACTGGGTGCTCAACCTTTTTAGTGGAGTAAGCACAGGTGCTTAACCCACAAAACATTAATTATGCGTGTTATAAAGCAATGATTGGTATAATAAATATTTATTTAAAACAATATATTAATTACTAAATCATTGTACCACTCTTGATATTTTAGTTTATCTATGCTAATACGCCAAATATTGTAGGCTACATAAGAAAATCCAAAGTCACACGTTACATAGAAACATACCATAACACTTTAAAAACGTGTGACTACGGCTTTTCAGACTTGGATATGTGTATCTCTGTACACTGGTAATTGTTTACGAGTACTATGTTGTTTAAATATTTTTCAATAATACTTTATGATCGTTAGAGGACCTTGATCTATAACAATCATATCTTGATCTATAATAATCTATAACAATCTATAACCAGAAGACACTAACGATACTTCATATATCTAGTTCTGAGTAGTTAAGGAGCTATGAGGGAACAAACGAACATACATAAACCTGTCAAAACAGAACCCTGCTGTGGCTTGGCCGTAGTCGGGTAAAAACTAGACACAAATAGATCGTGAATTATTCCCTCCATTTAGCTGAAACTGTACTAGGGTAACATGTTTCAGTAGAATTTCAATATTACCGTTCATGTTGTCGGCTTAATACGTCACGTGGAATGAGGCCACGGGTGCAATACTGATTGGTGTAGCCGCAAGACCGCGATTTTCCATTGGTCGGGATCATCCGGGGCGACGACACGATGTCATTTCGCTTCGTCGTCCTGGATCGAACCGAACAGTTGCCGCTGAAATACTAGCACGTCATGAACACAGAAGATGTGAAGGTCTTTCCATGCACTGTACGATGACATAAACTCAATAACAAAACATAGAGTTTTTTAATTACTAGAGGTTTGATTTTTACAGGTGCAATTTAAGTTTTTAGATGTATAATTATTTTAATTTTAATAATTTTCTTAGAGTTTTTTCAAGTGCTTTTTTATACAGTATCTAATTAATAGATTTTATTTTAAACCTTTTTATCTTATAGAAGTCCCACTGTCAAAGTTAACTTTGTTACACAACTTAATTATTTATTTTAAAGTTTTTCTTGTTCACGAGTTAAATTTTTACGTAGTTTAATCACTAGGATCTCATAAGATCAAAAGAATACTCCATATCGGGAAAATACTAACAACTACAAACAACGGACAATACGTTTTTCAACCGTATCTCCAAATGTTAAGGTAAAAATTTGCAAACAAATGTATAGAGATATAAGTTTTTATATGTTAAATATAAATCCATTTAGACTTTTAGCTTGATTCATAAAAAAAAATCACAAAATCTACAGTAAATTAACTTCCTATTTTGATAAAATAGGAAGTTAATTTACTTAACTACATTAATATTTTGTGACAAACGCGATTTTATGTCATGTTTTATAGTTCAAAGTAACAAACATCAACATTGTTTTAGACTACAGGGTGTGCCATGATATAGTTTGCTGTACATAGTGTATAAGGAAGTAGAAGGGGAAGGGAATATACTCAGCTTTCATTTTGTTTCTCTTCTCTGTCTTTATCACAGAATTAAATAAAAGGAAACATAACACAGGTATCATCTATAAGTAACAGTAGGCACTTTGCCTTCGCTTCTATACTAAGGAATCATAAATAAAAAGAGATTTATAGAACCACATGAGAGGCTGATTTTCCTGTAAATACACGTAAGAATTACATCACTGCTCAGGTTGATATGATTGAATTTTTAAAACCACTTTACAAACACACATTTTACCGATGAATGTATAATTTCTTTACTGTGAGATACACTACATAAGTAATCAATAAGTAAACCTTTGGAACAAAATGTCTATGAAATAACACAAATAAGCCACATTGTGAAGTGGACAGTGATAGTTTTCGCTACTAGAGTTCAAGGTCAGATATTGTCTTTGTTTACAGAATATATTAAACTATTTTATCATACACGATTTATCTTGTATAATTTAATACGTAATAATAAAATTTATTTCATCAAGCCAACAACATTAACATTTGTGAGTTCAAAATACAAAATACTCGTAAAAGAATATGAGAACAAAACTCGTGTTTTTATCATTAGGAACCGATAAGTCAAGAAGACGTCTCTATTCCGGCAATGAACCTACTAATTTTGTCTGTGCTAAACGTATTTCATTATTATATCAACGGCCTAAAGTTTACATTTGCAACAAAACTTACAGTAATATGGGCTTCTTTGTATTAGCATTTATCTGTTGAAACAGCTACCTTTCTGATCATTTCTTAAAATTCATACATTTCTTGACATAACAGGGAAAAATGGCTTGTAATCAATCAATCTACTTAACATGAGCTTCCTATTACTAACAAATTCTTACATGCAGAACTCAAGTTTCTGTCATTTATAAATTACGTTTTAAAGAAACAAACATCGACGTGTGAGTTGTGGAAAGGGAAGAGAATAATAATATTTCTAGTGAGATTTCAATTACAGTTATTTACACTTCAATTATAGTTTGATTTCGAAAATGTCTTGAATATTTGAATCGAACAAAAACAGTTGGAGTTTTGAAGTAAATGAAACCATGCTGATTTCAATACGAACATTGGTGCGTGCGAAACCGAAGGTCAAAATATGTAGAAGCGCCTCAATAGACCATCATAGCGTTTGTCACTATGCTATATCGTCTGCTCCTACTCATGCTTCCTATCAGGCAAAGTAGAGTCACTTTATCAGGCTCGTAAATAACAAATATAAAGAAACTAGTTGACCCAGCGAACTTCGTACCGCCCAACTTTAAAATTCCAGAACTTGATCGCAGCGCCACCAATTGCAAATCTAAACCATTCCCAGATCCCCTTGAACACACACAAAAAAATTCATCAAAATCGGTCCAGTCGTTTGAGAGAAGTTCAGTGACATACACACTCACAGAAGAATTATATTTATAAAGATTATAACATCGTTTTTCTCTCTCTCTTATTTTTCACATATAGCTGTGGTGGGGTCAAATTATATAGGATATGAGAATAAAAACTCGCGTTTATATCACTAGGAACCCATAAGTCACGAAGAGGTCTCTATTTCGGCGATGAACCTATTAATGATCTCTTTAAGCTAAACGTATTTCACTGTTATCACAAGGGCCTAAAGTATAAATTTGTAACAAAATATACAGAGATATAGGCTTCTTTGTATAAGTTGAAATTCGTTGAAATAGCGACCTTTCAGATGATTTCTAAAAATTCACATAATTCATGACATAACAGAAAAAAAAGTTTTGTAATCAATCAATCTACATAAAATGAGCTACCTTCTAATCACAAAATCTTAGATGAACAGCTCAAGTTTATGTCATAAATTACGGTTTAAAGAAACAAATATCGACGTCGTCCCTGTATAGAGGGCGTGACTCGGTGTCGTATGGTGTATGTGTGTGTGCGTGTGTATGTGTGTGTGAGAGAGTTGTGGAAAGGGAAGAAAATACTTGTTTTGTAAAAAGGCCTTGAATTTTGCAATATCTTAATTTTTCATTCTTAATTTAATAAAATTTATAATAAAGGATTTTAATAGTGAAATATTTTTTCAAATAGGTGGAGTAGTTTCGGAGCCAATTCATTTCAAACAAACAATCAAATCTTTCCTCTTTATTGTATCAGTATAGATTACGTACCCGAAAATACCATTTAAGTCACGTAAGTCAAGTAAGGGAATACCCAAGAGTACATATTATTTACCTCGGTGATATCGCCCAGACGAACTAAGTGAAATAAACATATATAAATAAATAAATAATAATACTAATAATGATTTATTTATTTCTCTACAAAGTAAGATATGGCACAAATACAATAGAAAGAAACTGGTAATTTCATACAGTACAATTCTGCCGCTATCTATGTATTAACATATTTAAGTGCTCAAGAGACCGGAGTCTATACTAGGGTTACCCCTGTGTGGCAGATCTCCATGCCCTAGCACAACAGATGGAAATTTATATAAAAACAGAATATACATAGAAAGAAAAATTACATACAAGAGGAGTTTAGTAGGCATGCTTGATATGTGAGTTTATGTGGTGCGTGTTTGTGTGTGTGTGTGTGTGTGTGTGTGTGTGTGTGTGTGTGTGTGTGTGTGTGTGTAATAAATGACAGATTTTTTTAAAATAAAGTTTTTTATGTTTATTTTAT